>CM053786.1:235637851-240437851 GCA_028749045.1 Cupressus sempervirens | reverse complement strand
AAATCTTGATGATAGAAAAAGCACTAGCAGTGGAGCTTTCTTTCTTGGTAAGAGGCTAGTATCTTGGACAAGCAAGAAGAAAAACTACACATCTCAATCCATAGTAGAAGTAGAGTATGTGGCAACAACAGTAAATTGTTCTAACATTTTTTGGTTTAAACAGTTGCTAGAAGGAATGAAGGTTGAAATCAAAGAGCTAGTAGTCATGTATTGTGATAACACTAACACAATTAACACATCAAATAACCCAGTGATGCATTCCAAAACAAAGCACATTGCTATAAAATATCACTTTGTCAAAGAACTAGTGTAGGACAAAGAAATCAGATTGGACTATATCCATACAAAAGAACAAATTACAAACATATTCACTAAGCCATTACCTAAGGATGCATTCTTATATCTAAGAGGTAAGCTAGGGGTCATTCCCCTATCTAAAGCTCACTAAATAAAATTTAGTGATGGATCAGCAAGAAGCAAGTTAAAGATCAATCAGTTGATGCAGTATAATCAAGAGAATATTGCATATGAATTGGTACTCAAGGTACATTGATACGAATTTGGCATGTGTTGTCAAAGAGGGAGAAGTTTACTCTCATATCTTTATCTTTCTAAAATTTTATAGAGGGAGAAGTTTGAAAAGAAGTTATACAAAGGGAGAATATAGCATAAAGAAGAAGTTCTTGTGTAAAATCAAAGAGGGAGAAAATTTCTGTCAAAAGGAGTCTTGTTCTCAAATTTTCATTTTGCTATAATATGTTGTGTTGCCATTAATTCCAAAGAGGGAGATTGTTAGATATAATTGATTAATTGTGTGTTGTGTTTGATGTTACACAAATGTCATATCAATTAACAGATAATGCTTACCAAGCTCACTTGGTCAGTGAAGAAAGTTTTCCTTGTCTACCAAGCGTTCACAAGTTTACTCTGAATAGATGACAATGTCTAAAAAGCTCACTCAAACATCAAAGGAATTTAGACAGAAAAGAATGTTAACTGAGCTCACTCAGTTAACAAAGGGAAAGTTGGACAGAGCTAGTATTCACCAAGTTCACTTAGTTGCCAAAGGATTTCTACAAGTTCACAATGTTAATCAAGCTTCTATTGGTTAACATAGGAAATTGTTCCAAATTTAGTTTATGCTGAGTAGGGTCGGCTTACAAAGGATTTTTCTTATTTTGGCATATGAAGCTTAATTACTTGATGTATTGATTCTAGTCAACTATAATGATGAATATTGGTTATTGTAATTTGAAATTGGGCCAACTTGACAATCTGGAAGGTATAAATAAAAGGTCAAGTTGAGATTTCTAGTGTGTGTGCAAGTGTGTTGATTGAATTGAAAAGAAAAGAGAGGGAGTGAACTTGAAGGATAAGTAGGTATTGTTGTGGAGTAGAAAAGTAATGTTTGATTAGAAAGGATCAAGTTTAATTAGAAAAGAGATCTAGATTTAGCAATTCAATTGCATCACAATTAGGTCATTTCATTGTTACTCTCTAACCATTGTAGTAGTGATCTAAAATCTCTTAACAGAGTTGGTTTAACAACTAGTTGTAAATCTTTTAAAAAGGTGGCAATTCCATTGAATTGTTTTAAGACCTCTTGCAAGGCCACTCCTAGCAGGGTGATTAAATCCTCTAATAGGGTCACACCAAACAGTGTGTTTTGTAACCTTTAATGGGGTTGGCTCCTAATAAGGCTCACTTTAGAAGAGTGAAAAATAGTAACTAGTTACATTGGTGGTTTTTTCCAAATTGGATTTCCACATTAAATCCCGGTATCTCATGTGTTCATGTTGTTTCTCTTATGCTTGCAAGTTAATTAATGATAATGTTTTAAGATCAACTAAAAGTAATTTACTCTACATTTATCAAGTTACAACAATTTTTTTTTGTTTATCAAGCATTAGTAGCAATCAGTTTTCTCAATCTAAATTTATTATGGGCATCAAAGGGATTTGGGATTTATTTTAGTAGTAACTGATTCACACCCCCCCCCCCCCTCTCAGTTACTCCTTCTATATTTCTAACAACTTCTCCCTATTACAATAAACTTCTCCCTCTTTGTAAAAGGAAAAATTTCTATGAGATATGATAGTAAACTTCTCCCTCTTTGACAACACATGCCATAGACAACAATTCTATTAATATCAATGTACCTTAAATACTGATTCATTTGGAATATGCCCTTGTCAATTTTGCACCAACTGATTGATCCTCAACTTGCTCTGGTTGATGCATCACTAAACTTTATTTATTGAGCTTCAGATAGGGAAATTACCCCTAGCTTATCTCTTAGATACATAAAAGCATCCTTAGGTAATGACTTTGTGAATATGTCTACAATATGTTCTTTTATATTTACATATTCCAATCCAACTTCTTTATCCTGTAACAATTCTCTTAAGAAGTGATATTTTATAGAAATGTGTTTTGTTTTGGTATGCATCACTGAATTCTTTGATATATTGATTTCATTAGTGTTATCACAGTATATGACTACTAGATCTTTGGTCTCTATCTTTATTCCTTCCAATAGTTATTTGAACAAAACAACATTAGAACAATTAACTACTCCTACCACATATTTTGCCTCTGTTGTGGACTGAGAGATGCAATTTTATTTCTTGCTTGTCCAAGACACTAGTCTTTTACCAAGAAAGAATTCTCCACCACTTGTGCTTTTCCTGTCATCAATACTTCCTACCCATTTAGCATCAGGAAACACCTTTAAGTCTAGATTGCCTCAAAGTTTATACCATAAGCCATAGTCTTTAGTACCTTTTAGATATCTCATGATTCTCTTGATTGCCATCATGTGATTTTCTTTGGGTTTTTCCGAGAATCTTGCCACCATACCAACTGCTAATGCAATATCAAGCCTTGTATGCACTACGTACTATAATTTTCCAATCATTAATCTATATGTAGTCTGATCTACTTCTTTGAAATCATAATTCTTGGAAAGCTTATGTCTAGTAGACATAGGGGTTCCAACTAGTCTTGAATCTTTGATTCCAAACTTCTTTACTATCTCCTTGATATACTTAGATTGGGTGATGTAGATACCATTTTTGTTCTGTTGTATTTGCAACTCAACAAAGAATTTTATATCACTGAATATGGACATTTCAAATTCTTTACTCATTTCTTCTTAAAAATCCTTTGTACAAGTCGTTATTTCTTGTGAATAAATTATCATCAACAAATATTTCTACCAGCACAATCTTCATGTCTTGTCCTTCTTTGATATAAATACTACTATTGTCATTTATTCTTTGAAAGCCAATCTATATCAAGTAATTATGAAGTCTTTCATACCAAGCTCTGGTAGCTTATTTGAGACCATATAATGCTTTGTGTAATTTTCAAACCATGTCTCTTTTGCTAGGATCTACAAAACCTTCTGGTTGTTCAATGTAGACTCCCTCATCAAGAATTTCTTTCAAGAATTTAGATTTAACATCCATTTGATACACTTTAAATCCTCTGTGTGTTGCATATGCTAGTATAGTTCTAACACCTTCCAATCTTGCAAAAAGAGAAAAAGTTTCACCATAATCAATACCTTCTTCTTGAGAATAGCCTTTATATACCAATCTTGCTTTATTTATAGAAATTTTTCCATCTTCATTCATTTTATTTCTGAACACCCACTTTGTGCCAATTACATTTTTATCCTTGGGTCTAGGAAAAAGAGTCCAAGTTTTATTCTTTTTTATCTATTCTATCTCTTCATTCATTGCTTCAATCCAAATTTTATTATCTAATGCATCTTTAATATTTCTTGGTTCAAATTCAACAAGTAAACATGTACCTTTTAATTTTCTTCTTGTTATTGTTCCATTAGATTTGTCTCCAATGATCTGATTAGGTGTATGATGCCTTTTGACATATCTTGCTAACACAAGTTGTTTGGATTTGGAATAAGTTTCACTAATTTCATCATGAACTTCAGTATCAAGCTTTGGTCCCACTATCTATGACTTGAGTCCATCAGACTCAACTTGAACTAGCTTAGTAGCTTCTCACTGTGACTTGGGTTGCATTGTCTGCAACTTAGTAACTATTGAAGATTTTGGGGACTTGACAAATGGAGCCTCCTTTCTTTCAAATAGGTTTGGTAGAGTATCAAGTTCATAGTAAAAAAATCCTCTATAATCCTCTAGCTCCTTGCTACTTTCTTCTTTATTCCTTTCTGCAAACTAATCAATTCTAACATGTGCACTTTCTATGATTTTATGAGTAGACAGATTCAAACATTTGTATGCTTTACTTCTGCAAGAGTATCCTAGAAATATCCCTTTACCACTTTTGACATCAAATTTTCTTTTCTAAATTCTTTCAAAATATAGCATTTGCTACCAAATACTTTCAAGTAACTTACATTAGGTTTGTAGCCATACTATAGTTCATAAGGAGTTTGATTTGAGTCTTTCTTCAGTTCAACTCTATTCAACACATGAACTGTAGTGTTGATAGCTTCCTTTTAGTATTTGATTGCAACATTATTTTCTATCATCAATTTTCTTATAGAATCTATGATGGATCTATTTCTTCTTTCAGCTATACCATTTTGTTGTGGAGTACTAGGGGCCAATACTTGTCTTTTGATCCTTCTTTCAATACAAAAATTATTGAATTAACAGAAGATGAATTCACCACCTCTCTTTGATCTTAAACATTTCAATCTCTTTCTAGTTTCTTTTTCTACTTTTTCTAGATACCATTTAAACTTTTGAAAAGCTTCTAATTTTTCTTTTAGATACATTACAGTCATCATTCTAGAATAATCAGCAACAAAAAAAATGAAAAAAAATTCTCCACTATGACTCTCTATTCCAACAGGTCCACATAAGTCTATATGAACAATTTCTAAGACTTCTTCTAAGTGATAGTATTTTCTTTTGAAACTAGTCTTTCTCATCTTACCAATTTGGCAATTCTTGCATAAACCTATATCAGGTTTCTTCAAACTAGAAATACCTCTTTCTCTTTTATGTTTTCTTATCTTAACCAAATTATTGAAGTTTACATGACATAGTCTTTTGTGCCATAACCATCTTTCTTCTATTTGAGTAATAAAACATGAACATTCACTGAGATCAAGATAAAATAGATTACCTTTTGTTTTCTTGCCAGATCCAACTAGATTTCCTTTTCCATCTAGTAGTTTTCCCTTTCCATTCATGAATTCTACCTTGAATCCAATGTTATTTAACTATGCCACACTTAGTAGATTATGCTTTAATCCTACAACCCAATAAGTATTATCACATAAAAGTTCCTTAGTCAATGAAATACATCATTTTCTTTTTATGTTACAAGGTTCATTGTTTCCAAACCTTAAACTACCTCCATCATAATATTCCATGTGCTCAAATTTTGTTTTGTCTCTAGTCATATGATGTGAATAGCCACTGTCAATATTTCATGTATTATTTTTTATAACATGAGAGATAAGTGCCATTTTATCTCCTTCATCACTAGATTCATCTTTTACAACAATATATACCATTTCATCTTCACTATTATTAAAATCTTTAGCTATAAAACAAGATTTATTACCTTTGTCTTTATAGTTCTTGTATTTCTTGGAATCCTCCTTTCCTTTGTGTTTATTGGTTTTCTTTTCATCTTTGTTTTCTCTACTTGGACACCTTGCACCAATGTAACCAACTTCATCACAATAAAAGAAAATCAGATGAACTTTACCTTTGTACTTTCCTCTACCTTTGGAATACTTTCTTGCAAGTAGGGCTTCAACAACTTCAAGATCACTGTCTAAGCTTTCTTCTAATTCTTCTTCTTCACTTCTTGATTGGCAAGACTTTGATTTTTTATTCTTCTTCTTGAGTGATATTTTAGCTTCAAATGCAAATGCAATACCTTTTGAGCTAGGAACATAGTTATCAAAGTTATCTAACTCAAGAGTTGTCAATCTTCTAACTAGAGCATCCAAAGATATTTTATTATTTGGATCACATCTCATCTCTTGAATAGTAGACACTCTAATTGCATAAATAGGAAGAAGAGTTCTAAGTACCTTTCTTACAACTATTTTCAAAATGTCTCCCCCAGATGCTTTGATTGCACTTACACTTGCTTTGATTCATTCCACTTATTTTACAATTTTCTCATCTTCTCTCATTTTCGTTTGATCAAAATGACCTCTAAGACTTTCAGCCTTAGATCTTCTTGCATTGTCATCTCCTCCATATATTTCTTTTAGTTTGGTCCACATCTCATGAGGATTTTTTCATTCTTTAACTTCATCAAATTTAGCATAACTAAAAGTAGATGCATTATCAATCATCATGATGTTAGGATTGTTCTATTTAGCAATATCTTCAACTGATAATGTTCCAGTGGGAGTCTTGTATCCAGCATCAAGATATTTGCACCCTGGATGACTAATAGTAGCTAGATGTAACCTCATCAGTCCTTTTTCAATGCTACAAAATTGTCTCTGTTTAGCTTGGGAATCTCTCTTTTGTAAGACATCCCGATCTTTAGCTTAGGCCCTTAAAACCTTTTGTAAAAGCACAAAAATATTGAATACCAATTTTTGGAAATATAAGAGGAGTAACTAAGAGGAGAGGGGTGAATCAATCACTACTAAAATAAATCCCAGATCCCTTTAGATGTCAATACAAAATAAACTCTAAGAGATACATACTATTGATGCTTGACAAACACACATAAAATGTTGTAACTTCGTAAATACTGATTATGAAAATCTTTAAATGTTATCTCTAATTACCATTATCTTAACTTAGATGAAAAAACATAAAATAAAATATTATTAACATATTTGACACTAGGATTTAACATGGAAACCCAATTTGAGCAAAACCACCAATTGCAACTAGTTATTATTTTCACTCTTCTAAAGTGAGCCCTGTTAGGAGCCAACCCTATTAAAGGTTACAAAACACATTGTTAGGTGTGACCCTATTAGAGGATTTAATCACCCTATTAGGAGTCACCTTATTAGAGGTCTTTAGACAATTCAATAGAACTAACACCTTGTTAGAGGTTTTACAAATAGCTATTAAGCCAACTCTGTTAAGAGATTTAGATCACAACTATAATGGTTAGAGAGTAACAATGAGATGACCTGATTTGAATGTAACTAAATTATTGATTACAGATCTTTGTTCTAGCTTGTACTTGATCCTTCCTAATATAATATATCTTTTCTTCTCCACAAGGATATTATGCTTATCCTTCTGATTTGCTATCTTACTACATCATTAGGTCTTCAAAATCATACATGCATTCACATTCTTACACACTTTCAAATTCACAACTTGACCTTATATTTATATCATTTATATTGTCAAATTAGCTCATATACAACTTAGAATAACTAATATTCATCTCCTCAGTCAAATAGAACCAATAGATAAATCAATTGAGTTTAATATGCCAAAATAAGAAAATCCTTTATTTGTTGACCTAGTTCAGTAGACACTAACTCAAAAATGATTTCTTGTGTTAACCAATAGAAGCTTGGTTAACATTGCATATTTGTGAAGATCCTTTGGTAACCAAGTGAGCTAGGTTAATATTGGTTCCATCCAACATTAACTGAGTGAGCTTGGTTAACTCTTATCTTTTGTAGACTTTCCTTCAATGCCTAAGTGAACTCGATAGATACTTGGTAGACATAGAAAATTGTCTTCACTACCCGAGTGAGCTCAACCTACACTGACTGATAATGATATGACATTTGTGTAAAATCAAAGAAAATACACAATTAATCAATTGTATCCAACAAAGGTAGAAATCTATATTTGTGAGAAAGACTTGAGAATATGATCTTTTGTTATGAAAATGAAGGCTCTAAGTCTCCTTATATACAATTTTTTGTGTAGGAAAACAATATACACCGATTGGATAATGGTAAAAAACTAATTAAACCATCAAGGCCTTTCAAACACCAAACTTAAAAAATTCAATATTGGGTCCACTTAGTCCAAGACCATGTCAACCTAGGATGATTAGGTCGACTTGGGTTGACCTAGTCTAGAATAGATTGACCTATGTCAACCTGGTCTTTGAGGTCAAGTCTTGGGTGGCACAAAAAGAAGGAACATATAATAAAGAGATAAGGTGGAAAGATGGAAAAAAAGGAGGGAAGAGGATATTGAGCAAAAGAATATCCATTATCCATAGAGGGAATTATGAAGAGAGAGTTAAAAGATCTTAAAAGGAATGTGCATCCATTTTAAGATGATACCTTCATCCACCACTTTAGCAAGAGTATGAGTTTCCTCAAACTCACAATAAAGTAGATCAAGATCAAAAGAGAAAATATTATCATTATTTAGGAGAAAAAAAAATCATCAAGCCCCAAACATACTTGATTCTTTTTCACATCCATAATCATAATAAAAGAAATAAGTGCTACAAATATGGTGTAGTTACTTTCCCAATAAGGTTTGTGTTTCTTATTGTAAACCACACAATAAAAATAAAAAGAAAGGGAGAAAGGTCTTTGTAAAAGAAAAGGGGATGATGTTGAATGGTCTAACAAGTGTGTGTTTCATGCTAGTCAACCCATCAAAGATGAACCAATTTTTTAGAATGTGTGTGTGGCATGCTAGTCAGTTCATCAAGGGATTCAACTTCAAGGGAACTCAATGTCCTAAAAAGAAGAATAAAAAAGAGATCCAAGCATAAGGATGTGTATGTCCTTAAGGGCCAGTTTGGTAGCTAGAATTAGAATGGAATTGGCATTTGAAATTCTAAAAAAATTCTAATCCATTGTTTGGGTCTGCACAATTGGAATTGGAATTGGGAAAAAGTGGAATCCGATATCCCATTTGACCACCAAAACAAGGATTCCAAATTCCTTCAAAATACTTGTTATTTGGAATTCCTATTTTAATTCCCATTTTAAATCCCATTTTTTGAAAATGAGGATTTCAACTAAAGTAAAATTTAATTGGGTTTGACATCCAAATGCCCATTTTGGGGCACCTTTTTTGCACTAAATTTTGAAATTTTTTTTTTTTTTAATTTGGGGAGAAAATTTTCCGCTATTACTTGCTCATATATTTTCCATTTCTGAGTAATTTTTCAAGCTTTTTCTGCCTTATCCACCTCGGTAGTTACTACAAAAAAATTTGGTTAAATAACTTTTTCACATACATTGTTTCTAAATTAAATGAATCGTATGCAAGACAAAAACGATCTACTTTGTTGATTTTTTTCTAGTGTAAAAGCGTTTCTAGGTAAGATTTTGTAAAATTTTAATATAAAATTTAGACTTTGCACCTATAAGTTTGAATGTTGTGATGATCAAATTTTTTATTGGATCTCTAGAAATTTTTTTTTTTAATAGGATGTTTTTTACTCTTATTTCATCAATTCTTGTGATTCGGATTCATTCAACGAGACTTAAATAATATACATATTTCATATCAGTAATTATGTGAATTATAATCAATGGTATTTTTTTTATAGAACAAGAATCATAAAAGTTTTAGTATCTATTAGTACAATCTCATCCTCATCTATTATGATAATGTTTACTTTCAACATGACTTAATCTTTTTATACTTGTTAAAAATGTTTGGACTTCAACAAACCAAATAAGTATTGAATTTTTTTGCATGATGATAATGCTACAGCTAGATGATAATATTTTGCATGTTATTTTGGCTAGTATTCCAATTCCACAATGTGTAACCAAATGGAGGAAATATGCATTCTCACAATGAATTCTTGGTCAACCAAATAGTCCCAAATTGGATTCCCTATCTGGATTCCAAATTCGAGAATCCCAAAGCCAGCATTCTGAATGCCAATGCTTAATTTATATTCCAGCAACCAAATGGGCCCTCAGGGATTAGAACAAGACCAGGCTTCCCAGACAGTTAGTATTCAAAAGAACAGTCCAAAAACAAGAATTGAACCTCCCAAATTGTTAATAGTTTAAAGAGAGATCCAAAAAATAAATAAAGAGATCAAGACCCCAGGAATAATTCTTGGAAACTAAAGGAAAAAGTGAGGGGATAAACATGAAATAAAAATGAATACATTTGGGTATACCTTAGAAGTCATACCAAGCACTAAAGTATGAAGTACTTCATGTTATACATAGAATTCATATTTGTATTCCATGGACAAAGGATCAGCAAAGTGTATGCCTCCACATTAAAGTGATTGCAAACACCTTAGTAGGAGGAATTGATTTAATGAAAGTATACATACATTCTCTAAATAATGTTTCCACTATTAAATACCCTCAAGAAGAGAAAGATATCAAGGGAAATGATTACATAACAAAAAAAAAAGAGCACAAAGTGGATCTACCAACTTTGGGGTTAGAAAGATCATATGGTAATATGTAATATTATATAGATTACGAAAATATCATTAGTCCCCAAAGGAGGTAGAATTATGACACAATGGAGGAAAATATACATAAGAGCTATGAAGAAGAGTATTTTTGGGCCAATAACATGGAGACCAAAAGAAATTAGTGCTACCATATAATAAGAAACTAAGAGGATTATACAAAATAACTAGTAGAGAAAATAGTACAAGTGTGACATAACATACAACAACACATAGAAGAAAAGAGATACAAATAGAAGAATGTGTATGACAAGAAAATTGTTTTATCCTCTTGAGCTCAATGAAACACCAAGGATTGTCTAAACAAATCAAAAGACAAAACATAAGACAAAAATATAACACGTGAAAAAATGCAACACAAGAACACAAAGATTACTATGATGAATAAAGTTCACATTAGGCATTCTGCATGCCTCCTCCATCTCAATATAAAAATCTAGGGGAAGGATGAAAACTCATGAGAGGAACACTATCCATCATTGTATGAATCACAACCAATTCTAAGAAAGGACTTTGGGAGTCACCATGCTCATTACTAGGAATAATTGTAAGTTATACAAAAAGAATGTTAGGAAAATCAATATCCATATCAAAACAAATTCATCACTACTGTCTAAAGTATCTTCCATATCTAGATTGATAGAATCTAAAATACAAACATAATTATCATGTTTATCCATATGCAAAGTGTTCCCTTGATTAACTTCCTCCAAATATTCACACATAGTTTGATCAAAGGAAGGTAAAGGTTGAGAAGAATATGTAGGATGAGAAGCAAGAGAATGAGCTTGAGCCTTACCTTTAGCTTAACATTTCTTGCAACACTAATTAGCATATTTATTATGAAGTCTTATGAGACATAATATAAAGATTAGGATCAACTACAATAGGTTCCAAAGAAAGAACATCAACGAGTTAAGTAGATGTAGAGGGAAGCATAGGTCCAAAAGTAGGAGTGCTAGGCAAGACAGGTGTAGGTGAACAACCCCTAGGAAGACTCATCTCCATGATTGGCTAATTTATATCTTTGATTGTTTCTATAAAGATTATCTAGATGAGTACATGGTTTTTTAGGATAAGATGGATAATAAAAATAATTCTCAACACAATCTCTAGGACATTATGGTTTATAAAGAGAATGATTAATAGTAATAATATTTCCATTATGAGGAAATTTAAGGCATTTATGAATAGGAGAAGTTATAGATTACATAGAAGAACTCCATAGAATACCAAGCTTAACTTGAAATTTATCATAAGTAGGAATAACAAAAAGGTTAGTAAAAACATATTTCCCTAATAAAGTAACAACTAAAATGATAGAACCTTGAGGATGATAAAGAAAACCACTAAAATTTTGAATCCATAGAGGATCAGTATCATAACTATCTCTATGGAGGATTTTTTTTTAAACATTTTCTACACTAATAACATTCATAGTAGAGGAAGGATAACATAAAATACCACAAGAAGGAATACGAGCAACTATAGCAGTCATGTAAAGAGGACTATTAGGTTCCTTGAATATATTAGACTAATAAAAGATAATAATAGATGTCTACCCAGTTTTAGGTGGAGAAGAAATTGAAGGTTGAGGTGCTAACTCAACATGATTAACCACATGATTCACTTCTTGTATCTTCACATCATAATCAATATAGTGATAAGAGGAAGGTTGATTAATAACATTTTCTAAGTGAGAAGGCATAGGATTAGTGTAAATATGAAAATTCTGATAAGGTGGCACAACAAAATTATTCATGTTATTAACTTCAAAATCAATAAGATCTTGAATATCATTCTTCAAACCATAACACTTTTATGTATCATGACCTAGTTGATGATGATATTAACATAAAATATTTGAATTAAAAGACTTAGGCAACAGTTTACTAGTATCAATAAGATGAATAGGAGGAAGGTTAAGAACATGTGCATGGATCAAATTAGTCATCACCTCAAAAAAAGGTTTAGATAAAGGAGTATACTAATAAGTAGGATGAAATATAGAGGAAAAAGTAGTTGTACCTTAGGACGTAATAGCCACTTGATCATTAACTATATTTTTAGACTTCATTTTGATGAAATTTTTAGGTTTAGATAGCTTGTTTGAATTTATGGTGGCATCACTCTTATTACTAGAAACAAGAGCCATCAGAGTAGAGCTCTCAAGTTGACTCACTTGGAACTAGTAATGGTGAAGCACTGCACATAGATGTGAAAAAGAGGTATACTTAGTAAGGAGAATCTCATCCCTCATGTCTTTTTGCAAATTAGAAATTGAGATACATTGAATATCATGATTAGGCACAAATAAGAAATATGAGCATACAAATGCTTATATCTACCAATAGATTTAGTAACTTTGTCTTTAACATTTTTTTTACGATGCATTAAATCAGTTAAAGAAATTTGAGGACCAATATTATTTTGAAACTCTTTAATGAAAGCATTAATAAGAGCTTGAAAAGAATCAATAGAATAAGGAGGTAGAGATAAATACCATTGCAAGGCTCTACCCTAAAAGTGTGTGGGAACAACTTATTTGTAAGCCTATAGTCATGAGAAAAATCACCACATCTAGTTTGGAAAGTTATAAGATGAATTACAAGACCTCCCTTACTATTATAAGTCTCAAGATGAGGTAACTCAACATGTTATAGAATAACAATATGAAGGATATATAAAGAAATTGGATTAGAAACATAAAATATATGAATATTGAACTTAGATTGAGTTAATCAAGCAAGTTATTGCTGTAAAGCAATGACACTTTGAACCAATATACATACGATAGGATACGAAGAATTTTAGTAGGCATAGGTATGTTAGATGGATTAAGAAAGTTATAAGAAGTAGAAGAAACATGTAAAGATATTGGTGGAGAATGAAAAGGAATGAGTAAAGGGTTCAAATAATTAAAATGAACCACATTATATGAAGGTAATGAAGAAGGAATGGAAGTAGGAGGAACACTCACTACTAGTAGAAATTAGGATTGAACATTCAACAATTGTGGAAGGAAAAGGATATTCTATCCCTTGAGCACATTTTGTCAAAGAGTTAGCGTGAGTATTAATAAGGTGAGATATACCATGCAAGATAGAAATATTTTTGTCATCATTATTAACAAGATTCTTAAGAGCTTCAACAATAGCAATACTATTGGGATTCTAATTTTCTTGAGAAAACCAAGTTTCCAATTCATCAAATTTACTAGAAATCTTATCAACTTGCAAAGGAGAAACTCTTAAGGCATCATCTTCATCATGGGATGAGTGAGAAGATTCATGCTCCATTATAGGATTAAGATCATGAGTAAAGATGTGAGTGTCATCATGAATCCTAGGAAGAAAAGAGGAATCATGATCGAAGGAGCCCACGAGTCTACGACTTTTCCTAATAAGAGTGCTATAGGTTGGACTTCATATAATTAAGCTCATAAAAGAAAGATAATATAAGGAAAACCTAATGAGATATAATCATGAAAGTGAAATAAAGAGCATAAAAGAGAGATCTAATCACACACAAGATAGCCAAATATAACTCTATGAAATGTGGTAAAACACCTCAAAATAAATGATCTAACTCCAAAAAAAAGGGGCACAAGTCATGTTCACCAAAAGAAGGTAAACACCTAGAATAATATAACACCAAAAGAAGGGGGGATTTATTGGGTTTACCAAAATGCTTACTTATAAAATGGAAGTACTTTAATAAGATGAAAACTTCCACTTTACAGGGTCACTAAGCCATTCAAATATGTATGTGCAGGAAAGAGGGGAATTTTCAAATATGATTCCACTTATGATCCAAATTAGATTAGCTTGGAACCAAAGGAAGAAGGGTGCTAATGCTAAATTTGGATTATAGGAATAAATACAATACAACAAAATGTACTCTCTTAAACCCTTAATAGGATAGTATGAATGTGAAATTGAACTAATTTCTTAAATAATGTAAATCTATATGCTACATAAAGACAAACTTAGCCCAATTAAGATGTAAATCTAGGGTAAAGATATGAAAGAAAATAAAATATAAATGACTCACCTTGAAATGTGTAGAGGAAGATGTATTTCTACTCCAAAACTCACAGACCTAAACTATATCTTAATATCCATTTGCAAATCTTGGAATGAAATGATGAAAGGAATAAAAATCAAAAATATCCCTAGAAATGGAGACTAAAGGACTGGGTCAACTTGGGAAGACATCCGATAACTAGGTTGATGTAGTTTGGCAATCTAAAACTAACTTCTCCATAAAGCTCCCAAAAAGTAGGTTCCAGATTTGTAATCCTTTTTGCTCCCAACTTGCAAATCAACACATAAAAGAAAGTTTTTGGGGGTTGGGATTTGATGAGGGCTTGCCTTGGTCACACCCTAGGTTAAGGAATTAATCGTAATTGAAAAATGTAAATGTAAATGATTGAAAGATAAGATAAATGTTAGAATTAACCTTTCTTTAAACCCTTGTTTGTGAGGATTTTGTGTGTAAATGTATTGTAGATCTTGAATTAGGAATGTAGGGTATCTCCACTCTTTGAAATAGATTTACCATAATCCCTTCATGGTTCTATGGATATAAAGGTGCATGAATGAAGAAGATGATGAATGCTTTGATGCAGATTTCCTACCTTGATGGCCAACAATAAGCTATATCTTTAAGAGGAAATGCTCATAAAGGATCATTTAATGCTAGATAGAAATCTCCTTTCTTAAATGCTTCAAAAAATTGAATACTTGAACTCCTTTAATGAAAAAGGAATAAATATGGATTTGAGAGAAAGAGCTTGAGAATATGATCTTGTGTTATAAAATAGATCCTCCAAATCTCCTAATATATAATTTTTTAGATAGGAAAATAATACAGGTTGACTGGATAATGGTAAAAACATAATTAGACCCATAAAGCCTTTTGAGCTCCAAGCTCCAAAAATTTTAGGGACTAGGTTGACATAGGATGACTAGGTTGACCTGTGTGGACCTAGTCTAGACTAGGTTGGCCTAAGTTGACCTAGTCCTAGATTTTAAATTCTAGGTGCCATAGAAAGAAGGGGTAGATAATAGAGAGATAAGGTGGAAAGATAAAATAAAAGGAGGGAAGATGAGATCAAGCATAGGAATATTCATGTTCCATAGAGGGAATCATGAAGAGGGAGCTAAAAGGTCTTAAAAGGCAAGTGTATCCATTTTAAAATGGTACATTAACCTTCATGGAGACATACATTAAATTAAAAAAATTTTTAGTCTATTTACATTTAATTTACCAAGGAAAATGTATCTAATTCATGAAAACATAAGGAAATAAAATATGACCATTATTCAATTTACCAACTCATGTCATTAATTTATGACTAATCATGAATTTTATAAACAATTAGTAATTTATCATTCATATCACTTTCATTTAAGTATTAGGGTAAGAGAAAAACATTACTTTATTTTCTAATATTCCCATAGGTATATCATATCATATTTATTTCCCTTTACAATAATCAACAAAAAGATAAAATTTATGTAAAAATATTGCATATTACCACATATTACCACATATTCTGCCTTTCCCTTTCTTTTCATGTAGAGATACATTTTCCTATTACATTTATTTTGAATTGGAATTATATTATAAACAATATACAACAATTTACAAATATTTCAATACAACAAAACATTTATTTCAAGAAATCACAATGGGTTGAAAGGTACAACATGAAATCTCAAAACTACAAATATGGAGAGGAACATATAGAAGAATGATCTAAGTGACCATAAGTAATGCCTAGATATAATAAAGATTAACTACACAACCATATGGATCTTGGAGGACCACTCTCCTAAGAGACATAGACACCATGACCCATGCAAGAGGAAAAAACTAAGACATCCTTAAGGTCGTAAAATTCTTTCTAAAAAATAAAGCATAGAACATAAATAAACAAGAAGTAAAATAGGGATACCATAGGTGACTGAAATTAAGGGCACAAATACTCTCACACACTAGTAAATGTATTTCATCACATAAATCTCACACCTTACATTATCCTAGTGATCTCTCTAGATCTCATCCCCAAAGTGAGCACATGGGTTAATAAACACCTTTACATGAAGACAAGGTTGTTCATTTGTGTCATAAAAAAGCCACCTTCTCCCACTATCATCCCCAGTCTATAATGAAGCCAGAGGCCTGGGTAATGCATGAATACTATTTTTTAGTGTATTTTGTCCCTTTCTTTGTTGATTTATTAAGGTGGTCACTTGATTAAAACAACTCACCAATGGTTATGCTTGTTTCCACTTAAATTCTTGAAACTCATTAGGAGTCATTCTCCTAGGGTTCCTAAGTTCTTTACATTCAAATAAACACAACTACAAAGGGAATTAAGACATACACTTGGGGACTCAACACAAGTAGGCTTTGAATAAAAATAGTTATATGTTAAAAAAATGAAATTAGAAGTTTTGATAAAGCATTCATCAGTTTCATCTAACACATTTCATCAAGGCACTCACTACACATTCAAATGTGTTTCAATGCAATTGGACAAGTATTCAACACGTATTGGGAAAATAATCAATCCAATTAGTTAGAGGATTTAAATAGGGAGACTAAAAAATTGAATTTTAAGATTTTTGGATCAATTTTTACATCAATAGGTAGTAAAATTGCATGTTACATTGCAATGGTGATAATTTTAAATTCCTCAATTAAAATACTTATGTTAATATATATGGGATGAGTGTGCTCCTTTCTGACATATTAATGGTGCACACACATCTCAAACCATCTAGGTTGTGTGGCTGAGATTCTATAAAAGTAGTAAAAGGATAAAAGAAGGGGAGTGAGACATGACATAAATAATTTTTATTCAAGATTCATATAAGGCAGGGATATCATGTAATGATAAAAATACACAACCTTGTAAATTTATGACAATATAATCTCTAGAAAATTTATCCTTCAGAAATAATTTTATGGATAGCTTCTAATTTTTCTTCTTTTAATTCAATCTGAGGGGTATCTCCCTCTTTCCTAATTTCTATTTGAATCATAAATAATTTTTCTTTTAAAAATTTCTCTAGATATGCAATGTTTCCAAAAGTGGACACACTCTATTTTCTTAGCATTCCTTTGAAGAGTTTGAGTTCATTAGAAGCATTGCACATGGTCATCAAACAAAAAATAGGATTCCACCATTGAGCCAAAAAGTCTTTAAAATTGGGGTGATATGACCAATAATCTCAATTCTCAAAATGAATATTTTTCTAGTGTTATCATATTCCCATCTAAGGAGGATGGGGTTGTGATAAAAAATGATATAGACAAGGGAAGAAAGATAACTCTTGTTAATTATATTCCAAAATTAAGAGATGGGACAACAATAAATTAGACAGGGTCTAACCTTATCTTCTTCCAGAGATTATTTTTCACAATTTAAAAATTTACCAACCATTCTCATGACAAGGGAATATTACATTAAAAAAATCATAAATATACTATTAGAGAATACTCTTTATGAAGTCCACAGTTGCTCCTTATTTCTTGAAGGGGTAAAATAGAGTTAAAATCCCTCATCAGCATCCAATTATAATCAACATAAGGGCTTAGATATTTAGAAGAGGGTATCAAACATGTCTTCTCAAATATTAATTATTAACAACATAAATATTAGAGGGAATATATTGCAAAGAATATGCTTCATAGTGAAGAACACCAAGAAGAGAGTGTAATTTATACAACACGGCATGCCTTGTAAAGGCTCCCAACATGTCCTATAGATATATTCTCTTGTGATTCTATGAGTCATGTCAATTAGTATGATATGTAAGCCCACTTTCATCTTTATTGCCCAAACTAAAAAACTTTTGAGTTGGTGGTGTTTATACTACCTCTAGATATATACACAATATTGGAATCCATTCTCTCAATACATGGTGGAAATACTAGTAGTTTTTGTATACTTTAATTTGAAATTAAAAGCTCAAGGTGGGATTCTATTTGATGGTTTCTCACTTACCTATGGTTTCCATGCTAAACTAGTAATGGCACTTACATTATTCTTAGTCTACTTTATACTATAGGTTTCTCATGATCCTTTCTAGCATTTTGAGCCAATGCAAATCACTTTATATTGTTTATTATTTTCCATGTCTTTCCCTAGGGCTCTCATCTTTGGCATTTGGGTGTGTTAGATCCTCGATGACCTTTTCCTTGGAACTCAAAAAAAATCATTCACGTTCTTTGGTATTATAGAATAACCCAATAGTATTGGATATATATTCATGAATTCTTTTGTTCCATTATGTTGGACCCTTTATCTTAGCATATGATCTTTTTGGGAAATTTTCTCATGTTTCCCTTTATAAAAAAAATCCATATGTCATTCTTTTAGGATGGAAATCCTCCTTAATATTCAAAAATATAAAAATATAGTACTATTTCAATCATATCTATCTTGAAGTAAATGTTTCTATGTAAACTAAAGAATATATTTGTAATAGTTTTCTGATACAATTTCAAGTTTAATCAAATAATTTGCCTCTTGAAGTATCCCACGTGTAGGAGTAACTTCAACATTGGGGAAATGCCTCACCTATTGTTATTATATTTCCACACCATATTTCTATTGTGGTAATATATCTCTACCCTGTGATCAATGATATGCCTATAGTTCCTCTGATTGCTAATACTAACACTATATTCCTAGGCTCCCAACTGACCCTTTGGTACAGGAAGACATTTTTGGTAATCTTTCTCATTTCATCACCACATGGTGATTTTTTACTTGCATGGATGACAATTAATGTTATTACCTCCACTCCAAGTGGATCTAGTTATCCAAACATCGATAGAGATTCTAGTTGGGCCACTTCCTCCAAGTGGTTCTCATGGTTGGCTCTGGCCATTTCTCCCTAGATGAAAGAGAATGAACAAGATGATAAATATGAATATGGTTTGTCCCTCCAAGACCTTAACTTGGACCTCACTAATGTTACTGGTAAAATACATCAACCTAATCCTTTTCCTTTTATATTAACTTCCTTAGTCGCTTCGTGTGGTTTGTTTTTAAATTTTAGGATAGGCCAATGTTTTTGAATTTCTAATTAGCTTTCTAGAATAAGCCCATTTTTCTCTTCTAGATGAATCTATGTACCCCAACCTTTTATTTATAACTTTATTTTAAATTATACATAATGAAAAAGGTCCATTCAATCATAAAACTATTGTATAGATGTATTTAACTTTATATTGTGATCCTTATATGTATTCACTTGAACATTAATTTATGCACTTGAATCTTTATCATTATGAAATTATTCATAGACTTTTAACATTATGTAATAATCATATATGTTAATAAAATATTATTATAATTAAATCTACCAAGGATGACAATGATAGAGATTCTAGTTGGGCCACTTCCTCCAAGTGGTTCTTGTGGTTGGCTCTAGCCATTTCTCCCTAGATGAAAGAGAATGAACAAGATGATAAATATGATATTGGATTGTCCCCCCATGACCTTAACTTGGACCTCACTAATGTATTTGGTAAAAGATATCAATTGAATCATTTTCCTTCTACATTAATTTCCTTAGTTGCTTAGTCTGGTTTATTTTTTATTTTAGGATAGGCTCGTGTTTTTGAATTTCTAATTAGCTTTCTAGGATAAACCCAATTTTCTCTTGTAGATGACTTTATGTACCCCAAAATTTTATCTATAAATAGTTTATTTTAAATTATATATAATGAAAAAGGTCCATTCAATCATAAAACTATTGTATAAATGTATTTAACTTTATATTGCGATCCTTATATGTATTTACTTGAACATAAATTTATGCACTTGAATCTTTATCATTATAAAATTATTCATATACTTGTACCATTATGTAATAATCATATATGTAAATAAAATTTTATGGTAATTAAATCTACCAAGGATGCCTTCTTTCTTTAACTCTTTATATTTTTGGTTTCCAAAAGGTTTGACTATTTACTTATAGAAGTTACATCAGAGTCTCCTTCTAATGGGATTAATATACCTCACATGACTCAAAATATGATCAATGACCATTTTGAAAAATAATTTATTTCTTATCCTTCAAGAAAATGAGGAGAATATCAATCATGATGTTCTAGTTCTCAAATTCTTCCTAAGCTAATTATCTAGATCCAATATCCATTACCATAAGAATCTCTACAATAGTAAAAAAATTCTTTCTGAGCTTCCTTTGTCGAAACCATGTCAATAAAAAATGGCTGACCATGGAGAGATATATTTATTCTTTAGTATTTCATTTTCCTTTCATGCCAATTCTACTAAGTAATGACCTAGCTCTATTGGAAAGGATCGAGAAAAATCTATAATACATGTTAAACAAGCCCCTTTCTTGTTGTTAAATTCTAGTTTGGTCTAAAATTATGGAAACCACTCATGTTATTAATCTTCCTATTGGGTGTCTTAAATATTTTTAAGGTGAAAAAAATCCTCAAATATTTCTTGGAGGCCTCTAAAAAAGGCCATCATGGCTTTCACCATGACATGGCATGAATATTTTTTTTGTCAACCACATTATTCTAGTAACTTAGGTTTTCTTTCAATTCATGGTAGGGTTCAATATATCACACTCCTACCAATCTAATAGAAGTAGCCTTAAAATATCACTACCTTAAATAGTTACATAAAACCTAGATTAAAAGTCATTTGGGAAAGAAAGATACTTTGGGGGGGGGGGGGGGGGGGAGGGTGTGAATAAGGATCTATAAAACTTTTGTCTTTTAAAATAATTATCAAACTAATATCTTTCACGACTAATCCTTATCTCAATAATATCATAAATCACATAAACATATAGTGGAATGGTGTATCAGATCTAATATACTAA
Organism: Cupressus sempervirens; assembly: GCA_028749045.1. Taxonomy (NCBI): domain Eukaryota; kingdom Viridiplantae; phylum Streptophyta; class Pinopsida; order Cupressales; family Cupressaceae; genus Cupressus; species Cupressus sempervirens. Next base: position 240,416,591 of record CM053786.1, on the reverse strand, counting down.
TCACAACCATGTAAATGAAATTATATGATCAACACATTAAAAAAATGTTTCATAACCTAGAAACCATCCAAGGTGAAGGTAAAATTGGAGCAAGGATAACACCCACAAATATTCACTATTGTAGCAATAAAGTTTTCCTATTAGGGCTACAATTTGGATCACTTCTAATGATCTACCCTATGAGGGGTCTTCCTTGTTAAGAGCTACAAGACTTATTCAGTTTACCTTGATTAAAGGATTTAAATCTTACAACAAAGTAAGCACTTTATTAAGATATTTAAATAGGCCTATTAGGACCACTTTGTTAAGAGATTTACCCTAATCCAATCAAATAAAATATTTATCAATACCTCATCCTTTAGTTAGCCCTATAATGCTTGATTACAAATCTTATCTTTCCATTGTCTAATGCTTTTTTAATCTGATATAACTTTGTTATGCATTTAACTACTCTGCTCGATCACTCTACCTTGTTTCACCTTCAAACTTTTCTTTGGAATCCAAACCTTGCACATATGCATACATAGTTACCCTTTGAAAATAGGGTTTGGATCCTCCTTATATAGCCAAGTGGAGAAGGTTCTAGATCAAGATCAACAATCCAAATTTCTCACTTTTTCTACTTAAACCTTGCATTTTTATGATTCGTTAAAATCCTTGTATAGGGATTAATGATCCATACCAAAACACATAATCAACTCCTTAAATTATTCCCCAATCACTAAAACATGCATTAAGTCATCAATTTTTTTTTTTACCTTAGTGTTTATACAATTCCAAACAAATATGTTAATACTAGCTTGCTCAACACATAAACACTTTAATGCTCGGTCGTGACTAATCTTCATGTTGTCCCTTAGCTTATGAATAATTGGCACTCACTATGTAACTTGGCATGAATTGACAGTGTGTTGCTTGATGCAAACTAACTTATGTTTTACTCAGCATGTAAAGGAGTACTCAACAACCATAGAATTGTGTGACAATAATAATTGTTCAGCCTTAACTAAAATATAAACAAGTCTAAATACATTACTCAGCCTTAGTGAGATGGCTCAATCACAATGATCACTGACGAACTCTACCAAACAATTTACTAAGTGTTTGATGCTAATAGATAATAAATTGTAGGGATCAACAATCTCTCCCTTTGACATTAGTGGAAAAAACACTTTATCATGATTTTAGTTTACATCAAAACTGAATAATATTACTCCCCCTTAGACAATAACCTAGTCTTCATAAAGACTTCAATATGTACAACATATATACATGATTTTGACATATTCTATCTTCAAAAATATTCAAGCAATCATACCTTTACCTATCTTTATTCATATTCCCATCGTGCATCTTTAAGTTTCTATATACATGACATATTTCCCACTTGTGTTTGTCACTTACGGCTAGTAGAGTATAGGGGTAAAATTGTACTTATCAAAAAATGGTTTGTGAAGCTGTAGTATCATGGCTAGGGCATGATCCCAACTATTTCTGACTGATACTAGTAGCTGGATCTTGATTTCTACTGTGGAAGCTAGATCAATTAAATTGTCAACCGTTGAGAGATTTGTATCTCATTGTGCTACCTCCTTGGCTAATATAAGATCTCTCTACATAACCTCTAAATGAGGTGACAACAATGTCCGAATAGAGATGAGCTTAGCCTTTATTCTGCCATCATTTGCCACCAGCTCGACTAATCTTTGTTGGGAAAAAGTTAATTTATTGAAATAATTTGAACTAGAACTTGGGTCCATGTTCAAATAATTTGTTGATGATTTCAAAACCTAATTTTCATATATTAATAAAATATTGATTCTCCTTTGTAAAGAATTTTACATCACACAACTTTTTTTTACAAATAAAGAATGATCTTTATAACATCTTTTGTGGTATTTATTAGTTTTGACAAATGTACTTGTCTTGTTACTATTTGAACGGAGACCTTTTCTATGACTTTCTTCTCAATTTTTTTGGAACTCCACTTTGTCATCTTTTCATTAGTATAGAATGTCATCAATATTTATCTTCTCAACAATATGAACCAATTAAGCTTTAACAAGAGCACTCTCATTAAGTTTTTCAACATTAAATGATTCAAGGAAAATATCCTTAATCTCCTATAGCACTTTCTTTTGTTGTTTCTCTCCCTTCATTTATTCTTGAATGGTCTTTCTCACCAAAAAATCTTGAAAAATGTTTATTTGTTCAAATACCAGATTGTTAGTGTCATATTTTGGTATGACAATGACCTTGTCTAATGTTATTGGCTTTCTAGGTGACCTTTCTTTCTTCTTCAATAATAACTTCTTTGGTGTGTTGTTTCTTGGTAATGTTAGCTGAAGTGAGTGTGATGAAACATCAACACTCATTCTATGTGGCTCTTTTTCTCCACTAGAATCCATACTTATTGAACCTAACTCCTTTTGAGTTACAATCACCTACTATTTAGGTGTACCACTTATCTTAGCCTAATATTGTGTAGAGAGTTCTTCACTTAATCTTGTCTTTGTTTCTTCCTTCTTTTGGCCCTATACCGCAGTCACTACATCAGTTGTTTTCTCTATCTCCTTATTTCCCTCTATAAGAGGTCCTAACATTGGTGCTTGTATCTCACCAATAGTAGAATTATCTACTTGTGCATTCATCCCATCAATTTGACCCTCTGTGGTCTGATCAGCCTTAGTAGGCTCTTTACATTTCTTCTCTTCAATTTTTGACCCACTTTATTCCTCAATATCTATGACCAAAGTATTTCTTTGCATTTGTTCCAATTGTTCATTAAAGTCAACAATAACAATAGATGTTTTAGTAATTGATAAAGTTACCTGTTGCTCCATTCCTTGCCCTCCAATCTTGGGATATTCCTTGATTTGAACAAGAACTCAATTGTATGTATCAAATAAAATATCTTTGATGGATCTAAGAGCTTTCTCCCCTTTCTCTCTCTTAGTAAACGCAATTTCCTTTGACTTAGTCGACATTGGAGTCACGTTGGGCAATGTGTTGTCAAGGTTTTCATCCTCAATAGTGACAAACTCAGTTTATTTTTGCTTATCTTGAGAAAACCTCTCAACAGTCTCAACTAGATATTCTACATCATTATATAGACCCTCTATATTATCTAACTTAACTGTCTCATCTTCCTTTTCCTCTTCTATAGTTTGTGCCAAAAATCCAAATGCTTTCTGCCATACAAACTTTCTCTGTTGAACTACTTCATCAATTCTATTTTTCAAAATTTTATAAGCTCTTGTCTTGGGCATAAATTTATTTGCATAATCTCTTAGGGTTTCCCTAAATTTGGGATTGTTTGGGCTAGAGTTGTTTCCCTTATTTTTCTCTCAGTAGACAATGTCCATTTCCATTTAGAATCTATTTTATTATACAACTCCTCTAGCAGTGCTTTACCTAAATCAATAGGAGTATCATTAAAATTTACCATCATATCCAAAATTTCTTATTCTACTTTTTCTTTATCTCCTTTATCTAAAGAATCATATTTTACAAGCTTAAATCTAGAAAGGCCTACAAAACTTCAATTATCTTCACATACCTTGTCAATATTTTGAGGAGCCTTCCTAGGCACAATCTAAAATTTACTTAGATTGCCAGATTCTATTCATTTTCCTTCATCATCCTCTTCATCACTAGGCTTTACAATTAGCTTCCTCCTCGGTCTCTTCTTTTGACCTTTCTTGGTCTCTTTAGCCTCTGATTTCCTTTTCTTAGGAGAATTTCCCTTAACTAGCTTGGTGATTTCCTTTATTGGGCTCGATAGCTATAGGAGATGCATCCTTTGATCTATATATTGTTACTCTTCTTTGCATGCAGGATGGTGGTGTAACTACTTTCTTCAAACTCATCTGGACTTTAGGATCAACAATTACTATCTTTTTTCCTTTTAGGGCTTGAGGCTCAATAAACACTAACTCTTTACCTTTAGACTCATAATCTTCACTCTCCTAGTCTTCCCCTTTACCTTCTTAATTTTCAGGGATGCCTCTCCAAGTTTTCCTTCAAAATCTTCTATTGGTTTCTTTCTTTTTCTATCCATCTTATAAACTTTTGTTTGCATCATCATCTTTATCTTTGTAGTTTCATATGTGACAAATGGGTTGACATTCTTACCAATTTCTTTTGACAATAAATCTATCACTGTTGCAAACACTTCATCAACATTGACTTCATATTGCATATGCCTCAGCCATACAACCCTTGACATAGCTACCTAAGCATAGGTGTAGTCACTTTCCACCATGAAGCATATATGATCATAATAATGATCAACAATTGACTTAGGAATTATCATCCTATTCTTCATTTTCCTCTTAAAATTCATCAAAATGACCATCCAAAATTGTTTCAAAATTCTCACTTAAATGCTCAATGTAACCATTAATCTGCTTAGTCACATGCCTAATCTTGTCCCATACTACTTCACAAATGGTAGGAAATGAATTTTGTACATAAAAAAAATGCACAAGATAACTGAGCCAAAATTACATGAAGTATTTTTTTCTTTTCTCATAGCTCCTACATTTTCTACAAGTTGGATCAACTACAACTCAACCAAATCATAGTTATGGTCCTTCTTAATGATTTTGTAACCCAAATCAATAGCCATGCAAGGTACACTATTCAACCAAGTTGAGTGATAGAATTTGTGAGTAATCACTTGGATTGCAAACTCAACATCAAGATCATCAATTGCATCAATTGACATCCCACAAACATTCCATTTTGCCTTGGTAATTTCTTTAATCATATTTTTGGCTTGGCATCGCACAATTTTTACTTAGTCAATGGTAGGGTATCTAGTGACTTGGTGGATGATTGATTTTTTAATCTTCTCCAGCCCATTTTCCAGCCACAACTTCATATCATGTATTCTTCTCAAAACTATTTTGATCCACTCGACCTTGAAAACCTTAGGAAAGGCTAGGGCATGGGTAAACCCTTTCTCTGCAACTATCTTATTTTCTTCCTTCATAACTCCATTAATGCACAATTTTTCATATGTATTTCTCAGCTTAAAATCTCCAATTTCTCTAGGCTTGCACATGTAACAAGATCGCACATCATATCCCATAATAAATCACAAAGGGATAGACAACATTGCACCAAATGTGTCTACATTCATTCCTATCTTAGGATAAGACTTGAATGTCAATGGGGGGTATGCATCATTTCTTACAATTTGAACCTTACAACCTTTAATAACTCCTTTTCAGATCTAGATGTAGAAGATGCCATTTCAAACTAGGGTTTCTTACTTCAAGTAAATTCACAAAGTAGTAAACTTAGTTCCAATAAACTTCACAAACTTTACTTTCTTTTTTCGATGACACACTTAATATCTCCATAAACTATGCACAAATAACTCTGGAATCACTTTTGAATCACTCTATAAACTCTAAATCATTGGGTGAATTATGAAGAAATGAACACAAAATTCACTTTATAACTTCAAATAGTCAATTTATACCCTTGCATTCAATATTTTGTACATAGTGTATATACATGTAATGTATGGCAACTATCTCAACATCCAATGAAAACTCAACATTCATACTTCATTCACTAGCTTAGTTTATACACCAACTTGGTTACAAATTCATTTTAGTTCTCAATCATAGCTTGGTCAATATAGGAGCTCAGTCAACATGATGACTTGGTTATGAAAGACATCAATACTGATGCTCGGCATCAACTATTCTATGACTCGATATATGTTTACTTCACTCTACTCACACTTTATAACTATCCCGATGTATCTCATCTTATGAAAATATGAACTTTTACAAATCTTATGTTAGAACTAATGTAAGATATGATTTTTAAGTATACAGTTCCTCACATACCTTCTTTTCTTAGTTTGAGGTAGTGTGATCACCTGATCCATTGTATTGGGCGATCTTAGCTTTATTATTTTGACTATTATTTCCTTCATCCTTGTTTCTCCATGATTGATTCATCTCATTTCATGTCTTTTCTACATCAACTTTTCCTTTTCCTTTGTTATTTTCATTTATTGGTGTTGCTAATTGGGTCCTACAATTTCTACTCAAATGTCTAATCTTATGACAATTATAGAAAACTATACTTCTATTCATCCAACTCTTGGATTTTCCTCTGAAATGCGTCCTAATACATTTTTTTGCAATATGACCATATTCACCATAATAATGACAACTATACCATGTGTTGTAATCCCAATTATAGGAGTTACCTTTCTTAGGTGCATTTTCTTGTTTCTTGGTTGTCCAAGTAGGTTTTACGTTTGATCTACATGCTTGAGCTCTATGTTCATATTGCTGACAATTGTAGCAATAACCTTCAAATCTAGGTGCAACTTGTGTATTGTTGGTTTTGGATATGCATTCATTTTAATGATGTTCTTGCTTCTTGCAATTAAAATAGTATGCATTGAATTTGGGCTTGGGGTTTTGCTTACCATTTCTACTCTTGCAAACATTTGATGTATGACCTAGTTTCCCACAATGATAACATGTAGGTATTTTGTTATTTGGCTTTGCATTCCTCCATTTTCCATTCTTTAATGACTCTTTATCCTTAGCAGATGATAGGTTCTTAGCATAGCCTAGACTAGATACATATCATGGGGTCCTCTTTGTGATCTCATCAGTTCTGTATAGTATCTCACAACTTCTTTGGGTTTGTTCAACCTTTTAGTGAATTCCTTTTTAGATCTTAACTCATTCCTCATACAATCATTCTTAGATTTTAGATTTTCAATATCTGCATCTTTTCTATTTACTTCTTGATTTGCACATAGCAATTGATTGAGCTATAAAATTTCTTATCTATGTTTTTTTGCACGTCAGATGTTCTTTCATCAAGTCTTGTGGCCATTTGTCTCTTGTCTTCATTAGCCATTATCTTATCTTCCTCAAGTTTCTTTTTCTATTTAGTCACTTCACATAGTCTTAGTGATTGGATTTCATGCTCTCTTTTCAATCCTTTTATCTCATCATTCAGTCTATTGTTTATTTCTAATAGATATGTTATTGTTGCATTACTCTCGCTTAAATTTCCATCATCAAGCAATCCTTTAGTGTCTTCTTCTTGATATTTTGTGTCATTTTTCTAAATTTCCAACTCATTCCTTTTCTTTAAGGATTCTTTTGAATTCCCCTCTTTATTCTTCAAGTTGTTGTAGTGCAAGTTGTATATCAAGTTTCTGGCTTTCAATGATCTTTCCCAACGTATAAGCTTCCATCTCCAAGATCTTAACTCTTAACTGATTAGACTTTTACTAGGAGAACTAACTCTAATACCAATTGTTGGAAGCCTATTGGGAAAGAAAGATACTGGGGAGGGCGGGGGGGATGGGGGGGTGAATTGGTCTTTATAAAACTTCTATCTTTTAAAACAATTATCAAAGTAATACCTTTCACCACTAACCCTTATCTCAATAATATCATAAATCACATAAACATATACAATAATGATGTGTTAGATCTAATCTACTGATCACACCCATAAACATGAAGTAAATGATCGATACATAACACAAAGATTTGGTAACCCAAAAACCCTCCAAGGCGAAGGTAAAACTAGGGTGGGGATGACACCCACAAATCTTTACTTCTACAACAATAAAGTTTGCCTATTAGGGCTATAATTTTGATCACTTCTGATGATCTACCCAATGAGGGTTCTACCATTTTAAGGGCTACAAGATTTATTTATTCTACCTTGATTAAAGGATTTAAAACTTACAACAAAGTAAGCACTTTGTTAAGAGATTTACATAGGCATATTATGACCATTATATTAAGAGATCTACCTAGATTCACTTTGCAAAAAGATGTATGAGTACCTAAACCTTCATTCAACATTATAATGATTGATTATGGATCCCCTCTTTCCACTGTCTGATCATTATCTGAGCCGATATAACTTTTTTTTGCACTTCATTGCTCTACTTAGTCACTCTGCCTTATACAACCAACTGGAGAAGGTTCTAGATCAAGATCAATGATCTAGATTTCTCCCTTTTTCCATTTAAACCTTCTATTTTCCTTATTGGTTAAACTCCTTAAATTACTCCTCAATCATTAAAACATGCATTAAGTTAGCCAAAAATTGTTTACCTTGGTGTTTGTTCAATTCCAAACAAATATGTTGATACTAGTTTTCTCGGAAAATGAACACTCTGATACTCAGTCATGAATAATCTTTATAAAAAAAAAATTTATGATTTTCTTGAAAAATGAACACTCTCATAAATCTAAACCCTTCATAATTTTATGTTTTTTAAATACAAAATATATAAGATAGTATCCTTACAATGTATGATTATTTATAATCACTAGGAGGTGAGGTTATTTTTCCTCATAAAAATGAGGATATCCTTATCGATTAAATATGTATCTAGCAAGAAAAAGTATCAAATGTATGTCTCTATCCAAGATGTGGTTCATGCTTCCAAAGCATAGAATAGAAGAATCACTATTGTGCAGCTCATATGAGAAGAAAAATGCTTGAAGTGACCTTATTCCCTCTACTTTAAGAATATGTTCTCATGTAAGTATTCAAAGAGGTTCATTTCTTTTTCTCAATTTTTTTAAGACAACAAAGGATATTTAGGATATTATCTATTATTGATTCAAGAGATCTTTTATATCCGACCATAAACTAGAGGAGGAGAACATTATTACCTCAGCAAATGGATCCAATCATTTGATCCTACCTTTACACTTTGTTCCAAATTCATTTGGAATAATTGTGAGATAAACAACTCATGGATACTTATTCCTTTTTAGATTCATTACCTCAACCTTATACAAGAATATTACACATTGATTTAAGATAGAGAGAAAGGCTCGGTGTGTTTTAGAATAAAATATCTTTTATAAGTTTGTCTTGATGTTTTCTTACTTAAAAGTTAAAGATTAAGGATAATTTTCTATTAAGATAAGTTGAGACATGATTTTGAATTATTTTTTAAATATTATATCTTATTAAATGGTATAGTCAAATAACATAACATCACTTTTATCTATTATATTCAATCAAAAGATGTTAAAATATTGGATAATTATTATGTGAAAAAATTTAGAATCAAAGCATCCTTAGAATATTTTAATTGTCTTCATTGCTCTAAGTCCTGAAAAAGATGAAAGTGCTAATGTTTTACACATTTACTAATAATAATACATAATTTTGAATGCATATTTTAAAATATTAGATATAAGCATGGTACCCATTTTCATTCATAATATCAAACTTTCTAGCACTTAATTCTTTATAAGAAAAATTATATGGCTAGACCGATTCTCCCACATGCTAGGAGTGTATTTGATATGATGGAGACTTGTGTGACAGTGGATAACATCTAGATCTTTAAATATTAACTAATTTGCTATATTAATCTAATTCAAACCTACTCCAATAGCCTTTTTAGAATGAAATTCTAGTATTATGCCCAAAGATCTAAACGATGATACCAACATATTATATCCTTAGAGATACTAAAGTATATAGTATTTCAAACATTTTTTTGGATGAGTGGGAAATATATCTTATACCATGAAAACTATTAATAAGCTACGAAATCCATTCATCAAATAGTTAAAGTATTGAATGACTTTCATAAACATACTATTAGCATTATATAGTTTTCAGTCCTTTTTGTTCAATAAAGGGGAATACAGTTGATTGATTCTATGAAATAACTAGCATTATTGCTCTGATTCTTTCTTCACCATCTGGCTTGCATAGATTTGCTTTTTATTAAAATACTCTATTGAGATTCCAACAAGTGGTTGATTGCTACACAATCCAGCCTGAACTCTATTTATATGGTTACTAGAAGGTTGGCATAACACATAATAAAAGTGCAATATATTGCTCCTCCGAATCAGTGCCAAGTTTCTTTTGCTCAAGATTAAAGTTGAGCATTATGACGGCCAGCTTTAAATATCACACACTAACCAAGAAATTAAGCTTGGAAAAGTAAGTCAAACTTTGACTATTTAACACTTTTACTCTAGGAATGAAGCATTAATGTGTGATGTTTAAGCCGTTCGCACTATGACCAGTCATTCAAGTTCTTCATCTGAGAGAAATAACACATCAACATGGATAGCCAAGCAAAATAAATCATTTGAGACGGCTATAGCTAATTGTGAGAAAGCTAATTGTAGTTCAGACGACTCAAATTCTGACTAAGTGTAAACAAAATAATTTTTCTTTCTCATTTGGTAGTACTATGTATATATTCACTAGTTGAATATAGTATTATATATTTACCTCCATAACATTTTTTGAAATTCATTTACTCCTAATTAATATTGATTTGTGGGTTCTCTCTCTTTCTATTGACAACACGAATCTTATGCAGGAAATGTATGGTATGAATCTATAATGGGGCTCCTGAATTGAAGTGTAACTATTATTACTCCTGATACTAATATTTACAAGGAGATAGCAGAAGAAAACTTGGACGAACTTCAGAAGCATAGTCAATCAAAATTACAGAGCACCTTATATGAATGTCATAAATATAATTTAGAAATGAATTTAAGAATCAAAAACTACCAAAAAAAAAAAGTTCGCTTATTTTTTACGAGCGTTTGAGTTCTCTCTGTTCGCTTCACTTCAATGTAGAAAGGCGTGATGATGCGAATATCTATAGAGAACCGGTCAAATAAGTATCTTGTATTTTTATTGCAGATGTGGTTTTCGGTTATTTTTATAAGCATGGATCCATACGTCTAAAAACAATGTTAAAAAAAAAAAAACATACCATTGCGCCGTTAAGGTATGGGAATTAGGGCAAGGCATGGAGTATTTATTAGTGATTTATTATCGCGCTCAGGCTGGAGTAGTACTGGGATGGGTGACCTCCCGGGAAGTCCCGGTGCTTCACCCCTGTGAGCATCACCTAGATCCAATGAGTGCTAAGTGTTCCATTTATTCTCATGAGAGATGGATTCATGTTGAATCACTACTCATGAAACATGGTTCATCGAGTTTGACTCAAAAATCACACAGTTAAATCCTGATATTCACATCACAATTTGACTAGCTGTGGAAATCATCTCCTACTTATCAATTGATGAGCTTAAGGGGCTTCCTAATGAATGGTTCATAAGGCACAACACTTGGTGAAGGTTTTGCAAATGGGGTTGCAAGCTTTGGGTTTAACTATGGAGGAAACTCCGTAGTTAAGCGCGCTCAGGCTGGAGTAGTACTGGGATGGGTGACCTCCAGGGAAGTCCCGGTGCTTCACCCCTATGAGCATCACCTAGATCCAATGAGTGCTAAGTGTTCCATTTATTCTCATGAGAGATGGATTCATGTTGAATCACTACTCATGAAACATGGGTCATCGAGTTTGACTCAAAAATCACACAGTTAAATCCTGATATTCACATCACAATTTGACTAGCTGTGGAAATCATCTCCTACTTATCAATTGATGAGCTTAAGGGGCTTCCTAATGAATGGTTCATAAGGCACAACACTTGGTGAAGGTTTTGCAAATGGGGTTGCAAGCTTTGGGTTTAACTATGGAGGAAACTCCGTAGTTAAGCGCGCTCAGGCTGGAGTAGTACTGGGATGGGTGACCTCCCGGGAAGTCCCGGTGCTTCACCCCTGTGAGCATCACCTAGATCCAATGAGTGCTAAGTGTTCAATTTATTCTCATGAGAGATGGATTCATGTTGAATCACTACTCATGAAACATGGGTCATCGAGTTTGACTCAAAAATCACACAGTTAAATCCTGATATTCACATCACAATTTGACTAGCTGTGGAAATCATCTCCTACTTATCAATTGATGAGCTTAAGGGGCTTCCTAATGAATGGTTCATAAGGCACAACACTTGGTGAAGGTTTTGCAAATGGGGTTGCAAGCTTTGGGTTTAACTATGGAGGAAACTCCGTAGTTAAGCGCGCTCAGGCTGGAGTAGTACTGGGATGGGTGACCTCCCAGGAAGTCCCGGTGCTTCACCCCTGTGAGCATCACCTAGATCCAATGAGTGCTAAGTGTTCCATTTATTCTCATGAGAGATGGATTCATGTTGAATCACTACTCATGAAACATGGGTCATCGAGTTTGACTCAAAAATCACACAGTTAAATCCTGATATTCACATCACAATTTGACTAGCTGTGGAAATCATCTCCTACTTATCGATTTATTATCAATTCCTTTTGGGTATGGATTTGTATGTAGTGTAGATCTACGCTTAATTGTTAAATTTTTTAAAGAAAGGGGAATTCAATTGATAAGGAACAATTTGAACCATTGCACAAGTAAGATTAAAGATTTGGGGAGTTATGACCCCCCACACACATATAGTTTCAAAATTGTTTTCATCAATAAATCTTTGGCTTCTCTATATTTATTGAATGAACAAATAGAGCTCTAGTAAGTTCTAGATCTTGATAGGTGCAATTCTAAAATAAGTAGTTTGTTTGTTTTTCAATAGTTTGACAAAGAAAAGATATATAGTTGTGTTGTTTGTTTTATCTCCAATTACATTTTATATTTTACTACACTCTATCGTAAATGAAAAACTATGTTGCAATGTTTTGTTTGAAATGGGGGCTTTGTCTCTACCCTATTTTTCAAATTCTAGATTCTATACACATTTATAAATTATAATTAGGAATAGATAAAAAGATATTTTTATGATTTTAATTTATACGCTCAACTAGTAAATGATTATTCAAATAATATAATTGTAGTGTTTTTTTAATATGTGTCTTAATAGTAGGAGGTTATTTAGATTGACGATCTCTAACTATTTTTAATATGATATCCCTTGGTGTTCATTATATAGTATTTTTCTAAATATAGGCATGCTATTCTAGAACAATGAAACTAAATAATTATTTTGAGATGAAAAATTTACAATAATAGTACATTCATGCTCCTAGGGATGGATATTGATAAGGACATTTTGAAGGTCCAAGTGGACCAAGAAAACACTAAGTCCAAAAATACAACATCAATATTAACCATATAGCACTTTTTATATACTATCAATATTTGTACATAATAAAATATAAGGCTACTATTAATAAAGGTAAAAAAAATGAAGGTGATAATCTATGGGATAGATAAATACATAACATATAGATAAAATATCACACATATACTCTATTAGCATAAGAGATTAAAAAGGGTAAAATGACATCTATTAAGTGTTAGAGATTCTAGAGATAGAACAAAATGCTAGAAGCAACTTGTGCATTGAAACTTTAGCTATTTGGGCATGTCATGGAATATAATTAGAAATTTTGTATATGATAAGGTGACATTAGTGGCAAGCAAGGCGCTCAATAATAAATCATAAAGTTGTGATCAATAGCATGAGGATCTATAATCAAGGTATAATTGTACACTACCAATTAAACTAAAAAGATTACCTAAACATATTAGTTGTCACATTAGATCATAAACCTTAATTGATTAGTAATAATAACATTGAACACAAGTAAAAATAAATTAATAAATAAATTTCAAAATATATTTATCATTTCATTCATCATTTAATAATAATAACAATCTTTATTATTATATATATTTTTAGAATTGTGCTAGAAACTAAATTATTATTTTATCTTTGTAATTGAGACATTTACAAGAAGAAAGATTTGTCATAATAACAAACGTAGTTGAGAGGGGTAGCAATCTTTGAGTATCATAAAGTGACAATGTTGACTCATAAAAATGTGAATATTATAGTGTTAACACTAAAGCACCATAAGTGGGAGAAGAAACATGGATAAGTGGTTTGAATCCCCCTCATATTTACCCTCATGCTATTGAGATCATATTTGTAATGGGGGGCACTATTTTGGTTGGTTTTGATCAATTCTTAAGGATGGTATTGATTGATTCAATAAAATGCATATGTAAGCACCATTTGAAAAAGATTAATTAATATGATGTTTTAGATTTGTAAAATATGTTGTTTGTAACATATATTTGAGAAAAGGGGGAAAGTAATGAGTTCTTATCATGATAGTTGAATGATATAAAGAAATCTAGAACACTGTGACTTATTGAACATATTGGAATTTAAATCCTCTAATGACTGTCTCTTTTTGGAATTGGAGAATAATTTTAGGGACGATTTGATATAGAATAGGACAATCTAAAGTCTTTTTCTTCCATTGTGAATTTTTTGTATTTATCAACATCTTGAAATGGTTGACATTGTTTCAAAGTAGATATACTTTCTTAGGTAACACGTGTTGTAGAAAGATTCCTCTAAATTTATGTAGAATATGGCTTTTGTGTCTATATTGAATCATCTATTCACATGATCTAGATGAGTCTAGATGTATAATTAAGACCCTCAAGGTACCTTAACTACTCTAATGGTTCATTTGATTACAAGCATAGAAATAGGAAATTAGAATGGAAAATAGAAATGGGAATGGGAAATGAGAATGGAAAATGAAAATCCCAATTCCATTTGGTTCACCTAAAATTTGATTGGACATTTGTTATAACTTTAAGGAGCAATAGATTTCTCCCTCACACCCTCTCCCATCCCCTACTCTCTCTCTCTCTCTCTCTCTCTCTCTCTCTCTCTCTCTCTCTATTTCTCCCTCCCTCTCTCACTATCCCACCCTCTCCCATCTCCTACTCTCTCTCCATCCTCTACTCTCTTACTCTCTACCCTCTCTCCCTCTCTCCTTCCCTCTCTCCTTCTCTCTATATTGAAATCTAGGCTTACAAAGTATGTGTGCACTATAGCACATACATGTTATGTAAGCCTGAATTTAAAAATACTTTGAATAGTGTGTGTGCATGCTATGGCATGCACATACTATTTAAAGCATTGGATTCTACCAAGCCTAAGGCTTGGATTTGCATTAGGATCCAACCCAAAGGTTTGGAGTCTCTAAACTAGTTTGAGATGTGTTTTGCAACAAGCATACAAAAAATGATTAATTTTTCTTGTGTGCTCTCCTTCAAGTTTTCTCATGGTGTAGCATCGATAAAAAAAGGTTACATGATATTGTAGATCTCTATGCTAGCTATATAACAATATAATTTATTTTAAATTTCAACTATTTCAAGCCTTGCAACTATAATTTCTTTTGAATGTATGTCTATTTTCTCTCAAAAATTAACATGTACTAATTGGGGCATAGATTTTAGCTCGCTCATCAAATTTTGCAATAAATTAGTTTTTTAGAAACTAGACTCCATTCAACATACTTTGAAAAAAGAAGTTTTGATTTTAGATTGGTTTCAATCATTTTTAGGGGCCCAAGCACATAGATATTTCACATTTTTGGGATGTGTCTAATTACAAAATTCATAAAAAAATAAATACACATTATAAAATTACCTAAAAAGATCTGGAATAAACTGTATAGTGTTAGGTAACTTTTGACTATAGCAATTAAATAATTTTAAGAAAAAAGTTAAAATTTTAGTGGGGCCACACTTTGCACTATGTTATGTTTTTTTTCTGAAAAAATAGTACCACTTTCTATGGCCCCCTTTTTGAGGACCTAAAACTAAACCATTTTGGGAAAAAATTAGTAGTTTAGAAATTAGATTCAAAGGATTGCTACTTTTGTTTTTGTCGTATCTTAAAATTTTGACAGTAACCATCTTCAAATTCTTGTCAAAGTTCAGAAATTGTTGATTTTGGCAAAAAAAAAAGGGGGCCACTTATACCCCCCTTTTGGCACCACAACTTGGTGCACTTATCCACTTGTGAGTTTGAATTTTTTGTTGCTACAACATGTTGCACTTAGTTAATTTAGATGGATTATCAATTAGGGTAAGTACGCCAAGTTGTGGTGTCAAAAGGGGGGTATAAGTGGACACCTTTTTCTTGAAATTTGCAATTTTTGAACTTCAACAAGAATTTGAAGATAGTTACACTCAAAATTTTAAGATATGACAAAAAAAAAGTCATAGTCCTTTGAATGCAGTTTCTAAACTACTATTTTTTTTTCAAAATGGTTTAGTTTTAGGTCCTCAAAAAAGGGGGCCATAAAAGTGGTACTGTTTATTCCAAAAAGAACATAACATAGTACAAAGTGTGGCCCCCCAAAATTTTAACTTTGTTTTTAAAATTCTTTAATGGCTCTAGTCAAAAGTTACTTAACACTATGTAGTTTATCCCAGATTTTTCAATAATTTTATAATGTGTATTTTTTTTTATGAATTTTTTAACTAGACACATCCCAAAAACATGAAATATATGTGTGCTCCCCCTAGAAATAATTGAAAACTAATCTAAAATCAAAAAAAAAAAAAAATCAAATGTGTAGAATGGAGTCTAGTTTCTAAAAAACTAAGTTGTTACAAAATTCGATGAACGAGCTAAAATCTATAGCCCAATTAGTACATGGTGTTTTTTGACAAAAAATGAACATACATTCAAAAGAAATTATAGATGAAAGACTTGAAATAGTTCAAATTAAAAATAAAGTATATAGTTAGATAGCTAACACAGAGACCTATAATGCTATGTAACCTGATCTTATCGATACCCAACCACAAGGAATCTTGAAGGGGAGCACACAAGAAAAATCAATCATTTTTTGTATGTTTGCTAGAAAACACATCTCAGACCTGTTTATAAACTTCAAACCTTTGGGTTGGATCTCCAAGGCAAAACCAAGCCTTAGGCTTGGTTTTAATGCAAAGATTTCAATAGCACATGCGCCCTATAGCGCACACATCCTATAGCATGCACATGCTATTAAAAGCATTTAAATTCTTAGTAGCACATGCACGCTATAGTGCGCACGCACTATTGAGACCTAAATTGCAAACCAAGAGCAAGAGAGAGCTAGGGGGCAGGGGAATGGCTATGTGTCTATGTGTGAGAGACAAAGAGATATACAAAAAGTTGAGGATGGGAGAGGGGAGAGAGTACAAGATGGGAGAGAGGAAGTGAGAAAGAGTAGGCGTGGCTGAGAGAGTATAGGATGGGAGATAGAGGAAGTGTGAGAGATTAGGGGTGGCAGAGAGAGTACAGGATGTGAGAGAGAGGAAGTGTGAGAGAGAGTAGGGGTGGAAAAGAGAGAGTACGAGATGGGGGAGAGAGATTGAAAGTAGGGGATGGGAGAGAGAGGAAGTGTGAGAGAGAGTACAGGGTGGGAGAGAGAGATTGAGAGTAGGGGATGGGGGAGAGAGAGAGTAGGCGGTGGGAGACAGAGTGGGAGAGGAAGAGTGAGAGAGAGGAGGATGGGAGTGCATGTGTGTGAAAGAGAGTGAGTAGGGAATGGGAGAGGGGGAAGACAGAGTAGCTCAAGAGAGAGTAGGGGATGGAAGATAGAGTAGGCAATGGGAGAGGGAGTGGGAGAGAGAGAGGGGGGGATAATGGAAATGTGTGTAAGAGAGAAAGAGAGAGAGAGTAGGGGATAGGAGAGAGTGTGAAAATGTGAGAGAGAGTAGGGGGTAGCAAAGAGAGAGTAGAGAGGAGAGAGAGAGAGAGAGAGAGAGAGAGAGAGAGAGAGAGAGAGAGAGAGAGTGAGAGTGAGAGAGAGAGAGTGAGAGAGAGAGAAAGAGTAGGGAGTGGGAGAGGGAGAGAGAGTGAGAGAAAAAGTAGGGGATGGGAGAGGAGAGAGGGGGATGGGTGTGTGTGTGAAAGAGAGAGAGTAGGGAATGAAAGAGAGAGAGTAGGGGATGGGAGAGAAAGAGAGTAGGCAATGGCAGAGGGAGAGGGAGAGAGAGGAGGGATGGGAGTGTGTATAAGAGAGAAAGTAGGGGATGGGAGAGAGTGTGAGAGTGTGAGAGAGAGTAATGGTGGTAGAGAGAGAGTGAGTAGGGGATGGGAGAGAGAGGAAGAGAGTGAGAGAGAGAGAGAGAGAGATAGTAGGTGGTGGGAGAGGGAGTGGGAGGGAGAGAGAGGGGGAATGGAAGTGTGTAAGAGAGATAGAGTAGGGGATGGGAGAGAGTAGGCAGTGGGAGAGGAGTGCGAGAGAGAGAGAGAGAGAGAGAGAGAGAGAGAGAGAGAGCAAGGGGAATGGGAATGTGTATAAGAGAGATAGAGTAGGGAATGGGAGAGAGAGTGAGAGTTTGAGAGAGAGTAGGGGGTGGCAGAGAGAGCTTGTATGGGATGGGGGCAAGAGAGAGAGAGAGAAGGGGATGGCAAAGAGTGTGAGAGAGAGTAGGGGATGGAAGAGAGAGAGCGAGAGTAGGGGATGGGAGAGAGAGTACTTGAGAGAGAGATGGAGTGGGAGAGGGAGAGAGAGGGGGATGGGAGTGTGTGTGACAAATCTAGAGAGTAGGGGATGGGAGAGGGGAGAGAGAGAGGGGGGATGAGAGTGTGTGTATCTATGAAAGAGAGAGAGTAGGGGATGGGAGAGGGGAGAGAGAGAGTAGGGGATGGGGGATAGAAAGTAGGTAGTGGGAGAGGGAGTGGGAGAGGGAGAGAGAGGGGGAATGGGAATGTGTGTAAGAGAGATAGAGTAGGGCATGGGAGAGAGTGTGAGAGTGTGAGAGAGAGTAGATGGTGGCAAAGAGAGCTCATACAGGATGGGAGAGAGAGAGTGAGATTAGGGTATGGGAGAGTGTGAGAGAGAGTAGGGAACGAGAGAGAGAGTGTGAGAGTAAGGGATGGGAGAGAGAGAGAGAACTTGAGCGAGAGAGAGAGAGAGAGAGAGAGAGAGAGAGAGGGATAGTAGGCGGTAGGAAAGGGAGTGGGAGAGGGAGAGGGAGAGAGATAGGGGGGATGGGAGTGTGTGTGATAGATGTAGAGAGTAGGGGATGGGAGAGAAGAGAGTGGGGGGATAAGAGTGTGTTTATGTGTCTATGTGTCTATGAAAGAGAGAAAGTAGGGGATGGGAGAGAGTGTGAGAGTCTGAGAGAGAGTAGGGGATGGCAGAGAGAGAGTATGGGATGGGAGAGACAGAGTGAAAGGATGGGAGAGAGTGAGAGAGAGAGAGAGTAGGGGATGGCAAAGAGAGAGTATGAGATGGGAGAGAGACAAAGTGAAAAGATGGGAGAGAGTGTGAGAGAGAGTACGAGGTGGCAAAGAGAGTATGGGATGGGAGAGATAGAGCAAAAGGATGGGAGAGAGTGTGAGAGAGAGTATAGGATGGGAAAGAGTGTGAGAGAGAGTTGGGAATGGGAGATAGAGAGTAAGTGTAGGGGACGGGAGAGAGAGAGAGTAGAGAGGGAGAGAGAGAACTTGAGAGAGAGATAGAGATAGTAGGTGGTCAGAGAGGGAGTAGGAGAGGAGGAGAGAGAGGGATGGGAATGCGTGTGAGAGATCTAGAGAGTAAGGGATGGGAGAGGGGAGAGAGAGGGGGGGATGGGAGTGTGTATTTTCAAAAGAGAGAGTTTAGGGGATGGGAGAGGGGAGAGAGAGAGAGACAGAGAGAGAGAGAGTAGTAGATGGGAGAGAGAGAGACTAGATGGTGGTAGAGGGAGAGAGGGGCAGATGGGAGTGTGTGTAAGAGAGAGTAGGGGATGGGAGAGAGTGTGAGAGAGAGTAGGAGGTGGTAGAGAGAGAGAGAGAGAGAGAGAGAGAGAATGGGATGGGAGAGGGGAGAGAGAGTAGGAAGAGAGAGAGAGAGTAGGGGATGGGACAAAGAGTAGAGAGGATAGAGAGTAGGGAGGATGGAGAGTAATGTGTTTCCACATAGTGCGTATGCACTATAGTGTGTACGCACTTTATAGTGCATACACACTATAGTGCATACACATTATGTGAAATTACCTAAAAATGGTCAAAAAGCAACTTTGGGGCCCATTTCATCCATTCTCTACTTTTGGTCTATTGTGCACTCTATTATTTTGATAGAAATCACGGGTTTCAACATAGAAAACACTATTCAACACTTTTGGAAGCTAGCAAACACCAAATTCAATCATTGGATACATGATTTGAAGACTTTTTGAATATTCCTTGTATAGAAAAGGTTAGTGCAATCTATTTTAAATATTGTTTGTTGATATATAGATACAAATTTGATTATAATTTGACATGTTTAATATATAGTTAATTCATTAAAATTTGTATATTTGAATAAAATGCTATTTCGAAATGGTTAGAAATTTGACAAGTCATTTGATATATATTGTGTATTCATTCAAATAATTATAATTTTTATATGTATTTGAATAATTTGTAATTTACACATTTTAAGTAATACAGATGTTTGAATAATTTGACATGTAGAAATCATCATCATGCCAAGGAAGAAACCAAAAACTCAAACAAATGAAGATAGGGAGAGAGATTTGGAAATTAAAAGAGATAAAATAAAATTACTACATGAGCAAAGAAAATTGCAAAGCAATAATGAAAAATTGACTTTTGAAGAGGATCAAGAACCACCGGTACAAAGAAACAAAGAGGAAGAATTGGAAAGACAAAGAGAATGAATGAGACTGTTATGCTCAAGAAGACAATTGAATTTTGAAGCTACACCATCTTCCAATGTTGGAGTCATATCATCCACTACACCATCTTCCAAGGTTGAAGTCATATCATCCTCTCATGTTGAAGAGACATTGATTTTTAGATCCGAAAATATACAGACTCCATCATGTCATGTTGAAGGCACAACATCAACACATCAAGTAGGTGATATTCCATCTTTTGCATCTTATTGCCAAGGCACATCATCTTCGGTTCAAGGTATACAATACACTCAATCTTATGTTGATGTTCAAAGTGTTGAGAGAATTGAAGAGATTATAACACCTTCTATAATTCATTTTAGAAGACAAAAATATTTGATTAATATTGATACTAACATTTTGAAATCAATGCCTGACAAGATTAGCAAGTGTACTTGTCAAAGAAAAGGTAATCATATGTGGAGATTATTTTTTGATGAATTAAATATTATAGGTCAATGCCAATTATTTGTTGAAATGATGAAGAATTTGAAATTTAAGCCTATCATGAAGATTCTTGGGCTAAGAATAATGGATGATTCAAATGAAAAAAATATTGTAAAGAATCTAATGAGTGCTTATGACAAAGTGGGTTCTAAATCACACATGAAAGATAGTAATATCACAAGACGAGTACTTACATCGACAATAGTAAGTAGCCAAATGAAGAAAGCTCGACTCATGAGAAAGACAAGAAAAACATTAAAAATTGGTAGAGGTACTCTAAGGAGAGCCATGCTAAGGCGTGAGAGATTGGAAGATCCAACAAAAAATGAGTTATGGACATTTAGCGATAGACTACTGCGAAAGGATAAAGAAATTAGTGAAGCCTTGAAATAATTGATCAAAGATTTTTTGGAAAAATAACACACATGTTTCCCCTAATCAAAGAGATGTTGTAAGAAGGAGGATTGGTAGCCAAAATCACGACCCACATGCAAAAAAAAATTTGGACTCAACTCAAACACATTTTTTTGCAAAATTTATTGGTATGTATCCTCAAATTTGAATAAGTCAAAGATTTTTTTGAGATGGGTAAATCTTTTTATGTGAAGATAAATCACACATGCACAACTTGTTGTTGTAGGATACATATTGAATTTTCTAACCATTCTGATGTTTTTAGGTATATATGCATATTTTTGCATTCTCAGTTTGTTTTGCAGGATTGTGACATAAATGCACCACCAAGATCTTCAAAGGAATTCATATCCAACATTTTATGTGAAATAGGGGACAACAAAAAAATTTACAAGACATCATGCTTGGATGGTACGTGCTTATTTTGTGGTTCTTTGCAACTTTTATCAACTTGTAAACATATGGATAGTACACATGCAATTCAAAATTAAATAGTAGATTATAGACAATTTAAGACAGTGACATATGCTCTAAAAGATGGGAAACATGGTAAAATATGTGATTTAGTCATTGAAAAGATTCTAGTGTATGAGTTCATGAAGATTTTTTGTGAAAAGATTATTTACGAGTATGCAAGGCATACCCATAGAGCTCGATGGTTGGATTTGTAATTCAAGTTGTGCAAGGATATGTTTCCACTGGATACCATTGTTTCGATTGTAGATTTCACAGAGAACTACACACTACAACCACAAAATGAGGTGCATGCAAAGTATTATACTTCTCAACAAGTTTCCATATTTGTTCACATAACATTCATGCATTCACCTACAAGTACAGAGGATGAGAGAAAGATTTTGAGGGAGTACCATTTTTACATCAGTTCTGATCGATCACATTCTACAGTGTTTATACATGGTTGTTTTCAACTATTTTATGGAGATTTGGCTAATAGGGGCATAACATATCGTCAACACATTATTTGGTCAGACAATTGTGCATCTCAATTCAAGAATGCACTGATGTTCTATTGGTTGACCAGGATGCATAGGTTGTGTAGAATTCAATAGATGTAGAATTTCATAGAAGTTGGTCATGAAAAGGGAGAGCACGATGGTGCAGGCGCATGCATCAAAAGAGCCCTGGCTCGTGAAGAACTAAAGTAAAAAGATGGAACAATATTGATAGATGCAAAATCCATCATCCAATGGTGTAACACTACAATGGGTCCAGGTAAGGAAGGTGAGTCTATGGTTCATAGATTTTTTTGGTCGATAGATAATACTAACATTGCACCATATCAAGATTGTTGCACACTAACAAGATCTAGTGAGTTACACTCTTTTAGAAGCTTTGATGCAGGTTCATGGAGTATCCACACATGAAAAATGGCATGATATTTTCCATCATGTGAAAAGGAAAATTGGGATGATTGTGAGCCAATTGAATGGGTGGAAAAATGGGATATATGGGTTTTGGACCCAACTGACACCTATCGTCCCCCACAAGCACTGGAAATGGTAGAGATAGATTCATCTATTGACTTTGACCAATTGTCAGATCTAGTGCAACCTGGTAATATATATATATTTATATATCTTTTTAATTTCAATATGTAACTTTATAATTTTTACCTAAGTATTTTTGGAATTAATGACCGCATTTTGTACATTTGTCACTATAGGCCATGTTTTTTCTATTATTGCACCTGAAGACAATGAAGAAGGGACATATTATTATTTGTGTCATTGTGTTCAAGCCAAAAAAAATTGGATCACTCGATTATAGATGGTGAAGGTTTAGAGTACCATGTCGGTGTGATGGTTGTAACTGGCACATGGCTTAGATGATATTCTATGAAGAACCCTAACGTGTGGTTATTCGAGGATTGACAAACATAGCGGAAGATTCTTCATTATTCAAAACTTGTTGTTGCATCAAATGTCCACTTGATAAAATATGGTGGAAAACCACATAATAAGAATCTTTGGAAAGTTCACAAGTCAAACCATGATGATATACTTGAGACATTAAAATGTCGAGCAGATCCAATTGGCTCATTAGATTGAATAGGGAGAGAGGGAGAGAGAGAAAGAGTGATCAATTGGATCCAAATACAATGTTGCAACCTCTTCCCCAAGACTGTCCACATAACTAAGGTGGACCGTATTGTTATGATGTGTAAGTGATGAGATTTAGTTTAAATCATAGATTTTATGTTTTGATTTGTTTAGAATCTAGATACATTATTTGAATTTATATTAGATTCTTTAATAACAATATTTTTCATATTTTCTTAGTGTGAGGATATTTTTCTTTCATTGCATGTTCTCTTGGATGACAAGAGGGAGAGAAGAAAAATAAGTAGATTTCCAAACAACCAGCCACCCTTCTTCATGTAATTTATTCATTTAAGGTAAAAGTCCCATTTCCTTTGTTCCTAGTTTCATACTTCTGGCATGACCTATGTTATCACATGATATAATACTTTGTTTGGCTTTGGTATTTGGTTAAAAGTCATTATTCTAGTTGGACCTTCATATGCTTGAGTTTGAGATTTTTTAGTGTTGAGAAAACCATAGTATGTATCTTTAAACACCAAACTTGTTAAAGTTGGATGTAATCAATAAATTCAACATTAAATGCATACCATAAAACTAGCATCAACTATTCTTAACTGTGGAAAATTAAAACTTTTTGAAGAATTCAAAGATAGTGTTCACACTCAATTCTTTGATAGTTTTCTTTTCCATTAAGTCCACCAAATTTGAGTCTTCTTCCTCTATATTAGAATGGAATCATGTCACTTATAATAGTGAACTCTATTTAATATTTTTTTGTAAATTTTATGAGAGGAGGGAGAGAAGAAAAAAAGCACATTTTGAAACAAACAATTGGCCTTCTTTGTGTAATTTATTCATTTTAGGTAAAATTCCTAATTCCTTTGTTCCTAATTTCATACTTCTAGCACAACCTATGTTATGACATGTTATAATACTTATGTTATAATACTTTGTTTGGCTTTGGTACTTGGTTAAAAGCCATTATTCTAGCTGGACCTTCATATGTTTGAATTTGAGATTTTTTCAATGTTGAGAAAACCATATTATGTATCTTTAAACACTAAATTTGTTAAAGTCTAATGTAAGCAATAAATTCAACATTAAATGAATACTGTGGAAAATTAAAACTTTTTGAAGAATGCAAAGATAGTGTTCACATTCAAATATTTGATACTTTTCTTTTCCATTGAGTCCACCGAATTTGAGTCTTCTTCCTCTATATTAGAATTTAATCTTATCTTAGATTTTTTACTATGCTAATTCTTCATTTGCAGGTCACCAAAGAAGAGGGCTAATAAAGTCAAAGCACCAGTGATAAAGGGTGAGATGCCAAAATCATCTGAGAAATGATATTATCAATTCACATCCTCAATATTTATTAGTGACATATGATGAGGTTGTCTATACAATGTAATGATTGAGTTGAAGTGATTTATGAAGTAAAGGGCTATTTAATGGAGCTATTTAAATCATGCATATTTGATGGTCATTTCTGATGCAGGGGCATCTAGGAGGGCAACTGAACAAAGGAGGATAAAATACAATCAAAAGAAGTCAAGTGGAATGTCTTGAAGCCTATAATGGCCTTATGTAATGATGAATACAAAAAATTATGTAAAGGTCCTGATAAAGGTCTAAGGACCAAAATATAATGTAATAGATGACAAATGCAATGTAATGGGTGGGGTAGTTTTCATAGTTAAATGTTTTCAATAAATCCATTTGACCCTTCATAGGTCGATGGAATTGGCTAGGAGATTAGAACATTCATAAAATGCATAGTTTGAAATTAAAATTTTGAATTCAAACGGTTATATGGCCATTTTGGAGGGAATTAGCTTTTAGATTGTTTTTAGGATTAGTTGAGCCTCCAACTATTTAAAGTTGGTTGGGATAGGTAGAGAGAGTCTATTAAATGACCAAGACATCCTTGGTATGGGTGGAAAGGAAGAAACTAATATCTGGCCTAGTACAAACTGTCTCAGAAATTTGCATGTAAAAGCTTGGTTTTTTATAGCAATTTGAAGGATTCTTGGGTTTCTTTGCATATCTTTGGATTTGGAATGCATTTTGAAATATTCTCAAACATTTCTTGATGTTCTAAACCAGGTTTTGAATCCAAATTAGTAAGTTTATTGTTCAATTTCATAGACTGTTGGCTGTGGCAGACAATTTATTAGCAATTTTGAAGTTCTTTTCAAATAATCATGTTCATTCCATGAAATGTTCTATTGTTTCTTCACGAAATGACATTATTATAACTTGTAACATGTTTTCTAACACTAATATTCTCATCTAACCTGAGGATTTTGGTGGCCACCAAGCAAAAGTTCATGAAAATAAGGGGTAATTGTAGGGTACAGACCTACAGTAGAGGATTTTCCTTAAGGAGGGAATAGTTTGAGTTTTGATTCATGTTATTGATGTTGAAAAAATAGTGTTTGCACCTTTAATTGATTAGAGAAGTGTTGGCACGTGTGAGATTTGGAAAATCCTAGATACAAGGGTTTCAAGAGGGCAAATTAGGGCTTTTAGGGTTAAGGAGCCCTTAGGTTAAAATTGAGTGTTGAATCCTATAATTAGAGGCATTTTAAGAGCCTATTCAAAATTTGGAAACTAGATATTAATTCCTCCTATCAGTTGCTTTGTAAATGCATCATTCTTACATTGTTGAAAATAGGGGCATTGTGAAGGATCAGTGATATTGTCCAAAGGAAGCATATCTCATTTTGACATATGTCTTGTGAAAGGATAAAGGGTATCTAAAACATCCATTTTTTCAAGGAGTCTTTTGAAAAAAACCAAATTTATCTACCTATTTGTCTTGCTACTATCACAGAATTGTAAATTTGCATTGACAACATTTTGGCATGTTGTGCATTTTGGCTTGAAAGGTATTGAAACTCAAGGGAATTTATTGGAACATGCTAGATATGTCAAAAAAGACTCATTGAATCCTTAAAACTTCCTAGAGTTGACCATTTGTAGGATTTGACCATCAGGTCCTAGAAGGGTCACTTGGCACATTGTTACAAATTTGCTCATTTTGGGTTGTTTAAGGTTTCATCATCCTTTCCTCTGCATCAATTTCCCTCTATTTTGTAGTCATTTTTCACAACACTATTTCTAACATGGTGTTAGTTGTTCAAGTTCATGAATGATCACAAACTCACTTTGATCATCCACTAGAAAATATTTATACCTTCTAAATGCCTTTTCCTCCATGAGCTTAACATCACATCTGAGTATAACTCTTCTAGTGTTTGGAAGAAAATTCCTATATTCCTTTGAGGTTTTACTATACCAAAAAAAGTACCCCATATCTATAGTCAAATCTTACTTAGTACATGTGTATCACTTGGAATATGAAAATATATCAAACTTCCAAATATATTGAAGCGACTAACATCTAGCTTCTTCCCTATGAAAGTTTCCTCTGGTGTCATCTTCCCTAGCATCTTGTGTGGAGATCTTTTGTATGTGTATACTATTGTACTACATGTCTCTTCCCATAGGTAACAAGGCATGTCCTGGTCATGTAGCATATAACACTTTCTACCTTATATAGAGAATGATTCTTTCTCTCAACAACTCCATTCTACTATATATTATAAGGAATATTTCAATCTCTTTTGATTCCTTCCCTGGTATTCCCTTTGTATTAGATCAAGAACAACCTCAAGTCTAGTGTCACTCATTAGAGAAGATGGTTTTCCACTTTTTAGAGATTCCAAAAGATCAAACTCCAACCCTGTTCTAGCACCAACTAACACCCACTTTGAGTCATAGACATAATTGGCTAGATTAGGCTAGGTTACAAAGGAAGTATGAGTACTGCCAATCCATACATACCAACCATACCAAAATTTCACTACTACCAATCCGTGTAGGCCATACAAAATTGAAACAACATAGAAAAAGGTAGAAATTCTAAGTTTTATTCAATTTTTTCTGCTCATTGGTCAAGTTGATCACATATAAGTATGGATATCTAGTATGGTTGGATAGCTTTTTGAATCTTCTTTTTTTTGCACTTGGAATGAGGTTCTAATTCACTCTACAACTCAAGATATTCCCATTTTACTAATTGGTGTCCCCATTTTGTGCCATTAGCTAGGGTTCCATCTATTTTCCCTCATATCTTGAGATTCCACCATGGAAAATTAATGACCCTTGGTGGAATCTGAGTTAAGACAATGTTTTTTAGGTTCCTTTTGGTTTTAGCTCAAAATAATGAGGCTGGAGAGAAAAACTTGATGCCCTAGGCATGCAAGATCCACATGCATGCTAGAAATTTGTAGCATAAAAATGAGCAATATAGGTGATTTTTCAAGGAAAAAAAGAATTTTATGTTTCTTAGAAGGTTATAAATGTCCTTAGGGTCATTAGGTTAATTTTTGGGCATCTAAGAGTTAAGATGTCAAAAATTGCAAAAAATTGCAAAAGTTGTCAAAAGCAGAATTGCAAAAATGTTGACAACTTTGTAGGAGTTTGGGAATTGGTAAAGGGATGAGCATTTGGAAATAAGTTATTTTACTAATGCCAAACCTTTTCTAAGTCATAATATTGGAGTCAAATGAAAAATGTAAAAATTGCACTTTTTGTGCAAAGTTACATTGTTGAAAGTTGTAAAAGTTGCTCAAATTTGCAACTTAGTGGAAAAAGGGTCATGGGATCGAACTGTCTACTCCATTAGCTCCAAGTGGCTAGGTAAACCCTATCCCCAACCTTATCCTGTCCCTTTTAGTACCCAAACATTCTTGGTCACGCCAAACCAGAACGTCCCTAGCGTCATTAAATGTCATAGGGCTGCATTCTTTGATGGGGCATATCTTAGAGCTCGTGCAAGGTATGCATGCAATTCCAATTCCTACAAGACCGTGTTGCAGAGATCTACAATAACCTCTCTCACTTTTTGGATATCACACTCTATTTTCATTTTACGACACCCTCTTAGGTGATGCTGAAACTTACAGTGTTGGCCAGTACAAAGTTGCCAACTGCAAAATCTCTTTCACCTTTTGTCGTGGGATAAAACTATCTACTCTATTAGCTTTGAGTGGCCGAGTAAACCCTATCCCCAACCTTGTCATGTCCCCTTCAGCCCTCAAACATTCTTAGGCATGCCGAACCAGAACGTCCCTAAGGGTCACTAAATGCCATAAGGTTGTAATCTTTGACGGGGCATATCTCAGAGCTCGTGCGAGGTATGGATGCAATTTTGGTTCCTACAAGACTATGTTGCAGAGACCTACAATAATGTCTCTCACTTTTTGGAGATCACACTCCATTTTCATTTTACGATGCCATCTCAGATGATGCTTAAACTTGCAGTGTTGGCCAGTACAAAGTTGTCAACTGCCAAATCTCTCTCACCTTTCGTTGTGGGATCAAACTGTCTACTCTGTTAGCTTCAGGTGGTCGAGTAAACCCTATCCCCAACCTTATCCTATCCCCTTCAGTGCTTGAACGTTCTCAGGCATGTCGAACTGGAACATCCCTAAGGGTCACTAAATGCCATAGGGTTGTGATCTTTGACGGGGCATATCTCAGAGCACGTGCAAGGTATGGATGTGATTCTAGTTCCTACAAGACCGTGTTGCAGAGACCTGCAATAACCTTTCTCATTTTTTGGAGATCACACTCCATTTTCATTTTACGACGCCATCTCAGGTGATGCTAAAACTTGCATTGTTGACCAGTACAAAGTTGCCAACTGCCAAATCTCTCTCACCTTTCGTCGTGGGATCGAACTGTCTACTCTGTTAGCTCCAAGTGGCCAGGTAAACCCTATCTCCAACCTTGTCCTATCCTCTTCTGATGCAGAGGAAAGTATGATGAGCCCTTTAAACAACCCAAAATGAGCAAAAGTGTAGAAGTGTTCCAAGAGGCCCTTCTAGGTCTTAATGGGCAAAATCTACAAATAGTCAACTCTAGGAGGTTTCAAGGCATCAATAGGTTTGTTTTGGATATCTAACATGTTCCAATAAATACCTTTTAGTTTTAATACCTTCTAAGCCAAAATGCTCAATGTACCCAAATGTTGTCAATGCAAGTTTTTCCAATTCTATGACAACAGCAAGACAAATTGATCAATAACTTTTACTTTTTCCAAAAGACTCCTTGATAAAATGGATTTTTTGGATACCCTTTATCCTTGCACAAAACATATATAAAACTTAGATACCCTTCCTTTGGAAAATATCAGAGATCCTTCACACTGCCATTGTTTCCAACAATGTAAGAATGATGCAATTACAAAGCAACTAATAGGAAGACTTAAGATCTGGTTTCCAAATTTTGCACAGTCTCTTAAAATGTATTTAATTAGGAGATTCCACACTCAATTTCAATCTAAGGGTTCCCTAACCCCAAAAGCCCCAATTCACCCTTTCAGAACCCTTGTTCCTAGGGCTTGGTCAATCCCACAAGTGCCAACACTTTTCTGACCAATTAAAGATGCAAACATCAATTTTTTTTCATCACAAGCATGTTCCCAAACTCAAACATTTTCCTTATTAAGACAAATCTCTTGCTATAGGTCTGTCCCCTCAACTTTAACCCTTATTTTCACAACTTTCTTGCTTGGTGGCCACCAATTCTTCAGATTAAATGCTCATTACAAGGTTAGTAAGCATGGTACATGTTAGAGAAGTGTCTTAGGGAGTATGGTTTTAGTTGTATGATTGTATTTATGGTGATTCTTACAAACTAAGTTGATTTTTTGAAGATCCTTTGTGTTATTGTGATATTTTAAATTGGTTTGAGATAGTTTAGTTTTGATTTAAAGTGTTTAAGGCAAGTTTTCTAGAAACAATCTAAGAAAAGGCTTGTTAAGAGCTCATTCCAAAAATGAAGCCCTAACTTGTATTTGAACCAGTGGAATTCTCTAAGATTCTAGAAATTTAAGTAAGGAGGGTATAATTATAGATTCCTAAAGCTCAGGAAGTGTCTCAATGGAAAAACCATGTTTGCATTAGTCCCTAAGTTGAATAGCTTAGTGTATTTAGGTAGGATTAAGACCAAAAAGATTTTAAAATGTTGAATTGAATTGATGGGTAGTTTAGTGGTGTATTTGAGTTATTTTTGGTTAGTAGAGGAGGTCTAAGGCCATGCACCAATTATTTAGTAATTACTTTGAAAACCAAACCTAGTGTGACCTTATTAGATCTATGTACTTTACATGGGTTAGGTGCTAGAGGAATGGAATTGGGTATCTAGGCTTTGGAGTCCTAAATAAATTCCAAAAGGGTGTCTGAATCTACGCATAGAATAGTTAGATTTCAACCTAAGAGGAATTTAAGTCTAGAAAATCAGAGGAGGAGACCTACAAGGAATTCTATTATAGTCAACATTTTGTACTGTATGACAATTGGAGGGTTAAACCAAGAGTTGATTCTCAATTAGTTCAACATAAGGAAGGTGTCCCAATAATAAAAACTTGGGGTTGGTGAAGCCATTGGTGAAGAGTTACAATTATTGGCTTGGAATAAGGCTAGTGTGCCTAAAACAAAAAGGTGCAAGATCTTGATTGGAGAAGTACTCACCTTGGAGGAGTTCACAAATGACCCTATCACTTTAGATAGGCCACAAAAATGATATCCTAAAGGAGTAAGATATTAGGAAGGCCACAAGTTTCATTTTGTAGATTAGGAAGAAGAAAGTTCTTAAACCTCACTTCTTGCTCAACATCTCCACATTAGTGAGGGGAGACAAAGAGGATAGATGGCTACATAGATATGGAAAAAATAGAAATATAAAGAGGGGGGGAATAAGAGAGAATGAGATACAAGGATAGAGAGATATGAAAAAAAATTATATAGAGAGATAGAGATAGAGAAGTAGGGAAATATAATTATAAAGGAAGAAGGAGAGAGGGAGAGAAGGAAAGATGCATAGAGAGAGGGGGAAACAAAAGAAGGTGTAGGTAGACATGAAGATTAAAGGAAATAAAAACATAGTGATAAATGAATAGAGATATAAGAAGAGGATGAATGTGAGATAAAATAGAGAGAGTTAGGGAGATGCAAAGAGACATCTAGATGGTGATATAGATTCATAGAGATAATCATATTAATACTTAGTTTTCTCTAATTCAAAAAATATTGAAGATATCATGCTAGAACTCTCTTATTGATTTTGTAATGACTTCATACTTAATTTGTCTTCTTTAGGTCATCCTTTTTAGGTTTAAGTGTATGTGCATACATTAATGATTATTAGCAATTGTAAAACTTGATCTTCTTCTTATGTAACAATATTTCTATGCTTAGATGAATACACATATCTAATTTAATGTCATACACGAACATATCTAATTTAATGTCATACATGAACAAACATATAATATAAAATGAAAACCAATAATGTCATTTACATTAACAAACACATAATATATTATGATAATCAATAATGTCATCTATGAACAAACATATCATATATTAACCAATAATTTCATAAGTCAAATAATGTCATACATCAAATAAATGTTATACATCAAATATAAAATGTCAAAGACATCAAATGTGTATCGAATATGTCCACTAATGCCTATATATACATGTCTAGATCAACTATATCTTTTCCTTCCCATGACGGGAAGGAAACAAATCTCTCGACCTCTTCTATCATCATGTGGAGGGAGACGGTGGAGATAATGGGCGCCTCCTAACATGCTCGCTCGTCCTCTTGTTGAGGCTCTTCTCTAACTCGAGCTGATACAAACAAAGTAGATATGAATCAATATTTATTATACATTGAAATCAAATACATGTACACAAAAAATTAATTATTTTCTTACCACCATCAAATAGTCGCTCTGTAAGTCCACCTCGAAGGCTTGTGGACAATCAGGCGTGACGAGACCCTACAACAATTCAATCAATATAATCACTTATAAATAACATTAGAAATTTTGATACTAACTATTATAAACAACTAAAACCAAAAAAAATATTTCATACCTCAGTCGATGGCTATGAGCTAGCCATAGCTGCGCCCACTCCACAATTGACAGACTATCGGAGATGAGGAGTGTCTGACGTCATGAGCTGAATGTCATACAATACACGTTACATGTAACATGAAACATGAAATAAATATAATCAAATGAATTAAATTAACATGAAATAAATGTACCTGTACGTAGCTGTAATGTTCCCATTTTAGCAATTGACCAAGTGTGTGTGTGTGTTAGCCTTGCTCTACATGGTCCTGAGGGCTAACGAAGGGTTTAATGGGAGCCTGGAGTGTTTTGGCCTAGTCATTTTCAGTTTGGGGCAAAACGAAGTTGATTTACTCAATTTCAGGCATACTTACTATTTTTAGTAAGTCGGCAGGACACAGTGCAGGTCAATTTTGGTGATTGAATTCGATACTCCTCGGTGAGAGCTTTTCGATGAGCTATCACTCACATTATTCGGAGTCTGATTGCTAATACATTTTAATGCCTGAAGTTTTATTAAAGTAACGTCTAATTTAATTGTAAAATATTAAAAGTGTTACTTTAATATTTATTTTATGGTGATGTGTACCCAAGGGAGACATAAGGGGTATTTTAATATATTTTTTATATATTACACATCTTTTATCCCACATTGCCCATATGAGTTGAGCAGACCCTTGGAAATAGAATAAAAGGAAGCATTTGTGGCTTCATTAGGCAGGTTGAATATGAGAAGAAATTGGTGTGTGATTTGCAGCTTCGTTCTTGGCATTTGAGGACGTCTATCCTCTCTTGTAACATTCTAGATGTCATTCCCTTGGGGTTTGGCCTTTGAAATTCTTTGTTATTGGCTTCATTTTCAGGCAGTTTAATTACATTTCCGGCTACAGGCAGATTTGGTATTTTGCTCATATCTTCTTCACTACTTGTCCGACGCTTATGTTGCTTTGAGGAAATGGTATTATGAAGGTAGTGGACTGATTGAAGGACAAAGTATTGTAGCAGCAAGTTCAAAAGCATGGGCTAGAGTATTATGTCAATACTACTGAAGTAATTAGTGAGTTGATAAATCTGCCATGTATTTGGTTTTATGAATTCTGAAAATAACATTTTATTAGCAGCAATTCATTTCCACTTTGCATACTATTGTAGTTTCTTTCTTGTTTATGTTGTATGATACCAATTCCATGCACGAAACACAACAAACAAATAAAAGTTTGATTTTTGGAGTTATAAGGGGTTTAAAACATTAAACAGAGAAATAAGAAGTTGAATGCAAACTGTTTGACATAATTCCTTTTAGCAATTTGGTTTAGTTTTTTTGGGACATCCAGGGGTACCCATTATAGTGGTATCAGAGCTTGCTTGCAAAGTGTTTGACGAAATGTCAAACAACTGAAGTATAAAGATTTTTGGTGTTTGAAGAAGTTATAACCTATTGGGGTCATTACAGTGGTATCAGAGCTATAACTCTTGCCATCCTGTGGAGGTCTTATAGGGAATTTGGAATAGTCGGATAGAGGGAAAAAGTAAGTAAAAAAACACAAGCTAAGCATTTATGTTTGAGCATGCAACAGGGGTCTTATAATTTTCGCGATACCATAGCAAGACAAAATAGGATTTCAGACTTGCAAAGCAAACAGTCTAGTACATTTGTGCAGGTGGACATTGAATCCAACCATACAGACATGGAGGAGATATTCTTTGATCAGGACAATAATATGGGTGATCGAGATGACAGGAATATAGGATTAGGTGGAGGTGGAAATGCTGGTCTAGATCAGGGGGAGGTACTATTCAAATAGTTACTGGATACATTAGAGCAGGGGCAGTGTATGCAGCAAGAGTAGAATAGGCGAATGGACATGATGTTGCAGCTCATGGCTAGACAGATGGGTATCAATATTAATCCAGGTGATGCCAACAATAGAAACAATAACAACGAGGGAAATAATAACCAGGGAGGACAAGGTAACAACAATGGTCCTGAGAATAACATTAATGGTAATAATGGACATGGCAACAATGGGAATGAGGCTGATAACTTTAGACACATTGCACACCCAGCACGGACTGCAAGCTCGAGACCTCTTCTACCCACTTTCCCACCCAGAGATCCAGTTTAACCAGTAAACAAACTGCAAATTACCAAGTTATAGGATCAGTTCAAGAGGGACTGGGAGGCTAGTGGACTGGAGTTTCAGGTGGATATTTCCCTTAGAGATTATATGGACTTGAGGATGAGACACATGCCTAAAGTAAGAGGGAGGAATCAAAACTTTGAGCTGAGGAAGAAAGTTGGAAAACTTTCTTTATCTTATTATGATGCTTCAGGGAAGATGACTACACGAGCTTGGGTGCAGAAGGTAGATACATACTTGCAGCTAAATCCTATGCCTGAGGAGGAGGCTATCAAGTATGCGGCTATGCACTTGGATGGCGTTGCACATGAAAGGTGGCATCATGGCATGGTGACTTTGGGGCATAATCAGATTACATCCTATGAGGAATTCACCGAAACATTGATTGAGAGATTTGACACTAAGGATCTCGAGTTACATTTCAAGGAGCTAGCACAGTTAAAACAGTCAGGTTTTATGGATGCTTACATTGTCGATTTTTAGCACTTTTCTGTACTTGTTACTGATATCTCTCCTAGGAGATTGGTGGTGTTATTTTTTGATGGTCTTGCTGATCCATTATGAGGTTGGGTGAAGGGACATGATCCACTCACCTTAGCTAAAGCAACTAAAAAGTCACGAGATTTAGCCCCTTCGGTGTACAAAGGAAAAAACCATTCAACAGATTCTTCCTACCGCAAGGACAAAGACAAAAAACCGTTTGAGAAAGAGTATAGCAAACCCAAAGAAGGATCAAAAGGACTAGACAATGAAACCTTG
The DNA here is from genome assembly GCA_028749045.1 of Cupressus sempervirens. Lineage (NCBI taxonomy): Eukaryota > Viridiplantae > Streptophyta > Pinopsida > Cupressales > Cupressaceae > Cupressus > Cupressus sempervirens. The sequence goes on along the minus strand of CM053786.1, from coordinate 240,381,443 downwards.
AATGAACTTCGAAAGAAGAAGCTGTGCTTCCATTGTAGAGAGCCTTGGGACTTATCTCATAAATGTTCTCTCAAGGCTAAGGCAAATCAAATGGAGTATTTTTCAGCAGAAGAGTCAGATTCAGAAGGGGAGGATCAGCACTTTGATTTAGATGAGGGTAACACTATAGAGGAGAGCAACATTCCTAAGGATGATAGATCATTGGCATGCTTGACAGGGGCCCAAAAGGCAATCACATTTAAGGTCAGGGGTACTATCCAGGGGCAAAAAGTGATATCTCTTATTGACACTGGGGCTACACATAACTTCATAGATGCACAGTTGGTAGCCAAGAGAGGGTTACAAACAGAGGAGCATGATGGGTTTAGAGTCATGGTGGCTAACAGTGATAAGTTATTATGCACTCGGAAGATATCTAATCTTCGCATCAGGTTTGGAGATGGCTACAAGTTGGAGGATGATTTCTATGTTGTGGACATGGGAGATTATGATGTCATCCTCGGCATGACATGGATGGCTTCACTAGTTGAGTTCACACTCAATCTAGTGAAATTGGAGATGAGATTCCAGCATGAGGGCAGAACTGTGGTACTTAGAGGACTTTCAGATGCAGGTTACAGAGTAGTGTCCTTGAGGAGAATGCAGAGACTTTTTCGTCATGATGACATAGAGTGGGCGGCAGAGTGCTACACTATGCCAACTTCACCAGAGCCACAAGAAAAGAGTCATCCACCAAATATCCAAAAGATATTTGATAGACACGCTAAAGTATTTAGTGATATTCCTCATGGGGTTCCTCCTGACAGAGGGATGGAACATGTTATTGAGCTCGAGGAGGGAGCCAAACCAGTTATGATTACTCCCTATCATCATCCTAAGAAACACAAGGATGAGATAGAGAAGGCGATTAAGGATTTGTTGGAGATGGGGCATATCAGGCCCAGTAAGAGCCCCTTTTCTTTAGCAGTAGTGTTGGTAAAGAAGAAGGATGGGACATTGTGCATGTGCATCAATTACAGGGCACTGAATAAGAAAATAATTAAAAATAGGTATCCCATTCCTAGGATTGATGAGCTGATTGATGAGTTGCATGGGGCATGCTTCTTCACCAAAATTGATTTGTGAGTCGAATACCATTAGATCAGGATGAGAGCAAAGGACATTGAGAAAACAGCCTTCCGATGTCACTATGGCCACTTTGAGTTCATGGTTATGCCATTTGGTCTAACCAATGCGCCTGCTACATTTCAAAGTTGTATGAACCAGGTATTCAGGAAGCAGCTGAGGAGATTTGTCTTGATCTTCTTTGATGACATCTTGGTCTTCAGTAAGACTTGGGAGGAGCACTTACATCATCTAGAGGAGGTGTTATCTATTCTGGAGAGAGAGTCATTATATGCCAAGGAATCTAGATGTGAGTTTGGCATGACTGAGCTCCTTTACCTTGGGCATATCATTAGTGCATATGGCGTTCGGGTTGATCCCGAAAAGATTAGAGCTATTGTAGAGTGGCCTACCTCCACAAACCTTACACAGCTTAAGGGATTTTTTGGTTTATGTGGTTTTTATAGGAGGTTTGTTAAGGGATTCTCACAGATTGCTACACCCTTGACAGATATTACCAGGAAAGGAGCCTTCATGTGGACAGGGGCAGCACAGAGGTGTTTTGAGCATTTCAAGCAGGTAATGTCTTCATGTCCAGTTCTAGCTCTACCGGATTTCACAAAGCCTTTTGAGCTTCATTGTGATGCATCAGGTGATGAGATTGGAGCAGTATTGATGTAGGAGAAGTATCCCATTGCATTCAAGAGTAGGAAGCTCCGGGGAGTTGAGAAAAGTTATTCTGTCTATGACCAGGAGATGTTGGCCATAATGCATGCATTGGCCAAATTTTGATCATATTTGGTAGATGATCGTTTTGTGATCAAGACTGATCACAATAGTATTAAATACTTAATGAGCCAGCATGATCTTAATGACCGGCAAAAAAAATGGGTGACTAAATTGTAGGCTTATGACTTTGACATAGAGTTTGTCAAAGGTAAGAAAAATGTGGTGGTCGATGCCTTATCTCGGAGACCTCACTTATGTGCTCTGGCAAAGATTTCAGGAGATTGGAGAGATCGGATTATAGTAGAGTATGTCGAAGATGCTTGGGCTTCTAGATTGATTTCAGGTACCATACAGGATGATCGCTATGAGGTGATAGATGGATTGATCAGAGTTCAGGATAGGATTTATTTGATTCTGTCATCACATTTGAGAGAGGCGATACTGAAGGCATTTCATGATGCACCCACAGCTGGACATTTGGGGGTCTTCAAGACCTACAGGAAAATCTGAGAGCGGTTTTCATGGAAAGGGCTCAAGGATGATGTTCAAAGGTATGTCAGGGAGTGTATGGTTTCTCAACAAAATAAGGGAGAGCACACATTTCTTGCAAGTTTATTACAGCCCTTGCCCATTCCTGATAGGAAATGGGAAAGTATTTCGATGGACTTCATCACTGGTTTACCATGAGTGCAGGGAAGGGATTGCATCTATGTGGTGGTGGACCGCTTGACGAATTTTGCTCACTTCTTTGCTATTCCATCCACTTACATAGCAGCACAGGTGGCAGATCTTTTCTTTAGAGAGATATTCAGGTTACATGGGCTGCCCAGATTCATTGTCAGCGATCGGGATAGTACATTTATGAGTGTTTTTTGGCAAGAGTTGTTTAGGTTATGTGGTACAGATATTACACCAAGCACTAGTTATCATCCACAAACAGATGGGCAAACAAAGATTGTGAATAAATGGGCAAAAGGATATTTGAGGAACTATGTAACTACACAACAAAAGGCTTGGATCAGATGGTTGCATATGGGAGAGTATTGTTATAACACCACTTATCATATGTCCATCAAGATGACTCCTTTCATGGCACTCTATGGTTATGAAGCACTTAGCTTCATGGATTTAGTTTTGGGGGATAGTAGAGTGCCCAAAGCCAAAAACTTATTGTAGGATAGTCAGGACATCTTGAAAGTGCTCAAAGAGAATATACAACAGACCCAGAATCAACATAAATTGTATGCTGATCAGCACCGAATAAAGCATAGCTTTGAGGTAGGGGATATGGTTTACTTGAGGCTACAACCATATAGACAGTCATCGCTCAAGAAGAGCAGAGCTGAAAAGTTGAAACCTAGATTTTATGGTCCCTACAAGGTGATTCGCAAAGTGGGCAAATTCGCCTATGAGCTTGAGCTTCCAGAGGGCAATCGAGTGCACAATGTGTTTCATGTGTCTAGGCTTAAGAAAGCCATTGGTCAAAGTGTAGTGCCTTCTACAGATTTACCCCCCTTGGATGAGGAGGGGAAGCTTGTGTTAGTACCCAAGGCTATTCTGGACACCAGAGAGAGGAAGCTTAGAAACACGATAGTGAAGGAGTATTTGGTTATATGGAAAGACCTGCTGGAGGAAGATTCTACATGGGAGAGTGAGCAGGTTATTCAGCAGGCTGGACTGAGATTGCTTGAGGACAAGAAATTTCAAGGGGGGCAGACTATAATGTCCCCATTTTAGCAGTTGACCATGTGTGTGTGCGTTAGCCTTGCTCTACATGGTCCCGAGGGCTAACGAAGGGTTTAATGGGATCCTGGAGTGTTTTGGCCTAGTCATTTTTAGTTTGAGCCAAAACGAAGTTGATTTACTCAATTTTAGGCATACTTACTATTTTTAGTAAGTTGGCAGGACATAGTGCAGGTCAATTTTGGTGATTAAATTCGATACTCCTCAGTGAGAGCTTTCCGATGAGCTATCACTAGCATTATTCGAAGTCCGATTGCTAATACATTTTAATGCCTGAAGTTTTATTAAAGTAACATCTAATTTAATTGTAAAATATTAAAAGTGTTACTTTAATATTTATTTTATGGTGATGTGTACCCAAGGGAGACATAAGGGGTATTTTAATATATGTTTTATATATTACACTTCTTTTATCCCACATTGCCCATATGAGTTGAGCGGACCCTTGGAAATAGAATAAAAGGAAGCATTTGTGGCTTCATTAGGCAGGTTGAATATGAGAAGAAATTGGTGTGTGAGTTGCAGCTTTGTTCTTGGCATTTGAGGATGTCTATTCTCTCTTGTAACATTCTAGACGTCATTCCCTTGGGGTTTGGCCTTTGGAATTCTTTGTTATTGGCTTCATTTTCAAGCAGTTTAATTGCATTTTCGGCTACAGGCAGATTTGGTATTTTGCTCATATCTTCTTCACTACTTGTCCGATGCTTATACCGCTTTGAGGGAATGGTATTATGAAGGTAGTGGACTGATTGAAGGACAAAGTATTGTAGTAGCAAGTTTGAAAGCATGGGCTAGAGTATTATGTCAATACTGCTGAAGTAATTAGTGAGTTGATAAATCTGCCATGTATTTGGTTTTATGAATTCTGAAAATAACATTTTATTAGTAGTAGTTCATTTCCACTTTGCATACTATTGTAGTTTTTTTCTTGTTTATGTTGTATGATACCAATTCCATGCACAAAAAATAACAAACAAATAAACATTTGATTTTCGGAGTTATAAGGGGTTTAAAACATTAAACGAAGAAATAAGAAAATGAATGCAAACTATTTGACATAATTCCTTTCAGCAATTTGGTTTAGTTTTTTTGGGACATCCAGGGGTGCCCATTACAGTGGTATCATATCTTGCTTGCAAAGTGTTTGACGAAATGTCAAACATGAAGAAGTTATAACCTATTGGGGTCATTATAGTAGCTTGTATGATGTCTATGCTTCGAGTACATAGTAAATGTTGACGATCTAGTAGAGAACTGATGCACATGCATAATTTTTTTTATGAATCCTTAATATGATTAAATAATAAATATATGTATTAATTTAAATGATTAAATCAATACATACCTCTAGACTCGTGGAGGGGACAAAAAATGGGGCCAAAGGATCACTTCTAGGCCCACCAACACTCTAACCCTAAATTTTGAACAATGTCAATAGATGCTAATTAATTAATCATTCACTATACATATGAAATGTGATCAAATTAGTAAATTATAATTGTAATTTACCTATGTGTCAATGCCAAATGTGTCATTCAAGAATTGATCAGTGACGAGTCCATCATCCGAACTATCTCCAGCATGAGTGCCAAATGTGCATAGGGATCGACATGAAGTGCACATGTGACCACAATGCGCAGAAGGCTCCCCCTCAACTAATGGGCTCATGGAATGGATGAGTGTATGTGTCAAAGAATTAATGGTCCCTAGAGTGTTGGCCTCTACATGTTCCTTCACAATTGAAGGAATAGTCACATGCTCGTGTTGTGGCTTGACCACAGGTGCCCTAACTACATTAGGGTCATGACGTGCTCCCAGCCTCTCAAATGATGACCCCCCACCTCTACCTTGGGAGTCTAATATATCAAAATAATTGGGGATCTCCCCCAGGACAAACTCACAATATAATTTCTTCAAAAAATACATGGGGACCTCGTGATTGTTACAAGGAGGGGCATCAAAAACCATCCACCATCTATCCCAAAAATTATTTCTAATAGCATCGTGTATGCACCAATGGATGGGGAATCGTTTAGTACCCTCTCTAACAATTTTTTGCTCACTAAGTTTTCTAAATAATTCACATATTCTACCTTTTGGTATTTCTTTTTTTTTTTAACATCTTCATATGACAATTTATTTGCATAAAATCTTTTTTGTTCATCCCTCTTAACTGGCCAAATATCTAACTGACCACTAACTGAGGCTATCTGGGTCTTAATGGATTCGAGGGATGATGCCAATTGAGCCCTCATTGGATTGGTTTGTCCAGATTCTTTCAACCGACCAATGAGTCTTTCTAATTCAATTTTGCCTCTCTCTATTTCATTTATTATATTTTCTTGTGTGCCTAGTGGAGGTCTTGCAATTGGTTTAGATTGTGGAATTTGTTGTTCTTCTTGGGGAGGGTTTTGGTTTTGAGGTTCTTGAGGATTTTGAGGTTCTTGTGGATTTGTCAGTTGATTATGGATGTTTTTTGGTAAAAAATCAATTGAAATCTAAATAAATAAACAAATCTAAATAAAAATTGTAAAAACCCTACAAAACAATATAAAAAACCTACAAAGCAATATGAAAAACATATCAAACAATGCAAAATGAAGTTTAGATCACATACAACGTGGGCATGGGTGTGCTTGTGATCTCAGATTTCACCAACAAGGAGACATATTGGCAAGGGGGATGGTGAAAAGCTTTGTTTTTTCAACTCGTGTACGCGTCGTTGTTGGAAGAATGTAAAAAAAGTGAGATGAAATAGATGGGTTGTGGGTATGCAACCCATTTATAAAAATTCACTTTTTTAAAAGTGCGTACATGCTAAGCGTGTACACATGTTTAGTTCTAGAGTGTAATTTAACAAGATTTTTTCTTAACTGAATGACACTCATATGATGACACAAAATGGTGATAGGTTTTGAAACTTGAATTCCTAAGTCAGATAATGGGTATATGCACCGACTTTGGGTTAGAAGCCATGTTGCTTTACTTAGTCATGATGAAACCACATGTTGTGTTGGTATGGTGGGCTTCAACCTAAATTGGTTTTGATGAAGGACATTAGTATGTTTTTGTTTGATAAGGAAAATAAAGTCTTTCATTTCATTCTTTCAATAACTCTAACTAGGGTTTATGTTGCCATGTTTGAATGGACAAGAAATATTAGATGGAGGTTTGTTTGTGAGAAAGCTCAGCTTGTTTTGAAAAGGTAATAGTAATGTCAGTGTTAACAAATGAACGAATTTTAAGAACAATAGTTTTTGATGAAACTGTTTAGTGGGTCTCAATGAAATTCGATTTATTTTGTACACTATTTTCTCTCATCTATTAATATAATTGTTTGTCTCTACTATAATTTAGAGGTACATAAACACAGGATAGAGAAACAACAAAATGGTTTTGTCAAATACTAATCATGAATCTTCTGTCAAACCTATGACAATGATTATTCTCAAGCATGAAAGTCCATCTCATAAGAGTCCTCTCCTTGAAACTTATGGGTCGACTTTTCTCTTGGTTAAAGAGAGAAAATCATATTGATTGTCCCTCATTTGTTGAAAGAAAATAAAGTATAGTGTGTTTGTTCTCCTATCACTGAATAAGATGGAAAGTGATCTTTGTTTGAGTCTTTCATATATATTTTTATTACGTGATTTGAGGACATGTATAATATGAAGGTTTTTTTTTCTAGTTATGATAGTTGTTAACTGAGACAGTTATTATTAGTTCAAGGCTTTGTTTGAAATGAAATTTATTCTTTTCTCAAAGTATTTGAGAATATTGTTGCAAACAAAACTAACAAAGTTGAGAGAAATCTTTAGTCTAGAAAGGATGAAATTTTAGTTACAGTTGGTTAAGAATGAATGATGTTCATCATGAGAATACTCTTATTCACTACTTTGATATAGGTGTTTAAAACATGATATGTTCATAGGGGATCTTTTCTCAACATTTTTTTAAAATGTGAATGGTTATAAGTTGGATAACTGATTTTGTAACATTTTCATTGTAATACCTTAAAATGTATCTTTATTTAAGGATGCATAGGTGTATGTGTTAGTTTGAGAAAAAGAATAACAAATACATCTATCCTTCTTTAGATACAAAACATTTTGGTTTATCTTGAAAGATTCATTGTATGATTACCTATACATAGAGGCGTGTGAATCAAAATCATACAGTTGTATGTGTATGTAACATCTGATATATTAGACGTTGAAAAGAAGTAAAGGTAGTTGTAGCTGTTATTGTAACATAGATTTGTTGGTCAATAAAGAAGGCAGGTCTAATGGAATGGTTTTTCTTCCTATGAAAAAACTATAAGGATTTTGAGGGTTTTCCACTTGGCACAAAAACTTAGTCTCTCTTTTTATGTGAGTTGTTTAAATCATCTTGTCATCTTCAATTTATGAGATTAATTTTTATTTTTATGTTGATTCAAATGTTTCCGCAAATGTGATGCATATTTTAGAAACTTGATTTAAAATTTGTATTCTAATTTGTTGGTGTAAATAAGTATTCACTTATTACACTTACTTAATGGAGGATAACCTATATATGGTGGACATGTTCTTGGTTGTATGAATTATCATGATGCTGAATTTTATGCATTCTAGAAGCTCTCTTGAGGCCTTTATATGTAGGCACTCCTAGTGTACTCTCAAGTTGGCATATTGAATGAATATCATCATTCTGATCATACTCTCTCTATTTTGGTCTATTGTTGTGCTTGTGTTTGAGTTCATTATTCTTGGGTGAATTCTGGCCTAAGCCAAATTCTTACAAAAATGCCAAGGGTACAAATGAGATGCTTCCGCTATGCGTGAAAGAATCCCATGGATAAGTGATGTCTCTGAAACCTGCTCAATTAACTGAAGAACCTATCTCAAAGAACTATCTATCTCTGCAACTGATGAAGAACTATCTATCTATCAATGTTGTCCCCCAATCTATCATTGAACTTGTACCTAGAAGACTACATGTACCCTGTTGTGCTGGACCTATCACTGTGGCAATATATGCATGTGGACTGAACTGATGAAGCGACCTCTCACTGCAATTGTCGATAGAACTCCACATGTCTGAATCTATTGAATCATTTTTGTTGGTGTCACTATCAGTTTCCACTCAATATGATGTGCAGAGAGGATTAGAAGACAAGCTTGGTGAACTTTCCTCAAAGTGTACATCCTTCTCCACAAATATCTGATAGGTCTCAGGATCCAATAGTTTGTATGCCTTTACACTGTCTTCATAACCAATGAAGGTACAAGGCTAATATGACTATGCCTTGCAACCCCTGGAAAATCTATTTGCCCATGTAGGACAATCGAAGACTCTGAAGTGTGTCACAATAGGTTTTCTACTGCACCATGCCTCAAAAGGAGTCTTTCCATCTAAGGCTAGATGAGGAGATTGATTAAGAATGTGAGTGGCACCAGAGATTACTTTGACTTCTAATGATGGATCTAGAGACTTGGCTTGTATCATGCAACTTGCCATAGACTTAAGAGTTTGGATCCTCAATGCTGCAACATCTATCTTATGTGGACTAAATGCTAGTGAAGTCTAAAGATCGATTCCCTCGAGTCTGCAAAAGTCTATAAGTCTTCTGTTCACATACATGCTTCCATTCTCTATTCTTAGAACTTTGATGGCCTTTCTATGTTTCCATTCTACATGAGTCTTGAAGGCTAGAAACTTGTCCAACACTTCATTCTTGTTATGAAGAAAATAGACCCAAGTGAACCTTGAAAAGTCATCAACGAAAGTCAATATGTAGCAACCTTGTCTGGATGCAAAAGGACCTGCTAATACCATGTAAACCATCTATAGAACACCTAATGCTCTTGAAGCCTTCCCTCTCTGTAACTTCCCCTCTGGATGCATATCCACTAAATCTGTTGAACACTCACCCTTAGAAAAGTTAATTTGAGGTAGACCTTTGACCATTTTATATGTGCAAAGTTGCTAAAGATAGCGGAAGTCAAGATGACCATACCGCTAATGCCATAATTGCATGATTGAATTTGATTGTGATAATAAGACATTTGAAGGAGACTTGGGCACAAAATGAGAGAAAGAGTATAACGCCTTATTATGATTCACTTTCCCCACTACAATCAATGAGTCATCTTTAAGACTATGCACCTTTATTGAGTCAAGAAGGAATTCAACTCTATGTCCATCTTCGAGGTGACTAATTTGGTAGATTGATAGGAGATTCAAACTTAGGTTTGGAACATAGAGAACATCTTGAAACTCTCCATTTTCCATCTCCACATTTCCTTTTCCTTCAACTTCCATTTTGCTATCATTTCCCATGAAGATGTGTGGTACCTTTGAATGCTTCATTGAAGAAAAATCCTCCTTTGAAGAACCCATACGATATGAGGCACCTGAGTCAAATATCCATTCCTTTGAAGAATTTGAATTAGCTATGAGTGCTTTCCCTTTGCCCTTTGAATCTGAAGAAAACCCTTTATCCTTATAAGCATTAGGCAATGGAACATTATGTTTCTTCATGATGTTGGTCAATTCATCAATCTTCTTAAGATAACACTCATGCTCTTCATGACCCAATTTCTTGCAATAAGCACACTTCTTCTTCTCCTTATTGTTGTCCCCTTTCTTGTTAGAATTTGAGGACTTGCCTTGTTGATTAGATTGTGGTGTTGTCTTTTTTGCATCCTTAAATTTGTTCTTCCATTTCTTCTTACCCTTTCCTTTATTTGAAGACTATCCAAATAAATTTTGTGAACCCTCATTGTCAGCTACCAATGCTTTAGACGTAGGTGATTTGAGAATCCCCATTGATTTCAACTTCTTTTCTTCATCATCCAACAATGTAGCATATTCATAAAAAGTGACTTTCTTATAGGCAGACCCTAAGGTAGTCTTTGAGGTGTTAAAAGAAGATACAAATGTGGAATACTTTGATGATAGCTTGTTATGTATAAGATAGATCAATATGTCATCTTTGATAGAACTTCCACAATCAGTAAGCTTTGTCCTTAGTTCATTCACCTTGATGATGAAATTCTGTATTGAATCATATGACTTAGGATCTAAGGAGACAAGCTCATCTTCAATCTTGAAAACATCCTCTTCAAAAACTTTTCCATATAGGCTTTCAAGGGTATCCCAAGCTTCCTTGGATGTAGAACACTTCTTGATTTGATACATGATCTTATCATCAACCCCCAAACATATATCACCTAGGGCTTTCCTATCCATTGCTACCCAAGCTGAAATATCACTTGCTGAAACTTTATCACCTGCTAGTTTAGGAAGAGTACCATCTACATATTGTGAAACTCCATTATGCATTAAGTGATACCACATTTTAATGGACCATGTAGCATAGTTATGTGGAGTTAATTTTGGAAGCTTAAAGTTGCCCATAATGCAGAAAATGAAAGAAAAGTGCAAAAAATAGAGAACACAACACCAAGAACACCCCCCTTTTCACTAAATCAAGAAACCCCCCCAAAATAGATGCTTTGGGCACTTTATTAGTAGTGCAATTACAATGGGCCACTTGCCAATTTTGGCCTTCGTGGACTTCTAATTTTGCTTTTTACAACCTCTATATGGATTTCAAATCTAGAACTTTACAATGTGCTATAATTCTAAAGCAATACAAAGCAAAGAAAGGTCCTTTTGTTGAAAGTGACACTTTTGTCCACACAACTCTACAATTTGACTATAGATCTGGATAGTAGACAAAAAATATTATGTAGGTACAATTGCCAAAAAACATAATTTCTGAATAATTCATGCACCAAAACTAGAAAAGAGCTGCACCACTAAAAAATTTAGGAAATTCTACCCAATTTTAAAAAAAATACACCTGATTTGGAGTTTGAATGTTTGAGTTATGACCTCTTGAAGTCGGACTGCAAAATTGAAAATAAATTTAGAGAGGGGTTGCATTAACAAAAGATGGGGTTAAATTTGACGATCATACGACTGTCGTAGCAGTTCAAATTTGGCCAAGAATGACGATCAGATGGTTGTCAAATTTAGGCTCATGAACAGGATGACATTAGCATACCCTAAGCCCTTTGATGACATCAACATGACATCAGTGTTGTACAAATTTGTATGACACTACTATGACGCTAAGGATTTGGCGTGATGTGGAAGTTGACATGTGTAGACAGGGTGCTGTGTTAGCTATCGATGTGGTAGGTTGACTATAAATACATGCAAGCAGACAATATGATGACTAGGTTGCCTCAATGTATGCCAGATTTAATTCAAATCACTAGAAAATGTGATGTAGGGGCCATAATTTTCTTTACCATTAGCAAAGATTGCTAAACAGCGGTGCCAGAATAACTTTTCTGATGTCGAAAAAGGGCTTAACAGTGTTTGCCAAGATTTGATTAACATGCTAGATTTTCCTTTTGTGATGCTAGGACTTCTCCAACTACACTAGGAACAGAACTATGTTTGTTGCTGACGTCGGTTTTAATTTCTGGCTTGGGACATTAGTCCCATATGCATGCAGGAGTGGATATGGGGTTTATTTAAAAACCTAGCTCACTTCACTAAAAGCAAAGAACAAAGGGCATCGAGTTCTTTGCCAGAATTTGTGAAAAATACGTCGAATTTGTTGGCTTTAGCTGGATTGTACCTACAGATGAAAAATTGGAATATTCACTTGCCTAAAATAAATATCTCGAAATTGCAGAGCTAGGATTTGACAGCTCAGTTCTGCAAAAAAAAATTTCTCTGCTTGGGCTATTAAAAAAATTGAAAATACCAAATTCTAAAATAAATTGTAGAGAATAAATAAATGACAGATCCGAAAATTAAATAATCAGATCAATAAAATGACCAAAATAATCAGATCAATAAAATGACCATACCCGAGTTGCAAATTGGGGCCTTTGGGTTTCGATTTGCAAATTTTTTTTGCCTCACAATCAACTTTCACACAGCATAGGAAAATTTATAGTTGATCTTCACAGAATCAATGCTCCGGACACAACGGTGAGTTAGATTTGGCTCTAGATGCTCCCAATTTTTGTGGATCCTCCGAATTCAGGTCCAGGTGTTGAAGCATGAATGGTCTTGAATGGCTATGTATAGAGAATCTCCCTCAGCTCTGATACCATGTAAGAATTTGGCTTAGGCTAGAATTCACCCAAGACCAAGGAACTCAAACACAAGCACAATAGTAGACCAAAATAGAGAGAGTATAATTAGAAAGATGATATTCGTTCAATATGCCAACTTGAGAGTACACTAGGAGTGCCTAGATATAAAGGCCTCTAGAGAGCTTCTAGAATGCATAGAAGTCAGCATCATAATAAGTCATACAACCAGGCACATGTCCACCAGATATGAGTTATCCTCCATTAAGCACAGAATTAAGTGCGATGATGTGAGGATAAGCCTATAATGGTGTATCACACAAATCAGTGGTGTAGAAAACAAGTGCTAAATAAGGAGTGTGAATAACTGTGTTGTCAACATGACAACTTAGTGAATGATGCAAACTCCTATGTTGTAGACACCATGTGCATAATTAGAGTTGCATACATCTATGAGAGTACACAAACTCCTTAGTGTCTCACCTAAATAAATATGAAAATAATGAAAAATAATTAAATAATGCATTAACCTAAGTAAACTTAAGTAAGTGTAATAAGTGAATACTTATTTACACCAACATGATTCACCCCTTAGAATAGCTACCACTTTCAACAAGAAATGCCTTAACCCTAGTCAATTTCGTCTGTGCAAATCTACAGAAAGCCATTTTACTCACCAAGTCTTCCCAACCACAATATTTAGATTGTGACAAGTGATGTAACAATTTAATCATTTCACTACAACTCTCTTCTCCAGTAACATTTGTAATACCTTTTGTCAACAATGTCCTTCCTTGCATATCTGCAATTGATCAGAATGACAAAACGCCACACATCATCCACCACAGTTAGTTAGAATGGACCATCTCATATATGCCATGGTCTTCCATATGACAACAACTATCCTACCATTCGTATGGTTGGGTACCCATTCCCGATGTCATGCCATTCCAATTTTCTATGCAATTGTACCATGATCTATTTATTATAGATTTCTATTATGTATCATAATGTCAAAAGTCAAATCATGAAGAATTTTGAGAAAGTTAATAATTGTTTTTTTTTTAAATAATTATTTAGTTTCAATCTTTTAAATTTAAGTTATATTTATATGCAACAATAATTTTTTGTAATTTATTTTATATTTTTTTATTTTTTTATTTTAAAATAATATAGTAATATAAAATTATTTGTTGCTATATTTTTATATAAAGTAAAAATTTTAATTAAGAAAAGATAGATGGAAAAAAAATCACACATTTGAATTCACATTATCTTAAATAGATTATATATATATATATATATATATATAATTTAACCTACATATGTATTTTTAAAATTTGACATCATATTATTTAATATTTTTTCAAAATGAATATATATTTTAAAAATATATATATAATTTATTCTTAACATTAAATCTTTAATTAAAATAATTTCTGTCTCATATGTTAAACATATAAAAGTAATCAACTATATGCCTTCTTTATTTTCATAGATTTTGTTAAATTCACCAAATGAAAAAAAAAAAAAAAAAATCATAATAAAAAGTTAAAGTGTTGGTTGCTACAAAAGATTGAAGGGTTGATGCTTCCAAATTTAAATATAATTATTGAATTTTTTAATAAACAGACTAATAATTATTTGATTATTTTTTAAAGAATAAATTCTATCTTTATATTGAATATATATATTTGGAAGGAAACAATTTTAAATAATAGGATTTGAATTTTAAAAATACACATGTAGATTAATTTTTCTTTTTCATACAATATATATTTCAAAATCATAGTATAATATTAAATCAATATAAAAGTATTTTTTTAAGAAAATAAACGAATGATTTATTATTAAAAATATTAAAATTAAAAATCAAGATTTCAGTAAGCTATAAGATAATTGTATCAAATAACATTAAAATATATAATATTCTATCTATTAAATTTTAAAGATTGTCTTTTCTTAATTTAACATTTTAATATATAAAAAAATATAATAAATTTTATACACCAATCTTAATATAAATAAATAAATAAAATTTTAAAAAAATATAAAATAAATTATAAAAAACTATTGTGACATAATGTCAAACAATAACATTATAAATCTTTAATCAATAATAAAACCATGGAGTTAATAAAATTGGAATGGAGAGAGGATCAAGTAGTTGAGCCTGTTCTAATGATTGTGAGTTTAAAGTTGTTAGTACAACAATAACTACTTATAATTGAATGAAACAATAATAAATGATGTGATACCTTTTTGCACCACTATTGATCTTACTTTTTATTTGAGTTGTTTTGAACAACTTGATAAAAAAAAATTTACTGATTTAGCATCATAATTGATGATGTAGACTTAACCTTAGTCATAAAGAAAACACCCCACATAAGCTGGTGTAAAAAATTAGAAATTTCTACTCCCCTTCCCTCGCATGATATAGCTCGTGTAAAAAATTATAAATTTTTACTCCCCATGATATAGTGGCAGAGGCATACAGCCGTTGCCGCCATTATATAAGTTGCCCTTTTGTTTAAGCTCCGATGGATGTCCATAGCTATTCAAAACTCCCCTAAAACTGGATGCTACCAAGGTCGAGCTGGCGTATACGATTGTGAATCACATTTGCTCAGAAAGTTTTGAAAGCTTTTTCAACAAATTCATCCGTTGGAGTCTAGATTTTTTTGTATTCCTCGCACATTCCTTCCTTCCTTTACCTTCTAATTCTTTGTGCATTCCTTCCATCACATCATACTCTGCCTCCTAGTTCTTCCCTTTCCTTGCCCACTTTTCCATCTCATATCTATTCAGCCTTTGCCCTTTTCTCATTCTTCTTCATTCTCCCTTCGGGACGAGGTGTCTAGGAAAATACTCTCTCCTCAGACCATCTGCTGTCATGTCCCCTTTTTAGCGGCATAACTTTACAGGGGATTTGCCTATCATCGACTCTCGTAGGCAAATGATTATGGGAAGAGGGTCATTTTTGTCTTCCGATAATTACAATTTTGCTCTCGAAGAATAATAATTGAGTAAGTGGGGCCTACTCTTCCTAATATTAAATAAAGGTTGTACTCCAACTTTATCAAGTTATTTATTTAATTTTATAAAGTTTTACATCATAAAAGATGATTCCGGAAAACTTCCAGAAACTTCTCAGCGAAGGGAATAAATAGAGGACATAGGGCTCCCATTTGGAACAAGTGATTTTGAGGATTTGATTTCTATTTCAATTGAGGCAATTTGTGGTCATAAGTCTGCAAATTCCTTTAAGGTCTTTGGGAACGGAAACTCCCTTGGATCCGCATAACTGAGGAGGTGAAATATTCCTCTGAAGGGTTGCACATTGGAGATGGTCTTCAGCCGTTTCATGTTGTGAATTATTTGCATTTACGTGATGTCTTGAAGTTTGAGGACTGGCGAACTTGACACTGAAAGTAACAGCGATATTTGTGAATAAAACTTGTTGGCAGCAGGAAGAGCCAGTCGGAGGAGCTGGGGTTATCATCAACAGCCGACTTTCTGAAGACCCGACTGTCCTACAGCAAGCATTTCCGGACAAAACTGAGAAAGGAAATTCGGATCCACAGATCCCCTAACCCCTGATCACAAAGATAAGGGCTTCATCCGTCAGCAGTACTCCAAGGTAAAAAGGGGCGGCAGTTTAAGATCGAACCACTTCCATCTCGGCATTACAAACCCCAGCGGCAGATTCCAGCACGGGTGTTCAGACGGGATCAGTAGGCACCGATAACAACAGAGCCGCGCATGATCGGAATAGGGCGTGAGGTCCGCAGATCAACTGGAGGAGACAATAATGGTGGAATCACCTCACAAACATTTTTAATCAAGGACCACGCGATACGCAGATCCGGGATTATTGAGTCGCATTTTCAGTTGGAGCAGCAGATTATCTTCCCGCAGGGTCTGAACATTATCGGCTTCTATCGACTCATGGGAATCTGTCATGGATCAGGTCCACAATAGTTTAATCCATGTTCTCTTCAATATAACGTCTAGTTTTATTATTGAAGAATGAATAAATGTTGTGCAAATGGTTAGTAAATCATTTGCCATAATCAAAGGTTTCTTTCCATAGTAGAGCTAAAGTTTAATATCAATAACATTGACTTGTTTATTCAGTCACAACCAAGATATCCGTTTGGATTTTATTAGTGATTTCAAGTTTGTCTGTTATTTGCTTGATGAAATGCCCAACCTATGAAATAGTAAGATTTTAGGTGTTGAGAAGAAGGTATAATCCTGCAAGGGATATCCCAGTGGTATCAGAGCAGTAGTCCTGCCATCCTGATTGGGTAAGAGTACTTTTATGCAACCATATTCCCAGTGTTATATTCGCAAGAGAACCATATTTAAGGACAGAGATATGGGTGAAAGACAAACACAGAGTCCACCAAGATTTCCCAGAGTCGATAATGATGAAATCAGAGAATTTTACAAAATCATGACTACCGGACAACAAGAAATAGCTCAAACACTACAAGCTTTGACTACCATAATGGAAAGATTTATTCAGCCCAGGATTCAGGATCAAGGAAGAGACACATCTGATCACGATGATAGGAGTGTGGCAGGATCACAAGGTGCTCCTAGGCGCAGATCATGGACAACAAATAGGCCTACTCGTCCCACCTTCCTAAGGGAAGAGGCTCAGGAGATGGGAGAAGACGATGTACCAGAAGATTTCCAGGATGATCTTAGGGCTGCTACTGCAGAATGGCAGGCATTACCCCCGCATGTGCGTGAATTATTGAACTTTGATCGATATCTAAACCAAAGAAGAGAACATATGAGGAATAGCCGCCAGAATAGGAGACCTAGAGGAGGTCATGATAATGAGTTACAGCGAGCTTTCAGTAAACTTACTTTACCTTTTTTCGATGGGAGTGGTCAGATGACAGCGCAAGCTTGGATTCATAAGTTGGACACCTTCCTAGCATTATGGCCTATGTCTGAAATAGATGCCATCAGATATGCTACCTTGCATCTGGAAGGCGCAGCTCATGACTGCTGGTCACATGGAATGGTTACTTTGCAACACAATCAGGTAACAACGTATCAGGAATTTGTGGATAGATTGGTTGAATGTTTTGATAAGAAGGATCCAGAAATTTATTTTCGCAACCTTGCACAGTTAAGACAGACTGGCAATTTGGAGGTTTATATTAGTGAATTTCAGAGGTTGTCGGTCATGGTACCAAATGTATCGGAAAGGAGGTTAGTTATCTTATTTACAGAAGGATTGTCTGAACTCCTCAAGGGATGGATTAAGGCATTTGACCCACCAACACTGCAGGAAGCCATGAGGAAAGCACGAAGTATGGAGCTAACAGCCCCTTCTAGCAGGTTCACTCCCAGGAGTACTACCTCTTTCAGAGACAATAGGAAGTTTGATAAAAATAAAGGGAAGAGCATTGAAACCAAAGGGAAATCTACCACACCCCTAGATACAGAGGCATTAAATGACTTGTGAAGGAAGAAATTATGCTTCTATTGCAAAGGTCCATATGACAGGGATCATGATTGTCCCTTGCGACCAAAAGGAAAAGCCAATAGGGTTATGTGGGCATATTACAAAGGATCGAATTCCGACAGTGCGGCAAAAGAGGATGAACACACTGGTTCAGAATCTGAGGAAGAGACAGGAAAGTCAGAACAAAAAGAAGAACCTGAATTGCACCTACAGCAAGGGCGTTTGTCTAGCATTCAACAGGAAGGATCTTTCAGATTACATGGTGTTCTAGCAGGACAGAAGGTGATTACATTGGTTGATACCGGAGCTACACATAACTTCATTGATGCACGATTGGTTGAGCGTCGTAGTATTAAGACAGAAGAATTTGAAGGTCTTCGAGTACAGGTTGCTGATGGATACACTCTTAAGTGTAACAGGATAGCCAGAGACATGCCTTTACGCTTGAATAATTATGAGTTCAAAGCGGATTACCACGTGGTCAATATGGGTGACTTGGATATCGTTTTAGGGATGACATGGTTATGTTTATTGGGTGAGGTTACCTTTCGACTCAAGGACATGGAGATCAAGTTCGAAGTAGATGGGAGGCAGCATGTGTTGAGAGCTATTCGAAATAGTGACATCCGAACGATTTCTCTTAGGCGATTGGAAAGATTGGTGAGACATGAGGATCTTGAATGGGCAGCCATGTGTACCCTCATGCCTACACAGGAGGAACAACAAAAGGAATAATATCATCCTGACATGCAAATATTGAGGGAAAAGTATAGTAAGGTATTCAGCAATATTCCACCTGGTACACCACCTGATAGAGGGATTGAGCAAGTTCGAAGTAGATGGGAGGCAGCATGTGTTGAGAGCTATTCGAAATAGTGACATCCGAACGATTTCTCTTAGGCGATTGGAAAGATTGGTGAGACATGAGGATCTTGAATGGGCAGCCATGTGTACCCTCATGCCTACACAGGAGGAACAACAAAAGGAATAATATCATCCTGACATGCAAATATTGAGGGAAAAGTATAGTAAGGTATTCAGCAATATCGTTTTAGGGATGACATGGTTATGTTTATTGGGTGAGGTTACCTTTCGACTCAAGGACATGGAGATCAAGTTCGAAGTAGATGGGAGGCAGCATGTGTTGAGAGCTATTCGAAATAGTGACATCCGAACGATTTCTCTTAGGCGATTGGAAAGATTGGTGAGACATGAGGATCTTGAATGGGCAGCCATGTGTACCCTCATGCCTACACAGGAGGAACAACAAAAGGAATAATATCATCCTGACATGCAAATATTGAGGGAAAAGTATAGTAAGGTATTCAGCAATATTCCACCTGGTACACCACCTGATAGAGGGATTGAGCACATCATCGAATTAGAAGAAGGTGCTAAACCAGTCATGATCACTCCATACAGGCATCCAAAAAGGTTCAAAGATGAAATAGAAAAAACCATCAAGGAGCTTCTCGCGATGGGACACATCAGACCTAGTAAGTCTCCTTTTGCTTCTTCAGTAGTTTTGGTTAAGAAGAAAGATGGTTCGTTACGGATGTGTATAGATTACCGGATGTTGAATAAGAAAACCATTAAGAATAGATATCCTATTCCACGGATTGATGAGCTAATAGATGAACTACATGGGGCATGCTACTTTAGTAAGATTGATTTGAGATCAGGTTACCACCATATTAGAGTCAGAGAACCAGACATTGAGAAGACTGCATTCAGGTGTCACTGTGGGCATTTTGAGTTTGTAGTAATGCCATTCGGATTGACCAATGCACCAGCTACTTTCTAGTCCACCATGAATAAGGTCTTCCATCATCAGCTGAGAAAATTCGTGTTGGTATTCTTTGATGATATCTTGGTATACAGTCGAACATGGCAGGAGCACATGGCGCATCTAGAAACAGTATTGAAGACCTTGCAAGAAGAGTCCTTGTATGCCAAAGAGTCCAAATGCGATTTGGGAATGATTGAGTTGTTATACTTAGGTCATATTATCAGCCGAGAAGGAGTACGGATGGATCCTGATAAGATTCGTGCTATTGTGGAGTGGCCTACTCCTAAGAACCTAACTCAGTTAAGAGGATTCCTTGGTTTATGTGGCTTCTACCGCAGATTTGTTTGCGGGTATTCACGACACGCGGCTCCTATAACATATTTGCTTAAAAAGGGAGCCTTCGTTTGGACAGCAAAGGCACAGGCTTGTTTTGACAGATTCAAGGAGATCATGACTTCATGTCCGGTACTAGCATTGCCTGATTTCTCGAAACCATTTGAACTTCAGTGTGATGCCTCAGGAGATGGTATTGGGGCTGTTTTGATGCAGGATAAACACCCAATTGCATATGAAAGTAGGAAACTCCGTGGGCCAGAGAGATCATTCAGCATTTACGACAAAGAGATGTTAGCTATCATGCATGCATTAGCTAAGTTCAGGAAGTACTTAGTAGGTGGCAAATTTTGCATAAAAACTGACCACAACAGTTTAAGACATTTCCTTGGGCAAAGGGATCTCAATGATAGGCAGCAGAAATGGGTCAGTAAGTTACAGGCATATGACTTTGATATATCTTATGTTAAGGGCACACAGAATGTGGTAGCAGATGCCTTGTCACGCAGACCACATCTTAGTTCAATGATTGAGATCTCTGAGGACTGGAAGCATCTGATTATTGCAGAATATGCCAGAGATCCATGGGCATCTAGGATAGTTGATGGGACACTTGTTGATACCAGGTATACACTTGTGGATGAATTGATTATTTACAAGAGCAGGATATTTTTAATCCCAGGATCGAAGGTGAAGCAGCTCATTATGCAAGCTCTTCATGATTCACCTATAGCTGGTCACCCCGGATACTTTAAAACATATAGACAGGTACGAGAAAGATTCACTTGGAAGGGACTCAAGACAGATGTATTGCGGTATGTCCGTGAGTGTCCTATGTGTCAGCAGAATAAGCAAGAACACACCTTCCCAGCAGGACTCCTACAGCCACTTCCTATTCTAGCTCAGAAGTGGGAATGCATATCCATGGATTTCATTACCGGGTTGCCCAAGGCTCAGGGTCATGATTGCATTTATGTAGTGGTAGATAGACTAACGAAATACGCTCATTTCTTTCCCATCACCACTACCTATACCGTAGTTCAGGTAGCCGAGGTATTCTTCAGAGAGATTTTCAAGTTGCATGGGATACCCCGCAATATTGTCAATGACAGGGATAGTAGATTCTTGAGTCATTTTTGGCAAGAGGTGTTCCGATTATGTGGCACTGAGCTCACACCCAGTACCAGTTATCATCCACAAACCGATGGACAAACAGAGATAGTAAACAAATGGGTGGAAGGTTACTTGAGGAATTATGTGGCTAATCAGCAGAAGACTTGGGTAAGATGGATTTATTTGTGTGAGTATTGCTATAACACCACTTTCCACATGTCTATCCAGATGACACCTTTTCGAGCATTATATGGCTATGATACACCCAGTTTCATTGACTTATTGATGGGAGATGTTCGGGTTCCACGTGTTGGGGATTTGATGCAAGAAAGTAAAGATATCATTAGCTCTCTACGTGATAACATCGCTCGGGCACAGAATCAGTATAAGCAATATGCAGATCTAAAGAAGACAGAGAGGAGCTTTGAGGTGGGCGACATGGTTTACTTAATGCTTCAGCCATTTCGGCAATCTACTCTCAAAAGGAGTGGGTCAGAAAAGCTTAAGCCTAGGTATTATGGACCTTTCAAGATCACCAGGCGAATAGGGGAATTGGCTTATGAACTTGAGCTACCAGCAGATAGCAAAGTATATAATGTGTTTCATGTATCACGCCTCAAAAAGGCGTTGGGACAGAATGTGATACCTTCTGCAGTATTACCACCTTTGGATGATGAAGGGAAATTGATCCTAGTGCCGGAATTCATTTTAGAAAGCAGAGAAAAACAGCTCCGCAGAAGAGTAATCAGAGAATATTTGGTTAAATGGAAGGATCTACCAGTCGAAGATGCTACTTGGGAGAATGAGACCATTTTGCAGCATCCAGCTCTGAGATTGCTTGAGGGCAAGCAATTTCAGGAAGGGCGGACTGTCATGTCCCCTTTTTAGCGGCATAACTTTACAGGGGATTTGCCTATCATCGACTCTCGTAGGCAAATGATTATGGGAAGAGGGTCATTTTTGTCTTCCGATAATTACAATTTTGCTCTCGAAGAATAATAATTGAGTAAGTGGGGCCTACTCGTCCTAATATTAAATAAAGGTTGTACTCCAACTTTATCAAGTTATTTATTTAATTTTATAAAGTTTTACATCATAAGAGATGATTCCGAAAAACTTCCAGAAACTTCTCAGCGAAGGGAATAAATAGAGGACATAGGGCTCCCATTTGGAACAAGCGATTTTGAGGATTCGATTTCTATTTCAATTGAGGCAATTTGTGGTCATAAGTCTGCAAATTCCTTTAAGGTCTTTGGGAACGGAAACTCCCTTGGATCTACATAACTGAGGAGGTGAAATATTCCCCCGAAAGGTTGCACATTGGAGATGGTCTTCAGCCGTTTCATGTTGTGAATTATTTGCATTTACGTGATGTCTTGAAGTTTGAGGACTGGCGAACTTGACACCGAAAGTAACAGCGATATTTGTGAATAAAACTTGTTGGCAGCAGGAAGAGCCGGCCGGAGGAGCTGGGGTTATCATCAGCAGCCGACTTTCTGAAGACCCGACTGTCCTACAGCGAGCATTTCCGGACAAAACTGAGAAAGGAAATTCGGATCCACAGATCCCCTAACCCCTGATCACAAAGATAAGGGCTTCATCCGTCAGCAGTACTCCAAGGTAAAAAGGGGCGGCAGTTTAAGATCGAACCACTTCCATCTCGGCATTACAAACCCCAGCGGCAGATTCCAGCACGGGTGTTCAGACGAGATCAGTAGGCACTGATAACAACAGAGCCGCGCATGATCGGAATAGGGCGCGAGGTCCGCAGATCAACTGGAGGAGACAATAATGGTGGAATCGCCTCACAAACATTTTTAATCAAGACCACGCGATACGCAGATCCGGGATTATTGAGTCACATTTTCAGTTGGAGCAGCAGATTATCTTCCCGCGGGGTCTGAACATTATCGGCTTCTATCGACTCATGGGAATCTGTCATGGATCAGGTCCACAATAGTTTAATCCATGTTCTCTTCAATATAACGTCTGGTTTTATTATTGAAGAATGAATCAATGTTGTGCAAACGGTTAGTAAATCATTTGCCATAATCAAAGGTTTCTTTCCATAGCAGAGCTAAAGTTTAATATCAATAACATTGACTTGTTTATTCAGTCACAACCAAGATATCCGTTTGGATTTTATTAGTGATTTCAAGTTTGTCTGTTATTTGCTTGACGAAATGCCCAACCTATGAAATAGTAAGATTTTAGGTGTTGAGAAGAAGGTATAATCCTGCAAGGGATATCTCATCTGCTTCACTTATTTTTTCACACATCCTCCCTCTCTTTCCCTTCCAAACCCACTCCAGTAAAAGAATGAGATTCAGGGAGTTAGGAGGGAAATTACCTCTGGGCTCCCATATTGGATTTCAAAGGGTAAGGATGTCATCCCCTGCTCATACACGGCCATTTCCAGAATACATGAACCATTATTATTAATTTTGGCTCTCTCTCTTTCACATTCTATAAACATATATGGAGGCCAATACGTCAGGTCAGCTCCTCTCTGTTATTTATTTTCTTTCGTATTCATCCACAGTGGAAGTGATGGACGTGTGGGTATGTGACGGTATGTAAATATATGTTCACGGGACTTCCTCACTAACCAATTTATCTCTTGTTGAATACAATGTGGCTTTGAAAGTCGAGAGGAGGAGATGGGCTATTGAGTTGTTTGTTTATGATGGTAAGTATGTTCCTAAGTCTTGGTCTATATAGTGTGAATTAATCTACAATGATGTTCAATATGATAAAGATGGTTTACTTGCATAAAGAAATACTGAGCTGTTTGGAGGTATTGGTGTTCATGTTATCACTCGTCTTTGTACTCTTTAAGACAGTGTGGTGCTTGTTGTTTCCCAAGATGTTTGACTTTGTATTGGTCTAGTTGTTTCTCGGGAATTCAGAATCGCCCGTTTTTCCTCCTAGTGTGCTTGTTGCTCCTAAAGGAGACTCTCTTGTTGTTGGTGGTGGTGCTGTTTCTTTCTGGATATTGGTTTAATGAGACATTGAAGATGTTATTCGTAGTCTGAAAATCGATAAGGTGAAAGATATTGAGGGTATTATTCTTGGGTCGGATGTTGAATAGGTAGTCACACTGATTTTTCTGATATTGATTTTGAGATTGTGCACAGAAGGGGTTAAGATACGAAGAGATCTCTTTGTGACGGTTCTTCTATCTTGGATTTGTAGTATGTAGAGTGGGGAGTTGGGCATCAAAATATTACTTATGACAGGGAAGGGTTCCTACTGGTTTAGCTCTTTTGGGCTCATGTTATTCTAGTTGTTACAAACGATGTTGTTGCTTTGGATGCTTCTCAGGATGTTGATGTTTTTATCGTACTTCGGTTGTGGTTTTTTTTATGCTAGATGGTGTAGAGATTGTAGGTGACAAATCTTCTAATAGTGAAGAATATAATGCTTTCACCTCCTCCTAGTAGTTCTAATTGGCGTGTTTTCTTAATCATGATTGCTATAATATGTGAACTTCAGGGTTCAATCGTTGAAGAAAAATGTTTAGGTTCTCATTGATAGTTTGGAAAAAGAAAGGGTGAAAAATGTCAAAATAATGTTTATATTAGATGGTGTTTGATATGCAACTATTATTCTTTTGTGGACTGCCAATAGTTTCTTGCTGGTCATTACAGTTCGAATGGGCATTTTATACATGTATATGTTCTAGTTTGGTATGCTGTATAGAGGATATATGTTGTGTAGCATTTGGTACTTTTTATATCCCATTTCAGTGTTCTTGCTAAGAGTCAGTCTTCATTTTGATCGAGTTATGAAACATGAGTGATGGCAGCAGTGCAAGGCTGGGTGTACCCTCAGCGGAGGAGATCTAGCCCCCAACTAATAGCCAGGCAACAAAATGAACAATGACACAGAGATTCAGATCCAAAGAACACTCATTCATATATTAGAATCATAACATTCACATCCAACATGCCGGGCTGTAAGGCCTTCTTGGTTATTTCCATTACAAAGAAGAATTCTCAATCTTTATGCAAACTTCCATCTCCTGCCTATCACCCCTCTGGACGCTCCATGCTAACAACTAATGACTCTAGACATCACAAGACTCTATACTTACACCTAGCAAGCCACAAGTTGGCCTGGCAGATTAAATAAAATTAACATTTAAGACATGCCCCAAATTTGCAATCATAACTAACTCATCTAATAAAATAATACTATGCAACCTTAGATATAGGTTCACGCACCATCCAACAATTCAAACCCAAGATCACATAAGCTATCTCCCAATGATCGAAGATCACAAGAACAATCTCCAAAGTCTGTCCATGAAATGAAGAACATGCTACCAACAATCAACAAAAGAACTCTAACTCGAACACGGACAAGCCAATAGTTATGCGAAATAGGAAACGGTCCACAAATATACCCTAAGCATAACCTTAAGCTCGCGGAACATAGGGTCCACATAAACCAAATTCAATGCTCTTGCATTAGACTCCTAAGGTAAATAGAAAATAGTGTCCCAAATTTTGATGCCACTTTATCTTCACCAAAGGTTTCCAATTCCTCAAAGACAAGACAACAAATCCACATATCCACAATCTCTGCTCTATCCATTTAATCCTTGAAATATTATGTGCCTCAACTAACCAATCAGCATGCTTACTAACAAGAACAAACTGAATAAAATAATGATTCTCAAATAATCTCTACAACTTATCATCACAACCAGCAATAGTAACATCCCCAAACATAAAAATCATATCAGCAACAACCTATGAATCCTTTTTAGCAGCAATATGGAAATCCACAGCTAAATCAACACCAATATGCAAATCCTCAACCATATCAGCAACATGTAAATCCTCATAACTTTAATCAGCAATCTTATTGTCCACAATAAGATGCTCCACAATTTCCATGTCAAATCCATCCGTCTGCTCAATACATACCTCATTAACCTCAGCGAAGTCAACCTTTACCTCTTCTTTATCAACAAATTGTCCTCTTCTCTGAACAATTCTTCTAACTAACCAAACAATTCTCTTTTTGATTGGAAGGTGCCAACTCAAACAAGATTTCCTTATCTCTTCAATCCTCTTATTAAATTTATCCCAAAACTGATCTAACTTAGCCATCAAGTTCCTCTCAAAGTGCAATTGCCTCACATCGGCAATCTGATTGCTAGACTCCAGTTGCCTCATAAGTGGTGATCTATTGTCCATCTTTGCACCCTGCCTCAATTTGGCGATCTATTCACTCTCAGAAAAATTCATCTCTCACATCAAGTTTTCAGAACCAAGATGATCTATCTACGAGTCCTCCACAATCGCGATCCAAAACACAATCAACTACTTCACAATAAAGAGATCTATGGTTCCATAGTTGAACAAGCCACTACACAAACTTCACAAGATCGAAATCTGCTATAATACCACTGATGACATGTGTAACATACGGATTTTCCTAAACAATTTTTTAATTTGGAATTAAACTGATTTCTTAATTCATATCACGTGACATTGATTTCCATCAACGGTTTATAATTGAATTAAAAACTCTATTCAATATATTCAGCTGAAAATAAGTAACTGATATTCTTGAAACACAAAATGAGATTTTTAACTACTTCTAAATATCCAGCTGAAATTTAAAGACAGATGTTCTTGAAAAGAAATAACTATCTAATTACAAATTGAGGTAATTGCGAACAATTAACTAATTAAGTAACATCTATTAGTAAAATAAAATACTTTCATTTAGAAATGAAATAATTAAACATTTAGAAGTTTAAAGAACATACAGTATAATTTGTGGAATCTTCTTTCACTTGTTGTCCAAGCCTCGACATTGGTGAGAGGATAAGCATTGACATAGGCTTAACCTCCCAACCGCGGACTATTACTTATCCCCACATATTCTAATTTAATAGAACGACCCTCCCTACTTCGGGGTCGGGCTCGGGATGTTCATAAGTCTAGCCATTAGAGTATCCAGGTGGGTTGAAGTCTCAATAGTTATTCAACAAAATAAGTGAAGCGTCTGGACAATCAACAAAGATCACTTGTTTGGCAAATCTGCCTAATTCCACCCTGGCCAAAGATTTCAAAATGTGGGTCGACAAACCCGATCTCCACCACTCGGCTTGACAACATCCTTCATGAGTGGAACATGCATGAGCTAATGTATTATTTATCATGTTATCTATTTATTCTGATGTCATTCTTGTTTTGCAGATTTTTCTACACTTCCTCACCATTTTTAGGTCATCAAGCCAGTGATTCCTTAGTGCTTTTAGTTTAAAAATCATAATGATACTTTACACCTTCTTCACCACATATTGGCATTTTTACCTGGTGAATTCCTTGGTGTTCTGGTTTCAATATCTCACTCTCAATTATTTATATTTATATCGGGATGCAATTGTTTCTAACTAAGATGATATCTTTCTTGTCATTGAACTTAAATGATTCAAAGAAATTCTACATATTCGGATATATATATATATATAGAAAATGCCAGACTTATGTATAAATTAGTGTAATACTATCATAAAAGGCAATCGGCAGACTTTACAAGGAAGACGTCAGACTTTACAAGGAATACGACAGACTTCAAGCATTAATCATTGTCATATTATCACAAAGGAAAAATGACAAACTTTGCAAAGGAAAATGAAAGGCTTTATGCATTAAACAATGTCATATTATCACATGCTGTTATTAAAAGAGATTACGACTAGAACTGATGGCTTAAGGAACAATTTTTGTATCCAAATAATCAGGTCAGATGTCTTACGTGACTCAACCATGGAATATTTGAGGAAAGTCTTGCGCTTGAAGGAAATCTGCTAATCCGACTTTGTGACCCATGGTAAGATGGGATGGATTTGATTTGAGATAGAATGATATTTAGCAAGGAGTTCGTACGCCAAAGGAAAAAGGAATGTTGAAGGATATCAATGTTGATAGATGATTAAGGAATCCATAATATAGAATGAGCTTGTCTCTATAGCTTCCTACAATTACAAGACTCAATTCGAATGTGATTCAAATCTACTTAAAAGAAAAAGAAAGAAAGGAGGGAAAAGTAAGAAAGAAAGAAGATGAAAGGTTTTGAAAGTTATAATTATTTTATTATTATTATTATATTTTCTCATCTATGCTTAATGTGTACGTAATGATAGGGTGACATCATTATATTATTAATTTATAATGTAATGGTGTCATCTTATTATTATTTACATATGATCATATTTGAGAATGTAAAATAATAATTAAATAATATTAATATTTGATAATTCTTAAAAGGTAAGAATTTATGTTTATATTACATTATTTATTATAATGTACCACTTATAGCTCATGCGGTTCCACCATGGAATATGTTGTCAAGCCCTAGTAACCTTGCCAAGATAGTTTTATATCAAACCTATCAATTCTGATGATTGGACTATTTGGCCATTCCCTTCCAATGACCTCGTTTAGCAATGCTTCCCCTCTCTCTTTAGTCCTTTTCCTATAATCACTCAAAACAACATTCTCGCCAAGACATCAATTCAAGATTTATAAATTGCTAATTCAAAATCATCAACTAACCATTAGAGATTTCATCAATGTCAGAATAACTAGCTCCACATGTTTATCGTATATACAACACCTATGATTAACTAACTTACTTTCACATGATCATGAATAAATTGATACAATGGCTATAATTAACTAACTCACTTTCATATGATAAATAAATTGATACAACAACTATAATTAACTAACTCAATTTGATATGATATGAAGAAATAAACAACAACTATAATCAACTAACTCAATTTCACATGATATTGTTTCATTAAATCAATGGCTATGTTCAATCTTAAACTTTAGGGCAAAATTTGGGATGTAAAAACATAAAATATCCCAATCGGATATTTACTCAATTTCCTTTTCAATAGTATATTTGGGACTGAACATTGCTGATGTATTACGAACACAATCATGTAGTGCCTGCCCCTAGTTTACATTTTCGAGCTACATTTCTGATATCATTGCCAAACTCTTTTAGGCCAATTTATGTTTGATGATTAGTATTATTATTTTAGAGATTACCAGATGATGCTTACACTCAGTTTATTATATGATGAGATTACTTGGTACTCTATATTTCATGCATGTATGATGACTATTCAATGGTTTCAGATATCGATGATGATTAGTTAGATGGTTTATTATTCCATGTGATTCTTATGGATACTTACCCCATACTACATGTGTATGGTGTGCGTGTTGTTTTATTTATGTATGGTGTTTCTGATATGGTTAAGGAAGGGAGTCGTAGTCACCTGCTAGTCGGGATCTACACAATGCACCACTTCCTGCCATTGTCTGTTTAGCTTAGAATATTGTGTTTGTACATGCGTGGATTTTATGTAGGTTGCAGGTACCGGGTATCGACTTTCTTGAATTGTCAGGATGAGCGTACCCTATCGCACTATCTCAATGGTAAGAGAGGGGAGATAAACTCTTAAGTCCAAATCCTAAACCCTTTAGCCAATTGCCCTAATTGATAATTAGGACAAGTATCTGAGTTAAGTACCCTCCGAATGCATCAAATGATATAATTTCGTGATTATAACCCTTTTATTTGATTTGGTATGTATTTTTCTATGATGGGTTTTCGTATGTTGCTTTATGAGTTCTTGTTGTGTTTCTATTAATTAAGTCTAATTAAAAAGATTAATTAATGATTTAATTTAATAGAGAATTATTATGATATCTTTATATTTAATTAATTAATTAATTAAATAAAAAAATTAAATTTGGAGATTAAAGTTCAAAGATAAATTTAGAACAGGATAATATTTATTTAATTTAATAATAATATATTTGGAGTTTATTTTTAAATAAATGCTAAATATTATTGTTATTTAAATTAATTAAATATGTTATCAATTAAGTTCTAAAATAAATTAAAAGTTGAAAGATATTAAATTATTAAGAATTTTAGATCGCATGATCTAAACATGAGTTTAAATATGAGAATTAAATTAAAAGATTAAATTATAGAAATTAATAATGTTATTTTAATTTCTTAAAAGTGCACATAAGATTTAAAGTAATAAATTAATTTAAGAATAGAAGTCAAGTGGAATTTTAAATAAAGTTATTTAATAATTCAACTTAATGTGCATGAAAGTTGAATGCAAAAAGATAAGAAAAGATAATAAAGGTTAATTTGGAGTTAACTGAGTTGTGCAAAGAGTCTTCTCAGGTAAATGCACAATTAGTGCCCCGATTTGAGGAGAAATTGCTTATCACAACTTTGGGTGTTCATTTTTGAGAGAGATGAATTTGGACGGGAATTTTTGGGAGACAATTTTTGGTAGCAAATTTCAGAAGGCTGATACCAAGAAAGTTTTCCAGGAGAAGGTTATTGAGAGGAGCGAATTCTCTTACAGTTCCTGAGGATTTCTTAATAGCATCAGGATCAGGTAGGGTCTTGTGTTTTTGATTATCGATTAAATACACAAATTATCCTTTCCTGTCTTCTTCGTGTCTGGGGTTTGTAAATCTGAATTCTTTATGATGAACGTTTAAACATTACGATATTAGATTTTATCAAATGCTAGTCTATAAACTTTTGTATACAAAATTTAAATGAGAAGGGTTGTATCTTAGACTGAAATTTTAAATTTAAATGTTCGGATGATTGACTATATTTTCTATATCCATATAAAGAAAGAATCAATTTTTCAATACATATATATATATATAATAAAGAAATTATTTTAATATCTTTATAAATATATATATATATATATATATATATATATATATATATGTATAGTTAAATTGGTTTATCAATAAAATTTTTATTATAAACAAATTGTATAAAAAAAATAATAAATATATAAAAAAAAAAAAATTAAATGGGGAGGGGTCTTACTTTTTTCCCCCCCCCCAGCACTGTGTATCGCCGGCGGCGACCTGCGTCAGCAGGGGACCGCGTGGCTTTTGAAAAGCCGGCGGTACCCTGTGACAGGGCCACACGGCTCTCAATAGCCGACGATACCCTGTGACAGGGTCGCACGACTTTTTAGAGCCGATGGTACCCTGTGACAGGGCCGCACGGCTCTTCATTGGGAGTTTTTTTTTATAAATGTTTATTTTTATTTTATTTTCAACAATGTTTTAATAATTTAAAATTTTAATAGATATTAATAATAAAAGTTTTTTTTTAATTAATTCTTTTTAATTATATATATATATATATATTATTAATATTTAAAAAAAAAAAGGGAAACGTTCGTTGAAACTCAAACTGAGAATTTTCAAACTTAAAACCTTAGGTTGTATTATGGAAACAAACCCGAACTATGAACTGAATCATATTATATTGTTTTGTTATACTATCCGTGTTTTGGGATGTTCTAGTATTAACCAGTTTAGGTTGTTACCAGAGGCCCGGGTTTGTGAATGTGATGTTATGATGATTTCTTCTCGATCTTTTCAAACCAACCAAGATAATGTGATTATATGCTCTATGATGGATGTATTTACTGTTTGTTATTGCTTTCCGGTTTCCTTGTGTGAAGTTGAGGTGTATGTGTTTGAGATACCTGACTTAACCATTTTCGAGTCTCGATCAGTTATATTTGATAACCATTTTTGAGTCTCGATCAGTTATACTTGGATTGCTTTTTGGTCGCTTGAAAGGACTGAAGAGTTTGTTATGTTCTTGATGATGTGGTGTGTTGACTTGACCATTTTTGTAGTCTTCGATCAGTATTGTAATTTACTATTGGGATACTTTTTGGTTGCTCATTGGAAAACCATTGGATTTTGTGACTTATCATTGATGCCTTCAGTTGCTGATAGAGAACTGTCGTGATCATATGATTACTAATTGATACTATTTGTTGCTCATGAAGAACTGATGTAATTTTGTGGATTATCTTTTATGATGTTTTTCAGTTGCTTGTATAGGACTGAGGTGGTTTTATTATGATTCTTTGATTTATGATTTCATGAGCCTAGGGTAGGTTATCTATGTGTAGAGTCGGGAAGTGGCTTGCAATGGGGGTCGGAGCCCTAAGAGGCTGCCTTGAGAAACCCATTGTAAGTCATTTTTAATAAGTGAAAACATTTACACTAAATGAGAGAAAATGAACCTAACAAGATAATTGTATGTTCTCTCCCATGCCTTGAGTGCTAGTACAGACTAGGATGGGGTAGAGAGAACGCTTGGTTACGACCTTGCACTCCATAGTATGCCTCGTCAGTACGAGAGGATACTAGTGGCCGCAGGATCAGTAGGGACCCGGGATTCCTAAGGGATTGCTCGGGTAACTTCTACATGACTTTTACGATGACACTTTCCCGCTTGCATATTAGGTTTCCTACGTGTCTTGTGGTACCTCTGGGTTTAGATGTCGATCTTTTTAGTAACCCTTGAGTTAGCATACTTATAGGATTTCCTAGACTTAGAGAGTATTTATGATTATAGGTTTTGTTATCCTATTTGGGACTTGAGACTATCTCCTTAGCGCGGTGGGAGTGGACCATTTAGGTTCCACGCGGTCGGGTGGTAGTGCTTTTACTCTTACCATTGAGATCCGTTTCGTGGTCATCGAGGCTGGAGTTTCGTGATTGGCATTTATCGTCACTATGTTCTTGGATTATTATGATGGATGGTTAGATTTTATGATAGATGTTTTATCATTATGGATGTATCATGTATGGTGAATAGTTTCATATATTTTACTTTACTTTGTATCATGGATTTGAGGATGTTGTATCTTGATCTTTACATATGTATATTCTTTTAAGTCTTTCATACCCTGTGACTTGTACAGTGGATGATTGAGCATTCCGAATTAATTTGCCGAGAGGCATTCGGAACAAATGTATATTATGGACATGGGACTTTCTGATTATTCTTTCATATGTATATGATAGTTGTTAGACTTAGATTTAATTAAATTTAAACGTGACTCAACGTCTTGGGATCTTTAAGAAATGTAACTTGCAATGTATGTTTGTCGATGATTACATGTTATTGCTTCCGCTACTATGTGTTTAATGTGTATGTTATATTTTCTTAATTTAAAAAAAAAAAATGTTTAGCAAACTTAGTGAAACTTTAGGTTAATTCTTTTGGATCCCTTGGCGGGGCGTTACATCTGGTATCAGAGCCCGAGTTTCTACATTGGGAGCTCTAGGTATATTGGAACGCCACGAGTGTTAACTAGTTGAATAATAATGCAAACCTTAAACTGAAACTTGAAACTAGTTGAACTAAAACAATATGTAAAGTATTAGTTACCTATTTTTTTTATACTTCAACACTCAAAACTTCAAAACTGAAATTTTACTTAAACTAAGATTATAGGTAAACTGAAAATTGAAAATATCTTGTTGCAAAACATGTGTCTTCTATCTATGTGTTTCAGTAGTATGTTTCATGGTTATTTTAGCATCTTGTGTCTTGGATATTATTGTAGGATGGTATCTGGGACGAGATCTTCCATTAGGGGCCATAGCCTTGGCCGTGGCAGAGGTCGTGGATGAGGCAGAGATGTTAGTGTTCATGAGTCTATTCACGAGAGCCCCATTTAGGAAGAGAATAGGGAAGAGCATGTCAGTGAACATCAGGAAGAGAACCACAAAGAGGGACATGCCGACTCTGAGGAGGTTGATCTGAAGCAAATGATGCGAACCCTTATTGATCGCTTACCTCCTATTCTTGAGCAGGATAGAGCACACCAGGTTGGACATGAGCATAGACGCAGATCTAGGAGTCCTCAGAGGGATCGACATAGATCCATAGTATCTTCTCAGATGAAGGATCTTCAGAGGTCCAAGATCAAGCCCTTTAATGGGCAAGGTTCTGGGTATGTAGCTGAGCAGTGGCTTATTGCCCTTGACAGAATTTTTGCTATGCAGGACTTTGACAGTAATGTCAAAGCGAGGTTTTCCATTACCAATCTAGAGTTATTTGGGGCCACCTGGTGAACTATTGAGGAGAAGAAGTTGGGCATTAACATGGGTAGTGTCACTTGGGAGATTTTCTTGGAGAGTTTTCATGAGCAATTCCTACCAGACGAATGGAAGCAGCATAGAGCAGATGAGTTCCATAACCTGAGACAGTTCACTATGACCGTTGTAGAGTATGAGCGCAAGTTCTATGAGCTCATGCCTTTTTCGGGAATTAGTGACAACCCAGCGCAGTTGGCACAACATTTCATTTGAGGCTTGAACAACCGTTTTATTGGGGGTGTTAAGGTATTTGAGCCTAAGACCCTCAAGGATGCGGTACATCGAGCTATCCTGGTAGAGCAGAGTGTCAACTTTGGGCAAGGGGGTTTTGTGGGAGTGCCTACTATAGCAGGATCTAAGGGCAACCACAATTCTAGTGGAATCAGGAAGCCTCCCTTCCCTAGGAGGAATCAGTATTCTCAGCAGCCTTCTCAGCAGCAGCCTCAGCAGCACAAGGGATTTTACCCACAGGCACAGAGTGGTGGCGGTGGATCCAACTCTAGGATCAATCGCAATGCTCAACGTAATAGACAGAATCAGCAATCTTGACCTGCACAGAGCAACCAGTCTTTTGCTAGCAGGGGTAGCCACCAGCGGTCGAATGCACCACCTATAGGGAGAGGATTTGGTAGAGGCACGGGATGTTATTCGTGTGGACAGATTGGTCATATTGCAGCATACTGCCCACAACGAGCATCTCAGTATTCAAGACCTAGGCCAGCAGCATCTGAGCCTACAGTCGAAAATGCAGGTGGATCTCATAGAGTATTTGTAGCGGTGGATCACCATCAGGCAGACCATCAGGGGACAGTAGTTGAGACTATAGGAGCTATCCGAGGTACACCTCTCTCTATATTATTTGATTCAGGTGCTACAGATTCTTTCATTTCTCCATCTCTAGTTGATAAGTGTAAGCTGGAGTCGGTTAAGCAAGATCATGGTTGGCAAGTGGAACTAGCCTCAGGCGCTAAAGTTTCCACAGATTCTGTAGTTCATAAGTGTGGACTTAGCATAGGAGGGTTTGAGACTTCAGTCGATTTTTGAGTTATTCCTCTTGGCTCCTACGATGTGGTCTTAGGTATGGATTGGCTTGGCTCTCATA
Organism: Cupressus sempervirens; assembly: GCA_028749045.1. Taxonomy (NCBI): domain Eukaryota; kingdom Viridiplantae; phylum Streptophyta; class Pinopsida; order Cupressales; family Cupressaceae; genus Cupressus; species Cupressus sempervirens. Next base: position 240,345,922 of record CM053786.1, on the reverse strand, counting down.
GGGCTAGTATAGACTGCAGAAAGAAGACCATTATGTGTCAGGATGACCAAGGGAAGGATGTTGAGATTGTGGGGATACCAAGGCCTATATCCCTATGGATGATCTCTGCTATGCAACTAAAGCGAAGCTTTCGTAAGGGATGTCAGGTATTTGCCATTACGGTAAATGAGCTTGATGAGGAAGACTCTACGAGGAAGACCCTAGATCACCCTATTTTACAGGAGTATGCAGATGTCTTTTCGAGTGAGATTCCAGGCATGCCTCCGAAGAGAGACATTGATTTTAGCATTGAGCTCACTCCAGGAGCGGAACCTATCTCTAGAGCTCTGTACCGTATGACCACTCAGGAGTTAAGTGAGTTGCATTTGTAGTTAGAGGAACTTTTGGCCAAGGGTAGTATTCGACCTAGTGTATCACCATGGGGAGCTCCAGTGCTCTTTGTGAAGAAGAAGGATGGTTCTTTGCGCCTTTGCATTGATTACAGACAGCTGAATAAGGTGAGAATAAAGAACAGGTATCCTTTACCAAGGATTGATGATTTATTTGATTAGATCAAGGGGGCTACAGTGTTCTCTAAGATTGATCTTAAGTCAGGATACCATCAACTTTGCATCAAGGAGGTTGATATTCATAAGACCGCCTTTTGAACTCGCTACGGGCATTATGAGTTCACAGTGGTACCCTTTGGGCTGATGAACGCTCCATCAGTTTTCATGTGATTAATGAATGGGGTGTTCCGTTCCTATCTTGATAGATTTGTTCTTGTGTTCCTCGATGATATTCTGATATATTCTAGGTCCCAAAAGGAACATGAGGAACATTTGAGTTTAGTTTTGCAGTGCTTGAGAGATAATCAACTTTATGCCAATGCGGCAAAGTGTGATTTCTTTCAATCAGAGATACAGTATTTGGGACACGTTATTTCAGGCGAAGGTATCTCTGTAGACCCTGTGAAGATCCAGGCAATAGTAGATTGGCCTGCACCCACTACTGTGTCGGAGATTCGTAGTTTCATGGGTCTAGCTGGGTATTATCGCAGATTTGTTCAAAACTTCTCCAGAATAGCACACCCTATTACCTCCCTTCAGAGGAAAGGAAAGAAGTTTCTTTGGACAGAAAAGTGTGTAGAAGCATTTCAGAAACTCAAAGAGCTTCTGACCAGTGCACCGATCTTAGCAGTACCTGATCCAGAAGGTGATTTCATGGTGTGTACAGATGCTTCCCTTGAGGGTATTGGAGCAGTTCTAATGTAGAATGGTCAAGTGATTGCATATGAATCACGCAAACTCAAGGATCATGAGTTGAATTATCCTACACATGACCTTGAGTTAGCCGCAGTAGTTCATGCCTTAGTGAGATGGAGACATTTCTTGTTGGGACACAGATTTGAACTACATAGCGATCATCGTAGTCTTCAGTACATATTCACGCAGCCTAATCTGAATGCTAGGCAAAGGCGTTGGATGGAGTTTTTATGCGAGTATGACTTTGAGGTAAAGTATATCCAGGGGAAGGAGAATGTTGTAGCTGATGCTTTGAGTCGCAGGAAACATGTGATATCATCTATGACTCTTAGTGTCAATTTGAGGTGTCAGATACTTCAGGCACTCCCCACTGATTCATGGTATCTGGAGGTGTGCAGTGAGATCAATTCAGGGAGACCCTTGGAGGGTAAGTTTTCAGGCTATGTCCTAGAGTCGGATGGCCTTTTGAGACATTCAGGAAGGATCTATGTGCCGCTACTGGATGAGCTTCGCATATTGATCCTATCAAAAGCCCATCGTGCACCTTACTCGGCACATCCAGGTGTCAAGAAGATGCATGCAGATTTGCGACATTTATTCTATTGGTCCAGGATGAAGCGCGAAATTGCTGATTTTGTGGCTAGATGTCTTGAGTGTCAGAGAGTCAAGGTAGAACACCAGCATCCTGCAGGACTTTTGCAATCGAATCTCGTTCCTTCATGGAAGTGGGACATCATCTCTATGAATTTCATAGTAGGATTACCTATGACTCTTCGTCGTCATGATGCTATCATGGTCACCGTTGACCGGTTGACCAAGGTGGCACATTTTGCACCAATCAAGTCTTCCTACACTGCAACTTCAGTAGCTAATGTCTTCATGCGTGACATTATGAGACTACATGGTATTCCTCGAAAGATCATTTCAGATAGGGATCATGTTTTCACTTCCGCATTTTGGACATCACTACAGCATGATCTTGGAGCGCAGTTGAATTTCAGTTCAGCATATCACCCAGAGATAGATGGGCAGACAGAGAGAGTGAATCAGGTTCTCGAAGATATGTTGAGGATGTATGTGATGGATAGGCAGACTCATTGGGAGGACTATCTCTATCTAGTGGAGTTTGTTTACAACAACGGGTATCACAGTTCTATTGGCATGGCACCTTTCCAAGCCTTATATGGACGCCCTTGTCGTACACCTTTGATTTGGGATAGCCTTGAGGATCGCATCCTGTTGGGCCCAGAGATGCTTCGTGACATGGAGCAACAGGTGGTGCGTATCCGAGAACACTTGACAACGGCACAGGATAGGCAGAAGAAGTATGTTGATGCACATAGGTCAGATAAGTAGTTTGCTATGGGAGAGAAGGTTTTCTTGAGAGTGCGTCCGCGGAAGAGTCCGATCCATTATGGAGAGGGTTCAAAGCTAGCACCTCACTTTGTGGGACCATTCGATATTCTTGAGAGGATTGGTCCAGTTGCCTATCGTCTTGCTTTACCGCCCAGCCTTGCTCGCATTCACAATGTTTTCCATGTTTCAGTACTTAGACAGTATATCCCTGACATTGTACACATTCTTGATTGGAATGCATTGCAGGTAGAGGAGGGGCAGCTGGCTTTGGAGCCAATTCGTATTCTGGAGTAGCGGGAGTTGACCCTCAGGGGTCGAACCATAGAGCAGGTAAGGGTCCAATGGGACCCTATTGATGACTCTTCAGCTACATGGGAGGATGCATCTAGATTACGGGATTTATATCCCTATTTGTTTATAGGCTTCCAGGAGTAAGCCTAAGTCTAGGGGGGGTGGATGTAGTGCTTGCCCCTAGTTTACATTTTCGAGCTACATTTTTGATATCATTGCCAAACTCTTTTAGGCCAATTTATGTTTGATGATTAGTATTATTATTTTAGAGATTACCAGATGATGCTTACACTCAGTTTATTATATGATGAGATTACTTGGTACTCTATATTTCATGCATGTATGATGACTATTCAATGGTTTCAGATATCGATGATGATTAGTTAGATGGTTTATTATTCCATGTGCTTCTTATGGATACTTACCCCATACTGCATGTGTATGGTGTGCTTGTTGTTTTATTTATGTATGGTGTTTCTGATATGGTTAAGGAAGGGAGTCGTAGTCACCTGCTAGTTAGGATCTACACGATGTACCACTTCCTGCCATTGTCTGTTTAGCTTAGAATATTGTGTTTGTACATGCGTGGATTTTATGCAGGTTGCAGGTACCGGGTATCGACTTCCCTAAATTGTCAGGATGAGCGTACCCTATCGCACTGTCTCAATGGTAAGAAAGGGGAGATAAACTCTTAAGTCCAAATCCTAAACCCTTTAGCCAATTGTCCTAATTGATAATTAGGACAAGTATCTGAGTTAAGTACCCTCTGAATGCATCGAATGATGTAATTTCGTGATTATAACCCTTTTATTTGATTTGGTATGTATTTTTCTATGATGGGTTTTCGTATGTTGCTTTATGAGTTCTTGTTGTGTTTCTATTAATTAAGTCTAATTAAAAAGATTAATTAATGATTTAATTTAATAGAGAATTATTATGATATCTTTATATTTAATTAATTAATTAATTAAATAAAAGAATTAAATTTGGAGATTAAAGTTCAAAGATAAATTTAGAACAGGATAATATTTATTTAATTTAATAATAATATATTTGGAGTTCATTTTTAAATAAATGCTAAATATTATTGTTATTTAAATTAATTAAATATGTTATCAATTAAGTTCTAAAATAAATTAAAAGTTGAAAGATATTAAATTATTAAGAATTTTAGATCGCATGATCTAAACATGAGTTTAAATATGAGAATTAAATTAAAAGATTAAATTATAGAAATTAATAATGTTATTTTAATTTCTTAAAAGTGCACATAAGATTTAAAATAATAAATTAATTTAAGAATAGAAGTCAAGTGGAATTTTGAATAAAGTTATTTAATAATTCAACTTAATGTGCATGAAAGTTGAATGCAAAAAGATAAGAAAAGATAATAAAGGTTAATTTGGAGTTAACTGAGTTGTGCAAAGAGTCTTCTTGGGTAAACGCACAATTAGTGCCCCGATTTGAGGAGAAATTGCTTATCACAACTTTGGGGGTTCATTTTTGAGAGAGACGAATTTGGACGGAAATTTTTGGGAGACAATTTTTGGTAGCAAATTTCAGAAGGTTGATACCAAGAAAGTTTTCCAGGAGAAGGTTATTAAGAGGAGCGAATTCTCTTACAGTTCCTGAGGATTTCTTAATAGCATCAGGATCAGGTAGGGTCTTGTGTTTTTTATTATCGATTAAATACGCAAATTATCCTTTCCTGTCTTCTTCATGTCTGGGGTTTGTAAATCTGAATTCTCTATGATGAACGTTTAAACATTACGATATTAGATTTTATCAGATGTTGGTCTATAAACTTCTGTATACAAAATTTAAATGAGAAGGGTTGTATCTTAGACTGAAATTTTAAATTTAAATGTTCGGATGATTGACTATATTTTCTATATCGATATAAAGAAAGAATCAATTTTTCAATACATATATATATATATATAATAAAGAAATTATTTTAATATCTTTATAAATTTATATATATATATATATATATATAGTTAAATTGGTTTATCAATAAAATTTTTATTATAAACAAATTGTATAAAAAAAATAATAAATATATAAAAAAAAAAATTTTAATGGGGAGGGGTCTTACTTTTTTTTCCCCCTCCCAGCACTGTGTATCGCCGGCGGCGACCTGCGTCAGCAGGGGACCGCGTGGCTTTTGAAAAGCCAGCGGTACCCTGTGACAGGGCCGCACGACTCTCAATAGCTGGCGGTACCCTGTGATAGGGCCGCATGACTTTTTAGAACCGACGGTACTTTGTGACAGGGCCGCACAACTCTTCATTGGGGGTTTTTTTTATAAATGTTTATTTTTATTTTATTTTCAACAATGTTTTAATAATTTAAATTTTTAATAGATATTAATAATAAAAGTTTTTTTTTAATTAATTCTTTTTAATTATATATATATATATATATATATATATAATTAATATTTTAAAAAAAAAAAGGGAAACGTTCGTTGAAACTCAAACTGAGAATTTTCAAACTTAAAACCTTAGGGTGTATTATGGAAACAAACCCGAACTATGAACTGAATCATATTATATTGTTTTGTTATACTATCCGTGTTTTGGGATGTTCTAGTATTAACCAGTTTAGATTGTTACCAGAGGCCTGGGTTTGTGAATGTGATGTTATGATAATTTCTTCTCGATCTTTTCAAACCAACCAAGATAATGTGATTGTATGCTCTATGATGGATGTATTTACTGTTTGTTATTGCTTTCCGGTTTCCTTGTGTGAAGTTGAGGTGTATGTGTTTGAGATACCTGACTTAACCATTTTCGAGTCTCGATCAGTTATATTTGATAACCATTTTTGAGTCTCGATCAGTTATACTTGGATTGCTTTTTGGTCGCTTGAAAGGACTAAAGAGTTTGTTATGTTCTTGATGATGTGGTGTGTTGACTTGACCATTTTTGGAGTCTTCGATCAGTATTGTAATTTACTATTGGGATACTTTCTGGTTGCTCATTGGAGAACCATTGGATTTTGTGACTTATCATTGATGCCTTCAGTTGCTGATAGAGAACTGTCGTGATCATATGATTACTAATTGATACTATCTGTTGCTCATGAAGAACTGATGTAATTTTTTGGATTATCTTTTATGATGTTTTTCAGTTGCTTGTATAGGACTGAGGTGGTTTTATTATGATTCTTTGATTTATGATTTCATGAACCTAGGGTAGGTTATCTATGTGTAGAGTCGGGAAGTGGCTTGCAATGGGGGTCGGAGCCCTAAGAGGCTGCCTTGAGAAACCCATTGTAAGTCATTTTTAATAAGTGAAAACATTTACACTAAATGAGAGAAAATGAACCTAACAAGATAATTGTATGTTCTCTCCCATGCCTTGAGTGCTAGTACAGACTAGGATGGGGTAGAGAGAACGCTTGGTTACGACCTTGCACTCCATAGTATGCCTCGTCAGTACGAGAGGATACTAGTGGCCGCAGGATCAGTAGGGACCCGGGATTCCTAAGGGATTGCTTGGGTAACTTCTACATGACTTTTGCGATGACACTTTCCCGCTTGCATATTAGGTTTCCTACGTGTCTTGTGGTACCTCTGGGTTTAGATGTCGATCTTTTTAGTAACCCTTGAGTTAGCATACTTATAGGATTTCCTAGACTTAGAGAGTATTTATGATTATAGGTTTTGTTATCCTATTTGGGACTTGAGACTATCTCCTCAGCGCGGTGGGAGTGGACCATTTAGGTTCCACGCGGTCGGGTGGTAGTGCTTTTACTCTTACCATTGAGATCCGTTCCGTGGTCACCGTGGCTAGAGTTTCGTGATTGGCATTTATCGTCACTATGTTCTTGGATTATTATGATGGATGGTTAGATTTTATGATAGATGTTTTATCATTATGGATGTATCATGTATGGTGAATAGTTTCATATATTTTACTTTACTTTGTATCATGGATTTGAGGATGTTGTATCTTGATCTTTACATATGTATATTCTTTTAAGCCTTTCATACCCTGTGACTTGTATAGTGGATGATTGAGCATTCCGAATTAATTTGCCGAGAGGCATTCCGAACAAATGTATATTATGGACATGGGACTTTCTGATTATTCTTTCATATGTATATGATAGTTGTTAGACTTAGATTTAATTAAATTTAAATGTGACTCAACGTCTTGGGATCTTTAAGAAATGTAACTTGCAAAGTATGTTTGTCGATGATTACATGTTATTGCTTCCGCTACTATGTGTTTGATGTGTATGTTATACTTTCTTAATTTTAAAAAAAAAAAATGTTTAGCAAACTTAGTGAAACTTTAGGTTAATTCTTTTGGATCCCTTGGCGGGGCGTTACAAATTGAAACCCATAGAAATTCCAACAAATATTTATCCAACTTCTTCTTGAATATAGTATTCAAAAAACTTGAACATAGGTAGATATAACACGATACAATAAAAAAACTAGAAGATTCTCCATAGAATATTAATCCGTTCTTGTCAAAATAATATTTAGGAATTCAAGCATATAAAATGCATTACAAACTAATAGCATAAAACTAGTAAACTTTCATAAAACTCCTTAAAATAACATTATTACATTATACAACATAAATACAATAATCGGCTTCCAAAATCCAATTCTAAATACAGCTTCATAGTCAGATTGGAAAACTTAAGAAAATAACCTATAAGCACATGTGAGACACCTGATGTGACGTCTCCGAGGATAATGGGTTTGCATCCACTATCTATTGGCACGAGGGGCTACATCCTCATACTAGCTAAAAACTGAAGCTTTTTGATTACTCTCCCAAGAGAGAACTAAAATTTGAATAATAAATCCAAGCATACCCAGGAATGAACCTCTTTCTCTTTTTAATACACAAACTAAGACTATTTGACTCCCCTCTAGCTTTCATCCTATTCCCTTGTGACTCTTCAATTTCCATCTGGCTTTTCCTCTTATTCCTCCTTGACCTTTTTCCCTCTTTATAACATTAAATTGACCTTTTAATAATTTGAGTCTACGCTATCCTAGTCAATTTTAACATTATATATAATAAAACTTCAATATTTCTAATGTCCCAAAAGGGGGGCATTACAAATCCCCCCTCCTTAAAATTGCTTGTCCTCAAGAAATCAGTACCAGGATCTCATATGAGTTTGCATGAAGCCCTGTAGCCCAATTTGAAAACAAATCTGGCCATGTTACGAAGCAATGTGTCACTCTGATATCCATCTGGCAACTGGATCCTTGGATCCCATATAACTCTATAAAATAACACTGCACCTATAAGCTATACAACTCTGATGATCACTATATCCAACCTCAAACTGAATAGAATTACAACAAGGTCCTCAACAAGCCATAAATACATATGATCAACACTTGGATCCCAAACCTTGTTGTCATAACCAACCGATATGATAAGATAGAAATGTATCAGTGAACTATGCATAACCCAATAGATGATGACAACCTGACCTAAATAGATGATATAATAAACAAGCTGCTCAAAAACTAAGTGTAACACCCTGGGTTTAACAAATACCAAACTGTCATCTTCAATCTGGAGAATCTTTGAGTACATAGGTACTATGAATAAGAATGAAGCTGAAAGAGCGTTCCCTATGATCAACACATAACTCTCTTGAATACTAAACCAAAAATTATCCAAAGGTTGATGTATATAATCCAACCAACTTCTGTATGGTGTGAAATTAGGAATCCTATGTGGACTAATCTAATGGTGCACAACCGTAGTCAAATCACCACTCCCATCCTGTGACCTAGTTTCATTGTTAAGAATTGTAGGTTGATCCGAATCTCTTAAGTTAAGATCATCCTCTTCATGAAATCCAAGAGGAGCTCTCTCCTCTACTTTAAAAAGTGGGTTATCGAAAATCCAAGCAGCATCTACCTCAAACAGAGGGTTGACTATAAGTTGAATGTGTTCTGAGGTTTTGGAACTTGATTGCTTGGGGCAACTATCCAAAGCATACGTTTGTTGAATGCTATCAAGTTCATCAATTCTGCCTCTCTTTATCCTCATGTTCCTAAGAGTGATTCATGATCCTAATCTGATTTTCTACTTCCTGAAGGGAAATCTGAGCATCATTTAATGCCTCCTGGGTTTCCTTAAGCTCTCTATTGAGCTCCTTGATCTCATTCTTTTCTTTAATCAGCTGATCAACACGTGTTTCAGCAACCTTAAGAATGTTATCCCTGTCGGAAAGAAAATACAAATAATGTGATTTCATAGTTTCAAGAGTTGTTTTGATCACTTGCAAACCAGAGACAAGCCAATCTACTTCCACTCCCTTTTGAACCTTTCGGTAGAGATCTTCCACCATCTTGTAACTGCTGACATAATGAACCAGCGATGCCACAACCATGTCATTACTAACCCTCAACTGATTCTTTAAGGTATGCATGTCTTTATTGTCTTGTTGAAGTGGTTCATTGTCTTGCAACGCTATCTTAGATTGTTCCTCTGAGTTCCTGTCATGGGCGTAGGAAATATAGGGTTCATCACACAAAGACCCCAACTTGCTATTACCTTGTGTGAAACTGACCTCATCCACCTGCTTGTCAAAGCTAATGTCCAAATCACCAACATAGAAACTTGCACCCTATATCACCTCTTTTGTGTGATCACCAAAAGGCTGCAAATCAATGGTAGTTGATTGTTCCTCATTTACAAGAACCTCTATGCGATGATTTTGATCTGCTGGAAATTCCTCATACACATTTTTGTCCTGGTCTTTTGCAAGGAGATCCTAAGCCAATTCCAAATACTTTCTTTTTGTCATATCTGTCTTATTTAGCACCTCTAGATGAAGCTCCAAGTAATTGCTGAATGGTAAGTCATTCTGAACTTGGTTAGGAAGTTTTTTATAATCTCTGTAAATGTTGAGTATTTATGCTCTTATCTCAGAAGTTTGGGTTGACTATTCTTGTAACATCATAGTACCATTCCTGATTTCTTCCAAATCTTTTCCCATTGTTGGATGTTGTTATCCTGTTATTGACAGTTTGACAAACAATTACATTCTGCTCCAGAATTGCCTTAATGTTTCTTGAACCTCTAAGTTTTGTAGATTGGCATTGAGTTTTTTTTTTTTGCAACAATTTTGAATAATTAGGAACTTGTGAATAAGAAAATACCAATAGATTCAATTCCACAGTGTAATCTATTCTATTCTTTGTAATATGAATTCTACAACTTAGAGTCACAGTGATCCTTATGAAATCCCAACACTTACTAACCACCCAAAATTACTTCATGGGATTTTGCATGTTGAAAGTCTTCAAAAGTTGGGTAAATATAATCTAACTTAGATTATATAGAATAACACTTCTTTGTAAGATATCACAGACTTACATAAAAAAATACCTATTAATTTTTGCTAAATGGTGTTATCGATGTGATTTCGGGTTGGGAGGTATTGGCATCAATCTACTCAATGTACTCCTAGTGGTGATGATTCCCACGTTTTGAGTTTGAAATAATAAATTTGATTGAGTGAAATTTCCTGTGATTCCATGTCTCCCATGTTGATTTCCTATTCGATGGCCATATTCGTCTGTTAATCTAATGTTCACTGCTATGCCAAGTCATGAGGAAAGAACTCGATGTAGCCATCTCTTCTAAAATATGCTACTGAGGGTTGTCAAGTCATTTGTAGTGGAATGCTTTGAATGTCATGTCTATTGATGTAATCAGACTAACGACATCCACATCGGTGCTATGAGCCTGAGCCTATGTATGTAAGCAATTAGTCATGGTGCGAATCGCCTTGTCCACTTGGCAACTATTTTGTCATGTTTTGCTCAATCCATCACATATTGATGAGCAATGCTTGGAAGTAGATATTCATATGGATTGATTTCTGTCAGCAGGGAATTAATTGAAAGCAACCAACAATTTTGCTTGTATCAAAAATGTTAATTATGAGGTGCCTAGTTACTATTGATTCAAATGTTACATGCATATACTTCCTTCCGTATCGAGTCATGTAATGTTCTGCATTGAATATTCTAATATATTTCAATTACATCCACAACTAAAATAGACCATGTTTCAATGCATGTATGACATGTTGCATTACCACTTTAAAGGAACCAACTTACGGTATCTCCAATCTTTGTTCCTAACAGACCAAACAAAGAGTCACCCTTGTGATGGCTCCTTGCAATAACACTTGGCAAAAAAAGCAAAGATAAAATCCAATGCCTAAACTTGCTCAAAGTCCATTAGTGACAAATATCTAATGAAACCATAAATATAGGTGTAAGCTCATCCTTCTAACAACTTTTGGAGCTTTTCATGTGTCGATGTCGAAGATAATTACAAATGTTTCAAACTTCACAACAACTATTTGGTTGAGCTCTTTAGTCCTCCTGTTACAAGCAACACATCTTTATTTGTTTATTCCAAAGGCGTTACAACTCTTGGAGAAGTTCAATACTTAATTTATTGGTGTTTCCTATTCACGACAATCTTCATTCACATGCAGTAACTTGGCACTCGATAAAAGAACACTCAAAAGGTTCTTGTAATGGCTCCATGTTGTTGAAGGCTTTATATCAAGAACTACCTTCAAACCTCCACCTTGCGTTTAACATCCACATTTATGATTCTTTACAAAACATATATATCGAACTCAATTGTTTTCCCACAATATCTCTTAGAAGAAACACTCACTATATTCTAGATCAGGATTTACGACAAATCTACCTAATACAATTAAATCGCATGAGGCATATGATGCCAATAAACTTGGCGGAGATTTTTTTAATGCTACTAATTTTAGCCTTGGTTCGATATCTATTACTGACATTAGCAATTCACCTCTCCAAGTTTCACCAATAGGAGGATGTCGATATGGATGGTTAGCTGCAGTTTCCTTAAGAATCGTCAAGTCACCCATACCTTGTCATGGAAGTTGTTCCAAACACTGCATACGTAGAGTCACCCAAGCCACTATTTGAAGTGTCTCTCATAGCCACAACATATTATCATCTTAGTTCTGTGCCCAGACCCCTGAAGGATGGCACTGCAATTCCACGGTCTTGGAACACAAGTCATGGCTTACACTCTTCTATCACCACAGAACTGTCTTCTATCCATGTTCTTAGGCTGCTTCCACTACGTTACTATTATAACCATCATACACATTAAATCTATTGTTATAAGGCCACCCGATCACCTCTACTGCATCCAGTCTAATGTGTTTACTGAAGGTTGTTGAATGATGGATTGTAACTGATGTTGTAGATAGACGCCCCACCTTCCGTAAACACTATTCTCAAACTCCCACAGATCGTTGATTTCTCTAACAATGCGTGGCTACTACTACTACATACAGACCACACCTTTCGCAACTCCTGAATCTGTAGCCACAAAATATCATTTGCCACTATAACAGTGGAGTCCATACATACCTATCTTATGCATACTAACTTTTCCATTCAACTTACATTTGTCGATACCATCAAATAGTCTATGTTTCTCTTCTTGTCTCTGATACAATCTCCCATGAGAGGCTGGATACATTACTATCAAGACATAAGAACAAGCAAGCTTGGTATTTGTAGGTTTTACTAGTCCTTCCTGGTAAGCACAGGTTATTAGCTCTACCTTCTTGTACCCCGATATTGAATTAAAGAACTTTTAATTCTTATCAATATTATGAGTACAACACATTGATAATTTTGATAACGACTTTATTGATTCGTCTTTGATATCAATCTCACTTGGAAAGAAAACTAGCTTTGATACCACTAAAATATCCCAAACCAGATATTTACTCAATTTCCTTTTCAATAGCATATTCGGGACTGAACATTGCTGATGTATTACGAACACAATCGAAACCCATAGAAATTAGAACAGATATTTATCCAGCTTCTTCTTGAATATACTATTCAAAAAATTCAAACATAGGCAGATATAATACGATACAATAATAAAACTAGAAGATTCTCCACAAGATAATAATTCGTTCTTGTCAAAATAATATTCAGGAATTCAAGCATATAAAATGCGTTACAAACCAATAACATAAAACTAGTCCACTCTCATAAAACTCCTTAAAATAATGTTATTGCATTATACAACAGCAATAAAATAATCGGCTTCCGAAATCCAATCTTAAATATAGCTTCAAAGTTAGATTGGAAAACTTAAGAAAATAACCTGTAGGCACATGTGAGACCTAATGTGATGTCTTCGAGGACAATGGGTTTGTGTTCACTATCTGTCGACACGAGGGGCTACGTCCTCATACTAGCTGAAAGTTGAAGCTTTCCGATTACTCTCCCAAGAGAACTGAAATCTGAATAATAAATCCAAGCATACTTAGGAATGAACCACTTTCCCTTTTTAATATGCAAACTAAGACTCTTCGACTCCCCTCTGGCTTTCATCCTATTCCCTTATGACTCTTCAACTTCCCTCTAGCTTTTCGGCTTATTCCTCTTTGACCTTTTGCCCTCTTTATAATATTAAATTGACCTTTCTATAATTTGAGTCTATGCTCTCCTAGTCAATTTTAACATTATATATAATAAGACTTCAATATTTCTAATGTCCCAAAAAGGGGACATTACATGTGACAGTAGTGCAAAGTCGAGTGTACCCCAATGGAGGAGACCTTGTTAGCATGAATGCTAATTATATTCCTATGGGGGAGTATCCTAGCATTTGGGAGATTGTCAGTATGATTATATGTTTAGTTTATGGAAGTGTTTGTCATTAATGTCAACATACTGGTTATTTTGTGTAGACTGACAGAGCGGTAGACAAAGATTGTAATTGTGAGGATTGAGGATTATAGATGAGGTCAAGCATAGTTTCAGGATATGTTCTACAGATTGTCCTAATGTCGTAGTTAAGTGTGCATGCAGAAAGTTGAAATCTAGTGACAGTTATTCAAGATTTACTAAAGGCAACATATAGAGAGTTTCTGAGAAGTGATTTCTAGTAATTGGATTATATCTCCTAACAAGGAGAGAATCTGGTGAAGTGTAGTTAGACAGGGGTAGAAGACATCATGACGATGATGTGGTTGAGCACGCAAAGTTCAAGGTTGCATGTATAAAAACTTGTGATGTATGTAAGCCGACAATATTTTGTAATTATGAAAAGATGTAATGAATTGCATATTCTTTATCTTAATGTGGTCATATTGTAATTGTAAATCAAGAAAGCCTCAAGGCTGACTCAATAAATTAATTTGAGAACTTGGTATAAAGGAAAGTTGTTTTCCTTGTGGTAAGTGAGAATGTAAGAAAATTGTAAGTGTGAATTGCGAATTATATATGAGTAAGCGATCTAAGGGATTTTATGTGACGCAAATATGCAGATTTGATATTGAAATCATAGAAGTGTTTGGTGTAGCAAAGGCACAATGTGAGAGCAAAGTGATTATATTTGGTAGAGGGTACTAGTGAACAGTTGATCATTTGGAATTGTTTTGAAAGGAATAATACTAAGGCTAGTTGGAAAGTGAGTTCAGTGGACTTGCCTCTGAAGCTGTTTGGACATTGAGTCCTTCTGCCTTACACAACTCCTAATAGGGTTGGCTCAACTCCTAATAGGATTGGAATCTTTGTATAGGGCTTCAAGGTCTTCTAATAGGGATTGATATACCATGTACTAAAGGTGTTTCATTGAATCCTAACATGGTCCATCCTTTTACGAGGAACTTATATATTAGTACATTATTTTGTGGGTACCATCCTCTCCATTGTTTTCCCTCTAATCAAGGGTTTCCCTAGTTAACAATTATGGTGTTATTGTGTATAGTTATCTTCTTGTAATTATTGCACTTGTTGATTATATGTTTCAAATTTAATAAGGTTAATAAGAGTTGTCTGAATTGGATAACTGATTCACTCTCCTCCCCTTCTCAGTTATCTTGAAGGACTTTATTTTGTAACAAAGCATATTAGAGCATTAGGTCCTTGAAGAAAAAGCTTAACTAAACTTAAGGAAATCTATGTCAAGTCATTTAAGAAAGAATAGTTCGAAGTTTGATGGAACCAACTATGATAGTTGAAAAGAGAAGATGAAGGCACATTTACTATGCATGGGTCTAGGATATTGGTTGATTATTGAGAATGAGAAAGAAGTGATTGAAGAAGAAAAGCTTGAAGATTGTACTGAAAGATAGAGAGAATTATTCATGTGTAGCATGCTTGCTAGGGAAGCACTTTTGACAACCCTTCCTATAATGAATACAGTTAGGTAAATTCTTTAAGATTATCATATGATATTTGAAAAGCTTTGGAATCTACTTATGAAGGTGATAAGCATGCTAAGAAGGTTGGATTACAAAATTGGATATGTTTATTTCAACAAGCTAAAATGATGGAAGATAAATTTGTAAGAAGTTATTTTCATAGAATATCATAAATTGTTGCAGAAAATAATGCTTGTGATGGGAAAAAGGATGAAGATGAAATAGTATGGAAGATCTTGAAAACTTTGACACATGCATATAAGTAGACAATGAAGATGATTGAACTAGTTATACCTTGCACAGAGAAGTTCACAAGAGAGATTCTTCTTAGAAGATTGGAATTAGTAGAGATAAGCCTGAGACTGAGTGGAGATTTTCCTAGAATTGAAATTGCATTTAGAACATTGAGTGTTTGACCTACATTGACAAGGAGTGCGAGCACTAGTGGAGATTATGCCAGGAACAACAGTGGTAGATTAGAGGAAGATAGAAAGATTGAAGAAGGAATTGCACTACTTGTGAAAAGAGAACCTAAAGGTAAGAAAATATTTAAATGTTGGACTTATAATGAATATGGTCATTTTTTTTCTAAATGCTCTAAGAAAGTAAAGAAGTATAAAAGGAATTCCAAGCCCAGGAAGTCTAGAGAATATATTTATGCAAATAATGAAGATCTGGAAGCTAGTTTGGAAAGATTCTTAAGTGAAAGTGATAGAGTGATGAACTTGGATTTGTTGCAATTATAAAAGAAAGTCCTAAAAAAAAAGAACTTAGAGAAGAAAAAGCATTACTATCACAAGTTGAAAAGAACAAATCTGATTGGATCATAGACAATGTTAACATTATATGACTGGTGATATGAATAAATTTGTTGAGCTCAACAGTTGTGATGGAGGAATGGTCGGAAACAATGTAGCTTGTTACATAGAAGGAATATGATCTTGTAGACACCTAAAAACCTTTAGAAAATAAAGTATTTTTATTTTCTGAAAAAGTTCTGATGACATCATCATTTATTAATTAATTAATTATTTAATTAATTAATTAATTTTTATGCCATTAAATCCCTTTATCTTAATTAAAAATATTTAATTAAGGAATCCCTCCCAAAAATGTTTAAATCTTATTTAAACATTATTTCCTTATTTATTAATTATTTAATTAATAAATTGACCAAAAATCCTAAAATAAATAAAAAATTTATTTTTTGCCCAAAAATTGGCCAATTTCCTTATGACCAATAACCTCTTCCAAAATCTTCTAATCCTTCTTTAATTTCGATTAAAGGCTAATCTCATCATTTCCTACCCCTAACCCCAACTCAAAATATTTAATTAAAATTAAATATTAATCCTCATGTTTATTAAAAAAGTTTTAATAAATATCTCCTCAACCCAAACCCTTGAAATAAATAAAACTTTATTTATTTCTTAAAAATCTAATTTATCCTCACCCTAAGAAGTTCTAGACTCTTCTAGAAAGTCTTCATCCTCATCCTAGGAAATTCTAGACTATTCTAGAAAGTCTTTATCCTCATCCAAAATCTAGACTCTTCTAGAAGATGTCTTTAAACCTAATCCTAATCCCCTCCTAACCTTGTCACATTCCCTAAACATGGGTTAAAACTTACTAACCCAAGCCAAAGTTAACAAATATCTCTTCCTTCACCCACCCTCATTAAATGCCATCCACTTGCCTATCCCTAAGCTAATCCTAAACCATCCTAATCCATCCTCTAATCATTTGCACAAGCCTAAACAAGCTTAAAACATTTCTAATCAAGTCCAAGTCGAATTTGCTCTCATCACCCTCAAAATATCTCAACCATAAAACTTTATGAAGTCCACTAGGTCATAAATGACTCTTACAAGCCCTTTTATTGCTCTTACAAGTCATTATGAGGGTCTTTATGAAGATTTTATCTCTTGAGCCTCCTTTGTTGACTCATCCTTGCCCTTTCCTCCATCCTCTCACCATGTGACATGTGTCACTCCTTGATTGGCTATAAGGAAGCACAATCCATGTGCTCTCCTCTCATGCAATCTAAGCCCTCCATGAGCTTTTTCCCATCCTTGCATCTTAGCCCTCAATCCCTCAAGCCTCTTGCCTATAAATTGGATCCTTCCCCTTTGCAAAATAACACAATCCATGAAGTAAAGTTATAATGCTATTTTGAGAGCCAAATCCATACTAAAGCCATCTATCCACACCAAAAATCCACAATCATCCATTGAAGCCCTTTTTGAAGCATAAAGCTTGAGCATACATCCTATCTATTTAGACAAAGCTACTCAACAAGAGAGCTTCTTATTGAGAGAGCCCATTAATGGCTCATATTCTCAATTAAGAGCTCATCTTAGTCTATCTTGAAGTTTATGAATTTTGTTTAGTTTGTAGAAGCTTTATTTAAATTTGGTTTCTATTAGCATACTAACATTTTCTCATATACAGATATGTTACTATTGATGGAAAAACTAACATCAATGATGTTTATTTTGTTGATGTTCTAAAACATTATGTTCTGAGTGTTGGAGAATTCGTCGACGAAGGATATTAGTTGTAGTTCACAGAAAGAATATGTATTATGAATGATAGAGATGGTAAGATGATTTGTATCGGTACAAGATCAAGAGGTAATGTTTTTTAGTTGAATCCTATAGAGATGACATGCTTGGTTGCCAAAGTTGATAACAATTGGTTATGGCACAAGAGGTTTTGTCATATAAATTTTGATAACATTGTGAAAGTGAGCACTACACTTTCTATTTGAGATTTACCTAAAATAGTGAAGCCTACTACCATGGCATACAAGGAATGTGTTATGGAAAATCATAAGAAAAACTCTTTTTCGAGAAAGAATTTTACTACATTAGCGAAGTTGGAAATAGTACACCCAGAATTGAGTGGTCCTACAAAGACAAGAGCATTCTACGATGAAATGTACTTCATGAGTTTTGTTGATTATTTTACTAGGATGATGTGGGTAACATTTCTTAGAGAGGAATCTAAAGAATTTGAGAAGTTTAAGGTGATTAAAAAATAAGTTAAAATGGAAGCTGGATTAAAGATTAAGTGTTTAAGGCCTGATAGAGGTGGAGAGTTTACTTTAGATGAGTTTAATAGTTTTTGTGAAGTAAATAGCATTAAAAGAAAACTTTCAACCCTTAAGACACTTGAGCAATATGGTATAGTAGAAAAGAGAAACAAAAAAGTAACAAAAGCAGCAAGAGCTATGATGTTTGAGAATAATGTCTCAAAGACATTTTGGAGAGAAGCAGTTAACATAATAATAAATACAATGAACAAAGTTAAGATCAAACAAGGTACCAGTAAGATCCTTTATGAGTTTTGGTTTGGACATGCACCCTCAGTTAAGTATTTCAATTTTTTTGGAAGTACAGGTTATAGCAAGAGAGAAGACAAGATTGGTAAATTTGATGCAAGAAGTGATTAAGGTATGTTTCTTGGTTATTAATTGAAGAGTAAAGCATACATATGTTTTAATCAAAGAACTAGACTGTTTTTTAGAGTGCAAATGTTAGAGTTGACGAAAATTTTGGTATTTAGGAAAGGATACTTGATTATAATTCAGATGAAGAGGCCAATCCAAAGGCTAACCAAGAGAATGTTGAGTTATTTCATGAGATTGACATAGTTTTGTAGAATGAAATAGAGATTGTGGAATAAAGAGAAGAACCAAGGAGTGAACCTAGAGTTGAAGTAAGAGTTGAGATGGTAACACCTAATAGAAGCTTGATAAAGAATCATCCTACTAATCAGATTACTAGTAGCAAGGACAAAGAAGTAATAACAAGAAACAAGGTACAAAGAGAAGAACTATGTTTGATTTCTCAAGTGGAGCCTTAAAGTGCAAATGAAGCTAGTAAAGACGAGTTTTGGATTCAAGCTATAAGAGAAGAATTAGATCAGATTGAGAAGAGTAAAACATGGGAATTGGTTACTAGACCGAAGGACAAGAATGTTATAGGAAGTAAGAGGATTTTTAGAAATAAGATGAATGAACTAGGTGAGGTTGTGAGAAATGAAGCAAGACTGGTATGTAAAGGTTATTCACAGCAAGAAGGTATTGAATATGAGGAAACATTTGCACCTGTTGCTAGAATAGAAGCAGTTAGAATATTTTTGGCATATGCGGCTAACAAAAAATTCAAAGTGTAACAGATGGGTGTGAGGTCAACATTTTTGAATGGAGAACTTGAAAAGGTTTACATTGAGCAAGCTGAAGCTTTTCCTTTGATGAAAGGAGATATAGTTTGCAAGTTGAAGAAAGCACTGTATGGATTGAAACAAGCACCTAGAGCTTGGTATGTGAGGTTGGATAAATATTTGGCAAAATTGGGATTGGCTAAAGGTATTGCAGAGAGTAACCTGTATTTGAACGACATTGAGAATGGTTTACTAATTATTGAAGTATTTGTGGATGATATAATCTTTGGAGGTGATAATGTAGCAAGTGAGAAATTTGCTGACGAAATGGAGAAGGAATTTGAGATGAGCATGGATGGTGAGATGGAGTATTTCTTGGGTTTGCAGATTGTGCAGATTAATGATGATATTTTCTTATCACAAACTAAGTATTTGAAAGACTTGTTGAAAATATTTGGTTTGGAAAGTAGTAAACCTATTGGCACACTTATGGTAACTGGTCGTAAGTTATCTAGCAAAGATGAGATACCTACTATTGAACAAACATATCTATGAATAGAGGTTTTCAATATTTGACTTATACAAGACCAAATATAGCAATTACAGTCTGCATTGTTGCAACATTTCAAGCTGATCCTAAAGAATCACATTATGCAGTAGAAAAGAGGATTTCCAGATATTTGAAGGGTACACCTAATTTTGGATTATGGTATGACAGATCAAATGACTTCACCTTATGAGCATATATTGACACAGATTGGGCAAGTAGTATGGATGGCAAAAATAGTACAAGTGGTGGAGAATTTTTTTTATGTTGAAGATTGGTTTCTTGACTAAGCTAGAAATGAGATTGCATTTCACAAAGTATAGCAGAAGCAGAGTATGTAACAGCAACGAACAATTGCAATTAGATCATGTGCATGAAGCAGATGTTGAAGGACATTGGAGTTAAGTTTATGAAACCTGTTATCATACATTATGATAACACAAGTATAGTGAGTATGTCTAAGAATCATGTTTTACATTCTAAGACAAAGCACACATCTATTAAGTATCATGTTTTGACAGAGAGTTATAGAAAATGAAATCATACTAGAGTATATCAGTGCAAAGGAGCATAATGCAAACATATTTACAAATCCTTTGCCAAAGGATACAATTGAGTATTTGAGAGGTATTTTCGGGGTTATGCCCCTGCCTACTTTTGAGTAGATGATGTAGAGATTGCATTAGTCTAGTGGTATAGAGCACTATTATTCATCTGGATTGATTGCTGAATGCATCCTCTATGGGGGAGTATTTTTGTTTGAGCAGAGTCACGAAGGACTCTTGGTATCTTGTATTTAACAGTGTCTTTGGACACTTGAGTTTGATGAAGATGGTTTTGTAGCCTATTTGACATAATGATGCCTATGTCATTGATGTCAGTGGGAGAGAAGTTGTACATGAAAATCATCTTATGATACAAGGGAGAAGATAGAGCATTGATGTTAATAAGGGAAGTATATCTATGGGGGAGCATCAACACTGATGGAGAGTTGTTCCTGAGATTTAAATTTGATTGATGAAGAGGATTTGAAAAGAGTAGAACAAGAAAGTTGTATGTTTGGTATTCTTGGAACTTAGATGTTTTTCATCTATGTTCCCATCAATGCCAAATGGGTAGCTTGTTAGTATGAATGTTGATGATATTCCTAGGGGGAAGTATCCTAGCATTGTTGGAGAATTTGGGAGATTTTCAGTATGATTATATGTTGCATTCATGGAAATGTTTGTCATTTGTGTCAACATACTGGTTATTTTGTGTAGATTGACAGAGCAGCAGATAGAGATTGACATTGTGTGGTTCAAGGATTAAAGATGAGGTCAAATGCAGTGGAGGATATGTTCTATAGATTGTCTTAATGTCATGGTTAAGTGTGCATGAAGAAAGTTGAAGACTCATAACAAATATTCAAGATTTATTGAAGGCAGTATACAGACAGTTCTTGAGAAGCGGTTTCTGGTAACTGGATAATATCTCCTAATAGGGGTAGAATTTGGTTAAGCATAGTTAGATAGTGGTAGAAGACATCATATGATGACATGGTTGAGTGCGCAAAGTCCAAGGTTGCATGTGTAAAAATTTGTTAAGACTATGAGCGGACAATTATGTAATTATAAAAAGATGTAATGTATCATGCATTGTTTTATCTTAATGTGGTCCTATTGTAATTCTAAATTGAGAAAGCTTCAAGGTTGACTCATTAAATCAATTTGAGGACTTTGTATAAAGGAAAGTTGTTTTCCTTGTGGTTAAGTGAGAATGTAAGCGAATTGTAAGTGTGAATTGGCAAATTATATGTGAGTAAGCGATATAAGTGATTTTATGTAATGTGATTATGCAGATCTAGTTTTGAGATCAGAGAAGTGTTTGGTGCAGCAGAGGCACAGTGAGAGAGTGAAGTGATTATATTTGGTAGACTGTCCTAGTAGACAACTAATCATTTGGTATTGTTCTGAAAGGAATAATACTAAAGCCAGTTGGATAGTGAGTTCAATCGTCTTGCCCCTGAAGTTATTTAGATAGTGGGTCCTTCTGCCTTCCACAACTCTTAGCAATGTCGGCGCAACTCCTAACAGGGTTGGAATCTCCTCATAGGGATTCAAGCCTCCTAACAGGGACTAATATGTACTGAATGTATTTCATTGGCTCCTAATAGGGTCAATCCTTTTGCGAGGAACTTATATATTAGTACATCATTTTTTGGGTACTATCCCCACTGGGGTTTTCCCTCGGATCAAGTTTTCACTAGTTAAAAAATCTGGTGTTATTCTGTATGGTTATTGCACTTGTTGATTACATGTTTCAGATTAAATAAGGTTAATAAGTGTTCTTTTGATTGGATAATTGGTTCACCACCCACCCCTCCACCCCCCCTGCCCCTCTCAATTATCTTGGTGAGCTTCACTTTCTAATATACCTAGCCCCTATCTAATAACCTCACAGAAAAATGAACAATAACACAGAGATTCAAATCAATAGAACTCTCATTCATATATTAGAATCATAAGATTTACATCCAACATGTTAGGCTTGGAGTCTTTCCTGGTTATGACCATTACAAAGAAAAATTCAACTCAATCATTATGCAAACTTCCAACTCCTAGCTATCATCCATTAAGATGGTCCATGCTAACAACTGATGACTCTAGACATTACAAGACTCCATAGTTATACCCAACAAGCCACAAGTCAGTTTGATAGATTATATTAATTAAACATTTAGGACATGTCCAAAGTTTACATGCATAACTAACTCATATGATAAAATAATGCTAACTCCCAACGATCGAAGATTGCAAGAACAATCTCTAAAGTCTATTCGAGAAATGAAGAACATGCTACTAACAACCACCAAAAGAGCTCTAACTCGAATGTAGACAAGCTAATAGTTATGCAAACATAGGAAATGGTCCACAGATATGCCCTAAGAATAATCCTAAGCTTGTGTAACATAGGGTACACAAAACCAAGCTCGATGCTTCTGCATCAATGGGATGGCTAAGGCAATCATTGTAGATTGTTGACTTTGTAGAAGATTTTTAATATGTCCCCTCTTTTGCTCACAAATTTGAGCGATGGTAACGAGTGTTCTCTTTTGTATCCTCATTTTGTTTGCACTTTTAGAGTGGATCCATTCAATTGTTGCTATTGTTGGTTCCCATTTTCTATTATATGACTTTATCTCTATACATCCTTGTGATCAATTCTATATTCGTAAGCTACATCCAATTAATTTTTAATTTTCTTTAAATCTATTTTATAAACAAATTACTAATACTCATTCAAGAGGTGCATTGGTGTAAAATTACATTATCTTTCAAGAACATTTTGAATGTTATTATGCTGTAGGAAAAATAGTGTGCATGCCTTTGGTTAAGTGATTGAGAGTGTGGGCTCTAACAAAGTCATATTCAAGCTTATTAGTCCTTGTCGTCTAGGCCTGGGACTAAAGTTTTCGTGTCTCTTTTTTGCATAAGTTAAAACTTTGGAAACTGCAAAAAAATGCTATAAACTATGATCCATTGATTAATTTCTATTAAAATGAATTTTCCACTCCAAAATTCATATTTTTTCATTGGCTGCCATGCTTTTTCTCAATGATCTTTTTGTTTTTTTATTGAGAAAAATTTAGCAAAATGATCTTAGCAAGCACTTGGCAATGGAAGTCTCTAAAATGGAAGTCTGCCGAGTCAGTTAATCCCCCCTGCTTACAGTTTTTTGTCTAAAAGTGTTAAACAAATAAACAAAATCAAAGTTGAAGTAATGGTGTTGTGCTGAAAGCTAAGAGAGGTAAGCTGCTAAGAGATTTGAACTTGTGTGAAGCTGAAAAACGTTGGTAAGGTAACTATTTATAAATATTCTATGTTGAGTGGTTAAAACAGCAAATGGAAAATGTCCTGTTGTGAATAGTTGAGAGTTCCAATTCTCTTTGAATAAGTGTATTAAGTGTGAAGAATGTTTGTAAGAACTAAAGATTGTTGCAAACAAGAATGCAGAACCATGGAGTTGATTGAAAAAGTGTTGTTGTCCAAAGGAGGTTTGAGATTTGTGTGGATTGAAGAAAAAAACCTATGAAAAAGTTAGAGAAGAAAAAGAGAGGACTGTTTGCTACTATTGGAGATAAAGGAACATGCATCTTTGAAGGAGATCGCTGGAAATCTCATAGAGAGAATGAAGAGATAAATTTGTAAGTGCAGAAAAATCAAGTATACTGTCGTTCTGTAATGTCATTTGCTGATTTTAAAAAAGTGAGATAATCATTTCCCCTGTTTTGTTGATTTGAAAGATTTAAAAATGAGAGAATGAAGAGATAAATTTGTAAGTGCAGAAAAATCAAGTATACTGTCGTTCTGTAATGTCATTTGCTGATTTTAAAAAAGTGAGATAATCATTTCCCCTGTTTTGTTGATTTGAAAGATTTAAAAATATTGTATTATGAACAATAGAGAGTTCTAGTTGTCTTTCAATTAAGCAACTATTGGATAAGTGTATTGGGTTAGTTTCTTTCTTTTAAGAGATTTGAGTTATTGTGGAAAAGAAGAGAAGAGAGCTGTTCTAAAAAAATTGATAGAAAAAGTGAGTTTAAATTCTTGTGTTTCAATGGGTAAAGCTGGATAAAGAGAAAGGAAGGAAAAATATAGTTTGGAAGAAGAATTGATGAGTGTTAAAGAGTCAAATTCAAAATTGATAAAAAGTTTCAAAGAAGTTGGAAAATAGAATTATGAGTATTTGTGTCAAATTCAAGACTTCGAAAAGGAATTGATCAAAGTTAAAGAGAAAAATGACAAATTAGAAGAAATGTTAAAGCTATGTGATGATGTCAAAAAGAAGAATTAAAAATTAGACGAAAAGTTAAGTGTGTTTGATGATGTTGAGAAAAAGAACAAAGTTTTAGAAGAAAAGATGATGAAATTGGAAGAGGAAAATAGTATGTTGATGATGAAATTGTTTAATCTGAAACAAGAGAGTAGAAATTTGAAGTCTAATCAATCTTTGTGTGATGTATCATGTCACACAAATGAACTATGTGATTATGTGAATGGAAAATGTGATTATGTTGAAGCTGAAAGTGTTTGTGATAAAGAGTATAAGCAAGAAAATGACAAAAAGTGTGCAGATTTTGTTTGTTATGATAATAATAGTGTTGGTTTGAAAATGATGAAAAATATGGGCTATGAAAGAAGAGGATTAGGAAAGAATGAACAAGGAATGAAAGAGCCAATTGAGGCCATTTGGAGACCAAAGAATGTAGGTCTCGGATATGATAATTGTGATAATAATGTTCAGTATGATGTGTGTGTGAAGAAATCAGCACAAACAAAGGAAGATAATAAATGTGCTCATTGTGATAGAAGTCCCAAAATCATTCTGAAAAGATGTGTTGGGACTTGCATCCATGCAAGATTTGTGGATTGAGAAATCATTCTGAAAAGATGTGTTGGAATAGAGAATGGAAGAAAGAACCAATGGCAAAGTGTGTAAAGATGAATTGTGGATGGATTGATGAGTGCAGTTGGAAAGACTTACAAAAAGGTTTAAAAGGATGTATAAATTTTCATATGTGAAGAAAAATGTCAACAATTATAAAAAGGATGAAGGACTGCCACAACTATTGGAAGATCAGATGTTTTAAAAGGAGAAAAGATAACAAAAAGTGAAGATCTATCAGCAGAAAATAAAGAAGTTTGTGTGCCAATGGCTGAGTGGGCAATGAAGAAATTGTAAATGTGCAAATAAAAAGGCAGCAAGAATCTTTGTGAAAAGTGAGGTTAAAAATTTAATAAGTTGCATGTGTTTGAAAGAAGAATGTGGATTAAAAAAAAGGAAATTGAAGAAGAAGAAAGAAAAGTGTAGTGCGAAAGATGATGAAGAAAAATGATGAGTGAGCAAAAGAGACAATACAACAAGATGTGATGACAAGTAAAGAAGAATGTGAAGGCACTATTGTGCTTGTCCAAAAAGGAGAAATAGAAAATTGTTGGTTGTGTTTGAGAAGTGCAAGTTGAAGTGTGAAAAGATATAGAAGTGTGTGCTAAGGGACTATGGATAAGAAAAATAAGAAAACAAAATATGGAGAAAAGAATGATGAGTAAAAGAGCATTGATAAAAATAATGAAAGAGATAAAATATGGAAAAAGAAAAAGTGCAGCAGTAGGATATGATGGAAAGAAACAAGAAGAAAGAAAGAAGAGAAAAAATTGAAATGAAGGAAAAGAAGCAATGTTGAGCTTAAGATTTAAAGAATACAATGACAAGTGTGTTGAATGGCTGAGAGAACGTGAAAGACTACAAGAAGATGCTATTGCAGAAGATGACAAAAAAAAAAAATGAATAAGAAATATGTTTGTTGAATGGCTGAGAGAAAGAAAATGCTAACAAAGGGAAAACCAGTCGTGTTTGCTCCCTGTAAAGACAAAACAAGAGGTTTTTTGGGTGAACTGGTCACGTTCCACCCTCCAGAAAAGGAAGCAAGTAGATTTGGGAGAACCAGTGATGTTCTACCCTGCAGAGATAGAAGGAGAACCAATCACATTCTGCCTTTCATTGATAGAAGAACCTTGCAAAGAAGGAGATGGTAAACCAGTCATGTTTACCCTATAGAGTAAAAAAGAATACTACAACACAAACCTTCAAATGGAGGAAAATCTTTCTCAGCAAAACAAAGCAGCAGTATAGA
The DNA here is from genome assembly GCA_028749045.1 of Cupressus sempervirens. Lineage (NCBI taxonomy): Eukaryota > Viridiplantae > Streptophyta > Pinopsida > Cupressales > Cupressaceae > Cupressus > Cupressus sempervirens. The sequence goes on along the minus strand of CM053786.1, from coordinate 240,319,404 downwards.
TTGATAGAGTTTCAAAGAAGCAGAAAATTTGAAATACAACAGCATTCACAGAGTCAAGATTAAGGGGGAGTGTCAGATGTAATTATGACTCCAACAACGAGAATTTTGAATGTTAAGCAAAAAGAACATTCCAGATTTAGGTACCCATTTTTGTAATTTGTAATAGAGTTTTGGCCTATTTTATATATATATCAAATGTATCTATTGTAGCATAAAGTTGAAAGCATATAGTGGAATAGATAGATAGTAATGTAGAGTTGAATCACACAGTTGAAAAATATGATATAATGAATATTTTTCTCTCTTCCCCTATTTCAATGGAATCGTCTCTATTTCAGCACACTGCTTCTGCATTTATGTTCTTTCTAACATAGTTTCAGAGCGTTCTAAATTCCTAATAACAAGGACCTAAACATGGCAAGCGTGGCACTTTTCTAGGTAGATTCATGTCATTTGTGTAAGGGTTGTATGGTATCTTGCATGTAAGTCAGTGTACTAAATTATGCCCTTCATTCCTTTTCTATTTGTTTGACATTCAATTTCATCTTTTACATAATTTTCCCACAAGCTTGGCTCCTCAACTGCTTTGTACTGTAATTCAAATTGATTTCAATTCGTTGCACTACTATTCTGGACTGTCTATTGTGATCCTCACCATTTACAGTTTAAGGCTCACTTGAAGATATTGCTGCAGTTAGCTGCATTTTCGACAACACAAATAATTGGCAGCAGATATGCTCACATGTCTGATAAATTTAATAGAGAGTGCCAAAGCTGTTTTTTCCCTGTATTTAATTTTGTTGGCATGCAATTTTGGTGTTTTCTTAATCAGTCCCATAATTCCTAATCTATTTTCCTTGTAACAAAAACCCTTTCCCATTATTTCCTCAATTACTATAAGATTATTGGTTCTTCTCTTGTATGTTCACCACCATTTTTTATAGATTCAATGTTTGTTTTTCCATTTTTAATTTATGCTCATGCATGAACTATTTGTGGCTCAAATTGGTAGAGGTGTTGGACTAAATAAGATTGTAGATTGCCAACTCTGCTATACTACTTTTCTAAACATCAGAGAAGTCAGCTCTGCTACCAAAGAGTTTGGCCAGGTTTTTAGAAGCAGCGCCTTTTCACATTATTATGTAAGTTATAGATTTTCAACAGTATAAGATTTGAATGAGTAACTAATAGTTGTGAGAAGGTGTTTTGTCTATTGTGTATCCTTTATTTTGTTTGGGTTTTGCAGAATTTATTTTCGTCATTTGAAGGTGATTCCCACATAATAGTAGTGTGTAGATCAGAGTCATACTTCAGAGACGTTCACTGAATTATGCAGATTGCATATTCAATTTTGGTAAAGTAAGGTGGACATTTGGGCAGCAATTCATTGACAGATCTCCCTAGCAGGCTGTTTCTTTATGTCTTCGGAGATTATGAATGAATCAAATTTGAAGAGAGAGTTTTTGATGAGGAAGAGCTTTGTACCTTGCAGGATGCCAAATTTGATCTTTGATGACATTGGGAGCAGTTTCCTCTAGAAGTTTAATCATCTGTACTGAGTCTAGCGAACTCCTAGCAACAGTAATCATCCACTGACACAAGTTTTGGTTACTTTATACGATAGATTCAAAATGTATACATTTATAGCTTTGAAATTGAATGCACTTTCATGGTGTCAACTATCATTTCCCTTTTCTATATTTCTCTTTGTAATTATATTGACTTCATCTATTTAATTTACAATTTTTTATTCCATATTCATATCTTTGATTCTCCACCAAATTTGTATTTATTTATTTGCTATGTCAAATTTACTCGAGATTATTATCACCGAATTTGAGTATAACAAAAGGAAAATGTCATGGGTGGAGAATTTGACACTTCTTTACTATCATGTTTGGAAACTTGACCTTTTATAGGTTGTTTAATGTTTTATTTTTCTTTCTATTTAGTCACTTCACATATGAGCCCAGCATGGGAATAATTTCCTGTATATTTAATAGGAATGATATTTTTGTAATCCTTCTGTCATGCAACTACTAGAGCACTCTTAGCTTGACAGCATACTTTAATGCCCTATTGATCATAAACCATATCAAGTGATTGCTGTGTCCTATTCGATAGTTCAAAAATATATTTTGAAAAGAAATCTGTGAAGGTCCACACCATCCAGAGCCTTGTAGTGAATGTGGTACGAGAAAAACTGGTATTGCAGACAGAGATAAAAATAATGTGAGGGTGATTCAGTTAAAAAATGTTGCAATTTTTAATTGAAGTTTATTTGAATCAGTAGCAAACAATGAGACGAGTTTCTAAATACTTCAGGAAAAAAAGCGAGAACTCATATTCCTCTTCATCACCTGTTCATAATTAATGTAACACTGCCACTAATCGTAGCGGGGCAAGGATCACCTCAGACTTTACAAGAATCAAACATGGACATTAGAAATATGTTTGAGACCTTGGCATTTGCATATACCCCATGGGAAGAATAATAGTAAGGCTGGTACACTTGCTTCTTAGCTTCATTTTGTATTTGGCATTCTGAATTTTGGAAAATGTATTACCAATTTAGAAAATATATTCTATAGTAACGTTGGATATTGCAGAAATTGGTAGGAATTTGATAATGATCTGCACACTTATTATATCTGAGAAAATATGATTTAGTAAGTTTAGTCTATTAAAGCAGTTCTCCCACCTATTGAGTTTAATTGGCACAATTTTTAGAAAAAAAAATTTTACAATTTATCATGACCAGTGTTTGTCTTATATGCAGGAGTAGGAAAACCAAATAATTTAAAAAAATAAAACTCAGCTTCTCTGTTTGATAACTACGTCTTGAGAAAGAAACCAAGGAACTCTTGAGAACAAACCCTCTATGATTTATCATGACTGGTATTTGTCTGCTATACGGGAGTAGGAAAACCAAATAATTTTAAAGAACATAAGTGAGCTTCTTTGTCTGATAACTATGTCTTACGAAAGAAATCAAGGAACTCTTAAGTGGGATATATTTAATGTAGGTTGTCCAATTGGTCACAATAAAATGTATGACTTGGAATCTTTAAATCATGAACATTTTCTACCGTATGAAGAATCTATTAATTTAGTATGCTAGGAAGCATGGTTGCACATGAGTTCAATATCAATTATAAACCTGATTCAAAAGCCCAAGTTATGCCATTGAATTTTATAATTGCTGATACAGTCAAGTACAAATATTAATTGTTTAGATGCTTGAAAGATTCTTTACCACTTCGACACAGTAGGCAGGGACTGGAGCTGCTCGTGCAACCCTTGCTTATTGATTAGTTACAAACAAATGATATAAACTACGTCCATTTTGCAATTTATATCAATTAGAATGTGAGCTTTGAATTAACTTTAGCTATAACATTGCTGAGGAACTGGAACAATCATCAACTACAAATTATTATTTCATGCACAAAACAGATCTCACACTACCCTTATTCAGAATTGGGAAAGTAAGCAGATAAGTTTCATCCTACAAAAACAGAGATGAATTGATAATAATTGCAGTATATAGAATAGAACAAAAATATCCTTTTATGATAAACCAGACATGTAGGATCTATGTGATAGAAAGTAACTTATTTGATATTGATATGCAATTTACAATAGCTGTTGTGTCCACTGTATGTGAAAAATGTATCTAATACCCATATAACTTTTTCGATGTTTCAGAAGGCACATTCTATGCAGCACTTGTTGAACGAGCAATGTGAATTATTTAATTGACTTAATTGCAGTTGCTCATAGATGACACAGCAATATCACATATATGTAATATAGGATCTAGCTAACTTGATTCTTGCTTGTGATTCAAAACATCTATGGATACCATGCTTTAGGCTACTTATTAAAAATAAAACAACTCTATTAAAACTGAGCCTCATTGACTGGAACAGTACACAAAAAAGATTTTCCAGCTCCAGTTTTATTCCTCATCTTCAAAGGCTAGATTCTCAGAAAAATCTTCCATTAACATTGTCAAATCCTTTCCCAAGCTGTCCAGTATTTGGTCTTCTCTTTTCCCATCTTCTCCTTCAGAGAAGAATTGTATTCCACCACTTCTTATTAATGTTCTTTCATCATCTTTGTCTACCTTGGCCCGGATGACATCTCCACTCTGCACCATCATAACCATGGGGTGATTTTTACGCAAAATGTGCACAAAAATCTGATCTCCCTCCACAGTTTTTGAGTGGTTAACAAGCCTGGTATTGAAAATCTCCTTGTCATCTCTCAAAGTGCCTAGTTCCACACCAACTGAACCAATCCTGCCCTTGAACCTCACCATAAAGCATAATATAATCCCCGAACATTGCTCATTGCTGTCCAGTGTAACATAGAGTAAATCATCACCATTAGTTTCCATCTTCTTTTCTAAGCACTCTGGTATCTCATTTGCTGAAAAACTGAGTAACTCTAGACAATGTGTTTCCTGTAATTCCAATAAAAAATTACAGTGATTAGTATACAAGGCAATTTCAAATTCTGAAAATGTTAATAGTCTATCTCAGCTGCATGTCGATCATGATGGATCTCATAACTTTGTACTTATGGACATGGAACCTTAATTAATAGACAAAAAAGTAGTGTGCGGTAAGGTACCTACTTTCCATGTTCGATACCCAAGTTGGATTCCTGGATGTATTGCGTTTGATTCTTAAATTTCCAATGTTGGACATGAGACATCCCAACTTGTATGTGGGGTGCTTGTTCCATAAAGCCATTGGGTTTAGCTTAAACTAATGAAACTATCTATATAACCATGTGTCTTGGATCATTTTACCCATGTTTATAGGGGGTTTTACTGATGAATTTTTTTAAGGAGTGCATTGATCTTTTCTTTCAGTATAACAACTGCACTACAAGTGGTCCTATATTTGATAATCATTAGATTATGGGGAAAATGATAGTCACCTTAATTAATTGGCGGGGTTTCAATATTGAGCTTCCTGAGCCGGCCAATCTGCAACCTTTAACATGCACTCTTCTTAAGGATTTCAACCCTTCCATTCCTTGGATACGCGTAACATTCCTACATTCTGATATTGAGAGCTCTTGCAATGACTGCAAGGACCCAAGGTCAGGCAATTCAACAAGTTCCCTGCAGTTATGTATCCTCAAAAGCTTTAACCTCTTCATGTTTTGCATGTTAGAGATCATCTTTAGGCCCAAGCAATCTTGAATATGCACTTCAATGAGCTCCTTCGGAAGATGTGAAAGTTCTGAAAATTCTGCGCAGTGATATAGGTAGAGTTTGCTTAGTCGAAAAAGTGTACCGACAGTTGGTGGCAAAGAGGTCATTTTGTATGATTTAAGATGGAGAATTTCTAATAATGAAAAATCTCCAATGCGTTGTGGTAAAGGACAACCACTCGCTTTTAGATGTTTCAAGGAAGTAAGTCTTGAAAAGCTAGGTGGAAGACAAGATAGGCTGTAGGTTTCTTCCATTTCTAGAATCTTTAAGCAAGAAAGATTCCCTATGCTCTGTGGAAGTTCACATAGATTGTAGCATTCATTGAGTAACAGTTCTTCTAAACTGACTAGATTTCCTAACTCCTCTGGCAGTCGAAACAAAGAAGTGCAGTGGTTCAGGTTCAGATGATGTAAACAATTAAGTTGGCCTATTGATATAGGCAAGCTCCATATTGCACCACAATTACTTAGAACCAACCTTTCCATGCAAACAACATCTCCTAGCTCTGCTCCTAAGCTAATTCTTTTGCAACCAGTCAAATCCAACCGGCATAAGCTTTCAAGTTCATAGACTGAGCCAGGTAGAGTCTGTAAGCTAGAGCAACCATGTAAATCCAGATACCTCAAGTGCTTCAACTCTCCAATTGGAGGAAGACTTCTTAAATCATAGCAGAAATGAAGAGAAAGCTTCTCCAAGCAGGACAACCATCTAAAGGATCTGGGCAAATTCTTCAAGGGCATTCCATCCAATTTGACTTTTTTAAGAACTCTTAAATGTTGAAATGAGTCAGGTAACATTCTGATGCTGTGACAATTAGATAGAAAGAGCACCTCCAGAGATTTCAGCTTAGCTATGGTTTTAGGAAGTTGGAATAAGTTGCAGCAATTTGACAGATCAAGGTACTTAAGCTTTGTCAGAAATTCAATGGACTCTGGCAGTTTCCTCAACTCCTTACAACCACAGAGCTCCAGTTGTATGAGAGATCTGTGGTTGGCTAAATCAGGAAGGACTTGAAGACTTGTGCAGTAATTTAGTTTAAGTACTTTGAGGTTTTTCGGCCCCTGCCAACAAAGAAAACGTATCATTAAGAACACATTAAGCAGAAATTTCTATAGTTTTTTTTTGATATTGTTAAATATTTTTGTAATATTATTAATCACTGGAAAAAAAGATTAAATGATCAGTTTTTATCTTCAGTCTCTTATACAAAGGTTTTATTTTTGAAATTACCTCCTTATTGGATGGTTCTGACCACACAACTTCAATGCCTTTGCTGAAGCTTAGATCAAGAACTGCTATTTGTTTCAAATTCCATTCACATGGCAGGCATTTTAGAGGGCAGTTTTCCCATCTTAGCCACTTCAAATCTGGAGGCATTTTTCTATAGTCACCCTCTATAAGAGCTCCATCAAGCCAAAGCAATTGCAAAGTACACATTCTTTGCAAATTATGAGCTTGAAGTTTTACATCTTGTTGAAGGTGGGTAATCATAAGACATCTCACCCTTTCTGTTCCCTGATCAGATTAATATTGATAGAAATCTATTAGAAACTATATTGACATTGAGTCCTTATATGGAAATAGAAACAACTACTGTCCTATGCAACATGCCAATAAAAACAGTGGGACACTGGAAAGACCAAATACAAAAAAATAAGTTAAAAGCACACCTCAAATATCAGAATTGAGTCCTCCTGGATTAAACAGAGTTTTTTCTTATTATCAATATTTTTTATCACACTACATGATCTATCATCATTCTTTTGCTCGCTTCATCCTAATGATGGATTGTGTAGTGTGATCCACCCCATAAGGAAACTGATATAAGGACTCGAAAATATTGGGAGGAAGAATAAAGTAAACAGAATTGAAAGCCTTACCTTTCCTTCCGTTATAACTAGTTCAACCTCTGGCTTCCACAATCTGCTCCGCTTCCCTGGTTCTTGCGACTCTTCTGCTACAATAGCTCGTCCCATATCCCTCAGTTCGCTATGCATTACAAATCTTTCATGCTCGTCTAATTTAATTAGTGATTTCAGCATTAATTTTGTTAGGCCAACATTGGGACACAAATGACTGGCTTCCCAGAAGCTAATCACACTTTCCCTCTTTCTTCCGATGAATAAGCAAGCCATGTCTAAAAACATTTCCTTCTCTTCAGATTCAAGACCATCATAACAAAGTCTAAGAATGGCATTCTTGCCATGGGAATTTTCTAGTGTTTGAATGGCTTGTTTCCAATGGCTTAAATCTCTATTATACAAATGAGCACCCAGAACTTCAAGTGAAAATGGAAGCCTTTTGCAAATATCCACAGCTTTGTATGACAATTCTTTATAATCTTCTTCAGGTTGATCTCTCATGAAAGCATGCCAGCTAAAAAGTTGAAGAGCATGTTCCATAGCCAGTCCCTGCAATTCATAAACAAAACTTCCATTTTCACTCATTAGTATGTTTGGATCGAGCATTGTTACAAGCACTCTGCTACCTGGTCCAAACCAGTTCCCTCGTAGAACTTCCAACTGCTTCCAGTCATCTACATATTCCAGAATAACAAGGGCCTTGATGGACCTCAAATGTCCCTTCATCAACATCTTTCCGTGAACCTCATCATTAACTTTATCCTTGAACTTGACAAGGTCTTTTAAGATCTGGCGCTGCATCTTAGCGACACCATTTGTATTTTGTGCTTTGTGACGGACATCATATACAATGCAGGTAGCATCAAATTTGAGATAAATGTGATTGTGGATGGCCTTTGCAAGAGAGGTTTTTCCAACACCCCCATTTCCATAAATGGCAACTGTGAGGACATTCTCATCAGAATCTGTATTGAGCATTTTTATAACTTTACTCATGTGCTCTTCCATACCCATTAAGATTGTCTTTGAAATTCTAAGTGGTTCATTTCTGATCTCTTGGGGTATTGTATCTGAGGGATCTTCTTCTAAGGGCTGGGGCAAAGCTTCCTCCAGTGGGGTCGCATTTTGATCTAATATCTTGAAAACATCCTGGACTATAAGCTTTACGAGTTGTGCTTCAAACCTGAAAGACAATTGAGTTTGTAAAACAAGATATTGCCAGGTTTTGGTGCAATGATTATTAATATATGTTTCCTGTAACAGTTGAAATCTCTCTTTGAAAATTCAAAATTACTAAAATTCTGTTTAGATTGAGAATCCCCAGGATTCGTGATCTTCAAAGTCACATAAGAGAAAATCTTCACTATGCATTTGGAAAAGCTGGAAAGATTCTCTATAAATCTGACTGTCATTGATAAATAGAGAAGAAATAATGGTAACCCAAACAACAATGGAGTAAGAGGATTTATTTCCGAGCAACAGGAAGGATATTGTGTATTAATATGAGTCAGAAATTTGTGTATTATACTTCTTTTGAATGCATAACATGAGATTTTACAAAAAAATATATAGGGCTACTGAGTGAGAAAGACATGTTTATATTTAAAAAAGATTTATCAACAGCACAATAACTTATCTGCAGGTTAAGAAAATTTTCCTGGCAGTTTACTTCAAAATAATGCATCCTAAGGGTTGTATCCTAGCAATTGAACACTGAGGCTGACCAGCTCAAAACAAATATTACCCAGCTTTCCTACAATTCTTCAGAGTTGCATGAACATAATTGCTTAATGCATTTCCTTCAACAGCTTATATGACTGACAATCTTTGAAAAAATAAGTAGTTAGCTTTCATACCCAGATATATCTTCAGGACACCAGCCAGAGAAGGAGCAAACTTTATGGAGAGCACTTTCCCACTCACTAATTCTTTCGGGTGTGTATCTTTGTAATTTCTCCTCAAAAGCTTTTGCAAACGCACCTCTCCAAGGATTCCTTACTTCTGTTGGCTTGACATCATAGAATAAGGGTATGATTTTACCATTTGCTTTGCACATGCGAGCGACCTCCTCCAGGCACCAATGGGACTCTGCAAAATTCTTGGAGAAAATAGGAATTAGAATGTCGCTATTGTCAATTGCCTTGTAAATAGTTGAACAGATCTCATCCCCTCTTTTGATTTCATGGCTATCCAGAAATGCATTAACCCCTGCATCTTGTAAGGAAGCATAGAGGTGATCTACAAATGTTCTTCTCACGTCCTCCCCTCTGAAACTTAAGAAAACATGGTATCTCCTTGATGTAGAAGACAGAGTCCTCGGCGAGGGATCATCGTTAGTCAGCGACATGATCTATCAGATTAATTACAGACAGATTACCGCTTGTTGCAATGCTCTCTTCTCCTTCTGTGATGATTGGGCCTTTATTCTTCCTAAGGCTGGGGTGATCCTAATAAAACACCAAGAGCTTTTCGTTTCTTTTTTGTACTGAATAAGCCGAAAATGACCAGCATAGAGGAGACAGCAAGAAAAGGTTCACAGATCAGTTCATGAGAGCAATTGTTTTGGCATGCCACTCAAACATTACAATAGTCAACACTCTAGAATATTGAAAGTAGTTATTATAAGGTGGAATCTGGAAGATTTGTTGGAAACCCAAATGCAATATCAACAAATAATTTATGCAGGCTCTTGCTCCACCAGATCAGCACATTTTGGAATCTTCGCACTTAAGCAGAAGGCCTTAAAAACACGTAATGTGAAATCGTTGATCGCGGGTCTTCATGATATCTTCAGGCGATGCGATTACGTGCTATAATTTTGAATTTTTTAAAGTTAAAACTGTCCTTGCTGAAACTTCTGCGAAGCCTCCAACGAAGGGTAGAGATACTCCCGAAATTTAAGCTGGCTCGCCTGCATTTGAAATTATAATAAATTTGAAACGAGAGAAATAAACGGTCAAATAAGTTTTTAATTTTATTAAGCTGTCCTATTTAACACTGCCTAGGGGTGCATATATGTTGCCCCGTGGCGTCTTTTACATATCCAAATGTATGGCAAAGATATGCCATGTCTCAATCGATAGTGTATGTGTGTTTCATGATGGTTTATCGTTCTAGGTAAGATCCAGGTAAGATCAGAGGTCAACTGTTTTGGGGAAGCTGACATAATGGGTATTAATTTATTATTTAATATTTAATTAAAAATAAATTAAGTATTTGTAAATTTTAAAGAATTAATAAATTTTGATATTCAAGTGACTGCATAGAATTGGAGAGGGTTTACAAGAATCTATTTATCTTATACATTAAGCAAAAATTGTTTATTTGAAAGAATTTTGTCATAATTTATTATTGTTTTTGATAATTTATTAGTGTTAAATTGGATTGGAAAGTTAATATAAAATTGGGGAAGCTTCAAGAGGATTTGGAATTTTATTTTGTCACATTGATCTAAAATTGCTTATTTGTGTGGCATTTTTAGAATTTGTTATCATTAAATTGGATTAATTTTTTTTGTAAAAAATAAAATAAAAAATTTAACGGTTGGATTCAAAGGAATATAGGCGGGTGAAAGGGGAAAGTAAAAGTAATAGGGATGAATATCAAGCTAAGAATTGTTGATAGTAGTTTTTCACAATCTATTAGAATTCTTTGTTTGTATTTTCTGGGTAGATTGTGTTCCAATTTTTTTTAAAATTTATTTATTAATTTATTTTTTTGGCATCAACATTTTGGATCACACTCTACACTTTGTGATCCATCATGGGAATGAGAGAGCTAAAGATAAATATGGTAAGATTGCAGACCCATAAAAGGAGAAAGGAATGGGGGTGGGTACACAACAATTTATAAGACTTTGAGGCTCAACAATTAGAAAAATATGGAAAAGGAGAACAAGTAAAGGAATAGATATATACCTATATTACAATTTGATATACCTATATGAGAAAACACAAGAGAGAAATAAGACAAACTCACTAATAAATACAATGTAAAAGATATATTTATAGTCAAACTTGGGGTTCATTATACATCCAAGATTGGGAGAGAAAATTAGTCATAAATCTCTCAAATGCACCATTACGTACTCAAGCTTTCAATTTTCTTAAATGGGGTCTTGGGTTTGTAGTTTCCCCTAAGACCATTCCTCATATAGATTTTCTCATTGAAATCGAGAATTTGGTTCGTTCCCTCCGCTTAGATGTGGCTGAAGAAGTTTGACAAGATTGTGTAGTTGCCTTAAGGCATGCCAAACCATTGAGGAATAAAATTCCTCATTTTGAATGATTAACATTAATTGAATTGCTTCAGAATAAAGACCTTATCATTACTTGAGTAGACAAAGGGAATGCCATGGTCATCATGAACCATCAAGACTACGCCTCCAAAATGTTGCACCCTCTTTCAGATAAATGTACTTACAAAATCTTACAGTGTAACCCTTGCACCAAAAATTTAAACAAGGTCAAGGCAACAATATCTTTCTCGCCATTAGGCGATGAGACCAAAAAGTGTCTCATCCCTTCAAAAGAAATAACCCCACGCATTTACAATGCACCGAAAATTCATAAAATAGGGGTTCCTCTTAGACCCATTGTCGACACCATTGGACCCCCTACTTATCCTCTTACTTCTTTCCTTGCCAAACACATTGTGCCACTAGTCAACAATACTCCATCTTCCATCAAGGACTCATCCCATTTTGTTGAGTTCATCAAGGACAAAAAGCTTTCCTATTTTGACATCCTAATGAGTTTTGATGTTGTTTCTCTCTTTACTAAAGTTTCAATCCAAGATTCCCTAGAGATTGTCAAGTGAAAGACTAATGATGAAATGGCCACATTAGTTGAATTATGCCTTAGATCCATAATTTTCTCATTCCAAAATATTATCTACAAACAAGCAGATGGGGTTGCCATGGGCTCGCCACTATCTCCCAATATTGCAAACCTGTACATGGAACAATTCAAAGAAATCATGCTCAATTCTTTTCCCCTCAAACCTAGATGGTGGAAAAGATATGTAGATGACACAAACATTTGTTGACCCCATGACCAAGATAAACTCCACGACTTCCACACCCATCTCAATAGCATCACACCTTGCATTTCCTTCATGTTAGAGATTGAGTCAGACAACCACCTCCCTTTTCTTGACATCTTACTCATCAAGAAACTTGATGGCTCCACATGTCATCGAGCCTTTTGAAAATCAACCCACACAAATCTGGACGCCTACTTGTCTTCACACCACCACTCTAGTAAAAAAAATGGTGTTCTCAAGATGATCATCTTGAGAGCCTTTTGCATTTGCGATGATGAACACTTACACCTCGAGCTCTCACATCTTTGCAATGTCTTCAAAATGAATGGGTACTTAAGTAGACAAATCACAAAGGCTATCAAAGACAACAAAATCCTCTTCCTATCTCAATCCAAACACCCCAATATATCTCACTCTCATAGGGTCTCATTGCCCTTTATCAATGGTATCTCACATAAGATTGCCAAAATTTTGGCCAATAAAGGCATTTGTAGAACTTCTAAACCCTTCTCATTGGTTAACATCATATCCACTCTAAAAGACTCAAAAGAAACCCTTCTTGAATTTGAAGTTTACAAGATTGAATGCTCATGTGGTGTTCCTTAACTAGGAAAAACAAGGCGCTCTATCAAAACTCGATTAAATGAAGATGGTGGTGACATAAAACATGATAGAGTTGCTAGGTCAGCCCTAGCCAAACACTCATCAACCACCAAACACCACATTTTCTTAGAGAATACTCAAGTCTTATGCAAAGAAGATAACTTCTTCAGGAAAAAAATAAAAAAGGCCATTGAAATTAGAAACCACCCTTAAAACCTCAATTGAGATTGATGGGCCTCTAAAAGACCATTATTTTAAGATCTTTTATCTTGTTCTTAAGTAGTTATCTTGCAAAAATAATCACGACTTTGTAATGCTACACTAAAGCAAAAATAATAAATTGGAAACAAAGAACAAGCATAATGAACGAAAGAATTTTTTTTAAAAAATTTAATCAACTTTTACAAGAATAAGAACAATGATTGAGTCACTCTTAATTCGTAAACCTCAAAATAGAAGAAGACATCATCCAAATAAATTTCCATTATGATGTTAATACATAAAAAGTTCAGTACAATAATGAAGTACGATATCATTCTTAAACGCCTATGTCCAACATATGGACTCTACAAGTAACAAATTTTGTTTCAAGAAGTAACTTCAACAGTCATCCTTAGCTACTTGTTAATCAACTTGAAACACCTGAAACACACACAAAAATGCAACACAACTCAAAGAGGGCTCAGTACACACTGAGTTGAAAAGCGTAGTCCACCTGCATACATGTTAGAATAAACATATACAAAATCATAATGCAAATAGCTGAACCACATAACATAGTGCAATTCTAAAATTAATATGCAAGAAGTAACCATCTTCTTAACAATGCAAAATTAAACTCGCACTAAGAATAACCAGTAAATGAATCATATATATACTGAGGTGTCATCACTATGGTGCTAAGATAATGCATCCGTATATGGTAAGCTCATAGACAACACATAGTGGAATTCTCTATGGTACTCGTGAAATGATGTAACAGAGACTTGCCTTGTTTTGCGTACTTAACCTTACTGGTTTAAGTCATAGGTAAGGCCAATTATCTTTTTGTATGTAATTAACCCACCCAATTCATCTTAAAGTTATCACTGAATTAATTAACTGAATAGGATAAATCAATATTCAACCACCTCGATATACGATCATTACATATATCCTTAAAATACACATCAAACAGATATTCTAAGAATGCACATGCAACGAATAACAAGTCAATTTTCACATGATATTACATTCTTCATCTTTTGAAAATCTCATCTTCTACTGCCAAATTCGAAAGTAAACTTAGATTATTTTAACAACGGAAATAAATACTACAATATTACGATCTCGTAAATACAACTAAACTATTACATCAGTTTAATGATATTTACCAATCGTAGTACTATACTATTTATTCCTACTGTTATAATAAACTAAACTTCTCCTTCGAAATGACCTAAGATAATAAAACAATGTACATATGATATTCTTTGTTTAAATGACATATCATCAAACATATATCATAAATCTACCTCATTACTAGAAACGACTTTCCATTTCAATTATGAACTGAAATGCATCTTTATAAAAAAAATTATGTTTCAAACATCTTATCTCATAACAATCCATAAATGCTATTAAGACACTTCATAGAAAAATTAAACATAATTGAATCCAAGTGCAGCCAATGCTTTAACAAATGATTATTTACAATGTTATTGAATATTCAAGTGTCTATTGAAGTTATACCACTGTTTGACAATAAGCCACCACCCAGTTATAACTACAACAACATATAAAAATACAATATCTGAAATCAATTCAAAATGCGATTTACAAATATGCAAAGTAACTTACATCATGCCAATGACCAAAAGTGATTAGGATGTAAAATCCCTAAGCTATAAGATGCACACTAGCTGTTCACATAATGACCATGTCGATATTTGAAATAACAGCATCTATCCATGTCTTTGTTTATAAAATAATGCCTTATTCAGTTGCGAACAATTTCACAAAACAACAGTTAATTATGACTCAATTTCCATCATATAATAATGGGTAAATTATGTTGTCGCAGAGAAATTTCTACTTGATTCGAGCTTCCTTTTAACTATTTGACAGAATATCATTACCATCAGTTATCATGTACTGTTCACTATATTACTATTTTTAAAATATAATGACCAAGCTATAGAATTCAAGTACACTGTTTATTATAATGACTTAACCCTTGGTTTAAGTTATTTATTTCTTAAAATAGAGTGACTATGCCCTTGATCAGTCATGAGTCTGCAACCTAATGCGAGCTTGTGACTATGGCCGAACCACACATATCTATGAACTCTAAGATATGGGTTCCCTCAGAGCTCAACCCTGACAAAGCCGAATACCCATAAGTATAACACAATCACTGGCATACTTACTGTCACAAGCATGAGGCTTCGACCGAGTTCAACTCGGAGAAAGAAATGTATGTTTAGGGAAAAGCCCAAATGTATATACATATAGAAACACCCAAAATGATATCTCCATATTTCACATTCAAGTGTGGATATATACAGGGCTAAGCATTGCACACAGTGCCATGCTCTGCATATATCCATCCTTGAGTGCCAATATACATCATGTAAAACTGATAACCATTTACAACATGCTTATCAAAATAACAATGCAATTGTAAACAGAGAGAGAGTAGGGTAAGAAATTGCCCCTACGCATAATACAGAAGATGGAAAATGCTCAATACAATGCTTTGCAATGAAGCTTGATGCCAAAGCCCCAAAAGCCAAGTCAAAACTGGTAAACAATCTCCACAATGCTTACACACATAACTCACAAATGACTTCACAATGGAGTGAAGCAGAAGAACCCAACAATAACAACAGACAACTTCTGATGAGTAACTCCATCGTGCTTAACCACATATGCAAGTTTCCCCTTCCAACAAAACCCTTCATTATGCCGATACCTCAGTAACAAGGTCACAGATGTTAAGCAAAACAGAGCAATGCGCCCAAGTTTCTGGCCCAAATTCTGCAAGAAACCCAACTCACAACAAGAAATGGCCAACCAAACCATAACTTCCATAATTCATCATAAAAAAGCATTCAATACACATCATGTATCACAGAGCTGTGTATTCGACAGTGCCAAAACCACCGCCACGAATTTGGCTTTCAAAAATAATGAATATGTTCCCTCTTTCATGGCATTCGATACCCATTTAGGGTTACATGATACTAAAGAGGTAATTAAACCCTTTTAAAAATAGAAAATGTTTATGCCAATCTCAACTTAGGGTATTTAGACCCTTTTAATAACAAGTATATATATATGCAATGCAAACTGCGGTTTTTTTTTAAATTTTAAATAACAAGTTAATATAAGTCATGTAATCAAAACCATCTTAAGGTTATATGCAATAAAAAGTATCTAAACCCTTTACATCATATGCCTATATGCTATACAGAAAACAAATCTAATGCAATAATTTCATCCCTTCTCAATCACAAATATGAACATACAATGACAAGTTCCAAATACATACAACATATTAACATACAAATTTATTTGCAATGTCAAGATAACATACAATATATAACTGTCTTTCCATTACATACAAACATAGAATGCAGTTTACGATGAGTTTGAAACATAATAAACATAATCGATACCTAATGAACATGCAATTATTTATATGCCAGTTTCAAATCATAAAATCCTAAATCACCTTTAATGCTAATAAAATAGTTCTAAACAAAAAATACGTTCAGCATAAGTCTCGTGTTCCAAAGGACAATAATATAACCAAGTTCTACAGAAATAAAAACATAACAACTGAAAGGAACTTATAACAACAAGGTCCTAATATGCAAAAAAACCAAAGTAGTGGTTAGGCATGACAAACTTTATGGTTTTAAGCAAATGAACTTATGTTTTCATGTATATGCTCTATATATGATGAGACATTAAGTAGAAGTATGGATAATTCAAATACGCTACAATTGCTTGAATCTATGGACAAAAATGGTATAATGAAGTGATGTTGCATGATGATAAATGTTTCCTCATTTATGCTATGTCTTGGGTAGTTTTCCTTCTGTAACCATAGGATTTGCAAGAGTGGTAATTTGAACTTACACCTTTTCTAATATTGATGATAAAATAAATATATGTATGTGGAAGTGGTGTGTGCATTGAATGCTTTTCAGGTACTTGCTGTGGATATTCAAGAGTCAACACCTCAACGTTAAAGTTAGAGCCAATTGGATTGTTGAATCATTGCGAGTGGAGCAAGTCATTATATGCTTTCTATTGGAACAACGCATGAAAGTAGCTTCCACAACCTACTATATGCCTGGAGGATTTATTCATGGTTAATGGTGATTTTGTTTCAAACTTTGTGAGTTTGTAATTGATCCTCATTAATGGAGTGATCATAGATCTAGGGAATAGTTGTCATTTCCTTTTAAATAACATTTGTTGTAGCTTTAAGGGCAGTTTTTGAAAAGAAGAAGATAAGTTGATTTTCATAGTAGTCGAGTGTGGTTTAGTTTTTAGTCAAATGTAATTCCTTCACCATGAACGAATAGAATGAGTAGTTCAAGTCCATTTCTCTTATCTTGATTGTCTGTTTTGTTCACTCATCCAAGGGGGCCCACTTGGTGAGTGAACTATTCCATTAGAATATATTTCATTTCCTTGTTTATTTCCTTGCAAGATAAAATTATGTTGGTCCTACAGCCATTGATAATAGAATCAATGAATTGTTCCTACAACAGAGGTGAATAGATAGGTTTACTATTGCAACATTACTTTCAAGTTTTAAGTTAAGTTGTTGTTTCAACTGCTAGCATAGAATTCCTTTAGCATTTCCTTCACATTAGTTGTAATGACTTGAAGGAGAATTAGAGCATAAACTTTGCAATCATCCTCTCAAGTTTACGCTCTCAGGTTGACAAATTAAATGAAGTTAGTGTACTATTTTAAGTAAAACACATGATGTTCTCTAACCATGGAATCA
Organism: Cupressus sempervirens; assembly: GCA_028749045.1. Lineage (NCBI taxonomy): Eukaryota > Viridiplantae > Streptophyta > Pinopsida > Cupressales > Cupressaceae > Cupressus > Cupressus sempervirens. Next base: position 240,301,658 of record CM053786.1, on the reverse strand, counting down.
CTGCGAAAGGATGTCCAATCCTTTGTTATTAAGATAATAAGTTGACTGACTAGAGATGAAGGGTTATTTCTTAGCAATTCGTGGCAACCCTTATTATCCTCCATCATAAACCATTCTTGCCACCTCTCTCTCTCTCTCTCTCTCTCTCTCTCTCTCTCTCTCTCTCTCTCTACCCCCCCCTTCCCCCCCCACCTCTCTCCCTCTCTTGTTGTCACCACTTAAGCTTAATTTTGCTTCTTTTGCTCTCACTCCATATTTTCAGGATTATCCTGAGATATAGGTTTGTTATGCTCTTTTCTAGGTCTTTCCCTTTTCCTTTTATTTCTCTTTTTCGATAGACTCATAGTCTATTACATTATAATTATTTTTGTACATATTATAGTTTCCTTTGACTTGTTATTTTTACACAATTTTTGCTTTTTGTTCTCTAAGTTCTTATTCAATTCTCTTTTCTTTATATTTATCAACTCATTCTTCATTTTTATATTTATATGATCATTTAATTTCTCATATATATATAAACGAAGAATGAGCTGATAATATATATATATATATATATATATATATATATATATATATATATATATATATATGAGAAATTAAATGATCATATAAATATAGAAATGAAGAACGAGTTGATATATATATATATATATATATAAACAAAAGAGAATGATATAAATAAAATAAATAAAATTAAAGTGATATATACATACATACATACATGCTACATGTATGTATGTATGTATGTATCTACAGACACACACACACACACACACACACACACACACGCGCGCACACACACACACGCACACACACTAGCATTTTTATTTCAATCCTTTATTTTATGTTTATATAGCTAGTCCTTACTATTGTCTTTATGGTTTGCACTATTCATATGTTTTCACAATTATAATTCAAATATATTTTACTATATACCCACATTATATATATATATAATTAGTAAGTTTGTCTTATTTCTTTCTTATGTTTTCTCATATATAGATATAAGATTAGAATATAGATATATACATCTATTCCTTTATTTGTTCTCCTTTCCCATAATTTTATAATTATTGAACCTCAAACTCTTCTTGATTATTGTGCACCCACTCCCATTCCTTTCACCTTTTATCACACTAGGTCTGCAACCTTACCATATTTTCCTTTATCTCTCTCATCTTGATGATGGATCACAAAGCATGATCTGAAACATTGATGCAATTTTTTGGAACACAATCCACCTTGGAAATATAGCAAAGAAAGCTAAGAATTGTTAAGGCTAAAGAGGATGGTTAGTATTTTTAAAGTTGTGTTAGGATTTTGGCTTAGTCTATATGTGTTCATTCTCTTTTATGATCCATATGATTTTTTTCTAGAATCATTTAATATATGTAATAGTCATTCTTGATTAGTGTTGTTCCTTCAAATTATAATTTTATTATAACATAACACCTTTCATATCTTAGTAATTTATCTACTTCATGGAACATGTATGAAATGACTAAATTAATATATGTTTTGTACTTGTTGATATTACTATTGCTATTTTGTTCATATGATATTAAGGTGTCAAGTTTCCAATTTAGATTTGCCAATTCTATAAATTTAATACCATGGACAACGTTATTGCCTTAAATATGGTAAGCTCTTTAGATCAAGGAATACCCCTCAACCAAGACCTACCTCTCTAACATTTCTTAAAAATGGTCCATTTCTATGGAAAAGAGGTTATGTAATTCACATGAGAACTAACATCCATTTTTTTGAGAGTAGATTTACACAACTACTCTACATTGTGAGTATAAGTATTCAAGTCAATATCAATAATTGTTTACCATAATAAAAGAATATTATTAGGAAAGTCAACAACTACAACATACTATTTTGCTTGGTCGGTTTGTAGAGGATAGTGCCTTTTATTTTTCATGAGTTGTGTTAAGGTGTTGTGCATAGTCTATTTGTGTCAATTATCCTCTACCATACCTATTACTCTTCTCTTTTAGCATGATTAAGTACATGCTAGTCATAATTGGTTACTATTTTTTTTTCTAGTAGATCACAATTTTAATATTAGGCATAAACATAGAATACTAGTAATCTATCTACTTTACTAAACACATAAAATGGTAAAAATAATTAAATATGTTACAATTTTTGACATTGTTACTCACATTTTGTCCATATGAAATATGGATATAAATTTATTAATATCTAAATAATTTATTTGAATTTAGAAATTTCAACTCTACAACTTTACCAATCCATAATTTTAGAAATTAATTACTACATACTTACAAAATTTTATTAAATAGAGAAAAATCTATAAATTGTGGCATGTCCCTAGACCAAGACCTACTTCTTGAGGATTCCTTCAAAATGGACTCGTTTTGGGAATTAGAGGCTAGGTAATTCGCATGAGAATTTCCATCCCTTCAGTTTAGAATAGATTTATACATCTAGTCTACTATGGGAGGTTAAAAAGGTAATAATAAAGGATATAACCCCAAAAAGATACATTTCTAATAATACGTGGTGATTCTAGCTTCTTAGAATGACTCTAATAGTTGTAGAATTTAATATATTATCTTAGCTATGATGCAAGGGCATCATTAATTTTTTTGGTTAACAACAAAAGTGGAAGACCAATATATAATATATTAAAATAAAATTGGTTCAAAGAGATCCCAAGGGAATAAAACAAGAAAGAAAACCATCATTCGTTACTCATATACAAATAAAGGTATGAGTAGTTTTTACATAATGGATATAAGAGATCCATCACCCAACTCAAATACAATTTAGGAGGTAAATTTATTTAAAAGTTGCAATATTATGTGTTGGTGCTCAAATTGATTGGTTAGAAATCATATGAGCTTGCCTACTCAATGTTGGGATCTTCCAATTCAATTTGGTTAACTGACATGAATGATCACTAAAGACCAAATTTATATGCACTTTAGGCTTTGTAGGACCTAGGCGGGTATACATATTCCTTAACTTTCAATTAGGTTTAAGAATTTTTATAGAAAATAACTTCTAGAGTATTTGGTGATGCCTCTTGACTTGGCAAGAGTTCCTCAACAAAGAGCACCCTATAACTCTGATCGCTTTGTATATGAGACTTAACTTTGAAGGAAATTCTTTGAGACTTGTTTATGAATTTTAAGAATGGAAATGGAAATATGAATAATGATATTGTTGTATTGTTAATATGTGATATAAGATATGAACTTTCAAGAAATCAAAAGTATTTCAACAATAGAAATAGGATAATACTTGAGATTAGTCCCTTGTCCAATATTTGGCCAAATAAAGTCTATCTTTCCTAGGCACCCACATACATATCTTAGGCGATAGTAAGTTTTACCATCCATTGTTAGATTTAATTTGAAAGAGACCTAGGAATGTAAAACCTAGTATAGTTGAATTTAACATCAAAAAGGAAGGCCCAACTAGACAAAGACATTCACTAGTGAGTGCAATTTTGATATTCTGGATTTTACACCAAATTTAGATCCTTGAAATAATAGTAATTGATGCAAATAATCAATTAATCCCTTGAGGACACTCTTTCAAATACCTTTATCACTATTATAAAAGATTGGAACAAGGGAAAGTTGGCTTTTGTATTGATTTTCAAAATGGAAGTACAATTGAGCTTGTGAACAGTTGCATAAATCTAGTAATAGTGTATCAAATAGAGTATATATTCACTATTATTTATTGTATCTATCATAATTGCATCTCATCTTATATTTCTAAAGGTTCGTGTACCCTTTCTTGTAGAAAATGAAAGTGATGCAAGCCAGTTAGGAGGGAGGAAACTAATTCCAATCTCCTAATGCCTCACCATGAGTATTTACGAAAGAAAACACATAGATCCAACAAGAGAAACCAACTTCATTTATGAATTTGTACTAATTGATTAGACAACTCACATGATAAAATATATATCTTAGGCTATAAGGCCTTCTTGGTTGTGGTTACTACAAATAATTACAATTCCAAAGCTTAAAATTCACCATCATCATGCTTCTTCTTCTACTTTCACCCATAAGCTTCTACAAGGCTGCTTTCCTAAATCCAATCCAACCCCTTATAAAGCCAACAAGGCCACAAGTCAACTTGTTAGGAATTTAATTACAAAACAAACCCTGCCTTGGAGGAGAAAATAAAGGACCACCAAATGACTAAAAGAGAGTATCCGCTCTTAAGGATAGGTCCACACATGATCCAAGAGATGTTACCCAACTAGGAAAGATGCCCCATGTTCATAGGAAACCATGCTAAAATAAAATCCATGCTACACAAGATAAAATAGGAAGTGAAAAGCGAGTGAAGGAAGATGCACAAAACTAAGGAACATCTAACAAGTGTTTACATTTTGGGGGCTCTATTACTAATTTACAGGGCTATGTGGACTCAGATTTGGCAGGGGATATTGATACCAGGTGGAGTATTATAGGTTATGTCTTTACTATTGGTGGGGCAACTGTGAGCTAGGTTTCTAGGTTACAAAAGGTTAATGCTTTATCCACTATAGAGGCAGAGTATGTAGCTGCTATAGAGGCAACCAAGGAGATGATATGGCTTCAGTTCTTCTTGGAAGAATTGCAACACCCTTAGAGGGATAATTATTTGTTTACAAATAGTCAAAGTGTCATTCATCTTGCAAAGAATTTAGCTTTGCATTCAAAGACCAAACACATATAGTTGTGGTACCATTTCATTCGATCAGTTTTGGAGGATGGACAATTAAAGATGGAGAAGATACATACAAATGACAATCCAACAGATATGTTGACAAAGGTAGTAACAAGGGAGAAGTTGAACTCCTCTTTAGCTTTGGTTGGTCTTCTAGATTGAACATGAATAAATGAACAATAGAGTCTAGGGTGGTTTGATCTAGTGGGAGCCTCATGGAGTAGTGGTATAGCTACAAGATTAGCCTCCAAGCGGGAGATTTTTGTTTACTGTGGAGCCTAATCAGTCCCAAAGTGGGAGATTGTTAGTTTGTGGTGACTGATTAGGAAAGTACTGTACATACTTCATAAATTCTTTAGGGCTCAGGGCATCGACCCAATTTTTTTTGGGCACTATTCTTAGATTCGCCAATTTATAGCTGATATGTAGTAACCCTAAATAAGTTTAATACTTGTATAAAAGGGCTTAGGGTTAGGGTTGTTTTATAGTGGTGATGCAAAATTGGTTCTTGCGGTGATATTGAGCTATAAGGGATTACCGATTGTAATCAGGTTATAGTTACTGTATCGTAATAATATCAGACTTGCTGTTTGGTGCACATAACCTAGGGATTGGGTGAACCACATTAAATCTTGGTGCCTTGTGTTCTTTTCTATGTGATCTATTATTTTCTGTTACTGGTTATATTTGCATGTAATTGTTATTTTTTGTCTGTGGTTTAATCCTAACAAGTGGTATCAGAGCGAGGTTGTTTTTCAGTTATCCTCTACAAGAAAGTCTCATGGTTGAGTGGGAGAAATGGCAGACGAGGGTATGCTGAGGGTTGATAGGTTTAATGGGCAAAATTTCTAGTTATGGGAGATGCAAATGGAAGACTATCTTTATCAAAAGGATTTATGGAAGCCGTTGGAAGGCAAAGCCAAGAATTAGGGATCTATGTCAAATGATGAATGAGATCTATTGGAAAGAAAGGCACTTGGAAGCATTCAATTATGCCTCGCACCATTGGTGGCATTTAATATTACAAAAGCATAGATAACATAAGAGTTGATGAAAACCCTAGCGACACTATATGAAAAGCCCTTCGCTTCAAACAAGGTATTTCTCATGAAGCATGTATTTATGAAAATGGCAGAAGATGGATCTATTGTAGATCATTTAAATGAGTTTAATAGTGTTACTAGTCAGTTATCTTCTATGGGTATTAGTTTTGAAGAAGAAATTAGGGCTCTCTTGATTTTGTGTTCTTTGCCTGAAAGCTGGAATGGCTTAGTAATGGCTGTGAGTAATTCTGTTCCTAGATCTAATACCCTAAAATATGATGATGTGATTGGTGTTATTTTGAGTGAGCAAACTCATAGAAAAACCTTAGGTGGATCCACATCAGGAAGTGCTTTGAATGCACAAAGCAGGGGCAAAATGACTAAGAGAGGAATTAACTCTAAAAATTGCAAGAAATCAAGAAGAAATTCAAAGGGGAGGAGGTCTCAATCGAGAGGACCGAACGACTGCTAGTACTATGGTAAACTAGGTCATAAAAAGAAAGATTGCTGGAATCGAAAGAAAAATGAAGGAGATAAACCATATGGAGACAAGGAGGTGAATGTTGTAATTAAAAAATCCAAAGAGGATGCTTTGCTTTTGTTTTTAGAAAGTGTTGATGATTCATGGGTTTTAGATTCTGGTGCTTCATTTCATGCTACACCTCATAGAGGTTATTTCATTGATAATGTCCAAGGGAATTTTGGGCTTGTTTATTTAGAGGATAATGAACCTTGTCAGATTGTTGGAAAGGGAAAAATTAAGATTAAGTTGCAGAATGGGAATCATTGGCTACTACATAAGGTAAGACATGTTCCAAGGCTAAGTAGAAATTTAATCTCGGTAGGGCAACTCAATGGTGAGGGTTGTGTAGTTACTTTTAATGATAAAAATTGGAAGATTTCAAAAGGTTCCCTTGTAGTAGAAAAAGGTGTGAAAGTAGGCACCTTATATATTTGTATAGGTCATATTGTTCCTTCTACTTTAATTGTTTAAGAGAAAAATAAATGTTCAGGACAATTGCTATAGTTGAGCAGGGAGAACAAATAATTGATGTAGATTCTGATACAATGTTGTGGCGCAATAGACTTGGGCACATGAGTGAGAAAGGTATGAAAGTACTTCATTCAAAGAAAGTTTTACCAGGCCTAAAATGTGTTAATATGGATTTCTATGAAAGTAGTGTGTATGGAAAACAAAAGAGAGTGAGTTTTGTAAAGACTGGGAAGCAAAACAAAAAGGAGAAGTTAGAGCTTGTGCATACAGATGTATGGGGACCGGCTCAGGTATCTTCCCTTGGTGGCTCTCATTATTATGTTACATTTATTGATGACACAACTAGAAAAGTATGGGTTTATTTCCTTAGATAAAAATCTGATGTATTTCAAACTTTTAAGAAATGGAAATGCTTGGTTGAAAATGAGACTGGTAAGAAATTAAAATGTCTCAGATCTGATAATGGTGGTGAGTATTGCTATCATGAATTTGAAGATTATTGCTCCACTAATGGTATTCATAGACAAAAAATTGTTCCAAGGACTCCACAAGAAAATGGAGTGGCTAAATGCATGAATAGGACTATAATGGAGTTCGCAAGGAGCATGAGGTTGCATGTTGGGTTGCCCTTACACATGTGGGTGGAAGCTATCAATACTGCTATATATTTGATTAATAGAGGTCCCTCTACTCTTTTGGGCTATGGTATTCCAGAGGAAGCATGGACTGGTAAGAAGGCGAGTTATTCTTTTGTCAAAACCTTCAGCTATGAAGCATTTGCTCACATAGATTCTGAAAATAGAACCAAGCTAGAAGCTAAGTCAAAGAAATGTGTATTTGTTGGATATGGCATTAATGAATTTGGTTATAGGCTTTGGGAATTTGAAAATCATAAAATTTTAAGAAGCAGGGATGTCATATTCAATGAGAAAGTGTTGTACAAAGATCTTTTGTAGCAAAATGAGAAGAAAGAAGATGATTATGTAGTGTTGGATGATACTCCAAAAGTTGATGTTCCATCCATTTCTCATGATGTGCAACAATCACAACAACAAATACCACACACACAAGTGAATGTTAGATGATCAAAAAGGCAAATTAGACCTCCAGAAAGATTCTCTCCCTCTTTTTATTTAATTTTACTTACTGATGCTAGTGAACCTGAATGTTATGATGAAGCTATGCAGGTGGATACTAAGATTCAGTGGGAGTCTACAATGAAAGATGAAATGGACTCTTTGCTGAAGAATAAGACATGGAATTTATGTAAGTTACCTGCAGGTAAAAGAGCTTTATAGAATAAGTGGGTTTATAGGTTGAAAGAAGAGGAAGGAGGTAAGAAAAGATTTAAAGCTAGATTAGTTGTGAAAGGATTTGCACAGAAAAAGGGCATTGATTTTGAGGAGATATTTTTTCCTGTTGTTAAGATGACCTCTATCCATACTGTTTTAAGTCTTGTGGCTATTGAAGATTTTCATTTAGAGTAGCTTGATGTTAAAACAACCTTCCTTCATGGTGATTTGGATGAAGAGATATATATGGCTCAGCCACATGGATTTGCAGTCAAAGGTAAGGTGAACTTGGTATAAAAATTGAAGAAAAGTTTATATGGCTTGAAGCAAGCACCTCAGCAATGGTATCTAAAATTTGATAGTTTTATGCATGAGCATGGATACAATAGGTGTCATTTAGATCATTGTGTTTATTTTAAGAGGTTGGATGATGACAACTACATTATTTTATGTTTATATGTTGACGATATGCTTGTAGTTGGGTCTAACATGGATCACATTAAGGGGTTGAAACACCAATTAGCATATGCATTTTCTATGAAGGATTTGGAGGCAACAAAAAAATTCTTTGGTATGAAGATTTGTAGAGATAGGAAGAACAAGACATTGACGCTATCTCAGGCTGATTATGTGGAGAAGGTGTTGTAATGTTTCTTTATGGAGAATGCTAAAGCTGTCAAGACACCTTTACTTTGTCATTTGAAGTTGACTAAGGAGATGTGTCCAAAGACAAAAGAAGATGAGGATAAGATGTCCAAGGTACCCTATGCTTCAGTTGTAGGAAGCTTGATGTATAATATGGTATGTACCAGGCCAGATATTGCACATGTAGTGGGAGTTGTTAGCAGGTATATGAGTCATCTAGGAATTGAGCATTGGAATGCAATCAAATGGATTCTCAGATATTTGAGAGGAACATTCAATAAGTTTTTACATTTTGGGGGCTCTACTACTAATTTACAAGGCTATATTGACTCAGATTTGGTAGGGGATTTTGATACCAGATGAAGTACTATAGGTTACATCTTTACTATTGGTGGGGCAACCGTGAGCTAGGTTTCTAGGTTACAAAAGGTTAGTGCTTTATCCACTACAGAGGCAGAGTATGTAGCTTCTATAGAGGTAGCTAAGGAGATGATATGGCTTCAGTTCTTCTTGGAAGAATTGGGACACCCTTAGAGGGATAATTATTTTTTTACAGATAGTCAAAGTGCCATTCATCTTGCAAAGAATTTAGCTCTGCATTCAAAGACCAAACACATATAGTTGTGGTACCATTTCATTCGATTAGTTTTGAAGGATGGACAATTAAAGCTAGAGAAGATACACACAAATGAAAATCCAAAAGATATGTTGACAAAGGTAGGAACAAGGTAGAAGCTGAACTCCTCTTCAGCTTTGGTTGGTCTTCTAGACTAAACATGAATAAATGAACAATAGAGTCTAGGGTGGTTTGATCTAATGGGAGCCTCATGGAGTAGTGGTATAGCTATAAGATTAGTCTCCAAGTGGCAGATTGTTGTTTAGTGTGGAGCCTAATCATTCCCCAAGTGGGAGATTGTTAGTTTGTGGTGACTGATTAGGAAAGTACTATACATACTTCATAAATTCTTTGGGGCTCAGGGCATTGGCCCAAATTATTTTTTGGTACTATTCATAGATTCACCAATTTATTGATGACATGTAGTAACCCTAAAGTGGTTTAATACTTGTATAAAAGGGTTTAGGGTTAGGGTTGTTTTATAGTGGTGATGCAAAATTGGTTCTTGCGGTGGTATTAAGCTATAAGAGATTACAACTTGTAATTAGGTTATAATCACTGAATCATAATAGTATTGGACTTTCTATTTGGTGGACGTAGCCTAGGGATTGGGTGAACCATGTTAAATCTTGGTGCCTTGTGTTCTTTTTTGTGTGATCTATTATTTTCTATCACTGGTTATATTTGCATGTAATTGTTATTTTCTGTCTGTGGTTTAATCCTAACACCAAGAGATGTTACCCAACTAGGAAAGATGCCCCATGTTTATAGGAAACCATTCTAAAATAAAATCCATGCTACACAAGATAAAATAGGAAGTGAAAAATGAGCGAAGGAAGATGCACAAAACTCCAAGCACAAAGAACATTAGATTATGCAGACTTAGGGTAAGAGTCAATAATGAATCCACATTAAGATGCCAACAACACTCAATTTTAAACCATGAGAAGTAATGAATACTCCTCAATAAAAAATCTAGTATTAAAAAAAAAACAAAAAATAATAATATGTTTTGTTGATGTAAGACTACCCATTGACCCCATGATACTCCTGCATCAAACACCTAGGGTAAAAATGGAGGCTTCTACATGAAGAAGCCTGATGCTCTGAATTGAATCATAGAGATCCAACTCATCTTGTGTTATCCATAAAATTTCATCAACTGGCCTATCCTTCCACTAAACAAGGTACCCCACATAATCTTTTCCCCTAGTGCTCCTAGTTATATTGGTATTAAAAACCTTTTTAATGATGTTAGTCTTCCTCTTGGGACAATCTAGGTTATCTTTTAATTTCTCTTTTGATTCAAAATACTCAAAGATGTCTGCAATTTTGAATATTTTTGAAATATGTACATCTTCTAATAATTCAACTTCAAAAGCATTTCCATGGTCAATTTTCTTCAATATCATGCAAAGACCAAACTTCTTCATCTTTAGCTTACTATGAGTATCAACTAGGAATATGTTCTTCAACTAAACCAAATATTCATCTCCAACCCCAAAAGAGGTGTTCTTCCATTATCTTCCCCCTGCTTAGAGTCTTGATTAGTAATTTCTAGACTATCCTTTACTTCTTCATGAAAAGTCTTCATGAAATCCATAAACTCCAATCAAACATCCTACCAAGTTACCTAAACTCCTATTTACAACTTCAGTTTGTCCATCTATCTGTAGATGAAATGTAGAACTTAACTTAAGCTCATTATCCAACTTCTTCCAAATTGTCTTCCAAAAATAACAAGCGAGCTTAGTATTCCTATCTGAAACAATAGTCTTTGGTAACCCATGAGATTTTACTACTTCATTAAATGATAATTCATCCACATGTACTAAATCAAATTTCTTCTTACAAGGTATAAAATGAACCATTTTAGAAAATCTATCAAACACTACCAAAATAAAATCATTACCTCTCCAAATTCCAAGAAAGCCAAGCACAAAATCCATGGTGATAACTTCCCAGGGTTTATTTGGAACATGTGATGGTGAATAGAAAGCCTAATTATGAATATTTCATTTTTTGTTTGTCAAGTTCGACAACTTTTAACCATTTTATGAACATCTTTATATTTATGGAACTAGTAATATCTGTCAGAGATCATCTTCGATTCCTAGATGTCTAGCAAGTCCTCAACTATGTTTCTATTAGAAATAGGGATTACTGAGAGGGGGGGTGAATCAGTAATCTAAAAACTTTAGTCGCCAACTGGATATTATTACTTACTTTAAACCATGCATAACAAAGCAATAAAGTAATCCTGAATAGTAATAGTAACAATACACAAAGATAACTCATAACACCATATTTTGTTAACTAGGGAAACCTTGGCCAAGGAAAAACCCCAGTGGTAATGATACCCACTAGATAATATATTGATATATAAGTTCCTTGTTAGAGGATGGACCCTATTAGTAGTCAATGAGAAAATTTAGTATAAGCAGTCCCTGTTTGGAGACTTTGAATCCCTGTTAGGAGATTCCAACCCTATTAAGAGTTGTGGTAATGTATGCAAGAAGAGCCCACTGCTCAAACATGCAATTTCAACTACAAGAAGAGCTCACTACTCAAACAAGTAATTTACTATTAGTTTCCTTCCTTGACTAATCTTTGATCTTTAGCTTGATCTTAGATCACTAGATAACTCATATAGAACTTTGCATATATTGCTTTCACAAAAGTTTTCTCACTTCACAATCTTACAAGATAACACTTGCAAGCACTTCACAACTTCACAATTTTATCGCAAAATGTCCTTTCTATAAATACCATGCCTTTACACAAATTACTACTGGGTTAGCTAAGACCATAATTCAATTTTTCAAGTTAGAGTAAACATCTAGGATGTCAGCCCTAATTGTACAAGTAATCATTTTGTAAACAAAATAATTCTTTCCTTCAATTACACTGTCCTGCTTCATCAAAACATGATTATCTATGTTCCATATAGTCCATAAAAAATTTTGAAGTTATATACATCATCAAAAACATGTATACTATCTCCATGTAACTTTTCTATTCATAATATGACATCTGCAACATGTTATGAACAAAACAATATACTATTGTAAACCAAATTCTATACTTAGACACTTTTTTGATTACCAAACACTAAGTATCTTTATTTTTGAAGTTTCCTGTGAACATGTACATTATGTGTTTCCATAAATGACAAAAATTACATATCAAAATTAGCCAATTGTCAACAATTTTCCCCTTTGGCATTGATGGAAAAAAAAAGGGGAAAATTGACTAAGTGACAAAACTTAACTAACAAAATAAATATTACATCTATTACAATTTGTTCAACTTTACATATATGCGCCCCCTTACAATATACTTTACTACTTTTATTCACATTGTATCTCTCTCAAAAATCTCTCCTTTTGATATCTATACAATTTTCACTAAGTATCTCTACCCCTTTGACATCAATGACAAAGGTCAAAATGTCAAGATACTGCCCAAAAATTGTGAAAACTGCTGTCCTTTCCTTATGCTGAAATAATCTTCATATAATCATCAAAATTATCCTTCAAAAATCCATATCTTTGGTCCATGTCTCTTTGGTAGACTCAATTGATGTGAGAATTGCACATAAAGCATATGATGCAATCTCAACTACATTAATATCTGAATACAAAAAGTTTGAATATGTGTCCTTGGCCTTGATACATTCCTCTAACTACTTCTTGAAAAAGATAATTTCAAAGCAATGTATTCTCTGAAATCAAATGTTCTCTTCAAGATCTATTCTTTTCAAAGTTCTAATTTCCTAATGTCACTATGAATATTGGCAACTTGACTCTCAAAATCATCTACTTTGCTAGATGGACACTAGATCTGGCTAGATAAAGCCTCTAGCTCATTCATCTTTAACTTTATCTAACTTTCCAAGTCTTTAGTTAGAGTGTATGATAAGGTACACTTAACATACAAAGTTTTCCCTCCTTCCTGACATTTTTGAAGTTCTTTTATACAAGTATCAAGATTGACTAAGTCATTCTTGATATTCTAACAAATGGTGCTAAACAAGTTAGCATCATGGGAAATTTGAGCCTTCACCTCTGCAACATTCAACATATTTGTAAACTTTTCATCAAAGTATTTTAGCACTACTTGTGCTCTCTGTTCAGGATTTGACTCAGTGTGCTGAACTGCCAATGTGTTGTGTAGTCTATTTTGTTACTTCCATTAGAGTTCTTTGTAAACTCTTCACCTTCTTGTTTTTCTCAATTAGCTTGGTTAGAGACGAGATCAAATCTGTCTGATTGCCATCATCAGTGGATAAACTAGCAAGAGAGAGTGGAGTAGATGAACTAGATGGTTTAGTCTCATCCTCCCTCTATTTTTTTGCTGCTTCTTTAGTTTTTCTCTCTTCCTCTTCTTTGTTTTCATTTTCCTATCTTTCTCTCTTCTCTTTCAATCTTTTCTTTTCTTGTTTTGTTATTTTATTTTTCTTCTCTTCTTTTGCAATTCTTTTCTTTTCTTCATCTTCCTTTCTTTTCTTATCTTCTTCAAGCAATTGTTGCTTGGCTTCTTCTATTTTCTTCTTTTCTGCTTCTAGTAGCCTCTTTTGTTCATTAGTTTGTTTCAACTTATCCTCAATATCCTCGATGGTTGGTTCATTTGGTTCAGAACCACCAAATGGATTGGTATCATCAATGTTAAGGGTAACATTGGTTTGATCAATCTACATGGTGTCACCACTTGTTGATACTTTTGAGGTTCTAGGAGCTATAGGAGATGCTGCCTGTGACTCTGACATCATTTGATTAATTGCTATTGTAGTCTCTCTTCTCAATTTATCCTTCTTACCAATCAATGAATAAAAATGGCCTCAATTTCTTCTTCAAATATGGAGCAAGGTTATTCAATAGTCCTTTTATTTCATCTTCATCATCAATCTTGCATATGGTTCTTAGCATAGACTTCCAAAGTTCAAGGTCTTCTTCTCTTGTAGGAGCCTTCTTCTTAATGAGTCTTGCATATACTTTCTTGTTAATAATGCTCTCAAGGTCCTTCAATTTCAAATTATTTGATACAATATATCTCATAGTAGATATATCTATCTAATCTATCTCAAAATTGTTGCATAAATCTTAGAACTTGTTCATCTAAACAAAGTTTCCCTCATTGGCAATTGCTGTGTTGATCTTCTCAATCTTTGACTTCCAAGGTTGTCGAGCTTTGCCTGCTGCTTGATTAGGTGGAGTCACCTTTTTTTCTTGTTTAGTTTCTTGTTCTTAATCTTCTTCATCACTAGAGTCAATTGTCAACAATTTTTTCTATCTATTTCCTAGTCCTATGGCCAGTTGTTTGAATCTCTTTGTCTTTGTCTCTTTGGCTTTGTAGACACTGCTTCAACTAATCTCTCAAAATTTCTTTTTTGTTAAGTGGGCTAAACATCAAACACTGCTACATATGGAATGCTCTATTTTGAAGATGTCTTAGCAACTGATACTAACAAAGGTTGTATGTTTAGTACACCTTGCTTCATTGTATGTCTTATAGCCTCAGATTCACTTTCTGTCATTCCAACCTTTGATAGTGCTTTCTTCATTATTGAATCAATCTTCTTGTGAGATGCCTTCTTCAAGGTTTGTTGATGAGCATGTTGAGTGATCTCATCAAATGTGCCCAATCTATATTCTGCTTTGTCTCTATCTGAATTTAACAACAAATCAATGTAATTGACTGTAACATCATCATTCAATTCATAGCTCAAGGGATCAAGAAATTTCTCCCGAGGTTCCACTGCTTGAATGTTTGTATGATCTATAATAAATAATATACAAATGTCTTCCTTGAATCTATCCACAACTACAGGTGCAATTCTAAATCTCTGTTTCATCTCATTTTGAAATGTCCTCATTATTATGTTGCTACTATCTAATATCCTATCTATAGGTGTTAGTCTTAGAATGGTTTTTGACAATTGAGTGCCAACACACTTAATCAATTTCTACATTGGAGCCGAGTACACTACATATGCCGAGCCACAAAATGAGTCATGTTAGAAAATCGAACAGGTGCCAAGCAGCCTTCAGGTGCTGAGTGAAGATCAGGTGCCGAGTGAAGATTAAGTGTTGAATGACTTTAGGTGCCGAGCATGATACAAGTGCTGAGTGACATTTGAGTGCCGAGTCATAGATGATGTCGAGCAATACAGAATGCAACAAGTGTCGAGTAAGCTAGTTTAATATAAGTGCCAAGCATTAGAGATTAGTAAGTGCCGAGAAAAACATAATGCACATATGAGTTTGTAACATTACAAATTTAGATGTAAACCATTTTTATGGCTAACATATGATGAATCTCAATGGATCAAAAGATAAGATCGAATATTTTTTTCCCCCATGCAATCAACATGCAGCCAATAAGAAAAATGGAGAAGGCATGTAACCAATAAGAGAAGTGCAAGGAATGAGTCAGAAATAGAGATTCAATATGGATTGTAGATCCATACCTAACCCTAAGTCTTCGAATGTCTTTATAAGGAAGATGAAATTACATTGAACCCTATGATGGATGGACGAGGGTGTTCAAGGGAAAACTATTCTCAGAGTGAAGAGTATCAGATCACAAAGGATCAAGATCAGGGAAAGCAGATCAAGTGCCTGTATTCAACAATTGAAGGATTGTAATCTATCAAGTTTATTATACCTAATATTCTCTAGCAATTGTATTAGGAAGAAAACCTTATGGTGATAGGTTAGCTTACTAGCTATTTTTAAGAGTCCTTTAAATAGGTGATTAAATCCTTTAACAGGGTAACACTTCATGTAAAGTGTTTGAAATCCTTTAACCAGGTCACTATTGATACAGTGTAAAGTGTTTAATAGGGTAGGCCTTTAATAGGGCAGACCATCAGAAGTGGTTAAACTTTATTACTACAGTGATTTTGTGGGTATCATGCCCACCCCAGTTTTACCTTCTTATTTCTAGAGGGTTTCTGGGTTACCAAAATCTCAAGTGTTATGTGGTGATGATTATGTGTTTTTCATAATTGTTTGATATGTTTATATGTATGCAATCTACTTTTAGTTAAAAAGTTTTAATGTTAAAGGTATAGTACTTCTGACTCATCCCTCTCTCAGAAGCATTATTCCTATTTGAATATTCCAAGAATAGGGTGCCTTTTGCATACCTCTGAAATCTTATCCATAGTGCATCTGTCACTACTCATTATGTTTGTGACTAATAAGTAGGGAAATCTCTTAAGCACATGAAAGAATATGTGATTTTATCAATGATTGGAATCTAAACACACCATTCTTTTTTCTCTTAATCTTTTCTAGGTTTTCCAAGAGTTGCATTCTTAGTATTTCACTCAAATTCACTTGTTCTTTCTCAACACATATCTTATATGCTGTATATATGAATCCTACTAAAAGTTCATCTATCTTAGAACTTGCACAAACTGAATAAGCAATAATTCTACTAAGAAATCTCACATCATCTTGTTTGATAGTGTTGATCACCATAGCCTTACTATTGTACACTGTCTTAGAATAGCCTTCAACTTTCTTCTTTACCAACTTATCACCTATAGGTACATTGCCTTGTTTACTAAGACCAGTTACCTCATGAATAAGGTCGACAGAAATGTCAACTACATTATCTTGCATCCACAATTTACCATCATGTATCCTACTCAATATGATTTGCATCCATTCATTTGTGTCTAAATCATAGTAGAAATGATACTTAAACAAGTCTAATTCCCTTAGATTTTCAAATCTGGGTTTCACTATCATGCCATGGTTAAAAACTAGTTCCATATCTTTGTTCATGAATTCACTAACAATCAAGGCAAACTTACAATCCAAATAACTTTCTACATCTTCAAGGTTAAACTATGTTGTTCAAAGTGATAAACAATGCTGAGTTAGGGTTTCCTTCATTAGGTTTAATAGAAACTATCTTTAACTTAGGTCTATCTTTATTCTCAATACTATGTACTACTGGCATATCCATGATCTTATAAAAAAATATCTTTTACTGAACAAATTTGCGGAGAAAATGATACAACACCTCTTTCTAAAAATAGGGTTTTCTTCAAAATTTCTCTAACAAGTCACTTTTGAATGCTCTTTGCTTCAGATGTGTTCGTAATGAAAAGGAAAATCAATTTTGTATTCCATTTATTCATCAACTTGAACTTGCATTAATTGCATACTTTACAAATATAAAAAATTTGTTAATTATGTTCTACACTCAAATAACTATTTAGAATCATCTATTTGATCTTCAAATGTCACCCGAGGTTTACTATAACCTCCTTCTATCATGACAAACATCCTCAAGACTTTGCATCACGAAATTCTCTACAAAAACATACTTTTAATCTTCTGCTATAGAATCAACCTTTACTGCAATACCAGTAACTTTGAATTCTATCATAACTTGTTTCTGTTTAGATGAGCTCTAAATTACAAGTGAGATTAGGTACCATCTAAACACAATTGGATACACCTTTTTCCAACTTCTTTGCCTCTAATTCAGTCTTTGAATGAAGTTCTTAAATTTTGATGTTGTGAAAAAGCTTAATTCAACTTAATTGAATCAAACTCAACAATTGATTTTGATCTTCCTATCTCATCATCATCTAACTTTTCTTTTGAGATATCTATTCCTTTCATGAATGTTTCATTGAGTTCTTTTCAAAGTTCACTCATAATGTTTCTTTGTTCTTCATTTTCTCTACTAGTTCTAGAGTTCCTTTCATGGTTCCTTCTATCATTCCTTCTGTTCTTGAAGTTTCTTCCATTGTTTCTTCTATCTCCAAAGTTTCTATCCATTTTGCAGTACCTCACTATGTGTCTAAAGTTATTTTATAACTAACATACAGGTGCTATGCTTCTAGGATTTTGCTGATCGTCAGGTCCATGGAAATTTTGAGCAATGTGTCCTAAGTTGTTACACTTATAACACATGATCTATCTTCTATCTTCATAAGATCTTCCTTCTCTTGATGTTCTTTCATTAGATCTTCTTCTATCTATAGGGTTAGTATTTCTAGATATTCTACTATTTCTTCTATCATTATCATACTTAGATTTCCTACAATCAATTGCATTATGACCCATACCATGACAATTATGACAATAAAAATTCTTAACATGATTAAATGACTTATTTGTACAATCTCTTTTCATATGACCTATTTCATTACATAAAAAAAACGTACCTCTCAATTCATACATGGTTGTCTTAGGAGTTTCAACTTTCTTTGGTTCATCCAAAATTTCAACTTCCTTGTTTTGATCAACTTCTTTAGGTTTCTCAGAAGATTGATTGGATTGAATCTTATCATTAGATTTGTCTTTTTCTTTTGGATCTGATCTAATCTCAGGTTTCTTTGCAGACATGTTAATCAAATAACCAAGACTAGTCTCATTATAAGTAGGTCTCTATATTGACATTCAATTATCAAGTTTTTCTCTACTAGAATAAAGCTTCTCAAGCTATTGTTTGCATTGTTTTGATTCACCTCTCACAATAGTATTGTACTTATGGAGTTCTTCATGATCTTCTTTTAATGTTTCAAACTCATTTGTTTTATTTTCCAGACTTGCTCTTAGATCTTCATTTTTATTCTTCAAATCAGATTCAACTTTGCTAGGATCAATTCTCAAAGTCAACTTCAAATTTGTAATCTTCAACTCATGCTTCAAGATCTTGTATTCTATTTTCAACTTTGAATAGTCATCATCACTAGTTCCATATTTAGTGGATTCATGCTTGGATTTTAGATGATCAATCTTTTCCTTCAATTGACCAATGTATACTTTGGAGTCTTCGTATCTGTCCTTTAGCTTATCTCTTTCTTTAGTAAGGAGATCAATTTGTTCAAGAGCTTCTTCAAGGTTCTTCATCAGCTATTCCATATCCATAGGGATCTTACTTAAGCTATTAAGCCTCTTCAAAGTAACTATTCTTTGATACCAATTGTTAGAAATAGGGATTACTAGGGGGGGGGGGGGGGGGGGTTGAATTAGTAATCCACAAACTTTAGTTGCCAACTGGATATTATTATTTACTTTAACAACCATGCATAACAAAGCAATAAAGTAATGCTGAACAGTAATAGTAACAATGCACAAAGATAACTCATAACACCACATTTTGTTAACTAGGGAAACTTTGGCCAAGGGAAAACCCCAGTGGGGATGATACCCACTAGACAATATACTGATATATAAGTTCCTTGTTAGAGGATGGACCTTGTTAGGAGTCAATGAAAAAATTTAGTATAAGCAGTCCTTGTTAGGAGACTTTCAATCCCTATTAGGAGTTGTGGTATAATGTATGCAAGAAGAGCCCACTACCCAAACATGCAATTTCAACTACAAGAAGAGCTTACTACTCAAACAAGTAATTTATTGTTATTTTCCTTCCTTGACTGATCCCTAATCTTTAGCTCAATCTTAGATCACCAGATAACTCATATAAAACTTCACATGTATTGCTTTCACAAAATTTTGCTCACTTCACAATCTTACAAGATAGCACTTACAAGCACTTCACAACTTCACAATCTTATCACAAAATGTCCTTTGCATAAATACCATTCCTTTACACAAATTACTACTGGGTCAGCTAAGACCAAAATTCACCTTTCCAAGTTAAAGTAAACATCTAGGATGTCATCCCTAATTGGAAAAGGAATCATTTTGTAAACAAAATAAATTTTTCCTTCAATTCTAATGTCCTACTTCATCAAAACATGATTATCTCTATTTTGTATAGTTTGTACAAACTTTCAAGATTATACACGTCATCACCAACATGTATGCTATCTCCATGTAACTTCACTATTCATAATATGATGTCTACAACATGTTATGAACAAAATAATACATTGCTGCAAGCCAAACTCTATACTTAGACAATTTTCTGATTACCAAACACTAAGTATCTTTATTTCTAAGGTTTCCTATGAACATGTACATCATGTGTTGCCATAAATGACAAAAATTACATATCACTATTAGCCAATTATCAAAAATTTCTCCTTTTAGCATGAATGTTGATGCTATTCCTATGGGAGAGTATCCTAGCATTACCAGAGACATGACTTAGAGGTTGTGTGTTGCATTCATGCCATATTTTTTTGTTGATGTCAATAAACATGTTATTCTATAAAGACTGGTAGAGTAGTAGATAGAGTTAGCTTTTCTAGGATAGAGGAATAAATATGTGGACTTTGGATAATGCTATACAAAGTAAGTAGATACTACAGTTAAGAGTGCATGTGGAAAAATGAAGACAACATAGAGTTATTGAAGATTTGGTGAAGACAACATTCAGATAGAGTTCCTGTATAGTAGTTACTGATGTTTGGATTATACCTCTTAATAGAGATAGAATTTGGTTAAGTGGACTTGGACAAAGGTAGAAGACATGATGAAGATACCATGGTCAAACATGCACATCTATATGAGTGTCCAGTAAGGAGTTATGAAGACTCTAAGTGGATAGTTTGTTTGTAATTATGCAAAAGTATAAAGAGTAATGTAATGTATAAATTTAATCTCTTAAGATGATCCTATATTATTATTTTAAATTGGGAAAGCCTCAATGCCAACTCAATAATTTGTTTTAGGACTTGGTATAAAGGAAGGATGATTTCCTTAGTTGTAATCATCAAGTGTGGATGCTATGTAATATGAGTATGCAGATTTGTATATAAGATTGAGTGAACCTGATAGAAAATATTTTTTTGATCAGAGAAGTATATGGTGTAGTTAAGGCATGGTGAGCTTAAAAAGTGACTATATTTGGTAAGAAGTTGTTGTTGGGCAATTGTATACTTATATTATTCTAAGAAGGATTGTACTAAGGCTACTTGGACAATGATTTCAATGGTCTTTCCTAAAGCTATTTGGATAGTTGGTCCTTCTATCTTCCATTCACTTCCTAACAAGATTGGTACAACTCCTCATACAGTTTGCGTTAGTATGAATGCTCATGATATTCCTATGGGGGAGTATTCTAGCAATAGAGAGACAATTAGCATGACTGTGTGTTGCATTGATGACTATATTTTTCATTAATGTCAACATACTAATAAGATTAGTACAGTAGAAGACAAAGAATGAGGTCATATAGATCAAGTACTAAAGATGAAGTCAAGTGCATTCAAAGATATGTTGTACATTGTTTCCTAATTATGAAGTTAAGTGTGCATACATAAAGTCAAAGATATGTGAGAGTTATTTGTAATTTATGAAAGATAGTTAGTAGACAGAGTTCTTGAGAAGTGGTTTTCAGTGTTTGCATTATATCTTATAATAGGGATAGAATTTGGATGAATGAAATAAGACATATATAGTAAACAAACAGATGATGATGTCAACTTATGTGTGAAGTTTGAGGTCGTACACTTCAGAAGTTGTGAAGATTGTGAGCCAACAACATTTTGTAATTATGAAAAGATGTAATGAATTGTATTATCTAAATGAGGTCCTATTATAATTAATTGGGAAAGCCTCAAGGATGACTCAATGAATTATTTTGAGGACATGGTATAAAGGAAAATTATTTTCCTTGTGATGAAGTGTATTTGTGTTGAAGAAGAAAGTGATGCGAATTTAGTAAATGGAAGTGATCAAAGAGATCATTTTGATGCAAAGTTTAAGATCTAATATTGAGATCTAATAAGTGTTTCAATATGGTAGTGGCATGGTAAGAGGATAGAGAAAGAGTTTGAGATATTGAAGTTAGTTGCATTTCTATTATTCTAAAAGGAATAATACAAAGGCTAGTTGGACAATGAGTTTAGTGGTCTTGCCCCTAAAGCTATTTGGATAGTGGGCCCATCTACCTTCTAAAACTCCTAATAGGGTTAGAATCTCCTCAAAGGGATTCAAAGTCTTCTAATAAGGACCAATATGTACTAAATGTATTTCATTGGCTCCTAAAAGAGTCCATCCTCTTACAAGGAACTTATATATTAGTACATCATTTTGTGGGTATCATCCCCACTAGGGTTTTCCCTCTGATCAAGAGTTTCCTTAGTTAACATATTTGGTGTTATTGTTTATTTCTATCTTCTTATTGTTTTTGTTTATATTGATCACATGTTTGAAGTTTAAAAAGATTGATAAATTTATATTGATCAAATAACTAATTCATGCACTCTCAGTTATCTTGGTGGACTTTACTTTCTATCAATTGGTATTAGAGCATCAAGTCCTTGAAGAAAAATCTTAACAACTTAAGGGGATCAATGCAGGTGTCTAGGATATTGGCTGATGGTAAATAATGAGAAGACCATTGTTGAAGAAATAGAACTTGAAGAATGTAGTGAAGTTGAAAGACATGTTTTCACATGTACCATTCTTGCCAAAGAAGCAATTTTTTCATCTTTCCTTGAAAATGAATATAATTAGGTAAAATCCTTGGTAACATTTCATAAAATTTAGGAAAATTTATAATCTACCTTTGAAGGTGATAAGCATGCTAAGAGAATCAGATTGTAAAACTGGATATGTTAATTTCAAGAAGCTAAAATGATGAAAGATTTTGCAAAATATCAGAAATTGTTGCAAGAATCAAGTCATGTAATGGAACTAAAGATGAAGATGAGATCATATGGAATATCTTGAAGAATTTGACACCACCATTCAAAAAAATAGTGCAGATGATTGAGGAAGTGATACCTTGTGTTGAGAAAGTTTCCAAAGTGACTCTTCATGGAAGATTAGAAGCAAAAAAAGTAAGATTGAAACTGTTTGGAGATTTTTCAAGAGTGGATAATTCTTTTCATGCATTTAGTGATCTCCCTACCTTATCAAGGAGTGTAATCACCAATGGATATTATGTTAGTAGTAGCAGATTGAGATCTGAAGAAGATAAAAAGATTGAAGCAAGAATTACCTTGCTTGTGAAGAGAAAACTAGATGGTAGGAAAATATTTAAATTTCCTAAGAGAGTAAAGAGGGATAAGAATAATTTCAATTCTAGAAGGCCTAGAGAATGTTTGTATGAAAATGATGATGAATTTGAAAAAAATGAGTGGAAGTGATTAGAATTTTTTGCTATAAAAGAAGAAAATTTTGAAAAAGAAATCAGAGAGGAGAAAGCCCTAGTGTCACAAGTTGAGAAGAAAGTTGATCAGATAATAAACAATGGTTGTTCAAATCTTATGATTATTGATTTACATAAATTTTTAAGTTAAATAGCCATGATGGAGGAATTTTTAAAGTTGGTAACAATGTGACTTGTCATGTCAACATAATATGATCTATTACTCTTGATGAGAAAATTAATATAGATGATGTTTAATTTGTTGATGGATTAAAACATAACCTATTGAGTGTTGGACAATTGATTGATAAGGGATATCAGTTATAGTTCATAGAAAAGACATGGATCATCATGAATAAGAGTGGCAAGATGATTGGAATTGGTAGAAGATCCATAAATGATTTCTTTCAATTGAGCCCTATAAAGATGATATGTTTGATTGCTAAAGTTGATAATAGTTAGTTGTGGAATAGAAGATTTTGTCATATAAATTTTGATAATATTGTGAAAGTAAGTACTATATTTTTTGTTAGGGATTGACCTAAAAATATGAAGCCTACTAATGTTGTGTGCAAGGAATGTGTTAGGGCTAAGCAGAAGAAAAATTCTTTCCCTAGCAAGAAATTCACTACAAGATCAAAATTGGAGATTTTTCATATAAGTCTGAGTGCTCCTACAAAGAGAAGAGGATTATATGGTGAAAATTACTTCATGATTATTGTTGATAACTTTACAAGGATAATGTGGGTAGCATTCCTTAGAAAAATTCTAAAGTATTTGATAAGTTTAAGTTGATTAAGAATAGAGTTGAGAATGAGTTTGGATTGAAGATTAAAGGTTTAAGATCTGATAGAGGTGGATAATTTACCTTGAATGATTTTAATATTTTTTTTTATGTGAATGAGATTATGAGGAAAATATTATCCCCTAAGACTCTTGAGAATAATGGTATTGCTAAAAGAAGACATAGGCTAGTAATAGAAGCAACAAGAGCTATAATGTTTGAGAATGATGTATCAAAGATATTTTGGAGAGAAGTAGTTAATACATTATTGTATACAATGAACATAGTGCATATCAAATAACATACACAAACAAGACACCTTATGAACTATGGTTCACACATGCACCATTAGTGAAGTATTTCAATATTTTTGGAAGTAAATGCCATATCAAGAGAGATGATGATATTGGTAAGTTTGATACAAGAAGTGATGAAGGTATATTTCTTGGTTGTTCATTGAAAATAAAAATCTTATAGATTGTTAGATGTTTTAATTAGAGAATGAAGACTATTGTTGAGAGCACAAATGTAAAACTAGATGAAAAGTTTGGAGTTCAAGAGAGAATGCTTGATTATAATTATGATGATGAAAAAGATAATCCTAAGCCTATCCAAGAGAATTTTAAGACTATTTAAGAGAATAACAATGGTTTGTAGAATGAAATTCAAGTTGTGGAACAGAGAGGGGAACCGAGATTTGAGCCTAGACCAGAAATAATAGTTGAGATAGTGACACTAACACCAAACAAGAATTTGATAAAGAATCAACTTGTTGATTAGATTATTGGAAGAAAAGGTAAAGGAGTTATGAAAATAAATAGAATACATGAAGAACCATGTTTGGTTTCTCAATTTGAACCTAGGAATAGAGATGGAGCATTTAAGGATGATCATTAGATTCAAGCAATAATGGAAGAACTAGATCAGATTGTGAAAAATGATACATGGGAATTGGTCCCTAGACTAAAAGACAAAAATATTATAGGAACTAAGTGGGTTTTTAGAAACAAGAAGAATGAACAAGGTGAACTTATGAGAAAAAAATAAAGATTGGTATGCAAAGGACATTCACAACAAGAAGTTATAGACTATGAAGAGACATTTTTAAATGTTGCTAGGATTGAAGTAGTAGGGATGTTCTTGGCTTATGCAGAAAATAAGAAGTTGAAAGTGTATTAAATGGATGTAAAGTCAACATTTCATAATGAAGAACTTGACAAATAATTCTACATTGAGTAGCCTAAAGGATTTCCTTTGAAAGAAGAAGGAGATATGATATGCAAGTTAAAGAAAGTGTTGTATGGACTAAAGAAAGAATCTAGAAACTGGTATGCGAGGTTGGATTATCATTTGAAAAAAATTGAATTTTCTAAAGGTATTTCAAATAGTAACTTGTATCTAAAAGAAATTGGGAATGGTTTGTTGATTATTGTGATATTTGTGGATGGTCTATTATCTGGAGGTGATGGTGAAGCAAGTGAAAAATTTGCTGATAAAATGAAGAATGAGTTTGAGATGAACATGATTGGTGAGATGAAATATTTATTCGGTTTATAGATTGAATAGAATAGTGATGATATTTTCCTATCACATACTAAGTATTTGAAAGACTTACTAAAAATATTTGGCTTCAAAAGTTGTAAGTCTATTAGTAAACCTATGATAATTGGTCACACATTATCTACAAAAGATGAGACACTAACTATTGAGAAGAAGAAATACATATCTATGATTGAAGGTTTACAATAGTTGAATCACACAAGACCAGATATAGAAAATGTAGTTGGTATAGTAGCAAGATTCAAAGATTATCCTAAGGAATCACACTATGCAATAGTAAAGAGAATATTCAAATATTTGAAGGGTACACCTAATTTTTGGTTATTGTATGATAGATAAAATGATTTTACTTTGTGTGCATATACTAATGCAGATTGTGAAGGTAGTATGGATGATAGAAAGAGGGCAAGTGGTTGATCATTTTTCCTTAGAGGAGAATTGGTTTGTTGGTTAAGCAAGAAATAATATTGTATTTCAAAAAGTACAATAAAAGGAGAGTATGTAGCAGAAAGAAACAATTGCAATCAAATGATGTGGATGAAATAGATGCTAAAGGATATCATGATAGAGTTTTCAGAACTTGTTATCATACATTATGATAACACAAGTACAATGAGTATGTCTAAGAATTATGTGTTTTTGATTAGATAAACATGTTTTACAAGGACCCTAAAACTTGAGAGTTAATACAAATCAGGCTAAAAATAAGTGTTAGAAGCCTAGCCACTAAAGAAACAAGTCTAAAGGCTGAAGAAGCACAAGGCCTAGCCAAATAAACTAAGGCCAAAGATAAGGCCAAACCAAAAAGAAAAAATGAAAAAACCAAAAGCCAGAAAAAAAAGCCAACCAAAAAGTAAAATAACAAGAACTACTCCTCGATCTTTCTTTCCAACTCCTGCATGACCTGTGCAGCCTCCTGTGCCATCTTGTTCTCCTCAGCCTCCTGTTGGTGAGTCCTGAGATCTTCTTGGTCCAGAGTAGAAAAGGTGATACTAGTGGTATTTTCTTCATTGGATCTGGCTTTACCCCTATCTTTTCCTTCAACATCCCCCTGCATGCCTCTATCTTTAAGCCACTCAGTTAAAGATAAAATGTTGTTATTTATCAAGTTGAGAAGAGAGATCATTTGGCTTGATAAATTGTGATTATAAATTTCTAGATTGTGGATCCTCCTTTCTGCCAGGCTATGCCTATCACCATAATATATCCCTTTCTTTAGGCCTTTAAGATTCTTGGCTCCTTCCATTTGAAGCACTTTCTCCTTAACCTCCTTTAGCTCGTAAAAAAGCCGCTTGATTGACCTAAAATTATCAACCATGCTGTTGTAGGCATTTTTCAAGAGGTTCATCCTAGATTCCCTGGCATTATCAAAGATAGCCACTATCGCAGGGTTAATGAGCTCTTCAAGATGGGGTTCATCTTGATTTTCCACCAAGATGTAGGGGTTCATCACTTCCCTAAAAATTCCCATTTTCAAGGTCCCCACATTAAAATTTCTCCATGCTTTCCTCCTATCTTTGGCTAGCACCTCCCCACTCTTAGCACCAAAACTGTCCTGAGTCTGCTCCTCCGGATGGGTCTGGGGATGGACATGAGAGAGAGGGATCAAGGAAGAGTCCAGGCCCTACTATAACCTCTCATCCTCTATGCCCACCCTCTTGCATTTCTTCCCACCATGGGAACCCATATTTTCCTCCTGCCTTTCCTTTTCCTCTTCTTCAGACTCCATCACCTCCTCTTCATCATAGGTGTCCTATTCCTCCTTCTCAGTCTTCTTTTGTCCATGTATTCTTCTATTCCTCCTTCTCAGACTTCTTTTGGCCATGTCAGGAATCCATATTTTCCTCCTATCTAAGAATTATGTGTTACATTCTAAGACAAAGAACATATAAATTAAGTATCATGTCTTGAGAGAGAAAGTTGTAGAGAAAGAGATCATATTTGAATACATTAATACAAAGGAGTAGATTGTCAATATCTTTACAAAGCCTTTGTCTAAGAATACATTTGAGTATTTGTGAGACATTATTGGGGTTATGCCCTTTTCTACTTCAGAGTAGATGATGTAGAGATTGCATCAATCGAATGGTATAGAGCACCATTGTTTATTTGAACTGAATGCTGATGCTTCCTCTATGGGGGAGTATTTTTGATTGCATAGAGTTATGGACTCTTTGTGGCTTTTATTTAACAATTTATTTTGACACATGAGTTGGTTGAAGACATTGACTAGTTGATTGACATAATGATGTATTTTTCATTGATGTGAATGGGGGAGAGAGTGCATGAAAAAGATCTCCTAAATATTAGGGAGAGAATTCATAGAAAGATAAGAAAAACAAATAGGGAGAAGTATATCAATGGGGAGTAGTAGTTGTTTCTAAGAGTGTCAGATTTGATTAATAAATTGGATTTGAAAGATTAAAGTAAAGACAATAGTAGAGTTGGGTTTTGTATTCTTGGAACTTAGATGTTTTTCATCTATGCTGCAATCAATGCCAGAGAGGAAGAATTTTAGCATGAATGATGATAATATTCCTATGGGAAAATATCCTAGCAATAGAGAGACAATTAGGATGACTATGTGTTTTATTCATGATTATTTTTTCCATTGATGTCAACATACTAAGACAATTGGCAGTAGTAGACAAAGAATGAGATTGTATGGATTGAGTACTGAAGATGAGGTCAAGCCTAGTTGGGGACATGTTCTACAATATGTCCTAATTGTCTGGTTAAGTGTGAATAAAAAAATTCAAAGACCTATGAGAGTTATTTGTAATTTATAGAAGACATATGTAGACAAAGTTCAAGAGAAGTGGAATTTTAGTGTTTGGATTATATCTTCTAATAGGGATAGAATTTGGATCAGAAAAGTGAGATAGAGATAATAGACAACCTATTGATGACATTAGTAAGTTCACAAAGTTTGATGTCACACATGTGAGAAGTTGTAAAGACTGTGATTTGATAATATTTTATAATTATGAAAAGTTGTAATGAATTATATTATCTTAATGAGGTCCTATCATAATTAATTGGGAATGCCTCAAGGCTAATTCAATGAATTATTTGAGGAAATGGTATAAAGGAGAGTTATCTTCTTTTTGATGAAATTTATTTGTGTGAAGGAAGCATGTGATATGCAAATTTAGTAAATGTGAGTAAGTGATCAAAGGGATCATTGTGATGCAAAGTTGAAGACATGGTATTGAGATTTGAGAGTTGTTACAATACAATATTGGCTTAGTAAGAGGACAAAGAAAGAGTTCAAGATACATAAGTTAGTTGCATTTCTATTATTTTGAAAGGAATAATACATAAGCTATTTGGATAGTGAGTTCACTAGTGTTTCCCCTGGAGCAATTTGGACAATGGTTCCATATTCCTTTTACAACTCCTAATAGGGTTGGAATCCACTTACAAGGATTCAAATTATCCTAGTAGGGATTGATATGTACTAAATGTATTTCATTGGTTCCTTATAGAGTCCATCCTCTTACAAGGAACTTATGTATTAGTAAATTATTTTTTGCGTATCATCCCCACTATGGTTTTCCCTCAGATCAAAGTTTTCCCTAGTTAACATATTTGATATTATTGTGTATCTATACCTTCTTATGGTTGCTATTTATATTGATCACATGTTTTAAAGTTTAATAAGGTTGATAAAAATTGTATTGATCAGATAAATGATTCACCCCCAACTCTTAGTTATCTTAGTGGACTTTACTTTCTAACAATTAGAATCTCCTAACAAGGATTTAAAGTCTCATAACATGGACTGATATGTATGACACATATTTCATTGACTCCTAAAATGGTCTATTTTTTTACAAGGAACTTTAATATGAGTACATCATTTTGTGGGTACCATCCCCACCAAGGTTGTTGGAAATATAGAAGAAGTACCTGAAGGGGTGGGAGGTGGGGGGGGGGGGGGGGTTGAATTAGTTACTACTAAAATATTACAGATCCCTTGGATGTTAACAATAAAACTGATTGCTACTAATGTTCGATAAACACATAGAAAATGATGTAACTCAGTAAATGCAAAGTGTGATTTACTTTTAACTAATCTTAAAACATTAACAATGATTAATTTGGAAACATAAGAGAAATAACATAAACACATGAGACACCAAGATTTAACATGGAAACCCAAAATGGGAAAAACCACCAAAGTGACTAGTTACTATTTTCACTCTTCTAAAATGAGCCTTGTTAGGAGCCAACACAGTTAAAGGTTACAAAACACACTGTTAGGTGTGACCTTGTTAGAGGATTTAATCACCCTATAAGGAGTGGCCTTGCAAAAGGTCTTAAAATAATTCTATGGAACTATCACCTTGTTAGATGATTTACAACTGGCTATTAAACCAACTCTGTTAAGAGATTTTAGATCACTGCTACAATGGTAAGAAAGTAACAATGAAATGACCTGATTGTGATGCAACTAATTTTTTTTAATTATAGATCTCTATTCTACTTCATACTAGATTCTTATTGATCGAATAAAGCTTTTCTTCTCCACAAGGATACCTACTTATCCTTCAAGTTCACTCTCACTCTTACTTTCTTAATTTAATCAACACACTTGCATACACACACTAAAATCTCAACTTGACCTTTCATTTATACCATCCAGATTTTCAAGTGAGCTCAATTACAAATTAAAATAGCCAATAATCATCACCATACTCAGCTAGAAACAATACTTAAAATAATTAAGCTTTTTATGTCAAAACAACAAAATACTTCATTGGCCAACCCTGCTTAATAAACACTAGTTCTCAGACATTTTCCTATGTTAACCAATAGAAGCTTGGTTAACATTGTGAACTTGCAAAATCCTTTGGCAACAAAGTGAACTTGGCGAACACTGACTCTGTCCAACTTTCGTTTACTAACCATGAGAACTTAGTTAACACTGATTCCTACCATAATTCTTTCGATGCCCATGTGAGCTCAGTAGACACTATCTTCATAGAGTAATCTTTTAGGAATGCTCGATAGACAAGAAAAACTATCTTGCTGACTAAGTGAGCTTGGTAAGCACTGAAAAACAACTGATATGACATTTGTGTAACATCAAAGACAATACATAATTAGACAATTGCATCCAACAATCTCCCTCTTTGGCATTGATGACAACACAACATGTCATAGCACAATGAAATTTGATTACAAGACTTTCTTTGATAGAAAGTTTCTCCCTCTTATATTTTTACCAAAAACTTCTTTTCTTTCATGTAGTAATCTTTGTCTATGAACGAATTACATAACTTCTTTGATAATATACTTCTCTCTTAAAAAAATTTTCAGAAAGATATGATAGTAAAATTCTCTCTCTTTGACAACACATGCCAAAGACAACACATATCAAATTAGTATCAATGTACCTTGAGTACTAACTCATATGCAATATTTTCTTATGGTGCATCAACTGATTGATCTTCAACTTGGTTTTTATTGATGCATTACTAAAACTTTATTTAGTGAGCTTCAGATAGGGGAATGACCCCTGACTTTGTTGGAAATATTCAAGATATGATAGATTACTGAGAGGGGAGGGGTGAATCAATAACTCCAAAACTTTAAATTTTTTTAGTACTTTAACCATATATACTAGTCACCATTCATTCATCTAATCTACTGCATAACTGAGAGATTAAACATTCATAACACATGTACACAGTGATTTGGTGACCCAGAAACCTTCCAAATAGAAAGAAAAACTAGGGTGGGGATGATACCCACAAAACTTTGTTACAGTAGTATGAAGTTGGCCTATTAAGGCTTACATTGACCACTTCTAGTGATTTTCCCTATTAGGAGCATAAAGGACTGCTAGGTCCACCTTGTTAGAGGATTTACAAACATACACTGAAGTATGCACTTTGTTAGGAGATTTATACAAAGATTTTTAAGTCTACCCTGTTAAAGGATTTACAAAATTGATTCACCTGTTAGGATGAAATAGTGGATCTACTTACAAACTTGATTTTCTAATTAGATCCTTGATGTATAGATCACCTCTTGTGACTGATAAATATTTACTGCTCCTTGTAGACCTTGCTGAATATTCTACTCTTCTGCTGATTTGCAATTACACTTCTCGAAAGGTTACATGTCTCTCTTGATACTCTGATCCACATCAAATTTTTTTTTGCAAATGATATAATACATTACATATATATACCATTCCAATAATTACAATTTCAAGGTCAGCTAAAACACAAGTGAACAAAATATTACTGAGTTAGCCAAACAATAAATAACTCAGGTTCACTGAACTAACTCGGTGACCTTTTGATACTCGTCATCCACTGCATTACTCGGCATCATCATGCACTCGATAGAAGTGAAGGCTCAGTCCATACTAATCACCTAACATAGTTCTAAACTTGGTAACCATTGGAAACTCGGTGGATATAGTATCACTCAGTAAAAACTGAACCCTTCATTCACCTTGCTTTCACTTGGTAAACATTATAGTTTCATTACTCGGTAAACACTGTGCTTCCATCAATCAGTAGACACTATGCTTCCATCACTCAATAAAAATTGTAAAATTGGTAGACACTACTGGATTATACATTCACTCAGTAGCTATACTTAGCTCGGTTAACACTAGAATGCTCGGTGTGAACTGCGAAGCTCAGTGTAAACTGCTTAAGTGATGAATGTACAAGGTTACCATTGAATGCTTGGTATACATTATAGACTGAGTGATGAGCTCAGGTAGTTATATTGATACAGATAAGTGTTGTCACTAATGGTAATAATAACTTAATGTTAACAATCTCCCCCTTTGGAATTAGTGACAAAACACTTATAAGTCAAAACATATGTACACAGCCTGACTGAATGAATTTAGGTTTTTCAAAATTGATCTTTGTAGAACTATTGCATAAAAAATATACTTATGTACACATGCAAACTTTATTGTGTGCTAACTCCCCCTATCACTTATAGTGATACCTCTCCTTATTTATTATGCTAAATCTCTGAATTTCTAAATCTCTCCCCCTTTTTGACAGTAATGCCAAAGGAATGCATATATACAATTTATATGGCTACACCAAAGTGAGTTAGAAATTATTGATGTACCTTAAGGATGGTTGCAAAAGTACTATCCCAAGTCTGCTACAAAATTTGATAGGTGGAGAGGAAAATTTGAACTTCTGCTAATAATTGGATCAAGTGATCAGCCACTGAGAAGTTCTGATCTTGGACCAATGTTTTGTAGTGAATAATATGTTTATACATTGTGTCCATGATAGGCAGGATCATGTTTTGGATGTCTATGAGTGTAGACCAGATCCTTGCTTCCTCTCTCAATAGTTTTGCCTATATATCTGCCAAATATCTAGTCTTGGTGTGATGGGAGGTTGTGGAGGAGGAGTCCATCATAGAGGAACTTTATTGCATATCAAAGTCAATCTTATTTAACTTATCCTTTATTTCTTTGGTGAAGCTAGAAACATCACAAAATTTAGCAAAAAGTGTTGCTGCATTATTAATTTTTTTTCAATATTTCCCAAAAATGTTGACAATTCAACTTGCTTTATTGCTATCTTTTGAGCAATGTGCTCTAGCACCTTATTATCAAATTTATTTTCAGCTTTCTCAATAAGTTTCTCTTATCCAGAAGAATCCTCATTAAATTTATATACAACCTCTTCTAACTGAATCAAAATGTGTTGAGTAGAATCTACTTCAACACCTATAGCATCTGTAATTATATTCTTGGCATTCTCAATTATTCTGTATTCCTTATCCCTTTCAGACCTTAACTACTTCTATGTATCTTTCATCTCTATGAGTTGACTGGCTAACCTCATCTCTTCAATGGTAGCATTATCATAGTCAATCTTAGGAATCACTATCTTAGTGTCTAGGTCAAAATCTTCATCAATTTCTTTTCTAGTGATCAGAAGTTTTAATGGATGCTTTTGTTTGACTTATGTCATAACTGGTTTGACCTTAGAAACATACACAATAGTGGAGATGGAAGGGCTAGCAGTGAAAATTTGGATAGGACTTCAGGATTGAATGCCAATAGGAGTATTAATCGGATAAAAAATTGAAACACTTTCAAAAAATGGTATCATACTCGGTAGAGTACCCATAGTAGAACTGATTGGAGTGGAAGTGGATATAGATGATACTAATGGAAAAAAAACTGTAGAACTTGCTAGAATTGGTGAAGACAAAATTGTGGAACTTACTAGAACACTTATTGTTGATGAAGGAGTTGAGGAGGTTGACTCAATAGCTGAAGAAGTGATAGACAACTCAGTAGATGAAGTGCTTGGCACCTCTATTTTAGATACCTAGAGCTGGGAGGTGGTGGGTGAAGATTGAGCAATTGATGTGGCAATTGTGCTTACAATCTCACTTGCAAAAGCTGTCTCCAAAGTGGATGTAATAGTTTTCAATGGAGAGTGAGGAAGGGATGCAATCACTTCTACTGCAATTTTAACTAGATCTTCTTCTTCCTCATGTGCTTCTTCCTCCTTGTCTTCTTCCTCTTTTTCTTTCATAAGTGCATGCAACTCTCCTAGAGTAACTATGATGGATGGAGTGCTATCAAAATCATCACTGTCACTGCTATTATCATCCTTGATCTCAACTGGATCTTCACTAGGCTTTTACAGATGATAGATGTTCTTCCACATGTTTGTTGCATCATTTACAACATGCTCAATGTGTTTAATTAAGATCAAACATGTATGAAATCTAATCATCATTTTACCTTCATGGTTCTTCATTGCTACCTTTATTTCTGCTCTAGTGAGACTCGGTAGAAGATTCTTCAAAGATTTCTCATATATGTCTTTGACCATTTGGGTGGCTAACTCCCATCTCGTTGCAATCTCTCCAATAGTTCTTTGGAGATTTGAGAGGCAAGCTGGTCCGAGGAGTATTTGTATTTACCCATCTTATTGAGTACCAGTTCCTCAATTTGCATTTTCTTAGCATCAATTCTTGTTTCAAATTTCAATGCCTTGAAATTTGTGATGCCAGCTCCTTCTTCCAATTGTTTAAGCCTTTCCTCAAATATGGGTGGAGGCCTGACTAGTATAGGTTCCTGCTTGCCTTTTCTAGTTCTTCTGGAGAATACTGGAATGGTCTTTTTCTTAGGTTTGGTAATAGTTACCTTACCTTTCTTCTTTGGTTGTTCCTCTTCAAATTCATGTTCTTCTTTTTCTTCTTCTCCTTCTTCTTCTTCATCATCTTCTTCATCCTCACCTTTTCCCTCGGTAAGCATAAGAGGACCGGTAGCATTTTTTAATTTTTCTATCCTTCTCTTGCCTTTGCTTATGGCCTGGGGTAGCTTGATTTCAAGCTCAATTCTGGCCTTTGCCTCATCATATGTTCTAAAGATTGGTTTCCTTGGATCTACTAGCTCATTCACCAGTGCTTCAATAATATTTCTGGCCTCATCAATATTTACCTCATAAGGAAGAGGTTTTACCCATGCAACTCAAGGTCTGACTACTTGAATGTGTACCTTATCACAGTCAAACATAAAGCATAGACCATCTCTTTAGTCTTCAACTAATTTTGGTGGAATTAGAACCTGTTATTCATTCTCTCCTTGAAATCTTCAAAATAATTGTTCATGATGCTATCAAAATTTTCACCCATTTCTGCTACAAACTCATTTCTCAGATACAAAATTGGAATGTCTTTTCTCCATACAACTGTTACTTTTGATGGAAAGAATTTTTGAACATAGAAAAATAGATAGATCAATAGAGAGATGAATTTACAAGGATTATTCTTTAAAGTCCTTATACTATCCATATTTTTATTCAATTATCTCAACAATAATTTTGACAAATCAAATTCAAGGTTTTTCTTTACAATTTTAAAAGCCAAATCCATAGCTTCACAAGGTACACTGTTCAATTGACTAGAGCTATAGATTTTGTGGGCAATGACATGAATTCAAAATCTTAGTTCGACATCTAATATAGTGCTAACCTTTAAAGGTCTACCATCCCACTCGGCTAGGGTTTGCTTCTATAACTCCTCCGGACCTAGGGTTTTGGTAACCTTCACTTTGTTCAGCATAGGGAGACCTATGATTTTGTGAATCATCTTCTTTGTAATCAAAACTGGCTAATCTAACCATAGTTGCCTATACCTAATTGATTTAGTATGGAAGCTTCTAGGCATATGTGAGATACGAGTCAAGCCTTTGATTTCAAGATGCTTGTATTCGAGTTTCAGAGAGCCATCTACACTCATTTCTCCTAGGGCATTGTCCATCTCTAGGTTTCCAATTTCTTGAATAGAACATTTGAAATGAGTAAGAATATCATTGATAAGAAGTACCTTAGGTGGAATTTTCGATTGAGCTCCATTCGGGTTGAGTGATTCTGCAATGGCCGGAACAATTTTCAAGTTGGGCGCTTTCCATTCTGTACCCTTTACAAGCATTTTTGAACCTCTTTTTTTCTTAGTGTCATTGCTACTCTTGGATGCCATTGCTGCTCGGTAAGTGTAAGAAAATTTTGAACAAATTGTCCACTTTAAAATCACTTGAAATCGCTTGGAGTTGCTTGGAATTTGCTTGAAATTTCTTAGCTCTAAAATTGCAATGAAGAATGAAATCGAATTCTGCCCTTTTGACAAAATTTTTGCCATAAATGCTTGGTATGAAGGTAGCTAAGATGACATAGTGTTTGAAAGGCTGTCATTCATTTTCTCGGTAGAATCTTGCAACTCAATGATCGAACAAAACTTTTAGTTATTCCTGACCTAGCTCGGTAAGGTCTTCAATCGACTTTCCTCGGTAGATGTAACTCGATGATAGATATGTTTTCTTTGATCTTTGTGTATTTGGAATACTGATTTGATCATTTTGCTTTCTTGCATTTAGAACTACTCTAGATATAGCTTGATGATACAGTTCTAGATCCTTTATGAATCTAATTGGAAATGATGGAGTCACCCACTTCTTGAGTGACATTGCCATCACTTGAACTATCTTTCTCAGTAGATTTTGGAATCCACTGTTGCCTCATTTGCTTCCAAATTTTTTTAGCTTTAGCTTTCCTTTCATCTTCAACTCTTCTTATATTCATGTAGTTTTTAGCTATATGAACGAGTTCAGTGCATGTATAACTTCTTACTATTGTGTCTCTTTTCCTTAAGTGATGCCTTGAGCAGTCTTTGCCAATGTGTCCATATTCTCCACAATAATGACATCTGCACCAGGTATTGTAATCCCATCCAAAGATTTCTTTAACAAGTTGTTCAGTTGGATTGAATGATTTGGATCTGCATTGGAATGCCTTGTGACCATGCTTCTTGCACTTGTGACAATTGCCTTCAAATTTTGGTTTTTCCTTGCATTCGTTAGCTTTATGACCATGCTAACTGCAATTGTAGCATTTACCATTGAATTTACCTTTTCCATTGCTCCAACACTTGTTTGATGTGTGACCTAGCTTACCATAGTGATTGCAAGTAGGTCTTTGATTCTTTTGGGTACCTTGTTTGGAGGTTTCACCTTCTTCCTTGTAAGCAAGTCTAGCTTTACCTTTTTGTCTATGAAGATTTTGCTCACTTTGTTGATCTAATTGAGTCATGTTTGTTTGAAATTTCATCATTCTTTCATTGATTTATTTTTCAGTGATCAAGTCATTTTCCAAACTTTCATTGATTTGTCTTTCAGATCTCAAGTCACTTTTTAAGCTTTCATTGATTTGTCTTTCAGTGATTAAATCATTCCTCTAGCTTTCATTCTCAGATCAGATTCATAATTTTTTCATTTACATTAGATAGTTGATTTACAAGATCTTCATGCTGAAGGGATTGATTATTTCTTGCCTCTAAGTCTTCATTTGCCTTGTCTCTCTATTCCAAAACTTCACATAGCCTAATTGATTGAATTTCTTGTTCTCTTTTAAGCTTTCTTGTTCTTGCAAGGAACCATTCTTTGCTAGGAGCTCCTTGATTGTCTTATTAGCTTCATTTGAACTACTTGATGGTAAAAGGTCTTCAATCTTTTCTTCAACATACTGATGATCATTCATTTGTCTTGCAAGTTCCTTCCTTCTCTTCAAGGATTGAGAAAGATGCTCCTTAGCTTCTTTGAGTTGAGCCATAGGCATTTCGAAATCTAACTTTTCATTTTCAATAGCTTTGTGAAGTCTGAATATCTTCATTTTCCTTGATCTTTTCTCAAGCTGTCAAACTTTATCCTGATAACCATAAAGCTTTGATACCAATTGTTGGAAATATTCAAGATATGATAGGTTACTAAGAGGGGAGCGGTGAATTAGTAACTTCAAAACTTTAAAACATTTTAGCACTTTAACCATATATACTATTCACTATTCATTCATCTAATCTACTACACAAATGAGAGATCAAACATTCATAACACATGTACACAGTGATTTGGTGACCTAGAAACCTTTCAAATAGAAAGTAAAACTGGGATGGGGATGATACCCACAAAACTTCATTACAGCAGTATGAAGTTGGCCTATTAAGGCTTACATTGACCACTTCTGGTAATATGCTCTATTAGGAGCATAAAGGACTGCTAGGTCCACCTTGTTAAAGGATTTACAAACATACACTGAAGTATGCACTTTGTTAAGAGATTTATACAAAGACTGTTAAGTCTACCCTGTTAAAGGATTTACAAAATTGATTCACCTGTTAGGATGAAACAGTGGATCTACTTACAAACTTGATTTGCTATTTAGATCCTTGATGTATAGATCACCTCTTGTGACTGATAAATCTTTACTACTCCTTGTAGACCTTGCTAAATATTCTGCTCTTCTGCTGATACACATTTACACTTCTCAAAAGGTTACATGTCTCTCTTGATACTCTGATCCACATCACATTTTTTTTTGCAAATGATATAATACATTACAGATATATACCATTCTAATAATTACAATTGCAAGGTCAGCTAAAACACAAGTGAACAAAATATTACCGAGTCAACCAAATAGTAAATAACTCAGGTTCACTAAACTGACTCGGTGACCTTCTGATACTCGACGTCCATTGCATTACTCGACATCATCATGCACTTGGTAGATGTGAAGGCTCGATCCATACTAATCACTTGACATAGTTCTAAACTCGGTAACCATTGGAGACTCGGTGGATATAGTATCACTCGGTAAAAATTGAACCCTTCATTCACCTTGCTTTCACTCAGCAAACATTATACTTTCATTACTAGATAAACATTGCACTTCCATCACTTGTTAGACATTGTGCTTTGATCACTCAGTAAACACTGTAAAATTAGTAGACACTGTTGGAGTGCACATTCACTCAGTAGCTATACTCAGCTCGGTTAACACTAGAATGCTCGGTGTGAACTGCAAAGCTTGGTTTAAACTACTTAAGTGATGAATGTACAAGGTTACCACTGAATGCTTGGTATACATTGTAGACTGAGTGATGAGCTCTGTAGTTATACTGATATAGATAAGTGTTGTCACTAATGGAAATAATATCTTAATGTCAACAAACTTACCTCTTAGATATAGGAATGCATCCTTAAGTAATGGCTTGGTGAATATGTCTACAATTTGTTCTTTTGTGTGAACATATTCCAATCTAATTCTTTATCCTGCACCAATTCTTTGACAAAATGATAGTTTATAGAAATGTGCTTAGTTTTGAATGCATCACTAGATTCTTTGATATGTTAATTGCGCTAGTGTTATCACAATACATGACAAATGGTTCTTTGATATCAACTTTCATGCCTTCCAACAACTATTTAAACCAAAAAATATTAGAATAGTTCACTGTTGCTACAACATATTCCGCTTCTACTATAGATTGGGATGTGTAGTTTTGCTTTTTGCTTGTCCAAGATACCAACCTTTTACCAAGAAAGAATGCTCCACCACTCGTACTTTTTCTGTCATCAAGATTTCCTACCCAATCAGCATCAGTGAATACTTTTAGGTCTAATTTTCCTCCAAGTTTATACCATAAGCCATAGTCTTTAGTACCTTTCAGATATCTCAAAAATATTTTGATTGCCATCATATGATTTTCTTTGAGTTTAGTTGAGAATATTGCCACTATCCTAATTGCTAAAGCAATATCAGGTCTTGTATGAACTACATACTATAATTTTCCAATCATTGATCTGTATAAGGTCTGATCTACCTCTTTTGAGTCATCATCTTTGGTAAACTTTAGTCCAATACACATGGGAGTTCCAATTGGTTTAGAATCTTCCATTCCAAATTTCTTGAGTATCTCTTTGATATAATTAGATTGAGTAATGTAGAACCATTCTTGTTCTATTGTATCTGAAGTCCAACAAAGAATTTTATCTCACCAAACATGGACATTTTAAACTCTTTATTCATTTGTTCTAAAAATTCTTTGCGTAGATCATTATTTCCTATAAATAGAGTATTATCCACAAATATTTTTGCCAATACAATCTTGTTATCTGGTCCTTCCTTGATGTACAAACTACTATTATCATTAGTTCTCTGAAAACCAATCTATATAAGGTAGTTGTGCAACCTCTCATACCATGCTCTAGGAGCTTGTTTCAGACCATACAATGCTTTGTGTAATTTGTAGATCATGTCCCTTGTATCTAGATCAACAAAACCTTTTGGTTGCTTAATGTAGACTTCTTCATCAAGAATACCATTGAGAAATGTAAATTTAACATCCATATGATATACTTTGAATCCTCTATGAGTAGCATACACAACTAGAGTCCTAACACCTTCTAATCTTGCAACAAGAGAAAAAGTCTCACCATAATCAATTCCTTCTTCTTGAGAATATCCTTTACACACCAGTCTTGCTTTGTTTCTTAATACTTGTCCATCTTCATTTAGCTTATTTTTGAATACCCATTTTGTTCCAATCACATTTTTATCTTTAGGCCTAGGAACAAGACTCCAAGTTTTGTTCTTCTCTATTTGTTCTATTTCTTCATTCATAGCCTTAATCCAACTTTCATTTTTCAATGCATCTTTAACATTTCTAGGTTCAAAATTAGAAAGTAAATATGTATCTTTTAGCTTACTTCTTGTCATAGTACCTTTTGATTTATCTCCAATAATTTGATTAGGTGCATGATGCCTTCTAACATACTTGGCAAATATAGGTTCTTTTCCTTTTGAATGAATTGTTCTGTCTTCATTTTGAATTTCAATTTCTAGCTTTGGTTGCTCAAACTCGGTAGGCATTGGCTTGGTAGCTTTAGAATGTGACTCGGGTCCTTGTGACTTGGTTTGAACTTCTTGCAACTCAGTAACTGAGGAAGACTCAGGAGAAGAAGTTTCCTTATTGATAGATGTGTCTGGCAATGTAGAGGTTCAATGTAAAAAAATCTTCTGTAATCTTCTGGTTCCTTTTTGCTTTCTTCTTTAGTCTTTTCTACAAACTCATCAGTTCTCACATGTGCATTTTCTATGATTTTATGAGTAGACAAATTCAAACATCTATATACCTTACTTCTACAAGAATATCCTAAGAATATACTTTCATCACCTTTCACATCAAACTTTCCTTTTCTAGATTCTTTCAAGATATAGCATTTACTTCCAAATACTTTCAGGTAACTTACATTGGGTTTGTAGCCATACCATAATTCATAGGGAGAATTATATGAGTCCTTCTTTAACTATACTTGGTTCAAAGTATGAACTATAGTGTTGATGGCTTCCTTCCAATATTTGATAACAATGTTCTTTTAAATCATTAGAGTCCTTGCACAATCCATGATAGATTTGTTTCTTCTTTTAGCTATTTCGTTATGCTTAGGAGTACTAGGGGCTAATACCTATCTTTTAATTCCTCTTTCAATGCAAAAGTTATTGAATTCATTGGAGATGAATTCACCACCTCTGTCTAATCTTAAGCATTTCAATATTTTCCCTATTTCCTTCTTTGTTCTTGCTAGATGCCATTTGAATTTCTCAAATGGTTCTAACTTCTCTCTAAGATACATAATAGTCATCAAAAAAAAGAATAAAGAATTTTTCTCCACCATAGCTTTCTATTCCAATGGGTACACATAGGTTAGTATGAAAAATTTCCAAGACATCTTCAGGCTGATAGTTTTTTCTTTTAAAACTAGTCTTTCCCATTTTGCCAATCTGACATTTTTTGCATAAACCAACATCTAGTTTCTTCAAATTAGGAATATCTCTTTATTTTTTGAATTTTCTTATCTTGACCATATTATCAAAGTTTACATGACATAATATTTTGTGCCATAACCAAATTTCTTTCATTTGAGCAATAAAACATGAACAACAACCAAGATCAAGATAAAATAGGTTACCTCTTGTTTGTTTGCTTGATCCAATTAGATTGCCTTTGTCATCTAGTAGTATTGCCTTGCCATGCATTAATTCTACCTTGAATCCAATGTTGGTTAGCTATGCTACATTTAGCAGATTGTGTTTTAGTCCTTCAACCCTATAGGCATTGTTACATACAAGTTCTTTGGTTAATGAGATTCAACCTTTACTTTTTATGCAACAAGTTTCGTTGTTTCCAAATCTTACACTACCACCATCATAGTCTTCAAAGTGTTCAAAATTTTTTTTGTCTCTAATAATATGATGTGAACATCCATTATTTATGATCCATGTGTCATTCTTACTAACAATGAGAGAAAAGTGCCATCTCATCTTCTTCTTCATCAGATTCATCTTTCACAATAGTGTATACTATTTCATCTTCATTGTTACCAAAATATTTAGCCATGAAACAAGTCTTCTTACCTTTGTCCTTGAATGATTTGTGATTTTTGAAATCCTTCTTACCATTACACTTGTGACTTTTTTTCTCATCCTTGCTTTCTTTGTTTGGGCACCTGGTAGCAATATGACCAATTTCTTCACATGAAAAATAGATTAGGGGAACTTTACCTTTGTATTTTCCTTTGCCTCTAAAATATTTCCTTGCAAGTAAAGCTTCAACAACTTCAAGATCACTATCAAAAATTT
Source organism: Cupressus sempervirens (assembly GCA_028749045.1). Classification (NCBI taxonomy): domain Eukaryota; kingdom Viridiplantae; phylum Streptophyta; class Pinopsida; order Cupressales; family Cupressaceae; genus Cupressus; species Cupressus sempervirens. The sequence continues at coordinate 240,258,983 of CM053786.1, read as the reverse complement.
CTTCTAATTCTTCTTCATTTTTTGACTGAATGTCCTTTGTTTTCTTTCCTTTCTCATTAAGTGAAAGTTTGGCCTCAAATGTAGACTCAATTTTCTTGGAAGCTACAAAATAATTATCATAGTTGTCTAGCTCAAAAGCTGTCAATCTTCCTACTAAGGTATCCAAAGTTATCTTGTGATTTGGCTCACACCTCTTTTCTTGAATAGAAGATACTCTAATTGCATAGATAGGAAGCAATGTTCTAAGAGCTTTACTTACAATAGTTTCTTCCTTGATTTCTCCTCTAGAAGCTTTGATTGCACTAACACTTGCTTTGATTCTTTCCACATACTTGGAATCATTTTCATCTTCTCTTATTCTCATTTGATCAAACTATCCTAAAAGGCTTTCTGCTTTAGCTCTCTCGACATTGTCATCACCACCATAGATGTTCTTTAACTTGTTCTGCATATCAAAAGTAGTTTTGTAGTTCTTGATCTCATCAAATTCATCATAGCTAAGAGCTGATGCAATATCAATCATCATGGTGTTATGGTTCTTTTTCTTAGCAATATCTCCAATAGATAATGTACTAGTAGGAGTTGTGTATTCTCCATCAAGGTATTTCAAGCCTGAATCACTAATGGAAGCCAGATGAAGTCTCATGAGTCCCTGCCATGCTGAAAAGTTATCTCTATTAAGCTTTGGAATCTCTCTCTTGTAAGACATCTTGATCTTTAGCTTAGGTCCTTGAAACCTTTCCTACAAGCACCAAAAGCTCTGATACCAATTGTTGGAAATATAGAATAAGTAACTGAGGTGGTGGGTTGGGGGGGGGGGGGGGTGGGGTGGTGAATCAGTTACCACTAAAATATTACAAATCCCTTGGATGTTAACAATAAAATTGATTGCTGCTGATGTTTGGTAAACACACAGAAAGTGTTGTAACTCAGTAAATGCAGAGTGTGATTTACTTTTAACTGATCTTAAAACATTAACAATGATTAATTTGCAAACATAAGAGAAATAACATGAACACATGAGACATTATGATTTAACGTGGAAATCCAATATGGGAAAAACCACCAATATAACTAATTACTATTTTCACTCTTCTGAAGTGAGCTCTATTAGGAGCCAACTTGGTTAAAGGTTACAAAACACACTGTTAGGTGTGACCTTGTTAGAGGATTTAATCACCCTGTAAGGAGTGGCCTTGCAAGAGGTCTTAAAACAATTCAATGGAACTATCACCTTGTTAGAGGATTTACAATAGGTTGTTAAACCAATTTTGTTAAGAGATTTTAGATCACTGCTACAATGGTAAGAAAGTAACAATGAAATGACCTGATTGTGATGCAATTGGATTTGCTAATTACAGATCTCTATTCTGCTTCATACTAGATCCTTCTTGATCAAATAAATCTTTTCTTCTCCACAAGGATACCTGCTTATCCTTCAAATTTTCTCTCACTCTTACTTTCTTGATTCAATCAACACACTTGCATACACACACCAAAATCTCAACTTGACCTTTTATTTATACCATCCAGATTGTCAAGTCAGCTCAATTACAAATTATAATTTCCAATAATCATCACCATAGTTGGCTAGAGATAATACTAAAAATAATTAAGCTTTTTATGTCAAAACAACAAAATCCTTCATTGGTTGACCCTGCTGGATAAACACTGGTTCTAAGACATTTTCCTATGTTAACCAATAGAAGCTTGGTTAACAATACGAACTTGCAAAATCCTTTGGAAACTGAGTGAAATCAGTCAACACTCACTCTATCCAACTTTCCTTTGGTAACCATGAGAATTTGGTTAACACTGATTCCTACTAGAATTCTTTTGACGCTCAAGTGAGCTTGGTAGACACTGTCTTCACAGAGTAATTTTTTAGGAATGCTCGGTAGACAAGAAAAACTATCTTGTTGACCAAGTGAGATTGGTAAGCACTGACTAACAACTGATATGACATTTGTGTAACATCAAAGACAATACACAATTAGACAATTGTATCCAATAAGGGTTTTCTCTTTAATCAAGGGTTTTCCTAGTTAATAGATCTAGTGTTATTGTGTATGGTTATCTTTTTGTGGTTGTTGGCTCTATCATTTACATGCTTAGTAAGTAATTAGGATATTGAGAGTTGTATTAATTGTAGAATAAATTCACCCCCTCCTCTCCTTTATCTTGGTGGACTTTACTTTCTAACAATTGGTACCAAAGCATCAAGTCCTTGAAGGAAAATCTTGACAACTTAAGATCTATTGCATAGTTCAAGAAATAAAGTTGAAAGTTTGATGGAGTTAACTATGAAAATTGAAAAAGAGTAATTATAGTATTATCAGTAGAGGATTGAATGGCAAGTGAAAGTGGATGTGGTGTGAAGGGATCGGGCGGGATAGTGAATTTGAATTTTGTAGAAACTATGCCAGGACTACGATCACAGTCAACTAGTAATTCCTTTTTTGTAGGTGCTACTAAGGATGGAGGTATGTTGGAGAATCGAGGAGGAGGTGGGATTTTGTAGGACTCAAGAGGAGGACCCAAACCGATTAAAAATGGTCAAGTTTCTTTGGAGTACGACCTACAGGAAAATCAAGCTTTTCAGCGATTAAAGATAGGTCAACTAAGGATAAATGTAAGTTTTCCATTGAATTCCCCCTGACTAGATAATTGATAAAAACATTGCGAGCATGGATTCGACTTTGGTTGGGAGGTTTGTTGGGGCTAGACCCAACATTGATGATGTAAGGAGTTTTGTGTGCCAGAAATGGAGCTTGAAAGGTCAACTTGATGTCTCTATGATGGAAAAAGGGTGTCTCTCTTTTTGTTTTTCCTATGATGAGGATAAATAGGACATCCTTTGCAATAGTCCTTGGGTGATGGGTGTATATGAGAAATGTTAGTATGCTAATAGAAACCAAATTTAAATAAAGCTTCTACAAACTAAACAAAATTCATAAACTTCAAGATAGACTAAGATGAGCTCTCAATTGAGAATATGAGCCATTAATAGGCTCTCACAGTGAGAAGCTCTTTTGTTGAGTAGCTTTGTCTAAATAGATAGGATGTATGCTCAAGCTTTATGCTTCAAAAATGGCTTCAAATGGAGTTGGAATTTGGGTGTGAGTGTATGGTTTTGATGTAAAATGGCTTCTCAAAATGGCATTATGACTTTACTTCATGGATTGTGTTATTTTGCAAAGGGGAAGGATCCAATTTATAGGCAAGAGGCTTGAGGGATTGAGGGCTAAGATGCAAGGATGGGAAAAAGCTCATGGAGGGCTCAGATTGCATGAGAGGAGAGCACATGGATTGTGCTTCCTTATAGCCAATCAAGGAGTGACACATGTCACATGGTGAGAGGATGGAGGAAAGGGGAAGGATGAGTCAACAAAGGAGGCTCAAGGGATAAAATCTTCATAAAGACCCTCATAATGACTTGTAAGAGCAATAAAAGGGCTTGGAAGAGTCATTTATGACCTAGTGGACTTCATAAAGTTTTATGGTTGAGATATTTTGAGGGAGATGAGAGAAATTTTGACTTGGACTTGATTAGAAAGGTTTTAAGCTTGTTTAGGCTTGTGCAAATGATTAGAGGATGGATTAGGATGGTTTAGGATTAGCTTAGGGATAGGCAAGTGGATGGCATTTAACGAGGGTGGGTGAAGGAGGAGATATTTGTTAACTTTGGCTTGAGTTAGCAAGTCTTAACCCATGTTTAGGGAATGTGACAAGGTTAGGAGGGGATTAGGATTAGGGTTAAAGACATCTTCTAGAAGAGTCTAGGCTTTGGATGAGGATGAAGACTTTCTAGAAGAGTCTAGAACTTCCTAGGATAAGATTTTATGAAATAAATAAAGTTTTATTTATTTCAAGGGTTTGGGTTGAGGAGATATTTATTAATTTTTTTTTAATAAACATGAGGATTAATATTTAATCTTAATTAAATATTTTGAGTTGGGATTAAGGGTAGAAAATGATGGGATTAGCCTTTAATCAAAATTAAAAAAGGATTAGAAGATTTTGGAAGAGGTTAGTGGTCTTAAGGAAATTGGCCAAGTTTTGGGAAAAAAATAAATAAATTATTTATTTTGGGATTTTTGGTCAATTTATTAATTAAATAATTAATAAATAAGGAAATAATGTTTAAATAAGATTTAAAAATTTTTGGGAGGGATTTCTTAATTAAATATTTTTAATTAAGATAAAGGGATTTAATGGCATAAAAATAAATAAATAAATTAAATAATTAATTAATTAATAAATGATGATGTCATCAGGAATTTTTTAGAAAATAAAAATACGTTATTTTCTAAAGGTTTTTTAGGTGTCTACAATGGGGATGCATACTTTGGTTCTCTAGAAATGGTCGCCTAATCTTTATGCTATGGATGACTCTTCTATTCAAGCCCCAGTTTGGGTTCGATTACTAGGACTCCCCCTTGAGTTTTGGGTGGAAGATATTTTTTAGGGCATAACCAATACCTTTGGTGAGCTCCTTTCCTTAGATCAAGTTACTGTGTCTCAAAAATGGATGAACTATGTTAGATTTTGTGTTGGAGTTACTCAAGGAGTGGATATGCCTGAATCTATCTCGTTAAAATCCAAACTGGATATATGGGATCAACGCATTGAATTTGAATCATTCCCCTTTGTCTGCTTTCACTATAAGAAAGTTGGGCATTGGGCCAGAAAATGTCCCTCTTTAAAAGAGAAGCCTAGAAAGAAAAATAAAGTGTGGCAGCAAAAGGTTATGAATAGAGATGTTGGTTCTTTGAAGGGTGATGAGGTTATTCTAGATGGGTCCATTTCCTCAAAGGACAACATAAGGATGTTGTGTTTAATAAGAAAAATGGAGAGGCAACAAGTGGTGGGGGCATGCAGTTGGAACCTCCCCTGCAGAAGCAACAAGCCAATATTCCATCAGAAGTTATGGAGAGAGGCTTGTAGATTAATGCTTAGAATAGGACATAGATATAATATATAGATGGCTTGAAGAATACCACTATTGATAAGGATGGTATTCCTAAGGATGGGGAGGCAGGTCTTTCTAGGTAGGTTCCATTAGAGTCAATGAAGAGTGACTTGGATATTAATGCTCATGACATGTTGGATAATTCTAAAAGAGACAACCTGAAGAAGACCCTAGGTGATAAGGATGTTATTCCTAAGGATGGTATGGCTCTTGTGGGAGAGGGGATCCAATTGGTGTCTATTCCACGTTTAGGTCCTATTTTCAAGGAATCTTTAAAGAAAGGAAACTTTGTTAGAGGAGAAGTTGAGGACTTGCTTTCTATTTCTCAAGATGAGGAAGCTCAGTGGGAAGATGAGGCCTTTGCTACTGAATGATTCTGGTTGACAAAAAAACCAAATGCAGAAATAAGGGCAGGAAAAATGAAGGGGAGAAGGAACCTTCTAAGAATACAAAGAAATGTTCCAAGCCAAAGGGGGAGATCTTATAGAGTAGGTCAAAAGGTGCCTCTTCTAAGTCTCTTGGGACTAGTCTTAAGAATGGGGATGTTGGGTCTTCCCTTTCTCCAGTTGGTAAACTGTCTAACTAGCATAAGAGAATAGCTGAGGCCATCAGGAGCATTGCTGATGGTAGTCAGAGAACCATCCTAGAAGAATAAAAATTTCAATAAATTATGAAGATAATTTCATAGAATATTCGAGGGTTAAAAAACCCTCATAAATTAGATATATTGAAGAATATGATCTGAGATAATAGGCCGGATATATTGGTTATTCAAGAAACTAAGATTCTTAAAGATAAGGTGGAATGTCTCTCAATTTTTAAGAGTGAAAATATTATTGGAAATGATTTGGAGGGAGCTTCAGGTGGTATGGCCATTTTTTGGTCAAATAGATGGATTCAAGGGGAGATTATCTCCCAAAACTCTAATTTTATGAATATTAGATTCAAAAATTCTAAAGATGACTTTAGTTGGGTCCTCACCAATTTCTATGCTCCTAACTCTAAATGGGTAGGAAGGCATGATGGACTGAAATCTGTAATTAGAGGATATTTTTTGCTGATGAAAATTGGATTGTTATTGGGGACTTCAATACTCTTCTAAAAGAAAATGAAAAATGGGGGGGGGGGGGGGGGGGGGGGGGGGGCGCTAGACTAATCTAGCTAATAGAATTGATTTAATGGAGTTTATTGATCAGGATCTCCTTCATGATATTGATTTACATGGGATTGATTATACCTAGAATAAACAAAGGTCAGGTAAGGGTCTAATAGAGGTCAGGTTGGATCGTGCTCTCATTAGCAATGACTAGCTCCTAAAGTATAAATGTAACCTAAGTGCTCAAGCAAGGGTGAGTTTAGATCATTGCCCTATTTTCCTTGTTGCTAAAAAGATTAATTTTCATAAGAACTTCCCATTTAGGTTTGAAAAAATGTGGACTCTCCATCTAAACTTGGATTCTCTTATTAAGGAGTGGTGGGATATTCAAGTTGAAGGCACCACAAATTTTAAAGTGGCCACTAAATAGAAGAATGTTAAAAAGATGATAAAGATATGGAACAAAAATACTTTTGGTAATATCTTTGAGAATAAAAAAAATATCTTGGAGAAACTTAAGGACATTCAAGATAGGATTTAGACTGAGGGTTATGAGACTTTTTCTAGGGAAGAGAAAAGTGGTAAATTGGTTGAACTGCATGATATCATCTCTAAAGAGGAAATGTTTTGGAGGCAACACTCTAGAAAGGTCTTTTTAAAGGAAGGCAATTGTAATAAAAAATACTTTCATGTAACAACTCTCAAGCACAAGGTGGCCAATAGGATTTGAAGACTTAACACAAATGAGGTACCTACTGATAATGAAGAGATCATCAAAAGGGAGGTGGCGGATTTCTTTAAAACTTTGTTACAATAATTTGACTTGGATCTAGAGAAGTAGGATTTGTTTCTAGAGTGCATCCCTTCTTGTGCCTCTGAGGATCAGAACATGTTTCTCACATCTATTCCTTAATCTGATGAGATTTATAAGGCTATTTTTTCCTTTGAAGGAGACAAAGCCCCTGGTCCTGATTGATTCCCACTCTTGTTCTTCCACAAGTATTGGAATATTATTGGGGTGGATATCTATAATGGAGAGAAGGAATTTTTTGGATCCAAGAACATCCTTAAAGAGCTGAATGGTACCTTCCTTGCTCTTATTCCTAAAAAGTTGGGAGCTGATAGCATGGACTTGTTCAGGCTCATTAGTCTATGTAACTCATTTTATAAGATCATTTCTAAGGTTCTTACTCTGAGGATTCTATCACTTCTTCCTAAAATTATTTCTAGATAGAAAAATGGGTTTGTTCCTGGTAGATAGATTGTGGATTCCATTATTATAGTGCATGAAAATATTCATTCTCTCTTGGTGTCTAAGAAGGAAGGTTTTTTGCTTAAGCTTGACCTTTCTAAAGCTTATGATAGAGTGGATTGGCACTTTCTTCTCGATGTTCTGAAAGCTTTTGGTTTTGATAAGAGATTTTGGGATATAATCTTTATTCTGGTGTTGTCAGAATCTTTCTTGGTGCTTGTGAATGGATCCCCCTCTCTTTTTTTAAGGCTTCTAGGGGCCTCAGACAAGGTGACCCTATTTCTCCTATTCTCTTTATCATTTTGGCTGAATTTTTGGGAATATTTGTTGATTGTATGGTTCTTAAAGGGGATTTTGTGGGCCTTAATCCTTCCTCTTCAGCTCTAGTGTTTTCTCATCAACAATTTGTTGATGATTCTATTATAATGGGAGAAGCTTTGGTGAAGAATGCTAGGAGTATTAAGAAGGCTTTAGTGGAATATGGTAATGCTACTAGTCAAATTATTAATTAGAATAAAAGTCTGATTTATTTTATGAATGTTAGTGTAGAGAGGCAAATGAAGATAAAAAAGATTATTGGCTACATGATAGGCTCTTTAACCGGTTCTTATCTAGGATTACCTCTAGGATTATCTCCTCCTAACAGTTTCTGATACTCTTTGATTGACAAAATCCATTCAAAACTTGCGGGATGGAAAAGTTCCTTGCTTAGTTAGGTAGGTAAGGTTGTTGTTCTTAAATATATTTTGCAAAGTGTCTCGCTTTATGCTTTGAGTCTTTTTAAAATTCCTAGAAAATATGCTCTTGCTATTGAAAAGATCTAGAAAAATTTCTTGTGGACAAGCATGGAGAATAAAAAAAAGACTCCCTCTCATTGCTTGGGAAAATGTTTGTTTTCCTTATAAGAATGAAGGACTTGGTTTACGAAGGGTTACTTCTATGAATGATTTTTTTATGGAAAAACTATTATGGAGATGGCACAAAGAGGATGGTAAATGGAAGTATATTCGGAATGATAAATACAACTTTGATAACTTTGACTTTTCCCATTTCCTTAATAGTAATGTGGATCAAGGGGGATCTATGATCTAGAAATACTCTTAGAAACTTAAAGATATTATTAGAAAAGGAATTAAATGGAAGGTTGTTAATGGTATGAGAGTTCATTTTTGGGAAGATGTTTAGATTTTGGATCACCCCCTATGTGATGACCTAAGATGGAATAGGTATATGGAGCTTTGTAAGACCAAGATTGGAACTCTTTTGGTGGACTATTGGAAAGAGAATGAATGGATGGACCTCTATAGAGTGGACCCCAATTTGGTTGAACTAAGGAAGTGCCTAAATGTGTTCTTTTTAAACCAAAATGAGAATGAGCTGATTTGGAGAAATGATCCTAGTGGTGTTTTCTTAGTTGTCTCAGCCTATGCTGATTCCTTTGATGATTTTGAAGAATTGTGTTGGGATAAAGCTTGGATGAAGGGTTTGACACCTAAAGTCAATATTTTCTTTTGGATCCTTTTGTAGAATAAAGTTCTCACTCTAGATAATCTTTAAAGGAGAGGGATTATTATTATTAATAGATGTGCTCTCTACAAGAATGATGGGGAATCAGTGTTGGAAATGATTGAAAAGATCATGAAGGAGATTGTTGGAAATGACAAGCATAAAAAGTAATGGAAGTAATGGAACTGGTAAAGAATGGTTCTCAATAATTGTTTTTTCATTGATGTCAAACTTGCTACTTGCAGGAATGACAATTGCTTTAGTGATCCAAACACTATCAAATGGTTGATTGACAAGGAGGAGGCAATCAATAATATGTAACCAGAACACCTAAAGAAAGGTTGAAGTTATGATGTTGTAATGAAGTACAAGGATCAGCTAAGCCATTGATGAAAAAGTGTATTGATGACATACTCTAAGACACAAAAATGGGCACACTATAATATATCAAAGATGCAAGGTTTTAGCTAAGTCATTTGTAAAGCCTATTTAAGTTCATTAGAGAGAGAAAGCCGAGCAAGCTAGTAAGTGTCAAACATATTCCTAGTTGAAGCTGAGCAAGTTCAACTTCAGTAAGTGCCGAGTGAACTTCAGATGCCGAGCAGAAACAAGTATCGAGTAGAAACAAGTGCCAAGCAGATACAAGTGCCGAGAAGAAACAAGTGCCAAGCAGATACAAGTGCCGAGCAAATATAAGTGCCGAGCAAATGCAAGTTCTGAGTAACATAGAGATGCTGAGCATCAGTAAACCAATAGTGCCAAGTTGCTGCATTATTTCAAAGATTGAAGATTCATCAGATTTGAGCCGACAAGGTTGTTATCTTGAATTCTGTGAATTAAATAGAAGATAAGAGTGATGAGCTAGTGGCACATAACACCATGTAGAACATTTTTGGAGAATACAACTAGACTCTAGATGAAGTTTCTAGATAAGAGCAAGATATGGGGTAGATACATATCCTACCTAATCCATTTGAAACCCTAAAAATTGGAGAGGGAGAATCAAGCGGCAAAGGTAATCCAAATTTCTATTTAAGGAATAATAAGGTCACAAAGCAAAGAGAGAGGAGAGGTCAAGCATGAAAGTATGAAGTGCTAAAGGAGGTGCTAAGGAGTAAGAAAGAATAGTTACTCCGCTTCAATAGATGACCACAGATATGATTGCATTGGTATGATTAGTAAGAAGACTCAAGGAGATGAAGCTTAAGATGACAAGCTGTTAGAGTTGAAGTGATTAAAGCCAAGCAAAGGATTGAGCTGAAGTGTAATATGAAATCTGCAAGATATGTTGTAAGTTGTATTAGATCAAAAAGCCATTATTGTTACTTTCTAACAATTGTAATAGTTAGTTTAAATCCTATGGACTTAGGTTGGTTTAATAGCCATGTTGTAAATCCTTTAACAGGGTGACATTCCAAGTGAATGTTCTAAAGTCCTTTGATCAGGCCCATTCCTAATAGTATGGTGAAATCCTCTAACAAGGTCACATTTAACAGTGTGTTGTAAGACTTTAATAGGGTAGGCTTTTAACAGGACATCACTTTAGAAGAGTGAGAATTAAGTAGCATGTTACTGGTGGTTGTTCCCAAATTAGGTTTCCACATAAATGATTGTGTCATGTGTTGATCTTGCATGTTTTTTCCCTGCATATTGATTTACTGTAATTTGCTAGGATGATTGATGAAAAGTTTATGGATTCACTATAATTTGAGAAAAAGTATTATTAGGGCATTTAGACCTTGGATAACTGATTCACCAACCCCCCCCCCCCCCCTCTCTCATTTATTCTAAAGAATTCTAACAATTAGTTGATCACATCACCTTGCATTGTCCTTTTTCTAAGAAGATTTGGCATAAAATATTTTGTTTATTGAATGTTGATTGGGTGTTCCCTTCCACTATTTAGTTATTCTTTACTAGTTGGAAGGCTCCTTCAAAGAAAGCTCTAATTAGTAAATTATGGGACTTGATTTTTCCATATGTTGGATGGGGTATTTAGAAGGAGTGTAACAACATAATCTTCAGAGATGTGGAATCTAGCCTGACTCAGGTCTTTCATAAGATAAAGACTATTTTGATAGAGAATATTAACACCATGGGATTTAACTAGTAATTGTGTAATGAATGGGAAACCAGTGTTCTTCTAAATTGGAATTTGAAAGGTAGGACTATGGATGATCAGAGGCTTAATCGTAGAGAACATGCTAGATGGGACTATCCTCTTGAGAATTGGTTTAAAATAAACTTTGATGGGGCCTCGAAAGGAAACCCAAGTATTGCAGGGTGTGGTATTGTGATTAGAAATTCCAATGGAGATAATATGGGAATTTTGGCTATATGAATTGAAAATCAATCTAATCACATTGTTGAAGCCTCTACTGCTCTTCATGGTCTTATTTTTGCCAAAAAATTAAACGTGAATAATATTTGGTTAGAAGGGGATTCACTTAATATTATTAATTGTCTTAACAAAAAAACTATACCCTCTTGGACAATTAGTAATATAATTTATGAGGCAATTAAAATTATAAATTCCTTTGATAATTTTGTTGTTTCCCATAATTTTAGAGAGGCTATTGGGACTCCTGGCTGGGAAACAAATTTTGCATACGGGAATGGTCACACTATCATTTGGGAAAGTCACGACCCCTTACCTCTGGAAGCTCAAAAACTTTTTCATTATGATAAATGGAGGTCTCAGAAAAAAGTTTTTTAATAATGATAGTATTAGTATAGGGGCATGATGTGGAGTTAAGAGGCTGCAAGTTTTGTGCTTTAATTCCCAATGATTCGTGCCTAGCTTCACATGGATTTTGGGTCCTTTGGACCATTGTTATCATTTTTTTATGTGAGATTTTTTTCATTTGGAGGTTGCAGAGGAAGAAGCATTGGATTTTTGATGTGAGGAAAATGGGAGGAAAGAGGAAACAAGTTGAACCAGTAAGTTGTTTGGAGTGGATGAAGAAGGAGGAAGTTTGGGATATTCTAAGGAAGGGTACTTTTACCACGTTTATGGAGAGGCTTAATGGCAATAACCCAACCCTCACAAAATAGTTCATTAAAACTTGGAAGGAGGACTCAATGATGGTGGGAAATCAGTGTATGGAGATTTTGGAGGAGGTGATCGCTGAGGCTACAAGATTAGACCTTGAGGGTATCAATTTCTACCAGGAGCAAAAATTGTTAGACAAAGCTATTGAAGAATTTTTCGAATCCAATCTTGAGAAGAGCTGTCTAGTCAAAATTGGTAAGTCTTATATCAATCCACCTTCTGTCTCTCAGCCTTGGTGCTTCATTTTGTTTGTGATTATGGAGTATTTAACCTTGGATGGGAGATTCACGAAATGCTATGGATATCATTTTATGCTTGCCAACCACTTTAGGCACAATGTCAAAATCAAATTTCCCTACTATCTGAAGTAGTCACTTAGTGTTTCTATTCAAGCTATCTGAAAAGGCCCAAATGGAAAACATGTTTGCCATGAGGGTCTCATGGTTCTTATTGTGAATGATCTAAAATATAAGAGGATTGTGAGGAACGAAGTCACATTAAGGATGATGATTATGAAACAGAGGGGAGTGTTCAAAAGAAGGGTTATGACTTTGAAACCCAAGATGAAGCTAACTGGGGTGAGGTGAATTTGAACAAGGGCACTGGGAGTAGCTCTAAGAAGAAGAAAATAGTAGCCAATCACTTTAATTCTAAGAAGGAGAGTGATTTTGTGGAGGATTTGGTGAGGGATTATAAGAAGAAAAGTGAGGTTAAGGGAAAGAGGATTAAGGAAAGTCTGGTGGTGAGGGCTTTTTCTCCCTTGGATGACAAAACCCTTGCCCATAGATTGGAAAGGAAAAGATATCCTTCAAGATACCTAGAGAAGAAAATTGGGTATAAAGGTGAGTCAAGTGATGAGGGTTCTCAGGAACAGGGGATCCAACTGGATTATGATGAGAAGTATGATGGTACTCCAAGGTTTTTTAAAGGACTACATGGAAACCCTAGAACTATTCTAAAAGAAATTAGGCTTATGAAAAGTCAAATGTAGACATTGGATAGGGATATGCAAGCCTTAAGGAAGGAAGTCGGGCATGCCAGTGAAATTTCTCATGGTGAGCGCACTCTTGGAACACATATTGATAGATTAATGGAGGTGGTTGGGAGTGCTGAAGATGTCAAAAACTTAATGCAAAAGATCCCACAATTGGAGGCTAAGAATAGGGAAATGGATAGAGATTTCAATGCTAACTAGGGAAAGGTCACAATGATGGAAGAAAAGATGAACAACCTGGAGAAACTGATCAAACAAATGGCTGAGAATGTGAGTACTCTGCTAAAGAAACTAGAAATGGATAAAAGCTAGGATTCCCCTCAGGTTGTTGACAACCATGGCCCCAAAAAACACACTAGGGCTCACTCAAAGAAGTTTAAAGACATAGACAAGAAGGACAAGGTAAAGGTAGTGGCTAAAAACATGTAGATCAGGTGCTGGACTTGATCAAGGCTACCTAGCTAGTTCTTTGTTGTCTCTTTTTTTGTCTTTGTGCTGACTTTTTGCTATCTCTTTTAGTAGTTCTCTCTATGACCTTATCTTTGTTCTTTTTGGAGGTCTATTTCGTGTTGAATTTTATATGTTCTATTTGTTTCTTGAAATATTGGTTTTAAAAAGGTTTTGGGTCCTTTAAAACCTACTTTTACTTAATCAAAACTATGACAATTGAAAGGAAAAGATGAAAACACATTTTCTATAGATGAGTTCGAGTTATTGTTTGATTATTAAGAGTGAAGAGGAAGTTATTAATAAAATGATCTTAAAGGTTGTGATGAGGATCATAATTTTTTTTTCATGGTGAATATTCTTGTAAGAAAAGCACTATTAGTAGCTCTTCCTAAAACTGAATTCATTTAGGTAAAATCTATAAGACATGCTTATGAAATTTGGATTGCTTTGAAAAGTACATTTAAAAGTGATAATCATGCTCAAAAGGTTAGACTAAAAAATTGAATATGCCTATATCAAGATACTAAAATGATGGAAGATGAATCTATTAGAAGTTATTTTGGAAGATTAGCATAATTGTTGCAGGAATTAAGACTTGTAGAGGAGAAATATTTGAAGATGAAGTTAAATGGAAGATATCAAAGACTTTTACACCTACATACATATAAATAAAATAGATGATTGAACATGTTATTCCATTGGTAGAAAAATTCATAAGAGAGACTCTTCTTGGAAGATTATAGTTAGAAGAGATTTGTATGAGACATAGTGGATAATTTCCTAGAGTTAAGACTGCTCTTAACATATTACAAGGAGTGCAAGAACACATGGAAATTAAGCTAGTAACAATAGAAAAAAATTTGAAGAAAAGAAGAAGATTGAGGAAGGTTTTTCCTTGCTTATGAAGAGAGAACCTAAAGGTAAAAAGATCTTTAAATGTTGGACTTGTAGTGACTGGTCATTATTCTTCTAAATGTCCTAAGAGAGTAAAGATATTTAGGAAGTCTTATAAATCAAGAATTTCTAAGGATTGTCTTTTTGTAAATGATGAGGAATTCCATGCTAGACTAGAAGAATTCTTGAGTGAAAGTGATGATGAGAAAAAATAAATTCTATTAAGGAAGAAACCCTTGAAAAAGAAGAAGTTAGAGAAGACACAATTAATATCACAAGTTGAAAAGAAGAAATCTGATTGGATTATTGACAATGATTATTCCCATCACATAACTAGAGATATGAATATGTTTGTGAATTTAATAGCTATGATGGAGGAATTGTTAGAGTTGAAAATAATGCAACCTATCATATAAAAGGTAAATGATCTATTACACTTGATGAAAAGACTAACATTGATGATGTTTACTTTGTTGATGGTTTGAGACATAATCTTTTGAATGTTGGACAAGGGTTATCAATTGTAGTTTATAGAGAAGACTTATATTATCAAAGATAAAGATGGTTCATTGATTCATATTGGTACAAGGATAAAAGGTAATCTATTTTAGCTCAATCCTACTAAGACAACATTCTTAGTTGCTAAAGTGGATGATAGTTTTTATGGAATAAGATATTTTGTCATATCAACTTTGATAACATTGTGAAGGACAATATTACTTTCACAGTCAAAGATTTGCCTAAAATTATACAACCTTCTAACATGGTATGTAAGGAATGTGTGATGGCTTAACAAAAGAATAATTTATTTTCAAACAAGAAATTTACTACATAAATTAAGTTGGAGACTGTATGCATAGACTTAGATGGTCCTACTAAGACATGAACAATCTATAGAAAAATGTATTTAACGGTTTCATTAGAATGATGTGGGTAACATCTCTTAGAGAGAAATATGACTCTTTTGATAAATTCAAGATATTTAAGATTAGAGTTGGGAATGAATTTGGTTTGAAGATTAGATGTTTGAGATCTGGTAGAGGAAGAGAGTTTGCTTTGAATGAGTTTAACAATTTTTATGAAGATAATGGTATAAAGAGATACATTTCATCCCTTAAAACACATGAACAAAATGGGATAGAAGAAAGAAGAAATAAATTAGTAACAAAGGTAGTGACAACTATGGTGTTTGAGATAAATGTGTATAAGATATTTTGGAGAGAAGTATTAAAAATAGATAATATTGAGAGGGAGGGGGGGCGAATCAGTATACTACAAACTTTTTCCCACAACTGAATATTGTTGATTACTTTATAACTTACATATGGAAGTGAACCAACAATGCTGGACAATAAATATAACCATACACATAGAGAACTCATAACACCATTATTTTTTAACTAGGGAAACCCTTGCCAAGGGAAAACCCCAATGGGGATGATACCCACTATATGATTCATGAAAAAATAGGATCCAGTTAAGGATATTGACCCTGTTAGGAGTCTATGAAGTACATATAGTGTCTTGAGTCCTTGTTAGAGGACTAGGACTTATTAGAAGCCTAAAAACTATTAGGATTTGGTAGATCAATTATAATGTATGCAAAAAGAGCCCACTTCCCTAACATGCAATTATACAATTAAGTTCCTTCACATAATAGATATACATAAAATACTTGTTTGTTGTTAAAACTCACACTTGCTCTGATCTTTACATCAAATGCCACATCACATAAGCATTGTAAATAGTTCTTACAATAGTTCACATGTCACATTGAATCATGTAACTTCCACAATATCTTCACATCACATCTATTCATTACACAACACACTTACATACTTACACTTCCACTTCCACACTCTTTTTGTGCAATACAAAGATCTTTAGGTATACCTTGCACATTCTCGACTTGTTGCTCAATCAGCTTCCATGTCTTTACATGCTTGAAATAATAAAATAATATCCACATATTTAGCTTAACATGACTTAGTAATTGTTTTGAAATCAAAATAATTTCTAAAGTTGTACAACTCTATTTTCTGCAATGCTCTGTTTTGCACTGTTAACTACCAACATAGTTAAATTTACTATAACTTGCACCATGCTGACTATACACACATGAAAACTAGTACAAATCATCATGAAAATGTTACAAACCTTCCTCGACTATGCATAAGCTTGAATCTTTGTGCATCGTCCATACTGATAAGATCTATACACTGTATTCCTGCAAATTGTCTAATACTTAGACAATATTATATCTCTGTATACATAAATGAAATACTAAGTATATGTTACCATAAATTATAACCAGAAATACATATAACTAACTATATTCCCAAAAATAAGTAGTGAATATTGAAATGTATACTATAAATAGAATTCAAATTAGACAATGCACTTGAAAGACACCTTATGAACTTTTGTTTGGACATACACCATCAGTTAAGTATTTTAGAATATTTGGAAGTAAATGTTACATTAAGAGAGATGATAACATTGGAAAGTTTGATTCAAGAAGTGATGAAGGTATGTTTCTTGGTTATTCATTGAAAAGTAAGGCACATAGATATTTTGGTTACAGAACTAAGACTATTGTTGAGAGCAAAAATGTCAGAGTTGATGATAAGATTAGAACTCAAGAAAGAATAGTTGATTATAATTATGATGAAGAAGCTAATCCAAAGCCTAGTAGGTTAAATTTTGACAAAGAAACTTTAAATATAAAACTAACACTAATTTTTAGAATGAAATTTAGAAAGAAGTACAAGTGCAAGAACAAAGAGAAGAACCTAGAACTAATATGAGAGTTGAAGCAGTGAAACCTAATAGAAACTTGATAAAGAATCACCTCGCTGATCAGATAAGAAGGTATAAAAAGAACTATATTTGATTTATTAAGTTGAGCCTAAAAGTGCTGATGAAGCTAGTAAAGATGAATGTTAGAATAAAGCCATGAAAGAAGAACTAGTCCAGGTTGAAAAGAGCAATACATGGGAATTGATTCCTAGACTTAAGAATAAGAATATTATTAGAACTAAGTGGATATTAGAAATAAGATTAATGACCAAGGAAAGTTTGTGAGAAACAAAGTAATCCTAGTATGTATTGGTTATTCATAGTAGGAAGCAATTGATTTTGAGGAAACATTTGCATCTATTGCTAGAATAGAAGCAGTTAGAATGTTTTGGAATATGTAGCTAATAAAAACTTTAAATTTTATCATATGGATTTAAAATAAAACTTTCTAAATGGTGAACTAGAAGAAGAGGTATACATAAAGTAACTTTCTTTTTTTCCTTTAATAGATAAAGGAGACATGGTTTATAAATTGAAGAAAGAATTGTATGAATTGAAACAAGTACCTAGAGTTTGATATGCAAGATTGGATAAGTATTTATCAAGTTTGGGATTCAAAAAAGGTAGTGTTGATAGAAACTTGTATTTGAAAAGGATTGATGACAAAGAAAGTGGAGCATTTTTAGAAGAAATGAAGATGGAATTTGAGATGAGTATAATTGGTGAGATAAATTATAAGTTGGGTTTGTAGATTGTTTAGAATAAAGATGGTATCTTCATATCACAAGCTAGTATCTAAAAGATTTTTTGAAAATATTTTGTTTAGAAAGTTGTAAACATATTCAAACACCTAGTGGTTACTAGTCACAAATTATCTAGAAAAGACAAAATCTGTGTTGTTGAGAAGAAAAAGTATAGATCTATGACTGGTAGATTATAATATAAGACCCACACTAGACTTGATACAAATAATGTAATTGGTATCGTAGCAAGATTTCATGAAGAGTAAAAATAATTTTCAAATATTTTTAGGGAACACCTAGTTATGGAATATGGTATGATAGATCAAATAAATTTACCTTATGTGCATACACTGATGCTAATTGGGAAGGAAGTGTAGATGAAAGAAGAGGTACAAGTGGTGGATCATTCTTCTTTAGAGGAAGATTGGTTTCTTGGCTAAGAAAGAAACAAGACTATATTTCACAAAGTATGATAGAAGAAGAGTATGTAGCAACAACAAATAGTTGTTATCAAGTCATTTGGACAAAACACATATTGAAGGACATTGAGATTGAGTTTAAAAATCTTGTTATCATAAATTGTGATAACACAAGTACATTGAGTATATCAAAGAACACTATGATACATTGATAGAAAACACATATGTCTATTAAGTATCACTTTTTGAGAGAAAAATTTATAGAAAAAGAGATCAAATTAGAGAATATCAGTATAAAGGAACACATAGTAGACATATTTACAAATTGGTGAAGGATCTATTTGAGTACTTAAGAGGTATGCTTGGGGTTATTCCCTAGCCTACTTTTGAGAAGTTGGTGTAGAGATTGCATTAGTCTAGTGGCGATAGAGTAATACTTCTTTAATCTGGTCTAGATGCTTGATACTTCTTCTATGGGGGAGTAGGTGTGTTTGAGAAGAGTCATAAAGGACTCTTGGTATTGGTATTTACCAGTGTCTTTGGACACTTGAGCTTATTGCATATCTTATGTAGTGATTTGACATAATGTTACCTTTGTCATTGATTTCAATGGGGGAGAGATACATATGAAAAAAATCCTTTAAAATGTGTTCTTGGGGGAGAAGTAATACATGATTTTTTAATATATGAATGATTTAAAATATTTGATGGGGGAGAGTAACACATGAAAAATATTTTTATATGTATGATATATATATTGACATCAATATGAGAGATAGAGATCAATATTCCCGAGGGAGAGAGATTTGATTAATGAAGAGGATTTGAAAAGGATTAATGAAGAGGATTTGAAAGGATTGATGAAGAGTATCAAAAAATATTGATAAAGATGTTGATGTGTGGCAAAGACTAATATCTTCCTTATGCACGATGATTATATTCATGGACACCATGAATGAGAGAGTAGTTGAAGAAGAGACATTTTCTATATATGAAACTTAAGATGTTTTTCATCTATATTTTCATCAATACCAAAGGGGGAGATCGTTAGCATGAATGTTGATGGTATTTTTATTGGTGAATATCCTTGAATTATTGGAGACATGATTCAAAGGAAGTTGTTTCTTTCATTCATGAAAAAGTTTGTTATTGATGGCAACCGACTATTTAATCTATGAAGATTGACAAAGAACAAACAAAGTGTGGCTTTGTGAGGATCAAGGAATGAAGATGATCTTATGCTGACTTGGGATAATGTTCTATAGAGTGTTTTGATGCTATAGTTAAGAGTGCATACAAAAATATGAAGACAATACAAATTTATTAAAGATCTAGTGAAGATAGTGTCCAAATAGAGTTTCTCTATGGTAGATACTATTGTTTGGATTATATATCCTAATAGTGATATAATATAGTTAAGAAGAGTTGGATAGAGGTAGAAGGCATTATGAAGATATTATGTTCAAACATTCACATCTAGATGAGCATTGAGTAAAGAGTTATGAAGACTATGAACTAATAGTTTGTTTATAATTGTGTAAATCTATAAAGATATAGTGTAACATGTAAATATCATATCTTAAGATGGGCCTATATTATTCTTCTAAATTGGGAAAATATCAAGGCCAAATCAATAATTTTTTAGGAATTGGTATAAAGGAAGGATGATTTCCTTGGTTGTAATAATCTAGTATAGATATTGTGTAATATGAGTATACAAACTTGTATGTAAGATCTAGTGGTATTGCAATAGAAGCTATTTTAAGTCAAGAAGGTAGACCTATTGCTTATTGTTGTGATGTGGAACCTCATCAAACTCGGAGATTTATTTAGCATGATTTTCCCCAGATTATTTCTATGGGGATTTGGGGGAAGCACCCCCAAGACGAGGTCCTAGGGAAGCACCCTAGGTGTGCTCCCTATCACAATATATGGTGGGGTCTAGGGGAAACTCCACCATAGGTGTTTTCAGGGGTAGCACCCCCAAAGCAAAAAAAACCTTATATTGTAAAAGGAATTGGCTTCTATTTTTTCTATTGGATGACTTATTCTAGCCCTAATTTTGTAAGTGACAAAAGATTTTATAAAATGGCTTAGGGTTAGGGATTTCAAAATGTATGGTCATATTATAGCTTCTTGTAGTGGTAGTGAACTATAAGGGATTATAGATTGTAATCACTAGATAATAATACTATTGGACTTGCTATTGGTGGACATAGCCCAAGGATTGGGTGAACCATGTTAAATCTTTGTGTCTTGTATTCTCCTCTGTGTGATTTATTATTTTCTAATATTGGTTATATTTGCATGTAATTGTTATTTCTATCCGTGGATAATCGTAATACTTATTTTAGTGAGAAATTGAATGATACCAAAAATGAAGTATTCTTTTTATGATCAAGAATTTTATGTTATAGTTTGGGTATTTAAGAAGTTGAGATACTCTATCCACCTGAGAATTTTGTTTTATATACTTATCATCAAGCTTTGCAATATTTGAATAGTCAAGGAAACTTAAATGAAAAGAATTTGAAATGGGTTGAGTTTTTGCAGAGCTATACATTTGTTTTGAAATAGAAGAGTGCTAATTCTAATAGAGTTGTAGATGGTCTTAGTAGAAAACAAGTTTTACTGACAAAATTGTAGATTGAGGTGGTTGGGTTAAAGGAACTAAAGAAATTGTATTTAGAGGATCTTGATTTTGGTGAGGCTTGGAAAGCTTGTATTGACCCATTACATTTGACATGACAAAGTGGTCAAATTTCATAATCTAAGATGGTATACTATTCAAGGGAAGTTAGTTACACTTTCCCATAAGTTCCATGAGAAATAATCTCATCAAGGAGAAGCATAGTGGAGGATTGGCTGGACACTTTATTAGAGATAAGACCATTTCTTTGGTTATTGAGAACTAGCAATGGCCATAGTTGTAGGAAGATGTGAAGAAGTTTGTAAAGAGTTGTAGAGTATGCTAGATGGAAAAAGGAGTGAAACAGAATACGGGGTTTTATCATCCATTACCTGTACCTAAGAAACCATGGAAATATGTTAGCATGGATTTCATTCTTGGTTTACCAAGAACAAAACAAAGGCATGATTCTATATTTTTGGTGGTTTATAGATTTTAAAAGATGGCACATTTCATTCCTGGCAAGAAGACTAATGATGTTGTCCATGTGGCAGAGTTATTTTTTAGAGAAGCGATGAGATTACATGGTTTTCCAAAGAGCATAGTTTTTGATTGAGATAAGATATTTTTGGGTATTTCTGGCATACATTATGGAAGAAATTAATGATAGATTTGAAGTTCATTTCATCATACCATCCATAAAATGATGGAATAACTAAATTTGTGAGTTAGAGATTGGGGAATTTGCTGATATGTTTGGTTGGGGATAATCCAAAATGTTGGGATTTGATTTTCCAGGGGAATTTCATACAATAATTTTGTCAATAGGAGTACTTGTAAATCACCATTCCAGATCGTATATGGGAGTAGTCCCAATTTTTTTTTGAATTGTGGTAGTTGTATGAAGGAGAGGTAAATAGTGTTGAAGTAGAGGATTTTGTTGAACATTTGAAGAATATCCATGAGGAGGTGAGGAAGCACATTACAATGATGAGTAGAGTGTATAAGGCTAAGGTAGATGTTAAAAGGAGGTCAGATCAGTGATGAAGTCATGGTTAATTTAAGGAAGGAGAGATTTTTGGTAGACACATATAATGAGAAGAAAATGAAGAAGTTTGGACCATACAAGATAGTGAAGTGGCATGATTCTAGAAATGCCTATGAAGTGGAGCATTCTACTAAATTTTATATTTGATTAGTATTTAACATCTCAAATTTGATAGAATATTATGAGGGACATGATAGAGATGAAGTTGTAGAATCGTAATGGACTATTCTAGCATCAAATTTAAATAAAAAGGAGATTGAGGAGATATTGGATAGTCGTGCAGGAATAATCACAAGAAGAAAAACATATGAGGAATATCTCATCAAATGAAAAGGGATGCTAGAGGAGGATTCATCAAGGTTAACATAGGAGGAGGTTGAATATCTTGGTTTTCCTCTAATTAGTTAAGATGTGACAAGGTCTCTTCCCAAATTATCCTGAGTGTTTGATGCAAGAGCATCTTGGGTGTAAGGGTAATTTTGCATCACCAAAAATTCTAGATTTCTAGGTTTTGTATTTCCAATAAGGGCTATTCCTTTGCAAAGTTTCTATTTTTGGGAGCTTTCTAATTTTACTAAGTTGGTATTATTTGCTTGAATATTTCTAATCTCATAGGTGGATGTTCATCTTAGATATATTAGCTTGTTAGTTGGCTTTTATTGTCATATCATATGTATTGGTACAGTTATTATAGATTTTCAATATGACTTTCGGCTACCCAAAAATTTAGATCTAGTAATGAAGGCCTAAATGACTCCAAAATGAAACGAAAACTTGACTAATAGAAGCTTGCACAATTAACCACTGTAGATCGCTAGCCAAGGATTCTGAAATGGGGTTATAATATCCCATCAAGTCAATGGTTTACTAGTTATGGTCTCTAGAAGTGTACCCTTTTGAAAATATAATTTGTAATTTTCCTTGAGCCAATTTTATGTAATAAGTCATAATGAAATGATATAATATAAGGTTGGTTGGCCTAAAGGGTTAGGGCTTAGTGTTTAGAACCTTGTCAAGTGGCTAAAAGTTCTTATAAAAGAAGGCTTGTACGTTGTTTAGGAAAGCTTTGGAGGATAGTTGCAACTCTATCTTGCAGACTATTATAAGGAAGGTGCCTATGTGGGTTTGCATATATGTAATTCTATATTTCCATATATGTAGTGATAATAAGAAGCACACATATTGTTCTCTCAATTTATGTTGTTCTCTATTTTTATTTTTGTTGTAGTATTAAGAAGAGCACCTTTCATCACAAATCATCAAAACTATATATGTTATTCAACCCTCATTTCTATTAAAAAATTCCTTTTTTTGCTCAAAGCATATGATACTTTATTTGACTTTTCACTTTTATGTTTTAAGAAAAATGAAAATTTCTATGAAAAGTTTTGCAAATACTTGACCCATTTCTTGTGTCTCTTATTCAACTAATTTTGAACTCCCAAATATCACAAAGCTTTATTATTAGTGTACAATAGATAGCCCTCATTTTCACTATACTAAAATTTTGATCTTCATTGTGAAAATGATATGAAGTTATGTTGCATTGTTAGGGTTTAGTGTCTCATTTATTGTCAATTTTCAATAGAACCCTAGCCAAATTATTTTACCCAAGTTCAAATAGTGAAAATCTTGCCCTAGGGTTTTATTTGGGTATCTTAAGGTTGTAGTCTTATCTTGCCACTAAAAAATTCAATCAAAATTGCAACCTTTTTTTCCCATATCCTAAGTATTTTTAGGTAGGAGATTGTATATCTTTCAAACCCTAGAGCTTTGATCTTATGATCATGGCCTTAGCGTTTAGTTGCAAGCTTACATTTTCCTGCTCCTTGTTGGCTCCTGATTTAACAATTTTGAAAAACCAAGTATGCAAGGCGAGAATGTGTCTATGGGAAGCTATCTCCAATAATGGATAGAATTCACCAAGAACCTAGGCCAAATATAAGGCTACACTCCTTCTACACTTTAGGCTTTGCAAAACCTAGGTGGGTGAACCTCTTAGGATCCAATTATGTGACCAATACAATAAGCATAATCAGAATCTAGAATAGTAGATATAACCCCTAAATCTTCTATACTTAACCAAGAAATCACAAGCATGAAACAACTAATAAAATGACTCATGAAATTGGCAAGCTAAGTGTGGGTTAAACATTGAATAACTTTCAACATAAAAGGGAAAATTGATTTAATATGTTGATATCAGCAAGACCTAGGTATGAGCAACAAAACCTAATGATCCTATCTCTGATTAGTGCCTTATCTATTGGGAAATTAAATGAATTATAACCATACATCTTCTAGAAATCTCAGACATATCTCTACATAAAGATCCCTGATCTATCTTTCACCTTGTGAACAAACATCTACTTCAAATTTGAATCTCATACTCAAATTATCCTGTCATGAAATCTGCAAACCCTGTGATAAACACCAAGCAATTACATGGCTCTTTGTTCCATTTGCAAGACATTTTAACCACATACATTCCAAAATGAAATGCAACCTAATTCATGCTCTTGGTTCACAAATTAGAAGAAATTGCACATCCATGAATAGGAGACAAGATTCATATTGAATTTAAAACCCTTTGCTACACTTTATTTGTTTTCCTTGAAACCAAATACACGAAAGACATAAAAAAATACTTCACAAATTACCTAACAAATCTGAACTATTTGCATTAAAACATAAATGCTGCTCATACAAGAAGAAATGTTGAAGAATGGTGTCTCAGTAGTGAGTCATTTTCTTCTCAAAACTAGAACCTGTACAAAAAGAAAGAAAAAGATAGATATAGGAAGAACAAAATCTCGGATCTGATCAGGAGATGACAAGTGTCCCTTTAGAATTCCTTCCCAAGAAGCAAAAAAAGCCTCTCTATACCTTCTCTCTACTCAACTAGTGAATCAAATCCTTTCATTTTGGCTCTCAGAGGCATAAAATATCTCAAGATGTAGTGATGAAAGGATGCAACTAATTTTGATATCAAAGTGAATTCACAAGGTAAAAGTAACAAATCAGTTGAAATGTGACTTCCAAAATGCAAGAAAAATGCTTAAAGATGATTTTATTCATATTCGAATTTGAACAAGTCATTAGAACTACCCTCTAACCAATTTTGATGCTCCATGATCAAATCTTCCTGTTTCACTAAGAAGGCCCTGGGAATCACAAAATTGCTAATAGACTGAACTGGTGAAGACCTGGGCAAAATCTAATCCCAAATTTGGAAATTTATCTTCTCCCGATTCTGGTGGTATATTGAAATGCTAGTTTTTGACAAAAATTGCCCAAGTTATGGCCATTTGAAAATTAGGCCTCCATTCATGGCTTCCATTTAAAATTGCAAATATTTAATCCCTTCATATAGTTTGAACTATATTATAAATCAAATTTTATTTAAAAATTTTTCTCCTACACGTGAAAGTCTAAGAAGAATAAAATAAGTTTTTATTTGAAACTTTTGAATTTCTCCTGCCTTTCCAATTTGGGTCAAACTTAGTTTGACCAACTTGGACACGTGTCAAGATGTGATTAGCTTGGGCTTGTGGAGTTGGTGCCACATGGCATCACTTCATTCATCCTTGTCCTTGCCACATCATCGTGCCACCTGGATGCCACGTGGTACTCCATTATTGGTCAAAACTCACATCTACCTCATCAGCGCTATGGAGACCTACTGCCATGTGTTGTCATCACATCAACCCTCACTAGGTCTCCTTGTTATTGCATGAGCAACTTCTCCTTGGTGAGATAGCGAGGACCACCAGATGTACCACATGGCATGATCTCCTTCCTCTGTCTACGATCTCACCACATCACCACCTACTCAAAATTTGTGCCACATGTCATTCACTAGTTCACTGACTACAACTACACGTAGGACCCATGTACTCATTGGACATTCGCTAGATTTTTGAGTTTTCCAGTGACTCACTATGTCGCTAGTCGAAATCCTAGATTTCTCGGCCAGCGAGGTAGCAAGGTGCCAATTTTTTTAGTTTTTTGGCAACTTGCAACTCGCTGACATCATCATTTATTGCATGCTTATTTGTTCAAAATTTATGGGTTGGCAACCTCCAACTAAGCACAGGCTAGACCCACCATAGAATCTTTGGCTTTCATAAAAGCCATTGTCATAAAGACATTTCATTATGCATGTGAATGGTATTTAAAGAACTAAAACATCCTCACATAGGAAATGTGGGACAAATGTTTTTAACCATGTTGTGCTCTGTTCTGTGCCTTGGAACCTTCATGGCTTGGCTATTTGTGCTCCCTTTTTTAGCCATTGCCTCCCTTGCATTTGTTCTTTTCATGCGTGTGAATCTTGTGGAGGTTTCACTCATTGACCCAACCCTTTTATGCGTGGGCTTACTTGATATATCTATTGCTTTTCCTTTCCATGTCACTACTTGTCTTTAACTAGCAACTACTTTCTTAAATCTTAGCCGCTCCCCTTTATGTTTGGTGACTCCTTTTTCATGGCGAGTAAAGGAAGGAGAATAAGCTTCATAAGCTTCCTAATGTTTTGCAACTTTTCACAGTGATCGGCATTGATGCCCTCAATGTTAGTACTATTTAAGAAGTTCATGAAATCCCCTACCTCTTTGAAGGCTTTAATGGCTCTCTCCACATGCTTAGATAGAGGGAAGAGTTTCACTATGACTTTGAAATAAGGGACCATCGACAATTAGTTTAAACTCTAGTTGCTCACATGATCCTTATATCACAGGGTATTTCTTCTCTATTTTAGCGGCTTGTTTATAACTTTCACTGATGCCTTGAGTAAACCAGACTCCCCAAAAAAAAAAAACTTCAAACTATTCCTCACTCATTATCGAGACACCAGTCATCAAATCTGATTTTCAATGTGCTTTTGGTTTATGCCTATGCTGGAGATGTTGAAGACCATTATCCCATCAATTTTGGGAACTAGAGTAGGAGCTTATCATGGTTGCAATTTAATTTCCCTCCACTGTCCAATGCATTCTCTCCCTCCTAAAATGTGGACCTCCTACCCTTTTGCTCACTACACTAGCTGTGACCTCTCCACATTGGACTTGGTCATGGCACTGGGTGAAAATGCTATCCGCCATATTTTGTGCCTTCTTCCTTTGATGCAGCTTCTATCCATGCCATTTTTCTTGTGAGTGTTGCCTCTGTGCCGTGGAAACTCATTGAAGGTTTGATACTTTGTTTTTCTTAAAAATATGGAGCTCCAACCATCCTTCCTCCTCTCATGCCATGGATGCCATCTATTGCAAACTGTGAATCATCCTCTTATGTGGGTTGTCCCAGCTCCCTTTGCTTTTTTTGGAGTGCTACTCTTCTCAAAAGTAGCAACAATAGATTTGTCATCCAAAGCATTTCAGTGCTTCTTTATCTTCTCTTTGTCTTTAATTCGAAAAGCATCAAACCCTTCCACATTTTATTTTCTAATATTGATCTTGATCTTAAGAATACATTCTACATGATTCCACACCTCTTTGCTTTGCCTGTGTTATAGCTCAACACAAAAATGCCCTACACATCCATTTGACTCTGTATGAAAAATACACATACTTAAAAATCTTATAAAGCCGATGTCAATATAATCATTTTTTAAAACATCCTTAATCCTTACAATTATCCCAAATCTAATGAATTTAGCCGGGCCCCAAAGTCAGTTTGACTAATTTTTTTTTCATTTTTGAACAACTGAACCATCAAACTAACCCACTGATCATCTCGACTTATTTGAATCAAATTTGATCACTGACTGACCATTAAAGACTCATTTTATCACTTTCTGCCACCTATCAAATTTGTGCTAGGAGGTTCGCTGACTGGCCTTAAAAATTGATCTAAACACTTGACCAAGCTTTGAAAACTAGAGCAATGATTCTCTATTCCACACACTTGCACCCTGTCAAATCTCATCTCATGATGAATTCAGGGTCAAAAGATATTTGCTATCAAAGTTGACCTCTTGAAATTACCTAAAAGTAAACACGTCAGAAAACACTAAATTGGGTTCAGATTTGGCTTTGAAAATTGGGTAAACTGACACTTGGGGAGACAAAAACTCGGGCATTGGTTTTTTGTCATGAGGAGATTATGGATCTGTGATTTGGGCTCATGATGAATAACAGGGCATAAATGATGATCAATCAAAGTAGGCTACTCAGAATTATTGACTGGAAACAATGTCTAAAAAGCAATTTTTGCAAATGGAATTGACCTGGAAAAGTGTGCAAATGGATTCATCAAGATGTGTAAACTGACACACTTAAAATATTTTCAAAGGACAACACAATGGTACAATCCATTTAATCCATCCAATCATGGGTTTTGAGTTATGACATCACAAACAGGGGTCCTGACAAATTTGCAAATGCTGACACCAGTAAAAGATAGAAATTGCATTTGGAATCGTGTTTGAAAATTGATCAAACGAATTCATCATGAGCTGAAACTTGAAACATAACAAGTCTCTGACATCTAAAATGCAACACAATTTTTTTTTTAGCATTTTGGTCAATTGGTCAAAAGTTATAGCATGTCAAATAGGGCTTCCTAGAATTCTGAATATTTCATATCATCATGACATTGATAACTAACCAACTTTCAGGGATTCAAAACCTAGGAAAATGGACTCAAAAAGACTCAAAATATGAAACATAGGCTCTCAGGTATGGATATTAGATACTCCCAAAGCAGCGAGTCATGACAAAATTTTGGGTTCAAGATATTCAGATGCAAACAGGGCTTCCTGTCGCTATTTGACATAGGGTAAAATTGTAGATTTGACAATTGCTTGAAACAAGACTTCACGAGATGGCTCGAAATGATAATTTAACTTCATGGAACATGCCAACGTACTAAGTGAAAGGTGCTAGAAGCATTAAACACCTCTTAGGCCTTAGATTGATAGCTGGGTACAAACTCATCAAAAAGCATTTAAGGGGCTTGATTTCTCAATAGTGCTCAAAATTGGGCCTTCAATTTTGAGCACCAACACTCCTAATGTTATGGCACAAGTTTTAGTGGAGGATCATAAAAGTCATGTTTTAAGTTCCCCAACTTTAAGATATACTATGGTCATTATATCATAAGTAAAAAAGAAAGGTTTCCCAATCTTAATATTTTCCTCTGTATCCTAACATCATAGGTTTTTGATGGAAGAGTTTAACTTAAGGTGTGTGATGTTATGATAAATAGGAAGGTAGGGTATTGTAAAGGCAGAATGGAGGAATTATGATCATGCAATAAGTGGCTTGTTGTAGGATTAAAGAAGTATGAGAGTATAAAAAAGAAGATAGAAGGCACCAATCCTACGATGAAAAGATAATTGTGGCATCATAATGGTTTTTGTAAGGTATTCCAATGTTATGATAAATGCCCTAGCCATGAGATAGGGGAAAAGGATTTTAAGCATCATGATGCTAGGAGGATGGTGATTGTCAGATCATAAAGCCAAAAATTACGAAGCAAGCTAGTAGTTCAACTCAGAGAACTAACATATGTTTCATCCATAATTGGTCATGGTGATAGCCCATTCAAGGTGGATGCCACGTCAAGTTGGTGAGGCTAAAGGTGTCTTTGCATAAGCCTAAAATTTGCAGATCCCATTTTCCAATGCTATGACACACAATTCTCCGTAAGATCTTAAAGGTAGTGAAAGGGTGTGATGATGCTATGATAGGAAATACATTGGGTGATCATAGAGGTAATGGTTGATGTCTATGATGTTACAATGAAGGAAGATGATGATTTCTTGTAGCATTGTAGGGGTAAAGAAGATGACCACTGAAGTCATAAAGTAATTAGCTGAGTCGCAATCGTAGGATCATAAGATGAAGAAAAATAAGATAAAATGCTATGTTGTGCAGTGTAAACCACCTGTCCTAAGATTGTAAAGATTTTAAAGGAAACCTTTGATGTCACAATAATCAATGTATCGTGAGATTGTTGAGACTTTTTCCAAGCTTTGCAATAGGGCGATAGGGGTTTTGATTTCATGAGATTGTAAGATTGAAGAAAAAATGGTCCCCACCTAAGATATTATGATGATTTTGACATTTGGGTCAATCGTAGGATTGTAAACCCTAAATTGACATTGAAAATATGTTTTCCATTTTTGAGCTAGAAATAAGAAAGAGTTCTTGACCAATGAGATTCAAGAAAATAAATAAAAAGTGCAACGTTGGATAGTAATGATGATGCTCCCTTGAGGTGACAGAATAATATGAATTTTAAGGCTCAAGCATGCTAAAAATTAATGCAAAGTGACATTGATGATGAATGTTGGGTTATAAATATATTCTACTAATCAATCACAATTTACTATTCACAAAGAGAAAATCTAAGTAGTTGTACAGTTTTCAGTGCTCAGATATATTTTGCCCAAAGTTTTCAAGCTTTCATTAAAATGTCTAATAAGGAGGTTGCAGACATGAAAGTTGTAGAAATCTCCACTTCCACGGGAGGAAAAACAAGACAAAAGAAACCTAACCAATTTGTTGAAGAATGGTTAAAATTATTCCCAGGATCTTCAAATGAAAATGCTATAGACAATCATACTTTCATAGACCAGTACACATTATGTAGAGATGTTACATGCCCTAAGGTCATAGATTTTGATCTTTTTAAGTATTTCTACTATAACAAAGAGAAGAAGATCCCTATTTGCAACCCTTAGAAGAAGAACTTGGCAAAATTGATATTTCCAGATGTCTTTGTTAATGTGGATTTGGTGAAAGCCCTAATCAAGTCATATAATC
The DNA here is from genome assembly GCA_028749045.1 of Cupressus sempervirens. Classification (NCBI taxonomy): domain Eukaryota; kingdom Viridiplantae; phylum Streptophyta; class Pinopsida; order Cupressales; family Cupressaceae; genus Cupressus; species Cupressus sempervirens. The sequence continues at coordinate 240,228,361 of CM053786.1, read as the reverse complement.
CAGCCAAAAAATTATTCCATAGGAAAGATAGAACTATTTTGTGCACTCTGGACCATGCCTCATTCATTGAAGCATTTGGATTGGATGGTGCTATGAGTGAGCCAATAGATTTGGAGGATCTACAGAGAAAATTTGATAGAAACACCAAGGCATACATAGGAAAATCAATGCTACAACATATCCCCATGGACCTAAAGAGTGTGGTTGATTACCCTAAGAAAGTAGAAAAGATGATGCCTTTGGATAAATTCAAGAATTATTTTGTGAAAATAGTGTATGGTGTCCACAAGGTGGTTGGCAAATTTGGATAAGACATGATGTATGAAGCTGAATTCATTATTGCTAGAAATGTATAAGACTCCTACCATGGTGGAGAATATGATGAAGTTAAGTCCATTCTAGTAAAAATGAAGGAAAATATTAAGCTGGCCCAAAATGGAGAAATGAAGAATTTATATTTCCTTCATTACTCATTGTTGATGCATCTGATCCTATACAAGAATGTGGGATATTTTAGTTCAGATTTCATTGATCACACCTCTCATGATAATAGAGAGCTACTAGTTCAATTATGGACATGAGTATGGGACACTTCTTATCACTATTTTGATTTTTTCTCATTTTAAAATAATTTTAGTATTGTTATAATGAAAATGCTAGATCTAGGTTACTTTAGGGTGCTTGATATCCTAAAGAGTCTTTTGAGATGAGCCCTGCTCCCTGAGGGTAAGATATTAGATCATAATTGGTGGGATATTTTCTTATTCCCAAACTTTTCCTTCATGAGAGTATATGGTTGTCCTCAACCACCCCATATATTTCCAAAATTCATTCCTCTTAGGTTGGGTATTATTGAATTCATGTACCAACCACTTATGGTAACCAAAGAATACTTAGGGCCCAAGGTGCACAGGGGCACATTTATGTGTAGATATTTTAAAGTGGAAGACTTTTCAATTTAAAAAGAATCTTTGGACCAAATTCATTCTTTCCTCCACCATTACAATTTTTTAGCAACACCATATTAAATCTATGACCCTAATAATTAGATGAGGAATACCCTCAAAGAATTTAGGAACTATGTGTTGCCAAGTACCAAGGGGTTACTCCATGAGAATGTTATTCCTAATATCATTGCAAAGGGGGAAGAAATAGATAAATTGGCTGAACTTGATGATGTTATGAGGGTAGAAAGGGAAATGAAGAGAGTAGATCCCAATTTTAAGGGATTTTATATGGATATCCCCTATCCTCATAGGATTAGGAATATGGTCACTAACTATGTTGAAATCATGGCCCAAATGCCAAAGGGACCCATAGAAGAAGAGGAGATGGTGTGTCCTAGCAGCCCTAAGCCTGATGTGGTTCTAGAAATAGAGGAAGATGAGTTTACTAAGGCATCATGGATCACTAAGGGAAAGAAGAGACAAAAGATTATCCATATCCCTATAGAATTAAAACAAAGAACTCTAAAAATTCTACTTGGTAAGAATTAGTACTTTTCTGACTTAAGGCAAAGTTATATTCAAGAAAGGGTCAAGGTAGCTAAGAACGCACTTATAGACTTAGAGCTAGCAGTGGCAAGGCTAGATGGCAAGATCATCTAAGCCCAACAATTTATGGAAGATGATGAATTTGTCAAATAAGGTGAGTTCAAGATATTTTTGATAAGGTAAAACATAGTGAGTTGGTATTGAAAATGAAACCAAGAGAGTCAGATGAGAAGAAATTAGAACTGGTTGAGAAGTTGCAAGCCTATGATATTGAGAGTGAAGTTATGATTCTAGAGGAGGCAAGGGACCTTGTATAGAGAAGTGGGATGTTGCTAGTACTCAGTTGGGATTCAGAGCAAGCATTTATGCTTGATCAAATTAGGAGACAAGAAGATACCATCTCATATGAGGCATATAGTGCTAATGGATTACAAAAAGGAATAAGGTTCAACATTGATACCAAGTCTCTACTAGTCTAGACCATGGCCCCTACATAAAATAAGCCTAAATTTATGGATGTGTAAAACACAAAATAGGGCAACATGGTTGTGTGGACTTTATAGGGCACTTCAGGCACAAAAATTTCAAAGGCCATGAAGAATTTTTCATTCATGAATGAGGCCAAGGTAGAAGAGATAGAGACAAGGATTTCTAAGTTTGTACATGACTATATAGATGTGAGGAAACTCTATGAGGATGAGCTTAAGAAAATCCATGTTTACAAGAAAAATACTGAAGAGCTTAAGGCTAAGGTCTAAGTACTAGAGCCTGAAGTTGCATCCCTTAGAGAGAAACTTGTAAATGCAAAGCAAGTGGATACTATAGAGTAGAGCCAAGAACATGATAATCAAGAGTAGCCAACTAAGGATACAACTAAGGTCAGGACACAACTAAGGTCCCAACACAAACAAATGATTTGGAGGCAAAGGGTACAATAGAACCTAGAAAAATGAGCATTGATGCTCCACCAACTTAGCAAGGAGATGAGCTAAGGACATCTATCTTTAAATGTATGATTGGCCATAGGGTTGAAATTCTAAAGAACACCTCACAACAAGCCCATATATTATATGTTTCTTTAAAAAGCATTGAGAAATTTTGTAATGAAGCACTTTCATGGTTATCACCTACATTCAATCTGTGGGGGCCATATACTTAGTTTTTAGAGAGGCTTATTATGATAATGGATAAAAAGCTAGATTTTCCTAATAAAATAATCATAGTGAAGGAGATCCTAGAAATAGCTAAGCAGTTAATTAGTTTCTTCACTAGGAGATTACAAATTATACAAAGTAAACTGAAAGTTTTATCTCAGGAAATTGAGCCCTGCATGCCACCAATTTTGGATGATAGTAATGTGGTGAAAGAATGGAAAAATTGGTCTGATGCATTCAGTAAAATATTGACTCAAGAGGCCATAGTGGCTATTTTTGAAGACATTAGTGATTCCCCTTTCCATAAGTTGATTGATTGCTTATTCAGAGTAGAAATGGACTTAGGCAAATTCATAGTGAAGTCTAAAGCCATAACAAATTATACGTGGACTAAAGCCACTAAGGACCTAGAGGAGGTCAAAACTATAGAATGGATCACCAAGAAAGAGATCTATGTGAGGGAAGTGGTGGGAGAAATAAAGGCCTTACCAACAGGAAGCAGCTGAAACATTATTAAGGCTAAAGGAAAATGAGAGATTAAAGGATAAGATTAGATACATTGATCACTTTATAAAAAAGGAAAATCTCTTATAAAGAGGACTATCAAATTTTGAAAATTTTGAAGTAGCAGATGACAAAAGAAGAAAAATTGGAGTAAAGATAAAGTTGCTATAGTAAAGTGCCACCTACTGAATTTTCAACTACTCTCTTGATTTTGGATCAAGCACAGGTGAATGTTTTTGATTATCTTTTTATTTATATCTTGCCTATCTCTTTTCCATTAAGGAAATGACATGTGTCCTCCTCCCATCTGTAGCTTGTTGCAATCCTATATAAGGATTTCTAGGATGGCAAGTTGAGGTCAGAAGTTTGTATATTTTTCAGTCTATGTTATTCTTTACAGTCCATCTAGTCATTTGTGATTGTATGAATGAGTTCAAACTTGTCAACTTGAGAGAACAATGAATATTAATGATCAAATTACTAGGTTCTAAGTTATATTATGAGTCTATATCTAGTGTTGTATGCATTTTCAAAGGAAATTAATATAAAAGAGAATTTCTACATATCTGTGTATCTAAGTTTTGTCTCCTTCCTTGCACATCTATGATTTTGAGATTGAAATGAGAAATGTTCATTTAGTTTAATACAATTTAGATAGATTGCATATCTCCTATTGATTGCATTTAGTTCAAGAAATTAAGAAACTAATTTCAATAAGAGGTAGAGTTTTGGGTATATGAGAGGGATATGATAATAATGAAGTTTAGAGTTTATTGTTGACAAATTTAACTGAAAGTCACTTAAATAGGTCCAAGACTGCCGATATTGACTCTATGTAATGATGGATAAGACACTAATCACTTAATTCTAGTTGCAAGTTAATAGTTTATATAATTATAAGATATATACATAATCATAATCAATTTTCCATTTTAAGTAATGAAGAACTAAAGTTGTTGGTCAACCCTTATTTGTAATTACTTTCCTATTGATTATAAATAGCCATTATAATCAAGAAGTTTATTACAAATATAAGAAGAAGATTATGACCATTTTTTGCTATAGGGGATAATCTTGAAGAGAAGAATATTATAAAAATTGTTAGATAAATCCCTAAGTTTTTCCCACCTTCGCCCTACAAAGCCTAAAGTGAAGAGTATATTTGTATACTCTATTGAAGTTGGTCTAGAGGCTAAGACTAATCACACTAAATATAGGATTTGGCTAATCCATAGGTTTGTTTTTGTCTTATGTATTATGGTATTGGGTTTAAGGTATTTAGTAGTCTAAAAAACAACCAACACAATACAAAATCCTAAGGCAATATATAATGTCTCCATTTCTTCAAAACTTGTACAATAAAATAAAATTCTTGATCATAAATCGAATCCATTTTCTTAGCATCATTTAATTTCTCACTATAGAAAGCTACATGTTTTCCTTCTTGACTGAAAATAGCTCCAATGACACTTCTACTAGCATCACAATTAACTTGAAAAACCTTAGTAAAATTAGGTAAAGCAATTATAGGTGATTCTACCACCTTTTTTTTTCAATCTTTCAAAACTCCTATGTGCTCCACATGTCCATTTAAAATCCTTTTTATCCCCTCTCATAGTATTTTTCATAGCATTACATACAAAACTAAAATATCTGATGAACTTCCTATAGAAACTTTTCAATCCATGAAATGATCTAACTTATCCAATATTCTTAGGTGTGGAACAATCAAGGATAACTGTTACCTTTTTAGGATCCATCTTTAAACTATTAGTAGAAATAAAAAAACCAAGCTACACAATTTCTTCCTTCATGGAAGAATATTTCTTCAAATTAATCAACAACTTCTCTTCTTTTGATCTCTATAACACTTTTCTAATATATTCAAGGTGTTCTTCCTTAGTTTTACTAAAAATTAGAATGTCATCAAGATATAGAATCACAAAATTACTAAAGAATTTTTTCAAGCATTATTCATCAACCTCATGAAAGTACTATGTGCATTAGTTAAACTTAAAGGCATAACCAAGCATTCACACAATCATTTATTTGTCCCAAAAGACATTTTATATTCATCTCCATTTCTAAATATGATATAACAATATGCAATTTTTAAATCAATCTTTGTGAAATACTTTCCTCCACTCCAATAATCCTTTATGTCATCCATCTTAGGAAATGGAAACCTATAATTCATTGTTATCTTGTATATAGCTCTAGAATCGGTGCATATTTATGTTCTAGAGTACATCTAGATGCTATAGTTAAGAGTGCTTATGGGAATATGAATACTAGATAGAGTTATCACAGTTTTGGTGAAGGCAACATTCAGATAACTATTCTAGAAAGCGAGTACCGATATTTGGATTTTATCACTGAATAGGAATGAAATCTAGTTGAGTGAGGTTAGACAAAGGTTGAAGACATGTTGATGATGCTATGGCTAATCACACACATTCAGATGATCATCAAGTGAAAAGTTATGAAGACCTTGAGTCGAAAAATTGGTTGTAATTATGAAAATGATGTAATGTTGTAATGTAGCATGTAATATAACAACTTAAGTTTTGATTATGTAAAAATAGGTTTTAAAGGACCCGAAACCTTACATTAGTAGAGTATTAAGAAAGTATCATGAAAAGAGAACAAAAAAACAACATGAAATAGACCTCACAAAACAAAAAGAGGTCACAGACAACATTGTAGGAAAAGATAGCAAATGACCAACAAAGGAACAACAACCAACTAGCTAAGGAGTATTGGTCCACCAGAGAATGCATAGTATCAATAGCAACATTCACCTCATCCTTCTTAGTGGTTTCCTCCATCTTCTTTGAATTGGCCCGAGTACACTTGCTAGGGCCTTGAGAGTCTGCCCTTGGGGGAGAAACTTGACTTTTATCTACCTCATTCTTTTTCAGGAAGCTAGTCATGTTATCTCGCAATTGTCTGAGTTGTTTATCCATATTACCTAGCCTAGTTTCAAATTTAGACAATTTCCCCTAGATGTTGCTAATGTCCTTATCGATCACCTTCTTCTTGGCTTCCAAAACAGGGATCTTATGCAAATACAACAACTTAAGTTGGTCCTATACTGTTATTGTAATTGGGAAATTCTCAAGGATAACTCGATAATGTTTTTAGGATTTGGTATATAGGAAGGGTAATTTCATTTTAGATTAGTATCCAATGCAGATGTTGTAATCAATGAGATCATATTGTATTTTGAAAAATTACATGCAAATATCTTTTGCATGAGAGAAGTGATTGGTGCAGTTGAAGCACAATGAGCTTACAATGAACTATTTTGGCAAGAGAAGTTACCGTTGGATAGTTGTTGATGTACATTTTTAGAGTGAGGATAGTATTAAAGCTCTTTAGATAGTGGGTCCATATGTCTTCCTTTAAACCCCTAATAGGGTTGGCACAACTCCTAACATTGTTGGAATCTCCTAATAGGGATTCAAAGTCAACTAATAGGGAGTCATATGTACTAAATGTATTTCATTGACTCTTAATAGGGTTCATACTTTCTCAAGGAAATTTTTTATTAGTATATCATCTTGTGGGTACCATCCCCACCATATTTTCCCCTCTAATCAAGGGTTTCTCTAGTTAATATGCATGGTGTTATTGTGTATTTTTAGATTTTTATGGCTATTTCATCTACTATTTACATGTTTCAAAATTAATAAGGATACTAAGACTTATTTGATTGCATAACTAATTCAGGCCCCCTCTCAGTTATCTTAGTGAAATTTACTTTCTAACAATTGGTATCAGAGCATCAGGTCCTTGAAGGAAAAGCTTAACTTATCAAGGAGATCTATGGTATAGTTTAGGAAAGAAAGTCCAAAATTTGACAGAATTAATTGTGATAGGTGGAAGGAAAATATTAAGACACATTTTCTATGCATGGGTCTAGGATATTGGTTGATGACTAAAACTCTAAAGGATGTGATTGAATAAATTAAGCTTGGAGGTTGTGATAAAAAAGAAAAAGACATATTCATGTTCAATATGCTTTCTAGGGAAACACTATAATTAGCTCTTCCTAAAACTAAATTTTCTCAAGTAAAATATTTAATACTTTCTCATGAAATTTGGAAACCTTTACAAAGTACATTTGAAGGTGATAATCAAGCTTAGAAGGTTAGACTACAAAATCATAAATGCTTCTTTCAAGACACTAAAATGATGGAAGATGAATTCGTAAGAAGTTGTTTTGGTAGAATAGAAGATATTGCTATAGGAATCAAGACTTGTAGAGGAGAGAAATATGAAGATGAAGTTTTATCAAAGAAATTGAAGAGTTTGACACCTGCATATAGATAGGCAAGACAAGTTATTGAACAAGTTATTCACTTAACAACTAATTTTACAAGAGAGAATCATCTTGGAAGACTATAGTCCATAAAAATGTAGATGAGACGGAGTGGAGAATTTCCTAAAGTTGAGACTACTTTAAGTGCATTAAGTGTTCAACCTATGTTGACAAGGAGTTCTAGTACAAGTGAATTTTATGCCAGTTGCATCCAAACAAAAGTTGAAGAAAAAAAGGAGATTGGGACAGGACTTGCCTTGCTTATGAAAAGAGAAACTAAAAACAATATTTAAATGTTGGAATTATAATAAATATGGTAATTATCAGGGTAAACTTTAAGAAAGCCACCTCCAAAAAAAGATATAAAATATTGGCGAATTTTTCATTATTTTGAAAAAACAAAATTATTTCTATTGGCAAATCTCTCAATTTTTTATTCTAAATATGATTAATATTGGTGATTATTTTTGAATCATAATTTTATTTTGTATAAAATATTGACAAATCTCAATAATAATAGGAAGTTCATTAGTCACCATGGAATATTACAAATCAAAATTGAGCATTTTTTTACCTTGTGGAATATTATGAGAATCGTTACATATACTTTAAATCAGTAGTGAAAAATAAATATTGGTGATATATCCCTAAAGTAACTAATAATTATGATAATTATTGGTTAGTTCAAATTAATTTCTCTAATAATATATTATATTTAGGTAACTCAAATCTATTCATGTAACAAATATTGTGGCGAATATTTGAGTTTAATTTTTTTAATAAAATAAATTATTGAGCGATTTTAAATATTCTAGAACTGAATTTTATATAACTATGGTGATTTAGGTTGTATCAAATCTTAAATTATTAGCCAAATTACTAGCCAAAAAATTCTAAAATTAGCCAATTTACGAATATTAGCCACTAAATTATACCCACTAATTATTCCTCTAAATTTTGTAAGAGAGTAAGAAAGGCTAGAAAGCCCTTTAAATCAAGAATGCCCAAGGATTGTATTTTTGTAGATGAGGATGAGTTGAATGCTAAAGTGAAATAAATATTGAGTAAAAGTAATGGTGGAATATGGATTTTTTTCTATTAAGGAAGAAAGCTCTGAAAAAGAAGTTAGAGAAGAAAAAAACCTTAGTATCACAAGTTGAAAAGAAGAAATATAATTAGTTTATAGATAGTGGTTATTCCCATCACATGACTAGATACATGAATAAGTTTATTGACTTTAATAGCTATGGTGGAAGAATAGTTAGAGTTAGAAACAATGAAAGTTGTCATATAGAATTAAAAAGATCTATACAGTTGATGGAAAGACTAAAATTGATGATTATTTTGTGAATGGTTTGAAACATAATCTTTTGGGTGTCACAAAACTATTGGACAAGGGATATCATTTGCAATTTAAAGAGAAGACTCACATTTTTAAAGATAACAATGACACATTGATTGGTACTAGTACAAGAACAAGAGGTAATGTATTTCAATTAAATCCTACTAAGATGACATGCTTAGTTGCTAAAGTAGATGATAGTTGGTTATGACATAGGATATTTTGTCATATATATTTTGATAACATTATGAAGGTGAGTACTACATTCGCAGTTAGATATTTATCTAAAATTATGAAACCTACTAACATTGTATGTAAAGATTGTGGAATGTAAAAATAGAAGAAAACTAAATTTCCAAGCAAGAAATTTACTAGTTTAGGGAATTTGGAGATTGTGCATACAGACTTGAGTGGTCCTACAATGATAAGAGCATTCTATGGTTAAAGGTATTTTATGATTTTTGTTGATGATTTCACTAGAATGATGTGGGTAACATTTCTTAGACAAAAATATGAATATTTTGAGAAATTTAAGAGATTTAAGAGTAGAGTTGAGAATAAATATGGTTTAAAGATATTTAATATTAGATTTGAGAAAAGACAACTTTTATCTCCTAAGACACATGAACATAGTGAGATAGCAGAAAGAAGAAACATAACAATGATAATACCAAAAAGAGAAATGATGCTTGAGAAAAATGTATCTAAGATATTTTGGAGAGAAGTTGTTAATACAATATTACACACTATGAACATAGTAAAAATCATACAAGACACTAGTAATACACCTTATGAACTTTAGTTTGGACATGCACCTTCTGTTAAGCATTTCAGAATCTTTGGAAGTAAGTGTTACATTAAAAGAGATGGTAATTTTGGAAAGTTTGATTCAAGAAGTGATGAAGGAATATTTATTGGATATTCATTAAAAAATAAAGCATATAGATGTTCCAATCAAAGAACTAAAACTATCATTGAGAGCACAAATATGAGAGTTGATGGAAAGTTTAGAATTTAGGAAAGGATACTTGATTATAATTCTAATAAAGAAACTAATCCAAGGACTAATAGAGAGAATGTCAAGTACTAATTATTTTATGAGACTAAAATTAATTTTCAAAATGATATTTAAAGAGAAAAATGAAGAGAAAATCCTAGAATTGAATCTAGAATTGAAATAAAAAGCGAACTAGTGACACCTAACAAAAAAATGATAAAGAATAATCCTATTGTAATGCTTGACAAGGAACCCAAAAGAAATTAACCTAAAGTTTCACTAAGTTTTTCAAACATTTTTTATTATAAGATAATAACTTAATAATAATAGATATAATATAGCATAAGCAATAATCACATACATAACCATAATCCATAAAACATATTACATCTTTTAAGGGTTCCGTGATGTTAAATCACATTTGAGTTTAATTAATGCTAAATCCAATACATAAAAAATCCACATCAAAGAATTACTACAAGTACGAATCCACTTAAATAATATAAAATCATATAAGATTCCACTTGGAAATAATCAAAATGCATAATCATATGCTATACAAGTCATAAGGTATGAAAATATCAAAGAATATACGTCATCAACAATATACATCATCTCAAAATATCTCTGATAAATCAAGTACAAATCAACAAAATATAACCATACATCAGAACACAAGATCAGAAAGAAAGGAACATTTGCACAAGCACATTCAACAATGACATCCAACTGTCAAATCTCAATGGTATAAGAAAAATGCACTACTACCTGACCTTGTAGAACCTAAATGGCCCACTCCCATTGTGCTGAGGAGATAAACTCAAGTCCCATATGGATATCAATCCACAAGTCATAACCAACATCTAAGTCAAGGAAATCCTGATAGCAATCTATCTCAAAGGTACCAAGACACAAGTAACATCTACACCGAGAGGCACAAAAAGACGCATAGGAAATCTACTATGTAAGTGGGAAAGTGTCATCGCATGAGCCAACTCTAAGGTTACCCTAGCAGCCTCTCTAGACTCTGCCCCCCTGGCATCTCTATGTGGCACCATTATCCTTTTCTATAGACAAGGTATAATAACAAAGTAAGGTCACAACCTAGCATCCTCTCTACTCTCATCCTTGCCTATACTAGCAGTCAAGGTATGGGCGAGGAAAAAATAATGACTCTTATTAATTCATTTTACTCTCATTTAATGTAATTTTATCACTTATTAAAACAACTTATAATGGGTTACCCAAGTAACCTCTTTAAGGCTTTGACCTCCATTGCAAGCCACTTTCTAATGTATACATAGATTACCTACCCTAAGCTCATGAAAAGTACAAATCATAAAATCACAATTTTCACCTTTGTCCTTTATAAGAAACCTGAAAGCATCTATAGATAAAGTATAGTATTCACCTCAGTCCTTTACAAGCAGTTGGAGAGCACCTAAAGACCAACCACAATAATCACCTTAGTCCTATACAAGCAATTAGAAAGCATCCAAAAGACAACTGATCAAAACTCAAAGGCTACATCACAAAATTCACTCCATTTACCTAAGTTCTATACAAGAAACTAGAAAGCACTAACAACAACTAATCAAAACTCATCATAGAAAAGACGTGACACATCATCATGGTCAGGTATAAAAGATCATATACAAAACATCATCATAGAACAAACACCCCCAAGCCTCTGCTAAAACATCCAAAATTGGTCAACACTCTAAGTCAACCCCAAACCCAACACAAAAGAAAACATACATCAAAGCAAGTGTAGTTTCATAGATTTTGTTTGGTTTTGAAAACATACAATTTTGATTTAAAAGCAGGGTTCAAGTTTTGTACTCCATTTAAAAATGTATTCCTAAAAGTTCATAATGATCATTTAATTGAATCAATATTAGATTTAACAATAAATAATCCAATTATAACTTATTGGTTTAAAACAAAAATCCATTCTCCAAAACTTATAATTTATTAACTAAATTATATTTTAAATAAAAATTAAGTAAACAAAATTAAATAATAATTATTAACTATTAAAATAATAACTAATAAATATTTATAAATAATATTTATTATTAATAATGATAATTACTATTTTTTTATTGGTAAATGGCTGAAGCTTAGATTAATTATTATTATCTGTTTGAATTAATTATTATTATATGTTAAGCAAAGATAGATTCGAACCCAAGACCTCTCACATGAGAGGCTCACAAGTTACCATTGCGTTTTAGGCTTTTGCTTCATAATAATTATTATTAAAAATATAACATTAACTATTTAATATTATAACATCTTTTAATTTAATTAATTTAAATTTAATTAAAAAAACTATATTTAAAAGTTTAGGGGTCGTCTCTCTTTTGTACAATCTCCTACTCAATTACTAATTCACCGATACTAATTGATTTTGAGACCGATACTATGCTGCCACGATAGTGCCACTGCTACTGCAATAATGTACAACCGTACGACAGCTACTATGGTAGCAGCAACAACTATCATGTGACCACCATAAGAGTTGTAGGTGGGTGGGGTTTTGGTGGCCCCGCCCACTTTTAATAAATCTCTCTTTTTATTTTTATTTTTATAAAAGTAAAACAAAACAAAATGTTTCCCTATTATAGTACAATTTCACAATTTTCCAATTTATAATATGTAATAAAAATTATCATAGTAAAATTATTTACTGTGGTGATTTTTATTAACATATATATTTTTAAAATAATTTATTTGATAGATCTGAAAGGAAAAATACAAACAACCAATCAAATTTTACATAACAAAATTTTGATTTCTCATCCAAACCCTACCTGTATTGAAATATGAATCTCTAAACTTACAAAACAAGGGTTTCCAATCTTTAATTTGTTTATAGAGATTTCCAAATGAAGAACAATTAAATTTATAAAACAAGGGTTTCAACCCAATTAAATTATGAATACCATTCCATTAAAAAATAGAGAAGACAAATATTTCAAATAAAGAACTATTGCGAAAAACCCACAAGATCCTACTTGGATCTGATGCTAAATAACAAAGGCACATAACTCACAAGCAATTCCTTTTTTTTCTTTTGAAACCCTCTTCTTGGAAATGGGGTTCTCCAAAATTCTTTTTGAAGAAAGGAGCTCTAATTTACTAATAAAGAGCTTTCTCCAATTAGGGTTTCAATTTTACAATCCCATGAAACCTTTTCCTTTATTATTTTATTATATTTTAATTTTCATGTGCAACCTTTTTGTAATTTAATTAAAATAACTTTATTAAAACAATTCCTTTCTCTCTTTTATTAAATCATGAGACATTTTAATAAAATATTTGTTAATTTAACTAATACTAATGTTTAGATTTTATTATAGAAATGAACCTCCTAAATATATTATTATTAAATTAAATTAATATGATTATGACAAAATTTGAACTTTAATTATATCTTTAGATTTAATTCTTTTATTTATTTAATTTCTCAATTAATTAAATATAATTAAATATTGAATTTTCTTTATAATTTTTTCATTAAATTAAATCATTAAATTATCTTTTAATGTGATTTGATTTATAACTGAAAATCACAATAGGCCAACAAAACTAGATACAAAAATTGATAATCAAGCACATAATACTAAATCAAACTCATGATGTCAAAATCATGGATATATTTGTTTAGGGACCATCTCTCTCTTGTACCGTCTCCTACTCAATTACTAATTCATGTCACTTGACAAATTCAAATGGGTAAACAACTCAGATACTTGTCCTACTTTATAATATTTCTATTGTTAAAAATATAACATCAACTATTTAAGATTATAATATCTTTTAATTTAACTAATTTAATTTTAATTGAAACAAACTATATTAATTTTTTTTATTAATTAAAAAATTTAATAAATTAAATTTCAAAAAAAGAAAATATAAATATCAAACCTTTAGGGGCCATCAAAATCATCGGTATATTAGTTTAGGGGTCCTCTCTCTCTCTCTCTCTCTCTCTCTCTCTCTCTCTCTCGTACCATGTCCTACTCAATTACTAATTCATGTCACTTGATGAATTCAGACAAGTAGACAACTCAAATACTTATCCTACTTTCTAGGAAAATTGGTTTAGGGTTTTAGGATCTAGACTCAAGAATTATCTCCCCTCTTTTATTATTGATATACTGTGATAGGACATGCTCATCCTAACAATTCAGGGAAGTTAATGCTCGGTACCTACAATCTACATAATATCCAAGCATGTACATACACATATAATCTAAACTAGACAAGCAATGGTGGGAAGTGGTGCATTGTGTAGATCCTGACTAGCCGGTGACTACGACTCCCTCCTTTAACCACATCAGAAACACCAAATATAAACTAAAACATACAAGTACACCATACATACAAAAGTATGGGGTATGTAATTATAGAAACTACATATAAGACATCCATCTAACTAATCATCATGGAATAACTAAAATCACTATATGAATATACATATATCATATTGAAAGACTAATCATGAATACATGAAATAATTGAGTATTAAGTAGCTCATCAAATAAATAAACTGAGTCTAAAATAACATCCAATCAAATTTGGTAACCAAGTACCACTAATTATAAAATATAATCATAAAAATGGCCTAAAGTATTTAATAAAACAACATGAAAAGTAAACTAGGGGTAGGCATTACACCTACTGAAGAGATCATTGGAAGTAAAGACAAAAGAGACATGAAAAGTAACAAGGTACAAGAAGAACTATGTTTTAACTTCTCAATTTTAACCTAAAAATGTTGATGAAACTTGTAAAGATTATCATTGAATTTAAGCTATGAAAGAAGAACTAGAGTAGATTGAGAAGAAAATAACATGGGAATTGGTTCCTACACTTAAGGATAAGAATGCTAGTGGAACTAAATGGGCATTTAGAAACAAGATGAATGAACAAGGTGAGGTTGTAAGAATCAATGCAATATTGGTATGTAAAGGTTAATCACAAATAGAAGGCATTGACTTTGAAGAAACTTTTGCACCTGTTTCTAGGTTAGAGGTAGTAAGTATATTTTTTGCATCTGTAGCTAACAAGAACTTTATAGTCTATCCAATAGATGTCAAATCATCTTTTCTAAATTGTGAACTAGAAGAAGTGGTATTTATTGAACATTCTTATGGTTTTCATGTGCCAAATGAAGAGTATATGGTTTATAGATCGAGGAAGGCATTGTATAGACTAGAACAAGCACCTAGAGCCTGGTATGAAGTATTAGATAATTATTTGACAAAATTAGGATTTGTGAAAGGTAGTGCTAATAGTAACTTGTATCTAAGAAAGAGTGATAAACTATTACTAATTGTTATAGTATTTGTGAATAACATTATTTTTGGAGGTAAAGATGAAGTGAAGAATTTTTATAGGAAATGAAGAAGGAATTTGAGATGAGTATAATTGGTGAGATGAACTACTTCTTGGGATTGTAGATTATTTAGAGCAACATGGCATTTCCATATCACAAGCTAAGTATCTTAATGAATTCTTGAAGAGATTTGGTTTGCAAAGTTTTAAATCTATTGGAACATTGATGATTATAGGATGAAAATTGTCTAGAAAAGAGGAATCCCCTACTATTGAACAGAAATAGTAAAGATATATGATTGGTTTGTAGTGCCTCTCCCATTTGAATTTTGTAAGTTGTCCTGATGGATGCACCCTTGCTGATCTTTTGTTGTGATGGATCATCATTGTGACCCTGAGTGGTCTACACCGTTGAGGTGTTTGGATTTATGTTTCGTTATCAATTGCGTTGATTATGCTTTTGACTGATCTTTGAGCTTATGATGTGATTTTTGGTTCACTGAGGTTTGTGCCAGTGGTTGCCAAGATCGATGTGGTATCATGAGGTTGTTTCGTGATTACCTTGAGATGTGTGCAGAGATTGCGCTATGTTCTATTAACATGCTACACGAGACTAGGTTCATGTAGCAGTGGTTAGTCATGTTTATGACTGTGTTTTCTTATGTGTTTTATATGTCCTTTCAATGCAGAGTAATCAATCATTATTAAATACTTAAGTAATTAGAATGGATTGTTCTTGTTGGATTATTTGGTTATGTGCTGCAGACATTTACCTTGTTTTATTTTGATCTGAGAGATATCTGTTCTTATGTGATGTTTTACATTTGAGATGACCTAAGGGTCAAATGTTACTCTTTGATTCCAGTATCATAGATATTAGAATACTATGTTGTTCAGTTAATCATATTGCATGATGATGCTATTTTGAGATGACAGTGTGTTTTATGGTGATATCTAGTTATCTGGTATTTGGACATACCTCTGATTTCGCTATATGATGGATTTAATGCTATGGTTATTTACTTCATTCCTGCGTTGCTATGCCTTTTGCACATGTGAGTGATGTAAATAGATTATTTTAATATAATTAATTAAATGGCTAAATTAGGTGATTTAATGCATTTATTACTTTGACTATGTTATTATATGCAATTGCACTTGATCGTATTGTTTAGTATGCAGGATTTATATTCCTGGCAGTGGCACATGGAGTTAGTGATTCAACCATTCATAGTTTACCAATGTCGTCCTTATATGGTTGACGTATCCTTTATTAAAATGTTTAATTTAAACCTTTCGATGATTGTTAAATCTGAACTCATTTGCATTATGTGATTAGACCAGTAAGCGTGTCTGTGCATTTAGAGGTTCGCATTGTCGCGAAAGTTATTAAGGAGATTTATGTGTTTTTGGGTTTTCGAGCTTTTTAATTGTTTTATTTTAATTTATGGCAGCTTTGCCATAGATGAATTCCTATTTATAGGAATAGCCTATTTTCATTTGGGTGGATTCAGGGTTTAACTAGGTTGGCTGGTTAAATGCCCTAATTGATTATTCACCCAAAAAGTGAATAAGTATCCAAAGAGGAATTTAATTCTTCACTTCTCACTTTCAAATTGGAAAGTTAGAGAGTAAAACCCAAAATTCTCTTCATGAAAATTTACTATTTTGTTCATTGTGGGAGCTACGGGCATGGGATTGTCGCGAGGTTGGGCTCATTGGATCCAGCTCGGAGAAACCTTGGATTGCCGCGATTTTCAACTACTTCTGCAGGATATTTATTTTATGGTTCAGATTTCCGTTTTGCCCTTTTGGCTGTGAGGTAGGGCTTTCCTGTTTTATTGTTTCTACTCTGTTTCTGCTTCTGTTTTTGGTAGCTATTTGTTTGGAGGCTGAGAACTAGTGTTCCCCTCTGTTTTTGTATGTTAGTTCTACCCGGTTGGGCGGGTATGAACATTTTCCTATTTTTTGGGATGAGGGTTTGGGATTTCACGCTGTTATGCTGGCCATTTTTGCATACGATGTCCGATTTCATTTATTTTTGGATTTTTGGGGTTTTTGAACCCAAAGGCCAAATGGGTTTTAATTTTGTAGTTTTTCAAATTTTTGGGGTTTTAACCTCATTTTGCGTGCCACCCTATTTTCTCAAGTTTCTTGGCACAATGTGGGTCGTGGACCTTGATGATCCATTTGGATATCAGTCAGATCACTTTTGCACTTTTATGTTGCATTGGGATGCGTGTTGCATCCGTACTCCTGACGTTGTGTTCGGTTGAGTGATTTTATACTTGCTATGGTTTTTTTTTGGACCTTTGCTTTTGTTTCATGAATGCTAGGATTCTTATAGAATCCATACTCTCAGATTGAGGCCGGTTGAGTGATTTCATGATGTTTGGTCTTGTTGCATCATTGGGATTTGTGTAGAATCCACACTCTCAGATTGAGGTCGATTGAGTGATTTAATGATGTATGGTTTTTTTTGGCTTTGGGATTTGTGTAAAATTCGTCCTCTTGAGTTGCTTTCGGTTGGGTGTTTATTTTGCACTGTGTTCTCATTCCTATCCTTGTGTTATGATCTTTGTGATGGTGGTGCACCACACATGAGTACGTGCACGTACAATTGTTGGGTGACTTGTGAGGCTCGATCTTCTGTGGATTTGCCAGAAGTTATGATCATTGGGGTTGGGATGGGAGTATGCATACCCACGGGCACTTGTCGTAGGATGAGCATGGGTAGGGTAGGGTAGCATATGGAGGGGGCTTCTACCTCATAGCCTAGTGATCATTGTGCCTAGAGGGTTGGCGAAGGAAGCTTTAATTAAGTGAAAATTAAATAAAATGTGTGACTGGTAATAAAACTTAAGATAACAAAAAGGTTTGGGATGCAAGAGCCTTTTCGTTGAGAGATGTTGAATCTGCGCAAGTCCTATCTTGGGCTTTTTGATGCCAAGTGACTCTCCAGATGTTAGTCCCTACATAGTAGCCTATTGAGTGTCTGACTAGGACCTGTACTCCTTGCATTATCTTAGGTTCTTGGTTGCAGCCATCATACTGTTTGGCATGAGTGTTAGCCATGGATGTTGTGTTTTTTGTGTGTTTGTGGTTGGATCTTTATCTCCATCAGCATAGCGGGTGTGGACCTATGGGTGCCACGTGGTTGGGAGGTGTAGCTACCTTCACCACTGCTAGGGATCGATGTATAGAGATGATCTTTGTCCTAGTGCGACCGTTGCTGGATGTCTTCACTTGGTACTTCGGGTTCCAGAGTATGCTTTCTTGTGATTTATGCTTTCATTGGGATGCTTGTATATCATGTTTAGATGATGTTATTTTATTTGGCACATTCCCTTATTATGATGTTTAGCATATGATTAGATGATGTGATTTTCTTTAGTAGTATATCTGTTGCTTACTGCTGTTTAGCATGTGATAGGTGATGTTATCTACTGTAGGATTATCTTATGCGTTATCACTAGCATGTTAGATTTCTTTGTGCTCATATTGTTGCATGTTTTTAGTAGTGATGTCCCTATTACAACAATACCGACGATTTGGTCGATGGCTTGGGATGTTACGCGCGGGGGATGGCTAGGACCCACGATGGTCTTATGATGCTATTGACGGTTGGGGGGAACCACACACTTATTTGGTTGTTTAGTTCTGAAATGTATTTTTTTGTTCATTGTGATGTTTATTTCAGCATGTGCTTTGCTTTTATGTTTTAGATGGTTAGATGTTCCTCTTTCCTTGCTATTAGTGCTCTTGAGTGTTCATTCCTCGATTTATGTGGATTCGGTACTCCTCGGTGTGGAGGTTTCCTTGTTTTTTTAGCTTTTTGTTTGTGTTTTGTGTTGCGCTGATTTGTTTCCTCGCACGAGACTATTTCTTCCTCATGTGAAAGAATACACTTCCCATGCGAGAATGTAAATCTTTGCGCGGCACGTATGGAATCCTCACGCGAAGTGCGCCCTTTCTCGCGCAAAGCGGTGAAAGATCTTGCATGAAACTCGAGACTAGTTTTCTTTCTCATGCAAGAAACAGGGGCTATCTAGGCTTGTCGGATGAAAGTTTAGAAGTTTGTTTTGGACACCCTTTTGGTTTTTACACCTTCCTGGTTCAAAATAGATGTCCTAGGGGATTAAAATATATCGTTCAAGTATAAGTTGATCACCTTATACTTAAGATATATTTTAATATATGCAAAAAATCGTTTGAGATAGGTTTCAGACCTCTCGGAGATAAGTTATGGATTCTAGGAAATTTCAGGGCTTCAGAAATCTAGACTTGGCCAATTTTTAGGGCTTCAGGATTTCAGGCTTAGCCAAATTTTGGGATTCTGCATTTTACCCCAGCTTGGTGTTTTGTTGATGAGTGGTTGTTTCTTGTGCCCTCATCATGTGCATTGTCTTTGTTGGCTTTGTTTGTGTGTGTCAGTTTGGTAGTGGCGTTTGGAGATTCGTTGGTTGTTGGGATTGTGTTGATGTCTTCCATTGCGATCTTTGTGATCCCTGTATGATGTTGTCTTGTGCATTCATACTTGTAAAAAAAAATATCTTGGCTTGATTTGAATCCTTGTTTCCAAGGATCTCTGGGTAACAAGGATCTCCGGGTGGGGCATTACATGGTTGATTACAATATTAGACACACACTATACCTAATATAGCTAGCATAGTTGGAATTGTGGAAATATTTTTAGGAAAATCCTAGAGAGACATATTATGCAACAACAAAGAGAATTTTTAGATATTTGAAGGGTAGAATTGATTATGGACTATGGTATGATAGATAAAATGATTTTTCTTTGTGTACATATAATGATGTGGATTGGGTAGGAAATATAGATGGAAAAAAGAACACTAGTAGTGGAGCATTCTTCTTGGGGGTAAGATTAGTTTTTGGGATAAATGAGAAAAAAGTAGCATTTCAAAAATTATAGTAGAAGAACTATATAGCCACAACAAACAATTTTAATTAGATTATTTGGATGAAACAAATATTGGAAGACATTAAGATTAAGTTTACAAAGCCTATTATCATACATTGTGATAAAAAAAGTTCAACGAGTATATCAAAGAATTGAGTGTTCGATTCAAAACAAAACACACACACACACACACATCAAGTATTAGAGAAGATGAAAGACATATTTCCAAAAAAAAATGGTGAAGGACATATTTGACTACTTGAGAGGTATGCTTGGGATTACACCCCAACATACATTTGAGTAGTTGATTGTGAGATTATATTAGTCCAGTGGTAGAAGAGCACTATTTATTTGTTAGCATGAATGCTAATGGTATTCCTTTGGGGGAGTATCTTAAGAATTTATAGAGAAATTAAAGAGATTGACATATTGCATTCATGACTATGTTTATCATTGATGTCAACATAGTATTATTTCTATAAAGACTGGCAAAGTAGATGATAAAGAATGAGGTCATATAGACTATGTAGTGAATATGAACTTAAGTGTAGTTAAGAATACATTCTACATTGTGTCCTGATAAAGTGGAAAATTGTGTGTGTAGAAAGGCATAGACATGTGAGATTTACTCAAGAATTAAAGAGGAAATTTTACAAACATAATACCAGAGAAGCAATTTCTAAAGTTTGGATTGTATCTTTAATAGGGATAGAACCATGATGGGAAAATTTAGACATTGATAGTAGATGGTTTGATGATGACATTAGTGAGTGCGCAAGCTTAAAGGTCACACATGTGAGAAGTTATATCTATTGTGAGCTAATATTAGTTTGTAATTGTCAAAAGATGTACTCTTTTGTAAAATCTTAATGTGGTCCTATTTTGATTAATTAGGAAAGTCTCGAGATTGACTCAAAGAATTATTTTGAGAATATGGTATAAAGTGATGCAGAGCCACACCTTGGAAAACTCAGGAGGAATCAGTCACTCAACTGAGTTTCTTCAAGGGGCATCTACAACCTTCAGGATCACACACTAAAATTAGATTCAATAAATAAAACTTTGAAAATAAAATCCCCCAAAATATCTTCTTGCTGCCTTCGGATAGACCTGCACTCAGACATGAATAACTTTCGAAGCAGAAAAGATTTATTCAATCTAATCATTGATATTTGGCATAACTAATTTTCAAACAACATATAAAAATTTGAGAGAAATCCAATGGTTCAAACCTGAGATATTGACCTCGCATCAGAGTACATTTTCTTGCAATTGTTATTCCCTAAACTGATTGCCATGAGAAATATATGAAGCATAATAGTAGAACCATAATCTTGGAAAAAAACATAGGAGACCAAAGGAGACATAAAACTTCCCATTCCTCCCCAAGTTTGAATCATTTTTTACATAAAATATTGGCTTTTTAATAACCAAAGTCTGACTGGCCTTGCTGTCCAGTAGTAATAAAAACGTTTTCTTTTCCATCTAAGAATAGGAATCTGAAAGACATTTTACCATCAATACCATGCAGCAATCATGGATATTCTTGTAACTACTAAGAATAGGAATCATCAATACCATGCAGCAATCATGGATATTCTTGTAACTGCTGAGAATAGGAATCATCAATACCATGCAGCAATCATGGATATTCTTGTAACTGCCTATTATTTGTCACCAGTATTCGATGGGATTCTCTTTAATTATTGACCACATGGAATTTCTATTACTAATTTTATCCTTTCTAAAACTGACACTAACATCATTAACCCTTTTCTCTAACTCTCTAACATATCTGACTAAAACTATAACATTTATTTAATAAAACACCTAATTCTATCCACTAAGACATAATCCTAAATTATTAAAATTGACCATTTAAAATATATGGAGAATCTTGGACCTTTGAAATGATTTAGTAATGAGGTGCGCCTACATCATAAAGGAGGGTTATTTTCCTTGTGATCAAGTATGTGCAATATAAGTAAAGTAAAAATTATTTAAGCGATATGAAAATTTGGTAAATGTGAATATGAAATTATAGGGATTAGAGTGATGTGAAGTTGTTAATCTGGTATTGAGATAAGTAGAGGTTTGGCCTATTCAAGAGGATAGAGGAGTTTGAGTTATTTTATTTCTATTATTTTTCAAGCAATAATATAGAGACCAGTTAGACAGTGAGTTTGGTGGTCTTTCCCCTGAAGCAGTTTGGACTCTGGATCCATCTACCTTCTACAACTCCTAATAGGGTTGGAATATCCTAACAAGGGTTGAATGTCTCCTAATAGAGATTGTCATGTACTAAATGTACTTCATTTCCTTCTAATAGAGTCCATCATCTTGCAAAGAACTTTTATATTAGTAGATTATTTTATGGTTACCATCTCAACAAGATTTTCCCTTTGATCGAGGGTTTCCCTAATTAACATATATGGTTTTATTGTGTATGTGTATGGTTACTAGTTGTATTGTTCACATGGTTAAGGATTAATATAGTTGATAAATGTTTTAAGAATTAGATAACTGATTCCTCCCCCCAGTTATCTTGGTGGACTTTACTTTCTAATAATTGGTATCAGAGCATCTAGTCCTTGAAGGAAAAACTTAACAAATTAAGGAGATCAATGGCAGGTCATTTTAGAAAATAAATTTGTAAGTTTGATGGAGTTAACTATAATAACTAAAAAGAGAAGATGAAAATTCATTTTCTATGTATGGGTCCAAGATATTGTATGATGAAAAAAGAATGGAAAGAAATTTGTGAAAGAAAGAAAACTTGAAGAATGCAATGGATTTGAAGGTGATATGTTCATGTGTAATATGCTTGTCAGATAAGAGTTATTGTCATCTCTTCCTAAAAATGAATATAGTTAGGTAAAATCCTTTAAAATATCTCATAAAATTTGGACAACATTGGAATCTACTTTTGAAAGCGATAAGCATGCTAAAAGAATCAGACTACAAAATTGGATATGTTTGTTTCAAGTGCTAAAATAATGGAAGATGAGTTTGTAAGAAGCTATATTGGTAGAATATAAAAAATTATGGTAGGAATTAAGTCTTGCAATGCATATAAAGATGAAGATGAGATTATATGGAAGATATTGAAAATTTGAGTCCACCATTCAGACATACAACATAGATGATTGAGTAAGTAATACCTTGTACTAAGAAGTTTACCAAAGAGACTCTTCTTGGAAGATTGAAAGTAGAAAAAGTAATACTTGGAATGAATTTGGTCATTATGCTTCTAGGTGTCCTAAAAGAGAGAAAAAGTTTAATAATAATTTCAAGCCTAAAAGGCCTAGAGATTGTTTCTATGCAAATGAAGTTGATGAGTCAGATGAAATACTTCGAAGTGAAAGTGATGATGAGTTAGGATTTGCAACTATAAAAGAAGAAAATCCAGAAAAAGAAGTCAAAGAAGAGAAAGACCTAGTTTTGTGGGTTAAAAAGAAAGCTAATTGGATCATAGATAGTGGCTGGTCACATCATATGACTAGTAACATGAATAAGTTTGTTAATTTTAGTAATCATGATGGAGGGATTGTTAGAGTTGGTAATAATGTGACTTGTCAGATCAAGGGAATATGATCTATTATTTTTGATGGAAAGACAAATACTGATGAATTTTATTTTGTTTATGGATTAAAGAATAACATATTGAGCATAGAATATTTGGTTCATAAAGGATATTAGTTATAAAGCACATAGAAGACATGCATTATCAAGTATAAATATGGTAAGTTGATTGGTACTAA
Organism: Cupressus sempervirens; assembly: GCA_028749045.1. Taxonomy (NCBI): domain Eukaryota; kingdom Viridiplantae; phylum Streptophyta; class Pinopsida; order Cupressales; family Cupressaceae; genus Cupressus; species Cupressus sempervirens. The sequence continues at coordinate 240,204,516 of CM053786.1, read as the reverse complement.
TATATACAGAGGTAATGTATTTCATTTGAACCCTACATAGATGACTTCTTTGGTTGTAAAGGTGGATAACAATTGGTTATTTCATAGAATATTTTTTGATATAAACTTGGATAATAATGCAAAGGCTAGTAGTACATTTTTTGTCATAGATTTACCTAAAATTGTGAAGCCTACTAATGTTGTGTGCAAATAATGTGTAATGGATAAGTAGAAGAAAGTTTCCTTTCCTAAAAGAAGTTCTTTACTACAATAAAATTGGAGATTGTTCATATAGATCTGAGTTGTCCTACTAGAACAAGAGGATTCTATGGTGAAAGGTATTTCATTATCTTTGTTGATGATTTCACTAGCATGATGTGGGTAGTGTTTAATAAAGAAAAGTCTAAAGCATTCAAATAGTTTAAGCTATTTAAGAATAGAGTTGAGAATGAATATGGAGTAAAATTTAAATGTTTAAGATTAGATAGAGGTGGAAAATTTACATTGAATGTGTTTAACAAATTTTGTGAAGTGAATGACATAAAGAGACAATTATCAACACCAAAGACTCTTGAGAAAAATGAGATTATTGCAAGAGGAAAAGGTTCCATAATAGAAGCAGTGAAAGCCATGATGTTTGAGAATGATGTATCAAAGGAATTTTAGAGAGAAGTAGTCAATACCATTCACTATATGTAATAAAAAGAGTATATATTAGAAAAGGTAAAAACAAAACTCCCTATAAATTATGGTTTGGACATGCACCCTTAGTAAAGTGTTTTATAATTTTTGAAAGTAAGTGCTACATAAAGAAAGATGATGATATTTGTAAGTTTGATACAAGAAGAGATGAAGATGTGTTCCTTGGTTATTTATTGAAAAGAAAAGATTATAGATATTTTAATGAAAGAACTAAAACTATTATTGAGTGCCAAAATGCAAAAGTGGACGAAAAGTTTAGAGTTAAAGAGAGAATGTTAGATTATGTTGAAGTTTTCTTTGAGACTAAGAATGATTTGCAAAATGATGTTAAAGTTGTTAAACAAAGGGAAGAAGCAAGATATGAACCTAGAGAAGAAGTAAGAGTTCAAATAGTAACACCTACACCTAACAAAAAAGTGACGAACAATAACCTTCCTAATGAGATTATTGGAAGAAAAGAAAAAGGAGTTATGAGAAGACACATAGTACATTGTGAGCTATCATTTTTCACAATGCTAAATGACATGAATCCTTTTGAACTCCTATCTTGAAAAGCTAATTGAGGATCAACTCGAAGGTTTCGGGTGATCTTGCAACCTACTGAGATCCACTCAATTGAAGATAAATGTGTATTTTCACGAGGAGGCCTTTGCTAATTCCAACCAATTTTCAGATAAGATGTTTTATCTAATTTTGAAAAAGTAATTACAAAAGAGATATATTTTTGGTATTTTTTGTTTTATGATGAATTCAATTTATCGATGCAACTATATGAATTCCAATTTTAGCCAAGTGTTAGAAATAAAATTAAAAAAAAGATAATGAGAGATTAAAGTTAAAATAACTTGAAAGGGAAATTCCTAACAAAAATAAACCACCATAACAACATGTTTATGAGTTAAATTGTTGAAAAAATTGGGTAGGAAACTAATGAAATTAGGAGAAACACTTCCTCAACTTCACTAATGTAATTGTTGATGGGAACTCAATAATAAATGAAAGATAATCACTTCTCATCAAATCCCAAGGCCACAAAAAGTGCACACATGTGAGACAAGAAGCTACATAGGAACAATAGATGATCTTTTCTCCAACTCGGTATGTTAGTGGAATTCGTTAACACAAGGAAAATACCAGAACTAAAAGGTCACACAATCATATCAACATAATAAAACCATTGGCTCCATTATTATTCATAAAAATGTATTCACAAAAAAAATACACTCTGGAAAGAATAACTATACTCAGAATAAGAGCACCAATAACATATATTATTGTATCCAAATAACAACTTGGAGTACATATTACATCCATGTATTTATAAGAAATCATAGCCTTCTTTTGGGTTGGGTGTGACAGCTCTTAAAATAAAAACTCATGCTAAAACTAATCAAACAAATCTAATTATATACAAATTGACTCTCTAAATGGTGCTAATTAGGTCTCCACCCTTGTTTAAATAAATTAATGAGTGCATGAGTCTTTACATGACACAAAAGAATAAAAAATTGCAAAGATAAGAAGAGGGAAGCTACAAGATGATTTGGAAGTCCCTAAGAGCTCTAAAAATGGAAGCTCAACCTTCTCTAGGTGTTTCTAGGAGTTGAACTACCATCAAAATGCATTTTCGATGCTTGGAAGGCTCTATATAGGAACTGATAGTTAAATTTTAGTGCACCACTTCTTCTTCAAAACTATTAGCACACCTCTAAAAAAAGTGCACCTCTGCACCTTCACACTTGTGCACCTATGCACCTATACAATTTGGTGACATGACCAAAAAATTTAAAAAATTTAAAAGTCTCAAAACTTGATTCCTAGCATTTGGGTTTTCTTCCCCTTCATACCAAAATGACATGTGGATGTTTCCATTTGAACTTTTGGACAACAGAAGTGATTTCTTCAGTTTCTAATAAGTCTAAAACTTCATACTTTTCTCTCATTTTCTTATAGAAATCATGAAGTGTGACTTCGTGGGTATTCCTTGGAACTTGAAAGTCATGAGTTTGAGTGTGATCTTAACTATTGTAGAAGACTAAGAAGCCATGGTAATGTTTAGGACCTTAGAGGGCCTCTAGCTTTTTTAGATATGTACATTTGCACACCTTTAGAGACAATTCATTCACAAAATCTTCAAATTGTCAACCTATGCAAATGCACACTTGCACACCTGCATAACTTTAGGGAATTGTAGAAGGTGCTCAATTTATTAAAAAAATGAAGTTCTCAATTTTAAAAAGAGTTTCTAGGTTTTTCTCAAACAAGGTTTCGGAGCACTCTAGTGTACTTATTTTGATCTTTTTGATGATTTAGGTCTATTTGTGCATTATGCATTTTGTTCTTCAATACTTGTAAAATTGTGCACTTTTACACATGTGCACCTTCTAAAGATAATTCAATCACCAAATCTTCAAATTGTGCACCTGTGCACCTTCAGGGAATATTTGCAAGGTGCCCAATTCACCAAAAAATCAAAGTTCTCAATTTTGAAAATAGTTTTTGGGTTTTTCTTAAATGAGGCTGGGGAGCACTCTAGTGTACTTATTTTTATATTTTTGATGATTTATACCCTCTTGATAGCCCAAGATTGTCATAGACTTGAACTCCTTCTTCTTCTATCTAAAATCTCAAGGCGCTTGTTTTGAAAATGCACATGCAATACTATGGTAATTATTTTGTGCTATGGATAATGCGTATTCCATGGTGAGCTACACAATAGATAAATATCAATATAGTGTTAGGGGATTAAAAAAATGATGCTAGCTAACTAGACTCATAAACCCAAGCTACAAAATTTCCACTCCTTGAGCCACCTTGGTGTTGGAACAATTGATTAATTGTGTATTACTTTTGATGTTACACAAAATTTAATATCATCACCAATTAGTGTATGCCAAGCTCACTCAGGCATTGAAGATAGTTTTCTATGTCTACTGAGCATTCTAGAGTTTGCTTAGTTCAGAAGATAGTATCTACTGAGTTCACTTGGGAATAAAAAAAAAGGCTTGCAGAAGTTGAGTGTTAACCGAGCTCACTTGGTTAATGAAGGAAATGTTGGGTGGAACTAGTGCTAACCAAGATCATTCAGTTATGAAAGGAACTCTGTGAATATGCAGTCTTAACCAAGTTCACTTGATTAAGACACGAAAATCATTTCTGAGTTAGTGTCTACCAAGCAAGGTTGGCTAACAAAGGATTTTCTTATTTTGGCATATTAAGTTTAATTGATTTATTTGTTGGTTCTATCCAGCTAATAAGATGAATATTAATTATTCTAAGTTATATTCTAGCCAACTTGACAACATGAAAGATATAAATATAAGGTCAAGTTGAGAATTAAAAGTGTGAAAATGTATGGAAGATAATTGAAGATTAAATGATGCTAAAAGGAACAAAATCAATAAGAAGCTGAAAAGACGTGCATTAGATCAAGAAGGATAAAGTATACAAGCTAGAATTGAGATCTGCAATCAGAAAGTCAATTGTATCCAAATTAGGTCATCTCATTGTTACTCTCTAACCATTGTTGAAATGATCTAAATCTCTTAACAGAGTTGGCTTAACAACTTTTTGTAAATCCTCTAGCAAGGTGACATTTCTATCGAATTTTTCAAAGACCTCTAACAAGGCCACTCCTAGTAGGTTGATTAAATCCTCTAATAGGGTCACACCTAATAGTGTGTTTTGTAACGTTAATAGGGTTGGCTCCTAATAGAGCTCACTTCATAAGAGTGAAAAATAGTAACTAGTTGCAATTGGTGGTTTATTCCAAATTGGGTTTCCACATTAAATATTGGAGTCACATGTGTTCATGTTATTTCTCTTATATGTTTTTACTTAAAGCTAATATAATAGTAAACAAAGATAATATCTAAAGATTTACATGTTAAGTATTTTCCAAGAATTTTTAGTGTTTATTGAGTTACAACATTTTTTGTCTATTTGTCAAGCTTCACTAGAGTTTAGTTTTCATAAGTTATTTTGTACTAACATCTAAGGGATTTGTGATTTATTTTTGTATTAATTGATTCACCCCTCCCATCTTAGTTACTCCTATTATATTAAAAACAATTGGTAATAGAGCTTTTGGTGCTTGTAGAAAAGGTATCATAGACCCAAGCTAAATATTAGGATGTCTTACAGAAGAGAGATTCTCAAGTTGAACTGAGATAATTTTATAGGATGGGAAGGACTTATGAGGTTACATCTAAAAACTATCAGTGATTCAAGTTTAAGCATCTTGCTACTAAATACAATACTCCTACTAGAACATTATCAATTAAAGATATTGCTGAATAGAGAAATCATAACATCATAATGATTTAAATTGCATCTGCTCTTAATTATGTTGAATTTGATGAAGTCAAAGACTGTACTTCAGCCTATGAGATATGGGTAGAATTGAAAGACATCTATGGATGATATGATAATGTAAGAAGAGCTAAAGAAAAAAGTCTCAAAGGACAATTTGATCAGATGAAAATTAGAGAAGATGAAAACATTGCAAAATATGTGGAAAAAATCAAAGCAAGTGTGAGCGTAATCAAAGCATCTGGAGGAGACATTGATGACAAAATAGTTGTGAGCAAGGTGCTTAGAACCCTTCTTCCTATCTATGCAATTAGAGTGTCTTCTATTTAAGAAATGAGATGTGATTTGATAGCCATATAACTTTGGATGGTCTTGTTGGAAGATTGACAACAATTGAGTTGGATAACTATGACAACTATGTTCCTAGTTTGAAATGTATTGAGTTTGCATCTGAAGCTAAACTCTCACTCAAGAAAAATAGTAAGAAATCAAAGGTCAATCAATCAAGAAGTGAAGAAGAAGAAGAAAGTGTTAGTGTAAATTATTATTATTTACACTTTACTTAAGTTTACTTAGATAAATGCATTATTTATTAGTTTTTCACTTAGGAGTTTTCATACTCTCACATGTTGTATTATTAACAACGTAGGAGTTAGCACTTTATTTTAGCACATGGTGTCTACATCATCCCTACATGAGATACACCTTGTCATACTTATCCTCTCATCTACATGGAGGATAATCAACTTTTCATGGACGTGTTCTTAGTTTTCATTCTTATCTTTTAGCTCTTTCTAGCTCATTTGAGAAGCATTCTAGATGCCTTTAAATACATCAATTCATCCAATTTTGATTATAGAAATTTATTTTTTGCTCATCAAGAATGTCTCATCTATTGATTGACAATTCTTGCCTCCATAGCTTTCCCCCCTCTCTTCTGTGATAGGTGTTTGCATGCAAGTGATTCTTAGGAGCTGTGGGGTTGATCATTGCTCGAAACCAACTTTCTAATGATATATCATTTGTAAAAAATGGAGTCTATATGCCCAAGATATGAGAAAAAAAGTGAAGAGAGGTATAGATAGAGGCACAATTAGTTTTCAATTTTGATGCATTTTTGATAGCTTTTTCTATTGTCAAGGTTAGGGGTACAGTTTTGCACTCTAGCAGGAATATCTTGAGCATTCAATTTATAATTTGGTAATTCTTTATATCATTGAAAAGCTCTTTCTAAGCTCTTTCCAGTGATGCTAGTTATTTTTCTAGATTCTGCTTCGGGCACATTCTATTTAGTCTTCTGCATTTTTGCATTTTGGTAGATATCCTAGTTGTTTTAGGTCTAGGGATTGATTTCTTTGCTTCAGACGATTTGTAATAACTTGTACTATCTTTTTTATTAGTCATATGCCTTTTTGATCATTTTTGGTATCATTTGTAAGAATATTTATGCAAACACATTGAGATAAAGTCCCACTCCTTACTTTTCACGATCTTTTTCATCATTGTGCTTTATTGTATTTGCATTACATTATAAAGTGCTAGGGGGATAGTTGTATGCCTTTTTTGTGCCGTCTTCCTTTGTCAAGTGAGTGTACCTTCCATGACATTAGCCCCATGATGTATTAGTGACATGTGCCTTTATAGGTGTTTGTACCTCTTCCTTACTCTCGATGTTCTTGGTTCTTTCTACAGAAGAATTTTGACCCACTTTCTTAGTTTCCTATCACCTCACCCTCTCTACATTAGGGGGGGGGGGGGGGGGGGGGTTTCTTCTATTGTTTCTAATGCTTCCTTGGTTCATTAGAGTGAGCTATGAATTCATTATTTGATCCTATATACTAGGGAATTGTAGTGGTTGGGCACCTATGCATTTCAGTGAGATGGATCATCTACTATATAGAAACTCTTGTTGGCATTCCTACTTTAGTTGCAACCTTCTATTTTTAGTGGAGGTTCTATAGATCAACAATTTCTTTTTGACAAAGTTTGTAGCTTCTTCATGCTTTAGTGATGTTCTTCATGATCTTCTTTTTGTTCCTATTTCCTGGGACATTCCTCTAGTTGGAGGCTTCTTCAGTCTTTCACTAGGTTTTCAACTATCTCTTTTTGGAGTAGGGTTTTTCCCATTGGGTTTTCTCTATTGTTTCTAGTTTACAGAGATTGTATTGCATTTCATTGCATTTGTACATGGGTACCTAACATGGCCTAGTTGCCGAGACCTATTATGCATTTCATCATAGCTTTTGTGAGCTTAAGTACATTTCCCTAAGTTGCACTTAAGGGAGGGTGTTAGTATAAATTATTATTATTTACACTTTACTTAATTTTACTTAGATAAATGCATTAATTATTAGTTTTTTACCTAAGAGTTTGTGTACTCTCATGTGTTGTATTCTTGACAACATAGGAGTTAGCACTTTATTTTAGTACATGGTGTCTACATCATCACTACAAAAGATATGCCTTGTCATACTTATCCTCTCATCTATATGGAGGGAAATCCAGTTTTCATGGATGTGTGCTTAGTTATCATGCTTATCTCCTAGCTCTCTCTAGCTCATTCTAGAAGCATTCTAGAGGCCTTTATATACAAGAACTCCTAGTGTATTTGTACATCAATTCATTCAATTTTGATTATAGAAATTTTTTTTTGGCTCATCAAGAATGTCTCATCTATGGATTTGGCAATTCCTACCTCCATAACTTTTTGCCCCTCTCTTCTATGATAGGTGTTTGCATGTAGGTGATTCTTGGGAGTTGTGGTGTTGATCATTCATTAACTTCAATAGAAAGTTCAAAGAGTGATTTTTAAGTTTTTGAAACCCTACTTGAAAAGAAATATTCCAAAGGCAAAGGAAAGTACAAAGGTAAGATTCCTTTGATATGCTTTTCTTGTGAAGAAATTGGTCACATTGTTGCAAGATGCCCAAATAGAGAAAACAAGTATTAAAAGAAAAGAAATAAGTACAAAGGCAAGAAGGAATTCAAAAACTACAAGGAATACAAGGAAAAAGGTAAGAAGTCTTGTCTTATGGCTAAAGATTTTGACAATAATGAGGATGAAATGGTATATATTGCTATAAAAGATGAATCTGATGATGGAGATGAAATGGAAGTTATCTCTAATGTTAGGAAAAATGATACATGGATTATTGATAGTGGCTACTCCCATAATATGAATGGAGAAAAAATGAAGTTTGACCACATGGAATATTATGATGGTGGTAGTGTGAGATTTGGAAACAATGAACCTTGTTGAATAAAAGGAAAATAATATATTTCATTGACTAATGAACTTATATGTGATAATGCTTATTGGGTTGAAGGACTAAAGCATAATCTACTAAGTGTGGCATGGTTGAATAACATTGGATTCAAGGTAGAATTTATGAATGGGAAGGCCAAACTACTAGATGGAAAAGAAAATTTGGTTAGATTTGGCAAACAAATAAAAGGTAACCTTTTCTATCTAGATCTTAGCAAAAGTTCACATTTTATTTCTTGAGTAGAAGAAAGATGGTTATGACAAAAAATATTATGTCATGTAAATATTGATAATCTAGTTAACATAAGCAAAAAAAAAAGAGTAAGAGGTATTCCTAGCTTGAGGAAACTTGATATGGGTCTATGCAAAAACTATCAAATTGGTAAGATGGGAAAAAATAGTTTCAAAAGCAAAAACTATCATTTTGAAGAAGTCTTAGAGCTTGTGCATACAGACTTATGTGAACCTATTGGAATAGAGAGTATAGTGGAGATAAGTTTTCCATTCTCTTTGTTGATGACTATTCTAGAATGATGATTGTAATGTATCTAAAAAAAGTTAGAAGCTTTTCAAAAATTCAAGTGGTATCTAGCAAGAGTAGGAAAAGAAACTAGAAAGAAGTTGAAATGTTTGAGATCAGTCAGAGGTGGTGAATTCATTTCCAATGAATTCAATGAATTTTTCATTGAAAAAGGAATTAAAAGACAAGTATCAACCCTTGATACAGCTCAACAGAATGGTATAGCTGAAAGAAGGAATAGATCCATCATGGATTATTCAAGAATACTAATAATGGAAAAGAATTTTGCAATCAGATATTGGAAGGAAGCAACTAGCACTATTGTAGATACTTTGATAGAGTACAGTTGAAGAAAGACTCAAATCAAACTCCTTATGAACTATGGTATGGCTACAAACCTAATGTAAGTTACTTGAAAGTATTTGGAAGCAACTGTTATATTTTGAAAGAATCTAGAGGTAAATTTGATGTCAAAGGTGATGATGACATATTCCTAGGGTATTCTTGTAGAAGTAAATCTTATAAATATTTGAATTTGTCTACTTATTAAATCATAGAAAGTGCACATGTGAGAATTGATGAGTTTGTAGAAATGAATGAAGAAGAAAACAAAAAGGAGACTGAGGATTATAAAAGATTTTTTTACTATGAACCTAATACCCTGAAAAATTTATTTGATAGACAAGAAGATTGATCTCCTAAGTCCCTAAAATCTCCAATAGCTACTAAGTTGTAGACAATGCAACCCGAGTCTCAGTATGAAGGACCCACATCGTAATTAGAGGCGACCAAGCTATTACTAGAGAAAACTGAGTCTGATGGACCCAACTCACAGATAGTAGGACCTGAGCTTAATACTAAAGTTCATGAAGAAATCAATTAAAAAAAATCCAAATCCAAAGAATCTATGTTAGCATGATATGTTAGAAGGCATCATGCACTTGATCAGATCATTGGAGACAAATCATATGGAACAAGGATCAGAAACAAACGAAAAGGTAAATGTTTACTTGCTGAATTTGAATCTAGAAATGTGAAAGATGCTTTGGATAATGAAATTTTTATTGGAGCAATGAATGAGGAAATAAAATAGAATGAGAAGAATGAAACTTGAACTCTTGTTCCTAGACCCAAGGACAAAAATATAATTGACACTAAGTGGGTATTCAAAAATAAGCTAGATGAAAATGGAAAAGTTTCCAGAAATAAAGCAAGGTTGGTATGTAAAGGCTATTCTCAAGAAGAAGGTATTGATTATGGTGAAATTTTTTCTCCTATTGCAAGATTAGAAGGTGTTAGAACTTTACTAGCCTATGTAGCTCACAAAGGGTTTAGAGTTTATCAAATGGATGTAAAATCTACATTTTTGAATGGAATTCTTGATGAGGAAGTCTACATTGAACAACCTGAAGGTTTTGTAGGTCCTAGCAAAAGAGACATGGTTTTCAAATTACATAAGGCATTATATGGTCTCAAGAATGCTCCAAGAGCTTGGTGTGAAAGACTCCATAACTACTTGTTATAGATTGGTTTTCAAAGAACAAATGATAATAGTACTTTGCATATCAAAGAAGGACTAGAAAAAAAGATTGTATTGGTAGAAATATTTTTTGATGATACTTTATTCATTGGAAATGATGACTTATGCAAGGCATATTTTGAAGAAATGAGTAAAGAATTTGAAATGTCTATGTTAGGAGAGATAAAATTATTTGTTGTATTGCAAATCCAAAAGAAGAAAGGTGGTATCTACATTACTCAATCTAAATATATCAAGGAGATACTAACAAAATTTGGAATGAAAGATTTAAGACTAGTTGGAACCCCTATTTCTACTAGACATAAACTTTCCAAAAATGATGATTCCAAAGAGGTAGATCATACTACATACATATCAATGATTTTAAAATTGTAGTATGTAGTGCATATAAGACCTGATATTGCATTAACAATCAATATGGTGGTAAGATTCTCAACAAATCCCAAAGAAAATCACATGATGGTAGTCAAAAGAATCATGAGATATCTGAAATGTATTGAAGAATATGGTTTATGGTACATAATATGAGGAAACCGAGATTTAAAAGTATTCATAGATGCTGATTGGGTAGGAAGTATTGATAACATAAAAAACACCAATGGTGGAGCATTCTTTCTTGGTTAAAGACTAGTGTCTTGGACAAGCAAGAAAAAAAATTGTATCTTGTAGTCCACAACAAGGGCAAAATATGTGGTAGCAATAGTCAATTGTTCTAATATTGTTTGGTTCAAACAACTATTGATAGGTATGAAGATAGAGATCAAGGATATAGTAGTTATATACTGTGATAATACTAGTGCAATCAATATATAAAAGAATCTAGTGATGCATATTGAAAAAAAACACATTGCTATAAAATATCATTTCTTAAGAGAATTGGTACAAGATAAAGAAGTAAGGTTGGAATATGTGAATACAGAAGAAATTTTTTTAGATATATTCACCAAACCATTACCTAAGGATGCATTTTTCTATCTAAGAGGTAAGCTATGCTTCATTCTCCTATTTGAAGCTCACTAAATAAAGTTTAGTGATGCATCAACCAAAGCATGTTGAAAATCAATTAGTTGGTGTAGCATTGACAAAGGCATATTGAAAATGAATTAGTACTTGAGGTACATTAATATTCACCAAATATTGTCTTTGGCATGAGATATCAAAGAGGGAGAAGTTTGTTGTCATATCTCATTAAAATTTTCTAAACAAAAAGAAAAAGAGATGTGAAAAAAAGGGAGAATGAACTTGGGAGAAGAAGTTGTAGTAGACAAAAGTTTTCTAATAGAGGGAGAAATTGAAGGAATAAAGAGTTCACACTTATAGAGGGAGTTCTCATGGATGAGAATTAGAATAAAACTAAGGATAATTCCTTACTTTATTCTTGCTTTAAAAATTTCATTGTATTATGACATGTTGTTGTTGGATACAATTGTTAATTGTGTATTGTCTTTGATGTTACACAAATATCATATCAGCCATCAGACAGAGTCTACCGAGCTCAGATGGTTAGCAAAGAAATTTATAGTGACTATTAAGCATTCCTGAACATTACATAATAAGTTAGCTTTTACCGAGCTCACTCGGTAAGAAAAGGAAAGTTAGATTTTACTGAGCTCACTTGGTAAGTGAAGAAAAGTTAGCATTTATCGAGCTCACTCAGTAAGCGAAGAAAAATTAGCTTCTACCCAGCTCACTCGGTAAGTGAAGGAAAGTTAGCTTTTACCGAGCTCACTTGGTAAGGAAAGAAAAATTAGCTTTTACTGAGCTCACTCGGTAAACATAGGAAGGTCAGTATTTAACGAGTTAACTTGGTCTCCGAAGGAAGTTGCAAGGTTTGCAATGTTTACCAAGCTCCATTTGGTTAACACTAGGGAAACCATTCTGAGCAGTGGTAACCGAGCTAGGTTGGGCAGTGAAGAACTTTATTGTTCTAAAGAATTAAGTTTAATTATTTTATGGAGCTGACTGATTTATGGTTTTCAGTTGATTGAGCCGACTTGACAATCTGTAAGGTATATATGAAAGGTCAAGTTGTGAATTCAAAAAATGTAGAAGTGTATGGATGCATAAAAGTATGAATGTATGAATAAGAAAATATATGAGCAAATGTTGAGGAAGAATTAGACATCCCTATGAAGTTACAAAGTTGCATTCGATCAGTGAGTATTTAGTGAAGTAGAACAGAGATCTGTATTTAGCAAAGATAAGTTGCATATATTTCAGATCACTTCATTGTTTCTTTCTAATCATTGTAACAGTGATTCAAAATCTCTTAATAGAGTTGGTTTGACAACCATTTTGTATTTCCTCTAACAAGGTGACAATTTAGTTGAATTGTTTTAAAGACCTCTGATAAGGCCACTTCTAATAAGGTGATCAAATCCTCTAATAGGGTCACACCTAATAGTGTGTTTTGTAACCTTTAACAGGGCTGGCTCCTAATAGGGCTCACTTTAGAAGAGTGAAAATTGGTAACTAGTTACTTGGTGTTTTTTCCAAATTGGGTTTCTACATTAAATCTAGTGTCTCTTATGTTCATGTTATTTCTTTATGCATGCATGTTATTTCTTTAAATGCTAAATAAGTTATCATAACATCTATCAAGTTTCAGATTTATTTATGAGATTTTTAGCAGCTATATTTTAAGACATCTAAGGATCTGTGGATTTATTTTTGTGGTAACTGATTCACCCCTCCCCTCTCAGTTACTCCATCTCTATTTCCAACAATGTTGTGTTGCCATCAATGCCAAAGAGGGATATTGTTGGAACAATTGATTAATTATGTGTTGTCTTTGATGTTACACAAAATGTCATATCATCACTAGTTAGTATATGCCAAGCTCACTCAGACATGGAAGATAATTTTTTGTGTCTACTGAGCATTCCAAAGTTTGCCTAGTTTAGAAGATAGTATCTACCAAGTTCACTCGGGTGCCAAAGAAAAGGCTTGCAAAAGTTGAGTGTTAATCGAGCTCACTCAGTTAATGAAAGAAATGTTGGGTGGAACCAGTGTTAATCAAGCTCACTCGATTATGAAAGGAAATTTGTGAATATGCAGTGTTAACTGAGTTCACTTGGTTAACATAAGAAAATCATTTCTAAGTTAGTGTCTACCGAGTAGGGTTGGCTAACAAAGGATTTTCTTGTTTTGGCATATTAAGTTCAATTGATTTATCTATTGGTTCTAGCCATCTGAGAAGATGAATATTAATTGTACTAAGCTATATTCTATCCAACTTGAGAATATGAAAGATATAAATACAAGGTCAAGTTGAGAATTGAAAATGTGAAAATGCATGAAGATAATTGAAGATTAAATGATTTTTAAAGGAAGAAAATTAGAAGGATAAGCAAAATAATCTTAAGAAGTTGAAAAGACACATTTGATCAAGAAGGATCAAGTATACAAGCCAGAATTGAGATTTGTAATCAACAATTTAGTTGCATCCAAATCAGTTCATCTCATTGTTACTCTCTAACCATTGTAGCAATGATCTAAATATCTTAATAGAGTTGTCTTAATAGCTATTTGTAAATCCTCTAACAAGGTGACATTTCTATTGAATTGTTCAAAGGCCTCTATAAGGCCACTCCTAACAGGGTGATTAAATCCTCTAATAGGGTCACACCTAACAATGTGTTTTGTAACCTTTAATAGGGTTGGATCCTAATGGGTCTCACTTTAGAAGAGTGAAAAACAATAACTAGTTGCAATTGGTGATTTTTCTCAAATTGGGTTTCCAAGTTAAATCTTGGTGTCAAATGTGTTCATGATATTTCTCTTATATGTTTGCACTTGAAGCTAATATAATAGTAAACATAGATAATATCTTAATATTTTCATGTTAAGTATTTTCTGAGAATTTTCAATGTTTATCGAGTTACAACATTTTCTATGTGTTCACCAAGCTTCAACAGAGTTCAATTTTTAGAAGTTATTTTGTACTAACATCTAAGGGACTTGAGATTTTTGTTGTTGTTGTAATTGATTCACCCCTCCCTTCTTAGTTATTGCTATTATATTTTCAACACTTGGAAGATACCCTATTATGATGAATAAGCTTTTGTGAGCCAAAACAAAGGGGGTCTCCATTTCTGAAGTTGAAAATGGGGCGTGTGTTTGGAACCACAACAAATAACCCCCAAAAAAGAAGAAATAACAATGGTGTTTATTCATTATCAATCATTCTTATAACATTGTGAAGTGACAACTTGATTTTAAATATTTCAAGCAATTTTCAAGTTCTTTGGAAGTTGAAACCTCGGGATCTTAAATTTTCTAGCTTAGTGTGTGTTTAGTGTATCAATTTCCTTTAACATCTCGAGGTTTAGTCTATCATGAGTATCTAGCAACTTGGATGTTTTTTTATCTTGAACATTCCATTCATTAGGAATCCTCATAAACCTATTTGTCCATCACTATTAGACCAAAAGAAAGAATCCATTATGCGGGCTCTTGGTGAGTTATCAATTCTTTCCTTTTTAGTAGTTCATAATCTTCTTTAACTTTTTTCACAGAACTCATCTGTTTCCACTTGATTCTTCCTTGGAGAATTTTCATAGAATAGGATAGCCATTTTGGAGTGCATATCCCTATATATTGGATTAATTTTTACAATGGTTTGGAATCTTTAGATGTAATAGTTTTGTGATCTTATTTTCTTTATTTTCTACCCTAACCACACTTAGACTATGTGGCCAAGGCATTGGTGTTGTTTTCTAGACCCACACTTTAGTCGATAACTCTTGTGTTCCCCTTTTGATGTAATTTTAGGAAACTCTCATGCCAAATAGTGATCTTAGTAGTCTTTTGAAGAAATCCTTTGTTAGAACTGACAAGTTTTCAATTATCCCTTGCTACTATCAACTTAGGTTTGTAAAACACCTAGTTAATCAAAATTTTAGTATGTAAAGTGTTGAGAGCAATCAATATGTGATTCTAATTTTAAGAATAGAATTCCTCTACAACTACAATAAACACCTATTTTCAGTTGATACAAGAAATAAAATCATCAGAATGCTTTGACAAAGAAATAATTCTTCCCTAAAGTCAAGACTAGTTGGGATGGACCACATATTGGGAATAACCTCCACAAAACATAGTGATTCCTTGACTCAAAAAAAAAAGAAAAAGAAAAAGAAGCAAAAAGATTGTAAAAACCCAAACAAATAGAATTGACACAAAGAAAAATAACAATTAACTAAAATGACAGAAAATAAATAAATAAAAACCAAAACATATATACTAAAAATATGAATAAAAAGAATGTGGGATGGTTGTCAGTAGATTTCTAAATTTGTGCAATAGTAATAACCGAAACCATATAGTTTTAAAAAATGATGACTTTTATTTGTACTTAGAAAAGTAAAATTTGGACAATCTTGGTTCAAATTCTATATACAAATCACATAAAATTAGAAGTTGTGGTAACTCTCCATGGTCATGATTAATCCACAAACAAGTTCTCTTACCTTAAACATCATATTCAAATTGAAAATCATCAAACTCAGAGGGATAATAGAAAGATATCACCTAATCTAACGAGTCACCCACCATAGGGGTACACACACATTGTAATTTCTCCTTCTAGTGCTCTTATTTCATGGTACACAAATCCATGTGCACATGGAAGTAGTAGCATCACCGATGTAATATAGCTATCAAAACAAGCCCCAAAAGATAGAAAATTGTTTTTATGGTCCTTATTATCACCATCATTAGCCTTAAACCATGAATCGCCACCTTTAAGCTCATTGGTACTAGAAAAATCAATCATCAACCTTCATTTTGAATTAAAATGTTCATTAATATCATTAATCAAGGTGTTTTTCCCTCATATATCAAAGAATCATGTTTAAAATTAGACTCACCCTCCATTGCAATCACCCAAGCTAACAAGAAATCAAGACAACATACTTCTGAATGGAACCCAAAGGGATGGATTCTACATGACTTGACTATTGCATGGTTTGATATATGTGTAGAATATCAACAAATAAACATTTACTTAGTCAAGCTCAAGACTGGATTAAGCACTCTATTCATCTATTCTAATGACATATCTTGTTTTTAGGGAGGTATATTATCATTATTCAATGAGGGATCAATATCACAATAGGAAGCATTGGTATCTTCTTCTTTATGACTTCCTGATTAAAAAATCTCATGAACCTCAAGATCTTCTACATTTCCATCATTTTTTGCAAGTTTGAGAATTTTTACAACTCCACAGAGTTTTGGACCTTCAAAATTTCCCATGTCTTCAAAATTTCTTAGGATATACACACTTATTGCAACATCTAAACTTGAAAATTCTTCATTACTTCCAAAAAATTAAATAGTCCAATATATCTGCACTAACACATTAGATACTAAATCTTGGCAACTAACACATTCCAACTCTGAATGAATCCTTTGATGGAGGTGAGAATAGTTAGGAAGCAAAAGGATGTTTAGATTTTGATCTTCTCCAAGATACTTAAAATTTCTTGTTATGTTATCCATAAAAAAATTTCAAAACCTCATTCTTTACATGTAATTCCTTCTAAACTATTGGGGTAATATTGGTGGGAGCCTCATAATAAATTGGAGTATTACAAACCTACATGTTTGGAGGAGCAGGATGTAACCATAGGGAGAAATCATCCATTAGAAATTCTTCTCTACTTTGCAAACTTTGTGTTCATATTATTTCTGAAATAAACATGTATCTCAGAGGGTCCATGCTCTTTCTCTTCATTGAATGAGAACACAAAATCCTCTTGATCATCTTCATTGTTTTGTCCTCTTGCATATTTATCATATGATTCAAACACCATTGCACTAAACTATGAAGGTTGCTCCTCCATGATTTGGGGAGACTAATCTAAAAAAACATTGTATGCATATCCATTTTTACTTGGACTTATATCTGTAATACCATTATTCTCATTGTTGATGTTATCCTAGGGGCCATAATTTTTACTCTATTTTTGGGAATAATTATTTTCGAAAATAAGTTGTCTTAGATAATTTCCTTGGTTTCTTGAGGAATTCAACTTTATTCTCATAAGTTTATTTAATAAAAGAGAAATTGTCTTCTTCATGGCCTTAACCTCACTAGCCATATTGTTCTTGAGCTTAGTAGGTGGAGAAGTTTTTTATTCAAAGAATACAATTTTTTGGGACTCATACCCTAAATATGTAATAGTTGGTATTGGATCAGTATTAACCTATTGCAGTAAAGGTACTAGATTCAACACGGGAATTTGATTGGGCATAGTAGATCCTCCTGCAAGAAATGGTGGTATGCCTACTATATTATTCAAAGTGAAGTAATACACAAAGTTCCCTCCACCATGGGTATTTGCCTACTTTTTGAATGTAATAACCTCTTTGAAGATCTTTTCAACATGGTATCAATGTCTCTATGTGGGAGCCTTCTTAGGAAAATAGAAGTTAATGAATCAATTATTCCCAAATAGATCTGGATGATAGCCTCTTGTAGTAAAATTTAAGGATACTCCATTCTTTGATACATCCTATAGAAGTGATGATTAAACTATGAAATAGTCTCGTGGGGATCCCTCTTAATTGAGATGAACTAATGATGTAGGATAGCTAGATACTTTATCTCAAAAGAGGTCCAATCTATTATTGATGCTGGTGGTAGATTGAGGCACTAATTTAATGCCACTTCCCCCAAAGTTTAAGGGAAAAGATGAGAGACCATGTCCATATGCTGAATCTCATTTCTATTAAAAATTTCCTTGAAAATTTAATATGATCTTCTATTGTTAATGATTCTTCATAGATGAACTATGGGAAAAACTTTATAAGATTTTTGGGCAAGTCTTGTAATGTACTAGTTAAGTTCAAAGGTGAACATTGGGCATTAAAGAAATCAATGTTGCATAATGATGGGAATGTGTGAAGTAGAATGTAGAGTGTATGATGATGATGGAATTTTTAATGTGAATGGGTGGAGCCTAAGTATCCCTTTATCATTATGAGGTTTTGCTAAAATGACCAAGTTCTAGGAAATCGGTGAAGACCTTAAAGCTTGTTGAAATGGAGACAGTGCATTAGGATCTTCCAATTTGTGTCTATTTTAGAAAAGTGCACCTATGCACAATGACAAAATTAGAATTTTTTTGAACTTTTGAAAACTATAGAATTTTCAAAAAACTTGGGTTTTTGAGCTGAATGGTTTTTAGGCCCTCCTTCTAGTGCCACTTCTGTTGAACTATCACTTTGCATGATGTTGAACAATAGGAATCCTTTCAAATTCCTCTCTTGAAAAGATAATTAATCATTGACTCCAAGGTTCCAGATGATCTCACAACCTACTGAAATCTACTCAATTGAAGATAAATGTGTATGTTCATGAGGAGGTCTTTTCTAGTTTGAACCAATTTTTTAGATAAGATGTTTGATCTGTTGCAATTTTAAAAAATAACCACTAAAGAGATATATATTTTTGGTATTTTTTGTTTTATGATGAATGTAATTTATCAATGGAACTATATGAATTCTTATTTTAACCATGTGTTAGAAAATAAAATAACAAATATAAGGTAACAAGAGATTAAAGAAAATAACTTGAAAGGGAAATTCTTAATGGACATAAACCATGATAACAACATGTCTATGAGTTAAATCATTGAAAAGATTGAGTAGGAAACTAATGAAATTGGGAGCAAAGCTTCCTCAACTATACTAATGCAATCATCAAAGGGAAATCAATAATAACTGAAATATATTTCACTTTTCATCAAATTGTAAGGCCATAGAAAGTGCGCTCATGCTAGACAAGAAGCTATGCAAGAACAATAGGTGATCTTTTCTCCAACTTGGTATGTCAGTGGAATTCATTAACACGAGGAAAACACCTGAACTAAAAGGTCACAAAATCATAAAAACAAAATAAAACCATTGGCTCCATTATTATTCATGAACATGCATCCACAAAAATAACACACTTTGGCAAGAATAACTACACTTAGAATGAAAGCACCAATAGCATATATTATTGCATCAAAATGACAACATGGACTACATATTACATCCATGTATTTATAATAAATCATCTCCTCCTTTTGTGTTGGGAGTGAGAGATCTTAAAATGAAAACTCATGCTAAAACTAATAAAATAAATCTAATTATATACAAACTAACTCTCTAAATGGTGCTAAGTAGGTGTCCACCCTTGTCTATATTAATTAATGGGTGCATGAGCCTTTACATGAGACAAAAGAATAAAAGAATGCAAAGATAAGAAGAGGGAAGCTGCAAGATGATCTGTAGGTCTTTGGAAGCTCTAAACATGGAAGCTCAACGTTCTCTAGGCATTTTTGGCAGTCAAACTACCGTAAAAATGCATTTTTGGTGCAAGAAAGACCCTAAATAAGGAATTGGAAGTTAACTGTTAGCACATCACTTCTTCTTCAAAATTTTTGGCACACCTCTAAAAAAAGTGCACTTTTGCACTTACATACTTTGGTGACAGGACCAAAAAATTCAAAAAATCTATGACGTGTCAAAACTTGATTATCTAGCATCTGGATTTTCTTCCCCTTTATACCAAAATGATGTGTGGATGTTTCCATTTGAACTTTTGGATAGAAAAGGTGATTTCTTGAGGAATTAATAAGTCTATAGCTTCATACTTTTACTTCACTTCCCTATAGAAATAATGAAGTGTGACTCCTTGGGTATTCCGTAGAACTTGAAAGTCATAGGTTTGAGTGTGATCTTAACTACTGTAGAAGACTGGGAAGCCATGGTAATGTTTGAGACCTTGGGGGCCTCTAGATGTTTTAGACATGCACACTTGCACACCTTTAGAGACAAGTCATTTACAAAATCTTTAAATTGTACACTTGCGCACATGTGCACTTGTACACCTTTAGGGAATTGTGCAAGGTGCTCAATTCAAGAAAAAAAAATGTTGTCAATTTCGAAAATAGTTTTTAGGTATTTCTCAAATGAGGTCTAGAGCACTCTAGTGTACTTATTTTGATCTCTTTGATGATTTAGGTCTATTTGCACACCTTGTGCACATATGTACTTTGTTCTTCAAAACTTGAAAAATTGTAGACCTTCACACATGCACACCTTCTAGAGTCCTTTAACTTATGCATATGTCACCTATGCACCTTTTGGAGATAATTGAATCACCCTATCTTCAAATTGTGCACCTGTCCAATGTTAGGGAATTGTGTAAGGTGCTCAATTTACAAAACAATCAAATTTCTCAATTTTGAAAATAGTTTCTAGGGTTTTCTCAAATGAGGTCTTGGAGCACTCTCTAGTATACTTTTTTTTGGATGTTTTGATGATTTAGGTCTATTTTATGCACTTGGCATGCCTATGTACTTTTTTCTTCAAAACTTGCAAAATTGGACACCTTCGCACATGCACACCTGCCACTAGTACATTTGGGAGCCATTTTTGACCTAAATTTTAGACATTAGGCCAATTTGTCTTGTCAAATCAATTTAAAAAAAGATGATCCTGATAAAGTTGAAATTTTGATGTCAGTTAAGTTTATCATTGAATTTTTGATGACCGCTAAGTTTATCATCAAAATTTTGATGTTTTTGGAGATATAAAGATAAAAAAGAAAACTGAAACTTCATTTATTTACATAGAAAAGTGTGGACAAGAGACTTCAAAGGTGTGAACAATCATTTTAGCACTGTTCAAGTAAGGGTTCATGGATTAACTTTCATTCTCATCCTCTTCTATTTGGAACTTTCTCTCAAGGTAAGGGTGTTGACAATTGGCTAATGGAGATATGTAATTATTGTCATTTATGGTAACACATGATGTACATGCTTATAGGAAACCTCAAAAATAAAGATACTTAGCTTTTGGTAACTAGAAAATTGTCTAAGTATGGGATCTGGTATACAATAGTATATTGTTTTGTTTATAACTTCTTGTTGACATCATGTTATGACTAGTGAAGTTATATGGAGATAATATACATGTTGGTGATAATGTGTATAACCTCAGAAGTTAGTACTGACTATACAAAAAAGAGATATTTGTGTTTTAAGTGAAATAAAACAACAAAATTAAAAGAAAGGATTATTTGGTTTACAAAATAATTACTTGTCCAATTAGGTCTGACATCCTAGATATTTACTCTAAGTTGGAAAAGTGTATTATGGTCTTAGCTGACCTAGTTGCAATTTGTGTAAATGAATGGTATTTATGCAAAGGACATTTTGCGATAATAAGTGTGTTATTATGTTGAGAAATTGCATGCAAAGTTCAATGAAAGTGATATATGTGAAGTTTTGCAAAAGCTATTTTGTCATCTAAGATTGAGCTAAAGATTAGAGATCAATCAAGAAAGACATTACAATATCTATATTCCAGAACTCTGATTACTTGTTTGGGAAATGAGCTCTTCTTGTAATTGGAAGTGCATGTTTGGGCAATTTCTCATCTTGCATCTACTACACTAAAAATCCTAATAGTCTTGGCACAACTCCTAATAGGGTTGGAATCTCCTAACAGGGATTCAAAATCTCCTAACAGGGACTCCTTATATTGAATTTTCTCATTGACTCATAATAGGGTCCATCCTCTAACAAGGAACTTATATATCACTATATTATCTAGTGGGTGTTATCCCCACCAAGATTTTCCCTTGCCTTGGGCTTCCCTATTTTATAAAATATGGTGTTATGAGTTATCTTTGTGCATGCTCACTAATATTGTACAACATTACTTTATTACATTGTTATGTATGGTCTAAAGTAAGAAATAATCTCTAGTTGGTGACTAAAGTTTGCAGATTATTGATTCACCCCCCTTCTCAGTAATCCCTATTTTTAACAATTGGTATCAGAGCGTAGTTACTTTGAAGAGGCTTAAAAACTTGAGTAAGATCCCTATGGATATGGAATAGTTGATGAACAACCTTGAAGAGGCTCTTGAAAAAATTTATCTCCTTACTAGAGAAAGAGATAAACTAAAGGATAGATATGAAGACTCCAAAGTATACATTGGACAATTGAAGGAAAAGATTGAACATCTCAAATCCAAGCCTGAATCTATTGAATCTGGAACTAGTGATGATGATTATTCAAAGCTAAAGATAGAGAACAAGATCTTGAAGCATGAATTGAAGATTAAAAATCTGAAGTTGAGTTTAAAGAATGATACTAGCAAGGTTGAATCTAATTTGAAGACTAAGAATGTAGATCTTAGAGAAAGTTTGGAAAAGAAAACATCTAAATTTGAAACATTGAAAGAAGATCATGAAGAACTTCATAAGTACAATAATACCATGAAAGGTGAGTTAACTTAGTGCAAGTTGCATCTTGAAAAGCTTTATTCTAGTAGAGAAAATATTGATGATTCAATGCCAATATAGAGACTTATGATAGGACTAGTCTTGATTATCTAATTAACATGTCTACAAAGAAAATTGAGATTAGATCAGATCAAAGAGAAAAGATAAATCTAATGATAAGATTGAATCTAGCCAATCTTCTAATAAACCTAAAGATATTGGACAAGACAAGGAAGTTGAAATTTTGGATGAACCAAAGCAAGTGGAATCTCCTAAGGAAACTAGGTATAAATTTAGAGGTAAGTGTTTTTCATGTATCGAAATAGGTCATATGAAAAGAGATTGTACAAATAAATCATTTAATCATGTTAAAGACTTTCATTTCCATAATTTTCATGGTATGGGTCATAAAGAAATTGATTGTAGGAAACCCATGTATGATAATGATAGAAGGAGTAGTCAAATCTCTAGAAATACTAACCTACATATAGAAGAAGATCTAATGAAAGGACATCGAGAGAAGGAAGACCTTATGAAGATAGAAGATAGATCATGTGTTATAAGTGTAACAACTTAGGACACATTGCTAAAAATTTTCATGCACCTAATGATCAATAGAATCTTAGAAGTAGAGCACTAATATGTTAGTTATGCAACAACTTTAGACATACAAAAAAGTAGTGTAGAATGGATAGAAACTTTAGAGAGAGAAGGAACAATGGAAGAAACTTTGGAAACAAAAGAAATGATGGAAAAAATGTTAGAAATGATAGAAGGAACCATGAGAGGAACTCCATAACTAACAAAGACAATGGAAAACAAAGAAATGTAGTCAGAGAACATTGAGAAGAACTCAATGAGGTATTTGTAAAAGGATTGGACATCTCAAAAGAAAAGCTAGATGATGATGAGACAAGAAAATTGAAGCCAGATATCAAGTTTGATTCAATTAAGTTGAATTAAGCTTGTTCACAATATTAGAATTTGAGATCTTCATTTAGAGATTGAATTAGAGGTAGTGAAGTTGGGAAAAAGTGTATCAAGATAAGTTTAAATGGTATCTAAGCTTGCTTGTAATTTGGAGCTTATCTAAACAAGTTATGAAGGAATAAAGTGTTACTAGTATTACAGAAAAGGTTAATTCTATAGTAGAAGATTAAAACTATGTTTTTGCAGAGAATTTTGTGAAGTGAAGTCTTGAGGAGCATTTTCATGATGAAAGATGGCTATAGTAAACCTTGGGTGGCATTTGAAGATTGGATAGATAATCTTGTGCAATTATTTGATTATAGAATGTAATTGATAGCTTTTTCATGTTCACAAAGTATGCAATTAATGTAAGTTCAATTTGATGGCATAAGTGGAGTACATAATTGATTTCACTTCATTGTGAATACATTCGAAGCAAAGAGCACTCAGAAGCAACTAGTCAAGGAGATTTCAAAGAAAACCCTATTTTTAGAAATATGTATTTTATCATTTTTCTGCAAATTTATTCAATAAAAGTTTATATTTGGTAGAATCATGGATATGTTAGTAGTGTACAATGTTGAGAATGAGGGTAGACCTAAGTTGAAAGTTTTTTTCATGAAACTTGTAGAAGGAAACCCTACCTCAATGTTATCCATTACTCCAAAAGGTGTAGTATATTTGGAAGATGTAGGAAGTTATCTTAATAGTAATTTTGAATCTATTGGGAGTGACTACATGAACAAAGATATGGAATTAGTTTGCAATCATGACATGACTGTGAAGCTCAAATTTGAACATTTGAAGGAACTAACTTGTTCAAATATCATTTCTACCATGAATTAGATATAGATGAGTGGACACAAATCATGTTAAGTAGGATACATAATGGGAAACTATGGATGCAAGATAGTGTAATTGATATTTCTACCAACCTTATTCATGAGGTAATTGGTCTTGGTAAATAAGGTAGTGTACCTATAGGAAAGAAAATGGTTAAGAAGAAAGTTGAGAGTTATACCAAATTAGTGTATAATGGAAAGGCCATGGTGATCAACACCATTAAGCAAAATGATGTAAGATTCCTGAGTAGAATCATTGCCTACTTTGTATGTGCAAGCTCAAAGATTGATGAATTATCAGCCAGATTCATCTATGTAGCATATAAGATATTGTTAGTGTATATAATTATTATTTATGATTTACTTAAGTTTACTTAGGATAAATGCATTATTTTATTATTTATTAGGTTAGACACCTAGGAGTTTGCATACTCATGAGTTTTCATGTTGACAACATAGGAGTAACCAACTCTAATTTAGCACATGGTGTCTACAATATAATTTTATGTGACACACCTATGTAGGCTTATCCTCCCATCATTGCACTAACTCCTATGCTTAATGGAGGATAATCCACTCTTGGTGGACATGTGCTTAGTTGTGAGGCTTATCATATTGCTAACTCCTAGACATTCTAGAAGCATTCTAAAGGCCTTTATCTATAGATGCTTCTAGTGTACTTGTACATCAAACATCAATTGAATTTCATATTGTTATTCTGATCATACTCTATTGGTCTATTTTATGCTAGTTGTTGAGCTTCTTGGTCTTGGGTGATTTTTCCCTAAGAAAAATTCTTACATGGTATCAGAGCCATAGAGGTGTCATTTCATAGCCATTGGAGATCATTATTGCTTCACTTCTCTAAGGAAACCTTGATTCAAATCCAGAGTATCTGTAGGTATTGGGAGTGTCTAGAGCCAAAGAAAATCTCACCATTGCATTAAGAGCATGAAATCAATGAATTTTGACTATAAATTTTCCTATATTGGTCAATATTCAAAATTGAGGAATTTTTTTTTTTTGCAAACCAACACCCAAAGGTCTGAT
Source organism: Cupressus sempervirens (assembly GCA_028749045.1). Taxonomy (NCBI): domain Eukaryota; kingdom Viridiplantae; phylum Streptophyta; class Pinopsida; order Cupressales; family Cupressaceae; genus Cupressus; species Cupressus sempervirens. The sequence continues at coordinate 240,179,049 of CM053786.1, read as the reverse complement.
TTGCAAATTCAGTATGATCAATTCGCTCTATGATTTTATTGTTTTAGATCTGTCATTTTATTTTCTCTACATTTATTGTATTTTTTGGATTATATTTTTAGAAAGCCTATCAGGCTTGCAGAGATTTTTTTTTTGTCAGAACTAGGTGGTCAATTCTCAGTCCCAGCTCAAGAATATTCCATCATGAATTTTGGCATATTCCAATGGTATTTCACATTATTTAGTGAATATTCCATCAAATTTGGGAAGCTCTAAATGTGGGTGGTAATATCCAACTTTTGACATTAACTGGACTACATTCTAAATCTGATAGATCACATTTCACAAGTCACTGGAGGCGGCCTTGACTTGTTTTAACCCTCACGGCTCTTTTCTTTTAAATTGATCGAAAGCACCAATGAGGTGCATGTGGGATTAATCCACTACCCCCACTACCCTTTTAACCCACCAATAGTCCCCTCTCCAATGTCCTCCATGTGTCAACTTTTGGCACCACATAGACACCGCCACATTGTTCACCCACATGGATACCAGTGACTTAGCAATTGTAATGTGTACTTGACATGTAAGTGACACACAAGAACTACCCATGATAGTTGACCATATGCCACATAAGCACAATCATATGCCACATCATTCTATACATTGCCATGTCAATGCTAACACTACTGCCATGTCACTCGGGAAGGTCTTTTTTGGTGATGTCAGCCAGTCACGTGATTAAATTTGATAGCTATTTGACCATCATTCACAGGCTAGATTGCACTACCATGATGGTTGTTTGGATGTCAAATTTAACTTCACAGTTTTTTGATCATACCCCTCTCTAGATTTAGTTTTGATTTGATAGTCTGACTTCAAGAGGCCATATTTTAGTCATCCGGGCTCCAAATTAGGTGTAATTTTCTTTTATTTTGGCTAGAATTACATAAAAAATTTAGTGGTGCTATTATTTTTTGGTTTTGGTGTATGGATTTTTCAAAAATTGTAGTTTTTGGTGACTATACCTGTCCAGTCCTGCATTTTGCAACTACAATTGCTCCATACGGGCTCATCTGAACACATTTTTAGGTTCTAGTTTTTTTAAAACTACCTAATTTTTTGTCTACTTTCTTAATCCACAATCATATTATAGGATTGTGTGGATAGAAATACCACTTTCAAAAATAGTTCCTTTCTTTGCATTATCTCGCTTCAAAATTGTTGTATTTTTTAGTTACATTATAGAGTTCCAGTTTTGAACTATAAAAGGAAGTTCTAAAATGAAAAATTAGAAGTCCACTAAGTCCATTTTGACAAAGTGGCCTATTGTAATCACACTAAGTATAAAGTGCCAAATCATACATTAGGGGGATTGATTGATTATTTTTGCATTTTTGGGGGTGCATACATTTATTGATCTCATGGAGTTTTGTTTCACATGTCAGTTTGGTGCTAGACTGAGGTTGACAAAGAGGAACTATCAGAAATGGAGTGCCTTGCTAATTGATCATCTAAGAAGAGAACATAAGGAAGTATTTCCTTATCTATGTTCCAAAGAACTGCCCTCTGATGATCATATACCTATCAAAATAATTAAGGACCACATTTATTTTAGTTTCAATGTTGACTACTTTAAAGTCATTGACAAGTTCAATGATCCTTATCACATTTGGATGGCTCTTTGGAAAGGATATGGAGTTCCTATAGTTCCTCCATTTCCATAGGGCATTCTACCTCTAGTCACTCTAGTTTTGGTACCTTCAACTCTAGATAAGACCACACATCCTAATCCTCCTACTGCTTCTACTAATACAATTGTAGCCATAGATGCTTCTTATTTAGTATAACAAGAAATACCGTGTCTTCCTACTTTAGCTTCATTGGATGACTTCCTTCTAGACATTGCAGGGCTATTTGTGAAGTCTTACATTGAAGATATGGGAGACATCATTGATGACATCCATCTTCTCTTTTTTGAGGAGACTTCTTCTTCACTTGTTGTGAGGGATCACTCTAACCCTCAACCACTTGAGATTTCTTTCGAGACTAACTTGATTGTGGATATTTCTTTAAAGAAAATGGAGAAGGACTCTTTCACTTCAGAGGAGACATTTTAGTCTTTGGAGATTGTATTCCAATTTTCTTAGACATCATATCTTCGGAGGATTCTTCCTATTAGTTGGGAAGCATTCTCTACTACACCTATGGCACCATTTATTCCTACAAGGAGGAACATCATTCATATTTCATGGTGTAGCTTCTTTAGTCATCAAGGTGCTCCTTTCATGGGTGTGCATCTATCACTAAGGGGAGGGTACATTTCTTTTCTTCCCACATTTTCCTATTAGGATGCTTCGTTGTCTTTGGAGGTTGATTCAGCTTCATACATGGACATGTTACCTTGCTTGCCACCTTATTTTGGGCATTCACTAGATTGGTTTGTGGCATCTACATTCATCAAGGACTTGTTGACATATGAGAAGACTTTAGAGGAAGCATCCAAACGATACTACATTTGGATCCCTCTTCCATATTCCTATCCACAGTGGGAAGCATACTTGCACCTATTCTTGGTGTATCTTCTTCCTAAAGGGAGAAATGTTGTTTGTAGGCATTGGATTCTCTTTTGTCTTCATGCACTTATCATTAGGAGATCCTTCACTAAGGTGGGAATTTCATGGAGGGATTCTCTATTGTATATGCATGATGTATGTAATAATGGAGGGTCTTGATTACTCCATCCATACATGCATCTTTCTTTATTGTATTTATCTCTCTTTTTGGGGGAGGGTTTTTCCCATGAGGTTTTCCTTCTTTCTCCATTTTTAGAGAGATTGCATTGCATTGCACTGTATGTACAACATTGCATTTGGACTTGGGTACCTAACATGGCCTAGTAACTAGGACCCTTTATGCATTTCATCATAGCTTTTGTAAGCTTAGGCACATTCCCCTAAGTTGCACTTAAGGGGCGGGGGTGGTGTTAGCATAAATAATTATTATTTATGCTTTAATTAAGTTTACTTAGGATAAATGTATTATTTTATTATTTATTAGGTTAGATACCTAGGATTTTGCGTACTCATATGAGTTGTCATGTTGACAACACAGGAGCAAGCAACTCTAATTTAGCACATGGTGTCTAAAACACTAGAGTTTGCATAATTGACTGAGTTTTCATGTAGACAACAAACTTGTTTGTATTCTTATTTAAGCATATGGTGTCTACAACATAATTTTACATGACATACCTATGTAGGCTTATCCTCTCATCATCACACTAACTCTTGTGCTTAATGGAAGATAATCCACTCTTGGTAGACATGTGCTTAGTTGTGAGGCTTATCATATTGCTAACTCCTAGACATTCTAGAAGCATTCTAGAGCCTTTATATACAGGAATTTCTAGTGTACTTGTACATCAAACATCAATTGAATTTTAAATTGTTATTCTGATCATACTTTATTGGTCTATTTTTTGCTAGTTCTTGAGCTTCTTGGTCTTGGGTGATTTTTTGCTAAGGCAAATTCTTACAAATATGTGTAGAGAAGGAACAAGTAAAGCTTAGTGAAATTCTAAGAATGCAATTACTTGAGAACCTAGAAAAGATCAAGAAAACTAAGAATAGTGTGTTTAGATTTTAGTCACTAATCAATCACATATTCATTCATGTGCTTAAAAGATTTCTATATTTATTGATCACAGAGATAATGAGAAGTGATAGATGTACAATGGAGATAATAAGATATTGGATAGTGGAAACCTAATAATGAAAACATTTTAGAATGAAATGAGATAGAGATTTAGAATTGCACCTAAAATTGTAGATAGATTTAAAGAAGACATTTCTATTATGGTTGATACAGATTATACTTATATTCAAGCAATAGAACCTTGGGAAACATTTATTGATCCCTTGGGTTATGAAATGAATGATGATATAGAAGTTGGTTATATTGATTTATTTTTGAAATTAGAGAAGGACAAAGAAGAATATAGATTTGGAACCTATGATGACATTACCTAGTCAGCTCATTAGGAATCCTTGGATAAGGAATCTCATAAGAAGATAGAGTCTATTTTGAAGAAAGCTATATCAAAGGTTAGTATGACTAAGAGTGAGTCTGAGGTAGTTAGGCAAACTATGGAATAAGGCATGTTGAATATACAACCTTTGTTAGTATTTTTTGCAAAGAAATCTTTGGAATAGAGCATTTCGTATGCAGTAGTGTCTGATGTGCAACCTAGTAAACCAAGAGATTAGTGGAAGTAGTGACCAAAAAGATGAAAAGGGTCAAGAAACAAGCCACTAAACTAGGCAAGAGGCAAAAGACATTGTTGAAAATTGTCAAATCTAGAAATGAAGAAGATGAAGAAGAATAAGTCAAACAAGAAGAGAAAGTAACAAAGCAATCAACAAGAAAAGCTTGGTAGCCTTGGAAGTCGAAGATAGAAAAGATTAACTCAGCTGTTGATTTTGAGGGTAACTTTTTTTAGATGAACAAATTTTATGACTTGTATAACAATTTGAAAAATATTAGATTGATATCTCTACTATGTGATACATTATAGAAAACAATATGAAATTAAAGGATATTTAGGGCATAGTAAATTAGGAAGTCTATGATAAACTTATTAAGAAGAAAGCTCTAAGAAGAGAAGAAGATTTGGAACTTTAGAAATTTAGACTAAGAACTATTTGCAAGACTGATGAAAAAGAAGAAATTATTTAATAATCTTGCACCTTATTTGAGAAATAAAGTAAGACCATTTTTTTTTATGGTGGGTGAGAAAGATAAATTAAGAAGTGAAACTACAACAACAATAAGTCAGATTTTGACATAATCTAGGGTAACAACACCTAGAACCTCAAAAATTTCAATGAGTGGTGACACTATGTAGATAGATCAGACCAATGTTACCATTACTATTGATGATACTAATCAATTTGAAGGTTCTAAATAGAATGAACCTAATACTGAGGATATTAAAAAAAAATTGAGACAAATTGAAGAGGAAAATAGGTTACCTGAAGAAGAAAAGAGGAAAGTAGAAGAGGCCAAGTACAAAGTGCTTGAGGATGAGAAGAAAATAAAGGAAGAGGAGGAAAAGAAAAGAATAGTAGAAGAAGAAATAAGAAAGAAAATAGAGGAAGACAAGAAGAAGAGACTGGAAGAGGAAGAGAAGAGAGAAAATGAAAGAAAGGAAAAGGAAAAGAAAGAAGAAGAAGAGAGAAGAGTAAAAGAGGTAGCCAAGAAGAAAAGGGAGGATGACACTAAACCTTCTAGTTCATCTACTCCACTTTCACTTGCCAGCTTAGCAACTGACGATGATGATCAAACTGATTTGATATCATCCTTATCAAAGCTTATTCAGAAGAATAGAACAATGAAGAGATTGTAGAAAACCTTGATGGAGGTTACTGATAGACTACACAATACTTTGATAGTGCAACACACTAAACTAGATCCAGAATAGAGGATACATGCAGTGCTAAAGTCATTTGATGAAGAATTTATTAGCTTGTTAAGTGTTGTAGAAGCAAAAACACAAATTTCACATGATGCTAACTTTTTTAGCACTGTTTGCCAAAATATTAAGAATGATTTGATAAGTCTTGATACTTATATCAAGAAACTTTGGAAGTGTCAATAAGATGTCAAGATATTGTACATTAAGTGCACTCTATCATATAAATGAACTAAGGACATTTATAGTTAGATTGAAGGAAAGATGAGTGAGATATGGGTTCTATCTAGCTAGTTACAACATCCATCTTGTAAAGTTGATGAATTTGAAGGACATGTATCCAGTATTCACAATGATATTAGGAAACTAGAACTTTAGAAGGAATAGATTTTGAAGAGAATATCAGATTTTAGAGAGTCAATTGCTCTAAAAATATCTCTTGTTTGAGAAATAGTTAGAGGCATGTGTCAAGGCCAAGGACACCTATTCTAACTTTTTGTATTCATACCTTAATGCAGTTGAGATTGCATCATATGCTTTATGTGAAATTCTCACCTTTATTGAGTCCACTAAGGAGACATGGACTAAAGATATGGATAGTTTAAAAGAAAATTTTGATAATTGCATGAAGATTCTACTAGCTTAAGGTAGAAGAACAACATTTTTGACAGTAGATGGACAATTTTTGGATCAATTTTGACATTTTGACCTTTATCATTAATGTCAAAGGGGGAGAGATACAATGTGAAAATTATAAATTAGGTAAAGAATAGATAAATATTGTAAATTATATTGTAAGGGGGAGCACATGTAAAAACTTAACATAAATAATAGATGTATTTTTTGTTACTTAGCTAGTTTTCCCTATTTTGTTGCCATCAATGCCAAAAGGGGAGATTGTTGACAATTGGCTAATGGAGATATGTAATTATTGTCATTTACGGAAACACATGATGTACATGCTTACAAAAAACCTCATAAATAAAGATACTTAGCTTTTGGTAATCAGAAAATTGTCTAAGTATGGGATTTGGTATACAATAGTATATTGTTTTGTTTATAACTTGTTGCTGACATCATGTTATGACTAGAAAAGTTAGATGGAGATAGTATATATGTTAGTGATGATGTGTATAAACTCAAAAGTTAGTAGAAACTATACAACAAAGAGTTATTCATGTTGTAAGCAAAACATAATAGCAAAATTAAAGGAAAGGGTTATTTTATTTACAAAATAATTACTTTTCCAATTAGGGTCGACATCCTAGATGTTTACTCTAAGTTGGAAAAGTGTATTATGGTCTTAGCCAACCTAGAAATCATTTGTGTAAAGGTGTGGTATTTATGCAAAGGACATTTTGTGATAAGAAGTGTGTTATTGTGTTGAGCAATTGTATGCAAAGTTCTGCGAAGGTGATAAATGCAAAGTTTTGTGAAAGCTATTTTGTGATCCGAGGTTGAGATAAAGATCAAAGACCAATCAAGAAAGAAGTTATAGTACCTATATTCTAGAAGTATGATTGGGAAGTGAGCTCTTCTTGTAATTGGAAGTGCATGTTTGGGTAGTGGGCTCATCTTACATCTACTGTACTGCAACTCCTAACAAGGTTGGCACAACTCCTAATAGGGTTGGAATCTCCTAATAGAGATTCAATGTCTCCTAACAAGGACTCCTTATACTCACTTTGATCATTGAATCCTAATAGAGTCCATCCTCTAACAAGGAACATATATATCAGCATATTATCTAGTGGGTATCATCCCCACCAGGGTTTTCCCTTGGCCAGGGTTTCCCTAGTTAACAATATATGGTGTTATGAGTTATCTTTGTGCATGGTTACTATTACTATTCAAAATTACTTTATTAATTTATTATATATGGTTTAAAGTAAGAAATAATATCTGGTTGGCGACTAAAATTTGTAGATTACCGATTCACCCCCCCCCCCCCCCCCCCTAGTAATCCCTATTTCTAACAAAGGGTTCATGGATTAACTTTCATTCTCATCCTGTTATTTTTGGAACTTTATTTCAAGGTAAGGGTTCATGGATTAACTTTCATTTTTTCTAGATGCATTACCATAATTTTTATTTTGGCACTTTCTTTCAGTTCGACACAAGGAAAGGGTAGTTTCCTAGCTAGAAATGGCCCATTGGCAAATTCCTCTGCTCTATTATATTTTTTACAACAATTGCACCAATTCTCATTGCAAACATTAGGCTCCTTTAGTTTTGACCCAAAGATCTATGTCAATTTTCCTCTCTGCTCTACTTTGTCCATCGCTACACAAGCTTTCTTATCCTTGCCTCAGCCCATACCAAAAAACACCCTCTCTAATTTTCTTGGCAAGTATTTTGGATAGATAGGAGATGATGTGGGTGTTTATTCTCCACCATATTTTGTCATGGAGCTGGATAGATTTTTAACATGTGTTAAAAACCTTTGGAATGTAGTAAGAAGGAAAGTTAATAAAAGTGTGGCCAAAGAGCTTGATGTCCATACCCTTCTGCCATCACTAGAGGCTCTCATTATCCCTGGGTCATGCTTTTAGAAGTTTATTACTAGGAAAATTAGTGGATATTAAGGTATTTCTATGATTTCTATGCTTCTACCTTCTATGATGTATAAGAGTTAATATTATATTCATAAATTGATAATAATTCATAAGCACAACTATCTATAGAATTTTCAATGCTTTATACACACTTGATTTTTTGGATTCCATCTTCTTAATCATTGGAAAATGGAACTCTTATTATATATTTTTGGTTTATCTGTTGAATTGGTCACTATCATAAATCTTCATCTCCATGTATTGGGTGTCACTTCATAACTTTTTTTTGTCATCTTATCATTGAATGCAAACACTAGTGTCTCATTTATTAGCCAACCAATAAGTCACTATTCTATTTCATGAATATTCAAACCTCCTTTAGATGTATCACTAGAATCATGATCATTTCTTCCACCCCTATTATGACTCTATCTTTTGGATTATTAGGCTTTTTATTAAAATTTTAATTGTCTTCCTTGTTGGCATTAAGTTATGTTTGTCATTAGTGACAACACTTGTTCATAATTTTCCATGATTACCAAGTTCATCATTCAATTTCTAGTGTTTGCCAAGCAATTCAATGGTTACTAGGTTTCATAGTTCACATCGAGCATTCCAGAGGCTACCGAGTGAAACTAGGCAGTGTGAAGTCTAGTAGTTATCACTGAGTAGTTTAGTTGTTACCAAGCTTCACAGTGTCTACCGAGTCATCAGTTCTTGTGATGTGAAGCTGATGTCTACCGAGTGATGGGATGAGTAGTGTTTATCGAGTGCAAGCAAGGTAAACATAGTATTCTATTTTTACCAAGTTACATTATATCTATCAAGTCTCCAATGTTCATCGAGTTCAAAGCTATGTTGAGTGATTAGTATGGACTGAGCCTCTAATTCTATCAAATGCATGATGATGCTAAGTAATGTAGTGGATGTTGAGTATTAGAAGGTCACCAAATAAGCTTTCAGAACCTGAGTGTCTACATTTGGGCCAAATCAGTAATATTTGTGTTAACTTGTGTTTTGGTCGACCTTGTAAATATGAGAATTGGGATGGTATAAATGTAATGTATTGTATCATACTCAAGAGTGCAATAATAAAGTAATGCTTTGAGAAGAGTGAATGCAAATCACTAGTAGGGAAAAGTATTCAACAAGGTCAATAAGGAGCAGTCAAGTCAAATCTATCACAAGAGGTGATCAACATTTCAAGGATCTAATCAAAAAATTCAGTTGTAAGTCAGATCTATTGTTTCATCCTAACAGGTGAATCATATTCAAATCCTTTAACAGGGTAGACTTAATATTCTTTTTATAAAATCTCTTAACAGAGTGCATACTTCATTGTATGTTTGTAAAACCTCTAACAAGGTGGCCCCAGTAGTCCTAATTGCTCCTAATAGGGTAGATCATCAGAAGTGATCATTGTAAGCCTTAGTAGGCCAACTTTATACTGCAATATTGAAGTTTTGTGGGTATCATCCCCACCTCAATTTTACTTTCTTATTGGAAGGTTTTTGGGTCACAAAATATTGTGTTCATGTGCCATGAATGTTTATCTTTTAGTTTCTCATGGATGTAGTAGATTAGATCAATTAATGGTGAATGGATTATGTTGTTAAGTGCTAAATTTGTTAAAATTTTGGAGGTTACTGATTCACCCCTCCCCTCTTAGTAACCTAGCTAGTCTTGATTATTTCCAACAATTGGTATCAAAGCTTTGTGGTTCTCAAGATAAAGTTTGAAAGCTTGAGCAAAGATCAAGGACAATGGAAATATTCAGACTTGACAAAGTTATTGAAAATGAGAAGCTAGATCTAGAGATGGCCATAGCTCAACTCAAGGAAGAAAAAGAACATCTTTCTCAATCCCTAAAAAGAATGAAGAAACTTGCAAAATAGATGAATGATCACCAGTATGTTGAAGAAAAGATTGAAGACTTTTTCCCTTCAAACAATTTAGATGAAGCAAATGAGGCAATCAAAGAACCCCTTGAGAAGAATGGTTTCTGCAAGAAGAGGTAAGAAAATTGGAAAAAGAACAAGAAATTCAATCAATAAGATTGTGTGAAATGTTGGAAGAGAGAAATAAGGTAAATGAAGACTTGGAGGCAAGAAAAATGAAACTCAAAATCAATCCCTTTAGCAAGAAAGTCTTATCAATCAGCTCTCGAATGCAAATGAGGAAATCGTGAGTTTGAGATCTAAAAATGAAAGGTTAAGGAATGATTTAAGCAGTGAAAGACAAATCAATGAAAGATTGAAAGTTGATCTAAAATTTGAAAAGAAACTCAATGAAAGAATAATAAAATCCCAAGGAGACATGGATCAATTAAATCAACAAAGTAAGCAAAATCTTTATAGGCAAAAGGGTAAAGTAGGACTTAGATACAAAGAAGAAGGTGAATCCTCCAAACAAGGTACTCAAAGGAATCAAAGACCTACTTGCAATCACTATGGTAAGATAGATCATACATCAAACAAATTTTGAAGTAATGGAAAGGCAAAATTCAATGGAAAATGCTACAATTGTAGTCAGCATGGCCATAGAGCTAATAAATGCAAGGAGAAACCAAAGTTTGAAGGTAAATGTCACAAATGCAATAAACAAGGTCACAAGGCATCTGAATGTAGATCAAAACCATTCAATCCAACTAAACAATTTGTAAAAGAAATATTTGGTTAGGACTACAATACTTGGTGTAGATGTCATTACAAAGGAGAATATGGACACATTGGAATAAATTGTGCAAGGCATCACTTGAGAAGAAAGGATACTACAATAAGATGTTACACATGAACTAAACTTGGTCATATAGCTAAGAATTGCATGAATATAGGTAAAGTTGAAGATGAAAAGAAAGCTAAAGCTGATAACATTAGGAAGTAGATGAGACAGCAGTGGATTCCCAAATCTACCGAGCAAGCCATTTCAGATGATGGTCATGTCACTCAAGAAGTGGGTGAATCCACCATTTCCAATTAAGTTCTTAAGGAAGAACTAGAACTGCATTCTTAGGGTCATATCTTAAGCAGTTTCAATGAATGGAAGGAAAGATCCAAATCAGTATTTCAGATACAAAAGGATCATAGAAGTTTAACATTAGTATTCATCAATGTTGAGGTTAAGGAAGAAATGATGAAAAATAAAGAGAAAATGATGATGAGATTTCATACTTGTTTGATTTTAGTGAAAGATATTGAGCATGTAGTCAAGGATGCTACATCTATGTGGAAAAATGTTTATCATATGCATAAGCCTAGTGAGGATCCAATGGAAATAAATGATGATGATGATGATAGTGACAATGAAGAAGATAATACACCTTGTGTCACTATTGATGGTGAAGAAGAGAAATATGAAGAAAATGAAGAGGAAGTTAAGGGAGGATAAGAATAAGAGAATGATCCAGTAAGGATAGCTACACAAGTTATAGCCTCCCTTCCTACTCTCCTCCAAAAATTGCTACATCATCTGGCATGGAGACAACTTCAGCAAGTGTGATTGCAACCTCAATAGATACATCATCTGTTCAATCACTCTTTGCTCCCTCTCAGCTCCAAGTATCACTGATGGAAGTGTATAACACTTCATCCACTAAGTTGCAACCCTCCCCTTCTTCAGCTCCTGAGCCAAGGACATCAACAATATGTATAACATGCAGTTCTACAATTTTGTCTACTTCAATTTTGCATGCTCCTATAAGTACTTCATTTGAAAATACTTCTATCAGTGCTCCTGTTGTATGTAATTTAGTTAGGGTTCCACTTGTAATCACTTCAATTTTGGGTAGCACTTCAATTTTGGATTCTATTAGCACTCCAATTAGCATTCCTTCAGTAGGCCTCATATAATTTTTCATAGCAAGCCCTACTATTTCTACAATTTTTTTTGTTTCAAATTCCAAAATAGTAATGTCAAAAGTAGAACCAAGGACACCACTTAAACTTTTGATTGCTAGAAAAGAAATTGAAATTCCTAAGTTGGATTTTGATAATGCAACTATTGATCAAATGAGATTGGTCAACCAACTTCTAGAATAGAAAGCCAAATAGAAGCAGTTAAGAGAGGAAAGGGACATAGAGTTTTGAATTATAGAAAGTGCAAAGAATATCTTGATAGAACCTATAGGTGTTGATGTTGATTCATCTCAACACATTTTGTTACAACTAGAGGAAGTAGTAAATAAATTCAATGAGGACTCTGCCAGTCAAGAAAAGTTGATAGAAAAACTTGAAAAAAAATTGACAATAAGGTGCTTGAGCACATTTCTATTAATTAGGTAGAGCTTTCCTCAATTTTGGCTAATCTTGAAAATTCTTTTACAAATGTAACATCTCTTTTTGCCAAGCTATGTGATGTTACCAAGTACACTAAGGAAATAAAGGGAAAACTAAATAAGATAGATGAGGATCTAAAGGCCAATGCTCAAAAGTTGCAGCTTGACCCTAGCTCAAGCTCAACACATCACATAAGGGTGAGATTCCTATCTGATATGTAGGCTGAATTCTTGAGAGAGGAAGCAAGGATCAGGTCTATTCTTATAGACATCCAAAACATGATCCTGCCAATCATGGACACAATGCAGAAACATATCTCTTATTCAAAAATATTGATCCATGATAATGACTTTTCAATTGCAGTTCATATGATTGAACTCTTAGCAGAAGTTCAAGTGGCACTTAAAACCTGCAAAATTTTGCAAGATAACTAGGATAAGAAATTAGCTCTTATTCTTAAGGTACATTATGAGTTTCTTTGACATTTTAGTGTTTCTGCATAAAGTATGTTGTGCATAATTGTTTGGAATTACTATCAAAAAGGTGGAGAAAGAGATATTTGTGGAGAAACATATGTATAGTACATAATTAAGAAGAAGAAATACTTGTATATACACTCAGTATGATAATATATGTACATTGTATGGGGGAGAATGTGCAAATATATGTACAATAGAATTACAAAGACAAATTTTGAAAAATAATCAAAAATCAAAATAAGCATGACTTTGTACATAAATTTTTGCTAATAAGTGTTTTTGTCACTAATGCCAAAGGGGGAGATTGTTGGCATTAAGTTATTTTTGTCCTTAGTGACAACACTTGTTCATAATTTTGTATGGTTACTGAGTTCATCATTCAGTCTCCAGTGTTTGCCAAGAAATTTAATGGTTACTAGGTTTCACAATTCACACCAAGCATTCCAGAGGCTACCGAGTGAAAATAGGCAGTGTGAAGTCCAGTAGTTATCACTGGGTAGTTTAGTTGTTACTGACTTTGATAGTGTCTACCAAGTCATTAGTTCCTATGATGTGAAGCCAGTGTCTATCGAGTGATGGGATGAGTAGTGTTTCTCAAGTACAAGCAAGGTAAACATAGTATTCTATTTCTACCAAGTTACACTATATCTACCAAGTCTCCAATGTTCACCAAGTTTGAAGCTATGTTGAGTGATTGGTATGGACCGAGCCTCTAATTCTATCAAATGCATGATGATGCTGAGTAATTCAGTGGATGTTAAGTATCAGAAGGTCACCAAATTAGTTTTCAGAACTTGAGTTTCTACATTTGGGCAAACTCAGTAATATTTGTGTTAACTTGTGTTTTGGTCAACCTTGTAAATATGAGAATTGGGATGGTATATATATAATGTATTTTATCATACTCAAGAGTACAACAATAAAGTAATGCTTTGAGAAGAGTGAATGCAAATCAGCAGCAGATAAAAGTATTCAACAAGGTCAATAAGGAGTAGTCAAGTCAAATCTATCACAAGAGGTGATCAACATTTCAAGGATCTAATCAAAAAATTTAGTCGTAAGTTAGATCTACTATTTCATCCTAATAGGTGAATCATATTCAAATACTTTAATAGGGTAGACTTAATAGTCTTTTTTTAAAAATCCCTTAACAGAGTGCATACTTCATTGTATGTTTGTAAAACCTCTAATAAGGTGGACCTAGCAGTCCCAATTGCTCCTAACAGAGTAGATCATTAGAAGTGGTCATTGTAAGCCTTAGTAGGCCAACTTTATACTGCAGTATTGAAGTTTTGTGGGTATCATCCCCACCCCAGTTTTACTTTCTTATTGGAAGGTTTCTGGGTCACCAAATATTATGTTCATGTGCCATGAATGTTTATCTTTCAGTTTCTCATGCATACAATAGATTAGATCAATTAATGGTGAATGGATTATGTTGTCAAGTGCTGAATTTGTTAAATTTTTTGAGGTTACTGATTCACCCCTCCCCTCTTAGTAGCCTAGCTAGTTTTGATTATTTCCAACATTCCTAACATGATGTGGCAATGTTATTCCATTTTCTTATATTATATATGAATTGTTAATTCAAAATTTTGTCTTTATATTTATATCACTATCTTGGAGCATTGATGACATAATTAAATATAATTATCCTAGTCTTGACTATAAATGTTTACTCTTCTAATCATTTTCAACACCAACATGGATATTTGTGTATTGGATGATGATTGAGAGGTTATTTAAACTATTTATTTATGTCATACATATGTGTGTTGTTTTTATTTTGACTCCCAAATAGTCTCTTGTATATCTCATTTAGTTTTGTCATCACTTTAGCTCCATGTCCACTAGCTGAAATATTTATCATAATCTTTGGCTTATTTAAGTCTAAAGAATTATATAGAAGCTTTCATGTCCTTACACAAAGTGACATCTTCTTTAGAATAGAGGGAAAAGATTCATTTTAAATCTATATGTTGACTATTTTACTTCTTAATTACTATTGTGTTGATTACCTACTTGTGAAAAAACATTGTTGCATTAAATAAATCTATAATTTATGATAATCATTCATAAATTGTGAACTACAACTCATCAAAATCAATGTAAAAATCAATCATCATGTGGTATCGCTAAAGAAGAGAAAAAGCCTTGGATCAAGAGGAGACACATAGTATGCCATTGAGACTTCATGTTGATCACAAAATGGATCAAATTACAATCATGGACTAGCCTATTATAGATGTTGAAAACATGTAACCAAGGTATGACACTTATTTTGATTTTTGTAAAAATAGTTTTGATCATGAGGTAGCATCCATTTCACATGAACTCAATAACATGGTTGAGCCTTCCTATGTTTGTACACAAGTTGATAGTGGTGCACATGAGATATATATTGTGGACTTGAGTAATAAAGGTCATGATTTTGTTCATCAGACTATCAAATATGTTAAAAGGAGACAAGATATATGTATGGGTTGTCACAAAAAGATGAGAAGGTCAAACTATTTACTGCCCAAGCAAGACAACACTTACAAGAGATCTAAGAAGGCCAAATTTACATATTTTCATTTTTGATTATTATATAAGGAATCTATAATTGTAACTAATGGGTTTTTTAATTCATCCTTTAATAAGAATATTGACAATAGGGAACTATATGCCTTCACAAGTTGGCATCTTAAAACATCTTAGGTGGCCTCATCTCTTGCACTATCTCGACTCACTTGCTCTCAAACTAGGTACTCCAAGCAGGTGGGTGTTCTAAAAATTAAAATTAAAATATTCATCTCCATCCTATACCCCTTCTACACAAAAAAAATTAGGTTTTTCCACTAGAGAGATTAGGAAGGAGACTCCATTTCAATTAAAACCCTAAGAATAGATTAGGGTAACTAATAAACACACAAAAAATCAAAGTACTTCAAGCTTAACCTACACACCTCAGACTAATTAGCACCTTTTCTAGGAAGTAAAAACACAAATTTTCATATATAAGCATGTACCTACTATAAAACTACAAGGAGATCCTAAAATTGTACTTGTTGTTTGCACATATTTTCTCACCAAAATTGCTTTCTTATTGATTCAAATATGTACATATCAACTCCAACCCTTTCCTAGGTTGAAGAATATTAATTTATAGGATATATCTATTGATCTTACATATTCACTCCTACTTGTTTGATCAAAACAAAACTTTGACTGTTGACCTTCCAAATTTGCAAAAAGTGTTGCTTAGCAACAATATTTGTTGCATGACAACTATTTGTCAATTTTTGCAACTTTTCCATATTTCTAATCAAATGCCTTCCAAGGTTATGAAATTGTATATGTAGATGTATGTATACATGTGTATATGTATGTATGTATGTATGTATGTATATAAAGAGATCTTATGGATTATGGAGATCTAGGATTTCATGGCCCTGCCCTTGTGATCAATGTATATATATATAGACACACACAAACACACACACACACACACATATGTATACATATGTATATGTTTATATATATGGGTATATGTATGTATATTTATAAATAGAGAGATTAGGCCATGGGAGATCATTTGAGTTGTGAACATAAAATTGAGAATGATTTATGTCATGTTTCTTTTTTTTTTTTTTAAATATCTAAAATCAACTTCACAGTATGTTGTAACTCTAGCATAGGTGTTTGAAGTGGTTTCAAATAATAAAACAATGACATTACCTCTAAACCATGCAAATAATGTTGAAGTGGTTCCAAATAATAAAGCAATTACATTACCTCGAATCCAAATAATAAAACAATAAAACTCACTTAACCCATGCTAAGTGACAAGCCATGTACATCTTTTTCAAGTTTGATATTTCTCTTTTTCTTGACTCAAAGTCTAAGAATAATTTTTCAAAACACATACTGACTAGTTGGAGATTGAGCCAAAAAATTGTAAGAATGATTGTACTAAAAGAGGTTAAAAAAATGATTGTGCACGATAATCATATTTTTATGATAATCATCTTTTTATGTTCTTTTTGGCATAGTTTTTCTTACATTTTATGATTTTTGGTGATAAAAAAATTCCAAACTAATCAAGTAGGTGATCCAAAATTAAATCATAATTGGTTGATGCATGTTTGAATACCTTATTTCACATGTTATTTAATGTTTCTTGAATGTTCAAGGTAGTAACTCCTTACACTCAACTCTTCACTAAAATTATTCTCAATACCACAATGACATTATCTTTAAACCATGCAAAAGATGTTGAAGTGGTTCCCAACCTTGAAACACTCTTATAACTTAAGAAATGGCTAAGAGCATACACTAGTTCCTCAAGCTGAATTCACATTATTAAAATTTCATGTTTTCCAACCCCGCTACTCTTCCTCCATATCCTACACAAATAAAGAATTTTGCTTCCAACATTGCAACCATGTGATAAATGAGAATAGCACATGCCCAAGCCATAAGCTAGTTAAATTGATCTAGTTGTTGATTGGTTGGGTTGATTACAAATTCCCATGGAACTATCATTAGATTAAGTAAAATAAAATGTACAATCAACTATTCCCAGCTAGAAGGATCAAATATAGTTTTCCAAGGTGATAAAATTGCATATGCAGATGCATCACTTGATAGACAAATTATATAAAGGACGCATCATTGAAATATTGGAATTAGACATAATACAATTAGAGGAATGAAATTGTAGAGCTAACCCCCATGCAAGAAGAGGTTCAAGATGATAAGAAGATGGTGATGGGTCAATGCAAGACCACAAACAATATATAATTGGAGTATGAGTTATCCATGGAAAATAAACACAATTGAAGTGCAATAAAGTGAAGTGAAAACAATAAGGTTAAAGTTGCTAGATTGGATGAAGCCATCATTTTTTGAAATTGGTATGTTGTACAATCAAAGTATTGTATATATGTTTTGATTCATGATAGGTTAGTGAAATAGTTATTTCAACTCTTGTAACTAGCACTTACACCAAGCTAGGGTGCAAGTGTATAACTGATAGATTTGGTCAAGTTTTAACATTTGACTCTACCATGAAGTCCTATTTGATTGACTACTTGAATCATTGAAGTCCTATTTGATTGAGGACTTGAATCATTGAATACTCACAAGATGAAAATATGTTACAAGTAGGTCAATCTAAACATTTTAACCCAACCACATTTAAAAGATAATACATAATGAACAATATAGATAATACACATGATAAGAATAAGTTTAGAAAATCAAGACCAACAATGCTATCAAAATAATAAATTTTAATTATTAAAGACATCAATTTTTAGCCTCATGGCTCAAAATGAACTATCTAAGTAATAGGTATGAAATAAGTTTAACAAAACAAATGCCAATAGTGTTGTATACATGCCAGTCCTAGAAGCATCTCTTGCAATCACAACCGATGTCAAATATTTTTAGACTTGGTAGCAACTTCTCCAAACTAGAATCTTCTAAAAGAAAGTATTACATGTACCAATAAAAGTATAATTGGAACCTCACTTAAAGGTCTAATAGTTGCAACTAGGGCTTCCTCAGAATCTATACCAAAACTTGAAACAACAATAGCTATTACTAGTTCAAAGTTGTTACTTGATATAGTGAAAGATTATGTGATAGACTAGGGATATGGGATTTTCTGAAAAATGTATATAAATTTTGGACAACCTAGTCCATGTAAATGTCACTAGTCAAAACCCACATGTGGAATAAAAGATAAGACCAATGGTAGGCTGTAGAAATCTAGGCAATGACCATGTTCCTCAATTGGGACTATAGAAATCTTTAAATTGGAAAGTAGAAAACATATGCAAAATATTGAGGAATGAGCCAAATTGAGTGTGCTCCTATTTATTCTACAAAATTTTGACTATCCAAGATTTGGGTTACAAATATATATATTGGAAAGAAGAATTAATCCACACTCTCTACATATATAATCCTAACATGTGATATTGCCTAGCCACATAGGGTCTCCAGGGCACTTGCCATGCCTAAAATCCTTATTCCTTTATGATAATATCCAAAACTAAGATTTACTATTAAGAATTGGAACAATATTGATAGAATAAATGGGCTGAAAGAAGCTATCTATTTCATTTATTCTTGGGAAATAAGATACCAATTGATTTACATGAACTCTTTATTGGACCATATAAAAATACAAAATAAAGGAAGAAGTAATGAATAGTTAAGTCAAAATTGTTATGTTAACAAATAGATGATTACAACTATTGATTCATAGAATGAACAATACACATGGTGTGCCATGAGTAAAGTAAAATGGAATTGGATAAAATTTTACATTCAAATTCATATGATTACAAAGAGTCCTAAATTGAATCCCAAAATGATAATAGTGGGTATGGCAATGACAACCAATTCTAATTTGCTCAAGTGTCTTGCAAAAGCCTAAGTCACAACACTTGTTCCATTTAGATCTAAGTGATTGAATATGGAAGGTCATGTAATAGCCCATATTTTCATTGATTCATATGAAATCCTCTTTCCTAACTCACTTGAACATATAAATGATCCACTTTCATTGCTCCCTTGTAAATTACATGAAATTTCATTGTCTGGTGCAACTTACAAGAAACTTCTACATCCCCACTCTGTTCATCAGAAATAAGGGAATCTTCTAAAGAGTCTAACATATCTCCCATCTTTATAGACAAATTTTAACATACCAGAGTCAGATTCACCATAAATAAATAAAAAAGCCCTAATGTGCTAAATTTATAACATAATCATACATCAATGGGGGTGTTGATGATGTCGATTGAAAAATGATGATCCTCACAATTTTTATAGAATGAACATGTACCATTAATGATCTTATAAATAGTAGTCTACTATTAGAAAATAAAAAATGCAAATGAATAATGACCATAATATTCTCCAATCAATCTTTTCAATGAGCAAAAAAAGAAATCAACCAGTGTTCATTGAATTTTAGTGATATATAATGAATCTCCTTCACATTTTTTATGGTTTTAGAAAATTCTTTATTCTCATGGACTTTGTTGATGACACCATAATCTTGTGTGCTCTACTCTTTAATAGGTTATTTGTGAAAGTAAAATCTTCTCTATTCTTCTAACCAATATATTTTTATGCGAAAAAATGTAGTTCAAGATCTAATGGTAGGACTTCATCTTCATTATAATTTATAGTTTTTGCAATCTTGTAAGAAGAATCCATAAAATCATGAGGTTAGCTTCTCTCAATCCCTGGATGTAAAAATCCAAGTTAATCCAAGTTATTTTAGTGTGTTGATTCCAACCAAATCAATCATTTTGAGCTTTTTTGGATCATTCTTATTAGCATGTTACTAGCCTAATATATAATGAGAATATATATATTTTTTGAAAACTATAGTTGTTGTCAAAATTTTGACACTGTTTGGCATCGATGGTATGAAAAACTCATTGAATCATTTTTGACTGGTGTTGATAGTTTGATAGGGTTTGGTGTTGATGGTATAACATACCCATCAAATCATCTCTAGCTAGCATCGATAGTTCAATGGGGTTTACCATCAATGGTATAACATACCCATCAAATCATCTCTAGCTGACATCGATAGTTTGATGGGGTTTGGTGTCGATGGTATAAAGTTCCCATCAAATCATCTCTAGTTGGCATTGATAGTTTGGCATTTTGAATTAATTATCTAGTGCTGACATGTGTAATAGATGGGAATGATTTTCAATGCATCTTCCATCGATACATTGATGACCATGGAGTGTGTCAAACTTTTGACACAATTCTAGTGACATTGACTTTCGATGTTTACATATCAAAATTTAGACCACCACTATGTTGAAAAATAGGTCCAAATTTAATAGTGTGCACAACTTCTAAAGATAAATTCAATCACCAAATGTTCAAATTGCACACTTGTACACCTATGAACCTTTAGGGAATTTTTGCAAGGTGCTCAATTCACCTAAAAATCAAATTTCTCAATTTTGAAAATAGTTTCTAAGTTTTTCTCAAATGAGGTTTGGGAGCGCTCTAGTGTACTTATTTTTATCTATTTAATAATTTATACCCTCTTTATAGCCCAACACTATCATAGACTTGAACTCCTTATGCTTCTTCTATCTAAAATCTCAAGGTGCCTATTTTGAAAACACACATGCAATACCATGGTAATTATTTTGTGCTATGGATGATGCAAATTCCATGATGACCTACACAAAAGTTATGTTGACATTATGGTCAATTTTTTTTATTAGTGGCTCACACTTAGTCAAATGGTTAGTAGCTATTGAGCTTATCTTGTAGTTTATAATGTTAATAGAATAATTCAAGTTCTATTGAGTTCTATAGTTGCTACTAAGTTCCAGAATCAGTATTTAGTTCACACTGAGTAGTATCTACCAAGTTGATGAGTATCAATTCAAACCAAGCTTCATAGTAATTACTAAGTTGCATAGTGCAAACCATGGTCTCCAGTGTTTACCTAGTTTGTAGTATTAGTAATGTGAATCAATTGTTGACCAAGCTAGGAAGTATTAACCAAGTGATTCAATTTATATGCCAAATTTTGCAGTGTTCATTGAGTCACCCATGTTGACAAAGTTTAGACTACTTGGAAGTGATTAGTATGAATCGAGCCTCTACGTCTACCAAGAGCATGATGATGTTCAGTGTTGACAATGGTTGTCAAGTATCAAAACATCATTGAGTTTGTCTTTAGAACTTGAGTACCTACAGTTGAGCCAACTTTGTGTATTTTGGTAAAAATTGTATTGTAGCTGACTTTGATGAATTGTAATTTGGATTGGTATATATGAAATATATTGTATCACATACAAAAGAAGAAGTATGTATGTATGTAAGATATAATAAAAGAAAAAGTGTGAATTAAGAAGGCTACAAGTAGTATAAGGAGTAGCAAATATTTATCTACCACAATAAGGTGATCGTTACACTTCAAAGGAATCTCAACTAGCAAATCAGAGATTAGTCACTGGTTCATCCTAACAAGTGGAATAGTTAAATAGTTTCACAAGGTAGACTTAATTGTCTTTTGTAAATCTATTTATGGAGTGCATACTTCATTATATGTTTTGTAAATTCTTTGACAAGGTGGACCTAACAATCCTTATTGATCCTAAAAGGGAAAATCATCAAAAGTGATCAATTATAAGCCTTAACTAGCCAACTTTATACTATAGTACTAGAGCTTGTGGGGCATCCCAATCCCAATTTTACTTTTTATTTGCAAGGTTTCTGGGTCACCATATCTTGTGTCAAAGTGTTATGAATGTTTTAATTCTTTCAATTTTTATGCATGCAACTAGATCATAATATATATGAAGGATTAATTGGTGAAATAAGAATAAGTTTTATTGGTTCTTGATTCACCTCTCCCCTCTCAATAACCTAGCCTATGTTATATTTCCAACAATTGGTATCAAAGCATTGTGGTTCTCAAAGAAAATTTTTAACAATTTGAGCAAAAATTAGAGGCAATGGAGGTATACAGGCTAGACAAGGGTATTGACAATGAAAAGCTAAATTTGGAATTGGCTATTGAGAAAATAAGGAAAGAAAAGGAGCAACTTTCTCAATCAATGAAAATAAGAAAAGATCTTGCAATAAAATAAATGAAAAACTCTACACTGAAGAAAGAATTGAAGATATCTATCAAGAAAGAAATTCAGATGAAGCTAATGAGGCAATTAGAGAACTATTGGACAAGAATTACAATCTTCAAGAAGAAGTTAGAATGCTAAAAAGAGAACAAGAAATTTAGTCAGTAAGATTATGTGAAGTCAGGGAAGAAAAAGACAAATCCAAAGAAGATACAGAAGAAAAGGACAATAGAATTCAACATCTATCCCTTCAATAGGTAGATTTCATTGATCAACTCACTAATGCAAATAAAGAAATCATGAATCTTAGATCTGAAAAAAGACTACAAAATGATCTAAACACTAAAAAGAAAACCAATGAGGGGATGATGAAATATCAAGCAAACATGAATTAGTTGAATGAACATAGTCAATATAGACAAAAAGGGAAAGTAGGAATATGATACACAGAA
The DNA here is from genome assembly GCA_028749045.1 of Cupressus sempervirens. Taxonomy (NCBI): domain Eukaryota; kingdom Viridiplantae; phylum Streptophyta; class Pinopsida; order Cupressales; family Cupressaceae; genus Cupressus; species Cupressus sempervirens. Next base: position 240,156,214 of record CM053786.1, on the reverse strand, counting down.
GAAGGTGAATCATCCAAGCAAGTAGCTCAAAAGAATCAAAGACCTACTTGTGATCATTGTGGTAAGTTAGGTCACACATCAAATAAATGTTGGACTAATGGTAAAGAAAAATTCATATAGAGCAAGTGAACGCAAAGAGAAACCTAAATTTGAAGGTAAATGTCACAAATGAAAGAAGCATGGGCACAAATCTACTGAATGCAAAACCAAGATATTGAACCAAGTAGAATAGATTGTGAAAGCTATATTTGGTTGGGACTACAACACATGGTGTAGATGCCACTACTATGGAGAATTTGGGCACTTTGGAGAAAATTGTGTGAAGCATCACATGAGGACAAGAGACACCACTAAAAGATGTTTTATTTGTACAGAACTTGGACATCTTTCCAAGAACTATATGAACATTGGAAGGATTGAAGATGAAAAGAAAGCTAAAGATGACAATATTAAAAGTAGATGAGGCAGAAATGGATTCCAAAATCTTTTAAGAATACAAGTCTGAGCCATGAAGCACATGCCACTCAAGAATTGGGCGACTCAAGCATTTCAACTTGATCTCTCACAGGGATAACTAGAATTGAGACTCTTAAGCAAACATCTTACATCAGTTGCAACTAACTAGAAGGAAAGATCCATATCAGCATTCAAGATACAAAGGGATCACCAAGTGACTAAGGAAAATCTAGACCTTACAGAGCTAGGTAGGGATACACCAAAAAAATTTATGTGGACACTGAGTTATGAATGACTCTACCAAACACTAAGGTCAAACTAAGTGGAAGATAGTCTGTCACCCAATGAACAATCATACCAAGCATTTATGCCAATTGAAAAGTGAAAATTTGTTAAAAGGAAGGGAATCAAATTCATTTATCACCATGAATTTTTGAAGAGCTATTTGCATAGGGTAATTTCTATACTTCCAAGAGATTTGTGTGTTTTTTGTTGAAGATTTTCGTGTTTTCATAAACCCTACTGGGCATGGCATCCTCCAATAGAAAAAATAGGAAAGGATCCAAGATGTTGGTTTGATGAGCTGGCTGGAAGGCACTAGACTTCAAGTTGAGTTTGGCAAATACAGAAGCGCTTGATCAAACTAGAGCTTAGTCATAGATTCCACCAAAGGTATTACTTTTTAATGATATTTGTTAATATTTTTGTTATTTGATACAAGATATTGGAACCCTAGAGATGTATGAGACTCTAGAAAAGTTATGTGTAAATGGTGCATTGAAGCCTGAGCATCAAAATTTGGAGACCAAGCATTTAACACACATTCCACAAAGAAAATGATTCATCGAATCATAGGGCTCCCAATGTTGAATAAAGCAAAAACTATGAAAACCCTAAGATGGGTAGAACTAGAAAAAAAAATCTTGCCGAGTGGGATGGAAGAGGTATGAAGATCAACAGTGTAACTGACATGGAGCTGAAATTTGGAATTCATGTGATAGCTCACAAGATGTATCACTAGTAAATTTAAACTCAAATTTTGATGAATTTTGGTTAAAATTTCAACCCAGGTTAGTTGAAATTTTGACCAAGTAGTTCATGGTAATTTTTCTTGTCGGAATTTTGACCAATACATTCATCAAAAAATTTTAATTTTTGCTAGCTCTGATTTGTCATTGTTGCTCAAAATTTCCACCAATTTTTGGTTGAATTTTTTTTAGAATTGGTGGAAATTTTGATCAATTCTTGGTAGAAAACTATCAAGAATTTGTCAAAATTTCCATCAATGTTTGGTTGAATTTTTTTTTAATAATTGGTGGAAATTTTGACCAAGTATTGGCAGAAAACTATCAAGAATTAGTCAAAATTTGCACCAATATTTGGTCAAATTTTGTTTTATGTTGTATCAAGAAATTGTTTCTTATCTAAGCTATTTAATTTGCAACCTTTTAAATCTCTGCAAAGATAAAGTTGGATCAGGAGAATTTTTCTTCTCAAATGTGTCCTTTGATTGTAAAGTGTCCATTCCATTATCTAAATTTTTCTACTAAAAGGTGTCCTCTAATTGTAAAGCATCTATTCCTTTATCTAGTCAAATAATGGAATGGACACTTTACAATCAGAGGACACCTTTCAAAAGAAAAATTCTCCTGCTCCAACTTTATCTTTGTAGAGATTTAAAAGGTCACAAATTAAATGGCTTAGATAAGAAATAATTGCTTGATACAACATGGAACAAATTGACATTTATGCATAAAGAGTTGAATTAGAAACATATCAAACTTCTTGCCATCCTCAATTTGATAATGTTATTCTAAGAGCATTATTGATATTACTAAAATTGATGTAATAGATATAATTGTTTATATAAATTTATCTCCATTATCTGAAGTAGTCTAGATATAAGGTTTATATAGCTGATATTTGTTTGATCTAGATAACATCCACCAATGGTAAATAGTTAGCCATTCATATGGGAGGCTTGGGTTCAAGTCTCCTCAAACTTAACACATAATAATAATTAATTTCAACGAATAATAAAATAATGAATAAAGTAGACTTTAGCGCATTAGCTATAAAAAAATTGATCATATTATGACAAGTGAGGATATAGGACAAGTGTTGAAGTTCTTCAATTGTTTTACCTATGTGCCCGTCTGCCTAAAGTATAAAATAATTACAAGGATGCATAGTTATGGCTACAAATAGTTGACAAGAAAGAAAGTGTATTAATATTTGATGATGTTGAAATTCTTCTTACTAAGGTAAACAAATTCAACTATGCAAAACACACTTTTTTTTACCAGATTTTTTGTGGTTTTATAGAAATGGAGATGAAGATCATGAAGAACAATTGCTATTTTTTTGTAAAAATCCATTGTGTTTTGCACAACCCAAAAAAAATATGGCAATTAGGGCAATTTCTAAATACTCTCGTAAATTGGTTTTTGTGCTATGACAACCAGGGGCATCATAACTAGAAACTTAAGGATTTTTTGCTACCATACAAGACATGTTGCTAGTAAAGCATATGTACATGCTTGAAACTCAATGAAATGATAAAATTAGAAGTACCACTAAGAGTCAACACGTTATACACAAATACAAATACAGATATAAACAGATGAAAATATTAAAAAAAACCTCCCAGGATGTCATAAGATCATAACTCTTGCTATTATTTTCCATTTTGTTCAACAAATTGAACCCAAATAGTGTTGGGCAACCTTCAATAATCATCACTCACTAAATAGGAGGACAAAAGTAAATCAAAATAAAATCCTACTTATTTCCACACAAGATGGCATGTAGAAGTAAACATATAAACCTAGATTAGTTAGTTCACAAAATTATTTAAACATAGGTTACTATCTATGCATGTTGTAATCAAGAATATCAACAAGAGAAATAGAACTGTGATTTGACTTCTAAATTAGCTCTATATGTCTAGGCATTATTGGCTTGCCTACAAGTAGCTTAGAAAGTATGCAACCTACACTTTAGAGATCAACACCTACACGATAATCTATAGCACCTAAAAAAAGTTTTGGAGGATGATACAAAAGTTTAACCACTTGACTAGTCATAGGCTGCTTGTGATCAGGATTGTAAAATGCTGCCAGTCCAAAATTAGATCATAAATTGCACTAGGTATCCTCCTCTCTCTATTGTACCTATTATACACATTTCAAAATTAAGTAGGGCTTTATGGAGGCATGATAATTAAAACTTAGCAACTAGATGAAACTCTTCTTTGATTAAAATTTAAGATTCAGAAAGAAAATTATTTTCTTCTCTTCCATGATCCTATTAGGCACATTCTACCATTAAGTATAATTTTTTTGAGAATACACTACTCTATGGAGATGCAAAACAATCTAACAAATACAAAAAACATTATCAACCACTTGCAGGGTAGTCATCACAAACCAAGTTCATACAAAATCTATATTCAGATAGTATTCAATTTATTTGCTAGTAGAAATGTGACATCACAATTATCTTTCATTCAGTTTTATTAAAATGGTGATTTCTCAAGGGCCCTGAATATGATCAAAAGAATTTTATTATTATTTAACTTTGAAACATTAAACTCGTGGGTTCTAACCATTTCTTCTAAACTCACAAATTAACTATTGAAAGTAGATGAACTCATAGAAGGAATTAAATGTATCATCTTTGGTCATACCAACTAGTTTAGGTGTTCAATCTCAGCTTCAAGATGCCTTGATGTAGTTTTAGCCATATTTTCTCTTCTCAAGGCACCCATCAAGGTAGCTTCCAATAAATTCAAATGTAGAATATGAGTCCAAATTTTTTTTATATTAGACTTCAACGAAAATAATCCTTTTTCACTTATTTTCTGTATAAGTATACAAATGTCAAGTGCTTATAAAATTTACATCTATGACAAGGGAAAAAATAGACACAAACCATAAAGATGGACTAATATTTGCTATAATTGTTGTTTTAGATTTCCCACCGAGTGAATCTTGTAAAAACAAAGGAGTAGCTTGGATTACAATTAGACTAAAAAGTGAGAAAAGGAAAAGCTTGCTTCACTTCAATTTGCCCCAAAAAATGAAACAAGAAAATAAGGAAATAGGAAAGCAAGGGAGTAGCTCAAATCCATCAACATCAATTTTATCACCTAGAGTAGAAATGTTAGCCTAGAATCTCTATATGGAACATGGTGCTGCTTTCCATTAGCCACATTGACTAGAATCATAATCACAAGGCTACACATGTAGGGAAAAAATACTTGAATAAAATTAGGATTATATCATGGTTGTTATTAAAAAATATAATGTTATTAACTATGTGTGGTGAGTGAGTGACATGTGTGTGTGTGTGTGTGTGTGTGTGTGTGAGTGTGTGTGTGAGAGAGAGAGAGAGAGAGAGAGAGAGAATTAATACAATTTATATTTTAGAACTCTTGTTTATCATTGGAGTTCAATTTAGTCATGCTTTCATTCATTTATGCCATTAATAAATGTTGATACTCTTCAGCTAAACATCTAAATATATAGATGCAGTGACTTGGATTTGTTCAATAAATTAAGCTATAGTTTCCCATATACCATCAAGGTATTTGGAACTGCATCATTAACAAGATCCAAAAATCCTTTTAATGCCAGCCCTTTTCAAAAGATGTAGATTCATTGGTTTGGAAATGCTCAATAAATTGAGCTATAGTTTCCCATATACCATCAATATTTTCATTCTCTGCTATTTCATTCAAGTTCCTTGTAAAAGAATTGTATTAAAATACACATGCAAAAAAGAATACTAAAACTGGCATAGTTAAATTTGATGGCTTTGGGTATCATCCAATGTAAATTGACGAAATGGTCTTTGGTATTAACAAATAAGAGTATTCCAATAAAATTCTCCCTTGATAGATTAAATACTAAAAATATGTTCCAAATCACATTTGTCTTTTGAATTGCATCAGAGTGTGAATTGTTGCACAATTTGTGTTAGCCTTCGATAAAATGGTTGACTACTTTTTCACCTGTGTATTTGAGTTACACCTGCTCTCACAACCTATGGAAAAAAACCCCAGTCATAAATACCAAGACTTAGTAAAACCCAAGTTCCTATTGTAGCCAGCTCTTTTTCATTTGTTGTGGATGAGTTTAGCTTACCTACAAATTCTTAATAAATTGAGCTATAGTTACTGATATATCATTTTGATCTTACATTTCTTCTATTCCATTTAAGTTTGCGAGATATCATCTTAGAAAATATATACAAAAACAAAAAATTCAAACATGTTAAGTTAAATTTGATGTTTTTGGATATCATTTATCTCAAATTGGCCAAATGGCATCTAGTAATAGCAATATTTTCTATAAAATTCTCTTGGGATAGATCATTAATCAAAAATAAGTTCCATATCACATCAAGGTCTTTTTAATTACACCATTATGGATATTGTGTGAACTATTGCACAAACTTCGTTATCATCTAGTAAAATTGACATTAACTACTTTTCCATGCTAGTACCTAAATTACACATGCTCTCATAAACTAGGAATAACACCATCAGTCATAAATATTTTCATCTAAATCTACTCTGCTACAAACCATACATCTAATCCTACATGGAGTTCCTTTGCTCATGGTTTCTAAGCTTCTAAAGACCTTGAAACTTGCAGTTCATGGTCTGGAATAGAGAAGTTTATATGAGAAAAGGTATTGCTTGTGAATGAGAACCTATTGCATTTTTACATCCTATCTGGACTTAGCAAGACCTTTCTATTGCCACCTCTTTTCATTTGTTGTAGATGTTTTTACCTATAAATGCTCAATAAATTGAGCTATAGTTGCTCATATACCATCTAGATCTTCCATCCTTGCTATTCCATTAGTCTTTGTGAAACATAATCCTAAAACAAAATATACATAAAAAAATAAATTGAAACCTATAAAGTTAAATTTGATATCCCTGGTAATCACTTATCTCAAACTAAACAAATAGTGTCCAGTAATATCTGCTATAGAAATTTTTCTTGATAGATGAATTACTTAAAAAGATGTTTCAAATCACATCAAGGTATTTGGAATTGCATCATCAATAAGATCCAACCATCCTTTTATTGTCAGCTCTTTTTAAAAGATCTAGATGCATTGACTTGGAAATGTTCAATAAATTGAGCTATAGCTGCCCATATACCATCAAGATCTTCATTCCTTGCTATTTCATTCAAGTCTTCCCTACAAAACAATTATCTCAAAATACATATGCAATGAAGAATACTGAAACTGGCATAGTTAAATTTGATGTCTTTCAGTATTATTCACTGTAAATTGACCAAATGGTATCCACTAATAGGAGTGTTGAAATAAAAGTTTCCCTTGATATATTAAATACTGAAAACATGTTCTTAATCACATCCATCTTTAAAATTGCATCATCATGTGAATTGTTGGACAATTTTTGTTATCCTTCAGTAAAATGGCTATTGAATAGTTTTTCATTTGTGTATATGAGTTACACCTACTCTGACAAACTATTAAAAACCTTGTTAGTAATAAATATCTTCATCCAACCTATTTTTTTTCCAAAGCATCCTGTGATCCTACATTGATTGCCTTGGCCAGTGGTTTTTTAGCTTGTACAAACCTATATTTTAGCAAACCAAACTTGGGAGGTACGGATTCTTCAAGAAAAATGTTCATCAACATTCTCATCACATAAAATCCCTAAGGTTAAAGATGCATTGACCTTGCAACTGTAGCTACATAATTGAAAAGTGTAAATGAGAAAAGGTGATTCTTGTGAATGAGAAATTATTGCATTTATGATATTTTAGATCCTATCTAGGCTTAGCAAGATCCAACAATCCTATTGTTGCTAGTTCTGTTTCATTTGTAGTCAATGTGTCTACTTGGACATGTTAATAAATTGAGCTCTAGTAGTTCATGTACCATCTAGATCTTTGATTCTTGCTATTCCATTGAAGTCTCTACAAAAAAATTATCTTAAAAAAAATACAGAGAAATAGAAATAGAAACCTACAATCTTAAGTTTGATGTCTTTGGATGTCATTTATCTCAAACTAACCACATGGTATTGAGTAATAGTAGAGTTTTCTATAAAATCCATCCTTGATAGATAAATTATTAAAAAAATGTTCCAAACCACATCAAATTCTTTGGAACCACATCATTATGGCCAATGTGTGAACATTTTCCCCTTAGAAATACCAAACCAATTACATCAATTAGACTTGTACAAAGTTACATAGCCACCAGGTAGCTAGTTCCAAGGAGTTAATGCTAGATTCTGACTATGAATATGAAACACACGTTTCTTAAAATAAATATAGTCAGTTACCAATATAAGTAATTTAAAGATATTTATTTTCCAATTAAAAACCTACATATTACCTAAAAAGATTGAATTGTAACAAAATATATTTTTGGATAGTATGGCTCATTTAGTGGCAAACTTAAAGTTGGCTTAACACTTCTTTGTGGAGGATCAACTAAAAATATCGAAGGAACCCTAAATATAATTGGGACAATGAAAGGTCATCAAAAAAGAAATGCTAACAATACTCTTTTAACATGAAATGTAAGCACAAGGATATAGAAAACCCATTGTATGTAGCAAAAGCATATTGATACAACTAGATGAGCTAACTAAAATCATGGACAGTCATGAATCCTGTAGAGACATGCCTCTTTGGTGGCATTACCAATTGTTTATTAGTTAAGAAAAACTAATTAAAAGTAATGAGCCTGACCTCAATACAAGTAATGAGCTCGATAATAATAAAACTAATGAGCCCAATAACATTAATATGTCAATACAAACAACAATTGCCTTACTACTTTAATATGTAGTTGATCATACTACTAATAGGCAACGTGTTGCAAACATATATATTATTCCAAACACACACACACACACACACACACACACACACGCATATTTATATATATACACATATATATCTATATACATATATATACATATAGATATATACATATATATATATACATATACATATACATATACATATACATATAGATACACACACGCGCGCGCGCACACACACACACACACACACACACACACAGGTTTCATGTCTCTATGCCTATCCAAACCTATTTCTCTTATTCACATTTGTTGTTGAGAATGGTATAAATCCATTCTTTTGTGGTGATTTTGATCCGATGAATAGTTTTAGTGAAAATTGAAGTGTCCTCAAATTTCCAAATTTTTGCACCATCAAAAATATCTTAGCGTCTTGATTCCAGCACAACTTGAATGGAGCAAAAAGGAGTCCATTCGTGCAAGTTATGCTCAGTCAAAGTTCTGGTCAACAAGTAGACCAGCGGGCTAGATAAGGGGTGAAATCAAACCATCATGAAAGTGGTCAATAATGGATTTCAAAATGAAGAGCCTGATGAGAGCTTTCCAACGGCGTTCATTTTGTCAAAAATAGACTTCATATGTGAAAGTTATGGTTGTTTGAATTTTGGAGGCAAAATGTAATAGTGATGATGTCATCATGATATTAGAAGCTCAAGTGATGACACATGTCAAAAATATGGACAAATAAAATAGTACCACATGGCACCTCAAGCTTGAATTTGGTGGTTTAAAAATTCATTGAGGAGGTTTGAACCCTCAATCTCTCATTCCCTACTTTCCCTCCTTGCCACTAGACCACATGGAGCATTTAGCAACTTTGTAACATATTTTCTATTTAAACTATGAATGTTGCCAAAGCCATTTGAAAAGATGCATAGGTGGGAGTTGAACCCTCAACCTGGCCACCCCTAAAATAGCTACATGCCAATACACCACTAATGTGGCTTGTTAAATTCATGGCAGATGTGTTATTTAACCTATATCAAACAGCGAAGCCCCCTTAAAATAGATTTATTTGTTATTTTTAACCACATTAACCCCTAAAATTGTATAAATGCCAAAATGTAAAAATGGCAAAGGATATTTTCGAGGGGGAGTTGTTTTGTTTTATACCCTTAATTGGTTTTGAGCCAATTTAAGCAAATTATTTTGTATAAAAAGGGGGATAGGATGTCATTTGGAGGCAATGGGAAATTAAGGGAGACTTGAGAGAAATTGCTCTTGGTGAATTTTTTTTCAAAGGAATAGGGAGATTTTTCTAGGAGATTTTTTGGAGCCATTTTTGTACTTTAGAGTATTGTTATGCTATCGAAGTGCTAGAAGAAATGGTCTTCTTTGGTGCATATTTGTAATTGATTTTAGGAGATTAATCGAATCAATTGTACTCTATTCGAGTTGACCCGAAGACATAGTCACATTTGTGGAAAACTCTAAAATCAAACTTTGTTTGCACTTTCTATCTTTTTCTCTCTCAATTCTCTTTATTTCTCCTCAAGTTTTTTTTGAGTTTTGATGCTTAATTTATGTATAAATGTATTAAGACTTCTGCTAAGTTGTGTTTTTAATTAAGCATTCAATATTGCAATTAGTCTAGATCCGTCCATCAGATCAAGTGGTATTAGAGCTCAGTTGACTATTATTGCAGTTGTTTTCTTGAATGCTAACAAGATCCAAGATTCAAAAGGGCAAAGACAAGCTTGAAGAATTTAATCCTGAGATCGGGAAGCATAGGACATTTTTGAAGATGTCTATTTCTAGAATGGAGGTTCCTGATGAGATTAGCGAGCAGGAATTTTGAAGAGAATTCCTTGAGATGAAGGCTAAGGTGGACATTCTTTTTCAAGAGAGACAAGAATGGAAGGAATGTGAAGGAGGTTCATTGAAGCAAGGAGATCATGAAGACAAGATAGGGAAACATCATGGAGATGGTGATAAGCAACAAGATCCATCCTCTTCTTCTTCTCCTCCCTCTTCTCCTTCTTCTCCATCTTCTCCTCATTCTACTTCTTTTAATCCTTTCAAGAGTGGGTATAAACCTAAGATCAAACTAGATGTAAAATTTGACTTGACTAAGTATTGTGGTGAACTTAATGCTGAAAAATTGGATGATTGGATTCAACAAGTTAAAGTCTATTGTAGAGTTTAGAACTTATTAGATGATGCTGATAGGATTCAATTAGCTACTCTTCAGTTAGGAGGTACAGTTTTAACCTGGTGGGAGAGTAAGACTAAGGCAAAAGTTTCACAACATGGTAGAGTTAGTTTAAGTTGGGAAGAGTTTGTTAATGCTCTTAAAAAGCAGTTTTATCCCCTAGGACATATGCAACAGTTAATGATGGACTGGAAAATGTTTAGGCAAGGGGAAGGTCAAACTGTCCAAGAGTACACCCATGAGTTTAGGAAAAGGGCTATTACTTTGAATGTTCCTTTGTACGCCCAAGATATTTTGTTGAAGTACATAGGAGGTCTTTATTCCTACCTTACACATTCTATTTTGGTATTTAACCCTTGTAATTCGGATGAAGTGTCTGTTCAAGCTACACACTTAGATTCAAGGGGTAAAGGATCTTTTGTTGATAAGTTTGATAATGATGTAAATAAATCTTCTAAGAATGCAGAGATAGAGAAAGGAAAGAAGGAAGCTATAGTCAAGAAGGATGAGAAGCTTTCTTGCACTCATTGTGACAAGAAGGGTCATGATGAAGAACATTGTTGGAAGTTGCACCCCGAATTGAAGCCTAAGTGGGCTCAGAAATTTGATCAAAAATAGAAAGGTAAGGAGAAAGTAGCAAATGTTGTTATGGATCTTGGTTCAGATTCTGATGATGAGACTAAGACAACAACTACGGGTTTGAAAGGTAAAGCTCCTATTTCTTGTGTTTTTGTTGCTAGTTGTGCTTCTACAGTAAATGATTTTTCTGAAGATAAGAAAAGGAATGAGCTGTTTCATTTAAGGGTTATTGCTAAGAACACTAAAATTGATGCACTCATAGATAGTGGTTCTCAAGTGAACTTGATTTCTGAAAGTATTGTAAGAAACTTGGGATTAAAAACTACATTACAGAAGAAACCTTATCCACTAGGCTGGATTTGTGAAAATGATAAGTTGCAAGTAACAAGACAATGCACCTTAAGATTCACAATCACTAGTAAGTTTGTGGATGAAGTACAATTTGATGTGGTTCCACTAGATATCTGTGGGATAGTGCTTGGTAGCCCTTATCTTTATGACAGAAAAGCAATTTTCTATAGGGAAAAGAATCATTATCACTTGTTTAAAGATGGCATCCAGTATGTTGTACATTCTCACAGGATTAAGATTGATCATTCTTTTGCAAACACAGGGCAGTTAAAGAGGGTAATTAATGCAAGTAAAGAGTTAACTCTTATGTCTGTCAGTACAGGTGGTTCTACACTTGAACTTGGAATAGCTAACTAGGGTCAGATGTTGTAGGATGCACTTGCAATACCACATGAGGGAATGATGATTGAAAGCATTGATGGATCCTTGGGTAAAAATGTTGCTGTTGTGAAGGATTGATATGTTGTTGATTTATTCTCTTTCATTTTTGCATTATTTTTCAGCTTGATGCTAGTCAATATTTGTTGGTTAATGGCTACGACAACTGATGTAGATGCTTATGGAAGTGATAGAATAATGTTTATGATCAAAAATGTTGTTGTAGTCTTCATTGTGCTTGTGAGTCAAGTATTTAGATGTACAGATGATATAGGACAAGTGGGGAGGCCAAGTCCTCAGTTTATGTCAGAGTAAATGTCACTTTTGGAGGTCCAAAAGGTCTTCAATGGGGAGGCTTGATCCGGTGGATAATTTTAGTGAAAATTGAAGTGTCTTCAAATTTCCAAAATTTTGCACTATCAAAAATATCTCAGCGTCTTGATTCCAAAGCAACTTGAATGGAGCAAAAAGGAGTCTGTTCGTGCAAGTTATGCTCAGTCAAAGTTTTGGTTAACAAGTAGACTAGAGGGCTAGATAAGGGGTGAAATCAAACCATCTCGAAAGTGGTCAACAATGGATTTCAAAATGAAGAGCCTGATGAGAGCTTTCCAATGGCATTTGTTTTGTCAAAAATGGACTTCATATGTGAAAGTTACGGCTGTTTGAATTTTGGAGGCAAAATGTAATAGTGATGACATCATCATGATATCAGTAACTCAAGTGATGACACATGTCAAAAATATGAGCCAATAAAATAGTGCCACATGGCACTTTAAGCTCAAATTTGGTGGTTTAAAAATTCATTGAGGAGGTTTGAACCCTCAACCTCTCATTCCCTACTTTCCCTCCTTGCCACTAGACCATGTGGAGCATTTAGCAACTTTGTAACAGATTTTCTATTTAAACTATGAATGCCGCCAAAGCTGTTTGAAAAGATGCATAGGTGGGAGTTGAACCCTCAACCTGGCCACCCCTAAAATAGCTATGTGCCAATACATCACTGATATGGCTTGTTAAATGCATGGCAGATGTGTTATTTAGCCTGTATCAAACAGCGAAGCCCCCTTAAAATAGATTTATTTGTTATTTTTAACAACATTAACCCCTAAAATTGTATAAATGCCAAAATGTAAAAATTGCAAAGGATGTTTTCGAGGGGGGGTTGTTTTGTTTTATACCCTTAATTGGTTTTGAGCCAATTTAAGAAAATTATTTTCTATAAAAAGGGGGGTAGGATGTCATTTGGAGGCAATGGGAAATTAAGGGAGACTTGAGAAAAATTGCTCTTGGTGAAGTTCTTTTTAAAGGAATAGGGAGATTTTTCTAGGAGATTTTTTGGAGCCATTTTCGTACTTTAGAGTATTGTTATGCTATCAAAGTGCTAGAATAGATGGTCTTCTTTGGTGCATATTTGTAATTGGTTTTAGGAGATTAATCAGATCGATTGTACTCTATTGGAGCCGACCTAGAGACGTAGTCACATTTGTGGCAAACTCCGAAATCAAACTTTGTTTGCACTTTCTATCTTTTTCTTTCTCAATTCTCTTTATTTCTCCTCAAGTTTTTTTTGAGTTTTGATGCTTAATTTATGTATAAATGTATTAAGACTTTCACTGAGTTGTGTTTTTAATTAAGCATTCAATATTGCAATTAGTCTAGATCCATCCATTAGATCAAATTTAAAAGGAGTTATCTCTGAATCATCAACCTTTCCACAACCCTTCCCTTTGGTTTTGGTGGGAGTTCCATCAAATCTTCGAGAACCAAAGAAATTCTTTGTACAAAGACTTTCAAGTTTTTGTTGTTGTTCAAAAATTGGGCAAAGGGGTGCCCTCATCGAACCAACCATTGTTGTTGAAGGCAAATTAGAATCATATTGATTTTTCAAGACATTCTTAGTTTCTTCCTCTAGAGTATGTTTCTAAGAAGTTCTACAAAAAATCCTTAGAGAAGACATTTCATGCAACATGCTATTTTTCACCAACAGAATCATCCATTTTAGCTAGTAATATAAAGCACTCTTTCAATATTGGATAATGAGATCTAAATCATTCTATAGTTCTTGAGTAGAGAAAACACCAAGGAAACAAGATAGATAATACTTTTGAAAGAGTATGAAATTTTTTCAAAACCTAGAATAATGAACTTAAGGGAACCTTTAAAAACTAGAACATCATGCAATATCACACTTATATGCTTTTTTTCAAACCAAAGGTTCTAGACAAGAAAATGAAAAGCATTTTACATTTTGCACAAATTTTTTATGGGAAATAAATTAATCTAATACTCAAGCCAAAGCAAGAAGACATGACCCTATTATGATTCAAACCCAAGATACTCTTTGACCTCATGCTATTTATGCTTTCTCCCTATGGCTTATTCTATCTTTTCTTTGTCCCTTCTCTTACTCTCTTCTCTTACACCAGCTTTCTGAAATATGTATAACTATTACCGTTGTCCTCTTTTTCTTGAAAACTATGTTGCACAAGTTTTTGGAATATCTCATCAATGATCAATTCTCCCAAGGTCTTATAAGTATATCATAACAAGTCCCTTAGTAGAAAATATCAAACAAGCTCTACATGAAAAATTTGATGAGTTTTATCTTAAAAATATTGGAAGCAGAAAAGTAGTTAAATGGCTCAAAGTAAAAGCAATAAAAAATTTGCTAGAAAATGAAGATGAGTGAGAAGAGGAAAATGTGATAGATAGAGGAACAAAATAGGAGAGTACATGTTCTAGGATAGTGAAGATGTAAGAAGCCAAGCTAAACCCCCTTAATAGGAACCATATTGTAAATCTAGAAAGTCTTTTAAGATAAAAAATGACAGACAATGAAGGAACAAAGTATTATCACATATTTTAAGCCAATGGTGTGATTCAACAAGAGTTTTTATTTTTGGATGTAAGCTAAAAAATAGAAGAATTTTATAAAACTAAAACATTAGCAGCTTGTGAAGATCAATCTCTACCAATCATAGGAGCCAGAGTTTTCTAGAAAGTATCTCAAAATTGAATGGTGAATCCAAGTGTAGGTAGCCAACTAAATGGTAACTTCTCCCTTGTAGCATAAGTTCACAACACTCTCCTATGTGGTCAACAAGGATTTTAAAACACACAATAAATGGATTTGAAGAGTCACTCAAGTCACATAAGCCTAGATAGAAAATGCAACAACTAGGCACTTAATTAGGACTTTTGCAACTAGAAATTTGTGCAACAGTTTGTAGAAATTTCAAATATTTTCAAGTAAATTTAGGGGACCATTAGCAATCCTTCAAGGCCCAAAATTAGTGATTTAAAATTGAACCAAATGAGAAATTAATTTCTATTAAACTAGTTGATATTATAGACAAACTGTGAAATTAAACATGAAGAAAAATGCTTATTTTGTTACATTAAGAGAACAAGGTTACATCAAAGTTTCATGTAGAAATTTGAATCACATCTCCCCTCACAAAAAGGATCTCAAACTGATTTCAAATGCACTTGGACCATCTACGCTAACTCATGTGTCAGGAAAACTAAAACCAACTCCTAGAAAAGACTTTACTTTTACTCTTGAGCTCCCAACTTCTCAATAGAAAAAACTCCAGTCTTCTTCCACATACAACTTGCAAGAAACATGAAAGAAGCTAAAATTGATCTACTCTTAACTCTTCTACTTCTACATGTTGTGCACTCAATTAGAAGATTCTTGTCAAGAGGTCAATATGAGATTCACAGAAGGTTTTCTCTTCTTGTGATGCCATTCTTCCAATGTGATCAAGGATTAAAGTCTAGTAGCATATTTGTGACACCTCCCATTCATAACTCCTTCCAATATAGTGTGATTTAACAAGGATTAATTGCAAATTCTAGATGTTAAGCTTTAACCTCCACCTAGTCAACAGAAAGGAGATTGAGCATGCAAGATTCTTCAGTAAGTGACAATGACATGCAAATAGTGTTAGAATTCTTTTAGAATAACTGAGAGGGGGATGTTAGGAACCTGTGTGTTCCTTCTGTTTATTTTGTTACAGTAGAGTTGTTGGACGCATATGCTTTGTAAGTCGTCCCGTGAGTTTATTTTATTATCCCACATGCATAGGTAGTATTACTTTTCTAGATCGTACCCAGTATATAAGAATAGGTTGAGGCCCTTGATGGGCACGGACGAATTTATTGTATTGAGCTTGCTCAAAGGAGGTTACCCCCTCGAAGTGGCCTGCGATCAGTAGATTTATTCTGAGTTCTGCTATCACTTTGTATTCTGTTATTTCGAGCATTCTCACGGTATTGCTATAAGGAGGTTCTTCTCATCTGGTATCAGAGCACTCTCTTGGGCTCGCTGGGTGGAAATAACATCAAATTTTTTTTCTGTCGTGGCCTTCAGGTTCCTCTCACTTCTAATATCTCTTGTTATTGCAATAACTCTTTTCCGTTGCTCTGTCTGTGAGTGAATTTTTCTAAGTCAACTGTTCAAAAAATAAATTTAAAAAAAAAAAAAAAAAAAAAAAAAGAGGAAAATTTTTTCTGTTTTTTAGTCGTAGCTTCCTTGTTTGCTTTCTGTTTCTGCTCATACTTCCGCAGAACGTCTGCAATATCATTTCGCATACTTCCTTCCTTGGCGACCCAACCCCAAATTTTACATATCAAAGCCCTAAATCCCTCATTTATCTAATTTTAGGGTTTGCCCTATCTTTTTCACCTCTCATCCAATCGCCACCAAACTGAGCCACAAGATTCAATTCCTCATTTTGCTCCCTTATCCGTCTTGGACTGTTCGCCTCATTTCGCCTCCCTACCCTTGAAACCCTCATTTTTCTTTTTCCCTTGTCCCCAGATAGTCTCCCACCACCTGTCGAACACCCATTTCCTATATGAGTTTTACCCAAATCCAAGTTTGCCGTAACTAAAAAAGTTTTTGTTTCTCATCTTCTACCCATTTCAAAAAAAAAAAAAAAAAAAAAAAAAAAAAACAACCTTGTTTTATGGTTGTTACGCGTACAGGAGCAAAAATCATGGAAGAGGAAATTGCATCCCTCAAAACCAGACTTCAAGATCTGGATGACAAAATTCTGGGTCTTAACTTTCAGCAGTCAGCCATGAGCCGAAACCATTCAGGAGATACTGGGTCCTCTTCTGGCAATTTCCGTGGACCAAAGCTTGATTTTCCACGCTTCGATGGTTCTGATCCGACTGGATGGATCTATAGGGCAGAGCAGTATTTCAGCTTGCATAATACTTTGGATAACCACAAAGTCTCCCTTGCATCTTTTCATTTGGAACATGAAGCTCTTCAATGGTTCCGTTGGTACATCAAGGCTAATGTAGGCCCAACGTGGAGCGAATTGTGCACCCTCATTTTGGAGCGCTTTGGCCCTAGTTCCTTTGATGATTTCACAGGAGCACTCACTAAACTGCGTCAAACAGGCACTGTAAGAGAATACCAGACAGAGTTTGAAAAATTAGCTAATCACACAGAGGGCTTGTCTGATGAATTCTTCCGTAGTTGTTTTGTCAGTGGTCTGAAGGATGCACTTCGCTCAGAAGTCAAAATGTTTCGACCTACTACAATGATGGAAGCCCTTGGGTTGGCTAAGTTAGCGGAAGACAAGATTAGTGCTCTACAATGCTCCAGATCTAATTTTGTTCCATTCAGAAATACAGGTTCTCACAACCCTCCAGCCATACCAGCTCCCAGAACTACTCCGATCAAGCACTTGTCTGAAACAGAGATGCGGGTTAGGCGAGACAAAGGGCTTTGTTATAATTGTGATGAGAAATGGTCTCGGGGCCATAGATGTGTTCAGCAAAAGCTCTATCTCTTGGATGTGGATTCTCCACCGGAACTGGAAGAATATGTAGATGCTCAGGAAACAGTGGATGCTGAGGTTGAGCCTCACCAGCCTGAACCTCCTTCCCCAGAAGCTCCACCAGAGATATCTGTCCATGCGTTGGTAGGAGTCACTACTCCACAAACCATGCGGGTCCAAGGTTTCTTCAAGAAGATCCCTCTTACTATACTCATTGATTCTGGTAGCACTCATAACTTCATTGATCCACGAATAGCCAAACAGGCTGATTGCTTTATCCATCCCTGCTCTAGCTTTGAAGTCATGATTGCCAATGGGGGCACTTTACCTTGTAAAGGGAAATGTTGCAATGTGCGTCTCTCTATTGGAGCTTATAACATGCGCTCTGACATGTTTGCCTTACCCTTAGGTGGTTGTGATGTGGTTTTGGGTGCCCAATGGTTACGCACTCTTGGCCCCATTCTCTGGGATTTTGCTGAACTTTGGATGCAGTTTTCAGCCGAAGGGCACCAACACACTTTGAAAGGCTTACAACCAGGGTCTCTCAGCATCATCAGTTCACACCGTATGGAAAAACTTCTTAAGAAGAATTCACATGGTGTCATCGCTCAGCTCCATTCCATTCAGATGCAGCCATCAGCAGTCTCTAGCACTCCTGCCGATCTCCAACACATTTTGGACAAGTATTCTGGTATATTTGCTGAACCTATGGGATTACCTCCTTCTCGTCCAGAGGACCACCGTATTCAGCTCCTTCCTGGTAGTGTTCCGCCCAACATCAGGCCCTACCGCTACCCATTTCATCAGAAGACCGAAATCGAGATACTTGTCCGTGACTTACTGAAGCAAGGTATTATTCGCCCTAGTACCAGTTCCTTTTCTTCTCTAGTTCTGCTTGTTCGCAAAAAAGATGGGTCATGGCGACTCTGCATTGATTTCCGAGCACTTAATCATCTCACTATAAAGGACAAGTTTCCCATTCCAGTTGTTGATGAACTTCTTGATGAACTTCATGGGGCTCATTTTTTCTCCAAGTTAGATCTTCGTTCTGGGTATCATCAAATTCGGGTTAATGAGGAGGATATACCTAAAACTGCCTTCCGCACACATGATGGTCACTATGAATTTTTAGTCATGCCCTTTGGCCTCACGAATGCTCCTTCAACATTTCAGGCAATGATGAATAACATATTTCGACCATACCTCCGGAAATTCATTCTGGTCTTCTTTGATGATATCCTCATATATAGCAAAACTTGGGCTGAGCATCTCCATCATCTGGAGCTTGTCTTGCAACTTCTCTCTGATCATCAACTCTGTGCAAAACTATCTAAATGTGTGTTTGGCCAGGAGGAAGTGGAGTATCTCGGGCATATTGTTGCACACCATGGAGTGCGGGTGGATCCTACAAAAATAGATGCCATGAAAACTTGGCCGCATCCTAAAACTCTCAAGAGCCTTCGGGGTTTTTTGGGGTTGACTGGCTACTACCGCAAGTTTGTCAAAGATTACGGGAAAATTGCAGCACCATTGACAGCTCTGTTAAAAAAGGATGCCTTCTCCTAGACCCCTGTTGCTGAGACTGCATTTGAACAACTGAAACAGGCTATGTGCAGTACACCTGTTCTCGCGATGCCAGATTTTTCCAAACCCTTCACTATTGAGAGTGATGCTTGTGGCAATGGATTGGGTGCTGTTCTCCTGCAAGATGACCATCCTATTGCGTTCACTAGCAAAGCCCTCTCTGGTAAGAATCTAGCCCTCTCTACTTATGCAAAAGAAATGATGGCTATTTTGCATGCTGTACAGAAGTGGCGGCCATACCTCTTAGGGAGTCATTTTTGCATCAGAACTGATCACCAAAGTCTGAAATACTTCCTGGAACAACGGGTATCCTCTCCTACACAACAGAAATGGGTCAGCAAACTCATAGGGTATGATTATGAGATCACCTACAAGAAGGGTAAGGAGAATATTGTGGCAGATGCTCTTTCTCGCACATTTGATAATCAAGCTTCCCTTTCCGCTATTTCTAAGCCCATTCCCAATTGGTTAGCGTCTGTTCAGCAGGGCTATGACAGTGACTCTTCTTTATCTCAAATCATTCACCAGCTAGCCAATAATCCTTCTGCTATACCACATTACTCTTGGGATGGTGCTTCTCTTCGATACAAGGGTCGGCTAGTGCTTCCTCAGAACCCAGCTCTACATCAGGCTATTTTTTATGAACTCCATGCTTCTCCTTCAGCAGGGCACTCAGGCTTCCTCAAAACTTATGAGCGAGCAAGGAGAAACTTCTTTTGGAAAGGGATGAAACAGACGATTCAACAGATGGTGGCTGAATGTGATACTTGCTAATGCCACAAGGGTGAAACGACCCTCCTTCCTGGCTTGCTCGAACCATTGCCCATCCCTACACGGATTTGGACTGATATTTCTATGGATTTCATTGAAGGGCTTCCTAAATCCGGTGGCAAGACAGTGATCTTGGTTGTGGTTGATCGTCTCTCGAAATATAGTCATTTTTGTGCCCTCAGCCACCCCTATACTGCCTCCTCTGTTGCACAAATCTTCATGGACCAGATATTTCATCTTCATGGACTCCCTTCTTCCATTGTCTCTGATCGTGATGCAACTTTTACCAGTCATTTTTGGACTGAACTGTTTCAGAAAATTGGCACCAAACTGAAGATGAGTTCGGGCTATCACCCACAAACTGATGGTCAAACGGAAATTGTCAATAAATGCTTGGAAACTTATCTTCGTTGCTTCACTTCCGAACAGCAACATCAGTGGGCCAAGTGGCTCCCTTTAGCTGAATGGTGGTACAATACCTCTTACCACACTGCCTCTAAAATGACTCCATATGAAGCAGTCTATGGTCAGGCACCTCCAGTGCTCCTTCCCTACACTCCCAATAGCTCACCAATCCAGGCAGTTGACATAGTTCTCCACAGCAGGGATCAGATTCTTTGTACCTTACAGGATAATCTTCACATGGCCCATAATCGGATGAAACAGCAAGCAGATCAACACCGTTCTGAGCGCTCATTTCAAGTTGGGGATATGGTTTTTCTTCGTCTACAGCCATACAAACAATCCTCCCTAAAGCTGAAAGGGCGTCATAAGCTGGCCCCAAAATTTTATGGGCCTTATCAGGTTTTGCAGAAGATTGGTTCAGTTGCTTATAAACTGGAACTTCCTCCTTCTTCCCGCATTCATCCAGTCTTTCATGTTTCTTGTCTAAAGAAAGTTTTGGGTACCACTGTCAGAGCACAAACTACTCTCCCTGAAATGGATACGGAAGGATCCATTATCCTGGAGCCGGTGGCAATCATTGACCAGTGCACTCGCCAGCTTCGCTCTCGCTCCATCTCTGAGGTCTTGATTCAGTGGCATGGCATGCAACCAGAGGATGCTACCTGGGAACCCCTTCTTCAGATTCAACAACAATTTCCACACCTTAAGCTTTGAGGACAAAGCTTTTTTCTAAGGGAGAGGGGATGTTAGGAACCTGTGTGTTCCTTCTGTTTATTTTGTTACAGTAGAGTTGTTGGACGCATATGCTTTGTAAGTCGTCCTGTGAGTTTATTTTATTATCCCACATGCATAGGTAGTATTACTTTTCTAGATCGTACCCAGTATATAAGAATAGGTTGAGGCCCTTGATGGGCACGGACGAATTTATTGTATTGAGCTTGCTCAAAGGAGGTTACCCCCTCGAAGTGGCCTGCGATCAGTAGATTTATTCTAAGTTCTGCTATCACTTTGTATTCTGTTATTTCGAGCATTCTCACGGTATTGCTATAAGGAGGTTCTTCTCAGGGGAGTGAATCAGTTATTCAAGGTCCAAAATTCCCTATTAATACCTTTTTAATAGATCCATACCCTTTTCATCTGTTCAAACTTAAATAACTAGATTACTACAAATCAACATGCAAAGATAAAACATTCAAGATCAACACATAACACAATGATTTACGTGGAAACCCAATTTGGGAAAAACCACTAGTAACATGTTACTTGATTCTCACTCTTCTGAAGTGATGCCCTATTAAAAGCCTTCCCTGTTAAAGGCTTACAGCACACTGTTAAATGTGACCTTGTTAGAGGATTTCACCAAATTGTTAGGAATGGGCCTAGTTAAAGGTCTTAAGAACATTCACTAGGAATGTCACCCTGTTAAAGGATTTATCTAATGGCTATTAAACCAACCTAAGTCCATAGGATTTATCTTACTATTACAATTTCTAGAAAGTGACGATATTGGTCTTTTGATCTATCATTACTTACAACATACTTTGTAGATTTCAGATCACTCTTTCAGTTCAATCCTTATGCTTGGCTTCAATCACTTCGGCTCTAACTGCTTGTTTCCCTCTCAAGCTTTGTCTCCTTGAGTCTTATTACTCATTTTGCCAATGCAATCATTCTTGTGGTCATCTATTTAAACAATGTTCCTGTGCTTTCTTCTCCTTAGCACATTCTACAACACTTCATGCTTTTATGCTTGACCATGACTCTCTCTCTCTCACTATTTCCCTCTTTTCCACACTTTTATTATTAACTTATGTCTTCTTATATAGAAGTCTGATTTGCCTTTTGCCGCTCAATTTTTCCTTTCCAATCTTAGGGTTTCAAAATGGATTAGGTAGGATACAATGTATCTACCCCATATCTTGTTCTCTTCTAGAAACTTTGCCAATTGTATCATAAAAATGTTATACATGGTGTTCTGTGCCACCAACTCATCATTCTTATCTTACTTTTAATTCACAGATTTCTAGATAACAAATTTGTTGGCTTAGATCTAATGAATCTTCGATTTCCAAAATAATGCAGCAACTTGGCATTATTGAGTTACTGGTGCTTGACACCTCTGTGTTACTTGTCATTATTGAGTTACTGGTGCTTGACACCTCTGTGTTACTCAGCACCTATACCTACTCAGCGCTTGGTTCTGCTTGGTACTTGGTTTTGCTCGGCACTTGATTCTACTTTGCACTTGGTTTTGCTTAGCACTTGATTTTGCTTGGCACTTAGTGCTCAGCACTTTAACTAGGAATTTTCTCGGCTCTTACTAGCTTGCTCAACTCCTTCTCTCTAATGAACTTGGTTTGAGCTTTACAAAAGACTTAGCTAAAAACCTTAGATCTTTGATATGTTTTAGTATGCTCATTCTTTGTATCTTTTAAAACCTTAGATCTTTGATATGTTTTAGTGTGCTCATTCTTTGTATCTTTTAGTATGTCATCCAATACACTGTTTCATCAATGGCTTAACTGATCCTTGTACTTCATTACAACATGATAACTTCAACCTTTCTCTAGGTGTTCTAATTACATCTTATTGATTGCCTCCACCTTGACAATCAACTAATTGATAGTATTTGGATCACTAAAGCAATTGTCATCCCTGCAAGTAGCTAGTTTGACATCAATGACAAAAAAATGACTGAGGACATTCTTTACCAGTTCCATAAATTATTCCAACAACTTTTCTTATGATCATTTCAATCATTTCTAACAATCTCCCTCTTTGGCATTGATGGCAAACAAAACTGATTAAGTAATCAATTCAGTTACCACCAAGATTGTATTGGCTTGCTGCATTTTCACTCCTAATCACATATATCTCCCTCTTTCTTTGCATTGATCAGTTTCATGCATATTTCTCCCTCTTTGACATAAATGCCAAAGATGTAGCATCTTTATCATGCAAAATATAAGCTTTGGCTTCTTGTTGTTTTTCTCCCTCTGTAACCATGCTTATGATTGATTTGGAGTTTTTGTTCCTGTTGTCATCCTTTGCATGAACCTGTTAATATTTTAATGATTTATTCCTGTTGATGCAAGGAAGCTTCCTTGTTGCCTTAAATTGCTTGACTTAGGGGTATAACCCCCAACTTGCCTCTAAGATATTCATAGGCATCTTTGGGCAATGGTTTGGTGAAGATATCTGCAGTTTGTTCCTTTGTGTGAATGTATTCCAACTTCACTTGTTTGTCTTCTACCAATTCTCTAACATAATGATACCTGATTGCAATATGCTTAGTTTTTGCATGCATTACTGGATTTTTTTGATATATTTATAGCACTTGTATCATCACAATACAATATCACCAATTTTGTTACTACTTCTTTTATTCCATTCAATAGATCTGTGAGCCATACAATGTTTGTACAATTGACTGCAGCTGCCACATATTCTGATTCTACAGTGGACTGGGATATACATGTTTGTTTCTTGCTAGTCCAGGTAACTAGCCTTTTGCCTAGAAATAATGCACCTCCACTTGTGCTTTTTCTATCATCAATTTTTCCTCCCCAGTCTGCATCTGTATATGCATTAAGTTCAAAATTTCCATTCTTTTTGTAGTATAGACCAAAGTCATCAGTTCCTTTGAGATATCTCATTATTCTTTTTACTGCTATGAGATGATTTTCTTTAGGATTAGCAGAGAAGCTAGCCACTATTCCAATTGCTAATGCTATGTCTGGTCTACTATGTACAACATATTGTAGTTTTCCAATCATGGATCTGTACATTGTTTGATTGACTTCGGATGACTCATCATTTTTGGATAGCTTATTCCCTATGGCCATTGGTGTGCTGATTGGTTTGGATTCTTCCAATCCAAATGTTTTAAGAATTTCTTTGATGTATTTTGATTATGTAATAAATATTTCATGTTTGAGTTGATGTACTTGAAATCCAACAAAAAATTTGATTTCTCCAAACATAGACATCTCAAATACATGTTTCATTTTGTCAGCAAAGCCTTTGCAAAGTACTTCCTTACCACCAAATACTATGTCATCCACAAAAATTTCAGATACAATAATGTCTTTACCTTCTTCAGCTTTGATGTACATGTTTCTATTATCATCAATTCTTTCAAATCCAATTTGCACCAGATACTTGTGAAGTCTCTCATACCATGCTCTAGGTGCTTGTTTCAAAGCATAGAGTGCTTTGTGTAACTTACACACCATATCCTTATTGTTTTCATCAACAAATCCTTCTGGTTGTTCAATGTAGACTTCTTCTTCTAGTATACCATTTAAGAAGGCAGATTTTACATCCATCTGATAGACTTTAAAATCTTTGTAGGTAACATATGCAAGTAAAGTTCTTACTCCTTCCATTCTGGCAACGAGAGCGAATGTTTCTCCATAGTCTATTCCTTCTTCTTGAGCATAACCCTCGCATACTAATCTAGCTTTGTTTCTGGTAATCTCACCATTCTCATCTAGTTTGTTTCTAAATACCCATTTGGTGCCAATCACATTTTTGTCATTTGGTCTGGGAACCAAACTCCAAGTTTTATTTTTTCTTATTTGATCAATTTCTTCTTCCATAGCTTTATACCAGTCATCATCTTGTAATGCACCATGTACTGTCTTGGGTTTAGATTGGCTAATCAGACATGATTCATGTCTTAGTTTTTTCCTTGTCATTGTTCTTGCATCTTTGTCACCAATTATTTGTTCAGCAGGGTGATGTCTTTTCACGTATTTGGATAATCTTGGCTCTGTCCTTGTTTCCATGTTTGATCTTTCAAATTCAGGATCACTATGTACTTCATTGCCAGGTTGTTCTTCATCATGTATGTTGTCTTCAAAATTAGATTGTACATTTTCTTCATTCTATAACTCGGCTTCTGAATGCAACTCGACATTCACTGGTTGTGAATTGGCTAAAACTGACACTTGTTGTTGATTTTCAATTTGATTGACATCATCCTCATCAGCAGTCATTCCTTCATAAGAATATACAAAGGTTTTGTATTCTTCCATTTTCTTTAGTATTTCAGCTTGGACTTCTGTGTGCTCATCAAAATTTACATTTGCAATTTCCACAATTTTGTTAGTGTTAATATTCAAACACTTATATGCCTTACTTCTAGTGGAGTAACCAAGAAATATACCTTCATCACTTTTTGCGTCAAATTTTCCATTTCTAACATCTTTAAAGATAAAAAATTTGCAACCAAACACTTTGAAATGTTTTACATTTGGTGAGTAACCATACCATAATTCAAAAGGTGTTGTATGTGTACCTTTCTTGACTTGTACTCAGTTCAGTGTATGAACAGCTACGCTTACAGCTTCTCTCCAATATTTTAGAGCAACATTCTTTTCCATCATCAATGTTCTTGCACAGTCAATTACAGATCTGTTTCTTCTCTCATCAATTCCATTCCGTGGGGGGGTTCTAGGAGCTGATGTTTGTCTTTTGATTCCATTGTCATTACAGAATATCTCAAATTCATTTGATATAAATTCACCACCTCTATCTAATCTTAGGCATTTCAAGCTTTTTCCAGTTTCCTTTTCAACTCTAGCCACATACCACTTAAACATTTGAAAAGCATCAGATTTTTGTTTTAGGAACATAACAATCATCATCCTAGAATAGTCATCAACAAATAACATTATGTAATTATCTCCTTTATAGCTTTGTATTTCCATTGGACCACATAAGTCAGTGTGAACTAACTCAAGTATCTCTTTAGATGTATTAGTTTTGCTTTTGAAACTTGATTTTGTCATCTTTCCTAGCTGACATTGTTTGCACATGATATTATCAGGCTTCTTTAATTTTGGTAGACCTCTGACTTTCTTCATTCTACTGATGTTGACTAGATTATCAAAGTTGACATGACATAATCTTCTATGCCATAACCATTCATCATCAAATTTTGCAAGTAGACAAGAAACATCATCCATATCAAGGTAAAACAAAATACTCTTTGTTTGATCCTCCTTTTCCTATCAATTTACCATCATTGTCATAGATTTTTGCAATTTTGTTTTCAAATTCCACTTTGCAACCTACATTGCCTAGTTGTGAGACACTCAGTAAATTGTAATTTAATCCTTCAACATAGTATGCATTGTCACATGAAATCTGTTCTGTGAGCTTAATGGAACCTTTTCCTTTGATTTGACATTGAGCATCATTACCAAATCTAACACTATTTTCATCATACTGAGTAAAGCTAAAAAACTTACTTTTGTCTCCTGTCATGTGATGTGAGCATCCACTATCTATGATCCATCTGTAATTTTTGTTTATACATGTCACTAGTACTGTGGCTTCTTCTTCATTAGATTGGTCCTTCATGGCTACATAAACAACTTCATCATCATTGTCATCAAAATTTTCTTCAACAATATAACACTTCTTACCTTTTTCTTTGTAATCTCTCTTGTCATCATCTCTTCTATTCTTGTATTTGTTGCCTTCCTTGGAATCCTTTTTCTGTGGACATCTTGCAGCAATATGACCTACTTCATTGCAATTGAAACAAATGATAGGCATCTTACCTTTGAATTTTCCTTTGCCCCTGTGAAATCTTCTAGCAAGTAATGCTTCCAATTGTTCCACATCTTCCTCATCAGTACTACTGTCACTAGATACATACTTCATTTTTCTTCCTTTCCTTGACTTCACCTATTTAACATCTTTCAGTGATAACTTGGGCTTAAAAGCAGATTCATTATTTTTAGGTTTGTAGTTGTCAAAGTTAGATAACTCAAATGCAGTGAGTCTACCTATTATACCTTCGAAGCTTAGATTATTTCTTGGTATACATCTTAGCTCTTGTATTGTTGATACTCTAATAGCATAGATAGGGAGCAAGGTTCTTAAGAACTTAATATTAACAGTATCTTCATCCAGTTTACCATTCAAGCATCTTATTGCACTTACCACTTCCTTTATTCTTGCACCATACTAAGAAGCATTCTCATTTTCTTCCATTTTCATGTCATCAAATTTTCCTCTAAGACTTTCTCTTTTTTCTCTTTGTACATTCTGATCTCCTCCATAGATGTCTGATAGGGATTTCCACATTTTGAATGCAGTGTCACATCCTTTGATATCATCAAATTCAACATAGCTGAGTGCAGAAGCAATTTCTAGCATTGTCTGGTTGTGTTCTTGCTTATTTTTCATGTCTTCAGCAGTAGGAACACTTGTTGGATCTACATGTTCAATGACAATTGAATTTTGAGCATAATCTCCTATAGATCCAAGATGTAGCTTCATCAAACTTTGCCATGCAAAAAAGTTGTCTTTGTTGAGCTTGGGAACTTCTCTCGTTGGCATTTTGATCTTTTCTACTAGTAGTCCCTTTAAACTAAATCAGCAGTCGGCTCTGATACCAATTGTTAGAATTCTTTTAGAATAACTGAGAAGGGGGGTGAATTAGTTATTCAAAGTCCAAAATTCCCTATTAATACCTTTTTAATAGATCCATACCCTTTTCATCTATTCAAACTTAAATCAGTAGATTACTGTAAATCAACATGCAAAGATAAAACATTCAAGATCAACACATAACACAATGATTTATGTGGAAACCCAATTTGGGAAAAACCACCAGTAACATGCTACTTGATTCTCACTCTTCTGAAGTGATGCCCTGTTAAAAGCCTTCCCTATTAATGGCTTACAACACACTGTTAAATGTGACCTTGTTAGAGGATTTCACCAAACTATTAGGAATGGGCCTGGTTAAAGGTCTTTAGAACATTCACTAGGAATGCCACCCTGTTAAAGGATTTATCTAATGGTTGTTAAACCAACCTAAGTCCATAGGATTTATCTTACTATTACAATTGATAGAAAGTAATGATATTGGTCTTTTGATCTGTCATAACTTACAACATACTTTGCAGATTTCAGATCACTCTTTCAGTTCAATCCTTATGCTTGGCTTCAATCACTTCAGCTTTGAATGCTTGTTTCCCTCTCAAGCTTCATCTCCTTGAGTCTTATTACTCATTCTGCCAATGCAATCATTCTTGTGGTCATCTATTTAAACAATGTTCTTGTGCTTTCTTCTCCTTAGCACATTCTACAACACTTCATGCTTTTATGCTTGACCACGGCTCTCTCTCTCACTATTTCCCTCTTTTCCACACTTTTATTATTAACTTATGTCTTCTTATATAGAAGTCCAATTTTCCTTTTGCCGCTCAATTTTTCCTTTCCAATCTTAGGGTTTCAAAATGGATTAGGTAGGATAAAATGTATCTACCCCATCTCTTGTTCTCTTCTAGAAACTTTGCCAGTTGTATCTTAAAAATGTTATACATGGTGTTCTGTGGCACCAACTCATCATTCTTATCTTCCTTTTATTCAAAAATTTTTAGATAATAACTTTGTCAACTTAGATCTGACGAATCTTTGATTTCCAAAATAATGTAGCAACTTGGCATTATTGAGTTACTAGTGCTCGGCACCTTTGTGTTACTCGGCATTATTGAGTTACTGGTGCTCAGCACCTCTGTGTTACTTGGCACCTATACCTACTCAACACTTGGTTCTGCTCGGAACTTGGTTTTGCTTGGCACTTGATTCTTCTCGGCACTTGGTTTTGCTCGGCACTTAGTGTTTGACACTTTAACTAGGAATTTGCTTGGCTCTTACTAGCTTGCTCAACTCCTTCTCTCTAATGAACTTGGTTTGAGCTTTACAAAAGACTTAGCTAAAAACCTTAGATCTTTGATATGTTTTAGTGTGCTCATTCTTTGTATCTTTTAAAACCTTAGATCTTTGATATGTTTCAGTGTGCTCATTCTTTGTATCTTTTAGTATGTCACTTAATACACTGTTTCATCAATGGCTTAACTGATCCTTGTACTTCATTACAACATCATAACTTCAACCTTTCTCTAGGTGTTATAGTTACATATTATTGATTGCCTCCACCTTGACAATCAACTAATTGATAGTATTTGGATCACTAAAGCAATTGTCATCCCTGCAAGTAGCTAGTTTGACATCAATGACAAAACAATGATTGAGGAAATTCTTTACCAGTTCCATAAATTATTCCAACAAATTTTCTTATGATCATTTCAATCATTTCCAACAAATAGGGGTTATGCCTACAAGTTGTATGGTCAACATGCAAGTGGTCAACATGTTTCCTCTTTCATTGATCTTTTTTTTCCTCTGTTGATTAATATCTTCAACAAAAGATTTTCCACTTCCCAAATTTAGTTCCACTGCAATGCAAGTTTTATGAATTTCTTTTCAATAGCAGTGAATTTCTTTGTCCACATCTATAGATAAAAGAAAACAACCAATTGAAATGCATTTATTAAGCAATATCTAGTGATTTAGAGAGGAATGATAGTCACTATTTGTTCTTAATTCAAGCATCCTTTTTAATTTATGCTCTAAGAAAAAATATTTATCTATTTATTTGATCTCTTATCTATCATTTTCTATATCTGTAGGGAAAGGGCACCTATACATAGAATGCATCTTAGTTTAGTCATACTCATTACTTTAAGTATAGATTTTAATAAAAGAAATTGTTTATTCTTATGAAAGGTAGGGTGATCACACTATTGGAATAAATAGAATCATGCAAGTTGCATTACACAAAACAACACAATCTTAGAGAAAACATATATAAGCCTATGCAAGCCATTTAAATCCTAAAATTCTTTTGATTTTAGATATATTAAATATGCAAAAATAGTATAAAACAATAATGTGAAGAATGATGCATGAGAAAAGACTTACCCATATGTTGTTGGAAACAACTAACCCTTGTCTTTTTTTGTCCTTCATTATCACAAGCTACAAATTTATACCATTTTGACTTCATTGAAATGATAACATTTAGTGATGCCATAAGACTCAACTCTTTGTTTCATCTTCTTGTGAATGGTGACATACTAATTTGATTACTTTAGTGTAGATGGAATTATAATTTATTAGCTCCATGAGAGCATAGGGTATTCTTCTTTCAAACTTTAAATGCCAAATAGACTATGTGTGGGGTTACTTGGTACCCTTTTGTCAAATTAAAGGATTTAAAATTATAAATCCTCTTTAGTTATCCTGAGAACCCTCTGGGACATAAATAAACTACAAACTCTCCTTTCCGACATTTGTCTTTAGCATAAATGCTTTCTTCAATTCTATTAGCTTTTAGTCACATATTGATCTAGGAAAATTTGTAACTTTGATCACCTCACACTCCAAATTAGATGCTTTCTTCACCATTATTTTTTCCATCATTTGAACTACATGTAAAAATTGAAGGGCCTAACATTGTTAGATAGCTACAATATTTTCTTCCTTACTAACACACTTCTGCAATATCTGTCGAATATGACAGAAAGGTTAATTAAATAGGTAAAATGTTAGCAACTATTTTGATTGATAATTACCAAGCTATCCTTTAACATCACACTTTTATATTAATAAACAATAGCTAGTTATCAAATGGTCATCTCGCTAGTCAATTTTGGGAAACACATTTGACCTCTTGGATCATTTTATTAAACTTTTAGATTATGAACTAAGACAATCTCACACTACCTCTCAAACATGTTCTATAGTTATATTTTTCCCTTAGTTAAGGCACTCTGATAATTATTGTGTTGTTGTATTTTTTTGCAAACTATTTTTCTTATAACACACTATAGCCTTGATTTGGCACATCTCTCATGTATTCATGTTTTGAAGGTCTAGTTAAAGATTACCTAACTACACAATAGATGTAAAAACACAACAAATTATGAACAAAATAAAATAGAAAACTAAGATGAAGAAATAATTTCAACTATGATTGCAACACAACTTCAAGAGATTCAATATAAATTAAGCCTTAACCTTTTAGTTACAACATACATCTTAGATATCTTGATGTAGTGTCTTGGTACTAAATCTTGTCTACCTCCTAAAATAGTTTCCTAACTACTATGTGCAAATGATATCTAACTTTTTAATAGATGGATGTAGAATGATTCGTATTGCCTAAAAACATAGTAAGCCATCATAGGGATGTGTGATAAGGTTCAGTGGTTATGAATTAAATGATCTTACCTTTCAGTGAACCTCATAATTGGGAAGATCACATTGAAAGAATCTAAATTAACCTTCTTAAGTCCATCTCAAATTAGAAGTGCAAAAACTCAAGGAATTGGCACAAGATATTAATACTTGATTGGAGTCCACTAAGGATCCCTTTATGCAATGAAAAATGGATGCAGTAATCAAGGATGCATCAAATAAAAAATAAATCATATGAGCATGTTCAAGAAGCATAGTAGATCTTATGTTCATAATCACAACTAGAAATCTTAAAATGTTGTGACATTATAGCTCAATGAAATGTTGATTGTGCTAGAAATGATTAGTTTGAAGCTTGAAAGAAATAAATTCAAATATTGTGACATAGAACTATTGTTGATTGTTGAATTTTTTTTGAAGGCTTGGAAAATACCTAAAAAAAAACAAACATCAAGGAAAATATTTTGGGTTGACATTTTCCCTTTCTCTCATATGAAGAGTACTTTTGCTTGTCTGCACTAGCCCAGTAGGTGGGTGAAGTGATCAAATCCCATTTTAAGGCAAAATCAAGCATATATGATTAGATGCATATAATTAAAGGGTTGTTCTGATGTTCAACTCCTATAAGAGGGTATTTATTCTCAGGCCACGGGCTACTTTCATGAAGTAGGTAACACTTTAAAATCTTAGTTGGGTCTAACACATTTTCATTGAAACAATGAATTCTTGAACTTACAAACTAAAAACTCACCTAGAGAAGAAAGCTTGTAATGCCCCTATTAGGCTACTAGAAAATGCATTTTCTCGAACCCTAGATAGTAGGAGATTTCTTCATTTAGCTAGTTGAACTAGTCATGGCTCAGCCCAGTCACTGCGAGCTCCTATCCCCATCTTTGTTCTTAAGTTCCATACTCCTTTTTCCGATCCCTCCTTCCCAATTGTGAAGAAACATTTAAGGTAGTAATCAATATAGTACCTTACATGCTAGTTACAGAATTTATTATTAAACTAGCTTCAAAATCTTAGAAATATAGTTCATTTAAGTTCTTCATTAAATTTCTCATAATTTTGAAGGTGCTGACAACTACTTGATTTGAACGACTGCCACAAACTTCAATTCATTGGCTTTAGCTTCTGACACAACCTAATGAAATCATCTCCCATTCATATCAATCTAGAAAGGGCTCAACACATTTCAACACATGAAAATCTCTACAAAATTTGTATGAGAAAACAACCCAAACATTTTACCTTTAAAAGCTCTTGTGTGAAATTTTCTCTTTTTTTTGTTATGAACCCAAGTTGGTCAAAATTATTTCAACCAACTTAGGCATAAAACCCTAATTTCAACCAACACAGGGAAAAAAATTTAAAAAACATGAAATCATAGGCCAATATGGCCTTTGGTTGAAAATTTTGGTAGAAAAATAGGGGAAATGTACTAGTGTATAGCTCCAGTCATCTCAAAAAATGTGTCACGTGAGGCAGTTGATCTAGCTCTCAAGTTGGTAAAGAACAACATGTCCTGCAACCTTGCTGAGCTAATGTTGAACCAATACAACAAGAACATGGAGAGCATTAAAACTTCAAAAAATAGGTTTTGTAAGTTTGGTCCACTCTTGACTTGTTTATTGTTCTTTGTGCAAAATTTTTTCCCTTCAAATTTTTTAGTCATATGGAGAAAAGATGTACTGACACTATATCAGATTAATGAATATATAGCAAAGCTGGTTGAGAACTTTATTAGTATCATGAACAATTACTTTGATTCATTGAAGGAAAATATGAATAGCATATTTAGAATCCATAAGAAACTTGTAGAAGATTACAAGGATGATGTTTTTTTCATGGCAGACTATGACAAAGTGTACATTCAAGCAGTCAAACCTAGAGTGGTGTGGTTTAATCCTCTAAGCTATGAGGTTAACATTGATGACACCAAAGATATCATTGAGGCACTATTGAATGAACCTGTGGATCCCAAGGCCACATATTTTTTGCTATTTTTGATGAAGCCAAGGCTAGAATAGAGCTTGAAATTAAGCTTCCTCAAGAAGTTAGTAAAGGAAAGAAGAGGATAGAAAAAATGAGGCAAGAAAGTTCTACTCTCTTGTTGACAAAAGGAAAAGGAGATGATGTAGAATATGAGGCAAAAGAAACAAATTATAAAGAAGAAGAGCCAATTAAGATGGAGAGTAAGGTTATCATAACCAGACCTACCAAGTCATCTACTATAGTATTCACAAGAAGAGCATCTAGATCAAGAAAGAAATTGAAATTAGATGAGGAAGATGTAGAGGAAATTATTTTCAAAATAACTCCACCTACATTTTAGGAAAAATTTAAAAAAATTAATGCAGGAGTTGGCATGGAAAACTTTAAATCTCTCAGATATGAGACCAAGAATATAGATGAGAAGAAGCAAGTTGAAGACATGATAATGCCAAAACTAGTTAAATGCAAATACTCACCTAATCAACTTCCAAAGAAAATTCCCAATGAGCTTATGGAAAGAATCAACCCAAGATGGGAAAATGCTAAGCAAAATGCAAAAGATATATTTGAGAAAACTCTGAGGAAACTCATGTCAAGTGTTAGTAATAAAGAGGTAATCCATGATGCAAAATGAAGAAAAACTTTAAAATTCAACACATGCATGATATTAGTTAATGAAATTGAACATGTGGTGAAGATAGCTACAAGTACATGGAAGAATATCTACAAACTTCATCAATAGAGTGATTTTTTTGTTCATGTTAGTGACATAGATGATGAAGATGACAAGGAAGAAAATGATAATAATGATGAAGAAGATATATAAATAGATGATGGAAATCTAGATGATGAGGATCAAGAAAAGGAAGCTACTAAGGAGAATCTTTGTGACATTTAGAGTATTGAGGAAGCCGATCCAAAGAAGATTATATTAACAGTTATGGCCTCATTTCCTCACTCTTTAAGAAAAGATTTAATGCCATCAAGCTCAAAGAAAGCTTCTGCCAAGTTATTTGTGGCAACCACTGCAACACCATGTACCCAACCAATCTCTACACCTATTCAAGTAAGTACCATATTGACTAAAGTAATCAACACTTCATCTACCAAGTAGCTAGTGCTTCCTCCATCATTAGATTTGACAACACAATAACTAGGTATTTCTACTATTAGTGTAATATCTAGTTTTTTTGCTAGCCCTTCTATTTCTATTGTTGTTACTATCCCATGTATGAAAATAGTAAGTACAAATATAGTTGAGAGAAAGCCTCAATCGAGTACTAAAGTCTCAAAAAAAGACAAAGGTAAAGAAGAAGACATTGATCTTGATGAGGATATATATATCTTGAATTGGGATATCTCTACTATGAATCTTGATCAAGTGAACATCATAGGTGAATAAAAGAAAGCTAAGTAGTAGAAGCTTAGAGAAGAGAAAAGTAGAGAAAACCAAGTGCTTGAAGATGTGAAGAACATACTTGTAGATGCACTAATTACTTAGGTTGATAGCACACAACCTATTTTGGTTCAATTAGTAAAAGTTGTTCAAAAATTCAACAAAGAGCTAAATGGACAAGAAAAATTGTTACAAAGAGTAGAGAGGAAATTTGAGAACAAAGTATTGGAGCAAGTTGCACATGTAAAATTGCAATAAATCAAGTAGAATTGACTACTATTCTCAACTCATTGGAAACCTCTAAAAATAATGTAACTTCATTATTCATCAATTTATGTGATACATCTATCTTCACTAAAGAAATCAAAGATAAACTATCTAAGATAGATGAAGGCTTGAAGGAAAGTGCACACCAGTTATCACTTGACCTGAGCTATACTTCTACTCACCACTCAAAGACCAGATTTATGACTAATATGCAAGCAAAATTATTAAGAGAAGAAGCCAAGATCAGGGCCACACTTGTTGACATCCAAGTCATGATTCTCCTCAACATGGATGCATTTTAGAAACACATGGCACATGCCAAAACTCTCATCCATGATAATAACTTCTTCATAGCTATCACATGATGGAGTTATCAGTAGAAGTATAGATTGCATTACATGCAAGCAAGGTGTTATAGGAAAATTGGGACAAGACAATGGCATTTATTTATAAGGTACATTCTATCTTCTTGTCACATTTTAACATTACCATGTAGCATACACCTTTGCATTTATGTCAAAAAGGGGGAGAAGATGAGATAAAATAAAAAGGGGGAGAAGATGTGATATAAAGATATGAGATATATGTATATAATAAGTGAAGTATAATATGTGATATATCTATGGGGGAGAAGTATAAAAAAAAAACATGTCTTACAAAAACAATTTTGAAAAATCTAAAAAATAAAGTATGTTATCGAGTTGAAGACATAGGATGGAGACAAAAGAATGTTTTGAACTTAAAATTTTTAGAATTTAGTTTTTTGATTGATAAGCGTTTTTGTCACTAATTCCAAAGGTGGCTATTGTTTACATTATGGTCAAGTTTATTGATTAGTAACTCACACTTAGTCAAATGGTTAGTAGCTACTGTGCTTATCTTGTAGTTTATAGTGTTAACAGATTAATTTAGGTTCTATAGAGTTCTATAGTTGCAGATTAGAGATTAGTCACCAATTCATTCTAACAAGTGAAATAGTTAAATACTTTCACAAGGTAGACTTAAAAATATTTTCCAAATCCCTTTACTGAGTTCATACTTTAGTTTATGTTTTAAATTTTTTAACAAGGTGGACATAGCAGTTCTTATTGCTCCTAACAGGGTAGACCATTAGAAGTGATCGATCGTAAGCCTTAATCGACCAACTTTATAATATTTTTTTAAAGATTGTGGGTATCATCCCCACCCTATTTTTACTTTTTATTTGGAAGGTTTTTAGGTCACCGTATCTTCTGTCAACATTTTATGAATGTTTTAATGCTTTCATTTTTTCATGCATGCAATTAGATCAGAATATATATGAAGGATTGATTGATGAAATAAGAATAAGTTTTATTGGATACTAATTCACCCCTCCCCCTTAGTAACCTATCCTATCCTATATTTCTAACAAGATAATCATCAATATACTATTGTTAGGGGTTAAAAAAGCTAGCTGACTAGACTCCTAAACCCAAACTACAAATGTTCCACTCCTTGAGCCACCTTGGAAGATACCCTATTTTGATGAACAAGCTTTTGTGAGCCATAAAAAAGGGGTTCTCCATTTTCAAAGTTGAAAATAGGGCATATTTTGTGGAACCATATTCATACATAAATAATTTTGTTTTAATTATCAAGTTAAACCAAAGAATATAGATGAGGTATGCAAGGATGATCATTGGATTCAAGAAATGAAGGAACTAACTAGGTATTTAGAAACAAGATGAATGAAAAGGTGATGTTATGAGAAATAAGGAAAGATTGGTATGAAAGAGATATTCATAGCAAGAAGGTATAGACTATGAGGAGATATTTTCTCCTATTGCTAGAATCAGAGTAGTAAGAATATTTTTGGCTTATGGAATGAGTAATAAGTTCAAAGTGTATTAGATGGATGTAAAACCAATATTTCTAAATATAGAACTTGAAGAAAAAGTCTACATTGAGAAAACTGAAGGATTTCCTTTGATAGAAGAAAATGATATTTTATGTAGATTAAATAAAGTATTCAATGGTCTAAAGCAAGCACCTAGAACATGGTATGGGAGATTGGAAAAGTATTTGACAAAGTTATGATTTACTAAAGGTATGACATAAAATAATTTGTATTTGAAAGATATTAAGAATGGATTGTTGATTATTGCAATATTTTTGGATGACATAATCTTTGGAACTAATGATGAAGCAAGTAAAAAAATTTCAAATGAAAAGAAGAATAAATTTGAGATGAGTAAGTTTGGTCAGAAGAAATATTTCTTAGGTAAACAAATTGTACAAAAGAGTGATGGTATTTTTCGATCATAGACAAAGTAATTAAAAGAGTTTTTGAAAGTATTTTTCTTCAAAATTTGGAGGACCATTGGTACAACTATGATAACTAGTCACAAGTTATCTATAAAAGGTGGGACACCTATAGTTAGAAGAAGTATAGATACATGATTGGAGGTTCACAATATCTAGCTCACACCAAACCAAATATAGAAAATGTAGTTGGTATAGTATAAAGATCTTAAGTATGTCCTAGAGAAGCACATATGCAGTAGTAAAGATGATATTTAGATATTTGAAGGGTATATCAAATTTTTTACTATGGTATGATAGATCAATTGACTTTACTTTGTATGCATCTACTAATATGGATTGGGTAGGTAGTATGGATGATAGAAAGATCACTAGTGGTAGAGCATTTTCCATTAGAGGAAGATTTGTTTCTTGGCTAAGAAATAAACAAGACTATATCCCATAGAGTATATCAGAAATAGAATATGTTGCTGCAACAAACAATTAGATTTAGATCATGTGGATGAAGCCAATGCTAAAGGACATTGTGATAGACTTTATAGAACTTGTTATCATAGATTGTGATAACACAAGTAGAGTAAGAATGTCTAATAATAATATGTTACATCCTAGGACTAAGCATGTATCCATTAAGTATCATGTTTTGAGAGAGAAAATTATAGAGAAAGAAATTAGACTAGAGTATGTGAATACAAAAAAGTAGATTATAGATATCTTTACAAAGCCTTTGCCTAAGGATACATTTGATTATTTAAGAGGTATTCTTAGGGTTATGCCCATATCTAATTGTGAGTAGATAATGGATAAAGTGCATTAGTCTAGTAGTACAGAGAACTATTATTTATCTGGATTGACTGTTGATGCTTCCTATATGAGGGAGTATCTATGATGAGTAGAGTGATCAAGGATTCTTGGTAGTTGGTATAGAAGAAAAATGTCTTTGGACACTTGAGCTAGTTTAAGACTTGGAGTATATGATTTAAATAATGAAGCCTTTTTCATTGATGTAAATGGGGGAGAATTATACATGAAAAATATTTTTTATAGTATGAGGGATATGTTTGTATGGGGGAGCATTGTTTATAAATAGATTGATGTTAATGGGGAGCAACATTGAGATACATCCATTGGAAATATATGATAGGTTAAGCTACTAAGAGGGGAGGGGTGAATCAATAACTTATGAAACTTATTCTTTATTTACCAATTAACCCTTCATGTTTTTTTTGATCTAATTGCATGCATGAAAAATTGAAATCACCAACTTCGTAGTAACTATTTAGTGCAAACTGAATATTGTTCCTAAAACTTGACAGTAACTATAGAACTTGGTAGAGCCTAAATTACTAGGTTAATATTTTTAACTATACAATAAACTTAGTAGTTGTTAGCTACTTGATTAAGTGTGTGTCACAAATAAAAAAACTTGACTAAAATGTCAACAATCTCCCCCTTTGGCATTAATGAAAAAAAAACTTATCAATCTTAATTGAATTCTCAAAAAATAAATTCCAAATAATCCTTAGGCCTTCATCTTATGTCTTCAACTTGGCAACATACTCTATTTTTGAGATTTTTCAAAATTTCTTTTATAAGATATGTTTATTTGAATATCTATACATGTATAATACTATGATGTCCCCCATACATATTCAATATACTTTACACATTATATACATCTTCTCATCTTCTCCCTTTTATTGCATCTTTTCATATTCTTTCCTTTTATATCACATCTTATTTTATCTTCTCCCCCTTTACAATATGCTTTACATGTTATATAAATCTTCTCCCCCTCTTTGACATAAATGAAAAAGGTATATGTTACATGGTTATTCCAAAATGTGACAAGAAATTAGAATGCACCTTTAGAATTAGTGACATTGTCTTGTCTGAGTTTTCTTGCAACACCTTGCTTGTATGCCATGCAATCTGCACTTCTGCTGATCATTCTATCATGTGGTCAGCAATGGAGAAGTTTTTATCATGGATGAGAGTTTTAGCATGTGAAATATATTTTTCCAATGCATCCATGTTAGGAAGAATCATGCCTTGTATATCTACAAGTGTAGCCCTTATCCTAGCTTCTTCCCTTAGAAATTTTACTTGCATACCAGTAAAAAATCCAATCTTTCTATAGTGAGGAGAACTATGGCTTGGATCAAGTGAAAAATGGTGTGCACCTACCTTCATATCTTCATCTATTTTAGAGAGTTTCTCTTTTATTTCCTATGTGAAAATGGATTTTTCATAGAGTTTACCAAATAGATAAGTGACATTGTTGGCAAAGGTTTCCAATGAGCTTAGAATAGTAGACAAGTCTACTTGGTATATTGTAATCTTTTGTGCGACTAGCTCCAATTCTTTACTTTCAAATTTCTTCTCTACTCTTTGCAACAATTTCTCTTGTCCATTCAAATCTTCGTTGAATTTTTGGACCACTTCTGCTAATTGAGCCAAAATAGATTGAGAAGTGTC
This sequence comes from Cupressus sempervirens, assembly GCA_028749045.1. NCBI lineage: Eukaryota > Viridiplantae > Streptophyta > Pinopsida > Cupressales > Cupressaceae > Cupressus > Cupressus sempervirens. The sequence continues at coordinate 240,116,366 of CM053786.1, read as the reverse complement.
AACCTCAGTGCCGAGTGCCTCTCCAAGAATGTTCTTTGCATCTTCAAGCACTTGCTACTCTCCATTTATTTTAGTTGGTGTAAATAAGTATTTAATATTTACACTTTACTCAAGCTTTCTTAGGTTATTGTATTATTTTATTATTTATTTAGGTGAGACACTTAGGAGTTTGCACACTCTCATGAGTTGTCATGTTGACAACACTGGAGTAAGAAACTCTAATTAAATACATAGTGTCTACAACACTGGAGTTTGCATCATTCACTAACTTTTCATGTAGACAAAATAGTTATTAGCACTCCCATTTTAGCACATGGTTTCTACAACATTACTTTTTGTGCTATACCTTTGTAGGCTTATTCTTACATGATTTCACTTACTCCTATGCTTAATAGAGGATTACCCATATCTGGTGGACATGTGCCTAGTTGTATGACTTATCATGTTGCTAACTTCTATGCATTCTAGAAGCTTTCTAGAGGCCTTTATATATAGGCACTCCTAGTGTACTTTCACATTGAATATTGAATAAATATATCATCATTCTTATCATACTCTCTTTGTTCTACTATTGTGCTTGTGTTTGAGTTCCTTGATCTAGGGTGAATTTTTCCCTAAGGAAAATTCTTACATGGTATTAGAGCTATACAAAATTCTTACATGGTATCAGAGTTATACCAAATTCTTACATGGTATCAAAGCTGAGGGAGATTCTCTTCACATAGCTATTCGAGACCATTCTTGCTTCAACACCTCAACCCAGATCCAAAAAATTTGTAGAGATTGGGAGTGTCTAGAGCCAAAGTAGACTTCATCATTGTGTCTAAAGTGTCAATTCGGTGAAAATTGATTGTAAATTTTCCTATGCTAGGCCATAGTTGATTTTGAGGCATTTTTTTTTTGCAAACTAGAACCCTAAATGCCTAATTTGCAGAATTGGTTTGATAATTTCAGATCTTTGAATTTAAATTTCAAATTTGCATATTTTATCATTTGAATTTCTGCTATTTTTTTTGGATCTGCATTATTTTCTAGAATTTTTTTTGGCTATTAGGCCAGTACGGGAGATTTATTGGATGTAGAGATTAGAGCTTGTAGGTGCTAATCAAATATTGGGATCATATTTAGAAGGTCAAAAAACCCCCAAATCAGATTTTATTTCATCCAAATTGGACATCTCCCTCATATGGACTCCTTTTTGTGAGATTTTTTTTTGTTTTGGGGTAGAATTTCATGATCTTCACATTGGTGCATGTGTTTCGAGATCTTTGTTCTTGAATTTTTCTACAACTCGCAAATCTCAATTTTTGCCACTTCAAATGCATAGTACAGGCTCATCTAGACACGTAATCAAGTTCCATTTTTTTTGGAAGTGAATATTTTTTTTTCTACTTTCTAGATCTACAATCATATTATAGGTTCTATGGATAGGAATACTACTTTTAGAAATAGGCCCTAAATTGGCAAGTGTCTATAGGGTGCCCAAATCATACATTAGGGGGGGTTAATTGCTTATTTATTCATTTTGAGGGGTGCATATACATATTGATCTCATGGAGTCTTGTCACATATGTCATTCTGGTATAAGACATAAGTTGACACAGAGGAGCTATCAGAAATGGAGTGCCTTAATCATTGACCATCTAAGGGAACATCAGGAAGTGATTCCTTATCTCTGCTTCAAGATACTGCCACCTAATCCAAATTGGGTGGAATATCTTCATAATCTTCTTCACTTTATGTATAATAGTATGAGTAAGGAATTTTTTGCTCCTCTTCTTATGGAAAGTTTTCCTCATGATGTTTCGATGGCTCTTTGGGAAGCATATGGAGAACCACGAGTCCCTCCATTTCCAGAGGACATTCTATCTTTAGTAGGCTTCAATATTGGTTCCTCCAACTCCACTTGAGATCCCACCTCTTGATACTCTTATTGATTCTACTGATCTAGTTCCAACCACAAATGCTTCAAATTCAGTGTAGCAAGAAATTACATGTCTTCCTACTTTAGCTTCATGGGACAACTTCCTTCCAGCCATTACAACACTATTCATGGAGTCTCACATTGAAGATGTGGGAAACATCATCAATCATGTTCGTCTTCTCTTTGTTGAGGAGACTACTTCATACATTCTAGAAACTGATTGTGACACTAGCAATAGTGCTTTAAAAAATTTAGATATGTGGGGTCCTATTAACAAATATAGGGAGAGGTCATGACATCAGCTAATTCCACATGAACATATTGCCATAGTGATAGATCTAGCACAATAGGGTACACCTTGTCTTCCAGCTCCAACAACAAAGGATGACTTCTTGACAAACATTTCAAGTTTTTTTGTGGAGTCATACATAGTGGATTTGGGGAACATCATTGATGATATACATCTTCTCTTTGATGGAGAAGATCCTTCTTTAGTTGTCACGAGGGCTCACTCTGACCCTCCTATCCATTCTCTACATGATCAATCTTCATAGATTGATATGACTGTAAATCCTTCTGTACAACAATTGTAGGACGTCTCTTTATCATTTGATAAGATAGATTTATCTTTGGTATAGGTTCTTCATCCATCCTTACTCAACTTGCACCTATTCTTTTCTATAGTATTGGAAGGGGCGATCATAAGAATTGACACAAGGATAGTTGAGTAGGTTTTAGAGACACCATACATCTTCAAGATTCTTTCTACAAACAATGGAAGCATCTCATTTGTACCTATGGTATTATTTCTTTCAAAGGGGAGGGACATCATTCATCACTCATGGATCAACTTCTACATTGGATCAACTCTCACTGATCAACACACTACATTTAGGGGGGGGGGACTACCTTGTCTCCTTCTTCTTCTCTTTTATGGGGGGGAACTTTTTCCTCTTATAAGGTTTTGGCCTTCTCCTAATTCACTATTGCATATACTTGATGTATGTCATAATGGGGGGGTCTTGATTACTCCATCCATCCATGCATCTAGTTTTTTCATCTCTCTTTTTGGGGGAGGGTTTTTCCCATGAGGTTTTCCCTCTTTCTCCACTTTATGAGAGATTGCATTTTATTATGTACATGGGTACCTAACATGGCTTAGTAGCTGGACCCATCATGCATTTCATCCTAATTCTTGAGAACTTAATTGCATTCCCCTAAGTTGCACTTAAGGGGGGGTGTTGGTGTAAATAAGTATTTACTATTTAAACTTTACTTAAGTTTACTTAGGTTAATGCATTATTTTATTAATTTTTATTATTTTATTATTTATTTAGGTGAGACACTTAGGAGTTTGTGCACTCTCATGAAATGTTATCTTGACAACACTGGAGTAAGAAACTCTAATTTAGCACATGGTATCTACAACACTAGAGTTTGCATCATTGACTGAGTTGTCATGTAGACAACACAATTACTAGCACTCCCATTTTAGCACATGGTGTCTACAACATTATTTTTCATGCTACACTTTTGTAGGCTTATCCTCACATCATCACACTTACTCATGTGTTTAATGGAGGATAGCCCATATTTGGTGGACATGTGCCTGGTTGTATAACTTATCATGTTGCTAACTTCTATGCATTCTAGAAGCTTTCCATAGGCTTTTATATATAGGCACTCCTAGTGTACTTTCACATTGAATATTGAATGAATATATCATCATTCTGATCATACTCTCTTTGGTCTACTATTGTGCTTGTGTTTGAGTTCCTTGGTCTTGGGTGAATTCTACCATAAGGAAAATTTTTACATGGTATTAGAGCTATAACAAATTCTTACAATTTCTTCTCTAAGTCTTTGCTGCTTGGCTTTCTTCTATAGAAGTTCTCCTACTAAATGCATTTGATTAGGATTTAGAGTAGAGATATCCCAATTCAAGATAACTATATCCTCATCAAGATTAATGTCTTCTTCATTTTCTTTGTCCTTTCTAGAGACTTTTGTACTTGGTTGAGGCTTGCACTCAACTATCTTTGTACTTATTATTTACATGCTTAGAATAGTAACAATAGTAGAAATGGAAGGACTGGAAGTAAAAGTAGATATTGTACTTATTGAAGAAATACCTTGTTTCTGAGTGACCAAAATTGATGGAGGAACCACTATTTTCTTAGTAGATGAAGTGCTGGTCACTTTAGTCAATGAGATACTAAGTTGAACAAGTGTAGAGATTAGTTGAGTGGTTAGATTTATAGTGTTTGGGAAAACCAACTTGGTTGTAGGTTTCTCTGAGCTAGATGGCTTTGAAGCTTTTCTTACAGAGTGAGGAAGTGAGGTTATAATTGCTACTACAATATTTTTAGGTTTGGTCTCCTCAATGCTCTAAAACTCAGGGAGATTCTGTTGGGTGGCTTCATGTTCTTGTTCCTCATCATCTTTATCCTTATCAATTGTTTGTTCTTCATCATCTTTGTCCTCTTCTTCCTTTTCATCTTCATCATCATCCTTGTCACTGACATGAACAACAAAATCACTTTTCTAATGAATATTGTAAATATTCTTCCATATGTTAGTAGCATTCCTTACCACATGTTCAATGTCATTGATCAATATCAAACAAGTGTTGAATTTAAACGTAAGTTTTTCTTCATTCTACTTGATGGACTCTTTCACTTCTTTATCACTTAAGCTTGGCATGAGTTGCCTCAGAGTCTTATCATATATGGCTTTTGTAGTTTTCTTGGCATGTTCCCATCTTGGCTTAATTTTCTCCATTAATTCATCAGGAATCTATTGTGCAAGTTGGTCTAGAGAATATTTCCATTTACCTATTTTAGACATAACCATGTCTTCAACTTTATTTTTATCTTGAGTAGTTATAGTTTCATACCTCAATGATTTAAAATTTTCCATGCTAGCTCCAGAAGCAATTTCTTTTAGTTTCTCTTGAGATGTGGGTGGAGGCCATTTGAAAATCACATCTCCTACTTCACCCAATTTTAGTTTCTTTCTAGATTATCTTCTTTTAAACACTACAATAGATGACTTTCCAGGTTTAGTTATGATAACCTTACCTTTCTTCTTGATAGGCTCTACTTCTTCTAATTTTTCCTCATCTTCTACATCATCTCCTTTACCTTCTATCAATAGGAGAGTAAAGCTGGTTTGTTTCAATTTAGCTATCCTCTTTTTACCTTTGCTGACACCCTAAGGAAGTTTTATCTCTAATTCAATTTTGGCTTTAGCTTCATCATATGTTCCAAAATATGTAACCTTTGGATCAATAGGTTCATTAAAAAATGTTTCAATAATATTCTTGGTGTCATCTATATTGACCTCATAACCTAGAGGCTTGACCCATACAATTCTTAGTTTGATTACTTGTATTTACACTTTTTCATGATCTACCATAAAACAAATATCATCCTTGTAGTCTTCTACAAGTTTCTTTCGTATCTTGAATTTTTTATTCATCTTATCCTTGAATGCATTGAAATAGTTGTCCATGATATTGACATAACTTTCTCCCATTTTTGTTATATACTCATTAATTTGATAAAGAACAGGCACATCTTTTCTCCATACAACTATACCTTTTGATGGGAAAAATTTTTGCACAAAGCAAAATAAATAGGTTAAAAGTGAACCAAACTTACAAGGGTTATTCTTTGAAGTTCTTAGTCTTTCCATGTTTTTGTTGAATTGGTTCAACATCAACTCAACAAAGTTGAAGGAAATGTTGTTCTTGACCACTTTGAAAGAAAGATCTACAACTTTGCATGAAACACTATTGAGTCAACTGTAGCTATATATCTTATATGCAATTACATAAATTCCAAATTTCAGCTCCATATCACTAACATAACTAGTCTTCATACCCCTTCCATCCCATTCGACAAGGGTTTTCTTCTCTAGTTCCACTTGACTTAGCATTTTGGTTGTTTTTACTTGGCCAACATTGGTATTCTTGTGATCTAATGAATCACTTTCTTTGTTATGGGAATACGTTGTTCTAACCATAACAACCCATTGTGCACACAACTAAGGATAAACCTTATCCATTTTATCATAAAATCTCAAGGCATGTGTGGAATGTGGGTGAAACCCTTTGCTTCTAGGGGTTGATGCTCTAGTTTTAACACACCATTCACACACAACTTTTCCAAAGATTCATCCATTTACCTATAGTACCTTGGATGCAATTTGAGACTAAGCCCTAGTTGGATCAAGAGTTTTTGCAATAGCCAGACTCAACTTGAAACTGGTGCTTTCCATTTGACTCAGCGAACAAACATCTTAAACCCTTTCTTTGTTTCATTACTGGAGGAAGCCATTGCTTGCTAGGATCTATGAGAACATGGAAAATTTCAACAAGGATTCACATAGATTGCTTGGATGCACAAAAATCACTCTTCAAAAATATCTCTTTAAAATTCATGATGACAAATGAATTTGATTTCGCCATTTTTATCAAATTTCCCCTTTCAATCACCATAAATTCTTGATATGATTTCTTTGATTGATGAAAAAATATCTTCCACTTAGCTTGCATTAATTTCTAAATAGATTCATTCATGACTCAATGTCTATACAATAACTTAGTTACTCTCGACCTTTCTCAGCAGGGTCTTGCAACCTGACCTAGCTCGGTAATGTCCTAAATTTCCTCAGATACTCTGTGATCCCTTTGCATCTTTAATGCTGATCTAGATCTCTCCTTCTAGCTGACTAGAACTAATGTAGGATGTTTTCTTTATAATCTTAGTTCTAGTTGAGCTTGTGGTAGATCAAGTAGAAATTCTTGTGTCACCCAACTCTTGAGTGACATGTGCATCATTGCTCAAACTTTCATTCTCAGAAGATTTTTGAATCCACTACTATTTCATTTTCTTTTTGATAATATCAGTCTTGGATTTCTTTTCATCTTCAATTCTTCTAGTGTTCATATAGTTTTTGATGACCAAGTTCTATACAAATGAAACATCTTCTAGTGGTGTCTCTTGTCCTCATGTGATGTTTTACAAAGTTCATTCCAATGTGTCCAAATTCTCCATGGTAATGACATCTGCACCAAGTGTTGTAGTCCCAACCAAATATAGCTCTTACAATCTATTTTGTTGGATTCAATATCTTAGTTTTTCATTTAGAAGATTTGTGCCCATGCTTCTTGCATTTGTGACATTTTCTCTCAAATTTAGGTTTCTCTTTGCATTCATTATCTCTATGACCATGCTTATTGTAATTGTAGCATTTTTCATTGAATTTTTCTTTACCATTTCTCCAACATTTTTTTGATGTATGACCTAACTTACCACAGTGACTACCAGTAGCTCTTTGATTCTTTTGAGCTACTTGCTTGGATGATTCACTTTCTTCTCTATATCCAATTCTTGTTTTACCCTTTTTTCTATATTGGATTTTCTCATTTAATTGATTCATGTCTACCTGATATTTCATCATCCTTTCATTGGTTTTCCTTTCAATGTTTTGATCATTCTGCAACCTTTCATTTTCTAATCTTAAATTTATGATTTCTTCATTTGCATTAGTAAGCTAATTAATGAAGTTTTCCTATTGAAGGGATAGATGATAAATTTCATTATTCTTGCCTTCTAACTCTTCTTTTATCTTATTTTTCTCTTCCACAATTTCACACAATCTTATTAACTAAATTTCTTGTTCTCTCTTTAGCTTTCTTATTTCTTCTTGAAGTGTGCCATTCTTTTCTAATAGTTCTTTGATTTTCTTATTCGATTCATCTAAATTACTTTCTAAATGGATATCTTCAATTCGTTCTTCAATGTAGAGTTTATCATTCATATGTACTACAAGATCTTTTCTTCTTTTCAAGGATTGAGAGAGTTTCTCCTTTGCTTTCTTAAGTTTCCCAATAGCTAATTCCAAATCTAGCTTTTCATTGTCAATAGCCCTATCAAGTCTAGATACCTCCATAGCATGTAAATTTTGCTTAATCTATTAAACTTGTTCTTTGATAACCACAAACCTCTGAGACCAATTGTTGGAAATATATGATATGCCAAATTACTAAGAGGGGAGGGGTGAATTAGTGACTTATAAAACTTAATCTTTATTTACCAATTTATCCTTCATGTGTTTTCAGATCTAATTGCATGCATGAAAAAAAAAAATTATTAAAACATTCATAACACTTTGGCACACAATATGGTGACCCCAAAACCTTCCAAATAGAAAGTAAAACTAAGGCGGGGATGATACCCACAAGCTTTAGTACTATAGTATAAAGTTGGCCTACTGAGGCTTACAATGATCACTTCTAATGATCTACCCTGTTAGGAGCAATAAGGATTACTAGGTCCACCTTGCAATAGGATTTACAAACATACAATGAAGTATGTACTTGGTAAAGAGATTTAAAAAAGACTATTAAGTCTACCTCATGAAAGGATTTAATTATTCCATCTATTAGGATGAAGCAGTGATTAATCTTTGATCTACAACTTTATTTTTTGAATGAGATTCCATTAATTGTAATGATCACCTTGCTGTGATAGATAAATCTTTTTTGCTCCTTATACTGATGTATCCTTTTACTTCACACTTCTACTTAAGAATGTTCTTGGCATTTCTTTCTGTATCTTTAGATGTGATACAATACATCACATATATACCAATCTAATTTAAAATTCAAAAAAGTCAACTACAATACAAGTTTCATGAAAATACACAAAGTTGGCCCAACTACAGGTACTCAGGTTTTGAAGAAAACCTTAGTGGCATTCTAATACTCAAAAACCATTGTCAACACTCAACATCATCATTTACTTGATAGATGTAGAAGCTCAGCTCATATTAATCACTTTCAAGTAGTCTAAACTTGGTTTGCACTAGTGACTCAATGATCACTATGAAAGTCAACATATAAACTGAATCACTTGGTTGACACTACATAGCTCGATCAACACTATCACTATGAGCTTTGTAAAAAATGAATTTTCCTAACCAATTTAAAACACCTAAGTAACAAATAACTGATTCCATTTCACATGACAATGACTTCTATTAACTAAATCTAACTAGAAAGAAGTAACAATTTTCTATTCTATTTGCAACTTATATTCAACTGTTATAATGAAATAAATAAATGTATACATTACAAAACTTTTAACCATTACTAATTCATAACATGTTCAACTGAAAACAAAGTAACAACTATCAACTAATATATTCATTCAATTTATGCTTTTGGAAATCTAAACTATCTATTTATTCTTCCATGGATCTAGAGGTAAAAGTGCAAAAGAAACATATATAATAATGAAGAAATCCCTTTGTCATGTTGTTCAAGCCTCGACATTGGTGAGATGAGAAGAATTGTCATAGGCTTAACCTCCCAACCTCTATCCATACTTATCCCCACACATCCTAACTTAATAGAATGACCATCCCTACCATAGGATCAGGCTTGGGATGTTCTTAAGTCTAGCCATCCAAGCTACTTAGTGATTTGAGTGTCCCATCAATTATTCCTAAATAACTAAAGCTTACAAATAAACAAAAAAATCTCATGATTGGCACATATGCCTATAACTACCTTAATGATTTCAAATTGGGTTCATAAACTTGATCTCCACCACTTGACTTGACAACAAGTTTCATCATCAGGACATGCATGGGCTATTATGTGTTTTTTGTTTCATGGTTATTTATATCTGATTCAATTCTTGGTTCTTGTAGGTTATCTCCACCTCTTCACCATTCATGGCTTCTTTCCTGATGAATCCTAGGTGCTTGAAAAGTTTAAATTATTTTAATTACACCTCTTCACCTTCATGGCTTCTTTGCCAGTGAATTCCTTGGTGTTTGATCATTATGATATTAGTTACTTCTCTAAAGATTATTTCAAAAGGTGATATTCACATGCAAAGATATTGTTTTATGCAACTCAATTGAGTTCTCTAACCTCCAATAAAAAATTTAAGTAATCTCAAGGTCATTTTATTTAAATCAAAGAACAAGATATTGAGATTTATTCTTCTGGGTAAGACTGTGTGAGTTTTTTTGCATCAACATTTCGGATCATACTCAATGATGCACATTCTTAGCACTCTCATCCTGATGATGGATCATTGAGTATGATCTAAAATGTTGATCCAAAAAAACTCTCACACAATCTTACCTGGAAGCATACATCTTATTATCATGGATTGTGGAAATCTATTATCTTTAACAAGATATTGGTTTGTATCTAGTATTGATAAAGGATGGAGATTATGTATCTAACTACACCTTCTATAAGGTTCTCAATTCACAATATTCAACAAGTAATTTTAATGGTAAATATTCCTACATAGTACAACTGACATACAAAATAAGAAAATATGAAGGCCGACTAAATTTGGGTAGCAAGAAAACACGTGACCTGAATGATGGCTTAGGTTTCTCTATCCACTGACCAGTATTCTTGACCTTCCATTGTATACTGCTCTACTCAAAACTCCTAACACAATTGGCCTTAGAAGAAAATTAGAAATTAATTGGTTTTTGGGGTTGGGAAATGGTTATATGCTAAAACGTTATTCACTAGGCTCGATATCAGGACATAGAAGATTGGAAAGAATAGAGAAGAAATGCAAAATGGAAGAAGGTGTCTCCAAATGGACTCATGGTGTACATTTTAATGGTCAGCTGTGACCTTTTGGCTACCATCAGTTATCAAGAAGATTTTTTGAATTCTTCACAAATTCAAATTTAAAAAGGAGAAAACAAAGAGGAAAAAGAATTAAAAAGTTCAAGAGTTTAATTTTAATTTTATTATTATTATTATAAGCTCTTATGTATGTTAACATATGTATATCAATGAGGTGACATCAATAGATTATATAATTATAATTTATTGGTGCCACTTCATTTTAATAAATATGTATTCGTATTTAAGAGTTTATAATAATGATTAAATAAGAAAATTTAATAATAAATCTTCAAAGGTATGAATTATATTTAATTTAGATTATTTTAAGTTTTTACTATATTGTTTTCCTAATAGCTCATGCGGTCCCTTAATGTAACCTGTGGTCAAGTCTTCGTATCCTTTCTAAGGAAATTTTAGGTCATACCTATCAATCTTGATGACTGTACCAATCAACCATCCACTTTTGATGATCCTATTTAGGAACGCTTCCCCTCTCTTCGGTCTTCTTCTTGCAACCACCCAAGCAAAGAATTCTCACAAAGACATTAATTCAAAAATAAATAAATTTATATATATTGATCATTAATTCTAATCAAACAATTGTCAATCATCTAATGACAGTTATAGTTGCTTGCTTATTTTCATCAATGTCTATAATAACTAACTCATTTCACATCATCATGAAAGAAATAATGCATTATCTCTTGGTACAACGTATATAATTAACTAACTCGTTTCACATGATCAAGAAAATAATAATTCATTAAACCAATGGTTATGATCAAATTTAAAATTAGGGAAAAATTTGAGATGTAACATACCCAGCCCCTTAAATTTTTAATCATGCTCAATGAACATAATAAAAAAACTTAAGTAATACTTAGTCAATTTATATAAGAAGAAAAAAAATATTCAATTTTTCAATTTTTAGAGAAAAGATAGGGTTATCTTTGAAAAATGTCATGATAATCCTTCTAGGTGGCATTATCCTCAACATACTGGTCCCACTAGACCTCGCATTAAGTCACTTCTTGACTTTATAAGTGTAGTTTATGTACCTCAAGTATTCTGAGTGGTCTTACCTCTACCACCCCTGGTTCTCACACCTACAATAATTTCCAATCAATCATATATTCTTGGTGGGTAATATACTTTTAAAGGTATGACACATGGAAGACACCATGCATCATAGCAAGGGATGGTGGTAAAGCAATCCTGTAAGCTACTGGGGTCACAACTTTCAGAACTTCAAAGGGTCCCACATATCTGAAGGCTAGCTTATAGTTTATTCAAAACTTGATAGTATTTTTCTGATGTCTAACCCTTAGTAATACCTTGTCCCTTACTGGGAATTCTCTAGGCATTCTTTTGGCATCAGCATAACTCTTCTATCTATTATTAGCTTCCTTTAACCTTTGATGAATCTGGATTGCCTACTTCTCCATCTCTTGAAGCATTTCAGGCCCAACAATGATTCTATCTTCCGATTGATTCCAACTCACTAGAGTTCTGCACTTATGACCATACAAGGCCTCAAATGGAGCCATTCTAATGGTGGATTGATAGGAGTTGTTAAATGCAAATTCTACTAAGGGTAAATATGTTTCCCATTGGTACTATTAGTCCATATAGTATACTCTTAGGAGATCTTCTAATACTTGATTTACCCATTCTGTTTAACCATATGTCTCATGATGATAAGTTGAACTAATGTTTAATTTAGTACCCAAGGCTATAAATAATGTTTGCCAAAATTTGGAAGTTATCCTAGCATCTCTATCCAAAATAATTTTCTCTAGAATCCCATGCAACCTAAAAATCTCTTTCATAAATTTATGGGCAATCTCTAGTGCTCCATCAATTAAATTTCTTGGTATGAAATGAGAAACCTTTATCAATCTATCAAGCATGAACAAGATAGTGTTGTGTCAATTTCATGTCATAGGTAATCCCTGTATGAAATCTATGGATATTACTTGCCATTTCCACTCAGGTACCTCATTAGGGTGTAACAAACTTGTTGGGTACCAATGATCTACTTTTACTCTCTAGCATTCCAAAGAACCTGCGACAAACTTGATTATCTCCCTTTTCATCCCTTTCCAAAAATATAGAGGTTTTATATTAGATAGCATTTTTGTTACTCTTAGATGTCTTGAATATGGGGCTAAATGAAATTCACCTAAAATCAGTCTTCGGAATTCATGGTTGTTGGGTACATAGATTCTATGGTGATATCTTAATAATCCATCCTCTTCTAAGGTAAACACTGAACACTTGGTATCTTGTGGGTCTCTGATAAGAGCTAGGCTGATTTCTACATAAAACTCATCACACTCTAAGTGTCATAAGATTTGATCTCTTAGCCTAAAGTCTATAGTAGTTATTGCCAAGATGTGTCTTCTCTAGCTTAGGGTATCTGCCACCTTATTTTCCTTGCCTTTAATGTAACTTATATCAAACTCATAATCTACTAAGAATTCCAGCCATCTTCTTTGTCTAGCATTAAGATTTAGTTGGGTGAAAATATACTTCAAACTGTTGGTATTTCCAAGACCATAAAGAACACAATAATCTATTGTCACTTAGGTTTGCACCCTTGTCCAAGGCCTATGCATGAGGACAACCTAGTGAAACATGGAAACAACCTCCAAGCTATGGGACTTGAACTATGAGGTTGAGTCTCTAGAGAAGGCCAACTTCCTCTTACTATCAGGGTGCACCTAACTACTCTTGGAAGGAAAAGGGGAAGGAGGAGATGCAGAAAACAACTCTACCCTACCTAAACTACGAAGGTGATGCACAAAAATAGAGTGTTCAGACCCATTTCTGCCCATATATGCACTATTGAACTAGAATGAAACTAAGGATATATACATATAGGCTTGTTTTGATCTAATAACCTCATGCAGATCAAGAAGAACAACTGAATAACACAAGGAAAGAGGAATCTCACTTATATATTATCTAGTAGGCAAGAAAAAGATACAGTATGCAGGTTACATATCTCGACAATACACCAATGAGAGGCAAAAGGGATGCACAAACACATCAATGGCTGAGAGGGATAAAATAGAGAATCATTCGGTTCAAAGGCATAGGGAATGTTACACTGAGAGTTGCAGAGCAATATCAGAGAAATAAAAAAGAGTCGACCCTTGGAAAAGATTACAAAATTGCCTTTATAGTTCAAGCATAACTGAGGAAAATGATTCTGCATTAACTGCTCAACTACTACCATTGAACCCCAAAATATCTGATCAAAGATCACACTCAAGCATGGTTCTGAAGTACAAAATTAGATATTCGACTGAAAGAATGCCTCAAGTAGACAGAAGTGATGCCAATGAATTATCCTGACATAGTAGATGGATCAACTAAGATGGTGGAGTGTTTCCCTATGCTTTGCATTCATTTTAGGTAGGTCAAAATTGATCGCGAAGATTAGATCACAAGATAACCTTGATCATTTTTGCTTCCTGGTTCATGAATCAACAGGGTTGAAGCAAGTCAAACAGGCTATACGAGCCAGCTGGGTCATGCAGGCCAATCACCTTTCTTCACTCCACCACCTAGGGAAGTCTTTCGTGGTTGACCTTCCGTCATTGAACTTGCCATGCCACCCTTGCAGATATTCATATTAACTATGAAAATTACATTAACTGCCAGCCATCGACCGTCCTTTCTGACCGGGCCAACGAGACATGTGTTAATAAGGCACTGTGTCGCCAACATAAACCTTGAGCAACTTACCCATAGCGAGGTGGTGATGACCATCGATCAGCCTAGATTCGATGATCATGAAGACTCATCATACTCCATACTGTCCTTACCCCAAGCCCATCATATTTGGCACCACCTCTGCAACTGTTGTCATATCCAACCAACACCTGGCAACACCTCAGTGATCGCACCCTGGCGAGACCTGGTCCCATTGACACGTGGCGACTTGTCGCTACATCACTATGGTAAAGATCGCACATCTTCGCCATGGTGATATGGCAATATTCTTTGATCTTCTCTAATCTAATGGCCATGAAGACCCACCTTCCTACAACCTTCCTCCCTCATAATTCACTAGGCTCGTGGTACATGTGGCACTTCCCTGTTGGTATGTCGGTCATTTGATCCCTACTGCGCTGGCGGGATGAAATACGATCCCACCAGGACACGTGGCACCCTATCGCTACGTCGCCGATGTTATCTCCTTAGCAATTTTTGATGGTGAGATAGCGCCAACCGTAGATCTTTGTAGATCTGACGATCGTAAAGACTCACCTCTTGACTGTGTTGGCTTAACTGAAGATTTGGTGTACATGGCTCCCTCTGATTCGCCTTTGTGACACTGGACTCTGCCAACTGGGTAGATGAAGTACCTGACGTAACCCAACTGCTTGCCTGAAACCTCACTGCCGAACATGCTGACTCACCATTGTCAGCACATCTTTTTCGACGGGTGCTATGTTGCCATGGAAATTTTTGGGTCAACGTGTGATAGCGACATAGCACCTACGGCACCGCAAAACATTTCCAACCCACACTAAAACTTTTCTGACCTGCGCCATCCTCTGCCCTGCAAGCTGGACCCACCAGACACCTGGCGCCCTGTCGCTACATCGCTATAGTAACCCTCACACAACTTCATCATAGCGAGATGGCGACGACCATTGATTGGCATTGATCTGACGGCGGAGAACTTGTGAGGCGTAAAAATATCATAAGGTTCAGAACTTAGGTAATTTTGATATCTTTGTGGGTATTAAAATATTAGTAATTGGGGAGGTGACCATTGGGCGGGGTAACATTCAAATTTTGAAACATGGTGGGGCAAACAAAATGTGGTAACATTCTAGCGACTCACAGGGGGCATGAGCTTGCTCGATGCATAAGACCAGTGCCTGTAAAAAATCCATTGGGCTATGGAGTCAAAAATGGGTCTGAAAGGTACAAATCTGAGAACTGCAAAACCCTAAACCTTTTTTGCAAGGAAATCAAAACATTACAAAACCCTAGATCTGCCCTTGTAACTGAAGCAAAAAAAAACTTCCTCTACAACCTGAGACTGTCAAAACTTCGGATGCTGGCAACTCAAAAGGAGAACCCTGTGCATGCACACTTCTTGAAAGGTAGGAAATAACAGAAAAGGAACTAGAATAACTATGTACATGGATTCACAATCTTCATCAGAAGCAAGCTTTAAGATTAATCCCATTGACTGGGATGGGCAGAACTTCACCGTTGGGTCTGCTTAGTTGGAATGCATTAGCCTGTTTGCAACTGGCAATTAGGTAAGGACCACCCCACAATGCATCAAACTTAGAATGTCTTCCTGGTTTTTCCCTATTAGCATCCCATTTCAGAACTAGATCCCCTCTTTAAAAGTCCTGTCCCTGGCCCTCCTATCGAAATTCCTTTTCACCTGTTGCTAATGCAACTCTAGGGTCTTCATAGCTTTATCCCTTTTTTCTTCTAGCTCCATCAGCTCTGCCATTCTTACTAACATGGAACTATCTTCAATCAATTCTAGCTGATGAGCCAACTCCAAGCAAGGGAATTCCAGTGAAATTGGGATTCTAGCCTCCCTACCATATACCAGCACAAAAGGTGAATTCCCAATAGATCTCTTGGGTGTTATTCTATCAACCCACAGAGCAGTCTTTAATTTTTTATGCCAGACCCTCTGATTGTCTTCTATTGTCCTCTTCATGATTCTGATCAGATTCTTGTTGGAAGACTCAGCCAAACCATTTCCCTGGGGATAATAATTTGATGATGTGCTCAAGTAGATATTGTGATTCATTGCCCATGCAAAAATCTGGGTTCCAACAAAAGATTTAGCATTATTCGAGATGATAGTAGAAGGAGCACCAAACCTAGATACAATCCCATCGAGGAACTCAACCACTGATGGTTCTATGACATCCTTCAAGGCAACTGCCTCTATCCATCTAGTGAAATAATCAATAGCAGCCAAAATCCATTTATGACCTGCACTAGATGGAGGGTTAATAGGGCCTATAAAATCCAACCCCCACTGGGTAAAGGGTTGATCCACCTAAATAGGATGAAGGGGGAGAGCTGCAAGCCTTTGTTTTCCTGAAAAGAAAGCACATTTCTCACATTTTCTCACATACCTATAACAATCATGGAACAAAGATGGCCAATAATAACCAACCCTCATGATCTTCATAGCAGTTGTTCTTGTAGAGAAATGGCCGCCATTAGGGCCATCACGAAGTTCTTTAATCATCCTTTCAGCCTGGTCCTCTTCAATGCATCTCAACAAGGTCCCATTAAAATCCGTCCTGAATAGGATACCATCAACTACAACATAGGGAATGGACTGCAATCTATATTGTCTTCTTTTAGCTCTGTCCAATCCCTAAGGGTATCCATCCCATGATAAGAAGCTCTTCATATTATTTATCCAGCTCTTTGGGCCGTTAACATTTCCTTCCTCTTGTTGCTCTGTTAATACCATAGCAGCCTCTTCATCAGAATCCTGACCTGATAACATTTCTTTGCACAATCCTCTCCCTCTTACCAGCTTGGTAATCTGAATATCAACATCATATTCCATTACCCTAGTGATCCATCTAGCTCTCTTTTCGCTGATATCCTTGCTTAACAGAAAATATTTTACACTAGCATGGGGCACCAACAAATTGATCCTATTGTGGGATAAGAGGTGCTTGAATTTCTTCAAAGCTTTGATGACTGCAAGGGCTTGCTTCTCAACAAAGCTATACTTATCTTCATATTCTTTGAGCCCTTCACTAAAGAAAGCTATGGGCTACTCCTCATCCTTGCCATTTGTTTGAGTCAAGACAGCAGAGATACTCGACTCACCACCTAAAGTGTAGAGGATGAAATCTTCCTCAAAATTTGGGTTCATGAGAGTAGGGGTTGAGGCTATGGCTGTCTTGATCTCTTCAAAAATCTCCTTCCCCTCCTTGGTCCATAAGAAAACCATGTCTTTCTTAAGCATTGATGTAAGAGGTTTCACCATGGTAGCGAGATTAGGGATAAACCTCCTCACAAAGTTTATTCTACCAAGGAAACTTTGCAGCCCCTTCTTGTGTTTAGGAAGATGAAGGGAAAGTATTGCCTTTGTTCTTTCTGGATCAATGGTCAGACCATCCTTAGATACAATGTGTCCCAATAATTTTCCTTGGCTTGTAGCAAAGACATAGTTGGCTGGGTTGAGGGAAACCCCAAACTCTCTACATCTTAGAAATACCTACCTTAGATGATCAAAATGATCTTCTACATCTTTTGAATATATAGTTATATCATCAAGGTATACTAAGACAAACTTATCAATTAATTTTTTGAAGGCCATCTCTATTGCCTTCTGAAATGTGGCGCCTGCATTTGTTAGTCGAAATGGCATCTTGTAGTAAGAATAGGTGCCCCATTTAGTAGTAAATGTTGTTTTATGTCTATCAGATTCTTTAACCAGCACTTGGTTGTAACTAGAGAATCCATCAAGAAAAGAGAATCTCCTTGACCAACTGACCTTGGATAGGATTTGCTCCATTGAAGGGAGAGGATGGTGATCTTTAAGAGAAGCCTGATTAAGATCCCTAAAGTCCACACACAATCTGATTTCCCCATTCTTCTTCCTTATAGGGACAAGGTTAGCTACCCATGATGAGTGTTTAACAGGAAATATTATATTGGCCTCTATCAACTTGGATAATTCTTTTTTCATTAGGGGCTCAATCTTAGGATTCACTGGCCTCTATTTTTGCCTTACTCGTTTGGCCTTATCAACTAGATCTATAGTATGCTGAAACAAACTAGGGTCAAACCCTTTTAAGTCATCATATGTCCAAGAAAATACATCATTAAATTCTTGACATAATTGAATGAAGATTTTTTGCTCAGTTTTAGAACATACCTTCCCCATATTTAGAGATTTTCCATCAGCAATTGTAACTGGGGTATAATCATCCTTTTCTATAGCTAGATTTATTCCTTTGCCTCTTGTTTGTTCATCAGGATTAAAAACACTCTCCAAAGTAATGAGACCCTTGGGCAACTTGTTAGAACTAAGGTGAATGATCTGATCACCATACTAATCTTGCAGCCTTGACTAGTTTGTATCTGAGAATTCTACCTCATTCTGCAAGAAACTCACAATTTGCTCATCAGAGTCAAACACTTGCCAATGAGTGTTGTTTTCAGGGATGGTAGGCCTCACTACCACCCTAATTTTTTGCTTCTTCTCCTCCTCAAGATTACTTGGTACATCATAAGCTACACCCACTGCTGCAAGTCTATCACCATGTTTATTTTCTTTCCTAGGAATGCTCTGAATATTAAATGCATTGAAACCCTCAAGCAAATCCCAGACTCTGTGTTTGTAAGACTTGAGCAAGCAATTTTTGGTGATATTTTGGCCTCTCACCTGATTCACTACCAAGTCACTGTCTCCATATACTTTCAAGGCTTGGATTCCCCTCTTTTGGGCAAGTAAGAGACCTTGAATCAAGGATTCATACTTGGCCACATTATTGGTGCAACTGAATTGGAGCCTGAAGGAGAAGTAGTATCTTATTTGTGTAGGAAAGACCAACATAACATTGGCCCTTGATCCATTTCTATTCCTTGAGCCATCAAAGTACATAATCCATATTTCATGTATATCATCATTAGTCCCAACAAGATCAGGGACTTGAGCCTCTTTCTCTATTATGCAATATGTACTAAGGCCTGTCTCAAGAATTTATGACATAGGCTCAAACTGATATGCATTTACCCACTCATCCAAGAATAAATCAAGAATCTCTGCTATGGAAGTGATAGGCTCATTTACTATGTCATTTTCATCCATCTCTAGAATAGGGCAATTCATATTGATGAATTTGGGAGTGTAAGATTCGGTGTGATGAAGGGCTTGAGGTTCTGCTCTAATTGAGGCATTGGCTCCATATTTGGTCTTAAATGACATATATGACCAATTAGAAGATATGAATCCACCAATCTGAGCAGTGAAGTCTCTTGAAAGACAGATGGCAAAATAGGGCTTGACTTCAGCAACAGATATATCTTGAATCACAGTGCAACCGGGGCATGCATGTAGGGCCATCTCTACATTCCTAAGGATACCTATGGTTTTGATAGTACTACCATCTAGTTGTAACACATCCCTAACAATGGGCTCATATTTCATCCCTAAAGCATTAGCAACACACCTAGGCATTACTGAGCTACTAGCCCCTAAATCTATCATGCAATTGTGGACTAATTTGCCTCCTATAATCAGGGAAACATAGAATGGGGGAGGTCTAACCCTTTTATTTTTCTCCACATCCCTTACTAGTTGTACTAGACTTGTGGCATTCTCCATGATAGATGGCTGATCCTTGAGTTCAATCTTCTCTAATTCTTGTTGCAGCATCCTCTTCTGCATTGGTATGGTAGCAACAGCATCCCACATAGAGATATTCACATTGGTTTTCTTCATTTGCTCTACCACACTGAAAGGTGCATTAGGAACTTTAGTAGAAACTTTGGGAGCTGCACTTATACGAGGTTGACGTGGGGCAACATAAGGGCCACCTACATCTTTCTTTCTTGGATCTTGCTCTTGCTGTTGTGAAGTACTTGCTTGTTCATTTGCTGCTTGTATATGAGGTGTAGCACTCGAAGTTGAGGCCTGCTTAGGAGAAAGAGGGGTAGCATGTTCCATAGCTCTCTTCCTGCTCCTTGTGTTATGAGCAACAGAATCTTGGTTTATATTACAATGCTCCCCATCCTGATGATTCATGAAAGAGCAATCATCACATCCTTGAATATATAATGCCTCCCTAGGATGATCCTCCTTGTATGATTTCTTTGCTGAGGTTTTTGGATAGTTAGGGCCATATAAGATTCTGCCTTTTGGCACATGCAATAGGTATAAGAATAGTTGCAAGAAGGGCAAAAATCTTGATCTTGGGCCAAGTTATTTTGAGGGACTATGGCTCTGTTCTGATTGGAGCTTGAAGCAGAAGCATGACTATTTTGCCTACCTTGATCAAAGGAGCTATTCCATTGATTAGGAAGCATACCACCACTTGGATCTTGATATTGCAGTTTGGGAGGCTTGCCACTTTGAGCTTGTTGCCTTTCTAAGGCCACCACCTTGTTACTCATCTTTTGTATCATAGAGAGACTATCCTCTAATCTCTTCCCTTGGTCCTTCAACTCCCTCCCCTACTCTTGTAATTTTTTATCCAGGGTCTTCTCTCTTTTATCTATATTCAGCACTAGACCTTGGAGCATTACTTTGAGCTCATCTATCCCATTTGAGGATGTAGAAGCTCGAGGGACTGGAGTAAGGGTTTGTGATGTAGAAGTTGTAGGAAGAGGGGCCATTGCTGGTTGGTGATTAGGAACATCAGGAAAGAAAGGCATAGGGGGCCTTAGAGCAAATTTTCCTCCTTGTATTAGGATGTTCTCAGCTTTTATGGCTATCTCATAAGCATTAGGCAAGGTATCCCCTCCCATAGTTTGGATTGTAGTGGCAATATCACTGTCAAAAGCTCTAAGGTAATGCAAGAAGGCATTACCAGGGGTAGGTTTCACTGCAGTAGGTATTCTATCCAATGTCTTTTGGAATCTATAATTAAAATCAGTCATACACTCATGGGGGGCTCTTTTTATTGTAGTCAGCTGCTCTAATAGTGACAAATGGTCACTCTTATCCTCAAAATGTTTACATAATCCTGCTCCTAGTTCATCCCAATTAGTTATAGAACCATGAGCTAAGCCCCTATACCACTATAATGCTTTTCCTTTTAAAGATGAGGCTAGAAGTCTGACAACAACATCATCCTCTGTAATACCATGAATATTATAGACATTTGCTACTTCTTGGATATGCTCTAAAGGGGAGATAGAAGTCTCACCAGTAAAATCAGGTATGCTTTTAGTGCAGATACTAGTATATCATGTCTTTGGGCTAACAACAGAGGACTTCCACCATTAAAGGTGGAAAAAGCATGAACTCTTGGCTGTGCCATATAAACAAGTGTTCTATTAATGAGCGTTGATGGCAATCTAGGCTGAGTTTGAGTAGTAGGAGGAGTAGAGGCGGACCTTACAGGTATATTAACTATTTCTTCACCCCTAACTGGTGGTAATGAAATTCTAGTCCTCCTTCTTCTAGGATTTGAAAGGGAAAGCTCTTGATACTGAAATTTACCTCTAGAAGATACCCTTGTTTCAGCTCTAGGCATGAATCACTACAACTTTGGCCTGGAACCAGGTTTGTTGATGTTCAGAGTCGCCAAGTACTTTGAAGGACCAACCTCTTGAAGGCTTGAATACTGAAGCCAACACTACCTCTTTAGCATTAATCTCTAAAATTCTTCCTTCTTTGACACCAGTAGACTTTAAATCTTCAATAGGATTGTCCCACTAGGCATGCCAAAAACTGTTGTCACTTAGGTTTGTACCCTTGTCCAAGGCCTATGTGCGAGGACAACCTAGTGAAACATGGAAACAACCTCCAAGCTGTGGGACTTGAACTGCGAGGTTGAGTCTCCAGAGACGATCAGCTTCCTCTTACTATCAGGGTGCATCTAACTACTCTTGAAAGGAAAAGGGGAAGGAGGAGATGCAGAAAACAACTCTACCCTACCTAAACTATAGAGGTGATGCACCAAAATAGAGTGTTCAGACCCATTTCTACCCATATATGCACTATTGAACCAGAATGAAACTAAGGATATATACATACAGGCTTGTTTTCATCTAATAACCTCATGCAGATCAAGAAGCACAACTGAATAACACAAGGAAAGAGGAATCTCACTTATATATTATCCAGTAGGTAAGAAACAGATACAGTATGCAGGTTATAGATCTCGACAATACACCAATGAGAGGCAAAAGGGATGCACAAACACATCAATGGCTGAGAGGGATAAAAAAGAGAACCATTTAGTTCAAAGGCACAGGGAATGTTACACTGAGAGTTGCAGAGCAATATCAAAGAAATCAGAAAGAGTCGACCCTTGGAAAAGATTACAAAATTGCCTTTATAGTTTAGGCATAACTGAGGGAAATGATTCTGCATTAACTGATCAACTACTACCATTGAACCTCAAAATATTCAATCAAAGATCACACTCAAGCATGGTTCTAAAGTACAAAATTAGATATTCAACTGAAAGAACACCTTGAGTAGATAGAAGCGGCGCCAATGAATGATCCTGATACAATGATGGATCGACTGAGATGGTGGAGTGTTTCCCTATGCCTTGCATTCATTTCAGGTAGGTCGAAATTGATCACGAAGATCAGATTGCAAGATAACCTTGATCATTTTTGCTTCCTAGTTCATGAATCAATAGGGTTGAAGCAAGTCAAATAGGCTATACAAGCTAGCTGGGTCATGCGGGCCAATCACCTTTCTTCGCTCTGCCACCTGGGGAAGTCTTTCATGGTTGACCTTCTGTTATCGAACTAACCATACCACCCTTGCAGATATTCATATTAACTATGATGATTACATTAACCGCCAGCCATTGATCGTCCTTTCTGACCAGGTCAACAAGACATGCATCAACAAGGCACTGTGTCATTAACATAAACCTCGAGCAACTTACCCATAGCGAGGTGGCGACGACCATCGATCGGCCTAGATTGAACGATAATGAAGACTCTTCATACTCCATACTTTCCTTACCCTGGGCCCATCATATTTGGTGCCACCTCTACAACTGCTTTCATATCCAACTGACACCTGGCAACACCTCAGTGACCGCACCCTGGCGAGACCTGGCCCCACTGACACGTGGTGACCTGTCGCTACGTTGCTATGGTAAAGATCACACATCTTCGCCATGGAAATATGGTGATAGTCATTGATCTTCTCTAATCTAATAGCCATGAAGACCCACCTTCCTACAACCTTCCTCCCTCATAATTCGTTGGGCTCGTGGTACATGTGGCACTTCCTTGTTGGTCTATCGGTCATTTGATCCCTACTGCACTAGCAGGATGAAATATGGTCCCACTAGGACACGTGGTGCCCTTTCGCTACGTCGTCGATGTTATCTCTTGAGCAGTTTCTAATGGCGAGATAGTGCCAGCCATAGATCTCTGCAGATCTTATGATCGTAAAGACTCACCTCTTGACTGTGCTGGCTGAACTGAAGATCTGGCGCACGTGGCACCCTTTGATTTGCCACCGTGATACTGAACTCTACCAAATGGGTAGATGAAGTACCTGACGTAACCCAACTGCTTGCCTGAAACCTCACCACCAAACATGCTAACTCACCATCGTCAGCACATCTTTTTTGACGGGCGCTATGTCACCATGGAAATTTTTGGGCCAGCGCATGATAGCAACATAGCACCTACGGTGCCGCAGAACATTTCCAACCCGCGGCATCCTCTACCTTGCAAGCTGGACCCACCGAACACATGGTGCCCTATTGCTATGTTGCTATAGTAACCCTCACACAACTTCATCATAGCGAGATGGCGATGACCATTGATCGGCCCTGATCTGATGGTGGAGAACTTGCGAGGCATAAAAATATCATAAGGTTCGAAACTTAGGTAATTTTGATATCTTCGTGGGTATTAAAATATTAGTAATTGGGGAGGTGACCGTTGGGCAGGGTAACATTCAAATTTTGAAACTTGGCGGGGCAAACAAAATGTGGTAACATAACCTAAGGATCATTTAATTCTCATAAATAGCTACTTTTTCTTCAAATCTAGACCCAACTTCAACAAAATCAAGAAAAGTTTTCTCCTCTTTAGGCTCTATAGAACCAAGTGGGTATACCTATGGGATGGAATATTTTCAATTTGATACTACATACACTCTTTACTTATTCTATGACAATTCACAAAATACACATCCCTTATAACCGATTTGGTCACAATTCTTCATAGTTTTACAAATACCTCTAGGCCATAATAGCTAATAAAGACTCATAAATTAGATGCAAACAAGTGCTAACTAGCTTTGATGTTCTTCAATAGTAAAGTAAAATAGATTTTCATTTTAAGATTGATGCTTTTTTATGATCTATCCATCTATAGACTAGATTAACTAGACCAGTGCCTCATCCATTGGGATTTAGAGTTCATTCAATTTATAGATCTAATTGATTACATTACAACCAATATTATCAACAATTCTTACTGAAATTCATTCTTACATACATCCTTCCTATTACCATGGAAACCTTATCAACTTCACCAAAGAATTTATTTAATTCATTGAGTCAATAACAATAATGAATTGACATATAACCTAAATTGAATTGCATTCAATTGGACAAGCTTTGCTTATATAGCATCAAAATGACTAGGTAATAACAATGGAGACAAAATTTAGGAAGAACAAATTTGGGGACAGTTCATATTTGTATTAATTTCATTTGAAAATTATATACAATTGAAATAACTCAGAATGACTCAAGAAAAGACACTAGAATCATGTAACATCAATGTATTCCCATATATTTGTAGAGAAAATACATCACAAAGCTTGCACCAATAAATTGGATCAACCAATACTCAGTATAGACTAAAATTATGTAATAAATTAGACCCTTTCTCTAGAACTAGGATCTCACTTATAAAGGGTGAGATGCAACAAGCTTCAAGCATAAAGAATTGACAACTGTCCTTCAGACACAATATATTTATATTTGATGCTATCACAAAAAAACAAAAAATTATGGAACAGAAAAACTTTATATCAAAGTATTCTTCTTGGTTGGCCCATTTTTTGTTACATCTTTAAATTCTATTAATACCATGATTGTCTTTTGTTCTATTCTAAATCCTTGGAATATGTAGTTATCAAGTTTGCCAATGATGTGTCTAGTTTTGATGTTTGCAAGTTTACTTCAACTTAGGAATCTCTACTCGCATCATCATGAACTATTAGTGTAACAGTTATTTTTGAGTCTTTAACTGGCACATCATCAATTTGGTTCTCTAGAATAGCAATTATAATTAGTTGCTTTATTTCTATTGTTGATCATTAACTATATCAAAAAAATTCTATATTTGATCAAATCACAAATTGATGATAGAGATACACAAGGAAGTAACATCATTATCCCTCTCCTTCCATTTCTACATAGTGGGCTTCAATGTATCTTCATCTCTTCTTATTTCATCCCACATCTCTAAGATTCCTACCAATTGATTATAGGAAGTTGGCCAATCAATCCTATCTACTAAGTACGAAATTGTTTTCTTGAGTTTTCCTCATCTTGATTATTTAATTCAATATGCATTTCCCATAGTTTATTCTTCCCTCTTTGAACTCTTCAACAATATAAAACTTAGGTCTCTATGGGGTATCAAGCAATTCAATAATGGGGGTAGACTTGAATGGTTCAATTGGAGGGTGAGGATACACAATCCTTGGTCTACTAGATTCTCTCAGTTTCCTCTTTTTGATCTTTTTATCCATCTGGGAAATTTGATTTTCCAATAGCTTTATCCTTTTTCCTCTTTCCTCATATGCCTTAATTATTTCTTCAAACTTGGCATTGAGCTCTAGGAATTTACTCTTTTCTTTCCCAGCTACCACACTCCCAAAAGATAACATTTCTTGATTCATTTTA
The DNA here is from genome assembly GCA_028749045.1 of Cupressus sempervirens. Lineage (NCBI taxonomy): Eukaryota > Viridiplantae > Streptophyta > Pinopsida > Cupressales > Cupressaceae > Cupressus > Cupressus sempervirens. Next base: position 240,090,166 of record CM053786.1, on the reverse strand, counting down.
GTGACCTTTTCACTATCAATTCCATCTTCTTTGTACACTATGAGTGTACTAGTATGCTCAACACTTGAAATCTCTTCAATTCTAGTCTTATTTCTCTTTTCAATGGACCAGATCACCAAATCCTAGTGATCATTGCTGAAATTCACCCCTCTATGTGCTTGTAATATTCCTTCCTGAATTTTATACTGCACATATTTCTCCTTTCTAATGGAATAAAAAATCATAGCATTAGCTATGTCCCATTCTGGCAGAATAAAAACTCCCGATTCTCTAGCTAGCTATCTCCTGGCCTCAGGTGTTAGATGGGAAAAGTCTTCCAAAAAATTGTCTTTTATCTCTTCCTTAATTTCAAAATCCAATTTTTTTGGTTGCTTTTTTTTTTATTTTTTTACACTTTTCCTCAAAATTTCCTATATTTCTCCTCCACAAAAATTGAGCAAAGGCCCTAGATTTAACAAAATTTTCATCTTCTATAAACTTTTGGGATGCCTGTGTAATGATGGGATCTATCTCCTTACCTTTGTAATCAGCAACTGTGAGGTCAAAGGATGGCATAGGAGGCTCCTCAGGCACTCCCCTTTCTAAATCAGCAATAGTGACAATGATGTCTCCCTCCACTCCAATTTGCCTCAATTGCTGTCTTAGAGAGGCTTCATCATCTATTCTGAGTGGGGTTTGGGATGGTGAATACTCTCCTACCCAAGAAGAGGATCCCTGTTCTAACCTTTGTCTCCTAGGGGTACTTGTGTCAGGTGGACTCTATGATCTTGGCCTTTTGTAAGGGGGAATGTGTTGTATATTTTGAGCCATAATGTATCAAGCCTTCCTCTATAGTGTATACTAGCTTGGAGTCACCACCATTATGCAATTTATTCTTCTTTCCACCTTTGCAGACTTATCTATATATGCTTTAACTAAGATGCTCTTCTTCTCATTCAAAGTATGCATTATCATAGCAAAATTATTCATGAGTTTATTCATTTTATCTTCCCAATATTTCTTATCTGCTAAGGGCTTATAGTTGGGCTCAAAAGCATTGATAAATTCTAAAACTTTACTAAAAATTACCCACTTTTCTTTTCTAACTTCTTCTTCCTATAATTAAAATACATTTCTAATAATATCTTTAGGGAAATATACATTTTGTACAATAGCCTTAGCTTTGTTTCTCTCCCTAAGGAGGTCATAAAATCCCTCTGGATCAATGTATCTAGCATGGGATTGGGCCATGTGATATCTATCCAAAAATTAACTCAAATTTCTCCATCCTTTCTTAACAAAAAAAAACCACGTATAACAGTCACAACAGGGAAGAAAGTGCCTTTACCTTTGCCCAATATATCATTTTCCTCAATTGTTCCAATCTATGATAGCAAGTTTGCAATTCCTATCGTCAAAGGCACATGAAAAGGTAATACATGGGGTCTTCCCAAAAAACCATAAACTCTGATTACATTAGAAATAGGGTATGGGATTATATCCCCCCAGTTATGGCCAATCAATAACCCCTTGGCATGGTCCTTGGGTCTGATAAGCTCTAATAAAGGCTATGGGATTCTTGTACTATCTCATTTCAAAAGAAATATGAGCCTTGAAGCAAAGTATCTATCAAATTTGACATGGCTAGCATCTGTGATTTCCCAAGTCTTGTTAGCACTCCATAATTGAACTAGGAGCTTCACTCCATATTTTTCTTTTCCTAACTTCATTTCCTTGGAGAATAAAGTGACTCCCTTGTAAAGACATATGTACACTAACAAAAAATATTAAAAAAAAGGCCTATTCACCTTATTTTGAGTTATTCCAACTAAACCATTGTGAATTTCCTCAGCTAGGAAAGTAGCAAAATCAAGAATTGTGCTCATTCCAAATTGCAAGATCTGAGCCATCATGAAAACACTAGAGCCTTGGATATAATCTTGCTCATTAATCCCAAATATTTTATAGAGAGTAAAATATAGGGCTTGTACCCTAGGATTAAAATATTTCTTCATTAGAGGTTCTCGGGTATTAAGTGTAACTAGAGGTAGTGACCCAATTTTAACAATATGTTGTTGCAATGGTCCTACCCTCAAGTATACCCTTTGTGCATCATACCTTGCCTAAAATTCTTCCATATCAATTTTCTCATGGGCTTCCTAGTTAGGATTGAGTTTGAATACATCATTGATTAGGGCAGGTGAAACCCTAAAGAGGTTGTCTCCTACATGGTTTTCCACGATTCTAGTGACGGGGTCGTACTTCTTGGCCATATTAAATAATATGTCACTATCCAAAAATACCCTAAGAACAACCAATTTGCTAATGTCAAACTCCCAAACATTACTCAACGGGGTGTCCAAGTTGTATTCTAAAAACCATTTTTTGAATAATTCTAAACCCTCCACTAAAACCTATGCATCTCTTAGCTAATTGTCTTTGTCATAGAAACCCTCACCTACAACCAACCTAGGGTTTTAGGGATGAGTTCTCTCCCTTTTTTTATTTCATTCACAGATAGAGGTACTTGTTCAAGGAAATTATCATGAAAAGATCTTTCAATGTAATCTGTAAAGCTAGAAAATTCCTTTCAAGGAGGCATCTTAAATTCTTCTTAGCACAATTAATTTTTAAAATTTTTTTCAAGAGTTACAAACCACTTACTCACTGATTTCTACTTTTTTTCTCTGTGAATTGCTCTGTAGATTGCTAAAAAAACTTACAAAATCTCATGCCCTAGCTTTGGAAACCCTTGCACTCTGAGAAATTTGCAATTATGTGGCTCAATAATGGTGAATTTGCAAGTTATATCATGGCATTAAGGTTGCATGAAGTATCCTTGAATAGCATTAATGCCTAGATAATAGTCATTTTTGTGCTATGACTCAGATTTGAATTTTGATCCATCAATCACACAACATTAGATAACCTTGTTTAAAAATAAAAAACCTCCTTTAAAGTTTCAAAATCATTGCTACATGTCAAGCAGGTGCTTCCCCACTTTAGCTAAATCCCTTGCATCTTTGTGATGTAGTGAAGCACTGATCATCAATCTTCCAAAGGTTGATGATCAAGAAAAATCACTATATTTGGCAAATAAAGCTTTATAAAATGTGGCCTCATTGGTACATGCATGTCCAATTTGGCACATACATGTCATATTTCACCAATTACTATGCTCCAATTCATCAAACCTTTCCAGCCTGGCGTGACTCAAAAACTCCTTTAAAATTGGTCCCACTATGCTACATGGTGCATATGCACTTCCCCACTTTGCTTAAAGTTTAGTCATTTTGGAAAAAAGAGTAAGCGCTATCCATTGATCTATTTAAGATCAACAATGTTATGAAATTGTATCCTTTTGAGACCTAGTCAACTAGGTCAGCCAATAAAATGCTTCCTTTGTGCACTAGCATGTCTAGCAACCATCAACAACATAGAGTATGTCACAATCTTTAAAGACTACAGGTATGACATCAACACATGCCACACATCAAGCAGGTGCTTGCCTCCTTCACTTAAAAACCATGCATCTTCATGAAGTAGTGAAACACCCACCATTGATCTTCCTGAGATCAATGACTAAATGATGTAACATCAAAAGGGAGCCTGCTACCTTTTTCCAACCAATGACATTACAAGAAAATGAAACGTGCACTAATAGGTACTAACACTTATGTAAAAAGTATGACCAAGTACTGACAAGCCTTATTCTTTGGGGTGCATTGAAAAGCCACTGTCAGTAAGGGCTATGTGTCATCAAGGTGCTTGCCCACTTTGATTAAAAATCATGCAACTTCCCATTGTGGGCATGTGCTCACCGTCAATCTTAGAGAGATCGACGGTCAACCAAAGAAGACCACCACAGTTAAAAAACTTGATAAAATATTTAAGAAATATAACTATGGTTAGGGAAAGCTTAATGAATAAAACAATTTATTTAGTGGAATATAATAAAGTAATCTTTGCAGAAAAGAAAACTTAGGATAACTATATCTTGCTCAATTTAAGATTTGAATATTATATTTTTATTACCTTTTAAGGCTAGGGCACACAAACAAGGGTTTATAAGACCTTTAGGAAATCCAACTAGGGTATTTCACTATGAGGAACAAACTATCATAATGGGTGGAAAACTAGGCCAACATAAACCATGATGATTCAATCTGAGCTCAAAAGGTTTTCTGATTAGGTAATGTCTCCACATTTGCAAGGCATGCATAATGATTGCTAATTCAGGATCATGGGGTATGTAATTCTCCTCATAGTTTTTCAGTTTCCTAGATTCATAAGTAATAACTTATTCATCTTGCATCAACACACCTCTTAATCCTTCTCTGAATGCATCTGTTATAACTATGAACTACTTTTGTGGGTTAGGTACCCTTAGTATAGGTGTTGTAGTAAATTTTTCTTTTAGAAACTTGAAGGCTGACTGACACTTCTCTGTCTAGATAAATTTATTTCCCTTCCTCTGAAGCAAGATGATTAGATAGGCTATCCTTATGAAATTTCTAAAAAACTTTCTATAGAACCATGCCAGCCCCATAATGCTCCTAACTTTGGACACATTCCTAGGTATGGGCCATTCTTTAATTTCTTTTATCTTTGATGGATCTACTACTATACCCTAAGCTGATATGATGTGCCCTAGATACTAAATTTCCTTTTGATAGAAGGTGCACTTAGATAATTTCCCATATAGTTTATGTTCTCTTAATATTTGTAAAACTATTTCTAAGTGCCTTGGATGTTCTTCCTCATTCTTAGAATATATTAAGATGTCATCTATAAAGGCCAATACAAACTTATCCAAATAATCCTAAAATATGTTGTTCATTAAATTTATGAAAGTTGTTGGGGCATTGGTTAACCTGAATGACAACACTATGAGCTTGTAATGTCCATACCTGGTTTTGAATGTGGTTTTATGTATATCCTCATCCTTTATTCAAAGTTGATGGTATCCTGACCTCAAGTAAGTTTTTGAAAACACTATCACACCCTTCATTTGATCAAAAAGATCATCTATCCTTGGCAACGGGTACCAGTTTTTTAATGTGAGTTTATTGAGCATTCTATAATCTATGCATAATCTCATGGTTCTAGCAACTATAGCCCCCCTAATGGGCCCATTATTTTTTCCCCTATAATATTATGAAGTGGGGCCATTATTTTTCCCTTTTAGATTATATTATTCCATCCTTCTTCCTTATAAATAGCACTGGGGCTCCCCATGGTGAAACACTAGGCTAGATTAATTTCTATGTAGCATATCTTGAAGTTGGATCTATAATTCCATTAATTCTATAGTTGTCATCCTATATGGTGCTCGAGATATGGTTTCTTCTCCTAGTAACAAATCTATGGTGAAATCAAATGCTTAGGAGGGGGGTAATCTAGGAAGTTCTTCAGGAAACATGTCTTGATAATTCTTTAAAAATGGGTATTTTTCCTCGAAGGATTCTTTTAACTTTTATTTTATTTCCCCATCTTCATAAATGTAGTCATCTCCATAAGTGGTGGTTTTAGGTTCTCTTGTGTCCTTAATCCTAACTGCAAAAATCTCATAGCCCTTTCTCCCATATCTTTTAAGTTGCATTGCAGAAATCTGTTTTGATCTAATTTCATGCTTAATCCTTGTAATGCTTATTGGTCTACCTTGATCAGCCACATAGTTTATAGTTTTGGCAAGAAAATCTACTTTGGCCCTATGTTCACTGAGCTAATTGATTCTTATGATAATGTAGTATGACCCAAGGGGTGCTACATATAAGTTCAATTTCATTGAAAATTTTGGGAAGTCAACCTAAGGTTCAAATAAGCACTGGTCTACCTTAGCTCTTGACTAGTTTTCATAATCGACTATCCATGGTTTTCCATAGATCTAGATCTTTTTAGAAACCTATTTAATAGTCTAGGTGATATAAAACATTCAGAAGCTCTAGTATCAATTAAAATGGACATAGGGTTTCCATAGATCTTACATGGAGTTTCAATGGGGCCTATCTATTGTTTTTCCTATCTATTATCTAAGGCCATTTGAATCCTCTACTGAAAGACTTGCTATTGTTGTAGTAAAAGTGGTCATTGTGGCTAGCTAACATTGGGTTTACTGGGGCATCAGTTTGCATAATGATCTCCTCCATAGGTAAAACATCCTCCTAGTGGTCCCTTCTTTTCATTATTCTTGTTATTCTTATTGGCATTAGAATTTATTTTGACATCCTTAAACCCATTACCTTTTGACTCTAGTTTGTTGTATTTGTAATCTTTAAATCATCTTTTCTGAGGTCTGCATTCAACACCCTCTTAATTCTAGGTTGTCTTCCTCTTGTTGTCTTGGATGGAGTCATCCTTTCATTCTTGCTAAAAATCCTTCTATAGAGATTCTTCCATGGTTTAGAGAGTGAGAACATCAATAGCTCCTCCTATCCTATTGTTCAAACCCATGAAGAATTCCCCCACCTTCAAATTGATGTCTTGCTGATATGGTGACATGTATTTTAACAATCAGGTGAACTTCTCCTAGTACTTATGTACTGACATGTCTCCTTGTTTTAATTTTTGGAAGTCTAAAAGCTACTAATCATAAAAGGTTTGAGGCAGCCAACAGTTCTGAAAAATGTTCACAAATTTTTCCTAGGTGATCTCAGTGGTTCTAATGTTTTATTCAACATTGGTGTTTCCCCACTAGGTTGCAGCTTCTCCAATAAAAATATATATTCCCCAAAATACTTTTGAGGTTTTAGAGAAATTCCTAATCTCAAAATACTATTCCACCTCAGTTAACCAAGCTTCTGCTTCCTCCCCAAACTTAGAGCTGTAAAACTTTGGTGATTTTATTTTCTTAATGTCTTCTAACAAATCAGGCACTACCTCTTTCTTCTTTTGTTTTTCTGATTGCCTGGGAGAGGAGGTTTTGTTATGCTCAATCACTTCTATCTCCACTCTAGGTAGTGGTGAGGTTTGAGTTTCCTCATGGTTTTGCCCTATCGGAGTTGGCATTTCATTCATTCTTCTTTCCATGTTTTTAAACTTTAGTTGTGTTTCTTGCAAGATTTGAAGTAGCAAATCATTAGAAGATTGAGGGTTCTCATGAATTATATCTTGATTTACAATGTTCTCGTTGTTGTTCATTTTATGTTTATTATTCCCACTTGTTAATTTACAACTATGTCAATTAAGTGGAAGAAGAAGAGATTTTACAAAAAAAAGAAGTCTTGCAAACACATGCATTACAAATAACTTATTTTAACTTAATATTTCATTTCTTCACTTAGAGAAACCTTATTTGCAAAAATTTCCTCTATTGAGGATTTTTACATCAAAATAACATTTAGTCTTGCTTTACAACACTTGATTTTGGTTCAAACTGGTACATATCTCACACCATCCAAGATCTATGAAACTATAAAAGAGGATTTCTCTGCCAAGCATTCCAACTTTCAATTACCTTGTTTCTATATGTTACTTTTCTAGCAAGAGTCCATCTGACTCTTTCCTTCTTCATCCAATGAATTGCCTGATCTAGAGTTTTGTTGTCTCAGGGTATAGAACAATAGGTGTAGTCATATTTAGTCATGTTTTTAATGAGATAGGGAAAGATAGGGTGCTGAGTCTTCTTGCAAGGTGTTTTATGTACTTGCATCCTGTAGTTAGTCTAGAATTCTTTTAGGTTTCAAGAAGGTAGGGTGCCCTAGGTTCAGTGTCAAACCCAATGCTCTGATACCATATGTATAAAATGAATTTTCCTAACCATTTTAAAACACCTAAATAACAAATAACTGATTCCATTTCACATGACAATGACTTCTATTAACTGAATCTAACTAGAAAGAAGTAACAATTTTCTATTCTATTTGCAATCTATATTCAATTTTTATAAAAAAAATAAATAAATGAGTACATTGCAACATTTTTAACCATTATTGACTCATAACATGTTCAGCTAAAAATTAAGTAACAACTATCAAATAATAAATTCATTCAATTTATGCATTTGGAAATCTAAACTATCTATTTATTGTTACATGGATCTAGATGTTAAAGTGCGAAAGAAACATACATAATAATGAAGAAATCCCTTTTTCATATTGTTCAAGCCTTGACATTGGTCAGAGGAGAAGCATTGACATAGGCTTAACCTCCTAACCTCGGACCATACTTATCCCCACATATCCTAACTTAATAGAACGATCCTCCCTACCTTAGGATTGGTCTTGGGATGTTCTTACATCTATCCATTTGAGCTACCTGGTGGTTTGAGTGTCCCATCAGTTATGCCTAAATAACTAAAGCTTATAAACAAACAAAAAGATCTCATGATTGACACATATGCCTATAACTACCTTGGCCAAGGATTTCAAATTGGGTTCGTAAACTGGATCTCCACCACTCAACTTGACAACATGTTTCATCATTAGGACATGCATGAGCTATTATGTGTTTTTCATTTCATGGTTATTTATATCTGATTCCATTCTTGGTTCTTGTAGGTTATCTCCACCTCTTCATTATTCATGGTTTCTTTGCTGGTGAATCCTAGGTGCTTGAAAAGTTTAAATTATTTTAATTACACCTCTTCACCTTCATGGCTTATTTGTCAATGAATTCCTCAATGTTTGATCATTATGATATTAGTTACTTCTATGAAGATTATTTGGAAAAGATGATACTCACATGCAAAGATATTTTTTTTTGCAACTCAATTGAGATCTCTATTCTCCAATCCAAAATTTAAGTAATCTCAAGGTCATTTGATTTAAATCAAAGAATAAGATATCAATCTATATCTAGTATTGATAAAGGATGAAAATTATGTATCTAACTACACCTTCTATATGGTTCTCAGTTAATAATATTCAACAAGTAATTTTAATGGTAAAGATTCCTTCATAGTACTATTGATAGACAAAATAAGAAAATATGAAGGCTGACTACATTTAGATAGCAAGAAAACACATGACCTGAATGTTGGCTCGGGTTACTCTTTCTACCGATCGATATTCTTGACCTTTTGCTATATACTACTCTACTCAAAACTCCTAACGTGATTAGTCTTAGAAGAAGATTAGAAATGAATTAGTTTTTGGGGTTGGGAAATCTTTATATGCTGAAACATTATTCACTAGGCTCAATATCAGGATGTAGCAAATTGGAAAGAATAGAGAAGAAATGCAAAAAGAAGAAGGTGTCTCCAAATCGATTCATGGTGTACTTTTTAATGGCCATCCATGAAATTTTGCCTACCATCGGTTATCAAGAAGATTTTTTGAATTCTTCACAAATTTGAATTTAAAAAGGAGAAAACAAAGAGGGAAAAATAATTTTAATTTTATTATTATTATAAGCTCTTATGTATGTTTATGTATGTATATTGATGAGGTGACATCAATAGATTATATAATTATAATTTATTGGTGCCACTTCATTTTTATATATATGTATTCATATTTAAGAGTTTATAATAATGATTAAATAAGAAAATTCAATAATAAATCTTCAAAGGTATGAATTATATTTAATTTAGATTATTTGAAATTTTTATTATATTTTTTTCCTAATAGCTCATGCGGTCCCTTGATGTAACCTGTGGTCAAGTCTTCATATCCTTTCCAAGGCAGTTTTATGTCATACATGTCAATCTTGATTACTGGACCAATCAACCTAACCCTTTTGATGATCCTATTCAGTAATGCTTTCCCTCTCTTTAGTCTTCTTCTTGCAACCACCCAAGCAAAACATTCTCACCAAGACATTAATTCAAAATTTTTAAATATATATATTGATCGTTAATTCCAACCAAACAATTATCAATCATCTAATGATAGTTATAGTTGATTGCTTATTTTCATCAACGTCTATAATAACTAGCTCATTTTACATGATCATGAAAGGAATAATTTGTTGTCAGTTGGTAAAACATATACAATTAACTAACTCATTTCAAATGATTAGGAAAAGAAATATTTTGTTAACAATTAATACAACGTATATAATTAACTAAGTCATTTCACATGATTAGGAAAATAAATAATTTGTTAAACCAATGGTTACAATTAAATTTAAAAGTAGGGAAAAAATTGGGATGTATCAAGCTCAGTATAAATTGAATCACTTGGTTGACATTGCATAGCTTAGTCAACACTAGATTCACATCACTAAAGCTATGAACTCGGTAAGAACTATAGAAATTGGTTTTCACAAAGAAATTTAGTAAAAATTATGAAGCTCAGTTTAAACTAATAATCACCAACTTGGTAGTATTTTCTTGGTGCAAAATGAATATTGTTCCTAAAACTTGGTAGCAACTATAGAACTTGGTAGAGCTTGAATTACCTAGTTAATACTGTTAAATGTACAACAAACTTGGTAGCTGCTAGCTATTTGATTTAGTGTGTGTGTGTTACTAATAAACAAACTTGACTAAAATTTCAACAACACCAATGATGGAGAAGTATGAACAACTAATATCGATCCTAAGAATGAGGAAGCACAGATGAAGAGTCATTCCTATAAGTTTCAAATTTGATTGATGAAGAGGATTTGAAAAGAAAGAAAGTAGTAGAGTAGCAGAGTTGGATTTGGTATCTTGGAACTTAAATATTTTTTATCTACATTTCCATCAATTCCAAAGGGAGATATTTTTAGCATGAACACTGATGGTATTGCTTTGGGGGACCATCTTAAACATTTCTAGAGAAGTTGAGGAGATTGACATATTGCATTCATGACCATGTTTGTCATTGATGTCAACATAATATTGTTTCTATAAAGACTAACATAGTAGCAGATAATGAATGAGATAATTCTATGTAGTGAGGAAGAAGATAAGAAAATTTAAGAATATGTTATGCATTATGTCTTTTTGAAGTGGACAAGTCTGTGTAGAAACGTGATGACATGTGAGAGTTATTCAAGAATTGTAGAGGAAAATGTGTAGAAAAAGTACCCAAGAAGAATTTTTTGATGTGTGATGAGTGAAGTTAAACAATGATAATAGACAACCTGATGATGATATTAGTGAGTGTGCAAGGTTAGAGATCACACATGTGAGAAGTTGTATCTACTATGAGCCTACAGTAGCTTGTAATTGTGTGAAGATGTAATGTTTTGTAATATATTAATGTGATCCTATTATAATTAATTAGGAAAGCCTCAAGGCCAAACCAAAGAATTATTTTGAGGATATGATATAAGGGAATCTTATTTTCCTTGTAATTAAGTGTGTAGAATGTACGTATGAATTGTGTAAGTGATATGCAAAGTTTGTAAATGTGAGTAAATGATCAAAGGGATCAAAGTGATGTGAAGTTGGTAATCAGATATTGAGATCAAAAGAGGTTTGGTCTAGTCAAGAGAAAATAAGAGTTTGAGTTATTTCATTTCTATTATTCTTCAAGGAATAATACAAATACTAGGTGGACAATGAGTTTATTGGTCTTTCCCATAAAGCTATTTAGATAGTGGGTCCATCTGCCTTCTATAACTCCTAATAGGGTTGAAATCTCTTCACATGGATTCAAAGTCTCCTAATAGGGAACAACATATATTGAATGTATTTAGTTTCCTCCTAGCATATTCCATCCTCTTATAAAGAACTTTTATATTAGTATATCATTTTTTGGGCACCATCCCCTCGGAGGTTTTCCTTTTCTTCAAGGATTTCCCTAGTCAACATATCTAGTGTTATTGTGTATGTGTATCTTCTTTTGTTCGCTAGTTATATTGTTCATATGGTTAAGGATAAATAAGGGTGATAAATTTTTTAATAGTTGAATAACCAATTCATCTCCCTCCATCTATTATCTTGGTGGACTCTTCTTTTTGACATTATTCATTTGAATTGGATGCTTGATGCTTCCTCTATGGGGGAGTATATCTGTTTGAGCCCAATCATTAAGGACTCTACTTGTATTTGACAATGTATTTGGATACTTGACCTTACTAGAGATCTTCCTTAGAAACTTTTCATAATGATACCTTTGTCATTGATGCCAATGGGGGAGAGTAATACATGAAAAAATTATTTTTAACACAACTTTGACATGTATCTTAGGAGAGAGTGACCCGTGAAAAAAGTCCTTGTTTATTGATTGATCTCAACAAGGGAGAGATATGCTTAAGGGTAAAATTGATGATGATTGATGAAGAGGATTTGAAAAGATGCTAATTTATGGGTGAAATTAAAACCTTCCTTATGCATGATGGCTACAATACTATTGACATTTATGGGCAACATGAATAGGGGAGAAAATGCACTACAGGAATGTTTGGTATTCATGGAGCTTAGATATATATATTTTATCTATGTTGCCATCAATTCAAAATGGGGAGGTTGTTAGCACAAATGCTGATGATATTCCTATGGGGTAGTATTCTAGTGGCACTAGAGACATGATTATTAGGTTGTATATTGCATTCTATTGGTAAACAAATTTGTCTTCACACAATGAACCATCAAAATAACTCTTATTTTCCCAAAAATGAAGACACAAAATGATACCAACAGTTGGGTTACTTTGCTATTGAATTGTGCAAGCACCCTCTGAATTTTATAGGGTACAACTTCCTGATTAGATATACAATGAATAAGATTTAAGAAATGATTTTAACCTAAAATAGAAGGCTACCTACACCATTCCTAGATAGGGGGTAAATTATTACAACTTAAATAGAAAGGAAAGATTCAACATACAATAATGGAAGCATACAATCTTAACACACATATATGCAATCTGAAAGAAAGAGAAAGATTAGACAAAAAAGAACATCCCCTATAATAAATGAATACAGTAGTAGAATTTGATTCCATTATTCAGCCCTGATTTACACCTAAACCAAGAATGAGAACAATCTGAAGCATACAATCTTCAAAATGATAGAAGCTTCATTCAACTCAAAAACAATACTATTTCATTCAACGATCTCTTATCACCAAAAATCATTTGGAGAGAATTCAAGAAATTCAACATAAATAATAGGAGAAAAATGAGATTTCAAGAATTCAAAGAATTAGGTTGGTCAAAACATATCCAGAATTTAGGCAAATCCAATGGTTAGAATAAGAGTTATGACCCCCAAAGTATGATTGATATTTTGTGATTTGCATATTGTGACTATTAGTGCTGATTTCAATAGTGCCACACTTAGAAACCAATAAATTTTGATCCAAAATGAATCTGATAAAAATATTTGGAAAAGATTTAGATAATTAGGTTTGGCAAGACATATCTAAAATTTAGCTCGATCCAATGGTTGGATTGAGAAATATAGCCCCCAAAATATAATTGATATTCTATAATTTGCATTTTGTGACTGTTAGTGCTGATTTGATAGTGCTATGAACATTCATATTGATTTCACAAATTAGGACACATTTTGAAAATTTATTTTGTGTAATTTAGAAAGTTATGTTTACTCACACATATCTAAAGCTAAGCACGATCCAATGGTGGGTTTGAAAGTTATGACCCTCGTACTGAGAACAATTTTTAGTTTTTAGAAAATCTATTATCTAGTTGTTAAAACTAAATCTTTGAACTGCTCAACCTCTTGAACCACTAAATTACACCCATAATCATGTCTTTGAGTTGAACATTGAATTTGAAGTTGAAGTTCAAACTAGGATATCTAAATCTACATATTAAAGTCTGACTTGGATCTACATTTGAACTTCGAACTATTGAGCCATATCGAATCAATGAATCCATTTGAAAAGCATATTGAACCTTTGTATCCTTCGTACCCTTTGAACCATTTGAACCTTCATACCCTTTGATCCATTTGAACCTTTTGAACCTTGTTCAATTAGTTCCAAATTTATAATGGAAAGCCTTGAACATGTGCATTTGAGTATTTTGATCCCCTATCATGAAACTTCTTTTGGAACCTGCTTTACACAATATTCCTTCACATAATATTTTCAACATAAATCATAGGAGAAAACTGAGATTTTGAGGGACGGCCATATTGGGTAGGCTGGATTTCCAAGCTTAAAAATTGGGTGACTAACACATTCATGGAAATTTTGTTTATGGATATCAAAATACTAGTTATTTTGTGAAGACTAGCAGATGAGCATATAGAGTTTAGCTTCACACAACTCAAGAAATAAAGATCAACTTATGTGCAAATGGGATTATGTTTAATAATAAATCTAGATGATATAGTTAAGAGTGCATATAAAATTATGAAGACTAGAAAGAGTTATGATAGTTTTGGTGAAGGCATCTTTTAGAGAACATTTTTAGAAAGAAGGTGCTAATGTTTGGATTTTATCTTGTAATAAACATTGAATTTGGTCAAGAAAACTTAGCCAGAGGTTGAAGAAATGTTGAAGAATTTGTGGTTAGTCATGCACATTTAGATGATCAAAGAGTGATAGTTATGAAGACTATGAGCTGAAATATTGATTGTAATTATGAAAAAGATACAATGTTGTAATGTACTATGTCATGTAATATCTTAAGTTGGTATTATATTATTATTGTAAATTAGAAAGCCTCAAGGTTGACTCAATAATTTGTTTTTAGGACTTGGTATAAAGGAAAGGTAATTCCTTGTGGATTAGTATCTAGTGCGGATGTTACAATTAGTGAGATCATATTTTATTGTGTTATCTTATATGATAATATATTTTGGACTAGATACGTAATTGGTGAACTTGAGGCACAATGAGCTTACATAAAGCTGTATTTGGAAAGAGAAGTTTTTGTTAGATAATTGTTGATGTACATATTCATTGTGGATAGTATTGAAGTTGTTTTGATAGTGAGTCCATTTATCTTCATTTCAACTCTGAACAAGGTTAACACAACTCCTAACAAGGACTCATATGTACTAAATATAGTTAATTGACTTCTAATAGGGTCCATAATTTTATAAGGGAATATTTATATTAGTACATCATCTTGTGGGTACTATCCACACTTGGGTGTTCCCTCTGATTAAGGGGTTCCCTAGTTAAAAGATATGGTGTTATTCTATATGGTTATCTTTCTATGGTTGTTGCATCTACTATGTGTATGTTTTAGAATTAATAAATATATTGAGAGTTATTTTAAATGCATAACTAATTTATACCCCTACCCCCTCTATGTTATCTTGGTGGAATTAACTTTATAAAATTTCTCATTTATCTATAAATTACACTCATTCTAGATCCAAGAAACATGATAAGGCTTAGGGTGTCTCAATATCTATAATTGCAATTTGTTAATGAGCTCCTCTAATGCCAAATTACTCAAACTACCAATGTTAATGATTACTTCACAACATTTTCCTACAATATTACATCTAGTCTTAAATAAACTATTCCTCTAAATAGGTTCTTCATTAGTTTCTTCATTCCATAGGATTATTCTTATCATCACGTTCTCACTGTTAGTGTAAATAATTATTATTTAAACTTTACTTAATTTTAATTAGGATAAATGAATTATTTTATTATTTATTAGGTTAGACACCTAGGAGTTTATGAACCCATATGAGTTATCATGTTAACAACACTGGAGTTTGCATAATTAACTGAGTTGTCATGTTTACAACACAATTATTCGCACTCTTATTTTAGTACATGGTGTCTACAACATAATTTTACATACAAAACCTTTGTAAGCTTATCCTCTCATCATCACACTAACTCCTATGCTTAATGGAGGATAATCACTCCTGGTGGACATGTGCCTAGTTGTAAAACTTATCAGTATGCTGACTCCTAGTCAATCTAGAGGCCTTTATATTTAGGCACTCCTAGTGTACTTTGTATCCAATATCTGAGAACATTATTCATTCTCATATCATTATTTTGATCATACTCTATTGGTCTATTTGTGCTATTTATTATGCTTCTTGGTCTTGGGTGAATTTTTCCCTAAGGCAAATTCTTACATGGTATTAGAGCCATAAGAGCACCATTTCATAGCCATTGGAGACTGATCTTGCTTCACCTCTCTAAGGACACCTTGACTCAGATCTGGAGTATCCATAGATGTTGGAAGCATCTAGAGTGAAAGGGAACCTCACCATTGCATTCAAAGGATTGATTCATTGAAATTTGACTATAAATTTGTCTATGTTGAGCCATAGTCAAAATAGAGGCAATTTTTTTTTGCAAACTAGAACCTGAAGGCCCAATTTATAGAATTTGGTATGATCATTTTATATCTTTGAATTTAATTTTTAGATCTATATATTTTATTATTTCAGTCTTTGCAATTTCTCTGCATTATTTTTTAGATCTACGCATTTTGTCCAATTTTTTTTGGCCATCAGGCTAGTAGGAGAGATTTTTTGCAGGTGAAGATTGGAGCCTGTTGGTGCCAATCAGATATCGACATCATATTCAAAAGGTCAAAAAACCTCAAAATTGACTTTTTTTCATCAAAATCAAACATCTAAGGTGAAATCTAGAGTCAATTGATTTTTGGAGGCACGACGGTGGCAATTTAGAAAAAATAATAATAGAGGTGATTTTCAAAGAATGATATCTCCCTCATATGGACACCTTTTTGTGAGTAATTTTTTTTGTTTTGGGGTAGAATTTTGTGATCTACACATTGGTGTAGGATGTTTGATACCTCTATTCCTATATTTTTTTACAAGTCACAAAATCCCATTTTTTGCAACCTCAAAAGCTTAGTACGGGCTCATCTAGACACATAATCAGGTTCCATTTTTTGAAAGTGAATAATGTTTTATCTACTTTCTAGATCTATAATTAGATTATAGTCTTGGGTGGACAAAAATACCACTTTTAGAATTAGGTCCTTTCTTTGCATTGTATTGCTTCCAAATTATTCCATTTCTGAGCTACATTGTAAAGTTCTAGATTTGAACTATCAAAGGAGGTTGTAAATTGAAAATTAGAAGTCCACTAAGGTAAAAATTGACAAAGTGGCCCATTGTAATCACACTACCTAGAAAGTGCCAAATCATGCATTAGGGGGGGTTTGATTGATTATTTTTGCATTTTGGGGGTTGCATACATTTATTGATCTCATGGATTCTTGTCACATATGTCAGTTTAGTATAAGACCAAAGTTGACACTGAGGAAATTTCAGAAATGGAGTGCCTTAATAATTGATCATCTAAGAGAGAACATATGGAGGTGTTTCCTTATCTATCTTTGAAGATATTGCCACCTAATCCTACTTTCAGATATATTTCTCATCTTCTTCACTTTATGTATAGAAATATGATTGAGGAATCTTTTTCTCCTCTTAGTATGACAAGTTTTTCTCATTGCATTTAGATGGTTCTTTAGGAAGCATATGGAGATCCACAAGTCCCTCAATTTCCAGAGGATATTCTATCTTTAGTCACTTCAGTAATGGTTCCTCCAACTCCAGATGAAATCACACCTCTTGATGCTCCTGTTGATCCTACTAATCTAGTTCCAACCAAAGATGCTCCTGATTTAATGCAGAAGGACATACCATGTCTTCCTACTTCAGCTTCATGGGATGACTTCCTTCTAGACATTGTAAGGCTATTTATGGAGTTTCACATTGAAGATGTGGGAGACATCATAGATGACATCAATCTTCTCTTTGTTGAGGAGACTTCTTCACACATTGAGAGGGCACACTTTGACCTTGAACCACTTGATCCTTCTAATATGATTGTGGTTTCTTTATAGTAGTTGGAGGAGGACTCTTTCACTTATGAGGAGACATATTAGTCTATGGAGATTGTATTCTAGTTTCCTTAGACATCCTATTTTTTGAGAATTCTTCCTATTAGTTGGGGAGCATTCTCTACTACATCTATGACACCATTTCTTCCTACAGGGAGGACCACCATTCAACTTTCATGGTGCAACTTCTTCAATCATCAAGGAGCTTCTATCATGGGTGTACATTCATTACTGAAGGGAGGCAACATTGCTTCTTTTCCTACATTTTCCTATCAGGACGCTTCATCATCTTTGGAGGTTGATTCACCTCCATCCATAGACATGTTACCTTGTTTTCCACCTTATTTTGGGCATTCACCAAATTGGTTCATCGCATCTTCATTCATTAAGGACTTTTTGAAATTTGAGTAGACTTTAGAGGCAACATCCACCACATGCTACATCTGGATCCCTCTTCCATCTTCCTATCCACAGTGGGAAGCATATTTGCACCTATACCTGGTGTATCTTCTTCCCCAAGGGAGAAATTTTGTTTGTAGGCATTGGATTTTCATTTTTCTTTAGACAATTATCGTTATGGGATCCTTCACTAAGGGGGAAATTTCATGGAGGGATTCTCTAATGTATATGCATGATGTATGTCATAATGGGGGGGTCTTGATTACTCCATCCATACATGGATCCTTTTCTTGTATTTTTTTGTCTTTTTGGGGGAGGATTTTTCCCATGAGGTTTTCCCTCTTTCACCATTTGTAGAGAGGTTGCACTGAATTGTGTGTTCAACATTGCATTTTTACATGGGTACCTAACATGGCCTAGTAGTTGGGACCCATTATGAATTTCATCATAGCTTTTGTGAGCTTAAGTGCATTCCCCTAAGTTGTACTTAAGGGGGGTTGTTAGTGTAAATAATTATTATTTACCCTTTACTTAAGTTTACTTAGGATAAATGCATTATTATATTATTTATTAGGTTAGACACCTAGGAGTTTGTGTACTCATATGAGTTATCATGTTGAGAAAATAGTTATTCACACTCTTATTTTAGCACATGGTTTCTACAACATAATTTTATGTGCTACACCTTTGTAGGCTTATTATCTCATCATCGCACTAACTCTTGTGCTTAATGGAGGATAATCCACTCCTAGTAGACATGTACCTAGTTGTAAGACTTATCAATGTGCTAACTCCTAGTTAGTCTAGAGGCCTTTATATTCAAGAACTCCTAGTGTACTTTATATCCAATATCTGAGAACATTATTCATTACACTCACCATTCTTTAGCACATCGAGTGATTCATTAAATTCTTCACATGGTAGAGAATTTCAACTTCTACCTCCAATCTTCTTATTGGAGTTAGTATATTTAAAGTCTATATGTCCTTTCTCTCCATACTCAAAACAAGTGTCCTTAAACAAAGATCTTTATTCTTTATTACCATTATTACTATTCCTAGAGTAACTGATATAGCCACTTCTAGTGTATTTACCTTTCTTAAAAACATGTTCCTCTTTCTATTCTATTTAACTTTTTTATGTGTTGTGTTGTCAGATCTGCTAATTTCCCCATAGGTTCTACCTCTAATCCTTTGAAATCTACTAGTTCTTTCTCTTTCTCTTTGATCATATTTCTTTTCCAAAATCTCCTAAGAATTTAGGGAAATTTGACATGCTTCTTCCATAATATCCAGCTTGACAAATATAATCTTATCTTGAATTGATGTCCTCAAACCATTTAGTTACCTAGCCACTTTCCCAACTTCATCATCCACATGTCTAGATCTGATATACAATTTTTAAAATTCCTTAGTATGTTTTTTCATAGTCATATTCTTTTGTCTTATTTTTTTCATTTTCCTCAACAATTTTATCTATAAATTTGCAAGAAGAAACTTATCTTGAAGGATTTGAGCAATACAAATCCACAAAGCCTAGAGAATATCTAGATGTAAAAAAATTATCACAAAGAAGAAAAAGACAAGAGGAGGCAATAGTTTTTCTCTAAAAATATTAAAATTATATTCTTAGAAATGAAAAAGATAAATGATAATTACAAATGATCTAACCTTATAGAAGGAGATCAAAACCTAAAAAGGGTAACCTAAAAGATAAAAGGGTAACCTAAAAGGTAAGTGCTATTTAATAATTACTAATTAATTATTAAATGAGAATATAGAAGGTGAATAAGGTGAAATATTAAGAAGGGAGAAAAGGTAATTTAATAAATTAAATTAAATTAACCATTTTCTCTAACACCCTCCTTAAGATGAAAAAAAATGTAGCTAAAAATAATGCAGAAAGAGAAAGGAAACTACATAGGCCACCAATGCAATGTGGAAAATAAACTTGGGTCCCAACAATAAGGCTTGATGAGGTACCCAATCACAACCAAATCACTACAAAATGGAGAAATAGAGAAAACCCAATGGGAAAAACTCTACTCCAAAAAGAGATAGAAAAGAATGCACAAATGAAATATCTTAAGACAATAAGTACAATGAAAGCCTCCATGATAGAAGCTTGAGACTCCATAGACCCTTGAGAATGGTAGAACTCTTGTGTTGATGAAAATACTAATGTGAATCCAATTTGAAGGAAACAAAGGTAGTGGACAAGGATAATAAAACCTATGTATGTAAGGTGTAGCTAGAAGTCCTGGTTGATGCTGAAAGGAGAAAGCACGAGAATCTAGAAATGGAATCTCCAATGGAGGTGGAATAATAGGTGTGCTAAATTTTTCATCTAAGAGGAGATGCAAGTCCTTTGATATATCTTCAACAACTATATTAGGTGGTTCGATGACTAAAGTTGCAATAGTAGGAAATGTTGGAGAGTAATCCTATGCAAGAGATAAAATATGAATAGGAGCTAGAGGTGTAGAAGTCAAAACACTAGTCTCATGAATAAAACATAAGTTCAAGCAACTTGACATCACCTTAGTAGACTCTCTTGAAAAAGGAGAGTGAGTCTCTAATAGTGGAGATGGTGGACCAAAATGTGAGAAGGAATATAGGTGGGCAACATGATCAATAGTCCTTATAGCAATAATATTGCATGTCTCACTATCTCTGATGTGCACTCAATCCTGTGCAAACTCAAATGTCTTCCCTATCCCACTGTGTGTAATCTAATAAATAGGGAGAAGGTTAGAGGAAAAAGATGGAAAACAAAGTACATCATGAAATTTACCATTATCAATTTTATTATAACATTTCCCATATACAATCATAAGAATTTTTTTCCTCATGAAAATGTGAGTAGGAGAAGTCTCAAAAAAAGAGAACAAATATTGAGAAGATGCCATATGGTGTGAAGGACCTGAATCCAATTTCCAGCTAGAATAATGAGGAATAGTGGTTGCACATAGCACATGACCCTTTCCTATATCTTTTCCATCTAACTAAAATGATGATGATAATGAAGGTCTATGAGAAGAAGAAGTAAAATGAATGTTACTCTTCTAAAGGAGACCTATCAAATCTAAAACCCGTTTGGCATAGCCAACTAACTTCTTCTCATAACAATGTGACTCATCATGATTAGGCTTATTACAATAAGCACATTTTGTTATTTTTGGCTTTGATTTACCCCCTTTAGGAGGAGGTGGCCTTGGTGAACTATGAGTGCTAGAATCAATCTAAGACTCTGTAGAATGAGATTTATGAGTCTTCTCCTTCATCCCTAAAGATGGCCGAGCCACCAATGCATGATTCTATGAGAGAATCCAATTGGGAGAGCTTAGCTTGCTCTCAAGTCAATTCATCACAAAAAACCTCAAAGGATGACATGGAAAATCTATTACTCAAAGCATCTTTTGTGGAATAGAAGGTAGAAGAAAAAATCTAAAAGTTTTCATGAAGTTTAGAAAGATTCAGGTAGATACACTCAGTGTTAGTCTTCATCTTCCCACAACCTTGCAATAAAAATCTTAGTTGTTTGAATTTCATAAAGATGTCCTCAATGGAGAGAAAAGAGTCTGGTGTAAGTGAAGTAAGCTCTATCTCAATATGAAGTGCCCTAAACTCATTCACTGTACGAAAGAAGCCTTGAAGCTTGGTCCACATAGCTAGAGGGGTATTGCACCCATCAAGATGAAACTATAGAGTATCAGAGACTTGTAAGGAAATCAAACCTATTGCCTCATCCATCTTGTTCCTATGTTACATGACCTCAAAAAGCCTTTGTTAAACTAGCTACACTACATCTAAACATGACCACAACCCTTTTGACTAGAGAATCTTTTCCATCAAGGTCTTCCATGTGTGATAGTTATGAGGGGTCAAAAGTTCTAGACAAGAAGAGGTCTTGGCCATTGTTTTAGAAGGTGTTGATTTTTTTTTAATGAAGTTCACACACACACACACACACACACACACACACACACACACACACACACACACACACACACACACACACACAATGCAAAAAACTAAACCCCAACTGCTAGTAGGAATATGTAAATGAGAGAAGAGAAACAAAGCTTCAGATATGAATCATGACTACCTATTATTTATAGGTAAAAAAATGATTGAAGAGATACCCAACTACGCAAGATGTCCCATGTTCACAGGAAACTACATTGAAATAAAATCAATTCTATGGAAGATGAAACAAGAAGTGAAAAGAGAGAGAAAACAAGATGAAAAAACTCCATAAAAAAAGAACATTAGATTATTTTTACTTAGGGTAAGGATTAGAAATGGGTCCATGTTAAGATGTCAACCATACACAACTTAACAACCATGAGAAGAAATGATTGTTCCTTGAATATTAAATTGGTATATAGAACAAAGAAATTTTTTGGTTAATTCAAGATTTCCAATTGACCCAAGATGCTCCTACATTAGAAAGGTGCAATAAATATTCATAAATTTTTAAAATTATAACTAATTCAATGGACCTATTCATAAATATCATAATAAAAAATAATTATACATTATTAAAATGATTTTGATAGATCACAAAAGATCCGACACCTAGTTCCTACCATGACAAAATTAATTTTTCCAACACATTTACAATCTCCTACAACTCAATTGTATCCTCTTCCTTTTCAATCTATATGTAATCACTTTGATACCCAACATAACTCCTGCACATGCTAGCTATTTTTCACCCATTCAAGCCATCAAAAATAACTAATCTGAGAAAGTTTTAATGGGATGGAATGTATCATAGGTGGGTTAACATGACACATTTGTAGTTAAAGTTTCATGTTATCCCTAATGGCATAGCTGCTACATATCACCATTATGGTGAAGTAGTAGTAATTCCACATTCCTTCATATTTAAATACTTGGGTTATTTCCACATGTCCTAAATTTTATGTCATACATCTTTTCAAATGGTTGCTAGAGTTGGGCCTACATGGAAAAAGTTAACTTTTCATATTCCTTCATTTTCCCTTCCACGTGTCTCCATTATGTTAAATTGGTGATGTTATAATGCTTTACTAGGATTTAATACCCCAAATTGTGCCATGTGGCAAGGTGTTTTCTTTTTGTGATATACCTTCTTACTCTCTCTTTTCTTACATTTTTTATGGGTAACTATTCAATGTTAGATTCTATTGGGGCTTTGTTATGCCAACAAGTGTTATGGGCCCATGCTAATGCCATATTTTTAATTCTTTATGTTATGCATCTTTATTTGTGATTAATGACCAGTTTTATTTTGCATTTTCATAATAGGTTTTAATTTATAGATTGGTGAGGGTTGATGGGTCAACTTTACAAGTATGCATAGGTGGGTTAAAACTTCAAATTATCCCATCTCAAAATTCTTTTGATAGTGACATGATTTGATTTGTTGTAGCCATGACACATTACTAGGGATATTTCATTAATGTTGTGAAACTTTTTTGGCTTTGTTATTATGATTCTAGTGCACTCCATGCCTATTTATGACTTGTAGGGATCAAATATTCTATCATATTTATCCTTCCAAATGTTAGATGAGTTGTTTTTTTGGCTTTTCCTATCACTTCATGGATGAATGTTAACACATACATTAGATATCATTTTTATTTTTATTTATTTCTCCTTTGTAATCTAACTCCACCAAGGTTGGATTTTAAACCCAAACATAAAATCTGGGTTATGCATGAACCCTATAAAGGAAAGGTTTGTAAATATTTTTTTGGGTTCTTCTCTATTTTCATTTTACAACAATATTATGCTCTACAAATGTATTCCTTTTCCTTCCAAGTTCCATCAATGAAATATTTATTTCTCACCACTTCTTTCCACTCATTAATTTGTGAATATTTATTACCTTATTTTAAATTTTTTTTCTTCATTTTATTATATTTTTATATCAAGTATAACTTGTTGATAATTTTTTCCCTAGTGAAAATATATTTCCTTTAAGAATCTAATCCATTTGAAACCTACGTGTGATTCCTTGGAATATATTTTAGAGTTAGGATTAGTATATTATTTGGGTTTTATTGATAGGTAGTGCAACTATAGGTAGAGTTAGTAACAAAGTTTCAATTTGGTACATCACCCCTTTCCCTTTTAGCTTTTACATTTTATGCAATCCTTCACCCTTTTCCCTCAAAGCTTTAGTTTAGGCACATCTTGATAGTAAGGAAGCTAGCCTTCTTCAGAGATTCAAACTCAAAGCACAAGTACCACACTCAAAGGTTGTCTACATGCTACATGAGGTTTCTCAATGATAACATGTCAGGCTTGGATGTAGATTTTTATGACAACAAATCCCAAGCCATCATATACAAGTTGTTTGTTAGATCAAGTTGATATTCATCCGCATCTGTCATATTCAATTGTGTTACTGGTTAAGGATTTTCATTCCTCCCACCATTGCTAATAGATAGCCCCATTTTCTTTGGTAATCAAAATAGAAAAATGATGATATGATATTAATTTAGTCAACTTCACCCAAAATATAAAGCAAACATTTAGGGCTCATCTAGACTATGAGCCCCCTTTCTAACATTTTTTCATAATTTATCCATCACTTATATTTGATAAAAATGATCTCTTTTCTATTTATTCAACTATAACCTATGGTTTTACCACCTTATTCTAAATATCTTATTTAACTAAAATAACTTTCTCCATTTTTATTAAATAAAGTCCCCAAAATTCCCTTATCCCAAGTGTGCACACATATAGTATTATTCCTATTTTAAAAATAAGACGAAAAGGCATTTTTGTCTAGACATGAATGCATAATTTTCTATGTGAGATGAATTTTCTATTTTAAAAATAACTTTAATTCTCCTCCACACATATTTTCCTCTTAAATTAAACTATTTATCTTTCTTAGGTGAGATTCTTGTGCATGGATCACTCAAGATGCATTCTCCACCCTTGATTAACTCTATCTTGCTCCTTAATCTCAACCATCTATTTTTATTTAAAAGAGAGGGCTCTGTCCTTATTCACTACTCTTAATTCTTTGAATTAATGTTATGTTGTAGGATTTCTAGGTGCTCTTGGATCTTTGAAGACTTAGAGAACCCTCATTCTTGCATCTTTCATTCTCATACTTGCATCATGGTTGCACATAATTTATCTTTCTTTTATGCTCTAGAGTAACTCACATAGCTTAAGTAGGAAGGCCTATAACTCTTCATACTTCTTAGTTTATATTACATCTTTCACTTCATGTTAGTGTAGTTTTCATTTCATTTCACTTACATTTTGATTCTTGAATGCTAACACTCTTACTCTCATATTTGAATCTCTTGTTCTATGTTGCACCTTGCAAGGGTTACATAGCTTGGTTCATTTGAGAGTCACCATACTACTATTTTTTACCTTTGCACATCATATATAGAGAGTTATAAGGTTCCTCTTAAGATGATATTCTTTAGAATAATGGTTTAGAGAAGTATGTTCACATTTTTGACATACATTTTTGGTGTCCATCATGGGGTTAGAAAACCTTGTCTAGCTTTATTTATTGCATTTTTGTCACATTTATCATGTGAAAATTTACAAGTATTGTATGATACTTTCTATAATAGTGATATGATAGATTTTTATTTTCTTTAACATATTGTTTTGTGTACTTTGTCACAGTCATATTCTACAAATGATTGCACTACCTGATGCAGAGTATCACACCAGAAAAAACTATCACCTAGGTATATAGTGAAGTATCATATGATACAGTTACAATTAGAAGCATTAACCAACTTGTTTCATTTAGCTAATTTAGTTTTTAGTTTTCATTTATATCTTCAATATTTTTCATTTTGGGTTCTGGGATTTGTAAGTATTTCTAACAAGTGGTCTTGTAGGGTATTTTTAAGAAATTGTTAATCCTTTTGTACCCTAACCCTTGTTGTGTTTGTAGGCTCTGTTTCTTTCCCATTTTATATGCATACATTAATAAATAGAAAACTCTAATAATGTTTTTTCTAGGATACCTAAGGAAAAACATAAAAAGCAATAAAAATAGTTATTTCATGTGTCTTCCATTTCATTTCATGTGCAACATATACTATTTTCTTTCTTTTCTTAGGCACATAAAACTCACAAGTAAAGGTTCATTTTGGTAGGAAAGTATTCTCTTCAAATTTTAGTGGGTGGGATACTCTACTCTTTAGTGGTTTTAATTTATCTTCTTAGCATGTTCAAGGTAAAAGTTAGGGAATAGGAGAGTATGCTCTTCACCTTATAGGTGAATTAGAAATCTTGACCTCCTTGGCTTGGATCCATTTTTTTAATCTCCAAGTGAGATTCATAAGTTTAGAGGGACTACTATTGGTGGAAAGATACCAAAAGGAATGATCTGAAGTGGGAATAAGGAAAAGCCAACTAACCTGACCCACTATAATCACAAACCCCTAGACAATGGGCAAATCCTTGGAAGCATAACACTTGAATTTACTTAGTAAATGTACTTGTGGGATTAGGACCATGAGAAAATTACTAGGTGGGTATGATTAAGGTACCCTTGTAGCGATGAGGTCTATTATTAAGTCTCACATTAGGGAAAAGGGAGTGTTATGTACACGACTCTTAATAGACACTCTAGGATTTAGAGGTCACCCTTTTTTAACTACTCAATAGCTTGGTGCAAGGATCTATACTAGTTGACTACCTAGATCACCCCAAGATTTACACTCACTATATGCATCCATTTGGCTGTGTTAGTAAAATTTCCACGAAAAATCCAATAACTATTATGGGAAACTACTTTGTGTAAGGTGAGGGGACATCAGGTTATGGTCTAAGGTATTGAAAAATGAGTCATGAAATTTAGGTTGATATTTCTTGGCATGTATTTCATTTTTTCTACACCTCTTAGAAATATATTTAACATACACATGACAATAGTTTTCTTCGGATTATTTTCATTAAAACCTCCCAAGTGTTTTCATTGGCAAGGTGGCTTTGTCTGTTGCCCAATTTCTTGAAGATGTGTGTTTGTACCACAATTTTTTTCAAAAAAATTAGATCACTATTATTAGATATAAATACACTCTTCTATAATGATCGTGTTTCTCAAAAATGTGAAAAATTGAAGTCAAACATAGGTCTCATAGGCACAAATCATAAAAATGGTCTCTGCCAAACTTGTATCATATTGCCTTTTTGAGAAGTATCATACAATACTTGTGAACTTCAAAAATTATCATACTGTTGTATACCTTCAATCACACTATTACTATAAACTATATTATACTTCCTCCTAAGAAGTGTCATACCTCAATTTGTCATTTTGGTTTACTAGAAACTATCGTACAAAATTATTTGTTGAACTTGTATCACATTAACTTTTGAACTCTATCACTTAAGTCTGTAGCTTGCAAAAACTTGATCTTAGATTGCATTCTAGCTTAATAGGGATTTCCACACATGGTCCTATTGTGTCTTTGGAATAAAACTCACATGTTGGGCTATGTTCTAGGATAAAAAGATTAGCCTAGCTTCTTGGATACAAACTTGATTTTACAAATTATTTACTTGTCAAACTCATTTATTCTATCTCTTTGGCTATTTTCTATTGGGCTTCTTAGCTAAATATTTTCTTGAGTTAGTAGTTTCTTAAGTTTCTTAGGCACTTTTGACAAACTATTATCATTGCTACATTTCTTGACAAGTTAACATCTTGATTTTATTAGCTTTTAATTCCAAATTCTTTGTGTCATCTTACTAAGGTAAAAACTTTCTATTACCTACCAGTTACAACTAGGTTACAATTTTTTCAAGGAGGTCATCTTTCATTTTTATTTGAAAAAATAGCTTCTCCAAATAGGTATTCATGTAAGAAACACCTTCAAAACAAACTTGTCTTTAACAAGGTCGAGGATGACAAGTTATCTAGTTGGTATGATCTACTTAACCACTTTGGTATTTATTTTGATACCCTCTTGATAGTCATAGAGATGAAAATAACATGTCTTTCACCATGAATTAAGAGGAGAGAATTTTTTTCCTAGATGAGTTCTTTCATATTAGTAGAGAGAACATTGAAAGAGGGAAAAAGGCTTCTCAATATAAACAAGCTAGGTTAGATCAAAAGAGGCTTGAACAAGTGTGACACATAGCTTCTAGGATAGATACACATTCTCGTGAAGAAAATGATACTCATAATTGTTGATGTCTCTAAATATTATGTCTATTAGTTTCAATAACTTAGTCATATACTAGGCAAAGTTAGTAGATCATCATTGTGACCAAGCTACTCTATATAAGCTGAGTCATGAGATAGACTTGTATATAAGAATGTATTTACCAAGCTCTATAGAAGCCGATCAAGTCTTTGGTCACCAGGTATAATGTAAGCTGAGCTACATAGAAGTAGCTGAGCATAGTAAATACCGAGCATCATCAACATATATAGTGAGTGCCGAGTATGAGAGATAGTAAGTGTTGAGCAATGCAGAATTAACATTCAAATCAAGAATGATACAAAGTTTGAGGTAAAATATTTCAAGCTAACATGAACAAGATATTTAATACTTATAGAGTCTGTTACAGTTGTTATTACATATTTTATGACATGGATCACAAATCCCTATGTTCTGTGATGGATGAATCGGATGAAGAGACAAAACATGAAGCATTTAGAAAACTCTTTGAAAAATATTTAAATAGAGCAGATCTTAATCTATTTAGATATAGACAAATGAAGAGTGTGAAGAGTATGGTATTTTTTAGGAGAAAACAAGCTATTTCTGCAATCACAAAGAAGAATAAGTTTGTTAGTGCAAGCATTGCAGAAGACTAAAATAGGTTAGGGAAGCAACCCAGTAAAAGCAATGAAGAAAAAAAAATATAAATAAGATAAGAGATCAGATTAAATTGGAAATAGGAGATCCAACATTATCTTATTAGAGAAAATTGAGGATTATCCATTGAATAAGTTTTAGTAGATTGAGTGATAGTAAATCTCTTAACATAGTGGTCTTAACAGATCTTGTCGAATCTCTTAACTAGGTCCTTACTTTGTTGTAAGTGTAAAATCCTCTAACAAGGTGAGGTCTAAAAATATCAAAATATTTTAGGATAGAGCCCTAACATGGTAGATCATTGGATATGGTCAAACATTGTAACCCTAATAGGTTAACTTTATTATTTTAGTAGTGAATATTTGTGGGTGTCACCCCACCCCAATTTTACCTTCACCTTGGAGGTTTTTTGGGTAAGAAAAATCTTCGTGTCATGTGATTACTTATTATGCATGTGATTGATAGATTAGATCTATATGTTATTACCATTTAATTATATAAGTTATGCATGCAATTTGATATGAGATGGTAAATATGGTGAATTCACTAGTATTGTGTAAAAGGTTAAAGTGTTATAGATCTTGATTCACCCCTCCCTCTCAGTATCTTGGTTTCCAATTAAGACTTCCAATAATTGAATCTCAAGGCTTTGGGAACACTTACACATATACCTTTGAGAATCATAATAATAATGCTACCTTTAGTAACTCATTTTCAAATCATGCACACTTTGGAAAAATGGTCATAATACCCCTCTAAAAACCCCAAGATCACATGTTGATGGATATGCATCATTAGCTAGATACTCACAACCTTAAAATAATTAAATTAAAGTGGAAAATTAAGTTTCTAGTAAAGACATCATTAGGTCCAACAAGAAGAACATCTATAAAGACTCATGCTTAATATTTTAGAACAAAATGGGGATCAATACTTTGTGTATAGACAACTAGAGTTTAGAGAATACCCCATTACTTTTACATCCAAAGATTTGTTAAAAAGAGACCCAATTAAAAGTGAATTCATTAAGACAGTAGTCCAAGAGTTATTAAACCAACTTGCATGAATGAAATGGAAACATATCAACCAAAAACCTCATTTTTTGAAACCATACACACTTTTCCTTTTGACAAAAATGTCTACATGATTTCATTTTGAAGGGATATAGTTGTTCTTAAATATGAAAAATATAATGGTAATGTTGACCCACATGATCATGTTATTTTATACTCTTAGCATGGATTTTATGCATGAAGACAAATATCTCATGAGGCTCTTTCCTATAAGCTTGAATGGAAAAGAAATGAAGTTATTCACTAAACTCTCCCCTCCTCTTAATAAATTTGACTATCTTGCACAAATGCTTATCCAAAATTATTCATATAACACACAACATGAAACTACTATACTAGACTTAGACAACATCAAGAAAAAACAAGGGGAACCTTTTGTTTGATACTTGCAAAGATGAAGAAGATTATACTCTAGGTATCCTTGTCAAATCCCTAAGAATGAGAAGATTGATATTTTCATTAGAATCTCATACCTAAGCTATACTATAATGTTAGGAAATAAGTATTGACCACATTCAATGACATGATTCAGAGTGCTTATCACATTGAGGATATTCTATTAAGAAGGGGGATATAGTCCTAAATAAAGATAAAAATAGGAATGGGAATGGTAAGGACAAAGGAAATACTTGGAATAAGAATAATTATATTGTTAATGATGGTGTAATTTTTAGCTTAGCTAATTCTATCCTTGATACCAAACAACAAGAGGGAACAAAAATAAATAATTCAGACAAATCTCAAGCTTATGATAAACCCAAGTTCAAAAAATCTTCTAAGCCTAAGTATAACTTTTCTCCATTGGTTGATTCATATAATGATGTGATCTTAAGGAAATTGTATGCTAACAAGATTGTTACACTGCCCAATAATTCAAGACCGTATGGTACGATTGTCAAGCCTCCTTGGTGGAGAGAATATCACTATTGCAAATACTATAGAAACAAGGGTCATAAAATGGATAATTTTCTTAAGCTCAAGGATGCAATATTAGATCTCATTGATGGAGGGAAGGTTTTCACTAATGGGTTAGCTAAGAACTATTATCATAAAGCTATAAAGGACCCTATCCCACTTTATGAATAAGGGGAAACTTCAAAACAAAACAATAAAAACAATGACACAAAAATCAACTATACATACATTGACACCAACAATGTTATAAAAATCCTTGAGCCTATTAAGGAGAGTGCTTACATGATGGAGCCTAAAATTTATGAGGAACCTAACTATTATACTAAAAACAAAAGGCCTACGGTTATTTTGAGAACCTATGATTCCTATCAATACTTTGATGACCATAGACCTATGGTTTCACTTATGGTTGCAGATTCCCCTTCTAATGGTGAAAGACTAAATACTATAACTAGGGGTCAATCCATAGTTTTCCTTAAGGTTGAAGATAATCTCAAACAAGTTAATGCTAAAAAATTAGGGTTTTCCTAAAGTGCTATGTTTATCTATGATCTTGTGAACAAATTACAAAAAAATCCTACTCAAATTTCCATTTTCAAGTTGCCAGAGTTATCTCCTTTGTACAAGAAGATCTTGAAAAATGCTTTACATACAGCTAGTGTCTCAACAAACATTTATGTGAATAAGTTCCAAGCTATGGTTAATCATATTTCCTCCATGCAATACTTGAAATTTTACATTGAAGTCCAAATCCATCATAACCAAGTTAGATGATTCTTGATAGATAATGGTGTAGGGAACTAATTATTGCCTCTTTCAATGTTTTTCCAAACTTGGGTATCTCAAACTTTTTTACTGAGCCTAGATGCAAGAAAAGGAAAATGATGTGGTCTTATGATGAAGTTGAATTCTCCTCTAAGGGTTTAATGTGATTCTTATCTAAATTGGCTCCATGGAAAATCATGTAGTCATCTAAGTTCTTGATATTACACTTGCATACAATTTTTTTTAGGGAGACCTTAGATACATGACATGCAAACTATAGCATTAACCTTTAATCAATGCATTAAGCTAGCCTTCTATTTTACTAAAGTCTTGATTCTTGGAGATAAGTCCATGCCAGTTAATATGCTCATTTTTGTTGAATCCCTAGTTCCAAATGATAGAGCTTCTAGTGAAGATAAAAAATCATTATTTTTATGAGTTTGATGAGTTAAATTCTAAACTTTCTTTAGTGGATCACGTTGACTCTCCTAGGTCTCATTTGAATTTGGGTATCTTTGAAGATTTACTTATAGTTCCTAACTCTCTTATGACCAAGGATTATTTCTTTCATATTAATATTTTGGAACCTTCCACCTTGCTATACCTCATACACCCTATTCTCATTGATTGGTTTGTACAAAACCAGAGGCCTGAGTTATCATCATTTCAAAATGACTATGAGATTGCCTACTACTTAAATGTTATTGAGTCTATAATCTCTTCCACCAATTAGCCAACTATCAAAATGAGTAAGATATAAAGTACCTTAGTCATTAATGTAAAAAAAACCAAGCTTTGATAACAAAAAATAATATTCCGGTAGTGTCAGAGCTAAAAAATAGTAAAAATGGACTCATCCAAGGGTGAAAACCTCTTTGAGATGCCCAAAGATGAGGTATTTGTTAGTATTGAGAGTTAGTTTCAAGATAAATAATCAATTTTATTTTAACCTATGTAGCCTATTAAACTTAATAATAAGGAGTCTCCAAAGATCATACATTTAGCTCAATCACTATCAGCTAAAGAAAAAGAGCAATTCACTTAGTTATTTCAAGAAAAGAAAATTAATTTTTCTTTGACATATGAAGAGATGCCTAGCCTTGATACAAATTTTATTATGCATCATCTTTGTGTTTCTCTTGTTTTCAAACCTATCAAGTAAAAACTAAGAAAAATAAATCCTCATGTTGCCTTATTAGTAAAAGCTGAACTCAAAAAGCTCCTAATGAAAAATCTATCAAAGCTATAGATTACACTAAATTGATATCCAACATTGTGCCTATCTCAAAGCATGACAAGTCCATTTAAGTTTTCACAAATATATGAGATTAAAAAAAATCTTTCCCTAAGGATGACTTCCCACTTCCAAACATTGACATGATAGTGGACATGCCTATGGGTTATGAGATGTACTCCTTAATGGATGGATTCTTGAGTTACAAATAGACAAAAATAGCTCCTGAAGATTGAGATAAGACAACTTTCAGTTGCACATGGGGTACCTTTTGCTACCATGTTATGCATTTTGGCCTTAAGAGTGCAGGTTCTACCTACCAAAGAGCTATGAAAACCATATTTCATGGCATGATGCAAAAAAAATGGATGATTATGTAGATGAAACCCTAGCTAAGTATAAAATAAATAAATAATAATATTGACTACTTAAGTTTGATATTCGACCATAAGGAACAATATCAATATAGGCTTAATGCTAAAAAATGTGCTTTTGGTGTCACCTCTAGAAAATTGCTAGGCTACATCATATCCACTAAGAGCATTGAGGTTGTACAAGAAAAAATATAAATGCCACCTCCTAGAAATATAAGTTAATTAAGAAGTTTTCAAGGACATCTACAATTTATAAGGATGTTTATTTCTTAGCTGGCTATTAGGTCGCAACCATTCAATAAGAATATTCATAAAGGATCTACATGTGTTTGGAATGATGAATATGAAAAGAGTATTTCTCAAATTAAAGAATATTTGGCTAAACCACCTATTCTCATGCCTCCCATTCCTAGGGAACCTTTGATCTTATACACATCAACTACAAATACCTTATTAGTGGGATTACTAGCACAATATGACAAGAAGGAAAAGGAATGAGTTGTATACTATATTAGAAAAAACATTAGTTACTTATGAGATCAATTACAAAAAAAGTGAGAATGATTTATCAAAGCTACAGATTACACTAAATAGATATCCAACATTGTACCTATTTCAAAGCATGACAAGTCCATTTAAGCTTTCATAGATATATGAGATTTTTAAAAATCTTTTCCTAAGGATGACTTCCCACTTCCAAATATTGACATGATAGTTGAGATGCCTGTGGGTTATGAGGTGTACTCCTTAATGGATGGATTCTTGAGTTACAAATAGATAAAAATAGCTCCTGAAGATTGAGATAAGACAACTTTCACTTGCACATGGGGTATCTTTTGCTACCATGTTATGCTTTTATCCTTAAGAGTGTAGGTTCTACCTACTAAAGAGCTATGAAAACCATATTTCATGACATGATGAAAAAAAACATGGATGATTATGTAGATGACACCCTAGCTAAGTATAAACAAATAAACAATAATTTTGACAACTTGAGTTTGATATTTGACCATATGAACAATATCAATATAGGCTTAATGCTAAAAAATGTGTTTTTGGTGTCACCTCTAGAAAATTGCTAGGCTACATCATATTCACTAAGAGCATTGAGGTTGCACAAGAAAAAATATAAATGCCACCTCCTAGAAATATAAGTTAATTAAGAATTTTTCAAGGACATCTACAATTTATAAGGAAGTTTATTTCTTAGCTGGCTATTAGGTTGCAACCATTCAATAAGAATATTCATAAGGGATCTACATGTGTTTGGAATGATGAATATGAAAAGAGTCTTTCTAAAATTAAAGAATATTTGGCCAAACCACCTGTTCTCATGCCTCTCGTTCCTAGGGAACCTTTGATCTTATACACATCAACTACAAATACCTTGCTAGTGGCATTAGTAGCCCACTATGATTAGAAGGAAAAGGAATGAGTTGTATACTATAGCAGAAAAACATTAGTTACTTATGAGATCAATTACCAAAAAATTGAGAATGATTTTCTTTTTTTCTTAATCTCCTTTCTATCCTACTCATCTTTGTGCATTTTGTCACTTATTTTCGAGTTCCAATTTTTGCTGAGTTCTAGAATTGTCCAAGCACAACAATTGTAGAGTGAAATAGTGACTAAGTTTCTTACAATGGATGAGTTCCTACTTTTGGCTAAATCTCATAGTTTCTAACTTCCTTTAAGTACCGAGTTAGCATGTTGATTTGTTGATGCTTGGTTCTTTATTTGACTAAGTTTGTCTATGATTGGTTCTTAGTGAGAGCCAGATTATTCATTTAATTTGAGACATGAATTTAATGTAAGGATCATGTATTGGGATGCATGTAGACCATTATGAGGCTAGCCTTCTCTTAAGTAAAGATGTAGAATCTTCTATAAGCCATTTATATAGAAATTCTAGGTTGAGGTGTAAGAAATCAAGGGAATCATAGAAGTTAGTGAGATAGAATCTTGATATTTGATCACAGTTGTATCATGTTGGATGCATTTTGATGTATATATTATATTATATTATCTATAACCTAAAATGGCTTATAGTGGAGCATGTTTACTGATATTTTCATGAATGAATATGTTGGTGTTTCAAAACAAGTACTAGATACTAGGATTCTAAGGATAAGTCTTGGTCTAAGGATTAGCTACCTCCTATATTCAACTTAATAAATCTTTAGATCTAGATCCAACATTAATAGAATCACAAGAATTCTCTACTTTTTAGGTTATGCAAAACCATGGTGGGTGTACCTAAGGGATATATGGATATATAACTGGTTTATGGTTCTTGACTTCAAGATATGCCTATTAACATCATCTTTCTATTTCATTTCTATCCCTTACAGTTGAAAATGGTCACAATTCTTCTAAACTTTATGAATAATCCTTGACAACAACAACTAACAATGCCATACAAGGGATTATTACAAATAAATGTTGACCAATAGTTTAACTCATCACACATGAAAGTAAAAATTGGTTTGGTTTTAATGTTTTTCTTCATGCAACTCCATGATTTCTTGAACATGAAACTAAATAAATGATCAGTGCCCAATCCATTGGTATTCAAAGTCTACCCATTTATTTTGATCTAATTAATTGCCTTATAATCAATTATATTAGTAATTTACCCTAAACCCCATTCTTATGAATATCCTTCCTATGTAACTAGAAATCCTATCAATTTAATGAAGCATTTACTTAATTCCTTAAATTAAAAGAAATAGTAAATTGATAAAAAAACCTATCATAGTTGCATTAAATTTCATAAACCTTGGTCACACAATCTCAACATAACCAACACATAACAATGGAGACAAAATTTAGAGAAAAGATATGGCAAAATACTCTTTTTGTATTAATTCTCCTTGAAAATCATACAATACTGATGTAAACTTATAATAAATCAAGACAAGACAACATGATCTTTCAATACTTAATGTATTCTCAAATTTGTAGAGATGGATACATCACAAAGTTAACACTAAGACTTACTAGACCAAATGCAAAACTAACATAATACTAAAATTCTACAAAATTCAAACCTCAACTCCATATCTTGGAAATCCTTTTAGAGAAAGGATTGCATCAAGATTTAGATGGGAGGACATTTCTTAAAAAACTACTCAAAAACAAATAGAAAGATATTTCTATTTTGTCACAATACAAAACATTCTTTGTACTTGGCCAAAATTCTGAGATGCAATTATAAAACTAGTAGGTAGCATTTGTTGGTAGGTACCCTTTTAGGAAATTCAATTTGTCTTCAGCTTATGTCACCATCCATGCATTTTCTCTATTCTTTATACCTTTAACTACAATCCTAACTACATTCTTTAGCTACACTAATCATCATCAGTGGATGGCAAGGCTTTGATATCTATAATCAGTTTCTATATGTTAATATCTATATCCATGTCTAGCCAAGTGGCATCTTTGACTACCTCCAATTCATCTAAGCATTTGGTCCACTTGACATCTATTATGAATTTAACCTTAGCAGTTACTTTGGACATTTATGCCTCTATCTTATAAAGCATATCAACCATATCGTAAACTGTAGCAGGACTTGCCTCATTATTGCAAAAGGACAAAAACCTAGGAAGATCAAGAATGTTTTCAAAAGAAGATGACCACTCTACCCAATATTTCAATTTACCTTTACTATCCAATATTGTAGGTAGAAAATTAGGTGTACCTATAGCAATTGTCTTCATCTTGTTTTAGATTAGTTGCATCTTTCCACCAAAGAAACCATTCAAGTCATTCACCTTATGGATGAGTATTCACAAGGGTTACCTTTGGCAAGTTTTTTTTCTAAGGTAGCAAAGGGACTAAATTATCAGAAAATTACATGTAAGGTCCCCATGTTAAAAAGAAGAGATAATAGAGTAATAGCCTCTAAACATCTATATTATGCTCCTTCTAATGCAAGGTAGCTACTATGAAAATTCTGAGAAAATATCTTCAGTGCATTGATCTTATGAATTAGCAAGTTCTTCATTGCTCTAATTTCTGCATCCTTGCTTCCTTCTAAATTTCTTTCATCAATGTCCATTGCATGGCCTAATGCCTCCCATATTTTAGGTGCTTGGCCTTCTATTTGCACACTTTTGTCATGGAGATCTATAGTAGTTCTGACATTTTTCTTTAGTGATGCTACTTCCATTTCTAGTTTGATAGTCTTTTGCTGCAAGACAAAAAATTTATTCATTTCCTCCTCATATCTTCTTCTTGTCTTGAGAAATGTATCATATGTTTTTTCTAGCTGAGCTTGAAGTGTATCCATCTTATTTTTTCTCATTAGTGCTACTAAAGTATGCATGCCATGCAATTGATCATCGGAGGTGGATTGTACATGCTAGAAAATAGCATCCCCCCTATGAGATTCCTTGATTTCCATAAGGGTAGCTTTATCATGATCTAGAGCTAAACACGAAATTGCCATTATTTGAGAACCTATGTTGAAACCTAACCCTCTTAGTTCTCCATATTGATTTTCATCTTCAAATGAAATTGTCCTTTCCTATCTCCTCATTTGATCCAATAGAAAGGACAAGATGAGATGCCATCCTTGGAAGAAAATCATGCCACTTCTTGTTATCAAGTCTCTAACATCTTCAACAATGAGGGTTTCAGTAGCAGGATCACATTCTTGTAGTTTATTCACAAGTCTAGCAATTAATTCTTCCAGATCTTCTTGCTTCATTTGTAAGGCAAGTTCATTTTTCTTTATCTTGAATAAAAAATATTAAACTCCATGGATTTTATAAAATTATCACTACTCATGAACTCATGAGCTTTAATAATCTTGTCATCTATCATCTAAGCCTCTAGCTATAATTTATTTTCTCTTTGCTCATCTTCTGACACTTGATATATCAAATACCTTTTTCTCATATCATCAAAATACTTACTGGCCCTTGGTAGAATTTGGAGGACTTTTTTCTAGACTTTCTTTGGCAGTTCACCCATCTTTTTCCTTTTGTGCCTTTGTTCTACCCACTTTGAACTTTCAGGAATATCTTCCTTAGGATGGTCCTCTTCAGGTTGGTCTTCATCAAGCTAATCATCATCATAAAAGACCTTAGACATAATCTCATCATCTAAATAATTAGAGTTAATCTTTTTTTTTTATTGCTTCAAGAACCTGAGATACCAACTCATCAAAATTTTCCACACTTTTCACCAATTTGGACCAATAATCTTCATCAGGATAAAATCCTTTGAATTATGGATTTGCCTTTTTCATTTCTTATTCAAAAATAATAATACATCTATATTTGACCATCTTATCATTGATAATATCCTCATTCAACCTATCAACAATAACATCTTCTTCCCACATAGGTTTTGTGGGAGGCAAATTGTATCTCCTCATGTTCTTCAAGGCATGTCTAAATACATTGAATGGGTCATAAGTTATGGCAAGCCCAATTGGCAGTTTAAATTTTTTAAAGAATGCATTGGTTCCCTCAATGGCATTTTTTCCAATTTCAAAATCTCCCACCTTAGTACATCTACACAGAAAGGTTCCCTTCTTGACAACCTTGCCCAAGTATTCTTTATTTAAAGAAATCAATTGCCAAAAGACTTCAAAAAACCCTAGCCTTTTAGGGATGTATTTGGGTAGAATATGGGGTGGCTAAGGACAATTAAAGATTCTTATAATAGTATATTCCTCAAACAAGAAAAAACTTCCCCAATCATGTGTTAATTACTTTCCAACATCAAAGCACATTTTAGGTTTAACAACCTTCTAACATTCTTAGGGATTCTTTCAATTAATAATCTTGTCATTTTCAAAATTAGATTAAAAAAATCATTATAAAAAGAAATGACATTAGAACATGGGTAAAACAATTGCGGTACCCTTGTCCATCTTTGTACTAGCATCCTTTCTCCCCACTCTTGTATAGATTTTTAAAAACTATTAGTGTAAATAATTATTTTTTACACTTTACTTAAGTTTACTTAGGATAAATGCATTTTTTTATTATTTCTTAGGTTAGACACCTGGGTGTTTGAGTTTTATATGAGTTGTCATTTTGACAAAACATGACTAAGAAACTCTATTTTAGTACATGGTGTCTGTTGAAAATATTCAAGACTAAGCTAAGTTACTGAGGAGGGAGGGGTGAATCATTAACCTATAAAACTTCAACAATTTCAACCATTCAATTAGAATTTAATCCATCATATGAATTTTGATCTAATTGCATGCATAAGAAATTGAAAACATGAAAGCATTCATAACACTAAAACACAAAGATTTGGTGACCCAGAAACCTTCCAAATAGAAAGTAAAATTGGGGTGGGGATGATACCCACAACTTTAGTACTGTAGTATAAAGTTATCCTATTAAAGCTTGCATTGATCACTTCTAATGATCTACCATATTAGGAGTAATAAGGACTACTAGGTCCACCTTGTAAAAGGATTTACATACATACAATTAAGTATGCACTTGGTAAAGAAATTTACAAAAGATTATTAGGTCTACCTTATTAAAGGATTTGACTGGTCTACCTATTAGGATGAAGTAATAGTAGATCTCTGATTTGCAACTTGGTTTCCTGAATGAGATTCCTTTGTGTATTGATCACCTTTCTATGATAGATATGTATGTGCTGCTCCTTATGCTATTATGGCCTTTACAATTCACTCCTACTTTTCTCTGATTTAATTTGCATTCACATCTTCATATCTTCACACATACACATATATTGGATTTGATACCATGCATTACATACACACACACACACACACACACACACACACACACACACACACACACACACACACACACACATATACAGATATATATATACATACATATATATACACATATGTGTATTTATATACATACATATACATATATACATACATACATACATATATATACATACATATATCAATCCAATTACATAATTACAAAGTTGACCATCATACAAGTTAACACAAATATTATAAAGTTGACCTGTATGAAGACAATCAGGTTCTGAAGACTGACTCGGTGAGGTTCTGATACATGACATCCACTATCATTGCTTGATCTCATCATTTAATTAGTAGATGTAGAAGCTTAGTCTATATTGATCACTTCCAAGTAGTCTTGACATGGCCTACACTGGCGACTAGGTAGATATTGTGTAACTTGGCTTAAACTGAATTGCTTGTTTACCATGACATGACTCGATAAACATTCTCACCTCGAGCTCAGTATGAACTAAGTCTTGGTTAACATTGGACTCTTATCACATACACTATGAAATCAGCAAACACTGCATTGATCAATAACCATTGATAAATTCAGCATTAACTAAAATGCATGGTTTACACTGTTGGACTTCACACTAACTAAATCTACTTGGTAACCACTAATATTTTCCAAAGGACTTGGTAGCAACTAAGATGCTTGGCAAACACTATAAACTATACAATGATCTTGGTAGCCATACATAATCTAAATAAGTGTTTGTCACTAATAACAAACTTGACTGATATGTCAATGATCTCCCCCTTTGACATTAGTGACAAAAACACTTATTAGCCAAAATTGAATACCTTATATCCATCACCATGTGATACTAGCTTAGTAGAGTATATTGTTTTTGGGATTTTTCAAAATTGATTTTGTAAGGTGTATCCAATATACTATACATCTTCTTTCTATATACAACATGTCTTTTCATACAAGTCTTACTTATTGCAAGTTCTCGCCCATAGCATATTTCTCCTCATACTATGTGTCTCTCTCCCCCATAACATATGGCTTTCTCTAATATATATTTTCTCCCCCTTTTTGACAATAATGCCAAAGACTTATTCTATTTTATTTACATAGAGACACCAAAATGAGATAAAAATTTAGAATGTACCTTTAGAATGATTGCCAAGGTTTTATCCCAATTTTCCTATAAGACCTTATGTGTATGAAGTGCAATTTGTACCTCTACTGAGAATTCTATCATATGGTCTACAATGGAGAAATTATTATCATGAATTAGAGTTTTTGAATATGTAATATGTTCTTTCAGTGCATCCATGTTGGGAAGGATCATGTTTTGTATGTCAATCAATGTAGATTGGATCCTTGCTTCTTCCCTTAGCAATTCTGGTTGCATATCTAATCTTGGTTTACCATTGAAACCAAGTTGTCTCCATTTGACTAGATGTTGTGCAATAGATTCAAATTGCCCTATATTATTTGCACTCCCCTCTCCTAAAAATTGTTACACCATTGCTAACATGCTTCCAAAAATAAGTGTATCTATGAGCCAATTTTTTTCCTTCCCAATGCATCTCCAAGAGTGACCTCTAGATTTTATGGGTTAATAGGTACCACTACTTCATTCAGGTAGCCTCTAAGTAGCTCATTCTACTTTTCTAGTATTATAAATTTTGATTCATCCTGATCCATGTGTCAAAACACCTCCTTCATACATGTAGTGATCATCACTTTGGTTGTGTCCACCATGGGCTTTCCCAATACGAACTCCTTTATTTGGTAATCTTTAGGAGTCATTCTTTGGTGTTAACATGAGGAGGAGGAATGGTGATATGATCTAGAAGGTTCTAATATAAATTCTTCATGATGAAGGCAAGTGTTCTAGCATCACCCCTAGGTGGCTCAAGCTTCTTTGTCTCTTTAATAAATTCCTTCATTCCATTCTCTTCTATCAACTCCATGTGCTTCTTCTATCGAAACATGACTTCCCTCTTTAGCCATGATGGTGTGGTCCTCATAGGTGACATGTACTTGGCTCAAGAAGTTGGTCCTGAAGAAACCTCCTTTCCCTTATTACTCCTCTTTTGAGACTTCTCATGTTTAGGAGGATCTTTAGAAGGAGATTCTATTCTTTATTGGTCTAAGGATCTAGCCTCTATATCTGGGGGAGTTTGCCTCTATCCCTCTTTAGAAACTTCATTAGCATGAAGCTGTGGTATTTTCCCTCCTTAGTTCCTTGACTTCATGGTTCTACTTGTATCATTGGAGGAGGTGGAGCTACTAACCCTTTATCTAGAATCATGGATGTATCCTATGGTGGTGGTGATGGAATGTCTAGAGGTCCTTGAGGTAGAGGAGGCAATTGATTTCAATCCTCTCCTAATAGCTCAATCATGGGAGTATCTCCTATGTTCTCACTCACCATATTAGTGTCCACTGGTATAAAATCAAAGTCTTAGAGGTCAAAGACATCTGTCCCTTTACCCTCTATCTTTGCTATCAACTTCTACTGTTTATGCTCTGAATTTTCTACTTGGATAGGATATCTTGGAGGAGATGGAAGTGTTTGAGTAGAGCTCCTTCTTCTATCTTCCTCTCAAGCTTTGGCCAAGTGGGTTCTCTAGCTCAAGGGGAAAAATTCTATTTGTTCCCCTTCTCCCTCATCCTCTACTTTTGGGATAGTTTTTGGAACTTGTGGGGAAGGAGTATTATTCTTTTTCAATCTCCTCCTCCAAGAACCCACCATAGTTGTTTCTATTCTCTCTCTTTCAAGCTGAGAAGGAGACTTCTTCCTTTGAAGTTCTTACTGGTGGGACCCCTCATTCCTCTAGCTATTCCTCCTCTTGCTACTTTTACTGTGCTAGTTCTAGAGGTTGATCTTGCACAAATTGACACTGATCTAGTGTTTGGGCCTCATCTACTTGTTTCCTTGCCCTCTTTGTCTTCTTTCCCTTGTCTACCTCAAAATAATCAACCTCCTCTCATGTTGATCTACTATTTCTGGGCTC
Source organism: Cupressus sempervirens (assembly GCA_028749045.1). Classification (NCBI taxonomy): domain Eukaryota; kingdom Viridiplantae; phylum Streptophyta; class Pinopsida; order Cupressales; family Cupressaceae; genus Cupressus; species Cupressus sempervirens. The sequence continues at coordinate 240,047,224 of CM053786.1, read as the reverse complement.
ACTAGTGATTGAATGGGATAGGTTGGTACAATGACCTTAGCACCTTTGACTTACTGAGGCTTGGTCATAGCTTGTAGAGGTATATCATGAGGAACTAGATTCATTCAAAATGGCTTCCAAATTCATTCCCTTGTTAGCTCTACTATAATTCTAGCCTGATGATCTATGTCATCACTTTCCTCTCACCATATTTTTGCATTCATGATAGCCATGTCATATATTTTGTCCTTATAATATAAAGGATCCATTACTTCTAGGGCATCCTTTTCTACAACCTTTAGAGAAATCTTGATTTTCATCACAATCTCTACTAGATATAGAGTCATCCTACAATAGTCCCTTATACAGACATCATAGTCATCTATTACGTTCAACCAATGATCTTCTAGGTCTTCAACATGGACAAATACTTTTCCTGCCAGATGCTGGACCATCCCAATATTGTCAAAGTATGTGCAAAGAGAATTGTATTATTCTAAGGGATAGTGATCTCATTCTGAATCAAAGGTAGCAATGTTCTTCTTTTTCTTTACGTTGAATGTGCCAATTGTGATTGACCAAACCCATGTCTTCTTATGCTATTTCCTCACTCTATCATGTGTAGAAGTGTGTTGATATGCTATCTCCAAGAGTGTCATCTGATTAGAAGGGTATCTTGGGAGCTTTTTGGAGCATATAAGAGTACCATCTACCTAAAGGTACATGAATGTATTGAACTAAATGTAGTGGACTCCTACTTTAGTGGTTCTAGATGCAACCTCTACTAACATTATTCTTGCATAATCTCCTTCTATAAACCTAACAGTGGAAAAAATGAACCCATCATTGACGTCCCTATATTCCACACTTTGTTATGGGAGCTTCTTTTTCACTAGTTATGGGTAAACCACATAGAGCCAAGAATTTGCATCCTATATGCTTCCCTTTGCGTATAGCCCTAGATAGTCATTAGTTCTAGCTGCTAAGAGGTACACCATGTATGATGTCATGTAAAAATGAGGGTATGCCTTAACTACAACTAGCTATTTATCCAAGTAGTTACTTAGGATGGTGGCCCAATCAATGGGAATCTTTGCAGTCCTTATGGTTTCAATGAAATGAACCATTAATTTTTGTAGGTGGCTAATTGTAGGAAGGCCCATTACTTTTCTAAGGAGAAAAATTAAGTAGTTGATGTCATCTTTCATATTTCCTCGGGTCATATTTACTTCACCTACTCTTTAGCCCAGAGGTGTCCTGTCAATAAAAAATGATGTTTTCATTAGTTCTTTTGCCTCTTTCTCATTCTTTATATATTGCCTTTCTACTCCATCATAAGATATCAAGAGGTATTCACATTCCCTAAGGAGGTGGAATACTTTCTCAATGTTGTTATGTCAGAGTTCTAGGACTCTCTCTTGTGACTCTTTGTCACATAGTGTTCCACCAATGTCATTATTAGTTTAAAAGATTGAATTGATGTAGGATGTGAATTTGTGTTAAAAATTCCAGTTCACATTACCATGGATATCATCATTGACCTCTCTTGAAATTTGTTGGAAATGGTCAAAAAGCCATTCTAGTCGATGTGACATAGCTGAATTACTCAGATCTCTACATGTCCATCCACGAGTCTTGATTTATTAGGTGCTCCTTGGTACTTGAATGCAATGGGTGAAATTTTATTAGCTATGAAAGATGATGATGATGGCATTTAACTATACAATAGAAGAAAAAATTATTTACCTTATGTTAAAAGACCAAAAAGTAGACTATATGGGACTCAAACTAACGACAAAATGGGTTTAAACTAGTCAAAATTGCGAAAAAAGGTAATTCTCTCCCTCAATAGCATGTTTTGCATAGTAAAACACCTAGTGTAGCCTAGTAGGTGTGATTGTGTGCTAATTTAGCCTTAGAAATAGTTTGTTGTGCACCGATACACATGCACACCCTAGAAAGGTGTGTATGTGCACAACTTGGAAAGGTGCACATGTGCATAGCTATGCACATGTGTATCATGGCTTCTGTAAGGGGTGTGGGGTCCTTAGTTTATTTTTTTAACTTTTTAGAGGTGCACATATGCAAACCTTCTAGGGGTATGCATCTATGCACCTCCTAGAGGTGTTTTACATTGTGTTTATGTATAGGGGACAAAAGTAGAAAAGTAGAAGAGGCCATCAAGGTGCAAACATGCAGTCTGAGGAGAAACTTGATTATAAGTGAGGAAAGGAGAGTGGGGTTAGGATCTTATATAGGCCCTATGGTGTTCCTTATGTTCACCTCTAAAGGTGTGCACCTTTGAGGGTGCACACATGTGCATGATTGCATCCCTAGAGTGGGGCGAAGTGCACACTTGGTGCATATGCGCATGCACACACTTAAAGAATAAGGAACACAAAAAAATTGATTTTCTTTCTCTCTCTAACTACCTACTCCTTCCTGGTCAGAGACTAGGGTGTGACCTAGACCTAAAGGAGGGTCCAAAATGACCAAGGCTCTAGCCTCATAAAAGAATTTGAAAAATAGGGGGCCCCCATTTTTTGTCTTAAAATGGGGTGTGTATTGTGAAACCACAACAAATAGACCCAACAAAAAAGGGAAGAAATGAAAAAGACATTTCTTCATCAACAAGGTTTCTTCAACATGTGTCAAGTGACAACTAGATTTGGAATATTTTAGTTATCTTTCAAGTCCCTTGGAAGCTAAAACATCAGAACCTCAAATCCTCAAGATCAATTTTTGCTTAGTGTATTAATTTTGTTTGATGTCTCAAGGTGTAGCCTATTATGAATACCTAGCAAATTGGAGAGAATCTTTGGCTCTAATGGCATGTTCATTAGGAATCTTTATAAAACCTATTTATTCATCACTATCTAACCTAATGAGAGAATCTATTTTGAGGGCTCTTGGCAAGTTATCAAATCTTTCCTTTTGAGTCTTTGGTAATCCTTCTTGATTTCCTTTATGGAGCTTGTGTGTTTCCATTTGATTCTTCCTTAAAGCATTTTGTATAGGATAGGATAGCCTTTTTGTGGAGCATATCTCTTTATTTAATTACATTTTAGAATCATCTAGAATTTTTAGATGTAACACCTCTTGTGATTCTTTTCTACCTTTTCTACTCTCAACATGCTTAGACTATGTGTCCAAGGCATTGGTGTTGTTTTTTGAATCTGTTCTTCAGTTTGATAACTCTTACATTCCTCTCTTAATTAACTTTTGGAAAAATCTCACACCAAACAGTGATCTTAGTAGTTCTTTGAAGAGACCCTTTTTTTGAACTAACAATTTTTAAATTATCCCTTTCTAGTGTGGACCTAGATTCAAAAATAACATAGTCAATTCTTAAATTTGTAAAGTATTGAGAGCTATCAATTTGTGATTCTAATTTTAAGACTGGAAGTACTCTACAATTGCAAGCAACATCAATTTTCATTTGTTATAGGAAACAAAATCATCTAAATTATTTGACAAAGAAATACCTCTTCCCTAAAGTTGAAACCAAATGGAGTGAACTACTAAATGCATCAAGAAAGAGTCTTGATTGCACCTAACCCTCTGATTGACAAGAAAAGATAGACAAAACATTAAAGAAAACACACAACTGAAAGTAAACACACTTCTAGAAAATAAGCACACTTGCATAAAGTAAACACACATGCTAAAAGGTTTTTTTGAACATTTTTCATTTTAGGCTTTAAAATACTATTTTAGGAACTGGTCATTAACTAGAAATGAAACCAATTCCCCTTGGAAGCAACTTAGCCTAGAAGTAATTTACCCCAAAATATCTGCAATCTAATAGGCCCTAATCCACTAGTGTTGAAACTTGTTATGACTACCTATTTTTCTTTCGCCTTGTCCCACAAAAGAAGGAGGTTTGAGATCCTCAAATATTTGATTGTGACTCACTTGTCATACCAACATTTTATGATAGCCTGATGTTTTAACATGTTCTCTAAAGAAATTGTCCTTTTCTCATCCAATTCCAAAATATTCATCAATTTGATTTGAACTCTATCAGCATCCTCAACATATCCTCTCATGAATTTGAACACTAGAGTTTTGAGATTACTTGGGTATTCTAGTGCCTATCGTAAGATGAGTAGATATGGGGATGTTCCCAAAGTTTTCTTAATCCTAACTATGTTTGTCCATAATGCATCTTTCAATTGAGAATGCCAATCTTTTACATTTTCCATGAGAAAATGCTTTATCATTGTGATCAAGTTCTTATTGGTGGACTCAGCTACACCATTCCCTTGGGGATAGTAATTCAATGAAAAATGATTATATTTTGATTTTCTAATGCCCATTGAGTAAGGAAAATTGATGCAAAAGATGACCCATTATCGCATACCAGGAAGAATGACATTCCAAATCTAGTGATAATGTTCTCTTCCAAGAAATCAATAACCACTTTTGTTGTACAATTTCAAAAAGTTTCAACTTCAGTCTAACAATCTGCAATAATCTATAGCTATGAGGAAGAACATATGTCCTGTTCATGATGGTGGGCTTACTAGTCTAATAAAGTCTAGCCCCCAGTTGGAAAAATGGCATACCTCAAGTACTAGTTGTAGTGGCATAGCTAGGTGTCTCTACCTATTGACACTTGTTTGACACATGTGACAAGAGCATACATGTTCAAATGTGTCCTTGAAAATTGTAGGCCAAAAGTAACCTGATCTTTAAAATTTGATGGGTTGTAGCCTTTGTTGATTGATGCCCTATGCCATATTTATCATGATATTTTTCCAATACCTCTTTCAATTCTTCACATCCCAAACATTTCAAATAAATTCTCTCATAATTACTTTTTAAAAGTTTTCTATCTTGAAGCATGTAGGATTCACATTTCATCTTGATTCCTCTACGTTGAGAAGTATTCATCTAGTGAGGGTGTTGATTCTACAATATGTAATACATGATATCCCAATACCACACATATGTGATTATTTCTTCATCAATGCCCACTTGAGACACTATGATATTTTCTTTATTGTTAGTGTTGATATTATCATCAAATCTGATCTCATTTTTAGCTATCATCTTGGTCAACCCTTGTCCTCTCACTAGCTTCATTGGTTGAATTTCCAAATTGAACTCTTGTAATATAGACATTCATTTTATTCTTCTTTCACATATTTCATTCTATATCAGTAGTGAATTGATAGCAAGATTCAACATAATAACATATACCTTGCTCTTGAGTATGTAATGGCAAAATTTTGTGACTACCTTTATTTAGACAAATGATTATTTGTCAAGAATGGAATAGTTCAATTTGGTATTCTTTAAAGGACAACTCATGAATTCAATGGGTATCTCATCTTCTTTATCTTTCTTTTGTGTGAGAATCCCTCCACATGAATGTTCTGAAGCAAAAGAATACATTTTGAAAGGCAACTCATAATCTAGACTTACAAGTAGTGGAGCCGTAGAGGTAGCTACTTTGATATCTTTGAAAGATTTCTTTATTTTAGGAATCCATTCAATTTTTAGTCCCTTCTTCAGAAAGTCATTGAGGGGGTGTATTATCTCACAAAACCCACTAATAAACTTACACACAAAATTAATCTTCCCAAAGAGAGATTTAAGTTCTTTGCGACTATGGGGAGGTGACAATTTTAGGATCACTTCTATCCTTTTAGGATCAATGGTGTTAGGAATAAGGTGTCTCAACCTTGTATAATTCCTATTCTTATTATTTGTTTTGTAAAATGTATTTCTTGCAAATAATGTTGATGTGTTGACATCTTGAATTATGTGTAAGGAGATCATGACAAAAATGGTTATGACAGATTCTTATGACACGTAAGAGCTATTTTAGAAAGATTCAATGATAGGTGAAGACATGTGGCAACTAAGATATTTGAGTACTGTACACTCTACCCCAATAGTGGGATTCCAATTTATTTTTTTTGGGTTCCTATTTTCTCAGAGAATGGTAAAACCCTAATACAATTTACCTTTGGGAGTAGCCCTAAAGTGAAGCACATGTTATAAGTGTTTTTTAGGGTTGCAAAGAGATGTGATATGAAAAAGGTGTATTGTTGGTACTACAAGTAGCTACTGGAGTCTTCTGTTATCGATGTTGAACTTGCATTGCAAGTGTATTGTAACCTTGTGTTGAAGATAATACACTGTGCAGGTTCTGAAGGGGTGGGGTTGTTTTACCGAAAGGTTTTTCCCCACCGGAAAATCCTTGTGTTATGTGTTCCTTTCTCTGTCTATTTTTTGTATGCATGGTTGGCTGCAATATTGTTGTTTACATGATATTGAGTCTGTAAGTGAAGAAGATTTTAATAGGATTTGCATCATACTTTCCTAATGAGATTAGTGTAGGAAGCTATTTCCGCACCTGAGTTTCCTTACAAGTGGTATCAAAGCTTGATCAACTTTTGATCCTAGTTATTGGGTAGGGTTTTTTGAGCTAATCTCAAATTGAGTGGGAGTCTTGTGCAGAGCATCCTGAATCTTATTTGTAGATTGAGATGGAAAGTTCATCATATGGAAGAATGGAGGTGGAGAAATTTAATGGCACTAATTTTGAGTTGTGGAAACTCAAGATGGAAGACATGTTGGAAGATCGTGACCTATGGGAAGTGACTATAAGCACGACAAGACCAGCAACTATAGCTCAAGTAGATTGGGATATCAAAGATTGCAAAGCTAAGGGTCTCATAAGACTCTGTTTAACCAATGCAGTCCTTCTGAATTTTCTAGATGAGACAACTGCATATAGTTTGTGGGAGAGACTTGGCGCCGTGTATCAAGCCAAATCTTTGGTGGACAAGTTGTTCCTGAGGAAGAAGTTGTATTTTCTATGAATGGAGGAAGGTGGATCCTTAACGGATCATTTAAATGCATTTAATCTACTGGCTACACAGTTGACATTAGCTAGTGTCAAGTTAGAGGAGGAGGATCATTTCTACACACTTTTGTGTTCTTTACCGGATTCATGGGACCATCTTGTGATGGCTCTCGAAAGCACATTAGTCATCTTCAAAATGGATGATGTGGTGTCTTCACTGCTGTCAGAGGAGATGCAGAGAAAGGCTTCTTTTTCAAAAAAAGGAGCCCTTGCTATTCGTGGGAGATCCATGGAAAGAGGAAAGAAAAATGAAAATAAGTCTGACAATAAGGGTAGATCCAAATCCCGTGGGAAGTCAAAGACTTCCAATAAGTCCAAGGAAAAATGTTGGAACTGTGATAAGACTGGGCACTTCCGTAAAGACTGTAAAGAGCCTAAGAAGAAGAAGAAAGCCTCAGATTCTGGTTTTGAAAAATCTCAAGAAGATGGAGATGCATTCATCATAGCTTTGGCAACCCATGCATCTGATGATGTGTGGTTGGTTGAATCGGGTGCATCTTTTCACATGACCTCTCATTGAACTAGTTCTCAAGATATGAAGAGTTCGATGGTGGAAAGGTGTACTTGGGTGATGATTCTCACCTAAAGATAGTTGGACGTGGAAGTGTCACTATCAAATTTCCTAATGGACGAGTAAAGGGAATTAATGGAGTTATGCACATTCCAAGTTTGGAATGAAACCTATTATCTATAAGTATGCTGAATGATGTAGGTGTGCAAGTTGTTTTTTCTAAAAATGGATGTAAGATGATGAGAGGAGCTATGGTACTTGCTAAGGGTACTAGGAGAGGTACTTTGTTTCAGCTTGATGCATACATTTCTCAGTGTAATAGTTCTTCTGTTTCAAAGAAGAGAGTAGCTATCAATTCATCCCCACCATCTGAACGAGCAGAAAAGAAGACTATGGTTATTGGTTCTGATGGCAATGCAAACACTTTGGAAGGTAAGCTTCCTATAGAAAAGACAATGTTATGGAATTTGAGATTTGGTCACATTGGTGAAAAGGGTCTCAGAACCTTGAAAAATAAAAATCTCATTGAGGGGTTAAATGATTGCAATCTCGAGTATGAATTCTGTGAACACTATGTATATGGTAAACAAAATCGTGTTCAGTTTTACTCTAGTTCTCACAAATCTTCTGATGTTTTGGATCTTAGTCATTCTGATGTATTTGGTCCTGTAAAAGTTCCTTCAATCTCCAAGTCTATATTTTTTGCATCTTTCATAGATGATTATAGTAGAAGGACATGGATTTATTTCCTTCAAAGTAAGACACAAGTCTTTAGTCGATTCAAGGAATTTGAAGCCCTTGTAGAGAATCAGACTAGTAAGAAGATTAAGTGTGTGAGAACTGACAATGGTGGCAAGTTTTGCTCAGCAGAGTTTGAATAGTTTAGTAAAGAACAAGGTATCAAGAGGCATAAGACAACTCCTTATACCCCGAAGCAAAATGGAGTTGCAGAGAGAATAAACAAGACACTGATGGAGAAGGCTAGGAGTATGCTTAGTGGAGCTGGTTTAGAACAAAGGTTTTGGGCCGAAGTTGTGGCCACTGCTTGCTATCTGGTTAACAGATCTCCTACATCAGCCCTTCTTGGTAAGACACCCATGGAGGTGTGGTCTGGTAAGAAGCCTTCAATTAGACATCTTCATGTTTTTGGTTTTGAAGCTTATGTACATGTTCCAAAGGAGAAAAGATGTAAGTTGGAAAACAAAGCTGTTAAACGTATTTTCATTGGATACAGTGCTGGTGTGAAAGGATACAAGCTTTGGGATCCTGTGACTAGTAAGGTGTTGTATAGTAGAAATGTTATTTTTAGAGAGCTAACATCTTCTCCTATTGTGCTACAACCAGATGAAAATGAAAAGGAAAAAGATGTTGTTCAGTTGCCTCCTACCCCTGAGAAGATTGAACAGAGAGACCATGTTGGGTCTAATGATGAGGAGATCTCTAGCAGCTCTGATAGTTTAGAAGAAGAGGAAGAACAACCTCAACCTCAGCCTTGAGGAGATCCAAAAGAGAAAGAAAGCAACCAGAAAGGTTTGGTTCTTCTATGTTAGATCCCAGTTGTGCTTTTGCTTTGATTACTAACACTGATGAGCCTAGATCTATGAAAGAAGCTTTGGGCATGGAAGATGCAGGTTCCTGGATTGAGGCTATGGATGATGAGATGGCTTCATTAGAGAAAAAAAAAACATGAGACCTTGTACCTTTTCCTAAAGTGAGAAAATCTGTTGTCTATAAATGGGTGTTCAAGAAGAAATTCTGTGCAGATGGAAATGTTGAAAGGTACAAAGCTAGATTGGTTGCAAAGGGGTATTCACAGGTAGAGGGAATAGATTATGGTGAAATATTCTCTCCTGTTGCAAAGTTTACATCCATTAGATTTCTATTATCTCTTGATGCATCATATGATTTAGAGATAGAATAGATGAATGTGAAGACAACTTTCCTTCATGGTGATTTGGAGGAAGAGATTTATGTGTCATAGCCTGAGCACTACATTGTTAAAGGTAAAGAATCCTTGGTTTGCAGATTAAAGAAGTCTCTATATGGTTTGAAGCAATCTCCTAGGATGTGGTACCTTAAGTTTGATGCTTTTGTGTTGTCAATTGGATTTGTAAGATTGAAATCAGATCATTGTGTTTATTTCAGAATTGAAAATGATTGCCTTCTTATTGTTGCATTATATGTTGATGATATGTTGTTGTTTGGGAAGGGTAAGGGTATGATTTCTAATTTTAAATCTCAGTTGTCAGCACAGTTTGAGATGAAAGATCTTGGGTTAGCTAGGTACATCTTGGGTATGGAAATTAGTAGAGATAGGTCTAATAGAAAACTTTGGTTGAGTCAGAGTAAGTATGTGAAGTCTGTGTTGGATAGGTTCAACATGGCAGATTGTAGACCACTATGTGTTCCTATTCCTATGGGAACAAAGTTATCTGTAGATGATTGTCCAAAATCTCCTAGTGAGGTGGAGGACATGAGTAGAGTACCTTATTCTAGTGCAGTTGGCAGTCTGATGTATGCTATGGTCTTTACTAGGCCAGAAATTGCCCAAGCAGTGGGAGTCCTGAGTCAATTTATGGCTAATCTTAGATGGATACATTGGGATGCAGTTAAGCGAGTATTCAGATATTTGAGGGGTACATAAGATTACTCCATATGTTATCATGATAACTCTTCTAGATCTAAGCATTTAGTTTGTATTCATGGGTTTGTGGATTCAGATTGGGCAAGTGATATTGATCGTAGGAGATCCACCAATGCTTATGTGTTCACTATGTTCAGTGGTGCCATCAATTGGATGAGCAAGCGACAACCTGTGGTTGCTTTGTCCACTACAGAAGCTGAGTACATGGCTGCTACTCATGCTTGTAAGGAAGCCATTTGTCTTAAGAGATTGTGTTTTTATGTTGGTGTTGATGTAGAATAGATTACTATTTGGTGTGACAGTCAGAGTGCTATTTGCCTTGCAAAAAATCCAACTTTCCATGCCAGAACAAAGCACATTGATGTGCAGTATCACTTTGTAAGAGATATGGTGGAAGATGGAAAGGTAAATTTGGAAAAGGTAGATACTGTGAAGAATTTTGCAGATGCATTAATAAAACTAGTGGGCACTAAGAAGTTCAGATGGTGTTCGGAGTCTATGGGCCTTTTGGCCTATAGCGGTTAGTTCTTGTTATGTTCCTGTTGCTCTTACAAGGTGTTCGACAAGTGGGAGAATGTTAGGAATAAGGTGTCTCAACCTTGTATAATTCCTATTCTTATTATTTGTTTTGTAAAATGTATTTCTTGCAAATAATGTTGATGTGTTGACATCTTGAATTATGTGCAAGGAGATCATGACTAAAACAGTTATGACAAATTCCTATGACACGTAAGAGCTATGTTAGGAAGATTCAATGATAGGTGAAGACATGTGGTAACTAAGATATTTGAGTACTATACACTCTACCCCAATAGTAAAACCCTAATATGGTTTACCTTTGGGAGTAGCCCTAAAGTGAAGCGCATATTACAAGCATTTTTTAGGTTTGTGAAGAGATGCGATGCGAAAAAGGTGTATTGTTGGTACTGCGAGTAGCTACTGGAGTCTTTTGTTGTCGATGTTGAACTTGCATTGCAAGTGTATTGTAACCTTTTTTTGAAGATAATACATTGTGCAGGTTCTGAAGGGGTGGGGTTGTTTTACCAAAAGGTTTTTCCCCACCAACAAATCCTTGTGTTATGTGTTCCTTTCTCTGTCTATTTTCTGTATGCATCGTTGCCTGCAATATTGTTGTTTACATGATATTGAGTCTATAAGTGAAGAAGATTTTAATAGGATTTTCATCATACTTTCCTTATGAGATTAGTGTAGGTAGCTGTTTCTACACCTGAGTTTCCTTACAAATGGATATCCCAACTTCAAAAATAATATGACCCAAAAGCTTTCCTTTGGTAACCCCAAATGAACACTTCTTAGGGTTAAGAGATATGTCGTATCTTTGACATCAGTTGAAAACTTTTCTAAAATAAGAAAAATGAGTACTCCAATCTTTTGAAAAGATAGTTAGGTCATCCATATAGATAACTACTCATTTATTGATCAAACCCTTGAGTGCTTCATCCACCGCTCTTTGGAATGTGGCTCCTACATTGGTTAATCCATAGGGAAATCTTCTATGTGCAAAGGTTCCCCATTTTGTTATAAATACATTCTTTAACCTATCTTCCTTTTCAACCATCACCTAGGTGCATCCTAAATATCCATCTAGAAAATACATCATTTTAGGCCCATTCATAATCTGCAATACTTCATCAAGTGAAGGAAAAGGGTAGTTGTCTTTCTAGGATTCTTGGCTGAAATTGTGAAACTCCATGCAAAGGAAAATTTCTCTATGTTTTTCCTTATTGGCACCAAGTTAGCAACCCATGTAGAATGTTAGGTTTGAAAGACAATATCAAGAATGAGTAGCTTCTAGACTTCTTTCATTATCATTGGTTCAATAATGTGCTTCACTAGTCTCTATCTTTGATGAATAGGCTTACCATCAGGCTTTAGTGGGATACCATGAGTGATAATGTCAGGATCACATGTCTTGAGTTCTTCATAACTCCATGCAATGAAATTTTTGTATTTTGTAAGTAACAAAAGTATACTTTCTTTATGTTGAGGATTACATGCCTTTGCAATTCTCTCCAACTACATCTTCCATGCCCAGATTATATGAATCACATTCTTCAATCCCATTTTCTTCAACCTTTCTCTTACTACATGTTGATTCATCTCGATCAAAAGTAAATTCCAACTCTACCATCCCCTTAAGAATAGTATTATCCTTAAAATTTATAATCTCATTTTCATCTTCTAATTCATCATCTTGAGGTTTGTCATTGAGAGTATCATCAATCTCTTGTCCTTTGAAAAGATCATTACACATGATGAACTTAAGAATATGTTGATCATCTTGGAAGACATGGAAGCTAGAAATGTTATCTAGAATGGATAGGGAAACAAGTAATTCAACTAAAAATGTTTTGATTTCTATTCTTTAAATGGACAATAATGCACTAGATGAAATTGCAAGGGCATCACCTACCATATTTATCCTCCTTAGAATAGACCTTATGTTTAGGGCCTAAAAATCTTCCATCAAGTCCCAAACTCTTTTTCAATAAGAAAGTAGTCTTCAATTATTGCAAGAGTATATTTATTTAACCATTCTAATCACCAATTGAGAGTCTCCTTCAATTATGAGAGCTTTGGTGTCCTTCTCTAATGCAAAGAGAAGTCTGTGGATCAAGGCTTCATATTTTGCAAAATTGTTAGTACATCTAAATTGTAAACAATATGCATCATAAAATGACCTACCTTTGGGATTAATTAGTTCAATACCTACACTAGTTCCTAATTTGAAGTTAGAGACATCAAATTTGAGTGTCCAAATTGGTTGATCTCTCAACTTTCTTGAATTGTGTTTATTTTTTCAAAGTTTTTCTTTCACTTGAACTTTGAAGGAATTTTTTTTTGAGATCCATTGTAATCTTTCATGTGGTGGACTAGTTGAATTACCATTGTTTACGTTTGATATGGGGACCATCCCCTTTTTTGTTCATCTTGAATATCCCCAATCAATTCTATGATTTTATCAATTTGTGGTTTAGGATGAACAACTACTAAGGTCCAACCTTGACTTTTTATAAAGCTTCTTCTCCATAGGAATTTAATAATCCCTGGTCAAGGATAAGACAAAGCTCCACCATCTAAAGAGTTATCACTATATGACACATTTAGATCTTCTTTTTCCTCTTCATCATTATCCATGACTTCAGAGACACACATGGAACTTGAATTTTCCTTTCATATCTCACTTGGATTATGACCATTTTTAAAGTACATTATCCGAGTCAATACCTGAGAAATCACTTCTTGGTAATATAAGCACTCAAAATTTCAATGACTTACTTTGTACAACCTACAAAATCCTCAAAGGAGAAAAACATTTCGGCCCACTTATTCTCCTAAGCATTGCAAATTTATAACCATGTTATCTATAACCTAAATCATGATCTCTTTTTTTGGGGTATGGTTCATGGATTATCAATTTAGATTGTCTTTTCTTTTAACTAGAGCTATGTCAAGAGCCATCACCTTGTAAGAACTTAGGTATGATTGAATAAATGCCACTTCATTTAGGGTATTGTATTCTATGATCATTTTCTTTAGCTTTGGCTCAATGTCTATCTTGATTTGATTATTCAACCCTATCCAAGGTAACCATAGTTGAGTAAAATTAGTCAAGAACCATCCTATTAGACACTACGTCCATTCTCTACTTAGTAACAAACCATATGTTTCTAAAATTTCCACCACATGTATATCTATGTTGTCTTCAATTATAGGGTCTGTAGTTAACTGTATTCTGTTAGTGTAGTTTTTTTATTTTTCCTATTTTGCTAGGTTTTTCCTACACTTTTAATAATCTCGCTTAGGTTAATAAAGCATGTCTTATTAGGTGAATGGTTGTGAGGTGTCACCTTCCTACATGTGAGCATCAATTAGCTATCTTAGGAAGATACTTTTCTATCTTTAGTCTGATAGATGGTTGCTCCTTATTGGTTGGTGTTGCCACCTCCTCCCTCTTCCTAGCCTATATAAGCATGCTACCTGGCTTGTATTTGTATCTCTTGTTTTTGCACCCTCTTAATGCTATTTTGCTTCCAGCATTTGCATTACTCTCTTGGAGACTAACTCTATGATGCTATTTTGATTTTGTATCATTTGCATTCATAGTTTAGATATTTACTCTTTGCACTAGTTTTTTGGGTTATTAATCTTATCAGATTCTAACATGGTATCAGAGCTTTTCTATGTGCAAGACTAGATTTTAGTTCCCTTATTTGAGAGATTTGAGGGGGGCTAATAAACTTTATTGTAGTTTTTTGAAAAATGAAGTATGCTCTTCTCTTGCATCTTTGGATGATCCTGAGAATCAGAAAAGTTTTCACAAAAACGGTTTTTCTCTGGGGTTTCAATCTCAAATCTGACAACCAACTTGCATATTTGGAATTTTCAATCAGTATTGCAGGTTCCATCATGCCATTGATGGACTTAGGAAGCTGATCCAGCATTTGTATGTCATATTTTTGTTTCTAGGGTCATTTTTTTATTTTTGGAGCCATTTTTTACTATTAAAGGCATCTAATTTAAACTACAGCAACATCTTTTGTACATCAGCAAGAAAAACACTTTCTAGGTTTTGTTCGCAGCCTTGAAAAACCATCTGGGTATCTTTTATATTTTGCATGCAAGCTGTATATTTTGCAAAATCGAGCATGCAAAGCTACAGCCATACCCATCTCCATTGGTAGTCGCAGATTTGAACGCAGTTTTCAAATGTCTCATTCTTGCTCATACGGACTCCAATTTTGATGATTCTTGTTATGAACTTGGCTATTTTTTTGTGCTCTATCCACTAGTGGAGTTGTTTTTTGTTTTTCATGCATGAATTCTTCAAAAATTGTAGATTCTCAGTTGTGACTGTGCATAGTTCTCATTTTGGAAACTTCGGAGGATCATAACTTTCTCATACGACCTCGTATCAAGGTGATTCTTTTTTTGAAAGTGCATGATTTTTCGAGTAGATTGCAGTGGTGCTATTTGTTTCCTTGATTATTGTGCCCAAGTTTCACTTCTAGCATATGCTCTTCATGAGGGTTTGTAATGCATTAAAATCAAGACCACTAAGTATTTCTTTCTAATGGTAGTTGTAAACGCACTAGAATAAAGTGCCAAATCATATTTCTTTGGAGGGGGTTCTTTGATTGAGCAAAAAGGGGGGGGCATTGTCGTGGCTAGGTTCTCTTCTTTCTAGCATTTCTTCTCTGCATTTCTTCATCATGGATCAAACAAATATGCCCATCCTAACTCCATACAATTACTTTGAGTGGAAATCATGCATGACAATTCACTTAAGGAAAGCTAGATTAAATAGGATAACTATGGGACTTGAAACTGAACCTGCTAAAGATGAAGATAAGCCTAAGTGGTTTAACAAATGTGATGAGGCATTTGGAACATTGTGTTTGTCTATTTCTCCTGACTTGCTATTTCACATTGAGTCTTTGGATACACCAAATGAAGTATGGACAAAGCTAGAAACACTATTTGGCACACAAGATTCAATGAGGGGTCATATGTTGGAAAATGAATTAATAAGTTTGAGTCCAGGCGATTTCAACACAATCCAAGATTTATTCACCAAATTGAAATCACTAAGGCTGCAGTTAAAACAATTTGGAATTGAAAAGAAAGATGAACAACTACTTAGTATTCTCTCTAAGCTAAGTTCAGAATATTCTGTGTTTGTCTCTACCTTCTATGCTACTAAGGGTGCACTTGGTACTCAATTCACCATGCCATCTTTAGATGATTTTGCTGTCAATCTCACTCGAGAATAGGACAAGCTAATCCAGATGGGCATTCTTAAGTCCTCTAAGTCACATGCCCTGGCTGCCAACCAAGGCACAAAAGAACAACAAGGACAAATTAGTAACAACAATAGTAGGGACAAGAAACAAAAGAATAGCGAGGAGAAGAAGGATCAGATGCCGATTTCTTCAAAAGAAACTATTGATACACCATCTTCCAAGGGCGATAAGTCTAAGAAAGAAAAGGTCAAATGTGCTTATTGTAAAAGACCTGGTCATGATGAAGATAAATGTTTGTAGAAACAACTTGATCACTTGACATACATTCTTGAGAAGAATAATATCAGTGTTCCTGAGTCTATCAAACAAAGTTCTAATGAAGGGTCTAACAAGGAAAAAGAAAACAGCAATGGGAAAGGAAAGGGCAAGGCCCTTTTTGCAGTTGCTTCCTCACCATCCACTTGGGTTCTTAATTCAGGTGCTTCACACCAAATGGCTTCATCTAAGGAAGAAATTGCATCCTTGGATCCGTGTCCTATGCCTTCTATTTTGATGGGTGATAACACTCTTGTTGAGGTGTGTGGGAGAGGGTCTGTTGATGTGGGGGATGGTACATTCTATGATGTTCCTTATGTACCCTCATTGTTAACTAATCTCCAATTGGTACACTAGATCACTCACACAGGTTTAGGCAAGTGGGTTGAGTTCACTCCTAGTTTAGTGGAGATATGTGAGTTGTACAATGATTCTACAGCTGCAGTTGGGAGAGCAGATCATCAGTCACGACTCTATATGTTTTCTCACTTTGTTCCTGATCCTTCTTTGACTATTTCACCCACTCACTTTAATGATGTGAGCAGATTATGGCATGAGCGGTTTAGCCATCTTAACTTCCACTACTTGCATCAGCTTAACAAGTAGAGCATGGTCACATGGTTGCCTTCTACTTTGACATTGGAGTCACTTGGAATACATGATAGATCTTCTGATGGGTTAGATTCACTTGAGCAGTCTTCTACCTCCACTTTTGATGCAGAGAATGATTCAGAGGACTCACCTCCTTCCTCTCCTAGTCATCATTTATAGGTTGATGATTCTCCTCTAGATTCTCCATCTTCTAGTCCACTTTGGGCTAGATAGACCTTGCAGTTTGTAGGTGATTGGGTTGGGGATCCATCAGACACCAAGGCGACTCGTTCACAATTCAAGGATGCTCTACATATCTTCATTGCTACTGCCTCAAATCCACAATCCTTTCATTAGGCTTATGGTATTTCTGAGTGGGATATAGCTATGTAGGAAGAGTATAGTTCCTTGATGAGGAAGCACACTTGGGATGTTGTCTGTTTTCCTAAGGGAAGAAAACTTGTTCGATGTAAGTGGATCTACCAGACAAAATTTGCAAGCTTTGTTGGGGGTGTGGGATGCTTCATCTTTTGGGGGGACCTCTTCCTCTCACATGGAGTCCTAATTTTCTTTGGGGAGTCTCTTTTCTTTCTCTTTTGGGGGAATTTTATGTACATGGGTACCTCATTAGGCTTGACTTGCTGGGACCCATTTCTACATCCACCTAAGCTTCACTTATGGGGGGGTGTTAGTGTAGTTTTTTCTTTTTCCTATTTTGCTAGATTTTTCCTACACTTTTAATAATCTCGCATAGGTTAATAAAGCATGTCTTATTAGGTGAATGGTTGTGAGGTGTCACCTTCCTACATGTGAGCATCAATTAGCTATCTTGGGAAGATACTTTTCTATCTTTAGTCCGATAGATGGTTGCTCCTTATTGGTTGGTGTTGCCACCTCCTCCCTCTTCCTAGCTTATATAAGCATGCTACCTGGCTTGTATTTGTATCTCTTGTTTTTGCACCCTCTTAATGTTATTTTACTTCCAGCATTTGCATTACTCTCTTGGAGACTAACTCTATGATGCTATTTTGATTTTGTATCATTTGCATTCATAGTTTAGATATTTACTCTTTGCACTAGTTTTCTGGGTTATTAATCTTATCAGATTCTAAAATATTCAAATGTATTTCAATGCCACAATAACTTCTATCTCCACTTTATCAAGTTGAATCACTATGCAATTCATAGATTGAGGAGAGACTCTCAACCTTTGAGCTATCAAAAGTGGCATGACACTACAAGAAGCTCCTAAATCTATGAGACACTTATGGAGGTTTCTTCCAAAATAATAAGATTAAGCAAGAAAAGAGGCACTTCAACCTTTTCTTTATACATGGTGGGCATAGCCTCAAAGGTATTAACTTGTTGTAATATGATCTTTGGATGACATATAGTAGAAATTTCCTTGGTATGATTAAGAGTCTTCAACAATGCTTCCTTCTGATTAGGGAAATTTTGTATCATATCGATTAAGGATATATTTTCCTTTGTTCTTTTTAAATCTTCTAGTGCATTGTATTTTTCAGTTGACCAAACATGATGCTTCGGTATAATAGGTATATTTCCTTGGTTTTTATTTTGTTGTCTAACATAGGGTGCTTTAGTGAGCACTAAATTGTTTTTAGCTCTTTGATTTGGAGGCCTTGGCTACAATGTAGGAGGAATCCCATCAGTTATGGGTTCCCTTCAATTTTGCAAGTTGTAAGTATTTTGATTTTTGTTATAAAAATAGAACATCTCTTCTTGTTCAAGATTCAATTGTTGACTAAATCAAAAGGTAAATTCTTTATTAACTTGTTCTTCGATTCCTAAATTTTGTGGAGAATCATAAGATTCTAATAGCATATACTAAACTGCATAGGGGCCTCATTGTTAATGCCTTGTAAATTCTAGTTTATTTTCTTGATTTTTGTTGAAATATGAGCCACCATCATTAGGGATGTTTTGACTAGTGTCAAATTGATTGATGTCCACAAATTGAGCATTATTGTTATCTACAGGGACACTTCCATTATTTTGATGGATATTACATTGTATTCTATCTTTGGAAACCATTTTTGTGATCTAGAGGCTTAAATTGTTCCCTACATTATTATTTTCATTGAAATTCTTGTTGTAATTCTAACCATAGTTGTTGTTTTTGTAAGAGCTTGCATTCAATCTCTGAAAATTCTTGTTCTACCCTTGCGACAACCTCATATGGGTTAGATCATTGGTAATCTAAGACATGTACTTATTCATTTGGCCTAACTTAGTCATGACATTATTTTTTGTCTCAGTGGGTTTTGTTTCCTTTTTCTCAAAGAAAATAGGTTTTAGGGGTTCATATCCTAGGTAATTTATGGCTAGAGATAGCATAGTCGGTGCCTATTTTAGTGCAATTTGAGTTAGTGGAATGAATTGACTGGGCATCTCTTGCACTCTAACATGATCTGTTGGTACTGTTGTACTAGCTTGAGTCAAAACCATCAATCCTCCTCCATTAGGATTGGCCTTCTTTGTAAAGGTAATTGCTTCTTTGAAGACTTTGTCCAATTCATCAATATCTACAATAGACAATCTTCTTAGCAAGATAGCAATGAGGTGGTCCATAGTATTAAGATAGATCTTGATTGCAGCTTCAATTGGTATGGTATAGGGTGTTTCCAACTTGTGGTATGCCATGTGAAAATGGTAATTAAAATGTGAAATGGTCTTTTTTGGGTCCCTCTTTACTGATATAAACTAATGATGTATCATAGTTGGGTTGTTTAATGTTTTGAATTGATCTAGGAATAATTTTTCAAAGGCCACTCAACTTTGGATACATTTTGGTGGTAAATTCACATCCCAATTGAAGGTAGCATCTCTGAATGTGTATGGAAATAAATAGAGAACCACATTCACTTTTTGAATCTATTCTTATTTCATATTTCTTTGAAGAACTTGATATGATCCTTAGTTGTTTGTGTCTCTCTATAGATAAACCTTGGGAAGACTTTCTTAGGATTCTTAGGAAGGTCATTGAGTGCACTTTGCAAGTTGATTGTTGAATCTAATGCATTTGCAAAGAAGACCATTGGTATAGGATTAGGTAAAATGATAGGTGGAGGTTGGTTTAGGGGTGGAACTAAAGATCACAAGATTTGGAATGGAAGTGAAAGAATTTTGGATATCCCTTTATCATTGCGAGGCTTGTGAAAATGATGGAGTTCTAGGAACTTGTGTCTATTGGGTGAAGACCTTAAAGCTTGTTGAAATGGAGATGGTGGATCAAGATCTTCCACTTTGTGTTGATTTTAGAAAAGAACATGTCTAAAAAGTGCACTTCTTCAAAAATCACACTTCCACACCTTCTGACTGTGATAGAATTAGAAATTTTTCTAAATGTTTAAAAATTGCAAAATTTTCCAACAACTTGTTTGTTTCCAAATGGTTTTGGGCCCTCCCTCTAGCTCCACTTCTGTTGAGCTATCATTTTGCATGATGATAAAAGATAGGGATCCTTTCAAACCCCTCCCTTGAAAAGCTAATCAAGGACCAACTCTAAGGTTTTGGATGGGTTTTTTAATTGACTAGGTAACTCAATTGAAGATAAATGTGTATGTTCACGAGGAGGCCTTTGCTAGTTCAAATGAGTCTTACATAATCTATTGCTATCTAAAACATAACCATAAATGAGATGCTTTTGTATTTTCTATTTTATGATAAATGGAATTTATCAATTTCAAACTATAGAAGTTCCTATTTTAATCAAGTGTTTGAAAATCAAATACAAAGAGAGAGTAATGCGAGATCAAAAAATAACTAAAAGAGAAATTCCTAACAGACATAAGCCAATAAAAACAACACATCTATGAATTAATTATCAAAAGGATCTGGAAGGAAACCAATGAAATTAGGAGAAATGCTTCCTCAAATCCACTGATGCAATTATCGATAGAAACTTTAATAATAATTGTTCAAGATGTTTCATGTTTCATCAAATCATGAGGCCATAGAGAGTATGCTCATACAATACAAGATAGTATGCAAGAACAAAGATGATCTTTTCTCAAAATTTTCATAACAGAATTTTTTTTTAATATGAGGTAAACACTAGAACCAAAATATTGTACAATCATAACAACACAATAAAACCACTAGCTCCATTATTATTCATGAACATGAATTCACAAAAATAACACACTTTGACAAGATTTATTACACTCAGAATGAGAGCATCAATAGCAGATATTATTGCATCAAAATAATGGCCTAGAGTACATATTACATCCATACATTTATAAGGAATCATCTCCTCCATTTGTGTTGGTTGTGAGAGCTCTTTAAATCTAAATTTATGATAACTCAAGTAATAAAACAAATCTAATTATATACAAACTGACTCTCTAAATGGTGCTAAGTAGGTCTCCATGCTTGTTTGTATGCATTAATGGGTGCATGAGCCTTCACATGACACAAAATAATAATAGATTAAGAAGATAAGAATAAGGAAGTTTTGAGATGATGTGGAAGTCTCTAGGAGCTCTAAAAATGGAAGCTTGGGCTTCTTCACACAATTCTAGGAGTTGAACTATTATCAAAATGCATTTTCAGTCCATGGAATGCTCTAAAATAGAAACTTGTAGTTAACTGTCAACATTCTGCTTCTTCTTCAAAATAGTTAGGGCACCTTTATAAAAATCACACCTACGCACTTATGCATCTCGGTGAAAAGTTTAAAAAAACCAAAAAATCTTCTAAGTTTCAAAACTAATTTTGTAGCATCTAGGTTTTCTCCCTATTTACACCAAAATGATGTCTAGATGTTTATTCTTGAATTTATATATTATCTCTACCACTTGACTGGCTTCAAGTAAATCTAAAGCATAATACTTATTCTTTACTATCTACCTATAGTTACTAACTTCTATCTAAATCTCTACAAAATCCTCAAGCTTGGTGTCCAGTTCCAACAATGCCTGTTCAATTTTGAATGCTTATCTTATATCATCTTTTGACGAAGTTTCTTCACATGTTCCTCTAAATTGTTGGACTACTCATTGCACTGCAAAAATCTTGGTCTTCAATTTATTCTCAAAAATCTGAAGGCTAGCAGCATTATAGTACCTTTCCACTTCCAAAAATTACTTTTGAGCTTTATCTTTTATCCCCTATATTTCCACATGTAATCCCTCCATTAATTTTTTACTTGCCAATATTTTCTCTATCTAGTCATCAAGATTATCCAGCTCCTTTGCAATGTATATTTCCATTATAATCTTGTACATTTGGCCCTTTATTGACTCAAGTATTTATAAATAGTGGGCCCAAGTACATAATTCAACCATGAGCCCTAAATCTTGGTTTACAATGGAAACCAACTTGTTGGAATTTTATTGGATGTTAAGCCATAAGTGCCCTATATTAAATGCAATCCCCTCTCCTCAAAACTATCATGCCATTGATGACATGCTTCCAAAATTGGTGCTAAGTAGGTCTCCATCCTTGTTTGTATGCATTAATGGGTGCATGAACCTTTACATGACACAAAATAATAATAGATTAAGAAGATAAGAAGAAGGAAGTTTTGAGATGATGTGGAAGTCTCTAGGAGCTCTAAAAATGGAAGCTTGGGCTTCTTCACACAATTCTAGGAGTTGAACTATTGTCAAACTACATTTTCAGTCCATGGAATGCTCTAAAATAGAAACTTGTAGTTAACTGTCAACATACTACTAATTATATACAAACTGACTCTCTAAATGGTGCTAAGTAGGTCTCCATCCTTGTTTGTATGCATTAATGGGTGCATGAGCCTTTACATGACACAAAATAATAATAGATTAAGAAGATAAGAAGAAGGAAGTTTTGAGATGATGTGGAAGTCTCTAGGAGCTCTAAAAATGGAAGCTTGGGCTTCTTCACACAATTCTAGGAGTTGAACTATTGTCAAAATGCATTTTCAGTCCATGGAATGCTCTAAAATAGAAACTTGTAGTTAACTGTCAACATACTGCTTCTTCTTCAAAATAGTTAGGGCACCTTTATAAAAATCACACCTACACACTTATGCATCTCGGTGACAAGTTTTAAAAAACCAAAAAATCTTCTAAGTTTCAAAACTGATTTTGTAGCATCTAGGTTTTCTCCCTATTTACACCAAAATGATGTCTAGATGTTTATTCTTGAATTTATATATTATCTCTACCACTTGACTAGCTTCAAGTAAATCTAAAGCATAATACTTATTCTTTACTATCTACCTATAGTTACTAACTTCTATCTAAATCTCTACAAAATCCTCAAGCTTGGTGTCCAGTTCCAACAATGCCTGTTCAATTTTGAATGCTTGTCTTATATCATCTTTTGACGAAGTTTTTTCACATGTTCCTCTAAATTGTTGGACTACTCATTGCACTGCAAAAATCTTGGTCTTCAACTTATCCTCAAAAATCTGAAGGCTAGCAGCATTATAGTACCTTTCCACTTCCAAAAATTACTCTTGAGTTTTATCTTTTATCCCCTATATTTCCACATGTAATCCCTCCATTAATTTTTTACTTGCCAATATTTTCTCTATCTAGTCATCAAGATTATCCAGCTCCTTTGCAATGTATATTTCCATTATAATCTTGTACATTTGGCCCTTTATTGACTCAAGTATTTATAAATAGTGGGCCCAAGTACATAATTCACCCATGAGCCCTAAATCTTGGTTTACAATGGAAACCAACTTGTTGGAATTTTATTGGATGTTAAGCCATAAGTGCCCTATATTAAATGCAATCCCCTCTCCTCAAAACTATCATGCCATTGATTACATGCTTCCAAAAATTAGTTCATCTATGGGCCCATTTGTTTTCTTCCCAATGCACCTTCAAGAGTGACTTCTATATTTTTTGCATCAATAGGTCCCACTACTTAATTTAGGTAGCTTATGAATAGCTCATTTTTCTTTCGCAATGTTATCAATTTTGATTCATCCTGACCATGTGTCAAAACACCTTCTTCATACATGTAGTAATCATCACTTTGGCTATGTCAATTATGGGATTTCCCAACATGACCTTCTTTATTTTCTAATCTCTAGGAGTTAGTTCTTTGGTGTTAGGATGAGGAGGAATGGCGATATGAGCCAGAAGGTCCTGATCTTGATTCTTCATGATGAAGGAAAGCATTCTATCATAACCCTTAGGTGGCTCAAGCTTCTTTATCATCACCCTTAGGTAGCTCAGATGTCATCTCCAATGGCTTCTTCTATCAAAACATGACATCCCTCTTTAGCCATGATGGTGTGGTCCCCATAGATGACATATACTTGACTAAAGAACTTGGTCCTGAAGTAGGCTCCTTTACCTTATTACTCATGTTTAGAGTCTTCTCATGTCAAGAAGGATCCCCAGAAGGAGCTTATGTTCTTTTTTGGGCTTAGGATGTGGCTTCTATATCTAGGGGATTTTTTTGAGTTTCTTCTATCCGCCCCTTTTCAGATATTTTATCGGCATGAAGCTATTGGTATTCTCCCTCCTTAGTTGCTTGACTTTTTGGATCTTCTTGTATCACTGGAGGAGGTGGAGCTACTAATCCTTAATCTAGAATGATGTTCATATCATATGGTGGTGGTGATGGAATGCCCAGAGGTCCTTGAGGTAGAGGAGGTAATTGATTCCAATCCTCTCCTAATGGATCGCTCATGGGAGTATCTTTTATCTTCTCAACCACCATCTCAAGGCCCACTGGCATAGAATCAAACTTTGAGGTTGAAGATATCTATCCCTTCACCCTCCATCTCTACTATCAAAGTCTATTATTATTTTTCTAAAATTTCTACTTGGATAGGCTCTCTTAGAGTAGATGGAGGTGTTTGAGTAGAGATCCTTCTTCTCTCTTCCTCTATAGGTTTGGCCATTAGGTTACTTGGCTCAAGGGAAAAAATTCTATTTGTTCCCCTTCTCCCTCATCCTCTACTTCCAGGATGCTCTTTGGAACCTCTGGGAAGGAGAATTCTTCTTCTTCAATATCCTCCTCTGAGCAACCACCTTAGTTGTTTCTATTCTCACTCTCTTTGGAGATGAGGGGGAGGATTCTTCCATTGAAGTTTTTAGTGGTGGGAAACATTGTTCCTCTAGTTGTTTATCCTCTTGCTACTCTGGGTATACTTGCTCTGGAGGATGCTCTTTCTTAGCTTGAGGCTGGTCTTATGTTTGGGCCTCAACTGCTTATTTCCTTTCCCTAGGGGCTGCCCTCTTCCTCTTCTTTTCCTTGTTTGCCTCAAAATAATCAACCTCCCACTCATGTTGATGTACTAGATTACTGAACTCACTCATGATTGATTGAGGTGGTTTGGTATGGTGACCTTAACACCTTTTCCTTTTTGAGTCCCAACCTTATATTATAGAGGTATGGCCCGAGGAAATAGATCCATCTGAAATGGCTTTCGAATCCATTCCATTATTAGTTCTACTATATGTCTAGCCTGATGATCTATGTCAGATCACTCTCCTCTTGGCCTATTTCTATATTCATGATAGGTCTATCATATATTTTATCCCTATTATACAAAGGATCCATGACTTTTGGGGTATCCTTTTCTACAACCTTTAGAGGAATCTTCATTTTCAACATATTCTTTGGTAGATATAGACTCGTCCTACAATAGTCCCATATACAGATATCATTTTCATCTATTGCATTCATCCAATGATCTTCTAGGGCTTCAATAGGGACAAACTCTTTTCATGCCAAATGATAGACCATCCTAATGTTGTTGAAGTATGGGCAAGGATATTTGTATTCTTCCAAGGGATTTTGATCCCATTCTAAATCAAAGTTAGCAATGCCATTTTTCTTTACCTTGAATGTGCCAATTCTGATTGGCTAGACATATATTTTCTTGTGTTGTTTCCTCACTCTATAATATGTAGAAGTGAGCTGGCAGGCTATCTCCAAGAGTATAATCAACTAATCTTAAGGGCATCTTTGGATCCTTTTGGGGCACAAAAGAGTACCAACTACTCAATGATACATGAATTCCTTAAACTGAATGTAGTAGGATCCTACTTTAGTGGTTCTAGCTGTTACCTCTACTAACATTCTTTTCACATAATTTCTTTTTATAAACCTAATGATTGCAAAAATGAACCTATCATTGACCACCCTATATTCAACAATTTGTAGTGGGAGCTTCTTTATCACCAATTATGGGTAAACCACATAGGGCTAAGAAATGCATCTTGCATTCTTCCCTTTTTATATAGCCTTGGATAGTCAATTTTCACTTAGAATAGTGGCCCAATCAATGGGTATCTTTATCATCCTTATGGTTTCAATGAAATGAACCATCCATGTTTGTAGGTGACACACTACAAGAAGGCCCATTTCTTTGCTAAGGAGGAAAATTGAGTATCTGATGTCATCTTCCATATATCCTTAGGTCATATCCACTTTCCCTACCCTTTAACGTAGAGGTGTCCTGTCAATAAAAAATGATGTTTGCACTAGTTCTTTTTCCTCTTTTTCATTCTCTCTATACTAGCTTTCTTCTCCATCATAAGATATCTAGAGGTATTGATCTTCCCTTGGGAGGTGGAATACTTTTTGAATGTTGCAAGGTCAGAGTTCTAGAACTATCTCTCTTGTGAAACTCTTTATGACCTTCTCCTCTATCACATAGTGTTTTGATAATATCATTATCAATTCAAAAGATTGAACTGATGTAGGATGTGATGTTGCATTAACCAATCAACTTTGGATCAAAGTAGATGTCACTACTGATCTCTGGGTATGTGCAGGATCATGGTGTACCAAACTATGGCCTTAAGTGGCAGTAAAAAATCAGAAAATCAGGGTTATGTCAACTTGACACATAATTTTAAAGTGGTTATGGACTTTATATCAAAAATTTGTAAGAAAATAATCTGTAAGAAATTGAATTTAGTTTCTAAACTACTAGGCCTTATCAGGAGAAAAAAATAATTGATTGGTCAAAAGGTTGAATTTTAATGCAGTACTACAAAAATTTCAAGGCAAAAATAAAAAGTAGGTGTATGTCTGACCACCTTAATCAAAATCAAATGATAATATTTTTTTAATATAATTATAGCTATGAAAAGTAGACTCATGCTCGGATGTGACGCATATTTTTTGATATTTTTATTCCAAATAAATAATTAAATATGAATTTTTTACCAAAACTTTTTCGAAAAAAAAAGTCCCGTGTCTGACCACCTTAATTAATAGAAAATTTTACCAAATTTTATTTTATTTTATTTTTTCTTATACTAGGCGAAGCATAGAATGTGACGCAACTTTTAGATTTAAAAAATGTTATACCATTTGAAAATTATAACTGTTTTTCAATCAGTATGTCAATCAGCACTTTACAATAATATTCACTGATAATTAACTAATAAATAGTTATCGATCTCAGAATTTGACAGAAATTATATTGATGGAATCTTCAGAGCGATATTAAAAAACTCTTTTCATTTCATTCAATTTCAATCAAAATAACATTGTCAGACGACTACCCGAAGTCTGAGTATCACTAAAACCCTCTTCAAACATGTCTTTTGGGTTGACCGGGTAGGCTTGGTAAATACCAAGCCTAATCGGATATCGGATTTGAAATTGGATATCGGATTTCAAATTGGATATCGGATTTGAAATCGGATATCAGATTTCAAATCGGATATCCGATATGGCTAGGTGAATTTTGGTGGGAAATTTGAAATCCCAACCCATTTTGGAGGGAAAACCGGATTTAATACTTATAGCTTATGATTTATAAATTATTTTTGTTATATTACTATGTAAATATATATTTTATATATATATATAATAACGTAATGTAAAGATATAACATATAATATATTAATATATAATAATATATTATGTTATTCTCATTATAATCTATAAATATAATTTATATTATTATTATTTTTACTAAATATAATAACGTAATATATATATTATATATATAAGTATGTTATTAATATATATATATATAATAACGTAATGTAAAGATATAACATATAATATATTAATATATAATAATATATTATGTTATTCTCATTATAATCTATAAATATAATTTATATTATTATTATTTTTACTAAAGATAATAACGTAATATTTTTATTAAATATAATAACCATATATATATAGATATATAGATATATGTGTGTGTGTGTGTGTGTTATTAATATATATTATTATATTAATATGTATGTTATTAATATATATGTATATTATTAATATATATGAGTCAAAGGGGGTCATAGGTTGACCTATGACCCCCTTCGACCCATTACATAACAACATATGTCCCTAGGGGTCTTAGGAACCCTAGTGACATATTAAAATCGTTCTTATGGGTCGAAGGAGGTCATAGGTTGACCTATGAACCCTTTCGACGCATTACATTACGACATATGTCCCTAGGGGTCCTAGGACCCCTAAGAACATATTAGAATCGTTCTTATGGGTCAAAGGGGGTCATAAGTTGACCTATGACCTCATTCAACCCATTAAATGATGACATATGTCCCTAGGGGTCTAGGACCCATAGGGACATATTAGAATCGTTCTTATGGGTCAAAGGGGTCATAGGTTGACCTATGACCCCCTTCGACCCATTAAATGATGACATATGTCTCTAGGGGTCCTAGGACTTCTAGGGACATATTAGAATCGTCCATATAGGTCAAAAGGCGTCATAGGTTGACCTATGACCCCTTTTGACCCATTACATGATGACATATGTCCCTAAGGGTTCTAGCACCCCTAGGGACATATTAGAATCATTCATATGGGTTGAAGGGGCTCATAGGTTGACTTATGATCTCCTTCGACCCATTACATATGACATATGTCCCTAGAGGTCCTAGGACCCCTAGGGACATATTAGAATCATTCTTATGGGTCGAAGGGGGTCATAGGTTGACCTATGACCCCCTTCAACACATTACATGATGACATATGTCCCTAGGGGTCTTGGGACCCCTAGAGACATATTAGAATCGTTCATATGGGTCAAAAGGGGTCATAGGTTGACCTATGACACCCTTCGACCCATTACATGAAGACATTTGTCCCTAGGGTTCCTAAAACCCCTAGGGACATATCAGAATCGTTCATATGGGTCAAAGGAGGTCATAGGGTGACCTAGGACACCCTTCGACCCATTAAACGATGACATATATCCCTAGGAGTTCTAGGACCTGTAGGGACATATTAGAATTATTCATATGGATCAAAGGAGATCATAGGTTGACCTATGAACCCCTTCGACCCATTAAATGATGACATATGTCCCTAGGGGTCCTACGACCCATAGGGATATATTAGAATTGTTCATATGGATCAAAAGGAGTCTTAGGTTGACCTATGACTCCTTTCGACCCACTAAATGATGACATATGTCCCTAAGGGTCTTAGGATGCCTAGAGACATATTATAATTGTTCATATGGGTCAAAGGAGGTCATAGGTTGACCTATGACCCCCTTTGACTCATTACATGACAACATATGTCCTGAGGACCCCTAGAAACATATGAGAATAATTTTTAAAGGTCAAAGGGGGTCATAGGTTGACCTATGACCCCATTCGACATATTACATGACGACATATGTCTCTAGGGGTCCTAGGTCCCCTAAGGACATATTAGAATCGTTCATATGGGTCGAAGGGGGTCATAAGTTGACCAATGATCCCCTTCGACCCATTAAATGATGACATATGTTCCTAGGGGTCCTAAGACCACTAGGGACATATTAGAATTGTTCATATGGGTCAAAGGGGGTCATAGATTGACCTATGACCCCCTTTGACCCATTACATGATGAAATATGTCCCTACGACCCTTAGGGACATATGAGAATCATTCTTATGGGTCAAAGGGGATCATAGGTTGACTTATGACCCCCTTCAATGCATTATATGATGACATATGTCCCAAATATTAGAATCGTTCTTATGGGTCAAAGGTGGTCATAGGGTGACCTATGACACCCTTCAACCCATTACATGACGACATATGTCTCTAGGGGTGCTAGGACCTCTAGAGACATATTAGAATTATTTTTATGGGTCAAACAGGGTCATAGGTCAATCTATGACCCCCTTTGACCCATTATATGATGACATATGTCCCTATGGGTCATAGAAAACCAAGGGACATATTACAATTGTTCATATGGGTCAAAGGGGGTCATAGGTTGACCTATGACCCCCTTTGACCCATTACATGATGACATATGTCCCTAGGGATCCTACGACCCCTAGGGACATATTAGAATGCTTTTTATGGGTCAAAGGGGGTCATAGGTTGACCTATGACCCCCTTCGACAAATTACATAATGACATATGTCCAAAGGGGTCATAGGAACCCTAGGGACATATTAGAATCATTCTTATGGGTTAAAGAGAGTCATAGGTTGACCTATGACCCCCTTTGACCCTTTACATGATGACATATGTCCCTAGGGGTCCTAGGACCCCTAGGGACATATTAGAATCGTTCTTATGGGTCAAAGGGGGTCATAGGGTGACCTATGACACCCTTCAACCCATTACATGACGACATATGTCCCTAAGGGTCTTAGGACCCCTAGGGACATATTAGAATCATTCTTATGGGTCAAATGGGGTCATAGGTCAACCTATGGCCCCCTTTGACCTATTACATGATGACATATGTCACTACAGGTCATAGGACACCTAGGGACATATTAGAATTGTTCATATGGGTAAAAGGGGGTCATAGGTTGACTTATGACCCCATTTGACACATTAAATGACGACATATATCACTAGGACTCCTAGGACCCCTAGGGACATATTAGAATTGTTCATTTGGGTCAAAGGAGGTCATAGGTTGACCTATGACCCCCTTCGACCCATTAAATGATGACATATTTCCTTAGGGGTCCTAAGACCCCTAGGGACATATTAGAATTGTTCATATGAGTCAAAGGGGGTCATAGGTTGACCTATGACCTCATTTAAACCATTACATGATGACATATGTCCCTAGGACCCCTAGGGACATATGAGAATCGTTCTTATGGCTCAAAGGGTGTCATAGGTTGATCTACGACCCCCTTCGACACATTACATGTCGACATATGTCCCTATGGGTCCTAGGGCCCCTAGGGACATATTAGAATCATTCATATGGGTTGAAGGGGGTCATAGGTTGACCTATGATCCCCTTCGACCCATTAAATGACAACATTTGTCCCTAAGGGTCCTACGACCCCTAGGGACATATGAGAATCGTTCTTATGGGACAAAGGAGGTCATCGGTCATTACATGATGACATATGTCCCTAGGGGTCCTAAGACCCCTAAAAAAATATTAAAATCATTCTTATGGGTCAAGGTGGTAATAGGTTGACCTATGACCAGCTTCGACCCATTACATGATGACATATGTCTCTAAGGGTCCTCAGAATCTTAGGGACATATTAAAATCATTCTTAGAGGTCTAAGGGGGTCATAGGTTGACCTATAAACCCCTTTGACCCATTACATGATGACATATGTCCCTAGGAGTCATACGACCCCTTAGGGACATATTAGAATGCTTCTTATGGGTCAAAGGGGGTGATAGGTTGACCTATGACCCCCTTCGACGCATTACGTGACGACAGATGTCCAAAGGGGTCCTAGGACCCCTAGAGACATATTAGAATCATTCTTATGGGTCAAAGGGTGTCATAGGTTGACATATGACCCCCTTCGAACCATTAAATGATGACATATGTCCCTAGGGGTCCTAGGACCTCTAGGGACATATTAGAATCATTAATATGGGTCAAAGGGCATCATAGGTTGACCTATGACCCCCTTCGACCCATTACATGATGACATATGTTCCTAGGGGTCCTAGCACCCCTAGGGACATATTAGAATCATTCATATGAGTCGAAGGGGGTCATAGGTTGACTTATAATCCCCTTCGACCCATTACATAATGACATATGTCCCTAGAGGTCCTAGGACCCCTAGGGACATATTAGAATCATTCTTACGGGTCAAAGGTGGTCATAGGTTGACCTATGACCTACTTCGACACATTACATGATGGCATATGTCCCTAGGGGTCCTCGAAACCCTAAGGACATATTAGAATTGAAAATATGGGTCAAAGGGGATCATAGGTTGACAATTGACCCACTTCGACACATTACATGATGACATATGTCCCTAGGGGTCCTATGACCCATAAGAACATGTAAGAATGCATATTATGGATCAAAGGGTGTCATAGGTTTACCTATGATGCCCTTCAACCCATTAAATGATGACATATGTATATAGGAGTCCTAGGACACCTAGGGATATATTGCAATCATTCTTATGAGTCAAAGGCGATCATAGGTTGACCTATGATCCCCTTCGACCTATTAAATGGTAACATATATTCCTAAGGGTCCTAGGACCCCCTAGGACATATTAGAATCATTCTTATGGGTCAAAGGGGGTCATAGGTTGACCTATGACCCCCTTCGACCAATCACATGACCACATATGTCCCTAGGGGTCCTATGACACCTAGGGACATATTAGAATCGTTCTTATGGGTCAAAGGGGCTCATAGGGTGACCTATGACCCCCTTCGACCCATTAGATGATGACATATGTCCTTATCGATCAAAGGGGGTCATAGGTTGACTTATGACCCTCTTTGACACATTACATGACGACATATGTCCCTAGGGGTCCTAGGACACCTAGGGACATATTAGAATGCTTCATATGGGTCAAAGGGTGTCATAGGTTGACCTATTACCTCCTTCGACCCCTTAAATGATGACATATATAGCAAGGGGTCCTAGGACCCCTAGAGACGTATTAGAATCATTCATATGGGTCAAAGTGGGTCATAGGGTTACCTATCGCCCCCTTCAACCAATTACATGATGACATATGTCCCTAGGGTTCTTAGGACCCCTAGAGACATATAAGAATCATTCTTATGGGTCTAAGGGGGTCATAGGTGGACCTATGACCCCCTTCCATCCATTACATGATGACATATGTCCCTAAGGGGTCCTAGGAACCCTAGGGACATATTAGAATCGTTCTTATAGGTCAAAGGGGCCCATAGGGGTACCTATGATCCCCTTCGACCTATTAAATGATGACATATGTTTTTACGGGTCCTAGGACCCCTAGGTAGATATTAGAATCGTTTTTATGGGTCGAAGAGGGTCATAAATCAACCTATGAGCCACTTTGACCCATATGAACGATTCTAATATGTCCCTGGGGATCGTAGGACCCCTAGGGACATATGTCATCATGTAATGGGTCGAAGGGGGTCATAGGTCAAACTATGACCCCATTTGACCCATATGAACAATTCTAATATGTCCCTAGGGGTCCTAGGACACCTAGGGACATATGTCATCATGTAATTTGTCGAAGGGGGTCATAGGGGTCATAGTTCAATCTATGACGCCCTTGAACCCATAAGAATGATTCTAATATGTCTCTAGGGGTCCTAGGATCGCTAGGGACATATGTCATCATTTAAAGGGTCAAAGGGGGTCATAGGACAACGTATGACCCTCTTTGACCCATAAGAATGATTCTAATATGTCCCTAGGGGCCCTAGGACTGCTAGGTACATATGTCATCATTTAATGGGTCAAAGGGGGTCATAGGTCAACCTATGACCCCCTTTGACCCATATGAAGCATTTTAATATGTTCGTAGGGGTCTTAGGATCCCTAAGGACATATGTCATCATGTAATGGTTCGAAGGGGGTCATAGGTCACCTTATGACCCCCTTTGACCCATAAGAACAGTTCTAATATGTCCCTAGGGGTCCTAGGACCCCTAAGGACATATCTTGTCATTTAATGGGTAAAAGGGGGTCATAGGTCATCATATGACCCCGTTTGACCCATATGAAGCATTCTAATATGTCCCTAAGGGTCTTAGGACCCCTAGGGACATATGTCATCATGTAATGTGTCGAAGGTGGTCATAGGTCAACCTATGACCCCCTTTGACCCATAAGAATGATTCTAATATGTCCCTAGGGGTCCTAAGACCCCTAGGGATATATGTCATCATTTAATGGGTTGAAGGGGGTCATAGGTAAACCTATGACACCCTTTGACCCATATGAAGCATTCTAATATGTCCCTAGGTGTCCTAGGACCCCTAGGGACATATGTCATCATTTAATGGGTTGATGGGGGTCATAGGTCACCCTATGACCCCCTTTGACCCATAAGAACGATTCTAATATCTACTTGGGGCTCCTAGGACCCCATGGGACATATGTCGTCATGTAATTGGTCAAAGGGGGTCGTAGGACAACTTATGACCCCTTTTGACCCATAATAACGATTCTAATATGTCTCTAGGGGTCCTAGGACCCCTAGGGACATATGTCATCATTTAATGGGTCGGAGGGGATCATAGGTCAACCTATGACCCCCTTTGACCCATATGAAGCATTCTAATATGTTCGTAGGGGTTCTAGGATCCCTAAGGACATATGTCGTCATGTAATGGTTCGAGGGGGGTCATAGGTTATCCTATGACCCCCTTTGACTCATAAAAACAATTCTAATATGTCTGTAGGGGTCCTAGGACCCCTAGGGACATATCTTGTCATTTAATGGGTAAAAGGGGGTCATAGGTCATCATATGACCCCATTTGACCCATATGAAGCATTCTAATATGTCCCTAAGGGTCTTAGGACCCCTAGGGACATATGTCATCATGTAATGTGTCGAAGGTGGTCATAGGTCAACCTATGACTCCCTTTGACCCATATGAACGATTATAATATGTCCCTAGGGGTCCTAAGACCGCTAAGAACATATGTCATCATGTAATTGGTCAAAGGGGGTCATAGGTCAACCTATGACCCCCTTTGACTCATAAAAATGATTCTAATATGTCCCTAGGGCTCCTAGGACCCCTAGGGACATATGTCATCATTTAATGGTTCGAAAGGGGTCATAGGTCAACCTATGACCCCCTTTGACCCATATGAACGAATCTAATATGTTCCTAGGGACATACGTCATCATATAATATGTCGAAGAGGGTTAGAGGTTAACCTATGACCTCCTTTGAGCCATAAAAATGATTCTAATATGTCTCTAGGGGTCCTAGGACCCCTAGGGAGATATGTCATCATTTGATGGGTTGAAGAGGGTCATATGTCAACCTATGACCCGCTTTGACTCATATGAAGTATTCTAATATGTCCCTAGGGGTCCTAGGACCCCTATGGACATATGTCGTCAGGTAATGGGTCAAAGGGGGTCATAGGTCACCCTATGACTCCCTTTGACCAATTAGAAGGATTCTAATATGTCTCTAGGGGACTTAGGACCACTAGGGACATATGTAGTCATGTAATGGGTCAAAGGGGGTTATAGGTCAACCTATGACCCCCTTTGACCCATAAGAATGATTGTAATATGTCCTTAGGGGTCCTAGCACCCTTAGGGACAAATGTCATCATTTAATGGGTTAAAGGGGGTCACAGGTCAACCTATGACCCCTGCTGATCCATAAGAACAGTTCTAATATGTCCCTAGGGGTCCTAGGATCGGTAGGGACATATGTTGTCATTTAATGGGTCAAAGGAGGTCATTGGTAAACCTATGACCTCTTTTGACCCATATGAATGATTCTAATATGTCCCGAGGGATCCTAGGACCCCTGAGGACATATGTCATCATGTAATGGGTCGAACAGGGTCATAGGTCAATCTATGACCCCCTTTAACCCATATGAATGATTCTAATATGTCCCTAGGGATCCTAGGACCCCTGGGGACATATGTTGTCATGTAATGGGTTAAAGATTCTAATATGTCCCTAGGGGTCCTAGGACCCCTAGGGATATATGTTGTCATTTAATGGGTCAAAGGGGGTCATAGGTCAACCTATGACCCCCTTTGACCCATATGAAACATTCTAATATGTCCCTAGGGGTCCTAAGACCCCTAGGGACATATGTCGTCATGTAATGGGTCAGAGGGGGTTAGAGGTCAACCTATGACCCCCTGTGACCCATAAGAAGGATTGTAATATGTCCCTAGGGGTCC
Organism: Cupressus sempervirens; assembly: GCA_028749045.1. Lineage (NCBI taxonomy): Eukaryota > Viridiplantae > Streptophyta > Pinopsida > Cupressales > Cupressaceae > Cupressus > Cupressus sempervirens. Next base: position 240,011,483 of record CM053786.1, on the reverse strand, counting down.
TAGGACCCCTAGCTATATATGTCATCATTTAATGGGTTGAAGGGGGTCATAGGTTAACCTATGACACTGTTTGACCCAAATGAAGCATTCTAATATGTCCCTAGGTGTCCTAGGACCCCTAGGGACATATGTCATCATGTAATGTGTCGAAGAAGGTCATATATCAACGTATGACCCCCTTTGACCCATAAGAACGATTCTACTATGTCCTTAGGGGTCCTAGGACCGCTAGGGACATATGTCATCATCTAATGGGTCGAAGGGGGTCATAGGTCACCCTATGAGCCCCTTTGACCCATAAGAATGATTCTAATATGTCCCTAGGGGTCTTAGGACCCCTACAAACATATGTCATCATTTAATGGGTCAAAGAGAGTCATAGGTCAACCTATGACCCCCTTTGACCCATATGAAGCATTCTAATATGTCCCTAGGTGTCCTAGGACCCCTAGGGACATATGTCATCATGTAATGTGTCGAAGGGGGTCATAGTTCACCCTTTGACCCCCTTCAAACCATATGAAAGATTCTAATATTTCCCTAGGGGTCTTAGGACCCTTAAGGACATATGTCATCGTGGAATGTGTCGAAGGGAGTCATATGTCACCCTATGATTCCCTTCGACCCATATGAATGATTCTAATATGTCCCTAGGGGTCTTAGGACCCCTAAGGACATATGTAATCGTGGAATGTATTGAAGATGGTCATTGGTCACCCTATGACCCCCTTCGACCCATATGAATGATTCTATATGTCCCTAAGGGTCCTAGGACCCCTAGGGACAAATGTCATCTTGTAATATGTCGAAAGGGTTCATAGGTCATCCTGTGAGCCCCTTCGACCCATATAAACTATTCTAATGTGTCCCTAGGGGTCCTAGTATCCCTTAGGGACATATGTCATCATGGAATGTGTCGAAAGGGGTCATAGGTCATCCTGTGAGCCCTTTTGACCCATATAAATGACTCCACTAGAAATAATATAGTAAAAATAATAATAATATAGTATAACAATCATATATATATATATAATTTATAGATTATAATAATAATAACATAATATATTATATATTATAATTTACATATGATAATAATAATAATAATATATTATAGATTATAATTTATATATGATAATAATAATAATAACATAATATATTATTATATATTAATAGATTATATATTATATCTTTACATTATGTTATATATATATAATATTATATTATATTATTATATAATATATAGATTATATATTATTTTATATATAATAGTTATGTTATTATATTATATATTTATAGATTATATATTATATCTTTACATATTTCATAATTCAAATTAGTTATATCACTTGCAAATTTGTTTTTCCCTCTAATTTTTGTCCCTTTTCCCTCCAATTTTTATGCCGCCGATATCAGATATCGGATCTTGTATCGAATATCTGATATGAGATCCGATATCCGATCTCATATCGGATATCCGATAAGGCTTGGGCCTTACTTTCCAGGTTTGGTACCTAGATAGGTGAAAAAAAGTCAGAGCGGATTTTGAAGCGCTTTTAGACATGTTCAAACTCTATTTTTTTCACATTGCCACTTTTTGGCACACCATGATCCTGCACATACCCCTCTCCTTAGGTTTTTTGCATATGTTTAGAAAGGCATTCCAATCGATGTGACCTAGCTCAGTATCTAGAATCTCTATGTGTCCATCCTGAAATCTTGATTTCTTAGGTGCTCCTTGATACTTGAATGAAATAGGCTTAGGTGTCATTTTATCAACCGAAGATGATGATGATGTCATATTCTTTGCACAACACAAGAAAAAATTGTTGAAATAATGGGTATTGCACACATTACATAATATTGTTATAGTGTATTATTTTATTGTATTGTGTAATGTTGTATCTAGGAGCACCTAGATAGATGTGTAGCATGTAAAAATTTCCATAGGGTATACTTTATGAGTTGTATCGTAACATTGTGATAATATTTGATGTAATTATTTAATATTGGGAAAAATAATTAAATGCCCAATATTTAATGTGGGGTCAATGGGTTAGGTAGCACATGGTTTTAGCACATTGTTTATGTAATACCACTTGGTGGTTTTGTGGGACTTGCTACTATATAAGTAGCCACAAGGGTAGTTGTTGTCTATAGAGAAGACAAAAGGGGAAGAGTCGAGCAGGACAAGGCTTGACAGGTTAGCCAAGGGAGCATTTGTTAAGGTTGGAAGTATGGCATGGGATGTGTGGATTCATGCTTGTTCACATAGATTGCTTCGTGGTGGCTATAGCTTTGAAGGTTTCCATGGTTGTATTTCAATGGTGATTTATTTGAATAATACATGGTGATGGATGCTTTTGGAGGCTGATTTTTTCCCTCAATGAGGGTTTCCTAGGGTACATCTTGTGTCACATTTTTGTGGGTATGTTGTCTATTCTCTTACATGTGAATTTAAATTCCATATTTATTTTAAATCTATTATGGGTTATGTGGAAATGGTAATGTTCTTTATTGCAAGTTTCCTTACAAGTGGTATCAGAGCTATGGTTTTATTATTGAAACCCTAGATTGAATCCATGGGAATGCATGAGAGGATAAAAAAAGTGCAACATATATGAGTTATTTATTGTAGATCTAAGTGTTTTGGGTTTGCTATTATGATGGGATGTTGGTAGATTTTGGGCATGTAAAATTGTTGGATAGAAGGGTTTTTCAAATGTTTAATTTAAATGAGGTTTTAGGGTGAGCTTTCAAAAATGAGCTCCTTGGAAAAAAAACCTCTCTATTAGATCTAGGTCAATGTTTTCATAAATTTTGATGTATAATATACCCTAGTTTGGCCATGTTCAGGGGAAATAAAAGATTTTTTTAGTTTTAGCATGTGATGGCCGTCAAATTTAATCTTGTCAATATTTTTGTCACAAGAAAAAAATTGCAGTGAAAATGGTAAAAAGACTTTCTTGGTAAAATGGCCATAACTTTCTCTTAGGATATTAGATTTTAGACCTCTTATAGGCATCAAAAAGATAATTTAGAGCACTAAAACTTTGTATAGATTTGGTTTTGTGATTTTGAAAAAAAATCAGATTTTAAGAGCCCAAAATTTAGATGTTATTTATTTTGAGCATAGATTAGGGCATAAGTTTGGCATATGGAGTCAAATTTTGGACTTTGAGTAGTCAACAAAAAGCTCATGGAAAGCTCTACAAATTGCTTCAAATTTGGTGTAAGTTTGGCATGGTTTATTTTGTGATATATTAATCTAAAATTTTTATGATATATATTGACTATGGTAGCATTATGAGTTTATGACATTGTATGTTTAGAGATTTAAGATTTGATGTAATTGTACACTCAGTTCATATTTTTGATTGGTCTCATGATAATATGATTATTAGTATTTGGTTTGGATATATATGATAACTTATTGGGTCTACAAGTTGTGCAATGTTGTAAGTAGTCTATACTTACATGTTGCACTTATAGCTTGGTTATGGGTTGTTGTTGCCCATTGATCTTTCATTATTGACACATATTCAGTTTGGTGACTTGGATTTTGGGTTGACTATGCCCTAAATTAGATTATTTGCTGATTTTTTTTCATGTAGAAGGGATGAGATGTTGTTACTAGGTATATTCATGGTGGAGGATTGTGGTTGACTATTTTATGCTATCAAGTTGGACATATTGAGAGTTAGATGCTAGGTTCATGGATGTGATCATGGTGCCATAGATTTTTGGATGACATGATTGGATATATAGGTACATTCTTGGTGTTCACTTGGTTTAGACTCTTGATTTAGTTATGGTAGTATATCTTCTTGGTTGAGTATCATGGTTATTTGATTTCTTTTGAGGATCTCATGATGTGCAGTTTGAGTTCTTTGATGGTTTGATGCCTTGGTTGATTCTCATGGTTAGAGGATTGTTTTTGATCATGATGTTATAGATAGCTTGGATACACAATTTAGTGGGAGCTTGTAGAAATGATGGGGTGATAGTGAATGATTAGTTCCTAGTTTGGTTTGTATTTTTTTGGGTTTGGAGATCTTGGTTTCACTTGGTATTGACACTTTGATTGTGTTTATAGGCCTAGAGGATCTTCATGTAGGAGATGGATTTATATGATGCCATGGATGACTCAATACCACAATTGAGTGAGATTTTTTGGCATTGATATATTTATTGAGTGTTTGTGGATGTTGGAGTTATTTCTTAGACCCTACTACTACAAAAGCATCTTTAACATTTGCATGGTGCACTTGGTTATCTTCATGGTGTGTAAAGATGGTTAGACCTTGAGGACTCATAGGGTTCTCGTTTATCTTCATGGTGTGTCAAGATGGTTCTTCATGGTATGTGGATATGGTTGCATCTTGAGGACTAATGAGGTTCTTGGCAAAGGTGTGGTTTATGCTTTCATTTGACATGTTATCCTTGGTGTGAGGATGGTTTTATTATTATGTCATAGTATACTCATGATATGCATTTAGAGTTTTGTCATGTTATAGTATGTTCATATGGAGCATGTTATCTCTTTAGTTGATATGGTTAGATCATATTGTCATGGTTATGTTCATGAGGCCATGGTTGGAACTTTGATAATGATCTTGGTTTAGTTTTTTGGTATTGAGTACATTGATCATAAGCTAGATACTTCATGATATTGCTATGTTTCATTTGGAGTTGTCATGGATTGATTGGTTATAGGTGCTCATGGATACTTAGGGATGGTGGTGATGCTGATTTCTCTTGGATTAGAGAAGTATCTATTGGGATAGTTGTTTGGTTTTAGTAGGAAGTTCAAGGGGCATTCACCTAATATGGACCTAAGAGGAGATTTTTCTTAGACGAGTCTTAGTTGGAGGCTTGGATATCTTGATGATTATTCTCATTCCCCACTCTTGATTGACTTAGCAGTTTCCTACTTGAGAGGTATAGCCCATTGTTTCTCTTAGGTGCATTCTATTTATGCTTGTCTTTCATGGATATGGATCCTGATCCATGGTACATGAGTTAGTTTTGGAGGGTTCATTTGAGAGATGGTTTAGCATTGGTTATCTCCTTTTTTATATGTTGTTATGTTGGTTGAGTTTGGGAGATTATTTTATATTGGGCATATTCCTTGGATTAGGAATGGTTTATGAGTTTAATCTTCTTGTGAGAGGATTTCATCCATGATTAGTTATATGGTTTGGGTGTTGTTGAGGCTTCTTGGTTGGGGTTTTATGGAGGAAATTATACTTGCATAGTTTACATCTAGAGGTCTATGTAGAAGGACATGATACAGGTTATTATTTGCATGGTTTCTCTTTGGTCTTGGCTATCTTCATGGATGTTTAATTTTTCTTACATTAGATTTGGGGTTGGTTAGAGATTGTGATCATTTTTTTCTGTTCATGTATGTCATGTGAGAGATGATATGGTTATTCCTTTATTTCATTCCTCTATTGGTTGTAGAGAACTTGGGAGAGCATTGGAGACTTGTTATGAGAGTTGTTCTTGTAGGTTATTGGTTTATGTGTTGTGGATATCCTTGAGAGTACATGGATTCACTTCTTTGAGATGTTGTGAGTGGATTGGTTATAGATTTGACATTATCTTTTGTAGTGAGAACTTCTTGGTATATATGTGGCAAGTATTACTCTTGAGGCTTGTGATTGTAGGTTACAGTTTGGGTATGTTGATGATGTGAGATTCACTTGGTATACCTTTGGAGGTATGGATAGCTGCATGGGTTTGGCACTTGTTGTGGGTGCTATTTCAGCTATGGATTTTTTTGACAACTACGGATACATGTGATTACCTTCGGATCAAGTTTTTTGTGCTTGGAATTTCAGTTGGTATAGGATTTTATGATCTTCTATTGTGACAGTTTGGGTGGCTTTCTCTTTGGATGGCTTCTATGTATGTCTAGTGGTAGTGGCATAATAGAAGGTGGCTTCATTCATGTTTGAGATGTTATATACTTTGATTTTTTTGCGGGTACAAAGATGGAGCACTTTGTGTACTTTGATCCATGATGGTGGATGTTCTAGGAGGGATTATTCCCCTGTTCATTTATGTGGCTACAAATTGACCCTATGAAATGTATAGAACAAGTGGAAGATTGTTGAAATAATGGGTGTTGCACACATTAAATAATATTGTTATATTGTATTATTTTATTTTATTATGTAATGTTGTATCTAGGAGCACCTAGATGGACACACAATATGTAAAGATTTCCATGGGATATACTTGATGAGTTGTATTGTAACATTGTGATAATATTTGATGTAATTATTTAATATTGAGAAAATTAATGAAATGCCCAATGTTAAATGTGGGGTCAATGGGTTAGGTAGCACATGGTTTAAGTAATACCACTTGGTGGTCTTGTGGGACTTGCTACTATATAATTAGCCACAAGGATAGTTTTTGTATGTAGAGAAGACAAAAGTGAAAGAGTCGAGTGGGACAAGGCTTGATAGGTTAGACAAGGCAGCATTTGTGAAGGTTGGAAGCATGGAACATGATGTGTGAATTCATTCTTTCTCACATAGATTGCTTGGTGGTGGCTATAGCTTTGAAGACTTCCATAGTTGTATGTCAATGGTGATTTTGCTGAATAATACATGGTGATAGATGCTTTTGGAGGTTGGGTTTTTCCCTCAATGAGAGTTTCCCAGTGTATATCTTGTGTCACATTTTTTGAGTATGTTTTCTATTCTCTTGCATGTGGATTTCAATTACATATTTATTTCAGATCTATTATGGGTTACGTAGAAATTTTTATATTCTTTATTGCAAGTTTCCTTACAAAAAATAGTTACTTTATGTTAAAACATCCAAAAGTGGACTCTATGGGACTCAAATTGGCAACAAAATTGGTCTAAACTAGTCAAAATTGCAAAAAAAAAGAGTCTTTCCCCTAAATAGCATGTTTTGCACACTAGCACACCCTACAAGATGTGCTAATTTAGCCTTGTAAATGGGTTAGTGTGTAGTTGTGCACCAATGTACATGTGCACCTTGGAAATGTACACATGTGCACAACTGCACAACTGTACATCATGGCTTGTGCAAGGGGGGTCGTAGTCTTCTTTTTTCTTTTTAGAGGTTTAGAGGTGCACACGTACACATCTCTTAGGGGTGCACATGTGTGCACCTCTTGGAGATGTCCTTGTGTTTGTGTATAGAGGGACTAGAGTAGAAAAGGGCATCAAGGTGCATATGTATAGTTTGAGGAGGAAGGTGAGTGCAAATGAGGAAAGAAGAGGTGGATTGGGGTCTTATGTAGGCCCAAGGGTTTTCCTTATGTGAAACTCTATAGGTGTGCATCTCTGGAGGTGCACACCTTTGAGGCTATGCACATGTGCATGTGTGCATCCCTAGAGTGGGGTGAAGTGTGCATTTGGTACAAGTATGCATGTGTACACTTAAAGCACAAGGAAGTTCAAAATCTTGATTTTCTTTCCCTCTTTGACTACCCACCCCTTTTCGGTCAAAAAATAGGGTTTGACCTAGACCTATGGAAGTGTCCAAAATAACTAGGGTTCTAGAATAGAGGCCTTGTAGGGGAATTTGTAAAAAGGGGGCCCCCCATTATCTATCTGAAAATGGGGCATGCATTGTGAGACCAAAACACCTCCAATATTCTAATACACTACTCCCTAAGATATTCCTCTCTTGTCATAGGTGGTTCTTGTCTCTTCTCCTATATCTCCTCCTACCTCTTCTCCACTTGAGGCCATCTAATTAGTCTCTCTTGCTTTGTTGGATCCTTCTCCTCCTCATCCTCTACCCTGGCTTGACTTCTCAATCTAGTAAAGCTACTAGATGGACCTCTAGAGCTGCTCATCCTATCTATGCCTCTCCCACCTCTCTCCATCTCCTCCATCCCCATTATCCCATCCTCTAGCTTCCTCATTTGACGTTGCATCTTTCACTATGAATCATAGGAATGATCATCTCCTCATCTCTCTTGCATAACCCAGAGAGACCCCTTCATGTGTCACCTCTAGGAGGTTGTCCCATGGTATCTACTATAATCCCTATGTCTCATGGAGACACACAATTAATATAGCTCAACGTGTCCTCCTCTTCTCACACTTGTGCATAGGTGTTCATCTCTGTGAAAAATTACTAGTCCCTCCATAAAGTTTATATATTTAATTAAACACATGATAACTAATTAAAATTTCCTAGGTATTGACTATATTTGATGATTATATTAATGTTAATATCAAATAGAAAATAGTTTTGTTCAATGATACTATGAAGTACATTTATGATTGTAGAATACTCATTTCACATTTGGGTTCAAATAACTTTAGGAAATTGTTTGATTACAAGGGTTTAATTTTGATATGTTCCTTGTTTAGAATAACCCTATTAAACACCATCTCAATACTTGATAGAGTTAATATTTTAATTGATAATTAGTGATCCCACAATTAAAGAATATATATATATATATATATATAATAATTTTAATATCAAATAGAAGGGAACAAGAAAAAGAGTGGGCAACAAGTGCAACTGTAGGGTAATGGAGGTAATGTGCCTATCCAGCTTTGTGGTGAGGTTTTCAAGAAGGAAGATTTTTCTTTCAATAGCATTTCTGCATCTACATTGATTATTCAACCTGCATATATAATCAATTGATATAACTAGGGTTTTTTAAAGCACCTTTTTCCTAAAAAAATTCTCTCAAAAAGCTTTTGATTTTCATGAAAAGTATGAGGACCAGATGCTCAACATATTTTTGAAAAAAATGGTTGTTCATCTAGCTAAGCCTTTTTTTGACAACCCTTGATTTTGGGTACAACCAACTTTGAAATCTCCCTCATGTTCTTCTTAGTAGTATGTTGTTGATCATTTGAATCAATATGCTTTCAAATCTAATTTTAAGTGCTCCAAGCCTAAAACACAATTTTTTTTATCACTCCAATCAAAATGCTTTTCCCTTTTTTGAGAAGGGTGAGACATCCGATGCTGGAGCATGTAAGATTTTATTGAAAGAAAATTCAAGTCTTCTGAATGGACATGATTTACATTTCAAACCTATTTTGAAAGGTTCCAAGAAAAAAACTGTAGTATTTGTATGATGCTAACAAATGCAAACTCTTTGATATATGCTATGGGAAACCCCCTATTTTGAACCCACCCTCATAATCTAAATGTACTCTCAAGGGGCCATTGGTTAGATTTTTTCTCATCAATTCAAAGTTTCTTAATCATAAATTTGAATGGAAAAAGTTTCAAAAATCAAATCCTGGACCTTTGGGTTCACAAGCTTAGAGGTTCTAGGCGCCCAAGGATAAAGTAATTTTCTTTGCGGATCACTTAATTAGTAAACATGTGCTGGGTCTCAGGCAATGTAGCTTGATTGGTAAGTTTTCAAATCCTAAACTATCTTTTTCTAATATCCTTGCTTGGGCTCAACAATTTGGGTTGGGATTGAGAGAGATCTTTTTTATGAGTTTGGATTCAAAGTTCATTATTGCTATATTTGATTTCATAAAAACTAGGGATTTTGTCCATAAGGAGAAAGGTTGGTTCTACATGGGCTTAGGGCTTTCTACTATTAAATAGTTTCCAAATTTCAAACTAGATGTAGTATTATGCCATTTTTTCCAATTTGGGTAGCCCTTCATTCTTTACCTCTTGAATACAAGGACCCAAAACTAGTGGAAATTTTGCTAATCAACTAGGAACCTTTATCAAACATGATTTAATTGCTTATGAGCTACACCACCTGGAAGTCAGAGCTTTTCTACTAGTTTCTGAAAAAAAATTACTTCTAAAAGATATCCTTCTTAAATCCAAATGGGATTCTTGGCAGTAGTAGATTAGGACCCAAGAAGCCTCTATTATTCATAAATTTTAGAACATCTTAGGGAACCTTGTCACTCAATGTGGATTATTGTAGAGCAATTCACTTAAGTGTGTGGAATTTTGTAGTGATCATTGTACTGATCCTACTAAATGTTCTCTTCATAATCAAAATGTCCCAGATGTTTTAGATCATGCTATTGTATCATTGGGTGTGGATAATGTGGAAGCTTATAGTGGATGTGGAAGCCTATAGTGGATGCATCAATGATCCTACTAAGTGTTTTTCATGATATCAAAATGTCTTCAATTTGGAAATGTTCTCCTTCTCTAGTTTTTTGGGCTTTATGGTGGGAGAGGAACAAATGGATTTTTGGGCACTCTTCCTCTTCGGTAGATGGTGTTGTTCTTATTATTTGAAATTCAATTTCAAGATTGGTCTTAGGAAACATAAGAAATAATTCTTCGTAGGAGTGGATGTGTATCTCTTTCCCAACCTTTCTCATTATTAATGGTCATTGAAATTGGATAGATCTCAAATTAGATGGTTTCCACCTAACTATGGAGCTATTAAAATTAACTTTGATGGTGCCTCTTGAGGGAACCCTAGCATCTTTGGTAATGGCATTTTCTTGTGAAATAACTATGTGTCTCTCATAGAATTTAAATATTTTCCTATTTTGATGGGATCTAATAATGTTGTTGAAGTTCCTCTTTGCTTCAAGGTTTGGTTCTTGCCTCATCTCTGAAGATTGCCTAGGTCCATGTCAAAGGTGGTTCTATGATTACTATTCAAGGTTGCATTAATAGGAAAGTGCTCAATCAAAACTTGGCTTATATTTTCAAGAAGATTTGGATGCTTATTGTTTCATTTGAAAATTGTGTTATTTCACATTCTTATAGAGAAGGAAATTGAGCTATTGACTTTCTTTCAAATTTGGGATGTGATGGCATTGAGGTTAATATGTATGACATGGCTAGAAATCTTAGTGGACATTCTAAATTGGCAGATATCATTAATGATGAGTTGACACCATATGATGTTAGTGCAATCTATTGTCCTTCTATCCTTGACCTAGCACATTTTTCTGATTTGGTGATATCTATAACTGTTGGTTTGGGCATTATTTGTTGTGACTATCAGCCTTGGTTTTTTCTTGGCTAACTTCATATTTCAGAGTTGATGCAAAGTTGTTTATGAGTTTAGTCTTTAGTAGGCAGATTTTGATGTTCTGTCTTGGCATATGAAAAATATAATGGACATTTTTGTGCCAAGATTTAGGAGTTCTTAGTAGTTCATAGGATTCTTGTGAGCTTTTTTGTAATTTGACTAGGAAGTGGGGTTTTCTTGCTAGTTCTTTCCCCATAGAGTTCTTGAACTAGTTTGTGTGTGTGTGTGTGTGTGTGTGTGTGTGTGTGTGTTTGTGTTGGAATTACAATAGGAAAGGTAAACTTATGGGGGGTGGGGAGGCAGGCGGGGTTGGGGGCGGGGGGATGAATTAGTAGTTTAAACTTGGACCCATAAAACTTTAACCACACATCCATCTCATACATTTAATGAATAAACTAAAATAACATGTAAAGCATATACATCTAAATCATGTAAACACATAAGCAATAATACACATGTGACACTAGATATGATTACCTAGAAACCCTCCAATGAGAAGGAAAAATTAGGGTGGGGATGACACCCTCAAATTTTCACTACTACAATGATAAAATGTATCTAATGAAGGTTACAATGTTTTGACCATGAAACATTATCTACTCAGTGAAATGTCTACCCTGTTAAAGACTTACAAAGACTATTAGGTCTCACCTTGTTAGAGGATTTCAACACCCTATTAGAAGTGTGCCTTGCTAAAGGACATTAACTTACAACAAAATAAGCACTCTGTTAAAGGATTTCATATAGCCTATTAGGACTACTATGTTAAAAATTTTTGACTGAAATCATCTATTAGAATGTCTCAACTTTGATCCTGTGCTTAGCACTTGCTTGCTTGGTAACAGATCACCTCTAAACAATGTCTTTTTGATCCTTCTTGATTAGATGTCTCTTTTCTGAATCCCTTTCTGTATCCTCTATTCCACTCTAACTAATTCTACATTGTACTTTGAATTCATAACTTCTAAGCCACCATGAATGCTTTGTTTGTGCATGAAAATTTTTCTCTTAGCTCCTTCAATTCCTTACACACTTTCTCATTGAGAGATTAGGGTTTCATCCTCCTTAAGAAGACTTAGTGACTTAGGGTTAGGTATGAATCTATGGCTGAGATTGTAGACACCTAAATTTGTCCAAAACCCATTTTGTGACCAATTAAATAAATATTCATTATTTATTTAATTCCCCTACCTTAATTAAATAAATTTTACATTTATTTAATTATGTTTTCCTTTCCTTGATTGAAATAAACTAAGGTTTATTTAAATCCTAACCAATTCCCACTTGCATCTAACCCCTTTCAATTTAATTAAGTATGTCGTTTACTTAATTAATTCCCTCCTAATCCCACTAGGAATTAAATATTACATTTAATCCTATTTGAGCACATGGCTCCTACATTTAACCCTCACCTAACCTCACTAGCCTACCTATCCCATCATACTAAACCTACCCACTTCCTAATCATGCTTCCTTTTCCTAATCATCCTAGCTAATCACCTCTTGATCCTAAGTGTGTTCTCACACATGTGTGAGGAATCCTCACTCATGTGTGAGAGATGTTCACACTTTCCTCACCCCTCATATCTTGCATGCCTCTTGGACACTTGTCCTCTTGCATGAGAATCAAGTTGTCTCACACATGTGTGAGAAGCCATGCTTCTCACACCTCATTGATCATGTCACTTTCAAAGTTGTCTCACACATGTGTGAGAAGCCATGCTTCTCCCACCTCATTGATCATGTCACTTTCAAAGGTGTCTCACACATGTGTGAGAAAAAATGATCTTACACACCTCTTACACTTGTCATTGACATGTCACCATAAAAGGTTTCTCACACATGTGTGAGCATCTTGCCCCCTTTGAATGGTCAAAACCCTAATCCATGTGGAGTCTACTTGGCCTCCACCTCATTGAGACCTCATCAATCCTGAGGGATCTTAGCCCTCCATCTTTCATTTGATCTCAGCCATCCATTTTCCTATAAAAGGAGAGCCCTCTCCTCATTTCAAAGAATCTACTATCTACCTCATTGTTATGCTGCAAGAATAGTGAGCAACCACATCCCACAACAATGAAATCATCTACACTTGATGATTTCATGAGGTTTGCATTAGTAGTTTGAGTCATTATAATTTCACGTTGTCTTTGTGTTACATGTCTTCTTTCATAGTTTGAGGTTTTGCATGATAATGTAGGAATGTGCATTAGTTTCTTAATGTGTTTTCCTTTAGTTACATTTTTATGCAACACAGAGATTCATCCAGTCTGCCACTTAATCCTTCCCATTTTCTAATTGGTTATATGTAACTGCATAGGGAATCCAACTAGAGATTCATCCTTATCTCCAATATCAAAATTCAATCTTAAGTTGGCTCGAAAATGGTTTACATAGTTGTTTGTGCCATTACAACCAAATATGTCAAAATTGTGTCACTCGACATTTGAAGTCTCTAATTCTTAACATACACTAATCTTTTGGCTATGGCTTGACACTTCTTACTTGTTCGATATGAATTAAGTAAATAATTTAAGTGTGTTGACACTCACTTGTAAAAACCAATCTGAGATCAACAATCTCCCCCTTTGACATGAGTGTCAAAAACACTTGAATATACATTATCATCCTTAATCTTATGAGCATAACATATCTTAACTCAGCTTATATGTACAAAACTTCAAAATTTTAAAATTTTGTAATCACTTAGAGACCTCAAAATTTAATAACTCCCCTTGAGTTGATATGTCCATTGTGTATGCAAAATTTGGTACTCCTTTTGATTAAATGTGTCTCTACTAATACACTTTGACTTCATGCACCATTTTATTAATATTCTTTCATCTGATACTTCCTTGCTCTTTCTTACTCTCCTTGTATCTCTCCAAAAATTCTTATTCTTTAGTACTCCCAAAAGTAATATCTCCCTCTTTTCTCTATTTCATTTCCTCCAAAAATATGTCTCCCCCTTTATCTTATTTCTTGATCTTATTCTCCCCCTTTTTGACATTTATGTCAAATGGACTATACAATTATTGTATGTTTGTTTAGAAAAGATTTATGGACATCCAATATCATCTTAAGAGTTGCATCCTAGTTCTCACATGCTACATCCAATGACTTGATTTAGATTTGTACTCAACAGTAAGGTGGACTAGACCATCTAAGGTAGAAAGATTTGGGTCTTTCTTCATTAGGGTTTCAACATAGTCGAGCTCCTTGTGCAAAATTTCCATATGGGGTGAGGGTTTCATGGATGCTAGTTAGTTTTTCCCTTATGTTGGCCTCATATTCTATCAATATAGCTAACTGACTCTATGTTTGAAGCACTGTCCTAAAGTTCTTCTCACTTTGAGCTAGATTCATTGGTAGTTTTGCACCTGATACAAAAATTTGGCTCTCCAGACTCAGAATGTGACTTCTAGTCTCTTGGGTGAAGAGTGAGGGATTGCACAATTTAGTGTATAATGAGAATATGTTTTCAAGTACCTTCTTCACATTCTAAACCTTAGTTGCCAATGCAACTTGTGTTAGTGCTATATCACTTGATATTTTCTCATTAACTTTGTTTTGAAACTTCTTTTCTAATCATTCAAGTAATATGGCATTTGTATCTAGGTCTTCATTTTTTACCTTCTCCACTATGTCTGTTAACTATTCCATTAGTAGCCTGGTCTCATTAGAATTTGGCAGATTAAATGCATAAAAATGGATGTCTTTTATATCTTGTAGTGTCTTCTTTTGCCTGTGCTCCCTTCTAAGAATTTCTTGATGCTTTTTTCTTGCTAGGGCTTGCTATAATATGCCCATTTGTTCTATATTCATGGTATCATAATCTAACTTTGGAAAAAATATCTTTTCATCAAGGATCACATCTCCATATTGAATTACTTCTTTAGCCTTTGATGAACTTGGGCTTGGTAGTGAGATGTGTAATGGAGAAGCATATGTGCTTGACTTCTAAAGAGTGTGACTTGATAGAGTGCCAGATACTGGTAAGGTTACTAGGCTTGGATGGTAGTTTTCTCCTTTAGTTGTGGTGTCATATCACTCTCTTTAGGCTTTCCCTATTTTTCCACAATGACCTAACTTGCACCTTGTCCTTGTATTGTAGGTGCAAATAAGTATATCTAACCTATTTCTATCATAGAAAATTGTGCTTCCACTATCCTCTTCTTTATTGTATTGATCTTGGCAATTGTATCAACCTTATTAGATGTATCTTTTGACATTTGGATCAAAGGTTGTACATTACTGACTAAAGGGATGATAAATAGTGGTTCTTGTGGATTCACCTTTTCCCTTGCAACATCAGTCACTGATTTTTGTAATTCATCCACACTAACCAAAATAGGATTATTACAAAGTTTGGCTTGGAATGTAGATCAATATAAGATCTTCTTCGAATCATCTTTGGTAAGGGGATCAATGCTATGAGTTGGTAGATTAGAAACATCCCTAATAGTTACTATTTCAATACTCTCACTTGTGACATATGGAGGATTGACACTCGACAATTGTGTGTCTTGCACACTCTATTCTTCTTGTCACTCTTCCTTAGCTATTTCCTTGTCATCTTCTTACTTTTCTATTCCTCCTCCAATAGTGTCAGCTTTGTCATCATCTTCTTTATCATCTTCCACTTCAATGAGTGTTTCTTCTCCTTCCATTACTATTGTCAACCCATAAGTAAGTTTCCACATCTTAGTGGTCTTCTTGACAACATCCTCAATGTTGTTTTCCAAAATGCTGAAGGTTCTATATTTAGGTACAAACCTAACTGCATACTTCTTCACAGCCTTAGAAATGTGTGCCTTAGTTAGTTTAGGCATCACTTGGGCTAGACATTTTTCTCTAATTTGTTTCTCTAAGTCTAGATAATAGTGCCATTTTTCTCAACTCTGTCATATAGACTCTTTGGCATTGAGTTGGCAAGTTCTAGTGGAGTTGTCTTGAATTTTTCCATCATGGCATATATGATCTCCTCCACTTGATTTCACCAAATCTTGATAGGTCTACACTATTTCTAACATTTTCACATAAATTTTCCAATTCTAAAAGAGGATTATGACTCACCACCTTAAATTTGCTATTGTCATCTGACTCTATTTTCTCTTCATCAGAATCTTCTTGTGCCACATACTTCCTTCTTGGTCTCTTCTACTCTTGACCTCCTTGTTTTGTTTGTTTAGTATTTTCCTTGGCCTTTTGTGTAGTTGCATGTGTGCTAGCTCTTGTGGTAGGTGTAATGGTCTTGGGTTGACTTGGCTTAGCTACCTTCTTAGCTTTAGTCATTGGTTGTACCTTAACCTTCCTCTTCTTTGACTCAGTAGGAGTAGGTGCTTCCTTGACTTCTTCTCCCTCAACACCTTTAGTCTCCTCCTCTTATTGGTCTTCTCCCATACCCTAAGTTAATGCAAGAGGTGCTTGTGCTTGGGTTTCTTCTTCCTCTTCACCTTGTTCTTCTTCTTCTTCCTCCTCGACACCCTCTCCAAACTTGGCTTTCAATTTCTTCACTATCTTCTCCTTTTTCTTCTTGGCTAAAGCAATCTTCAATTCCATGGTAATTTTTGACTTTACCATCTCATAATTTCCAAATATGTGTGCAATTATATCTACCTCTTCTGCAAGTAATTTTTTATAGCTACAAAGGCTTCATTCACATTAATTTCATAACCTAAGGGTCTCAACCATTTCACCCTTGGTGTAGCAACTTGTACAAATGTATAATCAACATCCACAAGAAAAAATACATCATCATAGTGTTTCTAACTAATGATACTGGTATTCTCACTATTTCCTTCATTGACTTCTTAAAGTCTTCAAAATAACTTGTCATCAAAGATTCAAAGTTCTCTCCTAATTGCTCAATTTACTCACCAATATGCATTGCTACTAATCTACTAGTTTTCCATCCCATAGTACCAAATGAGGGGAATGTGTTTCTCACATAAAAGAATATACAAATTAATATGAAACCAAATTTTCATTGTGCACTTTTTTTCTTTCTAATTGCTCCAAGGTTCTCCATCAATTGTTGTAATTATAGCTCTGCTAGATCATATGTGTGATCTTTCTTTACAATTTTGTATCCCACATCCATAGCTATATAGGGCACATTGTTCAATCTACTAGATTGGTAAAACTTGTGTGAAATCATCCTTACAAAAATTTTTATTAGAGGATTAGTAATTGTATCAATTATCATGCCTCTTTTGTTCTAGACAGCTCCAATATTCTTCTCAACCACTTCCTTAGAATCACTTTTCAGTGTCTTAGGCTGATCTAGGGTTGGGTAACCAGTATCCCTATGAATTATTCTCTTAGTAATTTTGATAGGTCCATTGTCCAACAATAATGAACTATCATGAATTTGACTAAGTACTATCCTTATCCAATCTTTTTGGAATACATTTAGAAAATATAGGGCTCGCGTTAACCTCTTTCTCTCAACAATTTTGAATTCTTCTTTCAAAACACCATTATCATAGAGTTTATTGTATGCCTCCCTAATCTCCATATCACCAATGCTTCCTATCTTATAGTTATAGCATTTTCTTTCATCTTGTACCATTATCACATATGGTGGAATCATCAACAATGCACTAGAAGGGTCTTGCTTATATGAAATATTAGGAATAGCTTTGAAAATGTGTTGCTTAACCTCATTGCTCACTAACTGAACATTCAAAACTTCCTTCCCCTCTACATTCTCTAAATTAGATGCCATAATGTAAAACTAAGATTTACAAAATATAAACTACGTATCTTAGCTCTTGATAGATACCTTATGTGATCTAACAACATAGCAAAGAATCTCTACTCAAATATTTTGCAACTATTTGGAATGAATTTCCATATCACCTTCTACTCTGCTCACTCTTTCTCAAATTTGAAATGATAAAAAATGAGCTAAAATTGATCAAATACCCTTTGAAAACCTTGTAATAAATTTTTAGTGCTTACACTAGTCTAAGCTCAATATCAACTAATTTCAGGCTTACTTGGCATCCATTGGCATTTCAATCACTTAGCAACCACTATGAGTTTGGCATCAACTAGCAAGTTTGTAAGCTTGACATCTTCTAGAATTTCACTCGACACACATATGAAATATTTCATTCTCAAAAAGAACATGAAAAACTTAAAGATTTATCTTGAATTAATAACATATTGGATCTTTATTCATGCTAATGTAATCTTTTCAGTGCTAAGTCATTTTAGAACTAATCTATGATATAACCTTTAAATATCAGTCCCACATACCTCTTGATTGCCTAGTTTTATGAGGTGTGATCACTTGACTCATTAGGTGAAGCGATCCCTTCTCCATTTGATTTTCTACAATCATCTTTATTTTACCATGTTTTATTCATCTCATTTCTAATGTGTTCAACATCTGCCTGTCTTTGCCTTTATCAAATTCACAACTTGGTGCCTTTGACCTAGTTGGACAATAATAGTTGAAACATGTGGTTTGACTTAACCCCCTTTGGTAGTTACTATTGAAGTGTGTCCTAATACAATTCTCAGAAACATGTCCATATTCTCGACAATAATGATAGCTATATCTTGTATTGTAATCCCAATAATAAGAGTTTTCATTGTTCCTTACCCATTTTTTCCTGTTTGATGACCACATGGGTTTGGATCTACATTGAAAAGCTCTATGTCCATACTTATAAAATTTGTAGCAATAACCTTTAAGTCTCTGAGTATGCATGGTTCTAGTTCTACATTCATGTGCTTGATGACCTTTTTTTTTACACTTATGATAGTGAACCTGTTGATCTCAAATTGGTTTTCACAATTGAGTGTCAACACACTTAAGTCATTTAATAAGATCATGCCAAATTAGTAATGTATGCCAAGTATGATATGTAAATATAAGATTGTGTCAATTTGCAAAGAGTGTCAAGTCACTCAAGTGTCGAGCAGACAATATATGTTGAGTGATTCAAGTGTTGAGCAAATAGTAGATGCCAAGTAGTTTAGGTGCTGAGTTAGAAATAGAATTAAAGTATGTGCTGAGCATCAGTAACTTCAAGTGTCGAGCAACACAAATTTGACATATTTGTTTGTGATTTCATAAATAACTATGTAAACCATTTTTCAGTTGACCAAAGGATAGAATACGATCCTTTGAAGATAACGGCAAATGTGTATGCCAATTCCCTACACAATTACATGCAACCGATCAAAAAAGGGAAGGATTAAGTAGAAAATGGATTAATCTCAACTGTAGATTCATACCTAACCCTAAGTCTTCTAGTATTCTTAAAGAGGATGAAATGGAAAACTTTATAGCAAGTGTGTAAGGAATTGGAGAAGAATAGTGAAGTTTGCATTCACAAACAAAGCATTCATCGAGACTTAGAAGATATAGAGAGCGAATTGCAAAATTAGTTTGAGAAGAATAAGGATAGAGGATACAAAATTGACATACCACATCAAAGAGGATTAGGAAGAACACTATACAGATTTGATTTTTAATCAGGCAACTAGAGCCAATCACAAGATCTATGCCAAAACATCCGAACAAATGATTTTAGTTAAATCTCCTAGGCGGAGTAGTCCTAATAGACTATTGTAAATCCTTTAACAAGGTGACATTCCAAGTGGATGTTCTAAAGTCTTTTATCTAGGCACACTTCTAACAGGGTGTTGAAATCCTCTAACAAGGTGGAACTTAATAGTCATTGTAAGCCATTAACACGGTAGACCTTTCATAGGGAAAATCATGTATCATGGTCAACACTTTGTAACCATAATTGGTGACACTTTATTGTTGTAGTAGTGAAGAATTGTGGGTTTCATCCCCATCCCAATTTTACCTTCTCATTTGGATGATTTTTGGGTAATCATATTAGGTGTCAAGCACATGTGTGTATTTACATATTTGGATACATTTACTTTACATGTTATTTATAGTTCAAATATTATATGCATCTAATAAAATGGTGAATGTTTTGGTTGTTAATGTTTGAACTTTTGATTCACCCCCCCTCGCCCCCCTCAGAAGTGTATGTTCCCATTTGTAATTCCAACAATTGGTATTAGAGCTAAGTTTTTAAAAGAAGAAGCTTTGCAGCTTAGAGGAAAGATCTTGAAATGGAAGTCTACAAGCTAGGAAAGACTATTCATAACCAGGAGATTGAGATACATCTCATACTACATCAACTAAATGAAGCCAGAGATGCTTTGAAGATTTCTCTAAAGAAAAGGAAAGATATTTCTATAATAGAAAATGAAACAAAATATAAAGAGATTGTAACCAAAAAGCTATTTGCAAGTGGTAACTCTAGTGAATTCGATGTAGCAATTGTAGATCTAATGGAAAAGAATAGAACACAAGCTAAAGAGATTAGAAATCTCAAGTTGGAGCAAGAATCACAAGCTATACTGCTATGTGAGGTGACTAAACAAAAGAAGAAAGCTATAGAAGACAAGGCCATTATTGAAGAAGACAAAAAACATTTGATAAACAGATTGGAAGAAAAGTCAAAAGAGCTATCCATGATCTCAAGCATGCAATTGGATACCTTAAGCCAAATTATGAATGCTTATCATGAGTTGAATGTCAAGGACATTGAAATAACCACTTTGAAGCTACAAAATGAACAACTACAGAATGAATTGAAAAGAGAAAGGGAATTTGCTGAAAGTTTTAACAAGCCAAATGAAGCCATAAAGTACTTTGAAAAACTACTAAAATCCCCTAGATCTAGTAGAGATACATCAGGATTGGGCTACAAAAGCATTGAATAAGGAGAATCATCCAAAGTTGCCGAGGAAAGGAACAATAAAGGTAAGAATTCCAAACCTACTTGTCATAGTTGTGGTAAGAAAGGACATATAGCTAATTTTTTAAAGATCAAGAATGTAAATCAATATGCTAAGCCTAAGAGCATGAATCATTGCCACAAGTGCAATAAACAAGGTCATCAGGCACATGAATGCAAAACCAAAACCATGCATGCACCAAAATTTGAAGGACATTGCTCCAATTATCAGAAGTATGGACATAGAGCTTTTGAATGTAGATCCAAGTCCACATGGTCATTAGGCAAGCCAACAAAGGTAGAAGCTATGCAAACTCTTGGGTGATCCCACAATAATGGGTTCCACTTTTTGACCAATTTTGACATTGAAATCAATATTTTTGCAACAAACATCACGTTCAACTAACTATATCTCAAAAAATATAAATAATTTCAAGATGAATTAAACTAATGATTTTGAGTACTCTGTTCCTACTTTATAACCATAATTTTTAATCTGAAAAAATAAATTATTTAGGTTAATTTTTTCATCTCCTTCCAAAAGTGGTACATAATAAAATTCAATATTTTAAAAGAGTGACAGTCTGTCTGACACACATAAATTTTTTTCTAGAAATGATAATGACGTAATTCATTTGGTGTTAGATTCCTAACATCAATATCCAGAGGATGCATTTGGTTTGATTCATTTTGGTTGAATATTGTATAGTTTATGAAGTTTTGAAGTAACACGAATCATAATTTAGACATGCGTTCCGTTTGACACAGATAATTTGAAATAAATATATCAGAAACCTTTCTTTTTTTAATAGAAAGGTATCTCAATAAGCTAGTTCCTACATATTTCTCAAAAAAAATTGACCTAATTTACTAATTTTCCCGAGGTGTCAAAGTTGGTTGATGCTGAATTAGTAATGAACCTATAATGAGTTAAACTCATATTTGAAAGTCTTAATGAAAATAATATGTATTACAATTATAGTCATTGGAAAGTTTGTTCCAAGTAGAAAAAATTGGCATTTTTTATTTTATAGTAGGAGATCATTCAATCTCAATTTTAGGGGTCATAAGAGCCAATTTCATTTTTTCTCCAGAAAACAACACCAAAAATTTGTAATTTGAGATGTTTGCACAAACACAATGTTCATGCGAACTTGTCTAATATGTTCCTATGAATAAATGTTCACACGAATGTATAAAAAATAAATTTGATAGTCAAAAATTTAATTTAATGTGTTTGTGTGAACATTTATAATAATTTGTGTTTGCACGAACATACAAAAAGGGCAAATTTATGAAGATCTCAAATCAAAAAGTGGAATTTTAATCGCAAAATTGCCGTTACAAATATGTTCGCACAAATATATTAACAAGGTATGTTCACGTGAACATACCTTATTTAAACTTAATATGTTTGCACGAACATAGAATGCTTATATGTTGACATGAACATAGTTAGCACGTTCGGGTGAACATACGTAAAATTCTATATGTGAATTTTTCATCATTTCGCAATTTCCTTCATCCCCCAAAATTGGTACCCATTATTGTGGGTTCACCCTCCTATAAATGGGATTATAATACAAGATATAACTATCACTATTGTTAGGAATATGGACATGTACCTAAAAACTACATTAGGACTCACTTCAGTGATAACTACAAGAGATGGTTGAGTCAAACCACATGTTTCAGCTGTAACAAAATTGGTCACATCAGCAAGCATTGTCCAACTAGGTCCAAGGCACCAAGTTGTGAGTTTGATAAAGGTAAAGGCAAGGAAAATGTTGAACGCATCAGGAATGAGATGAACAAGACATGGAAGAAGAAAGATGTTGGTAGTACATCAAATGGAGAAGGGATCACTTCACCCAATGGGTCAAGTGGTCACACTTCATCAAACTAAGAAAATAAGAGGTATTTGGGACTCATACTTGAAGTGTATTGCATTATACATTAGTTCCAAAATAAATTAGTACTGAAATGATTACATTAGCATGAATTAAGCTATAAGAAGTTGTGGAAAATTCAAGGTTAAATCTTCAAGTTTTCATGGTGTTGTCGAGCATGAAAAGTCTTCTGTGTATGCTAAGTGAAATAGTAGTTAATCCCAGGCTACTAGTCAAAGATAGTTAGATCCAAGTTTACAGTAGCTGCCAAGTGAAAGAAGACTCTACAGATGCAAAATGGAACATAAATTGTGTTGATACCAAGTTTACAGTTGTACAAGCACCAAGCAATAAATGCGATGTTTTGAAGGGTATAAGGTCAATTTTCACCTATTTTTTGTCATTATGAATTCAAAACAAGAATAAGTAGAGTGAAGAAGTGAGTCACAAACTAGTTTGAAGCACTTGGAAGGAATCTAGCAATGATCAAGCACTAGTTCATCGAATTTTAAAGGTATTCTTCATAAGCTGAGTTGCACAGTTTAAATTTGATAAATAATACTTTGAAAAAATGGCCTCTAGTTCAAATAATGCAAAGTAGAAAGAAGCTTTTGAGGTTCAATTAGTTAGCAATAAGGTCAAACAACCCAATTTCGAGGCCATCCTGGACATTGCCTATAAATAAGATCTGCCAGGCACATTATCCATGACTCTACCTAAAGTCATAATAGTACAAGATTTGAGAAAATGTTACAACTACAAAGTAGGAGGCATAGATGACATGGAGATAAGACAAGCATATGATAAATTGTGTGAAAATGGAGTCTTGAAGGAAGAATTTAAGATTGTGGAGAGAAAGGGTTTGATCCATGCCTTGAATTTTCCCAGAGTTTTCAAACCTAAATGGATAAAAATAGTTCTAAGAAAAATTCATGATGGATTTCTATGGCTAGAGGGTGGACCTATCAAGATTTAAAAAATAATTATTCATAGGGTAACTAGTTATCCAACCCTAGATCGGCCAAAGACCCTATGAAGTGACTCTAATGAGGTAATTGAGAAAAATATAGGTGCTAAATGGAATAAGCATGGAATGACCATAGATACCATTATAGATCCTTTTCTTGAATTTTCAATAAGAGTTATTTCCCACAAGTTCTATCAATCAAGAAGGTTAAACAGTGTACCCTGCATAATAGTTGATGTTTGTTACAAAATTGTCAAGAAAGATCATACGTATGATCTTGTAGAACTTCAATTATCATAGATAAATGAGAACTTAGGTGTCATTAGGAAGACAAAAAGTGCACAATGTAAATTTGGATCAATAATTGTGTGCATATTCTTCTATGTACAAAATGAATTCCCATATTTTGGCAAAGTTGGATGGAAGACAAATAGATTAGTGGCTATCCAAATTAATGAGTATATTGAGCAAATGGGAGAGAATTTTGAGTTAGTTATGACAAGCTATTTTGAAGACTTCAAGAAGTCTATGAAGCAGAGGTTGAGGATATCTATCTCCTTAGTAGAAAAACACTACAATGACATATGTTTTCTTGTGGATATTTATTCCACGTACATTCAAGTAGCAATACCTAGGGTAAGATGGTCAAGACCCCTAGGCTATGAGATCAATATTGATGAAGCCTCAGCTACCATTACTACACTCCTAACATAGGAGATTGATAAAACAACAAAAATATTTGGTGACTATGATGTAATGAAATCTAAAGTTGAAATGGAGTTGAAGACAACCTCCACACTAAAGAAGAAAGACAAATTAGTGAGGAAATTGAAGGCAAAATTTGGTGAAAGTACAAGAAATGATGAAGAGGATGAAGAGGAAGAAGAGGTAAAAGCACAATAACCTCTAGCTTTAACCCAAGGCATGGGTGAGGACCAAGAAGAAGAAGGTGCTGAGGAAGAGGAAATCAAAGAGGCACTAGCTCAATCAACACCTAAGAAGAGAAAAGCCAAGGCACAACCGATGGCTAAACCAAAAGCAAAGAAGACTGTCAAGCCCAGCCTAGAAAAGCCAATAGCACCAACAACCAAGGCAAGTACAAGGGCTACTACTTAAATGGACAAAGAGTAAACCAAAGAGAAAACAAAGGCTACTAAATAGAAGGGCCTAGTGCAGAAGAAATAGAGGAGAAAATACATTGCACAACCAAAAATAGATGATGAAAGAATAGAGTCTGATGATACAAGTCAGTTTAGAGTGGTAAGTCATGCATCTAAATCTAATCTTGAGAATATCTGTGATAATGTTAAGAATAATGTAAAGTTGATAGGATTAAAAGGTATTAACTTTGAAAAGCTTGGTAGAGAAAAATAGAAGCAAGTAGAAGAGTTAGTTTATGAAATGATGTCTAAGTTCAAGAATACTCCACTTGAATTAGACAATACAATTCCAAAGGAGTTGTATACAATTGTAGAAAATAAGTGGCATTACTGCCTAAACCTAGAGAAACAAATAAAGGAATCAACACTAGCCCAAGTGATGCCAGAATTGACCAAAGGGAAAATTGTCAAGGAAAATAAGAAGTATGGTAGCATATTTGCACCTAAATATAGGGCATTCAGCATACTTTAGAACAATATTGAAGATGTTATGAAGAAATCCACTCAATTGTGGAAATTAATATATGGTCTAACAACAATTAAAGAAGGAGAAGAAGATCCCTTTGAGGGAAGAAAAAATGGAGATGAAGAGGAAGACAACGAAGGTAAAATAGTAAAAGGAAAAGATGATACTACTATGGAGGAGACACAAAGACTATAGATGGGATGACTACAACTGAAGAGCAACAAGAAGAATAGAGTGTGGAAGACACACAAATTTTGAGCATGAGCCCTCCACATGACACAAGCATGCCTGCAGACACTATAACTGTAAAGGATGTTTCTGATAGTTCAACTCAAAACATCAACCCTTTAACTATAGAAGATCTCAAAAGTATTCTTGACCAATCCACACTACAAGCTAGATTGTGTGAGAATCTAGTATTGGTCAGTGTTGATGAACTTCAGAAGGTAGTAACTGACATTGCAAGGGATAAGGTGAACACACAAGAACCACATTCTTCCATCCCTTCAACTACTAGTGCTCAACCTTTAACACAAACATCAGTAGACCATCAAAAAAGGTTGACACAACTGATAAAGTTGATTTGGTTGAACAAAAATAGACTACAAGAGAAGAAGAAACTACAATAGAGCAAACAGGACAAAAAGACACTTCTATACCTACAACACAAATACAAGGTGCAAGACAGATCATTGTGATTGATGGAAGCAGATCTAAAGAAATTAAGGACATATCAAAGGAGAAGGAGCAAGAAGCTACTCAAGCATTGGTAACATTACCAACATCTAGCACTCCTACAAAAGTTCTTTAGGAGCCGAGCACTAAAGCTGTACCATTGTAGATATTAGTGCCAAGCTCAAGTTCCACCAAGGTTGCTAAGGTAATTCACTATGGAGATGTAACTCTAGATGAAGAAATAGTGATACCTAAATATTACTATGCAACCATAACATTAGAGCAGATAGGCATAATGCAACAAGCCTTGGAAAAGAAGAAATACTTAGGAAGGAGTATAGACAGAGGCAAGCATTACAAGAAATCAAAGACATCTTCTTAGATGCATTTAGCTTGCAAACACTTGAAGAATAAAAAAAACCATTGGAATAGGTGAACAATGAAGAATAGGACACTAATACAAAACTATTGGAATGGTCTAGAAAGGAAATTTCAAGGAAAAGTGAATGAAAAGATATTTGGTGACATAGCACTGCAACAAGTTGAATTGGCTACAAAAATTGAGAAAATGAAGAAGGTACTTGAGAACATATTCTCATTGTACACAAAACTGTGTGATCCCAAACTATTCATACAAGAAACAAGCCATAGAATTATGAATCTAGAGAGAAATTTAAAAGTATCAAGTATGCAACTATCTCAGAACCCAAGTTAGGGTGAGAAGCACTTTCATTCATTGCTTCAATCATAGAGTCAACTAGTTGTACTAACAATAGAAGAGGCTAATATAAGAGCCAAGTTGACTAACATCCAAGCCTTCCTTACCCCTCATATGGAGCTACTTCATAAAGAACTAGCATATAGGTAATATTTTTTGAAGAAAGATCCTAATCTTTCTACATCAGATGGATTAGTTCACCTTGCAGCAGAGATAGCCATCCAAATAGAGTCATTGGATTTTGCATGTGACAATTGGGATGCTACTCTGTAAATCATAATGGAAGTCCTTTTTTTTTTTTTGAAAAAATATAAAATCAATGTATAGACCCTTTGACATAAGTGTAAAAAAGGGGGAGATAAATAAGCAAAGAATGAGATGGAAATAGATGGAGATGTAAATAAGCAAGGGGGAGATGATAAAAGAATAACAAGGAGATAAAAAAAAAAAATAGAGGGGGAGAAAATAGAACAATAGAGAATATCAGATAAGGAGTATCAACACATTGAAGAAAAAGAGTATCGACAAGAGATAAATCTACTTAGAATGGAGAACATATTTTTGATATAGATCAGGAACATTAACTCAAGGGGAGTTATAAATTTTGAGGTATATAGTCTATTACAAATTTTTGAAAATTTTGAAGTTTTGTATATAAGCCAAGTTGTAAGTATATTATACTCGAGAAGATTAGATTGAATCTGTAAAGTTAAGTGTTTTTTATTCTCATGTCAAAGGGAGAGATTTTTTATCTCAGATTGGTTTTGCAATTGAGTGTCATCACACTTAAGTCAGTTATGAAGATCATGCCAAACTAGTAATGTATGTTGAGTATGACATGTAAATACAAGACTGTGTCAAGTTGCAATGAGTGCCGAGTCACTCAAGTGCCAAGAAAAAAATATATGTTGAGTGATTCAAGTGCCAAGAAAATAGTAGATGTCATGCAATTTAGGTGATGAGTTAGAAACAAAATTATAGTATGTGCTAAGCATTAGTAACTCCATGTGTTGAGCAACACATATCTAACATATTTGTATGTGATTGCATAAGCAACTATGTAAACCATTTTTCAGCTGACCAAAGGATAGAATACGATCTTTTGAAGATAAGGACAAGTCTGTATGCAGATTCCCTATGCAATTACATGTAGCCAATCAGAAAAAGGGAAGGATTAAGCAAAAATAAGGATGAATCTCACTGTAGATTCATACCTAACCCTAAGTCTTCTAGTCTTCTTAAGGAGGACAAAACCCAAAACTTTATAGCAAGTGTGTAAGGAATTGAAGGAGAATAGTAAAGTTTGCATGCACAAACATAGCATTCATGGAGACCTAGAAGATATAGAGAGAAAATTGCAAAATTAGTTTGAGAAGAACAAGGATAGAGGATACAACATTGACATATCAGATTAGAGAGGATTAGGAAGAACACTGTATGGATTTAATCTTTAATCAGGAAACCATAGCCAATCACAAGATCTATGCCAAAACATCCTAATAGGTGATTTTAGTTAAATCTCCTAGGTGGAGTAGTCTTAATAAACTATTGTAAATCCTTTAATAGGGTGACATTCCAAGTGGATGTTTTGAAGTCCTTTAGCTAGACACACTTCTAACAGGGTGTTGAAATCCTCTAACAAGTTGGGACATAACAGTCATTGTAAGCCTTTAATAGGGCATGCCTTTCACAGGGCACATCATGTATCATAGTCAACACTTTGTAACCATAATATGTGACACTTTATTGCTACAATAGTGAAGAATTGTGGGTGTCATCCCCACCTAGTTTTACCTTCTCATTTGGAGGATTTCTGGGTAATCATATCAGGTAGGTGTGTGTGTGTGTGTGTGTGTGTGTGTGTGTGTGTGTTTACATGTTTGGATGCATTTACTTTGCATGTTATTTATAGTTTAGATATTATATGCATCTAATGAAATGGTGAAAATTTAGTTGTTAAAGTTTGAACTTCTAATTTACCCCCCCTCTCAAAAGTGTATATTCCCATTTGTAATTCCAATAGAACCATGCTCTTAGGCTTGATGTTATGATTTAAAATCTTGCTTCTACACATATTTGGAACATGTCCTTTCTTACTACAATTATGGCAAGTAGGATTGGAGTTCTTACCCTTGTTGTTCTTTTATTCTGCACTTTTGGATGATTCTCCTTCTTCAGTACATCTGTATCCTAGTCCAAATGTATCATTATTTGATCTAGGGGATCCCAATAATTGCTCAAAGTATTTGATGGCTTCATTTGGTTTGTTGAAGCTTTTAGAAAATTTTGTTTCTCTCTTCAAGTAACTCTATAGTTGTTCATTCTGCATCTTCAATGTAGTTATCTCAATGTCCTTGACATTCAATTCATAGTTGGCAATCATCATTTTACTTAGAGTATCCAATTGCATGTTGGAAATCTTAGTTAGTCTTGATGTTCTCTTCCAGCCTATTAGCCAAAAAAAAAAAATTCCTCTTAAATAATAGCTTTGTCTTCCATGGATTTATTCTTTTGTTCAGTGACCTCACATAGCAATATAGCTTGTGATTCTTTCCCTAACTTGAGATTTCTAATTTCCTCAGCTTGGTCTCTATTCTTTTCTATTAGATCTACAACTATGACATCAAATTCATTAGAGTCTCCATCTGCAAATAGCTTAGTAGTGTCTATCTCTTTGTATTGTGTGTCATTCTCCGCAATAGAAATTTCCTTCCTTCTCTTCAAAGATTTCTTTTATTCTTCTCTTACTTCATCTAATTGATGTAGAATGAGTTGTATTTCAATTCCTTGATTCTCAATAGTCTTTCCCAACTTGTAGACTTTCATTTAAAGATCTTTCCTCAAAGGAGCAAAGCTTCTCTTTTTAGAAAACAAAGCTTTGATGCCAATTGTTGGAATTACAATAGAAAAGGTAAACTTCTAAGAGGGGGCAAATCAATAGTTTAAACTTGGACCCATAAAAATTTCACCATAGGCACACATCCATCTTATATATTTAATGAATAAACTAAAATAGCATGTAAGAATATACATCTAAATCATGTAAACACATAAGTAATCATACATATGTGACACTAGATATGATTACCTAGAAACCCTCCAATGAGAAGGTAAAACTAGGGTGGGGATTGTTACCACATTTTGTTTGCCCTGCAAAATTTCAAAATTCAAATGTTACCCCACCCAACGGTCACCTCCTCAATTAGTAATATTTTAATACCCATGAGAATATTAAATACCAAGTTCTGAACCTTATAACATATGTTTTGCAGCCCGTAAGTTCTTTGCCGTCGAATCAACGTAGATCAACGGATGGCGCCATCACACTATGAAGAAGCTATGCAAGATTTATGATGGCGACATACTGCCTTGACAACATGTTGTGTTGGTGGGTCCACATTCAACGAACACGTCCCAGTGTTCGGTGGGTCAAAAAAGTTTCACGATGGACAGGAAAGTGTTCACTGCCGCAGGCGAGCATGTTCTGATGGCTAAAAGTCTCAAAAAGTGATAAGGCGCCATGTTGTCAACGGAAAACCCACAAGTTTTCCATCGGTGAGATAGCACCCAAACGGAAGATCAGATCAACGGCAGGAGCGATCAGATAGTTGGGTCCCATTTGTACCTCATTTGCACAGTCAAAAAGCCCGACACCATGGTGGTGAATCAGAGGGAGCCACGTGCAAATCAGAGGACATGTCATTAATTGGGCACTATGGTGCTATGAGAATTTGATCTCAATTTTCTCATAGCGACATGGCGCCCAGTTGACATGTGGCCACTCCATGGGGTCAAGTCTTGCGTCTGCCAGGTCGACACTTCAAATCGCCAACAGGGAGTTGCCAAGTGTATGTGTTAGAGCACGGCATTTCACAAGCCCAACAGTTTTTAGAGGAAATGATGTGCAGAGTACGATGTGGTTCTGATCATCAGATTGAGACTGATCTATGGTGGGCGCCATCGCGCTATGAGGAACTGCTCAGGAGATAACATTGGTTACATAGTGCCCTGGTGCCACATGTCCTGTGGGGCCATATTTCCATGCAGCCAACACAGTAAAGAGGGACATATCTTTTGTGGCCGTCAGATCAAGACGATCGATGGCTAGCGCCATCGCACTATGAAGAAGCTATGTAATGTATACGTTGGTGACATAGCGCCCTGATGACATGTGTCTCACTGGCTCGATCAGGATTAACAGTCGGTTGGCAGTTAGTGTAACCATCACAGTTAGCGTTAATATTCGAAGGGTGGCGCTGTTAGTTCAATGAAGGTGGTCAACTGTGGGAGTTGAGTTGACTTGTTTGATTTGCTATTTCATGAACCAGAAATGATAAAATTAGGAGTCTTCACCATGGATTCGATTTTGCAATCAATTGCCACCAACTCAGAATGAATACAGAAGGACCTTCCATCACTATGTAGATCTATCTACTGTGTCAGGATCATTCATTGGTGCCGCTTCTATCTACTCGAGGCATTTCTTCAGTCGAATACCTGATTTTGTACCTCAGAACCATGCTCAAGTGTGATCTTTGATCAGATATTTTGTATGGGAGCTTGATGGTAGTAGTTGAGCAGTTAATGCAGAGCCAACTTCCTCAGTTATGCCTGAACTATAGAGCCAAATTTTGTACATTTCTAAGGGGGACCCTTCTCTGTTGTTCTCTGATATTGCTCTGCAATTCTCAGTGTAAAATTCCCTGTGCCTCTGAACTGTATGATTTTCTATTTTATCTCCTTTAGAAATTAATGTGTATGTGCATCCTTCTTGCCTCTCATTGGTGCATTGTTGAGATCTATAGCCTACATACTGTATCTATTTTTGCATATTGGATAATATATAAGTGAGATTCCTCTTCCCTTGTGTTGTTTAGTTTGGTTTCCTGATCTACATGTGGTTATTAGATCAAAACAAGTCTGTATGTGTATATCCTTAGTTTTGTTTTGGTTTAGTAGTGCATATATGGGCAGAAATGGGTCTGAATACTCTATTTTGGTGCATCACCTTCGTAGTTTATGTAGGGTAGAGTTGTTTTCAGCATCTCCTTCTTCCCCTTTTCCTTTTGAGAGTAGTTAGTTGTGCCCTAATAGTAAGAGGAAGCCGACCTTCTCTGGAGACTCAACCTCGCAGTTCAAGTCCCACAACTTGGAGGTTGTTTCCATGTTTCACTAGGCTATCCTCACGCATAGGCCTTGGACAAGGGTGCAAACCTAAGTGACAATAGTTTTTGGCACGCCTGGTGGGACACTTTTTCAAAATTTAAAGTCTACTGGTGTCAAGAAGAAAGAGTTTCAAAGATTAATGCTGAAGAGGTAGTGTTGGCTTCAGTATTCAAGCCTTTAAGAGGCTGATCCTTCAAAGTACTTAGCGACTCTCAACATCAACAAATCTGGTTCCAGGCCAAAGTTGCAAAAATTCATGCCCAAAGCTGAAACAAGGGCGTCTTCTAGAGGTAAATTTCAATATCAAGAGCTTTCTCTTTCAAATCCTAGAAGAAGGAGGACTAGAACTTCATTATCACCAGTTAGGGGTGTAATAATAGTTAATATACCTATAAGATCTGTCTCTACTACTCCTGTTGCTCAAACTCAGCCTAGATTGCCATCAACACTCATCAATAGAACACTTGTTTACATGGCACAGCCAATAGTTCATGCTTTTGACACCTTTAATGGTGTAAGTCCTCTGTTGTTAGCCCAAAGACATGATATACCAGTATCTGCACTAAAAAGTATACCCGATTTTACTGGTGAAACTTCCATCTCCCCTTTAGAGCATATCCAAGAGGTAGCAAATGTCTGTAATATTCATGGTATTACAGAGGATGATGTTGCTGTTAGACTTCTAGCCTCATCTTTAAAAGGAAAAGCATTATAGTGGTATAGAGGCTTAGCTCATGGTTCTATAACTGATTGGGATGGACTAGGAGCAGGATTATGCAAACATTTTGAGGATAAGAGTGACCATTTGTCACTTTTAGAGTAGCTGACTACAATAAAAAGAGCCCCCCATGAATGTATGACTGATTTTAATTATAGATTTCAAAAGACATGGGATAGAATACCCACTACCGTGAAACCTACCCCTAGTAATGCCTTCTTGCATTACCTTAGAGCTTTTAACAGTGATTTTGCCATTACAATCCAAACTATGGGAGGAGATACCTTGCCTAATGCTTATGAGATAGCCATAAGAGCTGAGAACATCTTGATACAAGGAGGAAAATTGGCTCCAAGGCCCCCTATGCCTTTCTTTCCTAATGTTCCCAACCACCAACCAGAAATGGCCCCTCTTCGTACAACTTCTCCATCACAAGCCCTTCCTCCAGTTCCTCAAGCTTCCACATCCTCAAATGGGATAGATGAACTCAAAGAGATGCTCCAAGGTCTAGTGCTGAATACAGATAAAAGAGAGAAGACCCTGGATAAAAAATTGCAAGAGTAGGGGAGGGAGTTGAAGGACCAAGGGAAGAGATTGGAGGATAGTTTTTCTATAATACAAAAAATGAGTAACAAGGTGGTGGCCTTAGAAAGGTAGCAAGCCCAAGGTAGCAAGCCTCCCCAATTGCAATATCAAGCTCCAAATGGTGGTAGGTCTCCTAATCAGTGGAATAACTCTTTTGATCAGGGTAGGAAAAATAGTCATGCTTCTGCTTCAAGCTCAAATTAGAACAGAGCTATAGTCCCTCAAAATAACTTGGCCCAAGATCAAGATTTTTGTCCTCCCTGTAACTATTCTTATACCTATTGCATGTGCCAGAAGGAAGAATCTTATTTGGCCCTGACTGACCAAGAACCTGTAGCAAAGCAATCATACAAGAAGGATCATCCCAAGGAGGCCTCATATATTCAAGGACATGATGATTTCTCTTTCATGAATCATCAGATTGGGGAGCATTGTAATGTAAACTAGGATTTCGTTGCCCATAACACAAGAAGTAAGAAGAGAGCTATGGAATATGCTGCCCCTCCTTCTCAAAAGCAGGCATCAACTTCAAGTGCTACACCTCATGCGCATGCAACAAATGAACAAACAAGTACTTCACAGCAGGAAAAGCAAGATTCTAGAAAGAAAGATGCAAGTGATCCTTATGTTACCCCATCTCAACCACTTATAGGTGCAGCTCTCAAAGTTTCTACCAAAGTTCCTAATGCACCATTTAATGCGGTAGAGCAAATGAAGAAGACCAATGTGAATATCTCCATGTGGGATGCCATTGCTACCATACCAATACAGAAGAGGATGTTTTAGTAAGAGTTAGAGAAGATTGAACCCAAGGATCAACCATCTACCATGGAGAGTGCCACAAGTCTAGTACAACCAGCAGGGGATGTGGAGACAAGTAAAAAGGTTAGACCTCCTCCATTCTGTGTTTCTCTGATTATAGGGGGCAAATTAGTCCACAAATGCATGATAGATTCAGGGGCTAGTAGCTCAATAATGCCTAGGTGTGTTGTTGATGCTTTAGGAATGAAATATGAACCCATTGTTAGGGATGTGTTACAATTAGATGGTAGTACTGTCAAAACTATAGGCATCCTTAGGAATGTAGAGATGGCCCTACACGCATGCCCTAGTTGCACTGTGAGTCAAGACATATCTGTTGCTGAAGTCAAGCCCTATTTTGCTATCTATCTTTCAAGATACTTCACTGCTCAAATTGGTGGATTCATATCTATTGATTGTTCATATATGTCATTTAAGACCAGATATGGAGCCAATGCCTCAATTAGAGTAGAACCTCAAGCCCTTCATCACACTGAATCTTACAACCCCAATCTCATCAACATGAATTGCTCTATTCGAGAGATGGATGAAAATGATATAGTAAATGAGCCTGCCACTTCCATAGCATAAATTCCTAATTTTTTCTTGGATGAGTGGGCTAATGCATATCAGTTTGAGTCTATGTTAGAGACTCTTGAGACAGGTCTTAGTACATATTGCATAGTAGAGAAAGATGCTCAAGTTCCTAATTTAATTGGGACTAATGATGATATAAGTGAAATATGGAGTATGTACTTTGATGGCTCAAGGAATAGAAATAGATTAGGGGCTGGTGTTATGCCGATCTCTCTCACACAAATAAGATACTACTTCTCCTTTAGGCTCCAATTCAGTTGCACTAATAATGTGGCCGAGTATGAATCTTTGATTCAAGGTCTCTTACTTGCCCAAAAGAGAGGAACTCAAGCCTTGAGAGTATATGGGGATAGTGAGTTGGTAGTTAATCAAGTGAGAAACCAGAATATCACCAAAAATGGCCTACTCAAGTCTTACAAACATAGAGTCTGGGATTTGCTTGAGGACTTCAATGCATTTAATATTCAAAGCATTCTTAGGAAAGAAAATAAACATGCTGATAGACTTACAGCAGTGGGTGTGTCTTATGATGTACCAGGGAATCTTGAGGAAGAGAAGAAGCAAAAAATAAGGGTGGTAGTGAGGCCTGCCATCCCTGAAAATAACACTCATTGGCAGGTGTTTGATTCTGATGAGCAAATTGTGAGTTTCTTGCAGAATGAGGCAGAATTCTCAAATAGAAACCAGTCAACACTACAAGATCAGTATGGTGATCAGATCATTCATCTCAGTTCTAACAAGTTGCCCAAGGGTCTCATTACCTTGGAAAGCATCTTTAATCCTGATGATCAATCAAGAGGCAAAGGAATGAATCTAGCTACAGAAAAGGATGATTATGCCCCAGTTACAATTGCTGATAAAAAAAAATTGAATATGGGGAAGGTATGTTCTAAAACTGAGCAAGAAAACTTCATCCATCTATGTCAAGAATTTAATGATCTATTTTCTTGGACATATGATGACATAAAAGAATTTGATCCTGGTTTGTTTCAGCATACCATAGATTTAGTTGATAAGGCCAAGCTAGTAAGGCAAAAACAGAGGCCAGTGAATCCTAAGATTGAACCTCTAATGAGAAAAGAGCTATCCAAGTTGATTGAGGCTAATATAATATTTCCTATCAAACACTCATCATGAGTAGCTAACCTTGTCCTTGTAAGGAAGAAAAATGGAGAAATCAAATTGTGTGTGGACTTTAGGGATCTCAATTAGGCTTACCTTAAAGATCACCATCCCCTCCCTTCCATGGAGTAGATCTTGTCCAAGGTCAGTGGTTCAAGGAGATTCTCTTTTTTTGATGGATTCTCTGGTTATAATCAAGGGCTGGTTAAAGAATCGGATAGACATAAGACAACATTTACTACTAAATGGGGCACCTATGCTTATTGCAAGATGCCATTTGGGCTAACAAATGCAGGTGCCACATTCCAAAAAGCTATGGAGATGGCCTTTAAAAAATTAATTGACAAGTTAGTCTTAGTATACCTTGATGATATAACTGTATATTCAAAAAATGTAGAAGATCATTTTGATCATCTAAGACAGGTATTTCTAAGATGTAGAGAGTTTGGGGTTTCCCTTAACCCAGCCAAGTGTGTCTTTGCTACAAGCCAAGGAAAATTATTGGGACACATTGTATCTAAGGATGGGTTGACCATTGATCTAGAAAGAACAAAGGCAATACTTTCCCTTCCTCTTCCTAAACACAAGAAGGGGCTGCAAAGTTTCCTTGGTAGGATAAATTTTGTAAGAAGGTTTATTCCTAATCTTGCTACCATGGTGAAACCTCTTACAACTATGCTTAAGAAAGGTATGGTCTTCTCATGGACCAAGGAAGGGAAGGAGAGTTTTGAAGAAATCAAGGTAGCCATAGCCTCAGCCCCTACTCTCCTGAACCAAAATTTTGAGAAAGATTTCATCCTCTACACTCTAGGTGGTGAGTCAAGTATCTCTGTTGTCTTGACTCAAATAAATGACAAGGATAAGGAGCAGCCCATAGCCTTCTTTAGTGAAGGGCTCAAGGAATATGAAGATAAGTACAACTTTTTTGAGAAGCAAGCCCTTGCGGTCATCAGAGGCCTGAAGAAATTCAAGCACCTCTTATCCCATAATAGGATCCATTTGTTGGTGCCCCATGCCAGTGTAAAGGACTTCCTATTAAGCAAAGATATTAGTAAAAAGAGAGCTGGATGGATCACTAGGGTAATGGAATATGATGTTGATATTCAAATTACCAAGCTGGTAAGAGGGAGAGGATTGTGTAAAGAAATGTTATCAGGCCAGGATTTAGATGAAGAGGCTGCTATGGTAATCACAGAGCAGCAGGAGGAAGGAAATGTTAATGGTCCAAGGAGCTAGATAAATGACATGAAGAACTTCTTATCAGGGAATGGATACCCTCAGGGATTGGACAGAGCTAAAAGAAGACAATATAGACTACAGTCCATTCCCTATGTTGTAATTGATGGTATCCTATTCATGAGGGATTTTAATGGGATCCTATTGAGGTGCATTGAAGAGGATCAGGCTGAAAGGATGATTAAGGAACTTCATGATGGCCCTGATGGTGGCCATTTCTCTGCAAGAACAACTGCCATGAAGATCATGAGGGCTGGTTATTATTGGCCATCTATGTTCCATGATTGTTATGGATATGTGAGAAAATGTGAGAAGTGTGTTTTCTTTTCAAGCAAACAGAGGCTTGCAGCTCTCCCCCTTCGTCCTATTCAGGTGGATCAACCCTTTACCCAGTGGGGGTTGGATTTTATAGGCCCATTAATCCTCCATCTAGTGTAGGTCATAAATGGATTTTGGCTGCTACTAATTATTTCACTAGATGGATAGAGGTAGTTGCCTTGAAGGATGCCACAGAACCATCAATTGTTGAATTCCTTGCTGGAATTGTATCTAGATTTGGTGCTCCTTCTACTATCATTTTAGACAATGCCAAGTCTTTTGTTGGAACCCAAATTTGTGCATGGGCAATGAATCACATTATCTACCTGAGCACATCATCAAATTACTATCCCCAGGGTAATGGTTTGGCTGAGTCTTCCAACAAGAATCTGATCAGAATCATGAAGAGGACAATAGAAGACAATCAGAGGGTCTGGCATAAGAAATTAAGAACTGCTCTGTGGGCTGACAGGATAACATCCAAGAGATCTATTGGGAATTCACCTTTTGTGCTGGTATATGGTAGGGAGGCTAGACTCCCAATTCCATTGAAATTCCCATCCTTGGAGTTGGCTCATTAGTTGGAATTGATTGAAGATAATGCCATGTTAGTAAGAATGGCAGAGTTGATTGAACTAGAAGAAAAGAGAAATAAGGCTATGCAAGCCCTAGAGATACATTAGTAGTAGATGAAAAGGAGTTTTGATAAGAAAACTAGGGTTAGGACCTTCAGAGAGGGAGATTTAGTTCTAAAGTGGGATTCTGATAGAGCAAAACCAGGAAGACATTCCAAGTTTGACCCACTATGGAGTGGTCCCTATTTGATTGCCAGTTGTAAACAGGCTAATGAATTTCAGTTGAGCAAGCCAAATGGAGAGGTTTTTCCCATTCCAGTCAATGGGATCTATCTATAGCCCTGTTTTTGAAAATTTGTGGATCCATGTACATAAGTAGTTTAGTTTCTTTTCTGTTATTTCCTACTTTTCAAGAAGTGCGTAGGCACAACCGTCTCCCTATGAGGTAGCAATTTTTAAGGTGTCTCAGCTTGCAGAGGAAGTTTTGTTTTTTTTGTTTCCAGTTGTAGTTGCAGAGCTAGGGTTTTCAATGTTTTGATCTCATCACAGATAGGTTAGGGTTTTTTAGTTCTCAGGTTCTTATTTTTTGACTCCATAGCCCAATGTATTTTTTGCAGGCACTAGTTTGATGCATAGCAGGCTTGCATCCCCTATGAGTCGCCAGAATGTTACCACATTTTATTTGCCCCACCAAATTTCAAAATTCAAATGTTACCCCGCCCAACGGTCACCTCCCCAATTAGTAATATTTAAATACCCATGGGAATATTAAATACCAAGTTTTGAACCTTATAACATATATTTTGCGGCCAGCAAGTTCTCTGCCGTCGGATCAAGGCAGATCAACGGATGGCGCCATCACGCTATGAAGAAGTTGCGTGGGATTTACGATGGCGACATAGTGCCTTAACGACACATTGCATTGGTGGGTCCACATTCAGCGAACATGTCCCAGTGTTTGGCGGGTCGAAAAAGTTTCACGATGGATCGAAAAGTGTTCACGGTGGCGGGTGAGCATGTTCTGATGACCGAAAGTCTCAAAAAGCGGTAAGGAACCATGTCGCCAATGAAAAACCCATGAGTTTTTCGTTGGCGACATAGCGCCCAAATGAAAGATCAGATCGACGGTAGGAGTGATCAGATAGTTGGGTCCCATTTGTACCTCATCTGCACAGTTAGAAAGCTCGGCACCATGGTGGCAAATCAGAGGGAGCCACGTGCAAATCAGAGGACATATCATTAGTTGGGCACTATGGTGCTATGAGAATTTGACCTCAATTTTCTCATAGTGACATGGCACCTAGTTGACACGTGGCCACTCCATAGGGTCAAGTCTTGGGTCTGCCAGGTTGGTGCTTTAAATGGCTAGCAGGGAGGTGCCAAGTGTACATGTCAGAGCACAATGTTTCACGAGCCTGACGGTTTTCAAAGGAAATGATGTGCAGAGTACGAAGTGGTTCTGATTGTCAGATTGAGACTGATCTAAGGTGGGTACCATCGCGCTATGAGGAATTTCTTGGGAGATAACATTGGCGACATAGCACCCTAGTGCCACGTGTCCTGGTGGGGCCATATTTCCATGCAGCCAGCGCAGTAAAGAGGGACAGATCTTTCGTGGCCGTTAGATCAAGACGATCGATGGCTGGCACCATCATACTATGAAGAAGCTACACAATGTATACGTTGGCGACATAGCGCCCTGATGACATGTGTCTCACTGGCCTGGTCAGGATTGACGGTCGGCTAACAATTAGTGTAACCGTCATAGTTAGCGTTAATATTCGAAGGGTGGCACTGTTAGTTCAATGAAGGTGGTCACCCACAGGAGGACTCCCCATGTGGCAAAATAAAGAGAGATGATTGGCCCGCATGGCCTAGCTAGCGTATAGAGTTGAGTTGACTTGTTTGATTCACTATTTCATGAACTAGAAATGATAAAATTAGGAGTCTTCACCATGGATTCAATTTCACAATTAATTTCCACCAACTCAGAATGAATACAAAAGGACCTTCCATCACTGTGTAGATCTATCTACTATGTCAGGATCATTCATTGGCGCCGCTTCTGTCTACTCGAGGTATTTCTTCAGTCGAATACCTGATTTTGTACCTCAGAACCATGCTCGAGTGTGATCTTTGATCGAATATTTTGTATGGGAGCTTGATGGCAGTAGTTGAGCAATTAATGCAGAGCCAACTTCCTCAGTTATGCCTGAACTATAAAGGAAAATTTTGTACATTTCTAAGGGGGACCCTTCTCTGTTGTTCTCTGATATTGCTCTGCAATTCTCAGTGTAAAATTCCCTGTGCCTTTGAACTGTATGATTTTCTGTTTTATCTCCTTCAGCCATTAATGTGTATGTACATCCTTCTTGCCTCTCATTGGTGCATTGTTGAGATCTGTAGCTTGCATACTGTATCTATTTTTGCCTATTGGATAATATATAAGTGAGATTCCTCTTTCCTTGTGTTGTTCAGTTTGGTTTCCTGATCTGCATGTGGTTATTAGATCAAAAC
Source organism: Cupressus sempervirens (assembly GCA_028749045.1). Taxonomy (NCBI): domain Eukaryota; kingdom Viridiplantae; phylum Streptophyta; class Pinopsida; order Cupressales; family Cupressaceae; genus Cupressus; species Cupressus sempervirens. The sequence goes on along the minus strand of CM053786.1, from coordinate 239,971,198 downwards.
AAGTCTGTATGTGTATATCCTTAGTTTCATTCTGGTTCAGTAGTGCATATATGGACAGAAATGGTTCTGAATACTCTATTTTGGTGCATCACCTCCATAGTTTAGGTAGGGTAGATTTTTTTTCTGCATCTCCTTCTTCCCCTTTTCCTTCTGAGAGTAGTTAGGTGCACCCTGATAGTAAGAGGAAGCCAGTCTTCTCTGGAGACTCAACCTCGCAGTTCAAGTCCCACAGCTTGGAGGTTGTTTCCATGTTTCACTAGGTTGTCCTCGTGCATAGGTATTGGACAAGGGTACAAACCTAAGTGACAACAGTGATGACACCCACAAATCCTCACTACTATAGTAATAAAGTGTATCCAATGAAGGTTACAATATTTTGACTATGAAACATGATCTATCATGTGAAAGGTTTGTCCTGTTAAAGACTTACAAAGATTGTTAAGTCTCACCTTGTTAGAGGATTTCAACACCCTATTAGAAGTGTGTCTTGGTAAAAGACTTCAACTTACAACTAAGTAAGCACCCTATTAAAGGATTTCATATAGCCTGTTAGGACTACTCTGTTAAGAGATTTTGACTGAAATCACCTATGTCTTAGCTTTGATCCTGTGATTAGCAATTACTTTCGTGATAACAGATCACCTCTAAACACTTCTCTTCTTTGATCCTTCTAGATCAGATGTCTTTATGTTGTATACTCTTCTCTATCCTTTGTTATGCTCTAACTTATTTTACAATTCAATCTCACTTCATAACTTCTAAGCCACCATGAATGCTTTGTTTGGGCATGCAAACTTCTCTCTTAGCTCTTTCAATTGCTTACACACTCACTCATTGAGAGTTTAGGGTTTCATCCTCCTTAAGAAGGCTTAGAGACTTAGGGTTAGGTATGAATATATGGCTGAGATTCATCCATTTTGCTGCTTAATCCTTCTCACTTTCTAATTGGATGTATGTAATTTCATAGGGAATCCAACTAGAGATTCATCCTTATCTCCAACATATCAAAATTCAATCTTAAGTTAGCTCAAAAATAGTTTACATAGTTGTTTGTGCCATTACAAACAAATATGTCAAAACTATGTCACTCGGCATCTCAAGTATGTAATGCTTAGCATACACTAATCTTTCTGTTGTGGCTCGACACCTGTTACTTGTTTGGCATGAACTAAGTAAATAACTTAAGTGTGTTGACACTCACTTGTCAAAACCAATCTGAGATCAATAATATATATGGTGGTATTTACCACTTTTTCCAAAAAAGAATCAAATAGAAAATAGTTTGTTGAATGATACTATGAAGTAAATTAATGATTCTAGAATACTCACTCCACATTTGGATTAAAATAACTTTAAGAAATTATTTGATTACAAGAGTTTGATTGTGATATGTCCCTTATTTTAGAATACCCCTATTAAACACCATCTCAATACTTATAATAGAGTTAATATTTAAATTGATAAGTAGTGAACTGTCAATTAAAGAAAATGACACCAAATAATTATCAATAAAAGGTTAAATATTATTCATTCTAATTATTTTATGGATTATAGAATAAAATTAAAATACTATTCTACTTCTATGAAATATAATATAAAAAGTAACTTGAGGATAAAATGCAATAAATAAATAAATAAGCTCTTCATAAAATGGAAAGATCTCTTAGCTATTTGATATAAAAATCAAACTGGATCTTTTTATTATTATTTGTGTATTTTTTTTGATAGAAAAAATATGATTTATGTCTTGTCCATTTTATAAAGTACACACATTATAGTATCTTTCTATTTTAATTATTATTTTTTAAAACAAAATTCTCAATATATGAGAGAAATGATACTTTAAATAGCTATAAAGTTTTTATCTAGATTAAATGTAACCATTTTTTTCTATTTTTTGTAACTTTAAAAATTATCTCAATATCTAAATATTACTATTATAAAATAAATAAACTCTGATACGTAACAATTATAAAAGAACCATTTTATTACTAAAAACTATTCATATGCACATAGTTTCTTATCATCCTAATCTATTCTTAATTTCCAAAGCTTAATCCATCAACCTAAATGTTGTCCATAAAATAGCTAGGTATAACCCAATATTAATTATTGTTATGTTTTTATTTTATTTTTATCATTCTGACATATCCTTACAGTTTTATTATTTATTTTCCCTCTAGTTTATAATGCAGGATCAGGGGGATGAGATCCTATGATAGCACACTACACTATGAATTTTCATTGGCAGAAAACTACTCTTCCATTGTGCAGACACATCTCCAAGATATATATTTTAGCTTCTTTTCTTTCAGTAGATATGTTTTCCTCAAATCTTTGTCGATGTGATTGTCTATTTTATAAAATTGACATTTCCTGAGATGTCGTCCAGCTCCAGATACAAAGCGAGGAGATGGTCTATTCAGAATCAATCAGTCAAATGAAAGTACATCAAAGAGCCATATGTCCAATCATTTGAAGAAATCAAATCATCTTCAAGGCATTTCACGATCAAACTAATAACTTATCCCTTTTTTGAATCTGCAATGAATTGTTGTGCTTAAGCTCTGATACTGCCAGAATCAGGCATTTATTTCATTCTGATGTTTAAGTGTGAAATAGACTAGCGATCTATAAATCTCATGTAATGTTTTGAGAGTGAAAGAACGTTGCTATTGAAGGAGAAAATTCATGGTATAGAAACAGAATAGATGAAAATGGAAGATGTAATTGATGCATAAGATATTTCAATGCACATGCATGGAATTAAAGGCCAAAGAAAACAGGGCTGTAGGAAAGTTCTCTACTAATAACATGGTTAATGCTGTTAAAATATAACTCGATTCCCTATCAATGTCCCTTATTGAATAAGGTTTTTTATAATTTGCTGTAAGTGCAGAAATTTTATTGTAGAAAAACATTGATTATAGAAATAAGAGACATTTTTTTTTGTCAATATATTAAAGCAAGTGCAAGATCCCACTATTGTTTCTGCATTTCAACCAATCCAACATGGTGTTTGCTAGTCCGTAGCATAAATCATGGTGCGACATAGACAAGAGGATTGATGAAGCTTTAAAAAAATTCCTTTCCTTTTTTTAACCCAACTACCATCTTAGCTGGATAAAAATTCATGCTACTTTTGTTAATATCATTTAGTAGTACCCAGCGCAAGATTCTATTATCATCTACCATATATTTATTCTCTATTATTTTATTCTTTTCTATATTCTTAACTATTAACTCTTTTAATAGATGGCAAGAGTGTGGTGCCTGACCTCTCTGGTATGAACATTATTCATCTTATTGCAAGATACATATTTGTAGCTTCCTATTTCAGAATGATAAACTGCCATCCATGTTCTAGATTACCACTGCGGGGTTTATTATATCTCTTTCATTGGTTACTATTTTTATCATCAAACTTCTAGTGAAGACTTCCAAACAAATAATTTATAAACTAAATAGTAATTCTCTATTGCATGTAGAATAAAAAGAAGGAATAGTACTGTATTTCAAATGTCTTTTAAAACTGACTATATAGAATGACTAATTTGTGTGTTCAGTCCTCTATATAGTGGCATCCTATCATACTACAGGTCTTATGGTTGATAACATGAAGAAGGGTACCAACTGACACTTAAATTTATTATGCGATCTTGCTACATTGCATTTTGGTGAGCATAAGTGGGCAATTCTTCATTGGAGAAATGAAAGGAGAGTTATAAACATGCATTTATGATTTTTATTTTAGCAACTTGTTGTACCATATAGTCATCAAATCATGGGTTCATACTTTTTCTTAGAATTCAATAGATCATTTAACCAAAGTAGAAGGGAGAAAATGCACTTGAGATAATATTACAACCACCTTATTTCAACATCGAAATATTCAAATGGGATCTAACATTACAAGCATAAACTTGCTAACTCACTTGATTACATATATAGAATTTTACTAGAACATTGACCATTTCTACATTTGAACAATGGAGCTATAGTCCAATACATCAAGAATGATTTCAAAAACTATTATTCCTAATAATTATTAAATATCCATTATAAATATCACAAGGCAAGAATACATCAATCCTACTTTCTGTTACATAATAAAAATTTACCCAAAACATTATGAACTTTTCACAAGCTACCTATACCAACTTAAACATATATTCGTCTTAAGAATTTACATATGCAATAAGTAAACAAAGAAAATAACTCATTTCTTCTCAATATAAATCTCTCTTAGAATTTTAAAACTTAAAATAAAGATCACTGAGACATTCTCATGAATCTACATAATGAAAAAATGACAACTAACACCTTACTCTTTCAACTCACAAAAAAAAAAATATTTTTAACCGTATATTTTTTAAATAACTCTTGATTATCATTTCAAAAGTAATTTAATAGTACAATAAGGGGAAAAAAATGACTCTCTCTTTTAATCATATAGTAGAGCTCATTACAAAATACATTGAAATATCTCTTAATCTATCTTATAAGTGTAGATAATAGTGGAAGAAAACTTAAAACAAGCTTCTGTCCTCCCATCCAAATAACATCATGAGACCTTAGGGGTCTTACCCAACCCCCTTGAGAAAGTAATGATATGGTGCACCATTGCAATTTGTGGTGAGAACTTATATTTCCATATCATATTTACTCATCATAGAAATATTTTTAAAATTCTCTCAAAATATGAGGAACCATTCATAAACAAGAAAGCTATGACAAAAAAACATACAAGGAGAGAAGTGACTTATCTTCCTATGAGCATTACAGTGGTAAACATATCTGCTAGATTATCATCTATATGTATCATATCCAGCTTTAACTGTCCATCATCCAAAATTGATTGAATGAAATGTTACCACAACTGTATGTGTTTTGTCTTTGAATGCAGAGCTAAATTATTTGCAAGATGAATGACACTTTGGCTATCTATGAACAAATAATTATCCCTCTATGGGTGTCCTAATTCTTCCATGAAGAACTAAAGCCATATCATCTCCTTGGTTTCCTTTGTAATAGCAACATACTCTACCTTTGTAGTGGATAAAGCATTAACCTTCTATAATCAAGAAACCCAAATCACTGCTACCCCACTAATAGTAAATACATAACCTATAGTACTCTACTTGGCATCAATATCTCCTACCAAATTTGAGCCAACATAGCCCTGAAATCAGTAGTAGAGCTCCCAAAGTGTAAACACTTACTGGATGTACCTCTCAAATATCTAAGAATCCATTTTAATAGATTCCAATGCTCAATTCTTGGGTGACTTGTATACCTCCTAATGACTTCGACAACATGTGTAATATCTAACCTAATACATACAATAACATACATCAAGCTTCCTACAGTTGAAGCATAAGGTACCTTGGACATCTTATCCTCCTGCTCTTGTGTCTGGGGATACATCTCCTTAGTCAACTTCAAAAGACCAAATAAATGTGTGTTGATAGCTTTAGCATTCTCCATAAAGAAACATTGCAACACCTTTAGAATATAATCAGCCTAAGATAGTTTTATTTTCTTGTTATTCCTATCTTTACAAATCTTCATACCAAGGATTTGTTTTGCTACCCCCAAATCCTTCATAGAAAATGAATGTGCTAACTATTCTTTTAACCCCTTAATGTGATTCATATTAGACCCAGCTACAAGTATATCATCAACATATAAACATAAAATAATGTTGTTATCAGCATCCAACCTCTTAAAATAAACATAATGATCTAAATGACACCTATTGTATCCATGCTCATGCATAAACCTATCAAATTTTAGATACCACTACCCAGGTGGTTACTTCAATCCATATAAACTTTTCTTCAATCTGCACACTAACTTCTTATCAACGACCTCAAATCCCTATGGTTATACCATATATATATATATATATATATATATATATATATATATATATATATATATATATATATATATATATATATATATATATATATATATATATATATATATATATATATATATATATATATATATATACATATATATATATATATATATTCATCCAAGTCACCATGAAGGAAGGCTATTTTAACATCAAGTTGATCCAAATGAAAATCTCTAGTAACCACTATACTTAAAATAGTGCAAATAGAAGTCATTTTAGAAATAGGAGAAAATATCTCATTTAAATTAATGCCCTTTTTCTATGCAAATCCTTTTACAGCTAACCTAGCTTTAAATCTTTGCTTACCTACATCCTCTTCTTTTAATTTGTAAATCCATTTATTCTATAAAGCCCTTTTACCTAGCATTCAACTTGCATAAATCCCATGTCTTATTTTTTTAACAAAGATTCTATTTCATCTTTCATTGTAGACTCCCACTGAATCTTTTTATCCATCTACATAGCTTCATCATAACATTCAAGTTTACCAACATCAATAAGTAAAATAGAATGCAAGGAAGCAAAAAATCTTTTTGGAAGTCTACTTAACCTTGTTGATCATCTAACATTCACTAGGGTGTGTGGTATTTTTTGTTGTGGTTTTTGCAGATCATGAGGAATTTTTGGAACATCAACTTTTGGAGTATCATCCAACACTACATAATCATCTTATTTCTTCTCATGTTGCTACAACAGATCTTTTTACAACACTTTCTCATTAAACATGACATCCCTGTTTCTTAAAATTTTATGATTTTCAAAATTCCAAAGCCTATAACCAAATTCATTAATTCCATATCCAATAAATACACATTTCTTTGACTTAGCTTTGAGCTCGATTTTATTTTCAAAATCTATATGAGTAAATGCTTCACAACCAAAGGTTTTGAGAAAATCATAACTCACCTTCTTACCTTTCCATGCTTCCTCTAGAATACCATAGCCCAAAGGGGTAGAGGGACCTCTTTTAATCAAATATACAATAGTATTGATAGCCTCCACCCACATGTTTAAGGGCAACCCAACATGCAACCTCATGCTTCTTACATGCTCCATTATAGTCTTGTTCATGTGTTCAACCACTCTATTTTCCTATGGAGTCCTTGGAATAGTTTTTGGTCTATGAATACCATTAGTGAAGCAATAATTTTCAAATTTGTGACACAATACTCACCACCATTATCAGATTTAAGACATTTTAATTTCTTTCTAGTCTCATTTTCAACCAAGCATTTTCATTTCTTAAAAGTTTGAAATACATCAAATTTTTGTCTAAGAAAATAAACCCATACTTTTCTAGTGGCATCATCAATAAATCTAACATAATAATGAAAGCCACCAAGGAAAGATACCTGAGCTAGTCCCCATACATCTGTATGCACAAGCTCTAATCTTTCACTTTTATTTTCCTTCCTAGCCTTTACAAAACTCACTCTCTTATGTTTTCCATACACATAACCTTCATAGAAGTCCATATTACCACATTTTAGAGCTGATAAAAATTTCTTTTAATGAAGTACTTTCATACCATTCTCACTCATGTGCCCAAGTTTGTTATGTCATAGTGTTGTATCAAAATCTATAATAGCTATTTGTTCTTCCTGCTCAACTATAACAACTATTCTTAAACATTCATTCTTTTCTGAAACAATCAAAGTAGAAGGAATAGTATGACCTGTATAAAAATATAAGGTGCCTACTTTCACACCTTTTGCTACTACAAGGGAACCTTTTGAAAAATTCCAATTTTTATCATTAAAAGTAACTACACAACCCTCATCACCGAGTTTCCCTACTAAAATTAAATTCCTACTCAGTGTTGGAACATGTCTTACCTCATGTAGTAGCCAATGATTCCCATTCTACAACTTAATCTTAACTTTTCCTTTTCCAACGATTTGACAGGGTTCATTATTCCCTAAATAAACAAGCTTAAATTCCCCTTGGACATAATAAATAAAATAACCTCTATGAGGTGTAACATGAAATGAAGCACTAGAATCTAAAACCCATGAGTCATTAATACTTTCTAAAGAAAGAAGCAATGCATCCTCTTCGGATTTGTTACTTACAACATTTGCATCTTTGTTCCCTTTTGGTTTATCTCCTTTATTGTTCTTTCAAGTCCAACAATTTTTATTCTTATACCCTAGTTTCCCAAAGTACCAACAATTTTTTGGTCCTTTGAATTGAGACTTCTTCCCCTTTGACTTTCCTCTTGATTTCTCACAATTTCTGGAATTATTTCCTCTCTCAGTTGTTCTACCTTGGCTTTGTGTGTTCAAAGAACTTCCTAATGTACCTAAGGTTTTCCTATGAATTTCCTCACTCAAAATAACACCAATCATATCATCAAATTTTAGGGTATTGGATACAAAAATAGAATTACTCATATCCATTACAAAACCATTCCAACTTTCAGGCAAAGAACACAAAATCAAGAGAGCCCTAATTTCTTCATCAAAATTATTATCCATAGAAGATAACTAACTAGTAATAGTATTAAACTATGAAAATGATCTACAATAGATCCACCTTCTATCATCTTCATAGTAAATAAATGATTCATGAGAAATACCTTGTTTGAAGTGGAGGGATTTTCATATAGTTTCACTAGGGTTTGTATCTAAAATCTCCCAATCCTCATATATCATGGATCCTTATTTCTTGGATTGCCCTTCCAACATCTTCCATAAATCCTTCTGATAAAAATAGTCTTTCATTTGCATCTTCCATCAATGAAAGTTCTGCCTATTAAACTTCTCCACCCTTAGCTTACCCTCGTCTACCATCACTCCCACTCAATTGTAAGACCTTCCTATAAAGGATTGTTAAAATAAATAAATGATAGTTTGGCTAAAAAAAAAGACAATGACCATCTAGTTCTAATACCACTTGTAAGGAAACCTCAAATAGAAATAACATTTACATGTAAATATAAACAATATCAAAAAATAATAGATCACACATAAGAGAACACAAGACACCAAGATTTAATGTAATTCACCCAATCCTTGGGCTACATCCACCAACAAGTCCAATATTAATATTACCTAGTGGTTATAACCTTATTACAATCTGTAATCCCTTACAACTCAATACCACCACAAGAACCAATTTTCACATCACACATTATGAAAATTCCTAACCCTAAGCCTTTTTATACAAGATTTTTACTGCTTACACAATTAGGACTAGAATAACCCACCTAATAGGAAAATAGCAAATGCCACCTTTTACAATATAAGTTCATTTTTAGCTTTGGGGGATGGGGGCATTGCCAGTCAACCCCACCCTGTACTATGAAAAGGAGTGCACTTGGGGCACTGCCCCAGGACCCTATAGGGGTACTACCCCCAAAAACCCATAGAAATAATATGGGGAGAAAACCACACTAAAAAAACCTCAAATTCTAATTAGGCTCCACATCACAACATGCAATACTCAAATGTCTGTTATTTTGGAATAATAGCACATGATCATTGTCTGTATTCACATTCAATGGATAGTTATTCTATGAAAGAATCGTAGTGTTATCTCCATTAGGTTCTTCTATTGATAGACCTATATCAACAACCTAACTAAGTTATCATCATATGATTTAATAGATCTTTATAATCTCTATATAGTCCTTTTCTTCACCAAATATTAGAAAGAACCAATAAATTAAAGAATACATTTCATATAGAAATGATAAATCTTAAAAGCTATTAAATCTTAGCCCCTTCACCACTAATCATTGTTCATGTCATATATGTATCAAATTTAATTACTAAAGTGTATCAAATTTCCACAATCTATACTAGAAAATTATTTCTCTTCTTGAATAGATTGTGAGATAGTTCTTAGTATCAATGATGATCATTATACATGAATCATAATTAGGATGCCTTTTCTCATGATGTATAAGACATCCTGAAGTATGATCCAAAATGTCAATGCTAAAACCTATCACAAAATTGATCCCAAAAGAGAACTATCAGAGTAGACAAGTTTTAAAACCCATTAAAGAGATGAAGCATAAAAAATATTGCATCTTTACAAATGATGCACCAATGATACTTGGAATGATATGAACAATGAAATAGTTCTCAGCTCTTATTTTAATGGAAGATTGATTACAAGAAACTATTTCTACACAAAGGTATATACAACACTACAAGTATTTACTATTTTTATAGCTTTAGAGGCTACCTACTAATATGATCTAAATTATGTGACTTTGTGAGGAGAATATCTAGAGGTAAACATGAGGAAAATATGGACATTGGAGTACAAAATAGTGTTCTTAGAAGAAGAAACTACAGAAATCATGTGCAACTATATAATTGATTAATTTCTCAAGAACTTATATGTAGTTCCTCTCATGTTTGCACTCAGTACCTTGTCTATTTTAATTCAAGAGATACTTGATACTCTTATTATATGTACTTTGAGATGATGTGAGGGTCAAATATTATACTTTGATTTAGTACCATAGATGCTTTACTACTATGTTGTTTAGTTTATCATATTTTCATGTTGATGTCATTTTGAGATGATAGTAGATTTATGACGATATATGATTTTCTAATATTTGGTAATATTTTTTTATTATAATATGTGATGGATTTTATGCTATGATGATTTACTTCATTCTTGTCTTTTTATGCTTCATGTGAACATGAGTGATGTAAATGGATTAATTCAGTATAATTGAATAAATGGTTAAATTAGTTATTTCATGAATTTTTCTTCGGCTATGATATTATATGCAATTGCACTTGATTGTGTGTTTTAGTGTGCAAGAATTATATCCCTAGTAGTGGCACATGGAGTTAGCCATTTAGCTATTCATATTTCACCAATGTTGTCTCTATATGGTCAATGTATCCTTATTTAAATTGTTTAAATTAAACCTTTCTGTGATTCTTAAATCCAAACTCATCTACATTATGTGTTTAGACTAGTGAGCATGTTTGTGCATTTAGAGGTTTGCATTGTTGTGAAAGTAAGTGATTTTCTATGATTTTGGGTTTTTGGGTTTTAAATCTTATCAAATTTAATTTATGGTAGCTTTTCTTTATGTGAATTCTCGTTACAAGAAATAACCTATTTTCATTTGGGTCGATTTGAAGTCTAGCTATTCCAACTGCCTATTTTCCCTAATCAACTATTCACTGGAAAAGTGAATAAGTTTGGAAAGAGAAATTTAGTCCTCACTTTTTCTATTTTGAAAATTTGAAATTTAGAGAGCTTTTATAAAATCCTCTTTTGAGGGATTTGATTTTTGTTCATTTTGGAAGATGTGAGCATGAGATTTAGGAAGACCAGTCTCATTGGATTTAGCTTGGGGAGACCTTTCTTTTTTGTCACTTTTGGTAGTTTTGGTGGGTTATTTATTTGACTGTGTTGTTTCTAGTTTCTACCCCTTCTGCTGTCAAGTAGGGATTTCTAGTTTTCTTGTTTCTACTTTGTTTCAGCTTCAATTTCTTGTAGCAGTTTGTTAGGAGGCTAAGAACCAGTGTTCCCCTCTGTTTCTATATGTTGTTTCTACCCGGTTGGTCAAGTATGAACATTTTTCCTATTTTTGGGATGGGGGTTTGGGGTTTTACATTGTTATGTTGGTCATTTTTGCATATGGTGTTTGAACTTAATTATTTTTGGATTTTCAATGTTTTTGTACCCAAAGTTTAAATGGATTTTAATTTCAAAATTTTCCAATTTTGGGGGTTTTTACCTCATTTTGTGTGTCACCTTGTTTTCTCAACTTTTCATGGTGCGAGTTGGCTTGTGGACCTAGATTATCTATTTGGATGTCGGTCAGAACTTATTTGCACTTTTGTGTCACATTGGGATGTGTCTCACATTCGTCCTCCAAAGTCTATTTTTGGTTAAGTGACTTTCTACATGTGTTCTCATCTAGTTCTTATGTTATGATCTGCATGATGGTGGTGGGTCAGACATGAGTACAAGCATATACATTTGCTAGGTGACCTGAGAGGCCCAATCTTCCATGGTACTTCCAAAAGATTGATCATTGGGGTTGGGTTGGGAATATGCATGCCTTCAAGTACTCATCACTGGATGAGCATGGGTAGGGTAGGGTAGGGTAGCATATGGAGGTGGCTTCTATCTCACAACCTGGTGATCATTGTGCCTAGAGGGTTGGTGAAAGAAGTTTTAAATAAGTGATAACTAGATTAAATATTGGGTGGTAATTAAACTTAGGATAATAATCTATGCTAGAGGCTTTCCATTAAGAGAGTTGAATCTACATGTTTTGAGCTTGGGCTTGTTGATGTCAACAAACTCTCCATGATGTTTTCCCCTTCCTAGTAGCTAATTGAGTGTCTGACTAGGACCTGTAGTTTATGCATTGTCTATCTCTTGGTTTTAGTCATCATACTGCCTAGTGTGTGTGTGTTTTTGTGGTTGGATCATTATCTCCATCAATATGGCAGGAGTGGGCATGTAGGTTCCACATGGTTGGGAGGCATAGCTACCTATACCACTACTAGGGATCGATGTATAGAGATAGTCTTTTTCCCTAGTATGACCATTATTGGATGTTTTCACTTGGTGCTTGAGGTTCCAAAGTATGCTTTCTTATGATTCATGCTTTCATTGGGATGTTTGTATGTCATGTGTAGATGATGTTATTTATGGACACATTTCCTTATTATGAAAATTAGCATATGATAGATGATGTTATCTATATTTGTAGGATTATCTTATGCTTTACTTCTAGCATGGAAAATTCCCTTATGCTTATTATTGTAGCATGTTTTAGTAGTGACATCCTTATATGAAAGTACCAATGATCTAATTGGTTGCTTGGGATGTTACGTGCAAGGAAGGCTAGGGCCCACGATTGTCTTATGATGTTATTATGGTTAGGAGGAACTACATAGTTTGGTTGTTCTACACATTGAAATGTTGCTTTTAGTTATTATGATGTTGTTTTAAGTACACTATGATGTTACCATATGTACTTTCTCTTTATTTCTTGTTAGATGGTTAGATTTTGTTTTCATCTTTCAATATCATGTTTGAGTGTTTATGCCTTGAATTATGGATTTGGTACTCCCTATCATGGAGTTTCTGTATTCTATTTTACCCTTTTTGTTTGTCCTTAAGATTTTTCTTGTTTTATTGGGCAACCATGTGTCAACATGAGGTGATACAATAATGTTTCACACACCCATTAAAGTTCTATTGTGCAATACTAGAAAGTATCACACCTCTTAACAAGAAATGTTTGTGATCCTTTCCAGTATCACACCCCCATTAAAGAAGTTTTGTACAATACTTGTAAAGTGTTGCATGCCCTTGAGAGAAGTGTCACCCAATTCCTAAAAGTGTTGCATTCCTTCTTAAGAAATGTCATACGATACTAAAAAATATCGCATAGTGCTGATTTACGTATCTCCTAGTATTTGTTAAAACCTGTTCAAGCAAACATCAAGCATTTTTCAGTAAGACCCAAAATTTTTTGAGAAGTGTTTAGGGTACCCTAGGTATTTTTCAATCCTTTGGTGTTGCATTTTGATTTTGGAATATTTAGATTTGAATTTAGTTTTGTACCTTCTATTGTTAGTCACTTTGGTCTATAGTGGTGTTTGGAGATCTGTTGGTGTTGGGATGTTTGGTTGAGTCTTCCATTATGATCCATGTGATTTGTGTATGATGTTGTCATGTTCACTCATACTTGTTTTAAAATATATATATCTTGGCTTGTTTTCATCCTCATTCCAAGGATCTCTGAGCGGGGTATTACATCTGGTATAAGAGCTCATGTTGCAACATTGGGATCTCTGTGTTATGCTTCCACTATGGTTTTGTTTTCTTCTGTGTATTGTTATATTATGTTTGATTATTCAAAAATCTCATTGGTTCATGCTTTTGACTCTTATTCTTATGATCCTTATGTCTGACTTTATCTTGTTTCTTCCATAGTGATGCCTCCTATATGTAGGTTTGGTTAAGGTAGTAACTGAAAGGTTGTTCAAGAGAAAGAACACCATGAGGAGGAATGATAGGAAAATGGGGGAGAATAAGGTAATTCTAATCAGAATTTCATGGGGGCATTAATGCCAATGCTATAGGAGATTCTTGCTTGTTTGGGCCCTCATGTAGAGGAACACCAACAAGATCATGATTAGGAAGAGGAATCCCATCATGGGGATTCTCATCACTCAGAGCATAGAGAGGAGGAAATGAATGTGAACATTCCCATACTCCATCAGGTGGTAGAGGGAACCATTGGGGTGGTAGTGACCATAAGAGAAAATATTCCATCAAGCTGGATATCATGAGGTCTCTTCATCAATCCAAACCACCATTGTATGATAGTAAGGAGGTAACCTCAAGGTAAAAAATTGGTTATTGGACATGGTGTTTTGCTTTACCATGTATCCATATACAACTAATATGAGGGCACATTTTGTGATTATGTAGTTCAGGGAGCATGCATCCATTTGGTGGAATATTGAGAGGCAAAAGCTCCAAATTAGTGTTATAAATCTCACCTAGGAGATCTTTGAGGAGAGGTTCTGAGAGAGATTCACATCCCCTCAGTTTAGAGAGGCTTGTGCTAATGAGTTCCACATAATCTAGCAAGGAAACATGATAGTAGATCAGTACAATATCTAGTTCTTTGAGCTCAAACAGTATTCTTGTTATAAAACTGATGATTTACTCTTGGCTCATCATTTCATTTGAGGCCTTAAGGATGCCCTTATTGGAGAAGTCTATATACATTAGCCTAGGAATCTTGTTCTCACCATAGAGAAGGCATGTATTGTAGAGGAAAATCTGGCTAGAGGTTTTAGTAGTAGATCTAGTTCTCAAAACCAAAGTTCATGAATTCAAGGTAGGATGCACACTTCATGCAATCTCCTAGAAAGGGTCAAGCCAAATCAAAACCCTCTTAGGGTGGCTATCACCGTAAGAATTAGAAGAAGTTTTGGACCAAGGGTGGATGGTCTTTTGGTACCTCAAGAAAGAAAGTAGATAACCAGAATAGAAGACATAAATCTTAGTAGGATTGTCTCTTTCAAAGTGCTCAACATAATTCTAGTAGGGGTATTGCACCTTATCCTAGTACTACCAAGGGTGTTTGTAGAAAAGGTTCTACCTTTGGAGGAAACTATTATTCTTGTGGCCAACCAAGCCATAAATTTTTTGAGTTCTTTATCAAACCATCTTTAGGACCTAGTAAGGGCACAATGAGGTCTGAGCCTACTGTAGAAGATGCTGGTAGGAATCACAAAGTCTTTGTGGTGATTGAAAACCATCAAGCATATCATCAGGGTATAGTATTTGAGGCTACAATATTTCAACTTCATTTTTGTTTGACTCTAGTGCTTCAGATTCTTTCATATCACCATCTCTTATTCAGTGATGTGGGCTAGTGGTAGTATGTCAGGTCGATAGGTGGCAAGTTGAGTTAGCCATAGATTCTAAGGTGGCTACAAAATTGTTGGTTAGAGGTTGTATTTTGAATTTGGGTACTTTCACCACCATAATGGATCTATGTATTCTACCTTTGGGATCATATGCCATTGTGTTGGGCATGGATTGCTTAGCTACCCATCAGGTGAATATAGATTGTTTTTGTAAGATAGTACAATTTGTTGATGATATAGGTGGCCAGGTGGAACTTTTGGAAGTCTTGAGACTAGTCTCACTCTGATAATTTTGTTAGTGATCTCAAAGAAGTTGAAAATTTTATTGTGACACTTGATGAGCACCCACTCTTTCGTGAATATGCAGATGTGTTACCTAAGGAGATTCTAGGTATGCCACTGTAGCTTGACATTAATTTTTGGATTGACCTCATACCATGTGTTCTCAAAGATTGATCTAAAGTCAAGATACCATTAGCTTTGTATCCAAGAGGCTAACATTCATCAAACAACTTTTCATACATGATATGGGAATTATGAGTTCATGGTTGTACCCTTTGGGTTAACCAATGTGCCATCAGTGTTTATGAGTTTGATGAATAAGATATTTCACACTTACCTCAATCAATGTGTCATTGTATTTTGGCATAACATATTGATTTATTCAAAGACTATGGAGGAGCATGAAGTCCATTTATGGTAGTTATTGCAATGCTTAAGAGACCAACAATTATATGGCAACTTGAGGAAATGTGGGTTCTTCTAGTTAGCGATGAAGTATTTGGTACATATCATCACTAGTGATGGAATTGCAGTGGATCTAGGGAAGATTCGTGTTATCATGGATTTTTTGATACCCACTAATGTCTTAGAAGTTTGTATTTTTATGGGATTGGTGAGTTATTAAAATGGCTTTGTGAAGTATTTCTCACAAGTATCTCATCCCATCACTTCTCTTTAGTGGAAAGGGAATAATTTTGTTCAATTAGACCAGTGTGAGGTAGTATTTAATGCTCTTAAGGAGTGTTTGACTAGTGCATGAGTCATTGTAGTGCCTAACCTTGTAGGTGAATTCATGGTTTGCACATGTTTTGTTGGAAGGTGTGGGTGTAGTGTTGATGTAGGATAGTTGAGTGATTGCATATGAGTCTCAAAAACTCAAGGACCATGAGCTTAACTACCCCACTCATGATTTGGAACTTGCAGCCATAGTGCATGCCCTGTCTATTGGAGGCATTTTCTTTTGGGACATAGATTTGAGATTCATAGAGATCATAGTAGCTTGCAGTATATCTTTATTCAACCAAACTTGAATGCACAACAATGTTGTTGGATGGAGTTCTTGTGCAAATATGACTTTGATTTCATTACATTATAAGTATGGAGAATGTCACCTCAAATGCCTTGAGTAGGAGGTGATATGAGGTATCAATGTTGTCATTGGGAGTGGATTTGCGAGGTCGTATCTTGGAGGTTTTTCCTAGTGACACTCGGTATCAAGAGGTAGGGGTGGAGATTGAGTTTGGATGTACCCTTAAGGGGATTTTTTTTAAGTACTTGCTTGAGTCTAATGGAGTACTATGACACTTGATGCATATCCATGTACCCATGTTGGGCAATCTTCATACCTTGGTTTTGACAGAAACACATTGTGCACCATATTTTGCACATCCTGGTGTCAAGAAGATGCATGCTGATCTCAAATAGCTATACTTTTAGGTAGGGATGAGACATGATGTTACTGATTTTGTTGCTAGATGTCTTGAGTGCTAGAGAGTGAAGGTAGAGCATCAACATCTAGTGGGTCTTTTACAGTTGCATACCATTTCAGAGTGAAAATGGGATACAATATCTATTAATTTTATCAAAGGGTTTCCTATTCTTTCATAGAGGCATGATTGTATCATGGTGAGGATGGAAAATTTTCCCAAGGTAGCACATTTCTCACCCATGAGAGCATCCTACATAGCTTCTTCTATAGCATATGTTTTCATGGAGGATATTGTTCATTTGCATGGGATTTCTTGTCGGATCATTTCAAACAAAGATCTAATGTTAACTTTTGCACTACGGATGTCTCTCTAGCATGCTTTGGGTGCATAGCTTGATTTCATTTTGACTTATCGACCATAGATCAATGGCTAGACTAAGAGAGTGAATCTAGTTCTAGAGGATTTGCTTCACATGTATGTTATGGATAGGTAGGTGAAGTGGGAGGACTATTTATACCTTTCTGAGTTTGCATACAATAATAGATATCATAGTTCTCTTGGTATGTCACCTTTTCAAACCTTGTACAATAGACCATGTTGTACCCCCTTGAATTGGGATCACTTAGAGGACTAAGTTCTTTTGGGTTTAGAGATGCTTTAGGATATGGAACAACATGTTATTCACATTAGGGAGCATTTGGTTACTACACAAGATAGGAAAAACAGGTATGTAGATGCCCATAGGTTGGATCGTCACTTTTCTTTTGGTGATAGGGTCTTTTTGAGATCCTTGAGAGGATTGGTCCTATTGCTTATTGACTAGAATTACCACTTAGCCTATCACACATCCGCGATGTTTTTCATGTTTATGTTTTGAGGTAGTATATTCCAAATGTGATCCATGTTCTTGATTGGGATGTTTCGCAGTTAGTTGATGGGTAGCTTACTTTGGAGCCCATTTGTATCCTATAGCAATAGAGACTGGCCTTATGAGGTCAGGACATTAAGCAAGTAAGGGTACAATGGGACCTAAGTGATGTGACCTTTGCAACTTGGGAAGATGCTACATGATTGAGGGGATTGTACCCCTATCTTTTTTCCAGCTTCCAAGAGTAAGCCTATGCTAGAGGGGGAGGATCTAGTGCCTCTCATATTTCCAATCTATACCTTGTCTATTTTGATTCGAGAAATACTTGATACTCTTATTATATGTACTTTGAGATGACCTAAGGGTCGAATGTTATACTTTGATTCAGTATCATATTTTCATGTTAGTGCCATTTTGAGATGACAATAGATCTATGATGATATCTAATTTTTTTGGTATTTGGACATATTTTCTTATTATGTTATGTGATGGATTTTATATTATGGTGATTTACTTCATTCTTGTATCTTTTTGCTTTATGTGAATGTGAGTGATGTAAATGGATAGGTATAATTAAATAAATGGTTAAATTAGTTATTTAATGCATTTTTCTTTGGCTATGATATTATATGCAATTGCACTTGATCGCGTGTTTTAGTGTGCAGGAATTATATCCCTAGCAATGGAAAATGGAGTTAGTGATTTAGCTATTCATATTTAACCAATGTCGTCCCTATAGAGTCAATGTATCCTTATTTAAATTTTTTAAATTAAACCTTTCAATTATTACTAAATCCAAACTCATCTACATTATGTGATTAGATCAGTGAGCATGCCTATGCATTTAGAGGTTCGCACTATCACAAAAGTTGCTAAGTGATTTTTTATGATTTTGGGTTTTCAATCTTTAAATCTTATTGAATTTAATTTCTAGTAGCTTTTCCTTAGTTGAATTCCTATTATGACAAATAACTTCTTTTCATTTGGGCCAATTCAGATTCTAGCTAGTCCAATTGGCTATTTTCTTGAAAAGTGGATAAGTTTGGAAAGAGGAATTTAATTCCTTACTTTTTCTGTTTTGGAATTTAGAAATTTGGAGAGCTTTTCTAAAATCCTCTTCTAAAGGATTTTATTTTTGTTTGTTCTGGGAGCTATGAGCATGGGATTTTTCTGAGATTAGTCTCATTGGATCCAGCTTAGGTAGACCTTTCTTTGTCATCACTTTCAGTAGTTTTAGAAAGTAATTTATCTTTCTGTGTTATTTCCAGTTTCTACCCCTTTTGCTATCAGGTAGGGATTTCTAGTTTTCTTGTTTCTACTTCATTTCAACTTTTTTTTATTGTAGCAATTTTTTAGGATGCTGAGAGCTAGTGTTCCCCTCTATTTATGTATGTTGGTTCTACCCGGTTGGTTAGGTATGAATATTTTCCCTATTTTTGGGATGGGGGTTTGGGGTTTCACACCATTATGCTGGCCATTTTTGCATATAGTGTCTGAACTTAATTATTTTTTGATTTTCAAGGTTTTTATACCCAAAGGTTAAATGGGTTTTATTTTCAAAGTTTTCCAATTTTGGTGGTTTTTACCTTATTTTGTGTGTCACCCTATTTTCTCAACTTTTCTTGGCATGAGTTGGGTTGTGGACCTAGATTATCCATTTGAATGTTGGTCATAACTTATTTTCACTTTTGTGTTGCATTAGGATGTGTGTCACATCTATCTTCCTAAGTCTATTTTCAATTGATTGACTTTTTGCTTGTGTTGTCATCCAGTCCTTATGTTATGATCTTTGTGATGGTGGTGCATCGTACATGAGTGCATGCACATACATTTGTTGAGTGACTTGTGAGGCCCAATCTTACATGGTACTTTTGAAAGATTGATCATTTGGGTTGGGTTCGGAATATGCATTCCTTTAGGAATTCATCATTGGATGAGCATGGGTAGGGTAGGGCAGCATATGGAGGGGGCTTCTATCTTGCAGCCTGGTGATCATTGTGCCTAGAGGGTTGGCGAAGGAAGTTTTAAATAAGTGATAACTAAATAAAATATTGGGTCATAATTAAACTTAAGATAATAATCTATGCTAGAGTCTTTCTATTGAGGGAGTTGAATCTACATGTTCTAAGCTTGGACTTGTTGATGCCAAGAAACTCTCAATGATGTTGGACCCTACTTAGTAGCCCATTAAGTGTCTGACCAAGATGTGTAGTTTATGCATATTCTATGTCTTGGATTCAACCATCATACTAACTAGCATGTGTGTTAGCCATGGCTACTTGCTTGTGTGTTTTTGGTTCAATCATTATCTCCATCGGTATAGTGGGAGATGGCATGTGGGTTCCACATGGTTGGGAGGCATAGCTACCTATACCACAATTAGGGATTAGTGTACAGAGATAGTCTTTTGCCCTAGGGTGACCATTGTTGGATGTTTTCACTTGGTGCTTCGAGTTCTAGAGTATGCCTTCTTAAAATTTATGCTTTCATTGGGATGTGTTTATAACATGTTTAGATGATGTTATGTATGGATGCATTTCCTTATTATGATGATTAGGATATGATAGATGATGTTATTCATATTTGTGGATTATCTTATGCTTTACTTCTAGCATGTTAGATTTTGTTATGCTTATGATTGTAGCATGTTTTAGTAGTGATGTCCTTATATGACAGTATTGATGATCTGATTGGGTTCTTGGGATGTTACATGTAGGGGATGGTTAGGGCCCACTATGGTCTTATGATTCTATTATGGTTAGGAGGATTTGTGTGCTTAGTTTGGTTGTTCTGCACACTGCAATGTTACTTTTAGTTATTGCAATTTTGTTTTAAGTACACTGTGATGTTACCTTCTATACTTTCCCTTTACTACTTGTTAGATGGTTAGATGTTGTTTTCATTTTTTAGTATTGTGTTTGAGTGTTTACACCTCAAATTATGGATCTAGTACTCCCCAGTGTGGAGTGTCTGAACTCTATTTTAAACTTTTTGTTTTTCTTTAAGAGTTTTCTTTTTTTCTTTGGTGACCATGTTTTAGAATGGGGTGATACAATAATGTGTTGCAAACTTGTTAGATTTTTTTCATCCGATACTGGAAAGTATCGCACCTCTTAGGAAGAAATGTCATGTGATACTTTCTAGTATTGCACCCCCATTGAAGAAGTGTCATATGATACTTGTAAAGTATCATACACCCTTGAGAGAAGTGTCACCCAATTCCTAAAAGTGTTACACCACTTCTTGACAAAGGTTGTATGATACTAAAAAGCATTGCCTGGTGCTGATTTAAAGTATTTTGTTGTGATCTATGTGATCCTTGTATGACTTTTTCATGTGCACTCATACTTGTTTTTAAAAAAAACTTATCTTGGCTTTTTTTAGCCTTGTTCAAAGGATCTCTAGATAGGGCATTACATTATATGTCCCCCAAAGGCAAACAAGCACAAAATAGAGTAAGAAAGCATCTATATGTGCACACAATAACCAAGTATAATGATAACTCTTCCATTCAAACATATATAGAAATGGATAGGCACAAATTGCCTACCTGATACAATGTGTCTAAGGCATTTTCATCACTCTTGCATTGTTTTCCATCGATGACAGCAAAGACTTACAAATGCTTCTTCCTCTCTACTTCATTAAGCCTTCTCCTTTTTACCCTAATTGCATATTTAATGCCATATTTCTTTCCAACAAGAAGCACAAGGCTATATTTTTCAACCATGATCCTAACAACATCATCCAACTCTTGCTTAGTCAGATTGACCAACATGTTGGTAGTGAAACCCATCTCAACCATCTTGCTTAGCATTATGCATCTCAATCAATCAATTGCCCCAAGGACTCAATGATAACCTACTGTTAATCAATCTCTACCAAAACTAAGAGATGATAGAAAACTATAAATGTAATTTCTTTTGATAATAAAAGGGGTAAAAAAAAATTGGTGTGAAATGCTCTTTTGTTGTAGAGAAAATAATAGAAGTATTTGATACCATTTATTTATTGTTTCCTGTATATGACAAGAAATAGACCATGATGGCGATGGTGAAGATCTATGTCCCAAGCTAAGGCATTCGTGCCCTAGCTCCATTTGATCTTTGTTCTTCTTGGTGCTACATTGTTGCGTATTTGGTATTCGTGGGGTTGGGTGTTGGGCAGCTCATTCTCTTGCACTTGGGTTCGGGCAGAGCTATAGGAGGGTGAGATTTTGGAAGGTGCACGGGTGCGGCCTATAGCTAGTGCAATTTTTTTGCTATGTATGGGGGGAGAGGGGTTTTAGCTATTGGTGGCCTCTATGCCTGAGGCTTCTTGTCTTCTTTTTTGTATGGGAGGACTATTAGTGAGGGTTTTGGTGGATTTTGACTTAGGGTGAGGGGCATATTGCCTCTTCATCTTCTTGGTGCTAGTTTGTTGTCCTAGTATAATGGCATATTCCAAGGATGAGATGTTGGTGAGGAGAACTCACTTGGATTTTTGAGTAGTGATAGGCTCAAAATCTTTGAATTAGGGGATAAAGACCTTTGATAATAATTTGTTTGCACCAAATTCTGGGAATGTTGATTTAGGGCCATTTAATGGCCCAAGGATTACAAAGACTAATGGATGTCTCGAGAGGTGCAAGGAGAGGCCAAAACTGGTTATCCCTATTGTAATGATTTCTAAAGATGTTGAGTGTTCCTTATACTATAAGATTTTGGGGATGAGGGTGTCCTTGCAATTTTTGGAGGCTTGGGCCCAAAGGACTTGGGAGCCAGAGGGGGAAATGGAGATTATGTTACTAGAAAACAATTATTTCATGGTTACCTTTAATTGCACTATTTATCTCAATTGATTATTTGAGGAGAGGCCTTATTTTAATAATAAGGTAGGGTTGTTTATCAAGCCATGGCATGCTAGATTTAACCCTACAGAGGAGCTTCTAAACCATGTCTCAGTGCAAGTTCATTTACCACATCTTCTAGTGGAATGTTGTCAAGAGGATGTGCTACACCTTTTAGCCTCTATGCTTGGTAACCCTATAGAACATCATCGCAAACCTTGGGCAAAAATATAATGACTTTTACATGCATTTGTGTAGAAATTGATCTAAGTAGGCCTTTACTAGATGCAATAGAAATAAGTGTAGGTTCTTATTCTTGGATGCAACAATTGGACTATGGAACCCTTCCTTTTTAATGTCAACTCTACTAAGAATATGTCCATTTGTAGTGAAGGTGCCCAAGGTACAAGTCTAGGGAGACCCAACCTTCATAGCCCATGAGTAATCTTCCTATAACAGATAAGGGAGAGAGAATTTATCCAAAAGAGGCTAGGGCTTCTAATGGTTTTGTATCGGTCAAGCCTCAAAATTGAAATAATGGTCAAAAGAGGCCTTTGAATGAAAAGCATGATGATGGTACATTCAAAAGGTTTGAGGCTTTGGATGAGCTCAGCCAACAGGAGGTGAGCTCGAGTTTGATCAACTTGGATCAAGGGCTTGTGGACATAGTCTAGGAGGATCCTATTCTTGAGGCTTCTATGAACCTATAGGGGGATGACTGTCAGCACTTGGAAATAGATTAGAAAAGAGGAATTCCTAAGATGCAAGAACCCTTGACCATTGTTACTACAATAGAAGTGGATTCTTCATCTATTGGGGGGAAAAAGGGCTCAAACTTGACAGTGAAGCCTAAGCCTCTGCCTAAATTGGGCATTTTACAGAAAGATATTAAGAAGGGTGGGGCAGAGAAATTTGTTAAACCTGGCAAAAAAAAGGATATGAAAAAGATTAAACTAGCTGGTGAGAATGTGGTAAAGTCAGGGGTAGTTAAGCCTTTGGATTCTATTTTTTCAAGCTGCTTGAAATGATTGTTCTATCATGGAATGTAAGGGGCTTGAACAATGGCCCTAGACAAAAAGTGGTTCATGAGTTAATCAGAAGGCAAGGTCCTAATATCATTTTTTTGTAGGAAACTAAGTTATCTGTTGAGAGTATGTAAGGTTTGATGCCTAAGTTGTGGAGGAATGGGGAGAGCCAAAGCATAGGAGCTCATGGAGCTTCTAGGGGTCTAGTTTTTTAATGAAATCCTAGAAGAGTCCAGCCTCTTTGGTGGATTTCCTCTAAGTCCTCTATGTCTATGATTGCTACTAGCCTTGAGACTGGAAACATCATATTATTTCCCAATATTTATGCTCCTACTAATTTTTAGGGTAAGCAAGGTTTGTGGTCTCACATTAGATTGGTTCGTAGTATGATGCCTTTCCATCCTTAGATTTTGGATGGAGATCTCAATGCTATTTGTGAGTTGGCTGAGAAGCATTGTGGTATTGAAAGGTTGGAGCCCTCTACATTTCTACTTATAGACAATATCAATACCTTGAATCTTGTTGATATCAAACCAAACAATGGCCGATTTACCTGGAACAACCATCAGGTTGGTGAGTCTTGGATTGTAGAAAGGTTAGATCATTTTTTTGTTTCTTTTTATTGGGTTGGAGGGATGTGGTCATCTTTCTTTGAGATCTTGGATTGGAGAGGCTCAGACCATTGGCCTATTAAGTTGACTATAGAATCAACTTGAGCACTTTGTAAGCCTTCTTTTAAGTTCCAACTCATGTGGTTATAGGACCCATCATTGAATGATTTGGTTTCTAATTGGTGGAGGAAGGGGAGACCAGCATATGGCACATCAATGTATGTCTTTTCTAAACTCCTTCAATATGTTAAATTTGAGCTCAAATGGTGGAATTGTCTATATTTTGGGAATGTTTTCTAAGAAAAGGTGTTGGCCCAAGTAGATTTGGATGAGATTTCAAGGAGAATTAGGGAGGAGGGGCTCACAACTAAACTGCTTTAGGATGAGGCTCGAGCTATGAAAATGCTAGAAGAATGGGAACTGCAAGAGGAATTGTACTAGAAAAAAAAGGCTCAGATTGAGTGGCTCTAGGAAGGGGACAAAAATACTACTTTTTTCTTCAACTCTATAAAAGCTAGGTGCCAAGACAATTCTATTTTTGGATTGGAAAATGATAAGGGAGACCATCTTTCTTCCTTCTCAAAAATCTCTAGTGAGGTAGTGTAGTACTTTTAGTCTCTCTTTCAAGAGGACTCACAAGGGGGGTCTCCTAAGGAAACACAAATTCTTTCTTGTATCCCTTCTCTTCTTTCTAAAGATATGAATCAACAGCTCATGAGGGATATCTCACTAGAAGAGCTTGAAGGGATTGTGTTTAACATGAAGAAGGGGAAGGCACTAGGTCTAGATGGTTTCTTGATTGAGGTTTTTCAAGAATTCATGGAAATCATCAAATTTCATCTCTTGGTAGTGGTCCATGAGTCTCAACACAATAAGCAGATGTTAAAGGCTCTAAATGCTACTTTTCTTGCTTGTATCCCCAAAATGGAGGGGGCTAATAGTTTGAGCCAATTTCAGCCCATCTCTTTATTCAATGTTATCTATAAAATTATTTCTAAACTTATGCTTGATAAGTTGAAGAAGGGGCTTGTGGATTTGATCTCCAAAGAGCAAAGTGGTTTTGTTGCTGGTAGGCAATTTCTAGATGGGATTGTCATTGCAACTAAGGTTATCCATTCTCTAGCTAGATCAAAAGAAAAAGTGATGTTTATCAAACTAGACATGGCTAAGGCTTATGATAGAGTTAGGTGGCACTTCCTTTGGTAGGTTCTTAGTGCTTTTGGCTTTGTGGAAGATTGGATTCAATAGGTTATGAGTTGTGTTACTTTAGTTTATTTCTCAATGCTTATCAATGGGAGTCATTCTAAGCTTTTTGGGGCTTTGAAGGGACTTTGTCAGGGAGACCCTCTCTCTCCTTATTTATTCATTCTTTTGGCTGAAGGCTTAGGGAGATGGATTAAATGAAATGTGGAATCTCATCTTATTCAAGGTTGGAAATGGAGTGGTGCCTTACCTCCACAAACTCACTTGCAATTTGTGGATGATACTTCTTTGATGGGGATGGCCACTATGAGGGAGGCCTCTAATCTATGAAGGGTCTTGGATGTGTACCTGGTTGCATCTGGTCAACAGATTAATGAAGGAAAATATTCTATCTTCTTCTTCAACACTTTGGACCCTATTCAGCAAAGAATTGCTCAAACTTTGAGATTTTAGTTCGAGAGTCTTCCATTGATGTATCTAGGTATTCCCATCTGGGTGAGTAGACTACCCAGAGAGTCTTGGTAGATTATTTTGTATAAATTTTGGGTGAAAGTTAATCACCAGACTCATCACTGGCTATCCTTTGTTGGTTGCGTCTAGTTGTTTAATTCAATTGTGCAGACTTTTCCCATTTACAAATGTATGCTCCAAGTTGCTCCTATGGGCTTTCTTAAGGATCTTAATTCTATGGTGAACCAATTTTTATGGGCTGGTTGCTTGGATTCCTCCAAATGGAGTTTGGCGAAATGGGCTTCTAAGCATGTTAAGAGATGGAGAATTGAGGAGTGGGGGTTGGTTCCTCAGGAGATCCATCTTGATTTAGTAAATATTCTGGATGTGGATGGGGTTGAGAATGGTGATAGATGATGGTGAGGGTTGTTTTATCTCTATGTGGGGTGATGCTTTGGCTTTCTTGGGACCTTAGGTCCTTGCTTTCTTTGCAATAGTGCTTTAAGATCTTTAATAAAGTTTTTACCCCGTTTTATCTTTATTGTTTCATGCATATGTTAGTTAGTGTATTTCTTATGGGTTAGATTAGAAATTTGAAGACAAATAGAGATTTGTATCTCTTTTTGATTTAATGAACTAACAAAGTAATCATAGAATTACTAAAGTTACAAGGACTATTTTTATCATGGCTTCATATCATTTCATCCTATGTTTTATTCATACTACAAGTTTTCATAACTACATAAGCAATTGTTTGGATTTATAAGATGTGTGAATTTTCAGAGTTGATCTCATTTCAAGACCAACCCATTGCCTAATTTATTCCTTCCTAGGTCTAACTTTGTTTACCTCTTTTGTTCATTGGCCAAGAACACAACATAGTAGGATTAGAAATAAAAAAAATTCTTTAAAAATAACCTACACTGGAGTTGTACTATAATTTAGAGGGAAATTAGTTATCAAGAACATTTTCCCAAATGTTGTATTCAATTGTTCTTCAAATATTTGGGCATTTTGAGAGTTATTAGAGAAAGAACAATTTGTTTACCAACATGATGGTAATATGTTGGGTAGGCTTAGAAGTAGCCTAGTTATAGAGTTTGGTAATATGAATGTATTAACACTTCCTCCTTGCATCAAATGTCAAGACAAGTTAAAAAGTGGTTAGTAAAAAAATATGTTTCTTTTACTGAAAAAATATATTTCTTCGAGAGATTCTAACTTTTCTTTCCAAGTCTTGATTCTGCAAATTTTTGGGGTCTCCATCTCCAAGAGTATAATGCAAGACATTAACACTAAGTTCCTTAACACAATTGATTGAAAGGAAGAATTACATTTGCAATTCTTATTAGTTAGTTTCCTAGTTCTCACAAGCGTCAAAACATTAAAATTTTGTGTTTGGGAAAAAAGGGATTTCTCAACAAAAATAAAAATCTTACCCAAGTTTTCTTTTATGTATGAAGTTGGTATATAAGCCAATACATTGTATAGACAACCTCAATCCACCAACAAAAAATGTTCACCCAGTTCCCTATAGGAAGGCTAGTGTAAGCATGTGTTGGACATGATTTTATATTTTAACAAAAATATTGTGAGTTTCAAATTTAATGCTATAATGATTTCAGATTTGTATTATAGGTCATGAATTCAATGCTATAATGAATCCTAGAGAAAAATAGTAGAGAAACACCAAAGAATCTCAATAATAATTGATTTCAATATACTGTCTTGGCCCATATCCTCCCTCATTCCAGTTCAAACTACTTTGCAGTTTATTTGAATATCATTGAGGATTCACCCCCAAAACAATGTCCTTTCAAGTTTGAAAAAATGTGGGGGAGGGATGAAAACCTAATGAATACAATAGAATAGTAGTTGAAGGAAGCAAAGGTATTGGGATCAAAATTATATTGCTTGATAATTAACCTAAAGATGATCAAGAATAAATTGCTACTTTGGTAATAGTTTTGAAGCAAAAGAAAGAGTAGAGTAGGAAATTGAGGAGCCTAAAATGGTAGTGATTGATAAAAGAAGGGACATGGAACTCTATCTCAAAGAAAAGAAACTATTAGCTAGTTAGGAAGATATCCTTGGTATGTTAGTTTGAGCTTCACTTGGTTTTGAAAATACTTTAATATTGTCTACTTAACAAAGCCAACCATGTGAAGGTGGAAGCTCAACTGGCCTCACCCCCGCCCACACCCCCCTCCTAATATCAGTCTAAATTTATCATCTAATCTATTTATGAACTATAACATTCAAACAATACAATTGCATAACATTCATTAATATGATATAAAATTCATTAATACACAATACTAATCAAAACTTCATTAACACATAATAATATTCATTAACATGAAATAAAAATCAATATTAATATGCAACATTCATAGATAATTACTTAAAACAATGCTCTTTCATTATCCAACAAAGTTTATCAAAGAGAATTTTTTTAAATCATTTCTTCTTTTTGTTTTTCTTAGCTTTCTTAAGAAAAAGGCTAATAGGAGCATCAATATCTTCCTCATTCTCCTCCTCTTATGGTACATGTAATGTCAAATTATGACGCCTCCTCTTGTTTTGAGGAGCAGGAGGCTACTGTACTAAAGGGGTTGTGTTACAAGAACAAGTAAATGAGTTAAATTGGCATACTCTTTTTTTAACTATTACAAGTATTTAATTAAACAGTACAACATAACATGCATTTTTCTTACCTAACAATTCCACATCACGTACATTAACATTTTTATCTTTTTCCATGTCAACATGTTGAACACTTGGAATATGCTCCACTCCTTCACCATGATGTTCAACATGCTCTAAAATATTCATAAAAAGGTTACACATCAAATTGCAATTGAAGATGTTAAATTGTATTCATAATTACATAATTAATTTCCAATAGAAAATTAATATGTCCACCACTATGATGCACATCATAGCCTTCATCATGTGCAAAATTTTACGATAGGATATGAAGGCTACAGTGAAATGTTATGTACACTGTTACATAGTCAATTTATGTTCAAAAATAATACCAAAAAAGAAACTTCTTAATTATTCAATTTGATTTACTTTTCATTTGACCAATTTACCCATGTCTCATTTGGTACACTAGATTCTTGGGTATGGTTTTCATATTCTTAGCATAGGCGTGTAGCCATGATTTGATAGCCTTCCTTCAAGGCAATTTTTTTATCTTCATCCATGGGCTCTACATTTAATTTTGTGCCCTATATTTTTTTTTTAATATAGTCATTTTTGCATGTATAATTTGATTAAACAATATTATATAAAAAAATATATGAAATTTTATTGCTACTACTTATAAGTTGAAACTAAAGATTCATATAGCCACCAGAGAAAAGTTTGTGTTGGCCAACCTTTTCTACTTTCAATTTTGTAGCCACTGATGTGTTCTACAGTCTATGAATAGTTTGACATGTTAGGTTATATATTTACAAAGATCACTAATTAGTGCATGATTATATTCTACTTAATAATATCATGCCATACCTTCTTTTGCCCTCTTCTAGTTCATTTCCTTTATCACGTAGCCTTTTCTCTTTTGCATCTTCTATTATTTCATCCCACTACATCAGTGGAATCATAGGAGGACAATTTTATGTTGGGTTCTCCTTTAGACCCCTTCTATATTGGTCCCTCATAGTCTTTATATATTTTGATACATTTTTGAGAAGTAGGGCAGTGTCAAAAATGCTTTTTTCCAAAAAGGTCCTTGAAAGATGTAATGAGCTGATTTTTGAATTTTGGACCTTGGTCATTCCACCTTTAAAAAATAAAAAATTATTAGATCAATAAATTTAATATAGTACAATAAATAGAAGAAAAGAAAAATATTGTAGCAATGGTATGAAACTATGTACCTTTTATGTATGCAGTTCCAAATAGCCTCAATGTCATATAAAGAAGATGATCAAAGAAAATATTATTTTCTACAAAAACATCATGGGATTATCAATCTAGAATGAGTTATGTATGAGTAAACTAAAATTTCATTGTAAATAATAATAATTTTAAAGCACCTGGAAGATTTCATAATTTTAATAGAAACATAGTTTTCTTGTTTAGCAACAACGTCCCCACAAATGAACTAGTACTAGTTGCATGGGCTACTCTAGGAAATGGATAAGCTTCAATAGTACTAGTCTCTATTGCTCTATCAACTAAAGGTCTATCCATTGGTGCATAGAATAGGTACATGAGTATAAAATCCACCCAACAAAAAAATAATGCATGATTAGCACATTACAAAATATAGTGAAGCAAGGTTTTATCATTTGTATTTGGCATAGTTGAGGATGTTTGCATGCTCCTTGTTGCTAACAATGCACTTAAAAATATTGTAGTCAAAACCAAAGGAGGCATCCACACTTCATCATGAAATGAAGAATACAATATTGTTAGCAAAGACATTTTCAACGGATAAAGATCAAATGGGATACTAGCTAGAAGCATCCAAAAATAAAAGTTAAGTGTTATAATGTTGATGACAACAAACAATGTTGCACTAGTTCCACTTTCAACTTTAGATGTCCTATTTCAACATTGAGTAGGACGGGCTAAAAAATCAAACAAATATACCAATAATAGTCATAAGGTTACTAACACAAACACAAGGACCAAGTTAAGTAAGATGACCAAGTGAAATCCATGTCATTCTTCTCTACATACCTTTCATTTGTGAAATGGCTTTAGATTTCTTACACACTCAAATAAAAAATTTCTTGTCTATGCTTAGTATATAACAAATGCTTAAGTGAATGATAAATTGGTAATTACCCAATATTATATTAAGATTCACTTTTAACAATCATCTTTCATTTGAATACAATAAGCATAGAATTAATCATTTATTTAAATAGGATGGAGAAGGAAAAATAGGTTAACCTATAGTGTAATATGATATTACTCCTATATTAGAATTACAAACTTTTATGAGACATCTAAAACCTCTATTTCTTTACTTATGGTCACTTACAATATTGCTGAAAGCATACTAGATATATTCAAATCCTAAGGAATTCAAAATTAGGTCACTTGGTTGGCTTAATTAATTTTAACTCTAAATGAATTATTTTATTAAAATTAATAGAAAAGGTGAAGTGATATTTTTTTTTTAAAAAAACATTGATTGTTCTTACAACAAAAATCTAGATGTATATAGAATTGTTTAAGATGTGTACATTATTCTTGTGACTTTTGAAGAATATTCTAAATAGGGTTGAAAGAAGATAATATTTGATATGATATGATTTTCACTAGTTTGACATCTATTTTGAAATATTGGGATTTTTCAATCAGTGAATTCTAAATTAAGATAATTATATTCTTTCAAAAAAGGAGGACTTAGATAGTGATGTTTTAATCCTCTTTTTATCCCATGTGAATCTTGTGTTTCCACATTTTAAGAAATCAAATATACCATGAATCAACAACCATGAATGTCTAATTAAATACTAGACTTTGTTGAGTAACTAGAATGTGCAAGGCATATCACAATGTTTATGTCTAATTTTGTAGATTACCATTGATTTAACTATAGTAATCTTGTTGTTACATGGATCTATTAACAATAAATAAGTTCTTAGTTGAACTCGGTGATCATAACACTCTCACCTGTCATAGTCAAGTACAACTTAAACTAGTTCAAACAAAGACCCAAATATGGAATAACACTCGGTTATAACTGAATCTATTGTAAATAAACTCAATGGTGTAATAATACTTTAATTTTCAGTAATGGTGTAAATAGAAAGTGTTACTTACATGAAGGTTGTGTTCTACAACCCTCACCATGTTCACCACGTGGTCTTGCAGATGTCACAAATTGTTGTAGAAGAACACATAATATTTTAGACCATGATCCATAAGATACTATAAAATATAAACATCTATTGAACTTCTATTATTTCTTGAGATTAATTACTGCTTACCTTCAAAGATTTGACTCTATGTATCAATTCTTCTTTTAGTACCTCTATCTCCTTGCTTGTGTCACCTTTGAGGACAATATTAAAAATTTCATCACTGTATCTTTGTATGAGTTGGTGGGCCATAAATATGGGGTCAGAACTAAGAGCAATGTCATCTAGAAATGACATTTGTGTTTCATATTGCATTTGATCTGCTACCATTTTTTCTTTTCCATATTAATAAGTATCAAGTTGTGGCATCAATATTAGTAAAATTCCATCCAAATAACTCCAAATCCATAAAGAAAAGAACAAAATAATATGAGATTTATTTCTATATAATTTGAACAATTAAAATAATTAAGATTTACCTTCACTGAAGAAGGTGTGTGAGATGGTGCATCTTGGTTGTGGGTAGTGGTCTATCCATGTCACCCTGTGAAAAAGATTAGTAATTCCTAGCAATCAACAGTGAAATAAAAATAATAGAATTATCAAAAAAAATATTAATAAAATAGTAGAGTTTATATTGGAGTCAATATTGATTGGAGGTAGTTGGTTTAAATGTTATACTTACCAATCCCATGATAGGGAATATTTTTGTATTTATACGATTCAAATTATTGTAATTGTAACAAGGTCCTACATACTGCATCAATTCAACAACTTTATTGTAACAACCTTTTATGCCATCCATGGAAAATAGGCCCAAACCATGTAATGAAGATGGAGCTATGTGATGTATCCTTTCATTAACAAAAAAACTCATTGTTAACTAGAGGTAGTTCCTTGGGTACCCATTCTTTCTAAAGATGTGTGTACCTAAAGGGAACCTTCCTATCACCTTCACTCACTTTATCATAAGAACATGACCCCCTCTTAGCAAGAAAGACTTTATTCATTTATTGGATTTTCTTCTATTCTTTTGACCTCTAGTTGATCTCCCTATTTTATACCTACTAGCTGTCTCACTTTTGTCTTCTATTCTCGTATTTTCCTCACTCAAGGAAGAAATATTAGACAAATAACTATTTTTTAATACCTACAATCCATAAAATAAGAGACATACTAGGACTAAAGCTGATGTTGATAGTAAAGATAAGATATATAAATAAAAAATTGTATATATAGGGTCTATTGACTCATACCTATCGATCCATGTGACTATACAAGATCCTGGTTAAAGGCATTGAATAACCTGCATATGTAAATCATTCATGTTAAGTTAGCTAAAATTTTGGTCTAATTAATGTATATATCTACAAAAATATTGGACATGTACTTAATGTTTATATATGCATATATGCACATATGGTTTTGAAATAAAATTTTGGTCACCTTGCTCATCAAGTTCACCCATATTATAATGAATGAAAAGTTGTCTGCTTACAATGTTCTATATACTATAAATTATATAGAAGACAAAAATTACACTATGCATTCATCTAAATCATTGTATAGTTTATGATTCCTTATCTCTACTTTTTGTATGGTAGCTATGCAATATCATTGTATATACTCCATGACAGTAGAGTTCAATACATAATAACTTAATTATAAAAACATACAATTCAATTTTTTTTCTATAAATAAATCATGACCCCATCATACTTGACATTGATCATACGTCAACAAACATTTCATTGATCATCATATTCATCCATTTCATCATCATCATCACCATCATCATACTTGTCACTTTGATCATGTCATCACCACCACCACCATCTTCATCATCATCATCATCATCATCATCATCTTCATCACCATTATCATGACCATCATCACTTTGATCATCATCATCTTCATCAGCATGATCAATATCATCATCATCATCACCATCATCATTAGCATCATCATAATCTTCTTCTTCTTCATTGTGTAATAGTCATTTGTGATCATCATTTACTTCATCTTTTAATTCTTTAGTATCTTCTTCTTCGATCACATTATACTTTACCAGCCTTCCTCTTGGATCATTTCTAACAACAAATGACCAACCCAGTTTGTGTGAAACACCAAAGTAAAACACTTGCTCACATTGGCTTGGAAGAACATAGGGCTCATCTCCAATTGGCTCAAATGACCTTGTATTAATCATTGTAATTCCACTATCATGTTCAAAAATAGTTCTATCAAGATCATTTCAATTCAGCCATAGCCTATAAAATTTGATGACAAATAGAACTAATTTTAATGAATTAAAGTTGCACTCAAGTATATCATCCAAAATGTCATAGTATCAATTTTTAGATTGTTATTTCTAGATGAAATATTGGTGACCTCAAAGACTGCACTTATCTTGAAATCACAAGTTCTCTTTGTGTTGTCTAATTTTTTTGTGAAAAATTTATGGCCATGGTAGAAAAATTTATAGCCATGGTATTACATAGCTTTATGGTGTTTGATGTGCAATTATTCAAACATGTCAAGATTATTTGTGTTGATCTATGAGTTGATATTAAACTTGTGGGTCATGATTAGTAATCTTTTGCATACCTTTCTATCTCTTAAGCCATATGCTAGATCAAGTACCATTGGCATAATATTGGGATCTCCATCATGATGAAATTCTTTAACCAATGATGCAACACTATCCCATGTTAATGAGTGACCATCTTCTTGAGACTATTGAATCCATATTGTCATCCAATAAAAGTTGTTTGCAATATACAAATGTAGTGCATCCCACTCATGACCAACTATATAGAAAACAACTAGACCAGTTGGAAATAGCTTATATTGATGATGGATAAGAATTAATTAACTACAATAAACATCTTATAATTACCTCTCACTCTCCTCAATCTACCTTTCCCCATCAGGTACTCCCCTTTGAATTTGTTAATAGAGTTGGGATCCCAAATGCAATCTACGTAGATATTTGTTGCTGACTTTGAAAGATATTTATTAATGTACACCATGGTCTAGGATGCCATATATCCCTCTACCATAGAACCCTCAAGACATGCTCTTTGTCAAACCAAGCCCTTCATAAATTCCAAGTACCTCTCAACCATCCACATTGACCTAGTTTGTACAAGTCCACACAATTCAATCTCCTCAATTTGATGTATGAGGTAGTGTTCTTGAGCATTGAATGAAGTTGAAGTTAGATACTTTTTCATTTCACACATAAGCTATGGAATTTTTCTCTATTTTATATTTTTTTTATCAATTTCTTTATATGATAACCACCTAAAAGAGATTCAATATGCAAGAACATATAAATAAGATTTCAAATAAAATTATACAATAGATTACATAAAAAGTAAAGCAAGTCATAAATATGATATATGTGCAACAAATCTAAGAAATAACACTTATAACCTCACATATTTTCCAAGATCATATATAACTTGTTTAATACTATTGTCAAATTGGTGTGGGAGGGATATAGGTAGATAGTACTACAATCATTAAAAATTTAATCATTTCAATATATTATGAAATAATACAATAGGTAGTACATACAATTTTATAAATATTTCGTAAATAGAGAACATGACTTTACCTTGACGAAGGTATTCCAATCATGTCTTTTCAACCCTAACCCACAATAATCTTTCCTTAATACTAGAGTGCTTATATTTGTAGCAAATCCTATGGGAAATTTTCTTTTTTTTTATGACTTCTTTTAATGCATCACTTTTTTGCGATATTAATAACTAAGGAAGGACACTCGTATTTATGTGGTCTCCATTTCTATTTGATTCAATGAAATCTTTCAGTGCATGATTGGATTCATGAATGCCACTACAAATTTTGATAGTTTTTTGTCTATTACGCCTTCCATCCAATATTTTCCATAGTTGTCTATGTTACATTCTTTCTGATATGCATAGCATCAAACAAATACATGATTAGGAGATCTCTGTAGTATGGTAACCTACTGAATTGAGTAGGATAACTTTTT
The DNA here is from genome assembly GCA_028749045.1 of Cupressus sempervirens. NCBI lineage: Eukaryota > Viridiplantae > Streptophyta > Pinopsida > Cupressales > Cupressaceae > Cupressus > Cupressus sempervirens. Next base: position 239,935,331 of record CM053786.1, on the reverse strand, counting down.
ATTTCTCTAGAAAGTTAGTCATTTATGCCTTGATGACCTTCATGAGCATCAATTACATCATTACTAAATAAAAGACAATATTAACATATAAATTTCAAACTTCGAACCACAAACTAGACATTACCTTGGTGATTTAGTCAATTGTATTCCAACTTTTATAGATGAGGTGTCATTCTTTGTGGCCTTGATGTTGTCTCTACTTTCCTATTAAAAAAAAGTTTTTGAATAATTTGATACATATGACTATTTTGGAGAAAGTGCCTAAACTCATTGAACACCCACTTTCCTAAACTTCTTGAATAATGAGATATCATCTTCGGACCACAAACTAGACATGTGAATTTTCCCTTTTTCTGAAGACCTAAAAGATCATGTATAATTATCATGTGCAACTTAAGAATAAAATAATAATGTGTAAGCACTTGTTAGTGAACAGATTGTCCTCCAAGAAAATACGTGCAACTATAACCCTGTATGCCCAAGTGAGAGGACTAATCAACACCAACATTTGGATAGGTTATCATTGGATTGATAACCTTCCTCTAAATTTTATCATGTAAGATATACAATGAATAAATTGTGGATTCTTTTAACTAGAAAGCACAAAAGGATGACAAGCATCTACTTGTAAACACAAAGTAGATGTGAAAGCTAAATGACTACAAGAAAATATGTAACAAATGACACAAAGTCCATTTGCATGCAGCGTTACAAAGAGAATAAAGCTTAAGAAAGTAAAGAATTGAAGCTTTATAAACACTTTGAAATCAAATGTATTTAGGAAGCCATGACATAAATGTATTTAGAGAAAACTAAACGTCATACATAGATAACAATTAGTGGAAAGAAAATTGCCCAAATTTAAAGTTCTGGTATGCAACTATCTCTCGAGTCTCCCTCCTCTAAAAATGCAGAAACAAAAAAGTTCTCATTACATTATGCATCTAAATCACTCACTAAAAGGAAACCTAAATTCCCTCCCCCTTTATACATTCAAAATCAAAATATCTCTTATTTTCCAACACATAGTTCAGAAAATTAAACAAAACTCTGCTCTTTCTCCCTTAGCAAATACCAAAATAAAACTCCAAATAAACTCCTCTATTCTACAGCCAAAATTCTACAGTCTAGAAAGAAAGTGGAACCCCGATTACTCTGCTGTTGGCTTACTTATTCCTCTTAGTGGTTGTTCAGTTTCTATAACTGATTCTTGAAAATCTTTTCTATTTCCCCTTTCTTCTTCTTTTTTTCTCTCATTTATGTTTTGATAATATTATAAAACATTGATGTAAAAATTTTATAAGAATAATTTAACATATCAAATTAGACTTGGACACATGGCACATTATTATATTATTCCAATAAATAAAAAATTCTTGGTGCTGGGCAGATTTAAAATAACTCTGTCAACAAAAATAGGTCTTGGTATGGGAGGCATAACTAATTATCCCACTGTTGGATCTTGCTCAATTTTGGATATTTTATCAAAATCTTAGTTTTCCACATTCTCACTAAGGATATTTTGAAAATAATGTCTAAGTCAAAAGTTACTGATCATTGGACACCATTTTGAACATGTCTCCTTGTTAATAGAATTATTTTTTTGCAATAATCTTGTTTCCCAATCAATCTTATAGCATTTTAGAAATCACTTTGGATGTACATGAGCCCATAAATATGACCTGGGTACCGGCTTTGTGGCCTAAACTCAAATCTGTGCACTCGTGCTTTTTCATAATGTAGCCGCTGCCAATGAAGGTAGATATCGAGTATCCATGCTTGAAACAAATGATTTTGTACATATTATCAAACAAACCTATGAGTGATCATGACTTCTAATGATAGAATATGTCATATTCTTTCCTCATCGCCCAAACTTGAACTCGCTTAGGCTGAATAAAATGCTTTATTATGATTGTGCCTAATATAATGAATGCTCTGTCTCTGCCATGAACATTTCAATGAGAAGACCACATGCATCCCTGGACATGGCTCAATCACCTCCAAATTATGGCTTGGTTTGATCTTTTCAAACTCTTTGAATATAGCACTAACATGATTATCTATTATAGAAGTAGATGAAAACACTAGCAAGATATAGAATGTTTCCTTCATCAGACTTGTATCAAGCTTTTATGAGAATTCTACATGGAATGAGAGATGTTTTCTTTACAACTTGGTTACCATTCCTTTAAACTTTTGTCAAGTGAAAATGTGGACTGCCATGACTTTCTCAACAAAAACATGAAGCATTACTTTGAAAATGCAGAGTATTCACATATGAGAAGAAAATTGGGCTTGGCATTTCATCATATCCAATATTGCATCTCGATTAAATGATCCTTATACCTCTACTCTGAATCATTAGTGCTGAAAATTTTTAGCCTAAGCCTTGATTCTAAATCTGTGTGTTGAACTACTAAACCATTGAACCACTTTGAACTACTTCAAACCTCAGTTTGAAGTGGTTCAAAAACTCTGCACCTCGCATCTTCTGAAACTGTTGGGCTAACTAAAATTGAATCACAAACAGGGACTAAATTCTGAACCTTTTCAAACTAACCGATCTACATTTTCAAAATCATTTAAACTGTTGAACTGCTTTGAACTACTTCGAACTTCAGTTTCAAGTGGTTCAAAAACTGTGAACTTAAAATTTAAAACTGTGATCATATTGGGTTCTAACAGCACTATAACAAACCAAAAATATGTGACTTTAACTATATAACATACTACAAAAATGAGTTAGCCTAGGGGCATCATGTATTGTCCATACAAGCATTGCATGGAATTGAAATTGTCTTTGTCCTATTGGTCTAGAGATGTCATACATAGTGACCCCATTCCATAACTTCAGCAACTTGTCAATAAGGGTGTAGTGCCTACCCCTATATTACATTCAGTTGTTATTGTTGAACTCTTTTAAGCCAATTTATGTTTATGCTTGATGATTAGTAGCATTATTTTTCAGATTATTGGATATTGATTTTATACTCAGTTGATTTTATGATGAGGCTAATTTGGTACTAGTTACTTCATATATGCATGATTATACCTTGATAATGATTAGTTATAGTGATTTTAGTTATCTGATGATGTTAGTTAGATGGATTATTTATACCTATTTTCTTATGGATATTTACCCCATACTACATGTGTATGGTGTGCGTGTATTTTTTCTTTATGTATGACATTTCTAATATGGTTAAGGAAGGGAGTCATGGTCACCTACTAGTTGGGATCTACAAAATGCACCACTTCCTACTATTCTTTGTTTAGTTTAGAATATATGTGTTTGTATATGCATGGATTTTATGCAAATTGCAAGTATTGAGTATCGACTTCCTTGAATTGCCAGGATGAGCATACCCTATCACAATATCTCAATGGTAAGAGGGGAGATAAATTCTTGAGTCCAAATCCTAACCTTAAAACCAATTGTCCTAGAAAATTAGTACAAGTATCTAAGATGATTACCCTTTCGAATTTTTCATATGACATAAATTTATGATTATAACCCTTGAGTTTGATCTTGCATGTGGTATTTTATGATGGGTTTTCATATTTTTCCTTGTAGGTCTTTGGTGATTTTTCTATTACTTAAGTCAAATTAAAAGATTAAATAATAATTTAATTTAATGGAAAATTATTAAGATAATTTCAATATTTAATTAATTAAATTTAAAGAATTAAATTTAAAGAGAAAATTATAGTTCTAACTTGAGTGTGTAATAATATTTATTTAATTTAATAATAAAATATTTAGATCATTTAAAATAAATGCTAAATATAATTATTACTTAAGTTAGTAAATATTTATCAAAAACACTTTGAAAATTAAATAAAGAGAGAAAGAGAAATTAATTTATTAAAGATATTTTAATTTGCAAAAAGTGTGCATAAATATTTGAAAAAGTAAATAAAGAGTTAAAAGATTGTGATCAATGAGTTCCCTCACGTGGTCACACAATTAGTGGCCCAAATTTAAGGAAGAACTCCATATAAGAGATTGAGAGTTCATTTCGCAAGGACTGGAGATTTTTTGGAGAAGGGATTTTTAGAGAGAAGAGGATTCTCTCACAAACTTTGGGTGGTTGCTATTTAGCATCAGAACTAGGTAGAGCCTCATGTTTTATTCACCCAATGAATTATGTTATTTGATATTCCTATCTATATCGTGTTTGTTGAATTGTTTTTCCAAATTTCATTTGTATGAATCTATTGGTATTCAAAAAAAATTCTATCTGTATATGAGGATTGAAAAGCAATCAGTAAAACCCTCATTCTATAAATTAAATAGTTTATATTTTAATTAGAAAGGGTTTGGGAAGAAATTGAACTATTAAAATGCAAAATTCAATTAGTTTTTTGTATTTTTCCTATTAGAGTAGTGATAGAATATATATATATATATAAAATAAATATGTGATATGGGGGGGGGGAGTTGTTATTAAACAATTTTTTTTTTTAAATAACATATTGTGGGGAGGCAGGGTCACCAAACCCCCACCTCCCATCCTCCTCATCCCCACTATGGCAACATGAGGGTTGTCGATGGCCTTTAATGAGTCACACAGTAGACATACTACCATGATAGAAGACATACTATCGCGACAGTACTCTGTTGTCACAATAGCACAACTATCATGGCAACACGTAGTCTTGTGGCTTTGTAAAAGTTGAAAGTGCAATTTTAAAAAAAAATGTTTAAAATTAATTTTTTGTTTTAATAAAAAAATTAATTAATATTAATTAATAATTTTATTAATAGTTTTTAAATTATATTATTAATTAATTAATTAATGTTTAATAAATTATGAATATAGTTTGTTTTAAATATTTATTAATTTAACTTAATTAATATAGTTTAGTTAAGTTTTTTATTAATAATATTTAATCATGCTTAAGTTGTTTAATTAATATTACTGTACAATAATTTTGATTGTCGAAAAAATCATAGTGATTTTTATTAATGGTCAATTATTATAATATTAATTTATTGGAGATAATTATTTTAAAGTCATCTTATGATATTTAATTGTGAACCTTAAAATTTCATAAGATAAGAGTAATTGTGCAATATGTTCAAATACAACCTTACTGTTAACTTGGACTACGTGTCTTCAAAACCAAATAAAACTTTGAAATTACATTGTTAACTATATGTTGTCTTATGTTTTGGGGTTTGGGTTGACTAGAGTGTTGATCAGTCTTAGGATGTTTATCAGAGGCTCAGGAGTTCTGTGTTTACAATGTCATGATGATGATTTCATCTTGATCTCTTAAACTCAACCATGATAATGTGTTTGGTATGCTCTATGATGAGTTTGGATCTATTTTTCATTATTGCTTTTAGTGTTCTTGTGTGAAACTGAGATGAATGGTATGACCTATTTGACTTAATCTTTGAGTCTTCTATCAGTTATTTTTAGGATGCTTTCCAGTTGCTTGTAAAGGATTGAGGTGTTATTGTGAATTGTCTTTTGATTCTTTCCAGTCACTTGTATAGGGCTGAGGTGAAAACTATGATTCTTTGATTTGTACTTTTATGAGCCTAGGGTAGGTTATCTATATGTAATGTCAGGAAGTGGCTTGCAATGGAAGTCAAAGCTCAAATTGGTTGCCAGGGTAAGCCATTGTAGGTTGTTTGATAAGTGAAGATACTACACTAAATGAGAGTAAAATGAATCTAATAAGAGTCTTTGTCTTTCTTTATCCATGCCTTGAGTGCTAGTACAGACTAGAATGGGAGTAGAGAGGATGTTTGGTTGCGACCATGCATCGTTAGAATGTGTTGTTAGTACAAAACTATACTAGTGTCACATAGAATCACTAGGGAGTTGGGGTCAAGTTAGACTATGAGGGTAACTCTAGAGTTGATTCATGTGATGCCACTTGCCCTCTTGCATAGGAGATTCCCTACATGTTTCTTTTTGCTTATGGGTCTAGATGTTGTTTTATCTTGGAATCCTTTGAGTTAGATTACTTTTAGGGTTTTCCTTGACATAGATATTACTTTTAATTTTGGGATTGATATCCTATTTAGGACTTGAGTCTCTCTCTTCAATGCGATGGCAGTGGACCTTTTTGGGTTACCATGAGATCGGGTGGTAGTGCTTTTTACTTTTACCATTGAGATCCATCCATTGATGTCATGGCTAGAGTTCCTTGTTTTGCATTTCCTTTCATTCTATCTTTATGTATTATGATGGATCGTTATATCTATTTCATGGATGCTTTTACTTATTGTATTGTATCTTGTTTCATGGATCTGAAGGGGATGATGTAATCTATTTTATAAATGTATATTCTTTTAGCCTTTCATACCCTATGACATGTACAGTGGATGATTGTGCATTCTGAATTTTATTGCCAAGTGGCATTTGAAATAAATGTATATTATTTAAATGGACTGGACTTGTCATCATTCCTTTATGTGGATGTGTTATTTATTGGACTTAGCATTATTTAAATTTAAATGTTATCCAATGTCTTGGAATCCTTAAGGAATGTAATCTGTTATGTTTGCTCATGTATGATTGTATGTTATTGCTTCTGCTATTTTATAATTGTTTTATATGTTATTCTTTTTTTAAATTTTTTTTTGGCAAACATAGTAAAACTTTAGGTTAATTCTTTTTTATCCCTTGGTGTGGCATTACATCTGGTATCAAAGCCTAAGTTCTACATTGGGAGCTCTGGGCATATTGGAATGCCACTAGTTGTTAACTAGTTAAACTAAAATGAAATTTAATCTGTTATGTATATCTATTAGAAACTAATATATATATATATATATATATATATATATATATATATATATATATATATATATATATATATATATATATATATATATATATATATATATATATATATATATATATATATATATATATATATATATATATATATATATATATATTCAAACTAAAAACTTGAACAACTAGTTGAACTAAAGAAAGAACTTAAACTATTAATTGTATATTCTCAAACTTGAACACATAAACTTCAAAACTAAAATATACTTAAACCTAAAATAGGAAAAGAATGAAAATTGAACTTATACTATTTTCAAAACATGTGTCTTTTATGTATGCCTTACAATAGTATATTTTATGGTTATTATAACATATTGTATCTTGGATATTATTGTAGGATGTTATCTGAGACAAGATCTTTAGTTAGAGATTGTAGTCTAGGTTGTGGTAGAGGTTGTGGACAAGGCAAAAACATCAGTGTGCATGAGTCTATCCATGAAGGCCTTAATTAGAAAGATGGTAGGGAAGATCATGTCAGTGAGCATCAAGAAGAGAACCATAGAGGGTAGCAAGCTAACTTAGGAGGTTGACTTGGGGCAAATGATGAAAACCATCATGGATCACCTACCTCCTCTTTAGGGTGTTGACTAGGATGGAGCACACCAAGCTAGGAATGAGCATAAACCTAGGTCTAGGAGCCCTTGGAGGGACCAATAGAGATTAGTTGTAGTTGCTCAGATGAAGGACCTTCAGAGGTCCAAGGTCAAACCCTTTAATGGGATGGGTTTAGGTTATGTAGCTTAACAATGGCTTATTGCTCTTGATAGGGTTTTTGGTATTCAGGATTTTGACACTAATGTCAAAGTGAGGCTTGCTATTACCAACATGGAACTCTTCAGAGCCACATAGTTTATTATTGAAGAGAAGAAACTGGGTATAAACATGAACAATGTCATATGAGAGTTATTCCTAGAAAAATTCTATGAGAAATTCCTACCAAAGGAATGGAACTAGTAGAGAGAAGATGAATTCCACAACTAGAGACAGTTCACTATGACCATAGTAGAGTATGAGTGCAAATTCTATGAGCTCATATCCTATGTGGGAATTGGTGATAACCTAGCATGGTTGGCACAACATTTCATCAAAGGCTTGAACGACCATCTAGTTGGGGATGTTAAGGTATCCAAACCTAAAACCCTCAAAGATGTGGTACATCGAGCCATACTTGTAGAACAAAGTGTTAACCTAGGACATGGGGATTTTGGGCGAGCACCTATAGTATTAGAATCTAAGGGTAATTGAAACTCAAGTGGGAACATGAAACCTCATTTTTCTAAAGGGAATTATAACCAATAGCAACCTCAAAAAAAATAGAAACAAAAGGGATCATATGGTGATGGTTCTAACTCTAAGAACTATCACAATGCATAGTGCAAAAGGCAAAATTAGAACACTCAACCTGTGCAAAGCAACCAATCTTTTGCTAGTAGGGATAGTCACTAGCATTTGAGTTCACCTCCGATAGGGAGGGGATATGGAAGAGGCATAGGATGTTATTCTTGTGGATAGTTTGAAAACATTGTATCCCATTGCCCATGGCATACATCCCACTATTTAGGTTCTAGGCTACCAACATCTGAGCCTATAGTTGGAGATGTAGGTAGAGCTCATGGGGTATTTGTGATGGTGGATCACCATCAGGTAGACCATCAAGGGACTATGGTTGAGACTACAAGAGCTATCCGAGGTACACCTCTCTCCATCTTATTTGATTCAAGTGTTGTAGACTCTTTTATTTCACCATCATTAGTTTCTAAGTGTAAGCTAGAAGCGGTTAAGAAAGATTTGGGTTAGCAAGTGGAACTAGCCTCAAGCACTAGGGTTTTCATAGATTCTGTAGTACAAAAGTGTGAACTAAGCTTAGGAGGGTTTGTGATGTCAATTGACCTTCAGGTAATTTCTCATGGCTCTTACAATCTAGTCTTAGGTATGGATTGGCTTAGCTCTTATAGAGCTAGTATAAATTGCAAAAAGAAGACCATTGTGTGCTAGGATGATCAAGGGAAGGATGTAGAGATTGTGGGTATCTAGAGACCTATATTTCTATGGATGATATCCACTATGTAATTAAAGTGGAGCTTTCATAGTTGATGTCATGTATTTTCTATTATGGTAATTGAGTTGGAATAAGAAGACCCTGAAGGAAAGACTATATCCCACCTTATTCTATAGGAATATGAGGATGTCTTTCCCAATGAGATTATGGGCATGCCCCTGAAGAGAGATATTTATTTTAGCATTAATCTCATTTTAGGAGTAGAGCCTATTCTGGAGCTCCTTATTTTATGACCACTCAAGAATTGAGTGAGTTGTGTCTATAGCTCAAGGACCTTCTAGCCAAGGGTAGTATCTGACTGAGTGTATCACCATGGGGAGCTCTAGTGCTCTTCGTGAAGAAGAAGGATGTTTCATTGTGCCTATGTATTGATTATAAATGGTTAAATAAGGTGACAATAAAGAACATGTATCCTTTACTAAGGATTGATAATTTATTTGATTAGATTAAGGGAGCTACATTGTTCTCCAAAATCAAACTTAAGTCAAGATACCATCAACTTTGCATTTAGGATGCTGACAGAACACCTTCCAAACTACTATGGGTACTATGATTTCATAGTGGCCCCATTTGGGTGGACAAACACTCCATCAATTTTCATGTGTTTGATGAATGGAGTGTTCCATTCCTATCTTGATCGATTTTTACTAATGCTCCTAGATGATATATTAAGATATTCTAGATCATAGAAGGAGCATGAGGTACATCTGCATTTAGTTTTGTAGTACTTGAGAGATAATCAACTTTATTCCAACTCAGTAAAGTGCAATTTATTTCAATTAGAGATATAGATTTAGGTCATATCATATCAAGTGAAGGTATCTTTGTAGAACCTGTGAAGATTCAGGAAATGGTAGATTGGCTTACACCCACTACTATCTTAGAAATTTTTAGCTTCATGGGTCTAGTTGGTTATTATCATAGGCTCATCCAAAACTTCTCCAGAATAGAACATTTTATCACTTCCCTTCAAAGGAAAGAAAAGAAGTTTTTATGGATGGAGAAATGCGAGGAATCATTTTGGAAGCTCAAGGATCTTTTGACCAATGCACCTATCTTATCAGTACCTGATCTAGTAGGTGACTTCATGGTGTGTACAAATGCTTCCTTGGAGGGGATTGGAGAAGTATTGATGTAGGATGGATGAGTGATTGCATATGAATTACATAAACTCAAGGATCACAAGCTGAATTATCCTATGCATGATCTTGAGTTAGCTGTGGTAATCCATGCCTTAGTGAGTTGGAGACACTTCCTGCCTAGGCACAAATTTGAACTTCATAATGATCATCACAATCTATAGTATATATTCACAAAACCTAATCTAAATGCTAGGAAAAGGTGTTGGATGGAGTTTCTTTGTGAGTATGACTTTGAGGTGAAGTATATTCAGGGAAAAGAGAATGTGGTAGCTGACACTTTGAGTCATAGGAGACATGTGACACTATCTTTGACACTTAGTGTGGATTTGAGGAGTTGTATACTTCAAGCACTTCCTATAGATATTTGGTATCAGGAGGTGAGTAGAGAGATAGATTTAGGGAGACCATTAGAGGGAAAGTTCTTAGGTTATTTTTTGGAGTTAGATGGCCTTTTGTGACATTCAGGAAGAATCTATGTACCACTACTAGATGAGCTTCATATATTGATCCTATTAGAGGCTCATCGTGCACCTTACCTAGCACATCTAGGTGTCAAGAAGATGCATACAAACTTGTGACATCTATATTGTTGGATAGAGATGAAGCGTGATATTGCTTATTTTGCATCTAGGTGTCTTAAGTGCCAAAGAATCAAGGCAAAGCACCAACATCCAACAGGGCTTTTACAAGCTAATCTTGTTCCTTTGTGGAAGTGGGATATCATCTCTATGGATTTCATTGTGGGATTAAGTATGACTACTTGTTGACATGATGCTATCATAGTCATCATTGATTGGTTGACTAAGGTGGCACATTTTTCACTGATGAGGTCATCATATACTACAACTTTTGTAGATAATCTCTTCATGTGTGACACTATGAGATTACATGTTATTCCCTGAAAGATCAATTTGGATAGGGATCATGTATTCACTTCCAAATTTTGGACATCACTATAGCATGAGCTTGGAGCGTAGTTGAACTTCAGCTCAACTTATCATCCAAAGACATATGGTCAGACCAAGAGAGTGAATCAGGTTCTAGAGGATATGTTGAGGATGTATGTGATGGATAGACAAACTCTTTGGGAAGATTATCTTTACCTAGTGGAGTTTTCTTATAACAAAAAATATCACAGTTCTATTGGGATGGTACCTTTTTAGGCTTTGTATGGTTGTCCTTGTCATACCCCTTTGAGGTGGGATAGTCTTGAGGATCGTATCTTATTGGGTCTTGAGATGCTTCGAGATATGGAGCAATAAGTAGTATGCATCTGTAAGCACATGTCTACAACATAGGATAGACATAAGAAGTATGTTGATGCTCATAGGATGGATAAGCAGTTTGTAGTGGGTGAGAAAGTTTTCTTGAGAGTGTGTCCACAAAAGACTCTGACCTAATATGGAAAGGATTCAAAGCTAGTACCTCACTTTGTGGGACCATTTGAGATTCTTGAGAGGATAGGTCTAGTTGCCTACCATCTTACATTATCGCCCAACCTAGTTTGTGTTCATGATGTTTTCATATTTCTATACTTAGAAAATATATTCTTGATGTGATGCATGTTATTGATTGGAATGCATTATAGGCAGAGGACGAGCACATGGCTTTGGAGCCAGGTTCACATTTTGTAGTAGCAAGATTTGACCCTCAAGGGGCAAACCATAGAGTAGGTAAGTGTCCAATGGGACCTTACTGATGAGTCATTAGCTACATGGGAGAATGCATCTGGTTTACGAGATTTATATCCCTACTTATTTATAGGCTTCCAAGAGTAAGCCTAAGATTGGGGGGGTGGATGTACTACCTACCCCTAGTTTATATTCAGTTATTTTTGCCGAACTCTTTTAAGCTAGTTTATGTTTATGCTTGATGATTAGTAGCATTATTTTCTAGATTATTGGATATTGAATTCATACTAAATTAATTTTATGATGAGACTACTTTGGTACAAGTTACTTCATGTATGCATGATTATACCTTGATGATGATTAGTTACAGTGATTTCAGTTATTTGATGGTGTTAGTTAGATGAATTATTTATACATATTTTTCTTATGGATACTTACCCCCTACTACATGTGTATGGTGTGTGTGTGTGTGTGTGTGTGTGTGTGTGTGTGTGTTTTTTCTTTATGTATGACTTTTTTGATGTGGTTAAGGAAGAGAGTTGTAGTCACCTGCTAGTTGGGATCTACACGATGCACCACTTCCTATCATTGCCTATTTAGTTTAGAATATATGTGTTTGTACATGTGTGGACTTTATGTAGATAGCAAAATATGGGTATCGACTTCCCTAAATTGTTAGGATAAGTGTACCCTATCACGATATCTCAATGGTAAGAGGGGAGATAAATTCTTGAGTCCAAATTCTCACCTTAAAACCAATTGTCCTAGAAAAATAGGACAAGTATGTAAGATGATTACCCTTCCAAATTCATCGTATGACGTAAATTCATGATTATAACCCTTGAGTTTGATCTTGCATGTGGTATATTATAATGGGTTTTCATATTTCATCTTGTAGGTGTTTGGTAAATTTTCTATTAATTAAGTCAAATTAAAAGATTAATTAATGATTTAATTTAATGGAGAACTATTTAGATAATTTCAATATTTAATTATATTTAATTAATTGAGGAATTAATTAATTTTAAAGAATTAATTTTAAAGAGAAAATTATAGTTCTAATTTGAGAGTGTAATAATATTTATTTAATTTAATAATAAAATATTTAGGAGATCATTTTAAAATAAATTCTAAATATTATTATTACTTAATAAATATTTATCAAAAAATGCTTCAAAAATTAAATAACGAGAGAAAGAGAAATTAATTTATAAAGATATTTTAATTTACAAAAAGTGTCTATGAATATGTGAAAAAGTAAATAAAGAGTTAAAAAATTGTGATCAATGAGTTCCCTTGCGTAAACGCACAATCAATGCCCCAAATTTAGGGGAGGACTCCATATTAGAGATCGAGAGTTCATTTCGCAAGGATAGGAGAATTTTGGAGAAGGGGTTTTCAGAGAGAAGGTTTTGAGAGAAGAGGATTCTCTCACAATCTTTAGGTGGTTGTGATTTTGCATCAGAACTAGGTAGAGCCTCATGTTTTATTCACCTAATGAATTATGTTATTTGATATTCCTATCTACATTGTGTTTGTTGAATTGTTTTTCCAAATTTTGTTTGTATGAATCTTTCAATTTTTCGTTATGAATCTATTGGTATTCAATGAAAATTTTATCTATATATGGGGATTGAAGAGAAATTAGTAAAACCCTCATTCTATAAATTAAATAGTTGATATTTTAATTAGAAAGGGTTTGGGGAAAAAAAAAATAGTTTTTTGTATTTTCCCTATCAGAGTAGTGATAGAATTTTTATTATATATATATATATATATATAATATGTGATACGGGGGGTGTTGTTATTAAACAAAATTATTTTTAAAAATTAAATAAAATAACATATTGTGGGGAGGCGAGGCCACCAAACCCCCACCTCCCATCCTCCTCATCCTCATGGTAGCAGCATGAGGACTGTTGGTGACCTTTAATGGACCACATGATAGACATGCTACTATAACAATAGACTTACTATCATAGTAGTACTCTGTTGTCAAGATAGCAGAGCTGCTGTGGCAACACACATGCCTGCAGCTTTGTAAAAGTCGTACATGTAAATTTATTTTAAAATTTTGTTTAAAATTAATTTTTTAAATTTTAATTAAACAATTAATTAATATTTATTAATAATTTTATTAATATTTACTATTATTAATAATTAATTAATGTTTAATAAATTATGAATATAGTTTGTTTTAAATATTTATTAATTTAACTTAATTAATATAGTTTAGTGAAGTTTTTAATTAATAATATTCAATCACGATTAAGTTGTTTAATTAATATAATTGTATAATAATTTTGACTATCAAACAATCATAGTAATTTTTATTAATGGTCAATTATTATTATTATAATTTATTGGAGATAATTATTTTAAAGTCATCTTATGATATTTAATTGTGAACCTTAAAATTTCATAAGATAAGAGTAATTGTGCAATATGTTCAAATACAAGAGAATGGGTTAAGTTGTAAGGGTTTAAATGTAAATATTATATACTTAAAAACTTACATTGAAACGAAAATTTAAACCTTACTGTTAACTTAGACTACATGTCTTCAAAATCAAACAAAACTTTGAAATTACATTGTTAATTCTACGTTGTCTTATGTTTTGGGATTTGGGTTGACTAGAGTGTTGACCAGTCTTAGGATGTTCACTAGAGGCTAGGGATTTTTGTGTTTGTGATGTCATGATGATGATTTGATCTTGATCTTTTAAACTCAACCATGGTAATGTGTTTGGTATGCTCTGTTATGAGTTTAGATCTATTGTTCATTATTTCTTTTAGTGTTCTTGTGTGAAATTGAGATGAATGACATGACCTATTTGACTTAACCTTTGAGTCTTTGATCAGTTGTTTTTGGTATTATTTCCAGTTGCTTGCAAAGGATTGAGGTGTTATTATGAATTGTCTTTTGATGCTTTCCAGTCACTTGTATAGGGCTGAGGTGAAAACTATGATTCTTTGATTTGCACTTTTATGAGCTTAGGGTAGGTTATCTATATGTAATGTCGGAAAGTGGCTTGCAATGAAGGTTGAAGCCCAAAGTGGTTGCCAGGGTAACCCATTGTAGGTTGTTTAATAAGTGAAAACACTATACTAAATGAGAGTAAAATGAACCTAATAAGAGTCTTTTTCTTTCCTAGCCCATGCTTTGAGTGCTAGTATAGACTAGGATGGGAGTAGAGAGGATGTTTGGTTGTCGCCATGCATCATTAGTATGCCTTGTCTGTACAAAAGGATACTAGTGTTGCATAGAGTTGCTAGGGGGCCAAGGTCAACTTAGACTACTAAGGTAACTCTAGAGTTTATTCATGTGATGACACTTTCCTACTTGCATAGTAGATTCCCTACATGTCTTTGTTTGCCTCTAGGTTTAGATGTCATTTTATCTTAGAATCCTTTGAGTTAGATTACTTTTAGAGTTTTCCTTGACATAGATATTACTTTTAATTTTGGAATTTATATCCTATTTAGGACTTGAGACTATCTCCTCAGCCCGATGGGAGTGGACTCTTTTGGGTTATCATGAGGTTGGGTGGTAATGCTTTTACTTTTACCATTGAGATTCATCCATTGATGTTGTGGCTAGAGTTCCTTGTTCTACATTTCCTTTTATTCTATCTTTGTGTATTATGATGGATGGTTATATCTATTTGATGGATGATTTTACTTATTGTATTGTATCTTGTTTCATGGATTTGAAAGGGATGATGTAATCTATTTTATAAATGTATATTCTTTTAGCCTTTCATACCCTACGACATGTATAGTGGATGATTGTGCATTCTGAAGTTTTTTTCCAAGTGGCATTCGAAATAAATGTATATTATTTAAAAGGACTAGACTTGTAGTTATTCTTTTATGTGGATGTGTTATTTATTGGACTTAGTATTATTTAAATTTAAATGTGATTCAACATCTTGGGATCCTTAAGGAATGTAATCTATAATGTTTGCTAATGTATGATTGTATGTTATTGTTTCTGCTATTTTATAATTGTTGTATATGTTATTCTTTTTATATAAAAAATGTTTGGAAAAATTAGAAAAACTTTAGGTTAATTCTTTTGGATCCCTTGGAGGAGTGTTACAAAAGTGCTCAATATACATGTTCATATCTTTAACTTGGTACTTACCTAGTAATTGAATTAACATAAACATTGCATAATTTTTATGACCATTTTCATGCACTATTTATAAATTAATTTAGATAACTTTAAATGAAAAAATACCTAGTACAATCATCGAAAACATTATGTGCTCCCTCTTTATGGACATCCAAGGAGGAATTTTATTGTTAATAACAAAAATAGGCCACACTAAGTAAATAGATCTCATATCTCCAAATGGATTGACATTGTCCATTGCCAATGAAAGCTTGAGATTATAAGGTTCTTCTTTAAAGTGTAGAAATGTTTCTTCTATCTCTTTAAATGTAGAACTATTTGTAGGAATTCACATAATTTAATCTTGACTTCTATTGCATGCATATCCATAAATTGTGCCAAGTTAGTGCACTTGAATAATCGTTGAAGATGTGGAATAATGGGAATGTATCGAAGAACCTTGTGAAGCACTTTTATTATTATTTGATCTTTACCAATATCTACTAATATAATAATTAGGGCATTCTATTGCAAATTCATTTTGTTTATGATATAGAATGTGATCGTTGGGACATGCATGTATTGTCTGATACTTCATTCCAATTTGATTCATAATGGTAGATAATTCTTGATACGAACAAGGCAAAATATTTGATGGTGGTATAAAAAACTCACCTATCAACCTACAAAAACAAATATGAATTGTTAATATAATGAATAGTAATGGTATGCTAACATTGAAGATGAAAAAAATGCTATGCCTTAAGCATACGTGACATTGCTACATTGATACCCCATTCATAACCTTCAAGTTCACCAACAACACTATAGCAGAGAGAAGAGTTGTTTAGGAGCCTTTGTATAGGGGCTTGTGTACCTTCTCAAGTATAGGTATATCAAGACCATCTTTATCATCATTATCAAATGTGCTAGTACCATCATCATGAGCATCTTTATTATTTGTGCCAATACCATCTTCTTCAATCATGTCCTTTGGTACATTATCATCTTCTTGCATGGGATTGTTATCCTCAACTTAGATATTCACACCTCCATGCTCCTCCAATTGGAAATCCACATTCACCAATCAATGAAAATAGTGCCCCCCTTCAATGTGACCATGTTTCCTACAATGACTCTAGGTTTTTGTGATTATAATTCTTCGATTCTTTAAGCCCTTATACTTTTTTCAAGAACAATTATATTTATCAACTTTTCTTCAAAATGTAGACCACAATCTAGCAATTCTATCATTATTTTGTTCTAGGTTCATATTGCCAAGCATGGTCTTTCTTCACAAGAAAATATATCTACAAAAATATTAAGCATGTTGTACTTAATATTTATATTTGCACTTATGGTTTTGAAAGAAAAATTTGGTGTAATTAATGTGTATATTTGCAAAAATATTGGACATGTTTTACTTAATGTTTATATCTCCACATAGGGTTTTGAGAGAAAAATTTGGTCTAATTAATGTATATATCTACAAAAATATTAGACATGTTGTACTTAATGTTTATATTTGCACATAAGGGTTTGAAAGAAAAATTTGGTATAATTAATGTGTATATCTACAAAAATATTGGGTGTGCTTTAGTTAATGTTTGTATCTACATATGGTTTTGAAATAAAATGTTGGTCTAATCACTAGTACATTTACCCCCAAATTTCTACCTTTCATTTTGACCAATCAAATATAAATTTCTTGGTTGGTCGCATTATAAAGGGAACTTTTTATTTTATTTTAATATATGCCCATGTTGGTCGCAATTGTGACCAATGCTTTATATTTTGTGTTGGTCTCAATTGTGACCAACATGGCAACATAAAGATTAAAAAAAAGTGGCAAATCAGTTGAGCATTTCACTTAAGCACCATAATACATGGGGGAAGGTTGATTGAGCTGGTTGTTGAGGACCAACATGATATGGCACATCCAGGAGAATTCATCTCTTTCCATCTGCCATGACATCTCCCACAAAGATAGTGAACGAGGTTAGGGATATTTTTTGCTAACATAATCTAAATAGAAAATAATTATGTTAACAAGTGATGGTGATTATATAATCAAGGGATCTATGGGAGATTTTTCTTTTGGGAGAGTTGTTTTCTTGTAAAGACTCTTGTCATCCACCTTGCCCTTTACGTGTTTTTAGTGACATGAAAAAAGAATTATTTTTTATTAAACAATTTGCAAGATTTAGATAGAGCTATTTATAGATAGATTAAGGCTATCATGTGATTTGATCACAAAAGAAATTAACACCGAGTTGTTGGCTAGGGGTGCAATCAGATTGTTGGAGAAAGGAGAAGTGTAGTGTTTGAAATAGTTGAGCATTTCACTTGTGATGAGTATTTTGAGCATCATTCACAGATAGTTTAAGGATTTCTAGTATTCTGCATCCTTTAAGCATTTAACATTGGAGCATTTGAAAACCTTGTGAGCATCTATTGTAGCCCTAAACTCAAAATTTTGCCCATCATTCAAGCATACATGAACTCGTCTGGCTTCGCATCACGACCAGTGAATAGGTGAATAGGTGAGTTGATAAATAGCAAAAATTTTTCTATTTTGCAAGGATGGGAATGGGTAGTTTTCTAAGCAACAAAATTTGAAAATTAATTTGACTGTTTACATTGTTTTTTTCATCTTTGATTGGGGGAATTGACAATCTAATAGGTCTACAGCAGGTTTAAAACTCAAATAAATTTACCTTTTCCCAAAACACTTGGTAAAGTAAAAGCATTTTCAAATACCCTTTTCCAAGTACCTTAACATACCTAGACCTTACTATAGACTTCTTTGGACCAAGTCTAATTGTCTACACAATATGACCCTTAAGTAGCATAAAATCCCATCATTTAATAGAGCATCCTCACTCTTCTCTCATCCTTATCACTCCAAACTCTCAGAAGAGTCATATAATGGCTAAATATGACTAAATCCCAAAGGGTTAAGACTCAATCCATCGAAAACCCCCAAAACCCCAATTTATGACTTTCAAACCCTCAATCCAAGGGTCTCTCAAATCCATTGTATCTGATCAATTCCAAGAAAAATTGATAGTTTTTTATCCTTTAGATGATCATACTAAGATTGTTCAAACCATAAAATAAGTTCCTCCTTCAGACCAAAACTCTACTGTTGCTCTATACCCACGAATTCCTTTTAGGAAACCTGTATTGTTTCATAACAATCAACCAATGTTGCATTCTCCTCTGCAATGAAAAGGTTAGAAGAAAATTATACATCTTATAAATTCACATCCCATGAATTTTGGGCCCTTAGAATTCATGGGATGGCCATAAAGTAATAGATCTTAGGACTAATTACAAGATAACTAATAGAATCAACACTTGTTTACTTGCACCAAGCATACAGACTTCTCAAAATGAAGTGAAGTTCATTCAAAAATGATTAAAATGCAATGAATAATCCTTGATAATTCATAGATATGTCAATCCAAACAATGAAGAGTTTAACAAATCAATGAAACAACAAAATGAGGATTTTATTGTTCACTATTTTTATCAGTCCGTACAGCTAGATCTCTGTCATACAATAGATGCATTTATGCTTTAATAGCCTTCCCCAAATTCTCACAACCAACTCTTACCTGTTGGAGACTTAGTTTAAGCCTAAAGACACCCCAAACACTAATTCCCTCCAAATACCTTTATAGCCATTTATTTTTAAATATTTGAATTTTAAATAACAAAAATGGTTTTAAATTTATATTCAACCCTTCTTCTAATACCTAGACCTATCCCTACCCATTCTAAACTTCTTGTAAACATAACTTGGGTTTTAAAAAAATTAGTCCAATACAAACAAATTCTTGGTCCTTTAAGGACATTACAAGTATGACTTGCAGTCCTTTTGGGACATTACACAATAAACTCATCTGATTGCATTGTTTGGTTATGAAAACCATTATAGCTTTTAATTCTAGTCCATTTGTATTTCTTGGATATCTCCTTATCCTACTCACTTCTTTGGTCTTCATGGTATGTTTTGGTGTCTTCATATGATGATCTTGGTGCCCTTGCACCACTAATTAGGCCTCCAAATTTTCCATTTTGAAAATATTTCAAAAAAACTCAAGAAGATACCAATTAAGTTATGGTTTTAGAGAGCTTGAATATTTTCAAGGTTTTAGTTCTTCAACCCCTCCGTACAACTCATTCCTATAAAATAGCCTACTTACAAGGGTTTTAAGACTTTAATTGTTGATGGGCCTTACAAAGATTCAAAAGGAACACAAAAAGATTCAAATCCTTTTTAGTTCTTAGAAACTATACCTTTAGATATTTCTATGCATACTCCAATCCTCGATTGGCAAAAACCAATCAAACTACTCCTCTATCCAAACCCTATAACCATCAAGTCACCTTGTCAAGTATGCTTGAATCCACCTAGGGATTGATTCCAAAAATAGAAGACCATTTCATATTGACCCCAAGTTATTTATAGTTCCCTAATAGATTCCTAAAGATTGTTGTGTTCCAACAATTAGAAATTAAATTAAAGCAATTTCTATGATAATTATTGATGCAAAGGAAGGGTGGTTGGTATTAAATACACAATAAAAGTTGCAAACTTAAGAGACTTAGATACTTGTGCCTATCAAAAACTTCAAATTCTTCAAGGAATTAACTTGTTTAAGTCTATCACAATATTCCTAGATACTGACTTGGTTTCTTATTTCTTAAACACCCAATTAACTAGAACAAGGATCTTTAAGACTCTAAGACAATACCATACTTCTATAAATTTAACTTAAATGCACAATACCCTACCTATCAGTCCTACGGCATGCTTGGAATGGGGACAACTTTAGTTTTCCTCAAAATGTTTGACAATCTAAAGACACTTCCTAATACCCAAAGGATTGTATATGGTTACAATAGACCAATAGGATTATACATAACTGTACCCCACATCTAAGCATGACAATTCATCAATTTAATAAGGGACATCACACCTGCTATCCTTATCTGTCCAAACTCACACTAGAGTTGTGAGATTACTACAAATGATCAAATTTCATAAATGATTGATCTCTCAGGCCCTACAACACCACAGTCCTTGAATCTTGACTCAAACCTGATTTGACTAGAGTTCCCTCAAACTCTTACCTCCACACACAAATTTAATATATTATATGTTTTTCCAACATAGGATTCAGTCCATATTCAGATAGAATATTCCCTATTGCGTATGGCTTTCAATTCCAATATATCTTCAACCTGCGATCACTTTTGCACCCCACAAAATTGCATATGCACTATTAGTGAATTATAATCCATGTTAACATTTTCATCCCATGAAGGTTAGGACTCTATGTTCATGGGATGATCCTCATTCTACTTAAGGTGTTACTACAACAACAAATTGAAATCAAGAGTAACTATTTTTAGTCAAGACTGGTACGAAAGCAAGCCTACAATGTTATGAAACATATCAATAAAACATAGTAGTTCATGCATAAAACCTTGTCAAAGTCTTTCAAATACAAACCAATTGATTGGAGATCCAAAGTAATGGAAATCAATTGCAAAGAATAGAGTTTTCTTATTGCTGTCTTTCTCCTCTGTCCATATACCTGACTATCTCTCTTGTAACAGAGACTCAAAACAAAAATATAGAAATGCCTAAAACTAACTCAAAACCAATACAACTATCATCATTTAGTTGAATGGTTTGGTTTTAAAATAGAACAAAATCAAAATAATGTCGACATATATTTTATGGAATCCCTTTAAACAAAAAGACCATTAACCAAATTTTGATCTTTTATGATCACTAACATTCCTAGACTCTAAACACTCCAATGTTATTTGCACTTGGACAATGACAATCCATTAGAATTTCATTTATTCCTATTAAGGATATTACAAATATTTGAATCATTGTATTAGTCTAATTCTTATAACTTTCCAATTAATTCCCTGATTTCCTCTAGTTGTCTTTGTGATCTTCATAAGTAGCACCATTGGCTTGGTTGTGTGTGGGGCTCCTGCACCAACTACTCTACCTAGACTAGTGAACTAGCCAAGAAGAAAAATTTATTTACAACTACTAAAACATAAAATGGGAACTTTATTAATGCACTAAGAAATTACTTGGAATGATTCATCAAACCATGTAATAAAACCACTCATTTAAATTTTAGATCATGATTGTTATCAATATTGAAGAACTTAAATTTTAGATCATGATGTATAATCTGAAACATTTATGATGAATAAAATTTTACAATGTTCAAAAGTTTAACAATAGACATCATTGATTGTGAAAAATACTTGTTCAACTTTTCTAGCCCTAGATTGGTCTTCATGGTGATAACCCTTGTCATCATCATGAGCTTCCCAAGAAGTAGAAAAATATTTTATGGCTACCATGATGACATCAGTTGCACTAGCCACCTCTTAGACATTCACGTCAGGCCTCTGTGATATAAGAGACTCCACCTTTGCACCAACAACTTCTTAGACAATAACGCCATGCCTCTGTGGTATAAGAGACTCCACCTCTACTCTTGTTAGACTGTAATCTAGTGGCATTAAGAATAGTAATTACTCTACAAGAGTTTTCTTCCTATTTGAGGGTTTCTCTAGAATCAAACTTGTTTTTTCATTTTGTGTGTGATAATGCAAGAATGTTTATTTATGGATTTTGAGTTGTTTTCAATTTTAATCCTTGATTGCATAGCATGGAATTTTACATACATTATAGACTAAAAAAAATGCATGCATTTAAACTCAATTCTTTACACTTGAAAATCCAACTTTTTATACTATAGATTTCGAGCCTTGGTTTCAAAAGTCATGTACTACATCTTTCTCCATCTATTTTCAAGTACAATTTTTTTCTATTTTTCTTTATTGAGATGGTTGAAAGCACAACATAGATTGTGCATTAGTACACAGGTATTACCAAGCCCTACCACATGTGGCTCTCTACCTTCCCAAGTGGAACCCACTGTCCTAGGGTCTTTGTCTTTGTCTTTGAGCCAACTAGAACATTTATATTGAAAAAAATACTAGATTTGAAGAATGCTAGTTATTTTGTTGCTTTTTGGGATCATATTGATAATATAAAATATGTTTTGACTTTATGGTACTCATTTTTGTGTTAATGCTCTATAGATAGAGGTGAAGCATCCTGTAAGAAAAAATCTTGTCATCACAAAGAAGTTTTGCTAGCAAAAGATTCTAGTAGTGAGGATTCTTCTTCTAAGGAGGTTGGTCATTTTGTTGCAGATTATTATCTGTAGAATAGAATCATGTTTCAGTGGAATCACAAGCTTATGGAATTTTGATGTTCAATAGTGAACCAATGGTTAATTGAAATGCCTTATCATAGTCACCTCCACTCCATCCATTTGACCTGTATCATAGTCAGTAGTTCCCTTATACGGATACAAATCACAAACATTAAAAATGTTAGATAAACCAATGTCAGCAGGGAGTTCAAGTTTATATGCATTTGTGCCATATTTTTCCAAAATTTTGAAGGGTCCCATCTTCCTCATCATGAGTTTGGTGTATTTTCCCTTGGTACAATCTAAAATTACTTCTTTGTACTTGTCCAATAGCTGCCTTACTTCCTTTGGTCCCACAATCCTTTCATTGGATTTGCCTTCCTTTCCTTTTTCTCCAAGTTTTGGCTTTACTACTATGGCAAAGAAAGGGGTGTTTTCCACCTTGAGGGTCTTGAAAAACTCCTTCTCTCAAACCATCATCACACTAGATGCATGTTGGATCTCCTTCCTATCTTCTGGCAGTGGTCTCATGGTGTACTC
This sequence comes from Cupressus sempervirens, assembly GCA_028749045.1. Lineage (NCBI taxonomy): Eukaryota > Viridiplantae > Streptophyta > Pinopsida > Cupressales > Cupressaceae > Cupressus > Cupressus sempervirens. The sequence continues at coordinate 239,911,750 of CM053786.1, read as the reverse complement.
CTTCCCATTTTTGGAGATGATGTAAACATTGCTCCTTCCATCATGCTTAGGATTGACATCAAATTTCCAAGGCCTACCTAACAATAGGTAACAAGCATCCATTTCTGCAAAATCATAGACAATCTTATCTTTGTACTCCCCTATTTGAAATTGAACATGAACTTGTTCATTTACTATGACCTATTGCTCCTTATTTAGCCATGAAACCTTATAAGGGTTAGGATAAGGCAACTTCTTCAATCCAAGCTTCTCTACCATTTCTATTGAGGCTATATTATCAGTTGAACCAGAATCTACAATAACTTTGCAAACCTTACCTCTTACCTTGCAAAGAGTTCTGAATAATGTCTTTCTTTGGGGAGGTTCTTGTTCTATGACAGTCTTCAATAGGGTTCTATTGAACATTAGAGACTCTCCTCTCTCTGGATCAACATTTCATCTTGCCCCTTGGTCACTTTGTGCATCCTCCTCTTGAGCCAAATGGACTCTCCTATTCCCTTCTTGGTTTTTATTGCCCATTTTCATTTTTTATATTTCTTTATCTCTTTATCAATCTATCTCTCTATCTATACCTCTTTCTATTTGTCTTGCTTTAGTATTCATTTATATGTTTCTTCCTCTTACTACTCCATTTTTAGGTTGCAAACAAATCATATTTCTTTCAACAACAAGTCATTTCATTCAAGAAAGACCATGTCTGACAATATCAACACACAAAAAAATAGGGAGACAATTGCTAGACTATGGTCTAACTTAAAAAGAAAATGTGATGGAAAATGTTATTGTCCTTGTAAAATTTTTAAGGGCTTAAAGACTTGAAGATATCTAATCAAAATAGCTAAGGAACATTGTAGGCAACATGGCCACATTGAAGGGGGAAACAAATATCGTCCATTGGTATGTATTTTAATAATTTATAAATTACATAAGACATGATTTGATAATGACATCATGGTCATGGCTAATATAAGGTCATCATTTTCATATAGGTCAATGCCCCTAAGTTTCATGTTAGGGATCATGACAATTCGAAAAATGTGGATTTCCAAATGAGGGAACATGGAGGTGTGAATATTGAAGTAAAAGGTAATGATACCATGGAAGAAGACCATGATGACAGTGCTATGAAGGCAAACCAATTTTTGAATTTGAATGAACCCAGATGTTCAAATCTGGTCTCCTTGAATTCAGTCTTCATGGTTCTTTGTCTCATTATTACTATCATCCTAGTGAGGTAACACCTTTTCCTTCTTTCTTAGTCTCTTACAGTTCATACGTGTTTAATTTGAATAATTTTTTATTTCCTTGCAAGAAGGGTATGACAAACAAATATAGTTATATAGGCTTTGTTTCCTTTACTTGAACTTGATGTTATGATTTATCATTTGACATTTTATTATTTTAATGTTGAACTTGAAGCATATGATGATACGATGGTATGATCATGATGCTATGATTACAAGTTATGGTGTTTTTGTTTTTTATATGATATTATGGGATGCTATAATCTATATTCATGCTTATAGCCTATATCCATTCATAATATTTCTCCAAATCATCCCTTTGTTGTTGCATCTTTGCTATCAATTTGTTTGCCATATTATATTGAGAGTATGGAGATAAGTAAGATCAAGGCTCATGAACTTCTAGAGCTTACTTTCTCCATGTGGACCTTGTGTGAGTAGACATGCAAAATTTGAAGAAGGATTTAGATGAGCTATACTCTAAACCAATGCCAATCTAAAGTAGATATTTGGCTATGATATCATGACAACCAAAACTCCTTGGTGTAGGCACTGCTATCATTGTACCACTCCAAAATAAGTAGAAATACTGTTGACACACCTTTTGGACCATAGTTGACATCAATGAAAAGTTTGACATTAATGGCAACCCAACATACATATTTTCATCAACACCCCCCTTCGTCATTTATGACAACACTTGTGGACTCTTTACAATGTCATATATACCCCCCCCCCTCCCCCCCCTGCCTTGATATCAAGGACAAAGGGTGTCCTCTAAAACACTCTATGGACTTTATGTTACCATACATTACTCCCTGTAATATGAAAAGTCATATCTATAACTAGACCCACATATCCTTCTTTGCAATTCATGACTTCAATATTTACATTAGCTTCCCCTATCCCTATTGATTCCCCCTTAGGGAATGCACCAAAAATGAATGTAATAGAAATTAAAACTGTATTCCTCATTTGCCAGTGTATATACAAATCCAAAAATGTCTTACCACAAAAGTTGGGTCTTATACATCAGATAATATGCCTTTATACTATGTCTTCAAAAATCCAAAAGTAGATTCCCATGAGGAAATGGTTAAAGACAGAAGCCTATTCTAACATTAAATTCCAAGAAAATATCTTTTGCAATATCAACATTATCTATTTTATGCATTTTCTTCTTAATCTATTATGTACCTTTCGAAACCTAAGATAAAGTCACCATCATTTGATCAATTGCTTCCCTTAATAGAAGAAATTCTTTCTTAATTTGATTTGTTTTCTCTTGTAATATATGTAGCAGAGAATGAAGTTGACTAGTCTACAATAGGAGAGATGTCATTGTCTTCCTCTAAATCATGTGTCCATTAGTAAAATATGGGTTTCAATTGATTCCATTTGTGCTTTGATGTGCTTGGTAGAGTCTTGCCATTTTAAACTATACTTGAATAGATTTGTAGTATTTTTGACACACACTCTAACCTTCTTTAGATTTTCTTGCAACATGGTATGAGCATTAGTACACTTGTTACATCTCTTAACTTTCCTTTTATCATTCATCTTCATTATGACCTCTTATGCTTTTTGTTCAAGTTGTGCAGAGTGATGTTTGAATGAGTCTATTAGTAGTTTCATTTGTTGTTCCAGGGAAAAAGATGCATCAATATGAATGTAAGGCATCATGAATAATCTTCACCACGTCATCAATTAGACCTTTTTTCCTCAACAGTTTCTTTTCTTATCTCCTAAGTTTGAGGAGCTGGTTTGCATCATTCAAGGTCTACTTTAGAATCACATTTATTGTTTTAACAAAATTTACAAGGATACCTATAGTAGTTTTTTTTTTTTCCAATCAAAGGCCAATATGGAACTAGTAGAAGAAAGATAGTAGTAAGGCATAAGATGGCTAATTGCACATAAACTTTATCAATTGACTAAAATTGAAAAGAGGAGTGTCTTTACTTGGTAAACTAGGCTTTATATTCAACAATGATTTATGAAAAGTTTTATTATAAGAAGATGGATGCATTTTAGATTACTCCTCCCCATCATGACATCATTTCTATGCTGAAATCATTTCTTGATGCCACTTGTTTGGTTAAAATATTTTGGTTCAATATTTGAAATACACAAGTAGGTACTTTTTCCAAAAAAATAAAGTTTTTTGGGTTAATTTTATGGTTGAATTGTTATGGGCACCACCATCAGTTTTGTGCCTTTATTTTTCAAGAACATGGTGCTTCTTTGTGTATAAGTTTGAGCTTTTAGAGAAAATCGTTCACTTATAAACATTCCATCAAAGATGATGTATACTGAGGATATGGCTTTTCTAGCTATTAAGTGGAAGTTTCACATTTTTTGAACATTCAAATAACTTTACTTTTATTGATGCAGCTAAACTATGAGTGCCTTTTGTGTTCTTGAAAAATGATAAGCTTTCAAATTTTGTGAAGCCATTACAGATGCAAATGAACTACAACTAGTGAGGTGTCAATTTTTGTTTCTATGGTACAGTTCAATTGCTAGAAATATTTCATCTAGAGGTGTGAATTGATAGATTGTTAACTTTTCATGTCATTTTCTACTTTGGTTGGGTAGTTCTCCTTGCATTTGTAAATCTTGATGCAGTCTTTAGCCTAATGATAGTTTGGTATTACATCTAGGGTGATAACATAGTTGAGTTAAAACTTTGCATTAAAGGAAACATCAAGGGATAATATTTGGATTGTGGATATTTGTAAATTATGTTGGTTTTAGACATAGTTAGATCCTAAGTAGCTTCCCTCTACAATTTGAAGAACTATCATACTATTTTGTTTTGTTTTGTTATGAAAGTGACAAATCAAAACACTATCATTTTTTGGCAAGTTTGTTGGAGACAAGACATAAGAAATTTTGATTCAAAGAAAAACATCTTATGAAATTTGAGTTTTGGACTATGATATTATGGACTATACATAACACTTCTAGTACATAAATCTTTAATGCCCTAAAACATTTTCATTGACGAATGAGGCCAAGGTTGAAAAAATTGAGACTAGGCTAGCCAAGATCTTCCATGAATCTGCCCTGAGCTGATCCTTTAAAAATACCACTTGACCTTCTAGCTCCTTAGTAGTCATTATTATCCAGATGTATGGCATTTTTCTTCTTTGATTCTATCCACAAAGTTACTATGTTCCAAACTTGGTGGTAGGAAAGAGCTAGTAGGCTCAATGTTTGATTGTGTTTTAATATTATGTCATGAATTCTCTTGCCAAGCAATTGATCAACAAGCAACCAAATAAGGGTTTATAGTTATATATACGCTCTTATGATAATGTGATTGGGAGTGTAAGTTTTTTTGTCACATTTATCTATTTGAAAAATAGAGATTAGTTAGTGTTATTAGCTTTCATTCCTGATAAATAATTCTTTCCTAATTTTATTTTTCCCTACAATCTTCACAAGCAATGGTATCTCAAGAACCAAAATTTAGATGGGCTGTGCCAATTATTGCAAAGGCTTTTCTCTCATAGGAGCCTTCTAAACTGCACAAAATTTGATTCTAAAGCATAATTGCTTGGTGGAGACTCAAGATATCATGCACATTTCTTCCTCCTTCCCAGTTTTTTGTATGAAATAAATCATGTGATGAATGAAACAATGGTGTGGAGGTAGAAATGTGCATGATACCGTAAGTCTCATGCACCAAGCAATTATGTTTTAGAATCAAATTTTGTGTAGTTTAGAAGGCTCCTATGAGAGCAAAGTTTTTGCAATAATTGGCACAACCCATCTAAATTTCTACCAAGCTTTGGTCTCAATTTTAAAAAACATGTCTTCCCTTTGCGGTCAAATGTATGGTACCACCATAGAAAATTAAGGGGTCTTGGTCACAATTTTGATGATGGTTGGTCGATTATGCCATCCATGGTATGGCACCACTATAGAAGATTGAAGGGATATTGGTCACAATTTTGATGATAGTTGGTCATTTTTCCCATTGAAGGTTTGGCTTCACTGTTGAAAAAGTCAAGGGGTGTTCATCAAAATTTTGACCAGCAATGGACGCAAATGAGGAAATAAGAGTTTAGGCTAGACTAAGTAAATCAACGAACCTCTCATTGGTAACTCAACCTTTTTAAAGTTGAAATTTTGATGCATAATGATTGTGACAAAAAATTGACAAAAAAAGATTGACAATAGGTTTAGTCATCTATTTGACCAACTCTGGTTAAAATTGCAACCTTTTCTTGTCAAAATTTAGGGCTAAACTTACTAGTGAATTAATGTGTATATCTACAAAAATAGTGGACATATTTTACTCAATGTTTATATCTGCACATGTGGTTTTGAAAGAAAAATTTGGTCACCTCACTCATATTCACCCATATTATAATATCAACAACTTTTGTTGAGTCTTTCCATTACTCCTTGTTTGTCATGAGTTGGGTTTTTTTAATAGGGAAAGTTTGTATTCAATGTAGAGTATGCACATATCAGAGTTGTGACTGTTTATTTCAGTAGTTTGGTATGATTCATTCTAGCAATTGTTTGGATTTCCTTGTGTACATGTATAGCTTTATGTTCAAGCACCCATAGTTAGACATTAATCCAAACATATTACTATTCTATTGATCAAATGTGGTGGTATCAATTTTTACATAAACTATGGACCAAATTTTTCCCCATGTTTTAGATAGTGTCTATCATGAAATGCATAAATGTTGTGGTGTTAATTTTGGGACAATAAACAACTCCACCTTGGATTAACTTACTCCTCAAAAGTCCAAACAATAGGAGTAAAGATTAGAGCTCTTAAGGAAAGCCTTGTCACATAAGAATTCTATAGTATGCATCAAAGATGTGATCGTCAAAACAATAAAAGTAACACCGTCAATGCCCAAGGTTGTAACTATGATGTACAACATGATTGTTCCCTCTAGAGGATTAATGATAAGAGATATTGACATCAAATTAGCCATGAATTCCCACACAAAGTTAGAATGCATTAATCCTTTTTAAATGACTTTTGTAGATGTCTATCATATTTTGCAAATTGCATTTGGGAGTTCAAACTACTTATTGTATAGTAGATGTATATTTTACCCAAGGGATTGTTGCTAGCTATACTAGGCATTACTATGAAGATTTCTAAAATCTTCAAAAAAATTTCTTACAAAATCAACATTAAATATATGTCTATAATCATTTTATAGAGCACTTTTTGATAGATATATTCTCCAAAGGCTCAGGTATTCCTTTCCATTTTTTAAGTTGTATACATAGACCAATGTCTTTGTGGCAATTCTAGCCACTATTGTATGACCAAGGAAAATTACATTTTCTAACTAGGTAATAGTTGATAATGATTGTGAGTCTTATCTTCAACATCTCTTGAATCCTTAAATAGTTACACATAATAGTTCTCATTAGTTTAGCAAGATGCTTGACACCTACTTTTTTTCTAGATATCTCTCTTTTTGTTTAAATCTTATGATGGAAATATTCTTTTACCATATTATCACAATGTCATTAGACCACATTTTGTAATTAATTTTATTGAAACTTCTATGGTTTCTTTATTTTCTTCATTTTCCTTGTCAAAATTGATACCGGAAGACACCTTTATTTTCATCGATCTAATGGAGTTTCTCAATTGAAGGAGAGAATCGAGATTGAGTTTTAGTTGTTCATAGATTAACTATTCCAATTTTACATGTTTGAACTTGAAGGTACTCAAACAATAGTAGTTTGCTAGTTCATGGATTTGTAGAACTAAAACAAATTCACAAGTCCTCTTATGGCTATAGCTTCCATATCCAATTTAGAATCCATTATAAAGAACCTTTTCCCTAATCTAGTTGTGTCATCCCCTATTTTATTTGTTAACACAAAGACATAAATTGTGGGAAACATAAATTGTACAAAAAAAAAACTTATTTACTATTATTTTAATTTTGTTCATATACATGTACAATATCTACTCACTACTACATACTACCCAACCAAAAATGATACAGAGACTTGAAGACTAGTTTTCAAAGGCAAGTGAAATAGGGGGAAGTTGACTTCTAGAATATGTTGCTCTATCTTAAACTTATAAGGAATTTTAAGTAAAATATTTCATTTTCAGAACAAGGAAAAGAATCGAGAACCTGGAATATAGTCACTACAGGTTGATGAAGAAGTGATCAGCAAATAATTCTAGAGTTTGTACACCCCCACCTTGTCAAATTTCCTACAAACATAATGCTACATATATTAGCCATTATTCCTATAAGATGTGTCATCAAACAAATAAAAACCATATTGAAAAGATTGTAAGTGCAATTTTAATAGAAAATTTTGACAAAATAACAAAATTTGATTTTCAAGTACCTCAATCTTTGTGGGTGCATATCTATCAACTACATATCCATAGTTTTCACCCAACAACTTAGTGAAGTTTCATTTTATGCTATCACCAATAAATCCACCTTTGATTGATTTTAAGAACTTGTAAATAGGGGTTGCATTACTACCATTGACCTCAAACTACATCATCGAAGTGCAATACAAACACAAAAGATAAAATGCAATAACTTTATTTACTACTTAAATGAAACTTGAAAAAAATTCAATTATTTTACAATAACATTGCCCCTAAAATACCTAGTAAAGATATCTAATAAGCAATCAAAATATAGCTAATATGCTAACCTTTCCAAAAATGGGAAACTTTGCTATAAAGTGAGTACATGCCACCTCTACAATCTCCACATTAACACATAGTTCCTATATATGATTGTGTTCTTGTACTACATTTATTTTTAAAATTCACTTTAAGGATGCATAAGTTTAGTTCTATCTTCCATTATTCTATAGCAGTATATAAATCAATTTATTTTCAAAGTAGTATATGGATTAGTATCTAGAATAGGTTCCAACTTACATTATTCTATAGTCGTCTAAATCTACTTAATATTTTTTTATTTCTATTTCAATTTGATGTCTAGAAATTTTTTATTACATTCCTTTCCAATTCTTATTCCACTTTACATGATTATTATTAAGTCTATTTAGAATTTCAAAAGATCTTTAAGAAATGATAATAGATCGAATAACATTTTGAACATTTATGTTGATCAATGGGATCTAAATACTAGATGGCTTGTAGTGATTCATTATCTAGGTCTCATTGTAAACAAGATATCATTGCTCATTGTTTTGACGGTAAATATTGTACAGTTTCAAAAGGCAATGTCATTTTTTTTGCATGTTTTTATTGTGTGAAATCAAGCAAGATATAAGGTTTCTTTTATTATTATTTTATTTCCATTTTTCTAGTCCACACTATAACCATGTTTTGTACCTTGGAGTTGGTCAAGAATCAGCAAGTTTTCCTAGACTGACTTTGTGAGTGGTGAATAGGTACTTTCTAAGAGGAATAGACATTTACATCAAAAATGTGGCAAGGAAAATGCTAGAGGCCATTCTCAACCACATCAATATGAATGCTAGGATTCCCTTGTGTTGAAGGATTTCTCAATATAACCAAGTAAGAAAAATTAATTTCTTTGATCTCTAGAGTTGTTCTAGTTTATGGAGTGTGCTGATGAGACTAACTTAAACATCACATACTTAAGAATGGTTTTACTAATACCATGTACAAAAATCAATGCAGGATTGTAAGGAATTTTATGGAGTGAGAAATTTGTTTGACTTGGTAGGGAAATGTCGAAAAATGCAAGACTTTCTAGTGCTTTAGTATCTCAATCATATGGAGGAATTTTTTGTGGAGATATATGAAACAAGGTAAACTCAAATTTAGAGAAGATGTGACAAAGGGAATATAAAACTTCTTGGAAGCATTCAATTCTCTTTTTACTGGGGGAAATATAGGAGAATCTCTCGTTCACCTTACACTTGATTCATAACCACACTAAGTTTTGTTTTTCTCATTTGGAAATGTGATCAGAACATTTTGAAAAGCCTCTATCACACTAATAATTCCCATGCTAAAAAATATTATTCTCTAGTAGATCTTAGCTATGGAGAATGCAACTTCTTGTGTGATGTAGAAGTTTATAGAATGATGTAATAATTTATGTGTTTTTATAAATATAGATATTTTATATTACTTTATGTAAAAAAATTAAGGAAAGGTACTTTTCTCTATTTTAGGAAGCTAAGACCCTAAGGAAGGACAATTAGTAATGGAGGAACAACCAAAACATCAACGTGGACACACTATTTTCTATGAACCAAAATGACATGTATTTCCATGAACTGGTCAAATGGACTAAAAACCAAGCTAGGATCTAGTATAGGTTAATACATTTTTACATTTTTCCATACAAAATGCTAATTTTATCAACAAGAAACTATGATTCTCATTGTTAAGCATGAATTTAGAAAAGTTTATGAAACCACCAATAGAAACGAAACCATCTTCAAGTCTATGACAATTAATCAAATGATGATAATGGTTGTTTTATTTTTCTCTACAATATGATATTCATAAACATGACTAGTATATTTTCCTCTACAATATTTATAATAAAAAGAGTTTCTTTATTAAGTGTCAGTTATTTTTGCTAATATAATGAGATGTCATTACTAGAAGATGCCATGGATGGTGATTAAGTATATTTGTAGTTAGTATAATAAGAGTATATTTTCTTACGGCTCTTAATAACAAGTGCTAACAAAATCTTATAAGTGTTAGTTTGTTTTTGCTAATATAATGAGACATCATTATTGAAAGATACCATGTACAATGATTAAGTATATTTGTAGTCAGTATGATAAGAGTATATTTTCTTATGGCTCTTAATAACAAGTGCTAACAAAATCTTATTCTTGAAAAGTCATTCAATTTTTTCAAGGTATCGACAAGGCACAACTTGGACTCTTTTAGTATAATACACAGATCATTTTCTTATCTTCTTAAAACTATGGTTCCAATTTAAATGACTTTTTCCTATTTTCTTAGAAGATCAATCATATCATTAAATATATTTTTAATCTATGCTTTGAATTATATCTAATATTCATCATCAGAATGAGGAAATAATAAGTATAGATTTGTGGATATGAACCTTACTATTTAGTTATCATTTTTTTCTCATTTTAATGAAAATTCATTGGGAATTAGTTTAAAAATATGGATTATAAATATATATACAATTCAATCCATAAAACTTGCATTGAAATTCCACATCTTTTCTTTAAAATTGTTTGAATGAAATTTTACTTTTTCCAATATTATGTTAGCATTTTCACCACAAATATTTCTATAATCAAAATGAAGAAAGGATTGTGCAAGAGAAGATTGTGACACTAGGAACTACTAGAAACAAAATTTGGAAATTTGACAAACAAAAGAAAGTTAAAGAAATCCCTCCACCTACACTCTCGATGATGAATTTCAATTCTTCGGTAGCTAAGTTTTCTTTGATCCTCACTACAAGTTAGATAAATGAAATATTTTTAATTATTATCTTCATAAATATTTCATTACACGTGTGAAAAATAGAATATCATTAAAGTTTTCTATAAATGTTAATAGATTTTTTATGTGCCCACAAAATTGAATGATTTCAAATGAACCCACTAAAAATTAAATTTTATTGAATGTGAAGACGTTGAACTACATTTCAAAGTGATGACCAAAAGGGTTAGTAGAGAAGAAGAAAAAATAGCCAAATTGTGAATAATCTTTAAAGCATGTGATGTATCTAAGTTGTTGACCTCCTTCATAAAATGTTTATATTTTCAATACAAAACTATGTCCCCTCTCCATAGTTGTAAATTTTCTTTTCACAACTCGTTGGAAGTAGAGATGTAAAGGTATACATATGAATTGCCATATTCCAATTTAGTCAGCCCCAATTTTGTAAATATTTTGTTTGTTCTTTTATTGAATAGATTATCAAATTAGTAGTGCAAAGATTCCCTTAGGTTTCACAAATCAAAGAAATAAGAGGAAAATGATGAGAAATCTACAACTTAGGTGTTGATTTATTGAAAAGATTGCAACCTAGAAGAATGTTCTTAGGAAAGGATGTGGTTAAGTATGTGCATTTGCATGTGCTACAAAGGGCAGGTCTCCATGAGTTTTTGGATCGATTGGATAAGGATTATAGTATCATAATTTTCATTGATTTCCAAAGAGGTTTTGGAGACTTGATCCTAGACAAACTTGATGTAAACCTTCATATAAAACAATGGATTATAATGAATTCTTGTAGGAGATTTGCTCATGATATGTCTGTAAAAGATCTTTTAAAATATTTTCTTGATTTTAGATTGAAGGATTTCATTTTAGTGGATCATAATCCTATTGTATTTCAATGTCATCCTAAAAATGGGATTTCAATGAAGAGGTTCCAAGGTGATTTAAATGATAGAGAGATTTACAAGGTAGTAGACTTTTATCATGTTGCAGCCATGTGCAAGGACATAAGAAAAGATTTTTATACCTACTTGAGTTCACCATCACCATCAAAAAAGAGTAAAAAAATGAAAGGAAGGAGTAAAAGATACCTTTATTTCTAGTGAAGCTAAGAATATTTCTTTTTCGCCTTGGGTATGTTTCTTGTAAATATCCTCCAAGTTCCTCCTTTGTACACATTTTACAAAAAAATTACTTATCAATTTGATGAAACCCTTGCCAAATTAATTATGTGGTAAGAAAAGTTGTAGATTTCTACCACTTAGAGATATCACTCAAAAGGGCCAAAGTTTTAATCCCAAGCAAGTCATTTGGTCAAACAATGAAGGAAGCAACTCAAACCTATCAAACATTTGCAATGGCAACTCAAATTGCAAACCATATGAGAAATTTCATATAAATATAAATTCCTTCCAAACTTGGACTCCAAATCTCCAATGGCAACTCAAAATGCAAACATAAACTTAAATTGTAGAAATGTCATAGGATATCCTCCTTTTCCATATGCATTGCTGAAACAAAACCATAGATAAAAATAACTAGAATTACATGTGCACACTAATAAATTACATCAAGCAAACACAAAGGACATTCCCAAAAAATGCAACTATTTTCTTGATGTTTTTATGAAAATATATAGAAATAAAAATTGAGTGATGGTTTGGTTTTACTGTTATTCATGAGGCTTTTATGAGGCAAGAGGAGTTAGTAAGAAAAAATTGCCCTATTCTTACTTTAGGTTGGCTGCATGGATAGAAGGGCCCAAGGTGTCAAACATTTTGGTCAAAATGAGCTCCAATAGGTCCAGTCCAAGTGGAAAGATCAATCTTTCATGATCTAATAGTGGAGTATTGAAGTGTCATGATAAAGATTAGTTTGCTTGAAGTTCTTGTTACATCTACTTCTATATAAGGGGATTGATCGATGGAAAATGCTACTTATTACCTCAAATGGCTCTCATGCACACAAAGTGCATCCAGCCAACTCCTTCAACCAAAAAAGAAAATGTGATGCCACTTTTTTTCTTTTTTTCTATTGAACCCAATTTAGTTAAAATTTTGACCAAATTGGAACCCCTTATTTGGTCAAAATTTTGACCAAATCAAGCAAAAAAAGAAAAAAAAGGAATTCATAGGCCAATATGACCTTTGGTAAAAAATTTAGATCAAAAAACAAGGGGAAATGTACTAGTAATGCTATCTTTATCATCATTCCTACTTCCAATCAATTTCAAGTTAAGCTTGGTATTTTATGGCTTTCTTCCATGCAAGCAATAGCTTTGCCCATTCTTATATGCATCAAATCTCACCATAATGGAGAAGTTTTCACCATTAATCATTCTCTTTATAGATTGTATCTTCATCTCAACCCTTTCCTTCCTTCAATCAATTAATTATTGAGCTTTTCAAGGAGGTAATAATAGTAATAAATGCAAATGGATAAACATGGTGATTTTGTTCATAATTTATATTATGGTCATCTTTATATAAAAGATACTCTTGATGATGATTCTAAAGAACATGTTGGTTATGATCAATATAAAAATACTAATATGGATTATGATTTTCCTAACATGCTACTTACATAGTTAAAAATCACGCCTCATAACAAGCGCAATGACTCCCACCAGAGTCCTTTCTTAGATCTTATTGTGGTTCCAATTGTTTCAAATTTTGTTCCTCTTGTGAGTCACCCACTTTTCCCTAATATTATAGACCAAGATGTGGGGATGAGGTAGGTGTCACACTTGAAGTGGACTTCTCTATCATCTTAGTCTTCATGTGTTAATGTTGTATTTTACCTTGTCTTGTTCTCTTTGTTATATGTTTTGTCTAGATTGCTTTAGATGATTCTTGTTGCTCTGTTAGTGAAAGATGATAGAGTAATAAAACATGTCGTGTAATGCCCTGCTAGTGAGCCTAAAAGAAATTAACCTATTATGTCACTAAGTTTTCTAAACATTTGTTTTTTGAAAGATTAAAAAATAAGAGATAAGATAGTAGAAGCAATAACTCACATACATACAAAAGAAATGCATTAATAGTTGCATCTCTTAAGAGCTCCATGATGTTGAATCACATATATAAGTTTTATTAAAATTAAATCTGATACATAAAAAGTCCATGTCATAGAATAACCAAAAGGATGAAATCAAATGAATTAATACACAAGTACATAAGATGTCACAAAGCATAACCAAATTGCATAATCATCCTCTATACAATTCACAAGGTGTGAAATTCTAAAAGAATATACATCAAGATAAGATACAATATCTCTTAAGATCTCAAATAATCAAAGTACAGTAAATCATTATATAACCATACAAAAAAATCATGAGATCATAAGAATGGAACAACTACACAAGTACATCCAACAATGGTATAAGAAACACTACCACCCAACCTTGTGGAGCCTAAATGGCCCACTCCCATCATGTTGAGGAGATAATCTCAAGTCCCAAATGAATAGCAATTTGCAAGTTGAAACAAGAATCTAGGTCAAGGAATCCTAATAGCAATCTATCTCAAAGGTACCAAGTACACAAGTAACATCTAAAACTAGAGGCAATAAAGATACGTAGGAAATCTACTATGTAAGTGGGCAAGTGTCATCACATGAGTCAACTCTAAGGTTGCCCTAGCGGCCTCTCTGCACTCTAACCCCCTAGTAACTCTATGCAACATCATTATTCTTTCATACAGACAAGGGATACTAACAAGGCAAGGTCACAACCAAGCATCCTCTATACTGCCACCTAGCCTCTACTAGCACTCAAGGCATGGGCAGGGTAAAAAACTAACTCTTGTTCATTTATTTTAACCCATTTAATGAAATGCTATCACTTATTAATACAACTTACAATGGGTTACCTAGGCAACCTCTTTAGGGCTTTGGTCTCCATTGTAAGCCACTTCCCAACATACACATAGATAAACTACCCTAAACTCATAAAAAAATATATCTCATAAAACTACAATATTCACCTCCGTCCTATACAAGCAATTGGAAAGCACCAATAGATAATTGATTGAAAACCTCAAAGGTTACACCAAGAAAACCACAATACATGAGCTTATAAAAATAACTTGATCTCATCATAGAAACGCATGGATATAGCACATTGGTTGGGAATAAAATAATTGGGACTAAACAACATCACATAAAAGCATCACAAAAAAAACCACTTCCCAAGCCTTTAATAAGCATGCCTATGTGGTCAAACTACTAAGTTTCCCCCAAACCCACCACAAAATAAAACATGACATCTCGACTTGCATTTAAAACAAGTGTAGTTATTTAGTCTTTTTTTAGATTTTTATTTATTATTTATTTTAAATATAATTCCATAAAAATTGACTTGCATCAAATTCAAGTTTACATTTCATAATTGTTTCATGGTTGGATAGAGGTTATCAATCATGCAATATTATCATGTTATTAATTTAAATAATCTTAAATCATGAATGATTTAATTAATAACATAAATGTATATTATTAGATTAAATTTTAATATCAATTTCATTTCTAAAATATTAATTTGACTTCTATTTAAGTCTAAAATTAATACTTACTTTTCCTTTAATTCATCATGCAACTCGAGATAACTCAAATTTGAAATTATAATTATAATTAAACTATTTACAATTTATCTCATAATATTTAAATATTCATAACTAGATGATTATATAGTGTACTCCACTATATCTTCTCTTAAAATATAACTAAATTACAATTATTTATTTATTAATTTCTCTCTTGCATTAATAAATTTAAACTCATTTATATGCAACTAATAGTTGAACTAAACTTAAAATTCTTTAATACCAACATCCACTTTATAACCAAATGAGTAGTATTAATTTAATTTTTGAAATTAATATATAATAATATTTATTTTTTTAAAAATACATTTTTTTAATTTTTAGAATTAATAAATAATTTCTAAAAAAAGGTTTTTCTTAAAATAATAAATCAAAAAATTGAATTTTTGGAATTAATAAATATTCATTATTAAAAAAATTGAAAATTGAATTTTCAAAATTAATAAATAATCATAAAAAATAATAAATAATAAATCCAAAAATTGAATTTTCAGAATTAATAAATAATCATTTAAAAAGTTGTTTTAATTTTTTTGTAAATAAATAAATCTACAAACTATATTATATTTTTGTAAAATAAGAATAAACATACAATTAATATTTTCCCACGCATTTGACCTCTCAAATCATGCAACCATAATATAATTAATTTTTATATCTAATATATTTGTTTTCACATAAAAAAAGTTTTTTTTTAATAAATAATTCTGAAAACTATATAATATTTTTATAAAATAAAAATAAATAAATAATTAGTATTTTTACATGCATGTGATCTCTCAAATCATGCAACCATAATATACTTAGTTTTCTATATTTAGTATATTTATTTTCACATGCATGTATAAAATTAGCTACAACATGCTTTCCACTCAATTAATATTTTGTTTTTCCAATAAATTTTGCAATTAAATTATTTTAGATATAAGAAGAATATTTATCTTTATTTAGAAAATTCATGATAATCACATGACAAATTTAAATTTCAAATCCTAGTTGTTCAATTTCTTGTTTTCTTCCAATTTTCTATAATCGAGTTAGAAAGGGTTTTAAAAGAATACAATCATAATAATTTTCAAAAAAATTCTACAGTTTTCCTCAGTCATGTTTTCTTGATTAATAATTTTTCCTTTTCAAAATCTACAACATAATTCTTTATCCAAAGGTTAATTTACAATAAATTAATAAGCATTATGCAAGCACCCAAGAAGACACAAAGTAGACAGATCTTTCAATAAAATTCTACAGCAGGTTTTCAAACCCTACCTCAAAACAACAACTAAAATATGAGACAACCTATGAATGCATTCAAATCCAAACCCTCCGAAACTTTCAACAATTCTTTTGCTCCGATTCCAAATTTTGCTCCCCAAAATCTATATCTAGAGAAATGAGATCTAATCTCCTAATAAAGAATTTATCCTCCCAGGGTCTTTGTTTTACAAACATGCAAAAGCCTCTTCTTTTATTATTTTAATTTCATGTGCAAAATTTTTGCTTTTTAATCAAAATAAAATTTGTTTAATTTATTCTCTCTTTTTTATTCAATCACAAGACATATTTAATAGTATATTTTTAATTTTTAATAATGATAATATTTAGAGTTCATTAATTAAAATGAAACTCCTAAATTAATTATTATTAAATTAAATAAATATTATTACACCAAAAATAGAACTTTAATTAAATCTTTTAAATTAATTCTTCTATTTAATTAATTTCTCAATTAATTAAATATAATTAAAAATTGATTTTTTCTTTATAACTTTTTTGTTAAATTAAATTATGTAATTATCTTCTTATTTGATTTAATTATAACTAAAATTCACAACAAATCCACAAATTTGAATAAGAAAAACCTATCTAAAAGATAAAGTACAAATTCAAGCTCAAGGATCAAAATCTTTAATTCACGTGACTTTGACGAATTTGGAAGAGTGAATAACTCAAATACCTATCCCACTTTCTAGGACAATTGACTTAGAGTTAGGAGTTGGACTCAAGAACCATCTCCCCTCTTTACCATTGAGATATTGTGATAGGGCACGCTCATCCTAACAATTCAGGGAAGGCAATGCCTAGTACCTACAATCTACATAAAATCTAAACATGTACATATGCATATAAATCTACACTAAACAGACAATGGTGGGGAGTGGTACATTGTATAGATCTTAACTAGCAAGTGACTACGACTCCCTCCCTCAACCACATCAGAAACATCAGACATAAAGTAAAAGATACATGTACACCATACACATGCAAGTATGAGATAAGTAACCATAGAACCACATATAAATCACTCATATAACTATAGTTACAAAAGCAATGAAAACACTATATGAAATATGCAAGGCATCATTATCGAAAGAATAACCATGAACACATGAAATAATCAAGTATCAAGAAGCTCATCAAATATATAAACTACATATGAAATAACATCAATCAAATGAGGTAACCAAGCACCACTAAATAATAACACATAACCATAAAAGTTGGCCTAAAAGAATATGACCATATAACAAAAAAAACAAAAAACTAGGGGTAGGCACTACATGTCATACATCTTCCTCTATTTGTCTCTCTCTTATTCTGTATGTCATTACATGTTATTTTGTATAACTTCTATTACTTGTGTATGTTCCCTTGTATAGTTTACTTGGATGCTTGAGACATGGTAGCATCAATTCTTTTTGGTCTTTGTGTTGTTGGTCCAAGAAAAATTCTTCTTTGTATCTCTTAAATGTTTTTCCTCCATTATGTTGTAGTTTTACTTCCTTTTGGGAATGATAAAATTTCATACTTGGTATAATATTAAATATTGTCCCCAAAGTTAGTGGACTCTCTCTCTCTCTCTCTCTCTCTCTCTCTCTCTCTCTCTCTCTCTCTCTCTCACACACACACACACACACACACACACACACATCTTGCTTTGTTTTCATGCCCAAAAACTAGTATAAAAGGAAGCTTAGGCACCTCAATTTAACATCATGAGATATCCATAATCATTATAGAAATCTCATGTGAAAGCTCAAGCATTTAAGGCATTCAAATATTCAATTATCCTTTGTAAGAATTCCCTCTTCAAGATCCTACAATTTGTTGGCCATTAGGGGAGGAGATATACATTGATGCATATTTACATCCATGATGTGGTTTTAGTAGATCCATTGCATTTGTGAATTTTTTTACAACCCTCATTGCAATTTTGACATCTACAACACAAAATCTTTGTGAATCCTTTTTGACAAAGTTTTCTAGAAGAAAGGTGAATATTTATATTTGTCTTTATTTTCTTTATAAATTTACATTTCAAATTCAAGGTTTATTCCTCAATTTAAGGCTTAACCAAATCAATCCCTTATCCACCCAAAACAAAAGCCAATTTTTACTATGTGTGAGAGTGGGATAGTTGAATTACAACCAAAGATCTAGAAACTACTCATTGAAACACTTCTAAAGAAGTTGGATTGACCTTACCATTATGTCCCGAGAAGAATTACATCTTTTGTTAAAGTGTTTGGATGCTTTACTCTATGTTGACATCTTCTTGAAGCCTTGAAAAAATACATTTTTGGGGGTTTTCTATTTTGATCACAAATATGTAGTTGAAAGTTTTTTTTGGTTTAGATCTATAATTTGGAGTGAAAGGAAATATTCCTTGACAAATTCCAAGGTGATCACTTTATCATTCATTTCACTTTTTAGTATAGACATATATTCATATCTTAATCAAGTTGGTTGCATATATTTAGTACCTAAATTGATCTTTCCCTTCACATGAAACCAATTAGTTCAATTTCATATTTGACACTTACACATCTTTAATCAAACTTTATATTAGATGAAAGAGGACTTTCTTACATACTTCCTTCATATAATTTGGGTTTAGAATTGGCATCCTTTTATCCTCTTGAGTTATTCTAGTCTAACTTGAGTTATATTGAGATTTATGTTTAGAAGTCCCTCTTTCTCTGGTCTTGAATGTTAGTGTGAAGTGGAGGCCTTATCCTATTGATCACTTATATTTGTTCACTAAATAGATCAAAATTAAACAAGATGCAAAGTTTATAGGAATCAAGCTAGATGAGATGGATGCAGAGATCACTAGAGGGGTGACAGTGAAGTGTTAGGAGCGATTGGGGGTGATGGAGGTGGTGGTGGTGGTAGTGGTAGGGATAGAGGTAGAAATAATAGAAGGCAATGGTGGCGAGGCCAAGAGGACTAGAATGAGATTTATTCCTCCTTGATGAGATCTAAGACTATTACTTACAATTTCCTAGTTATGATAGAGACAACAATAGAAATGACAATAGGAGCACAAATAGGGTGCTTTGACTAGAGAAATTCACCATGTCATCCACCTCATGGTCCACCTAGTACACATGTATGTTGCATGTGCTAGATGTTAGTAGGAGCATGAGAATCTTAGAGTGTGTATGTTTACCTTGGAGGCATAGTTAGAAAAAATGGATCATTGAGTAAAGGAGGTGACTACGGAGAGGGATCATGCCTAGGATGTAACTTCTTATCAAGGTTAGAGAGCAACATATTATTATATATTTTACATTGGTGTTGCTCAAGAAATAGTTAGGGCTCTATTACATTTTTACATTTATAGCACAATCAAAAGGTGTTGTGCCTAATCCTCCTACTAGAGTAGTGGCTCCTCCCCCTCCCTCTCATGCTAATCCAAAGGGTGGGAATGATTCATGACTTGATATCTCCCATTTTGTATATTGATCCACCCATGTGTATTAACACATTGATTTTATATTATGATTCATTGATACATTCTTATGTACTTGGTCTCACTGATATATTGATGTAGATCTATCTTGACTCCATAATGTACTTGATGATTATTAACATGCATATATTAACAAGAATAAATAAACTATGAATAAATATAACCTTTCTATTTTTTTTAATATAAAAAACACGATTCACAAATCTCATACAATAACTATGTAACACTTGTGCACCAAGTGACATAACAATGGTCGATGATGGTTACAACAATGCATCATTACAACCCTAAGACAATTGATAAAAGAATAAAATTATAGATTAAATAAATCAAATTACCATATAATTGAATTACCAAAAACTTACATTAAGTAAAGAGTAAGAAGTGTTAGCCACTTCCCAACTTATGTCTATAGTGATAAGTCATGAGTATAGGAAGATTGTCCACTAAGGTAATAGTATCAAGAAAGGAATGTCCATTATATCATAGTAGCATAGAAAAAACTAATTAAGGTGGGCACATGTATTAATAATCTTTAAGGGTTCGCTTGAGAGCTTAATATTGAAAAAGAATTCACTTAACACGATTAAGCCAACATTAGTTGAGGACAAGAAACCTTGGGTAGGGAGGACTGTAATGTCTTATTTTTGAAATATGATTTGGTTAGAAGTAATAATAAAACTAAAATAAAATAAAATAAATTTATTATAACTAAAATTCAAACAATTTTAATGAAGGGTGAAATGAAGAGTTGTGTCTCTCTCAAATGTGAAATATAAAAAGGAGAAGACTTTATTTCAAAGGTATAAAGAGGAAGGAAAAAAGAATGGAGCATGTGAATTAGGAAAGAGTTTATTATAGAACAAGAAAAAAAAAGGAAGAAAATAAGAAAGTAACACCAAAAAAGATTTGAGGGGTTGAACTCTTTCAAAGGGTGGTAATTATGAGCGATTGTGACTATTTTGAAGGATAGACATTATGAAGGATTATAACCTTTCGAATGGTGGTAATTGTGAAAAGTTGTGACCCTTGTAAATGGAAGACATAATAAAGAGGCATGAAACTCCCTCATTAGAAGACATAAAGGGGAGGGAGTTGCATTTGAGGAGTCCACCCAAAGGAAATGTACTATTCTTATAAGGCAAGAATAAAGTGTGGTTTTTTAATTCTTATGAAAGGTGGTAACCCTTTCACCAATGAAGTATAAAGGATAAGCATTTCCAACTATTTAAGGATCACTTATGAGTCAACAAAAGCAATCATCAATTACCAAATCAATCAAGAAATCATTCTAATGAATATAAATTTAGTGAATCATTGTTCATCAATATATTAAGCCAACATTCATTAAATCATTAATCAACAATCATCTAATAAACAATCACTTAATTGTCACCCACCAAGAATCGTAGAATCAAAGGAAAATTTTCAATCAATAATTCATTCAACAAAAATCCATGAAGAATTAGAAAAAGAATGATCAATGAAATTAACCATAAATGGAATATATGTTAGAAACAATAGTCCATCAAGATAACTGAGAGGGGGGTGGAGGGTGGGTGAATTAGTCATCCAACAATTAAAACACTTATCTTCTTTAAACAAACTTAAACATTCAACAAAAGTAAATAGCAACCATACAAAGATGCAAATAAATAATTACACTAGATATGTTGACTAAGGAAACCCTTGATCAAAGGGAAAATCCTAGTGAGAATGATGCCCACAAGATGATGTACTAATATAAATATTCCTTCTTAGAGGATGGACCCTGTTAGGAGCCTATTACAAAGTTTAGTACAATGAGTCCCTATTAGGAGACTTTGAATCCATGATAGGAGATTCCAACCCTATTAGGAGTTGTGATATAAAGTATGCAAGATGAGCTCACTTCCCAACCATGCAATTTCAACTACAAGAAGAGCTCACTACTCAAACAAGTAATTTATTGTTATTTTCTTCTTTCCTTGATCTTTCCTCTATCCTATCAACTAGGCCAATCATTGTCAGACCTTTTAGACCAAGTCACAAAACTTAGATCCAAATACCAAACCTCAGATCACTCAACAAAACATCAACAATGAAGTTTCCTTCACTTTTGCATTGCTATGCTGAACTTTGCATTTCATACTCTTTGTTGCTTTTTGAACATTCAAAATTCACTTATATCCATACCATGATAAAGGAAAATATCCTTCCTTTATGCCAAGTCTAGTAAAAAATTCATTGAGTCGGCTATTAGTCTTCTCAATTAATTATTATAGGACCTCATTAAAAATGTGTTACACTTAGCAATAACACAAATCTTCTACCTTGCAACTTGAATAACTTTTCATACATGCAAAATTATGAAAAGCAAGATTAGCCACATCATCCTCAGCATGTCTTCTCTATGTCCTTAACCTCGATCCTCAAGATATCAATTCTACTAAGAGATATAACAAGTTTACTAGAACATGCCTCTGTAAACTCTATCTCAGAACAAATATCACCAAAACTTACATAACTTCTTCTAGACTTATCCCTTCTGCTTCCAACATTAACTACATATGCTAGATATTCAAAAGTATCTCCCATAACCTTAGGTGGTTAGAACATGCTCAACTAGCCATCTGTATTAACCTAATCTTTCCACTATTCTTATGGAGGACATCAAAAATGCTATGCTGACATCAATGACAAACTCAGTCATGAATGTAACATATCATAATCAAACCAATCTTTCAACAATCTCTCCAATCTTCCAACAATCTCCCCCTTTGGCATTGATGGCAACATAGATGGAAAACATCTAGTTCCAAGAATACCAACAAAAGACTGTCCATCTTCAAATAGTTTTCATCAATTATACTCCCCCATTGATATACCTCAATGTGTTCTATACCAAACTATTATTTTACATATTGTGCTTATGCTGAACATCTTCCTCAGCATACTACCAAAATTTTCTTCTTAGTATAATGTTTTCCTACAATACCTCTCCCCATTTAACATAATGTTTTTCATGCCAAACTTCTCCCTCATTGACATCAATGTCAAAGGTTTATGTAGCCAATATCTTTGCATCAAAACTCTGCAATCAACTAATACCTATTCAGCTCGAGTGTCAAAAGACACTATTAACAACAATATCAATCAAGAGTCCTAGATGACTCTGTTCATCTCAAATACACCCCCATACAAGAAGCATCAAAATCCATTCCAAACAAATAATGGTGCTCTATTACCCTAGATTGATGCATTCTTGCATCTTCTACTCTGATGTAGGAAGGGGAACAACCCCAAGCATACCTCGCAAATACTCAAAAGTCTCTTTGGGAAGAGGCTTAGTGAATATATCTACAATCTGCTCTTTTGTGCTTACATACTCCAATTTGATTTCTTTTTCTACAACTTTTTCTCTCAACATATGATACTTAATAGAAATGTGCTTAGTCATCGAATGCAACACTGGATTCTTAGACATATTATCGTGCTTGTGTTGTCACAATATATAACAACAGGTTCCTTGATTTCTATCCTTATATCCTTCAACATCTATTTCATCCAAATAACTTGATTGCAATTATTTGTTGCTGCAACCTACTCTGCTTTTGTTCTACTTTGAGATGTACAATCCTACTTCTTACTTAACTAAGAAACCAATCTTCCTCCAATAAAGAAGGCTCCTTGGCTATCTAATCTTAAACATTTAATCTTCATACCAGATTCATTCTCAAATCTATTCTTGAATATCTTGAACTTGTCAATTTCCTCATATTTCTCTTTAACAAATGCAACCCACATCATTCTAGAAAAATCATCAACTAGAATCATAAAATACCTTTCACAATAAAATCCTCTAGTCCTTATAGGACCACTGAGATCTATGTGTACAATCTCCATTCATTGTAATGGTTAACTTTTTGCTAGGAAAAGAAGTTTTGTTATGTTTTGCCAAAACACACTCCTTGCAAATTGTGTTGGTAGGCTTTACAATCTTCAGCCAATCTCTAACAGCAAGCATTTTACTTGTTCTCACAATACTATCAAAGTTCATATGACAAAATCTCTTATGTCATAATCAACTGTCATCTACCTTTGCAACCAAGCATGTCATTTCACTAGGATTCAACTAAAATACATTACCTCTAGATCTGCTTCATGTTCCAATTACCTTTCCATCTTTATCTCTGATCATGCATGTCTTTTCTAAGAATTGCAACTAATAAACTTTGTCTACTAGTTGTCCAACATTCAAAAGATTGTGCTTTAAACCATCAACAAAGTATACATCCTTAGTATTAGTTTTATCATCAAGAGTTATAGGTCCAATACCTTTTTCTTGGTATGTTGCATTGTTTCCAACTCTGAAAATTCCCCCATCCTGACTTTTGAAGTCAACAAACTTGTTCATGTCACTAGTCATATGATGTGAGCAATCACTATCAATTATCCAATTAGATTTCTTTTGAACTTGTGATACCAAACCTACCTTCTCTGGAATTTCTTCTTTAATTGCCACAGATCCAATTTCATCATCACTAGTACTCAATGCTTGTTCATTAGAATCATAATCTTCATTTGCGTATAGACAATCTCTATCTTTTCTATGTTTATGATTTCTCTTATACTTTTTCTCCCTTTTAGGACACTTAGATGCATAATGACCATATTCATCACAAGTCCAACATCTAAAGATTTTTTTATCTCCTTTTTCTCTTCTTACCAGAAGGGCTACTGCTTCATCAATCTTTCTATCTTTTTCGGATCTATTGCTACTAGCAAAATCTCCTCTAGCACTTGTGCTCCTTGATAAGTTAGGTTGAATACTTAAGGCACTGAAAGTTGTCTCTATTTTGGTCAATTCTCTAGACTATCTAAGTTCATTCTCAATTGTTTCAAGTCTTCAAAGCAATGTCTCCTTTGTGAAATCTTTGGTGCATGATATCAACAACTGTATCATTTGAACTGCTAACTTGAATGGTGGTGTTAGAGTCTTGAATATGTTCCATATAACTTCATCATCATCCTTGGTTCCCCCTTGAGCTTTAATACCTGCAGTAATTTCTGATATCCTAGGGATTATGCCAGAGGGAAAACCTCGATAGGAATTATGCCCACAAAATTATGTACTAATATAAATATTCCTTGTTAGAGGATGGACCCTGTTGGGAGTCTATTACAACATTTTTTACAATGAGTCCCTATTAGAAGACTTTGAGTCCCTATTAGGAGTTGTGATATAAAGTATGCAAGATAAGCTCATTGCCCAACCATGCAATTTCAAATACAAGAAGAGCTCATTACTCAAACAAGTAATTTAATATTATTTTCTTCTTTCCTTTATCTTTTCTTTGTCCTATCAACTAAACCAATCACTATCAAACCTTGTAGACCAGGTCATGAGCCTCAGATCCAAATACCAAACCTTGGATCACTCAACAAAACCTCGGCAATGAAGTTTCCTTCACTTTTGCACTGCTCTGCTTAACTTTGCATTCCATACTCTCTATTGCTTTCCAAACATTCACAACTCACATATATTCATATAATGATAAAGGAAAATATCCTTCCTTTATACCAAGTCCATTAAACAATTCCTTGAGTCGGTTATTAGTCCTCAATTAATTATTATAGGACCTTATTAAGAACATGTTACACTTAGTGATAACACAAATATTCCACCTTGCAACTTGAATAACTTTTCATACACACAAAATTATGATGAAAAAGCTTAGCCACGTCATCCTTAACCTGTCTTCTCCATGTCCTCAACCTTGATCCTCAAGATATCAACTTCGCTAAGAGATATAACAAGTTTACTAGAACATGCCTCTATAAACTCTATCTCAGAACAGATATCACCAAAACTTACATAACTTCTTCTAGACTTATCCTTTATGCTTCCAACATTAAATACATATGCTAGATACTCAGAACTATCTCCCATAACCTTGTTTGGTTATCAAGCTCAACTAGTTGTCTGTATCAACTTGATCTTTTCGATGTTCTTACGGAAGACATCAAACATGCTATGTTGACATCAATGACAAACTCAGTCATGAATGTAACATATCATCATCAAACTAATCTTCCAACAATAGAACTCATAACTAAATTAATATTAGTAGCAGTGCTAATGAGAGACAATGTTGATAGATACGTGGAAATATATATTTGTGCATATGTGTTCATGTAGAAATACTTGCTAAAATTATTTAGTCTTAATGTTTTTTCTAATATAAACATGTAGTAGATGATTTGTATGATAGTCCCTTTTGACTTTATAGGGGTTGCAAATAATATGGAAGGCCAACCTTCGTAGTTCATAAGACCCAAGTATGCTACCTCAATATAAAGGTTGCATTTGTAGACCAAGAGTCTTAAGGAATCCTTGGGCTTTAGATCCCATCAAGTATACCACCACAAGATAAATGATATTCTTGGAAGCCAAGGGGCTTAGTGTACCCTTGGGCTTAAGCTCCCATCAAGTGCAATGCCCCTAGATTTCATGGAGGACTAGTATTCTATGCTTATAGGCCAAGAAGTAGAATGAAAGACTAGCATTTTTTGCTTTTACGATACAAGGGCAACCAACCTTAAGACTACGGTTTGCAAATGTTTCAAAGAATTCCTAATGAGACTGTTATGGGAACCTAGTTTGAAAAGGCAATGAATTACATAAATTTCAATATGAATGATGTTTATCAATACCATGGTGTCTACTAATAATTATTATGTTACATGATGTTATATATCATGATTCAACATCAATTCTCAACGACCAATATAGTTTGCATGAACTATGCTAGGTTTTCTCTTATAAATGGCATTTCAATTGGTAAATGCATTCTTAAATGTTCTATTTTCTTATTCTAGTTGAAATTGTGATTTTGGAGAAAAATATAGTGATATCACAAAAATGCATGTTAGATCTTGATTCATATATGATGGAAATCGGTAATATGCTCAACAAACTTAGTGATATGTGTTTTTCAAGAACGTAACTTATTATTGAATCTGAGTTTTTATAATTTTTGGGTTGCCAAGATATTTCCTGATCTAAGTTTTTCAACTATAACCAAAATAAAGAAAAATAAGTTGCCTCAAAACTTTGACAATGGCTAAAAGCTAAACTAAAATGTAAGTCGATGCCATCCATCCATACATGCTCCCATGCTTGTAACCTCGCATGGACCTTGGCATGTAGTACCCTCTCTAGATATGGAAAGTGTAAACAATTTAACATGGAATATTTAAATTAACTATAAATAATATAACATATCATATTTGGATAAATATTTTGTGACTTATTTATTCTTTATAGTTTTAAAATCTCCATATTACGATTCACTAAAGAAATTGAGTATTTAAATTAATTCACAGAGGAGTTAACTTTATTTGGTTCTAATGGGCAATAATATTTAAAATGCATTGAATACAATAAAAATTATTTTAAAATTTAAATATCTTTGAATTTAGAAATTATAAATTAGTACATATTTATATGTATTATTTTATATAATTATACACATACTTTAGTAAGAAAATTATATTTACTTATATGTATCTATTTTATAATATAATTATACACATATTTGTAGGAAAATTATATTCTATACACCTTAAAATAAATTAATCTTGTTTTTACAATCAAAGAAATATTAAATTATTAAAAACTATTAATTACATAAATTTGGGAAGTGTATTTTTTAAGCTATTATATAGTTATATATTACTCAAATTTTAACTTTAATTGAAACCATATCCTTTATCCAAACTAACCCTTACTCTTATTTGTATTAGTACTTGTTGGTAGGCTAAGTACTATTGTGACAATTTGTGGATTTCATACATCAACTAGTGATCAAAATTAAATGCATCCACCAATCACAATTTACAATCTTTTCAAATTTTTTACAATTTTTTAATTTATACAGTATAAAGAAAAGATTCTTAACTTTATAAATTTTTTAAATTATTTGTTATTCCTTTGATTGGTTAAAGAGATTTGAGTCTTATATGGGACCATTTGATAGCATTTTTTTAATAATGTACCTCTTGCTTATATATTATAATAATATATTATTATAATTTTTTTTGAATTATAAATCGATTGATCAGGAAAAGAAAAGAAAAGATTACAAAAAGGAGAGACGAGAAGCATCACCCTACCAAGTCCACTAAAACAAGTAACTACTAACTATATACAACCATCATAATATAGCAGCTTTTTGAATGCATAATACAAAAAAAAGGAGAAGCAATAGCCAATGAAGAACATCGCTGTGATGATCAACCCAAGAGGTCCATCCTTGATCCCCCTCCATCTAGACAATTTTTTTCCTTTCCAAGACATGTGCGAAGAGTTCTAGCTAATAAAAAAAGGGCCTCTAATTTCTCTGATTTCATTAATGAGCTTTTTAAGAGCATTGTCAAAAGCATCCTAGTTATTAGCTATACTGGCCCATTGGAGACCATTCTTCATTTCATAAATAAATATGGTAGTGTGGCCATCACGAAGAATTCTTTCCAACTTTCCTCTTTCAAGCCACATTACACAACAAACATGTGAGATGATTTTAAAAGATATGAGTTTTTTAGAAAACCTCGTAATAACTCTTCCATTACCTTGAAATTTTTCCTCATTTCTAAACTTCCAAATGAACCAAAGGATTTATGATGAGAGAATATTCTAGAAAAGGTTAGCATCTTTTTTAAGACCAAGAATAGAACCTGCAATAATATCAAATGTAAAAACATTTTGAGTTAAAGATAAACCAAAAAGCTACTAAATTTCTCTAGCAAAAGAACATTCAAAGAAAATATGTCTCATACTTTCAAGCATGTTACAAATAGCGCAAGTATCACAGGCACCAAGATTAGTTTTTAGAGGCAATCTATCCAACATCAGCTACCACCTAAAACATTTAATTTTGGGAGGGATAGAAGATTTCCAGCATTTGCTAAAGATTTTCTGCTATATGGGGGTATCAAAATTAACATACCATAAAGAGTTCAGATGATTCAAGATTTGAAGATTTTTATTGAGAATCTTATATATGTCTTTGGACTTAACTCTAGGAAGGAGGGAACCAATTATCCCAATGAAAAGGTGAGGTATCTATGAGAGTCCACATCCGTGAACCAAGGAAGATTAAGAGAGGAAGATGCACTTTTAATCATATTAAAAGTTCTTTTATGAGAAATATGGATATCAAAATTGCTACTAAGCATTTGCCAACTAATAAGATTATCATTATTGAGAATGTCCATAAAACACTTGATACCTTTATTCTACCAATATCTAGTAGAACATCCTTGAGTAAGGGCAAGAGGTTTTCTGTTGTGGTGAAGGTTCCACCAAATTGATCATTCACCATGAAGAGAATTGTAATTATCAAATCTAGAGTTATAGATGAATCCACAAATGTGCTCCCGAGCCTTCCAAATAGATTTGAAGATCAAAGTACCCTTAACTGAAACTAGGAAGGAACCAACCACAAGATCGCTAAAGGGGAGATTCTTCCAAGTTTTGGCTTGCTTGGGGACACCTCCCTGAATATTATTTCTAATGAGAACTTTCCATGGTTCCTAACCATCAAGGGCCTGGAATAAGGTTTTAGAATTGAGGTATTGATAAAGTAAGATTTAATAATTTTAATATAAAATAGATTTTTAAACAATTATATTCTCTCTCTCTCTCTCTCTCTCTCTCTCTCTCTCTCTCTCTCTCTCTCTCTATATATATATATATATATATATATATATATATATATATATAATATAAACATATAAAATTTATAACATGCATTATTTTAATTTTATCTAAATATGTTTAATATAATATATGAAATATTATAATATTTTTTAAAATGATTTATGCATTATAGATATAGTTATATCATGCATTATACATTTATTTATATCGTGATATACTCTTATAATTTTAAATAAATATAAATTAATAGTTTATATTTTAACCATATATATATCTATGATTTTACATTATATTTTTTTGAAATATTTAAAACTAAATATATTTAATATCTATAATAATAAAATAAGTGTTTTATTTTATTTATAAATACTTAGCCATTATGTGGCACTTGTCTAGAACATGTTGTATCTTAGTTGAGTGGAAACCTAGACTATTTAATCAAATCTTAGTTGAGTGAAAACCTAAACTATTTAATCAATATAAAAATTAATTTGTTTGGACAATAAACTTTAATTTTATTTTTTAGATTGATTAATAGAGAACAACGAAAGTAGAGGGAGATGGTGTGAATGTGTTAATAAAAACTCATTATAATAATAAAAGTTAATATTAGTTGTATGAATGCAAATAATTAATATTTATTTTGTATAAAAAATTAAGTAATAACATTAATTTTGAAATTTTCATATAATATATAATATATTTATTTTAAGATATATAGAATATAGTATGTGTATAATTATATTAAAAAAAATTTAGTTGTGTCACAATTTTGGCGAAGGATTCCAAGCGAATATTTTAATTACAAGACTACCGGAAGGTTAACACTCATACTAGTAGCAATGAAATTTGGGATGGAATTTACGGAATCAGGTTCTTCCGAGCAGGTGGTTCAGACATTTTTAAAAGTGGGAAGGATGATGTAACTGGGCTTTGCCGGCGTGGCCCTTCTAGACATCAATTCTTTATGCTTGAATATTTATTAGTAACTGTTGTCTAGAGCTGTGTAATTGATCATTTAGTTCCTTTCCTCATTTTTACTATTTTCAGTTTGTTTTAGAAGGGCGTGTTACTATTTTGGAAGTTATAGTCTGCTATTTTGGATGAGAATAGCTACATTTATTACAATGAAATCACTCAGCAGCATTCTCCTGTGTGTCTGTGCTGGTTCCGTATTCTAGAGTAACAAATAAATAGTGTTAATATGGTGAATAAAAATAGAGTATTTCTCATTTGCGGCTATGTTTTGTTTCATTTATTGCTGGTACAGGCAGTTTCAGAAAATTTTCTGGATAATAAATCCCCCTTCAAGTAAGCACTGGGAAAATTTAGAGAGGACTGACCACATTTGGATAGGGATTGATCTAGAAGAGGCATCCTCCCAGATGTATGGGAAAGCCAGCCACTGCCCTTAGTTGTAGAATTTCTATCAACAATGGCCAGAAACCCATTCACTAGCTATAAGCTAGTGCCACATTGAACTCTGGGACATTTAGATTCTCCACATTATATTAGATTCTAGTAATGATTCCTCGGTGGACTCATTCGAACTTGAAAATCGGTATAGTTAAAACTCCTTGTACTAGTATCTGTGGTCTATGGTTTTCATGTTAAAATGTCCAAGTTGCCGATACGAATGTGGATGTGGATGCGTTTGGATGCATGTGTGTGTGCACACACCCAAAGAAATGCCAGAAATATACAGATTAAATCATTTGATAGTATGATGCATTTGGATGAGGTTACCAAAATGTTCCGAATCATGCAAATTATCTGATCTATAATATACAGTCAGTGCACCTATTTTCAGTTGCATGTATTTAAAGTTACATGTGTTTAAATACATGTATTTAAAATTACTGGTATGGTGTTGCTGAAACAAAAAGGAAAAAAATTAGTGGATCTTATGAAGATGATGTGGCATTTTAGCACTAATCACTTAAGAAGTTCCAAATGTGTGTTTCTGATGATTTAACTTTTAAATCCTCAAGTTGAGAAAACTTATAAGCATTATTATTGTGATATGGTGTATCTTCATAGGTTGGTACCTTTTACAATTGCAAGTTGCATCTACCGCTAGTGGTTATACTTATTTCCACGTAAATAGGGTCAATGTATTAGTACCTAATAGTGAGATTCTCAGAAAAATTGCACCCCAAGAATAATTATTTCCTGGTAGTTACAAATTTTTAAGTTGCTTTTTGGTCCAAAAAAACGTCAGATTGGGCCTTTATTTGCGCGGAGGTGTCCTGATTCCTTGGAAATGCGATCAGTAAGCACATCCAGGGCATTTGGATGCACTCTGGATGCTACTGGATGCGCTTCGAGCATCCAGAGTGCATCTAGATGCCCTAGATGCACTTCCTGTGTGCATCCACAGGGCATCCTGATGCACTTTCACACCAGAACTCCCCTGCCTCCGCCTCCGGGAAGGGATGCTACGCATCAGCAAGTGAGTAAAATTTTAATAATTTAATTTGTTGAACATTCCAAGAAATACAACAGAAAATATATACTGCTTGAGCTTTCCACTGTTAGGCTTACTGAAAGGCTCAAGACTACAATGAAATCCCTGAAATGAAACAAATTTCAGAAGGATTTCTTGAATATGGATTGCAGAAAAAGAAATCCCAATCAAAGGTGGCAGAACTAAAGATTCTAATTTCTACAGATGGTGGATTTTTATCTTGCAAAAAAATTGGTACTTCTTCATCTAATACCTTGCTCAAAATATTTTAAGGGGAGATTTTTATTTCAGTTTGCTTCAGAAAAGGATGCACCATGTAAAGGAGTGAGTCCTTCGGAATGGGGTGAATTACTTTCTGTCAAGCAAATTGTATGCAAAAATTTAACTTTCTACTGGCTACTATATTTAGTTTACACAAATAATAATGAAGAAATTTGCAATGCATTTGAACTTTGGACATCTCTATGAGTCATTAATCAATTCAAATTCTTTTGAGGATATTCTCCATTCTTATGATCAACTCTTACCCTTGAATTTAAAGCAACTGCAACTAATGCAAAACAAATATACATGGCATATATCCACCATGCCTCGCATATGCTCACACCATAATTTTGGTTCACCTTCAATATGATTAGAATACCTTCGGCCTTGTTAATGATAAAATGATATTAATCTATATGAAAACCAGTGCAAATGCCTCTTGTTAAGTGTTTAGCATTTCTTATTGTAAGAATAAAAGAAATTCATGTCTATTTAAGGCATTGATTAACCTATAGTAGATCATTTAAACTGTTTGCATCTTGCACTTCACATGAAATACAATGGGGTCTTCTAATTTCTCTTTATTAAAAATAGAATTACTGAGGAACTAGAATAATCTCAATTTTCAATAATTACTTCTTACACATGAAATTGGACCACTAAGGTAAATGTAATAGAATAGAGTACTTTTGTTTATTCCCAATACATATAGGACCAATGGGATAGAGAAAAGCTTTTGCAGGGGACGTTTCTGTAGTTAATATATTATGTGCATAATTGTTGCAAGCAGATTTCCTGTCATTTACATGAAATATATCTGCAGTACATACATAAAGTCTCTATGCTTGTATACCGAGCTTGTAAACTATTGAAATTAACTAACTCTACAGTAGGTGTGTTGCAACAAGTACAGCACTTACATATGATGTAGGATCTCGGTAACCTGACTATTTCAAATTTCAAAACATAATAGATGCTGTGCAATTTTTGGATGTGTCTGAAGAAGGGGACCATCCTATTAAAATTGAGCCTTGATAATTAAATAAACACTCATTTTAAATTTTGTCATACTTCAATTTTACTCTTCATCTTCCATGGTTAGATTTTCGTTGTAGCCTTCCATTAACCTAGTCAACCCCCTTCCTAATCTCTCCAGAATTATATCTTCACTTTTCCCATCCTTTCCTTCAGAGAAGAACTGCATTGTGCCACTTTTTATTAACTTCCTTTCTTCATATTTATTAGTCTTGGCATGTACTACATCTCCACTTTGCATCATCATAGCCATGACATGTTTTTCCCGCAAAATATGAATAAAAATTTGATCGCCTTCTACATTTTTTGAGTGGTTCACAAGCGTGGTGTTGAAAATCTCCTTGCCATCTCTTAAAGTTCTTAACTCTATGCCCACTGAAGTAATCCCATGGTTAAACCTCACCATAAAGCATAATATAATGCCTGAACATTGTCCATTATTATCCAATGCAACATAGAATAGATCATGCCCATTAACTTCCATCTTGTGTTGTAAGCATTCTGGAACATTATTTGCAGAAAAGCTGAATAACTCTAGACAAGGAGTCTCCTGTAATTCCAACAGCAGATTATGATTATTAGTATACAAGACATTCTCAAAAAAAATTCTTTTCATAAATTATCTTGGGCATATATCAATCAAAATGGAAGACATAGATTTGCACTTGTGTACATCGGTTCTTGGCCTAAAGAATCGAAGCACAATCTTTGGTAACATGCCCACCATCCATACCGGATGCCAACAATGGATTTTGGTATATCATTCAAGGTCCTACACTGTATTCCTAGTGCCACTCCAAGATATTAAGGTCATTAGCTCAAATCAGAGAATTTCTAGTCATAATCAAAGTGTGCTGAGATATTTTTATCCCATATTTCAGGTGGATGTTGTAAAAGATAAGTTGACTAGGAATGTTATGTCGTCAATCTATGTTTTCCTGTAAGATTCTAAAATAAGTAGCTAAATTATGTAATTATGGTATAGATGGTGCTGTTATCATATAAACAATACAGAGGAAAATGAGAGATACCTTGATTAACTGTTGGTGATTCAAAGGTGAGTATTTTGCCCCAGCCAATCTACAATCAATAAGATGCAACCTTCTTAAGGATTTCAGCCCTTCCACTCCTTGAATATGCTTAACACTCCTACATTCTGATAGAGAAAGCTCTTGCAATGATTCCAAGGATCGAAAGTCAGGCAATTCAAACAGTTCCCTGCAGTTCTGTATGCTTAGAATCTTTAGCCTTATCATACCTGACATGTTTGAGATTTTCCTTAGTCCAGAGCAGTCTTGAATATATACTTCAATGAGCTTCTTTGGAAGATGTGGAAGTTCCAAAATCTCTGTGCAGTGATGTAGGTAGAGTTTTCTGAGCCGCAAAAGTGAGCCAAAAGTTGGTGGCAAAGTGGACATTTTGTATGATTTAAGATGCAGGATTTCTAAAGATAAAAACTCTCCCATTTGTTCTGGTAGAGGACAACCACCTTCTTTTAGATGCTTTAAAGATGTAAGTCCAGAAAAACTAGCTGGAAGAACAGCTAGGCTGTAATTTTTTTCCATTTCTAGAGTCCTTAAACAAGAAAGTTTCCCAATGTTCTGTGGAAGTTTACATAGGTTGTAGCATTCATTGAGCAGCAAGTCTTCTAAATGGACCAGATTTCCCAATTCCTCAGGAAGTTGAAATAAAGAAGTGCAGTGATTGAGATTTAGATGTTGCAAGCAATTAAGTTGACCTATTGATATAGGAAAGCTCCTTATGGCTTCACAATTACTTAGAATCAATCTTTTCATGCAACCAAGGTTCCGTAGCTTTTCTTCTAGGATGATTCTCTTGCAACCAGCCATATCTAACTGGCATAAGCTTTTGAGCTTGTATATTGAATTAGGGAGAGCTTGCAAATTAGAGCAATCATGTATATCCAGATGCTGCAGGCATCTCAATTCACCTATCTGCTGAGGAAGGCTTTTTAAATGATGGCAACCATGAAGAGACAAGAACTCCAAGTGGGACAGCCACCTCAACGATTCAGGTAAATTCTTTAAGGGAGTTCTATCCAATTTGAGCTTTCTGAGAACCCTTAATTCTTCAAATGAATCAGGTAACTTTCTTATGCTGTGACAATCAGATAGAAGTAGCACCTCCAGAGAACTGAGGCCGGCTACACTGATGGGAAGTTGGCTTATCTTGTAGCAGTTTGATAGATCCAGATACTTAAGCTCTGTTAGAAGTCCAATGGACTCAGGTAAATCCCTTAACTCTTTACAGCCACAGAGCTCAAGTTGTATGAGTGATGTATGATTA
Organism: Cupressus sempervirens; assembly: GCA_028749045.1. NCBI lineage: Eukaryota > Viridiplantae > Streptophyta > Pinopsida > Cupressales > Cupressaceae > Cupressus > Cupressus sempervirens. The sequence goes on along the minus strand of CM053786.1, from coordinate 239,875,952 downwards.
GCCAAATCTGGAAGCACCCGGAGACTTGTGCAGCCATTTAGTTTGAGTACTCTAAGATTTTTCGGCCCCTGCAAATAGAGTAAAATCAATATTTAGGGATTCATTGAGAAGGTATACAGATTTATTTCTTTCTGGGTGTTGTAAAAGCCTCTCTGCAATTACTAATCCCTTGAAAATTTTCAAGCACCAATAAAAGGATCTGTTCCTATATTGAATCATTTTTTTCCTCAACCCACCATCCAATGAAAGGAACTTACCTCCATGTTTAATTGTTCTGGCCACACTGTCTCAATGTCTCTACTGAAGCTTAAATCTAGTACAACTAGATGCCTCATATTCCATTCACAGGGAAATAATTTTAGAGGGCAGTTTTCCCATCTCAGCCATTTTAAATCTGGAGGCATTTGTCCGAAGTCTCCTTCAATCAAAGCTCCATCCAGCCATAACAATTGCAAATTACACATCTTTTGCAAATTCTGAGTTTGCAGCCGAACATCTTGCTGAAGGTAGGTAAGACATCTAACCCTTTCTGTCCCCTGATGAGAATTCAGTTGATAAGTATATTAGCATCAATATCAACATCCAATGAGGCTGTAGAAAATAAGGTACAACTACTTTCCTCAATGGCATACCAGTTAAACACACTGCAAAAATCTGATGCAAAGGGAAACAAGAGATACATCTCATATATCTTGATGACAGCATTAGGAAGCTCAAAGTCTTTTTGTTCCTAAGCTAAGCTCAAAGAATTAAATGAGATCAGGTGAAAGAATAATGAAGTAGAGGAGATTTAAAGCACCACCTTTCCTTGCAAAATGACCACTTCAGCCTCTTCTGTTTTCCACAATCGGCTACGCTTGCCTGGTTCCGTTGATTCCTCTGCTACAATAGCTCTTCCCATGTCCCTAAATTCACTATGCATCACAAATCTATCAGCTTCATCTAGTCTAATGAGTGATTTCAGTTTCATTTTTGTTAGCCCTACATTGGGACGCAAATGACTAGCTTCCCAAAAGCTGATGACACTTTCCTTCTTTCTTCCAATGAATAAACAAGCCATGTCTAAAAACATCTCTTTCTGTTCAGACTTGAGGCCATCACAGATAAGTCTAAGAATAGCATACTTATCATGATGACTTGAATAGTTTAGTACGTCAATGGCTTGATTCCAATATCTTAGATTTCTACTATACAAATGAGCACCCAGAACTTCCAGTGAAAATGGCAGCTTATTACAAATATCAACAGCTTTGCATGATAAGTCTTTATAAGATTCTTTCGGTTTATCTCTCATGAAAGCATGCCAGCAAAAAAATTGAAGAGCATGTTCCTTATCCAGTCCCTGCATTTCATATGCAAAATCAAAATGTTTGTTCTTTATTATGTTGGGGTTGGTCATTGTTACAAGAACTCTGCTACCTGGTCCAAACCAATCACCTCGTAATGCCTCCAACTGTTTGCAATCATCTACATATTCCAGAATAACAAGGGCCTTGATGGACCTCAAACGGTCTTTCATCAAGATCTTTCCATGAGCCTCATCATTAACTTTATCCTTAAACTTGACAAGGTCTTTCAATATTTGACGCTGCATCTTAGCTACACCATTTGTATGCTGGGCTTTATGACGGATATCATATACAACACAAGTGGCATCAAATTTGAGATAAATATGATTGTGGATGGCCTTTGCTAGGGAGGTTTTTCCCACGCCACCCTTTCCATAAATGCAAACAGTGAGAACGTCATTCGCATCAGAATCTAAGTAAAGCATCTTTATAATTTTGCTCATGTGTTCTTTCATACTGATGAGGACATACTTTGAAATTCTAAGGGGTTCGTTTCTGATCACATAGGGTATTGCTTCTGAGGGCTCTTCTTCTAAGGGATCAGGCAGAACTTCCTCCACTGTGACTGAGGTCACCTTTTGTTCTAAGGTCTTGAAAACATCTTGGACTACAAGCTTCACAAGTCCCCCTTCAAATCTGTAAGATAGATGACTTAGTAAACTAAGAGATTGTTCAGCTTTTCAAATTGTAATAATTTATGCGTGTTATAATGGGAAACAGCTATTTTAGACTAGTAATGATCTGCATATACTCTTCAATTTGAGGATCTCAGAAATTGTGATCCTTAGTAATGTATAAAACTTGAAAGACAACAAATTCGTGAAAAACTGGGATGAAAAGCCCAATTTTGTTGTTTGCTAGATTTAATGCAGACTATGATAGTGCAAGGTAAGAAATTTCAGCTAAATAATGATGAATTAGAAGGATTCATCTGAAAGGAAAAAGCAAACTAAAAATTGTTTATGATATGGGTCGGAATTTTGTGTACTTCTGTAAATGTAAAGACATACTAAATGAGATCACAGAAAAAAAACTACAGAGCTATGGAAGGGGAAGATGATTTTATAATGATGAAGAAAGAATTTTTCAAAATACTGACAGACAAACTTATTCTTGTCAATGCTGCTAGAGATATGATATTCGCCATCAGATTAATAAGTCTCCTTCAGAAAGTAGTCCTCAAATTTCATCTTCGTTTTTAGCTATTGAACTCAAATGCAGTTGTCCAAATAATATGTTGTCTGACTAACTCAAAATTCATATTATCAAACTATCTTAAAATTCTACGTAGAGCATGTACAAAATTTGTCTTCTGCATAAATCATATAAAAAAATTCCTAGAAAAAGAAGCAAATATCAGACATACCCTGCCGTGTCATCTGTACACCAGCCAGAGAAGGAGGAAGCTTTTGACAGAGCGTTTTTCCACACCATAATCCTTTCCTTTGTGTATCTTCTTTTCTTTTCCTTAAAAGCCTTGGCAAAGACTCCCCTATCAGGATTTCTTATATCTGATGGCTTCACATGATAGAATAAGGGTATAATTATACCATTTGATTTACACATATGGACTACCTCATCCAGGCACCAGTGGGACTCCGCAAATTTCTTGGAAAAAATAGGAATGAGGATAGCACTGTTTCTAATTGCCTCTTGAAGAGTTGAGCTGATCTCGTCCCCCCTTTGCAGCTTTTGGCTATCCAGGAACACATTAACGCCTGCATTTTCCAGTGAAGCATTGAGGTGATCTACAAATTTTCTTCTTAGGGGATTCCCACGAAAACATAGGAAAACATCATACTTCTTGGATGCGCAGGACAGAATTGCATGCGATGGATTATATCTTTCCAGTGACATAATGTTTCTGCCAAATTACAGCCGGGTTGCACTTTTTTATTTTGCTCTCGCCAGTTTCTCCCAGAAGGCAGTGCAAATACTATTGCCTGACATGTAGAGGTGAGGGTACTGATATTTTGTTATTTACAAAGATGCCTGATAATAATCTGGGTGGCAAAATTGGAAGTGTACTCTTCTTAAGGCTGGGGTATTTCTTCTCATCTTTAGGTCCAATCTAGATGTTGGAAATTATTGGTCTTTACTCTTGGCCAGGTGGGGGCAATTCCTTGTTGTGAGCTTGTAGTATGAAAGCTCTTTCACTCTTAAAAGGTGTACCTACTGCTATTTCTCATTGAAAAGAAACTTGGTCTTTAGCTTGATAAGATTGGGGTGATTTCTCTGCCTACTTGAGTTAGAGAGAGTGGGCTTTTCCTCTTTGAAAAGGTGATATCTAAAATCTCAGAGCTAGAGACTGTCGGGCTTCTACTCTTTTCAAGGCTGGAATGATTTCATCTTTCATCATTGAAACCCCTGAGTATGAGACTATCAGGTTTTACAATATGCAACTCTAGGGCGAATCGTCCTGTTGACTGTTCTATGCAATTTCTAGTTTGAATACCATTGGGATTATAACTTGGCAATTCTATCAGGCATATATTTGATAATTGGGCACTTAATTTTTCCGAAGACCCGGGTGATTCTTCAGCCTTACTAATATGTAAATGAGTTATAGAGTCATAGACTACCTGTTAGTCTTTCACCTGAAGCAGGTTCGCAAGAGTATGAAGCTATATTCTTATGAATACTAGGATGACTCTTGACCTGCTCTTTTTTAGGATGAATTGATCCCTTCTGCAGTGATCACCTTTCTCAGTCCTGTTAAGAAACAGAAAGAAACAAATGTGCGAACGATCAGAAAGAGAGGAAAAAAATGCCCACAAATGACCAGAGCACATCAAACGGGAAGGAAATCTACACCTACCTCAAAATAAACTGGTATTCTAATCATCTCTAACCAGATGCAAAATGTTAAAAATAGAACTTTTGTCGATAACATTCGAAAGAAACTAGCTGAAAACAATCCACATTTGATACAGTTATCCACACCAGATGTGTTAATTAGTCGGGCAATATGAATGACGTTAAACAAGTGTAAGAAATGTATTCACATCACAAATAGTCTGTCAATAAAGAATTCACACACAACCCATATCAAAATGGAGCGTCTGGGAGCTCCGAACCTCTTAAATTCAGAACTAGACCGAAAAACAAAGGAAAGTAGACAAACCAGGTCTATTTTGTAGTCAAGAAGCCTAGGAAGACCCACATAGAGAAAACAGCAAAAAACAGATCAGTTCATCGGAGTAAAACTATTATCATGCCACCCGAACAGCATTATGCTTTATAGTCCTGACTCGATTGCTGAGAATAGCAATGACATAATTATGATACCAAAGTGGGACATTAGGAATATTCATGGAAACCTAATGCAATCTCAATAAACTACTTCCACAGGCTATAGACCCACCGAACCCGCTAAATATAACACTTACTCGGAATCTTCCTGCTTAAAAAGAATACCTCAGAAAATATAATATTTTTATCACAGATCATCGGGGAATCAGTATTGACAATCAGTTTGGCGCCAACGCTGTAGAAGTAGTTTTCGACAATTCTATTAAAAACTATAATATAATGACCAAAGAAATTGTTTATAATTTTGAATTTTCCAGGTAGGAGGCGGCATTTTTATTGCAATCTCCTGAGAAGTCTTCATCACCGTTTTCTTCTTAATCGAAATTATATCGGTTTATCGAAGAAATCGCCTGTCATGTTCAACGAAGGTCAAGGTATCGCCCTAACTTAATTAGAAGTTTTTGCTGGTTCGCCTGCATTTTAAAATAGAATCAACAGTTCAGATAAAACAAGCAAAAGAAATGGTCAAAGTAAGTATTTTATTATCTTAATGTGTCACAGAGGTTTGTAAGCTTGTTGGATCTTCATGCAAATTTAATTTGTATTTACAGTTGAATTTCCTCTACACATCACTACAACAGCCATAAACACCCTAATTTAATTAGAAGTTTTTGCTGGTTCGCCTGCATTTTAAAATAGAATCAACAGTTCAAATAAAACAAGCAAAAGAAATGGTCAAAGTAAGTATTTTATTATCTTAATGTGTCACAGAGTTTTGTAAGCTTGTTGGATCTTCATACAAATTTAATTTGTATTTACAGTTGAATTTCCTCTACACATCACTACAACAGCCATAAACACCAACAGTTTAAAGACAAAATCCTTCTCATATATGCCGATCTTTGATCATTGGTAAAAGATATGGCATGTCCTCATCGATCAAGGACGACTTCTGATAATGATCTTTGCTTTCCCATGAGATCAACTGTCAGGAATGGAATTGAGGAAGGATCAACAAAATTTTGTTTTTACCAGTGTTAACAAATGTTAACTACCTTTCTCAGTATATACTATTGCAATCACTTGTGGTTAACAAGTGATTAATATTTTCCATTTCAATTTTTTTTTTTTTTACCTTTTTTTTTTTCTAATGTTTATATGTCAAATTTATAGCTGGTGAAGTTGAATGGCTCACAAAGAGCCCACACACACACATATGAACCATATTAAACATATTAAATAACTAAAACTTGCTACTGGACTATAAGTTTTAAAGTATCGGGTACCTAAAACTTGTTACTGGATGACCCCCATCAAAAAAATAAAACTATAAGTTTTAAAATCATTAAAATTATTTTAATTGATAGATATATTTAAAGGTCTAGGCACACACACACATATAAAAATATGAACCATATTAAACATATTAAATAACTAAAACTATTTTAAAGTATCGGGTACCTAAAACTTGTTATTGGATGACCTCCATCAAAAAAATAAAACTATAAGTTTTAAAATCATTAAAATCATTTTAATTGACAGATATATTTAAAGGTCTAGGCACACACATATATATATATTAAAATATGAACCATATTAAACATATTAAATAACTTCTGATAATTAATACACTAAAATAAAACTAAATTAATTATTTCACATATTAAATTAAAACTAAGTTAAATTACATATAAAGTTAAACTTAGTTAAATTAAACATATTACAAATATATTTTTAATATATCTACTTAATTAAAACTTAATTAAGCTATAAGAAAATACGTGCCACTATGTGACACCTATTTTATATATGATATCACATTTTTTTGCATTTTTGTAATTAAATTATATTTTAATATATATGATAAAATAGTTTAAAATATTTCCTTCTTATTTTGATTGTAACACATTTTTAACATTGATGAACCAATAAATGAGGAAAATAATAGATTTTCAAATCAATTACAACATCAAGTCTTTTGAGTGGATAATTAATTAATCACCCATCAAATTCAAAAAGACCAATTTCACTTTTAAAAGAGGAAAATCAATTCATAAAATCATAAAATGAAATAAAAAGAAAAATATAAAGACAAAAGTTGAAAATAAATGCAACATTTAATAAATCAACAAAAACCATTTATCCTCTCAAAAGTGAAATCCCCTCTTTTTTTGGAACTTAAAAGAATTAAAAATTCTTATTTATCCTCACAAACCAAGTCTGTTGGACTGTTCCTCTTAGGGTCTTATGAGATATTTTTAGTTTCACCATTGCCCCCAGTAAAAGATAAACCCTAGATCTTTACCCCAACCCTTTGTTGAAATCCTACAAATAGAAGGGAAAAAAAGAGCAAAGGGACCCAAGTTTTATGCATTTATACTATAGGCATATTTAGAGCTATCATCCATTTAACATTATTGTTGTAGAGAATTAATGGCATTCTAGTGTCATTTTAGCATCATTCTAGCATTTATTTAGCATTACTTAGCATTGTTTTAGTCATATTCATGCTCATATCTTAGTATTTTACTGTTATTAACTTCATATAATTCACATTTTCATATAGACCTCATATAGACTTTCATAGATCTGCATCAATAACATAGTCCCATTCTAGAATTATCACTAAGATGTTGGTCTGAGAGCAATATTAGCAGTTGTAGTTAGGAAAGCATGAGATTTTCATAGTCTTTATTTAATAGTTATTTCTTGGGTCTAGATTAGTTCATTGTTATTATAGTTGCACTTTGCACTAAAGTCTCATGAATACATGATTCCACCATGTACAAATTGGCACCCACCACGGGGCTTCGTTTTACAACCTCATTGATCTTTAACTTTTCATTCTAATCTTTGAACTTCCTTGTAGATCTGTGTGTTACTCTTATTTCTTATGTAGATCTGACTAGTTACAGGTTTTACACCATTTAGGAAGACTCATGACAGGAACAATAACCTTTCAAAGATGCTCCTAAACACACGAATATTGGATCTAAGATTTTTCTAACATTCTAGTGCTCATGAATACTATTTCAATGCTTCTGAATTATTTATTACACATTTGAAGTGTTATGTAACACATTTGCATTATTTTGTAGCACATTTACCATATCTTTTAACACATTTACATGCTCATTTAGTGCTTTTAACTGATATTATAACAAGTTTGAACAGTTTTGTAACACATATGTGTAGTTCTATAGCGCATTTGATCAAAGTTATAAACTGTCATATTTAACTTACAAATCTGATTTTTGGCTATTTATAGGCCTCTTCTAAATCAAACAGGGACTCCTAGATCAATGAAATTGTAAATAAGGGAATGAAGACAATAAAAAATGTGCCTAGCCTTTGCTAGTGTTGAATCAAGTAGGCCTAAAACCCCTATCAATTAGATTGCGGCATTTCAAAGTTCACAACCTAACTTAAGTAAGAAGTTTGATTTCTCTAATGGGTATGTGCACCAAGTTGTGCCAAAAAGGTGACACCATTTTTTTTTCTAATTTTCAATAACATGTACGTGCTATAGCACGCATGCACTATGGCTTGGGTAACCCGAGCCATAGCGCGTACGCATTTTTAAAAAAACCTAATTGTTATAAATGGGCTGCATACCCATAGCCCATTCATTTTAACCTTTTTTTCCTACTTCTTGCTACAACGTGTAAGTGGATTGCATTCAAACAAGTTTTTTGCCACCCGCCTTGCCAATATTGGTCCTCACCATTGAAGATTGAGATTACAAGCATGCCGTATGTTATCTAATATTCTTTTTGCATTGTTTGATATTTTTTTATATAGTTTTGTAGGCTTTTTTTTCAATTTTTTTAAAAATTGTTTATTTATTTAGATTTTAATTGATTTCTTATTAGGAAATGTCAATAATAGACCAGCAAATCCCCAAGAAAGTCAAAACCAAAACACTCAAGATGATCAAAACCAAAACCCTCCATAAGAAGAACAACAAATTTCACAACTTGAGCCAATTGCAAGACCTCCTCCTGGCACACAAGAAAATATAATAAATGAAATAGAAAGAGGCAAAATTGAATTAGAAGGACTCATTGGTCGATTGAAACAATGTGGACAAACCAATCCAATGAGAGCTCAATTGGCATCGTCCCTCGAATCCATTAAGACCCACATAGCTAATGTTAGTGGTCAGTTAGATGTTTGGCAGGTTAAGAGGGAAGAACAAAAAAGATATTATGCAAATAAATTATCATATCAAGATGTTTAAAATAAAAAAAAGATATACGAAAACGTAGAATATGTGCATAATTTAGAAAACCTAGTGAACAAGATACTGTTAGAGAGGGTACTAAATGGTTCCCTATCCATTGGTGCATACACGATGCTATTAGAAATAATTTTTTGAATAGATGGTGAATGGTTTTTCATGTCCCTCCTTGCAATAATCATGAGGTCCCCATGTATTTCTTAAGGAAATTGTATTGTGGTTTTGTCCTTAGGGAGATCCCCAATTATTTTCATATATTAGACTCTTAGGGTAGAGGTCGGGGGTCATCATTTGAGAGGTTGGGGGCACATCATGACCCTAATGTAGTTAGGGTACCTGTGGTCAAGCCACAAGGTGAGCATGTGACTATTCCTTCAGTTGTGAAGGAACATGTAGAGGCCAACAATCTAGGGACTATTAGAGCTTTGACATAGACCCTCATTCATTGCACAAGTCCATTAATTGAGGAGGAGCTTCTATACGTCGCGGTCACATGTGCACATCATGCGGATCCTTATGCACATTTGGTAGTCATGTTAAAGATGGTGCAGATGATGGGCTAGTGACTGATCAGTTCTTGAATGAGACATTTGACATTGACACACAGGTAAATTACAATTATAATAAACTAATTTGATCACATTTCATATGTATAGTAAATGTCTAATTAATTAGCATGTATTGACATTGTTCAAAATTCAAGGTTAGAGTGTTGGCAGGCCTAGTAGCGATCCCCCGACCCCATTTTTTGCCCTCTCGACGAGTCCGGAGGTATGTATCAATTTAATCATTTAAATGAATACATATATTTATTAAGTAATCATATGAAGGATTGACAAAAAAATTTATGCATGTGCATTAGTTCTCTATAGGACTGTCGACATTCACTATAGAAAGAATTTTCTTGGTTTTACTTGTTGTTTATAATAGTTAGTATCAAAATTTCTAATGTTATTTATAAGTGATTATATTGATTCAATTGTTGTAGGGTCTTGTCACACCTGATCGTCCACGAGCCTTTGAGGTGGACTTGTAGAGCGACTATATGATAGCGGTAAGAAAATAATTAAATTTGTGTGTACATATATTTGATTTCAATGTATAATAATTATGATTCATATCTACTTTGTTTGTATTAGCTCAAGTTAGAGAAGAGTCTCAACAAGAAGATAAGCGAGTGTGTGAGGAGGACCCCATCATCACCACCGTCTCTCTCCACATGATGACTGAAGGCCTCTAGAGATTTTTTTCCTTCCCCTCGTGAGAAGGAGAATATATAGTTGATAGATATGTACATGTATAGGCATCAACGAACATATATGTTGGATTTTATGTCAGTGGACATATTCGATATACATTTCATGTATATATGACATTTTATATTTGATGTATGACATTTATTTGATACATGACATTATTAGATTTATGACATTATTGGTTAATATATGATATGTTTGTTCATGTATGACATTATTGGTTATCATCATATATTATTTGTTTGTTAATGTACATGACATTATTGGTTATCATTTTATATTATATGTTTGTTCATGTATGACATTAAATTAGATATGTTCATGTATGACATTAAATTCAATACAAAATCAGTTTGAAACTTTGATAGAATATTGATTAACAATGAACTTTATCACTGTTTAAGCATAAGTTTATCATTTCCAATATGTCATAGTCATATGATGTATGATCTTGTTCATGTTTAAAGTTTTCCTTCTCTGTCATTTGTTTATCAAGCTTAATTCAATACCTAATCAGTTTAAATTTTTGATACAATATTGATCAGTGATAAACTTTATCAGTGTTAAATCCAAAAATTTATCATTCGCAAGTTATGTCATTGTCATATTGATTTATGATCTTCTTGTTCATGTTTAAAGCCTGCTTTCTATGTTATGCATCTAAACATTTATCATAAATTATTATTACAAAAATATAACAAATCTGAAAATGAAAACAATACATTACATTAATTCCAAGGTTTAGTTATGATGCAGAGCCTAATAGGATTCTCAAAGTTTCATTAATTCCATATGTTAAATCTGTCATCATAGAATACCAATTGTAATGGGCACTCACTTGTATTCCAATGAATATATTTCCCTATATGCACAATTGGTCAATGTTGTACCTTATAGAAGATAGAATTTTATAGGTAGAATTACTCAATCTTGTACTACACTAGATAAGATGTTCTCTATTACGCATAATGTTTAGCTTTGGCATTGTTTATAAGAGTGTTTCAAGGTTGGTAACCACTTCAACATCCTTTGCATGGTTTAGAGGTAATGTCACTGTGGCAAAGGCTTATGCAAGGGAATGAGCCTTGTGATTTTGGTATTTACACAGAAGCAAAACTTGCTTCTTTAACTCCTTACACTCAACTCTTCATTGAACTTAATCTCATAGTACTGAGAAGAGCTACTACAAATTCCTAGGAGCCAAGGGACCCTAAACCTATGCTACATTTTCTAGAGACATAGGAGAAGTTACTACATGCTTGAGTACTTCATAACATTTTGGATTATATAGTGACACCCAAATTAATAACAACAATAGATAATTGGGATCCTCATAGGGAGACTATGCCAATAGATGCATGGTTACATCCTTGGCTTCCATTTTTGGGCCAGTGTATGGAGCCTTTATATCCAACCATTCGTTATAAGTTGGGGAATGTACACGTAGGTTTCGTATGGCTCATTAAGTGCATCACTTCTTGAGATTTTACTTCAACCCAAGATCATGTCATCTTTTCCATATTTTTCCTTATTTATGAGTTGGGGATGGGAGTGTCAATAATGTCATAAAGTCCTCCAAAAGTATCCCCAACAAACTTTTGACTAGCTTGGTCTCATTTAATAGCCATCGGTCAACAATTGGAGCTCAACATGAATCCATTAACCAATCCAAATGAATTTGACCAACTAAATATATATAAGTAACACTTCCTTATGATTATAAAATGATTAAAATTACACACAAGTATTTGTTTTACTTTTATTCTATTTAGTATTGATACTAACTTCTTGTACATTATTGCCAATGAAACAAATAATAAAGCAATCAATTCAACAATATGTGATTTCTAAAACAACATCTTAGGATGAAACATTAAAGAAAATAATTCTTTCTTGTTAACAAACTAATATATAAAATTTATATGGTAGGTCTAGTCATCAATAGTTTTTCATCATTTTTTAAAGAATTGTAAAGTATTTATATGTGTTGCCAATTGGTAAGAATTACCTTTGAAAAAGTTAACCACAATTCAAATGTGCTACAAAATCAATAGAAACAAATGAAATCAATTTTGAACTACTTAAAGGAAAGACAGAGAAATTTAACTTCTAATTCCCTATCTAAATGCAAAGAGCTATTATCATTCATTCATTATGTTTGGGCATATCAAAATATTATCCCAGAAACAACAATATGATCCATCCCATAGCAACTTGTGGACTCAAACTTGTTGCAATTAAGGAGGAGAAGAACTTTGAAGAGGAATACTTTTATGTCATCATGTTGAGACAATTATGATGCAACTAGTTCATAGTTCTTTGAATCTAGACTATCTTGGCATTTCACCTATGCTAAATACAACCCACCTTTAGCCCTAATGTGAATGGGAAAGATGACATCACATTTTTTATGAGAATTTGACAAACATGCTCGCACAAAATTCTGCAACTTCCACCCCAAAATTGGATGAATAATTTTATTGCTACACTTATGTTGATCCTATCACTTTGAAAAATAGGGTGTACGTAATAGGATTCTCAAGATTTAATGAAACATTAATGAAGCATAGATTTAACTAGTACAAAGGTTTAAAAATTTGTTCATGACACTCACTATAGTTGCCTTGAATATTTTCCTTTGATCTGATTCCTTCATAATGCCCTTACCTTATGCATTGATTATCATCAACGTTGTCTCTATAGTGATGCAAAATAGTGATGCATTGATTATTCCTTCTTAAACTCTCATAATGATGAAAATAGTGATCTCTATCATTCCTTTGATAGTTTTGACACAATCTTATAAACCTATGGCACATTAGAATATGTGTCATATTAAGCCTACCTCCAATAAACCCTTAAGATCATGAGTTATGATGAGGAGGAAAAGTTATGAGCCTTTTATAATCTTATCCTTCTACACATTACACCATGTTTTCTCCATGATATTTTCAATGTGGGGGAGATAAATAGAAACTTATGAACTCTTGTAAGCCACTTAATGTGTCATTATCTTTGTTAGGGATGTTTTGGCTTGGCATGCTCGAGAATGTTTGAGCACTCAACGAGATAGGAAGAGGTTGGGGCTAGTGTTTACTGAGCCACTTGGAGCTAACAGAACAGACAGTTCAATCCCACACTAGTGTTTACTGCCTCCTGGATTCACGTTCCATCCCACTGATGAAGAGCTCATAACACATTATCTCATTAGAAAGGTTTTAGATAGAAATTTCACAGGAAGGGCCATTTCTGAAGTGGACCTCAACAACTGTGAGCCTCAAGGAGGGTTCAATTCCCTCCTTTATTATTCACTATGCATATAATCCCATACACCCATTTGATCTCGAATGATGATATGTACTGAAAGTTGAGTGTATTTGCTGAGTGCTCCAAAACCATCCATTTCATGCCTTCATCTATACACAATGTCTTTCTAGTTTCTTTAATTCAAGTCCCACATGTCCCACTAAGTCCCTAAGTCCACTCGCCAAGCCGACAATTCAAGTGCGCTCACAAATTTGACTCTTTAAGTTTGCTCACCAAGCCCATCCCCTAGGTCAACTCACAAAGTCGCTCCCACCTAGTTACCTCAATGAGTTGACTCTTTCAGTCAACTCACCAAGTCTACTGTTCAAGTACGCACGCCAAGTCGGATCACCAAGCCAGCCCACAAAGTCATGTCACCAAGTCAACTGTTTGAGTACACTCACAAAGTTGACTCTTTAAGTTCACTCATCAAGTCACCCCACCAAAGCACCTCATCAAGGTTAGTCTTTAAGTCTGCTCACCAAGTCAGCTCGCCAAGTCACCGCACCAAGTCAACTCACCATCTCGCCTCACCAAGTGGACTCGCTAAGTCGGCTCGCCAACTTGCCCCACTAAGTTGACTATTCAAGTATGCTTGCCAAGTTGACTCTTTGAGTTCAGTCATCAAGTCACCCCAAAAAAGTGCCTCATCAAGGTCAGTCTTTAGGTTCGCTCATAAAGCTTGCTCACCAAGTTAGCTTGCCATGTTGCGTCTCTAAGTGGCCTCACTAAGTTGGCTCACAAACTTGCCCCACCAAGTTTCCACTTTAAGCCCACTCACCATGTTAGATCATCAAGCCGGCTCCCCTAGTCAGCTCGCCAAGTTGACATTTGAAGTACGCTCACCAAGTTGACTCTCTAAGTTCGCTCACCAAGTTTGCCCCCTAGGCCAACTCTCCAGGTCAGCTCACCAAGTCACCCCCACTTGCCCCACCAACTCGCCACTTTAAGTTGACTTGCCATGTTAGCTCACCAAGTTGACTCCCCTAGTTAGCTTGCCAAGTTGACAATTCAAGTACGCTCACCAAGTCGACTCTTTATGTTCGCTCACCAAGTTCGCCCCCTAGGTCAGCTCACCAAGTCACCCCCAACCAGTCACCTCAACGAGTCGACTCTTTAAGTTAGCTCACCAAGTCGGCTCACCCAGTGGTTTTACCACCTTGCCTCAGCCAGTTGGCTCATTATGTGTGCTTGCCAAGTTGCCCCACTGAGTTACTTCTATAAGCCCACTCACCATGTCAGCTCACTTGGTCAGCTCACCTGGTCAGCTCACCAAGTCGACTGTTCAAGTATGCTCGCTAGGTGGGCTCGCCAAGTCACCCCACCAAGTCATGTCACCAAGTCAATTGTTCAAGTACGCTTGCTAAGTTGACTTTCAGTTCACTCATCAAGTCACCCCACCAAAGTGCCTCATCAAGGTTACTGTTTGAGTCCACTCACCAAGTTAGCTCGCCAAGTCACCTCTCCAAGTGGCCTTGCTAAGTCAGCTCACTAACTTGCCCCACCAAGTCACCACTTTAAGCCCACTCACCATGTTAGATCGCTAGGCCGGCTCCCCAAGTGAACTGATAAAAATAATTTTGAAACTTGAAATAAAAAACAATCATTTTATCTTTGCCCCTAGATAAAGAAATAACTCTAACAGTAACAAAGATCAATGTGCACTTTAGCTTAGAAAATTAAAATCCATAGAAATCAAATATTTAACAAGTTATAAAACCATAATAAGTTCAAGGCCATTCATCCACTGAATCATCATTTGAATACTCAATATATTGAATTAATAAGCCTAATTAGTCATCAGAAAACACACCAAATGCTGAGTGTGAATGTACTTGGTTGTGCTTCCATTATCATTGACCAAAAGGAGACCAAGTATCTGCATTACAATTGAAATGGTAGTTAAAATCTTATAATTAAGAGAGCTCAAAATTTCAAAGGGAACCCTCATATTATTCCTAGAATTGGCATAAATTATGGCTAAATCTAACCTACACAGCATGTTGGTGAAGTTGAACTATGTGCAAAGGAAGTGTACCAATATTTTCCCCATTTCCAACCATTTGAAATAAAAGTTGAAGTGAATCATCTTCAATCAAACTTTGTGCTACTCCGGGGTGACTAGCCAATGCCTTTATTATATGCACTATATTTCTTTCACTCACTTTGTTAACTACCTACATAAATCTAGTATGGTGTTGCTAGCTAATAAGCATGTAACATATCCAAAATCTGGTTTCTTGCACCAAGCATAAGCTATATTAAAAAAAAAAGATTCTAGAAGTACTAACAATTCACATAAATCACTGACCATGAGGAAATTATTAGGAAAAAAGGCTATTCAATAACCACCTGGGGGACTCTGGAATAAAGAGGAGACCTTCCTGCAAATATCATTCATGACACATATAAGTGGACCAATGTTGAGTTTCCTCAAATGCAAAATAACAATCTCAATGCTGTGATTTTTACTAG
Organism: Cupressus sempervirens; assembly: GCA_028749045.1. Lineage (NCBI taxonomy): Eukaryota > Viridiplantae > Streptophyta > Pinopsida > Cupressales > Cupressaceae > Cupressus > Cupressus sempervirens. The sequence continues at coordinate 239,860,074 of CM053786.1, read as the reverse complement.
ACGTCAACTTGGATGGAGACCATTTACTATTTATTGTGATATTTTATTTGATGAAAACATGTAAAGCACATTACCTATAATAGCAAGTTCATGTCATGATACCATATTATGTGAAGCACATGCTAGTTAGCTATCAGAATAATATGGGAGAAATAAAATCCTGCAACAACTAGAAGAGTGTAAATATTTGTCTTCTAAGACTTGAGATATTGCAATCTAAGTGAACAGATGTTACATTTGAAAACTTGCCAAGCTCAGTCAACTAAAACTAGGCAAAATATTGATACTTAGTATCTTGGAAAATTTTAAAACATAAGCAATGTATTACCATGGATTTTATATTGAGTCATACACAGAGGTTTTGATGGTATATTTTGGTCATTGCCGTGGATCAATTTTCCAAGATTGCTCACACTGTAGCTTGTGAATACCACAAAGATGCATCTTATAAGGAGAAATGAAATTGTGAGTCATGCTTGGTATAATTTATGGAAGAAGCCATGAGCATGACCACCGTGCAGTTGTGGATGTTATTCTCAAGCTTAAGAGCAACGAAAACTAATTCATTGAATGCTAGGAAAGTTGTTGCATTGTTTCCTTAGATACAAATGAAGACTGTGGCAATGGTTGTATGCATAATTTTCTTTAACAATTTAGTTAATTGCTTCACTAAGTATGTCCATTTGAAAATGGTGTATACCCACTCTTGTAAAGAGTTCACACAACAGAACTATTTTTTAAGGGATGAAGAATTTCTTTTAAACCATGAAAAAGGATATTTAGAAGTGACCAAATACTGAAACCTGTGAAGAGAAGGCTCATAGGAGGATGCTAAAAAAGGAAAAACATAGTTGGTGATCTACTATAGTGTATGTGCAAAAGGATTGATTTGAAAAAGGCCAATGTAACAAATTATAATGAAGAATGCTTGTCAATACAAGATTCCATGAAAATTGATCAGTGATACTTATTTCCTCTGGATTTGCCAAAAGATCTTCTAAATCATAAAACCGTTGATATGTATGAAGAGAAAGAGGATAGAAGCATGATACAATCATGTAGCAAGGCAGCTAATCCACCTTCGAGTTGGACCACCCAAATGTCCAAAAAATTTCAAAATAAAGAAAGTGAAAAAATACTAGAATATAAAAGAGTCTAAGTTTGGCTATCTTGGCATGGATTCAAGAAATAGTAATCAGTCAAGTTGGCACATCTTAAAAAAAAAAAAATTATCTTAAACCAAGCAATTCAATACTTCAAGATTTTGAGGATTCGATATAGAAGCATCGATCTCCTTTAGGTCACAATTAAGGCTGGCAGCAGTTATCTAATGTAGAGTTTTGAAGATCATAATATGGTGTTTCTAAAGGTGGATTTAGTTAGAAATTGGGTTCAAGTTGTAAAAACTGCTTCTAGATAATTGAGATTGGAATAATAGTTTTATTTTGATAAGATTGCAATACAGTTTTTATTTCATGGAGATTGTATAGCTACTATCATAAAGCAGGTTCCACTTGTCTTGTATGTAAAAAATCTGCAACCACACAAAGGATGCCTTTTTGGATCTTATAATAAGGGAAGAAAGTGGTGAATGTTAAGGCAAAATATTGAATTTAACTATATCAGAGTTTGATCTAGATCTACTCAGATTCTTGGGTGCTTTTGTAACTATTTTTTATTGTTTGTGAGGAATTGCATGCATCAGTTCAATTCAATGAAAGTTTAGACAAGATTTCCTTGATAATTGGGATTTACATTTTATAAATTCATCTAAATATAAGGGATGATCCTAATCATCTTCTACCCAGGATGATGGGTTGGAAAGTTACAACTCCAATTTGTCAGAAATAATGACCACAGATGAGGGGATTGTGAAATTGAAACCAAATTGATTCTTAATTTTCTTTACCTATAGACTTCAGCAGATCATATCACCCACCAAAAAAAAACACTCATAGAAAGTGAGAAATAATTGAATCTTGAATTTCCTTACCTACAAACTTTAGCACATCATAAGACTCTGCAATAAGCTACATGTCACCATACTCAATCCCATTGTGCACCATCTTAACAAAATTGCCAGATCCACCCTTTCTAATATAGGTAACAAAAGGGCCACTATCCACTTGCGTAGCGATCTTAACAATTTTATCCTCAATATACTTGTAAGCCTCATATGACCCTCTAGGCATAAGAGAAGGGCCATTCTTGGCACCCTCTTCACCCCCTGAAACCACCATGCCCAAATATAGAAGCCCCCTCTTCTTTGCCTCCTCCTACCTTCTCTTTGTGTTTTCATACCATTCATTCCCACCATCCACAATACAGTCCCCTTCTTCCATGTGGGCAGCCAGAGTCTCAATTGATTTGTCCACGAGGGGCTCTTCTTTGATTAGAAGGATTATGACTCTAGGCTTCTAGATTGAGAGCACAAATTCCTTGGCATCATGGAAGCCTTTTACTAGCAGATTGCCTTCCAGCTTGGCTCTATCTACCATCTCATCTACCTTTTTTGGGCTCCGATTGTAGACTGAGATGGGGAAGCCTTTTTCTACAAGGTTGAGAGCTAAATTCTACCCCATCACAACCAATCCAACCAATCCTATTCTCAACAATTCAGCCATCTCTTTTTCTTGTATTCACATAATCAAAATCAAGAGTAAGGTTAACATCCAAGGGAGGCTTAGAACTTTTAGCTTACAAAGGACATTTGAAACAAACTTCCTTGGAATTTTGTGGCAATGTCATTGTATAGAGCTCTAAGTTTAACTGTTTCAGCATCAACTATTGAACTAGACTATTTTGGTTTCATCTTCAAAAAGGCTAAACCATCCAAGAGCAAGGTTTTCACAATAAAGGCAACATATGAAAATCTAATAGTGATCTAGATTGCAATTTAAACTAGGAAACTAGGCAAGGGATACAAACACTGTAGTTAGATCAGCTCTCTCAAGCTCTCAGAACATAATGTAGCTTTTTTATAAGAGCTAGTGTTTTGTTTAGTTAACCCCCAATTTTTTGCCTTGTGTTTTAATTGGATGTGAATATTTGAATTCCACTTACACTTTTCCTACATCATTTCACTACCATGCAAATGGAATGTTACTATAGTTACAATAAAATATTATTATGTTTAACTACAACATCCTTCAACCATGCAAAATATAAGCTTTTCCTTCCAATCATCAATAAAAGAAACACTCAAGTAGCAATGCTTAACTAAGAAACACATTCTTTCACATAAAACAATGCAGCTAAGTTGATTTTACATCCTTAGTTATTAATTATTATATGAGAAATGCATTGCATGTCTATCTACATTGGAATAACATCAAATATATAAAAATAACTTCGTAAACTTTTAGGTATAATATATGAACCGAGTTACCTCAAGTTCACATTCATCATCAATTGATTCGCCACTATTGTCATATTCTGCCTCATCTTCACATATTCTCTTGCTTGGCAATGCATCCAAAAAATTTGTCCATACATACCCAATACACTTAGTGGCCTACAACAATCATAACAACCAGAATTTAGACCAAGCTTTTGTTCCTATTTGCCATACTAAATCAATGCGAACTTAAGAAACAATTAAAGATGGTGTGAAAATAAATTCAACCATGTAAAGAATAGAAAAATGATTATGTAGCTGGTCTGTCAAACCAATTTAAGACATAAGAGTACAATGCACTTTGAAATCTTCAACAATAAGGATCTGAGATATGCTAGCCCATATGAATTTTATATAGGAGAAATTTGTAAAGGCCACAATCACTACAATGTAAACTAGCCCGAAATAATCTTTCAAACTTTTCAACACCAAGCAAGCACAAAAATATAAGAATGTATCTATTAAGTAACAAGAATGAACCTAGTCTAAACTTGACCATAATTAATGAAAAGAACTTTCCATATAAAAAATATGCAAAGGTTAAAAAATCAATGTCATCACATAAACAAAATAGTCTCTAAAGGAAACACACCTCTATTTTTTTTCATAGATTTTGGATCCTTCTTTTCTTTGGCAATTCCCAAAACATCAAAACAGAGATCATTCATAGATGTTGCAACCTAGCCCAAATAATTAGAAATATATATATATATATATATATATATATATATATATATATATATATATATATATATATATATATATATATATAGTTAAGAACAAACATAAATCATCGAGAGGGTTTCCTTGTTTGATTTAGTTAGCATCTGCAAATTTGCAATGTGAATTATATTACAAAACCTTCAAGATTTCTATGCACTCAAAAAGAACACTCACATTTGAAAACTTAAAGTCCTATGTACCCATATCTTGATCAGTTTCATCCTATCAATTTTTAACTACATCCAAATAAATAAGTTAGGTTTTTGCACAGCAAGTTCCAGAACTTAGGGTGGGCATATGGATAAACAAGAAACCAAAGTTTAGAGAAGACTAACTTGAGGCCATTACTGTAGCATTGTCATATGTGTGATGATAAAAAGCAACAGAAGAGTAAGGGTTTAAATTTTTTTTAAGTTGTTCACCCAAAAGAAAAAGAAAAAAGAGAAAAAAATTGCTCCTAGGTTACATCCTTCATTCATATTGACTACAAAATCAAAGGATTATTATTGGCCTAAGAACAAGCTTGAAATATGCAAGTACAAACAAACCTTATTTCTTCTTGCACATAGGTAAAAATCTACTACAATGAACACTGGATGACCAAAATCAGCACCTGATCTCTGGGACTCTGGTAGAGCAGCTATAAATCTTTCTTTGTATCTGTATAAGGTTAATATTAGAATTGCATATTCGATCATGATTTTGGGCTGACAAGACTCGGGGATCATATGCTAACCCCACACTTATCAGAGAGCTCAAGGTCAAAGTATAAGAGCATAGGATTTCATTTGGTATGCCCTTATGCCTTACTCTGATGAAATCATCATACCCACCCTAATGATTTCCCCAAGCACAGAGCATACTATAAGCCTTTGAGCCATAAATTTCAAAAGATTGGAAATCCAAGAAAACAAACCATTTGGGTCCTAAAATTTGAACTAAGGAAACTTGGTTTCTCAAGTTCCATAGAGCACTATATAAATATTTGACTAGTAAGCTGCAAAAGGTTCGAAGTTTAAGTAAATAGACCATTTGAGAGCTGAAAAATGAGTCAAGGAAAATGGAACTTACAAAGACAAGACTCTTTGGGTAGACCCAATCAATCTAAGACATCCAAACTGGATTCCAAGTTCTCAAATGTCTAGCTTTGGCCTGCAAGGCAAATTAAAAATGCAGGCTCGTCATCATTTTTGAATATAATCCATTAATGTCAAAAGAGAAAATAGACAAACAATTGCAACTGATTTGATTTAGATAATTAACCTACCTAACTTCAAGTGCATTTTGCATTGCATTCAAGGATCTGGTATATGCCTTCTCAGACATGCCACTTAGCCTAATGGCCTTCTATCTATCAAAGGGAACTTGTAATCTATACAAACAATGCATTCAATCATTGCAAATTAAATGTCATTGTTGCAATTTTTCTAATAAAATCATAAAGAATGAGAACTAGAAATCCATGAAGGGTAAGCAATGAGAATCATCTAATGTTCAAGGAATAATTTCTCCTCTTGTTAAATTATTTCTTCCTAGGCAACATAGATCCAGTCCTGAGGAATGAAGTGTAATGGCAAGGATAGATGACATTAATAAGATTTGACCCAGTGTTATATTGTCTTACTGCCGACATGTGAGATGATCTTTGTTGTAAGGATTATGCTATAAACTTGAGAAATGACTCAATCTTTTTCAATGTAAAATCAGATGAACCCATCTGAATAAGGTTCAAGAAAAATTACTTTGTAGCAGCGAGTTCAAAGCAGAGAACCAATTTGCAAACCTCACCCTGTGGATGAAAACGGGTTAAAAAAGGACTAAATGATGAATATTCCCAATAAATTGCATTCCAGATGATAAAAATTGCACTAAATTTGACGCATTGCTTAGATAAACATACCATACCAAAAGTGGAAGAATTAAAATGCACATTACGTCTCAGCTCCTCGACTTTCCCGATAACCTTGTTGTCTTTTGCAAGGCCCAATTTTCTTCCTAGCCCATCCATGTCCATGTTTCTCTGTAGCGTATGGCTGGGAAATGAATGTTACCCTCCTTCGGCCACTCCAACCAAAGGACTTCTCACCCTCTACAACCCACAAGCCTGTACTCTACATTCTACTAGACAATGCAACCCCCATCAAATCCATTTGTTGTTCACTAATTTGACCATGAATTTTTTTTAAATTCTATCCCCAATTCTCACACTCTCAATTAAAATTTCTAGATAAAGCAGCTACAAGAGGCACCAAATCTTTGGTAGAACACATAAAAGTGGCCACTTTATAGAGTACATCATTAGAATAGTCAGCTATGAAGGCAATGCATGAGAGTACGTAGTGTTTGGGCACAAGATTAAGGAATGGTCCAAAAATCATAAACTTCAGAAGTAAACAGATGGGCAAAATCACAATCCTAACATATCAATGTGTTATTTAATAATGTGCCTGCAATATCTATGGTGGTGACTTCAACAATTGAGAATGTTGAATATCATCAGCAGCTTGTCTTCCATACACACCAACACGAGCATTTAAAATCCACTCCATCTCCACATAAAGTTTTTAAACTATGGTTAGAACCATTTATTCAGTAACTTACAACTGTATATTTTTTGATGATGTTTAGTTTCTTATGAACTTCCACGGTAAATTTAAAAACCTACCATTTTGGTTTACTGACTTCATGTATCTTACACAAGCTGACTTGTGTTCTAAATAGTATTAAACATTAAAAAACTACAAAGTGTGCAAACATTTGGGGTCTGAAAAATTTGTTAGCTGAACATTATGCATAGTTGGTTGTTCCCTCCACATCAGAGCATATTTCCCATTTGGAAAATAATTGATTCAATTTCTGTTATATGTGACAAAGCTAACAACCATTGAATACTTCAATTACATCACTTTGAATTTCTATTCTAATAAAAATCAGCTCATTTTAAATTTTTAATAAAACAATGCCTACCTTGCTTGAAGAGAAACTAGACAAAGAAAGCATGGCAGAGGGTATACTTACATAGCTCCTATGTTCCTCACAGTCAATACTTATATTAATGAATTTAATAACTAGGCTATAGCTGCATTTTATAATGAGATTGGCCCATAGCAGAATTCTAAAGTTTATAGTGCAATTACTAATAATAAATATGCTTTTCAGTCCAAAATATAAAATTTATTCCCACCAACATGTGCAACATAATTTTATTATAATTCTTACTTGATTTCAAATAGGATGTATGAAATACCAAGAATCCATCTTCATGTGTTGTGCATTAAAGAAGAAGATTGCAGCAGGTATCAAAGTAATGTCAAGATACTTGATATAATCTTGGATTTCCTCAACATCCACATCCACTAAAGCTATTGATGCAAACTTTGACACTTCATGTGCACATTTTACAAGCTATAGACATAGTAAGTTTGTATAGAAAATAATAAAATTAATGTCAACAAGTCCATAATCCATCAAAAACTCCTTATAATTAAAAAATAGGGTAGGCATTAGAGGAAACATTACAATTTCATCAAGCTGCATGCAGACAATATCTGTGGCCCTTCCAAAATGAAGAACCAAAACTTTGTCCAATGTATCCTTATTGTGCTTGTCAACTTCTTGTTTCCTCGTGAGAGTTTGTAGTAAGTAGCTCATCTCTTTAGAAAAAGGAATTCAACTTCACCCTTCTTCTACAAACAAACATTGGCTATTACCACAATGCAAGCAATAAGGGACAACTCAAGCTTCTATATAACATGCAAAGTAGAGAATGGATTTAATAATAAACATCTATCCTAGAGAGATTTAGAATAAGGTCATAGGAGGAATGTAAAGTAGGTCATTATGCCAGATCAAGCCCAACATTTAGTAGCATAACTTTTGAAAGATATAGATGTCACTTTTTTGGGAATCAACTGCACATTTATTAAATGAAATCAATCTATATGATGCATCTTTTCACATAGAATGATTCACAAGAGACCATCTCTTGTGAGGTTGAATGTCCTACTTATCATTGACTGCATTAGGATATGATCATATCAGTGATGTAGTGGAATTAAAATGACAAAAAATAAACACCACATAGTATCAATCAACACCATAAGGTAAACCAAGTCTTCTTGAGAGTCCAACCATCCAAAAAGTATTTTTGCTAGAGCATGCTAAACAACGGAACTCCCTCATGATCATTCCTACTAATCTTGGTGCCCAATTTGTTTACAGATATGAATGCTCACCATAATATGACAATGAAAATGCTATTTGGTGGGTAGTTCATCCATGACCATTAATACCTTCTTATAACCATTTATTAAATCCCAACATTCTAAGACTCACAGAATTTGCTCTAAACTTTGTTAGTGTAGAGTCAGGTTAGCTCTACTAGGACCCAAACTTAGCCGAGTCAGCCAAGCTTGAAAAACTTGTAGAGTTGGAATTGAGAAGCTTCACATTTAGATTGTGTGTTCAAACTTGTATGTGATGAACCCATAAAGTTCAGTCCACTTGGCCTAGATGGCAGTGTTGGTTACCAACTATGAAGTTTCATATCCCTCTAGAAAAAGTAGGAAAAGATTAGATTGCTACCAGCCATGTGGTCTTATCCGGTGTAGGAAGTAAAGAAACAAATTTTAGTCTTGAATCTTCTAGTATGAACCACTGACTTCTTGAAGAAGCCCAGTTTCGTCTTGTAGTGACAGATGTCTCCGAGAAGGAAACAATAGATTGCTGCCAACTGTGAAATTTTTTCTTCTTGAAAAAAGTTATAATTATTCTTTATTTTTTATTTTTTTATTTTTATTATCTATGTACAATTTGGATCTTGGGATGAAACTCCCAGGAGATCATCTTTTCTATTGTATGTTGTTTGAGCTCTACATGGTCTTGGGATGAAACCCTTGATAGTTATCATCTATTGTGCATTACTATTCAAACTCTCTCTATTGAGTTTTGTGTAATTTGAAAACTTAAATTAGCATTGTAAAGAAATTCTATATCAATTTCAAGAGTAAATATATTCTTAAATTTATAGATGTTGGCTAAAAATGGGATGCTTTGAGACTACATAAGCATAATTGACTATTTATTTTCTTGAAAAAATGTTATGTATAATTATTTTATTTGAGGTTTAAATAGTTTAGAAAAACAAAGTTCACATCATACAAACCTTAAGGTCTTTACAGTGGTACCAAAGAAAAAATCCTACCAATCTAGGATTTTAAGGACGATTATAGAAATGGAAGAAAAGGATAATGAAATAGCAGCCTCTAAAATTGTTGGATGGTATAAAAAATATCAAAAGATGAAAAATCTTTTAACTTTTGCCAAATATTTATGTTTGTCAGGTAATATTATACCTATGTATGAGGTCATCACAATCTTTGATGAGTACATAAATGAACCGGAGAAGGTCAAGTCTACTGAATCTTTTGATAGGTACCACTACACTACATAAGAAAAAGGAGAAAGGAAATGGATCTTGAATCAAGCACTCAATCAGAGTCAAAAGACTCATTCTTGAAAGAGAAAGAACCCAAGATAATGCGACTTGAAGCATTGAAGAGTACATTAGAGTCTAAAATTAAAATGTTAAAACCAAAGACAAATGAAAAGAGAAGTTACAAATATGAAGCTATTCAAATCTTTGAAGAGTACCAAAAAGAAAGCAAGAGGGTTTTAAGAAACAAATTCCCTTTGACAAATTCTTAAGTGTTGTCATAATCTTGAGGCATTGTAAATGAACTTGATGTAGTACATCAAAAGAATAACGAAAGAAGAATCAAAAGTTAGCTTTGAAGAAGGGTTAATGAAAGAAGAAAAAAGAACAAATACTAAGATGAATCATCTTACAAGTTTGGCAGATGACAGAAAGTGGAGTAAAGAGCTCTCTACTATAGGAGATAAACTTGGTGACATGTCTTTGTCAAAGGATGTTTTACTTACATCAGTGGTGGATCTAGTGAACTATTTGCATACAGTGGATCTACCACCTTCCAAAGTGATTCAAAAAACAATGGTTCCAATAGTGACCTTCTTGGGTGAGCATAGGTTGCTAAATCACAAAGATAAGAAGGTGGGACTTGTTTTTACTCACTGCATGAGTGAGTTTATAAGAACTACAACTCCATGGGTTCCTGAGAAGGATGATAAAATAAGGGAGATCTTTCAATTGATTTTCAAAATTTTTTATTTGTTAGGTGACATCAGATGTTTCATAATTTCCTCATTGCTATCAGGAGGATCATGACAAATACATTCATGATTACATGAGGATCATTTTGGCTTCAATTATTTCTGAAAGGGATGTTATTTCCTAGCCTATCATATGTTTGTTATTGGCTATTCAAAACCAAATACAGATTCTTTCTACAACTACTTATAACTTGGTATACAATGTTTTTCAAGCAATGTGAAGGGAACCTGAAATCTTACTTGTTTGATGAAGAGTTAATGGAAGAGGAGTTCAAAACAAAAAAATAGTCATTTATTATAGTCATATCCAAGGAGCAACTCTCACTTGGAAATGTAATTTTTAGACATGGGAAAGATGGTATTTTAGTTAAGAATTACTTCAAAATTGGACTACTCTGATTACAAATTATTAGTATTAAGAAGAGTCAAGAAGTAAAACAATACTCAAGCCCATGCCTAAAAGTAAAATATATTTCAGATTTATGCATTTGGGCCTTTCCTGAATTTGCACAATAAAAAAGATCAGACAAATCCCTTTTCCATAAGTAGAGTCAAAATGAAATAACTCCCCATGACAATATCTCAAACACATAACCAGTGGTCTTGAAATCATAAATGCATTTCATAGATGACAACTCTATAAACCATGCTAGTGACATTCTTCATTAACCCTGAAATGCAATACAATGATCTTCAACATTCAAATGAAATCTATAATTAACATATTCCTTGAATATGATAATTAGCCAGACATTTGCTACAATTTCTAAACCTAGGTTAGATGCCAAACCATAGGGGTTAAATCTCCTTTTTTCCTCAATATGGTGGGAGAAGGAGTGAAATCACACTTGTTTCCAATTGTGGGAGGGATTAAAATTGCATTTTCTCTTCCCAGTGATACATGTGTAGGGGAAAAATCTTGGTACCTTCCTTTGAATCTAGTTGTAGGAGTAGCTCTCCCTTTTCCATCTGGATTGGAATTAGGGGTAAAATCTTCTCCTTTTCTCAATATGGTAGGCACAGAAGTGCTATCACACCCATTTCCAATTGTGGGAGGGGTAAAAACTGCATCTTCTCTTCCCACCAATACATGTGTAGGAACGGAATCTTGGTACCTTCCTTTATATCTAGTTGCAGGAGTCACAAAATGATAATTATTGACTTTCTCAAGTAATTTTTGAGAAGGGATTGCATAAAAACTATTCAAATGTACCTTTTGTATAGGAAAGATGTCAACTCTCTGGAGAGCAACACTTGACGTGGGCCTGGGTGATCCAACCATTAGCAAACAAAGTCTAGTTTCTTGAGATCTTCCACGTAGGCCATCATGGCCTTCCTTGTGATCATCAAGCCACTTTCGACCAACCAATCCAAAACTTCTGCTACGGCTCTTGGGCAGATTCCCAGTGTTTAGACCACAATTCTTCTTCATCCCATTCTCATTCTAAGATGGCATTTTGCCAAGTTGAAAGAATGTCCAATAAAGCACCTTGTACTTCACTTTGGATTGTATGGAGCCTCTGGATCTATGTAACTCCTTTGAATTGTCAACTTTAGAGCTCTGGGTGTTGCTGGTGCTCGTTGGAGTTCTAGTACTCGAAGTGGGAGAGGGACTATACCTGCAGACGGGTAGAGGTGATGGGTGCTACTCAATCCCTCTCCCTCTCCTTTGACTGGGGTTGGGATTGGAGTTAGAAGTGGATAGGAGATCATTAAGAGGCCTTCATCCTTTGCCATTGCTCGCTATTGAAGGGGGAGTTGCAGCTTGCCCTCACCGTTGCATTGTAGAGATAGGAAGCCCCTCCGTGCTCCCACCATTGATCTTGTTGCCCTCGTTCTCTTTGTTCCTTGCAAGGATGGGGGACTTGCTATGTGTCATGGGAGGAATTTAGCCCTCATTTCTAAACCAAAGTGAATGCTTGTGCATCTCCTTTGCACAAAACATAACAATGAAATGGGAAACCTTTTACATTTTGACATGTTAAGCTCATGTTGGTCAAAATTTTGACCAACACAGGTATGGAATTTTAAAAAAACATATATTTGCTTCCATATTCTGACCAATCTAAAACATTCCAATAGATGGTCAAAATTTTGGTTTAAAAATGGGGTCAAATGTACTAGTGCCAGGCAAAAAGGTGAGACAAATTTGGTAGTTGGCAACTTTGTACTGGCCAACACTACAAGTGTCAGCATCACCAAAGATGGCACTGCAAAATCAAAATGGAGTAAGATCTCCAAAAAGTGAGAGAGCTTACTATAGGTCTCTACAACATGATCTTATAGGAACTAGAATCACATCCATACCTCGCACGAGCTCTAAGATATGCCCTATCAAACATTGTTTCCCTATGGCATTTAGTGACCCATAGGGATGTTTTGGTTCGGCATGCCCAAGAATGTTCAAGCATTGAACAATATGGGACAAGGTTGGTGATAGGGTTTACCTAGCCACATGGAGCTAACAGAGTAGATAGCTTGATCCCACAATGAAAGGTGAGAGAGATTTGGTAGTTGGCAACTTTGTACTAGCCAACACTACAAGTTTTAGCATCACCCGAAATGGCATCGCAAAATCAAAATGGAGTATGATTTTCAAAAAGTGAGAGAGTTTAGTATTGGTCTCTACAACATGATCCTATAGGAACTAGAATCACATCCATACCTCGCACGAGCTCTGAGATATGCCCCATCAAAGATCGCAACTCTATGGCATTTAGTGACCCTTAGGAATATTCTAGTTCGGCATGCCCAAGAACATTTGAGCATTGAATAGGATGGGAGGAGGTTGGGGATAGGGTTTACCTAGTCACTCAAAGCTAATGGATTAGATAGTTCGATCCCATGATGAAAGGTGAGAGAGATTTGGCAATTGGCAACTTTGTACTGGTCAATACTGCAAGTTTCAGCATCACCGAAGATGGCATCGCAAAATCAAAATGGAGTATTATCTCTAAAAAATGAGAGAGGTTATTGTAGATCTCCACAACATGGTGCTATAGGAATTAGAATTGCATCCATACCTTGCACAAGCTTTGAGATACGCCCCATCAAAGATCATAGCTCTATGGCATTTAGTGACCCTTAAGGACGTTCTAGTTCAGCATTCTCGAGAATGTTCAAGCGCTAAACAAGATGGGATGAGGTTGGGGATAGGGTTTTTCCAACCACCCAGAGCTAAAAAAGTAGACAATTCGATCCCACGATGAAAGGTGAGAGAGATTTGGTAGTTGGCATCTTTGTACTGGCCAACACTACAAGTTTTAGCATCACCTGAGATGGAATTGCAAAATCAAAATGGAGTATGATCTCTAAAAGTGAGATAGGTTATTATATGTCTCTGCAACATGGTCCTATAGTAACTAGAATCACATCCATACCTCGTATGAGCTCTGAGATATGCCCCATCAAAGATCATAGCCCTATGGCATTTAGTGACCCTTAGGGGCATTCCGGTTTAGCGTGCCTGAGAATTTTCAAGAATTGAACAAGATAGGAGGATTTTGGGGATATGGTTTACTTGGCCACTCAGAGCTAACGAAGTAGACAATTTTATTCCATGATGAAAGGTGAAAGAGATTTGGAAGTTGGCAACTTTGTATTGACCAACACTACAAGTTTCAACATCACCTGAGATGGCATCACAAAATAAAAATGGATTATGATCTCTACAAAGTGAGAGAGGTTATTGTAGGTCTCCATGACATGGTCCTATAAAAACTAGAATCACATCCATACCTCACATGAGCTCTGAGATATGCCCCATCAAAGATCATAGCCCTTTGGCATTTAGTGACCCTTAGGGACATTCTGATTCAACGTGCCCAAGAATGTTTGAGCACTGAACGAGATGGGACAAGGTTGGGGATAGGGTTTACCTAACCACTCAGAGCTAATGGAATAGACAATTCGATCCCATGACCCTTTTTCCACTAAGTTGCAAATTTGAGCAACTTTGCACAAAAAGTATACTTTTTACATTTTTCACTTGATTCCAATTCTACAACTTGAAAAAGGTTCAACAATAGTAAAATCACTTATTTCCAAATGCTCAAACATTCACCAATTCCCAAACTCCTGCAAAGTTGTCTGCATTTTTGCAATTTTGCTTTGACAACTTTTGCAATTTTTTAAATCTTAACTCCTAGATGCCTAAAACTTAACCTAATGACCCTAAGGACCTTTATAACCTTATAAGAAACATAAAAATTTTTTTTGCCTTGAAAAATCACCTATATTGCTCATTTTTATGTCTAAAAAATGGCCCATAGTTTAACAATGGAGACTTGGTCTAAAACTGTTAGCTTAAAGAATAAATTTGACAACTGAGTGTCAATACACTTAACCAAGATCAAGAGTAAGTGCCAAGTGATAACAAGTGCTGAGTGATAATAGGTGCTGAGTGATAACAAGTGCCGAGTGCAATAGGTGTCGAGTGATAATAAGTGCCGAGTGCAACATGTGCTGAGTGATACAATTTTGTTCAAGTGCTGAGCTATCCAGGAAATAGTATGTGTTGAGTATCAGAAATACTTCAGGGGCTGAGTAACTCAGTAGAACAACATAAAAGTTTGGAATTGCACAAACTATGAAGCAAACAGTTTTTTTGCAGCCGACAGAAGGTAAATCTCGAAGGATTTAATGATAAGATCAAATCTTTTATTTTTCCTATGCAATTCGCATGTAGCCAATATGAAAAATGTTAAAGGCATGCAACCAATCAGCAAAAGATAAGTATTAAGCAAGAAATTGAGATTCAATATGGATCATAGATTCAAAACAAACCCTAAGTCTTTGAAGTCTTTATAAGGAAGACGAAATTTCACTGTAAAAGAGAGAAATGAGATATATTGAAGGACATACAAGGGTGCATAAGAAAATCTATTTTCAAAAGCAAGAGTTATCAGATCACAAAGGATCAAGATCAAGAGAAGGAAAAAAAGGAGCCTGTATTCAGCAATCAAAGATTGTAATCTATCAGGTTTATTGTATCTAATACTCTCTAGCAATTGTATTAGAATGAAAATCCTATGGTGATAGGTTAGCTCTACAACTATTTTGTAAGAACCTTTTGATTAGGTGATTAAAATCCTTTAACTAGGTGACACTTCATGTTAAGTCTTTGAAAATCCTCTAACCAGGTCACTATTAATATAGTGTAAAGCCTTTAATAGGGCAAACCATCAGAAGTGGTTGAACAATATTGCTGCAGTAAATTTTTGTGGGTATCATCCCCACCCCAGTTTTACCTTCTTATTCCTAGAGGGTTTCTGGGTTACCAAATTTTGGTGTTATGTGTTATTGATGCATGAGTTTTGTTATATATTTATTTGATGTATTTACATGCATACAACTTACTTTCAGTTAAAAAATTTATTGGCTAAAGTTTGGTACTTATGATTCACACCCCCCCCCTCCCCCCCGCCCCCTCTCATAAGTACTCTTTCCATATTTGAATATTCCAACAATTGGTATCAAAGCAGGTCAAGTTCTCACAAGGAAAAGCCTAACAGCTTGGAGGAAAAGATCTAAAGATGGAAGCTTTCAAACTTGGAAAGATCATTGAGAATCAGGTGATAGATGTGCAACTTGCTCTGCATAGCTTGGAGGAATTCAGAAACAAATTGAGAAGCTCATTAAAAAGAGGAAGGATCTAGCCATAGCTGAAAATGATATGCACTACAAGGAGATTGATACCACCAACATATTTTCCAGTGGAGACACTAAAGAGTTTGATGCAGCAATAGCAGAACTGATAGAGAAAAATAAAATTCAAGCAGATGAGATAAGAACTCTCAAGATGGAACATGAATCACAGGCTATAATGATATGTGAAATTATTTAACAAAAGAAAAGAGCAGTTGATGATAAGGTCATGATGGAAAATGACAAAAGGAATCTTGCAAACAGACTTGAAGAAAAATGTACTGAACTGACAAGGATCTCAAACATGCAGATGGATACACTTGCCCAAATGATGAATCTTCATAATGAACTCAATGTAAAGGATATTGAGATCTCTACCTTGAAAGTGCAAAATGAACAAATGCAGAATGAATTGAACAGAGAAAAAGAGGTAATAGAGAATCTCAATAAATCAAGTGAAGCAATCAAGTATTTTGAACAGTTGCTGAAATCACCAAAATTTGCCCATGATACATCAGGACTTGGATATAATAGCACTGAAGTTGGAGAATCATCAAAGAGTGCTGAACAAAGAAGTGATAAAGGTAAGAATTCAAAACCCACTTGTCATTTCTATAATAAGAAGGGACATACAACTAATATGTGCAGGAGTAGAAGATTCAATCAATCAAACATACCCAAATGTTTATGTCACAAGTGTAACACGTAAGGACATATGACACAAAATTGCAAATCTAATGTCACAAAGACTCAAATATTTGATGGACATTTTTATAATTGCAAAAAGATTGGACATAGGGCATTTGAATGTAGATCAAAACCTATGTGGACAGTAAATCAACCAGCAAAGACATCAAATCATGAATTTTGGGATTACAACACCAGGAACAGCTATCACTATTGTCAATAATATGGACATATCCTACAAAATTGCATAAGAAAACATTTTAGAGGGAACTACAAAAGATGGTTGAGTCAAACCACATGTTTCAGTTGCTTAAAAACTGGTCATGTCAGCAGGAATTGCCCAACAAGGTCAAAGGCATCAAGTTCTAAGTTCAGCAATGGAAAGGCAAAGATAGATATTGGACATATCAGAAGTGAAATGAATAAGACATGGAGAAAGAAAGATGAGTTTAGCACATCAAATACAGAGATCACTTCACCTAATAGGTCAAGTGATCACACTTCATCAAATTAAGTAAAGAATGAGTGTGAGGGATTGATAAACCAAGTAACATCATAAATCAGTCCCAAGACATATAAGAACTGCAAAAATGAAATCAGCATAAAAAAAAAGATGCTAAGTCAAAATTGAGAACTTTTTGAAGATATGTCAAAGTTGCCTTCAGGAGCTGAGTTGCTAACAATGACCGAGATTGATAGTTGATGCCGAGCTATGAAATATCAATGGGAGCTGAGTTATAACAAAACCTTTCAAGAGCCAAGTAGATAGTTGGCAGTGTACTAAGCATTTATTACTCTATTTTGAAGGGTACATAAATCCTATTTTTGATCATTTTCCCACCATTCGAACAAGAAGCAAAGCTGAAAAAGGAGCGTAGAAGATCAAGAACAGCTTAGAAGCCATTCATAAAAGATTTCAACAGCAATTCAAGACAAATTTCATCGATTTAAGGTATTTTACTTAAGTGTCGAGCTATGTAGGACTCATAAACTTGTTTAAATTATAAACCCTAGTTTGGAAAACAATGGCATCTGGGTCAGGAACCACCAAGGGTTTAGAGAGTCATGAAGTTCAATTGGTCAGAAACGAAGTAAAACAACCTAAATTTAAGCCCATTCCAGAAGTAGCATACAAGAATGATCCTGTAGGAGCATTATCACTTATTCCGGATAAAGTTTTTATGGTACAAGATGTTCACAGATGCTACAATTACAAAATTGGTGTCATAGGAGACTTAGAAATTCATAATGCATACGAAAAACTCTGTGAAAACAAAGTACTAAAAAATGAGTTTTCAATAATAGTAAGAAAAGGATTGACCAAAACCCTAGCATTTTCGACTGTTTTCAAAAAAGAATGGGTACGGATAGTTTTGAGCTGAATACATGATGGAGCCTTTTGGTTAGAGTCAGGGCCAGTAAAATTTACCAAGAAAACTGTTCATAGGGTCACTGGTATTCCAACCCTAGATCGGCCAAAGACCCTGCGAAGTGACAAAAGGGAAGTAATAGAGAAAAATACAAGTGCCAAATGGAACAATAGAGGAATGAATATCGACACAGTCACAAATCCCCTACTAGATTTTGCTGTGAGAATTATTTCACACAAATTCTATCAATCAAGCAGGTTGAATAGTGTACCTTGTATAGCAGTTGATGTTGCATACAAGATAATCAAAAGGGATCACACTTATGATCTGGCAGAGCTCATGTTTCAACAGATTAATGAAAATCTGGGAGCTATAAGGAAGAGCAAAGGAGCTCAATGCAAATTTGGATCAGTTTTGATGTGTATGTTTTTCTATCTAATGAAAGAATTTCCTTCTATGGGTAAAGTAAAATGGAATCTAGATAAAACAATTGTTGAACAAATTAATGGATACATTGAATAGATGGGTGAAAATTTTGATGCCCAAATGGCTGGTTATTTTGAGGACTTCAAAAAGTCCATGAAACAAAGAATGAGAATTCCAGTCTCATTGACTGAGAAATATGAAAAAGATATTTGTTCTCTTGTAGATATAGATTATACTTATATACAAGAAATTATACCTAGAATAAGATGGCTTAGGCCACTAGGTTATGAACTTGATGTTGATCAAACCTCTGCAGCAATAACAATCTTACTTGTAGAAGAAGCAGATAAAAATGCAAAAAAAATTGGAACTTATGATGTTGTCAAATCAAAAGTAATAACAGATTTGAAGACTGCTTCAACAGTAAAGAAGAAAGAGAAAATGGTGAGACAAATCAAAAGAAAATTTGGCGTAGAAGAAGAAGGAATAGCAGAAGAAGAAGGAGAAGACATTGAAGAAGAAGGAGATAAACTTCAAGGTCAGACTCAAGGGTCAGAAGGAGACAGAGAGGAAAGTGTTGAGGTAGAAGAAGCCAAGGAAGCACCAGTTAAGAGAAAGACCACAACTCCTTCTGCTCCTAAATCCAAGGGGAGGAAAGTAGTTGCCCCTGCACCAAAGAGACCATAAAAAGCCCAAGAAGAGGCAAAAGGAAAGAAGAAAGACTCAAAGAAGATTGTTGCTGAGTCAAAGAAAAGGAAATTTATTCCCCAGCCTAAAATAGATGAGGAGAAAATAGAGTTAGAGGACAATAGTCAATTTCAAGTGGTAAGACACAAACCCCAGACTATTGTTGATAAATTATGTTCAAAAATTAGAAATAATGATTTAAAAGGTCTAAAGAACCTAAATTTTTCTAAGCTCACCAAATAAGAGCAAAATAAATTAGAGGAATCTGTGTATGCTATGATGGCTGAGTATAAGCACACACCTCTAGAATTAGATGAATCTATGCCAAGAGAATTGTATAAAATTATAGAGGATAAATGGCATTTTTGTTTACAAATGGAAAAAGAAATAAGGGAGTCAACATTGGCAAGATTGTTGCCTGATTTGACTAAAGATCAAATAATAAATGCCGTAAAAAGGCATAATAATAAATTCACTCCCAAGTATAGAGCATTCAACATATTGCAGAATAAAATTGAAGAGGTAGTTACCAAATTTACAAGATTGTGAAAAATAGTTTACAAGAAAATTGAAGATGTATATAATGAAGAATATAAGGCAAAAGCAATTGCCAAGACAAAGGAAAAGAAAGCATAAAAAAAGAAGAAGAAGAAACTAGTGGAGAAGGAGAGTAAAGAAGAAAAGGAAGAAGGGGCACACAATGAGGAGAAAGAGGAAGAGAAAGATACAGCTGAGCCACAAGATCAAAGTATGCAAGACATACAGGTATCTCCCCCTAGTCCTCCTCATGCCACCATCACACCTATAGATTTCATAAAAATAAAGGATGTTACAGACATTTCAAATCTAAACATCAATCCATTAACTGTAGAGGATTTGGAAATCCTTGACCAATCATCACTAGTAGCAAAATTAAGTTCAAATCCTGTATTGGTCAATGTTGATGAATTACATAATCTAGAAGTCAAGGTAAAAGCACAAGTGCAACCTTTGACCACAAAAACTACTAGTATTCTATTCCTTCCACTACCACCTCCACCAAGTATAATCACTAATACACTCCAAGTACCGAGTACAACAGCAGGGGAAATAAAAGAAATATCTGAACAAACAACAAGTTCAACCCCACTTAGAATTCATAAAAGGGATATTCAAGCTGAAGAAAAAGAGACACAGAAAAAGGAGGAGACTGCAATAAAAACATTGGTTGCATTACCAAAATCTGGTACTCCAACACAAACTCTTCAGCAGCCGAGCACAGATGGATTACAGCTGAAAATCAGAACACCAGGCTTAAGCTCATCAAAAGTAGTCAGGAGACCTCACTATGGAGTTCCTGAGCTTGATGAAGAAATAAATATCCCATATTATGAATCTAGCACTCTTACTAAAGAAAAGATTAATGAAATTCAGAGTGCACTAGACAAAAGAAGGAGACAAGAAGCACTAAGAAAGGAATACAAGCATAAGCTTACATTGAATGAAATTAAAGACATATTCACGGAAGCTTTTTGCTTACAATCTCCAAATGAGTCAAGACCAATCATGGAACAACTATCTAATATAGTTGACTAGGTGACTAATGAAGACCAGGAAACAAATGCCAGATTGCTTGAATGGTTAGAAAAGAAGTTCCAAGGAAAAGTAAATAGTAAAATATTCGGTGATATAGCATTGTTACAAGAAGAACTAGCAAAGAAAGTTATAACAGTTAAAATTGTACTAGGAAACATCTTTTCCCTGTACAACAAGTTGTGTGATTTTTTCACATTCACACAAGACACTAGCCAGAAAATACTAAGCTTGGAAAACAATCTGAAAACTTCTAGCATGCAACTCCCCACAGATCCAGCTCAGAGTGATAAGCATTTTGTCCAATCGCTTCACACACAAAGAGAGCTAGTTGTTTTAGCAGTAGAGGAGGCAATCACAACAGCCAAATTGATACAAATTCTATCGTCAATTACTCCTCATTTGGAATTACTTCACAAGGAGTAGATAAATGCAGAGATAGTCCTCAGAAAAGACCCCAACCTTTCTTCATCTGATGGACTTGTACACCTAGCAGCAGAGATTGCCATCCATAATAAGACATTAGATGTCGCATTAGCAAATTGGGATGCAGCTCTGAAGGTACTCCTTGAAGTAAATAACACATTTTTGGCCAAATATGGCATTTCATTGTAAAGACCCTTGACATAAGTGTCAAAAAGGGGGAGAATAAGTATAATAAGAGTACAAGAATGAAATGATAAGTATAATAAAAGGGGGAGATAGCAGAGATAGCAAATTTTGATGATAAGTATAATAAAAGGGGGAGATAGCAGAGATAGAAAATTTTGAAATTTTGGGGGAGATAGCAAATTTTGGGAGCAAAGTTTGAATGAAGGATAAATTACTGAGTCACATGGATCTTAATTAAGTGTTTTTGCCACTCATGTCAAAGGGGGAGATTGTTAGCTTAAAGAATAAATTTGACAACTGAGTGGCAATACACTTAACCAAGATCAAGAGTAAGTGCTGAGTGATAACAGGTGCCGAGTGATAACAGGTGTCGAGTGATAACAAGTGTCGAGTGCAACAGGTGTCGAGTGATAATAAGTGCCGAGTGCAACATGTGCCAAGTGATACATTTTTGTTCAAGTGTCGAGCTATCTAGGAAACAGTATGTGTCGAGTATCAGAAATATTTCAGGAGCCGAGTAACTTAGTAGAATAGCATAAAAGTTTGGAATTGCACAAACTATGATGCAAACAATTTTTTGCAGCCAACAGAAGGTAAATCTCAAAGGATTTAATGATAAGATCGAATCTTTTATTTTTCATATGTAATTCGCATGCAACCAATAAGAAAAATGCTAAAGGCATGCAACCAATCAGCAAAAGATAAGTATTAAGCGAGAAATTGAGATTCAATATGGATCGTAGATCCAAAACAAACCCTAAGTCTTTGAAGTCTTTATAAGGAAGACAAAATTTCACTGTAAAAGAGAGAAATGAGATATATTGAAGGACATACAAGGGTGCATAAGAAAATCTATTTTCAGAAGCAAGAGTTATCAGATCACAAAGGATCAAGATCAGGAGAAGGCGGAAAAGGAGCCTGTATTCAACAATCAAGGATTGTAATCTATCAGGTTTATTGTATCTAATACTCTCTAGCAATTGTATTAGAATGAAAATCCTATGGTGATAGCTTAGCTTTACAGCTATTTTGTAAGAACCTTTTGATTAGGTGATTAAAATCCTTTAACCAGGTGACACTTCATGTTAAGTGTTTGAAAATCCTCTAACCAGGTCACTATTAATACAGTGTAAAGCCTTTAACAGGGCAAACCATCAGAAGTGGTTGAAAAATATTGTTGCAGTAAATTTTTGTGGGTATCATCCCCACCCCAGTTTTACCTTCTTATTCTTGGAGGGTTTATGGGTTACCAAATTCCGGTGTTATGTGTTATTGATGCATGAGTTTTGTTATATATTTATTTTATGTATTTACATGCATGCAACTTACTTTCAGTTAAAAATTTTATTGGCTAAAGTTTGGTACTTATGATTCACCCCCCCCTCATAAGTACTCTTTCCATATTTGAATATTCCAACAAAAACAACCATACCTCATCTTTTGATATGTTATAAAGGAGTGAAATGGGTATCCTAATATTCAATTTATTTTCTTGATGTTATGGAAAAATGTGGAGAAAAATTCAAGAGGACAACATTTTATGCATTTTTTCTTTTTTTTTTATATCATTACAAATGGATCAAGGTCTACAGCCTCATTTTACTCCTCCTTAAATATATTTCTTCCTCTTTAGTAAGAGACATGGCTCTAATACCACTTTGATGTAATGGAATGGGTAGTGGGAATGGACAAGGTTCCTAGAATCCTCTTCACTGAAGGTTAAGAACAATGAGTATCATTGTTAATCCAATCAGCCCCAAAACACCTATCACAAATGCTTGATAATATGGTATGGTTATCATGACTCAACCACTCCTAAGAATCCCCAATCGCAAGAAAAACCTATCACAAAGACAACTAATCACTAGTTGCTCTTAAGGGCATCACAAGGCTTATTTGACACAAAACCCCACAAATACAAATAAGGACCAGGGGTGACTTCCAAGCATGGAAAGGGTCTATTTAGGTCCAAACTAACATAAATCCAACATTAGATTCAAACTATGCAACTTTCATTGGCTAGTTGCTTCACAAACTTAAGACTAGGCTTGTAGCCTTGAACATGGAACAAACATCTCCTCACAACCCAAAGAAAAGAATAACTGATTTGGATACCCTTTTGGGTTTTATACAACATACTAAAGCCTTGGGATCTTAAGAGAAGTATGCAGCAACTAAGTTTTTTAAGGCTCACTTAGGAATGTAGGCAATTAGGCATCTATTAACAAAGGAAGTACCCTACCCCTTGAGTAGAACTTCAATCCAAAAATGGTAACATGAAGGGGATCATGTAATATGATCACATACCAATTTTCAAGCCTCGAAACTTTCTCTGTGGCGAGTTATGGAAGATTTTGCTACAAATTTCTAGCATGCAAATGGATCTTGCATGCCTAGGGCATCAAGTTTTTCCCTCCAGCCTCATTCTTTTGATGTAAAATGAAAAGAAACATAAAAAAAATTGTCCTAACTTGGATTCCACCAAGGGTCGTTAAATTCCCATCGTGGAATCTCAAGATACAAGGGAAAATAGATGAAACCCTAGGTAATGGCACAAAATGGGGAGAACAATTAGTAAAATGGGAATATATTGAGTTGTAGAGAAAATTAAAACCTTATTCCAAGTGCAAGATAGAGAAGATTCACAAAGCTATCCAATCATACTAGATATTTGTGCTTATATGTGATCAACTTGACCAATGAACTAGTCTTTTTCATGAGTTCAAGTATAATAATATATCTTTTGTTATGATTGAGTTCAATATTTTAGTGTTCTTGTTGATTAGTGTTGAAAAAAATTAGTGTTAGTGCTGATTAGTGTTGGTTTGAGTCCATTTTCAAACATATTTGCAATAAAATTTGTCTTAGCACAAAAATTGCAAAATTGCAAAAAAGTTGTTTAGCAACTTTTGCAATTTTCTTGACAACTTTTCAAAATACAACTTCCAATGGCTAAAACTGACCAAGGGTTAGTTAAATCAGTTTTAAATAGCCTATATAGGCTTTGAGCATTGGAAGAGGAAGATATATAGTTGTATTTGCTTTCAAGAATCAATAAAATTCTTGTTGTTCTAGCACTTTTCTTTGATTTTTCATGTGTTGTACACAATCCATTGATTGGGGGATGAATCTTCTACATTGAAAAGTTGGAGTTACCTATTTAGAAGGTTTTGGCTTTGATTTGAAGAATTTATCATTTTTTTGGCAAAAGTTGTCAAATTTTGTTCCTTGTTGGTCTGTGAAACCCTTGTTTTGAGGTTTTGGACAATAAAATGCCCCTAACTTGAGATTCCACCAGTGGATTTCTCTCTTCTCTAGTATGGAGCAAGTTAGGGTTATATTTTATCTAATTTTTGTAGTTTTGGAGCAGGAGGATAGGTTGGAAAATTTTGGAAGGAAGCCCTAGGTCAAATATCTACATGTATTTGACCTTGTTTTGGAGATATTAGAGTGGATAGAATGATGGAAAGAGTTTGAGGACTTGGTGTCAAAACAAAGTTCCCTTGTTTGAGCCTAAATAATAGCTTGGAAGTAGAGATTTGATTTCATGCACCCATTCTTGACCATTTGCCTTGAAACCAAGCCTAAAGTCGCTAGTTAGGCCTGACTAATTGGTGCTGGTTGGCAAATGCTAGAATGGAGTTGGTCTCTAAAACTTTGGAGTTTGTTAGAGCTTGGAAATGGTACTTGAATCAGAATTTTATTCCCTAGGTCCTTTGCTAAGTTTTAGAGTTATTGGTAAAAATCAGTTTTAGGAGACTTAATAGGCTACTAGGTCTAAAATTGCAAGTTGAGTTGTGCGTTGTTGGGAGTATAACCGGTGGTTGATTTGCCTTAGTTGTGTTAAGACTAAGTTGTCCCAAGCTCTTGCTAGTGGTGGAAAAGCCTATAACAACAAAATCCTCATTTTTCCCATTTTGACTAATTAGTGCGTGCATGTGATCTCCATACACGTGTGCCTATCTACCATGATCCAACTCTTCACCATGGTGTAGAGAACCTAGCTGGTGTAAGGAACCAAGACAAATTTGCATAGAAATAGGTTAAATGATGTAATCTTGAAGAGTCAAGACCACATGTAAGGTCAAATGAATCCTTGGTGCCATTATAACCTAGGATGTCTTTTGAACCAAAGGTCATTTTTTTGGTCAATCTAGGTTGTTTTTGGTGGGAATAAGGAATTTTTAGTTCCCTAGTAGGTTTTAGGAACCTCAGTAGTCATTTTTCATGATTTAGAAGCATAGGTGGGCAATTGGGACAAAAATTGTCGAAAGAGCAAAAAATTGCAAAAATGCAAGAAAAGTTGCTAATTGCAAAAAGTTGCTGAGCAAAATTTTTTGTAAAATAAGTTGTCAAACTGTAAGGGAGATGTATAGTCCTCCCAACCATTCAAAAAGTGGTTTTGACCATTAGATTACATCTATTTAAGGTTTCCACAATAGAAGAAACCCATTGTACGGATGGGGGGACAACATTGAATACAACTCATAATTTCTACCTTTTTCTCTGTTGTTTCAATTTCGTATAGCCTATATGGATTGGTAGGAGTGAAATTTTAGTATGTTTGGATATAGAATTGAGTTAGTGTTCCATTTCATTTGGTTTGAAGTCTTTATCTTATCTACAAGAAAAGTTACGTCAATTTTTGTAGACGTTGGTCGGATTTACCCTAAATTTGAGGGTTTCTTCAAGATGGTCTCCTAACTGGAAATTCCACTATGGTATTTCAATGCAACAGTGAGGAATGAAAGTTAGGAGAGTGTACTTCAAGATAGTAGACATTAAAAACTATAGGTGTAGGTTACCTATTTTTACTAGCAATCCCTAGACTAAACATTGTTATATGTCTAGTCTAGATTTGAACAAGAAAGAAGGTGCATGCTTCCAAACTGATTGATTTGACCCAAGTGAAGGGTGTAGGAGGATTAATTGGATGTGAAGAAGAGTTCCAAGGGGTGGAGTTAGGTTTTTTAACCCATTTACTCATACTTCCTTTGTAACCCAGCCTAATCTGGCCAATTAGGTCTATGACTCAAAGTGGGTGTTATTTGGTGCTAGAGCAGAGTTAGAGTTTGATCTTTTGGAATCTCTAAGAGGTGGTTAAAATGTGTATAAAGAGGTGATAAGATAGTGTGGCCCTTTTCAAAGTTTGGGATTTTGACTGATAAAGCTAGGATTAGCCCTATAGAAATGCTGGTAACAATTATGCAAATCAATTGTTGGGGGTTTGAGAAATTTAAAATTGGGTGTTTTTGAGAGATTAGGTCCATAGAAACCTTTTCTATCAGGAAAGTTGAGTTCTAAACCCATCTAGGGAGAGTTTTCCTTTTTAGGCCTATTGGAGAAGGGGAGTCCCTAAGAAGTTGTGATTGATATAAATCAGTTGAGAACCCTAGGTTTGAGGGTTGGGCATGTAGAGTCAAGTCAACTTGCAGGATAGAATATACCTTTGTTAGAACCCCTTTGGATCAGTCTGCAACCTTTAAGGAAAGTTAGGCTGTTTTTTGGAAATTGGAAGTGCATTTGGTGCTTTTTGCTGCAAGCTTTGCATCACTAACCCTCTTTTTTTCATGATGTAATAAGGATCTCCCTATGACCCATCCACCTTGTAATGGACATAAGACCCCATGGTACAACTATAAGCCTTGGGCATCAATTGGCCCAATAAGTGGATTTTTGGTCATTTTAATATTTTCTAAGTATTTCTAGATGTTTAGAACATTAATAAGGTTCCTACGAGTGAGTAAATTCCATTTGCAAACATTCTTGCAATAAAACTTGTCATAAGTGCAAAATTGCTAAAAAGTTGCTTAGCAACTTTTGCATTTTTGTTGACAACTTTTTGAAATGTAACTTCCAACAGTTCAAAACTATCAAGGGGTGGTTAAACCTATTGGAAATGGCCTATTTAGGCTCAAATAATTTTAGGATGGTGAGGGTGTGAAGATTCAATTGTATTTTGCTCCCAAAATCAATAAAATTTGCGAATTTCCTGTGCAATTTACTAGTTTTTTTCTGTACAGTATAGAATATAAGGTCTACAAGATGATCTTTGGACTCTAAGAAGTTGAAGCTATCTTTTTTGAATATTTTGGTGTTGGTTTGAAATTTTCATCATTTACCTTGCAAAAGTTATGAATTTTTTTAGGGTGTTGATCTATGAAACCCTTAATTTCAGGGTTTGGTCATAAAAATGACCCTAACTTGAGTTCCTCCTAGTGGATTTCCTTCTTCCTTGGTATGGAGCAAGTTAGGGATATACTCTATCAGATTTTGGTAGTTTGGGAGAAGGAAGTTGTGTTGGTGATTTTTGGGGATGAGCCCTATGTCAAATATTCTCATGTATTTGACCTTTGTTTGGAGAAATTTGAGTGGACAGAGTGATGGAAAGGGTTTGAGCACCCAATGTTTGAACAAAGTGCCCTTTTTTTATGCTAAAGAACAACCTTGAAGTGGAGACTGGATTCCATGCACCCATTTTTGACCACTTGCCTTGAAAACCAAGCCTAAAGTAGCTAATTATGTCTATGTACTTAGTTGTGGTTAGAATATGCTAGAGTGGAGTTGGTCCTTGCACTTTTGGAGTTAGTAAGAACAAGGAAAAGTGTTCTTAAATTTTTAATTTATTCCTCAAGTCCTTTGGTGAGTTTTAGAGTTATTGGTCAAAATCAACATTAGGAAACCTAATAGGCTTCTAGGCCTAATCTTGTAAATCTAGTTGAGGGTTTTTGGGAGTGCAACCAATAGTGGATTTACCTTATTTAGGTTGAGTCTAAGTTGTTCCAAGACTTTGTTGGAAGTTGTAAAGCCTAGAACAACAAAATCCCTATTTTGCCCATTTTGAGGTAGTTGGCTCTATTTGCTCAAGTTGGGTTTAGATTAGCTTTGTGTCTTGCTTGGAGTGGTGAGACTTGAAACTTTCCTCAGTGATTCCTAGGAGGAATATACACTTGTGAGAGTAGAACATAACATTATTTCAACCCTCGGAGCAAATTTGAAGGTTGTGTGAGATTTGGTTTATTTGTTGGAGCCCTTTAACCACTTAAAGTAAGCATAAATGTATATTCTAATCCTAATGCCCTATTTTTGAGCATCAAAATGGCTAATTTAACAAAGAAAATCCTAGTATAATAGACTCCTAAACCTTGTAACTTTCAACAGTCATCATTCATGGCATAAAACCCCTAATCCCATAAGCAATCTATCCCAGACCTACTAGAACCCCAAATTCCCAAATTACCTTCTTTCAAACCCTCAAATCTAGGGTATCACCAATATCACCTTTCCCCAAACTTCTAGATAAAATTGGTTGATCATACACCTTTACATTGGTCATATAAGATTATCCAAATCACAAAATACTCCTTTCACATGGCTAGAACTCCTACTGTTGTACCTAACCACCATTTCCATGTTGATTTCTTCACTATTTCAGATTGTGATCGCATTACCATCCATTTTTATTAAAATATCCCCTTCCATGGATTACAGTGCATCCTAGTAGACCATTCCAACCATTATCTAGCCCATCTAATCATTCAATCATTCTCATCCATGATTGGTATCCAAAGAAGCACTAGTTTCTACAGAAAACATCAACAAACAGTGATCCTCCAAGGCCCTTACTTCATTTTCCTACAATAGAACATGTCATTTAAATGTATTTTTACATTAATGAACCCCCTCCCACCAAGGTTCTCTTCCTCAAATAGACTCTACACATCAAGAAAATGATAGTAACTACTTCCTAACTATCTCTAACTATCTACAATAGTGTACTAACTTAACATATGAAAATGTTGTCAAGATGACAAAAAGTTGTCAAATCGAAAACCCAACATTTATAACTAATCTAAATACTCTAATAAGGTTTAAAGACAACCTTTAAAAAATTCTTACTTCTACTCCCTAATCCCATCCTTTAGCCGTTTGTGGCTATATTGACAATATTTTGCAATTTACATCTTTTTGTGCAGCATTTAAGCATATTTTGTATATTAACCTTGAATGACCTATTACTCCTCCATACTATGACTTTGATGAACCAAATACATTACATTTGACTATGACATTAAAATTCAATGACTTTTAACTCCTTAAACCTCAGGTGTGCCATTTTGGCCTAAGTTTGCCCATTCTTGGCAATGTATTACAAATTTGACAATTTCATGCTTCCCTTTCATGCTTTGGGTTTGTGGGAGAAGATGGGGTCTATGATGCAGGGGTGGCAAGGGAATATGGTGGATCCAAGGTCCAAATACAAACTCAATCAAATGCACAATTGAATCTATTGACCAAAAGTGCCTTCAATAAGTGAAATGGTAAATTATCCACCAAAAAGTCTTATGATGTGACCTGATAGCCCTAAAATATGCAATCCAAGGTACTTGAATAGGTTTCAAACTTTCTTCAATGGTTTAGACACCAAAACTTCAACATTCCTCAAAACTACGCCTAATAGCATGCCTTGTAGCCCTATAGTAGCACTCATGAGGATTTTTGTCAATTTTTTCCAAAACACCAAGCAAATAAATTATATATTTGAGTACCCCTTATGGATTACCTTAACATACCAAAAGGATAGGGTAGGTTTCTTTGGAAGGTATATGACTTTTTTCACTGTTTCTTGGATTTTTAAGGCCTAATTCTCATGCATTTACAAAAAAGTGCTAACCATTCTAATTCCCAGGCTCCAAATCTTTGCATATTGTCATAAATAGGTTCAAATAAAAGTAATATGAAGTCAATTTTACTCCAAGAGGTTTCTAGGTACCAAAGCCCGAAATTGTGCCCTCGAAACCCTTAAATTTAGGGCTTCCTCAATGTCATGCTTCCCAAAGTTTCTAGAAACAAATAAAGGTTGGAACACCTTGTATACAACATTTCTATACACATTCCATCATAAAATAGTGCCCTTATTTGGAAAAAACTCTTTAACCTTCAGCCTATCCTCCAAATTCACTCAGTTTCTTAGTCTTCTTTATGGTGATCACCACATAAATTAATCAAACTTGCATTTCAAGGATTAGTAAGATAATATACATGTTAAATTGATATTACGTATGTCAATAAGATGCCATTCTATGAGAATCAGAGTGCTACATTCATAGAATGACATTCATCTAGTGTGAAATCTATACAAAATTGTCTTAAAATCAGATTTTCTAAAGACTAGACAGTACCAAAATGATTAACAATGACTATAGTAGGGTTTTTAGAGCATGAAAGAATTCAAAGAGATGAAATATGAATGATCAAAACATTGTCCAAGGAAATCCAACCAATAAGAACTTTGAATCATACGAAAAAACCCTTTAACTTAGTAAGAAATCAAAATTTTTTATTCAATTTGTTGTAGCAGTCTATACCATGGATTCTCTGCCCGTACAATGGATTTGTGAAATATTTAATAAAATCCTATCAACTACCCCAACCAATCCAAATTGGTTGGATTGTTTAATTTGTCTTAAAACAATAAAGAAACTAATTCCCTCTTAAATGTCCATGACCGTTATAATTTGAGAATTCAAATTTATAGCTTTGTAACTTTTGAATTTTTGAAATTGCTAAGTGATGAAACTTTACCAAATCATTTAAATGGATTTATTAACCTATTAAAAAGACTAGTTTATCCTAAGGACCCTAGGACCTAAATTTTCCTTATTTAAGGTATTTCTACCTATTTCCCTAGATACTAAATGCCTTATAGGTCTTAAGCACTCAAGGTTTATAGAAACACCAATGAGTCTCAAGCCTTTACAAATGGGCTAATATCAACTTGAAACTAGTCCTAACATTCTAAAACATTATAACCTTCATCCTGAGTCTACTAATCAGATTATGCACGTGATCTCCATGCATTCTACATTTTCAGGATAAATAAGTCAAATGCATACTGATGGGGACACGACCCAAGAACAAAATGGAACCAACAAAAAGGGAAAATTATATTAACTGAAAAAATAAGCTAGTACAAACAGTGCAGAGAAAATAAACTTCAAAACATGCCCTAAGGGCTTACAATAGCATAAATCTGGAGATAATTTCTCCTTTTAGTACCTCCTCTCAAACTCCACTCTGAACTGCCTTTTACAATGCTAGAAATCTCCTTAAATAGACCCCGAAGGGTTAAGGACTAGGAGTACATTCTAGAAAGTGCTAGTAGGCATCCACCGATGAAATAGAAGGTTCCGAAATCTACGTTAGAAGTCGGTGCAAATCTAGAAGAATCCAGAAATGGTAACCGAACTTTTGGGAGGCATAACTTTTGAACTGTAGCTCCGATTGACAAATCGTTTACATTTTTGGAAAGCTCTCGAAGTGCACTATAGACCTATAGACCAGATTTTCTCGTCCCCCATTTTTTGACCCTTTTCAAGGTCATTTAATGCCCCAAACCTGACTTTGAAGCATTCTTAGGAGGTCTCCAAAACTCAAAAAACTGCAATAACTTTCAAACCGTGGGGCCTATTGACCTGATTCTTTTTCTAGAATGCTCTAAATCATGATTACATTCATCTAGCCAATTCACACCTTCTACTTTACCGAAATGATGGCCCAAATACATGCTCCTATTTTTTTGGGATTTTCAAACGCACTGATAGTTGAACTATGAGAGTTGGAATGTTTATTTGAGCCAAATGGGTATCTAAAAATGTAAAGACATGAAACAGAAACTAAGTCTAAGTACATTTTTTTGGGTGACATAGGATTGCCCTTATACCTTTGGATGCTCCTGCATCAGACACCCAGGGTAGATTGAAAAGTGACCCTGTCACTTTATGGATGGTAGAGGAAATCCCAAATGGGAAACCTCAGCTGCTGAAATCCAAGTTGAGTCCTCGATCAGCCGTCCTTTCCATTTGACCAAATACTCTTCATATTGCCTGTTTCTGGTACTCCTACCCACACGGTGATTTCTTCTATCTCCTCCTTCTTAGAAGCAGGAATTGGACATGGCTCTAAAACCAGCTCCTCATCTGCACCATCATCATGATACTCTGTTAAATCTGCAATGTTGAAAATGGGAGAAATGTGAATACCATCTGGCAGCTCCACCTCATATGCATTTCCTGAGTTATGTTTCTTCAAAACTTTGCAGGGGCCAAATTTCTTCATTTTCAGCTTGTTGTAAGTACCAACTAGAAATCTTTCTTTTCGTAAGTGCACCATGACTAGATCCCCTACTTGGAATTCCTTATGTCTTCTCCTTTGATCAGCCCTAGCTTTATACTCTTGATTCATCTTGATAATGTGTGCTTGAACCTCCTCATGTAGACACTTGATGTGTTCAACAAATCCCTCAGCTTCAACACTTGTTCTCTCCCCTTGTTCTATCTTCCTCAATTCTGGTGCAGTCCTTGGGCTATTCCCATATACAATTTGAAATGGTGATTTTCCAATACTCCTATTTACAGAGTTATTATAAACAAACTCTGCCTGTGGTAGAATCAAATCCCATCCCTTGGGCTTATCTCCAACTAAACATCTCAGCAAATTGCCTAGACTTCTATTTACCACTTCTGTTTGGCCACCAGTCTGTGGGTGATGCGTGGAACTGAATTTCAAGTCTATTCTCAACTTCTTCCACAATGTCCTCTAGAAATACCCCACAAATTTAGTATCTCTGTCAGAAACTATACTCCTTTGAAGACCATGTAGTCTTACCACCTCTTTGAAAAACAAGTCTGCAATATGGACAACATCATGAGTTTTGTGGCATGGAATGAAATGTGTCATTTTGGAGAACCTATCAACCACCACGAATACTGAGTCATTACCCTTTTGTGTCCTTGGCAATCCAAGAACAAAATCCATACTTATGTCCTCCCATGGCCTTGATGGAATAGGCAACGGCTGATATAGACCAGTATTGTGACTAAACCCCTTGGCAACTTGACAAACCTGGCAACTTTGTACGAACTTCTTCACATCCTGTGAAATTTGAGGCCAAAAATAATGTTCTCTAAGAATGGAAATGGTCTTATCTCGACCAAAATGTCCTTCCATTCCTCCACTGTGTTTCTCCTTAATCAGATTTTCCCTCATGGAACTCCTTGGAATGCACAATTGACTACCTTTGAACAACATGCCATCCTGAATCAAATAGTCTAACCGCTTGGTTCTATCTACAGCAACAGGTTCTTTACAAGCTTTCCATGCTTCAGCAAAATTAGGATCCTCGAGGTACAAATTCTTGAGTTCATCAAACCCAACTACTTCAACCTGCATTACTGTAAGCAATGACTGTCTCCTACTTAGTGCATCTGCAACCTTGTTAGATTTTCCACTTCTATGCTTCAACACAAATGTATAACTTTGCAAGAATTCTACCCATTTCATATGCATCTGATTCAATTTACCTTGGCTATTTAGGTACTGTAATGCTTGATGATTAGTATACAAAACAAATTCCTTTGGCAATAAATAATGCCTCCATTTCTTTAAGGCTTGAACTATTGCATAGAATTCTTGATCATAAACAGAATACTTCTTCTTTGCATCATTCAATTTTTCACTAAAATATGCAATAGGCTTACCTTCTTGGCTTAATACAGCCCCAATAGCGCTATCACTAGCATCACAATCCACCTGGAACACTTTTCTAAAATCTGGAAGTGCCAACACAGGCTGTTCCGTCACCTTCTTCTTCAGCAATTCAAAACTTCTCGCAGTTGTTGTAGTCCATTTGAACTCTTTTCTATCCCCTCTTATTGTATCAGTTAGGGGTGCACATATGCCAATGAAATTCTTAATAAACTTCATGTAAAAACTAACCAGACCATGAAATGATCTTACCTCAGTAGCAGACCTTGGAGTAGGCCATTCCAAGATGGCTTTTACCTTCTCTGGATTCATTTTGAGACCTTCAGGTGATATAACAAATCCCAAATAGACTAACTCCCTTTTTGCAAAGACACACTTCTTTAGATTAATTAATAGTTTCTCTTCCCTTAGCCTTTCAAGGACACTATGAATACGCAGTAAATGTTCTTCCAAAGTCTTGCTGAAAATTAAAATATCATCCAAATAGACAATAACAAATTTTCCCAAGAACTTCTTAAGTACCTTATTCATGAGCCACATGAAGGTGCTTGGGGCGTTCGTCAATCCAAAGGGCATGACTAACCACTCATAAAGACCCTCCTTGGTCTTGAAGGCTTTTTTCCACTCATCTCCTTCTCGAATCTGTATTTGATGATAGCCACTCTTCAGATCTATCTTTGTGAAGTACTGAGCTCCACTCAAGTAGTCCATAAGATCATCCATCCTTGGTAAAGGAAACTGGTACTTGATGGTTATCCTATTTATAGCTCGAGAATCTGTACACATCCTCCACTCTCCATCCTTCTTTGGTGCAAGTACTGTAGGTACTGCACATGGACTCAGGATCTCTCGAATCAAGCCCTTCCTCAGCAACTCCTGAACCTGTCTATTTAGCTCCTCTGTTTCAGTAGGAGTCATCTTGTGAGCAACCTTGTTAGGCAAACTAGCTCCTGGAATCAGATCTATCTGATGACTGATTTGCCTTACTGGTGGCAATCCATCTAGAACATTATCAGAGATAATATCTCCAAAATTCCCATAGTAAATCTAAAACTTCAAATGGTATTTCACTACTACCTTATTTATCTTTCCTAGGAATCAAAGCATAGCACATATGCTGATGTTTCATGCCATCTAAAAACTTCCTTCCATCAACAAGACAAATCCTAGCATTGCTACATACCTTTTCACCTTCCTTTTTCATGGGCTTCAATTTGTGGTGAACTCCATCCTTTGTCAGAGAGTATGTGTTTGACGGTCCATCATGTATTGCATGTCTATCAAACTGCCATGGTCTACCCAACAATAGATGGCAAACATCCATCGAAATAACATCACAGAGAACTTCATCATGGTAACTCCCAATTTTGAATTTTACTAAACATTGTTCACTTACCAGGACCTTATGATCATCTTTTACCCAAGAAATCCGATAGGGTTGGGGATGTTTCTCCCTCTTGAGCTTTAGCATAGAGACCATCTCTTCTGATACCAGGTTATCAGTGCTACCACCATCAATGATCACGTCACAACATTTATCCTCATACTTGCATCTGGTACAAAACAAACTCCTTCGTTGTCCTCGTTCATTCTCACCACTTAGTAGGACTCTTTCATTTACCAAGGTCTCTCCTCTTTTGGCATCCTCTGAATGTGATGATTGTGCATCCTCATCCACATGAGCAACCCTAGCTTGGCCCTCAGCTCTCCTATCTGTCCTTCCTTATCGTTGAGGGCATTCAAAGGCACGATGACCTTCTTCATTGCAATGGAAACAGGTACCATGGAAGCCTCCTCTTCCTTGTCCACGTCCTCTACCTCTTCCTCTTTGATTTCCAAAGTCTTGATCATGGGAGCGGTTGAAACCCTCATTCCTCTAGTATGCCTCTTCAACGCTGGTCATTCTTACTAGACTTAATTCCTCCTAGATGCTAGGTCGCAACCCACTGATATAACGAGAAACTTTCTCCTTATTTGCTTCTGCATGCCCCGCTCTAATCAAGAGTCGGTAAAACTCCTCTGTATATTCTTGGACTGATCTTCCTGCTTGCTTTGACCCATGCATCTTCTTAAACAGATCAAGCTCATAGTCCACAGGAATGAACTGCTTCTTCAATTTGTCCACCATGCGATCCCATCTTGTGATCTTCTCCTTTCCTCTTCTAAGTCTTTCCAGTTGAACATCTTGCCACTAGATTTTGGCATGGCCTTTCAGTTTGGCCTTTGCAAACTTAACCCTATCTGGGTCCCTTATATCCTCATACTCAAAGTATTCTTCCAGTTCATTTATCCAATCGATCAACTCATCTGGTTTCAGATTTCCTTAAAATATACCCACTTCAATTGTAGGTCTTTTCCCAAACTTAGTAATGGCCCTAAAAAGCCTTTCCTCTACAGGATTCAGAACTTCCCTGTCAACTTCCTCTTCTGGTCCCATTACTTCCTCTTCATTGTCATCCTCACTATTGTCACCTGCAGCAACATTTGCTCCTCTATGAAGCTCCTCTTGCAATGCTTGTACCTGCCTCTGGAGGGCTCTAACCTCCTTAGGATCAATAGCTCTGGCCCTTCCGCCACACTCTCTTCATGGAGGCATCTTCTAACTTGAACCCACAACCACACAGTCTTGGTGCAAACTACCTCATAGTCAGCACTCTGTCTACACGCTTAGGAAAATCCGCTCTGATACCACTTGATGGGGACACAACCCAAGAATAGAATGGAACCAACAAAAAGGGAAAATTATATTAACTAAGAAAATAAGCTAGTACAAACAGTGCAGAGAAAATAAACTTCAAAACATGCCCTAAGGGCTTACAATAACATAAATCTGGAGATAATTTCTCCTTTTAGTACCTCCTCTCAAATTCCACTCCGAACTGCCTTTTACAATGCCAGAAATCTCCTTAAATAGACCTCAGAGGGTTAAGGACTAGGAGTACATTCTAGAAAGTGCTAGTAAGCATCCACCAATGAAATAGAAGGTTCTGGAAGCTGCGTTAGAAGTCGGTGCAAATCTAGAAGAATCCAGAAACGGTAACCGAACTTTTGGGAGGCATAACTTAGGCAAAAATTATAAAGTTACATATTGAAATTACAAAGATATATAGATATATATATTATCAGGTTGCACTAGATCAAACAAATAGTCAAATTCAATAGACAAATCCATCTCTACTATTTCTAGTGTTTGTAAGGGACAATAGGTGTCAATTGGGTCCAAAACCCATATATCCCATTTGCCCACCCATTCAGTCAACTCACACTCATCCCAATTTTCCTCTACACATGATGGACAATATCATGCTATTTTTCATATGTGGATACTCCATGAACTTGCATCAGAGCTTCTAAAAGGGTGCAACTCATTGGATCCTGTT
Source organism: Cupressus sempervirens (assembly GCA_028749045.1). Lineage (NCBI taxonomy): Eukaryota > Viridiplantae > Streptophyta > Pinopsida > Cupressales > Cupressaceae > Cupressus > Cupressus sempervirens. Next base: position 239,822,839 of record CM053786.1, on the reverse strand, counting down.
AGTGTGCAACAATCCTAATATGGTGCAATGTTAGTATTATCTATCAACAAAAAAAATCTATGAACCATAGATTCACCTTCCTTACCTGGACCGATTGTAGCATTACACCATTGGATGATGGATTTTGCATCTATCAATATTGCTCCATCTTTGTACTTTAGTTCTTCATGAGCTAAGGCTCTTTTGATGCATGCGCTAGCACCATCGTGCTCTCCCTTTCTATAACCAGCCTCTGTGAAATTCCCCATATATTGAATTCTACACAACCTATGCATCTTGCTCAACCAATAGAACATCCATGCACTCTTGAACTAAGATGTGCAATTGTCTAACCAAATAATGTGTTGACGATATGTGATGCCCCTATTAGCCAATTCACCATAAAATAGTTGAAAACAACCCTATATAAACTCCATAGAATGTGATCGATCATCGCTGATATAAAAATGACACTCCCTCAAAATCTTCTTGTCATCCTTTGTACTTGTAGGTGAATGCATGACTATTATGTGAACAAATATGAAAACCTATTGAGAAGTATAATACTTTTCTTACACCTCATTTTGTGGTTGTAGTGTGTAGTTCTCTGCGAAGTCTACAACTAAAACAATGGTATCCAATGGAAATGTATCCTTGCACAACTTGAATTACAAATCTACTCATCGAGCTCTATGTGTATGCCTTGCATACTCGTAAATAATCTTTTCATGAAAAATCTTCATGACTCAAACACTGGAATCTTTTCAATGACTAAATCACATCTTTTACCATGTTTCCCATCTTTTAAGGCATATGTCACTTTCTTGAATTTTCTGTAGTCTACTATTTCATTTCCAATTGCATGTGTACTATCCATGTGTTTACAAGTTGATAAAAGTTACAAAGAACCACAAAATAAGCATGTACCATCCAAGCATGATGTCTTGTAAAATTGTTAGTCGTCCCCTATTTCACATAAAATGTTGGATATGAGTCATGATTTATGGACATTTAGTGGTATCTTGTGATATGAATCTTGTGATATTACTATCTTTGGTGCATGATTTAGAACCCACTTTGTCATAATCACTCATTAGATTCTTTAGAATGCTTTTTACATTTGAATCATCCATCGTTCTTAGCCCAAGATTCTTCATGATAGGCCTAAATTTAAAATTCATCATCATTTCAACAAATAATTGGCATTGACTTGTAATATTTAATTCTTCAAAAAATAATCTCCACATACAATTAACTTTTCTTTGACAAGTACGCTTGCTAATCTTGTTAGGCATTGATTTCAAAATGTTAGTATCAATATCAATCAAATATTTTGGTCTTCTAAAATGAATTCTAGAAGGTGTTATAATCTATCTCTTCCATTCTCTCAATATTTTGAACATCAACATAAGGTTTAGTGTATTGTGTACCTTGAACCAAAGATGATGTGCCTTGGCAATAAGATGAAAAAGATGGAATATCACCTACTTGATGTATTGATGTTTTCTCTTCAACATGACATGATGGAGTGTATACATCATTAGATCTACAATTAGTGTCTCTTCAACATGAGAGGATGATATAACTCCAACATTGGAAGATGGCATAGCTTCACAATTCAATTGTCTTCTTCAGCGTAATAGTCGCATTCATTCTCTTTGTCCTTCCAATTCTTCCTCTTTGTTTCTTTGTATTGGTGGTTCTTGATCCTCTTCGAAAGTCAATTCTTCATTATTGCTTTGCAATTTTATTTGTTCACATAGTAGTTTCATTTTATCTCTTTTAATTGCCAAATCTCTCTCCCTATCTTCATTTGTTTGAGTTTTTGGTTTCTTCCTTGGTATGATGATGATTTCTACATTTCAAATTATTCAAACATCTGAATTACTTGCAATGTGTAAATTACAAATCATTCAAATACATAAAAAAATTATAGTTATTTGAATGAATACACAATATATATCAAACAACTTGTCAAATTTCTAAAAACTTTGAAATAATATTTCATTCAAACATACAAATTTCAAAGAATTCACTATATATCAACAAACAATACTTAAAAAGGATTGCACTAATTTTCTATACAAAGAATATTCAAAAAGTCTTCAAATTGCTTATCCAATGATTGAATTTGGTGTTTTCTAGCTTCAAAAAGTCTTCAAATAGTGTTTGCTATGTTGAAACCCATGTTTTCAATTAGAACAATAGAATGCACAATAGACCAAAAGCAGAGAATGAATGAAATGGGACCCAAACTTTCTTTTTTACCATTTTTGGGTCATTTGGCATAGTGCGTATGCACTATAGTATGTACACACTATGTAAAAACACATCTCTCCCTATCCCACTATCCCCCATCCCCTACTCTCTTTCCTCTCCCATCCCCTACTCTCTCTCACTCTCCCTCTCCTACTCGCTCTCCCATCACCAACTCTCTCTCTCTCTCTCCCATCCCCTACTCTCTCTCTCTCTCCCCTCCCTCTCCCATCCCCTACTCTCTCTCTCTCTCTCTCTCTCTCTCTCTCTCTCTCTCTCCCCCCCCCTCTCCCATCCCTTACTCTCTCTCACACTCTCCCTCTCCCACCACCTACTCTCTCTCCCTCTCCCACTGCCTACTCTCTCTCACCCTCTCTCCTCTCCCATCCCCTACTCTCTAGATCTCTCACACACACTCCCATCCCCCCTATCTCCCTCTCCCACTCCCTCTCCCATTGCCTAATATCTCTCTCACTCGCTCTCTCCCTCTCTACTCTCTCTTTCCCATCCCCTACTCTCACTCTCTCTCCCATCACTCTAATCTCTCACACTCTCTCCCATCCCTTACTCTCACTCTCTCTCTCTCTCCCATCTTGTTCTCTCTCTTTGCCACCTCCTACTCTCTCACACTCTCTCCCATCCCTTACTCTCTCTCTTACACACACTCCCATCCCCCCTCTCTCTACCTCTCCCACTCCCTCTCCTACCACCTAGTCTCTCTCTCCCCTCTCCTACTACCTACTCTCTCTCTCTCTCTCACTCTTAGTCTATTTCTCTCTCACTCTCACTTTCTCCCTCTCTACCACCCCCTTCTCTCTCTCACATTTTCACACTCTCTCCCATCCCCTACTCTCTCTCATGCTACTCTCTCTCTCATCCCTCTCCCATTCCCTACTCTCTCTTTCACACACATGCACTCTCATCCTCCTCTCTCTTTCTCTCCCTCTCCCACCACCTACTCTGTCTCTCCCCCATCCCCTATTCTCAATCTCTCTCTCCCCTCCTGTACTCTCTCTCTCCCCATCCCCTATTCTCAATCTCTCTCTCCCACCCTATACTGTCTCTGCCACTCCTCTCTCTCTCACACTTCCTCTCTCTCCCATCCCCTACTCTCTCTCTCTCTCTCTCTCTCTCTCTCTCTCTCTCTCTCTCTCTCCCTACTCTCTCTCCCCTCTCCCATCCCTTACTCTCTCTCTCCTCTCTCCCATCCCCTACTCTCTCTCTCACTCTCCCTCTCTCACTACCTACTCTCTCTCTCTCACTCTCACACTACCTACTTTCTCTCACCCTCTCTCCTCTCCCATCCCCTACTCTCTAGATCTCTCACACACACTCCCATCCCCCCCTCTCTCTCCCTCTCCCACTACCTACTATCTCTCCCTCTCTACTCTCTCTCTCCCATCCCCTACTCTCACTCTCTCCCATCCCCTACTCTCTCAAACACACTCTCCCATCCCCTACTCTCACTCTCTCTCCCATCTTGTTCTCTCTCTGCCACCTCCTACTCTTTCTCACACTCTCCCATCCCCTACTCTCTCTCTTACATGCACTCCCACACCCCCTCTCTCTCCCACTCCCTCTCCCACCACCTAGTCTCTCTTTCCCATCTACTACTCTCTCTCTACTATCTCTCCCCTCTCCCACCACCTACTATTTCTCACTCTCACTCTCTCCCTCTTTACTCTCTTTTCCACCCCCTACTCTCTCTCACATTTTCACACTCTCTACCATCCCCTACTCTCTCTCTCTCTCTCTCTCTCACACACACACACACACACACACACACACACACATTTTGATCCCCCTCTCTCTCCCTCTCCCACTCCCTCTCCCATTATCTACTCTCTCTCCCATCCCCTACACTCTCTCCCCCCTCTCCCATTCCCTACTCTCTCTCTTTCACACACATGCACTCCCATCCCCCTCTCTCTTGCTCTCCCTCTCCCACTGCCTACTCTCTCTCTCTCTCCCCCATCCCCTATGCTCAATCTCTCTCCCATCCTGTATTCTCTCTCTCCCCATCCCCTACTCTCAATCTCTCTCTCCCACCATGTATTCTCTCTGTCACCCCTACTCTCTCTCACACTTCCTCTCTCTCCCATCCCCTACTCTCTCTCACTTACACACATTCCCATTCCCCCTCTCTCTCCCTCTCCCACTCCCTCTCCTACTACCTACTCTATCTTCCATCACCTACTCTTTCTCTCTTACACACACTCCCATTCCCCCTCTCTCTCCCATCGCCTACTATCTCTCTCTCACTCTCTCCCTCTCTACTCTCTCTCTCTCCCATCCCCTACTTTCATTCTCTCTCTACCACCCCTACTCTCTCTCACACTCTCACACTCTCTCCCATCCCTGACTCTCTCTCTTACACACACTCCCATCCCCCCTCTCTCTCCCTCTTCCACTCCCTCTCCCATTGCCTACTCTCTTTCTCTTCCATCCCCTACTCTCTCTATCTCTCTCTCCCCCTCTCCCATTCCCTACTCTCTCTCTTTCACACACACACACACACACACACCAATCCCTCCTCTCTCTCCTTTCCCATCCCCTACTCTATCTATCACTCACTCTCCCTCTCCCACTCCCTCTTCCACCACCTACTTTCTCTCTTACTCTCACTCTCACTATCTCTCTCACTCTCACTCTATCCCTCTCTACTCTCTTTGCCACCCCCTACTCTCTCTCACATTTTCACACTCTCTCCCATCCCCTACTCTCTCTCTCTCTCTCACTGCCTGCTCTCTCTCCAACTACTCTCTTTCCCCCCTCTCCCATTCCCTACTCTCTCTCTTTCACACACATGCAGTCCCATCCTCCTCTCTCTCGCTCTCCTTGTCCCACTCTATCTCCCACTACCTACTCTCTCTCCCCCATCCCCTACTCTCAATCTCTCTCTCTCATCCTATACTCTCTCTCTCCCCATCCCCTACTCTTAATCTCTCTCTCCCATCCTATACTCTCTCTACCACCCCTACTCTCTCTCTCTCACTTTTTCTCTCTCCCATCCCCTAATCTCTCTCTCTTACACACATTCCCATTCCCCCCTCTCTCTCTCTCTCCCACTCCCTCTCCCACCATGTACTCTCTCTCCCATCCCCTACTCTCTCTCTCTCCCCTTTCCCATCTCCTACTCTCTCTCTTTCACACACACCACACACTCTCATCCTCCCTCTCTCTCTCCTCTCTCATCCCCTACTCTCTAGATCTCTCACACACACTCCCATCCCCCCTCTCTCCCTCTCCCACTCCGTCTTCCACCACCTACTATCTCTCTCTCATTCTCTCCCTCTCTACTCTCTCTCCCTTATCTCTCTCTCTCTCTCTCTTCCCTCTCCCATCCCCTACTTTCTCTCTCTACCACCCCTACTCTCTCACACTCTTACACTCTCTTCCATGCCCTACTCTCTCACACACATACACTCCCATCCTCCTCTCTCTCTCCCTCTCTCCCTCTCTCACTCCCTCTCCCACTACCCAATCTCTCTTTGCCATCTTGTACTCTCTCTACCACCTCTACTCACTCTCTCACACTTCCTCTCTCTCCCATCCCCTACTCTCAATCTCTCTTTCCCATACCATACTCTCTCTTTTCCACCCCTACTCTCTCTCACACTTCCTCTCTCTCCCATCCCGTACTCTCTCTTTTCCACCCCTACTCTCTCTCACACTTCCTCTCTCTCCCATCCCGTACTCTCTCTGCCACCCCTACTCTCTCTCACTTTCTCTCTCTCCCATCCTCTACTCTCTCTCTCTCTCCCCTCTCCCATCCCCTACTTTCTCTCTCTCTCACACACACACATAGCCATCCCCCTGTTTCTCTTGCTCTTGCTTTATATTTCTTCTTCCTTCTTTATGCACTATTTAGGTCTCAATAGTGTGTGCACCCTATAGTGTGCATGCGCTATTAAGTCCCAAATTCAAAAGCTTTAAATAGTGTGCACGCACTATAGGTCGTATGTGCTATTCAAAGCTTTACATTAAAACCAAGCCTAAGGCTTGGTTTTTCCTTGGAGATCCAACCCAAAGGTTTGAAGTTTATAAATAGATCTAAGACGTGTTTTGTTGCAAACATACAAAAATGATTGATTTTTCCAGTGTGCTCTCCTTCAAGATTCCTTGTGGTTGGGCATCGATAAGATTAGGTTACATGACATTTTAGTTCTCTATGTTAGCTATATAAACATCTAATTTATTTTCAATTTGAACTATTTCAAGTCTTTCATCTATAATTTCTTTTGAATGTATGTTCATTTTTTGTCAAAAACCACCATGTACTAATTGGGCTGTAGATTTTAGCTTGTTCATCAAATTTTGCAACAACTTAGTTTTTTAGAAACTAGACTCCATTCTACACACTTTGAAATTTTTTTTTTCATTTTAGATTAGTTTTCAATTATTTCTAGGGGGAGCACACAGATATTTCATGTTTTTGGGATGTGTCTAGTTAAAAAATTCATTAAAAAAAAATACACATTATAAAATTACCCAAAAAATTTGGGATAAACTACATAATGTTAAGTAACTTTTGACTAGAGAAATTAAAGAATTTCAAAAAAAAAGTTAAAATTTTAGGGGTACCACACTTTGTACTATGTTATATTTTTTTGGAATAAACAGTACCACTTTTTGTGGCCCCCTTTTTTGAGGACCTAAAACTAAACCATTTTGAGAAAAAATTAGTAGTTTAGAAACTAGATTCAAAGGACAATGACTTTTCTTTTTTTCATATCTTAAAATTTTGAGCATAGCTATCTTCAAATTCTTGTTGAAGTTCAGAAATTGCTGATTTTAGGAAAAGGGTGTCCACTTATACCCCCCTTTCGGCACTACAACTTGGTGCACTTACCCTGATCTACTTGGAAATAGGCATATGCTCTCAACTCTTTGATTTTATCAAAATTCCAAACCTTTTGAAAGGGTTAGTAGGAATCAATCTAGGAATGAACAAATACATGGACTAAATAGAAGCATCTTATCTTCCTAGTTAAAGGCTCATAAATGAACATTATGTTTGTCATGTTTGAGAGGTTAGAGTAGTAGGGATATGCTGTCACTCTTTTAAGGTGATTATATTCTCAAACCTACTTCCAATTTATGTTTCTCATGCTTTCACTAGGTAGTTTATTTAGTCATAAAAAGACATACCTCCCAAGATTTGTCTTAGCAGGGCCAGTGAGAGGGAAAGCCTTCTAGCTTGTAGTCCTAATCAAATGCAAGCTAATTGTTTTTGAAACATAGCCTTTCTCTAGTAGTCTTGAAAGAGATTGTGTCAAACCTCCCTTGTGTTGGTGGGAAGCTTTCTTTCACAATAGAGGTAAATTCAAACATAATCGAATAAAGACTAAAACCTCATAGTCACCAGCCTTAGCTAGCCATTGTTAGGAAGCCACTTCTTTTTATTCTAGGTTTGTGTGTGGAATATTTAATTTTCTTTTCATTGTTTTGATTGGATGTTCTTGTTTAATACATGTTAATGAACTTCAGATTAGAACACTTCTAAGGAAATTCAAACATAGCTGCAAACCAACTCTAAACTGAATGCAAGTGCTACAATATACCTTGAAATAGTGCATTTAAAACCTGAAACAACACATGTTCTTGAAGCCTATAATAGTGCAATTGATAGATAGAGTATCGCATTTGACAAATAAAACCATGCATTTGTACACTCTAATAGCACATTTGCATTTAAAAGAGTGCTTTCACACTCTAGAAGAGCACCTGGCATAACATAAAATAATGCATTTGAGCAATTAAAGAGCACATTTGAAAACATCTATAGTGCTATCTACACATAGAACATCCATAAACAAAAATCATATATGGGTACCCTTTTCCTCCATTAACACTCTACAAAACTGAGGAACTCTAAAAGGGAACAACATCTTTAAGATTAAGCAAGAAATCTTCCAACCCTACCTAGGGACTTTTATCCAATAGATGTCATCACCTCAACTTTGTACATCAAGTCAAACGTGAAAGGAAACACACATCCCTTCCTTACCTAACTTCAAAAAATTGAGTCTTATCATCATCAGCATTATCGAAAACTTTTCAAAACATAGCTTGATACTTTAGTACATTTTGGTCTAAAAACAATCCTCACATTATCAAAATGTAGAAGAATTAGAGGGTTCTCATCCGCATCTCATGTCACTATGCAAAACTAGTGTAATTTTTAAACAAAAGGAACTCAAAAGATCACTTATATGACTAAGTGCCAGAATAGAAAAAAAAACCATCAAATCTGCACAATCCCCCAATATCATTAAGCCTGTTACACACATTGATTTATTATCAACCACCATTACCAAAGAACTACCCTCATTCGAACAAAAAAATTCAAAACTTGTTAACAAAATGGGTTCATCCCAAGCCTAAGGTAGAAACAACCTTGAAACAAAGATCAAATACTAACAACAAAACCCATAACGTGTCAATATAATGGATAAAATACTAGATCAACATAAAGAACATTACTTGTTATCATTGGAAAAACAAGGTGCAAAACTACCTCCTAACTTCGATATATCTAACCTCATAAGGGATCAAGAAGACTCACCCTTAGAGGTTGTTACTCAAAAAATTCAAGACCTATAACTGGAAATGAAAAGGATGAAATGAGGGAAAGTCTAACCGGTTGAATTTAGTCTCAAGAAGGTATGCCCTCTCCTGTTTGATAGAAGTATCACCTTGACACCTTTTCCACAAAATATGAAAAATATTTTGGTACATCTAATCCTCAAGATCACCTTCACCAATTCTATACTTTAAGTATGGAATTCATTTATGATACAACCTACCTTATGTGTCTATTTCCTAGAATTTTGGGATGACAAGCCATGGAGTGGTTCTCAAATCTCCCCTACAATATTAAGTCATTCAATCAACTAGCTTATGTCTTTATTGCATAGTACTCATATAACATTGAAAGGGAGGTCACTATGATTGACTTATGTAGCATGAACCAATTCCTAGGGGAGTCTTTCAAGGTTTTCTTACAAAGATAGAGGCATACCTTTGACAAATACCATTGAGATATCCTAGACAAAGAGAAAAATAATATATTCATCAATAGCCTCTTGAAACCTATGAATTATTGGCTACAACTTCAAGGTCCTAAAGATTTTAAAACCACATTGAAAAATGTAGCCAAAGTGGAAGAAATCTTACTAAGAAATGATATTATTAAACTATCAAAAGATGGAAAATGTTTCTCAAATAACTCCTCACAACCACAAAAATCATCTGATTCGTCAAAAGACAAACATAAATCGTGGTGGAGAAATAACAATAAAAACATGGTAAATGATGGGGTGGTAGAAGCAAATCACATTAAACCACAACTTCACCCCTCTCCAAATCAACAATATCCAACTGTAAACAACACTACTATGCCCGCTTGTTAGGACACACAAAGGAAAGACCATGCTCATCCGTTCTATCACTGGAACAAAACCACTCTTCCAGCCCAAAATATCTATAATCAACAAGTGGCATATAACCAAGCCCCTACACCAAAAGGATATAAATCTATTAACCCACCTAGAGTATACACTCCCATAGGTGAAACATATGAAAGAGCTTTGCAAATACTCGTAGAAGATGAGCTTATTATGTTTCCTGAAGCCAAACCCTATGAACCACAAGTTAAACCTTCATGGTGGAGTGATAAACATTTCTGTGCCTACCACTGAAACGTGGGGCATCTCACCAACAATTTCTATGCCCTTAAGGGATCCATTCAGAAGTTGACTGATAATGGGACCATTGAAGTACATAATCTTCATAACAATGAGGATCATATGACCTTTAAAAATCCATTCATAAGCCATGAGAAGGGTGAATCTTCCAAAAACAACCAAGCCATATCCTCCAATGATAAGGTCAATCATGCCCACAATTATGACAATACGATCAACATGATCTTAGGACTTGATGATGTTGTTAATCTCATTATTGTCAAAGAAAAACACAAGAAACAACCCTTGAACACCATTACCCAAGGTCAAACCTCTAAAGTGGTTGTTTCGAGGGAAACCACTAGTTCAAAAAAAGCAACCATGAGTTTTTCCATATCCAAATATAGTCTAATTAACTAACTATTAAAAAATCCTTCCCATATCTCCATCTTTGAATTTTTTGCAAATATCTCCAAAGTATAAAGAGATTCTCACCAAAGCCTGAGTGCCCAATGATCTCAATGTTAGTAGATTCCAAAACATGGTAAGCAACCTTTTTGCCCCTCACTTTGTATCCTTCTCACCATAATACATAATGTCCTCCACTCATCCATAAAATTCCTCATTACATATTGAAGTCTTTATACATAGAATTGTCAACATTTTGTATCTTCTTATCTTCTTTTTCTATGGTTCTCAGAGATATGCTACTTCATTTAACAAAGTGTTCATTCTAGGGTCTAGGGGGAGTGGTAACAGAGAAATAGTGTCCAAAAAATGCATCGGCATATAGCATTTTTAGTCAAAGCAGAGTTGGAAAAGTTATTTCATACCAACTTCATTAGGCCATTAGCCTATGCTTCATGGATCTCCAACATTATGCTTATTTCAAATAAAGATGGTAGTATATAGATCTTCATTGACTTCCATAATGTCAAAGGGTGATATACTTATGGAGGAAGATATAGAGAAGGAGAAGGATGACTCAACTGGTAAGGGTGCTACACTTTCTTTCCTTCATACTACTAATCTCAAGGAAAACTCCTCTCTCCACGGTGATTCCTAGATGTACAATGAGTTAATGATTCTCAAAAAAAAGAATGGGAAAGATGTAGCAAGACCCAAAAATTGATCGGGCTAAGATCATCCAGTTGGAAGTTTAGGTTGACAATATCCCAAAGAAGTTAAAGGAATATGAACATGAGCTTTGTCTTTTGATCAGAGAGAGTGGTAACAAGATGGAATGGGTCACTTTAAGCATTTTTACTACTGCTACCAGCTTAGGTAAGAGAAATAATAAGGAAATCATGTCTCCTAGCAGGCCAAGCAAAAGAACAAGACTGAGTTCAAGGAAGAAGGTAGCTGAGGTAACTGGGGGATCTAGGTTCTCTACTACTGACATTATCCAAAACACTATGGAGGTAGGCAAGAAGGTGGTGAAGATGATCAAGGATTCGCAATAGCTACCGGTGGTGGTTCTGGTAACTAGTCTTTGGTTTGGGTTTCTTAACTGGTTTTTCTTTTGTTTAAACTCTAGTATCTAGGTCCTTGTAAAACTTGATTCCATTTTCTATTCCTTTTTTGTGGTTTTAGGTCCCTGTAAAACCTGGTTTTGTAACTTTCATAGTATAGCCTTCACATCCTTATAAAACCTAGTTGTTCTTATTTGAACATCTTTTGTTTTTTTCTTAATGGTTTCGAGTCCCTTCAAAACCTATTTTTACCTTAATCTAAAACATGATTCTCTATATTCTCCCTTATGGATGGTTTTTTCAATTATAACCAAATTAGGATAGCACCTAAAGACCAAGAGAAAACAACATTCACTTGTGCATGGGGGACATTTTATTAGAATGTCATGCCCTTCGATCTAAAGAATGCAATAGCTACATATCAATGAGCTATGACCATATTATTTCATGACATTATGCACACATTTATGGAAGATTATATAGATGACCTTCTAGAAAAGTCTTGTACCCATGAAGACCATCTTCTAATTGTAGACAAGATATTCACATGTCTAGAAACTTTCAAAGTTAAACTAAATCCTAAGAAGTGTGCTTTCGACGTACACACTAGAAAACTCCTAGGCTATATTATCTCTACTAAAAGGATAGAGGTAGATCTTGAAAAAGTATAAGCTATTGTCAACATGCAACCTCCCAAGAACCTAAGACAACTATGTTCTCTCTAGGGACGACTTCAGTTAGTTTAAATATTCATATCTCTGTTGGCCAAGAAATGTGTCCCTTTCATCCATCTTCTCTACAAAGATATAGTTTTTAAGTGGACAATTAGTGTCAAACAACTTTTGATCTTCTCAAGAATTATCTCATGAATCCACCTATCTTAGTCCCTACTATGCTACACAAACTTTTATTGTTTTATATTTCTCTAATAGAAAAATCAATAAGAACCCTCTTGGCACAAGAAAATGACCAAGGAAAGGAATGAGCCATTTACTACATTAGTCAAACCTTGGTTAACTATGAGCTCAACTATACTTTTATTGAGAAGGCATGTCTGGTAGTAGTTTTTGTTTCCCAAATTCTACATCATTACCTCTTGATCCACAAAGTAAACTCATGGCCAAAATAGATCCTCTCAAGTACCTTTTGAGAAAAATAACATTGACAAGCAAACTAGCCAAATGGGTAATGATTCTAAGTGAGGTTGACATTGAGTATGTTGATAGAAAGGCTATAAAAGTACAAGTTATTACATAGCAATTAGTAGATGCACCCATAGAAAGCTCAAACCCTATCTTAGCAAATTTTTCAAATACACACATCCTTTAGACTAAGCCAGTCATGTCAAAGTTCTATTTTGATGGTTCATATACACATCATGGTTCAAGTGTCAGAATACTATTCATCGTGCCTCTAGGAATCACCATTCCAAAGTTATACAAATTGATGTCTCCATGCACAAATAATATGGTAGAATATGAGACCTTAGTTCACGGCCTCAAAATAGCTTTGGAATGGAAATTAACAACAATAGGAGTCTATTTTGATTCCTAGTTGGTCATTAATCAGATGAATCACATGTATCAAACAAAGGATTAAAAATTGCTACCCTACAAGCACATGGTTGATACACTCAAAGCATGTTTTATTCAGATTACATTTAAGCAAATCCCCAGATATAAGATAGGGCAATCAATGTTATGGCTACCTTGGCCACCTTGCTCCAACTACTAGACCAAAACGAATGATATGGATTCTTGGTAGAGGAGATAGTTCAACCTACATTCACTCAACTAGGATCCCACATCATTTGCCACTTAGACACTCCCAACTCCCCTTGGTATGATTCCATTTCTGCTTACTTGCATAATAACCTTATACCTCCTAATTTCTCTCAAAATTAAAGATGCAACCTCATCCAAAAAACCTCATGTTAGACATTGATGGTTGATACTTTGTATAGGAAAGGTCTCAATGGAACTTTATTTAGATGTATAGAACACAATGAATCTAGGGTTTCTCTACAAGAAATTTATGCAAGTATTTGTGGGTCTCATTCTAGGGGGTTCACTTTAGCAAAGAAAATGTTTAGAATGGGCTATTTTTGGTCCACCATGGAAAAGGATTCCGTTCACTATATCAAGACTTGCAAGAAGTGTCAAATCCATACACCTCATTCATGCACTGGCCCAAGAACTCAAACCATTGGCCACACCATGACCTTTTTATTAGTGAGATTTTGACTTGATTGGTGTGATTAACCCAACTTCCTCTAGGAGACAAAAATGGATTATTATAGAAACCAAATACTTTACCAAATGGATCAAAGTAGCACCACTCACAGACCCACAAACAAATAGATTGCCTCAATTCTCCTAAACCATATTAATTATTTGTCAGTTTGGCATATCTCATGTCATCTTAATGGATAATGCCTTGTATTTCAAAAAATCAAATAATTGACAAGGTGTGAGAAAAATTTCACATCATCCACCATTTATCGTCCATTTACTATCCTTAGGTCAATGGCCAAGCAGAGGCCACCAAAAAGAACATCATTAAAATCCTCAAAAGAACCATTAATGACATTGGTAGGGATTGACATTTATAGTTAAATCCTGCCCTATGGGCATATAGGACAAGTGTTCAAATGCATACAGGTTCAAGACCTTTCTCTTTGGTCTATGACTATGAAATGATTCTCCCCCTAAATGTTGAAATTCCATCTTTAAGAGTCACCCTCTATGATTTCATGTTAGATAAGGACTACCAAGTGGCCCACTTAGAAAAACTAGAATTCCTAGAAGAACATCAATGCACAACACATGAACATCTTAAAGCATATCAGAATAGATTGTCTAGACACTACAACAAGAAGGTGAAGCCCATGTTTTTCAAAATAGAGATCCAATCCTCAGTGAAAATCTCAAAAATTAGGTAGTGCAAGAAAAGAAGAGAAAGTGGGAAGCCAACTAGAGTAGCCCTTATATCATCATAGAGTCTTTTGGAACAAATACATACAAATTAGCCAATTGTAATGGAGAAGAACTAGTAGAACCCATTAACAGGATCCATCTCAAACATTTCTATGTCTAAAGCCTTGTGAAAGTACCTTATTTCTAAAAATATCAAAAATATAAAAAGCAACAAGAAAACATTCAAAAAAATAAAATAAAAATCTAGTATAATAGGAGTGAGAAATAACACCTTTGAGTTGCCTCAACAAGGCAAGTTGTTCAATGACAAGAATAACACAACAAAGGCTAAGCTCAACCCATCCACGCTGATTTTTCTTGTGTATGGCCTTTTCATTGCTTTCTTCAGCACCATCCAATGTGCTTAATAGAAGATAGGAAAAAGAGACACAAGGTACTCAGTATGCACATATCAACTTGAGAAACACTTATGGTTCCCAGTTTAGTGGTTTCTCAGCATTAGAAACAACTTGCAACACAAAACAACACACAAAGTAGCAATTTGATAGAAACATGGAGTCAAATTGTGTTTTATGATACAACAGGCATGAATTACAAGCACTTCAAGGGTCCCCAAAAATCCATTTTCCCTCCATAAATCTACATACTTCATTTTAACTATCATAAATGCATACTTGTTCCTAAAAAATTATTTTTGTCTATGTAACTCTTCATGTGCTCCCAGACCTCACTTTTGACCCTCATGCTTGCCGTTGTGGTATCCACATTACAACAAATCTCACATTCTTCACCTTTTTCTTTCTCATTAGATCAAAAAAATATCAAAAAAATTAAACATACCCAATAAATCTCAAAAACATTTAAAAATACTCAAAAATTATCAAAAACATTCAAAAATACACCAAAAAGTGTCAATAACATTCAAAAATACCTTTAAAACATCAAAAACTTTTTAAAAAACTCAAAAATTATTTTAAAAATTCAAAAATACCCAAAAATTACCAAAACAATTCAAAAATACCCAAAAATTATCAAAAAACATTCAAAAATTTGTAAAAATAGCCAAAATATTAAAAAACTAATCAAACAAATATCACAAACATGTTGCTCCTTTTTGGCATGATATATTTTTATATCTTTCAATCTGATGATCCATTGATTTCATGTTAAGCTAGTATCCATCTATAATTTCCACTCCTCAAGATAGGTTTGCGTACCTCGATTAGTTTTATATGATATCAATGGTGAGGTGCCTACATTGAAAAATGTTTAAATATTGTATGACAATTGTCAATATCACACATTTTTCTACAAGAAATTAAGAAGCATTGTGGTAATGTCTTGAAACATCTCTTTGAGCTTGGGAAAATCTGGCATAATGCGGATAGTTGAGAAGGTCTTACCTATGTTCCTTTTCTCGCTCTTTTGTTCCTTAATCAAGAAAGAAAATCTAGGAGGATTTCTAGACTTATTTATGTTATAGAGGCCATGATTATTCACTATCCTTCAAAAAATATATCAATGCTATCCTAAAATGCCTTTGTGACCTAACTTTTCATCTCTATAACTTAAAGATGTGTTGGTCATTTGGGTGTCACTCAGATTGCTACAAATATCCATTAGACTCTTTCATTGCCACCCAACAGGAGCACGCAATAAGTAAGCAGGTGTTTGAGAGACCGTAACAACCTCCTCTAGCACCTTTCTAGGCCCAAACATCTTATTAGGTCACTCTAGCACCTTTTTAGGCCCCAAACACCTTTTTGGTTGCTCTAGCACCTTTTTAGGCCGCCAACCACCTTTTCCAAGGCCCAAGCACTCTTTTCGAGCCCCCAAGCACCTTTTTAGGCCATTAAGCACCTTTGTACACCCAAATACCCTTTGTTGGGCCCCTTAGCAACTTTACAACCTTTTTAGGCTATCCAATGCCTTTTCAGGCCCTATAGGCATCTATCTCTATCCAACCCTAGAGAACAATCATGGCTTTGTTAGAAATTTGTTCAGTACTCTACTCAACATTCATGATAAGGGCTTAACCACCTCCTATGTACTATAAGTTGAGTGGTCATATCAGGCATTAATAGATTGGTCTTTTAGTGTGATGGCAACCCCACTTTAACAAGTGGTATTAGAGCTTGTTCACAGGTTCGAATCCTCAAACCCTCAAGTAACAATGAGGGGGAGATTGTTAGAAATTTTTTCACCACTCGCCTTGGGATTTATGACAAGGGATTAACTACCTCCTATGTATTAAATAAGTTGAGTGGTTGTATCGAGCATTGATAGATTGGTCTTTTGGTGCAATGACAACCCCACTCTAATAGGCTTTGGCCCTTATTTGTCTATCAAGGCTATCAATATACACAAAAATTTCAATCAAGCTTGGTCAACCTTTCGTGCGTTAGCATTTCCTACTTTTTCTATCACATATAGTTCTGCCCTCCAACTATTGAACAAGTTCATATTCATCTTTCATTGAGTGCCCACTGTTGCTTCGTCTCCATTTTTTACTATTACACATAAGTGATGGTCAATCTTCCTCTACATTTCCAAAAACACCAAAAACATCTAAATAGTTGCCAAAAACACAAAAAACATCTGAATACTTGCCAAAATTTCCAAAAAACATCTAAAACAGTTTCATAAAATTCCAAAAACATTTAAACATTTTTCAAAATACAAATAACATCCAAATATTTGCAAAAATACCAAAAACAAAATTGAGGAGATTCTTTCAACCATGTTGCACATGGATGCACAAGGTGCACAAATATATCCTTCTATTTGCCATGGACAATACATTTTTTATTTTTTATAATGGTAAACACACAATTACATCTAAAGTCACACCCAATAGATCACTTATTTTAGCTCCCTCATGAAGGTGGCATGATAGATTTTTTGGTTGGGGGAATTTCCCCCAGTGTCATCTTATCCCTCTCACACCCACACAACATCCATTGGTATCGAGAACTTCTTGTTATATAGTTGGGCATCCAAAATTTGCATAAACCATCTATCTACAAACTAGGTCTTCTATCATTGCTCCATCAAGTTGGATTGATAATATAGCCCCATATAATACATGACTTCTCAATGTACTTTTATAGTCCTTTTCATATTAGTGAACACATTGTCCACTAGCTTATTGATACCTGGCGTAGTGATTTCCCATTGAGCCATGTCATGTTCCTATTGTATTAATTCAGTCACCACATTCCAGTGCTCCACATCCTCTCTTATCTCACTAAGCCACTGCTACAACTACCTCACCCTTCCCTCACTAGCTATCAATTGCTCTTGTAGCTGCATTAACACAGTGTTCATTTTTGGCACTACATCTTTAAACAACTATGACTACACTTGTAGTAACACTAGCTTATTATGTGTACTTTCCAAACCCACTTGCACCATCCTCAAAGCATGCTACAACCTTTATGACTATGCATGCTCAGCTCAAAGCCCCACATCATTCCCTTCTACTCAAGATCTCTCCAAGTGTAGCTCAGCTTCCAACAATCACACTCATGCCCCTTCTATATTCAACACTTATTAGAGTCATCTAGCTTCTATTTGTGCTCCATCCTCGCAAGCTTTATCCATCAAACCTATTAAAAATGTGACCTCTTGCTTTGCATTCTCCTCTACGACTCTCTTTATGCCCAACACTCTTCATAGCTACTACACTTCACATGTTGCATCCTTGGCCTCTAGCCTTGACTCAGCCATAACTAACACTCCTATCTCTTCACTCATTGATCCCTATATTGGGATTACAAGGCTAATAAACTTATTCACTACACTCATCACCTCATCCATACTGATATCCTCAATCATTGTCTTCATTTTCCCTACACACTTCACAAGAGAGTATGTCTTCTCTATACCTACAAATACTTTTGGAAAACTTTTTGTTTCTCCTGGAGGACTACCTTCTTCTTGTATGACCCAATCACCACCCGATTCCTCCTACAATGCCTATTGTGCTACACTCCTTGAAAACATTATTAGCACTAACAAGTAATATTCTTCCACCCTAACTTCTGCACCATAAGGCCATGTCTACCTTGGGTCTATTTGACTTGACTCACCTTACTCATGAACCAATGCCTAGAGCTCAGGTTGATACACTAGTTCACTTGATGTACAATGGGCACATTTTTTGCTTCGTCCTTCCCTCACCCATCCTCCATGATTAACATCCCCCATCTCAACTTCCTATTCTGATTGATTTGGTGAGTCTACCATGTTAGCAACTTTATGCTCACTTCATCTTCCCACAATCGAACATCACCTAGCTATGATACTTATTTTCTTCATCACATTTTACTTAACATATGCTTTCTCAACTATTTATAGTTATCACTCAACCAACATCACTCTTCTTTAGCCTTGTCACGCATCCACTCTATGAAGTCTGCCACAATAGTGCCAAATACACTTGCCACTACACTTTGACATTACTATGTCATGCCATACCTACTCATTCACCAATGACACTTATCTTCTAATGTACTCACCATGTCTCTCACTACAATGTCACCACAGTTACACTCCATTTCTTGTTACACGAATTATCTGATGACGTTTATCTATAGTGAATTGAAAAAACATGACACTATTGCACACAACTATTAGCACAATGGTTTGAAAATACTAGATTTTTCACTGCCATGTGCTTTTAGTACCTTGATGATGTATTTGACTAGAGGAACTAAGAAGAAGCCATGATCTTTTATTTACTTTCTGATTTCACTATTTTGATTCAATGATCATTTGATTTTATGCATTATTAGTGTCCACTTGTAAGTGCCTCCTCTCATTTGGAAGGCTAGGTATACCTTGAGCAGTTTTGCATAATATCTCAGGTGAGGTTCCTTATCTGACATGTGTCTATTTGTCTGTATGTTTTCTTTCACTGTAGAAATTTTTTTGTTAATGAGTACCATACTTTTCCTATACATTATTTTTTCTCTTTTGGAAATAATCAACATGATAGAGTATTCATATTACCATAGCTGAGCTAGTGGTGGTTGAACTATATCAGTTTTATCTAGGTGTTCCATGATGACATTTAATTTGTATCTCTTTACCAAATGTGGCAACTAGTTGTATTCATGTAGATTGTGTTTCATATGGGTTCCTTTAAGACAAATGGTTGGCATTAAAATGGGGAATCTTACATGCCATCATCCAACAGATTAGTACAAAATTGAGACATGGAAGCAAATGACTGATTATAATATCACCATCCCTATGAGCTTTCACCATTTAAGTATCATGGACTTTATTTTCATCAACACACCACCACATTTGACCACACTTCACTACTTCATTATCTCACACTATTCCTATCACCCACTACATTTTGTGACCTTTGAATCTCAAAATTTCTAGTGACCCCTTTCCCTCATCACTCATGTTCTACTCATCCATTACTTCATATTTTTCACTAGTGCCTCAAACCATCCTTGTGGCCTTCAAATCTCAAACACTTGAGATGCATTTATGTCTCATTACACTCCTTTTCATTTTCCATTCACCCATTTATGTTACCCATTTTATTCAATTTTCATTCATCAAATCCATTTCATTTCATCTCCTACCATCAATTTTGTTTCTCATTACACTTCCATTTTATCATTCTTTTATCATTTCTTACTTTCCATTCTACTTACCCACGTCATCTCATCTTCATTTCATCTATCATATTTCATTACATTCCTTCTTATTTATTTTAAATTGTCTACATCCCATCATATTACATCATTTAATATTCATTTCAATTCCACAATTCCATCTTTACTTCACTATCTCATTTTCTTACCATCTTAATTTTCATTTCAATTTATGTCATTTCAATTCTTCATTTTTCATTACATATCAAACAGTGTATCTTAAATCGTTATTTTTATCATTTCTTTCCATTTTTCACTACCATTTCAATAACACCATTTTCAATCATTTTCTTATTCATTCCATTTCATTAAATTTTCTCAATTTTCATATCATTAACTCATCTTCTTACATTACATTTTATTTTCTTTAATCATATTCTTATTTTAATTCATTTCCATCCATTTCTATCTCATGTACATTTCATTTGTGCATTTCCTTTCTATATTCATTATGCACATATTATGTCATTGCACTACACATTTATTCATTTACATATTCACTACATTGCATCCACATCTACAACTATCATAAAATAAAACAGCATGTGTACATCACATCATCCATGACATCAGTAATATAAAGTCCATGATACAATGACATAAAAATCTAACATTAACACAATTGCAAATGCTTGATCGAAATAATTATATATCAAAAGGTCAACATCACAAATGATACATCTAATGAGTCAATACATGCAATACAAAATGATACACAAAATCAATACTATGTCTCACCACTTGCAATATCTGTCTCTGACTGATTGGGAGGTTCCCAATCACTAGGGGCACTCCTCCCCTCTCAACGAACCTGGTTTGTTGAACCTGTATCCTATATCTCAGGAATGGTTGGAGCCACTTGACTAGTGGTCACCCCATTTATGCTTGGTACTGGTAGAGGTGGCAGTGGAGGCCTCAGTGTCATTGAGGCTATGAATGCATGCATTGTGCTCAATAACTAACTAATTTGCATCCCAATCAATCTAACTTATGCCTCCATGATACTCATATGGGCCTCCATATAGAAATATTTCACACCTAGTCTAACTGGCAGTGGCACTAGCACTACAAACAACTATGGCTACACCTATGAATGTGAGCTCTGCACACCTATAATAAAATCATGTACCTGAGGCCTTTGTCTCCTAACAAACTAAAACTCATCTAATAGCATAGCCTTGGGATACATAGTCCTACCGGAACCCAAATCATCTACCCTCTAGCTTGACCCTACACCACTATCTATGCTAGCTCCAAAAAAAATCTCACCTCACCCTCAAACCTCTCTAAGCACACCACCACCCACATCTCTTGGTCCTTGTGATGGCATCTACCTCTATACTAGGCCCTATACTACAACCCTCTACTATGGCAACACCACTACCCTATCTTTGCCTCCATATCTCTCCCACACTCTAGTTCTACCTTTGGCTCTTCCTCTAGCTCTACCTCTCCCCCACTAAACTACTTCTCTATCCTAGGTATCAACTCTGCCAAATCTATGTACCTCGAAAAGTGATTCTCTCTTAACCATCAAGCGTAGTCTCCCTCCATTCTCACATCCACCTCACCATCTCTCAAAGACCATCTCTAAGGTGTCTCTATCATCTGCATGAATGTCTCTCAACATTCCTCATACTCCAATGTAGGGCCCCATAGTGATGTCTCTGATTTAACTCGAGCATAACATGATAATCCTTGTGGCATCCCCTATCTTCGACCAAACTATATCATTGCCCTCATGAAACAAAACCTCTCTATCACTGAGGGGATCTACCCAAGTAAATACTGTGGACAAAAGAAATAAACCATCTCATCGTCATCCTTGGGCCATGGCTCTCTAAACCTATATGGTTTCCACAAAACCTCATCAAAGTCGTCCAACATCCATCACTAGTACTCTGTCTTGCCTAGATGAGGTTGGACAATCACAACCAAACACACATATATGTATATGACATATCATGTGGTTGCTAATGCAAACATATCCGCTGAGTAATGGGAAGATGCTCCCATGTCCATATTTATAATAATACCACACCTGTTGATAATGATGTGGCTTGTAAATACACCACCTGATGCAAATCATGATACAAGTGGGCTAATATGTAGCTACCCCATGAAAATATTCATAGTCAATTGATCATATCATAGATAATGTGGCACCATCCAACTATACATCCACAGCCTCACCTATCTGGAAGAAAAAATCCTCCTATCAATCTACCTAACACTGTAGGAAATAGATCATATTGCAACATCTAGAACCAAGGCACAACTATCATCCCTAATACTATCATCACCAAATAAATCCCTAAAATTTGTCCCATCATTGATCTAATCATAATAGACTAGATCACCCACTATAGGGATCTTGAGAATCCTGTATATGTCCTCAAAAATAATTGTCATCTCCCTAAAGGGCATGTGAAAGGTGTTGTGGTCTAAGTGCCATTGCTTGACCACAACTATAAACAATCCTTTGTTCACTCATAACTGAGGCATCTAAAGAAGATATGTGAGTATGCATCTATCAACCACCTAGTGCTCAGCCACTAATAATCTACCTATGGACTCCAATGGCCATAGATACAATCCCTGAACCATGAGCTTTTGCACATGTATTGTTTCACCAAATAACCAAGCAATGACATCACTCTTTTATCACAAGTGGTTATCGTACATCAATAAAAAAAAAATCTAGCTATCTGACTAATGGCTCTATCTTTAACCTATTTTTAGTCCCACTCTATATCATTGAGACATATATGTTAGTTTTTCCTACACTATATCTTGAGGGGGGCACTTTTTCTATCTATCCAAAATTACCTGATTGATCCTCCATATCACTTTGCGACCACAAATTCCCTATTGTTTTGATTTGTTACATAAACAAGTCCCTAGGGTGACTCCAAACTCATCTATTCCACATTAGGATTCCATCTTACACTCTAATCAATGTTGCATACATTCCCATCTACCTATCTAGATGTTCTGCTATTGGACAAACCCTAAACTAGCCATATGCACTATCCAATGCACCAAATGCATTACAAGGATACTTTGTGCTATTCCATACATCATTTTCACTATTACACTTGGTGTAAGCATTACAACAATCAAAAGTGTTATATAGTTCATTGTGTGTACTATTACATCACATGGATGTGCCATAAGTTGCAGAAGTGCTACTATTTTACCTATATGCACTATTACATAAAGAGAATGTGCTATCAGACTCAAAGCACTACGAGGACTCTCAAATGCACTAATCCACTACATGGATGTGCTACACCATATGTAAACACTATAGACCATGGCAAATGCACTATAGGACTCCAACTTATATTCCTCACCACAACACATATCAACACAAAACCAAATGTGCTATTATCATTTTTATATGCATTGTAAGACAACATGTATGTGCTAAAACATGAAAAAATGCTCTAATGATATGTGTATGCACTACAATTTCAAACTATGTGCTAATTTTCTATGGTAGGTTTTATGTAAAAGTGTTATTTTATGTACTATTATAAGTTACATATGTGCTAAAACAATCTAAATGCACTAAAATAAAGTTTAAATGTGCTACAACATTCAAATTATGTAGAAAAACCTTGGAACTCCAAAAATTCAAAAATTCAAAATCAAGGGAGATTATCAATGACTTATTGGGGCACCATAGTTAGTCAGACACTCATATTTGCAACCCCTCTCAAATCTATGCTCTTGCATTGGGACCACCATCTTCCTCAACTCCGAGCTCTATGCAGAAGAGTGAAAGAGGAGTGTAGAAATGAAAAGGGAAAGAGGTCTTTTGACCCATTTAACCCTCACTTGGGGCATTGTATGATATTTTTCAACATTATTCACTCCATTTAATGCTTTTAAATGACTTTCCTCAAACTGGGTATTGTTCCATTTCAACTTGATTTTGCTATCAAACTTTGTCATCAACATTTTTCAGAAATCAAATTGGAATCTCCACACATTGTCAATCAATTTTTCCAATTCAATTTTTACGAGGACAATATAACCTACATCAGACAAGGACATCACAAATTTTCAAATATAAAAAACATTCTACTCCAACAAATTTCAACGTCCATCAAATAAATTGAGCCATATAAAAAAACTATTCTAAAATAAAGGATTTTAAAAACAATAGTGACCAAACATCAAATCCTTAATAATCAAATATTGTATCAACCTCAAATCAGCAAAAACATCACTGATCACACACAATCAAGATATTCTTTGAACTAATATGCTTTACATATTAGCTCAAAGAGGGGCATTTGTAAAAATCCTAAAATCGGCAAAGACATAAAACAACATGAATTTTAATCAAACAATAAAAATTAAAGACAAAATTAGATAAATGAGGAAAATAAAGGATTTTCAAATCAATTACAACATCAAATCTTTTGAGTTGTTAATTAATTAATCACCTATGAAATTCAAGAAGACCAATTTCACTGTTAAAAGAGGAAAATCCATTCATAAAATCATAAAATGAAAAAAAAGGAAAAAAGATAGAGACAAAAGTTGAAAATAAATGCAACATTTAATAAATCAACAAAAACTATTTAACCTCTCAAAAGTGAAATCCCCTCTTTTTTGAAATTTAAAAGAATTGAAAATCCTTATTTATCGTCACAAACCAAGATTGTTGGACTATTCCTCTTAGGGTCTTATGAGATATTTTCAGTTTCACCATTAACCCCAGTAAAGGATAAACCCCAAATCTTTACCCCAACCCCTTACTAAAATCCTATAAATAGAAGGGAAAATCAAGAGCAAAGGGACCCAAGTTGTATGCATCTATACTATAGGCATATTTAGAGCTATCATCCATTTATCATTATTGTTGTAGAGATTAGTGTCATTCTAGTGTCATTTTAGCATCATTCTAGCATTTATTAAGCATTCCTTAGCATTGTTTTAGTCTTATGTATGCTCATATCTTAACATTTTAGTGTTATTATCTTCTTATAATTCGCATTATCATATAGATCTCATTTATACTTTCATAGATCTGCATCAATAGCATAGTCCCTTTCTAGAATTGTCACTAAGATGATGGTTTGAGAGCAATATTAGTAGTTGTAGTTAGGGAAACATGAGATGTTCGTAGAGTTTTTATTTAATAGTGATTTCTTGGGTCTAGATTAGTTCATTGTTATTTTTATTGCACTCTACACTAAGGTTTCATGAATACACGATTCCACTGTGTACAATTATTATGTTCCTAAATGAGAAACTCACAAGATACCATTGTCTTTTAGACCCTTGCCTAGTTTAAAAATAATTTTTACCCTAGCTAACTCAAAAATAATCATATTTTTTTCCAAAAAGATTACATAGAAAAAGTAGGTCACCATTATTGATCAAAGATAACCCCATGCTAAAATACGACTTCAAATGACTCCCATATGATTTTGGCCTATTTTGTGATTATGATATTGTCATTAGTTTATGCTAATGATTAGTGTTAAATTCTTGCCAATTCACCTTACATGTAACCATAATTTCAACCTTTTTCTATATTCTATTTATTATAAGGCAAGACTCTAGTTGTAACATGACTCTTGTTATATAAAAATTTCAAACAAATTTGGTAATGTAAACTTTATTCTTATATTTAAAATTCAAATTTTATTTTAGATTAAAGTTAATTCAATTTTAACTGGTTATTTAATAATCACTAAATATATCCATTATAAAGGATGGATTAGTAGTTATTATTTAGTGTTCCACATTAGCATAATGAAACTCTATCTATTACACAAGTTTTTTTTTGAGATTCATTGCATTGAATTCTACTATCAAAAAGCTCAAATTTCACCTACCTTGTGGCTATGTCAACATCATTTTTATATTTTCTTGTTGTCTTCAAACATATCAATCAAGGAGCTTGACTAAAGAAAAGATATGGGTAAAAGCACAAAGTTGTGTCACCCTTGAGGATAGCCAATGGGGTTATGATTGAAATGGTTAAGACTGGAAGTGTTACGACTACAAGTGTACTCATTAGCAAGCTCACACTACTAGTTTTTATATTATAGATTAAAATTTTCTTATAGGGTCAAAGTTCTTAGACAACATTGTCATTCTTTGGATAAGTTTGAATCTATAGTCAGAGACCATTTATATCGAAAGGGGCTAGTAAACTCATTATATCGAGTTATCTTTTTTAGCAAAAGTGAGACAATAATTTTTTTTTAAATTACAAAATTTTAACTTTCTCATATTTCATACAACTAAAATAATAATAATTTGAAGATGACATGAATATGTGTGTGTGTGTGTACATAATTGTTAGTTTTTACTGCAATTTCTAATAAATATCTTTTAAGCACAAAATTTTTTAAAATTGTGGTTTATTCTATATTGTATAACTTTATTTGTAGGAAAGATACAACTACAAATTTTTAAATGATAGATTCAAAACATAGATATTTAATGAGTGAATATTTTTTATTGCTTTTATTGCATTATTTAACTTTAATATCTTATTGAAGTGATATTAGTTATAATTCAAAACTAAGTTATTTCATATCACATAACTAAGGATAAAGAAGAAAGGATAGACAAAACCATGTCATCCATTTTAGCTTTCTTTAGGGGAGCCAAAAAAAGATATGTAGGTTAGTAGGTTTTAATATCCACATAGAGAAGGGGTCTTAATGTTTAGGTTGACAAAGGGATACAATATAAGAGAATGACTATGTAGAAGAACTGTCAATCCAACTTCATGAAGCTAAGATCACTTGCATGCAAAGATAATCTATCACTACAAAGAATAAAATAAAAAAGCACCAGCTTGGGCTCTAAAAATATAAAAGATTATATTATCAAAAAAATTGAATAAAAGATACAGTTGATGCAGGAGCATCCTGGGTGTGAGGGAAATCTTGCATCACCCAAAAGTATTTTTTATTTTTAGCCTTTTCTATTTTAATCAGGACTAGTAGACAAGGGGTTACTATTTGTGGGAACTTACTATTTTTAGTAAGTTTTTCATATAAATTTGGAATGTTCTAATTTTCTACATGAGGGTTCATTTTAGAATTATAAGCCCATAAAATTGCATTACTCCAGCTTCAGTATTAGAGAAGGTATTGCAAATTTTCGGTGTAAAATTTTGGAGAAAAATCTTTGAACTCATATTTGAAGGCTTTAGAGGCTCCAAAAACGGGGCCAAACCTTGGCTAAGTGGTACTTTACCATTTAAATGTTGTAGTTCAAGATCTACCCTTTTGAAAAGTGGTTATAATAGTCAATTGGAGCTACAGTTTGTGAGTTATGGTCTCCAAAAGTTAGGCTACCTTACTCATGGTCATAAAATAAAGTTTGTAATTCTTTGAGCTAACTCTAAGGTAATAAATATAGTTATTTAATTTGGGATTTTTCGGCCTCAAGGGTCAATTTTTGGAACCTTCTCGGGTGGTGGAAAAGTTACCTATATAATGAAGGCTCGTTGGATTGTGTAGGATAGTTTTGGGTAGCTCTAGCTGGAAGTTCACAACTTTGTCTTGCAAATTACTATAATGAAGGTGCCCATGTGGGTTAGCATATTGTAAATTTGAATTTTGTAATTTTTCAATATATGGCAATAATAAGAAGCCCATATTTTGTTCTCACATTTGTTGTTGTTTCTTTGTTCAAAGATTTTCTCCAAAAAATTTCACCAAAAATTTGCAATAACTTCTTTCATGTTGAAGCTAGAGCAATGAGATTTTTATGGTAGGCTTATAATTCTAAAATGAATCCTCATGTAGAAAATCATAGCATTCCAAGCTCTTAAGATAGACTTACTAAAAATACTAAGTTCCCAAAAATAGTAACTCCCTATCTACTAGTCCTGATTAAAATATAAAAGGCTAAAAATAAAAAATATTTTTGGGTGATGCAAGATTTCCCTCACACCTAGGATGCTCCTACATCAGACACCCAGGGTAATTTTAAAAGTGACTCCGTCACATTTCAGGTGTTCAGAGGAAAACCAAGATGGTTAACCTCCAACTTTGCTAGCCATGATGAATCTTCAATAGGTCATCCTTTCCATTTGACCAAATATTCTTCATATGTCCTATTCCAAGTGCTTCTGCCAACATGGCTATCTAGTATCTCCTCAATCTCTTTTGTAGCTGAACTAGTTGTTGGAATACTCCAGTGTGCTTTAACAACTTCATCTCCATCACCTTCTTATAATATGATATCAAATCTAAAATATTAAATATTGGTGAAGTATTCAATGTAGCAGGAAACTCTACTTCATAGGCATTTCTAGAATTATGCTTTTTCACTATCTTGCACAGTCCAAACTTCTTCATCTTTAGCTTATTATATGTACCCACTAGAAACCACTCCTTTCTCAAATGAACCATGATTTCATCTTCAATCTAAAATTCCTTATGCATCCTTTTCATATTTTCCTTAGCTTTATACTATGTATTTATCTTTATAATGTGTTTCCTCACCTCTTCATGGATGTGCTTCAAATGTTCAACAAATTCTTCTAATTTTCTAGTATAGGTAATGGATGATGCAACCCTATATTTTGCTTCACTCCTTTTCCCATCTAACATACTTTGCAACTCTGTACAAATTTCTTCACATCTTGCTACAACTTGGCCAGTAATAATTCTCAACAACCAAAGCTATAGTTTTATCTATGCCAAAATTTTTAACCAATCCTCCACTATGCTTCTCCTTGATGAGATTCTCTCTCATTTAACTTCTAGGAATGCACAATTGGCTTCCTTTGAACAACATACTATCTTGGATTATGAAATCCAACCACTTTGTCCTATCAAGTGTAATAGGTTTTGTACAAGCCTTCCACACTTCACCAAAATCAAGATTATCTAGATACAAATTCTTGTGTTCCTTGAACTCAACCACCTCAATATGCATTTCTGTCAGCAAAAGATGTCTTCAACTAAGAGAATCTGCAACTCTATTAGACTTCCCACTTCTGTGTTTCAAAAAAAATGTACAACTATACAAAAAATCAACCCACTTCAAATGCCTTGGGTTCAATTTTCCTTGACTATTCAAATATTACAAAGCTTGATGATCAGTATACAAAACAAACTCATTAGGAAAAAGACAGTATCTCCACTTCTTCAATACTTGAACTATAGCATAAAACTCCTGATCATAAACAAAATATTTTCTTTTTGCATCATTCAACTTCTCACTAAAATAAGCAATAGGTCTACCTTCTTGGCTCAAAATAGCTCCTATTGCAGTACCACTAGAATCACAATCTACTTGAAACACCTTGTTAAAATATGGAAGTGCTAAAATAGGATGCTTTGTAACTTTTTATTTGAATAGATTAAAACTCTTATCTGCTCCTATAGTCCACTTAAATTCTTTCCTATCTCCTCTCATTATTTCAGTCAAGGGTCCACAAATACTGCTAAAAACTCTTATGAACTTTCTATAAAAACTAGCCAGTCCATGAAAAGATCTTACCCTTATAGCACTCTTTGGATTAGGCCATTCAAAGATAGCCTTCACTTTCTCTAGGTCTATTTTTAGACCTTTTGTTGATACAACAAATCCTAAGTACATCAACTCCTTTATAAA
Organism: Cupressus sempervirens; assembly: GCA_028749045.1. Lineage (NCBI taxonomy): Eukaryota > Viridiplantae > Streptophyta > Pinopsida > Cupressales > Cupressaceae > Cupressus > Cupressus sempervirens. The sequence continues at coordinate 239,793,221 of CM053786.1, read as the reverse complement.
ACCACACTTCTTCAAGTTTATCAACAAATTTTCTTCCCTCAACTTATTAAACGCCTTTTATACTACAATGTCATACTAAAGATAAAATTATCATCTAGGTAAACAATGACAAACTTACCCAGAAACTCCTTTAGTGCCTCATTCATGAGCCACATGAAAGTGCTTAGTGCATTGGTTAGCCCAAATGGGATGTCTAACCACTCAAACAATTCTTGCCTTATCTTCAAAGTAGTCTTCCACTCATCACCTTCTCTAATGTGAATCTAATGGTATCCACTCTTTACATCTATCTTTGTGAAATACGCATGGATTCAGACTCTCTCAAATCAACCCCTTCTACAACAACTCATGAATTTTCCTATTCAACTCTACAATTTCTAATGGTTTCATTCTATGCACTGCCTTGTTTAAAAAATTGGCTTCTAGAATCAAATCCATCTAGTGACTAATCTTCCTTTTGGGGGTAATCCATCAAGTACATTATCTAACACAATATCATGAAACTTTCATAAAAAATCTGCAACTTCTATGATACTTCCTCTACTTCTTCTTTACCATGTTTTGGAATTATAGAAAAATACATATGCTCATGCTTCATACTTTGGAGAAACTCTTTTCCATCAACAAAACATATTCTGGAAGCACTACGTACCTTTTCTTCTTTCTCCTTCAATGACTTCAACTTATTTATCACTCCATCCTTGTTTAGAGTGTAGGTATTTTCTTGCCCATCATGTACAATAGGTCTGTCAAACTACCATGGCCTACCCAGTAACATATGACATATGTTAGTAGGTATGATATCACATACTACCCCATCCTAGTAGCTTTCAATTTTGAACTTCACTGAGCATTGCTCACTGACCATGACTTTGTGGTCATCTTGCACCCAAGCAATATGGTATGGACATGAGTATTGTTGCCTCTTTAGCTTCAACTTTGTGACCATCATTACTAACACTAGATTGTCAGCACTTCCACCATCAATTATCACATCACAATACTTATCTTCACATTTGCACCTAGTACAAAACAAAGTCCTTCTTTGATCTGTCTCATTCTCCCCACTCAGGAGGACTCTTTTGTTAACTAGGACTTCTCCTCTTTTAGCATCTTTAGAATGTGATGATCTAGCATCTTCATCAACATGCACAACTCTAGCCTAGCCTTCTATTCTTTGATCAGTACTTCCTTGGCATTGGCAATATTCAAATTCTCTATGTCCTTCTTCTCCATGGTGAAATAATTTTCCATGAAAACATCCTCTTTCAGATCCTTGCCCTCTTCTTCTTCCTCTTTGATCTCTATTATTCTGGTCATGCAAATGATTAGAATTATTTCCCTCTAGTTCTAATTGCTACTTCTAGCCTCATCCTTATTTTTTTTATCATTATTTTGGCCTCCATAAGATCATTTGTCATATTTTCCACCATAACCTCTACCACTACTTTTGTTATCAAACTTTTTTATTAGCTTCTCCTCAACTCTTAGGGAAAACTAATATGCCTCCTCAATACTAGTCATTCAAACTAGAGTTAGCTCATCCTCAATGCTTGGCCTTAACCCACTAAGATAATAGACAACTTTCTTCTTATCATCTTCTACATGGTCATTTATAATAAGAACTTGGTCAAACTCTTCAGTATACTCTTGAATGGATTTTTCCATTTTCTTCAACCCTTGCATTTTCTTCAACAGATCAAGCTCATAATCCATGGGAATGAATTGTTGCTTCATTTTAGCAACCATCCAGTCCCATCTAGTGATTTTGTCCTTTCCTCTTTTATTTTGATCCAACTAGATCTCCTGCCACCATATCTTTGCATGACCCTTTAGTTTGGCCTTTGAAAACTTGACCCTATTCAGATCTTCAATATCTTCATATTCAAAATACTCTTCCAATTCATTGATTGAGATTTCTCAAAAATGTGGGAACATCAAACTTAGGACTTTTTCCAATACTGGAAATGGCCTTTAGAAGCTTTGCCTCTTATGGGTTAAGAACTTCTTCTACTATGGCTTGGCCTATGCTTCCTTCTTCTCTTTCATCCTTACTTTCACCATCCCTTATGGAAATATTTATTCCTTTGCACATCTATTCTTGCATTTCTTTCATTTTCCTTTGGAGGGTTCTAAAATCCTCAGGTGTAACACCTTTGACTCTTCCACCATATTCTCTTTGTGGAGGCATTTTTGCACTTCAATATATTGAAACCCTAGTACAAACTACCTCACAATCGATAATCTGTCTACATGCTCAGCCCAAACCATGGTCTTAGTGCAAACTGCCTCACAGTTGGTAACCTTTCCACACACTCGAGAACTCTAGCTCTAATACCACTTGATGAAGGGTGCTCCCCTTAATGCCATAAAAACATAACAAAAACAAAGAAACAACAACAAATGCAAGAACAAAATATGGGATTCTTATTATCACTGCAAATGCATAATTACAGAGTTCAAATTTACAATATGCTAACCCACATCGGCACCTTCATTATAGTAATATGCAAGACAAAGCTATGAAATATCACTCAAAGCTACCCAAAACTATCCCAAAAAATCTTGCGAACCTTCATTATATAGGTAACTTGGGCCAACAAACTCCAAAATACACAAATCATATTTATTACAATAGAGTCAGCTCAAAAAATTACAAACTTTATTTTATGACCATGAGTAAGGTAGCCAAACTTCTAGAGACCATGACTCATAGACTATAGCTTCGATTGACTATTATAACCACTTTTTAGAAAGGGAAAATCCTCAACTACAACACTTAAATGCAAAGTTCCATTTAGTTGGGGTTTGACCCCTTTTTGGAACCTCTAAAGCCTTCAAAATTGAGTTCAAAGATTTTTCTCCAAAATTTTCCACCAAAAATTTGCAATAACTTCTTCAATACTAAAGTTGGAGCAATGAGATTTTTATGGTAGGCTTATAATTATGAAATGAACCCTCACATAGAAAATCAAAACATTCTGATCTTTTATGAAAAACTTACTAAAAATAGTAGGTTCCTAGAAATAGTAACCCCCTGTCTACTAGTCTTAATTAAAATAGAAAATACTAAAAATAAAAAAATATTTTTGGGTGATGTAAGATTACTGTCACACCTAGGATGCTCCTGCATCAACAATGAGGAGTCCTTATAAAGGGGATCAAGTGACCTAAAATAAGAAACTTTAAAATGTAATCATTCAATAATTAATATGATTATTAAATGTCACTAATGCCTAAAATGCTCTTAAGAGAGAAATACAAGTGACTTAATGATCAATTCAATATGACTTAATAACTAAGTTACTACTTTATTCTAAGAATCCCTTAAGATATATGGCAATGCAACTACAAATAATAGATATAAAAGCAAAGGAAACTACAATGCAGAAAATAAACTTGGGTCCCAACAACATGGCCTAATAAGGTACCCAATCATAACCAAATCTTTTTAAAGAGGATAAATAAATAAAACCTCATGCAAAAAATTCTACTCCAAGAAGAGATGGAAAGAATATTAAAAAGCTAGTGAAGGACCGCAAAAACCTCCAAACTAGAGAATGTCCTAGGAAATAGGAACAAAATAATGATCATGAAGAACACCACTGGAGCATGAAAAAGTTACAAAGCTCTATAAAAAATTATTTGTTGATCTAAAGAACCTCCTCCAAAATACAATGTGAACAGGTAGAGAAGACTATAATCTAGATGAGTTCTCTCATAGAACACTACTCAAATCAGGAGGTAAATAAAGACAAACAAATAAACTCAAAGATGTAGATGGCATAAAATACCAAAGCCTGAAGAGTTGATCAATAAAACATGGAACATGATTAGGTAGAGAAAACTATATTCTACATGAGTACCCTCAAATAACACTACTCCAATCAGGAGGAAACCAATGGCAAACAATTGAACTCAAAGATACAGATGACATAAAATGCCAAAGTCTTAAGAGCTTATCAATGAACACAAAAGGTTGCCTCCAAAATAGGAATGAAAAGGAAGGTATCCATATGGTAAATGATCCATCTCATTATAAGGCATACACACCTAGCCACTACACCCACCTAGTTCAAATGAAGAAATACTATAGAAATAGCTAACTCCATCAAACCAAGGAAGCATAAGAACCAATATGAGAAACCCCCTCCCATCGCCCCTCCCCCTCCCCTCCCCCCCCCTCCAAAATGAAAACAAGGATGAGGTGAAAAGAAATTTAAAAAAGTGGCCAAGAAGAGCTGCATGTCAAGGAACGAAGATCAAGATACACAAAAAATACACAATAGTATCGTGGGGTGATCAATCTCTGGAAAAATTATGAGGCTAATGATGTGGAAGAAACACTCACTTGACAAAGGTAGATGGAAAACAAAGACAAACATCAACCCCCCACGACACTTAACCAAAGTAGTGCATGTATAATAAGTCATAAGATATGGTAGATCCCAAGAAGATAGTAGTATGTACATGAGTTCCCTCAAAGGATGCCCTCAAATAAAAAGGAAAACAAAGGCAAAACAACTGAAGTGAAGATAAAGATAATGACACTTTATCTCATTTTATTTTCATAAATACTTACAAAATATTTCAACAAATATCAAAAGAGATATAAGGCTACTACATTAGAAAGCATATCCCAAGATAAGTCATCTCATGCAATGGAAATGATCTTTGGACTTGAAATAGCCAATATAATCACCAAAGAGAAAAAATGCAAAAACCAAAATAGAATGTACCTAAAAATGATAATTAAAAAAATAGCATCACTAGAAAGAGCACAAAACCACCTTTTCAACAATATAAAGTTTTCAAAAAATAGAGTCTCGATGCTCAAGATATATCACCCCAAGCATAAAATAGAACCTCTGACTTTGGCAACAAATAAAACCATCAATTTTTTTTTTTTTTAAATTAGAACTACACCATCATGATAGGCTCAAAACCTTATTTCCAATAGTATCGTGTTTGCAAAAAATAGAGTCTATATGCCCAAGATATGGCCAAAAATCATAAGTAGGTCAAAAGGGCTAGAAGGGCATGAAAGCATGATGTAGTGATGATTTCATTTGATTACTAGTTTAACCTTATTGTCAAAATGCCTATTTATGCAAAAAGGAGACTCAAACATGTGGTTCTAACTAGGCAATGTAGGTGGCATTGGTAGTATTACTTACTGGACATCTTAAGGTGGTGAATTAATTGGGTGGGGTACTAACGTGGAAGGGGTAATTATACTAATGATGTGCAAATTGTACCATCCCTGCATACTTTTTGACATCGCTTGGATGGTGTTAGAACATGTGGGGCCTAGTGGGAATGTTGTACCATGCATTTATTTTTAAAGGTTCTTACATGCACCATTTTTTAAAAACATGCACTTTTCAAAGAATTTTTAAAGACACTTCTAACCTTTTAAAAGAATGTGCATGCATTTTTGTCTTCTATTTTTTCTAAACTCCTTTTTTTGGATTTCAAATTTTTGATAAATAAAAATAAAAATCATTGGCTCAAGATTTGTGTCTAAGTCATATGGCCTAGGGGCAAAACAAATTGCCTCACTAGTGAACTACCTCCAAAAATGACAATTTTCATATAGAAATAGGGGTTTAGGGGAGCTGCAAACCCAATAATAAGGTTTGTTTGTTGTCAAAGTGCACTAAAAATAGTGACCCCATATTTCATAGAAATTCAATCAAGACTATGATCCATCTGAGAAAACCCCCATTACTCTAGAAAATCCAAAAAATAGAACAAGTTGTAGTAGGTCAACACTCTAATACCATGTAGAAGTTGTCAATTCAACTTCATGAAGCCAAGATCACATGTGTGCAAAGATAACCCTTCAATGGGAAGAATGAAATAACAAAGAAAGGGTTTGGGTTCTAAAAATATGAAATATTATATTATCAAACGAAATACATAAAAAAATACAATGATCAATCCTTAAAAAGGAGATCAAGAGTTATGAAATAAGAAACTTTAAAAATAAATCATTTAATTATTAATATAATTATTAAATATCACTAATGCATAAAGTGTTATCTTAAGAGAGAACTAAACATAACTTGATGATCAAGTCAAGATGACTTAATAATTAATTAAGTCATTACTTTATTCTAATATACTCAACCCCAACCTTATGTTCTTTAAAAACCTCACCTCTTATGTGATTTAATCAAAAGGTTTCACTTCAATTTTTCCCCTCCTCCTTTGTCCCTTCCAAATAACATCATGTTGGCATTAACATGAGAATTGGTAGAAAGTGATTACTTTTAAGATCTAGTAAGAAGTAGAGGAGTATTTGGTTATCATTTATGGAAACACAATCACAATACAAAAATGGAGATATCAGTGAGACAAGGAAAGTGATCTATGAGAAATAAAATGTCCAAGTGTTACAATTGGTAGGCAAAAGTAAGTTAGATGTTTCAATCAATACCATGTAATGTAGTAATGTAGGGTGAATCAAGTGGAGTGGTCATAGTTGAGAATTTTATGAGATGCATACATATTATGTGTGTGATTGCATTGCACAGTGATGGCATGTGAGAAAGGTGTTACGTGTCAGAAGATGATTGCAAAGTACAGATGGCTTATGTTCTTAAGGTACCAATGCCAAATTATTGATTATTGATTGATATTATCAATTCAAGGTGAGATTAGAGGGTATGATGGTGTATTCCAATAAGTTAAGGATACGATGAGCTAATACTTGTGTGACTAAAGATAGTATGAAGAGAAGATTCTAGAAGAAGTTAGAGGAGGTCAAAGATGTTTTCATTGTTCTAGGAAACATCAAGAAAACCTAATGATAAAGGTTGTGATAAAAAATATGTTAGGTACACCGATATATGTAAATTACATGTGGTATTTGTGTGACAAGTTTGAAACTTGAATGGATGAAAAAGATTAAGTAGCATTAGAGATTATTTTTACAATGCTATTTTAAGAGGAAGTATGTTGAGTGTGGTGATTGTGGTAGGAGTTTTTATTATTATAGAGGTTGTGATCAAGGTGTGAAGAGGAGCTTGAGAAATGAACAATATCAGAGTGGATAGAACATATTAGATCTAACAAGAAAGTAATGATACTTATAAATCATTTAACTTATTGTTCCTAATAGTTACAACAAGCAAAATACCTCTATTATGTGGGATTTAACAAGTCTCTTTATCAAATCATATAAAAACATGGACTCTTATAAGGAGTTATGAATCCTCTAATGAGGTAGATCCTAGAAGGTCTTTGTTGTACTCATAATAATACAAAAATCATATGTAATAGGGTGAACCCCTAGAAAAGGGTAGTTGTAGCTCCTAACAAGGAAAACATTTTTGTTGCAATGGAGGCCTTGTGGTTGTCATCCCCACTATGGTTTTCTCCCTCTATCTAAGTGTTTCCATATACAAAAATCAATGTGTTATGTATGTTGCATGTGTGGTTGATTAATGGTATTTCTCTTATCATTTCACCAATTATGTGATACGTGTTTTAGGAGTTACTTTAAGATGATCATATCGATGATTTGAATTTTTGGTTTACCTATTTGTACTAATTTAGCCCCCACCCCCCACCCCCCCCAGTACTTCTATATACCAATTATTTCTATTAGATTGTAGGCACTCAAGGAGACAAGTTTAATTGTTGGAGGCAAAGATCCCTAAAATCGGTATGAGAAGCAACTTGAAGAAAAATATAATATGATTTGTTAACTAAAAGAAAAGATGAGAAAATCAACTACCATAAGAAGAGAACTTGCTAAAGAGATAAATGAAAGTCAAGACTATATTGATTAATTATTTCAAGGAGTTATGTCTAAAGAATATGAGGAAGCAATTGCAAAATTGGTGAATAGAAACTAGAAGCTCAAAGGGAAGGCTGCGAATCTAAAAAAGAGAACTTGAGGGATAGGTAGTAACTATGTGTGAAGGCCTTCAAGAAAAAAGAGCTATAGAGGATGTAAGAAAATGTGATGAAAATTCAAAGAAAGTCATAGAAGATACACTAAGTAAAAAGATAAAGGACTCAACAAGACAAGACAAGAGATGGCACTTGTACAAAAGCACATGAAAAATGTTATTGATAAAAATAAGCAAGTTGTGAATGAGAATGAATTGAGGGAGGAAAATGAGAAACCAAAGAATGAATTGAAGACCAAAAAGGAAACCAATGAAATATTGAGGAGGCAATGAGAGTTCACAAAAGCTTGATGAACAACTAAATATCTAGAGGAGACACAAGGACACAATCGGTCTTAGATATACTACACAAGTCATTTAAAATTGGGAAATCATCAAAATCAAAGGAGACTCAACAGGACCTAAATAAGAAAACTAGAAATTCTAGTAAGAAATTAGATCAACCTATGTGTTTCAATTTTGGAAAGGTTGATCATATTGCTAATGTTTGTAGAAGCATATTGATAATTACTAAGTTTCAAGAATTTAATGATCATTGCTATAGTTATAGAGATTTTGGTTGTATGGAATATGAATTTAGATCTAGCATCAACAACATGTATAATGGAAAAATATTTAATGACTATGATTATGCATGCAATAAATATTGTCACAATGATGAAGATTGCATGTGAAAAGCACAAGTTCCCTAGTCCTCAAATGAACTAGTGAATACTTTTAGATAGGAAAAGTAGCTAAATGTAACCTACTGAGTATGTGGAAATTATGAGAATTTGGCTATAAATTATAGGATAACAACATAGAAAGGAAAGGTTGGTCCTTGGAAATTGATAAGTATAGCATGTTTCATTTTTCATAAGATTGGACATCATGCAAGGGCCTATAGGTTCAACAACTAGTCTCCCAACTGGTCAGAAGATAAGAAAGGAAAGAAATTTGTTGATGTTGAGGAAATGAAAAGTGAGATGAATGAGATATAGGTAAAGAAAAATGAAAAGAAGGAATAATTCAAGACAACAATGTCGAGCCATTATCCTCAAGCATGATGGACTCATCATTAAATTAGGTCAATATTTGACTTAGAGGGAGCAGCTAAAGGAAAATCTTCACCGATTCTCTAAAGGTATGAGTGATCATATAAATTGTCAAAAAAAGATGTAAACTGACATCTTGAACAAAGTATGATGAAATTCAATTATGAATTGATAGCATTGAAAGGATTACACTTTAACTAATGAAGAAAAAGTTATAATAGTTAAATGGTAGTACTTGATAAAATTTACTATTTATTATTTTTGATTAAGCAAAATAGGCTTTAAAGGGCCCTAAAACACTAAAAAAAGATAAAATAGTCAATAGTATAATGCTAAAGGCTACCAAGAGCCAGAAAGCAAAAGAAACAACATCCCTCAAAAAGAAAAACTATGAAAGTGCTAGTGAAAAACACCAAAAAACCAAGATAAGCCACCAAAGGTCAAGGAGCTTTAGATGATGTCTTTAAGCATCTCAATAGCACTAATTTCAAGTTTGGACAGCTTTCCTACCTCCTCTTTCATCTCTGAGAGCATTGGATCTAGGGTTGGAGTATCTTTTTTCCTAGTACTTGATCTGGTACATTTCTTGGCACCATCATCTAGAGTCTTGTCCTTAAGGGTGACATCTTGGTCCTATTCCTTGCAAATATTCTGACCTTCTCCAAAGTGAATGAACTTTTTGATATTTTAATTTCCTTGAGAATATTATTGTTTTGCTCAACTATGCCTTGCATAGTCTTATTCAGCTCAAGGGCTCTAGTGTGCATTGCTTCCACTTTATTATCCATACTTTTCTCCTCCTCACTGACCCTATTTTTTAGGCTATAAGTATCTCTTTCTAGAGTTCTAAGCCTATGTTTGAGCTTGAGTATCTCATGGTACATCCATTTTGTGGTCTTGTACCTATCCATAGCACTATTTTTTGCATTGTTCAGAACATCCATCTCCAGATTCTCCCTGGCAATATCACTGAGGATAACCAGGGTGGGATCAATTAGCTCTTCCACTTGAATGCTACCTTCTTCATTCTCTCTAACCTAGGTTCTGATAATCTCCCTTTTTATTCCTAAATTGGCCAAAGCATAGTCAAAATTTTTCCATACCACGTTCTTGTTCTTCCCAGTGATCGAACATCTATAGGTGGTGGTGCCCACTTCATCGTATCTCTGGTCGTGTTCATGCTCCAGTCTGTCAATGGGGTCCTCCTCCAACTTCTCCCTTTCCTCCCCTTATTTGACCTTGTTGTCTTCCAAGCTTTTCCTTTTATGCTTGCCAATCCCCGTCATCTCTCTCTCTACTGGCTGGAACTTTGATGATTATGTTTCTTTTTTCCTTCCTCTACTCCTTGTCTTCTACCTCCCCGATGTTCTCCTCAGCCTCCACACTTTCACCTCCTGTGTCCATCCCTTCATCCCATTCATTTTAATCCCTATCCAAAGAAGCGTCATTGTTAGAAAAAAGTGCAAAAACTATTTTCAAGAATAAATATGAGTAAAATGTGTTCATTTATCACCTTTCTTTCTTGAGTGCATGCATGAAGTTATCAAGTATGAATAAAGTGATCAATATTGTGTAACATGTGAATTACAAACTAAGAAGTGGAACCATTTGCGAAGACTCTAATTGGAAAAGCTTAAGGTTATTTTATAGATCAAGATAAGATTTTAAATTACATATCTACATTGAAACATGACACAAATTGTGGATACTCCTATCCTAATTGATGTGATTGAGAAGCCTTAACTCATAATCAAGTTACATTTGATGAAGGTGAGTAAGAATAATATTATGAGAGCCCTATCTTTGATACCCCCTAGAGTATTATTGGTTGAAGACATTAGTTCATACATTCATTGCAAGATTGAGAAATTGGGTGTAGGTAATATTAACAAAGAATTTATAATTTTATGTGAGAACAATGTTGAAGGATGGAAACACATGTTTGAGAATGAGGGGTTTGGCATATGTAGTTGACATGCCAAAAAACTTTCATCATGAATGGATTAGATATGTGTTGAGTCAAGTACAAGATCACAAAAGAGATTATTCATGTAGTTACATGATTCTATGCAATCGGTGAGCTTCCTACCCTAGAGATAATTACCATAAACTTGATTGCATGTTTAACCAAAACTAAACTTGATTACCAAGCTATGACAGTCAATCACATAGAAGACAAGGAAGTTTGATATGCAACTATGGTTACCATTTACATAATTCATTAGTCAAATTGATTAAACAACGTGTCTAATGGAACTATTCATGTGGTGCATAGAATGGTAAAAGAATATTCCAAATATGACCTATGTGAGGTGCTAAGGAGGCAACTATTGGTAAAAAAAGATAAGGTAAAGAGATATAAGAAACAATGATTCAAATATGGTGCAATTCTAGTATGTACATTCTTTTAAGTATAAAATTTATTTTCACACAAAGGTGTAGTGCAATGGTCTACTGATAAATCAGTGATTATGCAAATAAATGAGTTCATTAGAGAACTAGAAGATAGCTTTAATAATTTTATGTGGGGCTACTTTAAGGATTTCAAGTCCAAAATGTACAAAAGAGAAAGGATTCTTGCTAGTATGGTTAGGGAATATAAAGAGGATACATGATTTCTTGTAGTCATGGATACTTGCATTTTATAGGTTGTTTATCCTAGAGCATTTTGGTAGCCATCCATGGACATGAGATAGATGAGGATGAAGTGAGATTGTATGCAAGTGTGTTATTGTCTAAACCTATTGATGCTACACCACCAATGTTTGGTATATATGAAGAAGCCTTTTTAAAGATTATCTTGGAACTAAAGAAACTAGTGATGTAAAGAAAATCAAGGAGAATGATAAGTAAACTAAATGAGAATTTTGTGGTGAGGAATCTAGTACATCAATTTCTGCCATGACCATTTAATTCTTATTAAATCAATCGATGCATAAGAAGAAAGAGGCATACCTTTAGTAGAAAGAACTTATTAGAGGAAAGGTAAAGGAAAGTCATGTGGACCACCTAACCCAGACAACCTAAGGAAGTAAAATGTCAATAAGCTAGTGAAAAGAAGAAACTGAAGAGAAAGAAAAATGATATAGGTGAATAAGATGCAGAGAAGGCATAATCAGATAAGGAAGAAAAAGACAAAGTGGTAAGAAAAAAGCCCCTATTGTGGATTACATTGTCAAAGATATAATGAACAATAAAAGAGTAGATGACATAGAAGGATTCTATGATATTTTCAATGATGAAGATAAGAAGAAAATAGAAGAGACAATTATATGGTGTATGCACAAGTTCTACAAAACACCAAGTGACTATACAATACATTACCTAAAGCTCTTTACTAGTTAATTGATGCTAAATGAAGAGCAACATTGAATTTTGACATAGAATTATGGAAAGAGAACTTATAGAAGTATCTACTGAATTAGATCTTAAAAATATCAAGATAATGGTTGAAGCCCATAGACAAGAATTCAAACTCAAAAATAGATTTTTAAGAATCATAGTTGGTGGCACTTATAATGTACATGCTGAAACTGTAGAAGCATGGGTGAAGATGAAAGTTACAAAGAAGGAAGATGAACATGAGTCAAAGGAGAAAAAAAACAATGATGAGCCAAGCAAGATAAATAAATAGGTTGTTGCTCAAACTTATATTCCATTAGATATTATTGGCTAGTTAGATATGAGACACCTAAACAAGGCATGATATTGATTCTAAGAGGGAATACATATAGGTTGTATACCTTCGATAAATAGGACACTTCTTTCCATTTGTGGTGACCACTAATGTTTAAATGTTAGGACCCATTCAAAGATAACTTAGTGATGCTTGAAATTGATAGCAGTCAAGAAGTGTATTACATTGAAAAATGGCTAGTCATACCACACAAATACTGTGATACATTTTGCCACTAAAATGCGGGTGTTAGAGCCAACAATGTGCAGGAGATGTATACCTCGTGTTACTTTCGAGGCCTTGACAAATTTTTCTAAAAGAATGTGGCCCTTATGGTCAATGCCATACCAATCATGGATGTCCAAGGCTTGGATGACATGTGGGTTCACCAACAACATGTAGATAATGAATTTCATTTTTTCTTAGTCACCCAATGAACTACACAAAAGAAAGTTTCTAATGAATGAAATGTAAGTAACAAGTGGACCAAACTCATAGCATAGTTTATGAATATCTCAATATATAAATGATATACTTAACCTTGTTGGATTGAGGACATATCCTCTAAGTACTACAAAATACATTAGTCTTTTATCAATTTCTCATTCATGTATAAGATCATGGAAACAAATGTTACCAAGGGTGTAGTGTACAATGCATCAACATTTATTTTTATCTATAATGCACTATTAGAAAGTGATAGTTAGCCAAACTAGATGTGCCATCTCTCATAATGTATATGTTAGTCATTGTATATATGTGATATATGTTATAGCTAGTCACTATACATTTATGATGTATACTAAAGCTAGTCATTGTGTATATTTGATGTATGTTGGAGCTATTTGTTGTGTATTGTGATAAATGCTAGAGTTAGTTAATGGGCATGTGACATAGGCATAAGCTAGTTATCTTCTTTATATGTGGTTTGCACTCAAGCCACTCCCTTTAGAAATCAAGGATTATTGAATGATATGACCTTGTGCATTTGTGTATGTTTGTATGCAACTAATTGATATTTTTTTGTATGGAACCAATGTTTGATGGAAAATAGTTAGCATTATATTATAATTGAACTAAGCTACAAGATTACTATTAGAGTAATAAAGTTTTTTCTTATTACTTAAGTTATATTGATTTAATTATTAAGTCACTTATTATCTCTAATTTACTTAAGCTAAAATTTAGGCATATAATAATTAATTATTTTATTAAATATTATCATACGACCTAGGTTAGTTACCTGTTAGGTTTTTTATCCCCTTTATAAGGACGACGTCTCTTTGTAATTATACATTGATTCGCTTTTGATAATAGAAACGTCTCTTTTTTCTTATCAAGAATGTCTCATCTATGGATCTAGGAATTATGGCCTCCATAGTTTTTGATTTTCTCTTTCTGTGACATGTGTTTGCATGCAGGTGATTCTTGGGAGCTCTGGGAGTGATCTTTCATCAACTTCAACATGGTATCAGAGCTCCAGATCTTCATGCCCCTATTTTGTTTATGAGAGGTTTAGCTTGACTTTCAGATCTATTCTTTTTATTTCAAAGGGTTTCATTTCTTAGAGCATTTGTGTATTGGATCTAGGGGTCACTAGGGGTCACTAATTTTTGGTGCACTTTAAGAAAAAATGGACCTCACCGTTGAGCTTGTAGTGCCCAAAAACCTTATTTTCATACAAGGCATGTCCAATTTGAACACATTTGAAATCTAAGGCAAAAAAAATTGCTCACAAATTGGGTACATTTCTTGAAGTGGTAATTTTATGATTTTTTGCATGGAATTTGAGGTTTTTTGGAATGGAAATCAAGATTTTTTGGAAAAAAAAATCAAGCTTTTTTGGTACAAAATTCAAGACAATATCTGGTACATAACTGGTACACTTCTTGAGGAAATTTTGGCACAAAACTAACACACTTCTCGATGCACTTTTTGGTACAGAACTTACATACCTCTTGAGATAGTTTTTGGTATGACTTGCACACTTCTTGAGGTAATTTATGGTTCTAGTGGGCACGCTTCCTGAGCTATTTGATGTAGGTTCTAAGGCACTAATTTTTAATTTTTCCCTTCTAGCTCTTTTTTGACCTATCTATGGATTTTTGGTCATAACTTGCCCATCCAAACTCTATTTTTCGCAAATGAGATATTGTCAAAAAGTTGATTTTGAGCCTGTCATAATGGCATAGTTTATTTGGACTTGTGATGTCCCATTCAATTTTTTTCATTATGGTGAATATCTTGGTTGTTTCAAGTTTGAGGATCAATTTTTTTGCTTTAGATGAATTTTCTTGGGGTTGTTCTATCTCTTGTATCAGCCTTATGTCTCTTTTGTTCTTTATTGACATCCTATTGTAGTATATTTGCAAATGCACTGAGATAAATTGTCACTCTATTGCATTTCAAGCTCTTTTAAAGCTTTTTATTTTGTTGTACTCACACTACATTATAAAGTGTCTTGGGGGATTTCATGTTGACCATATTTTCCATCTTCCTTTGTCAAGTGATTTTTTGTTCCATGACATTAGTGTCATTATGTGTCGATGGCATGTGTCATTATAGGTGTTTGTACTTCTTTTTCACTCTCGATGTTCTTGGTTCTTCTTTCTACAGGAGATATTGCATTTAGTTTCAGTGTCTTACCTCTGAGCATTATAAGGGGGTTATATTGGTTTTGTTTCTTTCTTAGTTCGATGGAGTGAGCTATGTATTCAATATTTGATTCTATGTACTAGGAGATTGTAGTGGCTTGATACATATGCATTTCGATGAGATGGATCATTTACCATATAGACACTCTTTCATTCCTATTTTTGGAAGCCAAGAAGATACCTTCCATCTTCAATTAATCAGCTCTTTAGACTTAGTCTTCTCTACCTAGTCATTTTCAAGATATGGTGGAGGTTCCTTAGATCAACAGTTTGGCAATGTTTGCAACTTCATGCTTTAGTGGTGTTCTTCATGATCATCTTTTGTTCCTATCTTCATCGAAATTTCCTAGTTTGGGGGCTTCTTCAATCCTTCACTAGTTCTTTGAGCATTATTTCCATTTCTTTTTGGAGTAGGGCTTTTCCCATGTGGTTTTCTCTATTTCTCCTATTTTTAGCAATTTGGTTGTTCTTGGGTACCTCATCAAGCTTTTTTGCTAGGACCCAAATTTACTTTTAGTAGTAGTTTCTAGGTTGTTAGCTACTCCCTAAGTCTACCTTAAGGGGGGTGTTAGAGTAATAAAGTTTTTTTCTTATTGATTAAGTCATATTGATTTAATTATTAAGGACCACTTAGTATCTCTCATTTACTTAAGCTAAACATTAGGCATATAATAATTAATTCTTTTATTAATTATTATCATGTAACCTAGGTTAGTTACTTGTTAGGTTTTTTATCTCCTTTATAAGGATGATATCTCTTTGTAATTATACATTGATTCACTTTTGATAATAGAAATATCTCTTTTTTCTCATCAAGAATGTCTCGTCTATGGATCTAAAAATTCTAGCCTCTATACCTTATGCTTCTCTCTTTTTGTGATAGATTTTTTTTTTTTGGATCGATAAACAGCTGAAGCCTAGATTTATTATTATTATTTGTTTGAATTAATTAATATTATATGTTAAAGGAAGGCAGATTCAAACCCAAGACCTCCCACATGAGAAGCTCGCAAGTTACCATTCCATTGTAGGCTTTTTCCTTTTTGTGATAGATATTTGCATGCATATGATTCTTGGGAGTTGTGGGGTTGATCCTTGATCAACTTCAACACAAATTATTGAGAGTCAATATTTTAAAAATATTAAATATCTCATACCAAAAGAGAGAATAAATTCTCTCTAAAATTGTAGTTGGAAACTACAAAACCTTTGTTTTCCCCCAAGGGGATACATATACAACATCAACAAGAATAGACACTCAAAGCTTAGATCTAGGTCAAGGGACTATCTTGACATTAGAAGATAACCACTTCCAAGTTTAAGCATAGCTAGTGGCATAAAGTCATCACTGCCATAATAATTAAAGAAAAAAATGAATTTCACAATGTTGGAAACTACAATTGGAGTAGTTGTTATGTTGTCATTGATGTCAAACCTACTGGAGAGACATTTACTAACAATGTAGAGTGCAATATCATTTGATTGTTGAAGATGATTTCAAAAAGAAGAGATCATGAGATGACTTCGTGAAAGGTTGAGTTGAGATGTGTTAAGAATCATGAAAATACAATGGTCACTTGGTAAGTTAGTCCTTAACAAGATAATTTGGTGTTCAATCAATACATGAAGTAAGAAGATAGTTGGATGAAGCTTAGAGTTGAAACAAATCAAAAGGATGACATTGATAGAGTATCGGCATTGGTTGGTCAATGAAAGAGATGAAGCAAAAGATTAAGGAACTTAAGTAGAAGTTGGACAAAATAGTTCAAGCTGAGTGTTAGTTATTGTCAAGAAAATATATGAAGAAGTGTTACTAGTAACCGAGCATAATAATGGCCAAGTAAGCATGTTGATGTTGAGTGAGAAAGTATAGTGTGTGTTGAGCTCCACAATAATGACTAAGTAAGAGAACACAATAATTATTGAGTGACAACAAAAGTTGCAGTTTGATAAAGAATTGGTTTTGACGCTAACATAGTTAGAATTTTGAGTTATTCAAAGCACGTGGAAGACACGAATTGATGAGTTGGAATATTTTGTTATGAAATCAAAGATAATGATTTGATCAAAATTTTCTAGAAGAGGCAAAAAAAAAGATGGAAAGATTCAATGAATCTGACCTAACTCTAAGATTAACAATGATGTTTAAGAGGAAAAAGATCAAAATTACCTATTTAAGGAGGCATAATAGATGTTTTCTAAGGTTGGCTCATTTTTTATTAGTGATCTTGAATATAATCTATGAAGAGGGGTGAATAGAAGAATAAAAGAGGTGAAGTTTCAAGAGTTTGATGAAGAGTAATTACTTTAGGTGGTGCCAAGAAAATCAATGATGGAGATGACAATGGAGGCTAGTCATTAAATTGGAAAATGAGGGAATGTAGATCTAAATTTTTGAAGTGAGTTGTACTTTATAGATCAAACCTACTATTACATTCTAATCATTGTATCAATCAAAATACTTTAATGAAGGTTGACCTAACAATCATTTTGTAAATTCTTTAATCAAGGTTGACCTAATAGTCATTTTGTAAATCCTTTAATCAAGGTGACATTCTAATGGAATGTTCCAAAGTCCTCTAACAAGGCCACTCCTAACAAGGTAATTAAATCCTTTAACAAGGTCACATTTAACAATGTGTTGCATAACTTTTAGTAGGGTTGGCTCTTAACCAAGCTCACTTCAGAAGACTGAAAAATTGGGTGCATGTTACTTGGTAGTTTTTCCCAAATTGAGTTTCCACATTAAATCTCAATGTCAAATATCTTTTTCCTATGTGGATGTTATTGTTATGCATGCTATATTTTGTAGTAGTTTATTTACTGTAGTCAACACATATAGAGATAGAGGTTTAAGATATTGCATGACATGTTAATTTGCTAATGATATACTATATAGACCGATTGGGTATCAGAAATTGATTAAGTTGTTTGAGGTTAGTAGAAGTTGAATTGGTACATCTAGACTTGAGGATAATCGACTCACCTCCCCCCCAACTTTCTCTCGATTATTCTAAATCTTTATAACAATTGGTATCAAAGTGTTGGTACTTGTAAGGAAAGACTTCAAGTATAGAGGAAGAAGAGATGCTAGAGACAACAGAGGTGATAAAGATAAAAGAGATTACAAGGATAAATGTAAGAAATCTTGCTATATTGTTGAAAAGGATGATTCTAACTGTAATTCTAATGATCTTGATGAAGAAGTTGTGTATGTTGCAATGAAAGATGATTTTGATGAAGATAAGAAAACTACATTGATTTCACATATGAGTAAGAATCATAGATGGATAATTGATAGTGATTGCTCACATCATATGGTTGGTGATACAAGTTTGAGAACCTAGATCATTATAATGGAGGTAGTGTTAAGTTTGGTAATAATGCACCATGTTATGTGAAAGGTAAAGGATCAATTAAATTGGATGATAAGATCAAATTTGATCATGCATATTGGGTTGATGGTTTGAAATATAACTCATTGACTTTGGCAGAGTTGATAAGTTCAAGCTACAGAGTTGATTTCTAGAACAAGAAGACAAAGATCTATGATGCTACTAGTGAACTAGTTGGAAGTGGAGAACAAACAAGAGGTAACTTGTTCTATCTAGACCTATCTAAAGATACTTGTCTATTTGCACAATGTGAAGATGTCTAGTTATGGTATAAGAGGCTACATCATTTGAACTTTGATAATTTGGTAAGAATTAGTAAGATGAAAAGCGTTAGAGGATTACCAAGACTAAACAAACTTGATGAAGTGATGTACAACAATGTCAAATGGGTAAAATGACAAAGTCTAGTTTCAAGAGAAAGACTTATTCTTCTAATGATATTTTGGATTTGTTTCATACTGACTTATGTGGTCCTATTGGAGTGCAAAGCTATTATTTCATTTTCTTTTTTGATGACTTTTCTAGAATGATGACTATGATGTTTCTTAGAGAAAAATATGGCGTATCTAAAATGTTTAAGTGGTACTTGGCTAGAGTTGAGAAAGAAATAGGAAAGGGTATGAAATGCTTAAATTTAGACAAAGGTGGTGAGTTCATCTCAGACGAGCTCAAAATATTTTTCTATGATAAAGGAATCAAGAGATAAATGAGTGCACCAAGGACTCCACCACATAATAATATAGTTAAGAGAAGGAATATATCGATTATGGATTGTGCAAGAACACTAATGATGGAGATGGATGTTTCACATAAATACTAGAGAGAGGTTGTAAGTACTACAATCTACACTCTGAAATGAGTACAAGTTAAGAAAGGAATAGACAAAATAAATTTTGAACTCTAGTATGGATATGCACCAAATGTGAATTATTTTAAATTTTTTGGAAGCAAGTGTTAAATATTGAAAGATGCAAGAAAAGATAAACTTGATGCAAAAAGTGATGAAGGTACATTCCTAGGTTTTATTCCACTAAGAGAAAAGCTTATAAGTGTTTGAATTCTAACACTAGCAAGATTGTGGAAAGTGCAAACATTAGAGTTGATAAATTTATGGAGAAAAATGAAGAAGAATGCAAGAAAGAACTTGAAGACTATAAAAAGTTTGTCTATATCTATGAAGGTGAACCTAGCACCTTACCTGAACTAGAAAAAGGTGTTTGCCAAGCATCCACAACTAGGCACTATTGAGGTTCTGCAATAAAGTTTTTTCTAGCACCAACAAACTGTTAAGCATTAGGCTACAGGAGTTAAGTCCCAGACAAAGATTGTTGACCATCAGACAAAGTATGTGAGAAGACATCATGCACTCGATCAAATCATTAGAGATAAAGATTTAGGAGTCATGAAAAGAAGAAGATTGAAGAATGATACATGCTTATTATGTGAGTTTGAGCCTAAATCTATCAAAGTTTCTTTGGAGAATGAAGATTAAATCAAGGCAATAAATGAAGAAATTGAGAAAATTGAGAAAAACAAGGCTTGAACATTGGTTCCCAAACCAAAGGATAAGAATGTGATTGGAACTAAGTGGGTTTTCATAAACAAGTTGAACGAGAAAGGTAAGGTCACAACAAATAAGGAAAGCCTAGTCTATAAGGGATGTGCACAAGAGGAAGGAGTTGACTATAGTGAAACTTCCACCTTAATTGCAAGGTTAGAAGGAGTGAGAACTTTACTTGCATATGCTTCTTACAAACGATTCAAGGTGTACCAAATAGATGTAAAATTTGCCTTTCTCAAGGAATTTTGGAGGAAGAGGTCTATATTGAACAACACAAAGGATTTTTTGATCCAAACAAAAAGAAATAGTATGTAAGTTACACAAAGCTTTATATGGTTTAAAGCAATCCCTTAGAGCATGATATAAAACAACTATTTGATGAAAGTTAGTTTTGCAAGAACTAGTGTCAATGGTAATCTATATCTAAAAAGTGAAGTTGAAAACAAGATATTGCTAGCTAAAAGTGTTGTGGATGATATCATATTTGGAGGAAATGATTCATTAAGCAAGTCATTTGTTGATCAAATGAAAAATGAGTTTGAGATGTCAATGTTTGGAGAGATTAAGTTCTTTGTTGGATTGCAAGTATATTAGATGAATAAACATATTTTCATTACCCAATCTAAGTATATCAAATAAATTTTGAAGACTTTTGGTATGGAAGAATCAAGACTAGTTGGAACACCTATGGTGACTGGACATAAACCATCAAAGAATGATGATTCTGATGAGGTGAATCAAACATTATACAAGTCAATGATTGGAAAACTACAATATGTTGTATGTAGCAAATATGGCATTGCATTAGCTATTGGTATTGTTGCTAGACTCTCTGCTAATCCCATAGAAAATCATATGATGGCAGGAAAGAGGATACTGAGATACCTAAAAGGAACATACGATTATGGACTATGGTACAAGAGAAGTAACACATTTGAATTGAAGGTTTATACAGATGTTGATTAGGCAGGAAATGTTGATGACAGAAAGAGTACAAGTGGAGGAGCTTTCTTGTTTGGAAGAAGATTGATTTCTTGGACAAGGAAAAAAATTATATTTCATAATCTATGGGAGAGGCTAAATATGTTGCTATAACAGTGAATTGTTCAAATATTGTATGGATCAAATAATTATTTAAAGGAATGAAGGAAGAGATCACTGAACCTATTGTGATATATTGTGATAACACAAGTGTTAGAAACATATCAAAGAACCGTATGATGCATACAAAGACTAAGCATATTGAGATCAAGTATCATTACTTGAGAGAGCTCGTACAAGACAAAGAAGTGAGATTGGAATATGTGAACACAAAAGAACAATTAGCTAACATATTCACTAACGCACTACCTAAGGATTCTTATGAGTATCTAAGAGATAAGTTAGGGATCATTCCCCTACCTAAAGCAAACTAAACAGAGATGTTGCATTGCATCAAATGTTTTAATCAGAATATCATATACATTGATGTAGGAGGTCACAATTTAGGAGCTACCTAAAGGTGTGAAAAGTAAGACACTAAACTATGACTAGATGAAGCTACAAAAAGTTATTATTGAGATGAGATTGTTAGATCAGTTAGATTAGTGGCATGAAGATATATGTGTATGGTTGATGTCTTTGGCATTGTTGCCAAAGAGGGAGAGATTAGCATGATTAAGTTAACATATAAGTTATCAGATAAAGAGGGAGATAATGCATGAGTTACCATACAAGTATACATAAATATGGAGAGAATGATTGGTGTCAAGAGGGAGACATATGTTAGCATACAAATTTGATGTGTTGCTACAGAGAAAGAGTATGTATTGTGCTGGTAGAGGGAGCATCTTGAGATTGCATGAAGGAGAATCAAAATGAAACTAAGAAAGAGAGAACACAAACACAGAGGGAGTTGATAGTACAATATTGGAGATTTTGGATTGCATGTTAACTAGAGTGGAGTTGTCATCAATTCTAAGAGGGAGGTTGTTGGAAACTACTATTAGAGCAATTGTTATATTGTCATTTATGTCAAAACTCTTGGTAAGATAGAATGTCAAACCTACTGGAGAGACATTTACTAATAGCGTGGAGTGTCATATCATTTTATTGATGAAGAGGATTTAAAAAGAAGAGATCATGAGATGAATTAGTGAAAGGTCAAGTTGAGATGTGTTAAGTATCATGAAAATACAATGGGCACTTGATAAGTTAATTCTTGACAAGCTAATGTGTTGTTCAATCAATACATGAAGTAAATAAGACAATTGGATGAAGCTTAGAGTTGAAACAAGTCAAAAGGATAAGCTTGACCAAGTATCAACATTGGTCAGACAATGAAGGAATTGAAGCAGAAGATTAAGGAACTTAAGTAGAAGCCGAACAAAATAGTTCAAGCTGAGTGTTTGTTAGTGCCAAGCAAATGGATGAAGAAGTGTTAGTAGTGACCAAGCATATTAATAGCCAAGCAAGCATGTTGATGCTAAGTGAGAAAGTATAGTGTGTGTCAAGCTACACAATAACGATCAAGCAGAAGAATACAATGATTGTTGAGTGACAAAAAAAGTTACAGTTTGAGAAAGAATTAATTTTTAAGCCAACACAGTTGGAATTATGAGTTAGTTAAAGTGCGTGGAAAATAAGGACTGATGAGATGGTGTATTTAATGCACAAGGAGAGTTTGTTATGTGATCAAAGGAAAGGATTTGATCAAAAGTTTTTAGAAGGAGAACAAAAAGATAGAAACAATCAATGAATCTAACCTAATTTGAGAGGAAAAAGATTGCAATTACCTATTTAAGGAGACATAAGAGATGTTTTCTAAGGCTCATTCATTCTTGATTGGTGATCCTAAGGAGAAGCTATGAAAAGCGGAACAATAGAGTTAAAGTTTGAAGAGTTTGATGAAGAGTGATTGCTTGAGGAGATGCCAAGCAAATCAGTGATAAAGATGACAATGAAGGCAAGTCAATGAACCAGTAGAGGAGGGAATCGAGATCTGAATTTGTGAAGTGAGTTGTACTTTGCATATCAAACCTACTATTACATTCTAATCATTGTATCAGTCAAAGTCCTTTAATCAAAGTTGACCTAACAATCATTTTGTAAATCCTTTAATCAAGGTGACATTCTAATGGAATATTATAAAGTCCTCTGACAAGGTGATTAAATCCTTTGATAGGGTCACATTTTACAACATGTTGCATAACCTTTGACAAAGTTGACTCTTAACTGAGTTCACTTCAAAAGAGTGAAAAATGGGAGCATGTTACTTGGTAGTTTTTCCCAAATTGGGTTGCCCCATTAAATCCTAATGTCAAAGTGTGATATTCATATGTGGATGTTATTGTTATGCTTGTTATATTTTACAATAGTTTATTTGTTGGCAATCGACACATATAGAGACAAAGAGTTAAGATATTGCATGAAATGTTAATTTGTTAATGATATGCCATATTGACCGAGTGGGTATTCGAGATTAATTTAGTTGTTTGAAGTTAGTAAAAGTTGAATTGGTACATCTAAACCTAAGGATAAGACAATGATGTTTGGTCAATTAAGTTGGTACTTGTTGAGAATTAGAAAAATACAAACAGAAACCAAAGAGTTCCAATACAAATTTGTCTCCTAATTTAATAGCATTGGTTCAAGTTTCATAAGCAATCAAAGTTACAGTAACTCTTATAACATATTTTTTGGTAGATTTCTAATATGAAGAAAATGTATACATACATTAATTTAAGTGAGAAAAGATGTTAGAAAAAAAAACATGCTCATATTTATTTATGGTATTTGACTAGTGACAAATAAATGACCTAAATTGTTTCATTGTGCATTTTATATCAAATTATGTGAGTACTGAATTAACTTTAGCTACAACTTTGGCGAGGAACTGAAATGACAGAAATAATTATTCTTTCACATGAAACAAACATAACTCACATAGCCCATATATTTAAATTTTAAAACAATCTACAACAAGAGGGTTGTCCCTATAGAACAAAACAATGGACAAACCTTCACATAGCCCATATTTTTAATATTAAAACAATCTAAAACAAGGGGGTTGTCCCTGTAGAACAAAACAATGGACAAACCATTCACATCAAATAATCAATAACTAAGCTACCAACACATTTACAATCCCATCACTTAATATCATAAATATAGTCCCTTAGAAATTGTACAAGCAAAACAAATTCACATGTCTAACATAGTAGCAAAATTATTGAAAGACAAAGTATTATTCATCTGAATAGTAGAAATCAACACGTATCAATTAGCACAAATAAACATGTCCCAATTATACCTACATAAAGCAAACCTATGATATTGATTTAAAAAGTAATTAAAGTTTACAACTTGACAACCAGTTCAAAGAGTAAGCAACTGAAACAGAAACTTAAAAACAACATAGCCCATGTTCATAGTTCCTTCAATTTTTGGGTCTAATTAACTAACATTATAGAATATATAATAATAATAGAATTGAAATATTTTTGTTGATTTCCCCGGACATGTAGGATCGAAGAATCTTTTCTTTATTTATATGCAGTTTACATAGCTGTTTCAAGTCAGAAGTCCATTTGAAAGGGCATTGTGAACCATTTGAATTGACTTATTCCAGTTGCCCATATAGGACTTTTAACATCAGATATATGTAACGTACGATCGACATAACTTACCCTTGTTTATGGTTAAAAACAATTACAGACACCATCCCATTTTTAAGGCTACTCAAGAAAAGGAGACAATCCTAATAAGACAGTCTTCTTATTAATTGGAAGAAGCTTCAAAAAAATTACGAAAGTATAGCTGAAACATCATGAAACGAACATATAAAAACGATTCTGATGCATCAGCTTAGAAGGAACACCTATATCAAACAGAGACAGCGCTGGACCAGCTGAAATGGAACAGCTACAGCGAACCACAACATTGCTGGATCAGCAAAAAGGGAACAGCCACATCAACAGACGGGATGCCAGCATCTATAAACTCAGCAAACTCAAAGAAGGTGGAAGCGTCTATACAAACCAGCCTTGCTAGAAATGATGAATCAGCACTGCTATATCCAGCACAAAAAACAGCTGTGCTGCAGGGCAGCAAGAATGAATACAAACCCAAACTGGACAGCATAAACCGGTAGCTGTGGAATCTTATTGCACAGAACAGTAACCTGAGAAGATTTTCCAGCTTGAGTTTTATTCCTCATCTTCAAAGGCTAGATTTTCACGGTAATCTTCCATTAACATTGTCAAACCCTTTCCCAGGCTCTCCAGTATTAAGTCTTCTCTTTTCCCATCTTCTCCTTCAGAGAAGAATTGCATTCCACCACTTCTAATCATTCTTCCTTTATCTATGTCTGCCTTTGCCGGACAACATCTCCACTCTGCACCATCACAACCATGGGGTGATTTTTGTGCAAAATGTTTCTACAGTTTTTGAGTGGTTAACGAGCCTGGTATTGAAAATCTCCTCGCCATGTCTTAAAGTGCTTATGTCTACACCCACTGAACTAATCTTACTCTCGAACCTCACCATAAAGCACAATATAATCCCTGAACACTGTTCAGCACAGTCCAATGTAGCATGCAGTAAATAATCACCATTAGTTTCCATCTTCTTTTCTAAGCACTCTGGAACCCTGTTTGCTGAAAAACTGAGCAACTCTAGAGAACGTGTTTCCTGTGATAACAGTAGAACATTAAGGTAAGCATAAATTGACCCTGAAATTTTGAAGATGTACACTGTAAACAAAGCTGAATGTCAATCAAAATGTAACTTTGTAGTTATGGATACAAGCCATTAATCAAAAGACAGAAATGTGGTCTACAGCATGGCTCCTCCTTTCCATGTTCGATATTCAAGTTGGATCCTTAAATATCCCATGTATGACATGAGACATTTCAAATTGAATTCCGGCTGCTTCTCTAATAAAACTGTTACGGGTGACTAGCTCAAATTAAGTAAGCTATCTCTCTAACCATTTGTCTAGCTCCTTTTTGCCCCATACTTCTAGAGGTTATTTTCAACGAAGAAATTCCAAGCTTGCTAACTATAGAATCTAGTGCCCTTGAACCATTTTAATTTTTTTTCTCTACGATATTCTGAAAGTAGCAGTCTAGCAACCAATCTGCGTAATTAAACTATAAGTAGTTCTAGCAGTTGATAAACAGAGTAAAAGGAAAATGAGAGATACCTTGATTAATTGGCGAGGTTTCAATATAGAGCTTCCTGAGCCAGCCAATCTGCAACCTGTAACATGCACTCTTCTTAAGGATTTCAGCCCTTCTATCCCTTGAATAGGCTTCACATTCCTACATTCTGATATTGAGAGCTCTTGCAATGACTGCAATGACCTAAAGTCGGGCAATTCAACAAAGTCCCCTGCAGTTGTGTATTCTCAGCAGCTTTAGCCTCTTCATATGTGACATGTTGGAGATTTTCTTTAGTCTCAAACAGTCTTGAATACGAACTTCAACGAGTTCCTTTGGAAGAGCTGGAAGTTTCAAAAATTCTGTACAGTGATGCAGATAAAGTTTGTTTAGGTGCAAAAGTGTGCCAAAAGTTGGTGGCAAAATAGACATTTTGTACGACTTTAGGTGCATGTTTTCTAAGGTAGAATCTCTAGTTTAAAAATATTGGAGATTTTTTTCTCACAACTCTAGAGTGAATCCTCCAGCTAGTAGCTACCGGATATGGTTAAGAGACACTTGGGCTTTTGCTCTTCGAAGGGTGGGGTGATTTATTCTGCTAGTGGGTGTTATCTCAATTTCTGGATGAATTAAGATACTACCTGGCTAATAACCCTATGATTCGGCCTGCAAACTCTTGTTAATTTCCTTGTCTAAGACTTCAAGCCCAGTTAAAAGTCTATATCAGAGCTTCCAATTGTGCCCCAAGGCTACATGGGTTTCTGCAACGAAAGTTAAGGCACCGCAATGAGTTTGACTTGTGAAAAATTGTGTGACCCAACTGATTGAACATTTCAACATTACAAACTCTGCAGGCAATCCAAAATGCATATATGATAAAACGGGTCAATCTGTAATTCATTGTGTATATTCCCGGATAAACCAGGGAGATCAAATAGGTCAATCAGGCTTTTCATAATATTTAACGTTTATCGGAATCAGAACCCCACGACAAGAAAAGGAATGATGGTTGACGGTGACACTGATAAAATTCAAAAACCGGCAGAGCGAAAGTACTAAACTTTGCTTGGGCGCCAAGTATAACCAAACAATAATGCAAATTATTATATTATTTCCTGAATTTTATCCTTATAGAAATACTTGTCTTTTCTTTAGGTGCATCCAGTTTCTGCAGTGTGCTCAATTGTATGCAAAAGGATGTAAGGCAAAGGTTTTCTAATTTTTCTTCCTGCATTATTTTTATTTTTTATAATATTTATTTGAAAGTCCATTTTGTTTTATTTTAATATGATCTACCTCATTGTACCTACCCTTGCCTACTATTAAGAATTCTCGCTAATCAAACCATGTTTCCAAGCTTCTATTTTTATGTTTTTTAATTGAAAAATTATATATTTATAAAAAGGAAAAATATAATATATTATAATTAACTAATATATTTATATTTTTAATAAATTATAAATAAAATATATTAACAAATATCAAGTTTGAAAATATATAGTCTATTTTTTAAGTAAAATGCATTAATAATATAAAGTCTAAAAAATCTCTTTTTCTTTAAATGTATTAATAGTTATCAAATTTGAATCATTTATTAGTGATATTTGATATAAACTTTTAATTAATTAATCATTTAGGGTGTTAGTTTTATGGTAGTGCTCCTTAACCTTAGGCAAACCATGAGATATGTAGTCTTCCTAATCATAGATGATAAAATCTTGTGATCACCCTTGAGCACACTACATATTATGTGCATCACATAATTCATTCTCTATTAGTGCAAGAATGGTCTTGCATATGTATGAATCAAAGCCTCTTAGTAAACCTCCAATCAACCTTATAGTTTTGGTACCACGAATAGGATCACACCTATTAATTACAAGTTACATTCATATAGGTCTTGCCCAATGTAATAGGTCTTGCCCAATTACATAATTGCAAGTTACATGAATTGCCCAAACATGGCTAGACCCAATTAAGGATTGAAATGACAAAGTTCATTTGTAACATGGAAAAGATCTATATAGGCCAACTAGCCAAATGTTAGGTGTACTAGGTTATCCCTAGAAGGGATTTGACCTAGCTACACATCAACACTCCCTCTTAGCTAGGGCGGATTCATTCTCAATATCCAAGTTACATAGTGGAAACCATCATGGATGCTCCCATGAAAATGCAAGTGAATGTAACCACCATCGGCTACTCCTAGAGGGTGGATCCATCATGGCTACTTCCATGAATTGTTACACAAGTATTGATCATATAAATATGATGATGTTCACCATGGATACTCCTAGAGGGTGATTAAACAAAAGTGCAACATCATGGAATTTCTTAATTTCAACTACAAGTTGATGGTTTTGACTTTGTATAGCAACGGATAAGGCACTAATTACTTAATTTCAATTGCAAGTTGATGGTTTATATAATTGCAAGATATATACATCAATCAAAATCAATTTTCCATTTTATGTAATGAAGAACTAAAGTTGTTGGTCAACCCTTATTTGTAATTGCTTTCCTATTGATTATAAAAAGCCATTGTACTCAAGAAGTTTATTAAAAATCTAAGAAGAAGATTATGACCATTTTTCTGATACGGGGGATAATCTTGAAGAGAAATATATCATAAAATTTTTCAGATAAATCCCTAAGGTTTTCCCACCTTGGCCTTGCAGAGCCTAAAGTGAAGGGAGTATTCGTATGCTCTATTGAAGTTGGTCTAGAAGCTAAGATTAATCACACTAAATATAAGATTTGGCTAATCCTTAGGTTTTTTTTTGTCTTATGTATTTTGGTATTGGGTTTAAGGTACCTAGTAGTCTAAAAAACAACCAACAGGACCAATTGTTATGTTGTCATTTATGTCAAACCTATTGATAAGACATAATGTCAAACCTACTGGAGAGACATTTACTAACAGTTTAGAGTGTCATATCATTTGATTGATGAAGGGGATTTGAAAAGAAGAGATCATGAGATGACCTAGTGAAAGGTTGAGTTGAGATGTGTTAAGTATCATGGAAATACAATGCACACTTGATAAGTTAATCCTTGACAAGATAATGTGTTGTTAAATCAATACATGAAGTAAAGAAGATAGATGGATGAAGCTTAGACTTGAAAAAAGTCAAAAGGATAAGCTTGATTGAGTATCAACATTGGTCAGTCAATGAAGGAGCTGAAGTAGAAGATTAAGGAACTTAATTGAAAGCCGAACAAATAGTTTGAGCCAAGTGTTAGTTATTGCTGAGAAAATGTATGAAGAAGTATTAGTAGGGACCGAGCATAGTAATGACCAAGTGAGTCTATTGATGTTGAGTGAGAAAGTAGAGTGTATGTTGAGCTACATAATAATGACCAAGTAGAAGAATACAATGATTTTCAAGTGACAAGAAAAGTTACAATTTGATAAAGAAATGATTTTGAAGCTGACATAGTTGGAATTTTGAGTTAGTCAAAGCATGTGGAAGATAAGGATTGATGAGCTAGTGTATTTGATGCACGAGGAGAGTTTTTTATGTAGTCAAAAGCAAGGATTTGATCAGAAGTTTCTAGAAGAAGAAGAACAAAAAGATGGAAAGAATTGATGAATCTGACCTAACCCTAAGATCAATAGTGATGTTTAAGAGGCAAAAGATCAAAATTAACTATTTAAGAAAACATAAGAGATGCTTTCTAAGGTTGGTTCATTCTTGAATGGTGATCTTAAGGAGAAGCTATGAAGAGCAGAACAATAGAGCTGAAGTGTGAAAGGTTTGATGAAGATTGATTGCTTGAGGAGATGCCATGTAGATCGGTGATGGAGATGACAATAGAGGCCAGTTAATGAACTCGTAGATGAGAAAATGGAGATCTGAATTTGTGAATTGAGTTGTACTATATAAATCAAACCTACTATTACATTCTAACCATTGTATAAGTAAAAATGCTTTAATCAAAGTTGACCTAACAGTCATTTTGTAAATCCTTTAATCAAGGTGACATTCTAATAGAATGTTCTAAAGTCCTCTAACAAGACAAATCCTAACAGGGTGATTAAATCCTTTAATAGGGTCACATTTAACAATGTGTTGTATAACCTTTAACAAAGTTGGCTTTTAACCAAGCTCACTTCAAAAGAGTGAAAAATTAGTAGCATGTTACTTAGTGGTTTTTCATAAATTGGGTTTACACGATAAATCCTTGTGTCAAAGTGTAATTTTCATGGGTGGATGTTATTGTTATGCATGCTATATTTTACAATAGTTTATTTACTGGCAATCGACACGTATAGAGATAGAGAGTTAAGATATTGCAAGAAATGTTAATTTTCTAATGATATGCTATATATAGACCGAGAGAGTATTTAGATTGATCAAGTTCTATGAAGTTAGTAAAAGTTGAATTGGTACATCTAGACTTGAGGGCAAGACAATGTTGTTTGGTTAATCAAGTTGGTACTTACTTGAAGTAAGAAAATACAAGCAAAAACCAAGGAGTTCCAATACAAGTTTGTCTCCTAATTTAATAGCATTGATTCAAGTTTCATAAGAAATCAAAGTTGTAGTAACAATGATGCTATTGGACATCTATTTAACTCTTTAAATGTACATTTGAATATATATATATATATATATATATATATATATATATATATATATATATATATATATATATATATATATATATATATATATATATATATATATATATATATATATATATATATATATAGAAGATTGAGTAAATAATAAGATGTTATCACATTCAATACATAAGCATACAAAAACAAAAGATTTGCATGTATTACTCCTATAATATATTTTGTGGTAGATTTCTATGAAGACATAAGCATACAAAAACAAAAGATTTGCATGTATTACTCCTATAATATATTTTTTGGTAGAGTTTTATGAAGAAAATGTCTACATACATTTATTGAAGTGAGAAAAGATGTTAGGCAAAAAAACATACTCATGTCTATTTGTAGTATTTGACTAGTGACAACCTGAAACAAGGGTGTTGTCCTTGTAGAACAAAATAATGGACAAACCATTCACAATAGATAATTAGCAACTAAGCTACCAACACATTTACAACCCCATCCCTTAATATCATAAACATAGTCCCCAGAACTTGTACAACCAAAACAACTTCACATCTAACATAGTAGCAAAATTACTATGAGACAAAGTATTGTTCATCTAAATAGTAGAAATAGACATGTACCAATTAGCACAAATAAACATGTCCCAATTATACCTACTTAAAGAAAACCTATAATATGGACTTACAAAGTAATTAAAGTTTCCAAGGGCTCTTGACTACCAATTCAAAGAGTAACCAACTGAAACAGAAATAAAAAATAACATAGCCCAAGTTCATAGTTCCTTCAATTTTTAGTCCTTGCGGTAAGGTGGGAGACTATAGTTTTCAATGGTTTTTTCAGCATTACTTGGCTCTTGGAAAATGTGTAGTATGCAAAAATCTTTGCCTAAATATATTGTTCTACCATAATTTGAAATTTCACTGACATCAGTAATTAATAATTTCCTTTTTTTCTATTGGCTGAGGCTGTTTTCCTGGTAGTATTTTCCTTTTTTAATGGGAATTTTTAAAAAGATGTTTAAGAGTTGCAACTGGCATTTTTTTACCATAGCAACGTGGCAAGGATGCATAGCATTGGATTTTTCATTTTGTATACTCCTAGACAAATGTCAATGTAATTACTAAAGAGGAAGACAAGTGGTTTAACAAGATTTATTTGCATGCAGCTATGTGGAAGTAGATTGAAGAGTTTTTTTTTTATCAATTCTTGTGCCAATACTTTATAAAATAGGAAGACATTTTCAATTATTCCCATTAAAGCATTATGTTGAGGCAGAAACTTCAGTGGTCTTTCAGTTGATTTTTGTGTAAGTTTGAAATTAAAATAAATTTGTTCATGTTTGCATCTAATTCATTCAATTACTATTGTTTTTTTCCTTTTTTATAGATGAGATTCATGCCTTCCTAATGAAGTATTCTCTCAAGGTGTACACTGTGCAGGGAGTGTGTCTCTTATTGGTAGAACCAATTTTCTCCTTAATTTTGTGGGGAAGAGGGCAACTTATAGTGCTCTAAGGTCGGCTCTATTATTTTTATAATATCTTTTAATTTTTATAAGATCTCATTCAATCCAAAACTAAGCTAGTATTCTGTTACAAATACCAAGATTTTTTCAATCATTTACAATACCCAGTGATTTCTCTTCTTAACCTTTGGCTTGTTGTTAGTTGTAGTTTAGCTAATTTGCTTTGATAGTGTTAATTGGTATTGAGCCTTCATAAAAAAATATGTAGTGTGACTCTCTTGTGATTGTTGCATTCCCTAAGACTTTATTTCCTCTTTTAAAAATCTTCATATGCCTTTCTGTCTTGAGATGATTTTACGTCTTTTAACACATGTATTCCAGATTTTATGTGCTCTGATTGTAATTATCATTAACAATTCCAACATGAAGCTCCTTTGAATATTACCAGTAATGTAAATGATATTGTCTTGTATTAAATGTGTAAGATTGTCAAAAAAAAATTAGCACAAGGACACTCCATATATGCCCAATTTTATTCTACACATGTCATTTTCCATTTAATGTGCATGCCCAAGACACCTATCATCTCTGGACAATTTGTTTATCTTAATTTTGTAGCTCATTTTCTTTATGAATCCTATGTGGGTGTGAGAATTTTCAAAATTTTAAGTTGTTTTGCTCATGATCTTTTATGGAGCCTATTGTGGTCTATAATTTTTTTCAATACAACAAAATCACTACCTATAATGTTTTTGATAGGAAATCCTATATATTTTATATTTCATGAGTTTTCCTTTTGCCTTTTTCTAGGATTTGATGGTTTAGCATGTCCACAATACACACTACAAGCTGCCCTCTAATTGAGATTTTCTTTTAGAGAAGCAATTAATATGCTACAACTAGATTTACAAGAAAATGATACAGAAGCTTGCAAGCCATTTAGAGAAATGTAGATATCTCATATTGAGGGCAATTTCAACTTCAATTAGGAGAGATGTTGATGTATTTCTTCCAAATTGTAAGTTCAATGATTTCTTGCCCCATTATCAAGCTATAAGAATAGATATCCTAAAGACAAGTCTTATAAACAAGGATATGTTTTTCCATGTTGCTCATAAGTACTTTGCATCACAAGTTTTAGTGACGCATTGAAACACACTATGTGTTGCATCATAGTTATTGGCTTGCCTGAATAATTTGTTAATTATTGATTATTTGTGGGTGGTTTTATTCACATTTGGCATTATTTCCATCTCATACGAAGGATTCAGATTTTGAAAAGTTACTTGGCATTAGCACACTTGGTTTTGTTCTCTTTTTCCTCACATGCCAAGTTTTAATAGGATGTGACATGTTTTTCTAATTGTCTCTCATCATATTTTCATCTAAAATACTTAAATCCCCTCCTTCGACCATTTTGTGCTATTAATTTGTGTGACTTGACCACCAAAGCACATTGCCATTATTTTCTTCAGTTATCAGTTTATTTAGAGTTTAATGAGCATCGAGTCATTAGAGGTTTTAAAAGAAAGTTCAAGGGAATCCTAGGTTGTCATACCCGCGAATGCAAAAATATGGACTACTGTCCTCTCAATTTACACATCAATCTCCCTTTAATAGATGAGGAAATTTTTTTCCTTATCAAAGATCATTCAATAGTTATATTATTGAAATAAATTTGGTCCATTTCTTATTAATCCATTTTTTCAATTACTAAGTTTCTATTTATTTATATTCTAATTTCAATTACTAAAAGTTTATTTATTTATCTTTTGTAATTAAAATATATCATTTTATTACTAGTATATTTATGTAAAATTATTAACAATTTTACAATTAGAAATTTGTGCATATTTATTTATAATTTTTGAGGTGGATATAATATATAATTGTTATGACATCTTCAAGTAAACATTCTTTAAGCATTCCCTTAGATTCAAATTATATCTTCCATCACTATTATTACCAAGAAACCTAAATAATAACTATAAACAGTAAATGAAAAATAGAGATGAAAAAAAATCAATTATCTAAAGAAATGGTCATTCGTCTTGAGATGATATAATATTTTATAAAAAAAATATACAAAATTTAATAATGCAAAAAGAAAATGAGTTTTTCTCCCCTAAGATGCCTAAATAAATATATTTTATAATAAATAAAAAATTATATATATTTAAACGATATTTCAATTTTATTTTCTTCAAATAATATTTAATTTTTCTAATTATATAGAATCTATTCTTTCATGATTTAGTAATTTATTTTTCTTACATACATACTATATTACAATAGTTAGTTTTAAATTTAAATTCTAACAACAATAAATCAATGTGAAATTTGATGAAAATGTAATAATTATTTATAGTTTTTAAATTTTATCTATTTAATTATTTATTAAACTTTAAACTTTGTTCATAGTTTTCTTATCAACAATTTTATATTTTAGTAATTTACCAATAAAATGTGTGACAAATGTTCATGGATTTTGAATAAAGATTTTTTTAAAATGATACGCATTGATTAACTTAAAAGCCAGTAAATGTAAATTTTGAATAAATCTCTTCTTATAATAAAGTGTGTGTTTACTATTAGTACACAAAATATTTTTTCAATAATTAAGTGGTAAGCAATAAACATTGCAAACATACATAATTACCATCCTAACTAATATATTTTAATTATTGTAACCAACTATAAAAGCCTTCACCTTATTGTTGAGTATATTCCAATTTGCTTTTTCCCATTAAATATTTGATAATTTCGTTTCATGATTCCCACCACCTCTAAAATCAAAAGTAGACCTATATTTTAAACTAAAGTAGTGAGATATTATCCTATTACTTTTTTCTTTCTATTCTTCTATATATATTTTATTATTGCCTAGTTTTCTCTTCTTTCATGTGCAAGAGTGTTTCTTAGTATTTTCCCTTTCTAACCTATTAATAAGTAGTTTACCTAC
The DNA here is from genome assembly GCA_028749045.1 of Cupressus sempervirens. Classification (NCBI taxonomy): domain Eukaryota; kingdom Viridiplantae; phylum Streptophyta; class Pinopsida; order Cupressales; family Cupressaceae; genus Cupressus; species Cupressus sempervirens. Next base: position 239,757,822 of record CM053786.1, on the reverse strand, counting down.
TTGAATTTTAAAATCTAAGTATTCAAAAACTATGTGATATGAATCTTGTGCAAGAATGCATCCATATGCTCAAGAATACCTTAACTCAATCAATCTATGAGTAATTTACTTTTGTACTTGAAATTTAAAAGCTTGTGTCCTTGTATGATTGTTATATAACATCCAAACATGGAAATTAAGATTATGCAAATTAAGTTTCCTCATAGCTGCTAGTGATCAGCAGTGGGTGACTTGGATTTTATATTTTTAATGTGAAAACATTGAGATCTATGACAATGAAGTGAACTCAGTCTAATGCACAACCAAAGATTTGATTAAGGGTTGTGAATATATATTTAAGCACCGATGAAGTAAATTTAGGAATTCCTTATGACAGAGACAAGGGCACAAATTTATGAGTCAATTCTAAACTAGGAAGATGCAGGGTTCACATCAAAGTAAACTAAGAGCTAATATTTGCAAAAGGTGGATGCACATCAAAATGAATTAGAGTAAATGTTTTTAACAATAAAACTATATTATTTTTTAACAGTGAAAATATAATTGATTTGTTTAAAGAAACACATCATGCTACATCTTTTAAGACTTCCCTGTCTAAAAATTCAAACATACATATATCTTTTAATGCTACTTATTCATCTCTCCCTACGTAAGACAGGGACTCAAGCTCTGCACAAACCTTTTTGGGTCTAATTAACTACCATTATAAAATATATAATAATAACAGAATTGAAATACTTTTTTAATTTCCCCGGACATGTAGGATCAAAGAATCTAATCCTTGTAAGCAGTTCACATAGCTGTTTCAAGTCAGAAGTCCATTTGAAAGGGCATTGTGAAACATTTGAATTGACTTATTCCAGTTGCCCATATAGGACTTTTAACATCTCATATAAGTAACGTACGATCAACATAACTTACCCTTGTTTATGGTTAAAAACAATTACAGACACCATCCCGTTTTTTAGGCTACTCAAGAAAACGAGACAATCCTAATAAGACAGCCTTCTTTTTAATTGCAAGAAGCTTCAGAAAAATTACGAAAGTATAGGTGAACCATCATGAAATGAACATATTAAAACGATTCTGATGCATCAGCATAGAAGGAACACCTATATCAAACAGAGACAGCGCTGGACCAGCTGAAATGGAACAGCTACAGCTAACCACAACATTGCTGGATCAGCAAAAGGGGAACAGCCACATCAACAGACGGGATACCAGCATCTATAAATTCAGTAAACTCAAAGAAGGTGGAACCGTCTATACAAAGCAGCCTTGTTAGAAATGATGAATCAGCACTGCTATATCCAGCACAAAAAATAGCTGTGCTGCAGGGCAGCAAGAATGAATACAAACCCAAACTGGACAGCTTAAACCGGTAGCTGTGGAATCTTATTGCACAGAACAGTAACCTGAGAAGATTTTCCAGCTTGAGTTTTATTCCTCATCTTCAAAGGCTAGATTTTCACGGTAATCTTCCATTAACATTGTCAAACCCTTTCCCAAGCTCTCCAGTATTAAATCTTCTCTTTTCCCATCTTCTCCTTCAGAGAAGAATTGCATTCCACCACTTCTAATCATTCTTCCTTTATCTATGTCTGCCTTTGCCCGGACAGCATCTTCACTCTGCACCATCATAACCATGGGGTGATTTTTGTGCAAAATATGCACAAAAATCTGATCTCCTTCTACAGTTTTTGAGTGGTTAACGAGCCTGGTATTGAAAATCTCCTCACCATGTCTTAAAGTGCTTATGTCCACACCCACTGAACTAATCTTACTCTCGAACCTCACCATAAAGCACAATATAATCCCTGAACACTGTTCAGCACAGTCCAATGTTGCATGCAGTAAATAATCACCATTAGTTTCCATCTTCTTTTCTAAACACTCTGGAACCCTGTTTGCTGAAAAACTGAGTAACTCTAGAGAACGTGTTTCCTGTAATAACAGTAGAAGATTAAGGTAAGCATAAATTGACCCTCAAATTTTGAAGATGTACACTATAAACAAAGATGGATGTCAATCAAAATGTAACTCTCTAGTTATGGATACGGGCCATTAATCAAAAGACAGAAATGTGGTCTACAGCATGGCTCCTCCCTTCCATGTTCGATATTCAAGTCGGATTCTTCTATATCTCATGTTGGATCCTTAAATATCCCATGTCCGACACGAGACATTTCAAATTGTATGCTGACTGCTTCTCGAATAAAACTGTTACGGGTGACTAGCTCAAATTAAGTAAGCTATCTCTCTAACCATTTGTCCTAGCTCCTTTTTGCCCCATACTTCTAGGGGTTATTTTCAACAAAAAGATTTCTAAGCTTGCTAACTATAGAATCTAGTGCCCTTGGACCAATTTAATTTTTTTTCTCTACGATATTCTGAAAGTAGCAGTCTAGCAACCAATCTGCGTAATTAAACTATAAGTAGTTCTAGCATTTGATAAACAGAGTAAAAGGAAAATGAGAGATACCTTGATTAATTGGCGAGGTTTCAATATAGAGCTTCCTGAGCCAGCCAATCTGCAACCTGTAACATGCACTCTTCTTAAGGATCTCAGCCCTTCCATCCCTTGAATAGGCTTCACATTCCTACATTCTGATATTGAGAGCTCTTGCAATGACTGCAATGACCTGAAGTCGGGCAATTCAACAAGTCCCCTGCAGTTGTGTATCCTCAGCAGCTTTAGCCTCTTCATATGTGACATGTTGGAGATTTTCTTTAGTCCCAAACAGTCTTGAATACGAACTTCAATGAGTTCCTTTGGAAGAGCTGGAAGTTCCAAAAATTCTGTACAGTGACGCAGATAGAGTTTGTTTAGGTGCAAAAGTGTGCCAAAAGTTGGTGGCAAAATAGACATTTTGTATGACTTTAGATGCATATTTTCTAATGATGACAGCTCTCCAATATTTTGTGGTAGAGGACAACCACCTGCTTTTAGTTTCTTTAAGGAAGTAAGCCTTGAAAAGCTAGCTGGAAGAACAGAAAGGCTGTAGGTTTCTTCCATTTCTAGAGTCTTTAGGCAAGAAAGCTTCCCAATGCTCTGTGGAAGCTCACATAGATTGTAGCATTCATTGAGCAACAACTCCTCTAAACAGACTAGATTTCCCAACTCTTCTGGCAGTCGAAATAAAGAAGTACAGTGGTTCAGGTTCAGGTGTTGTAAACAATTTATTTGACCAATTGATATAGGCAAGCTCCATATTGCTGCACAATTACTTAGAACCAACCTTTCCAAACAAACAAGGTCCCCTATCTGTGCTTCTAAGCTGATTCTTTCACAGCCAGTCAAATCCAACCGGTGTAAACTTTCAAGTTCGTAGATTGAATCAGGTAGAGTCCGTAAACTAGAACAACCATTTAAATCCAGATACCGCAAGCGATTCAATTCTCCTATTGGTTGAGGAAGGCTTCTTAATTCATGACAACCAAGAAGGGACAGCTTCTCCAAGCAGGACAACCATCTAAAGGATTTGGGCAAATTCTTAAAGGGCACTCCATCCAATTTGACTTTTTTCAGAACTCCCAGATCTTCAAATGAGTCGGGTAACATTCTGATGCTGTGACAATTTGATAGAAAGAGAACCTCCAGAGATTTTAGGCTAGCTATGGTGATTGGAAGTTGGATTAAGTTGCAACAATTTGACAGATCAAGATACTTAAGCTCTGTCAGAAATCCAATGGACTCTGGCAGTTCCCTCAACTCTTTACAACCACAGAGCTCCAGTTGAATAAGAGATGTGTGGTTAGATAAATCTGGGAGGACTTGAAGATTAGTGCAGTAATTTAGCTTAAGTACTTTGAGATTTTTTGGACCCTGCAAACAGGAAAGGCATATTATTAGGAACTCATCAAGCAGGTATTCCTGTCTATTCAGTTTTTTGATGTCATTAAAGGTTTTGTGCTTTTGTGTCATTGGAAAGAATTGAGTGATAAACTATGCATCTTCAATCTTTTTAACTTCCTAAAATATTAAAAATCACCTCTACATTGGATGGTTCTGACCACAGTGCCTCGATGCTTTTGCTGAAGCTTAAGTCAAGTACTTCTACATGTTTCATAGTCCATTCAGATGGCAAGCGTTTTAGAGGGCAGTTTTCCCATCTTAGCCACTTCAAATCAGGAGGCATTTTTCTATAGTCTCCCTCTACAAGAGCTCCATCAAGCCAAAGCAATTGCAAATTACACATTCTTTGAAAACTGTGAGTTTGAAGTTTTACATCTTGCTGAAGGTATGTAAGACATCTCACCCTTTCTGTTCCCTGGTCATGTTACAATCGATACAGTTTTATTAGCATTAATATTGACTTTGAATTATGAGAGGAAACAGAAAGAACTAGTGTCCTATGGAACATGCCAATGAAATACAGTGGAAAGACCAAATGCAAAGATAAACTAGAAACACACCTCAAATACCTTGTCTATAATAACGTTTGGTCCAACACATAAGGACTAGAAAAATACTGGGAGGAAGCAAAAAATAAATGGAACTCAAAGCCTTACCTTGTCTTCCATTAAAACTAGTTCAACGTCTTCTGGCTTCCACAATCTGCTACGTTCCCCTGGTTCTGCTGATTCATCTTCTACAATGGCTCTTCCCATATCTCTCAGCTCACTATGCATCGCAAGTCTATCATGCTCATCTAATTTGATGAGTGATTTCAGCTTCATTTTTGTTAGGCCTGCATTTGGATGCAAATGACTGGCTCTCCAAAAGCTGATCACACTTTCCCTCTTTCTTCCTATGAATAAACAAGCCATGTCTAAAAACATCTCCTTTTGTTCAGGTTTGAGGCCATCGTAACAAAATCTAAGAATGGCATACTTTCCATTGCAATTTGAAGATTCTAGTGTTTGAATAACTTGAATCCAATGGCTTAAATCTTTGTTATACAAATGAGCACCCAAAACTTCAAGTGAAAATGGCAACTTATTGCAGATATCCACGGCTTTGCTTGACAACTCTATATAATCTTCTTTTGGTTTATCTCTCATGAAAGCATGCCAGCTAAAAAACTCAAGGGCATGTTCCTTAGGCAGTCCCTGCAATTCATAAATAAAGCTTCCGTTTTCATTCTTTAGTGTGTTGGGATCAAGTGTTGTTACAAGCACTCTGCTACCTGGTCCAAACCAATCACCTCGTAGAGCCTCCAACTGCTTCCAGTCATCAACATATTCCAGAATAACAAGGGCCTTGATGGACCTCAAACGGCCTTTCATCAACATTTTTCCATGAGCCTCGTCATTAACTTTATCCTTGAACTTGACAAGGTCTTTCAATATCTGGCGCTGCATCTTAGCTACACCATTTGTATTTTGGGCTTTATGATGCACGTCATATACAAAGCAGGTAGCATCAAATTTGAGATAAATGTGATTGTGAATGGCCTTTGCTAGCGAGGTTTTTCCAACACCTCCATTTCCATAAATGAAAACTGTGAGGACATTTTCATCAGAATCCGTATTGAGCAATTTTATAACATTACTCGTATGTTCTTGCATGTCGATGAAGATTGACTTTGAAATTTTAAGTGGTTCATTTCTGATCTCCTGGGGTGCTGTATCTGCGGGCTCTTCTTCTGAGGGCTGGGGCGGAGCTTCCTCCAGTAAGGTTACTTTCTGTTGTAATGTCTTGAAAACATCCTGGACTACAAGCTTGATGAGTTCTGCTTCATATCTGAAAGACAAACGAGATTGCAAAATAAGACATTGTCCAGTTTTGTGTAATAATTATTACTATGTGTCCAGCAACAAAAAAGAGAACTCTTTGACTAGTACTGATTAGTAAAATGCTGTTCAACCTAAGAATTTATAGGGTTTGTGATTTTTAAAATCATATGAGAGACCTTCAATATGTACATAGGAGGAACAAATTCTCCCAAAGTTCGACTGTTTTTATTGTCAAATTCAACAGAGTGATAAAGAATATTCACCCAAACAACAATGACTTTAGAGGATTCAGCTCCAAGAAAGAAGAAGAAAGTATGTAAATTAGGGAAGCAGCTATCTAGCCCTTATGATGTACCAATGCATCGAAGCGGGTGAAGTTATGATGGATGAGAGGCATGAATGAATTCGTGCATTGCAGAGGCTCAATAGCCGTTTCCTTATAAGGGTCTGAAATTTGGATGTTATTCAATTTGTGATTATGCATGGGATTTTAGAAAAGAACGACAGAGCTACTGAATGAGATAGATTGATATCTATAATGATGATGAAGAAAAAGTATTTCTTAAAATATTGACTGACAATTCTGTTTCTGTCAATCTTGCTATATCAATGTATCATTCAACATTAAGTAATTTTTTCTCATTCTTCTTAATCATCATTACCGTATTAAGTTAGAAATTTCACAACATACAACAGTATGAGTGAAGAAAAATACCGGTGCATATTGTTATACCTCTTATATAATCAATCACACTCATATACAAGCCCTGTTAAACGGGACTATCCATAATTATGCTTCAGTCAAATAAATAATACAATTCATATTATTGAACTACTGGGATTCTAACTGCAATAAAATAATAAATACATGGTTCACCGATTACTATGATAAATGTATCTTAATTCTTGATCCAATTGGTTAAGGCAAATGCATTGTCAAGGTATTCAAAGGTTAGACTTTCGGGATATTACAGTTCACAAACTGGAGTAGTTCCACCTGAAGTCTAATAATCTATGGTCCTTGATATTGCTAGTCCATACAATCTACAAATGATAAATACCCTCTGAATAAAAATTTATATTACCAAACATTCCTAGAATTCTTCAGAGTAGCATGAACACAATCTCTTAACACATTTATTTTACTAGTTAATATAAATAACAGTCTAACAAAGAATGGGCAATTAGCTTACATACCCTGCTGTGTCTTCTGTAGACCATCCAGAGAAGGAGGAAACTTTTAAAAGAGCACTTTTCCACTCACTAATTCGTTCCGGTGGGTATCTTTGTTTCTTCTTCTCAAAATCCTCAGCGAAGACACCTCTCCCAGGATTTCTTACATCTGTTGGATTCACTTTAAAAAATAAGGGTATAATTATTCCATTTGACTTGCACATGTGGGCAACCTCATCCAAGCACCAATGGGACTCTGCAAAGTTTTCAGTGAAAATTGGAATGAGGACGGCACTGTTTTCAATTGCCTCTAGAATAGTTGAACTGATCTCGTCCCCCCTTTTCAACTTTTGGCTATCCAGGAAAGCATTAACCCCTGCATTTTCCAAGGAAGTATACAGATGATCTACAAATGTTTTTCTTACATCCCCCCCTCTGAAACTTAAGAAAACATCATATGTCTTGGATGGAGAGGACGTAGTCCTGTTTAAGGGATTGTATCTAGTCAGTGACATATTAATTAATGCTTGTTGCAGAGGCCCCTTCTTCTTCTGCCAAAGCAAAACACAGTTCCGTCTCCCTAGTATGTAGAAATGAGATTATTGTGATCTTAGTCCTTCCAAGGCTGCAAGGCTTTAATCTGAGTTGACTATTGGAATTTCAGTCTTTCAAGTGTTCGGACAATTCTTCCTCCTACTACTTTGTAAGCTGTGAGTTGAGGTCAAGTGATTCCTCCTCCTATTGAGTATAATCCCTATGTCACTAACTTAGGCTCTTAGTCTTGGACCTATCTTGATAAAGCCAGGATGATTTCTCCGGCTATTTCCTATTATTCGAGCATAGGACTATTGGGCTTTTATTGTTTGGAAGGCTGGATTGATTTCTCCAGCTATTATATGTAATCTGAGTTTCAGACTATTGGGCTTTTGATCTTGCAAGAGCACGATTAGGCCTAAAATCTGAGTTTGAGACAGTAAGGCTCTAATAATCGGCAAGGCTGAGGTGATTTATAGTATTTTTTTGTACTATCTCCAATTTTGTGTCTTTAAGACCATTGGGCTTTAATCTTCACAAAGGCTGATGAGTTTCAGTTTACTATGCTTAGGTAGAATCTCTAGTTTAAAAATATTGTAGATTTTTTTCTCGCAACTCTATAGTAAATCCTCCAGCTAGTAGCTACCGGATATGGTTAAGAGACACTTGGGCTTTTGCTCTTCGAAGGCTGGGGTGATTTACTCTGCTAGTGGGTGTTATCTCAATTTCTGGATGAATTAAGATACTACCTGGCTAATAATCCTGGGGAAGGTTTAATGATTCAGCCTGCAATCTCTTGTTAAAGACTACTGTGCTTCTCTTCATAAAAGGGGCGATGTCTCGTACCCTTTACAAGACCTAATTTCGAAATTATCTAGGTCAACTTTGAATTTCCTATTTAAATAACAAAATAACAAAGAATTTCTCCACAGCCAAGCTCAAACTGAAGTGTCCTGCAGCAACGATACTCACCAATTCAAACTAAAACTAGAAGACTGAAAACATACCAGAGACACAATTCCAATTTGAATTGTAAGATGGAAGTCACATCCAGCAAACTCTGCACAATGTAGCCCAAACGAGCCTACGATATATAACGTACATCCTCAGAATATTCAACCAAAAAAATCCATAAAGACGCGTATGATATTAGCAGTGTTCATCAAATTTGCCACGAAACTTTGATAATGCGGTTCCGTAGCGTATTGTTCTACATCTTGATGTCGCGACAGATTGAAGAATGAAATCATTCAGTGAATTTCATGGCAATTTCCTTGCCTAAGACTTCAAGCCCAGTTAAAAGTCCTTATCAGAGCTTCCAATTGTGCCCCAAGGCTACATTGGTTTCTGCAACGAAATTGCCTGTTATCTGCAACGAAAGTTAGAGCATCGCAATGGGTTTGACTTGTGAAAAATTGTGTGGCTCAACTGATTGAACATTTCAACATTAAAACTCTGCAGGCAATACAAAATGCATATATTATAAAACGGGTCAATCTGCAATTCATTGTGTATATTCCCGGATAAACCAGGGAGATCAAATAGGTCAATCAGGCTATTCATAATATTTAACGTTTATCGGAATCAGAACCACATGACAAGAAAAGGAATGTTGTAAAAGCTGAACAGGCAATCTCTTATTCATAGATTTGAATGATATTTGACGGTATTTGACGGTGACACTGATAAAATTCAAAAACCGGCATAGCGAAAGTTCTAAACTTTGCTTGGGCGCCAAGTATGACCAAACAATAATGCAAATTATTATATTATTTCCTGAATTTTATCCTTATAGAAAAACTAGTCTTTTCTTTAGGTGCATCCAGTTTCTGTAATTCAGCGTGTTATAACTGGTACATGGGTGCAGTTTTCTATTTTTCCTTCCTGCATTATTATTTTTTTTTATAATATTTATTTGAAAGTCCATTTGTTTTATTTTTATATGATCTCCCTCATTGTACCTACCCTAGCCTACTATTAAGAGAAAAAACAAATTATAAAAGGAAAAAATATAATATATTATAGTTAATTAATATATTTATATTTTTTATAAATTATAAATAAAATATATTAACAAATATCAAGTTTGAAAATATATATTCTAATTTTTAAAGTAAAACACATTAATAATATAAAGTTTTAAATAAATTATAAATTATAAGGTCGACCTTATAGTTTTGGTACCATAAATAGGATCAGACCTATTAATTACAAGTTACATTCATATAGGTCTTGCCCAATGTAATAGGTCTTGCCCAATTACATAATTGCAAGTTACATGAATTGCCCAAATAGGGCTAGACCCAATTAAGGATTGAAATGAAAAAGTTCATTTGTAACATGGAAAAGTTCTATATAGGCCAACTAGCCATTAGGTGTACTAGGTTATCCCTAGAAGGGATTTGACCTAGCTACACATCAACACTCCCTCTTAGCTGGGGGGGTTTCATTCTCAATATCTAAGTTACATAGTGGAAACCATCATGGATGCTCCCATAAAAATGCAAGTGAATGTAACAACCATGGCTACTCCTAGAGGGTGGATCCATCATGGCTACTTCCATGAATTAAAACACAAGTGTTGATCATAGAAATATGATGATGTTCACCATGGATACTCCTAGAGGGAAATTAAACAAAAGTGCAACATCATGGAATTTCTTCCATGGCATGCACCATGCCTACTTGCAAAGGATGGATCCACCATACCTACTCGCAAAGGGAAGAACAAGGACTTTCACCTCAAACTTCTCCCATAGAAGAATGTATCTCCAACATGCCTACATGTAGAGGGTGGATCCACCATACCTACTCATAGATCATGGAATGAGGGTTGTCACCTCAGACTTATCCCAAAGAAGAATATCTCCACCATGCCTAGTCACAGAGGGTGGATCCGCCATAACTACTTGTAGAGGGTAGAACAAGGGTTTTCACCTCAAACTTCTCCCAAAGAAGAATGCATCAACACCATGCCTAATCATAGAGGGTGGATCCACCATATCTACTCATGGAGGGTGGAACGAGGAATCTCACCTCATACTTCTCCAAGAGAATAATGCATCTCCACCATGCCTACTTGTAGAGGCTAGATCCACCATACCTACTCGTAGAAGGTAGAACAACGACTTTCACCTTAAGACTTCTCCCAAAGAAGAATGCATATCCACCATGCCTATATAGAGGGTGGATCCACCATACCTACTCACAAAGGTTGAAATGAGGGCTTTCACCTCATACTACTCCTAGAGAAGAATGCATCTCCACCATGCCTACTTACATAGGGTGGAATTAGGGATTTCAACTCCAACTTCTGAGAAAAGAAGAATGTATTAACAAGGAATTGCACCTTGAACTTCTCTCTCTCAAATAAGAACTCATTAACAAGGGGTTGCACCTCAAACTTCTCCCTCACGAAGAAGAATTCATTAATGAGAGACTGCATCTTGAACTTCTTTCCCATGGAGAAGAGCTCATTGACAACACATAAAAGATCATTTGAAAGTTGAGACTCCCTCTTAGCTGAGACACCCTCTTAATAGGGGCAACATTCACTAGATTTGATTACTACAATACTAAGAAATTGGCTCCGAGGTTTGTCCAACAATTTGAGATTTTTTAGTTATACTACTACACAAGCTTGTTGATCCTTTGCAAAGGACTTAGCATCCTACGTCTGCCACTCAAGCTCTCTTTGAATCTAATTTTTGCAACTGAATACTCTCCCTCTAAATGTCATTTCTTCCTCTTCAAAAATATTAATCACAATGACAATTTGTATAGGTTCTTTCTCTCAAATTTCTACCAATATGCAATTAGCAAGAATTTCTCAATATTTAATAATTCATCAAACCACATGTATATTTGACACCCATTATCACAAATCTTCTAGAATCTAGTTTTCCTATTTTGGTTTGGGTTGTTTTCTTTGACCTACTATGATACCATGTCAATTTTATGGTAGTGCTCATGAACCATTAGATTTGTTGCCTTCCCAACCATAGATGATATGCTCTTATCATCATCCTTCAGCATACTAAATATTTTGTATACCACAAAATCTATTTTATATTGATGCAAGAATGACCTTGCATATATATGAATCAATGCCTCTTTATAAACCTCCAATCACCCTTGTAGTTTTGGTGCCAAGAGTAGGATAAGACCTATTAATTACAAGTTACAATCATATAGATCATGCCTAATATAATGGGTCTTACCCAATTACATAGTTACAAGTTACATGAATTGCTTGAATAGAGCTAGACCAAACTAAGGATTGAAATGACAAATTTCATTTGCAACATGGTTAAGCCCGAAAAGCCAACTAGCCAATAGCCATTAGGTGTACTAGGTCATCCCTAGAAGGGATCCAGAGAGTTATACATCAACATAGGCTAGTAATATATTATCCTTTTTTTTAATTTAAATTTTACAATTTCTTTTTGTCTCCACTATCATCAATATAACTCTTAACATTAACTTTTACATTGCAGTTTATCTTACATAAAGTAGGTATCCTATTTTGTAACAACTTTTGATTCAGATATTATAAATTCAATAATAATAAAGAAAAATAAATTTATTTATTTTCTCATTAAAAATACTATACATTTAAAACTTATAAAAATGAAATGAACTATTCTAACTAGACAAAGATATTGTTCATCATGGGCATGCCAAATTATATTAAGAAAGAAAATAAATGTGTTTCTTGCTTTGAAAAAAATTACTATGTAAATTATGAAATCTAATAATAATAAATAAAATCAAATTCATTATTTATTTGAATGCAAAAAAATTACATTTAAAACATGCAAAGAAATTTAAATGTGTTTTCTTTTTTTCTTTCAAAATAAAATAAATTTTGCATTTAAAACATATGAATCTAATGATAATAAATAATATTAAATGTACTTTTTCTACTTCAAAATAAAAAATGTGTTTAAATATAGCATATATTTTCTCTGTTCTATCTTCTTGATTTTTGCTATTTTGAATTTATAGTTTGGTATTAGAGTTATCTTGTTCTTAATAATTTGTTTAGTGTATACAGATCAAATAAGTAAGAAGAAATTATCAATGAGATGAGGCCTATAGTAGAAGTGTCATGTAAAGAAAGCCCTTATGACACAAAGCCACATCAACAAAATTCACAAAAATAAAGGGAGTTGGTCTAATGGGTCAAAGGTAGAATGAATAATTCAACAAGATATAAATAGATTTCAAATAATATAGGAATAAAAAATATACAACTATAACCAAAACTATTGAGAAGATAAGGCATACTTTAGTGCCTATGAAATAAGAATTGTTAGGAATAGAGGTCTTCTTGGCACTTGGATGTATTACTTATGTATGATTAGTTTTGTCATTGATGACAACATATGTTTATGTGATCATGATAAATATATATATATTTGTATTGCAAGATGATTATTAGCACACCAAAGTTGGCATAACAGTATTTTTTGGCACTTGACGTATTTTTGGTTGCAAATTGGTTTGATCCAATTCAAGTACTTTGATGAAGATCATCATCGAAGCGGGATCATTTTGAAAGGTCAAATGATATTTGGCATATTGGCACCATTACCATTGGCATCAAAGGGGGAGATTAAGTACATTGAAAAACCTAAATAAAAGAGAGAAGAAGTACAATATGTAAAAGGGGAAGAGTATTGTAAGATTGTAGCATAATTGTAAAGGCTATATGTGTTGAGGATGTTCAAAAAAAGTATTAAGTTGTCAACATGTTATGAGGTTACTATTGAGTTGGTGGTTTTTCATCATATATTGTCATCAATGCCAAAGTGGGGGATTGTTAGGAATAGATGTCTTGTTGGCACTTGGATGTATTGCTTATGTGTGACTATGTTTCTCATTAATGACAACATTTTTTTATGTACTGATCATGACAGACATAGATTTTGTGTATCACACAATGATTATTAGCACAACAAAGTTGCAATATGATAGGTTAAGTTATGTGAGCTTAGATTTGTGTAGAAGAATGAGTAATGACATCATATATATCTTTGTTGGATCTTATATAAAGTTCCAAATGAGTTTCAATATGTTTGGTGAAGATTGGTATCTGACCACTCTATAAGAATTATTGGTAGAGATAATTAATAGCATATTTTTTGTATCTTATAAGAGATGTGGAATTTATGTCAACAAGCTTTTAATATGGTAGAAGATTTTTTCATGTGCCTATGTTCATGATAGCAAGACATTTGGGTTATTATGGAAAGGTCAATGTTGTGTTATGTGCAATATATTTTTCTAGCAACCAACAATATTGAGGAAGCGTATCATTTATCCTTGTTATATGTAATTTTTTATTAAGACATGTGGGAACTATATTGCAATACTTTTAATGATGCCTATGAAGGTATGTATGCCTTAGCATGGACTTATGTAATTAATTGTACATTGGGTAGCCTTAACAAGCCAACCTAATTAATTATTTGTAAGGGTATAAAGAAATGATGTTTTCCTTAGTTGGAAATCATCATGTATGTTGTATATGTGGTCAGTGGATGCAAGCTTTTATGTTGGATGATCATAGAAGAGCGGTGTTGTGTTATGTTTGTGGAGAGATTCAAAGGAATTATTTTGACAAGTTGTAGATCAGTCAGTTCATTTTCTTGGATATGCTATACTGAAGGGTTATTCTTCACACTTGTTGGAGCATTTAGGTAGTGATTTTATTTGTTTCTTATCAACATTATCAAGGTTGGAACCTTCTAGCAAGGATTGCAGGTCTCCTAATAGAGATTTGTCCCCTAACAAGAACTATTATACCAAATGCATTGTAGTTTACTCGTAACTGGGTCACATCCACCAACAAGGAACTTATATATTAGTACTCTATCTTATGGATACCATCCCCATTGTAGTTTTCTCTCTAATTAAGGATTTCCCTAGTCAACACAATCATTTTGTTATAGTGTATAATTTTTATTATTGTTTCGCGTTATTATTTTAATTGTTGGAGTCCAAATTTATAAGTTTGGTTTTAATTATAATCGGAGACAACTGATTCACTCACCCTTAGTTGTGTGTGGACTTGACTTCTTAACATGAATATCGTCCATCTGTAGAATGTCCTAGCATAATCACAATAAGAGATGTTACATCAATCTAGAAATTTTTTTGACAAACTTGTCTACATAAAAACTCAAAATGCTATTTACGAATTGGAAAATCATATCAATGTAAAATAAAGATTAAACCAAATATTAAATTCTATATCAATAACAAAAGTAAACAACAAATTACCAATACCATCAAGATGAAGACATGGGAGCTTAAGCACTACAAAGACGGTCCTTCCTGAAAGAAGATTCAAACACTTGTTCACAATATTTCCACCCTACCACAAAGCATTAATGCTTCCCTATAATTCTTTCTGGCATAAAGGATACCCAACCCAACAAGAAGAAATCTAAAAAAGTAAAACTTAAAAAAGTATGGAATTTGTGCAGTGTTATAGCCATAACTAATATAACCAAATCATGAACTCACATTATGTGTTGGAGTTCAAACTTCAGCTAGTAAAGCTTTCACCATTCATTAGATGCAGGCAATATATGAGTTGAAAATAAAATGAAAAGTAAATGCATCTCAAACATGTAAACAATTGAACATACACACTTAACACCAGATATGATTAGCCAAAAACCTTCCAAAGAGAAGGTAAAACTAGGGTGGGGATGACACCCACAAATCCTCACTATTGCAGCAATAAAGTGTAGCCAATTAAGGTTATAATGGTTTGATCATGAAACATGATCTGCCCTGTTAAAGGCTTACAAGGACTATTAAGTCCCACCTTGTTAGAGGATTTTAACACCCTATTAGAAGTGTGCCTGGCTAAAGGACTTTAGAACATCCACTTGGAATGTCACCCTATTAAAGGATTTACAACAGTCTGTTGGGACTACTCTACCTAGGAGATTAAACCAAAATCACCTGTTAGGATGTTTCAGCATAGATCTTGTGATTGGCTCTAGTTGTCTGATTAGAGATCAAATTTGTACAGTGTCCTTCCTAATCCTCTCTAATCTAATGTAATAATGGTTGTATCCTTTTGTTCTTTGTTCTCCTCCAACTGATTATGTAATTCACTCTCACTGCTAAGTCACCTTGAAGTGCTCTGTAAACAAATTCAAGTGTTCACCCCTTTGTTACCTCCTGTAACATTATCTCTCGCACTTTCTATTCATTCCTTGCTTCATCATATTTGTTGTGGCTTCATCTTCCTTATAAATACTTTGGTGGCTTAGGGTTAGGTATGAATCTATGACTGAGATTCATCCTTTTTGCCAGTTAATCCTTCCTATTTTCTGATTGGCTACATGCAAACACATAGGGATTTTGCAAATAGATTTGTCTTTATCTTCAAAGAATCAAAATCTGACCTTATGTCAGCTTGAAAATGGTTTAAATAGTTGTTTGTGCAATCACAAACAAATATGTCCAATCTGTGTTACTTAGCACTTGATGTTACTGATGCTCAGCACATACTGTAATTCTATTTTTGACTCGACACTAGGACTACTCAGCATCAATTGTTTACTCAGCACCTGAATCACTTAGCATGGTCCTTTTTTTTCGCACTTGAGGGACTACGCACATGAGTGACTTGACACTCAGTGCAACTCGGTAGAGTCTTGTATTTACATATTATACTCGACATACATTACTAGTTCGACATCAACTAAGTAAATGTCTTAAGTGTGTTGACACTCAATTATCAAAACCAATCTGAGATCAACAATCTCCCCCTTTGACATGAGTGTCAAAAACACTTAACTGTACATAATCAATCTCATCTTCTCGAGTATAATCATATCCACAACTCAGCTTATATATAAAACTTCAAAATTTCAAAATTTTGTAATAACCTATATACCTCAAAATTTATAACTCCCCCTGAGTTAATGTGCTTGTTCTGTATCAAAAATCTATTCTCCATTCTGAGTGGGTTTGTCTCTGCTGACTGATACTCTTTGCCTTTAATGTTTTTGTAATTGATGCATTGTCATCTGATATGCTCTGCTTCTGTTTTGTTCTAATCTTGTATTCCTCAAAATGTATATCACCTGGGTCAAAAACTAATTTAGCTCCCCTTTTCATTATTCTCTTCTTTCTTTATTTGCTCCTTTCCTTATTTTCTCCCCCTTTCATTTATTTCCCTCTTACTCTTTTCTTTCTCTTCCCCTTTTTGTTTATCTCCTTTATTTCATTCTTTTATCTCCCCCTTTTTGACACTTATGTCAAAAGGTCTATGCACTTAGAGTGTATTTGTCCAAAAAGGATTTGTGGACCTACATAATTATCTTCAAAGCTACGTCCTAGTTGTCACATGCAACATCCAATGACTTGAGTTGGATTGCCAGCTTGACTGCTAGGTGAACTAGTCCATCTAATGTAGAAAGATGAGGATCTTTCTTTAACAAAGTTTCTACATATCCTAGCTCTTTATGGAGTATTTCCATATGTGGGGTGAGGGAGGCTTGAATTTGTGTCAACTTAGCTCTTATATTAGCCTCTTCTGTTGTTAACATAGCTAGTTGACTCTGTGATTGAAGCAATGCATGAAAATTCTTCTCACTCTGAGCTGGGTTTTGAGGTAGTTGCATACCTGATACATTGAGATTTCTCTCCAGACTCAGAATTCTATGTCTTGTTTCTTAAGTGGAGAGTGCTGGGTCACACAGTTTATTGTACAATGCAAAATTATTCTACAGTACTTTCTTCACATCTTCAACCTTTGTGGTTAGTGCAACTTGAGTGAGTGCAATCTCTCTAGATATTTTCTCGTTGACTTTATTCTGGAATTTCTTCTTTGGCTACTCAGGGTGTTTTGCACTTGTGTCAATATCTTCATTATTGACCTTCTCAACAATTTTCTAACAATTATTCCAATAAAGGCTTTGTTTCTTTAGGTGTAGGCAGGTTGAATGCATCTAAGAAGATTTCCTTGATTTCTTGTAATGCTTGCCTTTGCCTAAATTCCTTTCTAAGTATTTCTTAATGTTTCTTTTTTTCCAAATCTTGTTGCAACATGTTTATTTGTTCTAGTGTCATTGTTGCATAATGAAACTGAGATATCACTATTTCTCCATCTAAAGTTACATCACCATAGTGAGTTACCTTGTCAACTTTTGTAGAGCTTGAACCTGGTGCTGAAATCTACAATGGCCCTACCTCTCAACTCGGCTTCTGAAGGATTGCGATAGCAGGGAGGGGTTGCATGACCTCCCTTTAAAGCTGGTGGGCTTTTTAAAAACACAAGTGGGTTATTTTTTTAAAATTTGCAAATTTTGATATTAAATTTATTTAACAATAAAAATTTAATATTATTCATTATTAATTAATAATATTTATTATTAAGTGTTTTAAAATAATTGTATTATTATTTAATAATGATTATTACTAAGGTTTTATAATTAATTGTTATTAATTTTAATTATTATTTAAATAAATTTTATGAACTATTTTAATATTTAATAATTATTTAAAATATATAATTATTATATATATATTTATAATAATTAGTTAATCTAATGAAATTTAATTTTATTTATTTATTTAATAATGGAAGTTATTTTAATAGAAATGGAGATTTATTTAATTATTAATGATCCTAACTTTTAATAAAATTGTAAGTTATTTTATTTTAAGTCAATGAAATTATTTTAATAATTTAAATGAATAAATAATTATCCTTTAATTATTTTTAGAAATTGATTTAAATATAGTGGGGGGTAATTCAATATTTGACTCGAAATAAATGATTAGGTTGACTTGTAGGGGAAACCGAGAATCGTCTGTTTGAAAATGTACATTGAAATGAAAACTAAAACCTTCCATTTAACTCAATGGTAGGTTTTCAAATCAAACCAAACTATAAGACTGCTTTGTGTTTTGTGTGCTATCTATGCTTTGGGGTTGACCTAGCTTTGACCAGTCTTAGGATATTACTAGAGGCTTGGGAGTTCTGTGTTTGTGATGTCTTGATGATGTTTTGATCTCGATTGTTTAAATCCAACCATGGTAATGTGTCTAATATGCTCTATGATGTGTGTTGATCTATTGGGGTAATCAGCAGTAGGGAGGATCTTATCCTCCAACTCGGAGTAGTGATGGTGGTTCTGTCTCTAAGAACTACCACAATGCACAGTGCAATAAGTGCAACCAGTATGACCAATCATCTTAGAGTATTTAGTCTTATCCTAGTGGGCGTAGTTTTTAGTAGTCTAGTGCACCTAGAGTGCAGAGGAGTTTCTCATGTAGACAACATCAACACAAGTCGTCCCATTGCCCTCAAGGGAAATCATAATTCTCAGGCCAGAGACCCACAACTTTAGAACCTACAATTGGAGACATGGGTAGATCTCAGAGAGTGTTCTCAATGGAGTCATATCCTCCTATAGGAGGAAAGGGTCCAATGGGACCCACACATTGAGCTCTTTAGTATTAAAATTCTTGTAGGCTTCCAGGAGTAAGCCTAAGTCTAGGGGGGTGGATGTAGTTTCTACCCCTAGTTTGCATTTTACTATCATTGTCAAACTCTTTTAGGCCAGTTTTATGCTTGATTATTAGTAGTATTGTTTTGAGATTATCAGATATTATTTTACATTCAGTTGATTATACGATGAGATTACTTGGTACTCTATACTTCATGTATGCATGATGATTATTCAATGCTTCTAGTTATTGATGATGATTAGTTAGATGGATTATCATGTGTTTTCTTATGGATATTTACCCCATACTGCATTTGTATGGTGTGCGTGTATGTTTTCTTTATATATGGTGTTTTTGATGTGGTTAAGGAAGGGATTCATAGTCACCTACTAGTTGGGATCTACATGATGCACCACTTCCTGTCATTGCCTGTTTTGTTTAGAATATTGTGTTTGTACATGCGTGGATTTTATGCAGATTACAAGTACTAGGTATTGACTTCCCTGAATTGTCAAAATGAGCATACCCTATCGCATTATCTCAATGGTAAGAGAGGGGGGATAAGTTCTTAATCCAAATCCTAAACCTTTAAGCCATTTGTCCTAGAAAATTAGGACAAGTATCTGAGTTGTTTACCTTTTGAATACGTCGAATGACATTAATTCGTGATTATAACCCTTTAGTTTGATTTAGTATGTGGTTTTCTATGATGAGTTTTCATATTTTATTTTATAAGTCTTTGGTGATTTTTCTGTTAATTAAGTCAAATTAAATAATTAAATTAATGATTTAATTTAATGAAAAATTATTATAATATTTTTAATATTTAATTAATTTGGAGAATTAATTAAATAAAAAGAATTAAATATTAAGATAAAAGTTATAAGTTTAAATTTTAGAACGTGATAATATTTATTTAATTTTAAAATAATAATATTTAGAGTTCATTTTTAAATAAATGTTAAATATTATTATTATTTACGTTAATAGTTATTTTATCAATTAGCATTTCAAAAATAAATTAAAAGTGAAAAAACTATTATTTTATTAAAGTTTCAAAATTGCATAATGCATGCATGAGATTAAAATTTAATAAATTAATTGAAAAGTGAAGTCAAGTAAAAATTAAATAAAGTTATTTTATAATTCAATAGACGTGCATGGTAAAGATAAATAAAAGATAAATAAAAGATAATATGAGTTAATGTCTGGTGAGCAAGGAGTCCTCTTGGGTAGTCGCACAATTAGTACCTCAATTTTAGGAGAGAACTCCTTATCACCAATTGAGGGTTCATTTTCAAGGGACCAAAAGTTTTGGGAAGGGACCATGAATTTTGGAAGAGGAAAGAATTTTGGAAGAGACAAGGTTTTGAGAGGAGAGATTTTTCTCACAATCTTCTTGGATGTAGCAATTAGCATTAGAGTCTAGTAGATGCTTGTGATTATTCACACAATTTATTACGCTTTTTCCTTTTTTGTCTTCTTTGTGACTATGGATTGTAAATTTGAATTTTTCTATGATGAACTCGCAAATATTTCAATATTGTAAATTATTGAATGCATGTTAATACCTCTGTGTGTTCATGGAGATTTAAAATATAGTAAAAGAAACCTCATTCTGTAGATTTGGAGTGTTAATTTTATTCGGGAAGAGTTTGAAATAAAATAAATTTTTTAATTAGAAATTTGAATGGTTAAATGTATTTTTCCTATCAGACTAAAATTGTAAATGTTATATATATATATATATATATATATATATATATATATATATATAATACTAGTGGGCAGGGGGGTCTTGTTTTTGGGTAAATGTTATTATATAAAATTATATATTAAAAAAAAAATGGGGGGGAGGCGGGGCCACCACATCCTCACCTTCCACTACCCATAGTTGGCGGCAACTGTACCTACTATTGCAGGTACTACGATAGTCGTTGGCTGCACGACTTCCCTTTCTATATAAAATTATTTTATATATATTAATAATAATTAGTTAATCTAATGAAATTTAATTTAGTTTATTTATTTAATAATGGAAGTTATTTTAATAGAAATAGAGATTTATTTAATTATTAATAATCCTAACTTTTAATAAAATTGTAATTTATTTTATTTTAAGTTAGTGGAATTATTTTAATAATTTAAATGAATAAATAATTATCCTTTAATTATTTTTAGAAATTGATTTAAATATAATGGGGTAAATTCTATATATGACTCAAATAAATGATTGGGTTGACTTGTAGGGGAAATTGAGAATTGTCTATTTGAAAACGTACATTGAAACGAAAATTGAAACCTTCCATTTAACTCAACGATAGGTTTTCAAATCAAACCAAACTATAAGACTACTTTGTGTTTTGTGTGTTTTCTATGCTTTGGGGTTTTGGGGTTGATCTATCTTTGACTAGTCTTAGGATGTTACTAGAGGCTTAGGAGTTCTGTGTTTGTGATGTCTTGATGATGTTTTGATCTCTATTCTTTAAACCCAACCATGGTAATGTGTCTAGTATGCTCTATGATGTGTGTTGATCTATTGATTGTTATTGCTTTCCAGTGTTCTTATGTGATGCTAAGGTGAATGTATGACCTACTTAACTTAACCATTTTGAGTCTTCAATTAGTTATTTTGGGATGCTTTCTAGTTGCTTGTAGAGAACTGATGTGTTATTGTGATTTATCTTTTGATACTTTCTAGTCACTTGTATATGACTGAGGTGATTTTATATGATTCTTTGATTTTTTCTTTTATGAGCCTAGGGTAGGTTATCTATATGTAATGTTAGGAAGTGGCTTACAATGGGGGCTAGGGCCCTAAATGGCTGCTAGGGTAACCCATTGTAAGTTATTTAATAAGTGAAAACACTATACTAAATGGGAATAAAATGAACCTAATAAGAGTCTTTGTATGTTCTCCCCCATGCCACAAGTGCTAGTACAAACTAGGATGGGAATAGAGAGAATGCTTGGTTATGACCTTGCATCTGTAGTATGCCTTGTCAATACAAGAGGATATTAGTGGCCACATAGGGATTACTAGGGGGCCGGGGTCTTGAGAGACTGTCAGGGTAACTCTAGCATGATTCATGTGATGACACTTGCCCACTTACATAGTAAGTTTCCTACGTGTCTTTGTGTGCCTCTCGGTTTAGATGTCGATTTATCTTGGAACCCTTGAGATAGAATACTTTTAGGATTTCTTGGACTTAGAGAGTACTTTTGATATTTGGTTTGATATCCTATTTGGGACTTGAGACTATCTCCTCAGTGCGGTGGGAGTGGGCCATTTAGATTCCATGTGGTTAGGTGGTAGTGCTCTTTACTCTTACCATTGAGATCAATCAGTTGCTACCATGGCTAGATTTGTAATGCCCCACCCAGAGATCCTTGGAAACAAGGATGAAATACAAGAAAGATAAAAAAAATTTAAAACAAGTGTAAGTGCACATGACAACAACATACACAGATCACAAATATCACAACGAAAGACTAACAATCATCCAAACTCCAACGGATCCCCAAACACCACTACTAACCAAAACATAAATGAGAAAACATAAGAGATCATCCAAGATGAAAGACAAATGCTGACTCCTGAAGATTGGCTAAGTTTGAAATCCTGAAGCCTTGAAATTTCCTAGAATCTTTATCTTAGCTTGTAGAGGTTTGAAACCTATCTTAAATGACTCATCACATATATTCAAATATATCTTAAGATACTTAAATGATATATTTTAAACCCCTTAGGAAATCTATTTTGAACTAGGAAGGTCTAAAACCAAAAAGGGTATCCAAAACCAATTTTTGAACTTTTCTCCGACAAGCCTAGATAGCCCCTATTTCTCATGCAAAGCCAAAAAATACCAGATTCTCATGCAAAGAAGTACCACATGTCGTGCGAAGAAGTGCATTTTTGTGTGAAGAAGCAACTTTCCAATAGCATAGACTGATGTCAGGTTTTGCATGAAGAAGTGCAAAGCTGTGCAAAGAAACCCAACAGGCCATGCTAGAACTTGCATTCTCGCATGAGATCTCAAATCAACACACAAGAACAAAAAGCAGAAAAAAACTAAGGAATCTACGAAAAAAAGTTCCTCCACACCGAGGAGTATTGGATCCACATCTCAAGGCATGAACACTCAAACTATAACTGAATAATTGAAAGATAGAAAGATGGAATCTAACCATCTAACAAACAATGAAGGAAAAGTACAAAAGGGAAACATCACAGTGTACTAAAAGAAACATCACATTTAAACATAATTAACATCACAATGAGAAAAATAACCAAGTATGTAGTTTCTCCCAACCATCAATGGCATCATAAGACCATTGTGGGCCCTAGCCATCCCCTACACGTAACATCCCAAGCCACTGATTAGATTGTCAATATTGTTGTAATAGGGACATCACTACTAAAGCATGCTACACCATAAGCATAAGGAAATCTAACATGCTAGTAGTAAAGCATAAGATAATCCTATAAGTAGATAACATTACCTATCACATGCTAATCATCATAATAAGGAATGCATCAAAACTAACATCATCTAACATGATATACAAGCATACCAATGAAAGCATAAATCACAAGAAAGCATACTCCATAAACTGAAGTACCAAGTGAAAACATCTAGCAATGGTCATGCTAGAATAATAGATTGTCTCTGTACACTGGTCCCTAACAGTGGTGAAGGTAGCTATGCCTCCCAATCATGTGGCACCCATAGGTCCACAACCACCATGTTGATGGAGATAATGATCCAACCCCAAACACACACAAAGTGAACATCCATGGCTAATACACACACCAAGCAATGTGATGACTAAATCCAAGATAGAGACAATGCATAACAACAGGTCCTGGTCAGACATCTCAAAGGGCCACTAAGTAGGGGCTAACATCATGGGGAGTCGCTTGGCATCAGAAAACCCAAGCTTAGACTTGTGTAGATTCAACTCCTCAATGGAAGGCTCTAGCATCCCACATCTTTTATTATTTTAAGTTTATTACCACCCAGTATTTTATTTAATTATCACTTAATTAAAGCTTCATTTTCTAACCCTCTGGGCATAATGATCACTAGGCTGCAAGGTAGAAGCCCCCTCCATATGCTACCCTACCCTACCCATGCTCATCCAATGATGAGTGCTTGTAGGCATGCAAATTCCCAACCCATCTCAAATGATCACAACTTCCAGAAGTACCATGGAAAATTGAGCCCCGCAAGTCACCTGATAGATGTACTCGTGTGTGGCACACCACCATCACGAAGATCATAACAAAAGGATTGAATGAGAACATAACGCAAAAAATTAATCAATTGAAAACAGAACAAATGTACTCGTGTGTGGTGCACCACCATCATGAAGATCATAACAAAAGGACTGGATGAGAACATAAAGAAAAAAATTAATCAACCGAAAACATAATTGGGATGACAGATGGTACATGCATCCCAATATAAAACCAAAATGCAATAAAGGTCTAATTGATATCCAAATAGATCATCCAAGCTTGCGACCAAACTCATGCCAAGAAAACTTGAGAAAATTGGGTGGCATGCAAAATGAGTTAAAAACCCCAAAAATTGGAAAAATTCCAAAATTAAAACCCATTTGGTCTTTGGGTGAAAAAAACCCAAAAATCCAATAATAAAAGAGTTTGGATGCCATATGCAAAAATGACTGGCATAATGGCTCAAAACCCCAAACCCCCATCTCGAAAATAGGGAAAACATTCATACCCAACCAATCAGGCAGAACCAACAAAAAGAAATGGAGGGGAACACTAGTTCTCAACCTCCTAACATACTGCTACAAGAAATGAAAGCTAAAATGGAGCAAAAGCAATAAAATGGACAGGCCCTACTTGACAGAAAAAGGGGCAAAATCTGTAAACAACCTGATAAAATAAATAACCTACTGAAACTGCTGAAAGTGGTGGCAAAGAAAGGTCTTCTCAAGCTGGATCCAATGAGACTACCCTCGCAAAAATTCCATGCTCACAACTCCTAGAATGAACTGAAAATGAATTCTTTAGAAGAAGATTTCTAAAATAGCTCTCAAATTTCTATTTTTGAAAAGTGAGAAGTGAATAATGAATTTACTTTTCCAATACTTATTCACTTTTCGAGTGAATAGCTAATTATGGAAAATAGCCAGGTGAAGTAGCTAAACTCTTAATTCACCTAAGGAAAAGCTACCAAAAATTAAATCCAAAAAGATTTAAAGCCTGAAGACCTAAAATCACAAAAAATCACTTAACACTTTCGCTATAGAGCGAACCTCTAAATGCATAGACATGCTCACTGGTCTAATCATATAATGTAGATGAGTTTGGATCTACTAATCATCGAAAGGTTTTAATTTAAACAACTTAAAATAAGGATATGTCGATCATAAAGGGTTGACATTGGTAAAATATGAATAGTTGAATCACTAACTCCATGTACCACTGCCAGGGATATAATTCCTACACACTAAAACACATGATCAAGTGAAATTGCATATAATATAACAGCCAAAGCAAATTAAAGTATTAATTAACTAATTAATCAATTTACATCTGTGAGGCCTCGCCCCGACCCATATTAGCATCGATGATACATTATTATTTTGATACTCATGACTCGATATGTCATAACATTATTTGATGCACTAGACATTATTATGCTATTTATGATGTGTGATGCTTTACTTTCAGATATTTGATTTCATCATTTAATGCTTTATAAACATGTATGATGATGAAGTAGATGAATGTAGAACTAACACTTTGAACTTTCCAATTTTCTTTTTAATGAATAGAATAAGATAAACAATTGAATTGTAGAAAATGGATGTTTTAAATTACATGAATTTCTTAATGCGTATTTTATATATATATATATATATATATATATATATTTTTTTTTTGAACTACTGATGTGTGCAACGAGTGTGCAGGAAAATTTAGCCAGGAAACCTAAAGTGTAATGTCCCCTTTTTGGGACATTCATATATTTTTCCATTTTCATCCGTACCACTTTTATAATCTTCCTATATGATGCTTCTTCTCCAAAGTTGATTCAATATATATATAATTTTACTATAAAGGTCACGTCCTTTCATTATATCAATAATAATAATATAGTTATATTATATTAATTATATATTTATATTAATAAGTTTTTGATTAATTAATATAACTATATTAATAAGTATATCATTTATATTTTTTATAAGATATAAGTATTAAATATGTTATATAACATTGTATGTTTATAATAACATATTGAAATATATGTTGTTATAAATATAATATCATATTGTATTATTGTTTATATTAAATCTTGTATTATTAATATATATTATATTGATTAGTCTATTAATCAATTTATTATTATTATCATTAGTTATTAATATTATATATATATATATATATTCAAATGTGAATATATTATAATCTTCTTTGGTTTCATAATGTAATTATAATATTTATTATTATCTATTTATTATTATTCTTAATTATTATCATTATATAATATGTTATTCATATATTCATATATCCTTAAATTTGGGGTCATGACAAGTCCGCCCCTCTCGAATTTGCTTGTCCTCAAGAAATAATCATTTTCATATTTGTTCCCCCTTATATAACAAAATTGACTACTAGATCCTATTCAAATTTTTACTTATAAGATTACTTCATTCTATTCTGTAAAGAGCCATACATGCAGTATGCATTTGAACATGAGGTATACATATGAATGCATGAGGACACAAAGAAAACATGAGGCATACACATTGATGCATGAAGACACGAAGTAGACATGATGTAGACACATCATACATAGCCTTGATTAAATCCTACAATTAACAATGCACAATGACTATACTTCTTCATTAGGCTTATGAATCCTGCAACCACAAAATAAGAATTAGTACATGCATATATATAAACTTCAAAGAAATTTGAATGATAATAAGTTAATCCAAGCCAAATCCATGCTAAGCCCAAGAGCGAAACTTTTGGTCCACTTGGCCTCAATGGTAGGTGTTAGGCATCCACACGAGGTGGTCTACTTAGTGGATTTCTTATTTGGCTAGAAAGATTCTTGTGAAAAGGAATCATTACTATCTTTCCCTTAACTAGTACTGCAATAGGGTATCATAACAACTCTTCCCTGATTGTAGACTCCATAGGAAGGATAAATGCCCTTATAGTCTTTCCCTTAACTAGTACTACAATAAGGTGTCTTAATAGACCTTCCTTAATTGCAAACTCCATAGGAAAGTTAAATATGGCCTTTCCCTTAACTGATACTACAATAAAGTGTCTTAACAGACCTCCCTTAATTGCAGACCCCATAGGAAAGTTAAATATGGCCTTTCCCTTAACTGATACTACAATAAGGTGTCTTAACAAACCTCCCTTAATTGCAGACCCCATAGGAAAGTTAAATATAGCCTTTTCCTTAACTGATACTACAATAAGGTGTCTTAATAGACCTCCTTTAATTGCAGACCCCATAGGAAAGCTAAATATGGCCTTTCCCTTCACTAATACTACAATAAAGTGTCTTAACAGACCTCTTTTAATTGCAGACCCCATAGGAAAGTTAAATATGGTGTTTCCCTTAACTAATATTACAATAAGGTGTCTTAACAGACCTCCTTTAATTGCATACCCCATAGGAAAGTTAAATAGGGCCTTTCCCTTAACTGATACTACAATAAGGTGTCTTAACAAACCTCCCTTAATTGCAAACCCCATAGGAAAGTTAAATACAGTAGGGTTTCTATATAGTCTTTCCCTTAACTAGTACTACAATAAGGCGTCTTATAGACCTTTCTTGATTGTAGACTCCATAGGAAAGCTACTTGAAATCTCTAAATCATTTCTCAAATAATCAATTTTACACTTTTATGATTACATTAATTAAGAAAACTTACAATTTCATATTTTAACTATGGTTGAACTTCCTCGAGGCTCCCTCTGAATCTTAATCTCCCTCTTTTCCTGCAAGAAATTTCTCGAAGAAAAGATCAAGGCACATAATTCTAATAGAAAATAAAGAATAAGAGAGAGACTATAATGAATAGATTATACTCAAAGGATAATATATACTTATTTTCATATCAACAAATTTTTATTTTATGCTTCATTTCTTTTGACATTAATATTGTAATTGAAAACAATTGTCTATTAATTAATTCCATTATGTTAACTAATTAGTATTCTACACGACTCTCCAATATAACCATGGATCATAGGTATTTGAATGTTCACCATTCATCAAAATTACTAATAATAATATTTCATGAAAATATACCAAGACAATAAATAACTTACCTCATTACCTTTTATGTGTCATCTTTTTATTTTTATCTTCCTTTGGAAAATTAAATGATTTCCCTCTTTGATGACCATCAAGTTCCATTATATTTTAACAATCTCATATTTCTTCCACACCATATATGGCAATAACTAGTACTATATCTGCATAGGGTTTTGTAAATATATATATCTTTCTTCGTTATCATATTACATTCTGAATGACCTCTTGGTCAGATTCTTCGCAGTACATCTAATTTGTTTCATATGACTGGTTGAATTTTTTATTTTCATATATGATCAGAGGTTATTAATGGAGGGTTCCTTATATCAGGCGATATCCTTACATATTTTATCTTAATCCTCTCTTCAGTTACGATCGCTTTGGGGTCCATTATTGATAGGCATCATACAAACCCATCATGAATTAATACCTAATCTCTATCTTGTAGTGAGTGTAAGTGAAAGCTATATCCGCATGGACGCAAGATGCTGTTGGGATGGTTGTTGAACCCTATCGGCTATGATGTGAGGATGTGCGGACCAAGTCCCCTTAGCCACGCCCTTGGAAATCAATTTCTTCTTATGTGATAATTCTAAGATTTCACTATGAACCACTATTCTTATATTTTATTTGTTTTGTTTCCCTTGCCGAACTTGAATTCCTTTCGCTGCTATATTGAAGCTGCTACACTTTACTTTGTAATTACAAACTCTATGTTCTTCATCTCGCTTCATAACGTAAATGTCAAGTTCATTATTTCCCTTTGTCTACCAATTAATGAATAATATGTAAGATACAGATAAGTAACCCTATATATATCAGCAACAACTCATTATTAGGTACACAAGTCTGGGGCCACTGGCATTTCATCCATTGATCTGAATTTGAAGATGAACTTGGGTGCTCGCAGCTAGAGTGAGTGGAAGCTCCAGATCGAATGAGGATTAAGGGTGCTTGCACCATTTTTACCATATCTTTTTCCTCGATCTAACCAAAGAGGAGTCTTCCCCTATTTTAATCCTCCTCTTTACTACCTTTAGGAATTGTAAAAATTTACTGAACTTTTTTGTATTCTTTGTTTATTGTCACTTCATTGAGTTCGTGAGCTTGAAAGAGAGATCATCAACTACTGCTGTTAATTTTAGTTATTGCTATCACAACTAAGTTGAAATGGATTATTTAAATGGACGAGTAATAATGTTCATTGTCACTATTTAATATAGTTGTATTTAGACAACAGTCTCATTGCCATGTCTTAGCTCTTATTTATTCACCTTTAATCTTAGTCACAGTGTTAAGTGGTGTTTGGAACACTTCGTACTTCGTGGGTTATATTTGTTCAACATTTATATTAGTCTTTTCTTTTTCACAATTATGCCTCTATTCATCACTAGATAACTCCTCTTATAGTTACTATTGTTCTCCATACAATATCTTCGCTGGTGTATCAATAGTTTTCTTGCACTTGTATATATATCATAATCTGTAGCACATCTCAAATGTGTAATGTATATTTTGAGATATAGACACTAAGTATATAATATATACCTGTCTTTGGTGAAGATCCCCGATCAATGAAGCAATCTGATTAACACTTGGCACTTGCTGTTTGACAGGGTCTGGTGTATTGTGTAATCGGCCTAAACATTTACGTGACTTGGTACGTGGTTGGAATTTCCCTTAAATGTATATTTACAACATCCTTGATGTATTGTTGATGTACAATCCCCTTTGCACAGACTTTTGTGGGTATCTGTTTATGTTTTGGGCGTAGACCTTCACACAATCCGTGGCAATATTGATGTCTATATATTTTCAAATTGAATCCTCTTCTCTTTCCATGATTAGTAATGAAATGTTGAGTTAGATATAATGTTCTAAGTTATGGATTCTTACTGTTCATGTCTGATGTGATCATGTTATGAATCTAATAATTGCAACTGTGTTTGATATTTGATGTCTACAGGGTTTTGATAAGTCTTTACATGCTTCTAACATAATTCGTTGGCTATGAATTCTAATTTTATAGCAAATGGGATCTCTTTTGATTATTCCCTATGAATGTGCACACTAATGAATCAAATCTCCATTGTCTGTATTCCTTTCCTTGAGTGATTCTTAATATGCTCTTAGAGGATTGACATCTTTTATATGTTTATTCTCCAGTAACAATTGGAAATTATATCTGCATTCGATGTTGTATTTGTCTATATTATTTCTATCACTGGGTATATGTTATTGTTGTTGTCCTCTCCCAGAATATGCGTTGCTATCTTTGTAAGATGATTAACTTCTATTCTTCTGACCATGATTCTTTTTCTTAGATTTCCAAAATGTCTTTATGATTTACAAGCTGGCAAGATGCTAGCTCTGATACCATTTGTAATGTCCCCTTTTTGAGACATTCATATATTTTTCCATTTTCATCTGTACCACTTTTATAATCTTCCTATATGATGCTTCTTCTCCAAAGTTGATTCAATATATATATAATTTTATTATAAAGGTCACGTCCTTTCATTATATCAATAATAATAATATAGTTATATTATATTAATTATATATTTATATTAATAAGTTTTTGATTAATTAATATAACTATATTAATAAGTATATCATTTATATTTTTTATAAGATATAAGTATTAAATATGTTATATAATATTGTATGTTTATAATAACATATTCAAATATATGTTGTTATAAATATAATATCATATTGTATTATTGTTTATATTAATTCTTGTATTATTAATATATATTATATTGATTAGTCTATTAATCAATTTATTATTATTATTATTAGTTATTAATATTATATATATATTCAAATGTGAATATATTATAATCTTCTTTGGTTTCATAATGTAATTATAATATTTATTATTATTCTTAATTATTATCATTATATAATATGTTATTCATATATTCATATATCCTTAAATTTGGGGTCATGACATAAAGGAAAGACAGAAGTGAACCCCTTGTTTAAATGTGCTATCCTTGCATTGTCTTTCTTTAAAGGTTGTTATTTGGTCTTATTATTCCCCTAGCTTTTATTTGTTCCTATTAAGTCTTTAAGGCTCAAAATCATTAAATTTAAGTGCCCTAGGGGTAACGGTATGGGTGGGGAGTACTTTCCACCCCCTTAGCCTCTTAGTTTGACTTTTAGGGTCACTCAAAAGCCCTATTTTTGATGGATTGCGAAAATTGATTGTCATCTCCATGTGTTGGTGATTCAAACTCCATCTTGAGTTTGCTTGAAGTCTAGTTGAGTTAAGTGATGATACTTAGAAGATTTTGGAGTAGTTTTGGGGTTGTCACCCAATCTCTAGATTTGGAGAAAGTTGGAAGATTGAAGGAAGAAAGAGGAAAAGCTCTTCTCAACCTACTATTTTTGCCATAACTCTTTTGGTGAAGGTAGGAATTCTTCACTTCTTTGAGTTGTGTTCTTCATTTGTTCATGCTTGAATCTTGTTTGAATCATGCTTAAGGCATTGTGTTGTTTTTGTATTTCTTTCTTGTGTGTTGGGGTTGATTGGGAGGGATCTTAACTTGTTTTCTTTTGATGTTATTCTCATGCTTGCTTTGATGTTTTGTGTTTTGAGGGGATTTCATGGGGATTGTTTTGGCATTACTCACCCCGAGATAGGAAAAAAGTGGCCATGTATGGGGGAAGGGCCTTAGTTGGACCTCAATGGTGTAGAGTCTCCTCTCATGGTGAGAGGAGGGAAAGAGGGTAGGGTGTATGGGCCCCTACTTGTCATCACATACCTTGTTGATATTGTGAATTCTTGATATGGAAAGGAATGAAAACCCTTGTGGTAATAACCTCGAAAGGGCCTTGTTGAAGAATGAAAGTTCTTGAAGTTTTAGCCCTGAAAGGGCTATGTTATGGTATGGTGATTGGCGTCTCCCATTGAGAAAATCCACCTCCCCCCTAGTCAAGTTCTATGCTTGGACCTATTGTGTAAAATCGGGTTGGGGTGCATGCTTGATTTGTTCTTGATGTTGTGATGTTTCACCCCGGGGCAACTCTTGTCTTCTCCTTGCTTTCCTTGAAGAATTGAAGATATTGGAAGGAAGCACTTGTGTAGGTTCTAGAAGAGATTTTATTTGAATTGTAATATTATGTAAAATGTATTTAAATTTTGATGTATTGGCAAAGACATCGGGTTTTCTTACTGGTTCTTTCTCGATGGAGCCTTGAACCAGGATGAATAATAGAGAAAGAAAAAGATTATGAAAATCTCCTTGTATTGCTCTCATGTGATTTCAAATTTTGCAAATGTATGTGAGAAAATAGAATGATAGATGTCTTGAATTATGAATTTTCAAATTTTCAATTATGTTAATGAAAAGCAATTTGATATGTTGAAGTTCCCAATTTGATGTTTAAGTAGTAAGGGGAAATAAACTCCTACATTGTGATCACAAAGTTATCTCTCTTCTTGTTAGAATTCAAAATTGACACAATCAAAATTTGATTAAGAATTATGCATCACCATGAATTCTGATTATAAAGGAACATATACCTTGCTATGTGATGATTTATAAAACACAATTAACACGAGAGAAAGACAAAGTATAATGCTACGCACATCCTTATATTAGTATACTTGTTCATAGGAGATCTATGTTGTCATTAGGATAAAATTCACTCTTATAAAAAAAACATATAGCAAGAGATAAGATATACCATCACTTAGACAAATTGGATTCAAAAGGAAAAAGTGCACTTCCAAGAATTAATAACCTCTCTGGAAAATGTACGGGGAAATTTTTTAATCCCCCCCCAAGTCACAGAGAATATTCTTTT
The DNA here is from genome assembly GCA_028749045.1 of Cupressus sempervirens. NCBI lineage: Eukaryota > Viridiplantae > Streptophyta > Pinopsida > Cupressales > Cupressaceae > Cupressus > Cupressus sempervirens. The sequence goes on along the minus strand of CM053786.1, from coordinate 239,724,808 downwards.
AGATGCCCTTTAATAATCATTGTTTCTTTTAAACAAATGCAATAACTTAATTACAAAATTAAATATATTACATATGACTAATATCCTACCTCAACTATAAAACTTTAGTAATAACTACCCTAGAATATCCTATCTAGTTACTCTCCTCTCCTCATGACTACATCTTCCTAGGCATCATTGAATTGATTGAGAGTTGGAGTGTAAGCTTAGCAAAAAGGGTAACAAGCAATGGAAATAATAATTTCTAGGATAAATATCCTATGCCACCACCCCTTATCGCATGTCACTACCATATTAAAATAATAGACTCATTGGTTACTCTAAAACTTACAATCCACCTTCTTGACCAATACACCCTGCAAATATATCTTTCGTGGGCTGCATGTGAGGGGATATGAAGTAAATGTGGATGGATGGGAGTTGGGATTGTAAGTTTTTTTAAAAAGAAAACAACATATATTTTAAAGTTATCTCACTCTTGTATTTTTTTTAAAATCCAGGTAGCAACCACCTTATTTATTTCTCCTTGGAAGGCGACATGCTGTCATGTCATTCAAGTGGGGGGGGGGGGGCAAGTAATGTGTGCAAAAATTTAAGACTTACCTTTTACCTACCCCTCTCCCATTCTCTTCCAAGCGCTGCTTGTGGTTTGAAGGTCATGCAAGGTGGAGGGAAGTGGGTACCAAGTCTGCAGGGCACAGGCTTGGGATAGCGCTCTCACCTTGGAGTATGACCCATGTTTTGGGCTAGCTTAGGTTTATGTTAGTGTGTAGGATGTGCAGTATAGGGTAGTTAGTTATATGATGTGTAGTTAGATTATATCATAATTAGTTAGTGTTAGATTTAATTTAGTTGTTTAGTGTAGTTGTTTTTAATTCATTTATGTTATGTGATTTTTTGTTTTATGTTATGTGATTTTTTGTTTTAATGTTAGTGTAAGTTGTAAAGTAGATAGTATGTAATTTTAGGATAGTTTATTAAATGTTAGTTAGGGTTTAAATTTATAGTTAATTTTGAATAAGAGTAGTATCGAAACTTAGTTAGAATTGTAGATATTAGATAATATTAAGAGAGATATAATGTTTTTATGTTGGCATGGATGTTAGTATATAATAGTGTTTTAGTTGTTAGAGTATTAAATTAGTTTAATTTAAAAAGTTTTAACTAGAAATTTGAATGTTTTAATTAAAATAATTTTAATGTTTTATTAATTGGTTTTATACTATTGTGAATTAGTTAGATTGATCGTAATATTGGCAATGCAATGTTGGACTTAAATCTCAGAATAGTTTAGAATAAAGTTTAGATTTACTTATTGATCTAATTGAAATAAGACTAGTTTTCAATTTTAATTGCAAACGTTAAAATTAATAAATTTGATTTGGATTAGAAAATTTAAATGTAATTAGTATGTGTTGCATAGTTAAATTTAATTGATCATCTAGAGCTTCGAATTCTCCTAATGTTAAATGATTTATTTTGTTATGACGATCTAGTTTTTAAGTTATAGAAGGGACTAGTTAATTTGTCCATTATGAGGTTAGTGATATATTGATCACGATTAAATTGTATCTAAAACAAGATTATGTAATTAAGAGATAGATGTCAATCTATTAGCATGTTAGTTTAAACGTATCGAATAAGATGTTGTGTTATGTCTAATGTCATCCTTAGGAGGTAATATTTTAAGGAATTATTAAAGCAAATTGATGGATTAGGACTTTAGTTAAATGGAATTTAGCTATTTAATTTAATTAATTGATTTATTAGAGAATTTTAGTTCACCCATTATAACCCTTTTTACAAAATGTTCAACCAAGTTGTAATCTTCTTATCGATGTGAACTTGTATCTATCTTCAAAGTATCTTTGGTAATCCAAATTTAAAACTACTCGAACAATTAGTCCCATTATAGTTAAACTTTTAAAATCTCTTATGACCATGTTATCTTATTTAATCATAGTTAATCTTCTGAACATTTGTCAACCTTATTATCTTAATAAATAAAAAAATTTAGTGTGTGTGTTTTACCCTTATATTTTTGGGCATGACAACATCACTCATGTTCGCAGAAAGTGTAAAGAACAACAATGAAGTAAATAACCATAGCATAGAATCCATCTCATAACATAATCAACAAATATGTCTAATAAACCATATAACTAGATATCATCATAGATCTATTGTCAGCTCAAAATAGCATCAACATGCAAATATAATAAACTAAATAGCATAATAGTATAGCATCTATGGTATTGAATCAAAGTATAACATTCAACCCTCAGGTCATCTCAAAGTACATAAAACAATAAGAGTATCAAGTATCTCTCAAATAAAAATAGACAAGGTATGGACTGCAAACACGAGAGGCACAACATCTTCCCCCACTAGCATAGGCTTACTCTTGGAAGCCAACAAAAAGGTAGGGGTACAATCCCCTCAATCGTGTAGCATCTTCCCAAGTTGCAGAGGTCTCATTGCTCGGCTCCCAATGGACCCTTACCTGCTCGATGTCCTAACCTCGTAAGGTCAGCCTCTGCTACTGTAGGATACAAATGGGCTCCAAAGTAAGCTACCCATCCACTACTGTAAAGCATCCCTATCAAGAACATAGGTCACATCCAAAATATACTGCCTCAAAATAGAAACATGAAAAACATCATGGATGCACGATAGGCTAGGTGGCAATGCTAGTCGATAAGCAATAGGACCAATCCTCTCAAGGATCTCAAAAGGCCTGACAAAATGTGGTGCCAACTTAGAGCCTTTCCCATAATGGATGGGGCTCTTCCTTGGATGCACTCGCAAAAAACACCCTGTCACCAACAAAAAAGTGACAATCCAACCTATGGGCATCTACATACTTCTTCTACCTGTCTTGAGCAGTAACCAAATGCTCTCTAATATGAATAACCTACTGCTCCATGTCCTAAATCATCTCTGGACCCAAAAGATCTCAGTCCTCTAAACAATCCCAACTCAAAGGGGTATGACATGGTCTACTGTACAAGGCCTGAAAAGGTGACATGCCAAGAGAACTATAATACTCATTGTTGTATGCAAACTCAACAAGGTACAAATAGTCCTCCCACTTCACCTACCTATCCATAAAATACATGTGAAGCATATCCTCCAAAACCTGATTCACTCTCTCAATCTAACCATCAATATCTGGGTGATAAACCAAACTAAAATTCAGCTGCATGCCCAACACATGCTAGAGAGATGTCCATAGTGCAGAAGTAAACACTAGGTCTCTATCTGAAATGATCCAATGAGGAATCCCATGCAAACAAACAATATCCACCAAGAAAACATGCACTACAAAAGAAGCTATGTAGGATGTTCTCATGGGTGAAAAATGTACTACCTTGGACAACTTGTCTACTATCACCATGATATAATCATGTCTCTGTGATGACATAAGAAACCCTATGATAAAATCAATAGATATCATATCCCACTTCCACTCTAGAATGGTATGTGGCTACAAAAGAACCGCTAGATGTTGATGCTCTACCTTCACTCTCTAGCACTCTAGACATCTAGCAACAAAATCAACAATATCATGTCTCATCCCTACCCAGAAGTACAACTATTTGAGATCAACATGCATCTTCTTGACTCTAGGATGTGCAGAATATGATGCATGATGCACTTTTGAAAAAACTAAGGTACAAAGATCACTAGACACGGGTACATAGATACACCCTGAGTGTCGTAGGAGTCCATCAGACTCAAGCATATAACCTGAAAATCTCCCCTCAAGGGTACATCTAGACTCAATCTCTGCCCTCACCTCTTGATACTAAGTGTCACTAAGAAAAGCCTCCAAGATATGGCTTTGCAAGTCCACTCCTAATGACATCACTGATACCTCATGTTGCTTCTTGCTCAAAGCATCTGTGATGACATTCTCCTTCCCTTTAATGTAATGAACATCAAAGTCATACTCACACAAGAACTCCATCCAACGACGATGTCATGCATTCAAGTTTGGTTGGGTAAAGATATACTGCAAGCTCCTATGATTGCTATGTAGCTCAAACCTATGTCCCAAAAGAAAATGCCTCCAATGGACAAGGGCATGCACTATGGTTGTGAGTTCCAAATCATGAGTGGGGTAGTTGAGAAAATTGTCCTTGAGTTCCCTAGACTCATATGCAATCACTCAACCATCCTGCATCAACACCGCACCCACGCCTTCTAACAAAGCATCTATGCAAACCATGAAATCACCTACAGGATTAGGCACTGCAAGGAATGGTGCACTGGTCAAACAATCCTTAAGAGTATTAAATCCTACCTTGAACTAGTTTGACCAAACAAACTTCTTCCCTTTACATTGAAGAGAAGTGATGGGATGAGCTACTCATGAGAAATCCTTCACAAAGTGATGGTAGTAACCTGCCAATCCCATGAAACTATGAACTTTTGAGACATTAGTGGGTATTGGCCAATCCATGATAGTGTGAATCTTCTTCGGATCCATTGCAATTCCATCACCAGTGATTCTATGTCCCAAATACTTCACCTCAAACTGGAAGAACCCACATTTACTCAGGTTTCCATACAACTGATGGTCTCTCAAGCACTACAATACCTGACATAAATGGACTTCATGCTCCTCCACAGTCTTCAAATAGATCAATGTGTCATCCAGGAATACAATAACACACTGATTGAGGTAAGTGTGAAATACGACATTCATCAAACTCATAAACATAGATGACACATTGTTTAACCCAAAGGGTGCAACCATGAACTCATAATGCCCATACCATGTACAAAAAAGTTGTTTGATGAATATCAACCTCTTGTATGCGAAGCTGATGGTATCTCAACTTTAGATCAATCTTTCAAAACGCTTATGCTCCCTTCATCTGATCGAACAAGTCATCTATCCTTGGCAAAGGATAATGAATCTTCACTGTCACCTTATTCAATTGCCAATAGTCGATGCACAAACACAACGAACCATCCTTCTTCTTCATGAAGATGACTGGTGCACGCCATAGGGATACACTAGGATAGATATGGCCCTTGTCCAACAATCCATCCAACTATAATTTGAGCTCACTCAATTCCTGAGTAGTCATGCAGTAAGGAGCTCATGAAATCAACTATGCTGCTGGTACAAGATCAATTTAGAAATCAATGTTGTTGTGATGGCATACCTGGAATCTCTTCAGGAAACACATCGGCATACTCATGAAGGAGTGGGTGATCATCAAGTGTCACTATATAGCTCTCAGCTTCCTCAAGATCATTGTTAGACACTAGAAACAACTAACAACCCTTCCACACACTCTGTTTCAGTTGAATAGCTAAGATCATACAAAGTGAGACTAGTCTTTGAACTCCCAATAGTTCTACCTGCCCACCTGTGTCATTCACACATTGTACCACCTTGTGATGGCAATATATATTTTCCTGATGAGAGGCTAACCAATCCATGCCCAACACAATGTCATATGATCCTAGAGGTAGAATACGTAGATCCACTGTGGTGAAGGTTCCCAAATTCAAACTACAACCTCTGACCAATGAGTCAACAGCCACTTTGGATCCCGTGGCTAACTCAACCTACCACCTATTAACTTGATGCACTACCACTAGCCCACATCGCTGAATGAGAGATGGTGAAATGAAAGAATTTGAAGCACCAAAGTCAAATAAAATTGAAGCTGAAATACCATACAATGTACTTGTAGCCTTGACTACTGTACCTTGGTGTTCTGTGTGATGGTTTTCAACTACCGCAAAGACTCTATGGTTTTGACTTGCATCTCCTATAGTAGGCTTAGATCTTGATGCGCCCTTACTAGGTCCTAAAGATGGTTTAATCAAACAATCATAAGATTTATGGCCAGGCTAGCCACAAGAGTAGCAGTTTCCCCCAAAGCTGGCACCTATTCCCTGGCCTCCTTGAGTAGCATTGGAATATGGTGCACTACCCCTACTAGAATTTTGTTGAACATTCTGAGTAGGATGATCCTACTAAGATCTCTATCCTCAGTTCTGATTATCCCCTTTCTTTCCCAATGTACCAGAATCTTGTCCACACTTTCCCTAAAACTTCTTCTTATTCTTACAGTAAGGATCACCCTAAGAGGGTTTAGATTGGGCTTGGCCTTTTCTTGATGACTAGGTAAACTATGCATCCTGCTTGAATTCCTAGCACTTTGGTTTTGAGAAGTAGATTTGATATTGAAACCTCTAGCTAGATTTTCATTTGCAATACGTACCTTCTCTACAATGAGAACAAGAGTCCTGGGCTAGTGCATATGGACTTCTCCAATGGGAACATCCTTAAGGCCTCGAATGAAATGATCAGCTAGGAGTAAGTCATCATGGTTATAACTAGAATACTGCCTATGTTCAAAGAATCATGTTTTGTACTAATCGACTAACATGTTTCCTTGTTGGAGTGAGTGGAACTCATCAGCATAGGCCTCTTTGAACTAAGGAGATAGGAATCTCTCCCGAAACTTCTCCTTGAAGATCTCCCAAGTGAGATTTGCAATAGTAATCTGAATCTTCTGACTCTCAATATTCCATCATATGGATGTGTGGTCCCTCAATTGCATGATTTCATAATGGGCTCTCATATTTGTTGAATATGGATACATGGTGAAGCAACACTCCATATCCAACAACCAAGTCTCAGCCTTGAGGCCACTTCCCTTACCATCATACACTGGTGGTCTAGATTGCTAAAGGGACTTCATGATATCCAACCTGATGGAATCCTCATTGTTGTGGTCCTCATACTCCAATGGTGCCTTCTACCACCTAGTGGGGTAAGAGAATGCTCATGTTCACATTCCTCCTCTCTATGCTCAGAGTGATGGGACCCCTCCTCTTGGTTATGATCATGCTTGCGCTCCTCAACACAAGAGCCAAATCGAGCAAGAATTTGTTGGAGTACTAGCATCAATACCCCTACGCCATTTTGATTATCATTATTTCCCTACTCTTTCTCTCCTTCTTGACATCCCTCTTCTTGGTGTTCATCTCCACAGTTACCACTATGGGTACCACCACGGCCACCAAGTCTATGTGTAGGAGGCATCACTATGGGAGCAAACAAGATAATTTCAGAACACTCAGATCACAAGCATTAGAGTCAAAACCATGAATTGACAAGATATCAAATAATCACATAATATAACAATACACAATAGAAACAAAACCATAGTGGAAGCATAACATAGAGATCCCAATGTTGCAACATGGGCTTTGATACTAGACATAACGCCCCGCTCGAAGATCCTTGGAAACAAGGATGAAATATAAGCAAGATTTTATTTAATTATCACTTAATTAAAGCTTCCTTCGCCAAGCCTTTGGGCACAATGCTTACTAGGCTGTGAGGTAGAAGCCCCCTCCATATGCTACCTTACCCTACCCATGCTCATCCAACGATGAGTGCCCATAGGCATGCAAATTCCCAACCCATCCCAAATGATCACAACTTCCAGAAGTACCATGGAAGATCAGGCCTTGCAGGTCACCCAATAGATGTACTTGTGTGTGGCGCACCACCATCATGAAGATCATAACAAAAGGACTAGATGAGAACACAAAGCAAAAAGTCAATTAACTGAAAACATAATCGGGATGACAGATGCTACATGCATCCTAATGGAAAACCAAAATGCAATAAAGGTCTGACTGACATCCAAATAGATTGTCCAAGTCTGTGACAAAACTCATGCCAAGAAAACCCAAGAAAACTGGGCAAGACGCAAAATAAGGTAAAAACCCCAAAAATTGGAAAAATTTCAAAATTAAAACCCATTTGGTCTTTGGGTGCAAAAACCCCAAAAATCCAATAATAAAAGAGTTCAAACATCATATGCAAAAATCGCTAGCATAATAGCTCAAAACCCCAAACCCCCATCCTGAAAATAAGGAAAATGTTCATACCCAACCAACTAGGCTGAACCAACAAATAGAAATAGAGGGAAACACTAGTTCTCAACCTCCTAACATACTGCTACAAGAAACAGAAGTTGAAATAGAGAAAAAGCAATAAAACAAAAAGGCCCTACTTGATAGAAAAAGGGGTAAAATCCATAAATAGCTTGATAAAATAAATAACCCGCTGAAATTGTTGAAAGTGGCAACAAAGCAAGGTCTCCCTGACCCGGATCCAACGAGATTGACCTCGTGAAAATCCCATGCTCACAGCTCCCAAAATGAACATAAAACAAATTCTTTAGAAGAGGATTTCCAAAATAGCTCTCAAATTTCTATTTCTAAAAAGTGATAAGTGAATAATGTATTCACTTTTCCAATACTTATTCACTTTTCGAGTGAATAGTCGATTATGGAAAATAGCTAGTTGAAGTCGCTAAACTCTGAATTGACCCAAATGAAAATAGGTTATTATCCGTAATAGAAATTCACATAAGGCAAAGCTACCATAAATTAAATCCAAAAATATTTAAAGCTTGAAAACCCAAAATCATAGAAAATCACTTAACACTTTTGCGACAGAGTGAACCTCTAAATGCACAAACATGCTCAGTGATCTAATCACATAATGTAGATGAGTTTGGATTTACTAATCACAAAAGGTTTTAATTTAAACAACTTAAAATAAGGATACATCGATCATACAAGGATGACATTGGTAAAATATGAACAACTGAATCACTAACTCCATGCACCACTGCCAGGGATATAATTCTTGCACACTAAAACACACGATCAAGTGCAATTGCATATAATATAATAGCCAGAGCAAATTAAAGCATTAATTAACTAATAAATCCATTTACATCACTCACGTTCATAGAAAGCGTAAATAACAAGAATGAAGTAAATAACTATAGCATAGAATCCATCTCATAACATAATCAACAAATATATCTAATAAACCATATAACCAGATATCATCATAAATCTACTATCATCTCAAAATAGCATCAACATGCAAATATGATAAAATAAATAGCATAGCAGTATAGCATCTATGGTATTGAATCAAAGTATAACATTCGACCCTCAGGTCATCTCAAAGTAAATAAAACAATAAGAGTATCAAGTATCTCTCGAATCAAAATAGATAAGGTACAGACTACAAACATGAGAGATACTACAGGAGTTTCCCTGTCTACATTTCCTTTCATTCTATCTTTGTATCATTATGATGGATGATTATATCTTATGATGGATGTTTATATCTTTTACGATGGATGAATATATATTTTTATGGTGGATGATTTCATTTATAATATTGTACTTCATATCATGGATTCGAGGAGGATGATGTAATTCTATTTTTATAAATTTATATTTTTTTAGCCTTTCATACCTTGTGACATGTACAGTAGATGATTGAGCATTCCAAATTTTATTGCTAAGTGGCATTCAGAACAAATGTATATTATTTAAATGGACATTGGACTTTTTAATTATTCTTTTATATGGATGTGGTATTTGATGGAATTAGTATTAATTAAATTTAAATGTGATTCAACGTCTTGGGATGCTTAAGGAATGTAACCTGTTATGTATGCTTATAGATGATTGTATGTTGTTGTTTCTGCTACTTTATGTTTGATGTGTATGTTATTCTTCTTGTTTGAAAAAAAAAAAAAACATTTGACAAAATTAATCAAAGCTTTAGGTTAATTATTTTGGATCCCTTGGCAAGGCATTACATTTTGTGACTCCCTACTTAGGGGAAGTACCTCCAAATCATGTTCAATTTTGTCCTCGACTGAGATATCAGGTTCACCAACTTGAACTTCTTCAATATGGTCTCCAACTTGTGATGAATCTCCTTTTTCAATATACACTAGAGATCTAATTTGTGAATCTTGTAGGTTGCCAACATTTTGACCACCAAAATATGTGGATATGATTATGTGATTTGGTAATGGTGGTCTCTCTTGGCTTTCAAGGATCCTATTGCAACCCCTATTACCCCTCTTGTTTGACAATGCAAACTGATAAAGGCTACAAAAAAGAAATCAACTTGTTGAACGAAACACTCAAAAAGTGACAAGTCAAAGGTTGTGATATAGACTACTTAGACTACATATAATAACAATAATATGATTCATTCTAATTAAAAGGGTACTAGGGTACTATAGTCTATGGTACTAGCATGTGAGATGTCTAGTGGACAGCAAAAAGTAACTAGTACCAGTACCACATAAAAAGTAAATTAAAAATCACTTACCTTTTATGAAACCTACAATCCACGAGTCAATGGGCAATGCACTCTAAAACTTTGGCATCAATATGAAATGCCAGTCTCCAGACTAGAAAAGAGTGAATTGTGTAGAATAATAATATCTTATAATTATGAATGTATATATACTACTAATCTAGGTTGGTGAATGACGTGGAATTAAAAATCGAGAATTTCAAATGTAGGTGAAATGCACCTTCCTATGTGAGCTCACAATAGAAAACAGTTGGCTAAATGGGGCTTGTGGTTGACACACATCGGGAAAATGGTAGGTGATGGCCAACCCAAGGGAAAATTAATTGTTTGTAGTAATGGAGAAAGAATGTTGTGCAATAAGAAACAACATGCAAAGGATGGAATTTTTTAAAAATAAATGTATCCAAAATGTATATTATAGTGGCGATTGGTCCAAGATTCTTGACCAATCATGTGAAAACTAATGGGTGACTAGCACGAGCATTGGACCCAAATCGTATATATATCTAGCAACGTGGTTGACCAACTTTGCATCCACTATTAACCAAATGACAATCAACTAATGAGATGGGATCGCCAAATGACAAAGATTCACCACTAAGATAATCTTTGATAGAAGCTCTCCTCAAAGCTCTAAGAAAAGCTTGCCAAAATAATGATTGCAATAATGGATTCTAAACCTACAACATAACCTTAAGAGAATGAGAGAGAGTCCTCTTGAGAGGGAGAGAGCTCTCCCTTTTAAAGTTGAACAGATGGTTGAGGTCAAAATCTAGAGGTCAAGATCAAGGGTGGAAATTGATCCAAAGGTGAGTGGGTGTGTCATATTTCTGGTGTTTTATACAAAGTGGAGAATTCTTTTGAATATCAAATTGAGCACTTTGAATATTCAAATGTTAAAGTGAGCACTTTGAATATTTAAAGTGTGTAACAGAACCACTTTAAATTCCATTATGATACCTTTGATCCAACAATGACATCTTGGATATTAAATTGATTTCCTTGATCCCACTATGACTCCACTATGAATATTAAATATTTTCCTTGATCCCAATATGATTCCATTATGAATATTAAATGATTTGGGACTTTTCCAAATATTAAAATCATCGTTGGAGATAAATACTCATTTTAGCTTTATTTGATATTAATATTTATGTGTATTTTTGAATGGGTTCAAGTAATTAATTAAATGAAAATGCCTAACATTTGAATTAAGGAGCATGAGCTAGACAAGGTTTGATGATTATTTGATTTTGATCACTAGAAGCAATGAATTTAGCAAATTGGGTTTATGGGGCCAATTTTGGGTGATAAAAATCTCCAAGTGATTAAGCTTTTCTAAGAGAACCAATGCTCTAATACCAATTATTGATTGATGAGAGTATAAATGGGATAACAAGATACTTGGGGGGGGGTGTTGAATCAGAATCTTAACACTTTCACTTTTCATTAATCTATTGATACATTCACCTGTTGTCTTCTGCATGTAAAACTTGTAAAAGTAAACTTGATGTAACATGTAAATCTAATCTATCACATGCATGAAAATAGCCACATAACACAATATTTGGTTACCTAGAAACCCTCCAAGGTGAAGGTAAAATGGGTGTAGGGATGACACCCACAAATCTTCACTACTACAGTAATAAAGTTGACCTATTAGGGTTATAATGTTTGACCATAATATATGATCTACCCTATGAGGGGTCTTCCTCGTTAAAAGTTTTTGAGACTATTAGGTCTCACCTTGTTAGAGGATTTAGCACTTACAACAAAGTAAGGACTCTATTAGGAGATTTACAAAGATCTATTAAGATCACTTTGTTAAGAGATTTGCCCTAGTTCAAGTTGACTAGAAATGATTCAATACCCAACTCTTAGTTTGTTGTATAAGCTTATTTTGAGTCTTCTCTTTACAAACTAATCCTCTCTTCAGATTTAATAAAGCTTTAATTCCCTTCACTACACTAATTAGGTCACGTGTTCTACTAGAGTTAACATAACACTTCTACTTGACTTCTGATCTGATCTTGATCCTTCGCTTTACCATTTGCATATTACTCCTCTCTTCATATTATCTGTCACACTATTCACATCTCTCTCTTCATATTGTATGTCACACTATTCACATATCTCTCTTCATACACACTAATCTAGGTTAAAATCGTCTCTATTTAAAGAGTTTTGTAAAGAGTTTTCTAGATGCTTCCAAATTTTGTCGCTTCATCTAAGTCATTGATCACAAAAAATAGGGATATGTGATCCACTTCATAAATGTGTAAAAATCTCTATAACAACCTTTACAAATATTAAATGTTCCTTTCATGTCGACTTGAAAATAGTTTACCTTAAAGTTTGTATAATTTCTAACTTGTATGTAAACTCTACATTGCTTGACACTTACTGTCTCTGATACTCAACATGTTGTTGGTGCTCAGTCTATATTGTGCTCAACACTTAGTAGGTGTTGAACTTGGCTTGTATTGAAAATACTTGATGACCACATACTTTCTTGGCTCCTATAGAGCTTGGTATATACAAGTTTATATACATGACTTAGCCTATATAGAGTACTTTGGTTGCAGTGATGATTTTCTAACTCTACCTAGTAAATGACTAAGTCTTTGGCACAAATAGACAATAATAGCTAAAGATACCAACAATGCCCATCATGTAGTGCTAATACCTTATTTCATCCCCTACCTCCCTCTCAAATTAATTCTTTTACAAAGGCATTTAATGAGCTTTCTAAATTATTTGGATTTCATATAGCTAGCCAAGGGATTGAGTAGATCGAAGACTAATGGTGCACCGGTTGTTAATGCATTCTTAATTTGATATTGATGATATTAATTAGTTTCTTTATTTATGGTTTTAAATTTTTTGCAACATCTATTGTGCTTGCATTAACATGGATGTGACATCATTCCCACCTCAAAAATAAGTCGTCCTCAACTATTTAAAAGGTCTCTTTTACTAATTTCCATAAACTCTGGGTTATTTGTCAACTACAACTAGCTCAATTCTCTTTAATTTTGTAAAATTGAAGAGAAATCATTTCACAAATTCAATTCAACTAGGCTCTTTTTCTAAATGACATCCACCATTTTAATTTATGTGTTGGTTTTTTAAAGAGATTTATGTATTATGCAATATGGATCACATATCAATGTTTCAACATTAGTTTAGTTCTAATTGAAGCAGGATCAATCAATCATTAAAGGAGATACTTAAGGTGCACACACTCTTTTTAGCATATTATTCATACAAATTCATGTTGTTCCAAGTACAATGCAATTTTATTTACAAGGACAATGAATTTAATAGATGCAAATTAATCTCCACTCTATGTAATGAAATAACTTGCATAATAGAAGAAATGATATGAAATATTATAAAAATACGTGATAATAACTGAGAGCAATGGGCCACTTCAAGGGGGCAACCTCCAAATATCTCTAATGAGAACACACTTTATCATATCATATTGAAATAAGACTCACAACCTCCTATATATACCTAATTATGATTAGGTTGAATAGAGACAACCCTACACAATACTTATGCCGACCTACCTACCTAAATAATACTATAATATGATAAGATAACTTAATTAAGGATTAAGATAGCCACAAGTTGACTATTCATAACCCTATATACACCAATATTAAGGGCATAACATGCCCTCTCTCTTGAAAGAAGCATTGTCCTCAATGCTAGCCAAGTGTGGATTCTTTTGAATGAACTCCTCATCCTCCCATGTTGCCTCTTCAACTAGTAAGTTCTTCCATTGGATGAGATATTGAGTCAGGGTTCTGTTCCTCAGCTTCTTCATGCATGTTTGAAGAATGCACTTTGGTTCCAAAATTATTCTGCCTTCTTCATCAAGTTCTAGTAGTATTGTTTGAGTAGGAATATTTTGCCCAATTACCTTCTTCAAACAAGGAACATGAAAAACTAGATGTATCTTTGGTGTTGGTGGCAACTCAAGCTTATAGGAAACACTAACAATCTTTTGCATGATTTGGTATGGTCCATAATATCTTGGAGATAACCTATTATTATTTTTTTGTTGCTTCATTGAGATTTGTTTATAAGGCTGCGATCTCAAGAAGACCCTGTCCCCAAATTCAAAATTTCTTTCACTGTGATGTTGGTCCACTTGTTGTTTCATTCAATTTTGTGTCATAGCTAAATTCTCCTTGAGTCCTAAAAGTACCTATTCTTGATGAAGCAAGTGGTCCTCTACTGCTTGAACTCTTGGTGACACCTTAATGATGATGTGATGGAAGGAAGATGATATCTATAAAGTGCCAAAAACAACTTGCAGGAGCTACGTTCTTTCAAGAAGAGGAGAATGATGCAGGAGCTTTTAGTGGCTTTCTAAGCAGGAGCTTTTAGCTTTTAATATTTTTCTTAGTTTTTAGAAAGTTGGTTTTTATTAATAACCTCAAAATATTAATTTCAATTTCGAATGTTAGTTGGCAGTTCATATTATCTCAGTTTTAGGAAGCTTCATGAAAAAAATCAGCTTTTTTCGAGTTGTTTTAAAAATTACCCAAAATGAAAAAAAATAGTTTTATGAAAAACTACCAAAAATGGTAATTTCAGATTTGTATTTAAAAATTGTATTTTCTCTCATTGTAGGGAAAGGAGCATTTGGAAGAATAATAAAGAAGAATTTGGAGTTCTAATATTTATTTTTGTGTTCTTTCTCTCTTATGTTTATGTTAATTATTTGAGGAATTTTGGTTGTATCACATAGATATCCTTCCAAACATTTATTAACAACCTTAGTTTTCCCATCTAATTGAGGATAATATGAAGAACTATGAGTGAATTGAGTACCCAAACATGAGAATAAATCTTTCCAAAAGTGAATAGTAAAGATAGGATCACGATCACTAACAATAACCTTAGGTGTACCATATATCTTTTGGATATTCTCTAAGAAAACTTTTGCCACTATACTTGCTCTAAAAGAATGTGATAATGTAATGAAATGTGCACATTTAGTGAGGCGATCAATTACTACCATGATGACATTATGACCTTTAGATTTGGGAAGCCCTGTGATGAAGTCCATGGATACTTCTTCCCAACATTGGCTAGGAATAGATACAAGCTACAAGAGACCATGTGTCTTAATTGTTTCCCCCTTATTTCTTTGACAAACCAAACATTCAACCATAAATTTTTGAACATCACCTTTTAGCCCTTCCCAAAAAAATCTTGCTTGACTTGATGATATGTCTTTCAAAAATCCTAAATGACCACCAATTGGGGACTCGTGTAGTTCTTTGAGAATCTTGTGTTTAAGAGTGGAATTCTTGTAGAGATGCAAGCACTATTTATACCAAATAATATTCCCTTCTAAACAAAACTTATTTGAACTACTAGGGTCACTTTTTATTTGTTGAATGAGATTAGTTGTTGCAACATCATTTTTCCACTCTTCTTTGGCTTCTGCCACCCATTTCTTGTAATATTGAAAGGGCACACAATAAGGCTTCATCTTTTTCATCTTTCTTGGAAAGTGCGTCGGCCACAATATTTTCCTTCCCTTTCTTGTATTCAATTTCAATCTCATATTCCAACATCTTAGTGACCCATTTTTGTTGCTCTTCTGAGGATAGTATTTGTTCCAAAAAATATTTTAGGCTATCATGATCTGTCTTAACCTTGAAGTGGCAACCCATTAAATAAGGCCTCCATTTTTTAACTACATGAAGGATTGCTAACATTTCCTTCTCATAAATAGGTTTGATTTTATTTTTACCTTTTAATTGATGACTCTAAAAAGCAATTGGTCAACCTTCTTGCATGAGAACTACTCCTATCCCATTTCTAGACACATCACATTCCATAATGAATTCCTTGATGAAGTCCAGAGTGACAAGCACTGGAGTTGTACACATAGCCTTCTTCAATTGCTCAAATGCTACATTAGCATATTCATTCCAATGAAAAGAATCCTTCTTCAATAGAGTAGTAAGGGGTGCTTCTATATGATCATAATTCTTCACAAATCTTCTATAGTACCCTGTCAATCCCAAGAAACCCCTCAACTTCTTAATGGTTTTTGGAATAGGCCATTCCATGATAGCCTTAATTTTGTTAGGGTCCACCTTTACTCCATGTGAAACTATGTGTCCCAAATACTCCACCTCCTTAAGACTAAAAGCACACTTGGATGACTTAGCATAGATTTGATGATCTTCAAGTAATTACAATGCTTGATCAACATGCTATAAATGTTCTTCCCAAGTCTTGCTATAACTTAATATATCATCAAAAAATACTAATGCAAACTTTCTCAAGAACTTCTTCAAAATTGAATTCATCAAACTTTGGAATGTTGATGGTGTATTGGTAAGACCAAATGGCATCACCAAAAATTCATAATGACCCTCATGAGTTCAAAATGTTGTCTTGCAAATATCTTCCTCCTTAATCTAAATTTGGTGATAATCCAATCTAATATCTAACTTCATAAAATACATAGCTCCATTTAATTCATCTAGAAGATCATCAATGATTGGAATAGGAAACTTATCTTTAATGGTGTACTTGTTGATCACTCTATAATTTGGACACATGCGCCAAGTTTCATCCTTCTTACACACCATCACAACAAGTGAGGAGTAAGCACTTTGGCTATGCTTGATAATTCCTGCATCTAGCATTTCCTCAATAATTTTTTCTATCTCATTTTTTTGTATGTGTGGGTACCTATAAGGCCTGATGTTTGGTGGCTAGCTCCTTGGAACTAGTTGTATGGCATGGTCATAATCCCTCTTAGGAGGAAGTCCTTTAGGCATATCTCTAAGAATCATTGAGTGATGATCAATTATTGCTTGTAGTTCTAGATGAGAAAGAGCATTAGATTGAGAGACTTCTAATGAACATAGTTGGGCCACAAATCCATCCACTCCTTTCTTTAGAAACTTTTACATTTGATGAGAGCTTACCATCTGTGATGATTTTACCTTCAATCCCCTTAGCTCCACTACCTTTCCTTTTGATTGAAGTCACATGAATAGTTCTTGGAAGCTCATCTCAATTTTTTCCAATGTAGTAAGCCATTGTACTCCCAAAACAATATCTTCTACACCCATGGATATCACATACATTGGGGTATCAATTTGATAGTTTCCCATGGATAATTTGATGCTGTGACACTTCCCCAAACAACTAACTATGCCCTTGTCTACAATCAAAACCTAAAACTTTAGGGATGGATATATAAAAAAAATTTAGAAGAGTTGCCAACTTTTTATTGATGAAATTATGAGTACTACTAGAGTCGATCAACACTGTTACTTTCTGCTTCTTTAAGAAATCCACTACCTTAAGAGTTTGTGGTGTACTAAAACTTGAAAGTGCATGACAAGAAATGATTGGTTGAGAATCATGTGATTCCTCACTTGACTCCATATCCTCCTCTAATATGGGATCATCCTCTTCTTCCTCACTTGGACCTTCAATAAAGAACAACTTATTTTTACTACATTTATGTCCTCCACTATATTTGCTATCAAAATTGAAACACAATCCTTTTTCTCTTTTCTCCTCAATTTGTTGTGTTGTCAACCTAGTAGGTTGAGGAAGATAAGGTGTTGAATAACCTTTTTCTCTTGTCACATTAGCCCCTTGCTTTCTAGGAATCAAGAACTTCTCCTCTACCCTGCATGCCAATATAAAAGAATCATTTACGAAGCTAGGACTAAACATGTGTACCTCATGTTGAATGTGATCCTTTAGACCACCCAAGAATAAATCATTCAAGTTCTCCTCTATAATTATATCCACTCTTAAGGATAGATTTTGGAATCTTTGAATATAATACTAAACTGATCCTATTTGTTGAAGCTTAGCAAGTTGGCTAAAGAAGTTTTCTGTCACACTATTACTATATTGTGCTTGGAGTTCTTTTGTAAAAAATGACCATGATACGATGAGACCTTTTTTCCTCCTATGAGTACAAAGCCAATGATTCTAAATGAATTGATCTGGCTCTAGATATAAGGAAGCCATTGTGACCTTTTGTCCATATGGGGTTTGATGTACCTCAAAAAAATTCTCCATTTGATTTATCCATGTTAGAGGATTCTTGCCATCAAGTTTGTGTGTGAAAAATTCTTAGATCCCATAGGAGTATTAAAATTTGTGTCATTATTAGTTGACTTGAAGGTTTCACCTTGATTGCTTGATAACTCCTTCCTTTTTTCATTCATGTAGGTGCTTAGCATGCTTCATATATCTGATATCTCCCCTTGTAGATCACACATATCCCTCTAAACCTCTTCCATGAACTTACTTATTTCCTCATTGGGATTACTATCCTCTAGTGTTTCCCAATCTTGATCAAAAGATTTCCCTAGTGTGGTAGCATTCTTTTTCCCTCTTGTTGGATGCCCTGTCATGATGGAAACCAATATTTTTGAAATAAATCACGTAAACAAAATATAATTTCTCTAATTTTTTAATTTATTTTTTACTAGGGCCAAGATACTCTTAGGAAAAATCCAAAAAAATAGCAAATTTGTTATCTTGAAAGCTAATTTTCCCAATTTTGTAATAAATTGCTTATTTTTGCTTCAATTTCTCCAAGCTTTGAAATGTAGGCTCCTCTACTATGTATTCAAAAACCCAATACAAGTTATACTCCAATTCGGAAGGAGGGAGAGATATGTAGATCTCAATAAATTGTGTAGAAATAGTAATTTTGCAATAGTTTCCTCAAATTTTCTCCAATTCCTCTAAATTTTGGACTATACCTTCTTTAATATATTTTTCAAAAAATCTTAAAAAATCTTTGAAAAAATCACTAAAATTTGAAAGTTATGCTCTTTCTAAAATCGCCCCAATGTTGAGAAAAAATCTTGCCTCAATGGTGCCAAGATCATGCTTTGATACCGCGTGTAATGAAATAACTTGCACAATAGAAGAAATAATATGAAATATTATATAAATACTTGATAATAACCAAGAGTAATAGGCCACTTCGAGGGGGCAACCTCCAAATATCTCCAATGAGAACACACTTCACCATATCATGTTGAAATAAGACTTACAACCTCTTATATATACCTAATTATGCCTAAGTTGAATAGACACAACCCTACATTACACCTAGGCTGACCTACCTACCAAAATAATACTATAATAATGATAACATAACTTAATTAAGGATTAAGACAGCCACAAGTTGACTATTCATAACCCTATATACACCAATATTAAGGGTGCAACACTCTACTTTTATGTTTTGTAGAGACCTCTTGCTTGTGCAAACTAATAATTACATAATTGAGTATTAAGATAGCTACAAATTACATAATTAGGTGCTACAACTTCTACCTTTATCAATTCATGTTCATTATCTTACCGAAATTATTCATAACTTTGGATAGACTACATGATACATACCACACATAACAAAGTTTCAAATTACATGAAAAACTTGATCATCAATCAAACTAATAAATAATTAAATGTCATTACTTTCTAGAGAAAACTTTTATATTCATTTATGATTCACATATCAAATTCCCATTTACACCCTCCCTAGGATGTTTTAAAACTAGCCAACTCAGAGGCATAAATTCATTTAAGAAAATGCATTTATTCCAAGAGTCCAACTTAGTCAAGATTATTAAGTAGTGTGAGATTATATCCTTAATCTAAAGTCAAGTGGGTTACATAGTCTCTAATGTTTAAGCCTAGTTGCTCTAATAGCACCATAGTGAATGAAGGAAATTAAAATTTATCACTTCTAAATTAAATGGAAGGTGATTGGATAAGTTGATGATTGATGTTTAAAGTTTATAAAAAAGTGAAAAAAAAACTAGTAGCAACTAAGGTGGTGTTGCTTCATATATCAGAGAAAGATAGTTCACTAAATATTTGTTTTCAAATGTATGGAGTTAAATTACTAATTAGTGAATAATGTTTGTCAAATAATTGATAATTTATAAATGAATATAGAACATATTCTTTTATATATAAATCTAATCTTATTTATAAATGAATATAGAACATTTTTCTTCATATGTATCTTATTTATTGAAATTTAACATGACAAGATGTTCAAATATAGGGACATATTCAGCGAATGATTTAGGATGGTAATTGTGGGGGGGGGGGTGTGGTGGGGTAGAAGAAGAATAATTTGAAAACTTTTTATGATGATATATAAAACCAATATCAAATTTGATGGTGACAGGCCAAAATAGTAGTTATAAGAACTTAACTTGTCCAAGGTCATTTTTATCATCATTATGATTGACTTTGAGAGGTCATAAGTTAGTTTGCACAACTGCTAGTTCCTCTTCCCTAATACACAACAAAAAATATATAATGAAATTTCATGCCTACAAAGAATAAGAAATATGACCTCTATAAGCACTATCTTGATTCATTTATGATGTTTTTTTTATGAGAAAAGAGTTGATATAAGTTGTAGATTAACATAACCTAGATTCCCAATCTACAAGCTTTTTTATTTAATTAATCTTCATCAACCTATGTGGAATTACATGTTTGTTAATAAGTAGGGTGACTCCCTATATACATTTAAGACTACTATATATTCGTTCTCAAATGTAAGGGTGTCTCCCAAGAAATTCTTTTTCATCCATTGACCTCAAGGTATTTTATAGACATTTTTTTGGATACAAGGTTGACTCACAAGTTTTAGAGTAAAGATTGACCTAGTTGTAACTACATATTGCTAGCATAGAAGCTTTTCTTCTATCCCTCACACACCCATTCAATTTAATGAAGTACATCTTTTCTCATACTTTTTCCTTCCTCCTTAATCAAACTACTGAGAATCAAATATATTTCAAATCCCAACCCAAAATCCTAACCGTTTTAGGCTTGGAGCACAAAAGTTGTATTTTCTTTCATTATGCATAAGACATGGTTGATTCAAACTTTTGATTGGGGAATTCATCCAACATATATGATTTACTCAATTGATTAGGAATGGTTCTAATAAATTTGCGTATGGGATTCTGGCATTACAATAAAAATAATGTAGGTTTCTCTCAAATCTTCTCACTTTACTATGTTAGTATATAAGACCATTTGTGTTGGATGGAAATATAATGTACCATATATGGATTTAGATACAAAAACTTCTTATTATTATTATTAGAAATCATATTTACAACTTGACTATTGTCACCTTATATAATCAAGGGATATCTGAAACTATTTTCCCCAATATATGCGAAACCCTCTATCGTTGCCGAACACCATGTAGTCATAATTTTTGATGTTTGTTTTATTTCTGAATAGAAGATGCATTTAGTTTTCATATCTAATAATTTGCATTTGTTTAAAGACTTTGAAAGCCTTTTTCAACAAAATCCATTTTGGGTTTATCTACAGCTGTGTTGTTCCTTGAAACCAGGCCCAAAATTTGATGTTCACCCCTGCGTGTCATATGATTTATATACGACGGTTTGGCAAAAATCTAGATTCACTAAAATAATTAAAATTTATATATTCACTTTTAAAAAAGATTCTTAATTTATATTGAATATAAAATAAACAAAATAGAAACATATGCATTACAAATTTAGAAACATTTATTTTGAAATATCTAAATAAGTTTGTATTTTCATAAATATTTTAATATAATACTATTATAAAGTAAGATATTATATTGTTTATAAATAAATTTACAGATTAATAATATTTTAAACTATCATATTGACCGTTTTCTAAAAATACTGCATGTCAATCTATACGGTTCAAAAGCGTATACGGCAATAAAATTCCAGGCCTGCTGGAAACCACAATTTTAAGAATCATAAACGTATGAAGTTCAGGTTTCCTTCTATCACTTGCAGTTGCCTTTGGTTTATTTAACTCCACCAATCAATTTATTGCACATTCCATGTACTTTTCTTGTTTCTTCTAAATCTTTTTCAATCGGAGCAATGAAAGCTATACAAAAACCTCTTTTGAGCAACTCCTCCAGTTGGCCCGCTCATTCTTGTGAGATTAAAGGTTTTCTCAATGGCTTTGTGGAGCTCATCTCTTTCGTTTGGTTACACCACGTTCGATATTTTCAAAGCATTTCTCCATCATTTACTTTTCCAAATATTATCCACATGATCCAAATGAACGAGGTAGCGAGTTGTTGTTGGGTAAGGCAACTCTTGGAATACAATTTGGGCTCTAAAATTCCATGAGACCTCATTTCGTTGAGCCATTTTGTTAAACAGATTGCACACCTTAACCCTTTCTGTGAATTATTTGATTTGTGGATCTCCATACCATGTTCAAAAGCACCAAGTTCAGCACGAGCTGGAAGTATGCTACTAGTGGATGCTAAAATAAGATTTGAATAACTGACTCCTAGCTAACCACTGCGCAATACTAAAATTTCCAAGAAGACTACAAATCATTGTCCCGGGCCATAAATTGCATAATTTCATGCTTCAAACATAGATTGGTTTTGATGAAAACCCATTCACATTGATTAGTTATTGTATCATTTAAACATGAATAGTGAATATGTTCAATGACATTTGAGTTCCAATAAATTGCTTGAATCAACATACTGTACTTGTAACATTTATTATATATTTTACTTTTGTTGAAAATTTGCAATGTGACTTTCTAGACTTAATGCATGTTGTTAGATTGCATATAAATATACTAACATACATAAATGGAGTTTCTGTAGAGGCATAACAAATAAATTCAATCATTTCTCTTAAATCTAACTTTAGTAGGGATCAATAGGGTGTACATCGAAGGTGTTTCCATGGCAATAGTTAATGTGTGCATTAAAAGATATATGCACAATAGGAATGTGATGGAGTGCACACGAATTCATTATGCCCCAAAGATTTTATTGACTCCCATAAGCAGCTGGATGTGTTGATAAAAGAAGAAGTTTTAGCTACACAATAGGAATGGATGGAGTGCACACGGATTCCTTAAGCTCCAAAGATTTTATTGACTCCCATAAGCAGCTGGATGTGTTGATAAAAGAAAAAGTTTTAGCTACACAATAGGAATGGATGGAGTGCACATGGATTCATTATGCCCCAAAGATTTTATTGACTCCCATAAGCAGCTAGATGTGTTGATAAAAGAAGTTCTAGCTACACAATAGGAATGGAGTATCAGATTATGGCTGACTCCATGTTGGGGAAGTAACTCAGCATTCAGATTTTCTCATCAAGACTATGAATTATAAAGAAAATGTGATAAATAATGTGTGAACATCCAAATTCTGTATTACCTTATCAGTGCATATAGGCACAATGCATTCAACAAGCTATTTGGAGGGATTATTAATTGTGATCACATAGATGATGCATGCCTATGTGTGGGCCATGAAGTCAGGCAAGAGGATTTTGTGCCAAACAGTGGTATTGACAGAATATATTAAATCCTGAGCTGTTGGTTGGTTATTGACAGTTCTTATTAACATTGATGAATTGATCTTCTTTCATATCTGGCTAATCTTGTAGCATTTATTTCTATCTTGTAAAGCAACAAGGAAGCAGGATTTTCTTACTAGTTCTTTCCGTGTGGAGTTATCGAACTAGCTATTATTACTATTAACTATCAATGGCCTCGTCTATTTTTTGACTTAAAAATAAAAAATTTTACTAGAAAATAGTCTATAACAGAGTTTCGAGAATCACCATGAAATCGCTTGAATCGCTAGTTTGGCAATTCGATTCAACTTGGGCAATTTTTTATGAGTTCTGAATTGGATCAGCTGATTTTTTTTCATAAATTTCTTGAATCACCAATTCATGCGATTCATGGAAAAAATTGCCTGAATCAACATTTGGTTTTTGCTGGAGATCGTACATTTCATACGCAATTGCAAAGAAAATTTCTCATCTCTGAATTTTATCGTTATATATGCTCCCATTGAGGGTTTATTTGCTGAAAATTTGCTTTTGAAACATCTGCATATTCAAGCATCTATTCAGTATTTCAGTGTTGTGGTATTAAGCAATTCTCGGCTATTATTTTGGAGGATTGAGGTGCATATTCGAAGGGCAAAATTATCCTACAGGGCTGTAATTAATAGCATCCAGACTGGGTGTTTAAATCTACATTATGGACATGGTTGTTGACTATTGTTGGGGCACTTAATCATCTGTAGTTGCACACCATAGTTCTGAGAATCACCTGAAAATCGCCTGAATTGCCAGTTGGTGATTCAATTCAAGCTAGGCAATTTTTTTGGAGCCGTGAATTGGCATGGCCGATTTTTTGTCATGAATCGCCTGAATTGGATTCATGGCAAAAATCGCTTGAATTGGCAACAAAAATTGGTACAATGGAATTTTGTCAAGCAGTTCACACGCTTTGTGCTCCCTGTTATATTAATACTCAGAGCAACCCTCAAATTTGAAACACTAAATTCATTGCAGGCATGAATAACCAATCTCTAAAACAATGTAATGTCCATATGTACCAGAGATGGGAGTGTGAAATGTTGAAGATGATTCCCCAACGCAGGTTACACCAACTTCATTGTTGATATAGGTATCCAATCTTCTCACTCTGTGTGATGACTTTGAGCTAGAGATAAGTGTGGGTCATTCCATATGTTCACCGAGACTTCTAGCTTTTCCAGTAAATGCTTGGAGACTGTCATATATAGATGAACATTATATCAAACAAATACCATACACGTGCCCCTGTATTGAGGATGTACGTGTCTTCATGGAATTCGGCCAATGGAAAATGATTCCCCAATGCAGGGAACACCAACTTCATTATTGATACAGGTATCCAATCTTCTCACTCTATGTGATGACTTCGAGCTAGAGACAATTATGGGTCATTCCATATGTTCACCAAGACTTCCAACTTTTCCAGCAAATTCTTGGAGACTGTCATATACAGATGAACATTATATCAAACAAATACCATACACGTGCCCCTGTATTGAGGATGTATGTGTCTTCATGGAATTCGGCCAATGGAAAAGGAATCTTATATATCTGTGGTTTGTATTTCTCCTTTTTAAGATGGTGTTTCCCCCATTTCAGAGCCTACAACAAGCATTTGATTTCCCTCCTTTGAATGGCGCTTTCCAAATGGATTATGTCAAACAGTTGGCAGGATCATGAATCACCATGCAGATATGATCATCTATGTTTTCACCAGGTTACTTTGAGCAATGATATCCTATCAGAGATGTTACTTTGAGCCTGGTGTCTTATGGATCTTTATCTTACATTCTATGATTTGAATCATTATGATCATATGATTTCTATTTACTTCAGCTACAACCTACAATTTACATTTTACGTAGTTATGTATGTGATGGATTTATCATTTACGTTCCATGTTTATGTATGTTAACTTCTATTTGATGATGTTATAATGTGTTTAAGTTATATTCAATAAAGGGTGCATGAAATAAGTTTTAAATTGTTAAAATTTCTAAATTTAAAAGGTTATTTAAATTTGCCAATTCATAGCTGATTCATGACCAATTCACGATTCGATTCGGCCTTGCCAATTCCGATTCGAGTTACTTTGTTGCACACCATTACTCTTCTACCCGTGGCGTAATTCATTTGAGTTTTGGGCAGCTATAATGTGAGGACTGTGTGCCATTTCTTGGGTGCCTACCTTCTGTCTGATATATGCACTCTAGCGTAGGATATTTTTGCATCGTTGTGAGAGCTGCATGTAATCTGCAACAGGATTTGGGGTCCGTCTATTATCTGAAACCAGATTTATGAGAATCACATGAAATTTCCTGAATCACCTAAATGTTAACTTTTATTTGATGATGTTATAATGTGTATAAGTTATATTCAATAAAGGGTGCATGAAATAAGTTTTAAATTGTTAAAATCTCTATATTTAAAGGGTTTTTTAATATTCATAGCCGATTCATGGCCGATTCACAATTCGATTTGGCCTTCCTGATTTCAATCTGATTCTGATTCTCATTACTTTGGTCTATAATTTGAACCTACCTAAAACCACTCAGACTTGTAAAAACACCTTTTCTTTCGAACCAGAGATTCCCAAATTCATCAGTCTATTACCATAAAGGGTTGGTAGCATGCTATGAATCTCTAAAGGAAGATGTGTCTAGAAGAAAAAGAGACTCAACTCCAGAATTTTATGTCTAAAAAGGATTTTTCTCTGTTTAAGAGGAATAGATGGAACCTCAGTACATCAGTATTCATGACAATAGTATCTCTTCATCAATTCACCAACGGAATAGTCCTTTTGAACATGTTTGTCGAAAACTCCTCAGTCTACTATGAAGTTTTGGCTGAGTGGTTCCTGCAAATCAATGTAGAAGTGAAGTCTCAGATATTTTGATGACTTGTAAGCTAGAAGTGAAGCCTCAGCCAAAAGGTGGTTAAAAAGAGGAAGACCTACTGTGTCTATAGTGGAAAACTTGACCATGAAAATATGAGGTGGTTAAAAAGAGGAAGACCTACTCTGTCTATAGTGGAAAACTTGACTATGACAATAAATATGCTAAGCCAAGAACCAAGATCAGGAACATGTTGTTAAGGAGATTAGTGGCAACAAGTTTCTAATATATATACCCCTATTGTAAATCGTCACAAACTATAAAAAATGTCACAAGTGCATGCTAGTTAGGTGTGGTGAAAAATTCATTCAATATTTTGTCGAACACTTCTAAGTCTACTATGAAATATTAGTTTGAGAATTATCGTGGGCATGCCAATGGGTAAATTCAAGAAGGTGTGGAAGGTTGTGGAGTGGGTACTACTCTGTCTCTCATCACTTCTCTGCTCTTTTCTACCCTCCTCTGATGATCATGGTGATTATGCACATGATTCCAGAGTCAATTTTGGCTTGAGGTTGCCTCTCCACTACTATCACCATGATAAATTGACTCCAAATTGCTCTAAAATAATAAGGGAAAGTGGTAATAGTAACATAACTATTTCAAGGGAGCTTCACGATGCAATTGAGGGATTAAAAAATGGGAGCAGTTCTCAAGAGTTTGAGAAATGGCAGAGTTTGGCGATGCCCACCAAGATTCATCTCCACGGGTAATAAGAAGCAATTGCTTTGGAAACGATAGGGGAGAGCAACAATAGTAACAGGTCTATTTTAGGGGGCTTCCTGATAAATTGATAGATTAAACAATGGAAGCTATTACCAAGAGTTTGAACAAATGATAGAGTTATTTAATACCCACAAAATTAAAGAAGAAGGTGAGCTGGAAAGTAAGCTTTCAAAGTTTGTAAATGCCACCCAATATTCGCCCCCATCATTGATATAGGACAAGAAAAAGGCAAAGCAACGACAAGATCTAGAAGTAGGCCAATGGCAACAAGTTTGTAGTCAAAGGTTTGGGCTATATTAATTTGAATTGTCACAAACTATAATAAATGTCACAATTTCTAGCTAGGTATAGGGAGAAAGCCAAGGCCCATCTCATCTTCATGCTCTCGTCAAAAAAAATTAAAGATCTCATTGAAAGAAATATGATCAAATTCAAAGAAATCAGGACCCTTGGGACCTATTCCAAACATGTTGGAAGATTCTATAGAACATTTTAGGCAAACAAGTTCTAAACCTTTGGCAAATGAGGTTGCAAGCATCTTTAAAACATATCTTTTACAGCCCCATAACTGCAGGTAAGTATCTGCTGCTAGGTTCATGCCTATTTTTGTCTCTATTGTTTATACTATGACTGTTAATTTTTAGTTGTATTTTTTTAAGTTCTTGCAAAACCTACCAAGCACAGCCACTTCAATGATCTCAAGCCACAAAAAATCTTAATAACTACAATTTTTTTAAATTTCAGTCGCATCAATTTTTAAAACTTGACCAAAATTCTATAATTATCAGTCAAACATTTTTTTAAACTTGACCAAAATCTTGTAATTATCAGTCAAACATATGGCAACATGATAATCTGAATAGAATGTTACTTGACATTATTTCTTACCATAAGAATAACATGTAAGAAGAATTACCTGGACTTTTTGGCTCTCTTTCTTCCTCTTCCTCTATCTCTTCAATCTTGCTCTGCCACTTTCACTGCCCTGCTTCTTTCTCTGCCACCACATAATTCAAATCTCGCTCTGCCTCTTTCCCTGCCCTGCTTCTTCCTCTGCCACGACATAATTTTAAATTAAAAAATATAATAAAATTTCTCTAATTTAACACAAAATTCAAAAAAATAAAAAAATAAAAATTATCGACACTTTTAAATTTGTGATGTGATTCAACCTTACTATCATTGTCTCTGTTTCTGAATGGCTCGATGACCCAGTCTAATAGTAATCATTCAGATGATACTAGTTATGCACAATAAAAACATTAGTTTTATCTAAAAGATACATTTAAAAACCATTTCAATTCATCTCACAATCTTACAAAAGCTCTTCCCAAAGCTCTTCCCACTTGCAGACAAATGAACATGTTAAGCTAAAAAGTCTAAATAAGTTAGACTAAAACATTAATAAAATAGAATTTATCTTTAAGAACACTATGGGCGAGTCAGAACTATAATTCTCTTCATTACAAATAAATATAGTTCTCTTTGTTACAAATAAAATGTTTAAATTAAGAGTCAAAGTCTATTTTTTTTCACCATCGTATTAATTTTACAATAAAAGAATAATGAACGATAGTAGCATTCGACTGATATATTAGTGGCAATAATGCATGCGAATGTATGACAATTTGAGTGTTCAGAAAAGAAGGAAGGCAATCGCGAGATTAGCAATTCCCAGTGTAGAAACAAACTCTACTTTTAGCGTTGATGACAAAAATAAATTACCTTTTTAGCTTAAATTCAGATTCGTTCGATGATTTTATCCATTTATACTCAATACCCATATGTAGTTGATATCAGTACATAGCTTCTAGTTGGGCAAAACAACTTACCATCATAGCTGAAGTAATAAACATCACCAAAGGGATGCAAGATCACCATCTGCATAGCATGGAAGCAATTTCCCCACTGTCTCATTTTCTATTTTAGTTTCAAAAATGTGGAATTGGGTCATGCTGTAGTTCAATAATTATGTATATTGCTCTTCTAGTTGGCTCCCCTCTTAATCCTACCATGGAGAGCTTACCAATATTGGCAGAATTTAGTGGGATAATTGGGATGGCAATAAAGGTTTACCTTCCTCCTCATGATACCATTGTATTCAACCAAAAACAAAATTGAATTGAGCCTAATGAACACTAGAACACAGGTAGTATGTATGATTTCTATAATGCCAAGTGGCAATCCTTATCCTAACAGAGCACAATAGGAATTCAAACATTCATTGGCATTATATCTATTCACCCTTCAATGAAGAGACTGAGCTCAACTTTAACGATACTTCAATCTCTAGATTAAATATAGGGAAGAGATCATAGAATTGGTTTCCTGTGCTCTTCCATCCCAAATGGCCACACACTTCTTGCAACTTCTTCAAAATACTAAAGATGGTCATGGAGAAAAGACTAAATCAATTCCTCCTCAGATGCATCTAGTACTCACTTTTCCCAAGCCTTCAGTTCAGACTGTCTCCATTCAGAATGTAAATGCAGGATCACCAACTCAAAATGTTTAAAAAACCTAGCATACGGTTGCCCAGAAATTTCTTCAACACAAATTGCTAATGGGAAAGTAGATAATTGAGTTGAATTGGGGATTCAAAATAGTAGAATAGCAACTTGAACATTCATCTTCGTATGCAAACTTATGGCAGAGTGGGGTATTGGATTGCAGTAATTGTAACGTGTAATATCTTGAATTCACATAACATTTTCAATCAAGTAGAACAATCCTAAATTTCCATAACATTTTCAATCAACTAGAACAATAAAAAATTCCCATAACATTCGATGGGCTGTTTTCAAAGTACTTATTTTTCTTGAATTAATTGTGTATTTTGTTGAATCAATGTTCTCAATTATAATTCAGTAGTCTACTACTAGATTAAGGTTGTTTATTGAATTAATTGAATAAATTTTTGAATTTAATGATCTATCACCAGCAAAATGATAGTGATGGTCTCAATCATATACAATTGATTTTAGAAACAATCTTTATATTTTGCCTTGTCTATGAAAACAAATGATATTGCATAGATGTGAATCTTAATATAATAAATTACAATAATATGAAAAAACATACATCCAAATCAAAAAAGTACTTGCCTTCTACCATCAATTCTTACAATATAAATGTATGAAAGAGAGAATTTATGAATGTATGGCTATATCATCCTCAGAATCATTGAGGATCCAATCTATCAGAATCATTGAGGTCTCCAATCTTGTTGGAAAATTTTTCATTATTATATATTATCATCTCCATCATCTTATTCTACTAATATAATAAAACCTTCTAACTAAAATACATAGAATTTAATTGCATAAATTATGACCAGCAGGAGGACAAATTCTCAGCTTATAAAAACAAGAATTGGAAACAGACAAGTTTCTGACAAATATGGAATACATTCGAGCATGACCCCGAAAAATATAGACTGTAGTCTTACTTTACCTGGTTTTAAGAAAAGAGTCCTCACCTGAGCAATTTTGCATATGATAATAATGCCCACGTTTTCCCCAAGAGAGTACAGGAGGAAGACCTGAAGCTATAGAAATCATTACACAACACATTAGAGAAGACTCAAACGTGCCTAATATATGGTGATCCTTAGTAGTGTACTTCTAAAGCCTTCAACAACAAAATAGAGTAAGTTATTATCCTTTTATCAAATGTCAACATTTGTCAAAATAGAAAACACACTCACATCTTATCGAATATAGATAAAAAATTTATTAAAAGCTTTTTGATTCACTGATTTGAAACTGAAAATTTACACAGAATTCTGTAAAAAACAATCAATCATAGAATTTTTTTCCTTAACAATTTGACACAGTGAGTAGAATGGTTTGATACGGTACATGTTCAGATCAATCCCAAAGACCATGGAAAATTTCTCCTTCCAGGGACCCAAATTACCTTCAGTGAAAGAATGTTTTTAATCTAATATATTTTCTTAAATTCTTTAAAAAAGTCATCATCACAAAGTAGACAGCTTCTTGAAAATAGACATTTCAAGCACAAATGGGTTTTATAGATAATGAAAATATCTTTATCATTGAGCCTTTGAGGTCATATTTGATCATTCTTTTCTAACACAACTTTAATGATTTCTAGCCAAGATCGGCCATGCTGCATACCTTAAATCTAGCTTGGTATTATTGGATTGCAAAACTATTCATTTCTTTTTTATAGGGTTTTATAAGGTGTTAAATGAAGGTAAATTTCTTCAAACAGCTTATGTTTTTGTGTCTCTTGAATAGAACAGAACATAGAGGCAGCAGTACTAAAATTGATTAAATTGACAAAGATATGTCCTCTTTTTTAATGTCTATCTATAACTTCATCTCCAATACTGTCCTTTTATCATTCATAAGTACTATTACTATTTCAGATAGAAAACTTTCCTTCAAACATTTAAGATTTTTGTTCATGAATAATATTGACATTTGATTATATCGGTGCTCCATAAATGCATATTGCAAGTGGTCCAAATGACATTGCAAATTTATTCGTTGCTTCCTTTTTATGTTATTTTAATAACAATCTCTTCACTGACCTCAAAGATCAGGTTTGATATATTTTTAAATTAGGAGTTAGACAAATGACTAGTACCATTCATATAAGGTATTACACTTCATTGGAGCTTTCTCTAATAACTTGTATTAGGTAAGCTGGATGACTATTTCAGCTTTCTAAATTTTTTCTATCATAAAATTAGTACAAGTATTTTTATTTAAATGATAGTATATGCAAGGTTGAATGGTCTTGATATACAACTTGAATCCATGAACTGAAGCCAAAGGAACTGCTGGAATTGGTTTATTTTATGACAATAAGGTTCCTTGCAGTCCATGTTTTTACTCAATACTAACCCTGAAAACTTACCCATCTCCGAGTCATCGTCACAAACAACAAATAAATGTCACAAGTGCATTCTAGATAAGTATGGTGAAAACTTCTCACATTTTATAGTAAAGAGAGAGGTTTTAGTTTGAGAAAAATCCTGCTGTCTATCATCATTGTCTTCCCTCTGACGATCATGGTGATTGCACACATAATTCTAAAATCAATTTTGGCTTGAGGTTGCCTTCCCGCTACAATCACCATGATAAATTGACTCATAATTGCTCTAGAATAACAGGGGAAAGCAGTGCATGTAACAGAACTATTTCAAGGGAGATTGGATGATGAAATTTAGTCATGTCACCAAAATTCATTTCCACCAGTGACATAGTTAAAAAAGAAGGAACTGTTTTGTTAGAAAACAGGGGAGAGCAACAATAGAAACAAGACTATTTCTGGGGAGCTCCCGGATGGAATTAGTGGAATAATATATGGAAATAGCTACCAAGAGTTTGAGCGACACATTTTTTTTAATAACCCACAAAATTCCTCCAATGTGGTAGAGCTAAGGGAAGAAGCAGTTGCTCTGGAAAGTAATCTTCCAAAGTTTGTAAATGCCACCCAAATTAATTAGTAAGAAACAGTTAAAAGATAATTTGGTTAAAAGAACAGTAAAAAGAACAGTTAATTAGTAATAGCAACCAGCAGATAATAGTATTTCGTTAATTAGTAATACTGATCAGAGAAAGCAGAGATAATTTGGTTAATTAGTAATACTGATAGTATTTGGTTCTATTTATGCCCTTTATCATTCATGAAGTGGGCATTTCAAAACATGCAATCACAAAGCCCTTAGAAGAGGCAAGATACTAACAAGAAGGGGATAAATGGTGAAATCCCATCTAAAATAAGTCAGCTAATTGCATGCTATTTGGAATTGATTAAAGAGGCTAAGTGGTATTGAAATTTGACATTTAGAATGGTAATTATGGTTTGCTTGAACAAATTAGCAGAATCAGATTTCCACAATCCATTAGTATGTGAGCAATGTTTCTGGATTAGATTGTGTGAGTTTTTTTAGCATCAATGTTTCGGATCATACTACATGATCCATCATCAGGACAAGAGAACATCAGAATATGGAATGAGCAGACCAGGACATCAACAAGCAGTCCTAAAAGGAGAGGGGGGGGGGGGGAAAGGGCACAAAAACCAAGGGGACCAAAAATAAAGACATAACCACCAAGAGAACCGGTACGGAATAACCAATCATATGAAAAAATGCAGATAATGAGCATAGATGTAAAGGAATTATTAATATGCAATAAGAAATGATAAAAAATAAATAACTCAATAAAACTTAAAAAATAAATAAATAAGTAGATAAATAAAACATTAAGAAATTAAGGATCCGCGTGAGAAAGGGAGGAAGCACACGAATATGAGAAAGAATAAAAAACTAAGAGGTTGAAAATGCAAAAATTAGGACTTATAAAAAATTAAGTATTAGATAAATAAAAAAAGGCTCAAACCCTAACATAAATAAATAAAAGAACAAAAATTAATAAATAAAAGCATGAGCAAAAAATTAAGAACTTATATACAACTAAATCTAAAAAATCGAACAAGCCAAAAAAATATTTTTTTAAACCCCAAGAGAAAGAACAAGAGGAGAAATATTAGAAAAATATTTTTTTGGCTTGTTCGATTTTTTAGATTTAGTTGTATATAAGTTCTTAATTTTTTGCTCATCCTTTTATTTATTAATTTTTGTTCTTTTATTTATTTATGTTAGGGTTTGAGCCTTTTTTTATTTATCTAATACTTAATTTTTTATAAGTCCTAATTTTTGCATTTTCAACCTCTTAGTTTTTTATTCTTTCTCATATTCGTGTGCTTCCTCCCTTTCTCACGCGGATCCTTAATTTCTTAATGTTTTATTTATCTACTTATTTATTTATTTTTTAAGTTTTATTGAGTTATTTATTTTTTATCATTTCTTATTGCATATTAATAATTCCTTTACATCTATGCTCATTATCTGCATTTTTTCATATGATTGGTTATTCCGTACCGGTTCTCTTGGTGGTTATGTCTTTATTTTTGGTCCCCTTGGTTTTTGTGCCCTTTCCCCCCCCCCCTCTCCTTTTAGGACTGCTTGTTGATGTCCTGGTCTGCTCATTCCATATTCTGATGTTCTCTTGTCCTGATGATGGATCATGTAGTATGATCCGAAACGTTGATGCTAAAAAAACTCACACAATCTAATCCAGAAACATTGCTCACAAATTAGCAGAAGTCCATTGTTTCTGTAAAAATGGAAAAAATCAGAAATAGAAGAAATGGGGAAGGAAAAACTGACATGGAATTTTGGTTCCTTTCATGCCATACACCTCAGCATATTTGAAAATTTTCAATCCCTGTTTCTCTCAATTCCTCCCCGGTGGTTTTGGCATTCAATCCAAAGTGGCATTGATTACTGAGGAGGAAGAAATAGAATTTGCAATACAACTCCTCCATCCTCCTTCACTTTCTCTGCACAAGACAAAGACAATGGCACTTTAAGGATAGTCATGCTTCATGAAAAATTTCCTACATAAATTCGTTCCCTCAGTTTACCATATTCTAAAAAGAGGCTATAGCTTACAGTTGAAGGAGTGCTTACATCTAATTTTAGTTCATTTATATTCAAAGTGGCAATGCAATAAACAAGGGAATGCAGCCATAAAATCATACTAAGCAAAGAAATCTAAGCCATCAGATGCATATCCATACCAGATCTCTTGCCAAACCCACCAAACCCACCAAGCACACCCACTTCAATGATTTTAGGCCACGGATAATCCTGATAACTACAAATTTCTTTAGTTATCAGTCACAAAATTTCTTAAAACTTGACCAAATTCTTTTAATTGCTAGTTAAACATATCCCAACATTATAACTTGAAAATTCCCATTATTTCTTGCCATAAGAATAACCTGTAAGAGGAATTGCTTGAATTTTTTTTTGGCCCTCTTTCATCCTCTTCTTTGTCTCTTTCTCTGTATCAAAACAATTAAACATCAAATGCATGCCCATATCATATCTCCATTTTTTAAGTTCTTGACAAACCCACCAAACAAACCCATTTCAATAATTTTCGGCCACAGACAATCCTGATAAGTACAAATTCCTTTAGTTATCAGCCACAACATTTTAAACTTACACAATTCTTTCTATTGTCAATTGAGAATATAAAATGATAATCTGAATATTATGTTGCTACCGATTAGTTCTTTGCATAAGTATAACCTGGAAGAAGTATCACGTGAATTTTTCTGCCCTCTTTATTCCTCTCCCCTACTTCTTCCTCTGCCCGTTGTGGAAGCAGATAAAAAAATCCACACAAACACCATAAAGACTGAAAAAATCTGATAAAAAACTCGACGAGGAAGACATTCAACTGTCCATATATATCTTTATCCCTCCTCCGTGCAACGGCTATTTTGGTTTCAAAGTGTTAGATGTTTAAATTCTTTTTACCATTGCAGTTTAGTTTCAGATAATTTAAAAACACTTCCTCCGGGCTATTCGTTCGTTTCGATTATAAATCAATATTAAATTTAAATGATTAATGGTTTTGTTTAATATTTAATTTTTTTGGTTGACATTTAATATTTTTTATGGAGGTTTAAAAAGTTCTATTATTGTACTTGCTAACTAGTCAATTAATTCTTACCAATCAAGTCACTTAATTTTTTTTAAGACTTTATTTTTTAAGTTTGAAAAATAATAATAGTTTTTGTAAAGTTTATATTTTTCGGACTTTCTCCGTACTCAAATTTTTTCGCCTTTACACGAGCATGATGTTATTTACATTTAAAAAAAAAATTAATTATGAAAAATAATGTATGTCAATATTTATTTTTTATATTAATTTCAATTGTTTGTTCTTTACTTTGAGATACATTTTTTTGCTAATTTTTTTTTGCAAAAACTAATTTTTTTAATATTTTATAAAAAAATTGACTTAATTAAAACAAAAACTAAATTAATTTACAATGCATGTGTAATATATTCATATTTTTATTTTAATTATAATTATATTAAAACAATAAAAAGAGTGATTATTTTTCTCATTCTATTTTCTATTTTTATTATAATGAAATTCTTCTTCTTATTTTTTAATATTTATAATTAAAGATATATTTATAATTTTGAAGATTTTATTCATATTCTAATTACTACTATTGGTTGTAAAAAAAAAATTGTGATATTTCATATTATATTTTCTCACTATTGAATTGTATATCATATTATATTATTATATTATTTTGATTACTATATAATTATAATTAATTACTAAATTTAAATGGCAAGTACTAGCCACTATGTGACATTTGTTTATGTTATCAATTAATTTTACTTTATATTACAATTTTTTAAATATTTAATCATAGGTGTTATTAAAAAAATATAAAAACCTTTTTTTACAAGAAATCTTGTTTGTAAATTTTTTTTATTATTTAATAAAGTAAGTATTTATTATTCAATAGAATTGTTAAAATAAATTTTGTATTTATTGCATATTCTTCATTTTACACTAGAAATATAATATTTGATAATTTTTGTAATTTATATAAATTATAATTATTATTTATTATGTTAAAATTTACAAAATTATATCATTTCTCATTTGCTTTTGAGTTCATTTTGAAAATTTCTATATCTTGTCACTTCCAAATAATTATTTTGAGCCAACATGACACATGTTTATATAATATGTGGATTTATCATAGTATTTAAAGACATTCAAATTTTCATTAATTTAAATGTAGTATGAGTAACCTTAAACAATTAGAACTTGTGGCGATTTTCAAAGGGGCAAATAATCAAGTCAAACATATCTATATTCAAATCACATGCATGTTTTTGAATGTGTGTCTTTGACAATTATCCTCATTGTTTACTCACCCTAATAAATGATTAACCTAGGATGACATATTCCCTATTGTAAAAACTAGAGTGATCCTATAAAATAAAGTATGGATATTGTTAGAAAAGAGAAAAAAAAACTTGTAGATAAAAATAAATATATAAAGATGTCAATAAAATGACATCCTCATCATTCACAATTGCAAAAGGAAAGATTTATACAAATAGAACAAACACATGACTATAATTAATGCATAAGATGTTGGAATGGAACTAAAAGAGACAAAGTGAGTTAAACTAAAACTCTCTTTTGTTATTGTAAGAATTTGTCCAAGGTAGAGTGTGAAATGTCAAGATCGAGAAGCTTAATTGATAACAAAAGAGAGATAGGCAAGATTGTAAAGTTTCTTACCAGATTTCAGATTCGATGCTGACTAATTGATGTTGGAGTATCCTAGGTGTAAGGGCAATCTTGCATTACCCAAAAATACTTTCTTTTCAATCTTTTCTATTGTAATAAGGACTAGTAGACAAGGGGGTTACTATTTCTGGGAACTTGCAATTTTTAGTAAGTTTGTCATACGAGCTTGGAATGTTGTCATTTTATATATGTAAGGTTCATTTTAGAATTATAAGTCTACCATAAAAATATCGTTGCTCCAGCTTAAGTATTAGAAAAGTTATTGCAGATTTTTGGTGGAAAAATTTGTAGAAAAATCTTCAGACTTACTGTTGGAGGCCTTAGATTGCTTGGATGAGGTTTGAAAACTTGATGGAAGGGCGCTAACATGGTTCTGAGCCTGTGGATTAGAAGCTAGTGCTTTTGAAAAGTGGTTATAATAGTTAATCCGTTAGCATTTTTGAAAAGTGGTTATAATAGCCAATCGGAGCAACGGTTCGAGAGTTATGACCTTTTGAAGTTGGGATACCCAAAATTTCTAACATAATTTGTCAAAGATTTATTTGGCCAACTCTATATGTATTGTTAGGGTCTATTGGCCCTAGGTATTAAGTTTGAGCATCTAAAACCTTCCCAAGTGCCATAAAATTGCCTATTTAAGAAAGGCTCAAACTTTATCTAGGATAGCTCTAAGTGGTAGTTCGCACCATAGTCTTATAGATTACTGTAATGAAGGCACCCATGTGGGTTAGCATATTGTACTTGTGAATTCTGTAATTCTACATTTGCAACAATAATAAGAAGTCCATATTTTATTCTCACATTTCTTATTTTTTCTTTGTTTCTGTTATGGGTTTATGGTATTAAGGGGAGCACCCTTCATCAAGTGGTATCAATGCTAGAGTTCTTGAGTGTGTGGATAGATTGCCGACTATGAGGTAGTTTGCATTAGGATTGTGGTTTGGGCTGAGCATGTAGACAGATCGCTGATTGTGAGGTAGTTTGCACTAGGGTTTCAGTGAAAGTGTGAAAAATGCCTTCGCAAAAAGAGCATGGTAGAAGAGTTGTAGGTGTTACACTTAAGGGTTTTAGAGCCCTCCAAAGAAAAATGCAAGAATTAGAAGAAAAAATCTACAGAGGAATAAATCTTCTTATAAGAGATGAAAGCATGGACTAGGATGAAGTAGAAGAAAATGTTGAAGTAGAGGTGATTCTAAACCCAGAGGAAGAGAGGCTTTTTAAGGCCATCTCCAAGATTGGAAAGAGACCTAAGTTTGAGGTTCCCACATTTTTAGGAAATCTTAACCTAGATGAGTTGATCGATTGGATCAATGAACTAGAGTACTACTTTGAGTATGAAGATATTAAGGATCCTGATACGGTCAAGTTTGTGAAGGCAAAACTAAAAGGACATGCAAAGATCTTGTGGTAAGAGGTTCAATTGGAGCGAAATAGAAAGGGAAAGGACAAAATCACCATATGGGATGAGATGATAGCTAAACTAAAGCAACAATTCATTTTCGTGGATTATGAGCTTGATCTATTAAAGAAAATGCAAGGGTTGAAGCAAGCAAGAAAATCTATTCAAGAGTATACCGAAGATTTCTACCAAGTTCTCATTAGAACTGACCATGCAGAGGCTGATAAGGAGAAAGTGGTCTATTATCTTAATGGGTTAAGGCCAAGTATTTAGGATGAGCTGAGTCTAGTTCGAATGAACAGTATTGAGAAGGCATACTAGTTTGCCCTAAGAGTTGAGGAGAAATTGAGCAAGAAGTTTGACAACAAGAATAGTGGAAGATCTGGCAGACGATCTTATGGAGGCTGTAATGATGATCAAAAGAATAAGGATGAGGCTGAGAGTAGTAGTTAGAACTAGAGGGGAAACAATTTCAATCATTTCCATGATCAGAACAATAGAGATCAGAGAGGAAGAGGCAGAGGACAAGAATCTCGAAGAGGAGGCTTCAGTGGGAAATGTTTTCACCGCAGAGAAGAAGGGATAGAGAATTTAAATGTTCCCAGCGCCAAGGAAGGACATATCAAAGAATAGAAGGCCAGGATAGAGTTACACATGTTGATGAAGATGCCAGATCATCACATTCTAGAAAATTTTGAAAGAGGAGAAGTTCTAATTAACAAAAGAGTCCTGCTAAGTGGTAAGAATGAACCTAATCAAAGAAGGAGTTTGTTTTGCACAAGGTGAATATGTGAAGATAAGTATTGTGATGTGATCATTGATGGTGGAAGTACTAAAAATTTGGTGTCAGAAAAAATGGTCACAAAGCTAAAGCTAAGGAGACCGAAACACTCACATCCATACCATTTTGCTTGGGTGCAAGATGATCATAAGGTCATGGTCAATGAGTAGTGCTTAGTGAAGTTCAAGATTGGAAGCTACTAGGATGAGATACTAAATGATATCATACTTATGGACATATGTCATATGCTATCGAGTAGGCTATGGTAGTTTTATAGGCATGCTGTAGATGATGGACAAGCAAATACCTATACTTTGACCAATGATGGAGTGAAGCATAAGTTAAAGTCATTGAAGGATAAAGAAGAAAAGGTATGTAGTGTTGCTAGAATATGTTTTGTTGATGGAAAAGAGTTTCTCAAAGGTATGAAGTGTGAGCATATGTGTTTTGCTATAATTCCAAAAGACAGTAAAGAAGAAGTAGAGGAGGTGCCTACAAAAGTTGCAGATATGTTGGGAGAGTTTTCTAATATTATATCAGATAATGTACTTGATGAATTGTCCCCAATGAGAAAGATTAGTCACCAGATGGATTTAGTTACAGGAGCTAGTTTACCAAACAAGGCAACACACATAATGACACCAATATAAAGTGAAGAGTTGAACAGAGAAGTTCATGAGTTGTTGTAGAAGGGGTTGATTCAAGAGAGTCTAAGTCCATGTGTTTTACCATCCATACTAACACCAAAGAAGAATGGAGAATGAATGATGTGCACAAATTCTTGCACTATCAACAAGATCACAATCAAGTACAGATTTCCATTGCCAAGGATGGATGATATTATAGATTATTTGAGTAGAGCTAAGTATTTCACAATGATAGATATGAAGAGTTGGTACCATCAGATTCGTATCGGAGAAGGTGATGAGTGGAAGACTACATCCAAGACAAGGGAATGACTGTACAAGTGGTTAGTCATGCCTTTTGGGCTAACTAATGCACCAAAC
This sequence comes from Cupressus sempervirens, assembly GCA_028749045.1. Lineage (NCBI taxonomy): Eukaryota > Viridiplantae > Streptophyta > Pinopsida > Cupressales > Cupressaceae > Cupressus > Cupressus sempervirens. The sequence goes on along the minus strand of CM053786.1, from coordinate 239,684,183 downwards.
ACTTTCATAAGGCTCATGAATGAGGTATTGAAGGAGTTTTTGGGTAAGTTTGTCATTGTTTACCTAGATGATATTTTTATCTTTAGTAAGACATTAGAGGAGCATTTGATTCATATTCAAAAGGTGTTTGATAGGTTGAGGGAAGAAAAGTTGTTGATGAACTTGAAGAAGTGCAATTTTGTAAAGAAGTTGGTGTACCTAGGATTTGTAGTCTTAGTAGAAGGTCTGAAAATGGATCTAGAGAAAGTGAAGGCTATCCTTGAATTGCCTACTCCAAGGAGTGCAACAGAGGTAAGATCTTTTCATGAATTGGCTAGTTTTTACAGAAAGTTCATAAGAGGTCTTAGTAGTATTTGTGGAGCCTTGACTAAAATAATGAGAGGGGATAGTAAAAAATTTAAGTGGACTATAGGAGCAGATAAGAGTTTTAATATGTTGAAACAGAAAGTAATTGAGAATCTTGTTTTAGCGTTTCCTAATTTTAACAAGGTGTTTCAAGTAGATTGTAATGCTAGTGGTACTACAATAGGAGCTTTTTTGAGCAAAGAATGTAGACCTATTGTTTATTTGAGTAAGAAATTGAATGATGCAAAAAGAAAATATCTTGTTTATGATCAAGAATTTTATGCTATAGTTCAAGCATTGAAGAAGTGGACACTATCTTCTTCCTAAGGAGTTTTTTTTGTATACTGATCATCAAGCTTTACAATATTTGAATAGTCAAGGAAAATTAAACCAAAGGCATTTGAAGTGGGTTGAGTTTTTGTAGAGTTATATATTTGTTTTGAAACACAAGATTGGGAAGTCTAACAAAGTTGTAAATGCTCTTAGTAGAAGACAACTTTTTCTGACATAAATGTAGATAGAGGTGGTTGGGTTCAAGGAACTCAATACTTTGTATCTAGATGATCTTGATTTTTGTGAAGTGTGGATGGCTTGTATAGAACTTATTACACTTGACAGGATGAAGTGGTTGGATTTCATGATCTAGGATAGTATGTTGTTCAAAGGAAGCCAATTTTGCATTCCCAGAAGTGAAATGAGGGAGAATCTCATCAAGGAGAAGCATAGTGGAGTATTGGTTGGACATTTTGGCAGGGATAAAACCATAGCTTTGGTTTCTAAGAATTATTACTGGCTACAGTTGTAGCAAGATGTGAATAAGTTTGTATAGAGTTGTAGAGTATGTTAGATGGCCAAAGGAGTGAGGTAGAATACATAGTTGTATTAGCCATTACCAGTACCAAAGAAGCCATGGGAGGATGTTAGGGTGGATTGTGTTCTTGGATTACCAAGGACTCAGTGAGAGCATGATTTTATTTTTGTGGTGGTTAACAGGTTCTCAAAGGTGGTACATTTTATTCCTTGCAAGAAGACTAGTGATGCTATTCACATGGCAGAGTTGTTTTTTAGAGAAATGGTGAGACTACATGATCTATCAAAGGCTTTATTTTTAGATCAAGATACCAAATTTTTTGGGTATTTCTAATGTACATTGTGGAAGAAGTTGAAGAGAGATTTGAAGTTTAGTTCATCACATCATCCACAAACTGATGGATAGACATAAGTGGCAAATAGGATTTTGGGAAATTTACTGAGATGTTTGGTTGGCAAAAAGCCAAAAGGATAGGATATGATTTTACCACAGGAAAAATTTGTATAAGAATTCTATCAAGAGGAGTATTGGTAAATCGCTATTCTAGATTATGTATGGGAGAAATCCTAGAAATGCTTTTGAATTGAGGTAGTTGGATAAAGGAGAGATAAGTAGTGCTGAAGCATAATATTTTGTTGAATATTTGAAGAATATCCATGAGGAGGCAAGGAAGCACATCATAAAGATGAATACACAGTATAAGGCTAAGGCAGTTGTGAAAATGAGGTATAAGGAATTTCAGGTTGGAAATGAAGTCATGGCTCATTTGAGAAAGGAGCATTTTCTAATGCATACATATAATAAGCTAAAGATGAAGAAGTTTGGACCATGCAAGATAGTAAAAAGGCATGATTCTAGAAATGGTTATGAAGTGGAGTTGCCTGTTGAATTGAATATTTCACCAATATTTAATATTTTAGATTCGATAGGGTATTATGAAAGAGGTGATGGAGATGAAGTTGTAGAAGCACAATGAAGTATTTCAATAACTAGTTCAATTACAAAGGAGATTGAGGATATACTGGACAATTGTGTTGGCAAAAACACAAGTAACAAAACTTATGAGGAATATCTAGTCAAATGGAAAGGGAGGCTAGTCAAGAATTCATCATGGCTAGCAAGGGAGGAGGTTGACTATCTTGGATTTCCTCTGAACACCTAATATGTGACAGAGTCACTTCTCAAATTACCCTGGGTGATGCACAAACATCCTGGATGTAAGAGCAATCTTGCATCACCCAGTTTTTTTCAATCTTTTCTATTTAATAAGGACTAATAGATGGGGGTGGTTGTTATTTCTAGGAACTTGCTATTTTTAGTAATTTTTTCATACAAGCTTGGAATATTCTCATTTTCTACATGAAGGTTCATTTTAGAGTTATTAGCCTACCATAAAAATACCATTGCTCTAGCTTAAGTATCAGAGAAGTTATTACAATTTTTTGGTAGAAAAATTTGTAGAAAAATATTTGGGCTCACTGTTGGAGGGCTTAGATTGCCCATATGAGGTCTAAAAACTTGATGGAAGGGCACTAGCATAGTTTTGAGCCTATAGATCAAAAGGTGGAATTTTCAAAAAGTGGTTATAATAGCCAATCTGAGCAATGATTTGACAGTTGTGGCCTTCAAAAGTTGGGCTACCTGAAAAATCTAAAATAATTTGTCAAAGATGTATTTGGCTGACTCGATATGTATTGTTAGGGTCTGGTAGCCCTAGGTATTAAGTTTGAACATCTAGAACCTTCTTGGGTGGCATAAAGTTGTCTATTTAGGAAAGGCCTGAACATTGTCTAGGACAACTCTAGGTGGTAGTTCACAGCATAGTCATGTAGATTATTGTAATGAAGGTGCCCAAGTGGGTTAGCATATTGTACTCATGAATTTTTTAATTCCACATTTGTAGTGATAATAAGAAGTCCATATTTTGTTCTCGCATTTCCTATTGTTCCATTATTTTTGATATGGGTTTATGGTATTAAGGGGATCACCCTTCATCACTAATGCACAACTTTTATTATAGGTATGAATATTGATGTCAAAGAATAGATTTTCTCTTGAATCTATATATGTTAGTATAGAAATAACAAAGATAATAAAATGTTCTTGAACTTGAAATGTAAATCAATCCTTTGATATGCTTGCACTAATTGATTTTGGTGTCTTATTATTCAGGCAGATCAAGTATACCTATCACACAGAGGGGTGTGATGGTGAATGGGCATGTCTCTGAAGGGAGACATGAACATTCACAATTACACCAGTTCAATGATGGTTTAACAAATCTCAATTTGTATAGACTTAATGCAAGTCTTAATCATGTATTACTGATCATTATGAGTTGCAACATCATATAATATAGATTGATAGTGATCTAAAATTAAAAAAATAGAATAAGTTTTGATCATGCCATAAATGATCTCAAACAACATATATGATTATAGATTTCAACTGTGCATTGTTTTATATATTGCTATTATACATATACGTACATACATACATACATACAATTAGTATGTGCATCATACTAGTATACACATATATATGTATATATATGTCAATCACAATTATTATCAGACCAAAGCTACATGCTTTAACACTCCCACTTAGTTAGGGAAGATAAAATGCATATATATATATATATATATATATATATATATTCTCCTTATTTAAAAGTGATATCATCTAGAAATACTTAAGAAAATCAAATCTCATGATATCGACCATAAGAGATCATGGTATATCCATATATATTATGTCACATGATATCCATGATGAGTTTTTTATATATTTATCTTCAATAGATATAAAGTCACATGATATCTATCAACATGCTCTTTTAACTATCATGATTTGTCCATGAATATCAAGTCACATGATATTCATCATGATAGTAATCTAATAATTATAATGTCATCACCTTATATTATTAGAATCAACATTTCATTACAAAATATTGTCACCTTTTAATAATGTACATAGGGTAGGCCCATAAGTCATAGAGTCACACATATGACAAAAGAGTTTACACTTTAAACATCTTCCTTAAAATAATACAAATTTACAAAGTTGAGACTCAATCTCATAAACTTACATTTCAACCATACCAAGTTTCTTTATGAAGTGATCAACCTTCACTTTAGGAAGAGTCTTGGTGAGAATGTCATCTATTTGATCACCTGTATTAATATATTCCAATTGAATAGCTCTTCTTTCCACCATGTCTCTTATGTAGTGGTAAGGAATTTCTATATTCTTGGATCTATCATGAAATGCTAAATTCATAGATAGCTTGATACAACTTTCGTTATCACAGTGAATAGTGGTAAGTTTCATAGGCTCACAAAATAAGTTAAAAAGTAATTTTTGAAGCCACACTACTTCTCTAGATCCCATTGCTACTATAATATACTCTACCTCAGTATAACTTTGAGCAACTAAAGCTATTTTGATCTTTCACACCTCCAGCCAATTAGAATTAGTATATGCATGTAACTCCAAGCTTTTATTCTCATGTTTAAGTTCATACCCAATAGTGCCTTGAAGATACCTTAAAAAATGCTTCAAAGAAACAAGATGAATTTCATGAGGTTCACACATGAACTGACTTAATGCTTTAACAACATAGTAGATATCAAGTCGAGTATTCGTAAGATACATCAAAGACCTAATTATCTATCTATATAAAGTGGGATCAACTAGTCTGGGTTAAACACTTTCTTCTTTTAGCTTGTGTAAGTTGGTTTCCATGGGTGTTGACATTGGTCAACAATTCCACATTCCAAATATTTTCAAAATATTGATAATATACTTCTTTTGATGTAGGAAGATATTCCCAGACTTCTGATGAACTTCCAATCCAAGGAAGCAATGAAGAATGCCTAAGTCCTTCATTTCAAATTTAGAAGATAAATCTTTCTTACATTGATTAATGAGATGTTCTTCTCCTGTAATAGAAGGTCACCACCATAAAGAATTAGAATTAACATATCACCTTTAGTTACTTTAAAGTAAAGATTTGGATCAACAACATTCTTGGTGAATCTAAGACTTAAAAGATATTTACCAATCCTTTTATACCAGGCTCAAGAAGCCTATTTGAGTCCATATAGAGCCCATTTCAATTTATATACATAGAAGGCAACATCACAAATCACAAATCCTTTTGGTTGTTCCAAGTATACTTCTTCCTCAATTGTTTCATTTAGAAAAAGTAGTTTTTACATCCATTTGATGGATTTTCCAAACTTTGGCTATTGTAATGGCTATTATAGCTCTAATTGAGGCATACCTGGCAACTAGTGCAAAACTTTCTTCAAAGTTGTTTCCTTCCTTTTGAGAAAACCCTCTAGCCACAAAATAAGCTTTGTGTTTTTCAATGCTTCCATCTACAACATACTTAAATTTGAAGAACCATTTGGATGAAACACCAAATTTCATTTAGGTCTAGGAACTATATCTCAAACATCATTTTTTAGTATCGAATAATATTCTTCCACCATTGCATCTTTCCAAGATTGATGTTTAAATGCTTCTAAAGCATTAGAAGGTTTAAATTTTAGACTCTCACACATGAATGTATTGTATCTTAATTTTTGAGCTCTTTTTCTTTCTTTGAAAGTCCCTGAAGGTGCTACAAATTCATCTCCTTCCTTTATAAATTTTCTTGCTCGAAGTGGCCTTTTAAGACTCTCTTCTTAAGTCTCAAGAAGGATCTCATTTTTATTTGAAGTCTCTTCAAGGTACTCCCTCTGAATCTTAGGAGCAAGAGCCTCTTCTCGGGATCAAGGTAAGTCATTTGTAACTAGTTCATATGAAGTTTTGGCTCTTTTGAAAGTAATATCTTCTTCAAAGATGACATCTTTGATGAGTTCTATTTATTTCTATCCAGGTATGTAGATTTTGTACCCTTTTATTGTTTCACTAAAACTAATAAGAATTCTTTTTCTTCTAGTAGGTTCTAACTTTGTCCTTTTCTCCTTAGGTTCATGAGCATACACAAGACATCCAAATATCCTTAAATGACCAATGTCAGGTTTCATTCTTGAAATTTCTTCTTTAGGAGTTATGTTGTCCAAATGTGAGTAAGGACATCTCTTCTAAATATAGACTATTGTATTTGATGCTTCAGCCCAAAATCACATGCTCAAATTTTGATCATTTATCATAGCCCTAGCAGCTTCTACAATAGTTTTATTTTTCCTTTCAGCAACTCCATTTTATTAAGGATTGTAGGGAACTGTGAACTCCCTCTTAATCCTAGCAAGTTTTCATAATTCTCTAAATATTTTAGAAGTGTATTATTTCCCATTATCTATCCTTAGAACTTTAATTTTCTTTCTTGAGAAGATTTTAGTGATAGTTTTGAATTCTCTAAATATAGAAAGAATCTCTTTAGATTATTTGTACTTAAGGAAGTATATCCATGTCTTCCTTGAAAAATCATCAACAAATATCACATAGTACAAAAACCCTCCTATGGATGGTGTAGACATGGGTCCACATAGGTTAGAGTGTACTAGTTCTAACACATCTTTAGTGTTGCTTAAACTACGAGGAAATGACTTTTTAGTGTTTTTCCCTAAGGCACAAACTTTATAGTATTCATTTTGAATATGACTTAATTTTGGCATTCCAGTTACCAACTTCTCCATACATGTAAGAGCATGAAAGTTGATATGACCTAATCTTCTATGCCATATTTTATTTGAATCTAAAGTCTCATGAAAAAGTGCAAGACTTTTCTTAGTGCAAAGCTCATATAATAATCTTTGTCATACTCCTATTGTTAGAGTCTTCTTTATAGTTGAATTTTTAGACCATGCTAATACCTTAGCTTCCATGAATGCAATCCTATAACCATCATCTTCAAGTGCAGATATAGATATTAAATTTCTTTTAATATATGGTACATAGAGAACTCTAGAAAGCTGAATAGGATTTCCTAATTTCAATTTGATGGTGCAAGTCCCAAATTCTTTTAGGAAATGTGCATAATCATCACCAATTTTAAATTTTTCATTTGTTTCTATTTGTATTCTTTCTAGGTTATCTTAATATCCAGTGATGTGTCCTGAAGATCCACTGTCAATTATCCAAGTGTTGGACTTGGTGGATATTTAACTATACAATGTTGAATAGAAGGTATATTTCTCAAAATCTTGAAATTTATTTGATTTATTAGTTTTGGCAAATGATGCTTGAAGTTTAGATCGATTAGGACAATTTAGTGCATAATTTCCATATTGGTCACATCTGAAACATTGAATTTTGGACATGTCTTTCTTTTGTTTTGACTATCCTTTTCCATGAAGGTTTCTTTTCCTTTTGTTGGTCTTCTTCTTTCTCTTCTTATGAGAGTTGGTGTTAAGAACATGAATTTATTCATCTAAGGTTTTATGTTTTCCTTTAATCATTGATCTTAGTTCTTCTTGAAGACAATTAGATCTCAATTGATCTAGTTTTGGGATTTTAGATTTTTAACTTATACCTTGTACAAATGACTCACAAAAATTTGGTAGTCCTCCTAACGCTATTAGTGATAACTCTTGGTTGTCAATCTCATAACCAATAGAAGATAATTGATCTCTTAATTCTATTATTCTCATGAAGAAGGCATTCATGGTTTCTCCTTTATTCATGTTGATATTATTCATTTGTCTTCTAAGAGAAAGTTTTGTACTAGTGTTATTTACTATGAATGTATTTTCAAGAGCTTTAAACATGCGATATGCTATAGCATATTTTTCCACAATAGGCACTATGTGATCTTAAACGATATCCATGATTACCTTCATGGATGTCTCATTATTTTTGATCCATTGAATTTTCTCTGGATCATCTTTAGGTTCTTCTTTTTCTTCTCTTACAAAAGGTTCTAATTTATTTTCTTTTAATAGCATCATTATATGAAGTTCCTAGGATTCAACGTTATTAGCACTTGTAAGGTGGTGTTTGAATCTTAACATATTTGTCATCTTGAAGACTAATGAGGGACCACATTTTAATTTGAAATCTAATCTCTTAAACTTAATGAGATCTCTCCTTAACAAGTCTATGATACCATGTAAAGTTTCTTACCAACTTTCAAATTCAATGCTGACTGGTGCAAAATTTTTATTGTAGGTATGAACAATGATGTCAAAGAATATATTTTTTCCAAAATCTATATATGTTAGTACATAAATAATAGAGATAATAAAATGTTCTTGAACCTAAAATGTCAATTGATCCTTTGATATGCTTGCATTAATTGATTTCATTGGCTTTTTATTTGGGCAGATCATGTATACATATCACATGGAGGGGTGTGATGGTGAATGGGCATGTCTTTAAATTGAGACATGAACATTCACAATCACATCAGTTTGGTGATGGTTTAACAAACACATTTTGTATAGACTTAACACAAGTCTTAATCATGTATTACTGATCATTATGAACTACAACTTGATATAATATAGATTGATAATAATCTAAAATTAAAGGAATTAGACTAAGTTTTGATCATGCCTTAAATGATCTCAAACAATATATATGATCATCAATTTTTGTAATGCTAAAAACCTAGCATGCCACAACTACTAATAACAATTTAACATTTACAATACTAAATACTAGCAACACTCATGATAAGATGAGGTGAATACCAAGAAGGAAGGAAAACCAAGAATGGTAAGCTCTTTGGGTTTGACCTATAATGATGCAGATGTGTCTAGATAGCTAGGGGATGTGTGCTCAGTTGTGCTCAAGCTTCAAGGGATGGGTTGTTATCAAGCATGGAGGTGAAAGGAGGATTCAAAAATGAGGGTGAAGTGGGATTTTAATATGGTAATGGTGTAAATAGATATGTTGTAGCGGTTAGTGGGACATTATAAGTTTGCATGGGTAGATGATGGATTGTGAGAGGGGAAGTGCTTAATTTATAGGATAAGGGATAGTGAGATGGAGGGTCAGGATGCTAGGATGGAAGAATGGTGAGGGAGGGCTAGGATTATTTGAAAGGGGAGCACATGGATTGTGTGTCTTTAGGGCTCTAGCCTTGTGACAAGTGTCACAAGGGGATTGGGTGGTCAAAGGGAGAAATGTAGGAAGAAGAGTGTTTAAGAGGGATGTAAGAGGCATTAATGGCATGTAAGAGCTATTAATGCTCTTGGATAGGGATGGAAGAGGAAAAGGGAGACCATTGAATTTGGCTTGCATTAGTAAGTCTTAGCCCTTGCTTAAAGTTATGCACATGTTTAGGAGGGAGACTAGGCTTAGCATAGAAAAGGGGTTAGTGGGAAGTGGCTTAGCTTTGATGGGATGGGTTAGTTCGGTGGCTAAGTGAGGTTAGTATGGATGAATGTGTTAAATTAAGGGTAAAGATAGGGTTTTAGGGATGCTTTAGGGATTTAGGATGATTTATTAAATGATTTATTTAATAAATAAGGGATGTGGGATTAAATAAACTAGATTTGGGCATTTATTTAGTTTAATAGAGGAATAGGGATTTAATTGATAAATTGATCTTGGGTTATCATTTGATTTTATCAATTGGATTATAGTTAATTGAATAAATTAATTAACTTGAAGATTATAGTTAATTAATTAAATAATAAATATTTAATCAATAATGTCCTAGAATATGGATAAATAAGATTACCTAATGGTGTAGTCAGATTTAGGTGTCTACAGCTTCAACTATGCATTTTTTCATATATTGCTACTATACATATACATACATACATAAATACATACATACATATCAATATGTGCATCGTACTGGTATACATATATACATATGTATTTATATGCTTATCACAGCTATTGTTAGACTGAAGCTACACACTTTAACAAAGATGATGATCAATTAATTGATTCAACAATGATCAATAATACATGAATAAAATGCTCATTCAATATTCATATATGTGCAATATAGATATGCTTGAATATATAGGCAAGGCATGATAACTAGGAGTGATGCAAGAGATAATCTATCAACTCAACAAGGTAACATCACATGTCCACCAAAGGTGGATCATCCTCCCTTATACAATAAAGTATGTGCAACATGTGCATGAGTGAGAGGATGAAAATGTGATGGAGCACTAAAGGTGGATTTCACACACAAAGAGGTATGAGATGACAACTAATTCCACCTAAAGTAGATTTCTCCAACACAATGTGCTAAAATTAAATGCAAACTCCTATGTGTCTATGTGAAAAATACTATGCAAATGATTTATCCTAAGACAACTTAAGTAAAGTATAATTAATGATTATTTTGTTACACCAACACCCCTCATAAGTACAATTTAGGGGACTGCACTTAAGCTCACAAGGATATATGGGGATGCATGATGGATCTTGGTTACTAGGTTATGGTAAGTACCCATGTAAAATATGAAAAAGAAAAAAATATGAAATGAAATCTCTCATAAAGTAGAGAAAGAGGGAAAACCTCATGGGATAAACCCTCCCCTAAAAATATAGATGAAAAGAAAGATTCATGGATGGATGGAGTAATTAAGTCCCCCATTTATGACATTCATCATGCATATACAATCAAGTATACCTCATGGGAAGGAAATAAGAAAACATTATGGTATCACCCCACAATGAATGATCTTTGTAAGAGTGGTGAGTGGTTAAAGGAAAAACATAGTCCAATGCCTACAAATAATATTTATCCCCTTAGAAAGAAGATAGATCAAGTATTGATGCAAGAATGCTTCCCATCATGGATAGGAAGAAGAAAAGGGAATCCAAAAGAAGTATGATGTCTCTAAAGTCTTCTATTATGTCTCAATGCCCTTGGTTGATGAAGATGCCACTAAATAATCAAGAACGTGCCCAAAAGAAGGTGTCAAGAAAGGAACCAATGGTAACTAATCCATGTAAGAATTTGGATCAAAATTAAAAGAAAAAGAAGTCTCCTCAAAAGATAAAGTATGAAGAGAAGAAAAATAGTCCTCCATCAATGTGGAATGTACTGTAATAGTAGATGCTTCATTATTGTAGAAGTTTTACCAATAAAACTGAATAATATTCTTCCCTTTAGGAAGAAATAATGTCATAGGTGTATGAATGAATCCTTCCCAATTCCTAGGAGGAATCCTCAAGATGTATGATGTCTTGAGAAATTCAATAAAAACTATTCAATACATAAGTATGATCAACCACACAATATGACATCTCAAGTGAAAGTTGAGACTCGTGAATTGATGCAGGAGCATCCTTGAGCTGTTGGCAATCTTGCATCTCCAAAAAGATATTTGTTTGTTTTATATTTTCCAATTATTTATTTAACAACTTGATTTTTCAAATACTTGTTTGTCCTTTATAGATTTTGCATTCTTGTCTTCTTATTGTGGACCTGTCATGGATTATTATCTTATGTGCACAAAATTTAATGTTACAATTGTTAAGTTTTTTGGAGGATGTAAATGTACTAACACTGTTTGTAATTTTTGTATTTTCCAGATCACATTCTCAATGCATATGTATATGACATTTAAGAGGCATGTTTGCATAGAGATATGTCTCTTCAAAAATAAAATTTTTTTATTATCACATTCTTTACCATAATAAAACAAACAAACATCTTTTTATGGTAAAGAATGTGATAATATATGTATATGTATATATGTATGTATGTATGTATGTATATTATCACATTCTTTACCATAAATTTTTTTTGTTATTGATAACTAATGAGAGTTGAAGAGACATGTCTATATGGAGACACACCTCTCCAAAAAGATATTTTTTTGTTTTATATTTTCTAGTTATGAGTCTAACTGTTTCCTTTGGTGAACACTTGCTTTTCTTTTTTAGATTTTGTGGGCTTGACTTCTTATTGTGGACCTATCATGGATTATTATCTTATGTGCAAAAAATTTAATGTTACAATTGTTAAGTTGTTTGGAGGATGTAAATGTACTAACATTATTTTTAATTTGTTATTTTTAAAATTACATTCTCAATGCATATGTATATGACATTTAAGATGCATGTCTCCATAGAGACATGTCTCTTAAAATTTCATTAGTTATCATGATTTTTTTAAAATTATGGTTAAGAATGTGATAATAACTCTATACATACATACATACATACATACATACATACATACATACATACATACATACATACATACATACATACATACATACATACATACATACATACATACATACATACATACATATATATATATATATATATATATAAGAAGTTTTATCTGATAGAAGCTACAAAACATTAACACTCCCTCTTAGCTAGTGATAATAAACATAAGATACATATTACACCTTTGGTAATATTAGGAAATGCCACATAAAGGAAATATTTGATCAAAATATTTCCATTATTTTGATAACACATTTCATATCATGAGTATTGGTCTTTCATAATATCAACACAAGATATTCGTCAAGTACTCAAAGGATTTGATATCACATATGATACCATTAGTATTGGTCTCCTAGAATACATGATATTCACCAAGTACTCAATAAGGTTTGATATGATTAGTATTGGTCTCCTAGAATATCAATGATATTCACCAAATACTCATTGAGTAATGGCCTTCTAGAATATTTAGATGCAAAATGTTCACCAAGTACTTGTTGACATATTAGTCAATTTTGTTATTAGTGACACACACTTATTTATATTTTATATGGTTACTGAGCTCATTATATAGATCAATAGTGTAAATTGTGCATTTCAATTGATGTCAAGTTTATCAGTGGTTACTAAGCAATACAATGCTTACCAAGTTCGCAGTGTATTTGATGAGAGTTCAGTGTTAACCAAGCTTCCCAGTGATAACCAAGTGACTTAGTTTATATTGAGCTCAAGGTGAGAATGTTTACCAATTCATACAATGTAAATCAAGAGACTCAGTTTATATGACAAGCTTCACAATGTATACAAAGTCACTAGTGCAGACCGAGTTCAAGACTACTTGGAAGTGATTAGTATGGACCAAGCTTCTATGTCTACCAAGTGCATAATGATGCTGAGTAATGACAATGGATGCCATGTATCAGAACCTATTTGAGTCAGTCTTTTGAACTTGAATTTCTTCATGTGGGTCAACTTTGTAATATTTGTGGTAACTTGTATGATGATCGACTTTGTAATTCATATAATTGGATTGATATATATGCAATACATTGTATCATATCCAATATATGTGTGGACGCATGTGTGTAAAACTATGATAATGTGAATTCAAATTAATTAGAGAAAAAAAGGAGTGAATTACAAAGGCTACAATAGTATAAGGATCAACAAAGTCATATCTATCATAGCAAGGTGATTAGTACTTAAAGGAATCTCATTCAACAAGCCAAGTTGCAAATCAAAGATCATCTACGATTTCATCCTAATAGGTGGATCAGTCAAATCCTTTCACAAGGTAGACCTAATAGTCTTTTTAAAATTTCTTTACCCAATGCATACTTAATTGTATGTTTTTAAATCCTTTCACAAGGTGAAGCTATCAATCCTTATTACTCCTAATAGGGTAGATCATCAAAAGTGATCAATGTAAGCTTTAACATGCTAACTTTATACTATAGTACTAAAGTTGTGGGTATCATCCCCACCCCAATTTTACTTTCTATTTGGAAGGTTTCTGGGTCACCAAATCTTTGTGTCTCAGTGTTATGAATGCTTTCATGTTTTTAATTTCTTATGCAAGCAATTAGATCAAAATTTATATGATGGATTGATCTGATTAGGATCTAGGACTATTATAGAGGAATGTTAACTGATTACATAAAGTTAATTGAAAACTTTTAATGAATCAAATTAATATAATTGAAAAGAAAGAACAACAAAAAATTAAATGATAGAATGAGAAATGAGAGATAGGTACGCAATACATCTGATCTTGGAGTTAGTCCGATATGGTCTACGTCTTTGGGTCCTACTCCAATAGGGGGACTAATTCAATTAACTCCAAAATTAGGTACAAGTATTTAAAATAGCACATTGGTAGTTAAAATTTTTAAAAGGGTGCTGGTTGGGGTTTCAACCCCATTGGTGGCCCCCTTTGCCTTTGATTTTCAGCATGGAAGGTTCAAAATTCAAATGTGCCAAATATGTTTTGGAAACCCACCGATAGCGCAATGGCCACTAGTCAAGTTTTAGGGATTGGAGGTCGGGGGTTCGACCCCCGCCGACTACCAACACATTTGTATTTTTATTTTATTATTATTATTTTAAAAAATTTCTTTCACTACCATGTGGACTCCTGATGATGTCATTAGTCAACTGGCTTTACTATGCATAACTTTTGCATACAAGCTCCATTTTTGATGAAACAAACATCATTGAAAAACTCTCAATGAGACCTTCGATTTGATACCAACTTTGACAAATTGTAGGGACTTAAAAATTTTTCCTTTTTGATGGCCTCTAGATCAGAGTTTGACCAAACTTTTACTGACCATAACTTGAGCATATGGACTTCATTTTCACCTGTTCAAATTGCGTTGGATCCAAAATTTTGAGAACTTTAACTTGCTGCTAATTATTGGAGTTTTTTAGATACTTCAATTCTTGATAAAAATATCCTCCAGATCATGGATTGAATGCTAATTGAATTGTTGGATTAAATGTTGAAATTGTTGAAGTTTTAGAAGTTACTAATTCACCGCTTCCCTCTTAGTAACTTATCTTAGTTTTGAATATTTCTAACAATTGGTATCAGAGCATTGTGTTTCTCAAGAGAAATTTTAATAGCTTGAGCAATAATCAAGGGCATGGAGATATTTAGACTTGAAAAAGCCATTGACAATGAAAATTTGGATTTAGAAATGGCCATTGCCCAACTCAAGAAAGAAAAAGAGCTTGAAAAGAAGATAAGAACTTGCAATTCAAATGAATGATCATCTCTAGATTGAAGAAAGAATTGAAGACCTTCATTCAAGAAATTCAGATGAAGCCCATGAAGCAATGAAAAAACTCCTAGAAAAGAATAGTTCCCAACAAGAAGTAAGAAAGCTAAGAAGAGAACAAGAAATTTAGTTGATAAGGTTATGTGAAGTCTTGGAACAAAGAAACAAGATAAAAGAAGAGATAGATGGAAGGGACAATGAAATCTAGAACCAATCTCTTCAACAAGTAGACCTTATTGATTAGCTCTCCAATACAAATGAAGAAATCATAAGCCTAATATTTGAAAATGAAAGAATGAGGAATGATCTAAATTTTGAAAGCCAAATCAATGAAAGAATGAGAAATGATCTAAAATCTAAAAGACAAATCAAATAAAGATTGAGGAATGATCTAAAATCTAAGAAGCAAATCAATGAAAGAATGATGAAATCTCAAGCACACATGAATCAATTGAATGAGAAAAACCTCTATAGGCAAAAAAGAAAAGTAGGAATTGGATATATAGAAGAAGGAGAATCATCCAAGCAAGGAGCTTAAAAGAATCAAAGACCTACTTGCAATCATTATGGTAAGACAAGTCATACATCAAACAAATATTGGAGCAATGGGAAAGCAAAATTCAATGGAAAATGCTACAACTATAATAAACATGGTCATAGACCTAATGAATGTAAAGAGAAACCAAAATTTGAAAGAAAATGTCACAAATGCAAGAAACATGGACACAAGTCATCATAATGCAAAACCATGGTATTGAATCTAGTAGATAAAATTGTGAAAGTAATATTTGGATGGGACTACAACACTTGGTGCAGATGTCATTATATGGAGAATTTTGAAACATTGGCATGAATTGTGTAAAACATCATTTGAGGAAAAGAGGCACCACTAAAAGATGTTTTATTTGTAGAAAACTTGGTCATCTTGCCAAATACTATATGAATACTGGTAGAATTGAAGATGGGAAGAAGGAAAAAGCTGATAACATCCAAAAATAGATGAGACAGTAATAGGTTCCTAAGTGTACCTAGGATACAAGTTCAAGCAATGATGGTCAAGTCACTCAAGAATTGGGTGGCTACCATTTCTAATTAAATTCTAAAGGGAGAACTAGAACTAGGCTATCAAAGATAACATCCAAATCAGTTCCAGTTGAAAGGTGACAAAGATCCATATTTATATTTAGGATACAAAGAGATCACTGAGTGAGATCAGTATCAGTTATTACTAAGTTACCTTTTTTGCTGAGTGAGGTCGGGTCATAGACTCTACCAAGAAAGGTCAAGAGTAATACAGATACCTATGGATATCGAGTCATGAAGATGCTACCAAGTGATCAATGCTAAGTAGTGGATGATAGTCTGTCAACATATCTACTTTTGTACCAAGCATTAATGGTGAAATTTCAACAAAAGACATGAAATCAAAGTTATTTCTTACCATGAAATTTGGAGTGCTATTGCGAAGAGCAATTTTTAGTGTGACCAAAGCGATCTGAGCCAATTTCAAGAGAATTTTTTTTGAATTCTTTCAATCTACCTAGTAAAAATGGCATCTAGCAGCAATAAGGCTAAGTGGGAATCTAACATGTTGGTTCATGGAGTTGAGTGGAAGGTGCTAGATTTCAAGCTCACTTCTATGGTTGCTGAAACTGTTAGGATAAACCATGGACAGAAATAAAAACTACATACAAATATAACCAATAATAGAAAATAATAGATCACATAGAAGTGAACACAAGGCACCAAGATTTAACGTGGTTCACCCAATCCCTAGGCTACATCCACCAAATAGCAAGTTTGATCTTATTACAATCTAGTGATTACAACCTAATTACAATCCGTAATCCCTTACAACTCAATACCACCGCAAGAACCAATTTTGCATCACAACATAATGAAAAATACCTAACCCTAAACCCTTTTATACAAGTATTTCATGCCATTTTAGGGTTACAACATGTCAGCCATTTGTCAGCCATAACTTTAGTGGCGAATCTATGAATGGAAAATAGTACCAAAAAAATTTCTACGAATGGTGAATAGTACCAAATTTTTTTTTAGGGCAATGCCCCGAACCCCAATAATTATGAAGTATGTACAGTACTTTCTTGATCAGTCACCATAATCTAACAATCTCCCACTTGGGGACTGATCAGGCTCCACACTAAACAACAATCTCCCACTTGGAGACTGATCCTATAGCAATACCACTACCACATGGGGCTCCCACTGGATCAAACCACCCTGGACTCTGTTGTGCTTTTATTCATGTTTAGTCTAAAAGACCAACCGAAGCTGAAGATGAGTTCAACTTCTCCCTTGTTACAACCTTTGTCAACATATCTACTGGATTTTCATTGGTATGCATCTTCTCTACCTTTAACTATCCATCCTCCAAAACTGACTAAATGAAATGGTACCGCAACTGTATGTGTTTGGTCTTAGAATGCAGAGCTGAATTCATTGCAAGATGAATGACACTCTGTCTATCTGTAAACAAATAATTATCCTTCTGAGGATGTCCCAATTCTTCCAAGAAGAACTAAAGCCATATCATCTCCTTGGCTTCCTCTGTAGTAGCAACATACTCTGCCTCTGTAGTGGATAGAGCATTAATCTTCTGTAACCTAGAAACCCAGCTCACGACTGCCCCACCAACAATAAAGACATAACCTATAGTACTCCACCTAGTATCAATATCTCCTACCAAATTTGAGTCAACATAGCCTTGTAAATCATTAGTAGAGCCTCCAAAGTGTAAACACTTATTGGATGTTCCTCTCAAATATCTAAGAATCCACTTGATAGCATTCCAATGCTCAAATCCTGGATGACTCATATAACGGCTAATGACTCCCATTGCATGGAAAATATCTAGCCTAGTGCATACCATAGCATACATCAAACTTCCTACAGCTGAAGCATAGGGTACCTTGGACATCTTATCCTTCTCTTCCTGTGTCTTAGGACACATCTCCTTAGTCAATTTCAAATGACCAGGTAAAGGTGTGCTGAAAACTTTAGCATTCTCCATAGAGAAACGTTGCAACACCTTCTCAACATAATCAACCTGAGATAGCATCAATGTTCTATTTTTCCTATCTCTACAAATCTTTATACCAAGGATTTGTTTTTCTACCCCCAAATCCTTCATAGCAAATGCATGTGCTAACTGGCATTTCAGCCCCTTAATATGATCCATGTTAGACCCAACTACAAGCATATCATCAACATATAAACATAAAATAATGTAGCTATCATCATCCAACCTCTTAAAATAAACACAATAATTTGAATGACACCTATTATAGCCATGCTCATGCATAAACCTGTCAAATTTCAGATACCATTGTCGAGGTGCTTGCTTCAAGCCATATAAACTTTTCTTCAATTTGCACACTAAGTTCTCCTTACCTTTGACCTCAAATCCTTGTGGCTGAGCCATATAGATTTCTTCATCCAAATCACCATGAAGGAAGGTAGTTTTAACATCCAAATACTCTAAATGCAAATCTTCAGTAGCCACAAGACTTAAAACAGTACAGATAGAAGTCATTTTAACAACAGGAGAAAATATCTCATCAAAATCAATTCCCTTTTTTTGTGCAAATCCTTTTACAACTAACCTGGCCTTAAATCTTTATTTAACTCCTTCCTCTTCTTTCAACTTGTAAACCCACTTATTCTGTAAAGCCTTTTTACTTGCAGGCAACTTGCACAAATCCCATGTCTTATTCTTCAGCAAAGAGTCCATTTCATCTTTCATTGCAGACTCCCAGTGAATCTTTGTATCCACCTGCACAGCTTCATCATAACTTTCAGGTTCACCAGCATCAGTAAGTAAAATAGAATACAAAGAGGGAGAAAATCTTTGTGGAGGTCTAATTTGCCTCGTTGACCATCTAAGATTCACCGGTGTGTGTAGTATTTGTGTTGCAGTTGTTGCACATCATGAGGAATGGCTGGAACATCAACTTTTGGAGTATCATCCAACACTATATAATCATCTTCTTTCTTCTCATGTTGCTGCAACAGATCTTTGTACAACACTTTCTCATTGAATATGACATCCTGACTTCTAACAATTTTATGATTTTCAAAATCCCAAAGCCTATAACCAAATTCATTAATGCCATATCCAACAAAGACACATTTCTTTGATTTAGCTTCTAGCTTGGTTCTATTTTTAGAGTCTATATGAGCAAAAGCTTCACAACCAAAGGTCTTGAGAAAAGAATAATTCACCTTCTTATCAATCCATGCCTCCTCTGCAATACCACAACCCAAAGGAGTAGAGGGACCTCTATTAATCAAATATATAGTAGTATTGACAACCTCCACCCACATGTGTAAGGGCAACCCAACATGCAACCTCATGCTCTTTGTGCGCTCCATTATAGTCCTATTCATGCATTCAGCCACTCCATTTTCTTGTGGAGTCCTTGGAACAATTTTCTGTCTACGAATACCATTAGTGGAGAAATAATCTTCAAATTCATGACTGCAATACTTACCACCATTATCAGATCTGAGACATTTTAATTTCTTACCAGTCTCATTTTCAACCAAGCATTTCCATTTCTTAAAAGTTTGAAATACATCAGATTTCTGTCTAAGAAAATAAACCCATACTTTTCTAGTTGTGTCATCAATAAATGTAACATAATAATGAGAGCCACCAAGGGAAGATACCTGAGCTGGTCCCCATACATCTATATGTACAAGCTCTAATTTCTCCTTTTTGTTTTCCTTCCCAGTCTTTACAAAACTCACTCTCTTTTGTTTTCCATACACACAACTTTCACAAAAATCCATATTAAAACATTTCAGACCTGGTAAAACTTTCTTTGAATGAAGTACTTTCATACCTTTCTCACTCATGTGCCCAAGTTTGTTGTGCCACAACACTATATCATAATCTACAACAACTATTTGTTCTCCCTGCTAACCTGTAGCAATTGTTCCTGAACATTCATTTTTCTATGAAATAATCAAAGTAGAAGGAACAATATGACCTGTACAAAGATATAAGGTGCCTTCTTTCACACCTTTTGCTACTAGAAGGGAACCTTTTGAAACCTTCCAATTTTTATCATTAAAAGTAACTACACAACCCTCATCACCAAGTTGCCCCACTGAAATTAAATTCCTACTTAGCCTTGGAACATGTCTTACCTCATGTAGTAGCCAATGATTCCCATTCTACAACTTAATCTTAATTTTTCCCTTTCCAACAATCTAACAGGGTTCATTATCCCCCAAATAAACAAGCCCAAAATCCCCTTGGACATAATTAGTGAAATAACCTCTATGAGGTGTAACATGAAATGAAGCACCATAATCTATAACCCATGAATCATCAACACTTTCTAAAGACATAAGCAAAGCATCCTTTTCGGATTTGTTACTTACCACGTTTGCCTCCTTGTCTCCATCTGATTTATCTCCTTCATTTTTCTTTCGATTCCAACAATCTTTCTTTTTGTACACTGGTTTCCCACAGTACCAGCAATCGTTTGGTCCTTTTGATTGAGACCTCCTCCCCTTTGACTTTCCTCTTGATTTCCCATGATTTCCAGAGTTACTTCCTCTCTCAGTCATTCTGCCCCTACTTTGTCATTCAAAGCACTTCCTGATGTAGATTCACCTAAGGATTTTTTGCAAGTTTCCTCACTCAAAACAACACCAATCATATCATCATATTTTAGGGTACGAGATCCATGAACAGAATTACTCACAACCATTACCAAGCCATTCCAGATTTTAGGCAAAGAACACAAAATCAAGAGAGCCCTAATTTCTTCATAAAAATTGATACCCACAGAAGATAACTAACTAGTAATAGTATTAAACTCATTTAAATGATCTGCAACAGATCCACCTTTTGCCATTTTCATATTAAATAAATGCTTCATGAGAAATACCTTGTTTGAAGTGGAGGGCTTTTCATACAGTGTCGCTAGGGTTTTCATCAAATCTTCTGTCATCTTTTCTTTTGTAATATTAAATGCCACTGATGGTGCCAAGCATAACCGAATGCTTCCAAGTGCCTTTCTATCTAAAAGATCCCATTCAGCCTCTGACATAGTTCCCTGATTCTGCTTCCAGAAATCTTTTTGATATAGATAGTCTTCCATTTGCATTTTCCATAACTAAAAGTTTTTCCCATTAAACATGTCAATCCTCAGCTTACCCTCATCTGCCATTGCTCCCACTCAACTGTGAGACTCTCTTGCAGAGGATAACTAAAAAGAGAACTAGGCTCTGATACCACTTGTTAGGATAAACCACAGATAGAAATAAAAACTAAATGCAAATATAACCAATAATAGAAAATAATAGATCACACAAAAATGAACACAAGGAACCAAGATTTAACGTGGTTCACCCAATCCTTGGGCTACATCCACCAAATAGCAAGTCCGAATATAAATTAGTAGTGTCACTGATGCAAAATTAAACTTTGGAATTCACATTATTGTGCACAAGATATATAGTTCAAGCACACTGAATAGTGTGTCATGTGAAGCCGTGGACTTGGCTTACAAGGTGGTTAAGAATAATTTATCATATGACCTTGCTAATCTATTGCTAAGGCAGCTCAAAAAGAATATGGAAAGCATAAGAACTTCAAAGAATAACCCATGTAAGTTTGGTTCCTTTTTGACTTGCCTATTCTTTTATGTACATATTTTTTTTTTCCCTCTAAAGGCACTATAGTTTGGAGAAAAGATGTGCCTGTGCTTTATCAAATCAATGAGTATATTGTTGAGATGGGTGAGAACTACAATAGTATCATGGTCAATTACTTCAATCTATTTAAGGAGAAAATGAAAAGTACATTTAAAATTCCCAAGAAGCTTGTTGAAGACTATAAAGATGATATATGTTTCATGGTGGATAGTGACAAGGTGTATATTGAAGCAGCTAAGCTTAGAATTGTGTGGGTAGAATGTCTTGGTTATGAGGTCAACATTGATGAAACAAAGGATATGATTGAAGATCTTATCAATGAACCAATTGATTGTAAGGCTACATACTTTGGAATGTATCATGAAGCAAAGGCCAGGATTGAACTTGAAATAAAGCTCCCTTAGGCAATCAACAAAGCGAAAAGAAGGGTTGCAAAACTAAAATCAAGTTCACACCTTTTGTTAACTGAGGGAAAAGGTGAGGATGAGAAAGGTGAAGAATTAGAGGATGAGAAAGAATTTGAGGAAGAATACCCATTAAAGAAGAAAGGCAAGGTGATCATCACCAAGCCAACAAAACTATTCACTACAGTTTTCACAAGGAGATCTTCATGGAAGAAGTCTGACAGGGAAAGAGGAGACATTGTATTTAGAAAACCTCCACCTACCTTCCAAGAGAGACTAAAAGATTTGGAAATAGGGGTAGACATTACAAATTTCAAATCATTAAAATATGAGATTAGGATAGTAGAGGAGAAGAAGTAGATTGAAGACCTAGTGTTGAATAAAATGGGTAAGTGGAAATACTCACCATATCAGCTCACTTCTCAAGTTCCTAGTGAGTTATTGGAAAAGATAAAGCCAAGATGAGATTTTTGTATGCAAACTATCAAGGACATAAATGGGAAAACCTTGAGGCAGCTATTACCGAGCATATCATATGCTGAGGTAAAAGATTCATTAAAGAAAAATGAAGAAGAATTAACTCTAAAGTTTAATACTTGTCTAGTTTTGATTAAGGAAATTGAGCATGTTGTTAGGAATGCTAGAAACACTTGGAAGGATATTTACTTATTACATAAACCAAGTGATTTTACAATCAATATCAAAGATGATGATGATGAAGAAGATAAGGAGAAAGATGAAGAAGAGAATGTTTAAGAAATAACTCACTTTGACATTCAAGGACAAGAGGCTAATGAGGAGGAAAAGCAAGATGATGAGGAGATTGACCTAGTCAAGATATCTACAGTAGTCATTGCCTCACTTTCTCACTCTCCAAGAAAGCTAGTGTCAACATCAAGTGTGGAGACAACATCAAGAAGTTTGATTGTGACCACAAGTGACATCTCAAATGTCCAATCACTCTTTTCCCCTACTTAGCTCAGCACATTACTGACAGAAGTGACTTCCACTTCATCTACTGAGATATAGATTCCTCCTTCATCTACTGAATTAAGTACTTTAGTTTTGACTTCTTCAATTTTAAGCACACAATTTTGGGTTCCTCAAGTATGTCTATAAGTATTGCTACAATTAATATAGTATTAGTTTTTACTATAAGCCCTAGTATCTCTACCATTGTTTCTATTCCTGATAAAAAAGAAATAAGTGTAAGGACAGTTGAACCCAAGATTCAACTGAGGACAAAATTTTTGGGGAAAAGAAAGGAGATAGAGGAAGATATTTATTTAGATGAGGAACTAGTGATCTCCAATTGGGATATTTACAAGTTTACTCTAGATCAAATGTAAACATTTGATGAACTCCTCCATAAGAAGGCTAAACAAACAAGGCTAAGAGAGGAGAGAGATAGATAGTATAAGATAATTGAAGATGCTAAGAAATTTTTGGAAAAGGCCATAGGAATAGAGATTGATTCTTCTCAACCTATCTTATATCAGCTAGC
Organism: Cupressus sempervirens; assembly: GCA_028749045.1. Taxonomy (NCBI): domain Eukaryota; kingdom Viridiplantae; phylum Streptophyta; class Pinopsida; order Cupressales; family Cupressaceae; genus Cupressus; species Cupressus sempervirens. The sequence continues at coordinate 239,660,528 of CM053786.1, read as the reverse complement.
AGAAGCAGTTCAAATATTTAATGAAGACACTGATGGACAAGATGAGGTGGTGCAGAAGGCTAAAAAGAAGTTTGACAATAAAAGTGTTGGAGAAAATTGCTCAGTAGATAGTCATTCATGAAGTAGAGCTTTCTATAATTTTGGGCAATTCAGAAACATCCTGTTCAAATGTCTCATCACTTTTTGGGAAGTTATCTGATGTTTCTAAATTTATAAAGGAATTAAAGGAAAAATTATCCAAAATAGATGAAGATCTAAAGGCCAATGCTCAAAAGCTACAACTTGACCCAAGTTCGAACTTTGCATAGTTCAAGAGAATAAGATTTTTGTCAAACTAAGGGAAGAAGAAAGGATTAGATCCACATTGATTGACATACAGAACATGACCCTTCCCAACATGGATGCACTGCAAAAACATATTACATATTCAAAAACTCTAATCCATGATAATAACTTCTCTATTGTGGACCATATGATAGAATTGCCAGCATAGGTACAAATTGCACCTCATGCATGTAAGGTCCTACAAGAAAATTGGGATAAAACCATGGCAACCATTATCATGGTACATTCTAAATTTTTATCTCATTTTGGTGTCTCTATCTAAAATAGAATAAATCTTTGACACGACTATCAAAAGGGGGAGAGACACACATAGTATGAGGATAAAAATGCTATGGGGGAGAACTTGCAATAAGTGTGAAATAAATAGAAAAACATGTTGTATATAGCAAGAAGATGTATATTATAATTTATATACATTACAAAATCAATTTTGAAAAATCTCAAAAATAGTATATTGTACCAAGCTAGTATCACATGGTGATGGGTATAAGGTATTCAGTTTAGGCTAATAAGTATTTTTTTCACTAATGCCAAAGGGGGAGATTGTTGACATATAAGTCAAGTTTTTTATTGTATGCCTAAAATGTGGGCATACTTCTATGAGTCATTATATTCAATATTGCTAAAAAATGAGGTCTTGAATGGTAGCTCATAGCTCTCTATTCATGGAGTGAAAGGGTTGGTAATGGAGGCCCTCAGTTTGACGTAGTTGGTGCCCATACAAGTACACCATGAAACAAGAGATTCAAAGATCCAAAATATGCATGCAAATAAAAATGTAAACTAATCTAAATGATGACAATGCAAAGCAATGCAAGAAAGGAAATCTAATCTATGAAAGGAAATAACAATGCAATAGTAATCTATGAAAACAAATATGGATCTAAGCTAATATGAAAATGCAAGGATGGATCATGATGATGGAAGCCATGGATGCATGAGAGAAGAAGACAAGAAGATAGAAGTTCTCCACAAAAAGCTTTAATGTCCAAACTCCTCCAAAAATTGCTCTCCAAACATGCAACATAACAATAGCATAATAATGGATCTCAAAACTGAGGAGAGGGCTCTCCCTTATAAAGGAAAATATGGAAGTGAGAGGCTTCTCACAACCAATGTGGGATAATAGGGTTTGATCCATGTGAGACAAAATTTCACCAATGAGAAAAGAGGAGGAAAATTAAATGAGGGAAGGAATTTTTTTAAAAATTTCATTTTGATTTGTTTCATTTTTTGTTTCATGTAAGATTTTATTTAATTAAAAGGGAGAAAGTTCTTTTAATTAAATAAGAAATATTTAATTAAATTAAAAGAGGGGTTTTTCTCATAATTAATTAAATGTGGATGAATTTAATTAAAAGAGAGTTTTTCTTTTAATTAAATGGGGACTTATTTTATTTAATTAAAAGGGAGATTTTTTTTTAATTAAACAAGAATTAGGATAAAATGATCAACCTTAGAAAAATAAATAATTGAATTTGATCAAGGAAATTTATTTAATAAAATATTGTGAACCATTTGATTCAAGAAATTGGTAAATTGATAAATTGAATAATGGGGGCCCATAGTCTAGGTGACCATTTTAGGGTGCATACGTTTGCCCTTCTTTGATTATTGTGTGATTGATTTGGGAAGACATGTAGTCAAAGAAAGAAATTCAAGTGTGAGATCAATTTGGGATCGCAAAACAACCTAGATGTGTGGTCGATTTGGGAACACATTAGGACAATGAATACAAATAATTGTTGACTTCAAAAAGAAATTGATAAAATTGAATCAAAGATTGAAGTTGATAGGTACTGCCCCCTCGCGATCAAAATTGAAATGAGATAGAGGAGAAACAACAAATATCAAATTGAATAAAAGATAAAGTTCTTGATGTAAGATGAAAGATATAAGAATTACAGAACCAAGGTAGATCATCAAACATGAAATATTATGCCCCAAAGTTAAATTAGAAGAAAAGAAGTGGGGTAAAAGCAAATGGAAGATAGAAGTTTGGAAGATATGGAAAGAAACAAAAATAAGAAAAGAAAATTTGTCTAAGAAAGAGAATGCTCCAAAATCAATCAACTATTTAAGATAGAAATTTCAATTGAGATCATGAAAGAAGATAAGGAAATCAAGATCAAAACATAACCATAGTTGATTAAAATTCTACAAGAAAGATGAAGGGAAAACCCTCTTAAACTCATAATGCAGCCTAAAAATGCAAACTAACATGAAGTCTAATAATGTAAGCTACATGAAAATGCAATGGTGTATTTGCAATAGAGAAATTGTAACATAGGATTTTGTGTTCATCATTCATTAGAGAATGTAAAGGAGCTTATTTTATCATTGAGCCATTTTGAATAGACATCAAAAAATCACACAACCATCACTAGTCACAAGCTCAACTATGAAAATATGAATGTGATTTATATCAGATCAGAATGTGGAAAGATTCTAGCATAAGCATCAAGGACACAAAGGTCAAGATGACTTTAATGTTAGCTTATCATATTTAATGTAGCAAAACCATGCTTGCATCAAGGCATAGATGCCAGGATGACCAAAAGAATGGTTGTGCAAAAATAGTCAAGGATGATGCCTCAAATCTCCTAAGTGTTTCAAGGGGACAACAAGAGACATTGTAGAGTTTCAAGACCACACCCTCAACCAAAATAAAAATAAAAACATGCCCCATGCCCCAAGTCCTCTAGCTATGCATCCTAGAGAGACTTATTAGACAAGGACACTCAAAAAAAATCAATAACAATCAACACACAAAGAAAAGGTCATGACATAAGTCAAGCATTAAGTGTTTATGTTAAAAAATTTAAGTGTGTTAACTGATACCAAGTTCTGAGGATAAGGATCGAATGCTTGCAAGTAGATAAGATCACATGATGAAACTAGGTAAGACCAAACTAATAAGTGTTGAAAAACACTCGATGTCAAGGGTTGTACTAAAAATACAATTGGGGTGGTGTTGATAAAGATTGGTTGCGAGGTGTCCTAAAGACAAATGTAGCCAAGAGACCAAAGCTAACATAGTTATGCCCCCTAGACAAAGACCAATTCCAAACCAAGGTAGGAAGGAAAATACATGATGGAGAAAGGCTAAGTGTCAAGGATGCATGCTAAGAAATAGGGGTGCAATGGCCTCAAGTAGCACTTGTTTCCAGGTTTTCACCACTTGGATTTTTAAAATTTTTTTTAGGACTTTTTATAATTTTTTTGTATTTTTGCTACCAATGTGTCTATTTCCAAGTTTTCATCGAGGTACTTTTTCTAATTTTTTTTTGAATTTTTTGAAATTTTGATTTTTGTTTTTTAAATTTTTGAAATATATAATTTTCTGGAGATACATCAAAATGCCTATTTCTATGTTGTCACTAAGATGATCATTTTTTTCAAGATATTTTTCAATTCTTAGAATTTTTACAATATATTATTTTTTTGGATTTTTTTCAAGATCAATAAATATATAAAAATAATATACAATGCCTTTAGACAAAAATAAGGACCAAACTCTCAAGCAAGATCACATCCTTTAGTTCCAATATCTAACAAGGTAGAGGACAAGAGTGATTAGCAAGCTAGTGAAAGAAATAAAAGACAAGAGAATGAAGGAGAAATCCTTAAGGGAAAATTGCTCACTAGTACCCAAGCTAGGAAAAAATTGTCATGTAAAGCACATTTGGACAAGAAATGAAAAGCCAAAATAAGATAATTCATGAAATCATAATGTAAAAGTGGGAAAAATGCAATCCAAAGGAGTAGACATGTCAAAAGGCTTCATAGCATCGTATTTTACTCTTTTTTATTAGATCAAGACCAAAGGAGTAAATAGGAAAAGGATAGTGAAAGACTAGAATGAATGGAGGAAAATAGATATGAAGGCTAAACATGAAAGGAATGAAAACAAGATCATCATAAGATAGCTCACAAGATAGCCAAATGTTTGTGTATAGGTCAACATTGTCAAGATCAAAGAGAGAAGACAGAATGGATGAAATACATAGAAAAACTATACATGATGCTTGATTGTCAGGTTTTCATCATGGTACTTATCCAAGGTGCCACAAAGGAGTGGTTTTCACCAAAGGATGAATTTATTTCTCTTTACTTTTGCTATCATGGTGCATGATTACTAGGTTTTCACCAAGGCACATTTTCAAAATTTTCATTTTTTTTCAAAAATATTCAATTTTTTTGGAAGAAGTCAAGATTTTTAGATAATTCTCCTTGAAATTTTAAACCATGACATGCAAAGGAGTTGAAATTATATGCTCAAATATGCTAATAGGGAAAGGAATATGGGAGAAAAAAATGGAGGATATGGCTTTATGCAAAGCGAGTGAGATTGGAAGATGAAAATGAAGGCAAGATCAATGTCAACACACACCTCGAAGAGTGGCAAGAAGATGGAGAAAATGTGAATGAAGGGATACATGAAGGAATATGGTGAGTGAATAGAAGAGGTTGCAGTTTAGGCACATGGAATGGAAGAATGCTTTTGGAAGAATATGAAGTGGAATTCTTTGAAAGCTTGAATGTCAATTTCAATTGTTGTTCAACATTAGACTCTCTCAAGAGAGACTTTAGAATCCATATAGTTGTAGGTCTCTTTTCATTTCTTTTTGATGATTTAGAGATAATATCTTCAATGATGAATTTTGGAACCCATACTTGTCTTATAATTTTGTTCTTAGATATATCCTTTGACTTTATGCCCCCATGTTGATTAGAGGAGACATGGTGGTCTTCTTTTTTATATGGATTCTTGAATTGCTTCTTTTTCTTGTATTAAACATTCAGGTTACTTCCAAAAGACTTGGGACTTGTGGAAGAAGAAGGATGATATGACTGGTTTAGGTGAATGGGTGGAGGAAAAGGATTCAAGGATATGCACCTACATTGATCTTGAGGAAAGATAGAAGAGGGAGGGACATAAGGACCCAAGATGGATGGTGAATTAGGAGAGTTGGGAGGGAAAATGAAGGGACATAAGGACCCAAGATGGAAGGAAGACATGAAGCATTTAGTATTGATGGGGAAGGTCCAAGGATGGATGTGGAAGATACAAAAAAGCAATCAATAAGTTCATCAACATCTATATGACAATCAAGGACATCAACATCTTTAGACTGAGCATTAAGATTTTCAATAGGATTATGAACATCTTGAATATGAGCAACTTATTTGATAGAAGTACTTGAAGCTTGAGAAGACTTAAGAAAAAGAGAAAGTGGAGGGGAACATGGAGTGGTAGAACAATAAGATGGAAGACTTTGATCTTGACAAGGATCTTTGGATAGCATAAGTGTAGAGTTTTTCTCTTGATTTTCAATAGGATCATCATTGGAAGTAACAACACTATTTTTGATAACCTTAATGGAAGTATCATCTTTGGAAGGTGCAACTATATTAAGGTCATTTTGATTGTAAATAAGCTCATCGATGTAAGTAGTAGTTTGATCTTTCTTAGGAGAAGACTTAAGACATGGTGGAATGAATGAGGAAGGGCATAGAGGATCAAAAGAACCATGAAATGGACTAGAGACATTGTGAAAATAATTGGATGATATGGAGGATTCTTGATCTTGATCTTTCTTTATATTCTTTTCTTTATCATTTTTAGAGTCCTTTTGAAATGAAGCCACTCCTAGGGAGAAGGAAGTATGTTGGATTTGTATGGAAGACTTTGGAATAGATGATGAAGGAATAGCTAAAGTAAGAATTATAGCACATGAAAGATTAGGCTCTTTAGGTTTAGCATTATTGAAAGTATTTGCAGCTAAGTGGAGGTTAACTTGAGTTTCTTTAAGAGGTAGCCTTTGAGGATAGCTATAGGGAGCTGCATGAAAAGAATTAGGATATTTGTTGGATAAAATATTGGTAGAAGATTTGAGAGACTTGGAATCTTTATGAGATGTATGGATAGTGGAGGAAGTAGAAGATGGAAGGGGAGCATTAGAAGAAAAAGGTTCAATATTAAGATGGTCTTGATCAAGAGTATAATCTGTATTTTCAGCATGAGGGTTCTTAGAAGAGGAACTCTTATGCCATTGTTGTTCTATTTCAGCACAAAAAAATGCTTTCTCTTCCTCAAAAATGCATATTTATCATTTAGATATTGTTGAAAAAATTGATCAATGTTTTTTTTGAAAATTGAGTCATATGGATTACCAATCAATATTTATCTGTGACTCATCCCCTTTAAGAACAAGCATAGGACTAGGAGGACTTTCAGGAATCATAGGAATATAATAGTCATCATCATCATAATCATTATCACTATAGGCATTATAGATAGGCATATCACAAAACCTTTTATGTTGTTCATTATGGTATGTCTCAATAAGAGGAATATGACTCTTGGTAGAAGTATAAGAAGAATAGAGGTAGGTGAAGACCTACATGAATGATATTTAGAAGAATCATGGTAAGCCTTGGAATATGAAGAATGTGAATGATATTTAGAAGAATCATGATAAGACTTGGAAGATGAAGAATCTAAATGATATTTATAAGAATCATGATAAGACTTAGAAGATTAAGAATCTGAATGATATTTAGAAGAATCATGATAAGACTTAGAAGATGAAGAATCTAAATGATATTTATAAGAATCATGATAAGACATAGAAGATGAACAATCTAAATGATATTTAGAAGAATCATGATAAGTCTTTGAAGATAAGGAATATATGGAAGAGGTATATTGTGATCTGATCTTGCATATGATCCTAGCAAGAACGTCATATTTCTTCCCTTTTTCAATCATTTTTGTCACAAGGTTAGCATCCATATATCTATTGTAGTAACAACACTTTTCAAATTCAAGAAGGAGGTCAAATTCATCTAAGCTCAAATGAGGATCCCTAACAAGATATTCAAGATCCATGGTTCTAGAAGAAGAAGAATCAAGCATGGAAGAAGAGAAAGGATGAATAGAAGAAGGTAGATTATATGATAATAGGAGGACAAGAATCAAGAAGACATGAAGAAGATAAAGAATGGAAATGGGAGATTAGAAAGACATGAAAGATGAATAAGAAAGAAGACCAAGAGTCATTTTGGGAAATTTGATACCATTTGAATATTGAGCAACATATAATAACACTTGTAACCAACATGAAAGAAAAGGTACTAGTTGATAGGATAACCTTAAGAAATGTTGGTGCCAAACTAGGGTAGTAAAAGCACTAACTTGTCCAAAAGAGAAATGATAAGATAAAATTTTGCAATAGGCATAAACCAACACTACCATAGAGGTGAGCAAAACCTTGGGTGAATACCCTAGAACATATGGACTAGGAAGATGATTTACCCAAATTTTAATTAATTAAAATTGAATTTTGATGAAAGTAGATGGACAAGGGATTACCAAGACACTCCAAGTGTAATATCAAAGAATCTAAGGTATATCTTTCTCAACACGGATGATCTCTAACTCACCAACTCCAAACAAGGTCTCTTGTGAAATCAATGATTACTAATTCAAAAGGTCAAAGCATAAAAACCCAAGGTGCAAACAAACTTTTAATAATGGGTTAAGTAGCTTAATCTAAACTAGATCAACCTAGGGAGATTGGAAATAATAGGACAATAAAGCAATTTGATTATAAAGTCTTGACTCAAGAATTTAAATTTTGTTCATTTTAAAAGTCCAACTAGGTTTATCGATAGATTTTTAATCATGAACCAAGCACACAAGACAACAATTAGGGATTTCAAGCAAATGTCTTCAAACAATGAGCAAGGGACAAAGAAACTTTGTACATGAAAATGAATAGTGTTGTAGTATCAATCTAATTCCTAGAACCACTACTGTGTATGTTCTCAAAATATTTTCCAATCATGCACATAGTCCTAGGAAAGAAAATTTGGTAGCACTATGGTTCTTATTAATGTTCAACTATGTAGCTTTTGCAATCTAGAGTGGGAAAAATCCAATCCTAATGCACTAGGGTTTTGACATATTTCAAGAATTTAATCAATTGGAGATATTGAGAAAATCTGATAGCCCAACAAAAGACTACATCTGTGAGGATTTCTCTCACAAGAAAATCTATATAGCAGTTGCTACTACCACGTCAAAAATTTCTATTATCACTTGAGGTACCATCCATGTGGTTGACCCAATAAAGGGAATGCCCACTATGGTTTAACCCTCTCTAATCAAGGAAGACTCACAAATTTGTACCACATGGGGACTTGAATTGGATTCAATGGTTCCAAGTTTCTAATGTGCCCAAAAGGGAATAAAACATACTCCTTTAGCCTCATCACCTTACCCAAACATAGAAAACAAGATTCTTTGACACATTAATTTGAAATCACCTCATTAACTTTTAAAAAAATCTAAAAGCAAATATCACCAATCTCAAAAGAGAAAGGACTAATGGATGTTGAGGACAAATCAAAGTGGAATAGTGAGATAATAAAAAATATCCTTCCCTACCTACAAGGGGATCCGTCGTCAAGAGGAGCTTTGCATGTAAAGAAAGAAAATGAAGCTCAGTCTCTCAAGATCTCCCAAATAGCATTCATAGGGCCTATTTACTATGTGAAACATAGATGCATGAAAGAAAATCTAGATCCAATTTTAGAGCACCAAATGAAGTGTGAATCTATGAAAGCATGTAAAAGCACTCAAGCCAAACACATAAGAGTTCATTTTACTTCCAAATCCAAATGTTATAGAGATCCAACAAAATACTTGGTAATCCTTGCAATGCATTTTTACTTTGTTGTACCTTTCATTTACGCTTAAATGCTCACTCACAACAAACAAAGCAACAAGCAAAACAAGTAAACACAAGATATGCAATATATATCCAACTTATTCAAAATTAAGGTTAGATCTAAAAATATAATTTTAAAAAATGATAATAATAAACAAATAACCCAAATAAAATCTTACATCATGCATTGATCCATTCTAAAAACTAAATGCAAGCTATTCATTAAATTCCCCTTTTTTTAATTGATTTTTGACCTGGTCATAAAGATTGGACCAATATGATATGAATTCGGATCCAAAAATCTAAATGCAAAAAAGTGACCCCTATAAAAAATTAGTGAGCTTTCCAAAAATTTTAGGATTATGAAAATATCTTTTCATTTGTGCCCTAGGGAGCCATTTTGTCAAAATAGATTAGTTTTTGAAAATTGAATTATGGTGCCCTAACATGATCTCTAAAATCAAAACACAAAGAACCAACTCTATTTAAAATTCAAAGAGATTTTAAAAAATGTAGACTTTTCCAAAGAATTCACTACTTTTCTCCTTAAAATGACTTTTCATTGAAAATAAAGAAAAAATTGAATATAACTTGAAAAAATCTAAAAATTATATTGAAACTTGTTTGATATGTCGCCATCTTGAAAAATTTTTAAAGATAAAAATACCTAGCCTTTTGGGAGATATGATGAAATCTTTCAGATCTAGAATTTTTTGTCTCCAAACAAATTTGCACAAGGGGGTTAACTCCAAAAAAATCTAAAACTAACAAGCAAAGGTAGGTTGCCCTATGGTGGGCACCAAAGACATATGCCTAAAATGTGGGCACACTTCTATGAGTCATTATATCTAAGATTTCTCAAAAATGAGATCTCGAATGGCAACTCATAGCTCTCTATTCATGGAGTGCAAGGATTTGTAATGGAGGCCCTCAGTTTGACCTAGTTTGTGCCCATACAGGTACACCATGAAACAAGAGATTCAAAGATCCAAAATATGCATGCAAATGAAATGCAAACTAATCTAAATGATGACAATGCAAAGCAATGCAAGAAATGAAATATAATCTATGAAAGGAAATAACAATGCAATATTAATCTATGAAAACAAACATGGATCTAAGCTAATATGAAAATGCAAGGATGGATCATGATGATGGAAGCCATGGATGCATGAAAGAAGAAGACAAGAAGATAGAAGTTCTCCACAAAAAGCTTTAATGTCCAAACTCCTCCAAAAATCACTCTCCAAACCTACATCATAACAATAGCATAATAATGGATCTGAAAAATAAGGAGAGGGCTCTCCCTTATAAAGGAAAATATGGAGGTGAGAGGCTTCTCATAACCAATATGGGATAATAAGGATTGATCCATGTGAGAAAAAATTCCACCAATGAGAAAAGAGGAGAAAAATTAAATGAGGGAAGGAAAAAAGAATTTATTTAATTTTGATTTGTTTCATTTCTTTTTTCACATGAGATTTTATTTAATTAGAAGGGAGCAAATTCTTTTTAATTAAATATGAAATATTTAATTAAATCAAAAGAGGGATTTTCTTTTAATTAAATGGGGACTTATTTTATTTAATTAAAAGGGATTTTAAAAAAAAACTAAACAAGAATTAGGATAAAATGGTCAACCTTAGAAAAAATAAATAATTGAATTTGATCAAGGAAATTGATTTAAATTGATTTAATAAAATATTGCAAACTATTTTATTCAAGAAATTGATAAATTGAATAATGGGGCGCCATAGTCTAGACGACCATTTTAGGGTGCATATAGTTATTAGTGACACACACTTATTTAGATTTTATATGGTTATCAAGCTCATTGTACAGATCAATAGTTTAAACCGTGCATTTTAGTTGATGTTGAGTTTATCAGTGGTTACCGAGCAGTATAGTGTTTACCAAGTTCGTAGTGTATGTGATGAGAGTCCAATGTTAATCAAGCTTCCCAGTGATAACCAAGTGACTTAGTTTATACCAAGCTCAAGGTGAGAATGTTTACTAAGTCATACAATGTAAATCAAGAGACTCAGTTTATATGAGGAGTTTCATAATGTCTACCAAGTCACCAGTGTAGACCGAGTTTAAGACTACTTGGAAGTGTTGTTGTCTCTACAACACATGCCCCATTCCTTATTAGGAATGGGGGCCCCCTACTTTTTTCAACTCTCGGACTCATAGTTTGTGAGTTGGGAGAAGGAAACTCGGTTAAATAACTTAGAATTTTAAAGTCAAAAAAGAAAAAAGAAAAAATAAATTTAAAAAAGAAAAAAAAAAAATCTCGTGCGCGTGCGGTTTGCAAAGAAAAAGAAGGAAGGAGGTTATAAAACCCCACTCCCCTTCTTACTTGTTAATTTTTTTTAGAAGGGCTAAGAGGGAAAGGTATGGAGACCCCTTCCCCCCAACCTCCACTCAAACCTTCACGTGCGTGCGACGACGGGAGGAAGTGCACTTGGTGCTGCATGTGGATGTGCGCATGCGGCACTACGTATGTCGATGGCCACTGCGCCCTTTTGGACACGTGTGAGCGGTGTTGCGTGTGCCCTTTGGGCCATGCGATGTTGTGTGCACCATTTGGGCTGCATGTGGCCACTGCCATTGTGCGCTTTTGAGCATGCGATGCGGCGCAGCGTGCGCCCTTTTGGCCGGGTGGCGGCGGCATTGCATGTGCCTTTTGGGCACATGGCGCCGCTTGCCCCTCCTCTCTTTTGACACACATGAGGCGCACGCCACCATGCCTCAACCCAACTTTTTAAAATTTAATTTAAATTTTTTTTAATAGTTTAAATTAGTTTTGGAAATATATATATAAATTAAAAAAAAAAAAACAAATGAAATAAGTTTTTTAGAAGGACATTTTTTTTTAATGTTTTATATATATCCAATAATTAATCATTCTTTTTCTCTTTTATGATGTGAAGGTAATATAATTAGATGGCGTCCACATCTGGATCAACAACAAAACCAGTTGTGTACAAGTTCCAAGGCGTAACCCCGAAGTCATGGTTACATGATGAATACTCTGAGATCAAAGACACATAATTTGGACACACGAATTTGGGAGACTTTTTGAGATTTTGTAACAACCCAACCAAAAGATCATCTTTGAGATATGCCTTAATCCGTTCTAGATTGGTAAATGCAGCATCACATCCTGGGACCATGCAATCAGCTAAATTGATTATGACCCTATCTCGGCATTTTGTTCCTAAGGAAAGGGTGGTAAAGAACGTTATTAGGGAAGTGGTCTTAGATCTATTACCTGATAATATTGAGAGGGCTTTTCACCTACCTAGAGCTGATCGGTTTATTAGGCTTTCATATGAAGCAACTGAGAGGTGGCATAAGGATCATTACCAGGAGGCCATCGACATCATATATTCCTCATACCTCATTAAGAAGCCACCTCAAGGGAAGACAATTAGTAAAGTAGATATGACTTGAAGATACATGAAGGATGATATTGGATATTCAATCATTTTCCTGAGTAGAGTTATGGCATTTCCTATAGTAGGTCACTTCACTCCATTCATTGTCAACTTCATTGAGAACATTAGACACAAAAAGATGCCATTGGATTGGGCCACCACACTTAGTGAGAGCTTGTGTGACTAGTTGTGGATAGTAAAGAAAAAGAAGAAGTTCTATATGACTTCTTCTGTGGTATATCTACTTGTAGTGAGAGCCACCGACTATCCTGGGTTGTACAAGAAGGGTAGTATGCAGGATCCTAATGCATGGTTGTATATAGTCTATCCTCAGCTAGTTAAGAAGAAGCTCTTACCGCAAAGCAAGGAGTACAAAATTGTGAATGATGCCTTCATCTTTGCCTTCATTCAATTCATCGAAGGGGATTATGGGAAGAGATTGTCTGATGAGGCCAAGGCACAGATCACAGCTCTTGATGTATATTTCATCCAGTTTCAGAAATTCACATACATTCAGGTTGGTGGTGCATCCATCCATCCAAAGAAGCTCGTAAGATACCCAAGTGACAAGTTGGTTCTAATGGAGATTTCCTGGTAGATTGAGTCAACTTATGAGAGGATAAAAAAACAATGAAGGCCTTGTTGGGATTAGCCTTTTGTAATAGGAGCATACTAGGTAAAGAGAAAGTAGGATATCCTAACTTTCAAGTGGGACTGGGAGAATTATCCTCTTGAAGAATATAACTCTCCCCAGCCATTCTTTGACAATGTTGGTAAAGTGGAAACCCTGGTAGGAAAAAAGTTCTACCATGAGGATGCCATTGAAGATCATTGGATGAATGCCACAAATGACTATGATGTTCATATCAGAGACTATTGTAGAATGACTTTGTATTTAGTAGAAAAGGCTCTCCATTTGACCATCTCGGATGAGATAAGGCTATAGGATTCACAAGAGCTAATCGATCCCTTATTCAATACAAATAAAGTTGGCGAGAGGCCCATCCTAAATACAAAAATTGATAGAGAGGAAGGAGATGATATTAATCACCGAGCTAGACATGTCATCAGAATGATAAAGAGTTAGATCAAGAAACCCTTTCCACTCGATCCAATTCTAGATACAATGATATTCCATGCACATGCTCACCCAGAAAGGGTAAAGGGGAAGAAAGTCACAATTCCTATCTTTGCACTTCAATCTCCTATCAGGCCAGAAACAATCTACTAGCTTCATCATCTAGTGGGATACTACCATCCTTTAGAGAAGAAGAAGGAAAAGAGGAAGAGAGCCTCTCCTCAGAGGATTCAAACAGAGCATGTTGAAGAATAGGCCCCTTCGTAGCAACAGGAATCTACTCCCCAAGAGCCCCAAGACTTTGGAATTTCTCATATCTAGGTTGATTTTCCATTGCCTCCTATTTTGTCAAGCCAACAAGAAGGAGAGATTCTAGAGACATCCATTAATCTAATGCATGAAGAGCTTGCTTCTCCTATGGTTCCACAGAAGAAAAAGAGGGTCAAGGTTAGAATGAAAAAGAGGCAAAGAGTTCATAAAATATTAGTGCTTAATCCCTCTATTCCTGAAACCATTCCTAAAGAAGAATCAGATGAGGGGAAACAAAGTCAGATGAAGAGGAGGAGCAATTGCCTCTACAAAGGAGAACTCGACTGGCCAAAGCCACAGAATTGGAAAGAAAGAAGAGTGTCACAAATACCCCACCACCCACCCAAGCTAAAATGGTAGAACTCTCTTCTTTGGAAGATGAAGTACAACGATGGGTGAATGAACAAAGGGAGCTAGGTGATGATGTTCTCTCCATCCTAGATTTTGATTTCATGCTAGTGGGTACAAAATTGGTTGGAGATAAGATTAGAGATACCACTATAGGTGAACTTCAACAACAAGATTAGATGTAGATGCCACCCGAGACTCAAGGTCCTCATCCAACTCCCCTATCTTCACCTTAGGTTATGATGGTAGATAAGGTTTGAGTGACACCTTCACCTCTAAGTTCATAAGAACATGTTTAGAAGGAATCATCATTATAAGGAGAGCTAGAACCAAGGGTTACTGATGAGCCATCAAAAGAGGCATAGGTAGTAGAATGTATACAACAAGCTTCTTAGGAAGTTGAGGATCAAACTATGAGATCTACAGAAATTGAGACTACAGAAGAAGAACCCTCACAATAGGAGACTCCAAGAAAGAGCGATAAAGGGAAGGAGGTAGTTGAACACATCCCTTCATCATCTAGAACCAAGGTTATAGAAAGGCATATCTTGAGATGGTTCTTGAAAGAAATAATGAGAAGTGCTCAGCATCAATTCCTTGCTTCAGATGATGATATTTGTGACATTGTAGAGATTTTGAACAAGCCTGACTCTCCATTACATGATGCAACACCATTTGCATTCATTACTACTACTCATAACTAGGACTTATTTTCATAAATGGCTCACCCTCTGAAAGGTATAGATGAAGAAGTTGTTAGCCTTCACGACTATGAAGTGAAGGATATCATGTTAGGAAAGCCTATGTGGGATACTTCTTGATAGATGATGACTATGGGAGTCAAGGAGGTTCTTAACCATATGGAACATGATGAGATTGAAATTAGAGCACTTCAAAGGCAAGTTGAGATCTTAAAAGGATATTTAGCTGAAGTTATTGGTCCTCTTGATTCTAAACGCCTTGAGGAGACTTTGACTACCATTCTTAAAGAAGGGGAAGGTGTATAGCTCAGTCCATTTTTGAGAGCTTGTTAGGATTGGTGAGATAGCCTTGAGGATAGGCGTGTCACTATAATCATAGGAAGTCTAAATTTATTGCATGCTACACAAGAGAATGTTGATAAGATCATGGAAATTTTGAGGCATGACTTCAGTATTATGGATGAGGTATGGGTTTGGAGCAAGGATTTACAAACTCTGCAGGCCATAAAAGGGCAAAGGTACTACATTCTAATTGATGTATATACTGGAGAAGAGTTAGACATGATAGATGATTGGATAAAAAAGATTTCAAATGGAAATAAAGTGATGGAAAAATTGCATGATGAGATACATAGGCTCAAGGATCAAACTCGAGAGCGAATTTTGGAAGCAAAAAAGTTGTATAGTGATGCATGCTTGGACATTTTTGAAGATGAAGAACGAGAGAAGCTTTTACCAGTTGAGGTAGTTGTGGATAATTTTAGAAAGACTTTAGAGGAAGCATCTAGTGATGAAGACATCAGACAAGCCTTCAGGACATAAGAAGCATTGTTAGAGTTGGACACCAAACTCGAAGATTTTGTAGAAATTCGAATTGAGGTGGACAACTATAGACAAAAGGTCAAAGAAAAGTATGAGGCTTTGGATCTTCCTAGTGTTGCTAAGATTACTGAGATTATAGAGAAATTCAAGGGCAAACATCCAAACATATCTTTAGGATAAAGATGAGAAAAACCCAGATGCTAGAATTTCAATTTTGACACTTCGTAAAATTTTGAGATTTTGACCCAGTCGAGGTTTGCAGCTCCCCAGGTCCAGAATTCAGAGGTGCATAGATAGTTGACTACCAGTTCCAAAAATAGCACTTTCCATGCATTGGGAATGCATTTTAATGGCAAGTTAACTCCAACACACATCAAGTGAAGGGCCAGCTTCTATTTTTGGTGTCTCCATGCACTTCTACTTTGATTGATGGCTTCCTCCTACTTTCTCTCTCATGCTTTCATTATTTTTGACATGTAAAGGGCTCATGCATCCAATTAATGAATAAAATATGGATGGAGTCCCTCTAAGAACCAGTTAGATTACCAGTTTGTATATATTTAGTTTGTTTTAATATTTTAGAAGCATTTTATTGCATCAAGATATCTCTCACTCTCAACACAAATTGAGGAGACAATTTCTTATAAATACCCCATTGTAAAATGTAACAATGGCCACTGTTATTATGTAATAAAGTTATGCTTTTGGTGCTAGCATTTGGAGTGTAGTTATTCTTGCTTGAATGTGTCATTGTTTTGTGTATTTTATTCATGAGATTTTGATTGAGCCAAAGGTTTATGTTGCTCATTTTTACACCCTCGCCAATATTTGAAATTTAAATACTGCCTCGCCAATGGTCACTCCCCCAATTTAATATTATTTTAAATGTCCCAGGGATATCCAAAAAAATTAAATGATCAAACCTTATGATATGTTTTTGTAGCCCGCAAGTTCTCCATCGTCAGATCTGAGGGAATCGACAGATGGCGCTATGTCGCCATTGAGAGTTACACATTGTTTTGCATTAGCGACATAGTGCCCTTTTGCCTCATGTCAGGTGGGCCCTTCCTTTTCATCATTACTTCTTCAATGCTGAGTTTTGCTAGTTCCATGGTGGGTGCCATGACGCTATCAAAAAATTTGAGCTTGTCACTGTTAGCGACATAGCGCCCAGTCGAAAAGTGATCCTGCGGAAAAGTTTGGAAATACGGTGGGTCCCAAGTATGCTCTGTTGGATATCAATGAGGATTTTTTAGAAACGTTGGTAGTTGATTAGTCTTTTCATTGGCTAAGGCATGAATATGTGGAATGTGGGCCCTGCGAGGACTTGTTTGACAATTTGGCATGTGGTCGGCTCTCATTGGTTGATAAATTGATAAGTCAGAACTATCTTGCTCGCTGTCAGATCTTCCCCAGATCCACAGTAGGCGCTATCTCACTATGGAGAATTGCAAGAATTTTAACCATAGTTACATAGCACCTTGGTGACACGTGGCATATGGGTCCATTTCTGTCTTGTGGGTCGTAGGATGAAAAGGTGGCTTGTCTTCCGTGGTAGCTGTTAGACAGGTCAGAGTATGAAGGTAGATCTTATTGGCCCATCCAATTAACTAGGTATGCAGTCCTACAAAGAGTTTGAATGCCATTTGATGTAATTGGATCCACGATTGGCATTATCGCACTATTGAAAGTTGCTCATTTTTTACCATAGTGACATAATGCCTTGTTGCCGCATGTCCCTATAGGGCCTATCTCTTTGGGGTCACCAAGTATGGTATGGTTGCTGAGTCAAAAGCCAAGTGGTTCATGGGCCTAGAGGTTCTAAGGAGATAGCACAATATTGTGGCAAGTCCTCATGATCGTCAGATTAGTTCAAATCAATGGCGGGTGCTATCTCACTATGGGAAAGTTCCCAGAGGATACCCATAGTGACATAGCACCTAGGTGAGATGTGTCCCAATGGGTCCAGTGTAGGTAGTAATAGTTAAGTGCTGGCGGTTATGTTGCAAGCCGTCGTGGTCAAGTTTTAAAAGGTTGGTGTAGTTAGTAAAGAAAGAGAGTGGTCAACACAGGAAGACCTTGGGAGGTGGCAGAAAGAAAGGAGGTTATTGGCCCACGTGGCCCGTTCTAGATGCAGAGTTTGGTTGACTTGCTGACTCTGCTGATTCATGCACCAAAAATGATAAGAGATCAGAGTTTTACATAAATCTAATCTTCATGATTGATTCTAGCTACCAGAAGTGATTGCAAAACATACAGGAACACTCTACCCCCCTACCCAACCTATCTACTTGGTGAGAGCATAGTTAATGGCACCATTTTTATCTTCTCAAGGCATTATTTGACCAAAAAAAAATCAAATTTCTTTAGATCCCCATGATTGTTCTCTGTAGAACTTAATGGTAGGTGGTTGGGGATTAATTATAGTTGGAGGGAAAATCTCAGTTATGCCTGAACTATAAAGGCAATTTTTGTAAATTTTGAAAAGGTTGATCTTTCTCTATTTTCTCTACTATTGCTCTACAATTCCAGTGTAAATTCCCTCGTGCCTCTGAACTGTATGATTCTCTACCTTATCTCCTTTAGCCATTGGTATGAAAGTGTAAGAACTCTTTGCCTTTGCCATTATTTTGTGGAAGTTTGTAATCTACATGATTGTATCTCTTTTGGCCTGTGAATGATAATATAAGTGAATCCTCTCTTTCCTTGTTTCATTCATCTTGGTTTTCTGATTTGCATGTGGTTATTTGATTAAAGCAAGTCTGAATGTGTATATCCTTAGTTTCATTCTGGTTCAATAGTGCATGTATGGATGAAGATTGGTCTGAACACTTTATATTGGTGCATCACCTCTTTAGATTAGGTTAGGTAGATTTTCTTTCATTCTCTCCTTCTCCCTTTTCCTCTCCAAGAGTAGTTAGGTGCACCCTGATAGTAAGAGGAAGCTGACCTTCTCTGGAGACTCAACCTCATAGTTCAAGTCCCACAGCTTGGAGGTTGTTTCCATGTTTCACTAGGTTTTCCTCATGCATAGGCTCTGGACAAGGGTACAAACCTTAGTGACAAAAAATTATTGCATTGTTTCTAGGTGTGCAATCTTTTAGTTTTGATGTTTTCTACAAATATATGATTTAGTTGATGTAACAAGCTTGAGAAGAGATCACCCGATTGTGTCTACATAGCTTTTTTTCTTGCATGAGCGCACTTTTAGTGGCCTTACAATTTGATGAAGAGTGAAACATCATTCAATTTGTTAAAGATTATCATCGACAATTGTATTAGTGGATTCTAGGAAGCGCTGCTCCTATTTTCATTAGTTTCCTACTGATTTCTTTGAAGGTTTAACTCGCAGCGTGTTGTGTTCTATAGCTTATGTCCATTTAGGAATTTGAATTTCAAGTCATTTGATTTCATATTATTTGCTTTCAGTTTTGTTATTTGTTTTGCTAACCCCCTGTTAGAATAGGACCCCATAGCAGCTACATTGTTAGAGTTACATTCATTGAAAAATAGAAAATACAAAAATATTGTTCTTTTGGTGTGATGTTTTGAGACAATGAATAGATTTTACTTCAATTCTAAGATAAAAGGGTTTTACAACCAGCAAAGGCTTCCTTGTGAACATTCACATTTATCTTCTATTGAGTGGATTTTGGTACATCGCAAGACAAACACTGAACCTTGGAGTAGATCCTTAAAAAGATTTTCTTTTCAAGAGAGGAATTACACTATGGATTCTTGCCATTGACCTCATGCAAAATGAATGCCCAATAGGAAGTGATCAGTATGGAATAAGCTTCTACATCTACTGAGTGCATGATGATGCTGAGCAATGACAGTGGATGCTATGTATTAAAACCTCACCAAGTCAGTCTTCAAAACTTGAATGTCTTCATGTGGGCCAACTTTGTATAATTTTTGGTAACTTGTATGATGGCCAACTTTGTAATTTTTATAGTTGGATTCATATATATGTAATACATTGTATTATATCCAATATGTGTGTGTATGCATGTGTGTGAAAATATGAAGATGTGGATGAAAATTAATTAGAGAAAAGTTGAAGGAGTGAATTTCAAAGGCTACAACAATATAAGGACTAGCAAAGTCATATTTATCACAACAAGGTGATCAATACTTAAAGGAATCTCATTCAGCAAGCCAAGTTGTAAATTAGATATCATCTACTATTTCATTCTAATAGGTGGATTAGTCAAATCCTTTCACAAGGTAGACCTAGTAGTCTTTTGTAAATCTCTTTATCGAGTGTATACTTAATTGTATATTTGTAAATCCTTTCACAAGGTGGAGCTAGTAGTCCTTATTTCTCCTAATAGGGAAGATCATTAGAAGTGATCAATGCAAGCTTTAATAGGCTAACTTTATATTACATTTTTAAAGTTATGGGTATCATCCCCACCCCAAGTTTACTTTCTATTTGAAAGGTTTTTGGGTCACCAAATCTTTGTTTCTTAGTGTTATGAATGCTTTCATGTTTTCAATTTCTTATGTATGCAATTTGATTAGAATTTATATGATGGATTAAATGCTAATTGAATGGTTGGGTTAAAGGTTGAAATTGTTGAAGTTTTAGAATTTATTGATTCACCCCTCTGCTCTCAGTAACTTAGCTTAGTCTATAATATTTTCAACAGTACTGTGAGTAATGGTCTTCCAAAACAAAGGCATATCATGTTCACTAAGTACTTTGTGTAATGACCCTCCAAAACATTAATTCATAAACATTCATCATCTACCCAAATAAAATTTATAGTGCTTGTGCACACACATTCTCATAATGCTTACCATATAAACATCAAATAGGCAAATTATAATCTATCATGACATTTATAGATATCCTAAGATATCCATGCCAATAGAAAATTAAGTTATTTTGAGATCACTTTCTCATGATGTACATAGGGGGTAGGCCTATTAAAATCGTATAGTTACAAGGTATATTGATAAATTATGGTTCTCTTAAATGCTACACTTTATTGGTCACTAGAGAATCCATCTCAACATGGTTTATTCCCTTTGAATCAATATGACCAAGATCACCAAAGGTTTAGTAATCATATCCTCTATTTTCTCCCTCTCTTTCAAGGTTGCCTCTTAATAAAATGTCAATTTTTCTCTAAATCTCTATCTTTTGAGGTCCTTTAACTTGAAGAAGTGTCAAACTTCCTCTGAATCTAACATCAGTATCCCTCTTCTAGTAGGAGAATTCTTGGAAGGAAAGATCAAGGAAAATAATTCCTATACTGCATATTGAAAATATGAATAAGAGCAGGACTAATATAATACTCAACTTAGTCATTTATATAGAAATGACCCTAGATCTTACACTAGCACAAAGTTATTTATATAAAGTTAGGTATAATCCCTAATCTATAAGAATTTCATTCTATTACTTTAAAAATGAGAATTTAATGATCATGATTTGATTTCATTTCCTCTATATTCCTAATAGAAATATTAGAAAAATAAAAAAATCAATGACAATTTAGGTTCTTAAATAAAGATAAACATTTACTTAATTCTACTTATCTTTATTCTGTCCCCACCAAGGTTAAAGGGGCGATGAATTATGTTAACTCCTCCCTAATACAACATGGGGTACTTCACATCACCTCCATATGAGTCCCCTTTCTGACTTCTCCTTGGATAAATGTTGTTTATAGATATGGATGAATAAGAAGATACTCCTTTGAATTGATTATCCTCCACCAATTGTAACTTCTCTCTCCAAATGGAAACAATTTATTTTTAAAATTTTTATTGTTATGTCCAATTCAAATACAAGAAGAAAAAGAAACTCCATATCTCATCAATTTAATTCTTTCGTGCTAAACCCTCCAACTCGAGCATAGTACAAATTCTTATAGAATGATTTATGATATGTGTTTGTTCCATTGGAAACCTCATAGAAGTTGCATCTAATCTATTTTTAAAATATTGTGGACACCACTGGGATTGATTGTTTAATAATTTTACATCGTAGATGACTCACTTTGTCAAAAGATTCTTTGTAGACCTTGCAATCGTGGCTTATTTCTCATCACTTCTCATACCCAACTTTTACCTTTCATTCTCACATGGTGGCTACAATGCTATTTATGTTTTAAAGCTTTCATTTTCATAGATGAAGAAAATGTATAGTGGGATTAATACCCCATGTCCTTAAAAGGCTCCTTGAAATGTCTTAAGCACTATTAGATTTAATTTATAGCATATATGTTTCTCCAGAACACGAAACAATAGATTCATGAAATGGTTGTAGTAGTTTTCATTTCATGAACACTCATCATAGGTAAGTGTTGTGGTTCCATAATGCATTCCCCTTTTCCATTAGGAAATGGGGACTCCCTACTTTTTTTTTGGATTTGGGCCAATTTTGAGGCCCTAAGTCTGTGACATCAAATAGTAAAAGTGAAAAAATCAAAAAAATGAAAAAGTCAAAAAATTGGAAAAGTTAAAAAAAAAAAAAAAAAAAAAAAAAAAAAATCAAAGAATGCACCTACACACCTCATGTGCTATGTAGGAGCACTTCCCACTTTGGGTGATGCACAATGCGTAGCTGCCCATTTACGTAGTGTACATTGCACACCACCCAAGGTGAGTGGGGTTATATAAGCCCCCCACCACTCTCTTCTTCCTCACTTTTGCTTCAAACACTACATTTTTTGCCAAGTGCTCCAAGAAAAATTGTGCCCTCCACACATGCATTAAGGTGTGCAAAACACAAAACATGAAACTGCATTGTGTGCACCACTTTGCACCATGTGCACCAAATTTTGTCGGGTGCACCAGTTTTCACTGCATGCACCAAACTACACCACACAACTTTTTCCTTTGTGCATCAAATTGCACCGCATATTGCACCATGTGCATCACTTTGCACCACATGCACCATGCACACTACCATACCTCCACTCATCAAATGTTTAAAACTAAAAGGAAAAACTTAAAAGAATGTTAACTTGCAAAAAATGGATCCCCCCACCAAATTTGATGTACATTTGTCAACCTAATCTAGTGCACAAGTGCGCACCTTATTTTTTTATTTTTCTTTGATAAATACAAAAGGGGAATTGAATGGTATTTTATGTTTTTATTTTTTATTTTTTCTTAATTGTAATAAAATAATAGATGTGTCTTCTTGATATAAATATAATGGCATACACATCTAGTGAGAAGATGGCACCTAAGCCTGTGGTTTTCAAATTCTAAGGGGTCCCGTCAAAGTCAAGATTCCAAGATGACTATGCAGAAATCAAAGACAATGATTTGGGACATACCAAATTGGGAGAGTTGCTTAGAATCTACAAAAAACTAATGGAGAAATCAGCTCTGGTGTCTACTTTGATCCAATCAGGGTTGGTGAGTGCAACTTCACACCCAATGTTAGTACAATCAGTAGAGTTAATCATGACATTGGCTCAACACTTTGTTCCTGAGAAAAGAGTGGTGAAGAGTATGATAGGAGAAGTTGTATTGGAACTCTAACCTAATAACATTGAAAGGGTCTTTCATCTTGTAAGAGTGGATTAGTTCATAAAAATCTCTTATGAGGCATCAGAAAGGTGGTATAGGGAGCACCTAAAAGAAGCAACATAAATCATTCAATCATCATACCTCATTGACAAGAATCCTCTAGGGAGGATAACAAGAAAGGTGGACATGAAAAGGGGATACATGAAGGAGGATATTGGTTACTCTATTATTCTTCTGAGTAGGGTCATGGATCTACCAGCAGTGGGACATTTGAGTATTTTTATGGTGAACTTTATCGAGACTATCAAGATGGTGAAGATGCCCTTGGACTGGGCCACCACATTAAGTGAAAACTTGTGTGAACAATTAAGGGTAGTCAAGGATAAGAAGGAGTTCTATATGAGTTCTTACATGGTGTATCTACTAGAGGCTAGGGCAAAAAATTATCTTTGATTATACAAGAGAGGCAGCATGTAGGAGCCTAATGCCTAGCCTTATATTGTTTACCCTCAACTGGTGAGGAAGAGGCTCTCGACATAGAGCATGGAATAAAAAATCATGAATGATGCATTGATATTCAAAATCATCCAATTCATAGAGGGAGACTATGCAAAGAGGCTATCCAATGATGCAATTGCACAAATAATAGCTCTTAGGGCCTACTGCATCTAGTTTAAGACATTCACATATCTAAGGGTAGTTGGTGACTCTGTCAACCCTAAGAAGCTACCTAGATATCCACGTGATAAATTGGAGTTATTAGAGATTGCATGACAGATTGAGTCTACATATGATAGGGTTAGGAAGTAAAAAAGACCATGTTGGACATGGCCCCTGGTCATAGGACAATATCAGGTAAAGCAGAAGCAAGATATTCCATCTTTTGAGTGGGAATTGGAACATTATCCCCTCAAGGAATACAACTCTCCCTAGTCCCATTTTGATAATATTAGAAAAGTTGAGAGTCTGGCCAATAAAGAATTCCACCATGAGGAGGCTATTGAAGACCACTAGATGAACACAATAAATGATTACAATGTCCATATTAGGGACTATTGTAGGATGACTTTGTATTTGGCATAGAAGGCTCCCAAAATTAGTATTTTGGAAGAAATAAGGTAGCAAGATTTTGGGGAGTTGCTGGACCCCTTGTTCAACTTAGACAAAATCACAGAGAGATCCATCATGAATACTTAGGTTGATAGGGAGGAGGGTGATGATATTAATCATTGGGAAAGGCATGTAATTAGAATGAAAAAGGATTGGATTAAGAAGCCTATCCAAATTGATCTAATACCTGATACCATGAGCTTTCATGCACAAGCCCACCTAGAGAAAGGTAGAGGAAAGAAAGTTACAATTCCTACCTTTGTAGCCTAGTCTCCCATTAGGCCAGAAACAATATACCAAGTTGACTACCTGGTTGGATACTATCACCCTCCAAAGAGGAAACAAAAAGGGAAAAGGAAGAGGACCTCCCCTCAAAGGATTAAAGTAGAAGAGGGTGGAGTGCAAGAACCTCCTCAAGAGTAGGAAATAGATGTTCAAGTGTCTGAGGATAACAAAGCTACTCAAGTCTAGGATGACCCTCAATTACCTCCCTTTATGCCTATGCCTAGCCAGTCAGAAGAGGAGGAGATTCAACAAGTTTCCATCGCTCCTCCACAAGTAGAGCCAACATCCCCTTCTACCTCAACAAAATAGAAAATGATTAAGATCTAGATGAAGAAGAGGCAAATGGTGACTAAAAGAATGGCACCTTTCCCATCTGTCCCCAAGACCATTCCAAAAGCAGAAGAGGAGGAAGTAAGAGAGGAAGATGAAGAGGAACATGTCCCTTTGCAAGGAAGAACCCAGCTAGCTAGAGCCAAAGAACAACAAAGGAGAAGAGGTCCCATAATAACACCACCATCTACCTTAGAGGAACCGTTGAAAGTCTCTTCTTTGGAAGATGAAGTACAACAATAGGTAGATGAGTAGAGTGAAGAGGGCGATGACATTCTCATAATGTTTGATTTTGATTTTATGCTAGTAGGGATAGATTTGGTTTGGGACAAGATCAGGGATACCCCAACAAGTGAACCCCAACAAGAAGACTGGATGTAGATGTCACCAGATTCATAGGGTCCTGATCTTACTCTTCCATCTCCACCATAAGTCATAGTGGTAGATAAAGGCTCAGTTACTTCTTTGCCCTAGAGTTCAAAAAAAAAGAACAGGTTTAGAAGGAACCTTCACAAGAGGAGGAACCATAGTAAATGGCAACCAATGAAGTGTCAAAGGAGGGACAAATGGTAGAATATTCTCAACCAGCTTCCCAAGACATTAAGGTACAAATTGCAGTGTCTATGGAGATAGAGATTACAAAAGAAGAGCCCTCACAAAGGGAAACAACTCTGAGGAGGAACAGTAAGGGGAAGAAGATAGCAAAAAATACTCCTTTGTCCTCAAGAGTGAGGTTTTTGATGAGCGCATCCCAAGATGGCTCTGGAAAGAAATAATGAGGAGTACTAAAATTCAATTCCATGTTGATGAGGAAGACATTTTTGTGATTGCAAAGATTTTGAGAAACTTGAGTCCTTGTTGCATGAGGCAAGACCATTGGCATTTCTCAACAATACATAGGACTAGGATTTGTTTGCCTAAGTGGCAATCCCTCCTTAAGATATAGATGTAGAAAGCCTTGGTCCTCAAGACTATAAAATTAAAGAGGTCATGCTTGGGAGACCCACATGGGATATAGCCTAATTGATGGTCACCATGGTGATTATAGAAGTCTTTAGGAGCATGGCACATGAAGAGGTTAAAACTTGAACACTTTGAAGGTAGAATAAGATCCTAAAGAAATATTTAGCCAAAGTGGTTGGTCCTCTAGATCCTAAAGTTATTGCACACTACATAGGAGAATGTGAATAAAATGGTAGCAATTTTGAAGCAAGACTTTATCATTATGGATGAGGTAAGGGCCTAGAGTAAGGACTTACAAATTTTGTAGGCAATAAAGGGGCAAAGATAAAGAATTTTGGTAGAAGTTTATACAGTAGAGGAATTGGATTTTATTGATGATTGGATAGAAAATATCACTAATAGTAATAAAGTAATAGAAACATTACATGTGGAGATCCATAGGCTCAAGGACCAAACCCAAGAGTGAATTTTGGAAGCGAAGAAGCATTACAATGATGCTTGCTTAAGGATTTTTGAATATGAAGAATGAGAGAAGTTGTTGCCTATAGAGGTAGTAGTGGAGATTTTTATGTAGATTTTTGTGGAAGTTTCCAATGATGAAGATATCCAACAAGCTTTCAGAATAGAAGAAGCCTTGTTAGAATTATATACCAAACTTGGGAATTTTGATAACACCCAAATTGAGGTAGACATTTACAGACAGAAGGTCAAGGACAAATATGAGGCTTTAAATTTACTAGATGTGGCAAAAATCACTAAGATTATAGAGAAATTCAAGGGCAAACATCCAAACATAGCTTTGGGATGAAGGGGAACAAAACCTAGATGCTAGAATTTCATTTTTGACACTCAGTAAAATTTTGAAATTTTGGAGAATTTTGAGGTGCGCAGCTCCATAGGCCTGCAACTCCATAGGTCCACAGGTGTGTATTTTAGAAGTTCAACCAATAGTTAACTACCAATTCTAAAAATAGAGCTTTCCATGCATCTGAAACACATTCTAATAGTAGTTCAATTCTGACAAATGCCCAGTGAAGGATCAACTTTCATTTTTGGCACTTCTAGACACTTCCACTTTGACTCTAAGCTTTCTCATTATTTCTTCTCTCATAGTTCTTTATTTTAACATGTAAAGGCTGATGCATCCAATTAATAAATAAAAAATGGATGGAGTCTTTCTTAGCACTAGTTAGATTGTTAATTTGTATATAATTAGTTTGTTTTATTAAATTAAAACATATTATTGCATGAAGATATCTCTCACTCTC
Source organism: Cupressus sempervirens (assembly GCA_028749045.1). NCBI lineage: Eukaryota > Viridiplantae > Streptophyta > Pinopsida > Cupressales > Cupressaceae > Cupressus > Cupressus sempervirens. The sequence goes on along the minus strand of CM053786.1, from coordinate 239,633,294 downwards.
AACACAAATTGAGGAGATGATTTCTTTTAAATAATCCATTGTAATATGTAATTGGGGCTGCCATTATTTTGCAATAAAATTATACTTTTGGTGCTTGTATTTAGACTGTAGTCATTCTTGCCTAAATGTGTCATATTTTTGTGAATTTATGTTCTTGAAATTGTGATTGAGCCAAAGGTTTATTGCTTTGTTTCTAGTTGCACAATTCATTAGTTCTGGTGTTTGATATGGTTTTGACAAATTCTACTAATGTAATTAGCATGAGAAGAAATCATCGACTTGTGCCTACATAAATTTTCATCTTGCATGAGCACACTTTCTGTGGCCTTGTGATTTGATGAAGGGTGAAACATCATATGATCACTAAGTTTCTCATTGACTATTACATCAGTGAAATCAAGGAAGTGCTGCTCCTCCTTTCATTGGTTATGTACTGATTTCTTTAAAAGCTTAACTCATAGACATGTCATTTTCCATAGCTTATGTCCATTAGGAATTTCAATTCTATGTTATTTGCTTGACTAACCCCCTTGTTAGAATAGGAATTCATTTTAGTTGCATTGTTAGATTGCATTCCTAAAAATATAAAAATACAAAAACATAGTTCTTTTGTGTGTTATTTTAAAGTAGCATACAGATTCTTCATCTCATCTAAAATCAAAATGAACCAACAAAGGCCTCCTTGTGAACAATCACATTTATCTTCAATTGAATGGATTCTAGTAGGTCACAAGATCAACTGATAACCTTGGAGTTGATTCACAAAATCATCTTTTTAAGAAAGTAATTTGAAAGAATTCTTGCCATTTAGCATCGTGCATAATGACAACTCAACAGAAGTGGCACTAGAAGGAGGGCCACACTTTTGATTCTCAAAAAAAGGAAGGAACATTTGCCAAATTTCAAAATTTTGCACTTTTATGAAAATTTGCATTTTCTACGAGTTCAAATTTTTTTTTTGAGTTTTTGATAAATTTAGGTGTGCAAGTGCACAACTATGTAGGTCTATAGGTCTATATATTTGAAGCTACGTAGGTATGCAGGTGTACAAAACTCTGTGGTTCACCTAATTTGTTTGAAAATGTACTTCTAAAGAGGTGTGCTTTTTCTAGAATTGATGCAAACTAGAGGGTTCCGATCTAGAATCCCTCTTTTAGCAAGCATTAAGATCTTCACCAAGGGCACACAAGTTCCTTGAGGTCACCCACTTCCACAAGCCACACAGTGATAAAAGGATTCCCCAAATTCAACTACTTTTGTTTGAACTTTCATCATCATCTTCAGCTCCACCTCCACTCGAACCACTTGGTGGACCACCACATACTCTAATAGTTCCACCTCAACCACAACCACCCTTAGGTCTACCAAATCCTTTGATGGCCTTTTTTGCAAATGTTAGACTCACCAATAAACTTGAGAGGTGCACTCCATGAGCTCCCTAAGAATCCTGAAGTGTTTTGCCCAAGTTTCGTTTATAGAGAAACATGAACTGCTGAAGACCACATTAAAGTGTCCAAAGAAATTTGCAACCAAAAGAAGATTTCCAATGAGGATGTGATTGTTCATTTATTCCCCTACTCTTTGGGGGAAGTTTCCTACAATTGGTACATTAATTTGCCACCTGGATGTATTGGATATTGGGACACCTTTCAAAAATTGTTCCTACAACAATTTAAGACCTTTGTCAACCCAACAGTGGTACATCAACAATTCATATCGATTAAAAGGGATCTAGTTGAGATAGTTTCATGCTTTAATCAATGCTTTCACATGGCATATCATAGGTTGGAAACACCATACACTATACCAATTGAACTGGTTATTAAGATTTATCTAAATGCTATTTACCCTCTTATTACTATCTTTGCAAGAAGGCTTCCTGTAGTAGATATCGACACATTGGAAAAGGTCTTTGTAGAAGCAATAACTTTTTTTAAGCAAGCCAATTCTAATAGAGGAGGATTAATGCTTTTAGCCCAAGCTATCATGATAACACCACCATACCTAGTCAAAGTACACACCATGCCTAGCCAATTCATACCTATGAATCTAGTTCCATTATAATAGGCACCTACTCCATAGAACCCTGCTTTGACATATCTAGGGTATGAACATCTGAAAACCACCTTCTTCGAGAAAATGGCAACATTCCCTGCTGTAGAAAAAAATAATTTTATCTCTAAATTTGGTTAGATGAAAAAGACCATGTCACAAATGAACAATAAATTGACTCATCTTAGGTTGTCATAAGGACAAAACAAAAACTTCCAAAGAAATAGTGTCAATCCTTACAACAACAATTATGGCCAAAATTATAATAGAAACTTTAATAGAAACAATAGCAATGTAGGAAACAATAACGGAGGAAACAACTTCAGTCCTCCTAATCAAAATAATGGATTCCAGAGACAAAATCGACAATGGAATACATGTTCGAATAATGGAAGCATTCCTACTAACAACAACAACAACAATATTCAATATTTGAATATCAGTCAGTATGATGATAGTCACCATGCACCTTACAATGTTGGCTCATACTATAATGGAAATCAAGAAATGAATCAAGGCTGACAAGTAAATGATAATACTCCTCCTATGCAATTCAATGTTGTGCTCTTGGAATCCTACCACCCCATGCAAAAGCCATAGGTAGAATAGTCAACTGATGAAGAATTCTCATTTCCATTCAGCCAAGAATTTGATCTTCAACAAGAAGAGGTGTTTTCCTTTTGTAGTGACAATTGGAATATGTACAACTTGAGAAGTAGAAAGGAACCTTTGAAAGATGGAATTACTCTAGTGTTATAGCCAACTCCTCTCGATCGAAGGGTGAGTAATAATCTAAGATTAGTTAAACCACCATCTAGATGACAACAAAATCAAAACCAAGTAAATGTAACAACAATATTGAAAAATCCTTCTTGGTCTATCGAAAGATATAGCGCATTGGAAGACTTGGAATGAAAAAAGGCCAATATGTCTATCTTTGACATGTTGCAAAATTTTCCACAACAACAAGAGGTGCTCATGAAGACTCTGGACCATACAAAGACTTCCTACAATGTGAATACTACCCCTCAAAAGAGGGTATCACAAAAAGTTAACATTGGAGGCATTGCCCACTATGTTTAAATATAAGGTAGAGGTGCCCCTATTTTTTCTCAGTATCAGAATATACAAGAAGAATCTTCACAATTTCCTTATCTATTTAGAAGCTTCATGCAATGTCATGTTGTTATCCATAGCACAAAAGCTAGGAGTCACCCCTCAACCTACCAACCAGATAGTGATATAGTTGGACAAAATAGAATTGAAAGTCATAGGTGTATTGAAGGACATGTAGATATAATTGATAGTTGACCCCCAAATTCAAAAAATCATTAATATACATGTGCTTAATATCCCAAAGATGTACGAATTGCTCCTTGGTAGAGAATGGACAAAGTGTCTAAAGGGATGGTTCTCCATAGATTTCACTCAACTCTAGTTACCATGGAAAGGTCTGAACAATCAAATCAAGATAGATGTGGATCCCAAGTTAAAGAAGATGATTATGGATTATAATGCACATAATGAGGTAGCCTTCTTAAAAATAGATTTAGGGTCCTACAAAGTGATGGTTTTTGTTACAATGTCAACCAGGAAACTAGAAGATCAAGATGTGGACCCCATGATTTCATAGAAAACATGATGGCTAATCTACAATGTCTAGGAGAAGAAGTTGATCCCAATATTCTCCTCCTAGGATTTTGTCAATTGCATAAAATTAGCCATTCCGAGTTTGAATGTTCATCATGTAAGGAAGAAGTTGCTAAGGTATTAACACAAATGGTTGAAGTAAAGAAAGTCAATGACCCACAAAATGAACCTATAGAAAACCAAAGTCCTGTAAACATGTCTAATGTTATTGAAGTGATTGAAGGGGAAGCTAAAGATTTGAATGCATCATATAGTTATACCTCTTCAGATGGTGGAGGTTTGTCTTCTCCTCCCCCCATAATGATCAAAGTACAAAGAAGAAGATGGTGCATAAAAGGCTAGGGATGGACTTCAGTGGTCATTCATCCTCTACCTAAAGTTGAAGAAATTAAAGAACTAATAGGGGAAATTCAAGACAAATAAGAAAAACACACACCCTTCTCTATTAGGAATTCACAATAGAGAATCATCAAGTCTGCCTCCCAAAAAATTATAGTGGGTTCCTAAGAAATGATCCTTTAAAGCTTAGATAAAAGAGAAATTGAGAACAAATAAGCACAAGGTTAGAAAACACAAGGAAAGCTCAATTTGGATGCTTCACTTCAATGGTTCCAAGTGCAAATAAGGAGTTGGTGTGCAAGTATTGAGCTAGTTGGACCAAGAGGTAAATCTTTCTATGCTGCATATCAATTGTAATTTAGATGCACTAAAAATGTTATAGAATATGAAGCATTGATTTGAGGACTGCTCTTTGCACTGGAAAAAGGAGTCACAACTCTCATTGTTGAAGGAGATTCTCAATTGGTTATCTAACAAGTGAAGTCACTATATTCTTGTAATGATAAGAGATTGCTTGCCTATAGGAAAAGGGTATGGGATCTGTTAGATGACTTCCATGCTTTGAACATAAAGTCTATTCCAAGATGGAAAAAACATGGTAGCAGATGCCCTTACTATTTTAGCAAGCGAATTGCAGCCAGTTGAAGGAATGGAGTTAAAATGATTTTCGGTTGAGTTGGTTGCTACTCCATCTATTCCTAACAATATCATGAACTTCCAAGTTTTTTAGGATGATCAACATATCCTAGAATTTATTATATGTAGCTGTCACTTTAAGGGACAAGAAATAGATGACACCCTAGAAAAAAAACTTGAGGGCAATAAGCTTGAAGATGAAGATGGAATCTTGAACTCGAGAACCAATACTATTCCAAAGGGAATGGTTGTAATAGAATGTATCTTTGATCATGATGAATCAACACTCAACAAAAGAATTCCTGAAGAAAAGGGGACCAATGAATGCAATTCATACAATTTAGGAACAAAAGATGATCCTAAGATGGTAAGGATTGGGAAAGCATGCAGTTTATAAGAGAGGGAAGACATGCTTAAATTACTCATGGAATACAAGGATGTCATCACTTGGAGCTATGAGGATCTAAAGACGTATGATCCTCAGATCATTATGCATGATATTCTACTCAAACTTGATGCCAAACCTTTTAGACAAAGGAAAAGACCTATCAATCCCATCCTTGAGACCTTGATAATGAAGGAAGTCAAGAAATTGTTGGATGTGAAGATTATCTTCCTTGTGCATCACTCTACATGGGTGGCTACAAAAGAAGATAGGAGAGATTCAACTTTGTGTAGATTTTCACAATTTGAACTTGGACTTTCAGAAGGACAATTAACCATTGCCCTCGCTAGATGAAGTCTTACAAATTGTGAACGGTTCAAAAATGATGTCTTTATTGGATGGATATTATGGTTACAATCAGGTAATGGTAGAAGAAGAAGACAGATTAAAGATCACCTTTACAACAAAATGGGGAACTTTTGCCTATAGGAGAATGCAATTTGGATTGATTAATGCAGGGGCTACATTTTAGCGAGCCATGGATGAAGCATTTAAGGGATTGATTAAAAGATGTATAGTTATCTATATGGATGACTTGAATATCTTTTCAAAGGATCAAACTACTCACATTGCTGATCTAAGACATGTGTTTAATAGGTGTCATAAATATGAAATATCTCTCAATTACAAGAAGTGTTCATTTGGGGTCACTAAAGGAAAACTCCTAGGTCATATTATTTCTGAAGCTGGCATCTCCATTGATCTTGATAGAGTTGAAGCCATTTTGAAGTTATCACCTCCTAACAATCAGAAGGAACTCAAGTCTTTCTTTGGGAAGATTAATTTTGTCCAAAAATTCATAAGTGGATTTGCAGAGATTATGCATCCTCTCAATAATTTTCTTAAGGAAGCTAAAATGGAATGGGTTCTTAAGGTAAAGAAATCATTTGAGGATATTAAGGTAGCCATTTCCATGGCCCCAATATTGGTAAGTCTTGATTACAACCTTCCCTTTAAGATAGATTCCTTTGCTTTAAAGCATTCATGTATACGGGTCTTGACTCAGAAAAAGGAGAAGGAGGATGAAATATCTATTGCTTTTATGAGTTTCCCACTAAGAAATGCTGAGTTGAATTATCGTAACCTCAAAAAATAGTCTTTTGCCTTGGTTAAAGTAGTGAAGAATTTCTACCATTACATACTAAGAAGTAAGGTGTATGCTATTGTACCTGACCCAATAGTAAAGACATTGTTGATGCAAAATTAACTTGGGGAAACGCAAGGAAAATGGATGGTAATACTTCAAGAGTTTGACCATGAGATTCAACCTATGAAATTAGTCAGAGGTCAAGGATTGTCAAGGATGATAGCTGATAACCCGATTGGCAATGAAAAGAAATTTGAGTTTGACAAAGAAATAGATGATAAATATTAGAAGAAAATGATAGTATCTCAAGTTAGCATTGGCCAAGGTGTAGTAAAGAATGTTTGGTACCAAGATATTGTCTACTACCTCCTGCAGAATTGATGCCCCAGTTGGATGAATAGTTCACAACATAGAGGACTTAAAATGAAGTGTGAGTCCTATATGCTACAAGACAACAAGTTGTACAAAAAGAATTATGAAGGGATCTACTTAGAGTGTTTGGGACATGAAGAAGCAAAGGAAGTCCTAAAACAATTTCATGACAAGTATGGTATTAGGCATGGTTTGGCAGAAGCGAAGAGTCATATGATTTTAAGGTCAGGTTATTTTTGGCCCACATTGTTTAAGGAAACTTTTGAGAAAGTGCACTCTTATCATGTTTCTCAAACTAGTGCTAATAGAGAAAGACATCCGACAATGCCACTACTACCTATATACGAGGTACACCCTTTCACAAAGTGGGGGCTAGATTTCATTAGTCTAGTCAACCCACCATCATTGACTAGACACACCTACACTCTTATAGCCAGTGACTATTGTACAATATGGATAAAAGCTAAAACTTATAGAAATTGCACTGCTAAGGTGGTGACAGATTTCTTAGAGGAACACATTGTTACTAGATTTGAGATGCCATTTTCCCTTGTATGTGATAACGGATCTACTTTTGCATCAATATTTTTGACTCAATGGTCATTCAAGTATAAATTTATTATCAAGTTCTCTTCAAATTGCTACCCTCAAGGAAACAGGGTAGAAAAATTTACAAATAAGAACTTGATCATAGTAATAAGGCGATTGTTGAAGGAGAACCCTAGAGACTAGCATACACATCTAAGATATGCCTTATGGACAGATTGAGTGAGGTTCAAAAATACTTTGGGGACTTCTTCGTATTTTCTTGTCTATGGACAAGAACCAATATTCCTACTTAACCTCAGAATTCCAGTTTTGAAGTTTATGAGTGGATATGTTGAAGATGTTAATAGAGTAAAAATTAGATTGATGAATCTTCTAGGGATGGATGAAAATCACACAACTGCATTGGAACACATGGCTAAACATCAAACTATCATTAAGAGCTAGTTTGACAAGAGAGCCACAATAAAATCCTTCAGGACTTCCAACCTTGTTCTAATTTGGGATAAGGCAAAAGAAAAATTGGGCAGCCATACCAAGTTTTAGTGCTTGTGGATTGGTCCTTCTTAGATCGTGAAAATCCTTGGAGAAACACTTTTTGGCTTAGTTCCTTGCAGGGAGAATTTCTTCCCTTACTAGTAAATGGGAAATTTCTGAAAAATTATTTTGAGGCCTAAAAGAATCTTTAAAAAGAAAAAAACAAAAAAAAATTAGTTAGGTTTTACTTTTGCACTTATTAGATTCTATTTCTGTAGTTAGTTAGGTTTTATTTTATGCAGGTGTGTTTGTTTTCAGTTGTGTCTTTGCTTTTAGTTGAATGTTTACTTTCAAAGTCATTTCAGTTCCAAGGGGTAAGGTGCACTTGAGATTTCATCTTGAGATATTTTACTAACTACTCTTTGGTTCCAATTTCAGGAAGAGGTATTTTCCTTGTCAAAACATTGGGACAATTGTGTGTCCTATACCAACTAAACAATGGATGTTGCTTGTGGAAGTAGGGAGACTTTTAGTCTTAAATTTAGGGTTCTAAACCAATGAGCTCTCAAAACTTTGCTAACTTAAAAATTGATCATCTTAGGTGTTGTCAAATTAAGGTTGAAGATAGCAAGGAATGATCCAAACTACAATTCGTTCAAATAGGAGAGGTCTTCTCAAAGCATTGCTAAGATCATTGTTTGGCATGAGAGTTTCTAAAAGTTCTAAAAGAGGAACGTAAGGGATGTTCACCAAAAGATCAAATCCAAGAAATGATACTGATGTCCTAGCTACATAGTCTAAGTATAGTCAAGATACAGAATAAAGGAATATAAATAAAAATAAAAAAGGGGATGGTGTTGAGATTAAAGGATTCTAAAGATCTAAAATGGAGAAAATAAAATAAAATAAAATAAAATAAAATACAATTTCAAAATAAAGTAAAAAATTGCGTCATCAAGTAGTGACATTACAAGCTACATGGAGCGATTCTTCAAAATTTTCCAAAAAATTAAAAGAAAGTGACAACCCATTAATAGCCCTTGAACTAATTCTCTCATCTCGTCAAGCAAGCAATTGGTAAACAACTTTCGTGAAGATTCTAAATGGATGAACCAAGAAGGGTGGAAGATTGTTTCCATGTTGTTGGAAGACTTTGATAGATTGCATCATGTGAGGTTGAAGGGAATGAATACATGAATCACACACTGAATTGGAAGGCTTTGGATTTTGAAGTTTTGACTATGTAGTCATTTGAATTACACTTGAGGCATTCATAGTTTGGTTGGTGTTTGACACACGTTGAAAGAATGTTTGCTAATGAAGAAAAACCTTTGTCATTTCTTCCTTTTTTTTGGGCTATTTGTTGTGGTTTTGCAACACATGCTCCTTTTCCATTAGGAAATGGGGATTCCCTACTTTCTTTTGGATTTGGGCCAATTCTAAAGCCCTAAGTCTACGTTGTCAAATAGTAAAAGTGAAAAAATTAAAAAAATCAAAAAATTCAAAAAGTTGGAAAAGTCAAAAAATAAATAAATCAAAGAGCACATCCGCGCACCTCACATACTATGCGAGAGCACTTCCCACTTTGGGTGATGTGCAATTCACAACTGTGCATTTGTGCAATGCGCACTGTGCACCACCCAAGATGGGAAGGGTCATATAAACTCCCCACCCCTCTCTTTTTCCTCACTTTTCCTTCAAACACTGCATTTTTTAGTGAGCACTCCAAGAGGAATCACACCCTCCACACCTACATTAAGGTATGAAAAACACAAAACATGAAACTACATCATGTGTACCACTCTACACTGCATGCACCACTTCATTCCATGCACACCAAACTATGCTGCATGCACCACTTTGTGCCACACACACCACTTTGCATTGTGTACACCAAACTATACCATGCACACCACTTTGCACCGCATGCACCAAACTATGCCACATGCATCACTTTGCACTGTGCACACCACTTTGCACTACACACATGACTATGTCATGCTATGCATACTTACTACTGCACAAACCCTCCAATTCTCAAAGCACATAAAACACATGGAAGAAAACACCTCACTTTCACGCAACAAAAATCTCGTACTGCACCGTTGTACGCTCTCTCTCACACACCTTTTTATCTTGCTACTATGCACATCTCACACCTGTTAGGACTGAAAATTGCATGCTCAATTTTCAATCACATATTGAAAATTTTGAGAAAATTGAGCCCCATAAACACCTTTTTAATGCATTTGTGCATGACTATACTTTTGAGCCACATGAGGTGTTTAATGTTTCTAAATCCTTCCATTTAGCCTATCCACATGTTTCATGATGATAATTTGACATTCTGATCCATTTTGTGAAGTCCTATTTTAAGCATTTATCAATTTTGCATTTTCACCTGTGTCAGACAACGACAGGAAGCTATGTTTGCGATTGAATATCTTGCACCTAGAAATGTTTTGTGATTTTCCACTTTGGGAATAGCTAGCATCCATACCTAAGAACCTATGTTTTAGATTTTGAGTTGTTTTGAGTTTGTTTGACTAGGTTTTGAATCCCTCAAAGTTGGTCTTTTAATGTTGTCATGTTGATGCACTTTGCACAAAATTCTAGGAAGCCCTGTTTGACAAGTTATAACTTTGATCCAGTTGACCAAAATGCTAAAATTCATTTTGCATTACATTGTAGACATCAAACGCTTGTTATGTTTCAAGTTTTAGCTTATGATGAATCCATTTGATCAGTTTTCAAATGTGATTCCAAATGGAATTTCTAACTTTTTACTGATGACAAAGTGTTGATTGTTTGGTACCTCTGTTAGGGATGTCGTGACTTGAGATCTATGATTCCCTAGATCAAATGGATTTTACCATTGTGTTTTCCACTAAAAATACTCCAAGTGTGTCAGTTTTCAAGTCATGACAAATCCATTTGCACATTTTTCCAAGTCCATTTCATTTGCAAAAAATGTTTTCTGTCAGTGTTTCTAGTTTGCAAAATCTGAGTAGCCCACTTTGACTGATCGCCATTTGTGCCTTGTTATTCGTCATAAGCCCAAATCACAAATTCATATTTTCCTCATGAAAAAAAATCAACACCCTAGTTTTCATGCCCCCAAGTGTCAGTTTACCCAATTTTTGAAGATGATTCTGAGCCCAAATTAGTGTTTTATGACATGTTTTCTTGTAGGCAATTCTGAAAGGGTCACTTTGACAACGAATATCTTTTGACCCCGAATTCGTCATGAGACAAGATTTGACAGGGTGCAAGAATGTAGAACAAGGAGTCAGTATGCCTATTTGCAGACTCTAGTCAAAGGCTTGGGTTAGTTTTTAAGGCCAGTCAATGGACCTTCTAGCACCAATTTGACGGTTTGCAGATTAATGGTAAAATGAGTTGTAAATGATCAATTAATGCTCAAATTCAAGTTAGATTGATCAATAGATTACTTTGCAATGTTAGTCGCTTAAATTTTTTTTTTTTTATAGCCAAGCCACCATGTGACCCAACTCATATGATCAAGATATGGCTTTATCAACATTGTTACATTGTAGGGGTGACTTAGTCTTAAGGGGGTCCCCATTTTAAAACAAAGGGAGTTTCAAGATCATGGAAGGATGACAAACCTAATAAACATCAGCGTGACCATGTTTTTGATGGTTAATGTCCAAACAAAGCAATCCAATTCATAAGGCACATAATTTTCTTAGAGGATCTATTCAAGTATGTTTGTCTTCCTTGCCCTCTGAAACCAGAATATTCTATGTTGTCACTCTGACTGCCATGGTAGGCATATTTGTAGAAATATGTGGGAAATAGGTATTGCCATATAGTCTATTACAATATCAAAGAATGCATAAAAAATGGCCCACACAATGAAAAGAGTTGGCTTAGAAGTTGCAACAACAAAGTAAAAGTGTAGTCAACATAGCTGAGAAGCCGCTGGTTAGAAGTTATTGAAGGCACCAAGTTTAAAGACAAATCCATTTCATTAACAATGATAACTCTTGCCTACCAAATTCAATTGAAGGGGGTTAGTAGGGTATAGCTTGTGATGGGCACTTGTGCCTACTCATCCTTACTCACCAAAGGGAATAAGAAATTTGGTAATGTCAAAATGTAGAGAGCAACTTGCATTCCAAATGAGGAGGACATATATGAAGATATCCAATAGCAGAGGCATCAAGCCATGTTGAAACAATAAAAGTTCACACCAACAAAGTAGGGGCTGTTCACAGTGCCATGCAAGCAGTAGTTCATGTGAAGTAAAGAAGTCTTCATTTCCTTTTCAAGTGCCATGGTAGGGGAACTCCATATGCAAAACAAAAACAAAGCCAACTAAGACAAGCTACACTAAACATAAAGGAAAATAGTGAGCATAAGACTCCACACAAAGCATAGTCAAAGCCACAGTTAAAAAAGGCATGAGTAGGAGTATTAGTAGGGAGCCAACCATTTATAAGTAGATCAACCTTGTTCAAGGGAAAGACACGCAAGTAACAAGGAACATGCCAAGCAATAGCGCAGACATCTAAAGAGGATTAATCACATGCAATCAACATTAGAAGAAAGCAAAGAAAGCACCATAGCAAGAGGCGCCTTTCATCACAGACCAGGGATGAAGATGGAGGTCAGTGCAGTAGGGGAACTTGAATCCATGCATTAAGAAGAGAGGAGCCACAGTCAAATATGGGTAGCCGCCAAGAAATGAGGACCCCAGTCCCATAACCTCTGTCTACACATAAACAAATTTCTAGTATAAGAAGAAACCTGTAGTTTTGGAGAGAACACCAAATGGTTAAAACGACATGCATAATGTAGAGAAAGAAAAGCCGCTAGTCTACAAGGGAGCTGCACATCATAAAAAAATCCACACATAGCCAAGGAATAGAAAACAATTGACAATCAAAGGAGGAATTCATAATGAGAGAGGGGGGACACACCTATTGCCTTTATCCCACATTGGCTGATGGAAATACCTTTTGTAGTTTAAATACAAATGTACTCAAAAGCATAGTGTCAACAAGATAATGGCTTTTGTAAACCATAAGCTCATGTGGGGCCCCTATAGCTGACTTGGTGACATGGACACCAGCTAGAGTTGACATAAGCATAATTTTGAACGAAGGTGCTTAGGTTTTGATGTGGCGAGATGTGTCAGGATTCTGCCATGTGGCTAGATCATGTGGCTAGTGCACACCCACAAGATGGAAGTGCCTAAAGTTTAGATAATGCAGGTAAGTGGGCTGCTGCTACGTGGTAGCGGGCCTGCCTAGTAATGAGGTGGATAGGTGGTAGGTGCTAGTGAATAAGAAGGTAACACATGTCAAGTGAATGTCTAGTGGGTCCAAGTAGGTGAGCATGTGGCCTATCAGGGGCTACCACGTGGTAGCCCGAGTGGCATCTAGTGGGCCTGGAAAGATGGACTTTAAAATAGAATATTGAATTTTAATATTTTATTTATTTCAAAGGGATGCACATTTCAGTAATTTTTTAAATTCAAAAGGGGGTTTTTCTAAGGTTTTAACTTTAGAACTTTTAAATATTTCAAATATTTAATCTCTCAAGAATGCAGACCTGATAGTTATAGTAGGGGAGTGTTTTTCAAACTGTTATTCTGAGGGTCTCTGAGAGGCAAAATATATAATGTTATATATCACTAGAATTGTGAGAAGACAAACTTTTTGATTATGGAGTTTTTTCTACATAGGAATTCATGGGTTCAAGTTATAGCCAGAAACGTGAAATTTGGGGCCTTCTTAGTGGTATAAGCTAAAATTAAAAATACAGTTGTAGGATCAATAAAACATGGTAAAAATGTAGTTGGGGTCAAATTTGATCAAATTCAATTATTAAAAGTTCAAATTTTACCAGCATTTTTAGTAGGCTTTCAAATATTTTGGCAATCAAAGGATTTCATCATTTAGTAGGAGATATTTTGCAAGTTTGTTGCAGAATAATGATGAAACATAATCAAATCAATGGTAGAGAGAAGAGAGAGGTTTTTCAACTGAAAAGGATTGAATTCCAAGTGGACACATGTTAGGTATAGATCAAATCTGAGAATTCATCTTTCTTTCCTCTATCTTTTTGTCTTTCTTTCATTGTAGGGGTTCCAGTCTTTGGAGAAAAACTAGTCACTGGTGTGATACCATGTTTTGTATCTAGTTTTGATGTGTTCCCATACTGTGATACCACATTTTTCAGCAAACTTCTCTTTTATAAACAACAGTAGGAAGATAATATAGATAGTTTAGATCTATTAGGTGTTTTTTATGTTTTGATTTCATGCATTTGATTGTATTGTTTCAAGGAAATGAATACAAAGGAGCAAGGATTTCATTAGTTTCATTCTGATTCTCATCTCCAGTCTCAGTGATTTTTCAATGTTTTATGATCTTTGAACAAAGAGCTTAGGTCATAGTTGCAGTCCCTTAAGGCTGTATGTTGTTTTATTGTTGCTTATGACTCAAGGAGTTATGTAAATGCTTTAGGCAATAGGGTTGCAAGTTTATTGAGAAGGATATCATGTAAGAATGAGATTCAGATTGAACATGGATGTCTATTTACAAGGTAAATAAATAGATTGTATATTTGAAGATACAAATATGTCTTAGATATCTATATGTATGTGATTAATTCTTGGAATTGCCCAATAGATAAGGCACTGATTTTTTACAAGATCACTTGTTCATGCTACTGCATATTAGGGGTTTTGTTGAATTCAATATTATCAATCAAAATCATTTCAGTATTTCATGTCTTGTAGTGAGCTGAAAGGAATTAACCCTCAGTCAACTTGTGAATTTCATAGATTTACATTCAGCTATTGTAGATCTGTGTAATTTCATAAGTTATTAGGAGATATACGGGGTTTACATCTGCATTATTTAGGTTCAGATTTATGTTTTAAATGCATTGGTACCATATCACAGAACCTGAAGGTTAACCCACCTAGGTCTTGTAGAGCCTAAAGTGAAGAAGGAGTTATGCCTTATGATTGGCCCAAGACTACAATCTAATGTATCTATCATAGGAAGTTGCTAGCCTTAGATGCATTTATCTAGTTTCTTGGTTATTTGCAAAACTATTAAATCAAGAGCCAATAGCACCATGCATACTGCCGCACCTCCACTCATCAAATGTTTAAAACTAAAAGGAAAAAATTAAACAAATCTTAACTTGCAAAAATGGACCCCCCCACCAAATTTGGTGGGCATTTGTACACCTAATGTGGTACACAAGTGTGCACCTTATTATTATTATTTTTTGATAAATACAATAGGGGAATTGAATGGTTTTTTGCACTTTTATTTTTTAGTTTTTCTTAATTATGAAAAATTAATAGATGTCTCTTCTTCATGCAGATATAATGGCATCCACATCTGGCTAGAAGATGGCATGTAAGTTTGCGGTCTTGAAATTCCAAGGGGTCTCGTCAAAGTCAAGATTCCAAGATGACTATATAGAAATCAAAGACATTGATTTGGGACATACTGACTTGGGAGAGTTCCTCAGAATCTGCAACAAACCATCAAGAGATCATGTAACGCCCTGCTAAGGGACCCAAAAGAATTAACCTAAAGTTTTACTAAGTTTTCCAACCAATTTTTTTTTTAAAACATGAAAGATAAACCATTCATATCAAACACATAGTAGCAGAAGTAATAACATACATACAGCTAAAAACATTCATAACAAGTTACATTCATTAAGGATCCCAAGATGCTGAGTCACATTTAATTCAATTAATACTAAGTCTAACCACTACCACATCCACATGAAAGAATAAATAGAAAGTCCAATGTCCATATTATACATTTGTTCAAAATGCCTATTCAGAATGCTTAATCATCCACTATACATGTCACAGGGTATGAAAAGCTTAAAAGAATATACATGTATGAAAATAAAGTACATCATCCTATTCTAAGTCCATGATGCAAGGGAAACAAAGAAAATGAAACCATATTCCATACATGATACATCCATCATCATAAAAGATATAACACCCATGATAAAAGATAACCATAAATCATAAACACAACACATAATTATCTAAATGCACAGTTCGTCCCAACTGTAAATAGCATCATTAGAGCATCATGGGTCCTAGCCATCCCTCCATGCATAACATCCCAAGTTACTAAAGAGATCATCAGTATTATCATAGTAGGAATGTCACTCCTAAAACATACTACATCACATGCAGAAAGAAATCTAACATGCTACAACATATGCATAAAAAATCTAATCATGCAAAGTAAAACATAAGATAACTAAACAACATCATCTATCATACACTAATCATCAATATAAGGATATGTGTCAATCATCATAAACCAAGAATAGAATAAACATAGATGCCAACAAGGAATGGATCAGCCATGGTGTCTTAGATGGATCTCAAATGGAAAAAGTGAAAAAGCACTACCACTCGACCACGTGGGACCAAATGGCCCACTCCCACAGTGCTAAGGAGATAATCTCAAGTCCCAAATAGGATATCAAATCACAAATATCAAATCACATAACAAAAATACTCTCTAAGTCTAGGAATCCTAAAAGTATGCTAACTCAAATGTTCCAATCACAAACCGACATCTAATCCCAGAGGCACACAAAGACATGTAGGAAACCTACTATGCAAGTGAGAAAGTGTCATCACACAATTCACGCTAGAGTTACCCTGGCAGTCTCTCAATAGACCTCGGCCCCCTAGTGATCCCTGTGCAGCCACTAGTATCATCTCATACTAATGAGCCATACTATAGAATGCAAGGTTGCAACCAAGCATTCTCTCTACTCCCATCCTAGTCTGTACTAGCACTCGAGGCATGGACGAGAACATACAATTATCTTATTAGGTTCATTTAATCTCCATTCAGTGTAAATGTTTTCACTTATTAAAACAACTTACAATGAGTTACCCTGGTAGCCACTTAGGGCCCTGGCCCCCATTGCAAGCCACTTCTCGACACTACAAGTAGATAACCTACCCTAAGCTCATGGAATCATAAATAAAAAAATCACCACAGTCTTATACAAGCAACTGGACAAAAACCAAAAGATAATCCACAATAAAAGCATCAAATCTCCATGAGCAACTGAAAATCATCCATTAATAATCATGAACAGTTCTCTATTGGCAACTGAAGGTATCAATGATAATCACAATATCAACCAAAAAGGCATCTCAAAGCAAATAATACTAATCAAAGGCTCCAAAATGGTTGAGTCAAAACATGTTACAGCATGATAACATCAAGAAATAAATCAACACTTAAGTCCCATCAAGGCAATTGGAAAGAAGTCCAAGGATAACTGATTGATGACTCAAAAATGATTAGTTCAAGTGTCTCATGTACGTACATCTTAGCTTCACACAAGAAGATTGATGCACATCAACGAATAGTGAATACAAACATCTCATAGAACATACCATCACATTACTAGGGTTGGGTTTAGAAAAATCGAGATCAAATAACATCAACATTCCATCACATTCACATAACCCCCGAGCCTCTGGTAACAACCTAAGATTGGTCAAAGCTAGGACAAATCCCAAAACCCCAAAACACATATAGCATAGAGAAACAATATACAAACACATGTTTTGGTTTTATTTTTACATGATTAAGCCAAATATGAGGTTTCCGATTTTGTTTCAAGTATATTTCAAGAGTATAAGATTCTTCTACAAGTCAACCCATTTATTTCTTTTTGAATAAATTGGCAAAATGAAGCCTAGAAGGCTCGTAGAGGGTTTATGGGATTTAAGAGTGGTTTGAGGATTTAGAGTTGGGATAAAACTCTTGAAAATACTTTGGAATATTAATAAAATGCATAATGATGTAGGGCTATCAAAGTTTCATACAATACCAAATTAAATTCTCTACAAAGTCCTAGCTTGCTGTCATAAGGGCACAATCTGCTTTTTTGTATTGAAAAGACTTCTCAATTTGATAAAAATCTTGAGTATAATTGTCTTAGATCTATGTTGGTTTAGTTTTTAATTCATTTCATTCTTTGATAGATTATTTTTGTGAATTTTAAGCACAAAGAACTCTTGGTTACGGAAAATGGAGAAATGACTATCATTGAATAAAACAGTCCCAGTACGGGGGCCATATCTCCCTCATGAATAGTTGGATCGAGCCAAATTTAAAATATGTTGGAGAGGGCCAAGTTGCACCAAATTTGACTAGATTGATCAAATAAATTTGGTCTAGATAAAAAGTTATGAATATCTGAGTTTGGGTCTATGTAAGGGGCAGCGACAGAGCAATTTGTGATGAATTTCCTTCATAAATAAAACTAAGGTTTCCTAATGTTTCTTTGCAACAAAATAAAAATTAACATACATATCTAGATTCCAATTTCAAGATTGAAGATTCATTCATGGCATATATTCAGACACATATAACAGACACGATGAAGACAAGAAGAGAAAGAGTGCAAATGGAATATGCGAAAATCACGAGTGCACCTGGATACTGATGCTAATTTTCTATGCCTTAGAAATCCATAGAAAAATCCCTTCCTTCTCCAACATTCACCATTCCTCCAAGAATCAAACCAACCAAAACCCCCAAGTGACTAGAAGTTCTTGTGGAAGAATATGAGCATGTAGAAGCATATGAGCTTCTCAAATGCATATCAACTTGTCCATACACACTAGGAGAGCCTCTATATAAAGGCCTCTAAGATGCATCTAGAATGTGTCTAGAAAGAACTAGGAGATAAGCATGACAACTAAGCATGTAACTTCCATGACAAGAAGATAGACATGATGAGGTCTCTAGAATGTTGTAGACAACATGTGCTTAATTAGTACGCTTACTCCTGTGTTGTAGACAACATGTACATAATTAGAGTGCAAACTCTTGTGTTGTCAACATGACAACTCCCAAGAGCTCGCATACTCCTATGTGAATAAATATAATGCACATTAATTTATTTAATATTCACTTTTCTCTTTTCAAATTAATTTATTAATTCTTAAATCTCATGCACTCACTTTAATAAATCCACTTGTTTTATCTTTATATATATATATATATATATATATATATATATATATATATATATATATATATATATATATATATATATATATATATATATATATATATATATATATATATATATATATATATATATTTTAATCACATGCGCACATCATGCAATCTAGAATCTTTTAATAATTCTAATATCCATTCCACTTTTTAAATTTATTTTTGAAACATAATTGATAAAATATTTATTAACTTAAATAATAATATTATTTAACATTTATTTAAAAATGAACTATAAATGTATTATTATTAAAATAAATATTGTCACGTTCCAAATTTAAACTTATGACTTTCATCTCCAAATTAATTATTTTTATTTAATTAATTTCCCAATTAATTAAATAAAACTAAATATTAAAATATCATATTAATTTTCCATTAAATTAAACCATTAATTAAATATTTTAATTAGGCTTAATTAATAGAAAATACACTAAAGACTCATAAAGTAAAATACAAAAACCCATCATAGAAAAACACATACAAAATTAAACCAAAAGGGTTGATATCACAAATTACACCATCCAACATATTTGAAGGGTACTCGACTCAGATACTTGTCCTGGCTTTCAATCAGGACAAATGGCTTAAAGGGTTGGGACTTGGACTTGAGAATTTATCTCCCCTCTATTACCTTTGAGATAATGTGATAGGGTACGCTCATCCTGAAAATTTTGGGAAGTTGATACTTGGTACCTGCAACCTGCATAAAATCCATGCATGTACAAGAACAATATATACTAAGTTAAACATGCAATGTAAGGAAGTGGTGTATCATGTAGATCCCGACTAGCAGGTGACTACAACTCCCTTCCTTAACCACATTAGAAATGCCATACAAAAAGGAAACAAACATGCACACCATACACATGCAAGTATGGGGTAAGTATCCATGAGAAAACACTTATGATAATAAATCATCTAACTAATCATCATCAATAACTAAAATCACTGAATAATCATCATGCAAACATGAAATATAGAATACCAAATGATCTCATCATATGTTACTAATTATCATCATCATAAAACTGTTCTAAAAGAGTTTAGCAACAATAGCAAAATGAGAACTAAGGCAGGCACTACAGATCAACTTTGGTGTCCACTTTGATTTGATCAAGGTTGGTGAGTGTAGCTTCACACCCAACATCAATTCAATTAGTGGAGTTAATCATGACACTGGCTCAACACTTTTTTCTAGAGGAAAGAGTGGTGAAGAGTGTGACAAGAGAAGTTGTATTGGACCTCTAACTTGATAATGTTGAAAGGGTATTTCATCTCCCAAGAGTAGATTAGTTCATAAGACTCTCTTATGAGGTAGCAGAAAGGTGGTATAGGAAGCACCTAAAAGAAGCAATAGAAATCATTCAATCAACATACCTCATTGAGAAGACTCCTCTAGGGAGGATAATAGGAAAGGTGGACATGACAAGGGGATACATGAAGGAGGATATTGGCTACTCTATTATTCTTCTGAGTAGGGTCACGGGTTTACCAGTAGTGGGAAATTTGAGTGTTTTTATGGTGAACTTTATCAAGACTATTAAGATGGTGAAGATACCACTAGACTGGGCCACCACATTAAGTGAAAACTTTTGTGAACAATTAGGGGTAGTCAAGGATAAGAAGAAGTTCTATATGACTTCCTACATGGTGTATCTACTAGTGGCTAGGGCCACAAATTATCCTAGATTGTACAAGAGAGGCAACATGTAGGAGCCCAATGCTTGGCCTTATATTGTTTATCCTCAACTAGTGAGGAATAAGCTCTCGACATAGAGCAAGAAATACAAAATCATGAATGGTGTCATCATATTTTCAATCATCCAATTCATAAAGGGAGACTATGCAAAGAGGCTATCTAATGATGCAATTGTGTAGATAACAGCTCTGGTGGCCTACTACATCTAGTTTAAGATATTCACATATCTATGGGTAGCTGATGCCTCGGTCAACCCTAAGAAGCTCCCTAGATATCTAAGTGATAAACTAGTGTTATTGGAGATTATATGACAGATTGAGTTTTTATATGATAATGTTAGGAAGAAATGGAGACCATGTTGGACATGGTCCCTAGTCATAGGACAATATTAGGTAAAACAGAAGCAAGATATTCTATCTTTTAAGTGGGAGTGGGAACATTATCCCCTCAACAAATACAACTCTCCCCAACCCCATTTTGATAATATTGGGAATGTTCAGAGTCTGGCTAGTAGAGAATTCTACCATGAGGAGGCCACTGAAGACCGCTAGATGAATGCAGCAAATGATTATGATGTTTGTATTAGGGACTATTGTAGGATGACTTTGTATTTAGTAGAGAAAACTCTCAAAATTAGTATTCTAGAGAAAATAAGGCAACAAGATTATAGGGAGCTACTAGACCGCCTATTCAACTCTAAAAAAATTAGAGAGAGACCCATCATGAATGACAAGGTTAACAACGAGGAGGGCAGTGATATTAATCATCGAGTGATGCATGTAATTAGAATGACAAAGGATTGGATCAAGAAACCTTTCCAACTTGATCCAATAATTAATACCATGATCTTTCATGCACAAGCCCACCTTGAGAAAGGTAGAGGAAAGAAAGTTACAATTCCTACCTTTGTGGCCTAGTCTCCTATCAGGCCAAAAATAGTATACCAACTTGACTACCTAGTTGGATACTATCACCCTCCAAAGAGGAAAGGAAAAGGGAAAAGCAAGAGGACCTCCCCTAAAAGGATTGAAGTAGAAGAGGGTGGAATGCAAGCACCTCCTTAGGAGTAGGAAACAAATGTTCAAGGGTCTAAGGATACTAGAGCTATTGAAGTCCAAGATGACCCTCAATGGACTCCTTTTGCCCTTATGCCTAGCCAATTAGAAGAGAAGGTGATTCAATAGGTTTCCACCCCTCCTCCAAAAGCAGAGCCATCATCCCCTTCTACCTCCACAAAATGAAAAATGACTAAGATTTAGATGAAGATGAGGCAAATGGTGACTAAAAGAATGGTGCCTTTCCCATCTATCCCTAAGACCATTCTAGAAGGAGAAGAGGAGGAATTAGAAGAGGAATATGAAGAGGAATAGGTCCCTTTTCAAGAAAAAAGCTAGCTAGCCAGAGCTATAGAACAAAAAAGGAGAAGAGGTTCCATAATATTACTACCATCCACCTCAGAGGAACCCCTAGAAGTCTCTTCTTTGGAAGATGATGTGAAAAAATGGGTAGATGAGTAGAGTGAAGAGGGTGATTCCATTTTCAAAATGTTAGATTTTAATTTTATTCCCATAGGGACAGAGTTGGTTGGGGACAAGATCAGGGATACGCTTACAGGTGAACCCCAACAAGAAGACTGGATGCAGATGTTGCTAGATTCATAGGGTCTCGATCTTAATCCCCCATCTCCACCACAAGTCACAATGGTAGATAAAGGCTTAGTTACTCCTCTACCCTAGAGTTTAGAAGAAAAAAAAGTTTAGAAGGAACCTTTAGAAGAGGAGGAACCATAGGAAATGGTGATTGGTAAAGTGTTGAAGAAGGGACAAATGGTAGAATATTCTTGAATAGCTTCCGAAGACACTGAGGTACACACTAAAGAGTCTACAGAGATAGAGACCATAGAAGAAGAGCCCTCATAATGGGAAAAAACTCCGAGGAGGAGTGATAAGGGGAAGGAGGTAGCAGAACATACTCCTTCATCCTCAAGAGGTAGGTCTTTAGTTGAGCACATCCCAAGATGGTTCTTGAAAGAAATAATGAGGAGTACCAATCCTCAATTTTGTGTTGATGGGCAATTTATTTTTGAGATTACTGAGATTTTGAGTAAACTTGAGTCCCCATAGAATGAGGCAAGACCATTGGCATTTGTCAGCAATACATGGGACCAAGATTTGTTTGCCCAAGTGGTAGTCCCTCCTAAAGATATAGAAGCATAAAGCTTCATTCCTAAAGACTATCAAATTAAAGAGGTCATTCTTGGGGGACCCACATGAGATACAACCTAATTGATGGTGACTATGGGGATTGAGTAAGTCTTCAAGAGCATGGAACAAGAAGAGGTCAAACTCTAAAAACTTCGAAGGTAGAATGAAATACTAAAGGGATATTTAGCTGAAGTGGTTGGTCCTCTAGATCCTAAGCATCCCAAGGAGACCTTGAACACTATACTCAGAGAAGGAGGAGCTCTACATGTGGATCCATTTTTGAAAGCTTTTCAAGAGCAGTGAGAAAGTTTTGAGGATAAGGGAATTTTCATTATCTAGGGGAACCTAATGTTACTGCATGCTACACAAGAGAATGTAAATAAAATGGTAACAATTTTGAAGCAGTACTTTAGCATTATGGATTAGGTAAGGGCCTGGAATAAGGATTTACAAATTTTGTAGGCAATAAAGGGGCAAATTTAAAGAATTTTGGTATATGTTTATATGGCAGAGGAATTGGATTTGATTGATGATTGGAGAGAAAAGAACTGATAGTAATAAAGTAATGGAAACATTACATGCAGAGATCCATAGGCTCAAGGACCAAGCCCAAAAGAAAATTTTGGAAGCAAAGAAGCATTATAATGATGCTTGCTTAAGGATTTTTGAAGATGACGAATGAGAGGAGTTGTTGCCTATAAAGGCAGTAGTGGAGAGTTTTAAGAAGATTTTTTTGGAAGTTGCTAATGATGAAGATATCTGGAAGGCTTTTAGAATAGAAGAATCCTTGTTAGAATTGGATACCAAACTTAGAGATTTTGTTGACACCCAAATTGAGGTAGACAATTATAGATATAAGGTCAAGGAAAAATATGAGGCTTTAGATTTATCGGATGCAGCAAAAATCACTGAGATTATAGAGAAATTCAAGGGCAAACATCCAAACATAGCTTTGGGATGAAGGGGAAAAACCCAAATGCCAGAATTTTATTTTTGACACACTAAAATTTTGAAATTTTGGACCATTTTGAGTTGTGTAGCTCCATAGGTCCACAAGTTTTTAGGTGCACATTTTAGAAGTTCTACCAATAGTTAACTGCTAGTTCAAAAAATAAAGCTTTCCATGCATCAGAAATGCATTCTAATGGAAATTTAATTCTAACAAATGGCTAGTGAAGGATAAACTTCCATTTTGACACTAAGCTTTCTCATTCTTTCTTCTCTCATAATTCTTTGTTTTTTAACATGTAAATGCTCATGCATCCAATTAATGAATAAAAAATGGATGGAGTCCTCCTTAGCACCAGTTAGATTATTAGTTTTTTTTATTAAATTAAAAACATATTATTGCATGAAGATATCTCTTTCTCTCAACACAAATTAAGGAGATGATTTCTTTTAAATACTCCATTGTAATATGTAATTGGGGCCGCCATTATTTTGCAAAAAAAAAATGTTTTTGGTGCTCGCATTTGGACTGTAGTCATTCTTGCCTAAATGTGTCATATTTTTGTAGATTTATGTTCATGAAACTATGATTGAGCCAAAGGTTTATTGCTTTGTTTTTGGTTCTGCAATTCATTAGTTTTGGTGTTTGTTATGGTTTTGATGAATTCCACTGATGTAACTAGCTTGAGAAGAAATCATCAACTTGTACCTATATATCTTTTTGTCTTGCATGAGTGCACTTTTCATGGCTTTGTGATTTGATGAAGGGTGAAACATCATACAATCACTAAGATTTTCACTAACAATTGCATTAGTGGAATCAAGGAAGTGCTACCCCTTCTTTCATTGGTTATCTACTGATTTCTTTAAAAGCTTAACTCATAGAAGCATCATTTTCTATAGCTTATGTCCATTAGGAATTTCAATTCTATCTTATTTTCTGTTAAGTTTTTTTACTTGCTTTACTAACCCCCCTATTAGAATAGGAATTCATTTTAGTTGCATTTATAAAAAAAATAAAAATACAAAAACATAGCTCTTTTTTGTGTTATTTTGAAGCAGCGTGTAGATTGTTTATCTAATCTAAAATCAAAACAAACTAGCAAAGGCCTCCTTATGAACAATCACATTTATCTTTAACTGAATGGATTCTAGTAGGTTGCAAGATCAAGTTTGAACCTTGGAGTTGATTCACAAAATTAGCTTTTCAAGAGAGGAATTCAGAAGAATTCCTACCATTTAGCATCATGCATAATGATATCTCAATAGTAAGAATATTTCTGCTCTAGTATTATCGCCACTAAGAGGAAAGAAAGGAGAGGTTGTGTGATCAAAACCTCTTAATACATTTGCAATATATTTTCTTATGATGCACCATTTCTCAACACTTTAGTATGCTTAGAGCCATGATACACTATACACATTCAAATTCTATGTGATTGCATGTAGCTTCAACAATGACTCAAAAAGGATTAAATTGGGAGTTGGCTAAAATAAAAGTCCACTCTTGGCTCAAAGTCACACATCACAACCCTGACTAGTCTCCTCAACTTGTAATATAGATAGTAGAAACTAGGTTCAAGACATGGAAAGTTTAGGTTGACAAAACTCCAATCTATGGCATAGCTTAATGCCCACACATATATTGATATGATCAACACACGTGGCTTAGATCAACATACCTAATGACAAGAGTTCCATCCCTTGAGAGACATTATTTTCTTCAATTTTGAGTCTTTGAAAGATTCCTAAGACCTAGTGGCTCTAATACCATGCTAAGTAGTCTAGATGATGTAAATGTACTACCACTTTTTTTAATTTATGTGTTTTCCAAATTATATTCTCAATGCATATGTATATGACATTTAATAGGTATGTCTCTATAGAGACATGTCTCTTCAACTCTCATTAGTTATTAATAACACTTATTTATTATGATTAAGAATATTATAATAACTTATATATATGTATATACAAGTGTATATATATAGATATATATTCAATAAGTTTTATCTGACAAAAGCTACATAATATTAACAACAATTGGTGGAAGTTATTATTCATCTCCTTGGGTGCTGTTTTCCTATGTTTTTCTTCATACAATGCATGATATTTGTTTTGATGAGCCTCTATATTAGAAAGATAGCTTACATGATCTTGGATCTAGATGGTTGGATAATGTGTGGACCTATATTGTAGGCCTCTAAAGGTGTTATAATATATTGTGTATTTGGTCATTAATTTGTTGAGGGTCAATCCTATATTGTATAATACAATTCATATTATTGGATATTGTGAATCCAAGTTGATTTGTGTGTCCTAATGGTTATACATGTAATTTAATTGAGTCTTATGAGGTAACATAGTTAGTAGAGCAAGAGGATAGCTCTATAGTTAAGAGTTTGGTCTATAATCTCAAATATATTGGTCATAATCAAGAAGGTCATACAACACAACATGTATGCAATTCATTTGATGTAATTCAAGATGTGTTTGTAATAAAAGAGTTTGTTTAAAATTGTATTTTGTTGTACTTTTTTGTTGTTGTTATTTTATAGGGGCTTGGTATTGAGTTGTTGTTATACATGATGCTAAACAATAGGAATTCTTTCGAAATCCTCTCTTGAAAAGATAATCCAAGGATCAACTCCAAGGTGTATGTGTGAATTTGTGGGCCTCTGAACCTCACACATGCTTCAATGTGGTCATTACCCATAGAATCATCCTGGAATAAACATGGTATTGTTTATCCAAGACACCCAACAGTGTGATCCGTTGCCTTCTATCTAGAAGGATTTTGCTTGTTTATGCTCTCAGAATTGAGATGCAGGCAACCGAACCTTTTTAGAATGAAGGGTTTAAATGCGATTAAGTCTATATTGAATGCAAATTATTCTATATGAGATATGAAATTATTCTAAGAACATATAAAATAAACTAGGTTGTATGTATGCATACAAAAGCTATATGATATTTAATCTAAGAAATGAAAGCTTATGCTAATAATGAGTAAGTGAGTGCACAATTTAGCAGAGATTTGATACAAATTCAATTCAGCCTCTGTAATGACGAATTATGAGCCCCTTAAATAGAATGTAGAAATGGATCAATGGTTAGGATCAATCTTGATGAACGGTTAAGATTAGATAGAAGATTCAGTTAAATGGAAACTTCCTTATTTAGATGACATGAACTATTTCAAATTTGAGTGTGATGAGTAGTTAACTGAACTTGTCATAAGTGTGAGAACAAGTTAACTAGATTGATTCCAAATTTGAGTAGTTCACTCATAATTTCCATTTAGAACTGAAGAGAGGATTTTGAAGATATTATTTAATTTAATAGGTGAGATATGACCTCACAAATACCTTTTTCATTTAATTGAATAATCTAATCCAATTAATTAAAGTGGGTATAATATTAAATTAAATATTTTAATTCCCTAGTACATTAGCCTTAGGATATGATTTAATTTAATTAAAGTGTAAACATTTCAAATTAAATCAAATATTAATTAGATAGGTTTCATGTGACTGATACGAGTCAATACTTTAGGGATTAAATAAATAGCATGATTGATGTAGATTAGGGTTTTTTTACATTTGACAACTAAGTCAAGTACGAATATCAGAATAAGAATTGCCTAGTGACATAGGACTTAGGATTGTTTGAAAGAGACTGGAATTGGTGATCATGGAAATGAACCAATTTTGGGGTATTAGATTTTGCCCCTCTTTGAATGAATGTGTGAGTAGCATATTTGATTAAAAGAAAATTAGAAAGTGTGATGCATAGATTAAAAAATAAGATTGGTTCTGAAATTGATGTTAGAGAGATCAATTGATAAAATTTTAAGGACCATCTCCAGAATAGAGCTTAATTCTAAGGAATCAAAGTAGAGCACCTAGATACTTGAATTGATAAGCATTTTAAAGGTTTTCTTCAAACAAAGTTTAACCTTTTAGAATCTAGATAGAACATCTAGATACTTGAGGTTGATATCATTTAAAAGATTATCTCCAGAATGGAGCTTAACCTTTAAGGATCCAGATAAAACATCTAGATACCCAAAATTGAGAGCATTAAAAAGATTATATCTAGAATAGAGCTTAATCTATAAGGATCTAGATAGAACTGTTGGAATATTCAAATATGGAAAGAATACTTATGAGGGGGGGGGGGGGGGGGGGGAGTGAATCAGAAGTATCACACTTTAACCAATAAAAAATTTAGGTGGAAGTAAATTGCATGCATTTAAAAACATCAATTAAACATGAAACTAAGACATGCATAACCACCACATAACACTAGAATTTAGTAACCCAGAAACCCTCCAGGAATAAGAAGGTAAAACTAGGTTGGGGATGATACCCAAAAAAATTACTGCAGCAATATTGTTCAACCACTTCTGATGGTCTGCCCTGTTAAAGGCTTTACACTATATTAATAGTGACCTGGTTAGAGGATTTACAAACACTTTACATGAAGTGTCACCCTGTTAAAGGATTTAATCACCTATTTAAAGGATCTTCAAAATAGCTATTAAGCTAACCTATCACCATATGATTTTCATTCTAATACAATTTCTAGAAAGTATTAGGTACAATGAACTTGATAGATTACAATCCTTGATTGCTGAATGCAGGCACCTATTCTGCTTTCTTTGATCTTGATCCTTTATGATTTAATAACCCTTGCTCTGAAAATAGATTTCCTTGTGCACCCTTGTATATCCACTCATATATTTATAATGAAATTTTATCTTCCTTATAAAGACATTTAAGAATTTAGGGTTAGGTATGGATCTACGATCCATATTCAATCTCATTTTTCGCTTATTATTTGCACTTCTTCCATTAGTTGCATGCCTTCATCATTTTTCTTATTGGCTGTATGTAGATTGCATAGGAAAGATAAAATATTTGATCTTATCATTAAATCCTTCGAGATTTACCTTATGTAACCTACAAAATATGTTTGCATCATAGTTTGTGCAATTACAAACTCTTATGTTGATATTCTGAGTTACTCAACACTTGCTGTTTCCTGGATAACTCGGCACTGGCTTACTCGACACTTGTTTCATTTCTATATTACTCAGCATCATCTATGACTAGGCACTTGAAATATCACTCGACATTTCATTCTGCTTGGCACTTAATGTCATTCAACACTTGAACTTCACTCGGCACCTGATCTTCACTCAACATCTGAAAACTACTCGGCACCTGAAGATCACTTGGCACTTGAAGTCTTTCCTAACTTGGCATTTGTTGTGGCTCGACATCCATGGTGTACTCGGCTCCAATATAGAAAGTATGTAAGTGTATTGGCACTCAAGTGTCAAAAACCATTATGAAGTTAACAAGAACATCTAGATACTTGAGAGTTTATAAGAATTTAAAAGATTATCTCCTGAACAAAGCTTAATCTTTAAGGATCCAAATAGAACATCTAGATACCTGAGAGTTGATAAACATTTAAAAGACTATCTCTAGAACAGAGCTTAATTTTTAAGGATCTAGATAGAACATTTAGATACCTAAGATTGATAAGCATTTAAAAGACTTTCTCTAGAATGGAGCTTAATCTTTAAGGATCCAGATAGAACATCTAGATACCTGAGATTTCCAAAAGATAGCAAGGTCAAATTATGAGTCATAGAATCATCCCTAGAATGAGGCTTGATCCTTAGGATTCGAGGTTCAGATTATCATGATACCTATCCATAGAACTCTTTATAAGATATGATAAAGTGTGATCAACTGATGACAAGATTAAATAGATGACAAAGATGTTAGACAGAGGGGAAAAAGATGCCCCTAGAAATGAGATGCCCCAAGTTATGTGGACATAAGATGGGAAAAAGATGCCCCAAGCAATAAAGGTTCAGATTGATTTGGAATTCAAGTTCAATGATGTAATCATCCCACCCCCTTGGGAGTGAAATCAAAAGATGAAACACTAGAAATATGATGTAAAGTAGTATGTTGAGAGATATAGAAGAAACACGAGATTCAAAAATATGTAGGAGAGATCATAATGATTAGAAGAAAATTCAGAGTCAATTTAGCGTGATTTAAAGGTCCTGAAGGCCAAGTTTGACCAAAATTGACCATAGTTGACTCTTTCCAAAATAGATTTTGAAAACATGAATAATTTTGAGTTGAAAAGATTCTAAGAATCACAAAGTATCAAAAAAATTGGACTGTACAAGCGTTTGATTGCATTAGTTGCAAAATTTTAAAATGCATTTTTGAGTTGCTTAGGTGTGTTAAATTTTGAATTTGATCTTGAAAATGGATTTAGAATGGTCAAATTAGCTAGGGGGTGATTTTTTGCACAAATTAGAGCACTTTGAAAAATTAGGTGAAACCCTTTATAAGGGCCCAAGGGGTCATTTTCAAATCATTGATACCGTTTGTCTTTAGTGAATAGGAGCTCTGAGAGGAAAATGGTAGTCTCCGTGCAATATCACTATTTTGAGCAATCCCAATGACATAGCTAGTCGACAGACTATAGACCACCAGTGAGTGATCAATAACCTTTCATTGCACTTTCATTTTCACACATTTTGAGGTCATTTATTACATTTTTAGCATGTTGTAGGAGGTCATAAATTAGTTTTTGTGCGAGACCATCCTTTCTTGTGTGAAGCCAATCTCTTCTCATGTGAAGATTCACCAACCTAGTCTTTCTTCGTAGGCAGTAGTGGGAATTTTAGCATGGGAGATACCCACTTCTCACATGAGAAGCACAAGAATTTGGGAAAACTTCGCTCAAGTTGTCATCACCTTTCACATGAGATTTTCCTTCTTCGTGCGAGGACTTGATTTCTCACACAAAGTAGCACAATATCGTGTGAAGAAATGAATTCTCATGTGAGAAAATACATCTTCATGCAAAAATCTCATACAACATGCAAATTAAGATTTGTATTTTTGATGTTCTAGCTTGAATTTTTTGTTCATTTTGTCATCGTTTAGACTTTTTGAGCAAGT
Source organism: Cupressus sempervirens (assembly GCA_028749045.1). Lineage (NCBI taxonomy): Eukaryota > Viridiplantae > Streptophyta > Pinopsida > Cupressales > Cupressaceae > Cupressus > Cupressus sempervirens. The sequence goes on along the minus strand of CM053786.1, from coordinate 239,602,754 downwards.
ACTGATTGTTTCCACATTGTTGATTCTCATGTGTGTAGGAGATCTTTGGTGATGTCACATTTAGATTACATGATCTTCCCTATCAATCTCTATTACAGAGTCTTGATGCTGCAGACATGGCCCATATCGATAGATTGGGTCTCAATTCTCTATGCCGGATCCCAATGGTGCTGGTGAATCATGACTTGCTAACTACCTTAGTTGAGTGTTTCCATTCAGAAACAAACACATTACACTTGTCATAGGGAGAGATGATGATCACTCTCGAGGACATATATAGGATATTGTGGATCCCCTTCCATGGGCTGAGAGTGATTTATGACACAGTGCCCCGAGCAAGTACAAAGGCATTGTGTGCTATCTTCTAGAGATAGCTAGCGATTGGGAAAGCCATCACATGGGATGAGCTCATACACTCCTATGGATTGACACATAGATTGGCTTTAGTGTTAGCCATATTCATCATCTATTTCCTAATGCTAGATAGAGGACAATATGGATTAGAGTGACGATGGGGGGTCATTTTGCAGCGTATGCTTGATTCTCTCAAGAAATTTGAATGGGGCCACTGCATGTTGCAACACATGTTCTACATGATGCACAAGATTGTGTATCATGAGTGGAAGAGCATGGCCACCAAAGTTTATGTTCTTTAGATTTGGGCATGGGAGCACCTGTCTGTTATGCAACCCATTTTTTAGGATGCCCATGAGCCTATAGAGCCATACATATGTAGATATAGGGGGTAGATTACGTAGGTAGGCCTTGGTAAGATAGATCATTGGAGGACCTATCTCAATGACCTAGTCTCCATTATATGGTAAACCTTGCAAGAGACAGAGGATTGGGATGATGCTCCTAGAGAGCTAGGTTGGATGTTTTGCTCATGACTACTAGTGGGCAGGACCACACAAATCATTGAGAGATTTACTATCATGTGGGTGTGGATGTAGTATGGGAGGCCATAAGATGTCTTCTAGGAGTATTGTGCCTGTGCAAGGGTAGCTCAGTACCTGACACAAGGATGGCCAATGAGATTAGATGTGGGGTGATCTATGATTGATGTGCATAACCTAGTTGTAGCATTATGGGATTACCTTTCAGAGGTATTAGATGTAGGGGTGACATTGACATATTAGGCATATCTTATTAGTCACCCCTTCCCATTCTTCATAGATCCCCTAGGGGTAGGAACACAAGCTCCCTAATAGGCACTAGTACAGGGACTTTTACAATAGTAGTAGCCATCACAACAACCAAAGCCACAAGGACCACCATAGGTGAGACAAAGGTCAGATAGGTACATATCCCCCCATGGTAGATGGGATCAGATCCAAGTGCTATAGGAAATGACAAAGAGTAGGGTCAACACCAGAGGCTAAGGGTGGAGGAGCATGCAACTGTAGAGTAGGCACTTGAGATGCTTGATGAGGAGATGTAGGGGTAGCCTACTACAAGACCTTAGGATGCATTGCGATGGTACAAAGAGCAGATTTGCCAAGCTTCCCAATAGTTGGGAGATCTACAAATTCAAGTGGCCATTAGGGATGGATGTATTTTTGAGTGAGATTAGGAGATTTAGAGGTTACAAGATTGAGTGTAGGTTGTCAAGCATAGGGTAGAGATGTTGCAGGATGAGGTTTGGTTATAGACAGCTTGAGCGGCCTACTATTTTGTAGCATACTCGATAGTGGTGACTAATGAGGCTCAACAATTGCCTCATTTCTCATAGTATGTTCATGAGTCTGGGGGTGCACTTCCTCCTTCTAGACTTGATATGCCACCTCCTCCTCCTACTGGAGGTGATGGTGCAGGCCATAACTAGTCACATGATATGCTTAGCATCAATTTTGATTCTAGCTATATATTGATTGGTGTACTCGCACCATTTTGTATCATTTTTGATCGATAGCACTTGAGTAGTGCTCATTTTTGTACTGACACATTTTTTTGAGATATATATATATATATATATATATATATATATATATATATATATATATATATATATATATATATATATATATATATATATATATATATATATATATATATATATATATATATATATATATATATATATATATATATATATATATATATATATATATATATGAGATTTTGAACTAAGTAGCATTGTGTTCATGTCATTGTTAGTTTCTTTTCCTTGGGTGTACATGAGATGTTTATATGATGATTATGAGATGTGAAATGCTATGTAATGGATGCATGTTTGATGTGATGTAACTTGATTATGTATTGTAAATGACATGAGTGTATGGATGTAATGCATATGGAAATGAACTGACATCTCATGAAGTGTTGTATGTTTCTACTTGACAGTGACAGGTATCCCCTTGAAGAGTGTGTGAATACAAACCAAAGAGCCAAATGCTTGTATAGCCATGGACAATCCTAATATGTTTGAAGAGATCCAAAATCCCTCATCATGAAGGATGGGAATAGAGTTGTAATTGAATCTTGTGCTTATGCAAGTGAAGTATGCAGTGCAAGACTATGCTAGATGCAATCTTAAACTAGATGCAACCCTAGGTCTAGTTACTAGGCTTTGACAATTGTCATCACTGAGCAGAGAACAAATCTCATATGTTATACAATTCCCACTAATAGTGTATTCATGGGAATATGAATAGGACATATGTTATAGGTTTTTTGGGATTAAACATAAGCATTTGAGGCACAAGAAGCTAGAATAACGAGAACATTTGTCCCTTTTCTTGTAGCAAGTTAACATAAGCATCAAAACATAAACATTAGGATGACCATAATGTTGATTGCATGGTGAACACACCAAACACATGAGAGATCCATCTTATGCTAAATATTCAGTAAATATTCTATTTGCAATGAACCTTGCATTTGTAACCTAAGACAGAAGTGTGCTAGATATACTTGAAGTGACCCATACATTCACTTAGTAGGATGAGTATCAGTATTTACTATAGCATGAAGAGTTCACTCAAATAGATAAGGAAAAGAACCAACATTATTGATGTATCCATATAAAAGGAGTTCGAGGTACACTCGGCCATCCAATACGAGATGGAGGCACTTATAGTGGACACCCCTCTTATAGGAATATGCCAATTTATTGGACTAAACTACAAATAGAAAGAAAGGAAAAGATCATGCCCCTAGTCATTACTTCTCTAGTAAAAAATGACATCATCAAGTTACTTGAGGAGACGTGATGAAGAAAAAACAAAACAAACAAAGAAAATGTTCAGCATATCTAGGTAGGTATGTCATTTTGAGTGTAATGTTTTGTCATAGGATTGATGTCAAGTGTCAGTGTCCAGAACATGGATGAAATAAATCTCTTTAGTAAGGTGAAAATAGTAGGTAGACATAGTCAGAACAACTAGTGACTGAGGTCAAGGAGGAATCTTTGAGGTGAAGAACCTAAGAAGACCCAACAACAGTAGATAGACACAACTTGAATCACTAGTGACTAATGTAAGAGAGATCTTCCATAAAGGAATCTTGAAATGTAACTTGAGCAATAGTAGGCAAACATAGTTGAAACAAATGGTTACTATCATGCAAGAGATTCTATGAGGAGAATCTCAAAAAGAGGGACACTAGTGATAGTAGGTAGACATAGCTAGAATGATTGGTGACTATCACAAAAGAGATTCTATGAGGAGAATCTCAAAAGGAGTGACACTAGAAACAATGGGTAGACACAACTATAATGACTGGTGACTATCAAAAAAGAGATTCTATGAGGAGAATCTCAAAAAGAGTGACATAGGTGACAGTAGGAAGACATAGCCAGAACAATTGGTGACTATCACAAAAGAGATTCTATGAGGAGAATCTTGAAAAGAGTGACACTAGCAACAAAAGGCAGACATAGCTAGAATGACAGGTGACTATCACAAAAGAGATTCTATGAGGAGAATCTCAAAAAGAGTGACACTGGCAATAGTAGATGGACATATCCAAAATGATTGGTGACTCTTGCAGAAGAGATTCTATGAGGAGAATCTTGAAAAGAGTGACACTAGCAATAGTTGGCAGACATAGCCAAAATGACTGGTGACTATTGTAAAAGAGATTCTATGAGGAGAATCTCAAAAAGAGTGACATTGGTGATGGTAGGTAGACATAGCCAGAATGACGAGTGACTATCACAAAAGAGATTCTATGACACTGAAGGGGAATGCCTTTGAGTTGTGACAAGATCAATCCATGGATACATGACTAGAAAGTGGGAAAAGTAGTAAAGCAACTATACAGATAGCCAAAAAATGTGCTGCAAGATGGAGCATTGGGAACAAGAGGCACCTATTTACCAAGTTTTCACCTTCTTGGTAGGGCTTTCATTTTTTTGCTACCATGATGCCTGTCTCTAGGTTTTCAGCAATGACACTTTTCTTTTTTCAAATTTTTTGTATTTTTCGGATTTTTCAATTTTTTTGGTGTTACTAAGGTGCCTATTGCTAGGTTTTCACCAAGATAACAATTTTTTCAAGACTTTTTCCTATTTTTAGTAGTTTTTTTAGGACATATAGATATACACAAAAAGCTACTAAGATTAGACCAGCTCTAAAACTACTTCAAGTGGAGAGTATTGACATTTTTTTTGAGCACTTCTCCCTCAGTTGTGGTAAGCTAGTAAGCTCTAGATCCATATGTTGCAGTGATGATGTAAGGACCCAACTAGTTTGGTTCAAACTTTCCTTTTTGAACTCGTTTTTGCTGATTCTTAGGGTTCTCTCTCAGGATAAGATCACCCGGCTGGAAGTCACATGGCCTAACTTTCTAATTGTAGCTTCTTTACCATTCGCTATTGATTAGCTAACAGATGATCACATGTCACTTGTTGATGTTCATCCAATAACACTAGCTCTTGAAGCCTAGTTATCCTATAATCTTCATCAATAATAAGGCCTTTCATAGAGATTTTCAAGGTAGGAATCTTGATCTCGATTGGAAGCACAACATCCACTCCATAAACCAAAGCAAATGTTTTCGTATCCATTGGAGTCCTGATACTTTTCCTATATGCCCACAAGGCTAGATTAATCTAGAGGTACTGGTCTCTCCCAAATTTGATGACTATGTGATGGAGGATCTTGAGGATTGCCTTATTAGATGCTTTGGCCTGGCCATTACCCTAGAGGCTAATAGACAAAAGACCAATGTTGTGTGATTTTGAATCATTTGCATATTTCCTTGAGGTCTTTATTTTTGAACTATCCTCTATTGTCAGTAATGATTGAGGATGATACACAATACCTATAGATGATGTAGTTTGTGATAAAGATAGCTACAATTTTGCGATTGGAAACTACAAGAGGTACTACCTCTACCCACTTCATGAAGTAATCTATAGCTATGATAATGAACTTATGTCCATTAGAAGAGGTTGGGTGAATCTAACCCACCAAGTCGAAGGCCCATTGTTGAAATGGCCACATTATAGTTGAGGGAATTAGCTCTTTGGCTGAAGCATGGATCAGATTCCCATGGACCTGACACTGCTTGTAGGACCTAGCATACTTAATGGCTTCTTGCTCCATTTTAGGCCAATAGTAACCAACTCTAATGAGTTTGCAAGCTAGTGTCAAGCCATTTGAGTGAGATCTGCAAATGCCCTCATGAACATCAATTAATAAGTGTTTGGACTCTTCAATTTCTAAGCACCTAAGGAGTGTTTCATTGAGACCTCTCCTATATAGGTCATTAGCAATAATGACATACCACAAAGCATTATGGATAATGTAACATTTCTCATTCTAGGTCAGATCTTCTAGAAAGGTTTGATTATGGAGATAGGAATAGATGTGATGGTAGTGGGATGAATCTTGTCCTACAATAGAATAGATCATCTTGGAATCAGGGGTGTCAAAGGCTGGGTAGTGTAACGCTTCCACCAAGAACTCATGTTGAAGATCATTTTCAAGCTTTTGTAGCAAGAAGGCCAAAGTGGTCATAACATTAGCCGCTTTATTATCTGCTTGTGGAATTTGCTGGAAGGTGATGTGTGCAAAATACTTCTTCAAGTCATCAACCATGCATTTGTAAGGAATTAGTTTCTCATCCTTTTTGTGATACACATCATTAACCTGGTTGATTACAAGATGAGAGTCTCCAAAGATGTCTAACTGATCCACTCTTCATTTAGCTACAATCTTCATGCCATTAATCAAAGCCTCATATTTAGCAATATTGTTTGTACAAGGAAACAAAATCTTGTATGCTTTAGGTAATGAATACCTCTGTGGCATTATGAAGAGTAATCCAACACTGGATCCCTATTGTGTGAAGGACCCATCAAAGAACATAACCCATGTTTGGCGTGTGACTGTCAGAATTGACTCATCAAGGAAATCAATGTTCATTGGGAGAAGACTTTGCATAGGTCCATCTGCTAGTTGATCTACAATAGCTTGTCCCTTGATGGCTTTTCATTCAACATACTAGGTGTCAAATTCACTAAGTATCATGACCCATTTAGCCAATCTTCCTGTGAGAGCCACCTTACTGAGCAAGTACTTTAGTGGGTCTATTTTAGCTACCAGCCATGTAGTGTGGGCAAGCATGTAGTGTCTCAACTTTTGGTAAGAAAAAATGACCGCCAAGTAAGATTTCTCAATGGTACTGAAGTTTCTCTCATAAGAGATCAATGTGCAACTCAAGTAGGAAATAGCTCTTTCCTTGTTATCATTATCCTCTTGAGTGAATAGAATTACCTAAGATGTTTTAGTGGGTGAAATGTACAAAATTGAAGGCTTCCCATAGATAGGAGGCATCAAGATTGGTGGATTGACAAGATATTGTTTGGTCTGTGTTAAGCTCTGTTCACAATCCTGACTCAAGTTAAATTTCACATCCTTCTATAAGGTCTTTGTGAAGTGTTGTTATCTATTTGCCAAATGTGAGATGAACCTATAAATAGATTGGAGTCTTCCTTGTAGACCTCTCATTTGGCTGATGTTTTGAGGTGGAGGCATATACATAATTGCTTGAACTTTCTTTGGATTCACCTCAATTCCCTTTGTAGACATGATGTATCCCAACAACTTTTTTGATGTGACACTTGTAATACCCCAAAATTGGCTCATTGCTACAATCACCACTTTTGGTCTATTCTAATCAATTTTGAAGTCCTATTCCACTAGGCAATTCTTACTTTGGTATTCGCTACTTGGCTTAATTGCCAAATGCAGAAAACCCTAAGTCTACATTAATCATGCTATTTATTTAATTACTAAAGTATTGACTCATATTAGTCACATTAAACCTATTGATTAATATTTAATTTAATTCTAAGTATTTATACTTTAATTAAATTAAATTATATCCTAAGGCTAATGTACTAAAGGATTAACAATATTTAATTTAATAATTATGCCTACTTTAATTAATTGAATTAGAATATTAAATTAAATGGAAAAGGTATTTGTGAGTTCATATCCCACCTATTAAATTAAATAATATCTTCAGTTCTAAATGGAAACTCTGAGTGAACTACTTCTCAAAAATGGAATCAATCTAGTTAACTTGCTCTCACACTTATGACAAATTCAGCTAACTACTCATCACACTTAGATTTGAAATAGTTCACTTCACCTACACAAGGAAGTTTCCATCTTAACTAAATCTCCTATCTAATCCTAACTGTTCATCAAGGTTGATCCTGACCATTGATTCATTCCTAGATTCTATTTAAGGGACTCATAATTCCTCATTACACAAGTTGAATGGAATTGGTATCAAATCTTTGCTGAATCGTGCACTCATTTAAGCTCATTATTCTCATAAAGCTTTCATTTTCTTAGATTAAATATCATATAGCTTTAATATGCATATAGATAATCTAATTTATTTTATATGTTCTTAGAATAATGGCATTATCTCATATAAAATAATTGCATTTAAACCCTTCATTCTAGAAAGGTCTGGTTGCCTGTACCTCAACTCTGAGAGCATAAATAGGCAAAATCCTTCTAGATAGAAGGCAATGGGTTGCATTGTTAGGTGTCTTGGATGAACTATCCAATGTTTATCCCAAGATGATTCTGCAGGTAAGGACCATGTTGAAATGTGTGTGTGACGTCTGAGGCCACATTCCGCATATACATTTCTAGCACCCACCATGGGGTCAGAAAGACAGTTTTCTAGTCTAATTTGCATTAATATCTATCAATTTTTATCACTCTATCTATACTGTTTGGTATAGTTTTCTAAATTCTTGCGCAAATATTTGAAGTTCCCACACAAAACTATGCACTTTCTCACATGAAAAAGTTCCTTATTGCACAAGTCTTCATGCAACAACTCATTTTCTTGTGCGGTCTTGTGCAAGATTTCACATGAAATGTTGAAATAACAAGGTTCATTTTGTCATTTTTAGCATCCTGTTCATTATCTTTTACTGATGTGTTTTCTTCTAAAGCATTATTGTTCTATTTGTCTAGTTTTCTATAGCTTAGCGGTTGTCTGTAGGACATTTGACGAAGATTCCTCATACAAACCATTCAAAATATGAATTGATTGTTTGTTTGACAGGACAATTGTTGAAGATACATTTGTCAAAGATCCGATCTTAAAACCCACAAAACAATGTTTTTTCTTTCTTTCTTTCAAAATATAGTCTAATTAGGGCTTGTGAACTTCCTAGGGTGCAAGATAGAAGAATAGGGGATTATGCTCTTCACCACTTGGAGGTCATGACCAAGGGTGAATTAGAAACCTCGATGCTTCTAAAAGATGACATTCTAAAAAGGAAAGTAGCTTAGTGGTTCTCTAGTGCTAATCCTTTTCTATGATGAGATGATGGTTTCCTTTCAAGGGAATCAAAATCTTTAGGAAGGGTGAGTGTAGATTGAATAAGCTAAGTTGGTAATTAACTTGTTCTATGTGTTTGGGTGAGAAAGTAAGGTAGAGGAGTATGCTCTTTCCCTTTGAGGAAAATAAAAAACTTTGACCCTTGTGTTTGAACCACTAGTCTTAGTCAATCCTTTAGAGGGCCTAGCAGAGTGATCCAACCTTCGAGAATGACCCAAGTGAGCACACTCCTTTAGCTGGAGATTCTATCTCACTATAATCAAGATTCTTTGTAGAGTGAAAGACTCCAAAGCTGGATTAATTTCTTTCCCTTGATTCTTGATATCACTTATCAAGGGTAAGCTCTATCTATTGCACTAGCTGGCACAAGCCCCAATCTTGCTAAGCGTGTGCACTCTCAGATGCTTGTGTGAGCTGCTAGTCTCAAATCTTCTTGCAGAGCCATCAGAGATTAATTCAAACAAAATCCTAGTAAAAATCTCTTAGTTAGAAGCTACCTGATTGATCTCCAAAAGGAGGCATTATCTTTGTGCAAGGAGGGGGAATAATCTCTCCTATAGAACTCACCATAGGCATGCTCCTAGATGTTGGAAGGTGGTATATGTGCTTGTCCCCTACCACAAGGGTGCTCATTCAACATATACTATTGAGTCCTTTGAATATATGAAAAAAATGGGCACCCTCTAGGGGGTGACATGGTTGTGTGAGGTACATAGATGTGCATGAGATGTGGGACAAAGATTTTGCCTTCTCTACCATTTTCTATTTCTAGGGATAAAGCATGTTTGTTATCGAGTCATAAATAGTCCAAACATATCTAAAACAAATAAAAGGTCAAGACTCCCCTATCCCTCCAAGTTGCTTTTTCCTTGGTTGTATTATTTTTTACTACTTCTTGTTTCCCAATGTCTTGTTTAAAAACACTTTGTCTTGGTTGAAACTTAAACACTGTTCAACAATTTTTAGAGTTAACCTTGCTATCTGTCCAAAAAATTAGTCTAATTAGTCTATCCAATTTATTTGAATAGTTAAGAAATCTCTTTGAAATCAAAAAATGTTATCAATCTGGTCCTAATTTTTATGTACAGTTGTGCAAGTCCTTGCGCAAAGTCCTTTTGTGCTGTCATTTTCTCACGTGGCTTTATACAAGTTCTCACATGAAAATTTGCAAGTCTCCATGCAAGATCTTGTAGCTATATCCTTGTTTTATTGTCTAACCTATGCACTTTCCCACACAGCCTAGAGCGCATCCTCACACAAAATTTTCCTACTGTTTTAAGTCTTCACACAGTCCTACAAGCTTTCTCATGTGGCCCCTAGAGGATTCTCGCACAAGACCTTAAGTCTAAACTATCATTTTGGTCTGTTAGAGCTATCTACACTCTATACCTTATCTAATTTCTATATCGAGTTGTCCCTTCTTTATCTATAAACAATCCCCAAATAGTGACATTTAGCTTAGCTGAAGATTTGTGATTCGTACTTTAACTAGTCTCATCTTTTAGTTGTCTTTATTCTTGTTCTTTAGTGATAATCATACCCTGCATTAGAATAGTCATAATCTTTGGCTGCCCTAGCCTTCAAATCTGAGTATTCATGCCTTAGTATACAACACTCTTAACTTGTCTTGTTGAGACTAAGTTCTAGTGCGGTCCTTGTCTAGGTTCTTGCTTCTTGTCTTTGTTTATGACTATCACAACAAGGAGTGACAATGTCTTTTATCTTCTTAGACTTAGGTAAGGTCATGCTAGGGTTCATAATTACAATAGATCTCACCTTCCTTTTGTTACATAGTCTACATCTAGTTCATCTAATGATTCATCTTCATGATCTCCCTCACCCGTTAGGTCACCTCGAGTCCAGCAAACATTTTCCATAAGCTTGCGACAAACTAGAAACCATTTGTATCAAGATGATCCTAAGACTAGTAGAGGTCCTATATCTCTAATTGAAATGTCACACTTCCTTTTCAAAGGACCTTTCAAATCACAATGTACTAAAACTAAACATGTTCCTACAATAATTGATCACAAACTTGAACATGGTACTCACAGTAGACATCAAGAGCCACCTAGGTATAACAAAGAGAAAGACCATGACACTGATGAGGAATAGGAAGTGGTGGAAATAATTCCTAAACACATAGTGAAATGTTGATGAGACAAAAACTTTCAAAAGTTCATGGGAATTCTAGTCAACAAAGAGAAAGAAAAGTAATTTCTCCAACTTGCCCAAGAGGGAGCTAAGCTACCCTCTCATTTAATTGTGGAAACCATCACCACACCTAAGGAAGAAACTGAGACTTCCAAACTCCAAAAGCAACTAAAAATTATGCAAGATCAACTAGCTTAGATTATGCAAGAAAAGGATAAACATGCTAAAACACACACCTTAGATGCTCTTTGTCCATTTCCATTTAAAAATATCATAGACATGCTTCCTTTCCCAAGAGGAGTAGAACTACCTAAGTATGAAAAATACTTTGGAACCACTAATCCCCAAGATCACTTGCAGGAATTTGGGGCATTATCTATGGAATTTATGCATAACTAGACATATCTCATGCATTTATTCCCTAGAAGACTAGGTGGTCAGCCTTTGGAGTGGTTCTCACACTTGCCTCCTGGTATCAAGACATTTGATGAAATTGCCAAATTATTTGTCCAATAGTATTCTCATGACATTCAACACCCTATCAATATTCAAGATCTATGTAACCTTAAGTAGAAAGTTGGGGAGCCCTTCCTCACATTCCTCTAGAGGTGGAGACAATTGTACACTAAATATTCACGCAAGATTCCAGAAATGGAAAAGCTTGACATCTTCACTGATAATCTCCTACCTAATTCTTGGTATAAATTCCAACTTCAAGGTTAGTGTACCTTTGAAGACATGATCACATAGGCTATCCACATCGAGGAATTTATGGTAAAAAAGGGTGAACTTACTCTTCAAAAGGACACAAAATGAAGTTCCAACTCCAACAATGATAAAACCAAATATGTCAACAAGAACCAAGAAATTGTGTATGATGGGGTTATTGACAATGTCACTCCTAAACTTTCTAAGGTATAATTTATTCTCATAGATGGTCTTAATGTGGCCAAAAATGCTGAGAAGCCTCCTCTTGACAACAAGATGTCTGGGAACAAATTGAGAAACTCATGGGCCACACACCCTAAGCAAGAGTATACGCCCCTTGGTGAACCTTTGGATGTGGTTTACAAAACATTGTTACAACACAAGATTATTTCACCACTGGACAACCCTCACCCCTATGATCCACAACCATGCCCACCATGGTGGAATGAAACCTCATTCTATGAGTATCACCAAAATAAGGGGCACAAAACTAGCAACTACATAAACTTGAACCATAAAGTCCAGGACATGAATAATGCTAGTGAACTTGTAGTAGATGGACATAACAAGAACTTAGATCACAAGGCCTTGAAAGAGCCTTTCCTAGCTTATGAAAAAGGAGAGAGTTCAAAACCAAAACCTAACAACAAGGTCAGCTATGCATATTCCAATGATGACAATGTGATCAACATGGTTAAACCTATGGATTTTGAATACTGCAATGTCATTACCATTAAGGGAAAACAAGATAAGGTTAAACCCAAGACACCATTTGTCTTGAGGGGCCCTACTTCCAACACAATGGAAAACACATCTTTGCAACATTGTGCTAATGCTATTTCCCATTCTCATGCCAAGTTGGTGCTCAAAGGCCCTATGCCTTCTACTCCTAATCCATCTAGAAAAGGTACAAAACTCACAATGAATTCAATAGAAACTAGTTATAGTGTTCTCAATCAATTAAAGTGAACTAATGCTCAAATCTCCATCTTTGAGCTACTTTAAATCTTGCCCGCTTATAGGTAGATTTTGGACAAAGCCATCATTAAGGAAAATGTTCCTTAAGATCTTGATCTTGAGTGATTTCAATCCATTGTAGGTCACCTGACCTCACCTTATTTTATGTCCTTCTCTGAGGAGGATGATAACTCATTGAGTCACTCACACAATCAACCTCTACACATTGAGGTCATGATATATCAGAAATGTGTTTGTCAGGTGCTCATCGATAATGGCAGTAGCTTAAATATTGTCTCTACTAATTTTCTTCAACAATTGAATCATTCTAAGGACTCTATTAATCCTCAATGCAAGATCACTATCAAAGCATACGACAAAGTTAAACAAAAGTCTCTAGGTCTTATGGTCTTACCCATTCATGTCAGTCCTATAGAAAGAGATGTCATAGTGTGATTCAAAACGTTGATGAAAAAAGCTTCACACAATCTATCCAAAAACTTAGGATAACCATCATGGATTGTGGAAATTTGATCACTTTAATCCACTGATTATCATGACAATAAGCTGAAACAAATTTAGTAGTCATTCAAACTGAAAGAAACTGGCATGAGAGAGCACCATATTGAACCAATGTAGTCATTAACATATATTCTAGAGTCTCCTTGTCATTATGGGAGACCCTTTGAGGAAAAGAAGGAATTTTTGTTGACATCTCAAACTAAGTATGATGACACTTTTGTAAAGGCTACAATTCCCCTAGAGGATGAAAGTGAAAATAGAGCCGTTGCTGCATGGCTCTATAGAGAAGAGACTCTAGTAGACTTAATATAACAAGCTTGAGAGATCACTCTTGGGAAATATCGGCTTGGTCTTAGGCTCATGAAATGTTTTAGCTATAAAGGAAGTGGCCCAATTGGGTGTGATAACAATGGCCTAATTGATCCTATCAAGGCAATATCTAAAAGAAACAATGATACAACTAGTGTAGGCTTTAAGAAGGTTCCCTTCCATTTGGGGGCTAAAAAATTCATACCAGAACTTGATAATTCATCTAGAAAGGAGTCACAAGAAAAGTCAGATACTCAAGAGGAACAATCTAACAATGAGGATCCCTATCCTTATCCTATCCCTCATGATCTTGCTAAATTCTTTGCTAAGCTAGATGAATTTGTGCCATGTGTTAGCACTGTGGATGATATTAGTGATTCCTCTGAGGATAATATTGATGAACCCAAATCTCATTTAGAAAAGAGAGAGTCTAGTTAGTTATTAAGTATTGAGTATGTGTGTAAGAAACCAAATGATGAAGGTGAGTATGTCCCTATCACTATTGGGAAGTTCTACAATCTCTCACCATGTAGCATTGATTCTAAGGAATATGAGTTTGACTCTTTTTCAGAGGTGACTACTGATAAGGACATTGACCAAGTTCATGTCTATGAAAACCAACTCAAAGTGGGTGAAACATCCAGGGTTAGGTCAAATGGGTCTAATCCAACTAGTGTCCTAGAGTCATCAATTGCTAATGTTAGTACTCAAAGGCATTCGAACACACTTGTGGACAAAGTTGCCATCAGTCTTGAATTGCTGGTCCAAGCACTTAATGATTATATCATGAATGCAATTGAACTAGTCACTACTCTTTCACTCACACATCCTAATCTTATAGACTATAACCCTAATGCATATAGTGAAGTCCCCATGTTCCAGAATGACTATGCTCTTGCACGCTACCTAAATGATCTTGAACCTATAACATCTTCCACCTATGAATAGAGCATCAACATGATTGAAGCTGACATCAAATATCTCAGTCATAAAATTAAAAAGGAAAAGTGTAAAAGGTCGGATGGTGAAAACCACATTGTGGCAGTGTCAAAACCCAAAAAAGTAAAAACAAAAGATGTATCCAAGGGTGAAAACCTCTCTAAGGCACTGACATATGAGATATTTGATGTACTTCCAAGTTATTTTCTATTGGAAATATTCAGGATAAAATAGGTTATTGAGAGGGGAGGGGTGAATCAGTAAGTTGTAAAACTTTCAAACACTTCAGCGTTTTAGCCATTCATCATTCATTCATCTAATCTACTACATAAATGAAAGATCAAACATTTATTGCACATGAACATAGAGATTTGGTGACCCAATGATGGGGACACAACCCAACAACAGAATAGACACAATAGAAAGGGGAATTATATTAACTGAGAAAATATGCTAGTACAAACAGTGCAGAGAAAATAAACTTCAAAACATGCCCTACAGGCTTACAATAGCATAAATCTAGAGAATATTTCTCCTTTTAGCTCCTCCTCTTAAGCTCCAATCCGAACTGCCTTTTACAATGCCAAAATCTCCTTAAATAGACCCCGAAGGGTTAAGGACTAGGAGTACATTCTAGAAAGTGCTAGTAGGCATCCACCGACAAAATAAAAGGTTCCAGAAGCCGCGTTAGAAGTCGGTGCAAATCTAGAAGAATCCAGAAACGGTAGCCGAACTTCTGGGAGGCATAACTTTTGAACCGTAGCTCCGATTGACGAACTGTTTACATTTTCAGAAAGATCTCAAAGTTCTCTATAGCCCTATGGACAACCTTTGCTCGTCCCCCATTTTTCAACCCTTTTTGAGGTCATTTAATGCCCCAAACTTGACTTTGAAGCATTCTTAGGAGGTCTCCAAAACCCGAAAAACTGCAATAACTTTCAAACCATGGTGCCTTTTGACCTGATTCTTTTTTTGGAATGCTCTAAATCTCAATTACATTCATCTGGCCAAGTTTCACCTTCTAGGTCACCAAAATGATGGTTAAATTGCATGCTCCTATTTTTTCGGGATTTTCAAATGCACTGATAGTTGAACTATGAGAGTTGGAACCTTTATTTGAGCCAAATGGGTATCCAAAAATGTAAAGACATAAAATAGAAACTAAGTCTAAGTACATTTTTTTGGGTGACACAGGATTGCCCTTATACCTCTAGATGCTCTCGCATCACCCAAAAACCTTCCAAATAGAAAGTAAAATTGGGGTGGGGATGATGCCCACAAAACTTCAATACTATAGTATAAATTTGGCCTGTTAAGGCTTACAATGATCACTTCTGGTGATCTGCCCTATTAGGAGCAAGTAGGACTGCTAGATCCACCTTGTTAGAGGATTTACAAACATACAATAATGTATGCACTTTGTTAGGAGATTTACAAAAAGACTGTTAAGTCTACCCTGTTAAAAGATTTATAAACTAATTCACCTATTAGAATGAAGTAGTGGATCTGCTTACAACTATTTGTTGATAAGATCCATTTTGCATTGATCACCTAATGTGATAGATATAACTTTTCTGCTCCCATGTTGACCTTGCTGTATTCCTTTTATTCTGCTACTGATTCACTTTCATTTTTCTCAAAATATAGCAATACCTTTTTCACATGTGAACATAACTCTCTTTATATTTTCATACACATCATACCATACTACAAATGATATCATACATTACATATATACCATTCCATTATTTACAACTACAAGGTTAGCCAAAACATAAGTGAACAAAACTGAGTCAGCTAGATAGTAGAAAACTCGGGTTCCTCAAGTTGACTCGGTGACCTTTTGATACTCGGCATTCACTACATTACTCAGCATCATCATGCACTTGGTAGAAGCAGAGGCTTAGTTCATACTAGCCACACAACACTACTTGGAACTCAATAACCATTGGTGACTCGGTAGATATAGTGTCACTTAGTAGAAACTAACTTCTTTGTTTACCTTTCTTTGCTCAGTGAACACTAAGTTCTTCATTTACCTTGCTTTTCTCGATGAACACTGAGTTCTTCATTTACCTTGCTTTCCTCAGTGAACATTGAGTTCTTTGTTTACCTTTTTCACTCAGTAAACACTGCATCCTTTCTTTGCCTTTTTCACTTGGTAAACACTGCTGAACTTCTCATTCACTCAGTATCCTCTGGAATGCTCAGTAAGAATTGTTTACCTCCTGAACTTATAAGGTAACCACTGAATGCTCGGTAAAAAATGTTTACCTGCTGATCTTATAAGGTAATCACTCAATGCTTGGTATACACTATGGACTAAGTGATGAGCTAGATAAGCATTCAGAATTTCATAAGTGTTTGCACTAATGACAAATATATCATAATTCCAACAATTTTCAATAGAGATCATTAGTGTTGATAGAGCTGACACAACCAATCAACTTGGGTATAGAAGAGCATCCTCATATGATACATTTGGCACAGTCACTATCCCCTAAAGAAAAGGAAGAGTTCATTGCCTTCTTTCAAGAGAAGAAGACAAATTTTTCTTGGACATATTCTGACATGCTAGGATTGGATCTTGATCTTATCATGCATCACTTGTCCATCACACTAGGCATCAAACCAATTAAATAGAAACTTCCAAAAATGTATCCTCATGTTGCATTGCTTGTCAAAGAAGACCTAGAGAAGCTTCTAAAGTTGGTTTCATCCATGCAATTGATTATGCCGAATGGATATCAAATATTGTCCCAGTCTCCAAGGATAATAAATATATCAGAGTTTGTACTAACTTTCATGATCTCAAATTAGCATTTCCAAAGGCTGATTTTCCACTTTCCAATATTGATATGATAGTGGACATGATGATAGGCTATGAGATGTACTCGCTAATGGATGGGTTTTCTAGTTACAATCAGATAAAAACTTCACCAAAAGAGAAGGAGAAGACTACTTTTACATGTGCATGGGGAACCTTCTACTAGAATGTAATGCCATTTGGTTTGAAAAATGTTGGTGCAACCTATCAGAGAGTAGTAACTAAAATTTTTAATGACATGATGCATAAGACCATAGAGGACTATGTGGATGATACCTTGGTCAAAAGTGCATTTTGTGTCACATCATGAAAGTTACTGGGGTACGTCGTGTCTACAAATGGAACTGAGGTGGATCCGAAGAAAGTTCAAGCAATTAAGGATATGCCTCCACCTTGAAACATTAGCTAGATGAGAGGTCTACAAGAAAGACTCCAATCTATTCATAGGTTTATCTCATAGTTGGTAGATCAATAATAACCCTTCACAAAGACTTTACATAAGGGTGTGAAATTTAACTAGAGTTAGGATTGTAAGCAAAGTTTAGCATAGATCAAACAATGTCTTTCCAATCCACCAATATTGATGCCTCCTATCTATGGGAAGCCTTTGATTTTATACATTTTAGCAACTAAAACATCTCTAGGAATTTTATTACTCAAGAGGACAATGATAACAAGGAGAGAGCTATTTACTACTTGAGTTGCACATTGATCTCTTATGAGAGAAACTATAGCATCATTGAGAAATCTTTCTTGGTAGTTGTCTTTTCTTCTCAGAAGTTGAGACACTACATGCTTGCCCACACTATGCAACTTGTGGCTAAAATAGATCCACTAAAGTACTTGCTTGGAAATCCAACTCTCATAGGAAGATTGGCTAAATGGGTCATGATACTCAGTGAATTTGACATTTAGTATGTTGAATGAAAAGCCATCAAAGGACAAGTGATTGTAAATTAGAGAGAAAATGCACCTATGCAGAGTCTCCTACCAATGAATATTGATTTCCCTGATGAGTCAATTCTAACACTCACACACCAAACATGGGTCATGTTCTTCAATGGGTCCTTCACACAATACAAATCTAGTGCTGGATTACTCTTAATAATTTCATAGAGATATTCATTACCCAAAGCATACAAGATTTTGTTTCCTTGTACAAACAACATTTCTGAATATGAGGCTTTGATTAATGGCATGAAGATTGTAGCTGAATGGAGAGTGGATCAGTTAGACATCTTTGGAGACTCTCAACTTGTAATCAACCAAGTTAATGATGTGTATCAAACAAAGGATGAGAAATTAATTCCTTACAAATGCATGGTTGATGACTTGAAGAAGTATTTTGCACGCATCACTTTCCAACAAATTCCTCAAGTAGATAATAAAGTGGTTGATGCTATGGATTCTTTGGCTTCCTTTCTATAGATGCCTGAAAATGATCTCCGACATGAGTTCTTGGTGGAAGCATTACACTACCCAGCCTACGACACCCCTAATTCTAGGATGATCTATTCTATTGTAGGACAAGACTCATCCCACTACCATCACATCTATTCCTATCTCACTCAAATAGCTTGACACTAGCTTGCAAACTCATTAGAGCTGGTTACTATTGGCCTAAAATGGAGCAAGAAGCTATCAAGTATGCTAGGTCCTACAAGTAGAGTTAGCTCCATGGAAATTTGATCCACACTCTAGCTAGAGAGCTGATTCCCTCTACTACAATGTGGCCATTTCAATAATGGGCCTTCAACTTGGTGGGAAAATTTCCCCCAACCTCTTCTAATTGACATAAGTTCATTATCACAGCTACAAACTACTTCATGAAGTGGGCGGAGGCAATACCTCTTTTAGTTGCCAATGGCAAAACTATAGCTCTCTTTATCACAAACTACATCATCTGCAAATATGGTGTACCATCCTTAATCATTACTAACAATGGAGGATAGTTCAAAAATAAAGACCTCAAGGAACTATGCAAATGATTCAAAATCACACAACATTAGTCTTCTATCAATTACCCCTAGGGTAATGGGTAGGCTAAGGCATCCAATAAGGTGATCCTCAAGATCCTTCATTGCATAGTCAACAAATCTAGGAGAGACTAGCACCCCCAAATTAAATCAGCCTTGTGGGCATATAGGACAAGCATTAGGACTCCAACAAGTACGATGCCCTTTGCTTTGGTTTATGGAGTAGATGTTGTGCTTCCAATAGAGGTCAAGATTCCTACCTTGACAATCTCTATGAAAGGCCTTATTACTAATGAAGATTATAGGATAGCTTAGGTTCAAGACCTAGTGTTATTGGATGAACATAAACAAGTGGCATGTGATCATTTGTGATTTTATCAGAAATGAATGTCAAGAAGCTATAATTGGAATGTTAGGCCACGTGACTTCTAGCTACGTGATCTTGTCCTGAGAGAGAAATTTAAGAATCAATAAGAATGAGTCCAAAAATTGGAGTTTGAACCAAACTAGCTTGGTCCTTAAATCATTACTACAGTGTATGGATCTAGTGCTTACCAAGTTTCCATAGCCAAGGGAGAAGTGCTCAAAGAACCTGTCAACCCTCTCCACCTAAAGCGGTTTTACAGTTTATATGATCCCAGTAGCTCTTTGTACATATCTATATGTCTTGAAAAAAATAGAAAAATTAGAAAATGTCCTAAAAGAAATTGTTGCCTTGGTAAAAACCCAGCAATAGGCACCTTGGTAACACCAAAAAAATTGAAAAATCTAAAAGATCCAAAAAAATAAAAAATATAAAAATACAAAAAAATTGAAAAACAAGAAAAGTGCCATTGGTGAAAACCTAGAAATAGGCATCATGGTAGCAAAACATGAAAGCTCTACCAAGAAGGTGAAAACCTGGTAAATAGGCGCCTCTTATTCCCAATGCTTCATCTTATAGTACATCTTCTTGCTTCCTGTATAATTTCTTTCTTGTTTTAGTTTGCCACTTTTTCTTGTGTATCCATGGATTGAGTTTCCTCACAACTCGGGGGCATTCCCCTTCAGTGTCATAAGAACCTTATGCAAGAGTCACCAGTTGTCCTCACTCTGGCTATCTACTATTTCTAGTGTCATTATTTTGAGATTATCCTCATAGAATCTCTTTTGTGATGGTCACCAATTGTTCTGGTTGTGTTTGCCTATTGTTGCCAGTATCACTCTTCGTCAAGATTTGCCTCATCGATTCTCTTTTGCAATAGTCACTAGTTGTTTCAGCTATGTCTATCTACTATTGCTTGGGTCACATTTTGAGATTCCTTTATGGAAGATCTCTCTTGCATTAGTCAGTAATCATTTTGACTATGTCTATCTACTATCACTTAGTCCTCTTAGGTTCTTCAGCTTGAAGATTCCTTCTTGACCTCAGTCACTAGTTGTTCTGACTATGCCTACCTACTATTGTCACCCTATTGAAGAGATTTATTTCATCCATGTTTTGGACACTGACACTTGATAATGAAAAAAATTGAACTCAAAATGACATAGTTGTTTGGATATGCTAAGCATTTTCTTTGTTTGTTTTGTTTTCATTTATCATGTCTCCTCGAGCAACCTGATGATGTCATTTTTGATTAGAGAAGTAATGACTGGGGGCATGATCTTTTCTTTGCTTTATGTCTATGGTTTAGTTCCAATTAGTTGACCTATTCCTATAAAAGCAATGTCCACTATAAGAGCCTCCATCTCATATTGGATGGCCAAGTGTACCTTAACTCCTTTTATATGGATATGTCAATAACATTGGCTGTTCTCATTGTCTTTCGGAGTGAACTCTTCATGCTATAGTATATACTAATGCTCGTCCTATAAAGTGAATGTATGGGTCACTATGAGTATACTAAGCACATTTTTGTCTTAGGTTATGAATGCAAGGGTCATTGTAGACATAATACTTACTGAATACTTAGCATAAGATGGATCTTTCAAGTGTTTGGTGTGTCTACCATGCAAGCAACATTTTGGTCATCCTAACATTTATGTTTTGATGCTTATGTTAACATGGTACAATAAAAGGGGCAAATGTTTTGATCATTTTGGCTTCTTGTGCCTCAAATTCTTACATTTAATCCTTACAAACCTATAACCTATGTCCTATTCATATTCCCATGATTGCACTATTAGTGGGGGTTGTAGGACATATAGAATTTTGTTCTATGCTCAGTGATGATAAATTGTCGAGGCTTGGTAATTAGACCTAGGGTTGCATTTAACATAGTGTTGTATTAGATACTTCACCTACATAAGCACATGATTCAATTAAAACTTTGTTTCCATCCTTCATGATGGGAGATTATAGATCTCTACAAATACATCAAGAATCTCCATGATTACACAAGCATTTGGTTCTTTGGTTCATATTTATGCACTCCTTAAGGGGATACCTATCACTGTCAAGCAAAAACATCCAACACTTCATGAGATGTCAGTTCATATCCATATGCATTACATTCATACATTCATATCATTTAAATTACATAATCAACTCACATCACATCAAACATACATCCATTACATCACATTTCACATCTCATAATCATCATATAAGCATCTCATGTACATCAAAGGAAAAGAAAGAAACTGACAATGACATATATAAATGAAACTCAGCTCCAAAATCTCATATATATATCTCAAAGAATGTGTCAGTACAAAAAATGATCTATAATCGAGTGCTATCAATAAAAAATGATACAAAATGGTGCTGGCACACCAATTGATACATAGCCAATATCAAAATTGATGCAAAGCATATCATGTGACTAGCTATGGTCCACACCATCACCTCCATTAGGAGGAGGAGGAGGTAGCATATCTGGTCTGGCATGAGGACATGCACCCCTAGAATCTTAGGCATACTGTGAGAAACAAGGCACCTTCTAAGCCTCATTGGGCACCACTATCGAGTATGCTATAAAATAGTAGGCCGCTCAGGCCATCTACAATTAGAGCTCATCCTACAATACCTCTTCCCTCTACTCGATAGCTTGCACTCAATCCCATAACCTCTGAATCTCTTGATCTTTCTTGGAGATCCATGCATCCCTGACTGCTACCTATATCTGCAGCACTCCTATCTATCGAGAGGCCTGGTGGATCCACTCTCTTTGTCACCACAGTGCATCTTGAGCTCCTGTCACAAGCTGCTCCTACATATTTTTATTAAGCATATAAGGTGCCTACTCTGTGGATGCCTACTCCTCCACCCTTTTGCTCTGGCACTGACCCTCATCTCTACCATTGCCTCCTACACCTAGATCCAACCCCATTTGATGTGGGGGGATCTGTACTTGTCTGACCCTCTATCTCACTTTTGGTGGTGGACCTTGTGGCTGTGGTTGCTATGGTGGCTGCTACTACTGTATAGGCCCCTATACTAGTGCTGCTACCCCTAGAGAATCTATGAAGCATGGGAAAGGGTGACTGATAAGATACACCTGATATGCAAGCATCACCCCTGCATGTAATACCTCTAGAAGGTAATCCCACTATGCTACAACTGGGTTGTGCACATCAATCATAGATCTCCCAGTATCTAATCTCATTGGGCATCCTCACATCAGGTCTTGAGCTACTCTCACATAGGCACAATGATCTATGTGGTCCTACCCACCAGTGGCCATGAGAAGAACATCCAACCTAGCTTCCTGGGAGCATCATCCCAATCCTTTGTCTCTAACTAGGGCTACCATATGAAAAAGATGAGGTCATCCAGATTGGTCCTCCAATGATCTATCTTACCCAGGCCAACGTATGTAATCTGCCCCCTATATCTGCATATGTAT
The DNA here is from genome assembly GCA_028749045.1 of Cupressus sempervirens. Taxonomy (NCBI): domain Eukaryota; kingdom Viridiplantae; phylum Streptophyta; class Pinopsida; order Cupressales; family Cupressaceae; genus Cupressus; species Cupressus sempervirens. Next base: position 239,579,715 of record CM053786.1, on the reverse strand, counting down.
GGCTCTATAGGCTCATGAGAATCCTCAAAAATGGGTCATGTAACAAGTAGGTGTTCCCATGCCTAGATCTGAACAACATAAACCCTTGCAACCATGCTCTTTTGTTCATGATACATGATCTCATGCATCTAATAGAATATATGTACCAGCATGCACTAGCCCTATCCAAACCACTCAGGATAATCAAGCATATGTTGTAGTATTACCCCCCATACACACTCTAACCTATGCTATCTTCTGTCCAGTACTAGGAAACAACTGATGAATATGGCCAAAACTAAAGCCAACCTATGCATCTACCCATATGTATGAATGATCTCATCTCATGTGATGGCTCACCCAATTGCTAGCTATCTCTGGAAGATGGCACACAATGCATCTATACTTGCTTGAGGCACCATGTCGTAGATCACTCTTGGCCCATGGAAGGGGATCCATAGAATCCTGTATATGTCCTTAGGAGTGGTTGTCATCTCTCCCTATAGCAAGTGAAATGTGTTCATTTTTGAATGGAAATGCTCAACCAAGGTAGTTAATAAGCCGTGATTCACTAGCACTACTGAGATCTAGCATAGAGAAGTGAGACCCAATCTATCAATATGGGCCATGCCTACCACATCAAGGCTTCATAACAGAGCTCCATATGGTGGATAATGTGATTTGAATGTGACCTCATTGAATACCTCCTACACACATGAACAACATCAATGTGTAAATAGTCAGTACTCACTTGAAATAGTCAAAATGACAACAAAATGAACAAAAAATTGAAGCTAAAACATTGAAAATGCAAGTTTTTATTCACATGCTATACAAAATTTTCAAGTGAAGATTCATTTCCTCACATGAGAATTCATTTGTTTGTGTGAGATTATGCATCTTTGCATGAGAAATCAAGTACTCAAGTGAAGTAAGATGTTCTCATGTGAAAGGCAATGACAGCTTGAGCAAAATTTTCCCAAATTCATGCGCTTCTTGCATAAGAAGTGGGTATCTCCCACGCAAGAATTCCCACTGACACATGTGAAGAAACACTAGGTTGGTGAATCTTTGCATGAGAAAGGATGGTTTCACATGAAAACTGATTGGTGACTTCCTACAACATGCTAAAAATGCAATAAATGACCTCAAAATGTGTGAAAAGAAAAGTATGAAGTAAGGTTATTGACCGCTCATAGGTGGTCCATAGTCTGCTGGCCAGTTGTTTCGTCAAGAGCACTCAAAATGGTGATATCTCACATTGACTGCTATCTTATTCTCAGAGCACCTATTCTCTAAAGAAAAAAGGTTCAAATGATTTGAAAATGACCCCATCAGGCCATTATATAGGGTTTGACCTCATTTTCCTAAGTGCTCTAATTTGCGGAAAAATACCCTCCTGGTTAAGTTGACCATTTTGAATCCATTTTTGGGATTGAAATCAAAATTTGACACAACTAAATAGCCCAAAAATGCATTTTAATATTTTGGGACTGAGGTGATCAAATGCTTGTGTAGTCAAAATTTTCCTAATACTTTTTGATTCCTAGAATCTTTTCAACTCAAAATTCATCATGTTTTCAAAATGTCTTTTAGAAAGGTCAATGCAAGTCAACTGTGCTCAATTTTGGTCAAATTTTGGTCAAACTTGGTCTTCTCGACCTCAAAATCATGTTGAATTAACTCTAGATATTTTTTTGATCATTTTGATCTCTTCTACATTTTGCTAAATCTCATCTTTACTCTATATCTCTCAACATAGTACTTTACATCATATTTCTAGTGTGTCTTTCGATTTCACTCTAGAGGGGGTGGGATGATTACATCACTAAAATTGAAATTGAAATCAATCTGAATATTTATTGCTTGGGGCATCTTATTCCCACCTTATTTCCTTATCACTTGGGGCATCTCATTACTAGGGGCATCTTATTCCCCCTCTATCTGACATCTTTGTCATCTATTTAATCTTGTCATTAGTATCGGTATCAAATAGGTATCAATATAATCTAAACCTTGACTTTTAAGGATCAAGCCCCATTTTGGGGATGATTCTATGACTCATAATTTTGATCTTTTTATCTTTTATCAATCTCAGGTATTTGGATGCTCTATCTGGATGCTTAAAGACTAAGCTCCATTCTAGAGATAGTCTTTTAAATGCTTATCAACTCTCAAGTATCTACGTGTTCTATCTAGATCCTTAAAGATTAAGCTCAGTTCTAGAGATGATCTTTTAAATGCTATCAATTTTAGGTATCTAGGTGTTCTATCTATATCCTCAAAGGTTAAGCTCTATCCTGGAGATGATATTTTAAATGCTACCAATTTCAAGTATCTAGATGTTCTATATGGATCCTTAAAGATTAAGCTCTATTTTGGAGATGGTCTTTTAAATGCTTATCAAATCTCAAGTATTAGATGTCCCATCTGGATCCTTAAAGATTAAACTTGTTTATGAAGAAAACCTTTAAAATTCTTATCAATTTAGGTATCTAGGTGCTCTACTTGAATTCCTTAAGATTAAGCTCCATTTTGGGGATGGTCCTTAAAAGCTTATCAATTGATCTTCATATCATCAATTTTGGAACCAATCTCATTTCTTGATCCTAGCATCATGCTTTTTGATTTTCTTTGAATTAAACTTGCTACTCACACATTCATTCAAAGAGGGGCAAATTGTAATACCCCAAAATTGGCTCATTGCCATGATCACCAATTCTGGTCTATTCTGATCAATTCTCAAGTCCTATTCCACTAGGCAATTCTTACTCTGATATTCACAATTGACTTAATTGCCAAATGCTTAAAACCCTAAGTCTACATTAATCATGCTATTAATTTAATTCCTAAAGTATTTACTCATACTAGTTATATTAAACCTATTGATTAATATTTAATTTAATTCTAAGTATTTATACTTTAATTAAATTAAATTATATCCTAAGGCTAGTGTACTAAGGGATTTAAAATATTTAATTTAATAATTATGCCTACTTTGATTAATTGAATTAGAATATTTAATTAAATGGAAAAGGTATTTGTGAGGTCATATCTCACGTATTAAATTAAATAATATCTTCAAAATTTTGTCTTTAGTTCTAAATGGAAACTCTGAGTGAACTACTTCTCGAAAATGGAATCAATATAGTTAACTCCCTCTCACACTTATGACAAGTTCAGTTAACTACTCATCACACTCAAATTTGAAATAGTTCACTTCACCTGCACAAAGAAGTTTCCATCTTAATTGAATCTTCTATCTAATCCTAATTGTTCATCAAGGTTGATCCTGGCCATTGATTCATTCCTAGATTCTATTTAATGGACTCATAATTCCTCATTACACAGGTTGAATGGAATTGGTATCAAATCTCTGCTGAATTGTACACTCATTTAAGCTCATTATTCTCATAAAAATTTCATTTTCTTAGATTAAATATCATATAGCTTTAATATGCATATAGATAATCTAGTTTATTTTATATGTTCTTAGAATAATGGAATTATCTCATATAGAATAATTGCATTTAAACCCTTCATTCTAGAAAGGTTTGGTTGCCTGCACCTCAACTTTGAGAGCATAAATAGGAAAATCCTTCTAGATAGAAGGAAACAAGTCACAATGTCAGGTGTCTTAGATGAACTATCCCATGTTTATCCTTGGATGATTCCATTGGTAAGGACCATGTTGAAGTGTGTGTGTGAAGTTTGAGGCCACATTTCACATGTACAACATCAAATGCACATTTCTTAGGATTGAACCAAAGATTGAATTTTTCCATGCGATCTAGGATGGGTCCCAAATCTTGCAAATGAGTATTGCATTTTGCACTTTTGACTAAGGTATCATCCATGTAAACCTCCATAGTGTCATGCATCATGTCATGGAAGATTGTAGTTGTTTCTCTTTGATAGGTTGTACTAGCATTTTTCAAACCGAATGGCATTACATTCTAGGAAAAGGTTCCCCATGCACATGTAAAAGCAATTTTTTTTTTTTTTTTTTTTTGTAATTTTTATCTGATTATAACCAAAAAACCCATCCATTAGTGAGTACATCTCATAACCTACCATCATGTCCACTATCATATCAATGTTGAGAAGTGGAAAATCATCCTTTGGACATGCTAAGTTGAGATCATGGAAGTCAATACAAATTCTAATAGATTTATCATGCTTGGATATTGGGACAATATTGGATATCCATTCAACATAATCAATTGTGTGGATGAGACCAACTTTCAGAAGCTTCTCCAATTCTACTTTGACAGGTAATGCAACATGAGGATGTATTTTCTGAAGTTTCTATTTAACTGGTTTGATGCCTAGTTTATGAGAATGCTCTTCTATACCTTAGTTTATTGGCTATGTCGGTTCTATCAACACTAATTATCTCTCTTGAAAGTGAATTGGAAGCACATCAAATTTCTCTTCCATAGGTGCCTCAAAGAGGTTTTCACCCTTGGATACATCTTTTGTTTTTACTTTTTTGGGTTTTGACACTACCACAATGTGGTTTTCACCATCAAAACTTTTGCATTTTTTCTTTTTAATTGTATGACTAAGATATTTGATGTTGGATTTAGTCATGATGATGCTCATTTCACTCATGGAAGACATTACAGGTTTGACAACATTTAGGTAGTAGGCAAGAGCATAATTATTCTAGAATGTGGGGACTTCACTAGATGCATTAGAGTTCTAGTCTAAAAGCTTAGGATGTGTGAGCGAAAGAGTAGTGACTGGTTTGATTGCATTCATGGTATAGTCATTAAGCACTTGGATCAGCTATTTGAGACCTACGATGACTTCATCCACAAGTGTATTCAAATGCCTCTAAGTACTAACATCACCAATTGATGACTCTAGGACACTAGTTGGATCAGACCCATCTGACCTAACCCTAGATGTTTCACCCACTTTGATTTCATTTTCATAGACATGAACTTGGTCAATGTCTTTATCAGTAGCCACTTCTAAAAGAGAGTCAAATTCATATTCCTTAGAATCAATGCTACATGGTGAGAGACTGTAGAACTCCCAAATAGTGATAGGGACATACTTGCCTTCATCATCTAGGTTCTTACATAGGTACTCAATATGCAATGAATGACTAGACTCTTCCTTTTCTAAATGAGCTTAGGGTTGATTAGTATTGTCCTCAGAAGAATCACTAGTATCATCCAGAGTTCTAACATGTGGTACAATTTCATCCAACTCAACAAAGAACTTAGCAAGATTATTAGGGATACGATAAGGATAGGGATCCTCATCATCAGATTGGTCCTCTTAAGTATCTAACTTAGCTTGTGACTTGTTTCCAAATGAATTCTTAGGTTGTGGTATGAGTTTGTTAGCTCCTAAATGAAAGGGAACCTTCTTGAAGCCTAAACCAGTTGTATCACTATTTCTTCAAGCTATTACCTTGATAGGATCAATTAGGCCATTTTTATTGCACCCAATAGGGCTAGTTCCCCTGTAGCCAAAATGCTTCATGAGCTTAAGACCAAGCCCATATTTCTTAGGAGTGATCTCTCGAGCTTGCTTTGTTAAGTCTACTAGAGTCTCTTCTCTATAAATCCATGAAACAATGGCTCTATTTTCACTTTCATCCTCTAGGAGAACTATAACCTTGAGAAAAGTGTCATTATACTTGGTTTGAGGTGTTAGCACATATGGCTTCTTTGACTTTGAGGGTCTCCCATAATGATGAGGAGACTCCAAAAGAGATGTTAATGAAAAAATTGTTTCAATATGGTACTCTCCCCTTCTAGTTTCTTTTAGTTTGAATGACTACTCAATTTGTTTTAGTTTGTTGCCATGATAATCAATGGATTCCCTGTTAGTAGGGACAAAATTTTTAGCAACTTTGAGCATATTGTAGGTATAGCTAGTAGTGGTAGGAATAGTGACCTCAAAGCCATGAAATGAGAATTTGATGCATTGGTGGTATGTGGATGGTACAACACACATTTCATGTATCCATGGCCATCCTATCAGAATGTTATAAGTGAAGGGAATGTCGAGAACTTGACAGGTGATATCCCTTTCTATAGGACTGATGCAAATTGGTAAGACCACAAGACGTAGAAACTTTTGTTCAACTTTTTCATATGCTTTGATAGTGATCTTGTGTCAAGGATCAATAGAGTCCTTAGAGTAATTCAATTGTTTAAGCAAAGTAGCAGAGACAATGTTTAGTCCAATACTATTATCGATAAGTACCCAATGAACACGTGTCTGATATATCATGAACTCAATGTGTAAAGGTTGATTGTGTGGGTGAATTAGTGAGTTATAATCCTCCTTAGAGAAGGACATAAAATAAGGTGAGATTAGGTGACCTACCATGGGTTAAAATCACTCAAGATCAAGATCTTGAGGAACATTCACTTCAGTGAGGGTTTTGTCTAGAATTTTCCTGTGAGTAGGTGAAATTTTAAGTAGCTCAAAGATGGAGATTTGAGCATTGGTTTATTTCAATTGATTGAGAACACTATAGCTGGTAGCTATTAAATTTTTTGTGGGTTTTGCACCTTTGCTAGACAAACCAACAAGGGCTTTATGTTTATGCTAATTAGAATTAGAAGGTGTAGGGTCTTTGAGCACCAACTTGGCATGAGAACGTGTGATAATTGTAGCATAGTGTTGCAAAAGTGTGTTGTTTGTTATATTGGCAGTATGGCCCATCAAGAAAAATGGTGTCTTGGGTTTATCATTAGCTTGCTTGCCCTTAATGATGATGAAGTCACAATATTTGAAAAACACAAGTTCAACCATCTTGATCACATTGTCATCATTGGAGTATGCATAGTTGACCTTGTTGTTAGATTTTGGTTTTGAACTCTCTCCTTTTTCATAAGCCAGAAAAGGCTCTTTAAATGCCTTGTGATCCAAGTTCTTGTTATGCCCATCTACCACAATGTCACTAGCATCAATCATGTCTTAAACTTTGTGATGTAGGTTTATGTAGTTGCTAGTTTTGTGTCCCTTGTTTTGATGGTACTCACAGAATGTACTTTCACTCGACCAGGGTGGACATGGTTGTGGATCATAAGGACAAGAGTTGTCCAATGGTGAAATAAGCTTGTTTTCTAACAATGTTTTGTAAACCACATCCAAAGGTTCACCCATGGGTGTATACTCTTATTTAGGATGTGTGGCCCATGAGCTTCTCAATTTGTTTACAAATGTCTTGTTGTTAGGTGCAAGTTTCTCAACATTTTTGGTTACATTGAGGGCATCTGCGAGATTAAAGGCTACCTTAGAAATTTTATGAGTGATATTGTGAACAACCCTATCATGTACAATTTCTTGATTCTTGTTGACATATTTGGTCTTGTCCTTGTTGGAGGTGGAGCTTAGTTTTGTGTCCTTTTGAAGAGTGAGTTCACCCTTCTTGACCATAAATTTCCCTATGTGGATGGCCTATGTGATGATATATTCTAAGGTACACAAACCTTGAAGTTGGACCCCATACCCAAAATTAGGTAGGAGATTATCAGTGAAGATGTCAAGCTATTTCATTTCTCGAATCTTGCATGGAAATTTAGTGTATAGCTATCTCCATCGCTAGATGAATGTGAGGAAGGGCTCCCCAAATTTCTACTTAAGGTTACATAGATCTCGAATATTAACAAGATGTTGAATGTTATGAGAATACAACTAAACAAACAAGTTAGCAATTTCATCAAAAGTTTTGATGCCAGGAGGCAAGTGTGAGAACCACTCCAATGCCTAACCACCTAGACTTTTGGGGAATAAACACATAAGATATGTTTGGTCATGCATAAACTCCATAGAAAAGGCACCAAAATCCCACAAGTGATCTTGGGGATTAGTGGTGCCAAAGTAATTTTCATACTTTAAAGGTAGCTCTACTTCTCATGGGAAAGGAGGCATGTTTATGCTCTTGTCAAATGGTAATGTACAAAGAGCATCTAATGTGTATGTTTTTGTGGGTTTTTCTTTCTCATGCATCATCTAAGCTAGTTGGTCTTGCATGATTTTTAGTTGTTTTTAGATCTTGTAAGTTTCAATTTCCTCTTTAGGCATGATGATGGTTTCTACATTGAAATGAGAGGGCAGCTTGGCTCCCTCTTGGGCAAGTTTGAGAAAATACTTTTCTTTCTCTTCATTGAGTAGAATTTCCATGACCTTTTGAAAGTTTTTGTCTCTTCAACATTTTACTATGTGTTTAGAAAGTATTTCCACCTCTTCCTATTTGTCATCTAGGTCATGGTGTTTCTATTTGTCATTCCTAAGTGGTTCTTAATGTTTTCTATGACTACCATTTTTAGGTTCACGATCAGCCATTGCAGGAATGTGTTTAGTTTCAGTATATTGTGATTCAAAAGGTCCTTTGAAAAGGAAGTTAGATATTTTATTTGGAGATATGGTACCTTTTCTAGTCTTAGGGTCCTCTTGATACAAAGGGTTCCTTGTTTGTCACAAGTTTATGGAGAATCTTTGTTGGAATCGAGGTGCCTTGATGGGTGAGAGAGATCATGAGGATGCCTAAGTAGGTGAACTAGATATAGACCATGTAACAAAAGGAAGGTGACCTTTGCCATGATTACAACCCCTAACATGATCTTGCTTGAGTCTAAGAGGATAAAACACATTGCCACTTCTTGTTGTGATAGTCATAGTTAAGGACAAGAAGTAAGAATTTGGACTAGGACCACACTAGAACTTAGTCTCAATAGGACAAGATAATATTGTTGTATATTAAGACATGAATAGTCTAATTTGAAGGCTAAAGTAGCCAAAGATTATGACTATCGTAACATAGAGTATGAAAAGCACTAAAGAACGAGAATCAAGATAACTAAAAGACAAGACTAGTCAAAGTATGGATCACAAATCTTTAGTTAAGCTAAATGCCACTATTTGGGAATTTTTATAGATAGAGAATGGAAAACTTGATGTAGGAAAAAAACTAGATGCCGATCACATATTGCTCAAATAAGCTGATTTGAAAGTTTTAGAACAAGGTCTTGCACGAAGATCCTCTATGAGGTGCACAAGAAAGTACACTAGGGGATGTAAAATCTCATAATAGCAATTTAAACTCATGCAAGGATGTGCTCCAGGTCATGCAAAGAAGTGATAGGTTCAAAAAAGACACTTGACAAGATCTTGCATGGGCATATGCAAGTTCTTGCACAAAGATCTAGACTAGCTCGCACAAAAAGGTGACTACTCATGTGAAAATGTTGCAAGATTGTGCATGAAATTTAGGACTAAACTGAAAACAAAGTTGGATTTTGAAGAGATTTTCAATAGTTTTGGATGTTTCTAGATAGATTTTAGGTTTCTTTGACTGATAATAGATAGAATGCAACTTGATTTCTAGATTTGTGAAGGTGATATTGAGCTTCAAAACAAGACAAAGTATTTTTAGTAGAACGTTGGAAGCATGCAGTAGTCAAATACAATCCAATTGAGGGAAAAGTAACTTAGAGGGATGAGGGAGTCTTGAATTTTAGTTTGATTTGACAAGTTTGTACATATTTAGTACTTGATAAAAAACATGCTTTATCCCTAGAAATAGAAAATGGTAGAGAAGGAAAAACCTTTGTCCCAAAACTTATGCACATGCGTGCACCTCACATAGCCATGTCATCCCCTAGAGGGTGCCCATGTTTTTAGTGTATTTAAATTACTCAATAGTATATGTTGAATGAGCACCCTTGTGGTAGGTGACAAGTAGATATACCACCTTCCAATGTCCAGTAGCATGCCTATGGTGAGTTGTATAGGATAGATTCTTCCCCCTCCTTGCACAAATTTTATGCCTCCCTTTGAAGGTGAAATAGGTAGCTTATAAATAAGATATTTTTTACTTGGCTTCTATTTTTATTAATTCCAAGTGGCTCTACAAGTGGAGTTGAGACTAGCAGCCCACACTAGCATCTGAGAGTGCACACACTTTCTTAGCAAGACTGGGTCCGATGTTGGCCAGTGCAACAAATAGAGCTTCCCCTTGATAAGCGATATCAAGAATCAAGGGAAATAAATTAATCTAGGTTTGGAGTCTTTTTCTCTAAAAAGAATCTTGATTATAGTGAGTTGGAATCTCTAGCTAAAAAAGTGTGCTCACTTGGGTCATTCCCAAAGGTTGGATCACTCTGACAGGTCCTCTAAATGATTGACTTGAAATGGTGGTTCAAATGCAAGGGTCAAATTTTTTGATTTCCCTCAAGGGGAAAGAGCATACTCCTCTACTTGAATTTATCACTCAAACACATAGAATAGGTTAATTACCAACTTAGCTTAATCAATCTAGACTCATTCTTCCTAAAGATTTTGATTCCCTTGAAAGGAAACCATCATCTCATCATAGAAAAGAATTAGCACAAGAGAACCACTAAGATGCTTGTCTTCTTTGGAATGCCATCTTTCAGAAGTGTCTAGGTTTTTGATTCACCCTTTGTCATGACCTCCAAGTGGTGAAGAGCATAATCCCCTATTCTTCTATCTTACATCCTAGGAAGTTCACAAGCCCTAATTAGAATATGTTTTGAAAGCAAGAAAGAAAAAACATTATTTTGTGGGTTTTAAGATCTGATATTTGACAAATATATCTTCAACAATCATCCTACAAACAAATAGTTAGTTCATTTTTGAATGGTTTATGTAAAGGAGTCTTCATGAAATTTCCTACAAACAACTGTTAAGCTGCAAAAAACTAGAAAATAGAATAGTAATGCTTCAGAGAAAAAAATATGCTAGTAAAAGATAATGAATAGCATGCTAAAAAATAACAAAATGAACCTTGTTGTTTCAAAATTTTGCAAAATTTTGCGCAAGAATACGCAAGATCTTTCACTGACCCACACAAGAAAATGATGTACCGTGTGAAGACTTGGACAATAGGGCACTTTTTCACACTAGAAAGTGTAGAGATTTGGGAAAGACCTTCAAATCTTCACATGAGAATGAAATTTCTTGCATGAGAATTCAGAAATGTATATGGAATAGTAAGGACAGAGTGATAAAAAATGATAGAAATTAATGTAGATGAGGCTAGAAAACTATTTTTTGAGCCCCACAATGGGCATTAGAAATTTATACGTGAATTTGTGGGTCTCTAAACCTTACACACACTTCAATGTGGTCATTACCCATAGAATCATCTTTGAATAAAAATGGTATCATTTACTCAAGACACTCGATAGTGCGACCCATTGCCTTCTATCTAGAAGGATTTTGCTTGTTTATGCTCTTAGAATTGAGATGCATACAACCTTACCTTTCTAGAATGAAGGGTTTGAATGTGCTTAAGTCTATATTGAATGCAAATTATTCTATATGAGATATGAAATTATTCTAAGAATATATAAAATAAACTAGGTTGTATGTATGCATACAAAAGCTATATGATATTTAATCTAAGAAATGAAAGCTTATGCTAATAATGAGTGATTGAGTGCACAATTCAGTAGAGATTTGATACAAATTCAATTTAACCTTTTTAATGAGGAATTATGAGACCCTTAAATAGAATCTAGAAATGGATCAATGCTCAGGATCAATCTTGATGAATGGTGAGGATTAGATAGAAGATTTAGTTAAGATGGAAACTTCCTTATGCAGGTGATGGAGGAGCATCCTAGGTTGCCTTTTTATCTTGCTTAATTTTTTTCATTTTGCAAGTCAGTGCTGAGTTACTGTAGAACTTAGTTGGTGCCTAGTTACTATAGCACTCTTCATGTGCTGAGTTACTATAGCACTTAATTGGTGCCGAGTTACTATAGCACTTTTCATGTGTCAAGTTACGATAGCACTCTTCATGTGCTGAGTTATTGTAGTGCTTAGTTGGTTCCAAGTTACTATAGCACTCCTTCATGTGCTAAGTTACCTAGTGTATGTTGAATGACTCTTCATGTGTCAAGCTACCCAATATATGCCAAGTGTTAGTATTTGGATGTGATTTCTGTGAGGCAACTTATGAGATTTATTTCATTCATGACATTTATGTTAAGATCTTTTCTTGGGATGAGTCTAGACCATTGTTGGGTTGCCCTTCCTCTCATGTATTGTTCTAGAATAACCTGTAAGCCATTTTGGCAAGTATATATAGAGTGTTTAGGCTTAGAGTTAGGTAAGTTTTTGGGAAGAAGATTAGAGAGCAGAACTAAATGTGCAAATTTGTAGTTGGATCATTGAATGTGAATGCATTTGTAATTGACCATAACCTAGAAGGCCTTATAGTTGGGCATGTATGTTGAATATTTGAAGAATAAATAAAAGTAGTTCATTCTTTTTCCTCCTTTGGTTTCTGTTCCTTGTGTTTACTTCCATTGTGTTAACTCTTGCAGGGTGGTTTGGATAGCTAGGTGAAACTTTGGCCCTAGTTATTCATCCTCTTGCCTATGTCAGTTGGTATTAGAGCTTGAGGTTCATCCTTGTGAATATTTGATCATGTAGAACCTTGATTTGGATTTGGTTGTAGGGTGGTAGATCTACAAATTTGACCTATAACTTGTAGAGGGTTACAATCTTGTAGGAACCTGATTTTTAAAGATGGTTCATGGTAGAAGAAATGTCGATGATGCTATATTGGATCAATTGAGACAAATTGCAACTAGATTAGATGTTGTGGAGATAGCCCATAGGAGAGGAGCACATCTTGATGATGTAAGTGATGATGAAGCAGTAGCACCAAACCATAATCTAGAACCTAAAGAGGATCAAGATGAGGAAAGATTGTTGTGAGTTTTTTCTAGTGTAAATTCAAATCCTACTATAGAAGATGTTCCTTATGATGGAAAATTAGATACCAATGTTTTATTGGATTGGATCTTTGATATGGAGAAGTTCTTTGAGTATGAAAAAACTCCTGATAATAGAAAGGTGAAGATTGCAAGTCACTAGGCTGAAAGGTCATGCATCACTATGGTGGTAGCACTTACAAATAGATAGACAAAGGAGAGGAAAGGAGAAGATTAGAATTTGGCCAAAGATGGTGAACAAGGTAAAGAAAAAATTCCTCACTGCTAATTACCAAGTTATCTTGTTGAGAAAGATACAAAATTTGAAACAAAAAGACATGACTGTGAAAGAATATATCAAGGAATTCTATAGATTGGACATTAGATCTAGACATGTGGATGATGATGTTGAGAAAATTGAAAGGTACATTAATGAATTGAGATCTATAATTTAAGATGAAATAAGTTTTGTGAAGTTGGAAAGTGTGGAAGAAGCATACCAATATTCCTTGAAGGCTAAGGAGATCTTGACAAAGAAGCATGAACAAAGACAAAGAGGTAAAGGTGGTAGATTCTAAAGAGGTAGAGGTAAATCTTATGGTGAAGGTAGTAGATCTAAAAGTTCTATGCAAGATAAGGGCAAATTTGAATGGAAGAATGATGACAAAAGAAAGACTAAATGGAAGAGTGGTAATTCTTACCAAGGAGGCGCTAACTCTTACTAAGGAAGAGATAATTTTTCTTCTAGAGGTGGATTTCATGGTAATTGTTTTAGATGTGGCAAAGAAGGGCATAGATCTTTGAATGTAGATCATATGAAAGTGGATAGAATAATAGAAATGTTGTGATTCAAGAAGATGACGAGGGTTCACCAAGTGGACCTGAGGTTAGAGAAAATCTGATGGTGAGAAGAAACTTATGTAATAAGGGAAGTGATGAGGAACCTATTTTAAGGAGAAGTCTTTTCAAGACAAGATGTAAGATGGCTAGAAAATGCTGCAAAGTGATCATTGATAGTGGAAGTTCTACAAATTTGGCATCAGAAGAGCTGGTTACCAAGTTGTAGTTGTAGAGGCTGAAACATCACAAACCTTATCATGTTTCATGGATCAAAGATTAGCATAAGATATTGGTAAGTGAGAAATGCCTTGTGAAATTCAAAATTGCACATTACTCTAATGAAGTTTATTGTGATATTATGTCCATGGAATGTTGTCATATTTTGTTGGGTAGACCTTGGAAATATGATAGATATGCGGTACATGATGGAAGATTGAATCAATATACTCTTTGGGTAATTGGGAAGAAACAAACATTTCTACCTTTGATTGAAGGTCTAGATGAGGTTAATTATACTGCTATAAAAATTTGCATGGTTGATGGGAAACAATTTGAAAAAGAAATGAAAAAGAATCAAGTCTATTTTTCTATAATTCCAAGAAAACTGAGTTTTGTCAATGGAGACCGAGTGTAAGATAATAGTGTTAACTGAGTGCCAGTCAGTGGTGACTGAGTGATAGATGATAGTATTGAACAAGTGCCAGAAGAAATTGTAGAGTTGTTGAATGAGTATAAAGATATTATTGCTAATGATATCCTAGATGGTTTACCTCCTGTAAGAAGTATAAGTCATTGTATGGATCTGATTCCTACAGCTAGTTTGCCAAACAAAGCACCATATAGATTGACACCTACATAGAATGAAGAATTTAATAGACAAGTGCATGAGTTGTTGCAGAAAGGTTTGATTAGAGAAAGCTTGAGTCCATGTGCTGTACCTACTATATTAGCACATAAAAAGAATGAAGAATGGAGAATGTGTACTGATTCCAAAGCAATTAACAAGATAATAGTGAAATATAAGTTTCCTATGGCAAGGATGGATGACATAATGGATTTTTTGAGTGGATCAAAGTATTTTACCAAGATTGATTTGAAGAGTGGCTATCATCAAATCAAAATCAGAGAAGGTGATGAATGGAAGACTACTTTCAAGATAAAATATGGTTTGTATGAATGGTTGGTTATGCCTTTTGGTTTGACTAATGCACCTAGTACTTTCATGAGGTTGATGAATGAAGTTCTAAAAAGATTCTTGGGTAAGTTTGTTATAGTTTATTTGGATAATAGTTTGATATTTAGTAAGACTAAGGAAGAACATCTTGAGCATATTAGACAAGTATTGCAGAGGTTGAAAGAGGAAAAGTTGCTGATTAATCTAAAAAAGTGTTCTTTTATGCAAGAGAAGATTGTGTATTTAGGATTTGTGATTTTAGCTAATGGAGTAAAGATGGATCTTGAGAAGGTTAAAGCAATTTTGGAATGGCCTACACTTTAAAATGTGAGCGAGGTAAGATCATTTCATGGTTTGGCTAGTTTTAACAAAAAGTTTATAAAGAATTTCAGTGCTGTTTGTAATGCTATGAATGAAATAATGAGCGGAGATAAAAAGGAATTCAAGTGGACACATGGAGCTGATAAGAGTTTTGAGACTTTGAAATAAAAGGTTACTGAATTACTTGTATTGGCATTTCAAGTTGAATGTGATGTAAGTGGTAATGCAATAGGAGCTATATTAAGTCAAGAAGGTAAGCTTGTTGCTTTCTTTAGTGAAAATTTGAATGATGCTAAAAGGAAATATTCAATATATGCTATTGTTCAAGCATTAAAAAAGTGGAGACATTATTTGATGCCTAAGGAGTTTGTGCTATATACTGATCATAAAGCTTTACAATACTTAGAAAATTAACATAAATTAAATCAAAGACATATGAAGTGGGTTGAGTACTTGTAGTGTTTTACATTTGTGATCAAGCATAAGAGTGGAGTTACTAATAGAGTTGTTGATGCATTGAGTAGAAGATGTTCTTTGTTGATTGAAATGAAGGTTGAAGTTCTTTGTTTTAATGAAATGAAAGAATTGTATGATACTAATCCTAATTTTTTTGAGGTGTGGAGAGAGTGCAGAGCACCAAATTTGATAAACTACATAAGTAAGTATGATGAATATTTCATTCAAGAAGGTATGTTGTTCAAAGGTACTCAGTTGTGTATTCCTAGATGTCTTATGAGGTTGAATTTGAGTAAGGAAAAGCATAGTGGTGGATTAGCTAAACATTTTGGAATTGATAAGATATTGAGTTTTCTAAAAGAGAAGTATTATTGGCCACAAATGTATAAGGATGTTTATAAATTTGTAAAGAGTTGTGGAGTTTGTCAAGTTTCAAAGGGAGTGAGTCAAAATACTATTTTGTATACACCCATTACTATTCTTGAGAAACCTTGGATGGACATCAGTATGGATTTTTTCCTTGAATTTCTTAAGATAGTGAAGGGGTATGATTCTATATTTGTTGTAGTGGAAAATTTTTCTAAGATGGCTCACTTCATACCATGTAACAAGACATCAGATGTTGAGCATGTTGCTGAACTTTTCTTCAAAGAGATTGTGAGATTGCATGGATTACCAAGAAGTATTATTTTTGAAAGAGACAGTAAGTTTGTTGGCTACTTTTAGAAGACTTTGTGGAAGAAGATGGGTAGTGAATTGAAGTTTAGTTCTACATTCCATTCACAAATAGATGGTTAAACAAAGGTTGTGAATAGAAGCTTGGGTAATTTTCTAAAATGTTTAGTTGGGAATAAGCCAAGTAATTGGGAGATGGTATTAGCACAAATTGAATTTGCATATAACAATTCTATGAATAGGTGTACATAAAAGATACCTTTTGAGATTGTTACTGGAATGCATCCTAGAGGTAAATCAAATTTGAGAGATTGTTTTTGGTGAAGAAAAGAAAAACACTATAGGAGAAGAATTTGTTGATTTTATGGAGTCTTTGCATAAGGAAGAGAAGTTGAGGTTGGAAAAAAGTAATCAAAAGTATAAGGAGAATGCTGATCAGTCTAGAAGACACCATGATTTTCAAGTTGGTGATGAGGTGATGTTTCATTTGAAGCAAGGAAGATTCCTAGTTGGAACATATAGTAAGCTGAAGATAAAGAAATTTAGACCTTGTAAGATATTGAAGAAGTTTGACAATGGTAATGCTTATGAAGTTGAGTTACCTAATGACATGGATATATCTCCTATATTCAATATTGCTGATTTGTATAAGTATCATGAGACAAAGGATGAATTCGTTATAGCAGATGATTATCCTAAGAAGTATATTAAAGAAGTTGAACATATATTGGATCAGAGAGTTGGCAAGAGCACAAGAGGAAAAGATTACTATGAATATTTGGTGAAGTGGAAGAATAGACCTATTGAACATGCTTTATGGATTTCTCAGTGATTTGGGAGAATCATTTCTTTCAACCTTGGTTTTCTGATGTAGGAGCATCCTAGGTTGCCTTGTTATCCTGCTCAATTTTTTTCATTTTGCAAGTTGGTGCCGAGTTACTGTAGCACTTAGTTGGTGCCAAGTTACTATAGCACTTAGTTGGTGCTGAGTTACTGTAGCACTCCTTCATGTGCCGAGTTACCCAGTGTATGCCAAATGACTCTTCATGTGCTGAGCTACTCAATGTATGTCGAGTATTAGTATTTGGACATGATTTTTGTGAGCTGACTTTCAAGATTTATTTCATTTGCGACATTTTTGTTAAGATCTTTTCTTGGGATGAGTCCAGACCATTGTTGGGTCAGCCTTCCTCTTATGTAATGTTCTAGAATAATTTGTAAGCCATTTTGACAAGTATATATAGAGTGTTTAGGCTTAGAGTTAGGTAAGTGTTTAGGAAGAATATTAGAGAGCAGAACTGAATGTGCAAATTTGTAGTTGGATCATTGAATGTGAATGCATTTGTAATTGGCCATAACCTAGAAGGCCTTATAGCTGGGCATGTATGTTGAATATTTGAAGAATCAATAAAAGTAGTTCATTCTTCTTCCTCCTTTGGTTGTTGTTCCTTGTGTTTGCTTCTATTGTATTAACTCTTGCAGGGTGGTTTAGATAGTTGGGTGAGCCTTTGGCCCTAGTTATTCATCCTCTTGCCCATGTTAGCAAGTGAAGTGAACTATTTCAAATCTGAGTGTGATGAGTAGTTAACTGAACTTGTCATAAGTGTGAGAACAAATTAACTAGATTGATTATAGTTTTGAGAAGTAGTTCACTCATAATTTCCATTTAGAACTCAAGAGAGGCTTTTGAAGATATTATTTAATTTAATAGGTGAGATACAACCTCACAAATACCTTTTTCATTTAATTGAATAATCTAATTCAATTAATTAAAGTGGGCATAATATTAAATTAAATATTTTAATTCCCTAGTACATTAGCCTTAGGATATGATTTAATTTAATTAAAGTGTAAACACTTCAAATTAAATCAAATATTAATCAAATAGGTTTAATGTGACTAATACGAGTCAATACTTTAGTAATTAAATAAATAGCATGATTGATGTATATTATAGTTTTTCTACATTTGACAATTAAGTCAAGTAGAGAATATCAGAATAATAATTGCCTAGTGACATAGGACTTATGATTGATTGCAATAGACTAGAATTAGTGATCATGGAAATGAATCAATTTTGGGGTATTACACAAGGTTTTGGGTGATCTTGTGACCTAGTAAAATCCACTCAGTTGAAGATAAATGGGTTTGTTCAAAAGGAGGCCTTTGTTGATTCGTTTGATTTTGGACGAGATGTAGAATCTACACACTACTTCAAAATAAATATGCAAAAGAACTATTTTTTTATATTTTCTAATGAATGCAATCTAACAATGAAAATAATATGAATTCATAGTCTAACAAGGGGTTAGTAAAGAAAACAACAAGAACTTTAAAAAAAAAAATATGAAATCAAAATCCTAATGGGCATAAGCTATGAAAACAACACGTCTAGAAGTTAAGCTTTCAAAGATATTGATGGGTAACCAATGAAAATAGGAGCAATGCTTCCTTGATTCTATTTATGAAATCATTGATTAGAAACTTTAATAATCGTATGATATTTTACTCTTCATTAAATTGCAAGGCCATGGAAAGTGCACTAATGCAAGACAAGGAGCTACGCAAACACAATTTGATGATTTCTTCTCAAGCTAGATACATCAATGGAATTTGTTAAAACCATAGAAAATACCAAAACTAAAAGAGATCACACAACCAAAAATAATGCAATAAACTTTTGGCTCAATCATAATTCCATGAACATAAATTCATAAAACAATGACACATCTAGGCAAGAATCACTACACTCCAAATGCGAGCACCAAAATTATAATTTTATTGAAAAATAATGGTGGCCCCAATTACATATTACAATGGAGAATTTACAAGGAATCATCTCCTCAATTTTCATTGAGAGTGAGAAATATCTTCATGCAATAATATGATTTTAAATTAAAAAACAAAATAATTATATACAAACTAAAAATCTAACTGGTGCTTCGTAGGATTCCATCCATTTTATATTCATTAATTGGAAGCATGACCCTTTAGATGTCATAGGAAAAAGAATTTATGAGAGAAAAAGAATGAAAAATCCTTTAGTTGAAGTAGAAGTATTAAAAATAGAATTTGATCCTTCACTGGGTGTCTGTCAGAGTTAAACTGCCATCAAAATGCATTTCTGATGCATGAAAAGCTCTATTTTTAAAACTGGCAGTTAACTCTTAGTGCACCTCTAGAAAAGCACACTTGCTCACTTGCACACCTATAAACCTACATACCTACACACCTTAAAAGGTCCAAAATCTCAAAATTATACTGAGTGTCAAAACTAAAATTGTAGCTTCTTAGTTTTGTCACCCTTCATACCAGAGCTATGTTTGGATGTTTGCCTTGAAATTTCTCAACAATCTCAATAATCTTAGCCACATCCAGAATATTGAAAGCATCATACTTATCTTTTACCTTTTGTCTATAGTTGTCTACTTCAATTTTGGTATTAGCAAAATCCCCAAGTTTTGTAGCCAACTCTAGCAAGGCTTGTTTTGTTTAGAATGCCTACCAAAAATCACCATCAATAGAAGCTTCTTCCAAAATCTTTCTAAACTTCTCTACCACTACCTCTATGAGTATTAATTTCTCCCATTCATCATCCTCAAAAATTTCTAGACATGCATCACTATAATGCTTCTCTGCCACCAAAATTCACTCTTGGGCTTGGTCCTTGAGCCGATGGATCTCTGCATGTAATGTTTCCATTACTTTATTACTATCCACTATTTTCTCAATCCAATCATCAATTAAATCTAATTATTTTACTATATATACACCTATCAAAATCCTATACCTTTGCCCTTTTATGGCTTGAAAAACTTGTAAATCTTTACTCCATGCCTCCACTTCATCCATTATGCTAAAATCCTTCTTTCAAATTGCTGCCATCTTGTTTACATTTTCCTATGTAGCATTTAGTAACTTTAGATTCCCTTAGATGATTAAGACACCTTTTTCCTCAAAATTTTCTCACCATTAATGAAAGGCTTTCAAAAATGGATCTAGATGTACACCTCCCCCTTCTCTGAGTACAACGTTTAGAGTCTCTTTTGGGTAATCGAGATCTAGGGCACCAACAACTTTGGCTAAATAACCTCATAGGATTTCATTTTTCCTACAAAGTGTCTTGAGTTTGTCCCCTTCTTCCCATAGGATTCTAAAGACTTCCTTTATTCCCATGTAATCATCAATCTAGTAGTATCCAATGTAGGCTTCTCGAGCATAACCTCTCTGATCTGATAGTCTTGTGGGCCTAAGTCTTCTACATCTATCTCGTAAGGAGGAACAACCACTTGTGCAAATAAATCTTGATCCCAAGTACTACTCATAAATGCCAAGGATCTTGCTTCCTGTGATGGGGACTTAGGTTTATTCAGAACCTCATCCAAATCAATCATATCCTCTTCATCGGCATAGAATTGTGGCTTCCTATTTCTCATCATTTCCTTCCTCAACAACCTTGGATGTGTTGTTAGCTACTACTTTCCCCTTATCACCCCTTTCTAGCATTCTTTCCCTCTATGCTGGTTCCCCCTCAGTGGTCTCTATTTCTATGGAGTCTATAGTTTGAACATCAGTGTCTTAGGAGGCTTGCTAAGGATATTCAACCATTTGTCCCTCTTTAAACACTTCATCAGTTGCCATTTTTTGTGGTTCCTCCTCTTTTTAAGGCTCCTTTTCTACCTATTTTTCTTTAGCATTTGAAGATGGAGGAGTACCAGAGCCTTTGTCTACAGCTATGACTGTGACAAGGGGTGGTAGAGTAAGATCAAGACCCTATGATTTTGGTGGCATTTATGTCCAGTCCTCTTGTTGGGGCTCACCTATTAGAGTATCCCTGGTCTTATCCCCAACCAACTCCATTCCTATGGGTATGAAGTCAAAATTTGACATTTTGAATACATCATTTCCCTCTTCACCCTACTCATCAACCCATTGTTGTAGTCCATCTTCCAAAGTAGTTATTTCCAAAGGTTCTTTCGAGGTTGATGGTGGTGTCACAATGGAACTTCTTCTCCTTTCTTGTTTAGCGGCTCTTGCTAGCTGGGTTCTTTTTTTTAAGGGCACATCCTCCTCCTCATCTTCCTATTCTTGTTCTCCCTATTTAGGAATGGGTTCTAGGATAGATAGGAATGGAACCATCCTTCTGATCAACCTTTTCCTTTTCTTCATTATGGTCTTGATTCTATTCTATTTTTTAGAGGTAGAAGGGGATGCTTGTCTAACTTACAAAGGAGGAGAGACTTCTTGGGTTTCACCCTCTGTTTGGCTAGGTGCAACTGGTGGAAATAGTGGATCTTCCTGTTGTGCCATAGTATCCTCCAATCCTTGCACATTTTCCTATTACTGTGGAGGAACCAAAATTTCACCCTCCTCTGGTTTAGCTCTTTAAGGAGAACTCCTCTCTCTTTTTCCCCTTCCTTTTTCTTTAGAGGGTGATAGTATCCAACTAGTATACCATTTCTCACTTTATTGTTGACTAGGTTGCAAAGGTAGGGATGGTGACCTTCTTTGCTCTTCTATTGACTGGATGGGCTTATACATGAAAAATCACAGTGTCAAGTATTGAATCAAGTTGAAATGATTTCCTAATCCAATCCTACATCATCTTGATGATGTGCCTTGAATGATGATTAATGTCATCATTTTCTTCCCTATCAACCTTAGCATTCATTATGGGCATTTCTCCAATTTTATCTATGTTAAATAGGGGGTCAAGCAGCTCTCCAAAATCTTGTTGTAGTATCTCCAATGGAATCTTTGTATTAAAAGCCTTTTCTACCAAATACAAAGTCATCCTACAATAGTCCTTGATATGGACATTGCAGTCATTTGTTGCATTCATCCAGTGGTCTTCAATGACTTCTTCATGCTAAAATTCCATGCCTACTAGACTCTAGAGTTTCTCGATATTATCAAAATAGGGCCTTGGGGAATTGTACTCTTCTAGGGGATATTTTTCCCATTCCCATTCTAAAGAAGGAATATCCTACTTCCTCTTAACTTGATATGGTCCTATGACTAGGGGCCATGTCCACCATAGTTTGTTTTATTTCTTGCTTCTATCATATGCGGACTCAATCTATTGCATAATCTCCAAAAGAACAAGCTTATCACTAGGATAGCTTGGGAGCTTATTTGGATTGATAGTGGCACCTGTAGACACCTAAAAACATTTAAAAAATAAAGTATTTTTATTTTCTTAAAAAGTCCTGATGACATCATCATTTATTAATTAATTAATTAATTAATTTTTATGCCATTAAATCCCTTTATCTTAATTAAAAATATTTAATTAAGGAATCCCTCCCAAAAATGTTTAAATCTTATTTAAACATTATTTTCTTATTTATTAATTATTTAATTAATAAATTGACCAAAAATCCTAAAATAAATAAAAAATTTATTTTTTGCCCAAAACTTGGCCAATTTCCTTAAGACTACTAACCTCTTCCAAAATCTTCTAATCCTTCTTTAATTTTGATTAAAGGCTAATCCCATCATTTCATACCCCTAATCCCAACTCAAAATATTTAATCAAGATCAAATATTAATCCTCATGTTTATTAAAAATATTTTAATAAATATCTCCTCAACCCAAACCCTTGAAATAAATAAAACTTTATTTATTTCATAAAATCTTATCCTAGGAAGTTCTAGACTCTTCTAGAAAGTCTTCATCCTCATCCAAAGCCTAGACTCTTCTAGAAGATGTCTTTAACCCTAATCTTAATCCCCTCCTAACCTTGTCACATTCCCTAAACATGAGTTAAAACTTCCTAACCCAAGACAAAGTTAACAAATATCTCCTCCTTCACCCACCCTTATCAAATGCCATCCACTTGCCATCCACTTGCCTAGTCCTAAGCCATCTCTAACCCTTCCTCTAATAATTTTTACAACCCTAAGCAAGCTTAAAACTTCCCTAAACCCTCAAATTTGAATTTCATGGTATCTCTCACAAATATCTTCAACCACAAAACTTTATAAAGCCCAAAAAGTCATAAATTTTCTTACAAAGCACTTATGAAGGGTCTTTATGAAGATTTTATCCCTTGAGCCTCCTTTGTTGACTCATCCTTCCCCTTTCCTCCATCCTCTCACCATGTGACATGTGTCACTCTTTGATTGGTTGTAAGGAAGCACAATCCATGTGCTCTCCTCTCATGCAATCTAAGCCCTCCATGAGCTTTTTCCCATCCTTGCATCTTAGCCCTCAATCCCTCAAGCCTCTTGCCTATAAATTAGATCCTTCCCCTTTGCAAAATAACACAATCCATGAAGTAAAGTCATAATGCCATTTTACATCAAAACCATACACTTGCAACCAAATTCCAACTCCATTTGAAGCCCTTTTTGAAGCATAAGCTTGAGCATACATCCTATCTATTTAGACAAAGCTACTCAACAAGAGAGCTTCTCATTGAGAGAGCCCATTAATGGCTCATATTCTCAATTGAGAGTTCATCTTAGTCTATCTTGAAGTTTATGAATTTTGTTTAGTTTGTAGAAGCTTTATTTAAATTTGGTTTCTATTAGGATACTAACATTGCTCATATACATTTTGGCACGCCCGGTGGGACCCCGCATGGGTCATCTTCATTAGCTTTTTTAGTCAAGTTTTGTATGTCATTTGCTGATTTTGGCTAATTTTGCTTGTTTTTTTGATTGGTAGGATTGTATAAATTGGTTTTGTAGGTCCACATGAGCATGAAGAAGATAAAGGAACTCATAGTATATCTCATAGTGTTTGCAGATTTTTCAAGCTTATAGGTGGACAAAGAACTTGGAATTCTTCTTCCTCTTCTTGTCTATATTCTTCGTATTCCATCTACTTCTTCTTCTTCTTCTTGTGGGAAATCTTGGCCATTTTTTTTAAGGAAGCAAAATCATACACACTTCTTTGTAGTGCTTAAAATGAACCCCCAAATCATACTTAAATCCATTAAAAACTAAAAATTTGCCAAAATTTTTTTTTTTAACAAGTGAAACTAAACCAATCCAATCATTTGCATCCTTGCAACATCAAGGTTTTAGATGCATTCATGCAAAGTTAGGAACACTTCATTTTTGGGAATTTAAAAAGAACTTCAAGTTTCCATTTCAAAAGGTTCAAAATCAACACTAAGTACACACTAAAATGTAAATCAAACTCAAAGCATCAATCAAGGATAAAATGAACCTTATTTGCAAATATTTTAAAGTTCTTTTAAAAATATCATGAAAACTAAGAGTCCTAAATGGTTGCCAAAAATTGTCCTAAAAACTTTTTTATTTGTTTCAAAAAAATGTCTTGTTGCAAAATCTTGAATGTTTCTTAGGTTTTTCATGCATCAAAACAATCTAGAAATATCATTTTTGGACTTAAAATATGCAAACTAGAACACAAAATCTTGAATGAAAACGAATTTCCAAAGAGTAATTTTCACTTTTGAGTCCAAAACAATCTTGAATGATCTAAGGTTAAAACAAAGCACTTCAAAGTTCTTAAAACAACACACAAAATCTCAATCTTGAATGCTCAAAGGAAAAAACTTGAATGTTTAATCACTTGTCTTTGAATGCATGTTGCTAAAATCACTCTTGAGTGCCATGGATTAAAATCAAGTTTTGTTTTTTTATGAATGCATGATTAAAACAAAAAATCCAATCTTGAATGCCATAGATCAAATAATCATCTTTTGGAGCATAAAAAGAATCTACATTTTAGTAATCTTTTAAGTTATAAAAACAAATAAAAATGCTTTGAATGAGTTTGTCGTTGGACTCACCCTCTTTAATCACCCATCAATTTAACCATTGGTTGCAATCTTAGTGCCATCTATGGGGATGGGTCTACCTAAGAGGGTGTTAAGTGCTCCACAAAGATCAAACTCCACTCACTTGGGTCTTTAGTGGTTTTTCTAAGTTAGAAAATTCTTTGAATGCACATTAATCTCGCTCACACTTCATTTGGGCATAAAAATTGGACAAATCTTGACGTGGAGGGCCTCTGGGCGCACGCTTGGCAATCAAGTTTCACACATATTTTTTTGGGCTTAAAACAAACTCACACTCAATCTTGAATGCCTAAAAAACAATGAACATTGCATGGTTTGGATGCATTTTCAATGACAATCACATTTCTTATGTTGACGATCTTTGAACTTTCATTATGCTGACGATGTTGTCAAATTGGAATGAACATTGTATTCCATAATCACAAGTGTCTTCAATCATAGCTTACAAAATCTAAATCATCAATTGGAATAAACGTGTGTCTTTTAAAGCCCAAGATCATGTATGTGGTCTTGTTTTACACTTTTTAGGAGGCCTACTTGGAGATTTCATCACCTCTTGGGATGACCTCAACTCCAGCGTTCCAGCGGAGTATAAAAATTGGGAGGTGAATCCAAAGACACCTCTCTTGGAATCAATATTTTGTCACTCGGGCTAAGCCTCAAGGAACTTTATACCCTTGATAAGTGAAAGAGGAGAAGTAGATTACCACTTCTCTCAGCTGTGTGACATCTTTTTGGTTTCATCTATGGATTTGAGCCTCACATACCTTACGTATATCGAGGACTCCCTAGCTATAACAAATTTCATCCTTGTAGAAAGCTTCCTAGGATGTTGGTGTGTTTGACGTGCTTGCTCCAAAATTTTGTCTACTTGTTTGTTCATAGCTTTTGAATGAATGTTTGCCAACTTTGGTCAAAATCCCAGAAAAGAAAAAATCTCCCAGCTCAAGGCATACTTAGCGTAGTCATTGCCTCATTAGAAAATCATCCAAGCTCCCCTGTTGCAACCGAATCTATCTAGTTCCTTGCTTTAGAACAATCCCAAATCCAAAGTCTCTCCAAATCATCTCCCCTAGCCAGCTAGCAACCCAATCCAAAATCACACCCAAGCCTTTAGAGAGTTGTTGTCATTCTACTAGAATTTGCTATCCAATCAATCCGACCAATCCACCAGCCTCACCAAGGTTATCCCTTTGACAGAGCTTTGTCTAGGGTAATATAGCTTTGTCACTTTATCCCTCACCACCTTGAGCTAAGGTTGGGATCCACAAGTGGTCAATCTCATGTCATGCCCATAGGATCATTAGTCTATCCTTAAGTTGACACAATCTCCACCAATCTAGCACATAGGAAAGAAAAACTCTCACTTTTTGATAGGATGCCCTTGAAGTCTTCCATCCACAGGAAAGCCAAAAATCTCCAGCCAATCCTCCTTAGGCCTGTCATATAGCTTTGACTCTCCCTAGGAAACCCTTCATCAGCCAATCCAAAATCTGCACTTAATCCAAATCCAACCATGAGCTTTCATGTTCATCCATATGCAAGACCCCATCCCCATCCGACTCATTATCAAAACATGAAATCCAAAACCTATCATGATGTGTTTAGTCATATTGTCCGTGCTCCCGCCACCTCCTATTCTAATGATGATGAAAATCTTGTTGACTATGACAAGTATATTGAAAGCCTTAGAGGCCTTCCACCAACCATCCCCCAAAATCCAAGAGTTATTCCAAACTATCTAGTCATGCCATCTGATATCCCAGCTTCTCCTCCATCGCCCAATCAACCAAGCTTCCAATCTTCCACCCTCATCACACTAGCTATTCCTATCAATCCACCATCTCTACCTCTGACACACGAGTCTCCAAGGAATCTCCTAGAGGAAATACAAGAAAAGCTGCCTCCAATAGTCGATAAGCCATGTCATCTAATCCAACCATGTGAAGTAGTTAGTGATGAAGCTTCCCCATCTATAATATCACCCCCATCTCCCATAGCTATCATCCCCATACCATCCATCAAGTTGCTTAAAATCCTTCCACTTCCCGCAAGCATCAAATTCCCACCACCCATCGAATCGTTCCAAATCCCATCCACATCTCCTCCTCCAAGCATTATCCAAATCCCATATAATGAATCTCACGCATCCACTCCCATCCATTCCTGTCAAGATCTAGTCCAAAAGCATGTTGAAATATCCTCCGACAGAATACCAGATTCTGCCATCCCACTTATACCCCTACATGATCCACTTTTACCATCCACTCCATATCTAAATCCTACCATCTTACTTACTCCATCTCAAGATCCCTTTCCCTCAGCCCACCCAACTCAAGATCCTATCCTCCCATCTCCTCTGCTTCATGATCATACATCTCCCATAATCCATGATGATAGATCCATTGAAAAAGAACTAATTATCATATCTAAAGCTCCAACTCCTTCAGCTAGTAATGGACTCACATCTTGTGTTCCAAATAATGAACATCATATTGAAAAAAGAAATGAAAATGTATTTCTAGATGTTGGTATCCCCGCTATTCTTGCATGGTCCCAAGTCCTTCCATCTCCACCCCAAAGTTCCCATCCATCTTATTCCACATCTATTTTGGGCCCTCATCCTACTCCTTATCTCCAACCCTCCATTTTGGGTCCATATATCCTTTATCTAAATCCCACACCCTTTCCATCCATTTTTGGTCCTTACATACCTAATATGAATCCTTTATCCCCTCCTTCTATTTTGGGCCCATATCCTTCCTTCCCTCCATCCATTTTGGGCAATTATATCCATCCATATCCTATGTTCCAATCTATCCTTCCATCCCCTCAAATCCACCAGCTAGATCATCAAAGGCACTCACCCTTGAATCCCTTCCGACCTTTAAACCCTATCACTCCATCAATTATCCCTCCATCTCATCCATGCTCTTGTTACCATCCCATGGCTAATAGAAGCATATTGGATGGCAAAATACAAAAGCATAAATCCAAAAATCCACAAAAATCCAAGTCTCAACATGTCCCTTCTAAAATACATGTTCCAAACAAGAAACATTTAATCCCAATCAAAGAAAAAGTCAAGAGGCCACAAAAGCGCCAGCTAAAAAAGTCAAAAATCATGTGGATACCCAAGATGCTCATAAAAGAAATGCATCTCAAAGAAAAATCTCAATTGGCATCCATTCATGCTACTCAAAAAGCCTCATCCATCCATCCTTCATCCAAATCCCCATATAAGCATCCTTCATCCCCCCAATCCACTTTTAGTCCATATGCTTCTTATCATAAATTTCCCATCCTCCATCTTCCAACTCTACTTTTAGTCCTTATCTTTCTCTTCCTCCATTTTCTCCTCAACCTCACTCAAAACCATCTTTCCCACAACTTTATCACCTCTCAAGGTGTGTGCCAATGATGATCTTTCCATTTTCCTCATCCATTTACCCACAAGCCTTATGTCTTCGCATCCATTATCTGTCAAAATCCCACCCACCATTCCACTTGTTCAATCCAATCCTTTTTCATCCATCCTACCAACATCTATAAGCCAAAAATAGCTGAAGAAAGCCAAAATCATTCCAGCTAAGTCCAAAGTCAAAAAAAAAAAAAAAAGTAAAGAAAAATAAAGCGTCCACTAGTGAAAACTTAGCAATTCAAGCACCTTGGACAAGTACCATGATGAAAACTTGACAAACAAGTGTCATGCGTAGTCCCGCCATCCCCAGCTTAGCCTATCACCCTCATGCTTTTGGTCATCTCTTGACATCCAACTCCATCTTCCAATTTATCCAGCTATCCTCCACCCTCCATCTTCCATCTCACACCATCCACTTATCTCTTGCAGCTTCAACCAACCATCCCAGCTATCATCCATCTCCCTAGCCCCTTCAGATTTTTCCATCCTAGCTTCAATCCTATCACATCCATCATAAGACCTCCTTCCGCATGTAATCTTCTGATTGGGGGCACTATTTTCCTTGGAGATCTTGTCTTGTCCATCCTCCCTTTTCATTGGTATCTAGCTCTAGGCTATCCTCATACAAACCCAATGTCATCTCTTTATATCCATCATAATCCTAGCTATCTACCATCCTATCCAGCCATCTCATCCTACTCCTCTAGCTATCGTTGGTCACAAAATCTCTCATCATCATTGGATGCATCCTTGCACATCCATATCTTACGCTATCAACTCATCCTTAGCTTCTGCATCTTGCACCAACATCAAACCATCCTGCTATCCTATCATCCTGAGCTTTTGCCTGCTTGTAACTATCTTGGTCAGCTTTAGCTTGTAAATATCTTGGTCTGTCAGCTTGTACATCCTCTTTAGATTAGTACCATTGTATCTATCTAGCTTTCATGTCAGTTCCTCCTTGCTCAACATCTTGCACACATCGCACAACTCCTGGTTAGCTATCCCAATGCATCCTTTAGCTAGATCTCCTATCACAAAAGTGTTATCCTTCTTAGTTCAGCTTGCCAGACGCATCACTCATCTAGATCCAATAGCTTAGGTGCTCTCCGATAGGTCCTTGCAGGATATAGCTTTCCTCATGTACGATCTTGGTCTGTTAGTACCTTGTCCTACCCATCTCATTGGCAAACAATTCTCTTTTGGATTTTCACTTTCTTTTGATTTGGAATCTTCCCTTTTGGGTCTTGAAGTATCTTTTCCAAGAAATCCTTTTGTTCCCTCCTCAAGGTTGCCACGATCTTCCATATCATGGTATACTGCAAATGGGGCAATCTGGGCGTAAGATCTTGATCAAGTCTTTTGTTTGTTTTTCTTTTCTACTTGTGGGTTACCCAGTGTCGGTTCCACTCTGATTCTTTCAAGATTCATGTGTGATGCTGGGGCAATCCTTGTGTGTTTGTTTTGAGTCAGTCTGTTAGTCCTCTAGATAGTTGGTGACACAGCCTTGATGTTCTTGGTAACCTTGGCAATTAACCAATAGTCCTATAGCAAATCTAGTGCTCAACTACATGGTGGTACTTCTCTTTGAAGTATCCCCCCGCTCAAAAAGCTTCAATTATTTTCCCTTCATCTCCATTATCCCCCATCCATATTTAGCATCCATCTCTCCTACCCTAGCTTATGCATCAGTATCTCTTTGAATCACTCCTCACCTTTAGCTTTAGGGATCCACAATCCTAGTCTTAGGGATCCACCAATCCAAATCAATCCACCAAGCCTCATCTTTCGAGATCCACAATCTTAGTCCTAGGGATCTTCGAAACCCATCTTCTGCCAATCTGACTCTTTGAAATCCTGTTGCATCAGATTTTTAATCCCCTCATCCATCTTCCCATCTTGGATTCCTTTTATAGCGCTCTGCTCCTTCATCCTCTACAATCCCTGAGAACTTAAGCTTGCTTCCTCTTGTGCCTCTGATTCTCCCTTTATCATTCTCCTGTAGTAAGAGTTTGAGCTAACTAAACCTCTTCTCTTAAGCCACTCTTCGTCCTCCCACCCGCCAAGATTCTTGTACTTTTCAAAAAGCCATCGAGCCTTGCTTTCTCTCCCTGCCGCCTTCTTGAGGGGGCATCTTTCAGTCCATTCTCTCCTCTTCTGCTCTAGCCTTGGGCATCTTATTTTCTTATTTTTGATGCCATGCCACTTGCGGCATCACATCAAAGAGGGGCAAAATGTAGACACCTAAAAACCTTTAGAAAATAAAGTATTTTTATTTTCTTAAAAAGTCCTGATGACATCATCATTTATTAATTAATTATTTAATTATTTAATTATTTAATTATTTAATTAATTAATTAATTAATTAATTAATTTTTATGCCATTAAATCCCTTTATCTTAATTAAAAATATTTAATTAAGGAATCCCTCCCAAAAATGTTTAAATCTTATTTAAACATTATTTCCTTATTTATTAATTATTTAATTAATAAATTGACCAAAAATCCTAAAATAAATAAAAAATTTTATTTTTTGCCCAAAACTTGGCCAATTTCCTTAAGACCACTAACCTCTTCCAAAATCTTCTAATCCTTCTTTAATTTCGATTAAAGGCTAATCCCATCATTTCATACCCCTAATCCCAACTCAAAATATTTAATCAAGATTAAATATTAATCCTCATGTTTATTAAAAATATTTTAATAAATATCTCCTCAACCCAAACCCTTGAAACAAATAAAACTTTATTTATTTCATAAAATCTTATCCTAGGAAGTTCTGGACTCTTCTAGAAAGTCTTCATCCTCATCCAAAGCCTAGACTCTTCTAGAAGATGTCTTTAACCCTAATCCTAATCCCCTCCTAACCTTGTCACATTCCCTAAACATGAGTTAAAACTTCCTAACCCAAGCCAAAGTTAACAAATATCTCCTCCTTCACCCACCCTCATTAAATTCCATCCACTTGCCATCCACTTGCCTAGTCCTAAGCCATCTCTAACCCTTCCTCTAATCATTTTTACAACCCTAAGAAAGCTTAAAACCTCCCTAAACCCTCAAATTCAAATTTCATGGTATCTCTCACAAATATCTTCAACCACAAAACTTTATAAAGCCCACAAAGTCATAAATGTTCTTACAAAGCACTTATGAAGGGTCTTTATGAAGATTTTATCCCTTGAGCCTCCTTTGTTGACTCATCCTTCCCCTTTCCTCCATCCTCTCACCATGTGACATGTGTCACTCCTTGATTGGTTGTAAGGAAGCACAATCCATGTGCTCTCCTCTCATGCAATCTAAGCCCTCCATGAGCTTTTTCCCATCCTTGCATCTTAGCCCTCAATCCCTCAAGCCTCTTGCCTATAAATTGGAACCTTCCCCTTTGCAAAATAACACAATCCATGAAGTAAATTCATAATTCCATTTTGAGAAGCCATTTTACATCAAAACCATACACTCGCACCCAAATTCCAACTCCATTTGAAGCCCTTTTTGAAGCATAAGCTTGAGCATACATCCTATCTATTTAGACAAAGCTACTCAACAAGAGAGATTCTCATTGAGAGAGCCCATTAATGGCTCATATTCTCAATTGAGAGTTCATCTTAGTCTATCTTCAAGTTTATGAATTTTGTTTAGTTTGTAGAAGCTTTATTTAAATTTGGTTTCTATTAGCATACTAACATTGCTCATATACATTTTGGCACGCCCGGTGGGACCCCGCATGGGTCATCTCCATTAGCTTTTTTAGTCAATTTTTGTATGTCATTTGCTGATTTTGGCTAATTTTGCTTGTTTTTGTGATTGGTAGGATTGTATAAATTGGTTTTGTAGGTCCACATGAGCATGAAGAAGACAAAGGAACTCATAGTATATCTCATAGTGTTTGCAGATTTTTCAAGCTTATAGGTGGACAAAGAACTTGGAATTCTTCTTCCTCTTCTTGTCTATATTCTTCTTATTCCATCTACTACTTCTTCTTCTTCTTGTGGGAAATCTTGGCCATTTTTTTTAAGGAAGCAAAATCATACACACTTCTTTTTAGTGCTTAAAATGAACCCCCAAATCATACTTAAATCCATTAAAAACTAAAAATTTGCCAAAAAAAAAAATCTTTTAACAAGTGAAACTAAACCAATCCAATCATTTGCATCCTTGCAACATCAAGGTTTTATATGCATTCATGCAAAGTTAGGAACACTTCATTTTTGGAAATTTAAAAAGAACTTCAAGTTTCCATTTCAAAAGGTTCAAAATCACTGATGCACACCTACGCATCCTGCGCACCCAAGGAGGTGCACCGATGCACACCATAACTTTGTTTGTGTGTGTGTCATAGGTCAAAGATGCTAGATTAGTCACACCTAACTGCTAGCAGAGTTGTGGTTGAAGGGGACTTGGCAACGGTTGTGAATATGGGAGCTATAGCTTTGGAGTCATTGTCGAAGGTAGAATGCAATGCAATAACGTAGGATGGGTGGGTGAGGGTTTATAGAAATCCATCCACATTTGGTGCTGCACCAATGCATAGCTACATAGTTATGCATCAGTGCATCACCAAAGTGTGATGTGCTTTCCCTTTTATATCATGCACTAGTGCACTAGATTAGGTGTGCTAGTGCACACTTTTTCAATTTTGCACTTTTAATTTGATTTCCTTTGATAATATGATTTTTATTGACAAAATTTCTACACCAAAACCTAGAACATGAACTTAGGGGGGAGGTAGGACATCAAAATTGGCTCAAATCCTAGACTAAAAGCCCAAAATAAAGTAGGGGGTCCCCATTTTGATTAGAACATGGGGCATGCATTGTGGAACCAAAACACTTGGTCATCTCCTTTGGGGATTCACTTGCATTGTACTACATCAAATGGTATCAGAGCCTAGTTGATATGACTATGATTGAAATGGTCATGGTTACACTTGGTGGGATTTTTAAGACATGGACTTCTTGATTGTGAGGTGGAAGGTCATTTTTTAGACTCATAATTGCAAAGGATTTGTTCAATTTGTGTTGGTAACTTGTTATAGACCTATTGAATTCTTGTTGGAGGATAAATCCTAGGATGTTGGATTTTGCCTTATTTTGATTTTTCATGCCACCTCAAAGGAAAAATCCTAGGATGTTGGAATATATGTTTGAAGAATTCAAGGAGTAGACAAGGAATGAGATCTGTAATGTCTTTAACAGCTTGAGAACACTAGTACATTTCCCCTTTTTTTTTGACCAAATTTTTTCAACCAAAGGTTATATCGGTCTATGATTTCTTTTTATTTTTTTATTTTTATGCTTCCGTTGGTCAAAATGTTGAACAAATTAGGCTTTTTATGTTTGAGTTGGTCAAAATTTTACCAAACTAGGTTTATAATGAAAAAAGAAAATCATATTCATCATTTTGTTATTTGGCAAGTTTGTTTGGTGGCAAGAGTTTGTTGTTCGGTCTATGCTTGGACTATATAGGAACACCTCTTGACATAACAAGACCTTGAGGTAAATTCATCTTGCTCAAAGCTTACAAATGTTTATAGGTTGGAATGATATATATGGAGGATTTTCATTTTGTAGAACTATATAAATTTTGTATAGAAAAAATCTATGCAAAAATATTCAGGGTTAAAGAAATTATTTTTTCCCATGGTGAGTATGATATTTAAATTAGAGATTTTTGTGGATTGGGATATCTGGTACATTTGCTACAACCATAGGAGGCCCCATAATAGCTATGTTTTGTCCATGTAACCAATCATGTATTTGGACTTGTTGACCTTTTTTGCAGGCTTATGCACTATAACTTTTGCTCTTTAGGTGTACAGGGCTTATTTGTTAGTGTATTAAGTATATGCTTTTGGTAGATTTAGGATTATTGTAATGTATGATATTATCATGTTTTTAAGTTTAGTAGGTATCTACTTGTAATTGTAATATCTAACATATATTTCATAATTATTGAAGTGAATAAGAAAAATTCCCTCCTCTTCATTCTTTAGAACATGGTGAACTTAGGCATTCCATGATTAAATATTTTCATTGAAACTTTCCATAGATCTAGGCTTATGCATCATAGCTTGTTCTCTTTAGGTGTGCATGGCTCTTCATCACTGTATCATTATATTGTGTATGTGCTTTTGGTAGATTTTGAATGCCCCTAATGTATAATATTATCATATTTTATAGTTTAGAAGGTATCTACTTGTTTCTATGATATTTAACATAAATCTTAGAATTACTTAAGAGAATAACAAAATTTCTATCCTCTTCAGTATTTGGAGCATGGTGAACCTAAGTATGACGTGATAAAATCCTCTCACTAAAACTTAGTGTAGATCCTTTTGCATGCTAAATATTGGCAACCTGAGCATCATGAAGGTCTAGGATTTGGAGTCTAGACATAATGTTGATTTGAGGCATGGTGTTACTATTGAATATATTTATTCCATTGGGAGAATGATGAGGAATGAAAGGCTGTACATAAACAAATTCTAAATCCTATGATTTTCTACCACCCAATGAATGACTACGCTGACCAATTGGCAGGAGAGAAGTTGAATGAATGTAATAGTTTAAATACACTAAGATTTTCTTACTCTTGTATAACTAAGAGATGTATTCAATAAATATAGATAAATGCAATATTGCTAAGCATTATCTTTTAGTTTGGTTCATTTAGCATCATCAATAACCTCTAATACCTAGGTTACATCTCTACGAACAATTTCTCTTGACACATAATACAGGTGGATTTGAGTGAGGCAACCAAATTTTTGTTTCAAAACTATATGTGCAAATATAACCATTAAGTACAACATGTCCAATAATTTTGCAGATATATTTTTCTTTGAAGAAAGACCATACCTGGCAATATGAACCTAGAACAAAATAACAAGACAATTGCTAGATTATGGTCTCAATTTCAAAGAAAAGTTGATAAATGTAATTTCCTTTGCAAAAGGTGTAAGGGCTTAAAGAATCAAAGAATTCTAATCAAAAAAGCCCAAAGTCATTGTAGGCAATATGGTCATGTTGAAGGAGGGCACAATTTTTGTTGATTGGTGAATGTGGATTTCCAACTGGAGGAACATGGAGGTGTGAATATCCAAGCTGAGGATAACACTCCCATGAAAGAAGATGATAATGTGCTAGATGACATGATTAAAGAAGATGGTATTGGCACAACTAATGAAGATTCTCAAGACGATGGTACTAGTACATTTGATAATGATGATAAAAATGGTCTTGATATACTTATACTTGAGAAGGCACACAAGCCCCTATGCCAAGGCTCCCAAACAACTCTTCTCTTTGATAAAGTTTTGTTGGTGAACTTGAAGGTTATGAATGGTTTATCCAATGTAGCAATGTCACGATGGTAAGGTATGCCATTTTTATCATCTTCAATGTTAGCATACCATTTCTATTCATTATATTAAAAATTCATATTTGTTGTTGTAGGTTGAAAGGTGAGTTTTTATTACCACTATCAAACATTTTGCCTCATTTATATTGAGAATTATCTACCATTATGAATCAAATTGGAATCAAGTATTAGACAATACATGCATGTTCAAATGACCATATTCTTTATCATAAACAACATGACTTTGAAACAAAATGCCCTAATTGTCATACTAGTAGATATTAGTCAAATCAAATAACAAAAAAGGTGCCTCACAAGGTTCTTCAATACATTCCCATTATTCTATGTCTTCGATGATTAATTTGGCACACTAGCTTGGATTAATTTATGGATTACCATGTACATAATAGAAGTCAGGATGACATTATGCAAATGCCTATGGATGGTTTTACATTTAAAGAGATAGAAGAAATATGACCACACTTTAAAGAAGAACCTCGTAATCTCAAGCTTGCATTGGTAGCATATGGTGTCAATCCATTTGGAGATATGAGATCAATTTACTCAGTGTGGCCTATTTTTATTATTAACAATAACATTCCTCCTTAGATGTCCATAAAGAGGGAACACATAATATTGCTAATGATTGCACTAGATATTTTTTCATTTAATAATTATCTAAACTAAATTATAAATAGTGCATCAAAGTGGTCATAATAACTATGTAATGTTTATGGTCATTCAATTACTTGGTAATTGCCAAGTTAAAGATATGAACATGTATATTGAGCTCCTTATTGATGAGTTTTTGAAGTTATGGATTGGGGTCACTATGTATGACATCTCTAGACCAATAGGACATAGAGAATTTCAATTCCATGCAATGCTTGTATGGATAATACATGATGTAGTGCCTCTCCCGTTTGAATTCTGTAAGTCATCCTAATGGATGCAACCTTGCTGATCTTTTATTGTGATGGGATCATGATTGTGACCCTGAGTGGTCTACACCATCGAGGTGTTTGGATTGATTTTTCTTTATCAATTGCTTTGATTATGCTTTTGACTGATCTTTGAGATTATGATGTGATTTATGGTTCACTGAGGTTTGTTCCAGTGGTTACTAGGATCGATATGGTATCATGAGGTTGTTCTGTGATTACCTTGTGATGTGTGCAGAGATTACACTATGTTCTATTACCATGCTACACTGGACTAGGTTCCTGTAGCAGTGGTTAGTCATGTTTATGACTGTGTTTTCTTATGTGTTTTAATTGCCTTATTAAATGCATAAGTAATTAAATGGATTGTTCATGTGAGATTATTTGGTTATGTGCTGTGGACATTTACCTTGTTATATTTTTGATTAGAGAGATATTTGTTACTCATGTATGTTACATTTGAGATGACCTGAGGCTCAGATATTATACCTGGTTTATCATAGATGTTATACTACTATGCTATTCAGTTAATCATATTGCATCATGATGCCATTTTGAGATGACAGTGTATTTTATGCTAATATCTGGTTACTTGGTATTTGGACATATCTTTGATTATGTTATGTGATGGATTTAATGCTATGGTTATTTACTTCATTCCCGCGTTGTTATGCTTTATGCAAATGTGAGTGATGTAAATAGATTATTTTAATATAATTAAATAAATGGTTAAATTAGGTGATTTAACGCATTATTGCTTCGACTATGTTATTATATGCAATTGCACTTGATCATGTTGTTTAGTGTGAAGGATTTATATCCCTGGCAGTGGCACATGGAGTTGGTGATTCAGCCATTCATATTTTACCAATGTCATCCTTATATGGTCGACGTATCCTTTATTAAAATGTTTAAATTAAACCTTTCGATGATTATTAAATCAAAACTCATTTGCATTATGTGATTAGACCAGTGAATGTGTCTGTGCATTTAGAGGTTCGCATTGTCACGAAAGTTATTAAGGAGATTTATGTTTTTTTGGGTTTTCAAGCTTTTTAATTGATTTGTTTTAATTTCTGGCAGCTTTTCCATAGATGAATTCCTATTTATAAGAATAGCCTATTTTTGTTTGGGTCGATTCGGGGTTTAACTAGGTTGGCTAGTTATTTGCCCTAATCGATTATTCACTTGAAAAGTGAATAAGTATCCAAAGAGGAATTTAATTCCTCACTTCTCACTTTCAAATTGGAAAGTTGGAGAGTAAAACCCAAAATCCTCTTCATGAGGATTTACTATTTTGTTCATTGTGGGAGCTACGGGCGTGGGATTGTCGCGAGGTTGGGCTCGTTGGATCCAACTCGAGAAAATCTTGGATTGCCACAATTTTTAGCTACTTCTACGAGATATTTATTTTATGGTTTAGATTCCCATTTTTTCCTTTTGGCCGTGAGGTAGGGCTTTCCTATTTTATTGTTTCTGCTCCGTTTCTACTTCTATTTTTGGTAGCCGTTTGTTTGGAGGCTGAAAACTAGTGTTCCCCTCTGTTTTTGTATGCTAGTTCTACCCAGTTGGGCGAGTATGAACATTTCTCTATTTTTTGGGATGAGGGTTTGAGATTTTACGCCATTATGCTGGCTTTTTTTACATATGGTGTTCGATTCCTTTTATTTTTGGATTTTTAAAGTTTTTGAGCCCAAAGGTCAAATGGGTTTTAATTTTAGAATTTTTCTAAAATTTGGGGTTTTTACCTCGTTTCGCATGCCGCCCTATTTTCTTGGGTTTTCTTGGCACAATGTGGGTCATGGACTTGGATGATCCGTTTGGATATCAGTCAAACCACTTTTGAACCTTTTATTGCATTGGGATGCATGTAACACCCGTACTCTCGACTTTGTGTTTAGTTGAGTAATTTGTTACCTGTTATATATTTTTTTGGACCTTTGCTTTTGTTTTGTGAACACTAGGATTTGTATAGAATCCATACTCTCGGATTGAGGCCGGTTGAGTGAGTTCATGATGTTTGGTCTTGTTGCATCATTGAGATTCATGTAGAATCCATACTCTTGGATTGAGGCTGATTGAGTGATTTAATGATGTATAGTTTTTTTTTGGCTTTGGGATTCGTGTAGAATCCATCCTTCCTATGTTGCTTTCGGTTGGGTGTTTTCTTTGCATTGTGTTCTCATTCCTATCCTTGAGTTATGATCTTTGTGATGGTGGTATGCCACACATGAGTACATGTGCGTACATTTTTTGGGTGACTTGTGAGGCCCAACCTTTCGTGGATTTTCCAGAAGTTATGATCATTGGGGTTGGGATGGGAGTATGCATGCCCATGGGCACTTGTCATAGGATGAGCATGGGTAGGGTAGGGTAGCATATTGAGGGGGCTTCTATCTTGCAGCTTGGTGATCATGATGCCATAGGTATGGCTGAGAGGAGCTTGAATAAGTGATAATTAAAGAAAATGTGTGACTGGTAATAAAACTTAACATAATAAAACTTTGTGTAATGGTTCCAAGGGAGTACCTCAATAGGGAAGTACCTTGCGAGTGTTTCCACACGTGATCCGAGCTTGGGCTTATCGATGCCAAGAGACTCTCCATGATGTCAGCCCCTACTTAGTAGCCTTTTGAGTGTCTGACTAGGACTTTTACTCCTTGCATTGTCTTAAGTTTTTGGTTGCAACCATCATACTGTTTGGCATGAGTGTTAGCCTTGGATGTTGTACTTTATGTGTGTTTGTGGTTGGATCATTATCTCCATCAGCTTGACGGGTGTGGACCTATGGGTGCCATGTGGTCGGGAGGCATAGCTACCTTCACCACTGCTAGGGACTAGTGTACAAAGATAGTCTTTTGTCCTAGTGTGACCGTTGCTGGATATTTTCACTTGGTACTTCGGGTTCCAAAGTGTTCTTTCTTGTAATTTATGCTTTCATTAGGATGCTTGTATATCATGTTTAGATGATGTTATTTTATTTGACGCATTCCCTTATTATGATGTTTAGCATATGATTAGATGCTATAAATTGTTGTATTAGCATTGTAGACACTAAAAATTGTCCCGAATGACCTTATTAATTTAATTAATAATGGTCACATTCTTCTACTTATTTAATTAAAATTATTTTAATTAAATAGGTTCATTTTTGGCCTAAGTATTTAAATTTAATTTAAATACTTCCTAGCCTTAATGTGTTAAATTTAATTTAACACATGATTCTCCATTTATTCTTTTTTTTTTTAAAAATAAATTTTATTTATTTAAATCTTCCATTTCCTATTAATTTCTTCTAGACCTAAATTAAATTAAATCTCATTTAATTTAATTTTTATCCTAATCTATAAGCCTAAGAGTATGTGTACTCTTATAAGTTGTCATCATAAGGATTTACATTTCTTTTTAAGCACATGGTGTCTACAACTTGAGAACTTTCTACACACATGTGCCACTTCATCATTTTATCCTCCCAACTAAGGATATGAGATAAGGTGCTTAATTGTTAATCCTTATCCTTATCTTTTAGACACCCTCTAGATGTTTCTTGAGAGTCTTTAAATAGAAGCCTTATCTCAAGCATTGCATATAGAGGATTATTGGATTACATTGACATGCCGTCGCTTTGAGTCTAGAGTCACCTCATTGAGAGCTTGCATTATAGCTACATTTCCATATGGAGTTCATAGGCTACATATTAGTGATTTGATAGTTGGTAAGATTTACATTTGCATCTTAATTTTTGTTGTGCATTCATATTTAGTTTACATTCTAGTTTTAGTTTTTATTCTAGTTATAGCTTGCATCCATAGATAGTTTTCATAATTTCATGTTCATTGCATCATAGAGTACCTTTGAGTGTGACTTCCTCCATAGTCATATC
This sequence comes from Cupressus sempervirens, assembly GCA_028749045.1. Lineage (NCBI taxonomy): Eukaryota > Viridiplantae > Streptophyta > Pinopsida > Cupressales > Cupressaceae > Cupressus > Cupressus sempervirens. The sequence continues at coordinate 239,539,167 of CM053786.1, read as the reverse complement.
TTGAAAGTATTCTTCTTTTCATATAGTCTAGGATCATATTGCACATTCACTTTGCACTCACACTCACATTTGCACTTCCACACAAGGGATTTACTTAATGTTGTGTTTGTGAGAGCATACCAAACACACCCTCCATCAAAGATACACCAACAATGGCTACACATAGCTGCCCTTGTTGAGTAGTAGAGGTGGTTGGAATTTTGGTTTGTTGGTTGCTTTTGTGAATTTATTTTAAATTAGCTTGATTCCTTAGGCTTCCAGGAATTTGTACATTTTTCCAGCACACATTTTGGCACGCCCGGCGGGACCCACGTCCCTGATCTCACTTCAAAAGTCTGCTAATAAAACTTTCTATAGTTCAGATTAGCATTTTGTCATCTCTGATAGTCTCAGTGTCATCTACGTTGTGCATCTACGCACATCAGCATCTCCGAAGATCAGCATCTCCGAGAACAAGCGTCCGTGCCGCCGCCAAAAAAAATTAGGTTTTTTTCTTTGCGTCTCTGTCTAATTTATTCTGTCATCTAAGTTAGGGTTTTGTCATTTGCGTTGATTTCTCTTTCGTTTGTGCACTGTGATCTATCATCTGCGATCCGAAATTGGCGTCTCTGCTTTTTATTTTAGTGTTTGCGCTCTGCATTTTGGCGTCTGTGCTTTGCATTTTGGCATCTGCGCCCTACACTTTGGCATTTGCACGTCTGCGCTCTGCATTTTGGCGTCTGTGCCCTGCACTTTGGCATCTGCGCTTTACACTTTGGTGTCTGCGCTCTGCACTTTGTTGTCTTCGTGTTTTAGCGTCTTGGATTATTAGTGTCTGCGACTGTTGAGGTTTGAACTAACGGTTAACGGTTTCTTGAGCATTTTGTGAGTTTGCAGGTTGAGGATTTGTGTTAGAGGATGAACTAGAGTGTAAAAGGCTTGGTCACATTTGAAATTGGAGCATTTTAAATGGGTACATTTAGTATAGAGCACATTTGGATTTGGGCCTTAAAATGAAATCACATTCAAAGCCTTAAGGAAAATTAACTTCATTTCAGCATTGTCATTTCGACATTTTCATTTTCAGCATTTTCTGTTAGTATTTTATTTTCTGCTATTTAAAGTTGGAAAGAACCTTGTATGCTCTAAACACACGTGTCTTCAATTAGAGTAGCAAACTTAAATTTTTGTGGATAACGAACAAGTGTCTTTTAAATCCCAAGTCCAATTACATATTCTCTCCCCTCACACTTCTGGGCGACCTTGGGTGCACAAGAAATAAGTGGATTTGTTTTTCATTTTATTAGGAAGCCTGCTTGGGGATTTCATCACCCCTTGGGATGACCTCAACTCTAGTGTTCTGGCGGAGTATAAGAATCGGGAGGTGAATCGAAAGACACCTCTCTTGGAAGTGTAAATATTGTCACTCTTGGCTAAGCCCCAAAGAACTTTATACCTTTGGGAAGTGAAGGAGGAGATTTGGGTTACTGTCTCCCCCCGGCTGTCTGACAGTATTTCTTTTCATCTATAGAATTGGGCCTCACGTACCTATTGTATATTGAGGAAGCTTTTTAGCTAAGCCTTGTACAGCCTAGTTTCAGCCTTATTGGGATTGTATTTCATCCTTGTTTCCAAGGATCTCCGGGCGGGGCATTACACATGATGCCCTTGGGCTAACTCATTTTTATTGTATATTATATTGTTAAGGTCATATATTTTTGGTTTTTTATAGTGCTTACACATTATTGTTGTATACTTAAGTTGTGTATGATAATTGTACATGATCCAATTTTACATGATCTTTTAGGTCTTTAGACAAAGAAAAAAATTGCATGTTCAATTTGTGGTATGAAGATGAAATCTTGTCATCGAAGAAGTTTAGGAAAGTAGGTGTTCAATGAGTTTAGGAACTTTCTCCTCAATAATCATAAGTATTGAATTTTTAAGAAAAATGTTTATAATGAGAAAGAAGAGACAACATCAAGGCCACAAAGAATGATACCTCATTTATTGAAGTTTGAATACGATCGATGAAATTACTAAGCTAATGTCAAGTTTGTGGTCCGAAGTCTGAAATTTATATTTTGCTATTGTCATTTATTTAGTAATGATGTAATTGATTCTCATGAATCAAGGCATGAATGACCAACTTCCTTGATGAATAAAAAGTTATCCTACTCAATTTATTAGGTTATTGTACTACAAGGATCTCCCAATCATGCATTTGTTTGATGTTATGCATGTTGGAAAGAATTTAATAAAGACACTATGGAAAATATTGGATGGAAGGTGTGATAGAGAAAAAATTAAAATTTTTTTTAATGAAATTCATGAATCTAGTCATTCACTAAAAGATTTCATTGAATCAAATAGCAATGAAGACTGCATAAATACAAGTGACCTTCCTTGGATATTAATGGAGCAACAAAGTGATGCATTAAAATAAGTCATAAAAAAATAAAAATTCTCACAAGATTTGTTACAAATATAAGTAGTCTTGTATCAAAGAAAGGCAATTTTGGGCTAGGGTTGAAACACATGATTGACATACCTTCATCAAGGTAAGCCATGTTCTCTATTTACAATATATTTATAAAATTGCATGTACTACCTATTGTATTATTTCATAATATATTAAAAAGATCATTTTTTAATAATTGCAGTACATCCTACCTCTATCCCTATTACACTAGTTTGATAGTAGTACCAAACAAGTTATATATGATCTTGAAAAATACATGAGGTTAGAAGTGTTATTTCTTAGATTTGTTGTACATATATTATATGTTTATGACTTGTTTTACTTTTTATGTAATCTATTACATTTTTTTTTGAAATCTCATATATATGTTGATGCAGGAGCATCTTGCATGGGAAAATTAAAATTTAAAATTGAAAAAATAAAAAAAAATAAAAAATTGTGGAGGAGAGAGAAAGTGACGAAAATAGAAGAAAAAATAATTTAAAAATAAAATAAGGAAAAAAAGAGAAAAGAGAAATTTCTATTTTCAAGGTGCATAGGTGGCGTAAATAGAAAAATAAGAAAAATAGTTGTCATTCCATCAATCGAGGTGTGTAGGTGGAAATTCTAGAAGGTTTTGGATAAATCATGTATTTAATATTTGTTGGGTGCTTAGTTGTATTTGGGTGGGAATTTAATATTTATTTAAAGGTAGTTGTATTTATCTTTTATCCCACATTGGTTGTGTTTGTAATGTCTTGGGTTAGAAGTGCCTATTTAAGGAAGGCTTATTATCATTTGTAATCAAGTTCGAGAAATAGAAGTTCTTGAATTGTAAGCTCTTCAAATGTAATCTCTTCTAATGAATTTTAAAGTATTAATGGAAGATTTATGAAGCATTTTTGTCATCTCTCTATCTCCATATTTTTGTGATCTTGGCTGTGAGTTTGTAAGGGTGGTGTTGGCCCTCCATCAAGTGGTATCAGAGCATACCTTTGTTAGTGGTAGCAGAGCCGTACGTCATTAGTGGTATCAGAGTAGGAATTCCTGAGTGTGCAGACAGATCGCTTAACGTGAGGCAGTTTGCACTAGGACCTTGAGTTGGGTGAAGTTTGTGAAGAAGTTCTTGATTATGTAGACAGATCGCCGACTGTGAGGCAGTTTGCACAAGGTTCTTGTGTTGCACTAGATTTGTCTTCTAAAGACTTGATTATGGAGAAGAGAAAGAAGAAAATGACTTTTGTGATTGGATGGATTCTAAGGATTCCCCGACTTGAGAAATTTAGAGCAAGAAATCAACAGTCATTGCTAGTTGATTTGTAGAAGCAAGTGAGTGAATTAGAAGCTGAGTTGCAGAAATGAAGAGCATGTCACCAAAAATGAGAAGTTGATAATTCCTTGGATGTGAAAAATAAAGAAGATCCAGTGGAGTATGAGATATGTGGTCCAAACGAAGAGCAAGAGGATCAAGAGGAAATTATTTGTGAACCTAAAGTTGAAGAAGATGAAAGAGAAGAGCAAGAGCATAAAGATGACAAGATTTATGAACCTGAAATAAATGATTTGAAGATTGCAGCAATGGAGGAAAAGTATAGTGTCTTAATTGGGGATCAAGCAACTGAAGTAGTTACATGCATTGTTGATGACATGAAAGAGGCAAGCAAAGATGAATATGTCAAACTGGTAAATTCTTATGTATCATGGGATGTTGTCTTTGAGATGAGTTTAAAAGATATTGATGATGGTTTGCATGAGAATCTTGTTAGTGATGTGTGGTATGCAAAGGAAAATTGGTATGGTGTTGCTGGGTTTATTACAAGCATGATTAATTCAATAAGATTGAATGAGGATGAGCTTTATACTTGGATAGAGTTCATTACAAATGAGTATTTTTAGCAGCAAACACTTATTCCAGCTAGGTGTTGGAAACAAAGAAAGAAGGAAATATATTGGCACCGGATACTTGTTCCAACTATGTGTTGGAGGAAGAGAAAAAAAAGTCAACAATGGCCACTTCATTTTGTGAATCCATACTCACAAAATTTTTCCTACCATGGGAGTCGGATGCAGGAGCATCATGCATCAGCAAACAAAAATAAAATGTGAAAGATTTGCATGTTGGTTTTCTTGTCCCTATTGAGGTGGAAGCTTGTGGTGAAGATGAAAATGGTTGTATATCTTCCTTTTGGCGACAAAGTGTGGGACACACTTTTCTATCTACCAGAGGAGTCTAATGCAGGAGCATCTTGCATGAGAAAATTTAAAAAAAAAAAAAAAAAAAAAAATATTGTGGAGGAGAGAGAAAGTGATGAAAATAGAAGGAAAAATAATTTAAAAATAAAATAAGGGAAAAAGGAGAAAAGAGGAATTTCTATTTTCAAGGTGCATAGGTGGCGTAAATAGAAAAATAAGAAAAATATTTGTCATTCCATTAATCGAGGTGTGTAGGTGGAAATTCTAGAAGGTTTTGGATAAATCATATATTTAATATTTGTTGGGTGCTTAGTTGTATTTGGGTGGGAATTTAAAATTTATTTAAAGGTAGTTTTATTTACCTTTTATCCCACATTGGTTGTGTTTGTAATGTCTTGGGTTAGAAGTGCCTATTTAAGGAAGGCTTGTTATCATTTGTAATCAAGTTCGAGAAATAGAAGTTCTTGAATTGTAAGCTCTTCAAATGTAATCTCTTCTAATGAATTTTCAAGTATTAATGGAAGATTTATGAAGCATTTTTGTCATCTCTCTATCTCCATATTTTTGTGATCTTGGTTGTGAGTTTGTAAGGGTGGTTTTGGCCCTCCATCAAGTGGTATTAGAGCATACCTTTTTCAGTGGTAGCAAAGGTGTACGTCATCAGAAAAAAAAATTTGCCTATTTTTGGTACTTCTACGCGCGTCATGCATCATATGTTCTTGCATGTTGAATCTGTTTTAGGTGGTTATCATATTAAAAAATTGATAAAAATGATAAAATATTGGAAGAGAAAAATTCCATAGAATATGTGTGAAATGATTAAGTGTCTACCTTCAACTTTTTTGAATGGTCAAGAACACTACCTCATACATCAAGTTGAGAAGATTGAATTGTGTGAATCTATACAAACTAGGTCAATGTAGATGGTTGAGAGGAACTTGAAATTTATGAAGGGTTTGGTTCAACAAAGAACACATCTTGAGGATTCTATGGTAGATAAGACCATGGTGTACATTAGTGAATATCTTCCAAAGTTTGCACAAAATATCCATGTAGGTTACATTTGGGATCCCAATTCTATTAAAAAATTTGTAGGGGAGTACCTGATGGAGAAAGGTAGATTTAGGAGAGTGAGAGGTAATTATAAGATATTACTATAGTTAATTAATTCTTATCCATCATCAATATAAGTTATTTCTAACTAGTCTAGTTATTTTCTTTATAATTTATCCCAAGTGGGATATACTACATTTGTATATTGCAAAAAATCTTTGATTGGATGATAGTAAGGATTCAATAGTCTCAAGAAAATGGTCACTCATTAACATGGGAGGGTATTGCATCATTGGTTAAATAATCTTATCATAATGGAGATTCCAATGTTACACCAATGATACTTGATCTAACATATGGATTAAGAGATAGAAAGGTACACAATATTAATAATCATGACTCATACATTTAATATCAACTCATAGATTGATGAAAAAAATATTGACATGTTTGAATAATTTTAGATCATAAACTACAAAGCTATGTACTACCATGGTCATAAATCTCACATAAAAAACTTAGCCAAAATGAAGAAAACTTGTGATTCTTGGATAAATGTAGTCTTCCAGGTCATCAATATTTTGTCTAAAAAAGGCATACATCCTTAACAATCTAAAAATTGATACTATGGTATTTCAGATGATATACTTGAGTGAAGCTTTAAATCATTCAAATTAGTTCTATTTTTCTTCAAGTGGTACAGGCTACAAATGAATCAAAATGATCCTGATAGGACTATTCTTGAACATGATAGTGGATTTACAATGATTAACACAAGGTCATTTGAGCTAGTTAGAGATGAGCCCTATGTTATTCCAACTCAATGTGAGCAAGTGTTTTACTTTGGCATTCCACATAAACTACGTTGGTCATTTTTTGTTAGACATGATCCAAGATGAAGGTCGATAATGTAGAATATGATGGAAGAAGAAGATACTGAAGAATTAGAAGATGAAGTAAATGATGATCATGAATGAATATTACACAATGATGAGGAAGAATAAGATGATGATTCTGGTGATGCAGACAATGATGATGATCATGATCATGTTGATGAAGATGGTAATGATCAAAATGATGATGGTCATGAAAATGGCAATGAAGATGATGATGATGGAAATAGAGATGGTGGTGGTGACGATGATGATCAAAGTGAAAATTATGATGATGGTGATGATGATGACATGGATGAAGATGATGATCAATGACATGATCAATGAAATGTCTATCGACATATGATCAATATCATGTATGATGGGGTCATGATTTATTTATAGAAATTTGTTTGACTTGTATGTTTTTATAATAAAGTTATTATGTGTTAAACTCTACTGTCATGGAGTATATACAATGATATTGCATAGCTACCACATATAAGGTAGATTTAAGGAATTAAAAAATATACAATGATTTCAATGAATGCATCATGTAATTTTTTTCTTCTACATAATTTGCAGTATATTGATGGAAGGCCAAAAGCAATAGGGAATATTAAAAGATTTACAAATAGTTATCAACATATGTCAACTAATAAGTGACCAAATTGTATATTTGAGACACATGAGGGAAATCATGTTTTTTTATGTGTGATAAAATCAATAAGTGTAGGGGAAGAACTTCTGATAGATTACAATTTGAATCGTGTAGATACAAAAAAAATCCCTATCATGGGACTGGTAAGTATAACATTTAAACCAATTGTTTCCAATTAATATTGACTCTAATATACAATGTACTATTTTATCAAAATATTTTTTCATAAGTTTATTACTTTCATTTCACTATCGATTGCTAAGAATTACTAATCTTTTTCACAAGGTGACATGGATACACCACAAGGCATAGGTAGGGATGTACCAACTCAGACACCTTCTTTAGTGAAGGTAAGCCTTAATTATTGTAATTGTATAAATTATATAGAAACAAATATCATATTATTATGTTCTTTTCTTTATGGCTTTGGAGTTATTTTGATGGAATTTTATTGATATTGATGTCACAACTTGATACTTATTGATAGGGAAAACAAAAAATGACAACAGGTCAAATGCAATCTAAAATATGAGCATCATTTTTAGATTACATCACCCATATTACTGACCCCATATTCATGGCCCACCAACTCATACAAAGATAAACTAATGAAATTCTTAACATTATCCTTAAGAGAAACCTAACCAAGGAGATAGAGGGAATGAAAGAAGAATTAATACACAGAGTCAATTCTTTGAAGGTAAACAATAATTAATCTTAAGTAATAATTGATGTTTATATTTTATTTTATCTTATGGATCATGATCTAAAAAATTATGTGTTCTTCTACAAGATTTTGTGACACTTGAAAGACCACATGGTTAACATGGTGAGGGTTGTAACACACAACCTTCATGTAAGTAACACTTTCTCTTTACAAAATTACTAAAAATTATAGTATTATTACATCATTGATTTTATGTAATGCAGATTCAAACATGATTGAGTACTATTACATACTTGAGTCTCTGTTTGAACTAGTTAGATATATGTCAATTCGGTATATATATATATATATATATATATATAAAACATTATTGAAAATTATAGTATAATTACACATTCTCTTTAATTAATACTTTCTCATATTCTTATGAAAAGAAGAATGCAATAGTTGTACACATTGTGAAACAATATGAGCAATAATAGAAGATTGTGGCCCTACTAGTGCAACATTGTTTATTTTCATCAATATTATAACACTTTATTTTTATTTTTAGATGCTTCTAGCTAGTATCTCATTTGATATTTATCCATTGCAAATGTCTTTGCTAATAATGCATTCTTCAACTCATGATTAAATGAAAATACCTCATTTGGTCATCACTTTGATATTGTCAAGTGCATTATTGGCAACAAGGAGCTTGCAAACATCTTCAACTATGCCAAGTACAACCGGTAAAACCTTATTTTGCTATATTTTGTAATGTGATAATCATGCATTTTTCTTTGTTGGGTTGATTTTATACTCATGGAACTATTTTGTGCACTAATAGATAGACCTATATTGATATAACAACAGAGAACAATACTATTGAAATTGAACCATTTCCTAGAGTAGCTCATGTGACTAGTACTAGTTCATTTGTGAGAACATTATTGATGAACAAGAAAACTACATTTTTTGTCAAAATTATGAAAGCTTCAAAGTGCTTTAAAATTTTTATTATTTATAGTGCAATTATAGTTTATTTGTACATAACTTGTTTTGGACTGATAATGCCATGATGTTTTTGTAGGAAATGATGCATTATTTGATCATTTTTTCAAATGACATTGAAGCTATTTCAACCCACCATATGTAAAAGGTATGTAGTTTCATTTCATTGGTATAATATTTTTCTCTTTTTCCATTTATTGTACTATATTAAAGTTAGTAATCTAACAATTTTATTTTCAAAAAATGGTGGCATGAGTAGGATCCTGAATTAAAAAAATCAGCTCATTGCATCTTTTGAGGACCTTTTTGGAAAAAATATATTTTTGGCATTGCCCTACTTCTCAAAAGAGCATCCAAACATATAAGGACTATGAGGGACCAATGTAGAAGGGGTCTAAAGGATAACCCAAAGTATGATTATCCTCCAATGATTGCATTGATGGAGTGGAATGAAATAATAGAAGATGCAAAAGAGAAAAGGTTATGTGGTAAAACAAATGAACTAGAAAAGGAAAAAAGAAGGTATGCCATGATAGTATTAAGAGAATATAATCATGTACTAATTAGTGACCTTTGTGAATGTATAATCTATTATTTTTCAAACTATTCATAGACTACAAGACACATCAGAGGCTATAGAAGCAAGACTAGAAAGGTTGGCCAACACAAACATGGCTTTGGTGGTTATATCAATCTTCAGTCTCGACATGTAAGTAGCAACAATGGAATTTTATATAATTTTTTTATATATTATTGCAAACAATTTTTTTTAATCAAATAATAAATACAAAACTGATGATATTAAGAAAAAAATATAGGGAACATAATTCAATGTAGAGCCCATAGATGAAGATAAAAAAGTTGCCTTCAGGGAAGGCTATAAAGTCATGGCTACACACCTACATCAAGAATCTGAAAGCCATACCCAAGAATTTGGTGCACCAAATGAAACACAAGTAAATTGATCAAATGAAAAGTAAATAAAATTGAATAGTTGAGAAATTTCTTTTTTGGTGTTAGTTTCCAACATAAATTTACTACATAACAATGCACATAACATTTCACTACAACCTTCATACCCTATCATAGAACCTGGGCATGATGAAGACCATGATGTGCATCATAGTGGTGGAGGTATTAATTTTCTATTTGAAATTAATTACGCAATTATGAATACAATTTAACATCTTCAATTACAATTTAAGTGTAACTTTTTTTGAATATTTTAGAGCATGTTGAACATCATGGTGAAGGAGTGGAGCATGTTCCAAGTGTTCAGCATGTTGAGGTCACAATGGATCAAAATGTTATTGTACATGATGTGGCATTGTCAGGTAAGAAAAATGCATGTTATTTTGTACTAGTTAATTAAATGCTTGTAACAGCCAAAAAAAGAAATAGAGTATTCCAATTTAACCCATTTACTTGTTATTGCAATAGAGGCCCCTTTAGTGCGACAACCTCCTACCCCTCAAAATAAGATGAGGCATGATAATTCGACATTATATATGCCACAAGAGGAGGAGAATGAGGAAGACATTATTCTCCTATCTGCCTTTACCTTAAGAGAGCTAAGAAAAACAAAAAGAAGAACTATTTCTTTGATAAACCTTGTTTGATAAACTTTCTTGGATAATGAAAGAACATTACTTTAAGTAATTATCTATAAATGTTACGTATTAATGTTGATTTTTTTATGTCATGTTAATGACTATTTTTATGTGTTAGTGAAGTCTTGGTTAGTATTGTGTATTAATGAATTTTATATCATATTAATGAATGTTATGTGATTATATTGATTGAATGTTATAGTTCATAAATGGATGGATGAATGAATGAAGTATGTAATTAGATAATAATGGGGAGTTTAGATTGATATTAGTGGGAGGGGGAGGGGGGGTTGAAACTTGATGAGCTTCCACCTTCATGTGGTTGGCCTTGTTAAGCAGAGAATATTAAAGTATTCTTGAAACCAAGTAAAGCTCAAACTAACATACCTTCATTAATTAATCAATTTCATTCAATACCTTTATCACTTGCCTCATTTTGGGTCTTATAGATGGATCTAGGGTTGACTCCAAAAAAATAGTTTTACATGTAGGATTTGGTTGTTGACAGTAATCAAATGACAATAATGGTGAGTAGATCAATATGAATTTTACTTACTTTGATTATATTCATTAGGGTTTCATTTTATTTATAGTTGGTGAAAATACAAGATCCACATAAAAATGTACAAATATATTTACTATTCAACCACTACATTAAATTTTGATGAGAAGATCAGTATGAATTTTACTTTATTTGATTATTTCATTTTATTTATAGTTGGTGTGAATACAAGATCCACATAAAATAAGTACAAATATAGTAATTTTGTTCTTTCTTTGTAATAGTTTTTATTGTTTTCTCTAAAGAAGATTTCTTAATCCTTTTCATATCCCTTAGGTAAACATCCATATCTCCCTAATAAAAAAATCTATTAGAAGAAAATAAACATTGAGAAAAGTAGGGTTGTATTGAAAAATCCATTCCATGATTTCCAATACTTAGAATGTAGGACTATAAATAGTAATAGCATAAATGAAGTACATCTAGACTTAAATTAAATTTGGAAGTTCCCCCAATAAGGGCCTATAACTAAATCATTCAATGTTCACTATATTCTTATATTTGCAAAGTTGAATACAACATATGATTGACAAAATTTGGACCGACAATGAATAGAAAAAGCACTAAATTATATAGACTTCAAAACCTCACTCCACATGCTTGAAATCCTTATATAGAGGATTACAACAAGCTTTAGATGGAAGGAAAAATGTCAAAAACTTCTGTTACATGACAAATATTCTTTGTACTTAATAAAAAATATGGATGCAATTACAAAACTAGTAGGTGGCACTCTCAAAAAGTATCCTTGCAAATCCTATTAGTATTCATGATCCTATCACTTGACTTGCCTTTCTCTTATTTCCTTTGCCTCTAACTATACTCTTGTAATTCCTAGTTGTTATCAATAGATGGTATAGCCTTTATATCAACAATAACTTCCCAGATGGCAATATCAGTATCCGTATCTGGCCATGTGGCATCCCTAATTGCATCCAAGTCTTTAAGGTATTTATCCGATTTAGTATTAGTTATTTCTTTCAATTCTAAATAGAAATTCAATTATGTCACAGACAACTGTTACATATATGTCATTATTGCAATAAGACAAAAACCATGGATGTCTCAAAATATCCTCAAAAGAGGAAGACCACTCCTTTCATTCCTTTATAACACCATAAGCATCTAGAATAGTAGGAATAAAATTTGGAATCCCCATGGAAATTTTATTCATCTTACCTTCTATTAATTGTATTTTTCCTTAGAAAAACCCATTCAATTCTTTCATCTTGTTAATCATCTTTCTTGCATTAATAATTACTACCTTGGGTAATTCCTTTTTTTGGGGTAACAAGGAAACCAAGCTATTAAATAATATTCTATATGACCTGCATGTTGTGAATAAAGGGGATAGAAGGGATAATGCTTTAGGGCATTGGAATTTAGCTCCTTGTAGAGAAATGTGTCTACTATGCATATTTTGTGATACAATTTGTAGGGTGCCTATCTTGTGCATCATCAAGCTCTTAAATGTTTTTATATCCACCTCCTTGACATCATCCCATTCATATATATTCATCTATTTACTCTCTCCTACATTTGTTACATTAGCTTTTGTCTAGGCTTCATGGTCTCTCACCTCTATGATGGACCTTGTAACAGTTCTAAGGTTTCTTGTCCCTTCTTCTAAGGCAACCACCCTCTATTCTAGGACATAAGTGCTCTTTATTGCTTCCTAATACTTCTTCCTAACATCAATGGATATGTTGTATTTTTGATACAATTATTCTTCTAGCATATCCATTTTTCTCTTCCCCATCAATGATATTATGTTGTATAGATTATGGATGTGATCATTGGATATAGTAGTGACATTCCAAAATATTACATTGCATTGTGGGAATCCTTTATCTCCATGAGGGTTGGCTTATTTTCCTTAGGAGCCATGATCTAGAAAACCATTGTCTTACTATTATTGTGTAATCTAAACCCCTGTAACTCACCAACAATATCAGTCTCTTCAAATGAGACTGACCTATCTTGTCTTCTGATCTGGTCTAGCATGAAAGATTAACTTAGCTCCCATCTTGGAAAGAGAAGCATCCCACTTCTTGTTACAAGCTCTTTGGCTTCTTCTACTATGAGGACCTCACTGCTAGGATCATATTCTTACAACCTTTGTATCATCTTTATAGTCTTCTTAGGGGAATCTCCTAGTTGCAATTGTAAGATAAACTCACTTTGCTTTACCTTGTATAAGAATTTCTTGAATTCATCTAGCTTGATTCGTCATCTTGTATGAACTCTTGAGCTTGAATGATTTTATCATCTAGCATTTGATTCTACAATTCAGTTTTATTGGGGATCTTCTCATTCTCCATTGCTTTTTTTAGCAAGAAATTGTCTTATGGTGTCAAAAAAAATTGATCTTGTAGGAAAAATTTGAAGTTCCTTTCCTCTAACCTTGTTAGGGATCTCAATCATTTTTTGTTTCTTCCTCCCTTGTGCCCATGAGAAACTTTTTGGCTGATCATCATCAACCTCAATGGTTATGACATCCTCTTATTGAGGCGATTGAGGCTCTACCCTATATCTAATTTCACTAGGGACCTATGCCATTATTTGATAAAAATTGTCAAGGTACCTATTATATCTATCTAGGTATGTTTCCTCAAGGTAGAAACTTTGAAATGATGGATTAGATGCCTTTATGAATTCTTCAATTTTTATTAGATTACTCCATCTTTGGTTTCTACCCCTACTAACCTCTATTTCTAAATAGTTCATTATGCAATCCTCTTCCCAATTTAGTTTGTTGCTAGGGAGGGTTGAGGGAAGCTTTAAATCTCTCATGCACTAATCTATCTCATGTACTTTATCATCTATTTAAGAGCATGCCTTACCAAATGATTTGGATCATAGGTCCTAGCAAGGGTTGAGGGAAGCTTGAAATCTCTCATGCACTAATCTATCTCTTCTATAACAACTTTTCCTATTACAAATCCACCTACCTTTGTATTCCTTAATACAAAAGAGCTTTTCTTAATAGTAGGACCTAAATATTCTTTATTCATCATCAACAATTGCCAAAAGAATTGTAACTGGCCTAACCTTTCAAGGATATATTTTGGTAATACATGAGCAGGCTATGGACACCCAAAAACCCTTATAATTGAATTTTTTTTAAAGAGAAACAAACTACCCCAATCATGACTTAGTACCCTATCCCCATTTGGGAAAGAAGATGGTCTTATTAGCACCCTTAACCCTCTATGTACTCTTTTGGTAATATGTACTAACATATTTGTAATAACAAAAACAAAATCTTTATAAAACTCAATAGCACTAGCATATGGATAAAACACTTTTCCAAAAGTGAGTCCACATCTACATAAGAAAGTTTTGTTCATTCTCTTTGGTGGTTTCAATGAAGTCCAAACTGATATGCCCTATGTTCTTGTACATAATGATGTGTATCAACAATGATTAATAGAAGAATATAAAGTTCCCAAGTTCTCCATTCTAAGCCAAAACAATTTCATCATGCATCCTATTGATGATATACTCCACAAAATGTTGGAAATATGAATGGGAAATGTATACTTTTGAGGTAGGGGTGAATCAAAAGTACTATTCTCTAACCAATAAAAATTTTAACTTTAAAACAATGCATGCATAAACATATTGAAATAACATGTAAAGTAAATTCATCCACATAAACACTTGACACCATATATGATTACCCATAAACCCTCCAATGAGAAGGTAAAACTGGGGTGGGGATGACACCCACAATTCTTCACTACTGTAACAATAAATTTTACCTATTAAGGTTACATAAGTTGACCATTCTCATGATCTACCCTGTGAAAGGCCTACCCTATCAAAGGCTTACAAGGGATTGTTAGATCCTATCCTGTTAAAGGATTTTAACACCCTGTTAAAAGTGTGCCTGGCTAAAGGACTTTAGAAAGCTCACTTTTAATATCAACATATTAAAGGATTTCACAATGACTATTAAGTCAACCTTAATACAAAGGATTTCATCCTACTGATATAATTGTTAGAAAGTATAGTAGAATGTTTGATCTGATACACTTACAATCTAGTATTGTTGATTTCAGATATTAGTTCAGTCCATCTTGATCCTTTCAAATCTAATATGAAATTTTTGTATCCTCAATCCTCTATTTTGATAACTAATTCTATAATTTTTTCCTTCTTCTAAGTCACCTTGAATGTATACTAATCAATTCAACCCTTTCACTTACTTTAAATTTTTTCTAGTATCACCTCTTTGCATGCATTCTCTAATGCTCTCTCTCACATACTAAATTATGGGGCTTCATCTCCTTTTAAAAATATTTTGGTGGCTTAGGGTTAGGTATGAATCTACAATTGAGATTAATCCATATTTCTCACTCAATTCCTTTCATTTTTTTGATTGGTTGCATGTTGATCACATAGGGAATCTAAATAGATTCAACCTTATCTTCAAAGCTTTGAGATCTATCCATATGTTGGCTTAAAAATTGTTTACATAGTTGTTTGTGCTATCACAAACAACTAGATCAATTAAGTGTTACTCTACAGTTGTTAGTACTAATGCTTAGTACATACTATAATTTTGTCTTGCTCGACAATTGAAATTACTCGACATCTATTATTCACTTAACACTTTAACTTCTTAGCATCTATTGTTCACTCGACACTTGATTCACTTGGCACATGAGTGACTTGACACTCATTACAACTTGGCATCTATACATATTATACTCAACATATGTTACTAGCTCGGCATGAACTTAGTAAATTTCTTAATTGTGTTGACACTCAATTGTGAAAACCAATTTGAGATCAACAATCTCCCCCTTTGAAATGAGTGGAAAAAACACTTAACTATACATGATGAATCTAACTCCTCGAGTATACTATATATCTAGTTTGACATATATACAAAACTTCAAAATTGTTAAAATTTTGTAATGGACCATATACCTCAAAATTTTGTGACTCCCCCTGAGTTTGTCTTTTCTATATCCAAAATCTCTCAGAGTAGATCTGACTCTTGCTATTACTCTTTGTCTTCATTTTGATACTCTTTATTTGATATATTCTGATATGCCTAGTTTTTGTTTTCCTGCTATTTACTCCCCATTTCTTCTCTCTATTTATCTTATCTCCCCTTTCTTTATCTCCCCCTTGCATATATCTCCCCCTTTAATATTTGTCCCCCTTTTTGACACTTATGTCAAAGGGTCTATACACTAAGTGTGTATTTTTCCAAAAATTCTTATTCACTTCCATCACAATCTTGAGAGAAACATCCTAGTTGTCTATTGCAACTTCTAATGATTTAATTTTAATGGTTTTCTCTACTAGAAGGTAAACTAAGCCATCTAAAGTTGAAATATTAGGATCTTTCTTGAGTACCATGTCAACATAGGCTGCTTCCTTTTGTAGTATTTCCATGTAAGGGGTCAAGGAAGCTTGAATCTAGATTAGCTTGGCTCTTGTATTAGCCTCTTTTGCTATTAATACAATTAGTTCCTTCTATGTGTGAAGTGTGTAATGAAATTGCTTCTCACTTTGAGCTAGGTTTTGTGGTAATTGCATACCAGATATTTTCAGATTTCTTTCCAAACTCATAATCCTCTAGCTCATTTCTTGGGTGAAGAGTGTGGGGTCACACAATTTGGTGTACAATGATAATATATTCTCAAGTACCTTCTTTACTTTTACTATATTTGTAGCAAATTAAACTTGGAACAGTTTTGTTCCACTAGATATCTTCTCATTTATCTTTCCTTGAAATTTATTTTTAGACCATTCCACAAGTTTTATATTAGTTTCCTAGTCTTCATTTGTCACCTATTCAACAATTTTTGACAATTGTTCCAATATAGGCTTGGTTTCATTAGGTGTTCACAAGTTGAATGCATCTAAAATGATGTTTTTTATCTCACGTAGTGCTTGCTTTTGCTTATACTCCTTTCTAAGTATCTCTTGGTTCTTCTTCCTTTCCAATGCCTCTTGCGTCTCATTAATATGTTCAAGGTTCATGGTTGCATAGTCATACTTTGGTATAACAATTTCCTCATCTAATGTTGGGTCTCCATAGTGAAGTATTGTTGCAACCTTTGTTGAGCTCAAGCCTACAACTAAAATTTGAATTGGCATTGCATCAGTGCTTGGCTTCTAAAGGACTTTGGTAGGAGTGCTAGTTGTTGGTAAATTAACCAATGTTTGAATGGCTTCCTGCTCCTTTTCCCTTAGAATGTCCTTGTCTTCTTTTGATCCTCCTTGATCAATCATAATTATCTATGGTGTACCTTATGTGTGTGCAATAGGTATAGATACCTTTGCCTATCCTACTTGTTCCTTCTCTACAATCTTAGTCTGTTGTTCAATTATGACAACTTTCACGTTGGTATCAACCTTTGCTGATGTATCTTGTGATGTTTTCACTTGAGGTTGACCACTAGTAGTTGTAGGGATGGAATAAGGTGGTTCTTGTGTATACACCTTATCCCTAGTTAT
The DNA here is from genome assembly GCA_028749045.1 of Cupressus sempervirens. Taxonomy (NCBI): domain Eukaryota; kingdom Viridiplantae; phylum Streptophyta; class Pinopsida; order Cupressales; family Cupressaceae; genus Cupressus; species Cupressus sempervirens. The sequence continues at coordinate 239,521,636 of CM053786.1, read as the reverse complement.
GTCAGCTACTTCTTTCTATAACCCATCCACACTAATGTTAGTGGATTGATGTTCTGAGTTGAGCTATCAGGAACATCTTTTACTTTTGCTATGACTGTAGGTGTGTTCATGTCATGTGGAGGGCTTAATGGTGGCAGTTATGTGTCTTGCACACCTGATCTATTTGTTGCTCCTCACTTGTTTTTATTTCATTATTTTTCTATGGTGCCTCCTCCACTATGTTACCTTCCTTTTCTTTCTTAGCTTCTCCTTCCTTGTCATTCTCCTTATCTTCTCTATTTTTTCTTCCCCCAAAGGGATCTTCCTCTCCTTCCTTAATGTTAGTTAGCCCATATATCAGCCTCCACATGCAAGTGGACTTCTTTACAACATCTTCAATCTTGTTTTGAAGTGTGCTGAATGCCCTATACTTGGGTACAAACTTGCTACCATGTTTCTTGTTTGCCTTTGTTATCTACCCTTTTGATAATTTTAGCATCACTTGTTCCAATGTAGACTCTCTTATTTCCTTCTCCATGTTTAGGCAATAATATCATTTATTCTCAACAATTGAATATAAATCTTTGGGCATAGTAGTGTCAAATTCAAGTGGGGTATTCTTGAATTTTTCCATCATGGCATACATTGATTCATCAACCTTATTTTGATCTTCTCTGATCATTTTATTAAAATCAATATTTTTAAAGCTAGTTAAGAATGCATTATCCTTAATGTTATCACAAATGTTTTCAATATTAGACTTGGGAGCATGACTCACCACTCTAAACTGGCTTGTGTCTTCTTACTCAATCCTTTCATCATTAGATTTAGATTGTACAACATATTTTCTTATTTTCTTCTACATAGGACCTTTTTGTTTAGTAGTCATCTTCTTTTCTTTTATTTTCTCCTAGCCTTTTGAGTGGTGGCCCTTGTGGTTGCTCTTGTGCCTAGAGCAGTAGGATTTTTAGGGCTTAGTTTTGCAATTTTCTTACCCTTTGGCTGAGCTAAAAGTTATGTCTTAGCCTTTCTCTTCTTTAATTCTTGTTTTTCTTTTGCTTCCTCAGCTTGTTCCTCCTTGACACCTTCTTCTTCTTCATCTTCACCCAAGCCTTGGGTTAGGGAAAGAGGTTCTTGGCCCTATTCTTGTTCTTTGGCTTCATCACCATCATCATCATCATCATCATCATCAACTCCTTCACCAAATTTAGCTTTAACCTTCTTTACCATTTTATCCTTCTTCTTCAGAGTTGAGATAGTTTTCAATTCCATCTCAACCTTAGATTTGACAACATCATAATTTCCAAAGATTTTTGCTGACTTGTCAACTTCTTCTACAAGTAATGCAGTGATGGTAGTTGATGCTTCATCTATATTAATTTCATAACCAGAAGGCCTTATCCATCTCAGTTTGGGTATTGTAGCCTAGATAAAGGTGTAATCAATATCTACCAAGAAACACATGTCATTGTAATACTTCTCTACCAAGGAAACTTAAATTCTCAGCCTCTGTTTCATGGATTACTTGAAATCCTCAAAATAACTAGTCATCGCTGACACAAAATTATCTCCCATTTGTTCAATGTACTCATTTATTTGTGTAGCTACAAACCTATTGGTCTTCCATCCTACCTCATGAAAAGAGGGAAACTCATTTTTTACATAAAATAATATGCATATCAATATGGAATTGAATTTACATTAAGCACTTTTAGATCTCCTTATTGCTCCTAAGTTCTTCATTATTTGTTGCAACTGTAGCTCTTCTAAATCATAAGTATGATGTTTCTTCACAATCTTGTATCCTACATCAACTTCTATGCATGGCACACTATTTAGTCAACTTGACTAATAGAATTTGTGAGATATGACCCTCATTGCAAATTCAAGAAGTGGATCCTTGATAGTATCAATTATCATTCCTCTCTTGTTCCACTTTGTCCCTGTATTTTTCTCAATTGCTTCTCTAAAGTCACTCCTTAGGGTCTTGGGCCATTCTAGGGTTGGATATCCTATAACCCTATGCACAATCCTCCTTGACAATTTGATAGGTCCTCCTTCTAGCCATAGGAATCCATCATGGATTTTGCTCAAGATAATTCTTATCCATTTAATCTTGAAGATAATGGGGATATCTAGGGCATAGGTTAAGCCCTTCCTTTCTATGATTTGGAATTCTTCTTTCAACACTGCATTTTCACATAATTTTTCATATTCCTAATGAATTTCCATGTCTCTTATTCCTCCAACCTTGCAATTATAACACTTCTAACATCCTAAACCATTACGACCTTAGGTGGAATGATAGATAATGCACCTATTGGGTCATTTTTATATGCAACCTCTAGAATAGCCCTAAAGTCTAGTTTCTTTACCTCATTAATAACCAAGTAAACTTCAAATGGTTCATTATCCTTAGGATTTCTAGATCTAGAGGCCATTTTGCAAACTTGGGTTTCAATAAATATTAAACTGTGTAACTACGTAACTTGGTACGTGAAGAATACCTTTAAATTGATGGAATGATGCTTGATCTTTTCTCTAATCACTCTTTCTCTATGTTTTAAATGACAAAAAATGAGCAAAAATTTGTCGTATACCCTTTCAAAACATTACATTTAATGCATGGTGCATGTACAGCTTTAAACTTGGCTTCTATGCAATTTCTATTTTAGTCAACATCCATTGGTTTTCCTATCACTTGGCAACTTTGGATGATTCTCCTTCTTTAGTGGTTGTGTAGTCCAATCCTAATGTGTCTTTACTAGATCTAGGGGATTTTAGTAGTTACTCAAAGTACTTGATGGCTTCAATTGGCTTGTTGAAACTTTCAAAAAATTCCTTATCTCTTTTTAGGTCATTCTACAATTGTTCATTCTGCAACTTCAATGTAGTTATCTCAATGTCGTTGACATTCAACTCATAATGGGGATTCATCATTTGACTTAGGGTGTCCAATTGCATGTTTGAGATCCTAGATAGCTCTGCTAATTTTTCTTCCAATCTATTTGCCAAAATTCTTTTATATTCTTCAGTCATAGCCTTGTCTTCTATAGTTTTCTTCTTTTGCTTAGTCACCTCACATAGCAATATTGCTAGTGATTCTTGTTCTAAGTTTAGATTTTTAATCTCCTCAACTTGTGCTCTATTCTTGTTCATGAGATCTACAATTATTGCATCAAATTAATAGGAGTTACCATCTACAAATAACATTGTGGTGTCAATCTCTTTGTATAGTGTGTCATTTTTAGCCATAGCAATCTCTATCCTTCTCTTTAGGGAAATTCTCAAGCCATCTCTAGCTTCATTTAGTTGTTGCTGTAAGAGATGTATGTCAATCTCCTATTTTTCAATGCTCTTTCCCAACTTGTAAACCTCCATCTCAAGATATTTTCTCCAAGTTGTAAGGCTTCTCCTAATGAGAACTAGGCTCTGATACCAATTGTTGGAAATACAAATGGGAAATGTATACTTCTTTGTGTGTGGGGGGGGGGGGGTTGAATCAGAATTACTAATCTCTAACCAATAAAACTTTTAACTTTAAAAAAATGCATGCATAAAAATATTGAAATAACATGTAAAGTAAATGCATCCACATCGACACTTGACACCATATATGATTACCCAAAAAACCTCTAATGAGAAGGTAAAACTGGGGTGGGGATGACACCCACAATTCTTCACTACTGCAACAATAAAGTTCACCTATTAAGGTTACATAATTTAACCATTCTCATGATTTTCCCTATTAAAAGCTTACAAAGGATTGTTAGATCCTACCCTGTTAAAGGATTTTAACACCCTATTAAAGTGTGCTTGGGTAAAGGACTTTAGAATACTCACTTGGAATGTCATTAAAGGATTTCATAATGACTATTAAGTCAAGCTTAATACAAAGGATTTCATCCTACTAATACAGTTGTTAGAAAGTATAGTACAATGTTTGATCTGATAAACTTATAATCTAGCATTGCTGATTTTAGATCTTAGTTTAGTCCATCTTGATCCTTTCAAATCTGATATGAAATTGCTATATCCTTGATCCTTTGTTCCGATAACTGATTCTACAATTTTGTCCTTCTTCTAAGTCCCCTTGAATGTATATTGATCAATTCACCCCTTTCACTTCCTTCAAATTTTTGCTAGCATCACCTCCTTGCATGCATTCTCTAATGCTCTCTCACATACTAAATTATGGGGCTTCATCTCCTTTTAAAAAGACTTTGGTAGCTTAGGGTTTCGTATGAATCTATGATTGAGATTTATCCATTTTTCTTCCTCAATTCCTTTCATTTTTCTAATTGGTTACATGTTGATCGCATAGAGAATCCAAATAGATTCAATCTTATCTTCAAAGCTTTGAGATCTATGCATATGTCAGCTCAAAAATGGTTTACATAGTTGTTTGTGCCATCACAAACAACTAGATCAATTCTATGTTACTCAACACTTGTTAATACTGATGCTTGACACATACTATAATTCTATCTTGCTCGACACTTGAACTTACTTAGCATCTACTGTTCACTTGGCACTTGAACTGCTTGGCATCTCTTGTTCACTTAGCACTTGATTCACTTAGCACATGACTAACCCAACACTCATTGTAACTCGGCATCTATAAATATTATACTCAGCATATGTTACTAGCTTGGCATGAAATTAGTAAATTTATTAAGTGTGTTGACACTTAATTGTTAAAACCAATCTGAGATCAACAAAAAATCATACCCAACATTATTATTCGGATCCTAAATATCCAAAAAAATGATATATATGTAGCCTAGGTCATTATTTTTGCCATTAATTCGTATCACCTTGTGTATCCAAAAAATGGTGTACTTGAAATATTTGGAGAAAAAATCAAGTGGCATCAAGTCTCCTACCTTCCTTGGCATCTCACCCTTCTCTAGCTTTGATTTGGGATTGTGCATCTTCATGACTCTTCCAGTAAAGAAAGTCTTAGAAATTTTGGAAGTTTCATTCATCTTTTCCTTTTCAATTTCCTTTGTCATAGGTCCTCCTAGGTCAAAGACCTAAATAAAAGTCTCCCCATACAATTTGTATAGGATACTCATATCATTCCTATAGAAAGCTTTAGTTTTTGGATTGTAGGATTTGGTCAATGCCTCTAATAGATCAACATCCACTATTACTTTTGGCATTATCAAATTTTCCATATTCCTAATCCATCAATCAAAAATTTGTGACTTTTCAAACCTATTTTGATAGAAATACTAGAAAATATCATATCCATTTGTATTAGGCACAATGACATCTCTGCAAAAAGGGTATGCATCTTTGAAAACATGTGCATTCAAGGTTTGAACATTAGAAGACTTGAGAAGGAAATATACCCACTCCTCTACATATAGGGTTGCCAACTTTGGTTTTGCTTGTTGAGTCACTTGAGAAGACTCTTCCACATCAATTTGAGCTATTATCTTGCCTTCTTCTTGTGCTATGATTCTGTAATCAAATTCTTACAAAAAAATTCTATAAATATCAAACTTTTGAAAGCTCTACAAATCTCTACAAATTCTAGAAATCTATTAGTGCTCATAGTTCTATCTATAGCTTGTACAATAGAATGGAATTTAGAATAACATTAAACCAACCTATTAATAGAGAAAAAATGTAGTAGAGTGAGCATTTATGTCTATTTATGTCAACATGCATGAAAAAATCTCAATTTCTATAAAAGTTCTAGAATCCACTTGTACTACTAGCCTTTCCTAACTTTTTATGCACTTTTGAGAAGTCATCACTTTTAAGTCATAATGAGGCTCCTTAATAGTCATTTTTGTATTAAAAACCATCCTCACCATGAAAAAAACCCTTTGTTTGTCATTTTGTAGTCATTTTTTTCTTTAGGACTTAAACACCAATGACTAGATGACCATAGCTTCAAACCCTTTTCACCACTTTGCAGTCTATCTACCATTTTTAGCCATTAACTACATGATTAGATGCCTTAAAGATTTAACCTCTCTTTAACCTTAATTGTAGGGTCTCTTCATTTCATTAACATCTACACTTACTATTTGCAGCTATGTGAATACCCCTAGCAACCATGAAATCATGGCCTCACACACCTTTCTCACTTTCAAGTTTTTATTCTTTCAACTATGGGATCAAGAATTCATCAAGCCATAGCTTGGATTATCTAATAACAATTTTTATTCATGACCATGTAACCAAAGTATATCTTATGCTCTTTTAACCTAGTCACTACTTCATAGTTTATCTTTACTACTATTTCTTTAACATTGTGATTGCATGACCCTTTACATCATGGTCTGATAATGTATTGCATTTATTAACTCCATGACCATGTGTACAAGTTCCTTTTAGCTTGTTTTCCCATGTCACATCTTGTTTCAATCACTTTCCTCTTATCACTACAATAGTGCAATTGCATGCATTTTCTTCTAAGTTAACCATGTCCCTGACTTAATTCCTCTTATCTTATTTGACAATGTCACTAAGTAAACAAAAATTTCATGCACTTTTTAGTAGTGATCACCATGTCACAACTTATCATCTTTACTACATAACACAAATCAAGGCACTCTCACCTTACAAATTTCAGACAATTGGCAAAGTGAATATGAGCGCTATCACACCTTAGGGATGAAAATGAATGGTTATTTGATATTATACTTTAGAATTCATTCACTCACACTCTTTTCTTTAGATCTATCCCCTATAATAGAATTTAGAGACATAGATATTGCAGAATTTCCCCCTTTTATTAATATTCTTTGAAACTAATACATTACTAATATAAATTGTTGAAGACATAAACCATAACCAAAATGAATGAAACAGGGAAAAAAGGGAATATTATTATTATTAAAATATGCCACTACATTCAGTACATGTAAATAGACCCAAATACATGCCCTATGGGCTTACATTGGTAAGATCCTGGAGAAAAATTGTCCTCATAGTACCTTCTCTCAAACTCCACCAAGAATTGCCTTTAAAATGCCAAAAATGTTCTTAAATAAACACCAATTAGGTTTAGGGTTAGGAATACATTATAGAATATGCCATTTGGAATCCATTGCCAAAACAAAAAGTTCATGAAATCACATTAGAAGCTGGTGTAAAATGAGAAGAATCAAAAAATGATAGTCCAACTTTTGGGAGGCATATCTTTTGATCTAAGTCTCTAATTGATGAACCGTTTACATTTCTAGAAAGCTCTTAAAGTTCTCTATAGCAATATGGACCAGATTTTTTCATACCCCATTTTTTGGGCCTATATGAGGTCATTTAATACCTCAAATTTGACTTAGAAGCACTCTTAAGAGGTCTCAAGGAAACTTAAAACTACAATAACTTTCAAATCATAAAGCCTTTTGACTTAATTTTTTTTTGGAGTGTTTTAAATTACCAATATAATCATCCCTCCAACTTACACCCTCTAATTCATCATAATTATGGCTCAATTACAAAATAACCCATTTTGTACATTGACGTGTATTCCAAGGTGTTCAAAAACTCTAACCTAGAAAATCAATAGTGGAACTATGAGAGTTGGAATCTTTATTTGACCCAAATGGGTATCGAAAAATGAAAACACTTTAAACAAAAATTAATGAAGCATACTTTTGGGTGATATAGGATTACCCTTACACTACTAGATGCTCCTACATCAAACACCTAGGGTAGATTGAAAAGTGACCCTATCAATTTATAGCTAGAAAAGAAAAACCCAAATGGGCAACCTCTGTTGTGGATATCCAAGTTGAGTCTTCATTGGTTTTCCTTTCCACTTTACTAGGTATTATTCATACTACCTATTTTTGGTATTTTGGCCCACATGACTATCTAGAATGTCTTCAATCTCTTCCTTCACCTAAGTAGGAATTGGACATGGTTCTAGCATCAACCCCTCATCTACATCATCATCATGGTATTCTATTATGTCTACAATATTGAAGATAGGAGAAATTTGAATCCTACCTAGAAACTCCACCCCATATGCATTTCCTAACTCATGTTTCTTCAAAATTTTGCAAGGACCAAATTTCTTCATCTTTAGCTTGTTGTAGGTACCCACTGGAAATTGTTCCTTCCTTAAGTATACCATAACCAAATCCCCTACTTGAAACTCTTTATGTCTCCTCCTTTGATTTTCCCTAACCTTATACTATTGGTTCATCTTGGTAATATGTGCATGTACCTCCTCATGTAGATTTGTGACATGTTCAACAAATTCTTCTACCTCAACACTTGTCCTCTCCCCTTGCTCCATCTTTCTCACCTCTAGTGCAGTCCTTGGACTATTCCCATACAAAATTTGGAATGGTGATCTACTAGTACTCCTTTTTATAGAATTATTATAAAATTTTTTTACTTATGGTAGAATTTAATCCCATCCATTGGGCTTATCTCCCACTAAACACCTTAGCAAATTGCCTAGACTTCTATTCACCACTTTTGTTTGTCTATCAGTCTGTGGATGATGTGTAAAATTGAACTTCAATTCCATCCTCAACTTCTTCCACAAAGTCCTATAGAAATACCCCACAAATTTAGTATCTCTATCAAAAAAAATACTCTTTGGGAGACCATGTAGTCTCACCACTTCTTTGAAAGAAAAAAAATCTGTAATATGTACTGCATCATGAGTCTTGTGGCATAGAATAAAATATACCATCTTGGAGAACCTATCAACCACCACAAATACTGAATCATTACCCATTTGTGTCCTCATTAATCCAAGAACAAAATCCATACTTATGTCCTCCCAAGGCTTCAATGAAATAGACAATGGCTGATAAAGTCCAGTATTGTAGCTAAATCCTTTGGTTGCTTGACATACTTGACAACTCTGCACAAACTTCTTCACATCCTATGAAAATCAAGGCAAAAAATAATGTTCTCTAATAATGGCAATAGTCTTATCCCAACCAAAGTGTCTTTCCATTCCTCCATTGTGTTTCTCCCTGATCAAGTGCTCCCTCATAGAGCTCCTTGGAATACATAATTGACTACCCTTGAACAACATACCATCTTGAATCAAATAATCTAGCCACCTATCCTGACTAGAGTAACAAGTTCTTTACAAACCTTCCATGCTTCAACAAAATTAGGGTCCTCAAGGTATAGATTCTTGAGTTCATCAAACCCAACCACTTCAACCTGCATTACTATCAACAAAAAATGTCTCCTACTCAATGCATCTGCCACCCTATTAGATCTTCCACTTCTATGTTTCAACACAAATGTATATCTTTGCATGAACTCCACCCCTTTCAAATATCTTTGATTCAATTTACCTTAGCTATTTAGGTACTATAATGCATGATGATTAGTATATAAGACAAATTGTTTGGGCAATAAATAATGCCTCCATTTCTTTAAGGCTTGAACTATTGCATAGAACTCATGATCATAAACAAAATACTTCTTCTTTGCATCATTTAGTTTTTCAATAAAATAGGCAATAGGCTTACCTTCATGGATCAATATAACCCCAATAGCATTGCCACTAGCATCAAAATCCACCTAGAACACTTTATTGATATTAGAAAGTGCAAACATAGGTTGCTCTATCACCTTCTTCTTCAACAATTCAAAACTCCTTGCAGCTTCTGTAGTTCACTTGAACTCTCTTCTATCCCCCTTCATTGTCTCAGTCAAGGGTGCACATATGCCACTGAAATTTCCAATGAACCTCCCATAAAAACTAACCAAACCAAGGAATGACCTCACCTTAATAGAAAACTTTGGAGTAGGCCATTCCAAGATGGCCTTTACCTTCTCTAGATCCATTTTGAGACCCTTAGCTAATACAACATACCCCAAATAGACTAACTCCTTTTTGACAAAGCTACACTTCTTCAAATTAATCAACAATTTCTCTTCCCTTAACCTTTCAAGGATACTATTAATCTCCAATAAATGTTCATTCAAAGATTTGTTGAAAATTAAATATCATCTAGATAGACAATAACAAATTTTCCCAAGAATTTCTTTAGTACCTCATTCATAAGCTGCATGAAGGTGCTTGGCATGTGTGTCAATCTAAAGGGCATGACTAACCACTCATATAGACCATCCTTGGTCTTGAATGTAGTCTTCCACTCATCTCCCTCTCATATCTATATCTCATGATAGCCACTCTTGAGATTTATCTTTGTGAATTACTGAGCTCTACTCAAATAGTCTATAAGATCATCCATTCTTTGCAAAGGGAACTGATACTTGATGGTTATTCTATTTATAGGTAGAGAGTCTGTACACATTCTCCACTCTCCATCCTTCTTTGGTGCCAGCACTACAGGTACTGCACATGGACTCAGGCTCTCCCAAATCAAACCTTTCCTAAGTAGCTTTGAACTTTTCTGTTTAACTCCTCAATTTTAGTAGGAGTCATCCTATGACCATCCTTGTTAGGAAAAATATCTCTAGGGATTAAATCTATTTGATGACTGATTTGCCTTACTGGTGGCAACCCTTCTAGAACATTATCTAAGATGACGTTTCCATACTCACTTAATAGTCCTGAAACTTCAAGTGGAATTTCACTAATTCCTTCCTTATATTTTCTAGGAATCAAAGCATAACACATACATTGATGTTTCATGCCATTCAAAAAATTTCTTCCATCAACAAGAAATACCCTAGCACTGCTACATACCTTTTCACCTTCATTTATCAAGGGCTTTGGTTTGTGGTGAACTTCATCCTTTGTTAGAGAGTATGTATTTGCATGACCATCATGTATAGCATGCCTATCAAACTACCATGGCCTTCACAAAAATAAATGGTAGACATCCATTGGAATGATGTCACAAAGAACCTCATCATGGTAACTCCCAAGCTTGAACTTCACTAGACATTGTTCACTAACTAGAACCTTATGATCATCCTTCACCCAAGAAATTTGATAGGGTTGGGGATGTTTCTTCCTCTTGAGATTTAGCTTTGAAACCAATTCTTTGACACCAAGTTGTTAGTGGTTCTACCATCAAAAATCACATCATAATATTTATCCTTGCACTTGCACCTAGTATGAAAAAACTCGTCCTTTGTCTAGGTTCAGTCTCATTGCTTAGTAAAACCCTTTCATTTACTAGAACCTCTCCTCCTTTTGCATCCTTTGAATGTGATGACCATGCATCCTCATCCACATGAGAAATCCTTTCTTGTCCATCAACTCTCCTATCTGTTCTTCCTTGGCATTGAGGGCATTCAAAGGCACGATGACCTTCTTCATTGCAATGAAAATAGGTACCATAGAAGCCTCCTCTTCTAAAACCTTGTCCATGTCCTCTACCTCTTCCTCTCTAATCTAGAATGTTTTGATCATGGGAGTAGTTGAAACCCTCATTCCTCTGATTTTGGCTAGTACCTACATCTTCATTTTTCCTCTAGTTATCATTTCAGACTCCAAATGACTTGCCACCACCCCTTTTGCCTTGACTGCACCTTGTTTTCCTTCCATTAGACCTTTTGTTTAGCTTCTCCTCAACTTGTAGGGAAAACTAGTATGCCTCTTCAATGCTCATTCTAACCAGACTTAACTCCTCTTTAATACTAGGTTTTAACCCACTAAGGTAATGGGCAACCTTCTCCTTGTTTGCTTCTGCATGCCCTGCCCTAATAAGAACTCAATAAAATTCCTCTGTATATTCCTAGACAAATTTTCCTACTTTCTTAACCCTTACATTTTCTTGAACAAATAAACCTCATAATCAATAGGAATTAACTACTTCTTTAGTTTATCTACCATGCAATCCCATCTTGTCATTTCCTCCTTTCCTCTTCTATTTCTTTCTAGCTAAACCTCTTGCCACTAGATTTTGGCATGGCCTTTCATTTATGCCTTCATAAACTTAACACCATCTGGGTCCTTGATATCCTCATACTCAAAATATTCCTCTAGTTAATTGATCTAGTCGATCAACTTATCCAGATTTAGACTTCCCAAAAACATACCCATGTTAATTTTAGGTCTTTTTTCAAGCTTAGAAATGGCCCTAAAAATCCTCTCCTCTACCTAATTTAGGAATTCTCCATCTCCTTCCCCTTCTAGCCCAATATTTCCTTCTTCTTCATTTTCTTCCTCACTTTCATTGCCTGTGGCAACATTCATCCCTCTACGGATCTCCTCTTGCAATGCTTAGACTTGTCTCTGGAGGGCTATAACCTTAGGAGTAATAACTCTAGCCCTTCCACCATTCTCCATTCATGGAGGCATCTTCTAGTCTCAAACCCACAACCACACCTGGTGTAAACTTCCTCATAGTCGGCACTCTGTCTACACACTTAGGAAAACCTATTCTGATACCACTTGATGAAGACACAAACCACAACCAAAATGAATGTAATAGGGGAAAATGGGAATATTAATATTAGTAAAATATGACACTACATTTAGTACATGTAAATGGACCCAAATACATGGCCTATGGGCTTACAATGGTCAGATCCTAGAGGAAAATCCTTCTCACAGTATCTTCTCTCAAACTCCACCAAGAACTACCTTTGCAATGCTAGAAATGTTCTTAAATAAACTCCAATTAGGTTTAGGGTTAGGAATAAATTCTAGAATATTCCATTTGAAATCCACCACAAAAATAGAAGGTTCTAGAATTCACATTAGAAGCCGGTGTACAATTGGAAGAATGTAGAAATGATAGTCCAACTTCTAGGAGGCATAATTTTTGATCTGGGACTCCGATTGGCAAACTGTTTACATTTTTGGGAAGCTCTCAAAGCACTCTATAGCCCTTTGGACCAGCTTTTCTTGTCCCCATTTTTTGGACCTATATGAGGTCATTTAATGCCTCAAATCTAACTTAGAAGCACTCTGAGGAGGTCTCCCAGCAACTTAAAACTACAATACCTTTCAAACTGTAAAGCCTTTTGACCTAATTCTTTTTCTAGAATGTTTTAAATTAAAAATATAATCATCCCTACAACTTACACCCTCTAACTCATCATAATTATGGCTTACTTAAAAAATAACCCATTTTCTACATTGACACATATTCCAAGGTGCTCAAAAACTCTAACCTAGAAAACCAATAGTGGAGCTATGAGAATTAGAATCTTTATTTGACCCAAATGGGCATCCAAAAATGAAAGCACTTTAAATAGAAACTAACACTAAGAATATTTTTGGGTAATAGAAGATTACCCTTACACCACTAGATGCTAACTCAAGATATGATAGAATTTTCATTCAAGATCCATTTATATTCTCAAAATTACACAATTGTATTAATATTCTTTGAAACTAATATATTACTAATATAAACTTAGAAATAACTCAAGATATGATAGAATTTTCATTCAAGACCCATTTGTATTCTCAATGGTATCATCAATGGGAAAAAGTATGCACATGCTTGTCATACTTAACATTAGAGCATTGATGAACATAAATGACATCTCCCAAATGAACCCTTAGAATTAAGTATCCAAAACTATGTCTAACATAAATATGAATGTGAATTGGTTGTCTATTGCTAGAAATTTATTTTCTATTGTTTTAGCTAATTAATTAGCTATGGTTTCTAGTAGAATGTGTTTTTAATTATTTTATTACCAACAGTTCTAAAATAGAAAAATCCACATGCATATGAAGTGCACAAAACAAATAAGAAGTATCCAAGCTATAGGATTAGCCATAGAAAAGGCAATATAAAAATACATTTTTTATTAATGTTTTATAGGAAACAATAGTGTTTTGACAATACAATGACTTATAGGTACTATTTTTGCTACTTAACATGTTAATACCCTCCTTTTAATCTATTCCATTAAGGATGTGGCATTGGTGAACACAAACAATGTCTCCCAATTGAACCCTCAAAATTTAGTACCAAAACTATCTTTGATGTAAATAAGAATGTGAATTGGTTGTTTATTTGTAGAAATTTATTTTCTATTGTTTTTGCTAATTATTTAGTTATGGTTTCTAGTAGAAAATATTTTTAATTTTTTATTACCAATAGTTCTAAAATAGAAAAATCCACATGCATATGAAGTGCACAAAAACAAATAAGAAGTATCCAAGCTATAGGATTAGCCATAGGAAGGGCAATATAAAAATATATTTTTTATTAATGTTTTAAAAGCACCAATATTGTTTTGATAGTATCCAATGATTTACATGTGCTACTTTTTCTAATGAACATGTTAATATCCTCCTTTTAATCTGTTCCATTAAGGATGGGGCATTGGTGAATAGAAATGACGTCTCCCAAACAAACACTCACAATTTAGTATCCAAAACTATCTGTAATGCAAATAAGAATGTGAATTGGTTGTTTATTGCTAGAAATTTATTTTCTATTGTTTTAGCTAATTATTCAAGTATGGTTTCTAGTAGAATGTGTTTTTAGTTTTTTACTAACAATAATTCTAAAATGGAAAAATCCACATACATATGAAGTGCACAAAAACAAATAAGAAGTATCCAAGCTATAGGATTAGTCATAGGAAAGGCAATATAAAATTATATTTTTTATTAATGTTTTATAGGCAACAATATTGTTTTGATAGTACATAATGACTTACAGGTGCTACTTTTGCTAATTAACATGTTAATATCCTCCTTTTAATCTATTCCATTAAGCATGGATGAAGTAGTGTGTACATTGGAGAAAATATTTGTTGCCTTTTTTGAAGATTGTCTTAAAAATCAAGTTAATTTGAAAGGTCTAGACATTTAGCACAATGAATATTGTTTTTGATAAAGAAGATAGAGAGATGGCTTTGAACCCATAGAACCATTATAGAGAGTAATCATTTTTGGAATTTTTGTTGGTGATTATAGCCAAGTAACAAGATAAAGCATCATAAACTAGCCATGTAACATATACCTTCCATAATTTTTTATCAAAAATAGCTAATATAAACACTAACCAAATATCACTAAGATTCTTCACATAAAAAACAAAAAGAGTATTATTCAAGGAAATAATAGAGCTAAGTCTAATAATTAATATACTTAAATTGAAATCAAACTAAAAATTATGTCTCTTAATATTTAGCTCAAGGATTCTTCATTACTATCTTTGTGAGAAGATGTGTTAGGATTCTTGGGAATACCCTTCAAGGGAGAGGAGCTAATTTTTTGAATTTTCACAAAGGAACTAGTTCCGAAATCATCCTTCCTAAAGAATATACTTCTACCAAAATTAGGGCAATTTGAAAATATATGGTGGTAAATCACAAAATTAGCCCCTAGTAGAGAGAGGGGCTATCACAACTTGTACACTTAGGCATTGGGTACTGAATTCATTCTAATCTTAGGTTCTTCACAAGTCTTGTCCACTAGGGAAATACAAATCATATCCTTCTCTTTGTTTCCCTACAATACGATACTGATGAGAGATCAAAGGGCAAAGTAAAAAAAAAAACCATAAGCACCCAATCCCAAACACAAAAACTCTAACCTCACAAAAGGCAAAGAGCCAAGAAAATACCTTAATAAGAATTATATCACTACAGAACAATTGCAACTTTTCCATGGTTTTTGGGTGTAGACAAACAACCAAGTTATCATTGCTAATGGCTTCATCCACAATGAGTTGATTCACTACCTTCTTCCACTCTAAAATTTCTATGCTAAAATGTGTTTTAGTTCATTTTGTGTTACCAACAAAAATAATCCATTTTTTTTTTAGAAATCCATGGAAATACCTAACTAGGTGAAGACAAAAAATGAAAAAGATGTAGAGAATTGATCTTACCCTTCTAAGGATTCTCCCTTGTGAGCCATTGTAGTGCATTAAATTTTGATTTTTTTGAGTAGATCCAAATAGGGAAATAAATTGAAGAGCATGAACCCTACTCATTGTATTTATAGGAGAAACTAATTTTCCTAGAAGCTAAATTTGTTTATGGGACTATCAAATTAAGGGTTTTTTGGCTATTATAAATTTAGAAGAACTGGTTGTTAAACTAAATGAAAATAAACTACCTTGGCCAATAAGAAAGAGCAAGAACAAGAATAAACTAATCTTAGATAGGGAGAAAGAATAAACTGGCTCTATTTCATATGCTTGTTACTTTGGGATTGATTGAGAAAAGTTAATGCAATTTAATGCATCTTAGATAGGTTGTATGTCAATTTATTGTTTCTTTTAATTCAAGGAATTAAGTGATTGCTTCCAAAAATTGATAGGGTTTCAAAGCATATGATAGGGATCTCATAAGAATGGGGTTTAGGGTTAATAGCTGATAATTTTAACTACAAGGAAATTTTTACATTTGAAATTATATTTGTAATAAATCAAAGAAATTATAATAAAAATTTAGCAATTTTTACATTGTTCAAACCATAGCAAGTCACTCACATTAAGATTCAGCATAGATCGTCTCATGTAATTATCAATTCTATTGACAAAATATTTAAATTAAGATCCTAGTTGTAGGAAGACTTTGTATCCAATGCAAGTAAGTTAGTTTTACATTGTTCAAACAATATCAAGTCTCTCACATCAAGATTCAACATAAATTGTATCAACTTATTCCTGGCCCTTTCTTATCCCCCACCATCTTCAATTTGACTTCTATTTTGTTTTAACTAAAAATTCAAATTTCATGAACTATGACACTTGCATCTCTTATTTGTACCTCATCCTAGTCCACATCTATTTCTTCAAATTCTTCTAATAAAAACTAATTTGCTAAGGAATATTCTACAATCCACCTATTAAAAAGTGTGTCATCTAGATTGTTCTTTAAGTCTTGTCATTTCATTTTCAAGGTTAATCCTCTTTTGGACTTCCTTACTGTAGGTATCTAGGACTTGTTCATATTTCTCCTATAGCCCTTGTATAAATGTTTTCTCTTTCCTAGCAATGGCTAAGGTATGAGTGGTTGTTCTAGCATTTAATACTGCTGCCTCTTCATTTGGAGTATCCTCTACTCTTTTGACGATCAAGTTCCCCATTAATTAAAAATGATTAGTTTGAGAATAACTAGCTCTAGATCCTCTTTTCAAGGATCAAATAACCAAGGTAGCATGGTCTTCCCTATATTTAGCAGCATTAAGTGCCCTTTTCTTTTTCTCGTCAGTGCTCAACTTCTTTCCAACAATATTAAATACCATTGCATTTGCAATGTCCCAATTTGGAAGAAGTAAAACCCCAACTAATTTGATCATTCTTCTTCCCTCTTTAGGAGTCACATTATTAAATTCTTGCATCATTTCTTCTTTGATCTCATCTTGTGTGACTAAATCTTCTTTGTCTAGTTATTCATCTTTCCTTTTACAACATCTTTCCTCAAAGTTTTCAATATTTATTCTCCATGAAAACTAGTAAAAAGTCCTTGATTGTATAAAACTATCATCAGATAAGGATTCATGGCTAGCTAGTTCTATTATAGGATCTATCTCTTTTCCTTTGAAATCAACTACAATTAATTCCAAGTTGAGCATGGGAGATTCTATTGGATTTCCTTCTTCAAACTCTATAGTGGTGATGAACACTCCACCCTAAGATCTAAGTTGTTCAATTTGCTCTCCAGTGAGCTTTTCAAGTCTCCTAACCATCTGGTTAGCCCTATGACTATGTGAATAATGTTCTTTATGTGTTTCTAACTAGTTTCAATCAATCACGATTATTTTTCAGTCTTTTTTTTCTAAGACCCTGACTGTATGAACAAAATAGTTTTCCCAATCCCTATGAAGGTTCATTATACTTCTCTCATTTAGGCAACCACATGACCGAGGCTTTACTAACCATTTTTCTTAGTCATGGGCTAAAAGTTAGTTGAGTGTTTAATTGATGTGACTCAACAACTAGACAAACTTCATTGCTTTGCTAGGTCACACTATAAAATATTGTTGTCTTTTGATAAGCTTTGAATGTGTGATCAACTTGATCACTAGGTTGCACACTTAAAAGCTTTATGAGCTTAGATCAAAACTCCCAACCCTTGGACAACTTATTTCATCGATTGAATATCATGTTAATATCAATGATGGGAATATCCCCACATTCTAAAGTTGTGCAAGGTTTAAACAAAGTGGGGATATAAGGGTTTCATAGATGGATGTGCAAACCCCTTTTCCTTAGTTTTAAAGTAGTGTATATCATGCAAGTTCCTGATCATCAATCAAATGATGATCGACTATTGTCACTTCCCTAGATTCTAAAGGTGTGTAGAGTTTAATGAAAGAGGGGAAGCAAGAAGATGCCAAGTGGACAAAGTGGAACCAAATTTAGTATGTGGGCCTCCAAAGGAAAACTGTTAGAGCAAGTGATAAATTGGCATCTTCATATTAGTTGAAGTTTGTTGACTAGGATAGTGGAGTGTTAGTTTTTTAGAATCATTGATCAAATGATGATCGATTGATGTTGCTTCCCCACATTTTGAAAGTGCATACAATACAACCAAAGTGGGGAAGTGAGGTTGTAGCACATGGACTTGGTGGGGTCAGCTATGTCATGAGTTTCCAAATGACACTAAGTTTGATAATATGCCAAATATTTTGTTTTGATTCACCAAAGGTACAATGTGTAAGCAAAGGTGGATGTTGAGTTGGATCAGTGGGCTTGATGTCTTTTAAGTGAATGTAGTAATAGTTGGAATCACTCAAGATTGTCGATCAAATGATGATTGACAATTGTTGCTTCCTTAGATTTTGAAGATGATCAAACTTTAACCAAAGTGGGGAAGCAATGCATTCACACATGTACGAATTTTGAAAAATGTAATGCAACTTTTTAAAGTTTGAAAAGGAATC
Organism: Cupressus sempervirens; assembly: GCA_028749045.1. Classification (NCBI taxonomy): domain Eukaryota; kingdom Viridiplantae; phylum Streptophyta; class Pinopsida; order Cupressales; family Cupressaceae; genus Cupressus; species Cupressus sempervirens. The sequence continues at coordinate 239,502,927 of CM053786.1, read as the reverse complement.
ATTTGATTTGGCATAAATTGATCGATGGTTAGGTTTGAAGTTTTGTAGCATGACTTGAAATATGACTGTTACAACATTAATTTTGATCAACGAAAGTTAATGTGAAGCCAATTGCCATAAAATTTATGCTTCCTCTCATTATTGAGTACCAAGTAGAAAATATTTTTTAGAGTGTAGAAATATTCAAAATCTCAAATTTTGTATCCTTGAAGCCATGAATTATTATAGATGAAATTCTAAGTAGAGAAAACAAGTTTGTCTAGGTGAGTACTAAAAATATCTGATTAGTTAAGATTTGCAATTGTAATTGATATAATATAGAAAAAATGCCTCCATAAAGGGATTTTTTGAAAAGCTAGCTTACCAGTTGAGAGTTATGCATGATGATTTTATAGAACAATTACCACAATCAACTAATGAGTCTTCCAAAGGAAAGAACTAGTGCCTAAAAATCTTGGATTACTAGTTAGTGAGGGTTTCTATGACAAGGACAATTGGTTAAGAGATGCCCAAAGATGTAGTGGGGGTTTATAGCTTCCCCAAAAATGGTTTTCGGAGAGAAAAATTGATACTCCTCTAAACAATGTATGGGAGTTCGACATTGGTAAGCTACTTGTCCTAGGTATTTTCTTTGATGATAATTTATTGGCCATGATAGAAAGGAGATATGATTGAGTGTCAAGGATGGTCAAGAATCATAGTGGAGATAACCTCTTTAGGGTTTCACCAAAGTTGATTAGGGAAGTTTTTAGGTTAAACCCTAATCATGTAGTGCATGAGAAAATTAACATAGAGGATTTTCAAGTAAGATACAATGCACAAAGGGTGTACCTAAGGAGAAGGCCACTATAGGAACACTTTGTTAAAATAGGCCAATTACCATTGGTGAGTACCAATACCCTAGAGCCATCGTTAAGGAAATATTTTAATCCTAGGGATCAAGCACTATATTTTTCTCTCTTCAAAATATTTGGAATGGATGAACAGGATCACATCCAAGGATCCATTTTTTAAATCATTGCTTAGACAATACAATATGACATGATCTTAATTTTTTTATTTCACTATATATTTAGTAGAAGAAATCCATGATGGATTAATCAGCATAAAGAAGGCTAAAGTTGTAAAACCATTCTACTAGTACTCAATTTTGATGTACATATGTTTGTACAAGGGTGTTACTTTTTTCTCTAAAGAGATGAAGTTGGAGCTAGAGAAGGATGGAGAGAAATTATTAGCCTAGCTATGGAGCACTGAAAAGACTTGAGAGGTCACTGATGCCAGTTTTGTTAGATTTGACATGTATTTTGCTTCCAAGCTAAGAATTCTATTGACTGGAGATAAACATAGAATACCTGAGTCCTTGCTCAAATTGATTAAACCATAGGATCAAACCAAAGGAGTAAAGGTGAGCCATAATTGGGGAGGCACTATCCCATATTCAGTTTCTACTATGTTAAGAGTATATGGCTTGCTAGGGAAACCACATGTGTTGCCATATCAAGTACCTTTGAAGGTGGGGATTGTGAAATTCTTATGGCAAGTAGGAGGGTTAGAAGAAAAGAAACTATTTGGCAGATCTAAAGGTAATTTCTTCCCTTAGATTACTATTTTCCACAATTTTGGTTTTGTTAAGAAGATTTCGAGGCAATTAGAATTTTTTTAGACAATTACTGGATGGCCTAGTCCCATTCTCATTTTATAGATCCTAAAGGTTTCTATGATTTTTTAAGGAGAGAACAAGAGCTAAATCACATGAACGTATTGTTTATTTTCCTAAAGATATAGTTAGAAATCAATTTTAACTAGAAGAGCAAGAGGTTAGAAAAGAAAAATGGAAGGTGTACAATAGAGTGCTTGAATTTGTTAATGTCTTTGAGCCAAAGTATAATCCCCTTTCTGATAATAAATATTGGGGTGCCAAAATAGACATGCTTATGAACAATTTTTTTGGGTCTATACAAACCTTAAATGAAAAGAAAACTATTTTGACTCAAACTTATGCAGACAAGGCAATTGAGGTAGAAAATAGGTTGGCTAGTATAGTAGTCATAAACCTGGGCGAGTACACATTGTAGAAGAGAGCTAGTTATGTTGTGGCAAGAAATATTCAGCCTATGCCTCTTTATAAAATACAACCATTAGAGAGTTCACCCACTGCACCTATTGCAAAGAAGAAGTTACAATAGGGTTCCTCTTCCAAGGTTGAAAAGCATTCTCCTTCATAGACCTCTATCTAAATAGGTGATGAAGAATCCTTAAGGTAGCAATTGAAACCAATGGGAGATGAAAGTAATATTGTTATAACTACAATCTAGAGATAGAGGAAGGAGTACCTAAAGATCCTCCCATGCCATCATTAGCTCTTATTGTAGGAGATTTTCAATGTAGAGAAATTGACCTTGTGGTGGAATAGGCATCTAAGAAGTTTTTGGATGATAAAATATTTGTAAAGTTTAGAGCATTTACTCAATTTTTTGTAGGACCAATATTAGATATTTTGAGGCAAGGTGCAAGAAAATTAAAATAGAACAACTTGATAGGTAGGACTCTAAAATTGAAGAAGTGGTAAAGGCTAGCATCATAGAAGAGTTTGAGAAAATAATCCCTAAGGGAGGGAGGTAACTACTAAAGGACTTAGGGATCATCATACTTCTTGAATGGGACATTGCTAATGCAATGATCTTTGATGCAATTAGAAAGGCAAAAGGCACCTAGTTTGAAATTGAGGAGGAAGTTTTGCAAGCCTTTAAAGGGGTGAAATAGTGATGACCATAAATCCTTGGTCATATGGTCTATTTAGAAGAGAGACAAGACCAAAATTAAAGAGGTCTTAAATTCTAAGCACACATGCAATCTCATGGTTTATAGGGTAGAAGAGGTAGATAATGATAAAGTGAGTCAAATGACTAAAGAAATGGTTGATTTTGGAGTTTTGGTTGCTGCTAAAGACAATAATAAATTCTTGGAATTAAATTATAAATTTTAAAAGGTCTTGGATGCCTACAAGGAAAGAGGAAAGAAGATCAACCAACTAGAAAGTATGATTGTACAAATAGATGAACAGCTTGGGAAAACAAAAGTAGGTACACAATCTGGTTAGCTCATGATTGATTATCCTCCTCCTCCTCTAGTACCACCTATTAATACCATCCCAATTGTAGAGATTCCCAATATTCCTCAAAATCCAAAAATGTATACAAAAAAGGAGCTTGATGAGGAGAAGGCAAAAATATAGTCATTGCATGTGGAATTATGCATCAAGCATGAAGATAGAATCATAGATACAACTTTGTATCTAGTAAATAGAGTTGGTTGGAGTTCATTTTATTTAAAATTTTCAAAATAAGTAGAGATATGGAATTATTTAATGAATAAAGAGGAAACTTTAAGGCCAATTTTGGACAAATGGATTAGTAGGGATGATATCATGACAACCCTTTGATGCCATGTGATTAATTTTTCTAATGAATAAGTTGAAAGAAATTTTAACTAGGCTACCCATGTACTTAAAGGTATAGGCTAGATAAGAGAAAAGGAGGAAGGGGCTAAAGAATTGAATGGATTAATGAACATTAGACTTGATACAGTTGTAAATAATAAAAGGTATATTTTTTTTTCCAAAACTACAAAGGAAGTGGTACAAGTAGAATTTTTTTTGATTATTTTAAAGAAGTTTTTGAAAAAATAAGGATAATTGGAGGAATGTCTTGAGAAAGGAACATGAAATATTGAGTGCAAATTGGCCTAATGATACATTCTTTGACAAGTGGGTAACTGATTATGCTCCAGCATTAACCTAATTATTGGAAGAAGCAATTCAAGGATAAAACGTGGACAAGTCTATTGCTATAGAAAAGGTGAAGTTAATTGAAGCATTATTGCAAATAGATAGATTAGATGATGAACAACCAATTGCAACTATGGACATGGCAATTCAAACTGATGATATGGCAGGGTATCAACCAATTGTGATAAATATCTAGATCATTGAACTTGATACATCGAGTATAAGCCAAGTTGTTCAATAGTTGGAAGAGCAATATATGCAATAGAGCCAATCACTAGATGCAGTAGATCAACAAGCAGTTGCTACAATAGAATTGGTCCCACCATAAGAAGACTATTGATAACGATATTATGTTGTAAAGTTGCAAGTGAGCACCAAATTTTGTCTTTTTATAATAGAAACAAGTTTTGTCCTTTTTTCTTTCTTTTTTTCTAAGGACAACTATCATTTTCCCTCTATGCCAATAGCTTGTTGCATCTCACACTATATAAGTGAGTTCCCAAGGCTAGAGGAGTACTTGAAGCTTGTATAACTTTTAGTGTTTATTCTATTATCTGTAACTAGTCTAGTTTTCTTTGTGTTAATTGTATGATGTATTCAATTTTGCAAGTCTAAGAATATTTAATAACAAGTTTTTCATATCTGGTGTTGTTATTGAGTTTATACTAGTAATGTATTAGTTTCAAAGAATATTAATACAAGGAGGGATTTTTGAATATCTGTGTCTCTAAATTATGTCTCCATTTTCATATGCTTGTTACTTTAGGATTGAGTGAGAGAAGTTCATGCAATTTAATTTATCTTAGATAGGTTGTATGTCAATTTATTGTTTCTTTTAATTCAAGGAATTAAGTAATTGCTTCCATAAATAGGGTTCCAAAGCATTTGAGAGGGATATAATAAGAATAGGGTTTAGGCTTAACACTTGACAATATTAATTGCAAGGCAATTATATAGGTCAAGTATTTACTAGTGTGACTTTGTACAACAAATGGATAAGGCATTGATCATAAGTTGTGATGCAAATTGATGAAATCGTTTGGTTACACAAAGTACATATAAATCAAATCAATTTTACTTTTTTGTAATGAAGAATCAAACTATTGGTATTCACTTCTTTGTAATAATATTTCTTTGAATTATAGGTAACTATTGTAATCAAGGAGTTATTACAAACCTAAGAAGAATTGTGACCATTATCTACTATAGGGGCTAGATCTGGAGATAAGAGTATGAATGAATGAACTATGAAAAAGAATATTAGAAAATATATAGTCATTCTCATCCCTAAGGTGCACTCACCTTGGCCCTACAGAGTTTAAAGTGTAGAGAGTCCCTATGATTCTATGGAAGCTGGTCTAGATCTAAAGAGAATTTAGTTGAATATCAAAAGTTTTTAATCCTTAGACTAAGTCTTGTCTTCTCAATCCAATCTTCATTTATTGCCATGCAAACTTGATAGGGATACATAAAAACCTTACCCATTCCCTATATCTATAAGTCCTTTTCCTTTACATCAGATGAAGATTTTGAAGTTGTGATGATATGATTACCTCTTTTTTCTTTGTCACCCTAATTCATTACTTAACTATTAGAGGGGTCATGAAGGTGCAACACAATCATCTCAATAGTCAGTGAAACGTCACAGCTTAGAAGGATAGCACCTAGTTTCAATTTGTGAAGTTACAACTAACCATACATCTCATGGTCATAGGTTAAGTTTTTCCTTAGGAATACCTCAGGAGGCCCATGATTTTCACAACTGTAAGATCTTGTTAGATTAATGGATGTCATATTTTCACTTTCTAGAGATATGCAAAGTTTAGCCAATACAAGAATATGAGATTTTAACACGTGTATTAGTGGACCAAACGCATATGAGGCCCTCATCACATTGTCACAAGACTTAACAAAAAGTTAGGAATTAAAAAAATTAGGTTGGAAAAGCTTAAAAATTAAGCAAGAAAGTTCTTATGCATTCTTAAAAATGAAAACAATGTAAACCTACTTTTAGGAATCTAGGGAAAAAATTCAATAGGATAATAGAATTTTAGGGAATTCAAATGGATATGGATGACCATTGAATGCATCTTGCATCCATATTTTCTTTCATAATGACCACTATACCTTCTATCAAATCTCCTTGCAATCAACAACCTTTGAACTCACCTTCAATTCAATCTATACATATACAAAAAAGAATTTCATATAACTAGCTAAATTTTGTACCTGAATAATGAAGGGAGCCATGATAGGATTTGTTGAATTCAAAAACTATGATCTTGCAAGCCTTGTAAAGAAAGTTGCAATGCTTAGTCTTTTTTCTTAACTAGATCATGTTACTTTTCCCCTATCAAGAACTGCAACAATAACCAACCTTGATCGGGTAATTATAATTAATTTTTTTTGTTAACTGCATTTCTATACTTTAATTAATATTTTCCATTTATTTTATGGGAAGCAATAGCTAAGGATTTGAGATTATGGATTTGTAGATTCTTCCATGACTTCAAATGCTATTGATCTTTAATTACTAGTGAGCATATAATAAGTTTTGATATATATTTCTTTTGTCTTTTAGACTACATATGTCTAAGCTTATGATTGTAGTCAATATATTTTGTTTAGAAGTTAAGCTTATGTGTGCTACTTTATAGGTTAGGGAGCTAATAGGTGGGAGGAAAAGGGAGGATCAATTTTATTGGGTTGTCCTTTTTCATTCTTTGTTAAAAAAATCATTTGGAAAATACTTTTTTTTTTATATGGATAACTTTTTTTTGATGTATGGTTATAGCAATACTAAAGAGCCACCTTAAGTTAGAAATTATTAATAGTATCTTAATTTGAGATAGCTACATTTACTTGGTTATTAGAAACAATTTTCATAGTTATTTTTCAAAGGAGTATCATTTCGATAGATGTAGACTAGTTCATATTCAATTTTCAAAGCAGTATCCCTTTGATTGATGTAGACTGGTTTTAATTAATACATTCCATCAAAATGAGATTTACATTTTAAGTTGTGATGACACAAAAGATAACTAGAGAAATCCATTTTGCAACATCACAAGTGATCAAGGTTAACCTAGGGTCAAGATGGTGATGATGTAGAATGCATTATTTTCACTTCCACAAAGAGTTCAATGCACACCTTGGTCAAGGCTGCATAGATGTGTAGTGATTGTTTGCACAATTGCAGGGTTATTTTCTAAGTTAAGAAACTAAGTCATGATGGTGTGATAGAAATTATTCTAGTGGTTATTATCATTTTGTAGCAGTCAGTGAAAAGAAACAATAAGAAGTCACGATGGAGTGATCAATGGTTGAAATTTGTCTTCACAGCTTCATAGGTCTATATAGTCAATGAAGAAATGAAGTCACAAAGTTATGATGGCATAAAATAGTGGGTTGTGAGATAATTATCTTTTCCTTTTCATTGCTTCAAAACTGCTAGACATTTTGAAGCAATGATTTCTTTTATAAATAGAACAAGTTGGTTGAAATTTCTACCAATGCATTGACCAACATTAGTGGAATTTTCAACCAATCTTGGTGGCAATTTCAACCAATGATTTGTCCAGAATTTGACCAATGCATTGACCAACATTGGTGGAAGTTTTGACCAATCTTTGTGGCAATTTTGACCAAAGATTTTTCTATAATTTGAGCAATACATTGACCTACATTGGTGGAAATTTTGACCAAAGATTTGTCAATATTTTGACCAATGCATCAACCAACATTGATGAAAATTTTGACCAATCTTGGTGGAAATTTCAACCAATGCATTCACAAGGATGCAATAACAAAATAGTTTAATTTTGACCAAATAAATTGTCTAAATTTTGACCAATACAAGATTTGGTCAAAATCTTGACCACAAAAATACTGATAAACCAATTGGTCAAATATTACACCAACATGGGTTAAAAAATTTGACCATTTTTTGTTAAAAAATGAGTCAAATTTTACTAGTGGAAGAAACCTTGGGTTAGAGGATGAATATATGAATTTTTTTGAAGATCTTAAAGTACTTGAAGTAAATATTGTTAGAATATGATAAGATTAATAACCCACAAAAATAGTGCAAAGAATAAATATCTAAACTATGAATGCAAATGATACAAAATCAAAAAAGCATCATAGAGTTAGTCTCCAAGAGAGTAATGCAAATGCTGGAAGCAAAATAGCATTAAGAGGATGCAAAAATAAGAGATGCAAATACAAGCCAGGTAGCATGCTTATATAGGCTAGGAAGAGGGAGGAGGTGGCAACACCAACCAATGAGGAGCAACCATCTATCAGACTAAAGATAGCAAAGTATCTTTCCAAGATAGCTAATGGATGCTCACATGTAGGAAGGTGACACCTCAAAACCATTCACCTAATAAGACATGCTTTATTAACCTAAGCGAGATTATTAAAAGTGTAGGAAAAACCTAGAAAAATAGAAAAAATAAAAAAACTACACTAACACCCCCCCATAAGTGAAGCTTAGGTGGACGTAGAAATGGGTCCCGGCAAGTCAAGCCTGATGAGGTACCCATGTACATAAAATTCCCCCAAAAGAGAGAGAAAAGAGACTCCCCAAAGAAAATTAGGACTCCAAGTGAGAGGAAGCGCCCCCCCCAAAAGATGAAGCATCCCATACCCCCAGCAAAGCTTGCAAATTTTGTCTGGTAGATCCACTTACATCGAACAATTTTTCTTCCCTTAGAAAATGGGACAAGATCCCAAGTGTGGTTCCTCATCAAGGAACTATACTCTTCCTGCATAGCTGTATCCCACTCAAAAATACCATAAGCCTCATGAAAGGACTGTGGATTTGAGGCAGTAGCAATGAAGATATGTAGAGCATCCTAGAATTGTGAACAAGTCTACTTGGTGTCTGATGGATCCCCAACCCAATCACCTGCAAACCGCAAGGTCTGTCTGGCCCAAAGTGGACCAAAAGATGGAGAATCTAGAGGAGAATCATCAACCTATGAATGATGAATAGGAGAGGAAGGAGGTGAGTCCTCTGAATCACTCTCTGCATCAAAAGTGGAGGTAGAAGACTGCTCAAGTGAATCTGACCCATTAGAAGATCTATCATGTATTCCAAGTGACTCCAATGTCAAAGTAGAAGGCAACCCTGTGACCATGCTCTACTGGTAAAGCTGATGCAAGTAGTGGAAGTTAAGATGGTCAAAATGCTCATGCCATAATCTGCGTACATCATTAGAGTGAGTGAGAAAAATAGTCAAAGGAGGATCAGGAACAAGGTGAGAAAACATATAGAGTCATGACTGATGATCTACTCTCCCAACTACAACTATAGAATCATTGTGCAACTCACATATCTCCATTGAATTAGGAGTGAACTCAACCCACTTGCCTAAACTTGTCTGAGTGATCTGGTCTACTGATAGGAGATTAGTTGACAATGAGGGTACACAAGGAACATCATGGAATGTGCCATCCCCCACATCAACAGACCCTCTCCCACACACCTCAACAAGAGTGTTATCGCCCATCAAAATAGAAGGCATAGTACATGGCTCCAAGGATGCAAGTTCTTCCTTAGATGAAGCCATGTGGTGTGAAGCACCCGAATCAAGAACCCAAGTGGATGGTGAGGAAGCAACTGCAAAAAGGGCCTTGCCCTTTTCTTTCCCCTTGTTGTTTTCTTTTTCTTTTTTAGACCCTTCATTAGAACTTTGTTTGATAGACTCAGGAACACTAATATTATTCTTCTCAAGAATGTATGTCAAGTGATCAGGTTGTCTCTGCAAACATTTATGTTCATCATGACCAGGTCTTTCACAATAGGCACATTTGAACTTTTTTTTCTTAGGCTTATCGCCCTTGGAAGATGGTGTATCAATAGTTGCTTTTGAAGAAATTGATATTTGATTCTTCTTCTGTTCGCTATTCTTTTGTTTCTTGTCCTTACTATTGTTGTTACTACTTTGTCCTTGTTGTTCTTTTGTGCCTTGGTTAGTAGCCAAGGCATGTGACTTAGAGGACTTAAGAGTGCCCATCTGGATTAGCTTGTCTTGTTCTTGAGTGAGATTGACAGCAAAATCATCTAAAGATGGCATGGTGAATTGAGTACCAAGTGCACCCTTAGTAGCATAGAAGGTAGAGACAAACACAGAATATTTTGAACTTAGCTTAGAGAGAATACTAAGAATCAGTTGTTCATCTTTCTTTTCAATTCCAAATTGTTCTAACTGCAACCTTAGTGACTTCAATTTAGTGAAAAAATCTTGGATTGTGTTGAAATTGCCTGGACTTAAACTAATTAGTTCATTTTCCAAGATATGACCCCTCATTGAATCTTGTGTGCCAAATAGTGTTTCTAGCTTTGTCCATACTTCATTTGGTGTATCTAAAGACTCAATGTGAAATAGAAAGTCAGGAGAAATAGACAAACACAATGTTCCATATGTCTCATCACATTTGTTAAACCACTTAGGCTTATCTTCATCTTTAGCAGGTTCAGTTTCAAGTCCCATAGTTATCCTATTTAATCCAGCTTTCTTTAAGTGAATTGTCATGCGTGATTTCCACACAAAGTAATTGTATGGAGTTAGGATGGGTATATTTGTTTGATCCATGATGAAGAAATGCAAAGAAATGCTAAAAAGAAGAGAACCCAGCCACGACAATGCCCCCCCCCTTTTCACTCAATCAAAGAACCCCCCCCCCCCCCCCCCAAAGAAATATGATTTGGCACTTTATTTTAGTGCGTTTACAACTACCACTAGAAAGAAATACTTAGTGGTCTTGATTTCAATGCATTAGAAACCTTCAAGAAGAGCATATGCTAAAAGTGAAACTTGGGCACAATAATCAAGGAAACAAATAGCACCATTGTGGTCTACTCAAAAAATCATGCACTTTCAAAAAAAGAATCGCCTCAATACGAGATCGTATGAGAAAGTTATGATCCTCTGAAGTTTCCAAAATGAGAACTGTGCACAATCACGGCTGAAAATCTACAATTTCTGAAGAATTCATGCATGAAAATCAAAAAACAACTCCACTAGTGGATAGAGCACAAAAAAATAGCCAAGTTCATAACAAGAATCATCAAAATTGGAGTCTGTATGAGCAAGAACGAGACATTTGAAAACTGCATTCAAATCTGCGACTGCCAATGGAGAGGGGTATGGCTGTAGCTTTGCATGCTCGATTCTGCAAAATATACAACTTGCATGAAAAATCTAAAAGATACCCAAATGGTTTTTTGGGTCTGCGAACAAAACCCAAAAAGCATTTTTCTTTCCGATGTACAGAATATGTTGCTGTAGTGTAAATTAGATGCTTTTAATAGTAAAAAATGGCTCCAAAAATCAAAAAATGACCCCAACAACTAGAATATGACATGCAAATGCTGGATCAGCTTCCTAAGTCCATCAATGGCATGCTAGAATTTGCAATACTGATTGAAAACTCCAAATATGCAAGTTGGTTGTCAGATTTGAGATTGAAACCCCAGAGAAAAACTATTTTTGTCAAAACTTTTCTGATTCTCAGGATCATCCAAAGATGCAAAAGAAGAGCATACTTCTTTTTTCAAAAAACTACAATAAAGTTTATTAGCCTCCCCCGAATCTCTCAAATAAGGAAACTAAAATTTACTCTTGCACATAGAAAAGCTCTGATACCATGTTAGAATCTAATAAGATTAATAACCCAGAAAACTAGTGCAAAGAATAAATATCTAAACTATGAATGCAAATGATACAAAATCAAAATAGCATCATAGAGTTAGTCTCCAAGAGAGTTATGCAAATGTTGGAAGCAAAATAGCATTAAGAGGATGCAAAAAAAGAGATGCAAATACAAGCCAAGTAGCATGCTTATATAGGCTAGGAAGAGGGAGGAGGTGGCAACACCAACAATGAGGAGAAACCATCTATCGAACTAAAGATAGCAAAGTATCTTTCCAAGATAGCTAATGGATGCTCACATGTAGGAAGGTGACACCTCACAACCATTCACCTAATAAGACATGCTTTATTAACCTAAGCAAGATTATTAAAAGTGTAGGAAAAACCTAGCAAAATAGGAAAAATAAAAAACTACACTAACAAAGATCACTTCAAAAGAAGAAATATTGTTGAGAGCTATGACACAAGTTGGTAAGAGCCATAGAATGGAGGTATCAATTTTTTTCAATTCTTTAGATCTTGAGGAATTGATAGATTGGATTAATAAACTTGAGAATTAGTTTGAGCTTGATAATATTGTAGATCCATAGAAAATTTGGTTAGCACAAACTAAGTTGAAAGGTTGTGTTGCCTTGTCGTGGAAGGAATTGCAAAAAGATAAAGAGACAATGATGAACCTAAAATTAGTAGATGAAAACCCATGGTTTCTATATTGAAGGCTAAATTCATCCGTGAAGATCATGAACTTGAATTTTTTAAGAAGTTATAGAACTTCAAATAGAAAGATATGTCCATTAAATAATATACTAAGAATTTAAAAGATAGAGATCATATCTACATATCGATAATAATCTAAGGAAAAGGTTGTAAGGTATGTTAATGGTTCAAAATTTAATGATTAGGATTAATCAAGTATGTTAAAATTTGGGTTAGTTGAAGATGTTTGTCAATATACATTAAAGGAAGAAGATAAGTTAGGAAGAAATCAAGGTAAATAATTGACTAAAGTGGATAAAAGTAAGAAAGTAGTTTCTGATAAGAAATATACATTCAAAGATACATTTTTTTAATGTGATTAAAATGGACATCAAGATTTTGAATGTTCTGGTATGAATATTGACTAATAAAACTTGGTAACACTTGAAGATCATAAATTGGAAATTTTTGTTGTTGATTTTGTGTCACCTAAAGTTGGAGAATCTCTTTTGATGAGAAAAATCATGTTGGCTAAACATGATATGGAACTAGTACAAACCATATACTGAGAATTTTACAAGATAGAAATCATATCTAGACATCAATAATCTTCTAAGGAAAAGGTTGCAATGCATGTTAATGGTTCAAAATTTAATATTTAGGATTAATTGAATATGTTGATGTTGGAAGATTGGTAGATTGGAGAGATTGGTTTGATAATGATATGTTACATTCATGATTGAGTTTTTCATTGATGTCAACATAGCATGTTTGATGTCTTCTGTGGTATTTGATAGAAGAACAACAAAAATATTAAGGTGGTAAAGCATGATAATAACCCAAGGTTATGAGAGATACTTTGGAGTATCTGGTATATGTAGTTAACATTGGATGTAGAAAGGAGAAGTCTAGATGATGTTATATAAGTTTTAGTGATGTTTGTTTTGAGATAGAGTTTATAGAGGCACGTTCTAGTAAACTTGTTATATCTCTTAGCATAGTTGATATCTTGAGAATCAAGGTTGAGGAAATGAAGAAGACATGTTGAGGATGATGTGGCTAATCTCACTCATCATAATATTGTGTGTACAGAAAGTTATCCAAGTTGCAAAGTGGAAGATTAAGGTTATCACTAAATGTAATGTGTTCTTAATGTGGTCCTATAATAATTAATTGAGAAGGACTAATAGTTAACTCAAGAATTGTTTTATGGACTCAGTATAAAGGAAGGACATTTTCCTTTATCATGGCATGTATGAATGTGAATTCTGAATGATAGGTAAGTAGTAGAGAGTGCAGAATGTGAAGTTGAGTAGAGTAATGTGGAAGTGAAGGAAACTTCATTGCCGAGGTTTTATTGAGTGATCTAAGGTTTGGTATTTGGATTCAAAGTTCATGGCCTAGTCTATAAGATTTGAAAGTGATTGCTCTGATTGATAGGACAAAGGAAAGGATAGAGGAAAGAAGAAGATACCATTAAATTACTTGTTTGAGTAGTGAGATCTTCTCATAGTTGAAATTGCATGTTTAGGCTATGGGCTCTTCTTGCATACATTATACCATAACTCCTAATAGGGTTGGCACAACTCCTAATATGGTTAGAATCTCCTAACAAGGATTCAAAGTCTCCTAACAGGGACTTAGTGTACTAAATGTTGTAAAAAACTCCTAATAGGGTCTATCCTCTAACAAAGAATATTTATATTAGTACATCATCTCATGGGAATCATTCCTATCAAGGTTTTCCCTCTGATCAAGGGTTTCCCTAGTCAACATATCTAGTGTAATTGTCTATGTGCATCTATGTATGGTTGTTGTTTACTTTGGTTGAATGGTTAAGTTTTTTTAAAGAAGATAAATGTTTTAATTTTTGGATAACTGATTCACCCTTCCCTCTTAGATATCTTGGTGGACTATTGTTTCTAATAGTTGAAACTTGGGTCATTTGAAGATGTTTATCAATATGCATTGAAGGTAGAAGATAAGTTAGGAAGAAAGCAAGGTAAACAATCAACTAAAGTGGATAAAAGTAAGAAAGTAGTTCCTAATAAGAAATATGCATTCAGAGGTACCTATTTTAAATGTGATAAAAATGAAGACCAAGTTTTTGAATGTTATAGTATGAATATTGACAAAAAAAACTTAATAACACATGAAGATCATAAATTGGAAACTTCTGATGTTGATTTGGCATCACTTGAAGTTGGAGAATCTCTTTTGATGAGAAGAATCATGTTGGCTAAGCATGATATGGAATCTCTATTTCATTACATGTTATGTTAATGTATAAATTCCTTTAACATTTGGTTGTACTAGTCTCCAATTGATAGTGAAAGAGAATCAACTCCGTAAGTAAACCACAAATATCAATTTATCTCAAGGCATTATTTATTAAAATGGTCGCAACTGCAACATTTGTTGAAAATATCATTTTGGGATTTTTTTAACTTGAAATTTTAAATTGGGGCAATGGGTGTGAAGAGGCTTAGGAGTGTTGGAATGACTGAGAGTATTCCCACATGAAGGTTGTTGGAACCAATGGGGCTCCCTAAATGGTGCATTTTTTTAATCCTTTCTCTTTCCTATTCAACATTAAGTTTGTTCTAAGGTTTTCAATTGATGAAGTGTTCTTTGTAGATTTAAATCCAAATATAAAATTTTTTAGGGTAGATTAACTTGAAAATCACTTTATCATCCACTATTGAAATAAAAAGGCTTTTCTAATAATGTAAAACATGCATATACAATACAAGTTACAACAATTACAAATATCTGTAACTTTGGAGTGACATTTCTTGATATTCTCACCAATTGGTACCAAATAGACAAAGCCTCCAATGAGAGAATAAATTTGGGGAAATAATTTACCATTTCATCATCCAGAAAAGAGACCCTTGAAAAAAAAAATCTTGACTCTAGGTTGAGCTCAATATCCTTTGTTTGTTGACAACATATGCTATTAATGCTTAAGATAGTCTTATTATGTTTTCAAAACACCTTGGCCCAAAAGACTAAAAATAAAAAGAGTGGTGGAGATGCCTCAACAAGAAGATCAAGGTACAAGATCCTCTAGTCCAAGTCAAATTTTCCTTTTTCCATTCTTCCAATACTCACTTCGTTCTTGAGGAGTCTATATTTTTATGAAATAAACCTCTAATCTTAGATGTATTTGATATGGAGTCCAAATGAAGTAGTTTTTATGCAAAGCCCATAAGGAGAACCGAATATCTCCTATTGTAGATTATAATAGCATCTAGTAATTTTATTTTTCCCAAAAATTATGTAGTCTCTATATATTTATGATAAAACTTTCCTAGCTTTCTTTGGGATATCTTAAACTATTACAGCTAATGACTTTTAGGTTTTGTAGTGAGCAACATTTTATAAACCCTTTAGAATTTATGCAATTATAATTTTTTTGATGAATGACCTATGAATGTATAAAGAAGAAATAGTAGTCAAGATGACACATACTCAAAGCATTATCTCTAAGCTTAAGGAAGGAATTGTGATGCATGGATTACATTTTATACATGTGATCTTCAATCTAGAATATTCTAATTTAAATCTTAGCTAAACAAGCTCGTTACCTTTATTAAAATATAATGCCTTTCTAGTTTTTTGAATCAACAAACATTATTATTGTGATATATAGATGCACAAATCTATGGACATATTTCCATTGTTGAAAGAAGAAAACCTACTTTAAACACTATTTCAACAAAAAATTGAATGTCTACAATTTGTATCTATTTTATTACATTTTCATTGTTGTCTTGATGTTGCATAAACTTTTTAGAAACAAAATATTCATAAAACTTAATGTTATTTTTAGACAAGTTTATCTTGGGTTCTATAGTGGAGCGTTACAATATTCTACCTAACCAATTAAATTGTCAAACTTAAAAATGAAATTATGTGAAAATTCACCTATAAGACCATTTGACTATGCTATATTAATGACAAAAGAAATGCTAAAAAAATCAACTAATATGATGAAACCAAAACTTATCTTCTTACCTACCTATTAACCAAATATTTACTTAAGTAATTTTATGTAAACATAACATATAATAATAAAGTAATATCTTCATTATTAAAGGAAGTGATAAAACTACACCCATTTTTCATTACTATCATTTGGATTTGTTCACTTACAAATTACTCCAAATTGGAATGGGATTCTTGGCTCTCATATTATTTGATAATCATATTATTCCATAATTTTTAACCCACCTTTAGTATACCATATATGCTTATTCTTATTCTTATAAACTTGCACTCTTTTAGACTATTAAGAGGCCCTAATTTAGATTGAGCTTTATTTAGATTTAGATGTTGAAATATTTTTAGTATCTCTAAATATTCATTGCCCCATCTTCTAGATCCAACAACTCCAACACTAGAAAGTTCAACTATAAAAATATGTAGTTGAGATAATCTTATAAACTTCCCAAACAATTTTATCAATGTCTTTCTACTATAATTACAATCCAACTCCAAATTTATTGAAGTTGAACATCTTTAAATCATCTACTTTAAACAATAAAATTATCAAACTTGAAAATTTAACTTGTACAAATTCATCTATAGAACCATTTGACTATGTTATATTCATGATAATAGAAATCTTCTAGATGAATCAACATAATGAAATTATGAAACTAAAGCCTAGGTTCTTACCTACTTGGACAACCAAATATGTACTTGAATTATGATATTTAAATCAAACATATAATAACTATCACTTGCACTAGGAAAAAATGTGATGCATAAACATCTTAGGTTTTTGAGAAATAATGCATCAATCTAAATGTTTCTTGTTTTTTGTGAAGCAACCATTGTTACTTTATTTAAATATTGTGTGTAGTTTTCATCATGTTGAGGACCTATCCTAGATCATTTTCCTAAGTATGTGAGTTTGAATGTTCCTTATTTACCAATTTTGGTGTCATTCTTTGTGGTCTCTATTTCTTTCTAGTTTCATCCAATGAAGCATGTTGTTTTGATTACTATGGTTTCCTTTAATGATGTGGTTTCTTATGTATTTAGGAGTAGACTCCTAACACACATGTAGACCTACTTTTAAGTGTGCATGATTTCATATTGTCCTTTTCATAGATTTTGACTTAATCTACCAAGTATGGACCCATATTGTAATTGAATTCTTGACTAATTGACTTGTGGCATAGCTAGATATAAAATAAGCTTGCTTAGATGTAGGAAAGCATGATGGATGATTTAGTATGATGATTAGAAGATAGAAGATATGAGATGAGGCCCTAAGATTTTAAATTCTGATTCTATAATAAGGTTGCAACCTAGAAGGTCTTATAGTCAAGCATGTTGAAGTTTCTTTATATGTTATGTGTAATGATTATGCCTAAAAATATGCTACATCTGGCCTTGTGTTCTCTATGATTCCATTGGTTCATGTATATCTTCCATGTGCATCTCTAAGGATTGGGTGTTAAAAGGTATATATTGATTTTATTTCACATGTTGTTATCGAATCCTTGTTCTTACTCATGTTATAAAGTATTAGAGTGAATTATTTCTTGAGGCTTAGATCATGGAGGAACTTGTTGAATTTGGTTAGAGGGTGGCAGATCTGTATCTAACCTATAACTTGTCGAAGGTTACAATCTTGCAAAAACTATTGTCATGATGGTTTGAGGTAGAAGAAATATTGATAATACTATTATGGACATGTTGATGTTGATTATAATGGCACTTGAGGTTGTGGAGATAGCTCAAAGAAGAGGTGTACATCTTAAATATGTTAGTGATGATTAAGAAGCAGTATTGAATCTTAACCATAAACTTAAGGTTGAGCAAGATAAGAAAAGGCTTCTAAGATTTTTGTTGAGGGAGAATGTTAGACCTACTATTGAAGTTGGTTTCTATAATGGAATACTTGAATCTAATGATGTATTAGATTGGGTCCTTGAGATGGATACATACTTTGAGTATGAAGGTACATCAAATAAAAAGAAGGTTAATATAACAATCACAAAGTTGAAGGAAAATTCTTCACTTTGGTGGGATCATTTGCAAGCTAAGAGATAAACAAGGCGAAAGGAAAAGATCAAGACATGGATGAAAATGATTGGAAATATGAAGAATAATTTTCTCCCTATTGATTACAAGATGATTTTTTAAAAGAAAATGAAAAATTTGAGGGTATGTGTGGGATCAAGGTCAACCAAACTATGAGATTAAGTGGCATTGAAAATAAAACAAATAAGGGTTATGTTAACTTGACACATAATTTTAAAGTAGTTATGAGATTTATATCGAAAAGTTGTAATAAAAGAATCTGTAAGAAATTGAATGTAATTTCTAAAATATTAGGCCTTATCTAGAGAAAAAATAATTTGATTTGTAAAAATTTTAGATTTTATTGTAGTACTACAAAAATTTAGGGTGAAAATAAAAAGTAGGTGTATGCCTAACCACCTTTATCAAAATCAAATGATAATATATTTTAATATAATTATAGATACAAAAAGAAGACACATGCCCAGATGTGACACATATTTTTGGGTATTTTTTATTCAAAATAAATAATTAAATATGATTTTTCTACTATAACTTTTTTAGAATAAAAAAAATCTTGTGTCTAACCACCTTAACTAATTGAAAAATTTACAATTTTTTTTCTTATACTAGGCGAAGAATAGAATTTGATGCAACTTTCAGCTTTCAAAATTTTATAACATTTCAAAGTTATAGCTATTTTTCAATCACTATGTTAATTACCATTTTACAAACATCTTCATTAAAAATTAACTAATATATAGTTATCGAACTCAAAATTTGATAGCAATTATATTGATGGAATCTTCAGAGTGTTATCAAAAAACCATTTTTGTTTCATTGAATTTCTAAGAAAAAAAATTGTCAAATGGCTCCTTGAAGTTTGAATGTCACTAAAACATGTCTCAAACACATTTTTTGAGTTGACTAAAGAGATTTGGTAAATACCAAGCCTAATTAGATACCTAATCCAAAATTGGGTACCCAAAATTTGGTGGCAAAAGAACAATTTAAAAAATTGAGGTGGGAAAGAATTGTATAGTTTAAACAAAGAGTTAAAAAACATATTTAAATTTGTTTTCACATTTAGTTAGTTATAAACATATTTAAATATGTTTTCACATTTAAAATATAATGATATATTTGAATACTATTAGTTTGTATTTATTTATTTATTATATAACAAATTTCATTGACATAATATTATATATGATATTAGATATGATTGGTAGTATATTGGTATCATACTACTATATATTATTATATAATATTATATATTATCTATAATATTATAAATATTGTCTATATCATTATTATTACTATTATATTAAATATATATTACTATAATATATATTATTACATAATATTAGAAATTATCGCATAGTATTATATAGTTTATTAAATTACGATATGATTGATTACCCTATGTCCCTAGAGGTCCTAGGACCCTAGGGACATAGAGTAATCAATGCAATGGGCCAAAGGGGGTGGTGGGCATGACTCCATTGGACCCATTGCACAATGACATGTGTCCCTAAGGGTCCTAAGACCCTAGGGACATAGGGTAATTGATGTAATGGGTCAAATGGAGTAGTAGACTAGCTCATGACCCCATTGGACCCATTACATCACAACATGTGTCCCTAGAGGTCCTAGGACCCGTAGGGACATAAGGTAGTCAACGCAATGGGTCCAATGGACCCACGAGCCCATTGGACACATTACATCACAACATGCATCCATAGGGGTCCTAGGGAGATAGGGTAATCGATGTAATGGGTCTAATGGGGTCATGGGCCAATTTGACCCATTGCATCATGACATGTTTCCCTAGGGGTCCTAGGACCCCTAGTGACATAGGGTATTCAATGAAATGGTTTGAATGGGGTCATCATCTAGCCCATGAATCCATTCAACCCATTGCATTGTGACATGTTTCCCTAGGGGTCCTAGGACCCCTAAGGAAATAGAGTAATCAAGGCAATGGGTCCAATGGGGTTGTAGGCTACCCCATGACCCCATTTGTCTCATTGCATTGATTACCACATATTGTGATGCAATGGATCCAATGGGGTCATGGTCTAGCCCACAACCCCATTGGACCCATTGCATTGTGACATCTATCTCAACCCCTAGGGACATAAGGCAATCGATGCTATAGGTCATTGGACCCATTACATCATGACATGTGTGCCTAGAGGTTTGAGACATAGGGTAACTAATGCAATGGGTCCAATGGAGCCGTGGGCTAGCCTATGATCCCATTGGACCTATGGCATCATGATACATGTCACCCCTATGGACATAAGGTAATCAATCTAATGGGTCCAATGGGGTTGTAGGCTAGTCCATGACCCCATTTACCTCATTGCATCCATTACCCTATGTTTGTAGGGGTCCTAGGACCCCTAGGGACACATGCCATGATGCAATGTGTTGAATGGGGTCATGGGCTAGCCTACGACCCCATTAGACCCATTGTATTACCGCATGTGTCCCTAGGGGTACTAGGACCCCTAGGGACATAAGACAATCAATGTTATGGGTTGAATGGGTTCATGGGCTAGCTCATGACCCTATTGGACCCATAGCATCGATTACCAATGGGTCCAATGGCTTTGTGGGCTAGCCCATGACCCCATTTGACCCATTGCATCATGACATGTGTCACTAAGGGTCCTAGAACCCCTAGGAACATAGGCTAATTGATGTAATGTGTCGAATGGATTTGTGGGCTAGCCCATGACTTTATTCAACCTATTTCATTGTGACATGTGTCTGTAGTGGTCTTAGGACCACTAGGCAGATAGGATAATCTATGCAATGAGTCCAATGGGGTCATGGGCTAGCCCATGACTCAACACATAAACCCATCAGACCTAATACATTGCAACATGTGTCCCTAGAGGTCCTAGGACCTCTAAGCAAATAGGGTAATCAATACAATGAGTCTAATGGGGTTGTGGGCTAGCCCACAACACCATTCAACCCATTACATCATGACATGTTTCCCTAGGGGTTTTGGGACCCCTAGGGACATAGGGTAATTAATGCAATAGGTTGAATGGGGTCATCATCTAGACCACAATCCCATTCCACCCATTACATCACAACATGTGTCCCTATGGGTCCTAGAATGACATAGGGTAATCAAAGCACTAGGTCAAATGGCCTACAACCCCATTCTACCCATTGCCTCAAGACATGTGTCCCTAGGGCTCCTAGGACTACTAGGGACATAGGGTAATCAATTCAATGGTTTCAATAGGGTCATGGGCTAGCCCATGACCCCATTCAACCTATTGCATCATGACATGTATCCCTAGGACTCCAAGGGACATAGAGTAATTGATACAATGGATCCAATGGGGTTATGGGCTAGCCCACGAGCCCTTTGACCCATTGCATCATGATATGTGTGCCTAGGGGTCCTAGGATCCCTAGGGACATAAGGTAATTGATGTATGGGTCTAATGGGGTCATGAGCTAGCCCACAACCCCATTAGACCTATTGCATTATAACATGTGTCCCTAGGGTTCCTAGGACCCCTAAGTATAGGGTAATTGATGTAATGGGTCAAATGGGGTCATTGGGTAACCCACAATCCCATTTGACCCATTGCATTTGATATGTGTCTCTAGGGGTCCTAGGGTAATTGATGCAAGGGGTCAAATGGGGTTGTGGGCTATCCCATGACACCATTTGACCCATTCCATCATGATATGTTTCCCTAAAGGTCCTAGCACCCTTAGGGACATAGGGTAATCAATGCCATGGGTCTAACGGGGTCGTGGGCTCAACCCATTGCATTGATTATTATGGGCTAGCCCATGATCCCATTAGACCCATTGCATCAAGATATGTGTCCCTAAGGGTCCTAGGACCTCTAAGTACATAGGTTAATTGATGAAATGGGTTGAATAGGGTCATGTGCTATCCCATGACCCCATTGGACCTATTGAATCACAACACCTAGAGGATCCCTAGGGACATAGGGTAATTGATGCAATGGGTCAAATGGGGTTGTGGGCCATTTGACCCATTTCATCATGACATGCATCCTTAGGGGTCCTAGGGCCCCTTGAGACATAAGGTAATCAATGCAATGGGTCAAATGGGGTCCTAGGCTAGACCACAACTCCATTTGACCAATTGCATCCTAACATGTGTTCATAAGGGTCCTAGGATCCCTAGGGATAGGTTAATCAATGTAATGGGTCCAATGGGGTTGTGGGCTAGCCCACAACCCCATTTAACCTATTTCATCATGACATGTATCCCTAGGGGCATAGGGTAATCAATGCAATGGGTTAAAATGGGTCATCAGGCATGCCACGAGCCCATTCAACACATTGCATTGTGACATGTATTCCTAGGGGTCCTAAGATGCATATGGACATAGGGTAATTGATACAATTGGGCTAATGAGGTTGTTGGATAGCCCATGACCCCATTTGACCTATTGCATTGTGACATGTGTCCCTAGGGGTGCTAGGACCCAGGACTGGTTGACCAAATAATAGTATCAAAAACCTACAAAAATGGATTGTCTATTTAGAATTGGACACCCTAATTGGTTTCTAAATGAATTATTCAGCCTCATTTAATTATCCACTAGGGATGTAAACTTGGAATGGTATTTTCAAAGTATATAATTTAAACCTTCTCAATCTAAGACTAACCTATGAAATTTAAATGCTTGAGCTTAGGAAAACCAAACTAGATCCAATAAGTGAAACTACTCTAACAAACCATACAATCATGAATAGAAGCTACTCTAGCTGCCTATGCTATAGGAAATGCTCACCGATTCTATTATCAATGGCTATAGGAGCAACAAAGTTCTATCTTATTTAGTTAAAAACAAGAAAATGAAATCTATTCTGATGGAATAGTTCAATCACAAGTGATCCCCCTTGGATGAGTAAACAAAAAATAAAGATAAGAGATATAAACTTGAACTATACATTCTATTCATTAATGTTGAAAGATTACACATAATTGAAAATAGTATCACATTTTGGTGCTATGGAAACTAACTCACTCTATTATTTGACTTCCCTCAAAGGTACAACAATCTTTATTTTAAAGGAAACTAAAACTACTTCCTAAATCTAAGATCACTCCATTAGTGAGGACCAATTATAGACTCATAAATTTTAAAACATGAAAAACATTAACCATGAATAAATCCTCTAGGATTATAGCAAGTTGTGGAAGCTACATTAGTCCACTACAACAACATAAATCAATAAATGATTTGCCCAGCTTGTGAAGGTCTAGCAATCCACAATTGGCTTTGGCTTCTTCAGTGTTGAAATGTTGATTCTTGAATACTCGAGGAAAGCAGCTACAAAGTAATCAATGTGCAAAAAAATTTCCATATACATATATACTTTCATCATCAATATTAGAGAAAAGGTGTATAGTTCTAGTTACCACTCTTAAAAATCCTAGGGCTAATGGATGGGTAGCAGGAAAAATAACAAAAAATACAATACAACACAATGTGCTGCCACACAATAAAATATATTATATTTCATTCACTATGATCTCAAATGAGTACATAGTGCCTTTTTATAGGCAAGCATACAATATTCTAGAGAAATCTAGCATTAGCCGAGAAGATAAAATATCTACAAACTTTTGGAAAATATTAGAGTGGACT
The DNA here is from genome assembly GCA_028749045.1 of Cupressus sempervirens. Taxonomy (NCBI): domain Eukaryota; kingdom Viridiplantae; phylum Streptophyta; class Pinopsida; order Cupressales; family Cupressaceae; genus Cupressus; species Cupressus sempervirens. The sequence continues at coordinate 239,479,072 of CM053786.1, read as the reverse complement.
TAAACTTCTAGAAAGCACTTTAACTGACACACCCTAAACCTAAACCTAATAATCTAGAAGTATCAGACGATTAGTAGAAATTAATATTTCTAACACTCCCCCCTAATTTCTACTATCAAAATTTGTAGCATACAAATTCCAATGTGCCATGTAATCTTCATATCTGTTAATGCATGAGTAGTGTCTTCAAAGGCTACGGCCTTTAATTTCCACAAACATTTTGTCAACAATTGGCTGCCAACAATTTCCTCTTTTTATAGGATCCATTGATAATCTTGATAATTTTGCCTTATCTATCACAAATGCTGGTGATAAGATTTATTAATAACCTTTTGCCTCTTTGATGCCTTTCTCTAATATGTTTCCCAATGCTATTGCATTCCTTCTTACACTTGAACATTTGTACTTGAATAAACCTTTGATCATTCCTACAATTTTATGCCAATTTGATCCATAGCTCCATCCACAATCCATTTTGATGCAACCTACGATAAAATATTTATTGCACTCTTTATTCCAACATGTCTTATCATAATGATTTTTCAAGCAACAAATATTACAAGGATGCATATCCCAACATCTATCCTTTGTATGCCCTTTCCTATTACAATATGAACATTACACAATATTTATGCTTTCAATTGATTCTCTTGAACCTTTATTCATATTTCCACTACCTACATCATATCCAAGACTTGCATATTTTGGCTTGACTATAGTCTCCATCAGATTCCTTAATCCCTGTTCATCCTTTCCTAAACCTTTACCTTTAAAACCCATTCTATCCATAATCTTCAAACCAATATATTCATTATAATAGCTAGAAGTTCTATCAATATAATTTTCATGTTCATCATTAGACTCCTTTTTGTAAACAATTTCAGCAAAATCACATTTCTCAATCACATAATCACTCAAATCATTTGTGTCATAAGATAAATCACATACAAATGGTTTCATATTCCAACATTCTTTCTCTTGTTTTAGAATAGACAATTCCTTCTTTAACATACTATTTTCCTCTTCCAATTTCTTCCCACTTTCTTGTAAAACTTTGTTCTATTTCTCAACATCATCAAAAAAATTTAACTTTTCTTCTAATTCTTTATTTTTCTCTCTAAGCTTACATGTTTCCTTCACCTGCCAATTATGTACTTCTTCAAAAAATTTAGCCTATCCTCTAGCTCTTCAATTTCCTCTATATGGACACTAATTTCATTTAACAATTTAGACTTTTCTTCTCCCATTTTATTTCTTACTTTTTCGAATTACTTTTGCAAAATAACATTTTCACACAATAATCTTGCATTTTCTTTCTTGACCATCACTAATTCTTCTTCTAACTTATTTGTCTTCTCCTTTTGAACTCTACCAGCTATTCCCATTGAAATAAAAGAGATTAAACACAATTTATCCCTTTTCAACAACTCACTATTGCAGCCTTTTAAGATTTCTTTATGCACTCCTTCAAAGCTTTTGTCACAAATAAATATTTACTCCTTTAAACAATTAACACTAAAATTTCATTCATTCATTTTATGCAAACTAGTATAATAACACATCTAAAACAAATCAAGTCAGGCATTTTCCTCTTCATAGAATTATAACTTAAAACAACCATTCATTTTCAGCCTTATCTACATTTCCATTTGCTATCTTAACTTCTCAACACAAAATATTAATGAAGCTTCACAGAAGCTCAAATCTTACTAGCACTTTTCAGCCATTGACTTTGTAGTCTTCAACTCTCTAGGATTTTGATCCTTGTGCTCTAAAATATTTATCTTTCCATGATCTTTAACCTTGGGCTTTGATACCAATCTGATGGATGGGCAGCAGGAAAAATAACAAAAAAAATAGAACATCCCAATGTGTTGCTGTAAAATAAAATATATTATATTTCATTCACTATGATCTCAAATGAGTATATAGTGCCTTTTTATAGGCAAGCATACAATATTCAAGAGAAATCTATCATTAGCTAAGAAGACAAAATATCTACAAACATTTGGAAAATATTACAGCTGACTCAAGCTTCTAGAAAGTACTTCAATTGACACACCCTAAACCTAAACCTAATAATCTAGAAGCATCTGATGATTAGTAGGAATTAATATTTCTAACAAAGGCTACAAGAGGAAAACTACCCAAAACAAAGCCTAGATGGTGAAAAATTTATCAACACGGATAACTACTTTAGTATACCATTTCTATCTATGAATTCAAGAAAATATAGTATCTTTAAGCTATCCACATTTCTACTTAATCTCTTCATATATATATATATATATATATATATATATATATATATATAAACCTTAAGTTCATATTCTTGAAACTATTAAGTCATGACTATTTGCAAGATAACTATTTGAAAGTAAGATAAAGGAACTTAAATAGATGGCCTTTTAAAGGCTTTTCATGCCTCCAACTGAACTATTGTTGTTGCCCAACAACCATGAAATTCCCGATTCTGGCACAAACACTCTAATCATTAGTTGTCCTCTACCCAGGTTCATTCTTAACATAATAAAAGTATCCATAATTTTCCTTGAGCCTTCTCCATCACCAAATTTTTGTAGACATATCATGATCCTCTACATTGATGTTCACTACTAGTAATGGTTGTAGGAGAATGGGAGGTTGAAACCTTAATGGAAGCTAGTATTGGTTTAGACTCCTTCCCAAATTCATATACCATAGAATTTTGATAGTGGCAAGAATTAAAATTTGAGAAGAGTGGAGTTACCTTATCTTCAAGTCATGTGAGATCCATATCCATCTTTTTCTTGAAGTGATGATTATTATTACAAAATTACAAGATGAATGTTGCTCCCAATTTGAAAAGGCTTTCTTTCTTATTGGGTATACTTTATTAGTTCCACTTGGGTTTTTTAGAATACAAATCTAATCTAGAATGTTTGTTGATAATTTTGAACTTTTAGTCTCAAAAGCAAAGGAGCTATCATTTCATTGTCCCTATATGGTTTAGCATGGTGTTCCCTACTTATCTCATTCTGCATCCAAGACATAACTACCCTCAATTGCATATTTCCCTCATAAAGGAGTGAGTTTCACTCTATATCATTTGGCATTGCCAAGTTACGTAGATATAATTCACACAAAAAATTCTTCAAAGGTACCAAAATAGAGTGGAATGCATCATAAAATTCATGAGGAATTAAAATAGAGGGACTAGGCCCTTCTACAATTCTTTTAAATTTTAAATTTACAAGTTGTTCCTTGAGGAATAATGCATACACTAGTGATGGTGATCTACATGCAATAAGATCAAGAATCAACCTTGTGATTTGTTCAATCCTCCTTTTAGAAATTTCATTTTATTCTGAGATTTTCTTTAATTGATGGTCTTTCTTATCAATGAAATGTTTCAATTTTCTCCTTCCACCTTTCATTGTTCTCTTTCCCACAATAATTATTAAAATTAATTGATCCCTGCATATAGCGGTGTAGATAAATCAGGTGGTGGCAATGGTTCTTGGCTAAGAATATCTACCCAGTTAGGTGTCTAGTGAGGAACCTTTATGGTACTTTTTGGCATGGAGCATTCTACCTTCCATATAAGAAATTTTGTCACCACATTCTCCTTCTTACTAGACTCAACTACTACTTTAGCTAGCGTCTCTAGTCCATCCTAAATGAGCTTTTCTATCACTTCTTCAACAATTTCTTGTTTAAATTTTGGGTATTCCTAAGAAGGAAGGTCTTCTGAATTCTTACAAGTGTCTTGCATAATAGGATTTTCTTCAAACTCCTTTGATGCTTTAGACTCTTTAAAATCCTTATCACCATCAACAAGTACATAGTTAACATTAAGGTCAACTTTTGGCTGTGGATTCTAGTTATTGCACTTAGTGTCACCAGTTATATTTTGTTGAAAGTTTCCCTCCAATGAGGACTCCATTTATAACTTAGAGGACTCTAGATTAACTATTACAATGGAAGCTTCAACAATCATATTACCTTCATAAAGCCTCACACTTCTTCTTGTATAGGATCTAAACAAGCATGGAGGATTATTTCCTTTCCTCCTACTTGCAGTAATTTCTACTATAGCTAGTTTAGGAGGTTTTTCTAAAGCTTCCTTCCCTTGCAAGTGCAAGGTTTCATTATATTATTTTTACTATTAGGTTATTGTTCTATTTTTTCCTCTTCCAATTCTACAACTTTACCCTTGCCTCCCGTAATGGTGGACTTGGTCTTTATAGACAATGGGGTTTTGGAGGCACTAGAAGTTTCTTTATTTTTACTTTTCTTCTTGCTAGAAATGGAGGCATTAGCTTTATAAATGCTTTTCCTAGTTGGCATAGAATTGGAGGGAGATACTTTAGGAACATTTTATGTCTTGGGAATAACTTTGCAAGAACTAGTGGATGTTATTTCCCTTTTTCCAATACCCTGGCTTCTAGGGCCAACCAATCTAGGTTCCACCTCATTCAATTGAAAATCTTATGGCTAAAGGAGTAAAACTACCCAAAACATATCATGGATGGGGAAACATTTATCAACATGTATAACTACTTGTTATACCATTTTTTTCCATGAATTCAAGACAATATAGTATCTTTAAACTATCCATGTTTCTACTTGATGTCTTCACACACACACACACACACACACACACACACACACACACACACACAAACACACCCACACCCACACACACACACACACACACACACACACACACAAACACACCCACACCCACACACACACACACACACACACACACACACACACACACACACACACCATATAAATGAAAACCTTAAGTTCATATGCTTCAAACCATAAAGTCATGATTGTTTGTGAGATAACTATTTCAAACTAAGATAAAAAGAACTTAGAAAGATGACCTTTTGGAGGCCCATTAAGGACATAGGATAGTTAATGAAATGGGTCCAATGGGGTTGGGAGCTAGCCCATGAACCCATTACTATGTAATAATAATAATCATATATATTACTAGATTATATTTAATAATAATATACTAATATATAATAATATATACTAATATATCATAATATATAATATTATAGTAATATATAATAGTTGTTGATTTCCCACACTTGCCCAATTGATTTCCCTCCAAATTTTGGGTGATCATTTCAGGTACCTGATATCATATCAGGTATCTGGTCTTGAATTAGATAATTGATAATATTGGATACCCGATATGGGATTAGGTACCCAAATTATTTTACTAGCAAAATTTTCCCATATTATTCTTTGTCACTAAAAACCCAACAATCACATTTCTTTGGGGCCATTTTCATGAGTTTGGAGAAAAAAGATTGTTTGGGGCCTATTCAACCAAAAAGGTTGCTACAAGATTTGATTATGTGTCTGGTATTATTGTCTAAATGGTGACCAATAGTCATTGAAAGGCTAAATGCAAAAGGAAGGTATTGAATTAAGATTTTGCAAAATATAGGGAAAGGGATAAGGTAAACCACTGAAGGAAGAGACAAGGTATGTTAAATGTGAATCAAGTTGATGTTGTATTGATCGAAGGTGAAATCATAGAATCAAAAAATGAATGTGTTCAATTGGGGAATGAAAATGTACCAATTGATAGAATACCATGATTGAAAGTTAAGAGAATGAAAATTTACTAGTTCATAATGTAAATGTTATAAATGACCATGTCAAAAATGAAAATGCACATGAATGTTATATATCTCCTAATTAAAATCAACATGAAGGTCCTAGAACAACAAAATGGATAATTGAAATTGATGAAATGATTAATACTAATTTGGAAGGAAAAAGATCACAAAGAACCATTCGATTATGGGCTTCAAGAATATATAAGATGTTTTTTGGCAACAAGATAGTGGTGAAGAAATGCCAAATTTTTATGCACTTATTAAAGATGCAAAAGATGAGACCTATGCTTTCCAAATTGAAGATTTGTGTCAATAAGAAAATGGAAAGAAATGCCATTATTGTGAAGAATATTTTCAGTGCTCTCAATAGCATTGGGAAAAATAGAAGGGAGAAGGATAAGAGAGCTTCTTGAAGAGTTATTACAAACTCTTTCATAAGTCATCATTTGAGAAAGGGTAAATTTATTTACTAGGCATATTGAATTTATTTCTTATGTTCTTTTGTTCATAATGATTCGATGAACCGATGATTATTTTGTTTAATAAAATTATTTACTAATATTTTTAATGATATTGGAATGTAGGTAAATCATGAAAAGTAGCCATGCATGAAGATAAAAACTAAATAAGGAGAAGAATATAGAAAAAATCTATTCTATTTTTGACACTATGATTTTTGACAATACAATTTTTGACACTATGATTTTTGGCACTACAATTTTTGGTAGCTGTGTATTGATGTAATAATGATGGAACACTTGAGATATTGTGAATGTAAACTTGTTGATTTAATTTAAGAAATAAAGATGTTTTTACTTGATGTAATTGATGTGAAGGGACCTAAATAATGATGATTTTAATACTAACCCTAATGAAACCCTTTTTCTAGCTCTAGAGAGCTTCCAACATTTGTGACCACTTTGTACCAAAGAGTCTCCAAGGTGCTCTAAGTGCATTTCGAGGTTGGTATTTTGAGGGTTGTAACTTGGAGCTTGTTAAGGCTATTAGTGAAATGTCAAATGTTATAGGATAGTCATGCTGAGGCCTACAATAACCTATCTCATTTTTGAGAGATCACATTGATTTGGATTCAGCACAATGATCTTGCTTGATGCAAAAAATTCCAATGTGCCTTAGTTCATGGGTGTATCATTGCATAACTTTGAAACTCCTAATCTTGGCATGAAATCATCAGTTCCATTAGCTCTAGATGGGTGAGTGAACCCTAGTGACACCCTTGTTCCATCCATGGAAAACCTCCAACATTCATGGCCACCCTATACTAAAGAGTGTCCAAGGTGCCCTAAGTGCATTTGGAGGTCAATCTTATGAGGGTCATAACTCAAAGCTCATGGGTAATATTAGTAAAAGATTGAATATTACATGATGTTCATGCTAAGGCCTACAATAACCTACCTCATTTTTGAGAGATCGCATTCTATTTGGATTCAACGCAATAATCTCACTCAATGCCAAAACTTAGAGTATGCCTTAGTTCATAGGTGCATTGCTCTATAACTTTGAAATCGCTAATCCTGGCATTGAATCATCAGCATCATTAGCTCTAAATGGGAGGGTGAAACCTAGTGATACCCTTTTTCTAGCCACAAAGATCCTCCAAAATTCATGACCACCCCATAATAAAGAGTCTCCAAGGTACTCTAAGTGTGTTTAGAGGTTGATATTCTAAGGGTCATAACTTAGAGCTCATAGGGGCTATCAGTGAAACATCAAATGCTACAAGATGGTCATGCAAAGTCCTACAATAAATTATCTCATTTTAGAGAGATCACATTTTGTTTGGATTCGGTACAATGATCTCCCTCAATGCCAAAACTTGTAGTGTGCCTCAATTCATTGGTGCATCATTGCACAACTTTGAAACCATTGTTCTTGGTATTGAATTGTTAGCACCATTAGCTCTAGATATTTGGGTGAACCCTAGAAATACCCTTATTTTGTTCATGGAGAGCTACCAACATTCATGGCCACCCCATACCGAAGAGTCTCCAAGGTACCCTAAGTGCATTTGGAGGTCGATCTTATGAGGGTTATAACTCAAAGCTTGTGAGGGATATTGATGAAAAGTGGAATGCTATAGGATGTTCATGCTAAGGAATATAATTACCTATCTCATTTTGAGGAGATCAAAATTTATTTGGACTCAACACAATGATCTCACTCAATGCAAAAAATTTAGTGTGCCTTAGTTCCTTGGTGCATCACTACAAAACTTTGAAACTGTTGATCTTGTCATCAAATTTTTAGTGTCATTAGCTCCATATGGGTTAGTGAATCCTAGTGATAGTCTTTTTTTGGCCATGGAGAGCCTTCAAATTTCACAACCACCCCATATCAAAGAGTCTCCAAGGTTCTCTAAGTGCACATGGAGGTTGATCTTCTATGGTTCATAACTCAGAGCCCATGGGGGCTATCGATGAAACATCAAATGTTATAGGATGGTCATGGAAAGGCCTATAATAACCTTTCTCATTTTAGAAAGATCACATTCCATTTGGATTCAACACAATGATGTCGCTTGATTCCAAAACTTGTAGTGTGCCTCAGTTCAATGGTTCATCATTACACAACTTTAAAACAACTGATCTTAGCATCAAATCATCAGTTCCATTAGCTTTGGATGGGTGGGTGAACCCTAGTGAAACTCTTTTTCTAGCCATGGGGATCCTCTAATATTCATGACCACCTTGTATAGAAGAGTCTGCAAGGTGCTCTAAGTGTATTTGGAGGTCAATCTTCTAAGGGTCATAACTTGGAGTTCATGGGAGATATTGGTAAAATGTTGAATGTTATAGGATGATCATGTAGAGGTATACAATAATCTATCTCATTTTAGAGAGATCACATTCCCTTTGGATTTGACACAATGATCTCACTCGATGCCAAAACTTATAGTCTACCTCAATTCATAGGTGCATCATTGCACAACTTTGAAACTATTGATCTTGGCATCGAATCATTAACACTATTAGCTCTAGATGGGTAGGTGAACCATAGTGAAAAACTTGTTTTAGCTATGGAAAACCTCCAAAATTCATGGCTATAGTGCCTCTCATGTCTGCAATTTGTACCTTGTGACATTTTTATCCAAGAGATACTTGTTACTAATGTTATTTTTACATTTGAAATGACCTAAGGGTCAGACATCATACTTTGATTTACAGTATCATAGATGTTATATTATTATGATGTCTAGTTGATCATATATGCATGATGATGCTATTTTGAGATGATAGTATGTTTTATCATGATATTTGGTTATGTGGTATTTGGACATATCTTTTCTTATGTAATATGTTGGACTTAATGTTATGGTTATTTACTTCATTCTGGCTTTGTTATGTATTATAAAAATGTGAGTGATGTAAATGGATTATTTTAGTATAATTAAATAAATGGTCAAATTAGGTTATTTAATTCATTTATTGAATTGGCTATATTATTATATGCAATTGCACTTGATTGTGTGTTTTAGTGTGTAAGATTTATTAGTAGTGGCACATTGAGTTATTGATTCATCTATTCATATTGTATCAATGTCATCCTTGTATGGTTGAAGTATCTTATTTAATTGTTTAAATTAATCCTTCCAGTGATTTGATAAATCTAGACTCATTTGTATTATGTGATTAGACCTATGAACGTGTCTATACATCTATAGACTCGCATTGTCAAGAAAGTTTTTAAGGAATTATGTGATTTTAGTTTAAGGGTTTTTTGGGCATTATTTTAGTTAATTTTAATTTTTGGCACCTTTTCCATAGATGAACTCCAATTACTTGGAATAGCCTATTTTTGTTTGTGTTGATTCAAGATTTAACTAGTTTTCCTAGTTATTTACCCTAATTGATTATTCACTTGAAAAGTGAATAAGTATACAAAGAGGAAATTAATTCCTCACTTCTCACTTTTGGAAATTAGAAATTTGAGAGATTTTCCAAAAATCCTCTTTTGGACTATTGCTTTTCTGATCATTGTGAGAGCTATAGGTGTGGGATATTCGCGAGATTGGTCTCATTGGATCCAGCTTAGGGAGACCTTGGTTTATTGCAAATTTTGGTAGATTCCAAAGGGTATTTATTTTATCCTTTTGATTCTCATTTTAGCCCCTTTGGCTATCAAGTAGGGCACTCCTATTTTTACATTTCAACTCCATTTTTGCTTCTATTTCTTGTTATTGTTTGTTAGCAAGTTGAGAACTAGTGCTCCCCTTAGTTTTTGATTGCTAGTTCTTGATAGTTGGTTAGGTATAAACATTTTCTCAATTTTTGGGATGAGGGTTTAGGGTTTTGCATCTTTATGTTGGAAATTTTTGCATATGGTGTCTAAACCCAATCTTTATTGGATTTTCATGGTTTTTGTGCCCTAAGACCAAATGGGTTTTAATTTTGAGGTTTTTTAGTTTTGAGGTTTTTCACCTTGATATGTGTGCCACCCAATTTTCTCAGGTCTTCTTGGCATCATGTTGGTCATGGACTTGAATTATTCATAGGATGTTAGTCAAACCATAATTGCACTTTTATGTTGCATTGTGATATGTGTCACATTTGTTCTCCCAAGGTTGTATTCGATTGAGTGTTATTTTGCTTGTGTTCTCATCCAGCCCTTGTTTTATGATCTTTGTGATGGTGATACGCCACACATGAGACCTTGCATGTGCATTTATTATGTGACTTGTGAGTGTTCATTGGGTTTGGGTTGGGAATATGCATGCCTACGGGCACTCATCATTGTAATGAGCATGGGTATGTAGGATAGCATGGAGGGGCTTCTCTTGCAACCTTGGTGACTATTTCCCAAAGGGTTGGTGTGAAGAAGTTATAAATAAGTGATAACTAAATAAATTAACTAGGTAATGAATTTAAGATAATGAAATGTTATCTGAGCATCCAATCAAGTCTAAAGACACATGATTGTGCTCCTTATATTAGGAAGTGTGAGCTACCAATAGTAGCTTGGGCTACCCAATGCCAAGCTACTTACACTCCAGTGAGCCCCTACATAGTGACCCATAGAGTTTCTAACCAAGAATTGATCCACTTTCATTGTCTCATGATATTGGTTTTAGTTCTCTTTAACATCTAGTATGAGTGTTATCCATGGACATTTTCTTCATGTGTCTTTATGGTTGGATCATTATCTCCATTAGCATAGTGGGAGTGGAACTATGAGTTACACATGGTTGGAAGGCATAGCTTACTATACCACTATTGGGGACTAGTGTACAAAGATGGTCTATTTTCTAGTTGCAACTAATGCTTGATTTTCACTTGGTATATTTAGGATTGTAGAGTATGCTTCATTGTGGTTTATGATTTTATTAGAATGCTTGGATATCATGTTTAGATGATGTTAGTTTACTTGACACATTCCTTATTTATGATGTTTAGCATATGATTAGAAGATGTGATTTATTTATTTGGAGTATCTACTATTTTAATAGTTTAATATGTCAAATTTCCTTTTTCTTATGATATTATTACATTTTTGTAGTGACACCCTCATAAGATAGCTTCGACTATCCAATTGGTAATTTGGGATGTTACACACAGGACATGTTAATGACCTTTAAGGTCTCATGATGCTATTACAATTGAGAGGAAATACACAAGATTTTAGTTGTTTTTGTACATTGTGATGTTTCTTTCTATATGTTTTCTTATACTGCTATGGATTAGATGGTTAGTTGTATTTCCATCTTGTTACTCTTGTGTACGAGTGTCCATGCTTTGACTTGTGGATCTAATACTCTCTAGTGTGGAGGTTATAACTCTTTGTTTTATTCCTCTGTATGTTCATGGAACATTTCTTTCATTTCCTAGGTGATAGTGTTCTAGCAGTGGGCGATACTTATGAAGTATTGCACACCCAAAGAAGAAGTATCATGCAATACTAGAGAGTATCACGTGCCTTGAGGGAAAATGGTGTGCATTACAAGAAAGTATCACACACCCATTGGAAAATTGTCATAGGACACCGAAAGAGTGTTGCACAACCTTAGGAACTTTATTGTTGGAACCCTAAAAGTGTCACATGACCATTATAGAAAGGTTGTACAATACTAGTAATGTATCACTCATAGTTGTTTGGAAATACCACCTGGGTCTATGGGAAAACTTGATCAAGAAACCAAAAAACACATTTTGACTTGACCAAAGGGTTTTGAGATGTATTTAGGATACCCATTGTGAATTTCTTGAACCCTAGAGTTTGGCCTTTTGAATTCAAGGTGTTTTGGATTTGAAAGCATTTTGTGTTTTCTGTAGCTTATCATTTTTTGGTCTATAGTGCCATTTGGAGATCCACAATGATCTTTGTGATCCTTGTATGTTGATTTTCCTATGCATCCATACTTGTTTAAAAAATAAATTATCTTGGTTTATATTTATCCTTGTTCCAAGGATCTCTAGGCAAGGCATTACATCTGGTATCAAAGCCCATGTTACTTCTGATCTTGTCTTATTTCTTCCATAGTGATTCCTTTTGCACATAAACCTAGTGGTTGGGGTAGTAACTGACGAATTTTTAATGAAGAAGAACACCATGAGTAAGAACATTAGGATGGTGAGGGAGAATAAGGTTACAATGATTAGGGTGGCATTGGGGAACTAATACATTTGCTTTAAATAGTAGATCATAGCTTAATTGGGACCTCATGTAGAGGAAAACCAACCTAACTATGGCTAAGAAGAATGATCTCATCATAGATATTCCTACATGTCTAAGTATGGAAATGAGGAGTGTGAGTGTGAAGTTTCTAGCACACCACCTAGTGGAAGAAGGCACGATCAAGGTGGTAGGGACTATGGTGGTGAAGATTGCATCCATTTGGACATTATGAAATCTCTTTGGTAGTCCAAACCACCATTTTATGATGGAAAGGGAAGTGGCCTCAAGGAAAAAATTTGGTTATTGGATATGGAATGTTGTTTCTCCATGTATCCATATGAAACCTATCTAAGGGTCTATTGTGAATTCATGTAGTTGAGGGATCACACATCCATTTGGTCAAATATAGAGGTGCAAAAGCTCTAAATCAGCATCACAAATCTCACTTGGGAGATCTTTGAGGAGAGATTCACATAAATATTTTTATCTTCTTAGTTCAAGAAGGCTCATGGTAATGAGTTCTACAAGATTAAACAAAAAAACATGTCAATAGTACATTAAAAGATTAGATTCTTTGAACTTAAGTAGTAATCATACTATAATCATGATGAGATACTCCTTACTTAGCATTTTGTCTAAGGTCTAAAGGAATCACTTATTAAAGAGGTTTTGATGCATCAACCTAGGACATTTATCCTTTTTGTGGAGAAGGCATAGATTTTAGATAGTAATTTGGCTAGAGGGTTTAGTGATAAATAAGGTTCTCCAATCCATAGTGCATAGACTTCAGGGTAGGGTGCACAGTTTACTCAATCCTCAAGTAAGGGCTAGACCTAGTCAACACCTTCTCAAGGTGGTCATCATCATAAGAATCAACAATGTGGGTATTGGTTGAAGGGTGGACATAATTTTGGTACCTTAGGCAAGAAAGGGGATGGCCAGAGTTATGGGTACAAGTCTTAGTATGAAAGTCCTCCTCAGAGCAGTCAACAGAACTATAGTAGGGGTAGTGCACCATGTTCTAGTGCTACTGAGGGTGGATGCAGACCTATTTCTAGCTTTGTAAGATAATGTTACTCTTATAGCTAGCTCATCCATTAATAATTGAAATGTCCTATTAAGCCTTTTGTAGGATCTAGTAGAGGTGTAGCTAGATCAAAGCATACTGTGGGAGATGTAGGTATAAGTCATCAAGTATTTGTGATAGTTAATAACTATCAAGCTGAGCACTAGGGTATTGTAATCAAGGCTATAGGTACATTGCATGGTATTTCATCTTCATTATTATTTAACTCAAGTTCTTCAAATTCTTTTATTTCACCATCTTTTGTTTAGTGACGTGGGCTAGTGGTAGCACATCATATTGATAGGTGACAAATTGAGTTAGGTATATGATAGAAGGTGGCTGTAGACTCTTTGATTAGTAGTTGTAGATTGAAATTGGGTACCTTCTATTAGAAACAATAGTCCACCAAGATAGCTAAGAGTTGGGGGGGGGGGGGGGGGGGGGGGGTTGAATCAGTTATCCAATTAAAACAATTACCAACCTTAATGAATCTTAACCATTCAATCAAAGTAAACAATAATTATAACAAGATGTACATACACCACTCACTAGATTTGTTCACTAAGAAAACCCTTGATCAGAGGAAAAACCCTACTGGGAGTGATGCCCAAAAATATATACTAATATATATATTTTTTGTTAGAGGATGCACCTAATTTATAGTCTATTAATACATTCAATACATAAGAGTCCCTGTTAGGAGATTCCAACCCTATGAGGAATTGTGTCTTACCTATTAGGAGTTGTGGAAGGAAGAAGGAACTACTAACCAAATAGGTTATGGGTCAAGACCACTAAACACACTATCTGACTGATCTCTCAACTATTCCTTGTTGAATAATTGTTTGTACTATTCTCTAACCTCTTTCCTTTGTCCTATCAACCTGACCAATCACCATCAGACTTTGTAGACCAAGTCATGAACCTTGAATCTCACAATAAAACCTTGGAAATGATAAAGGAAAATTTATTTCCTTTATATACAATCCATTAAACAATTTCCTAAGTCGGCTATTACACCTTCTCAATTAATTATTATAGGACCTCATTAAGAATGAGCTAGACTTAGTGATAATATTAATCTTTCACCTTGTAATTTGAATAATTTTCTATACATGTGACATCATGTTGAGAAATCTTAGCCACATCATCTCTAGAATTTCTTCTATACATATTTAACTTTTACTTCTTAGAATATCAATTTTGCTAAGAGATATAACAAGTTTTCCAGAACATGCTTCTATAAACTCTATCTTAGAATAGTCTTCACCAAAACTTGCATATCTTCTTCCAGACTTAATATCTTATTCTTCTAAGTTCAGCTACATATATTAGACACTTAGTAGTATCTCCCTTTAACCTCACTTAGTGAAAATTCTTGATGATCTATCTGTATCAACTTGATCTTTATCATTGTTCTTCTATCAGATACCACAAAAAATTACTATATTGACATCAATGAAAAATATAGTCATGAATGTAACATATCATCATTATAATGATCTAAAACTATTTATATAATACTCCCCCATAGAATTATGATCAGCATTCATGCTTTCAACGATCTCCTCATTTGGCATTGATGGCAACATAGATGAAAAACATATAGTTCTAAAAATACCAATTGTAAAAGATTGTTATCCTTTCTTTTCAAATCCTCTTCATCAATCATTCTCCCATTGACATGCATCAATGTAATATATATCAATCTTCAATATAATCTATATCAAACTATTTTTCATGCTATAATCTCTCACCTATTGACATCAAGGTCAAACATTTCAGCAATCATCAATCTTTGCAATAACTATCTCTGACTTGCTCAAGTGACCAAAGACACTATTTAAAATAACATTTTACAAGAGTCCTAGATGGCTCTATCCATTATAGATACTTGCCCATATAGGAAACATCAGCATTCAGTCCAGATAAATAATAGTACTCTATAACATTGGACTAATGCACTCTTGCATCAACTACTCTGATGTAGGAAGGGGCATAAGCCCTATCATAACTTACAAATAATCAAAAGTCTCTTTGGGAAGAGGCTTGGAAAAAATATCTACAATCTTCTCTTTGGTTCTCACATACTCCAATCTAATTTCCTTTTCTACAACTTTATTTCTCAACATGTGATCTTTCATAGAAATGTGGTTAGTCTTAGAATGGAACATTGCATTCTTAGACATATTCATTGTGCTTGAGTTATCACAATGTATGACAATAGTTTACTAAATTCTATCCTTATATCCTTCAATATCTACTTCATCCAAATAACCTGATTACAATTGTTTGCTGTTGTAACCTATTCCTCCTCTGCTATAATTTGTGTGGTACAATCCTACTTTTTGCTTATCCAAGAAACCAATCTTAGTCCAAGAACGAAGGCTCAACCACTGATACTTCCTCTATCATCCATATTGCTTGCCCAATCAGCATAAGTATAAGCATATAAAGTGAAATCATTAGATTTTTCATACCACAATCCAAATTTTGGTGTTTCTTTTAGGTATTTAAATATCCTTTTGGCTATTGTATAATGTGCTTCTTTGGGATCAGCTTGAATCTCACAACAATTCCAATTGCATTTTCTATATCCAGCCTTCTGTGAGTTAGATATTGCAACCCTCCAATCATAGATCTTTACTTCATCTTCTCAATAATAGGTGTCTCATCCTTTGTAGATAACTTGTGTCTAGTTACTATAGGTGTTCCAACTAGTTTGCATGTTTCCAAACCAAACCTTTTTAGTAGATCTTTCAAATACTTAGTCTAAGAAATAAAGATTTCTTCTTTATCTTGCACAATATGTAATCCTAGGATGTATTTCATCTCTCCTATCATTCTCATTTCAAATTCCTTCTTCATTTCTTCTACAAACTTGTCACTTTCATCACCATTTCCTCCAAATATGATATTATCAACAAATATTACCAAAATTATCAATCCGTCATCTATTTCTTTCTAGTATAGATTATTGTTTGTCATACCTAGCCTTACAAAATCCAAACTTTGTTAAATGTTTGTTCAACCTTGCGTACCAAGTTCTAGTTGCTTGCTTCAAGCCATACAATTCTTTCGTCCATTTTTATACCATGTCTTTGTCATCTGTTAAAGAAAAACCTTCAATTTGTTCTATGTATACCTCTTCTTCAAGCTCTCCATTCAGAGATGCTGATTTGACATTCATTTGATACACTTTGAATTTATTATGTGTTGCATAGGCTAAGAATAACCTTACTACTTCTATTCTTGTCATAGGAGCATAGGTGTCATCATAGTCTATTCCTTCTTAGTGTGAGTTTACATACCAATCTTGCTTTATTCCTCACAAATTCACATTGTTCATTCATCTTGTTCCTGAATACCCACATTGTTCCTATCACATTCTTGTCTATTGGTTTGGGGACCAATTCCCATGTCTCATTCTTCACTATTTGAACAAATTCTTTGTTCGTAGCTTGCTTCCAATAGTCATATTTACATGCCTCATTTGCATTCTTTGGTTCAACTTGAGATATTAGGTGTAGTTCTTCATTGATTCTACATCTTGTCATCACACCTTTATCTCTTCTTCTGATGGTCTGCTCTAGTGGATGATTCTTTGTCATATTCTTACTAAAAGTAGGAGTTGTTATCTCAACTCTTAGCTCTCTTCTAGGTTCTAAACTTTGTTCCCACCTTAACTCTCCTTCATTCTACAAATCATTGTTAGTGTCAAAGAATACTTCATCATTTCGACTAACAATCCTAGAGTTATATTTTACCTTACAATCATCAATAATAGTTACCAAAGTAATGTCTTCTATTACATTCTCTTCGTTAACCAATTCAATCTCATTATCTTTATCACAATCATTTAAGAATCTTTCTATACTTGCTTTAAGTTCTTCATCTTCATCAGAAAGCAAACTCTTTCTAGTTTTTTTTACTCTCTTAGGGCATGTAGATGCATAATGACCAAAATCATTACATGTCCAACAAGAAAAAAATTTCATACCTTCTTTTTCTCTTTCCATAACTAGATCAATACCTTCCTTGATCTTCATGTCTTCTTTAGATTTGGATCACTTATGCCTCTATCTAGAAAATTAGTGCTCAATTAAGCACACAATTCTTATCTCTTAACTAAAAGCTCCATCTTCTATGTGTCAAAATTTCCTCCATCAAACTTAGGACTATCCTTTCTCAAATAACTCACCATGGATCTCCCAAAGCCATTAAAATTTATCTTCAAGGACCTGATGCTCTGATACAAATTGTTGGAAATAATAGTCCACCAAGATAATTGAGGGAGGGGGGGGTGGTAAATCAGTTATCCAATTAAATCTTAATTAATATTAACCATTCAAATAAAAGTAAAAAAAACCATAACAAGATGCACATACACAATTACAAGATGCACATACACAATTAGATTAGATTTGTTAACTAGGGAAACCCTTGATCAGAGGGAAACCCCTATTGGGAGTGATGCTTACAAAGATATACTAATATATATTCCTTGTTAGAGGATGAACCTTGTTAGGAGTCTATTAACACATTAAATAGATAAGATTCTCTATTAGGATACTTGAAATCCATGTTAGGAGATTCCAACCCTAATAGGAGTTGTGTCAAACTTGTTAGGAGATGTAGAAGGCAAAAGGACCTAGTGTTTAAATAGCTTCTAAGGCAAGACAACTAAACTCACTATCCAACTAATCTCTTAACTATTTCTTGTAGAATAATTGTCTATATTTTACTTCAACCTCTCTCCTTTATCTTGTAAACTATACCAATCATTGTTAAACCTTCTAGACTAGGTCATGAACCTTGGATCCAAATATCAAACCTCAGATATCACAATAAAACATTGATAATGAAGTTTTATCCAACTTCTCTCTACTCTGCTTATCTTTGCTTTCTACTCTTCATGCTTCTTGCAATCATACATACACTCCATCCATGATAAAGGAAAATGTCCTTCCTTTATAATGAATCCATAAAACAATTTACTAAGTCAGCTATTATACATTCTAAATTAATTATAATAATTGTAGTACCTCATTAAGAACATGTTAGACTTAGCAATAATATTAATCTTTTACCTTGTAACTTGAATAAAAATTTTCACATGTGACATCATGATGACCAAGATTAGCCACATTATCTCCAAAATGTCTTCTATACATCTTTAACATTGGCTTCTCAGAATATCAATTCTGCTAAGAGATATAATAAGTTTACTAGAACATGCTTCTGTAAACTCTATATCAAAACAATCTTCACCAAAACTTGCATAACTTCTTCTAGATTTAATATCTTATGCTTATGAGGTTAGTTACATATAATAGAGAAACTTAATAGTATCTCCCTTTAACCTTTCTTAGTGAAAATTCTCTATGATATATCCATACCAACTTGATCTTTGATGTTGTTCCTCTATCAGATACCACAAAAACTACTATGTTGACTTCAATGACAAACATAGTCATGAATGTAACATATCATCATGATAATGATCTAATCATGTTTCTAAAATAATCCCCCATAGAAGTATCATTAGCATTCATGCTTCCAAGACCTTCTCCATTATAGTGGATCTTTGTATCCTACCTTTAGAATTGTGTGACATTGTGTTGGGCATAGATTGGTTAGCTACCCATAAGGAAAATATAGATTTTCATCATAAGAGGTACAATGTGTTCATGATAGAGATGGGCAGGTGGAGCTTTTAGGGGTCCAGAGACTAGTCTCACTTTGGATGATCTCAGCTAATTAGCTAAAGCAGAGTGTGTGGAAGGAATGCTAGATGTTCCTTGTTTTTGTCAATGATCTTGAGGAATCCAAGAGCCATACAGTGAAACTTGATGATCACCCACTCCCTCATGAGTATGTAGATGCATTTCTTGATGAGATACTAGGTATAAAACCATATCATGACATTGATTTTTAGATCAATCTCATACTAGGGGTAGAGCTGATTTCATGAGCTCCTTACTATATGACTATTTAGGAGTTGAGTGAGCTTAGATTGTAGTTGGAGAAATTGTTGGCCAAGGGCCATATTCATCCCTATGTATCCCCATGGGGTGCACCAATCATATTTTTAAAGAAGAAATATGGATCATTTTCTTTTAATATTGACCACCAACAGTTGAATAAGGCGACAGTGAAGAACTAGTATCCTTTTCTGAGGATAGATAACTTGTTTGATCAAAGGAAGAGAGAATGAGTGTTCTCAAAGATTGATCTTAGATTGAGATAACACCAACTTAAAATTAATGAGGCCAACATTCATCAAATAATAATTCATACATAATATAAGTAGTATGAGTTCACATTTATACTGATGTAGGGGCATCCTAGCCATCACGTTATCCCACTAATTTTGTTGGTTGTTGTTGAGTTATAGAAATTATTGAGTGCTAGTGAATTTTTAAAAATTGTCGAGTTGAAGTTATCCCGCATCATGTTAACACTTAGGTTCATGTGTTATCCCATCATGCTACTGTAGTGTGTGCTAAGTTCCATAGTGTGTGCCAAACTATCCTTCATCTACCAAGTTACCTACAATATGCCAAATGACTCTTCAAGTGTCAAGTTGTCATGTTTATGCCGAGTGTTAGCATTTTGGATGTGTTTCTATGTTTTTGTTGTGAGCTGATTTGAAGGATTGATTTTGATTGCATCATTTATGATGAAATCTTTTCTTGGAATGTGTCCAGACCATTTTTGCTGTTATGCATTGTTCTAGAATGATCTATAAGCCATTTTGGAAAATATAAATAGGGTATTTAGGCTTAGAGTTAGACAATTTTTAGAGGGAGTTTGGAGCATAATGTGAAAGTTTGGGAAGTTTTTTGCATATGTATCTAGAGCTTTGAATTTGATGTTGGATCTTTGATTTTGAATATATTTTATATTTGGTTGTAACCCAGTAGCTGGGCATGTATGTGTAGTACCTAGAGAATGGGCTAAATGCATAACATACTATGAGAAATCACAAAACTCAATAAACATATGTTAGCACCCACTAGTCTACCATGAAAGCCAAACTAATTGAAAGAAGTAAACACAAGGTTAGGAACCCCCTCTTTCATTTGTAGCTCCCATGTCCTTCTTTCTTCTCCAAATGATTGTAGCTCCAACTTGCTTATAGTGCACACAATATTGAAGAAAAGTCTATGATAGGGATAATGCCATGAGAATAATAGAAGTGTGATTTTAGTGTGAGAGCAAGAAAACAAACTATAAAGAAGCTATGAATTCAAAGACTCAAGAATTAGGAGCTAAAGGACTTAAGAGTTAGGACCTAAGGACTCAAGAGTGAGGACTAGAAATGAGAGGAGGAATGATCATTTTATAATGGGCATGGAGGGTGAGAGCATTGGATTTGTCACCCTTAGATATGTGATGTGGCAAGAGATTCCTTTGAGAATACATGATGCATATGACAAAAGATGCCAAATGTAGGATTCTATGATGCATGGAAGTCAAACTTGGCTAAAGGTGGAAGAGAATCTATGACACATCATAAGACACCTCAACCCACTTAAAGCCAAGAATCTATGACAAATAAGCCAAATAGGGACATGCGTAAGAAATAAGAATATTTGATTATGAAAAATCTTAGCCAAGTGTTGAAGGAGAATCCGTGAGGTGTCATATCCAAGTGTCATGATGATGCAATATTTTATGGAATATTTGAATTAAAAATCATTTTATTCCACAAAATAAGAATTAGTAGAAAATGCAATTAATGATGGAAAATGAAACTTAGAAAATTGTGAATTTCCATGGTTTGCAAATGATAAATCAATTAATTAATTGAGGATGACAGTTAGGAAGAATAATTAGAAAGAATAATAGGATTAAATTATGGGTTATTTAATCCTATAGGGAAGATTAGTAGATGATTGGCCAAAATTGATTAAATAAATGTGATAGTATCCTTTGATAAAAAAATGTAATGATAATGGATATCAAATAAGATGATGATAGGTAGACCAAAGCCCTGGTCAAATTGATTGATGTAAATGGATAACATGCCAAGGACACATGACATGAATTGACTAATATGTAACATTTAACCAATATTGTAAATGCAACACTATCAAAATTGATTAAAAAGGTTTGATCATAATGATGAACTCATCCCATGAGAATTGTAGGGCGACTCAATTCATAGTAGGGGGAGGGCCCGAGAGTAGGGAATAAGAGAATAGTAGGGCCGGCCATAGAATAATAGGGCCGGTAGATTACTTACTATTCGTTCTATTCTTTCAGACAAAAAGTAAGAAAAATCGATGGACACTGTCAATATTATTGAATTGGTTGATGATGCCATGATTCAACATTGAAAGCCTCAACAATGTCAAAGATTGAATAACATGAATGATAGTTTGAGCTAGCACTGAGAGCCACAACAATACTAAGGTCAAATTGATAAGATTGATAGGTTGATAGGTTTCCAAGGCACTGACAGCCACAACGATACCTAGGATTGGATAAATGATGATTGATTTGGGATGTTTGATATGTTTTAGGTTGATTAGGACTGATTTCAAGTGATTCTGAGTTGATTTGGGGTGATTTTGAGTTGATATGAAATGGTTTTGAGTTGATTTGATATGATTTTGAAATGACATGAAATTTATTTCAAAGATGATACAAATGATAAGGTATGATCAATTTGGCCAAAAGATCAAAGTTAATAGAATGAGGAAATGGACCAAATTAGTATAAAGAAGTGATGAAACCGTAGATGCGAACCATTTTTGAGAATCTACAGTATGCTGGTCATTTGATGAATCAATAAAAGTATTTTGTTTCCTTTCTATGGTGTTATTCTCCTTGTGTATTTTCTTCTATTGTGTTAACTCTACAAGGTTGGTTTGGATTGTTGGGTGTGCATTTCACCCTGGTTATTCCTTTCCCTCCTTATGTCAAGTGGTATTAGAGTTTAGTTGTTCTTGAGTGTGAAAGTAGATCACGAAGTGTGAGGTAGTTTGTACTAGGACCTTGGTTGGGAAAAGTTTATTAGAGGATATTTTTGATTTTGGAAGTCCTTGCTAGTTGGTGATTTGGTGTAGGGTTGTAGATCTATAGATTTGGCCTACACTTGCAAAGGAATCATCATTTGATTGTTGTTTTAATGTGTAAAGATGGTTTGTGGAAGGAGAGATGTGGATTCAAAATTACTCAACATGTTGAGGAAACTTGCAATCAGAGTAGAAGCTATTGAGTTAGCACAAGACCATGTAAGACATCTTGATGATGTTGAAAGCAATGAGTATGATTCTTTTTGGAATGATTTACATGAAAGGATTGATGATCTGGAAGAGTCTAATTTGAGTTGGAATCTAAGCATTAGAAAGAAGGTTTGTTGGCTAGTTAAAGATATTATGAAGATAAGAAGATAGATTGTGGAAGTACATGGTGATTTTTTCTAAAATGGAGGAAGTATCTTTTGGTTTTCATGAGTAGATTGATAGATCTAACATGGAAATTATAAAGCATATAATTGTGCACAATGAGATTGTTGAAGAGGAGAGTTTTACTTATTTTGGTAAGGAATTGGATGCTGTTATAGAGAATAATGTTAATGTTGGAATGGATGTGATTCAGGACTTAAATATTGTTGTCATTGCTGATCTAGAGCTATATATTCATTGTGTTATGAATGATGTTGATCTGGATGTTTCTTGTGGTAAGAAGATGGATTTACTTGCTGGTAATATGGTTGATATTTTCAAAGGTGTTATTGATGTGGATTTACATGATGTTGTTGTTTCCAATATGGATCTAAACTTATATGTTGCTACTAAAATGATGAAGGATACAGATATTGTTACTAATGTGGATTTTCATGATGTTGTTGGAGGATGTTGCTGTTATTATGCATATGAGTTCATATGTTGTTACTGATAGGGTTTATGATTTGGATATTGTTGCTGATTTTGTTTGCATGTATGAGGATGATGTTATGGATGATATTGATGATATGTTGCAGATGGAGCATTGCGATATTTAGTTGAGTTTATATGTTGATTGGTTGGATGAGATTCAGATTTTTAAATGGATGAAGCATATATGGTTTATTTTTAGTTTTGATCTCTTTTCTTTGATGGAGTGGAAATCTTTTGTGAAGATGAATCTAAGTGCATAATTTTCTTTCAAGAGAAAAATGTGCGACAAATTTTTTTATTTACTTGGGGAGTCTGATGTAGGAGCATCTGGGGTCTTTTCTATTTACCCTAGTAGTCTATTGTAAGGGCATCCTGGATATCATATTATCCCACTTATTCTATTTGTTGTTGCCAAGTTACAAAAATTACCAAGTACTAGTAAATTTTTAGACATTGCCAAGTTGAAGTTATCCCATCTCACCACTGTAGTGTGTGCCAAACTATCCTTCATATGCTGAGTGATTCTTCAAGTGCCAAGTTATATTGTTTATGCCAAGTGTCAACATTTTGGACATGTTTTCTACATTTTTTGTTTGAGCTAACTTTTAGGATTGATTTCAATCGTGTCATTTATGATGAGATTTTTTCTTGGAATGTGTCCACCATTGGTGGGCCAATATTTCTATTGTGCATTGTTCTAGAATGATCTATAAGTTGTTTTGGAAAATATGAATAGAGTATTTAGGCTTAGAGTTAGGTAGTTTTTAGAGGGAGTCTACAACAAAATGTGAAAGTTTGGGAAGTTTTTTGCATATGTATCTAGAGCTACAAATTTGATGTTGAATCTTTGATCTTGAATACATTTTGTATCTAGCCATAACCCAAAAGGGCTTATAGTTGGGCATGTGTCTTGATCATTTGATGAATCAATAAAAGTATTTTGTTTCCTCTCTATGGTGTTGTTCTCTTTGTTTGTTTGCTTCCATTGTGTTAACTCTACAAGGTTGGTTTGGATTGTTGGGTGTGCCTTTGGCCCTAATTATTCCCTGCCCTCCTTGCATCATGTACCCTTTGGGTTAACCAATGCACCATCAGTGTTCTTGAGCCTAATGAATGGAGTATTTCACATGTACCTTGATTGTTGTATCACTATATTCTTGGATGACATATTTATCTATTCTAAGACTATAGAGGAACACGAGGTCCATTTATGCCAAGTATTGTAGTGCTTGAGAGATCATTAGTTGTATGGAAACTTGGGTACATGTGGATTCTTCCAATCTAAGGTGAAGTATTTGGGGCATATAATCACTAGTGATGGTACTACAATGGATTTGGAGAAAATATAAGCTATCATGGATTGGCTGGTACCCAATAATGTTTCTGATGTTCATAGTTTCATGGGATTGGTGGGTTATTACCATCACTTCATGAAGGAATTTTCACGTGTCACTCATCCCATTACTTCTCCTATGTAGAAAGGGAAGAAGTATGTTTGGCTAGACTAGTGTGAAACAAAATTTTTTCTCTTAAGGAGTGTTTGACCAATGCACTAGTCCTTGCAATGCCTAATCCTATATGTATGGTTTATATGGATGCTTTGTTGGAAGGTGTGGGTGCAGTGTTGATGTAGGATGGTCGAGTGATTGCATATGAGTCTAGAAAACTCAAGGAGCATGAGCTCAACTACTTCACTCATGATTTGGAACTTGTGGGCATAGTGCATGGTCTTGTTCATTTGGAGGAATTTCCTTTTGAGACTTAGGTTTGAGTTGCATAGAAATCATAGGAGCTTGGAGAATATTTTTACTCTGCCAAACTTGAATGCACAATAGTGTCATTGAATGGAGTTCCTATGTGAATATGACTTTGATGTTCACTTCATTTAAGGGAAAGAGAATGTAATCATGGATGCCTTGAGTAGGAGGTGGTATGAGATATCTATTTTGTCTTTGGGAGTGGATTTGTGAGGCTAGATCTTGGAGGCTTTGCCTAGTGACACATGGTATCAAGAGCTAAGGATAGAGATTAAGTCTAGATTTACCCTTGAGGGGAAGTTTTTAGGTTGTTTACTTGAGTCCAATGGACTACTAAGACACTTTGGGCATATTTATTTACTAGTGTCTAGTGATCTTCATACCTTGATTTTGTTAGAGGCACATCATGCACCATACTCTGCACATCTTGCCATCAAGAAAATGCATGTTGATCTTAGATAGTTATACTTTTAGGTAGGGATAAGGCACAATGTTTCTAATTTTTTTTCTCAATGTCTTAAGTGCTAGAGAGTTAAGGTTGAGCATTAGCATCCAGTGGGTCTTTTGTAGTTGCATGCTATCTTAGAGTGGAAATGGGATGCAATATCTATTCATTTCATCATAGGGATTGCTATGTCATCACTATGACATGATTTTATTATGGTGAAATTGGACAAGTTATCCAAGGTAGCACATTTTTCACCCATGGTGACATCCTACATAGCTTCTTTTGTAGCATGTGTTTTCCTGGAAGGTATTGCTTGATTATATGGGATTCCTCATTGAATCATTTTAGATAGTGATACACCATTTACTTCAGCACTATGGATGTCTCTTTGGCATGCTTTGGGTGCACAACTCAATTTTAGTTTAGCTTATCATCTAGAAATTGATGGCCAGATTGAGAGAGTGAACCAAGTTCTAGAAGATATGCTTCACATGTATGTGATGGACAAGAAGGTGAAGTGGGAGGATTATTTATACCTTGTTGAATTTGCATATAATAATGGGTATCATAGTTCTCTTAGCATGTCACCTTTTCAAGCCTTGTATAGTAAACCATGTCATATGCCTTTGAGTTGGGATCATTTAGAGGACTAAGTACTTCTAAGTCTAGACTAGATGCTTTAGGATATGGAGGAAGATGTTGTTCACATTAGAGAGCATTTGGTTACTACTTACGATAGATAGAAGAAGTATGCAAATGCCCATAGGTTGGATCACCACTTTTTTCCTGGTGACAAGGTGTTTTTGAGAGTGCATCCGAGGAAGAGCCCCATCTATAATGGGAAAGGCTCTAAGTTGGTGCCACATTTTGTTAGGCCATTTGAGATCCTCAAAAGGATCAATCATATTTCTTATTTAGTATCATTGGCACCTAGCCTATCACACATCCATGATGTTTTTCATGTTTCTATTTTGAGACATTATATTCCTGATGTGACCCATGTTCTTGATTGGGATGCTTTACAAGTGGAGGATGAGAAACTTTCTTTGGATTTGATTCATATTCTTCAGCTTTGGAGATTGACTTTAAGAGATTGGAAGATAGAGTAGGTCAAGGTCCAGTAGGACCCAAGCGATGAGACTTCTACTACTTGGGAAGATGCTACATGATTAAGAGATTTGCACCCCTATCTTTTTATAGGCTTCCAAGAGTGAGCCTATGCCTATTGGGGGAGGATGTAGTGCCTCTCATGTTTGTAGTCTATACCTTGTGATATTTTGATCTAAGAGATACTCATTACACATGTTATTTTTACATTTGAGATGACTTGAGGGTCAAACATTATACTTTGATATCTAGTATCATAGATGTTAGATTACTATGCTATTCAATTGGTCATATTTGCATGATGATTCCATTTTGAGATGACACTACGTTTCATCATGATATCTTGTTATCTAGCATTTGGACATATCTTTGATTATGTCATATGTTGGACTTAATGTTATGGTTATTTACTTCATTTTGGCTTTGTTATGTTTTATGCTAACATGAGTGGTATAAATGTATTATTTTAGTATAATTAAATAAATGGTTAAATTAGGTTATTTAATGCATTTTTTTATTTGGCTATTATATTATATGCAATTGCACTTGATTGTGTGTTTAGTGTAATCATTGGTAGTGGTACATGGAGTTAGTTGTTTTTTTACATTACAATGTTCCTTTCTATATGTTTTCTTATACTACTATGGTTTAGATGGTTAGTTGTATTTCCATCTTGTTTCTCTTCTGTTCGAGTGTCCAAGCCTTGACCTATGAATCTAGTACTCCCTAGTGTGGAGAGTCTAACTCTTTTTTTATCCCTCTATATGTTCATGGATTTTTTCTCACATTTCTTGGGTGATAGTGTTCTAGCATTGGGCGATACTTATAAAGTATCACACACCCAAAGAAGAAGTATCGTGCGATACTAGAAAGTATCACACACCTTAAGGGAAAATGTGGTGTGATACTGGAAAGTATTGCATTCCCATTAGAAAATTTTGTATGACACTAGAAGAGTGTCACATAGCCTTAGGAAATTTATTATTGGAACCCTAAAAGTATCGTATGACCATTGCAAAAAGGTTGTATGATACTAGTAAAGTATCACTAATGGCTATTTGGAAATATCACTTGGGTTTGTTAGATACCCATTACAAATTCCTTGAACCCTAGTGTTTTTCTTTTCAAATTAGGGAAGTTTTAGACTCGAAGGCATTTTTTGTTTTCCATAGTTTGTCATTTTTTGTGTAGTAGTGGCATTCAGAGATTCATTGGTATTTGGGTATTAGTTTAGTGTTTTTTTGTGATCTTTGTGATCCATGTATGTTGATTTTTGTGTGCATCCATACTTGTTTAAACAAAAAAATTACCTTGGCTTATATTTACCCTTATTCCAAGGATCTCTAAGTATGACATTATAGTGGCCACCCCGTACCAAAAAGGTGTGGGGCCTTATATTTATCCTTATTCCAAGGATCTCTAAGTATAACTCAAAGATTGTGGGGGCTATTGGTGAAACATTGAATGCTATAGGAAAATCATGCCAAAGTCTACTATAACCTATTGCCACACATATTTTGACCATAGAGCCCCAACAATGTTTGGGACTAGTACATTCTAAAATGTCTCATAACACCAAAGATGGGCTCCTAAGACCAAATTGGCCATGGTTTTGGCTAACTATAGACATATTAAGGGATTGTTAAAATTATTTCAAATTAAACATACATGATATAATTTTAAATTAAACATTGCATCAAAATTTGATAATAAAGGTTGTTAAAATGTTCTTCACAAATTATTGCATTTGAATCGAATATAACAAACATGATCAAATTGAATGATATTCCATAAACATGAACAATACACATGATCTATGATAAATTGAACAATACTATACTAAATTAATATGTATATCATTGTTCACATAAATGACAAAAATGTATATCAAAATATATGTATCCATAGATAAATTACCTAAATATATATATCAAAGTTCATGTATCCATAGATAAATTATGCAAATATGTATCAAAATACATAGAGCCATATACAAAATATGTCTGATCATGCCATCAAAATGTTTATGATATCAATCTATCTATATACAATTTGGCATGTTCCATCTCAAAATGTGTCATGATGAATCTTATGATAAGTATACTATACTATGCTACTAATGGATGATCAAAATGCAGCCTCTTTGCTAAACTAGGTAGATCAGATGCCTCCAACATAAATAAAAAAAGGAAAACTCAAAGTTAACTAAACTTATATGATTCTATGTATCTAACATTGAATTACTCAAATGCATAATAATCCTTTTTTAATGAAGATTTATAGTATTAAAATTTTCATTGTAGATACATTTCTCATCAACCTACTATGTCAGTCAGGAGTCCTCTCATATGTCAAGATGCCTAGAACCTATTTGGTTTTGGCCTGTATATGTTTAGGTATATTTGTCAGAAGGATTTACAACATAAACTATAATATTATAATTCAAAATATAAAAAATTTGTAACATATAATCAAGAATTAAAACTACAACTTATTTATGTCGACTCCTCCTCTAGATGTAATGGCTACATGAGAAAAGATAGAAAAATCTAATGTCCAGCCTCTTGCTCACTTAGCTATTTCCTATGAGATAAAAAAGCCTAGCTGTTAATATCATGGAAATTAGTTTTAAATTTTTTTATGAAGATAAGGAAAATAACAAATAAATTATACTTATACATACAATAGGGATTTTTCTGCAAATGGAAATGCTAGAGGGCTTGTGATGCTGAATCTTCCTAGACTCATCACCAGTAGCCATGCCCTATATAATAAATAATATCATTAAATTTTATCAACACAAATATTTTACAAGAATGCATCTATATTTAATCACTTTAAAAGAACCTAATTAACTTTCCCTTGTTAATGGCCTTTCCCTTACCCCCTCTACACTTCCCTCGAC
Source organism: Cupressus sempervirens (assembly GCA_028749045.1). Classification (NCBI taxonomy): domain Eukaryota; kingdom Viridiplantae; phylum Streptophyta; class Pinopsida; order Cupressales; family Cupressaceae; genus Cupressus; species Cupressus sempervirens. Next base: position 239,449,636 of record CM053786.1, on the reverse strand, counting down.
TAACAGGTGATACCTACAAGAGAAAAGAAATATTAGAAACTATATATGCTCTAATATCAAATAGAAAAATAATGAGAGCACAACATAATGTACTGTAGATTTTCCAAGGCCAAATGAAATAGTTGAGAGTGTGACATTATCAACCTATCTAAGCTCCTTCTTAGTCACCAATTAAACACGAATGAAGATCACATACATGTATAAGTTAGTATGGGTTAAAAATACTCTATTATAAAGATTAAATTTAAATCACATATGTCATAACAAAAAAATGTATACACATAGTGACACAGAAGGACTCCATGCCTCTACATGCCCCTCCTCTCTCATGTTAGGGTCTGTAGCCTTTGTATTCATTTCTAGGTGTATCATCCTCCTCAAATACAAATTGATACTCAAAAAGATCACCTATGGGATGCAGACAAATATTCTTTCATATTATGTAAGTATGGGATACACAAACATGTGATGAGCTCGCTGATGATGAACTCATGCCAACATCATCAACACAGGGAGGCAACATTGACCTATCCTAGAATATCAATAGGCTACTCAATCTATGGGTCACTCTAATAGTCTAAGAGTTAGCCTTTGCAATGATATCAAGATGCTACACTAGAGGAGGGGAGAGACATCAGTAGGGGGACAAAAGTGTCCACTTCTTTCCACTAGGAAAAGGGTCTATCCTGAGGAGATCCTACTTGAGGTGCAACACAAATTCAACATTAGTTTTTTAGTGAAATATAATGGCATGCCTAAATTTTTTTGTGGATGTTTTTCAAAAACCATCCACCAACAATCACAAAAGTTTGCATGCATAGGCTCATTTTTGCACCATTTAATTGATAATTTGGGCTTTTTGCGGTCTAGTATTTTCCTAGTTTTTGGGTCTATAAAAAGGTTAACTTTATCATCTTTAGTTATATTTAGGGCTGCAACCTCATCATAGTCCAACTCATCATCAAACATGGCACACGTTTTCTAGCACTAGTGAAGAGAAAAAAATTGTTCATTGGTAAGTGTTTGAATATTATCCACTATGGTGTTTAATGTGGATAACATGGGAACCAATGTAGGTATATTGTTATATGTGATTTTTAAAACCCTCAGTTTGGTGACATTTTCTTCTATCAAATCATTAATTTGAAGAGGGTTTTGAAGGGGTAGGGATCATTTAGTGGATGGTTTTGAGGGGGTACTATATTTTTTAGTGGAGGGTTTTGAGGAACATTATTTCTTGGTTCAGTGCCATCATTTGGGTCAGCCATACCTATTAAATTGCAAAACAACATTTTTATTTTAAAAAACCTAATTTTTGTCTATTTCTATTAAGAAAAACCTAATTTTTAACAATTTCTATTTAAAATTCATTCAAAATCATTAAAAAAAAATCTTGCCTGTATCATGTACTTGTTCCTATATTAAATAACTAAAATGGAGGCAACACAAACCAAATTGAAACAAAAATGTTTTATTTTCTCTCATGTTTATTTTTTTAAATTCCAAGTCACGGGTTTTAGGTATCTAATCTCATATCAAATACCCAATAAGATATTAGGTACCTAATAATGGATCAAATACTTGATAAGGTTTGGCCCAACCTTTTTGCCTTGGTATTAGGATGGGTTGAAAAAAGTCAAAGTAGATTTTGAAACTCTTTTAGACATTTTCAAACTCCACTTTTTTTACATCACCACTTTTTGGCACACTGTGATTCTACACATACCCTTGAGTCAAAAGGACATAAGTTTGAAAGTGTATACTAAGGAGTTCTACATATTTTATATCAGATGTGGACATGTGGATGATGAAGTTGAGAAAGTCTCTAGATATCGAATAGTTTGAGGACATCAATTCAAGATGAGATCAACTATGATAAGATGGATAGTGTAGAAGAAGCATATTAGAATGCTTTGAAGGTTGAAGAAAGATTGGTGAAGAGACATGATCAAAGATAGAGAGAAAGAGGTGGTAGAATTTAGAAGAGTAGAGGAAAAACATGTGGATAAAGTAGAAAATATGATAGTGAAATAAAAGATAAAGGAAAACATGAATGGAAGGAAGAACCTACTAGTAAAAGAGGTAACTACACTAGAGGTAGCTCTACTGGTTACACTAGGAATAATATTGGAGAAAGAGAAGAAAGATCTTGGCTTAAGGGTACTTATTATAAATGTGGTGAATAAGGACATAATTTTTTTGAATGTACTAACTCTAGAAAGAAGATTGGAGGCAATAGAAGAAGTGCTTTATCATGTGTAGAATTTTATAAAACTATTATTTTTAGGGATCAATGCATATGTAATTGTAGTACCTTCTTAGTATATGTTTTCCAACGGTAGTGATTTTATTCTTATTTATATTAAGGAATATATTTGGAGAGACATTTCTCCTCATGATATGTTTCTACCATTATTTTCTAATTAATATAATAACATATGATTATTTAACTATATAGTATTTCATATATATATATATATATATATATATATATATATTTCTACACTTTAGACTCATAGTTTGTCCAACTCAATTTACTAAACATCAATACTCCCTCTTACCTAGGGATGATAAACACATTACAATATATTATCTCAATGTAATATATAAATATTGGGAGTAATCGCCTCTTGAATGTCAAATATTTTGACAATCTCTATGCACTCTTTGAGCATTGGCTTCTTGAATGTTTAGATGCAAGATATTCACCAAGTAATATGATTTTATTATTATTTATATTAAGGAATATATTTTGAGAGACATGTCTCCTCATGAGACATTTCTACTATTATTTTCTAATTAATATAATAAAAAATGATTATTTAACTATATAGTATTTCATATTATATATATATATATATATATATATATATATATATATATATATATATATATATATATATATATATATATATTTCTACACTTTAGCCTCATAGTTTGTCCAATTCAATCTACTAAACATCAATACTCCCTCTTAGCTAGGGATGATAAACACATGATCATATATTGTCTCAATGTAATATAAAGATATTGGGAGCAATCACCTCTTGAATGTCAAATCTTTTGACAATCTCTATGAACTCTTTAAGCATTGGATTCTCGAATGTTTAGTTACAAGATATTCACCAAGTACTCTGAGTAATGGTCTCCTAAATGTTGACTCATTTGATATTTAATGAGTACTCTGTGTAGTGGCCTCTTAAATATCACTTTGCATAACATTCACCATGTACTCAAAAATATTCATAAGGTATGTGTGCATGCATTCTTGTAATCTTGACCATATGAACATCCACCATATGAAGTATAATCTATCATGATCTACATAGACATTGGTAAGATATCAATCATAATAGAAAACTAATTTATTTAAATATAATCACCTCCTAATAACTTCTACAAATACAAGTGACATCATTTCAAAGTCATCACTTCCTAATGATGTACACAAGGGGTATGCCCATTAAAATCACATAGTTATGAGGTATATTGATGAATCACAATCCTCTTGACTACTATAATTTATTGATAACCTGAGAATACACCTAAACATAGTTTAATCCCTCTAAATCAAATGATTGAGATCACAAAAGGTTTACTAAATCATATTCTCCATCTTCTCCTTTAGATGGAAGTGTCAAACTCACTCTAAACATCAATCTTCTGAGCTTCTTATCCAAACTTCACTTTAACAAAGTGTTAAAGTCCCTCTAAATCTGATATTAACCAATTTTCCTATGATGACATCCTTAGAAAAGATCAAGGAAAAATAGTTCTTATAGTAAAAAGTCACCTTTAATAATTATCCTCAATAATTATATTATTATATTTTAACTATAAGAACATTAGAAATTAGATTTTAGATAATCATATATAAATGATCTACTTATATTGTAGCATTCAATAATTTTGAATGAATACAATACCTACCATATAAATAGTTATAAAAATTTTGTTTTGAGGATCACACTCCTAATACGGTATTTATTATTAATATAATATTGAAATAACATATTATAATCTCTCTTACCTATCATGTTGAGTACTGTGACTAGTCCAACATTGTGACTGGTCCAACTTGTTTGTAGATTTCTTTGTGTGTATATAGATATGATGATCGATTCTTTCTTTCATTTCATCATAGGTCTTCCTCAAATGGTGTCAACAAACCAATTGACCCCTCTAAATGGTGAATCCTTGGAAAAAACATGATCCTATGATCTATTTCTTAAAAGATGTTATCCTTAATTACCAGGTATTTTTATGCTAGAGTAGCCAATATTTAAAATTCAAGCATTATGTAGGCTCATCAATCACACTCTCGACATGTGACTTTAAATAGAGTGTGAATGTTCTTCAAATTGTTGTCCCCTCTAAATTTTGTAATTATAACATTTTTGTAAACGATGATTTTGAATCAAATCTTAGAGTTTGACATTGAGTTTTGGAACAAACCTCGAGGTCCAATGACATGTAAAGAAGAAAGTATTGTTAGGGACTTCAAATAATTATAGAACCAAATGTCACTATGGTTTTAGATAACAAAACTATATTCTCTAATCATATTCATCTCCTTTAGTGTTGTTGAGAATTTTGAGAGTATACTTTACATCCCTTCTTCCACTTCCCATGTCTATTAGGACTTGTTTGGTAGCTGAAATTAGAATGGAATTAGCATTCAGAATTATAAAAAAATTGTAATCCATTGTTTGGGTTTGCCAAATCAGAATTGGAATAGAGAAAAAGTAGAATCTAGTATCTCCATTTGACCTCCAAAAAAAGAATTCCAAATTCTTTAAAATAATTGTTATTTGGAATTCTCATTTTAATTCCCATTTTAATTACCATTTTAAAAAAATGAGGATTTCAACTAAAGATTTGTCTAGATTTTGAGCAAGTTGAGCTCAAAGATTCGTACACTATTTGTGGTTAGAGGGATTCAATAATGACAATCCTTGTGGCACTCTTTAATTCTATAGAAAGCAAGAAATCCCAATTAATGGTGCACAAATAGGATGGAAAATGATATGAAATCAGCAACGAGGCTTGAAAATGGTGAAGGTGAGGTTGAAATATTTCCTCAAAGTTGTTCAAATAGCTTTATCAAAATTGAAGTGGGCAGATTTGTGGAAGAAGAAGAAGAAGTGAGAATTATATTTGGCAAGAAAGAGGAAACAATAGGGTGTTATGAGTGGGGTTTGATCCTAAGTCATTCTGTGAGAGTAAGTGACTTTGAAGTAGAAGCAAAGGTGGACATTTTACTATAGATGGTGTCTATGGGAGCTTTTATTGTCTTTACATTTTTTTTGACATTAATTCAAGCACTGTACAGTCTATGTTTTTGGTTCAAGAAGGAGAATTTGAAAGGAGGAAATTATTTGACAGACCGGGAAATCTTATTTCATTATATTTAAATGCATTTAGATTTAGAAGATGTGATCTTATATTCAGGGTCATGGGAGTAGATAGTGATAGTGTGGAGGTTTTAAAATTTCTAATGTATGGAGTCCATTCACACATTTTTCACATTTTTTGTGTAAGGGATGAATTTTCTTCACTGCCTCTATTGATGGAACTGTTCATGTATGGAGTGGTGGTCATCAAATATGACATAGTAGACATTGACATGAAAAAATTATAGGTCTCTTTATAGATTCAACTATGGATATGGAATGGTAGAATTTTTTGATTTGAACCAAACAACCTGGGAATACCAAATTTATGATTTCAATATTTTTTTTGTTTTGAACCAAATAGTCCCAAACTAAATTCTCAGAATCATAACCTAGATTTCAAGTTCTAGAATCCCAAATTTTAGATTCCAAATGCCAATTCTCAAATCATATTCCAACAACCAATAGGCCCTCACAATGATATTTTTTAATTGCATAATGATTTTGGTGACTAGCAATGAACTCTCCATCTTATCCATGTTTTGGTGATAATGTACGATTATTGATCTTCCAAACTGGTCTTGTGTTTCCTTGTAGAGTTTTGTAATGTCCCCATTTCTAAGATTGATTTTTAATAATAATAGAATTAAGGCATGATTAATAAATGAATAAATGGATATTTTCTATAAAAGAAAACCTAATAATATTAAATAATTATTTAGTAAATTAAAATATTAACTAAATACAATAATAAACTATAATATAGTTTATTAATTATATAATGAACAAGTATATTCCATTAATATATATACAAAGGATTAATTTAATATTATTATATAATAATAATAATAAATATAAAGACAAAAGGATTTTATTTCACATGTTATTATTTAAATAGAATATATAATATTTGTATATGAAGTATTAAAATAATGTTAATTATTTCATCACATAATATTATATTATCATTAAATATATGATTAGTACATGTTAAATATTAAATAATTATATTAATGTGACTATAGAGAATGGTCACAACCATTGAGAGATCATTATCCATTTGGATATTTATATGGTAGATAAAGGAAAATTGGAGAAGGAGATGGAAGGAGAGAAAAATGGGGAATACCTCTAATGATATATATCTTAGAAGGTGTTTATGTATAGAGTTATAGTTGTAGTTAGAACCAAAATAGAAATATTAAAATTTGCAGTGAACATAAGTTAGTAATCATATTCATAAAAGCCATGGATCCATGATAGAGTGTTGAATTACACATAGCTAGGTCAAGATATTACATATGCATCAACACAAAAGATAAGTTTCAATTACCAAATCAACAAACAACATTCATTTCCACTAACAAAAAATAATTGTAATTACATAATAAATATACTAAAGAAGTGCTTATGATGAATATAGATAAAAGGCCAAAAATCCAATGCAAAGAAACAATAGCATTTGCACTAGTTGGTAATATAACAATTATACAATGACACTTATTAGCACATTGACTATCAAGTGATGGTATATATAGTGATTTGAAGGAGGGAATGATAGGGAAGACATGGAAGAAAGTAGCAAATTGATTTCTTTTTACCAAACAATATCCATTCTCATATGTTTAGATATGGGGACATTACAAGTTTGTTTCGTATCTAGTCCTTCTCTGATACCAGATTATTTTTTAGAGATCACGACATATATAATTAGATTTCCTTCTTAGTATATGTTCTCCAATGGAAGTGATTATTCTTATTTATATTAAGGAACACATATGGAGAGACATGTCTATCCATTATTATCTAATTAATATAATTAAAAAATGATCATTTAATTATATAGTATCTCATATATATAATATATATATTTTTATGCTTTAGTTTCATAGTTTATCCAACTCAAGCTCTCAAACACCAATAGAAACACCTAATGAACCTAAAAATGGAGAGAACCCGATGTTAAGAAGAATCTTATGGAATAAGGAAATTTATGGACAACCTATTTTTAGAAGAAATATTTTCAAAATGAGATGTAATATAGCTAGAAAATATTATAAGGTAATCATTGATAGTGGAAGCTCTAATAATTTTGCATTTGAGGAGCCAGTTAACAACTTGTAGTTGTAGAGATTGAGACATCCTAAGCCTTATCATATTGTTTAGATCTATAAGGAGCATACATTACTTGTAAGTGAGAAATTCCTTTAAAAATTTAAAATTTGGGAATTATCATGATGAATTATTGTGTGGTATTATGCATGTGGATTATTGTCATATTCTTTTGGGTAGAACTTGGCACTATGATAGAAAAGCCTTGCATGATGGTAGATTAAATCATTACACTATCTAGGTAGATGGAAATAAATAAATATTGTTTCCCTTGATAGAAACCTAAGGAGAATCAATGTACCATAACAAGAGTATGTTTGATTGAAGGTAATCAATTTGCTAGAGATATGAAACAACATAATATATGTTTTTCTTTGATTCCTAGAAAGGCTAAGAAACAATATGAGTTAGAACATGCATTTGAGATTGAATAATGGTTAACTAAGTTTCAAGAAATTATTTATGATAATTTATCTAATGGTTTACCACCTGTGAGAGGCAGTCATTATATGGACTTGATATCTAGAACTAGTTTTCTTAATAAAGCATTGCATAGATTGACACTTGATGAAAAGGCTCAATTGAATAGACAAGTGCAAGAATTACTTGAGAAGGTTCTAATTAGAAAAAATTTGAGTCCTTTTGTAGTAACTGCTATGTTAGTGCCTAAAAGGATTAGGGAATCGAGAATGTGCACTAATTCTAGAGCTATAAACAAGATAATAGTAAAATATAAATTTCCTTTGCCTAAGATGGATGGTATAGTGGACAATTTGAGTGGAGAAAGGTATTTTACCAAGATTGATTTGAAAATTTGATATCATCATATTTGAACTGGAGGAGATGAATGGAAAAAACTTTTAAGACTAATGAGGGTGTGCATGAGTGGTTGGTTATGCATTTTGGTCTAACTAATGCACCTAGTACTTTTATGAGGTTGATGAATGAGGTTTTGAAGAAATTATAAGGTAAATTTTTTATTGTATATCTAGATGAAATTTTCATATTAAGGTAAAGAAGAACATCTTGAGCATGTTAGACAAGTATTGCAAGGGTTGAAAGAGGAGAAATTATTGATTAACCTAAGGAAATGTTCATTCTTGAAAGAAGAAATTGTGTACCTTGGTTTAGTTATTTTAGCTAATGGTTTGAAGATGGATCCTAAAAAGGTTAAATTTATTCTTGATCAGCCTACACTTGAGAATGTTGGAGACATAAGATTTTCATGGGTTGGCAATTTTAATAGGAAGTTCATCAGAAATTTCAGCTTTATTTGCAATGCTATGACTAATACTATGAGAGGAGATAAAAAGGATTTCAACTGGACACATGGAGCACAAAGGAGTTTCAAAATATTGAAATAAAATATTATAGAATTTCCTACACTTATTTTTCCTAATTTTTAAAAAGTTTTTCAAGTTGAATGTAATGCTAGTGGAAGTGCCATTGGACATCTATTGAGTCAAGAAGGAAGACTTGCAGATTTCTTTAGGGATAAATTGAATGACACTAAGAGAAAAATATTCAATTTATGATAAAGAATTCGATGCTATTGTTCACACTTTGAAGAAAGAGAGACATTATTTAATGCCTAAAGATTTTGTGTTGTAAACATGCCATAATGATTTGTAGTATTTGGAAAGTCCAAATAAGTTGAATTAGGTACATATGAAGTGGGTTGAGTTTTTACAAAAAAATTCCTTTTCATTGAAACATAAGAGTGGAAAATAAAACAAGGTTGTTGATGCTTTGAATAGAAGAAGGAATTTTCTAATGAAAATGAGAGTTGAGGTAATTGGTTGTAATGATTTAAATTATTTGTATGAAATTGATCCCAATTTTGTAGAACCTTGGAAATCTTGTAATGAATATATGGTAAGAGATAAGTGGACTTATTATTTCATTCAAGAAGATATGTTGTTTAGTGGAATTGTTTGTACCTACAGGATCTATGAGAGAGAACATCATGAAAGAGAAGCTTAGTAGCCAACTTGCTAGACATTTTGGGATTGATAAGACTGTAAAATTGATTTTAGATAGGTACTTTTGGCTGCAAATTTATAAGTATGTACAAAAGATGGTGAGAAGCTACAAAATTTGTCAAACAATAAAAGGAACTAGTCAAAACTTGGGATTTAATTCATTGTTTCCTGTATTTGATAAGACTTGGGAAGATATCAATATGGATTTTGTTCTTGGTGTTTCTAGAACATAGAGAGGTAATGATTCTATTTTAATAGTAGTGTTTTAAAAGATGAATAATTTTATACCTTGTAAGAAGACATTTGATGTAGTTCACATGTCTGAATTATTCTTTAAGGAAGTGGTAAGATTGCATGGATTTCCTAAAACTATTGTTTTAGGTGGAGATACTAAGTTTACTAGTTATTTCTAGAGGATAGTTTGGAAGAAGTTGAATACATAGTTAAAGTTTAGTTCTATGTTTCATCTACAAACATATGGAAAAAATAAAGTTTTGAACATAAGTGTTGGTAACTTTTTGAGGTGTTTGTTTGGAGATAATCCTACTAATTGGAATTTGATTTTGGCACAAGTAGAGTTTTCATACAATAATTTTGTAAATAGAAGCACTAAGAAGACACCTTTTGAGAGTTTTATTGGAATTAATCTTAAAGGAACTACTGAATTAAGAGATCTAAACTTGGAAACAAAGAGAACTAATTAAGATGAGCAATTTATAGATTTCATGAAGTTTTTAAATGAGGAAGCTAAAGTCAACTTGGAAGATAGTAATCTAAAATACAAACAAAGAATTGATAAAATGAGGAGACATAAATATTTTAAAGTTGGTGGATGAGTTTATGATTCACTTCAAGAAGAATGAATTTCTAGGTGGTACCTATAGTAAGCTGAAAATGAAGAAGTTTGGTCCTTGTAAGATTCTATAGAAGTTTACAATGGAAATGTCATTGAATTTGAATTGCTAGAAGACATGGATATTTCACTTGTATTCAACATTTTAGATATCGTTAAGTATTTTGAATTTGATGATAAGTTGAAAAGTAACTTGGATTTTCCTAAGAAGAAGAGTTAAATTATTGAAAGAATATTGAATAGAAAAATAAGTAAAAGTACCAAAGGAATAGACTACATGGAATACATAGGTCAGTAGAAAGACAAACTAGATGAAGACAATTCATGGATTGCACAAGATGAGTTGGATATTTATGATTCAGGTTAGAATACCAATCATTCCTAATATGGAACTTTGTCCTTTATTAACCCCACATGTTTGATGTAGGAGCATCTTGGGTCCTTAAGAAATCTAGTATCAACATTTAAAAAAAATTGTTTTGTATCAATCTGTTGTTTGCAAAGTAGCATTTTCTTCTTTTGTTTTCATAATGTGCACAATTTTCATCAAGTTGAGCACCTATCCTAGATCTTTTTCCTAAGTGTAATGCATTCTAATGTTCCTTATTTCTTGAGTTCTTTGTTGTTCTTTGCAAACCCTTTTTCCTTCTATTTTCATCTAACAAAGCATGTTGTTCTAACTTGTGTGGTTTCCTTTGATGATGTGGCATCTTACACAGTTAGGAGTCAACTCCTAACACACATGTGGACCTACCTTTAAGTGTGCATGATTTCATATTGTCATTTATATAGATTTTGGTTTACTCTTCCAAGTTTAGACCTATATTATAATTAAATGCTTGACTAGCTAACTTGTGGCTTAGCTGGCTATAAAAGAAGCTTGGTTAGATGTAGAAAATCATGATGGATGATTTAGTATGACTATTAGGAGATAGAAGATGAGAGGTCATGAGGCTTTGATATTGTAAATTCTAATTTTATAATAAGGTCTCAACCTAGAAGGCCTCATAGTCAGGCATGTTATGGTTTCTTTCTATGTGAAGTGGAATATTTACAGTTACAAACATGTTTCATATGTTTTTGTGTTCTTTGTGATTTCATTGATTCATGAATATCCTTTTTGTGCATTTCTAAGTAGGCAGTATTAAAAGTTTTAAGTTGAGATTATCTCACATGTTGTTATGGAATCATTGTTCCTCCTCATGTCAAGTGTTAGAATCATTTAGAATAACTGAGAGGGGGTGGGGGGGATTAGTTATCCAAGGTCCAATGATGTCCAATACAACATTTTCTTTTAATCCTTAAGGGCACATAACTGAAACTATCATGCATGCAATTGAACATTAAATAATCATGAAAAGTAAACATGCATCACACCATAACACTAAGGATTTTGATGACCCAAAAAGCCTCTAAGAATAAGAAGGTAAAACTAGGGTGTGGATGATACCCACTGAATAATTGCACAATCAATTTCAACCACTTCTGATGATCTACACTGTTAAAGGCTACATCACATTGTTAAATGTGACCCTGTTAAAAGATTTACATAGAGTTGTTAGGCTCACCCAAGTCCATGGGATTTATAGTCACCTTCTCAAAAGAATCTTTCATACCTCTCTAAGGATCTCCTATCCTCCTCCTAAGGATCTCTTATCCTTTTCCTAAGGATCTCTTTATCCTTCTCCTAGGGATCTCTTTATCCTTTTCCTAAGGCTTATCCACCTAGCTGTTAAGCTAACCTAGCAATTTAGGATTTCAATATCTAATACAATCGTAAGAAAGTATTAGAAGGGTTTTGACCTGATATAGATTCAAGCTTAAAACTTGTAGATTTCAGATCACTCTTTAGTCCTTTTCTTTGCTTGGCCTTCCTCCCTCACAGTGCTAACAACTTGTTCACCCTTCAAGATCTATCTCCTTGAGTTCTTCCACTCGTTATGTCAATGCACTCCATGATCATTTGATCAACTTAGAGTCTTGATGCCCTGTTCTTACTCCTCTTGGTTTCTTAGCATGACCACACTTAAGATGAACTCCCTCTCTCAGATACACATTTGATCTCTAACCTATAACTCCTTATCAAGAAGTTATGTCCTTCATTTCTCACTCAAATCTTAATTTTATCTTGAGAAAATGGTATTGTTTTCCCTCTAAATTATTTGTTCTAGAAACTTCATGAAAAATCCATTAGCATTCACCTTGAATTGGTTTGCATGGTTTACATAAAATTCTGTGACATCTACTCATCATCCTTATCATCTAACTAATTAACAAAATTCGATGAAACAAACTTATCGCTGCTGATTTGGCAAATCTTTGACTTAACAAATAATGCAGCAACTCAACATCATTGATTTACTGATGCTCGGCTCCTTCTATGTTACTCAATTTCTATTGTTATTTTACTGGTGCTCAACACCTAAAGAAATTCTATATTACGCAGCACCTGATCTTCACTTGACACCAGAAGGCTACTCGACTACTAAAGATCACTCGGCACCTGAAAATCACTCGGAACACACTAAGTTGAACTTGCTCAACTTCAACTAAGAATCTATTCGGCACTTACTAGCTAGCTCAGTTCTCTCTCCAATGAACTTAGTTAATCCTTACATCTTTGATGTGTCTTAGTGTGTCCATCCTCTGTGTCTTAGAGTATGTCATCAATACACTATTTCATCAATGGCTTATCTAATCCTTATAATTCATTACAACATCACAACTTCAACCTTTCTTTAGTTACTTTAGTTACATCTTATTGATTGCCACCTCCTTGTCAATCAACCGATTGATAGTATTTGGATCACTAAAGAAAATTTCATTCTTGCAAGTAGCAAGTTTGACATTAATGAAAAAAAAATGATTGAAGACATTCTTTACCAATTCCATTACTCTTCATTCATGATCTTTTCAATCATTTCCAACAATCTCCCTCTTTGGCATTGATGGTAAACCAAACTGATCAATTGATCAAATTAGTTACCACCAATATTACATACGTTATCTCCTTGTTATATAATTCCCTCTTGTGTTGATAGAAACTAAATCCTTTGTTCTGCTTCACCCTCTAAACTACTGCATCCTTACTTTGTATTCCTGATCCTTCATAGCTGCTTGCTAATTCTTATTTCTTTTGAATCTCCTTCTATCATCTCTCCTTTCATACATATACATCTCCCTCTTACCTTTCTTTGATTAGTTTCTCATATCTCCCTCTTTGACATAAATTCCAAAGATGTAGCATCTTCAACATGCTAAATATAAGCTTTTCATTTTCATGTTTTCTCTCCCTGTCACCATGCTTGTGACTAATCTGAAATTTTTGTTCTTGTTGTCATCCTCTACATCACTCTTCTGATATTTAAATGTTCTACTCTTGTTGATGCAAGGCAGCTTCTTTGTTCCTTTAGACTGCTTGAGTTAGGGGCATTACCCCCAACTTGCCTCTAAGGTATTCATAAGGATCCTTGGGCAATGGTTTAGTGAAGATATCTATAGTTTGTTTCTTTGTGTGAATGTACTCCATCTTCACTTGTTTTTCTTCCACCAATTCTTTGATATAGTGATACTTAATTGCAATATGCTTGGTTTTTGCATGCATTACTAGATTCTTGGATAAGTTTATAGCACTTGTATTATCACAATATAGTATCATAGGTTTGGTTACCTCTTCGTTCATTCCTTTCAATAGATGTTTGAGCCACACAATGTTTGTGAAATTGACTACTGCTGCCACATATTCTGCTTCTGCAGTGGACTGAGATGTGCATGTTTGTTGTTTCTTGCTAGTCCAAGTAACTAGCCTTTTACCTAAGAATAATGCTCCTCCACTTGTGCTTTTCCTATCATCAATGTTGCCTCCCCAATCTGCGTCTGTGTATGCATTGAACTCAAACTTCTCATTCTTTTTGTAATATAGGCCAAAATCATCAGTTCCTTTGAGATACCTCATTATTCTTTTTACTACCATGAGATGATTTTCTCTAGGATTAGTAGAGAATCTAGCCACTATTCCAACTGCTAATGCTATGTCTAGTCTGCTATGTACAACATATTGTAGTTTTCCAATCATGGATCTGTACATTATTTGATTGACTTCAACTGATTCATCATTTTTGGATAGCTTATGTCCTGTTGCCATTGGTGTGTTGATAGGTTTTGAATCTTCTAATCCAAACTTCTTGAGTATCTCCTTGATGTATTTTGATTGTGTCACAAATATACCATGTTTTAGTTGATGTACTTGCAATCCTACAAAGAATTTGATTTCTCCAAACATTGACATCTCAAACTCATGTTTCATTTTGTCAGAAAAACTTTTGCAAAGTACTTCCTTTCTTCCAAAAAATATGTCATCCACAAATATTTTAGATACAAGAATATCCTTACCTTCTTCTGATTTGATATACATATTGATGTTATCATTAGTTCTTTCAAATCCTATTTGCACTAGATACTTGTGAAGTCTCTCATACCAAGCTCTAGGGGCTTGCTTTAATCCATATAGAGCCTTATGAAATTTGCATACCTTATTTTTGTTCTTCTCATCAATAAAACCTTTTGGTTGCTCTATGTAGACTTCCTCTTCAAGTATGCCATTCAGAAATACAGACTTAACATCTATTTGATAGACTTTAAATCCATTGAAGGCTGCATATGCCAGTAAGGTCCTTACTTATTCCATTCTAGCAACTGGAGAAAAAGTTTCTCCATAGTCTAGTCCTTCTTCTTATGCATACCCTTTACAAACTAGTCTTGCCTTGTTCCTTGTTATTTCACCATTCTCATCTAACTTGTTTCTAAACACCCACTTAGTTCCAATTATATTCTTGTCAGCTAGTCTTGAGACTAAGGTCCATGTCTTGTTCTTCTCAATTTGTTGTATTTCTTCTTTCATAGCATTGTACCAGTCATCATATTTTATGGCTTCACTTACTATTTTTGGTTCTATTTTTCTAAGTAGACATGTTTCACTTCTGAGTCTATTCCTTGTCGTTGGTCTTGCCTCTTTGTTTCCAATAATTTGATCTATAGGATGATGTCTTTTCACATACTTTTCCAGGACTAGTTCTTTCCTTGTTTGCATGTTGTCTCTTTGAAAATTTGATCCCTCATTCTTATTTTCATCAGGTATTTATTCATCTTCTTCATGTTGGCTATTCTCAGAATTTGAATGAACATTCTTTGCATTTTGCAGCCCATCTTCTAAATGTGTCTATAGTTCGGCATTCACTGTCTGTGACTTGGTAGATGCTAGATTTTGTTGCTGATTGTCATTCTGAGTTGCAACCTCACCATTATTAGGTATACCTTCATAAAAGTATACAAAGGTCTTTTATTCTTCTTCTTTCTTGGTATTCTCAACACTTTGAACTTCTTCAAGCTCATCAAACTTCACATTTGTGCTTTCTACTACTTTGTTAGTGTAAATATTCAAACACTTATAAGCTTTTCTTCTAGTAGAATAACCAAGAAATGTGCCTTCCTCACTCTTTGCATCAAACTTTCCATTTCTCTACTCTTCATATACATAGCATTTGCACCCAAATATTTTGAAATGTTTTACATTAGGAGAATGCCCATACCATAATTCAAAAGGTGTTGCATTTGTACCTTTCTTGACTTGAATTCTATTGTGTGTAGATTGCAGTACTTATAGCTTCTCTCTAGTACATGAGTGTAGCATTTTTCTCCATCATTAAGGTCCTGACATAGTCAATAACTTATCTATTCCTTCTCTCTACTATACCATTTTGAGGTGGAGTCTTGGGTGCTGATGTCTACCTTTTGATTCCTCTTTCATTGCAGAACTCTTCAAATTCTCTTGATGTGAATTCTCCTCCTCTATAAGATCTAAGACATTTTAGTCTCTCTTGAGTCTCTTTCTCTACTCTAGCCAAGTACCATTTGAATATTTGAAATGCATTTGATTTTACATTTTGGAACATGACTATCATCATCCTTGAATAGTCATCTACAAATAGCATTATGTATCTATCACCTTTTTAGCTTTTCACTTCAATAGGACCATACAAGTTAGTATGAACTAGCTCTAATACTTCATTAGAAGTATAGGTCTTACTCTTGAAGGTTGACTTGGTCATCTTTCCTAGTTGGCATTGTTACATTGTGTTATCAAGTTTCTTCAACTTTGGTAGACCTCTAACTTTCTTCATTTTGCTGATGCTTATCAAATTGTCAAAATTTACATGACATAGCCTCTTGTGCCATAAACATATGTCATTAGTTTGAACAATGAGACAAGAAGCATCTTCCATGTCAAGGTAAAATAAATTACTCTTAGTCTGATCACCTTTTCCTATTAGACTTCCTTGAGAATCATAGATCTTAGCAATTCCTTTTTCAAATTCAACCTTACATCCTATGTTTCCTAACTATGAGACACTTAACAAGTTATAATTTAGGCCTTCACCATAGTATGCATTATCACATGATATCTTTTTAGTAAGCTTGATACTACCTTTCCCTTTGATTTGACATGGTGCATTGTTACCAAATCTAACACTATTTCCTTCATATTGAGTAAAGGTAATAAACTTACTTTTGTCTCCAGTCATGTGATGAGAGCATCCACTATCTATGATCCGTGTATCATTCTTGTTCATGTAGGTTACCAGGGCAGTTGCTTCATCTTCATCTGATTCATCTTTCATAGCCACATAGACTACTTCATCATCATTCTCGTCAGAGTCTTCTTTAACAATGTAGCATCTTTTGCCTTTACCTTTGTAGTCCTTGTTGTCCTCTTTATTGTTCTTGAAGTTGCCTCCATCCTTGTAGTTTTTCTTTTGTGTGCAACTGGCTGCAATGTGACCAAATTCATTACAATTGAAACAAATGATTGGCAACTTACCTTTGAATTTGCCTCTTCCTCTATGAAATCTTCTTGCTAGTAATGCCTCCAATTGGTCCACATCATCTTCGTTAGTGCTGCTGTCACTAGATACATACTTTCCTTTTCCACTCTTTTTCTTTGTTTGCATCTCCTCGTTGTCTTTTAATGTAATAATAGCTTTGAATGCAGATTCAAAGTTTTCTGGCTTGTAGTTATCAAAGTTGGATAGCTCAAAGGCAGCGAGTCTTCCAATTATTCCTTCAAATGATAATGTGTTGCCTGGTACACACCTTAGTTCTTGGATGGCTGATACTCTTATAGCATAGATGGGAAGCAAAGTTCTCAAGTATTTGCTACATACTATTTCTTCATATCAACAACCTTTCCTCTTAGGCTCTCTCTTTTGGCTCTCTTGACATTATCATCTCCTCCATAGATTCTTGACAATGTTTCCCACATCTAATGTGTAGTATCACATCCTTTGATGTCATCATACTCAGCATAGCTTAGTGCTGAAGCAATATCTAAAATTGCTTGATTGTGCTCCTTCTTCTTGCTCATGTCATTTGTAGTGAGGGGTTTTGCAGTGTCTACATGATCAACTATGATTGAGGTTTGTGCATAGTCACCTATTGATCCAAGGTGTAGCTTCATCTGACTTTGCCATTCAAAAAAATTGTCTTTGTTTAGCTTGGGAACTTCTCTCTTGGACATCTTGATCTTCCTGCTACTAGTACCTTGAAACAAATCATGATACCAATTGTTACAATTATTTAGAATAACTTAGATGTGGGGGGGGGTGTTAATCAGTTATCCAAGGTCCAATGATGTCCAATACAACTTTTTCTTTTAATCCTTAAGGCCACATAACTGAAACTATCATGCATGCAATTGAACATTAAATAATCATGAAAAGTAAACATGCATCACACCATAACACTAAGGATTTTGATGACCCATAAACCCTCTAGGAATAAGAAGGTAAAATTGGGGTGGGGATGATACCCACTAAATAACTGTGCAACCAATTTCAACCACTTCTGATGGTCTACCCTATTAAAGGCTTGCCCTGTTAAAGGCTTGCCTTGTTAAAGGCTATAACACATTGTTAAATGTGACCCTATTAAAGGATTTACATAGAGCTGTTAGGCTCACCCAAGTCCATGGGATTTACAATCACCTTCTAAAAAGAATCTTTCATCCCTCTCTAAGGATCTCCTATCCTCCTCCTAAGGATCTCTTATCCTTTTAGTGAGGATCTCTTTATCCTTCTCTTGGGGATCTCTTTATCCTTTTCCTAAGGCTTATCCACCTAGCTGTTAAGCTAACCTAGCAATGTAAGATTTCAATATCTAATACAATGGTAAGAAAGTATTAGAAGGGTTTTAACCTGATATAGATTGCAACTTCAAACTTGCATATTTTAGATCACTCTTCAGTCATTTTCTTTGCTTGGTTTTCCTCCCTCACAGTGCTGACTGCTTGTTCACCCTTCAAGATCTATCTCCTTGAGTTCTTCCACTCGTTATGTCAATGCACTCCATGATCATTTGATCAACTTAGATTCTTGATGCCCTGTTCTTACTCCTCTTGGTTTCTTAGCATGACCACACTTAAGACCAACTCCCTCTCTCACATACGCATTTGATCTCTGACCTGTAACTCCTTATGAAGAAGTTCTATTCTTCATTTCTCACTCAAATCTTAATTTGATCTTGAGAAAATGGTATTGTTTTCCCTCCAAATTGTTTCTTCTAGAAACTTCATGAAAAATCCATTAGCATTCACCTTGAATTGGTTTGCATGGTTTACATAAAGTTTTGTGACATCTACTCATCATCCTTATCATCCAACTAATTCAAAAAATTTGATGTAACAAACTTATTGCTGCTGATTTGGAAAATATTTGACTTAACAAATAATGCAGCAACTTGGCACCATTGATTTACTAATGCTTGACTCCTTTTATGTTACTCAGCTTCTATTATTATTTTACTAGTGCTTGACACCTGAAGAAATTCTATGTTACTTGGCACCTGATCTTCACTCGGCACTAGAAGGATACTCGACACCTAAAGATCACTTGGCACACACTAAGTTGAACTTGCTTGGCTTCAACTACTAATTTTCTCAGCACTTACTAGCTAGCTTGGTTCTCTCTCCAATGAACTTAGTTAATCCTTACATCTTTGATGTGTCTTAGTGTGTCCTTCCTCTATGTCTTAGAGTATGTCATCAATACACTATTTCATCAATGGCTTATCTGATCCTTATACTTTATTACAACATCACAACTTCAACCTTTCTTTAGGTAGTTTAGTTACATCTTATTGATTGCCACCTCCTTGTCAATCAACCAATTGATAGTATTTGGATCACTAAAGCAATTGTCATTCCTACAAGTAGTAATTTTGACATTAATGAAAAAACAATGATTGAAGACATTCTTTACCAGTTCCAATACTCTTGATTCATGATCTTTTCAATCATTTCCAATAGTCAAGATACAAGGGTGTAGATGATAGTTGCATATCGTTAACCTTTTTGACATTGTGGGAGCCTTAACTTCCTTTTTAGAATGTAAATTTCTTTCAATTGGATGCAAAATGTTTCAATGAGATTGTCTATTGAATTCTAGACCTTTGAACTAGTAGGAAAAAAATGTTTGTATTCCTTCATTGTAGTTCTCATCTTCTGATTTAAATATTTAGAGTAATCTATTAGATTATTTCTGTTGATGAGTTTATATTGGAATTTAAATTCATTTATTTTCTATTAGAGATATTGAATAACTAAATGATTGATTTTTTAGGAACAATTTATCATCAATACTGATTTCCCTTAGTTTTATCATTTATTTTTTAATGTCCAAAGCTTTTTATTTGAGTTAGCTCTAATATAATGTTTAACTATTTCATAAACTAATTAGGGTTCTGTTGGCCTGGTTTTTCACCATTCCTATTTTGTGCATCTAGCAGTGAAAAACTCTGACTATACATGTTGAAATTTTGAACATAGGATAAGACCCTGGGTAAAATTCATTAAAAACCCTAGTGTTTTATCTTGTTTTACCCTACCTTTTGAAAAAATTTTGAGTTTTTTTTAAATGACTTTAGATGGGACATTTTACCCTAAGCTTTAAAATTACACAAGGATGACTTCATAAATTTTGTTAAACCTTTTATATCATTGCTTTTGATTAGAGTTATTGCGAATATATTATTGAAAATCTTAACTATAGTACCTTTTTTACCAACCATCAATCTTGGTCAGATCAACAAAGAGCACTTCCTTGCAACATTGAAATGCAAGGTTTTTAACTATTGTGGGCAAGCACCTTTATGCCATGTAGCCCTTGCTTTTGTTAGAATGTTAGTGTGCTACAAAGATTATGACTTGTTAGAGTTGGTAAGAACCTTTTTGTAGACCTATTAATACCATTAGTGCATGTTCTAAAATTTCCATGATGCCATTGGTTGATCTTTTAAGTGAAGGTATTACTTTATGTTCAATTTTTATGCATCGTTGATCTTGTTTAGATCAAAAGCCAACACTTACCTGCAATAAGAAAATGCATGAGAATTAAACATTGCTAGAAATTGCAAACAAGACATGTAGCATAATCTGACATCATGGGCCTACCTTTTTAGAGGATAATAATGATATACATTCTATGGTAGTAGTTAGATGAGCTGGATTAAAAAGAATTTTCTCATTGGTCTTTTCAGCTGACTTAATGTTCTCAGGGTGCAAAAATCTATGATCATTGATCTACGTGAGATCCATGGTTAGCACATGCCTACTTTATGAAGTTTCATGAAGGTTAAGCAATGCACAGAAGCACAGGGTATGTATTGAGTTGTGCCAAGCTGTAAAAAAGATGTTAATGTGTACTACTAGCTGGGCCATTTAGAAAGGTTATTTGCCAAAGATGCATCAAACATTCACGACCATAGATCTTTTAAAGATGAGTGGCTAGTGCTTACCCAAAATAAGGAATTGCTTTCCTTTTACAGAATGCAAGCAAGCACCCTTGTGACATGTAGCAAGGTGGGACAAAATTTTGGGAAAATTTTTGAGTCATGAAGCATTGTAAAATGGTGATAATTCAAGCACGTCCATTGGTAGAATATGACACGTGTGCCTAGCTGGAAGTAATAATGTTATGGGCACAAAAACTTTAATAGTTAATATGAAAATTGGATTTGTCAAAGCACGAGGGCTAAAATGCATTATTTCATTGGTTTAATTGGATAATTGGACCATAAAAGACAAAGATTGTAATCCATTGTCGATCTTGGTCAAATCAATGAAGGGTGCTTGCCCACATTAAGAACTTCCAAGAAACTTAAGCAATGCGGGTAAGTGCCATGTGGACATATGTCCATGGTAAGGTTACCACCTCCATCTCAGAATGTGAAAAAGGTCTAAGCTTTGCTACTATTGATCTTACACAGATTCATAGTTGGCACTTGCTTGCATCACAAAAATTCTCACTAGTTAAATAGTGTAGGGAAGCACCAGCTTGATGCGTGGTAGGTATGACATTAGGGACCACTTTCTTAGAAGATGATATGGGACCTACTTGTGTGGAATTTTGTTAGAAGGTGTTGATTCACATGGAGACTTTCTATTGGTCAGTGTAGCTAACTGGGTGTAATCAAAGTAAGATAATCCCTGATTGTTGATTCAATCATGATCAAGGGTTGGTGCTTGCCTACAATTTCAAGATGCAAGAAGTTTAAACAATGTGGGGTAGTGTTAATGTGACATCTATAATAGTATGACTAGTCATGACCAAAGTGGGATGCTTTGTGCCAAGTTGGAATATTTATTATGCCAGTTGTTTTACACTTTTCACTTGTTACCATAAAAGTGTGTTATCTCTGTTGACCGTTGATCCAGAGGAAGATCAATGGCCAACACTTGCCCACAATTTCAAATAAAAAGAAGTTTAAGCAACATAGGAAAGAACCTATTTGACACATGGCCAGACTTTTAAAGCAATAAAGAAAGTTTTCTTTATTGAATTGGGGCCATCTAATCTATTGAAATCAACGAATAAGATTCAAATCTAGACGCAATATGAAAATAATGTCTAATGGAAATTAATATTACTCAGAGTTCATTCATGTGATCTGAGTGCATAAATAAAACTCATGATTTCACCATTATTGAATGACCAAAGTAGAATATTGTTATCAAAGCATAAATAATTTTCAGAGCTAGGGCATTGAAATTCTACTAGGTGATTCAGTGAATTACAATGAAAATTTTATAGAAGAGAAACACAAATTTAGCAGGTAAGTACTCTATAACTTCTAAAAGGCAAGAATTTGGTGTTGTGGAAGTTTAAAATCTTAGAAAATGCCTCCACAAAAGGAATTCTCAAGAAAATTTGATTATCTAAAGAGCGATGTGCATGAAGATTTCCTTGAACAATTCCCACTATCAGTAAATGAAATAACTAAGGGGAGGGAGCTTATTCCAAAGCACTCTAGGTTAGTTGTAGCTGAGAGTTTTTATGATGGAGCCAATTGGGTCAGAGATGCAAATGTTTCCATGGGAGGTCTCAAATTATTTTTAAAATGGTTCACTGAGAGGAACCTTGACACCCCTTTGAGTAATGCTTGGGAATTCAACATTGGGAAACTGGTAGTACCTAGTGTTTTTTATTATAGTGATCTACTTACTAATTTGGACAAAAAGTATGATCATATTACAGGTTTTGTAAAGAATTATGTTGGAGACAATCTTTTTAAGGTTATTCTAAATTGATTAGTGATGTTTTCAATCTAAACCCTAACCATACTGTGCATGAGACAATTGATATGGCTGACCTTTAGGCTAGGTATGATGCATAGAGGACATATCTAAGGATAGTGCCTTTGCAACAACATTTTTCTAGGATTGGTTCATTGCCTTTGGTTACAACTCATACACCAAAATCTTTAATGAGGAAACATTTCAACCCTAGGGCTCAGGCATTATATTTCACCTTGTGCAAAATTTTTGGGATGGATGATGAGGAGCATATTAAAGGCTATATTGTTCTTATTATGGCTCAGACACTACAATTTGGAATGAGGAGTATTCTTGATTTTGATACTTTTCTTTCATAAGAAATTCATAATGGTTTAATGGGAATAGTACAAGGAAAGATAAACAAACCTTTTTGTTGGTATTCATTACTCATGCATATATGTCTATTTAAGTGAATCACCTTTTTCTCTAAGGGTATGGAGTTATAAGTAACAAGGGATGGAGAGAAGAATCTAGTTTAGCTATGGAGTGTTGATATGACCTCAGAGGCTAGAGATGCCAGTTTTGTGAGGTTTGATAGATATTTTGCATCCAAGCTTAGACTTCTCTTGAGAGGAGATAGCCCTAGGATTCCACAATCATTACTAGGATTGGTCAAACCCAAGGACCATGCAAAACGGCTTTTATTTAGTCACAACTGGGGGGATATAATCCCATATAATGTTTCTACAATGATAAGAGTATATGGATTTCTAGGAAAGCCTCATGTGTTAGCTTTCCATGTGCCTCTGAAGATAGGGATAACAGAGTTATGGAAAATTGGGACCATTGATGAAAGAGATTTTCCTAAGAAAGGTACTTTCTTCCCAATTTTTATTGTAGCACATGATTTCATTTTTGTGAAAATAGATGTAAATATCTCAAGTTACTTTTGAATAGATACAACATGGTAGAGTCCCATGAAAGATTTATTGATCCAGAAGGGTTTTATGATATTTTAAGAGAAAGGACAAAATTTTCCTACCTAACACAATAGGTATATTTTGCTAAAGATATGATCATAAACATTTTCTCTTTACAAGAGTAGGAATTAAGGAAAGAGAAATGAGTAGTATTTAGCAAGACTTTGGAGTTCATTAATGCTTTTGACCCTTCTTATTATCCATTAAAGGATAGAAAATACTGGGGAGCTAAAATGCATGCATTGATGAACAATTTTTCTATAATAATACAAAAAATGAACAAGAAGAGGGCTAATTATGCAAAAACTTATCCAAATAGAGCTGTAGAAGTATAGAGAAGAATAAACAATAGAAACATAGTAGCTCCTAGCCAGTACACATTACAAAAGATTGTAGGATATGTAATGGTG
Organism: Cupressus sempervirens; assembly: GCA_028749045.1. Lineage (NCBI taxonomy): Eukaryota > Viridiplantae > Streptophyta > Pinopsida > Cupressales > Cupressaceae > Cupressus > Cupressus sempervirens. The sequence goes on along the minus strand of CM053786.1, from coordinate 239,425,302 downwards.
CAGCATGCACAATAGGTTCCCCATCATGGAAGACCAAGGATACAAAACCCATCTATAGCTAGTGCCCTAAAGAGGAAAAAGTTGGAACAAGTATCCTCTTCTCATGTAGTAGAGTACTCCCCAAGCTAGACCCCAATATAGATAGATGATGAAGCATCCTTAAGGGAGCAACTTAGATAGATTGGTGGAGAAGAGGATGTCATTGTTACCACCACAGACCTGGAAAGTGGAGAACCACAAGAGCCTCTTGCACCCTCCTTCGACCTTACAATTTATGATTACCAAGGTAAGTAGATAGACCTAATAATTTCCTAGGCTTCTGAAAAATTTATTAATGATGAAAATTTTGTTAAATCTAGGGCTTTTGCACAATTTTTGTGTAGAAAGAATATAGGAAATTTAGAGAAAACATGCGAGAAAATAAAAATAGAGCAACCTAGCAAACCAAACTCTATTGTTCAAGAAGAGGTAAAAGAAATTTTTTTGAGTAATTTTGCCTAATTCACACCTAAGGCTAGGAGAAAATTGGTCAAGTAGTTATGAGTCTTAATTTTGCTGGAGTGGGACATAGCTAATGCTATGATTTTTTATTTAATTAGAAAGGAAAAAGATGTACAGTATAAAATAGAGGAAGAAATTTTGTAGGCTCACAGGGGAGTTAAATTTAGTGATGACCACCAAGCCTTAGTAATCTGGTCAATTGAGAAGAGAGATAAAACTAGAATGGAGGAAATTTTGATTGTAGAACATACTGGTGCACTAACAATATTTAGAGCTAGTGAGGTTGGTAGCAAAAATATTTTTGGAATGGCTACAAAAATGATGAAATTTAGCAATGTAGTGTCTAGATAGGAAGAGGATAGGTTTGTGGACCTCAATGCTAGATTTGAGAAGGTTTTGAAAGTATATGAAGATAGGGGTAAATAGATAAAATCATAGGAAAACCAAGTGTCTCAAATGGACAAGCAACTTGGGAAAAGAAATGTAGGAGAGTCTAGTAGACCCAGGATTGTATACCCCCCTAGGCCACCTATTGATCCATTTAAGTCAACCCATATTATTGAGATACCAGACACCCTAGAGATGCTTCAATTCTACACCACAGAGGACTTTGAAGAAGAAATGAATAAGCTATATGGATTGCATGTAGAGTTGAACAATCAATATGAAGAGAAAATAAGGCAGGGTGTAATGTATTTAATGGATAGGATAGAATGGCCAACATTTTTTGAACAGTTGGCAAGGATTGTTGCCATCAGGGATGAGTTAAAAGAAAATGAAAAAAGAATGAAGCCTATTGTATAGAAATGGATTGAGAGAAATAATGATATTACTATCATGTATGTATCTTTCATCTAGCTATCCTATCACTAGACAAAGAAGATTTTTGATTTGTTAGATAAGTTAGAAAATTTTGATGACAAACAATATTCTTTTGAAATAAGATTGACAATTTTTTTCTCAAAGTACATAGCTGAAAAGTTTGATTTATTTCTCAGTGCTCTCAAAACTATTGATAAAATAAAGGAAAAGGAGGAATGGAAAAAGGAACTAGATGAACTATTTTTTCAAATAATAAATAATGTAATAAATGGAATAGGGCATTTATTATGGGCAATGATCAATGAGGAATTGGTCAAGGTGCAATTATTTTATAGTTCCATCAAAAAATATTTTGTTCAAATAGAATCAATTGAGAATTCTTTAGTAATTGTATAAAGGGAGATCCTAAATTTTAATTGGCCTGATAAGATTGTTTACAGTGAATGGAAAGAGTAATTTATGTCTACAAAAATGATGGAAGAAGATGACGAGGCAGAAGAAGATGCAAGTGTAATTGTTACTCTAATAGTTGATGATGAAGATAAGGTGAATCCACAAGTTAAAGTAAACTTGCAAGTAACTGAGGAGGACACATCACTTTCAAGCCTAGTGGCCACTTATTCTGAATATTTAGAATAATTAGAGAATCATATCATAGATTTTGATTATTTCAAGAGATGTAATAGAAAAAGGGTCTACCAAAATAATATAATGATGTATAAGTTTTTCTATTACACACAATTTAGTCTTTTTGTGGCAACAAGTTGTAAATATTTTTTGTAAAAGGACACTTGTCAGTTCTCTATGTCTGAAGCTTGTTACATCTCACATTTAAGTGAGATTCCAGGGCTAGAGAAGGGTCCAATTTCTAATGCATTTTAGTTTTATACTTAGGATAGCTTCGGTCTAGTTATGATAGAAAAAACTTCATGATATATCTTCTCTACAAATTTTCTAAGAATACATTGATAGCATATGATATTTATGTCTTTTTAGAGTCATTCTTAGCCTTATTGCAATTGTATACAATTTTCAAAGAAAATTAATAAAAATTTAAGCTATTCCCATATCTGTTCTTGCTGAAGTTTGTCTCCTTTGTTACTATTTGGTTATCATGATATTGTATGAGTAAAGCTTGTCCAATTGAATGCAATTCACTTAGGTTGTATGTCAATTCATTATTTCTATTGATTCAAAGAATTATGTAAAGGCTTTAATGAAGTTGATGGGATTGCTATGATTGTAGAAAGGATGTTTGTAAGAATGAATTCTAGTATGAATTGCTGATAATATTTTTTGTAATACAACAAGTCAAATCTATAAATTGCATTAGACTTTGAATCCCAACAGAATAGGCACTGATCTAAATAACCCAGTCCACAGGTAGGTAGATCATGAACAATTATCAACTCTAAAATCAAAATCATCTTTATTTTACTTTTGAAGAGCTTCAAAGATGGTCAACACTTGTTTGCATGTAGTATTCTAGCTTTAGTTAGCTATTATAGTTAGAGATACTTGCAAATCTAAGAAGAATGACCAAATTTACTTGTAAAGGATATATATCATCTGAAAGTGACTAAAAATATGCATATGCTAGAGGTATGAGATGAGAATTAGAATTAAACTAATAGAAATCTCACACACCAGCATCCAATTTGGATTATCCTTTAGGTATACACACCTTGGTTTTGCAAAGCCTAAAGAGTAGAAAGCCAATCTTGGCTTTGTTGAAGTTGGTTCTAGATAATATTTAGGCATAATTGTTGATAGGACATAGCTAATTCTTAGATTCATGAGCATTATTATCTTGGTATTGAGCCTTTGTTATTTAATAATTGAAAAACACCAACAAAATGGCAACTCTATTGGGGAGTTGTCCAACACAATTGTAAAAAGTACTACAGTGTCTTTGGTCTTGTTGTGTACATGTCTGTCAAATCCTTTGGTATGGCTTGTGGTCATAGTGGATGTGCTTTAGTGACAAACCTTGAGAATTTTAAAGAAAAAGAAAATCATATCCCACAAATGCATATCAATGTGTACAATCCTTCCAAATGTCTTATCTACCAAGTAAGAGTTGTCGTCAAATGATCTCATTGATTTGTTTACTTGTATAAGATATTTTTATATTGTTTGGTGTCTTTTTCTCAAAGTCAGCAGTACTTTTCATGGTTGTATTTTCCTTAGAATAGGGTGGCCACTCAGTCAAGGTTTTGAAGCTAGTGCTTATTTGATAAATAACAACCATGGCTGATAGGAGAATAAACACAAGAGCTTACACAAGATCCAATCCTGATGTGCTGATGTATACTGAATTACCTCAAGGTGGTAGGAAGAACTTAGATAAGAAAAGGATAGAACCAAACCCCACTTAGAAACCTAGAGGCAGTGTGTCAATTAATTCTCAATACTAACTAGTGCTAGGGAGAGAGTCTTCTTCACCCAACTCTGAATTAGAAACCACAAGGCTTTTAGGAGGACTATTCAGTACCCCATTACTAGATGAAAGAAAATATCAAGAAAAGGGAATGTCACCAACAAGGAATGCATCTCTAGGCTAGATTTGATATCTGAGCTGAATCATAGACTAGGACCTAGAAGTTTATTTGGAGACCCTTTTAATCCTAGAGCTGTCCCATACATTGCGACTAATCTTATAGATCTAGACGATCCCGTAGATTCAAAAGCCACCTCCATAGATCCTAAAGAATTACAATTAGAGATAGGAGTTCTAAGGAAATGGGTTTCTGAAGAAGAGGCTAAATATGCTCATCTAGAAAAGGAAAGGGAGCAAGCTACCTTAGAAGCCCTTGTTGAAAGAGACAATCTGTTGAGAAGAATGGCTACTTTGAAAGAACAAAACAAGAAGTTGCAAGAAAGGACTTCGGTCCTCCATGCTAATTTTTTTGGGGATGTTGATAGCTTTAGAGCTAAAGTTCAAGAGCAAGAAAAGCTATTAAGATAGAAGCAAGAACCTGTTATTTCCCAAGTTCAACCCTACAAGCCTATCCTGCCTAACTAGGTAGAACCCAATACCAAGCAAATAGATAAAGGAAAAGGTAAGGCTGTAGGAATCCAAATAAATGAACCCCAAGTAGCAAACATCAAGTTTAAAAAACCCCCAATGTTTAAACTAGATATGGATCTAGAAAAGGCTAAGAAAGAGAAAGAGGATCTTGCAAAAGAACTTGAGAAGGTTGAGAATGAAGCTCAAGCTATAGAAAATAGGAAGAAAATCCAATTTATTAAGTCTAACTTTGCATTGGCTTCATGGCCAAATTTTTCTACCCTAGCTACAACCTCTGTACTTGCTAGTGTTTTAATAATACCAACTTAGGGAATATCTCAATTTGTCCCTGCTTTATCATCCACCACTAGTACTCAAGTCCCTCTTGTCCAACCTCAACAATCCTAGAATTTTGTTCTTAACCAAGCCAATATAGCAAGCACCTTGAATGTTGTTGGTTTTTAGAAGAAACCTATTTATATGGAAATATACAAACAAATGTCATTTGTGGGTATCCTTGGTGCTCCACATCCTATATCTTTTGATTTAAGAGAAAAGGTGGTCATGTTTTCTAGAAATAATCTTGTCACTAGTGAAGAGCATTTAAGAGTTTTTATAGATATGTTAAATTATTATGAAGTTGAACATGAGGATGTGGTAATTAATTTATTTTTCACTCACTAACTGAAGATGCAAGGGATTGGATCAAAAGGTTGCCTGATGACAACATTAGTTCATGGAGTGATTTGGAGAAGTTGTTCAAAGAACAATATGGATATAATACTAATGTTGGATTGATGTTGAACGAATTCAATAACATCAAGAATAACCCAAATGAGTCCACATTTGATTTCAATATAAGATTCCAAAAGGGTATGTACAAACTATACTAGGTTATGAGGTTGAATGAAGATGTTTTCCTTACAACTTATTTCAATGCTTTTGACAGCAAGATGGCTTATCAATTGAGGGATAAAGAGCCTAAAACTTTAAGGGATGCTTATAAGATTGTAGTAAATATTGAGAATAATAGGAAAGCATCTAGTAAGCTTGGTAGGAGAGATGACCCAAAGTTATTCAATCCCTAGAATAACAACAAAAGGTAGGTTGATAAGACTCTTGCAGGTAAGAAAATGGAAGAAGCCATAATAGGTCAGGTATTGGAAATGTTGAAAAAGATTAACACTACTAATTTCAATACCCAAAAGCCAAATGTTGGTGAAAAGGCCCCAATGAATAGTAATAACTTCAATAGACAACCTAGGATGAAAAATTACCCTTATACCACTCAATGGAAGGATGGTAAGGGTAATCTATATCCATTGGAAAAATGCTTTATTAATATGAATGAAGATGTGCCATGGCGTATCATTTGTCAATAACCTCACTCTTCAAAGTATTGTCTAGTTGCTTAATCATTTATTGTAGGTTGTAGTGCACAAAATGAACAAGAATAAGAAGAAATGAGCCATGATGAGGTAAGTTGTAACATGGTTAGCATGTGTAGTGATTGTGTAGATTTTGAATTGGAAGAAAATGAAAGTGATCTTGAAAATAAGAGAAAATTCTATCAACTACACCATCAACAAGTGTATTCAGATAATGAAGGTATGATGAAGATCAGGTATGTGCTACATCTTCTAAAGTTGGTCATGTAAATTTAAGAATGTCTTCTAAAGAGGAGATTGATAGAATCACTATAGAGATGATTTCCCAAGTACACAACAATTATAATTTGAGAAACCAAATAGTTAACACTAATATTGGGAAGCATTCTAGTATATTTATTAAGGATATTACACATAAGATGAAGGATAAAGATAATAAGGCTAACATGGAGATAGTTAAACCTAAACATATCAAGGCCAAGAAATGGGAACCTAAGAAGAAAGTTCAATTTCAAAAAAATGAGACTACAAAAGCAATTGTGCAAGAAAAAGGATTAGGATCTGATTCCATCAATAAAATCATAGTTCTTGATGCTCAAAAAGTTCTTGCTCTAGGTATGACTATGAAACCCATTTTATTTGATCCTATTGACATGATATCCATGTTGTCACAAATCATTGTTAAAGTACCCTTATTTGAACTATTTAGAATTGAAGAGCATAAGAGAAAAGCATTGTCATGGTTGGGAGGAATAGGAAGTAATAGCAATAATGTTAAACAAAATGTCATTCAACAAACCCCATTGGTAGTGGAAGATAGTGGTATTATGTCTCAAATTCCCCAAATGTTCTTGGATGATTAATTAGTAGCATATATAGAAGATATTGACCCTTTCTTTCTCAGTCTCATTATAAAGGGGAAAACCTTTAAAAATTGCATGATAGATTTAAGAGCTTCTAACACCATCATGCCTTTCAAAGGAATGGAAGCCCTAGGGTTGAAAGTAGATACTAAGTAAGGAAAATGTAGAGGTATGGATACTAGAGAAGTCCCAGTTATAGGTACTATAAGTGCTTTTCCATTTAGGCTAGCCACATACCCTAAGGTAGAATTAACTTTGTTAGTCCTTGTAGTTGATATTCCACCTCATTATGGAATGTTACTCTCTAGGAAGTGGAGTGTTGCTATGGGAGGTAGTTTACAGTGTAATTTGACATATGTAACTCCACATAGGAGATAAGGCTGTTAAAGTAAATAGAGAGCCAAGAGTTAGTCATATCTTGGGGGAAGAAATTGAAAAAAATGCTACTTGTTTTCTAGACATGGGTGTGAATGCATTCAAAGTTGAGTTAATAATACAAAAGTTGAGAAATTGCCTACTATAATTGAACTTGACGTTAAGTTTTGTATGGACTCACCTATATTATGGACAATTTTATTTGATGGGGCCAGTTCCAAAGAAGGTGCAGGGTGGGGGTGATTTTTGTTTCTCCTGAGAAGAATACTTTTAGATACTCCTTCACCTTAAACTTTTCATACACCAACAACATAGCTGAATATGAAGCTTTGTTGTTAGGATTGAAAGTTTCTACCCACCATGGGATTATAAAGTTACATGTTATTGGAGATTTTGAATTGATTATCTCACAAATAAAGGGGGCGTATGCATCTAAAAATAAAAGATTGAAACAATACAGAAATGCTATCTGGGATCAAATAAATTTTTTTTTATGCATTTGGTATTTCATGGAGAGATAGAACCCAAAACAAAATGGCTAACTTATTAGCAAATGTAGCAATTAAACCATAGGAAGTATCATTTGTAGGAGTTTCACAAATTGAGCTCTAGAATAAACCCTCAATACCTAATAATATTGAACATTGGCAAGTATTTGAAGATGACAAAGATATTATTAATTTCTTGCTAAATGAAGATAAATACCATGGCCAAGAATTGGATTGTAGTGATTTGATTGAAAGCATAGATGGGAAGGAAAAAAAAATGGTCAAGAGGATATCCAACTAAAGACTAATAAAGTACCTAAAGGTTTGGTTATTTTGGAAAACATGTTTGATGACCAAGATAGAGTGAAACTCGAGACTAAATATTGTAAACCTTAGGAGCTATAAGAGATAAATCTAGGTACCAATGAGGCCCCTAAGAAAGTTTATAGTAATTAGAATTTTCCAGCTGAGATTAGGAAGTCTTTGATTGATCTATTGAGGAAACATAGACATTGTTTGCATGGTCATATGATGACTTAAAGGCCTATAGGAAAAACCTTTTTCAACATGTCATACCATTGAAAGATAATGTGAAACCCTTTAGGAAAAAATAGAGACTAGTCAATCCTACTCTAGCCCCTAAAATGTAGGAGGAATTGATGAAGTTAAGGGATGGTGGGATAATTAAGCCTATCAAAAACTCTACTTGGGTCTCAGATCTGGTACCTATTAGGAAAAAGAATGGAGATATCAGATTAAGTGTGGATTTTAGAAATATGAATATTGCTTCTCTAAAGGATAATTATGGGTTGCCAAACATGGAATCAATGTTGCAACAAGTAATTGGGTTTGAGCTTATGTCCATGATGGATGGGTTTTTAGGCTACAATCAAGTTCTGGCAAAAGAAGAAGAATAGTTTAAGACAACATTCACAATTCCTTGGGGAACTTATGTATATGTGAGGATACCATTTGGGTTAATTAATGCCAGTGCTACTTTTCAAAGGGCTATGGATGTAGCCCTTCATGAGTATATCAATAAATATATGGTTGTATAGCAAGATGACCTCACAACTTTTTTTAAAAAGGCTGAAGATCATTGTAAGCATTTAGAGAAGATCTTTATCAAAGCTTTGGAATATGGAGTATAATTAAACCCTAAGAAGTGTACATTTGGGGTCATTAAAGGAAAACAACTGGGACACATAGTATCAAAGGATGGAGTAAAGATCGATCTTGAGAGGGTAGCAACTATTGATAAGGTCCCTAAACCAAAAATTGTAAAAGGAATTCAATCTTTCTTTGGGCAAGTTAAATTTTTATGGAGATTTTTTACAAACTTTGCTGAGATTAGTAGACCTATTTCTAAAATGCTCAAGAAAGGAGCTACTATTAACTAGGATGGTGAACCTTCACAAGGATTTCAAGATATTAAAACTTCTATAAAGAATTCTTTAGTCCTTAGGACTCTAGATTATAGAAAACCAATGCACATATTTTCTTTTGCATCTCTCCATACTGTAGTTGCTATCTTACTACAAAATAATGAGGAAGGATATGAATAGCCAATTACATTCTCCAGTAAGTCATTATGGCCTACTAAATTGAAATATGAGATAAATTAGAACCAAGCATACACTTTAGTAAAGTTGTTAAGGCTTTTAAATGTTATCTGGTAGGTGCCATTATAATTATAGTTGTACCAAATACTACTATAAAGGACATTTTTCTCAACAAGAAGTATCAGGTAGAAGATGTAGGTGGATTAACAAGATCCAAGAATTTAACATTGAAATATAGATAACAAAATTAGTATGAGGTCAAGGGTTAGCTAAGCTTATGGCTCAATCTAACTTGAATGCTAATCAAATAAATGCAGTAGTAGAAGACTTGAGATTTGATTTATATGATATGGATCATTGTGAGTGGTATACTGATATTATTTATTATCTGCAACACATGGAAGCCCTTTCCCATCCAACTAAAAATGAGAAGAGGAGTACTAAGTTACAAGCCATCAAGTATATAATTGTCAAGGGCAATTTATGGTGGATAAATTTTGAAGGAGTGTTATTGAAATGTGTTGATCAAGAAAAAGAAAAAGAAATCTTGAATGAAATGCATGCTGGAGTCTATGGAGGATATCATATGGCCAAGACCACTGCACATAAGGTAATCAGAGCTAGATTTTTGTGGCTGTCAATTTTTAAGGATGCTCAAACCATGGTTAGGAAATGTGATACTCGTCAAAGATTTGCTAGAAAATTGAAGTTGTCAAGTAATACTCCATTAAGGCCAGTTGAGGTTCAAGCACCATTTCAGCAATGGGGTATGGATTTTATAGGTGAGATCTCTCCTAAATCTAGCATTGGTTATTCCTAGATTTTAGTTGCTACTGATTATTTTACAAAGTGGGTAGAAGCAATCCCTAAAAGAAGTGCAACTAGAAAATTTGTCAACAATTTCGTGCTCAACAATATTATTTCCAAATTTGGTTGCCCTTAGAGAATTGTAACAGACAATGCTATATGTTTCAGGTCTGAGGAATTCATAAAATTTTGTAAAAAATATGGAATTACAAGATCAATATCCTCTCCTTATCATCCTTAAGGAAATGGACAAGTTGAATCCACAAATAAGATCTTGTTAGAAGTCATTAAAAGGACATTAAATGATAACAAGAAGGCATGGGATTCCAAGTTGTAGTTAGCAATATGGGTTGATAGGGTGACTATGAAGAAGACCATTGGAGTAGGCCCATTTGATATGGTATATGGAATTCAAGCAAGGATGCCCTAGAATAACCTAATGAACTTGTATAAATACATTCAAATGTATGATGAGGATATCATTGATGACATGTAAGAAAGGATGAATCAGCTGGTAGGATTAGCAGAAACCAAGAGAGAAGCATCCCTCAGGAACCAAAAGTTGTAACTACAATTCAAGACACTGTATGAAAAAAGGAAAGTAAGAGAAAAATTTGAAAATGGAGATTTAGTCCTCATGTGGAATGCCAAAATTGAGGATAAAGGAAAACATGGTAAATTTGATCCTATCTAGTTAGGTCTCTATTCGATTGAAAATACTTGGGGAGAGGACTCTTATATTCTCAAATATTTATCAGACAACATTCTTGAACTACCAGTTCATGGACAATTCTTGAAGAGGTATTTTTCTTGAAAAAATACTTGTTCTCCATGAACACTAGTCTACAGTTTTTCCTATACATTTGTAAATTCTATATCTATGTGTAGCTTTCTGTACATAGTTTTTTCCCATGTTTGTTGTTCTCCCAAAGTTGTTAGTTTGTAAGGAATCTTTGTGGTCTACTTCTCCCAAAAATTTTGAGCTCTCGTTTGAATCCAGAGAATTCAATGTCCCCAGATAGAGCCACTATTGGCCTAGTTTTTCACCATTCCTTTTTTTTGCATCTAGTAGTAAAAACTCTGACTATGTGTGTTGAAATTTTGAACTTAGTGTAAGACCCTGGGTAAAATTCATTAAAAACCCTAGTGCTTTAACTTGTTTTACCCTACCTTTTGAAAAAATTTTGAAATTTTTTTCAAAATGACTTTAGGCAGGACATTTCACCCTAAGTTTTAAAATTACACAAGGATGACTTCATAAATTTTGTTAACATTTTATATCCTTGCTTTTGATTATAGTTATTGCAAATATATTACTGAAAATCTTAATTGTGGTACCTTTTTTACCAACCGTCGATCTTGGTTAGATAGATGCAGAGCACTTCCCCACAACATTGAAATGTAAGGTTTTTAACTATCATGGGCAAGTGCCTTTGTGCCACATAGCCCTTTCTTGTATTAGAATGTTAATGCACTGCAAAGATTATGACTTGTCAAAGTTGGTCAGAACCTTTTTGCAGACCTGTTAGTACCATTAGTGCACACTCTAAAATTCCTACAATGCCATTGGTTGATCTTTTAAGTGAAGGTATTACTTTATGTTCAAGTTTTATGCACTGTTGATCTTATTTAGATCAAAAGCCAATGCTTGCCCATTATAAGAAAATGCACAAGAATTAAACAATGCAAGAAAGTGAAAACAAAACACGTAGCATAATATGACATCATGGGCCTACATTTTTAGAGGATAATAATGATATACATTTTGTGGTAGTCCTCAAATGAGATAGATTAAAAGGAAGTTTCTCATTATTATTTTTAGCTGACTTAATATTGTCATGGTGTAAGAATCTGTGATCATTGATCTATGTGAGATCCATGATTAGTGTATGTTAGCTTTATGAAGTTGCATGAAGGTTAAGCAATGCATGGAAGCAAAGATCTAATGTGTGGCAAAGTGGGACTAGCTACATAGGGTATGTATTGAGTCATGCCAAGCTATAAAAAAGATGTTGATGTGTACTACTAGCTAGGCCATTCAAAAGGGTTGTTTTCCAAAGATGCGTTGAACATTCATGACCATAGATCTTTTAAAGATGAGTGGCCAACACTTACCCAAAATAAGGAATTACTCAACTTTTAAAGAATGTGGGCAAGTGCCCTTCTGATGTGTAGCAAGGTGGGACCATCTTTTGGGAAAATTGTTGAGTCATGCTATGTTGTAAGATGGTAATAACTCAAGAACTTCCATTATTAGAATATGACACATGTGCTTAGCTAGAAGTAATGATGTTATGGGCATCAAAACTTTAACAGTTAATATGAAAGTTGGATTTGTTAGGGCACAAAGGCTAAAAGGATTTTTTTCATTTGTTGAATTGGATCATTGGATCATTAAAGACAAAGATTGAGCTCCATCATTGATCTTGGTCAGATCGACAAAGGACACTTGCCCATATTAAGAACCTATGACAAAATTAAGCAATGCAAGTAAGCACCATGTGGACATGTGTCAATGGTAAGGTTAGCACCTTCATCTCAGAATGTCAAAAAAGTCTAAGTTGTGCTACCACTGATCTTACATAGATCAACGGCTGGCACTTGCCTACATTATGAAAATGCTCATCAGTTAAACAATACAAGGAAGCATAGCTTGATGTATGGTAGGTATGACATCAGGGACCACATTCTTAGAAGATGATATGGGACCTGCTTGTGTGGAAGTTTGTTAGAAGGTGCTAATTCACATGGAGACTTTCTATTTACTAGTGTAGCTAACTAGGTGTAATCAAAGTAAGATAATCCCTAATTGTTGATTCAATCATGATCAAGGGTTAGCACTTGTGCACAATTTCAAGATGCAAGAAGTTCAAACAATGCAGGGAAGTGCTAACTTGAGATTTGGCAAAGTGGGACTAGTCGTGACCAAAGTGGGATGCTCTATGCTAGGTTGGAATATTTATTATGCTAGTTGTATTGCATTTTCTACTTGTTACTGTAAAAGTGTGTTATCTCTCTTGACTGTTGATCTAGAGGAAGATCAATGGTCAACGCTTGCCCACAATTTCAAATAAAAAGAAGTTTAAGCAATATGGGGAAGCACCTATTTGACACATGGCTAGAATTTTAAAGCAATAAAGCAAGACTACTTTTTTGAATTAGGACCATCAAATCTATTGAAATCAATGAATAAGATTCAAATCTAGATGCAATATGCAAATAACGGCTAATGGAAATTAGTACTACTCAGAGTTCATTCATGTGATCTTAGTGCATGAATAAAACTCATGATTTCACCATTATTGAATCACCAAAGTAGAAAAAGGTTATGAGAGCATAAAGAACTTTCAAAGCTAGGGATCTTAAATTCTACCATGTGATTCAATGAATTGCAATGAAAATTTTACAGTAGAGAAGTGAAAATTTAGTGGGTAAGTATGTTGTAACTTCTAAAAGGCAAGATTTTGGTGTTGTAAAAGTTTAAAATCTTAGAAAATGCCTCCACGAAAGGAATTCTCAAGAAAAACTAATTATCTTAAGAGGGTTGTGGATGATTATTTCCTTGAAAAACTCCCACTATTAGTAAATGAAATAACTAAGGGGAGGGAGCTTATTCCAAGGCACTCTAGGTTAGTTGTAGTTGAGGGTTTTTATGATGAAGCCAATTGGGTCATAGATGCAAAGGTTTGCATGAGAGGTCTCAAATTATTTAAGAAATGGTTCATTGAGAGGAACCTTGACACCCCTTTGAGTAATTTTAGGAAATTTGACATTGGGAAATTGGTAGTACTAGGGGTTTTCTTTAACAATGATCTACTTACTAATTTGGCCAAAAGGTATGATCATATTATGGGTTTTGTAAAAGATTATGCTAGAGACAATCTTTTTAAGGTTTGTCCTAAATTAATTAGTGAAGTTTTCAATCTAAACCCTAACTATGCTATGCATGAGTCAATTGATATGGGTGACCTTCTATTAGAGTTTCTTTAGAATAACTAAGAGGTGGGGCAGGGGTTGGTGTGGGGGGGGTGTGGGTGTGAATCAATTATTCAAGGTGCAAATGTCCCATTCAAAATTTTCACTAAGTGCATTGAACCCATTCAACCATTCTTTCATCCAAGCTTTAACTTTTCTAATCAACAAGTTATTGTAAATCAACATGCAAGCATAACACACAAGAAATCAACACATGACATAGTGATTTATGTGGAAACTCAATTTGGGAAAAACCACCAATAACATGCTACTCAATTCTCACTCTTCTGAAGTGATGTCCTATGAAAGGCCTGCCCTGTTAAAGGCTTACAACACACTCTTAAATGTGACCTTGTTAGAAGATTTAACCACTCTATTAGAAGAGGGCCTGGTTAGAGGACTTTAGAACATTCACTTGGAATGTCACTCTAATAAAGGATTAACAAATAGCTATTAGGCAAACCTAAGTCCATAGGATTTTCAGATCTAATACAATTGCTAAAGAGTATTAGAAAATCTTGACCTGACTACAATATATAACTTATCTTATAGATCTCAAATCACTTCTCAGCTCATACCCTTTTCTTGGCCTTCAATCTCTGTAACTCTTGACAGCTTGCCCTCCTTTCAAGCTTAGATCTCTCATCCTCAATGTACGAGTGCAATCATCTCTTCATGACTACTCATAGAAGTAGAGCCTCTATGCTCTTCCTTCTCCTAGATGTCTCCCTTTGACACCCTTAAAACTACTTCGCAGATTTGGCTCTTCGACAACAATAGTATCAACAACTCTTTGCTTCTTGGTCTATGACTTCTTAAATAGAAGTCCAGAAGTTCCTTTTCTTGCTCAATTCTTCCATTATTTAATTTCAATTTGCATGGATTAGGTAGGATTCATTGCATCTAACCCATATCCTATTTCCTCTAGAAACTTCTTGAATAATCCTTTAGAATTTAGCTAAAAATGGTTTACATAGGATTATGTGCCACCAACTCATCATCCTTATCTTCCAACTTGTTCACAAAATTAAATGTAACCAATATGTCAACTTAGGTTTGGTGAATCTTCATCATTTGAAATAATGTAGTAGCTTGGCACTATTGAAATATTGATGCTCAGCACATATTGTGTTACTCGACATCAACTATGTTTTTCGTGATGCTCAACACTTGAGATCACTCGACACCAACTAAATTTTTTCTCATGCTTGACACCTAATCTTCACTTGGCACATGAAGAACACTCGACATGGACTAGAATTTCCTATTACTTAGCTTCTACTAGAAATTTTCTTAGCTTCAACAAACTTGCTCAGCATCCACTAATGATCTTAGTTTAAGCTTTGCATTTTACCTTGTTACAACTTCTTCCTCTAATGTTTCTAAGTGTGACCAACCTCTATATCCTTGAGTGTGTCATTAATACATCATTTAACCATTTTCTTAATTGATCCTTGCACTTCATTACAATATCATAACTCAACCTTTTCCTTAGTTTCTCTTCTTAAATCTTGTTGATCAAATCCTCTTCATCAATCAACTAAGTCATAGTACTTGGATCTTATAAAAAAATGTCATTCCTATGAACAATAGGTTTGATATTAATGACAAAAAAATAATTAAAAACAATCTTCTTTGATCTTCAACAATGAGCTTTTCAATCATATTTCCAAAAATCTCCCTCTTTGGCATTTATGGCAAACCAAACTGATCAACCATCAGGCTCAACTATTCAACCAAATGCTAGCTAGGTTAGGACAGTAAGTCAAATGCCAAAAAAGTAAATTATAACTTCACATTTCCTTTTACTATTCTGATTGCTTCATTTCAACTTCTCCTTCTTTGCTACTACCACCTTATTCTTTGTCTTTCACCTTCTATATCACTCTTCTTCTACTATTTTGATCAACATATCCCTCTATCTTTATTTGATTAGTATCTCATAGCTTCTCCTATTGATCCTTTTTGTTGTTGATTAGTTTTTTGCTATTTCTCCCTCTTTGACAATAATGCCAAAGACATATGATCATCTTAATATGCAAGTGTAGCTTTTGTAGTTTCATTCAATTTCTCCCTCTACCACCTTACTTGTGACTAATTTGGAACTTCAACACATCAACTACTTTAGGCATGAATCCCAAAGTAAACATCCTCTACATCAATGTGTAAAATATTCTATATTCTGCTCATTTGATGTAGGGCAATCTTTCTTTTGTTTTAGGTAGCCTTAGCTAGGGGTATCACCCCTAACTTCCCTCTAAGATACTCAAAAACATCTTTGGGTAGTGCTTTTGTAAAGATATTAGAAATCTATTCCTTTTAGCTAACATATTCCATCTTCACTTGTTTGTCTTTCACCAACTCTCTTACATAGTGATACTTGATTGCAATATGCTTAGTTTTAGCATGCATTACTAGATTATTTGATATATTGATAGCATTTTTATTATCACAATAAATTATCATTGGCTTAGTTACTTCTTCCTTCATACCTTGCAGCAAATGTTTGATCCATACAATATTGATGTAGTTTATAGTAGCTGCCACATATTCAACTTCAATAGTGGACTATGAGGTGTAGCTTTGCTTTTTGCTAGTCCATGTAATCAATCTTTTTCCTAAGAAAAGTGCTCCTCCACTGGTGTTTTTTCTATCATCAATGTTGTCTCCCCAATTTTCATCAATATAGGCTCTCAATTCAATTTTTTCACTCCTTTTGTAGTACAAACTAAATTCATCAGTTCCTTTTAGGTATCTCAGTATTCTCTTCACTACCATAAAGTGATTTTCTCTTGGATTAGTAGAAAATCTTGCTACTATTCCAATAGCTAATGTAATGTTCGGTCTAATATGTACAACATATTGCAACTTTTTAATCATTGACCTATACAATGTCTAATTTACTTTAGCAGACTCATCATTCTTGGATAGCTTATATCCAATTGCCATTGGTGTACTAACTAGTTTTGAGCCTTCTAACCCAAATTTTTTGAGTACTTCTTTGATGTATTTGGATTGAGTCACAAATATTCCATGCTTCAATTGATGTACTTGTAGTCCAACAAAGAATTTGATTTTTCCAGACATTGACATCTCAAATTCATGCTTCATTTGATCAACAAAATCTTTACATAAAACATCTTTTCCTCCAAATATTATATGATCAAAAAATATTTCTAATATCAAAATGTCTTTACCTTCTTCAACTTTGATGTACAAGTTTTTGTTATCATCTATTCTTTCAAATCCTATCTTCACAAGATATTTGTGTAACCTCTCATACCATGTTCTAGGTACTTGCTTCAATCCATAAAGTTTTTTGTGTAGTGTATAGACCATATCCTTATTCTTCTTATCAAAAAATCCCTCAGGTTGTTCCATGTAAACTTCTTCTTCCAGTGTACCATTCAGAAAAGCAGACTTCACATCCATTTGGTACACTTTGAAACTTTTGTATGCAACATATGCAAGTAATATTCTTACTCCTTCCATTCTTGCAGCAGGTGCAAATGTTTCCCCATAATCTAGTCCTTCTTCTTGTGCATAGCCTTTACAAACTAGTCTAGATTTATTTCTTGTTATCTCACCATTCTCATCAAGTTTTTTTCTAAACACCCATTTGGTACCAATCACATTCTTATTAGCTAGTCTAGAAACTAGAGACCATGTTTTATTCTTCTTAATATGATCTATTTCTTCTTCCATGGCTTTATACCAGTCATCATCTTGTAGTCAATCTTTCACTATTTTAGGTTCAACCTTGCTTAATAGACATGATTCACTTTTGAGCCTATCCCTTGTCATTGCTCTGGCATCCTTGTCACCAATGATTTGATCTGCAGGGTGATTTCTTCTCACATACTTGTCTAATATTGGTTCAGTCCTTCTTTTCATGTTTAATCCTTAAGCTTTAGAGTCATTTCATTCTTCTTCATCAGGAACTTCATCATTCCTTTCATGTGTACTATTTTTAGAGTCACAATGTGTATTTGCTACAATCTGTAGCTTAATTTCTGAATGCAGCTTGACATTCACTGGTTGAGATTCGACAGATACTAGAGTTTGTTGTTGATTCCCAACTTGATTCGCAACATTGTCTTCAACTATCATTCCTTCATAGAAGTATACAAAGGATCTATAATCCTCTATTTGCTTTGACTCATCAACCTAAGCTTCTGCATGCTCATCAAAATTTACATTTGAACTCTCTACAATTTTGTTAGTATTAGTGTTCAAACACTTATATGCCTTACTTATAGTGGAGTATCCAAGGAATATGCCTTCATCACTTTTTGCATCAAACTTGTCATTTCTAGTATCCTTTAGAATATAGTATTTACAACCAAATACTTTGAAATGTTTAACATTGTGTGAGTGACCATACCACAATTCAAAAGGTGTTGCATTTTTACCTTTCTTGACTTGAACTCTATTCAGTGTCTTGACTACAATACTTACAGCTTCTCTCTGGTACTTTAGTGTAACATTTTTCTCCATCATCAAGGTTCTAGCATATTCAATTATTGATTTATTTATGCTTTTAGCAATACCATTATGTGGTGGAGTTCTTGGTATTGATGTTTTCCTTTTGATGCCTTTGTCATTACAGAATATTTCAAACTCTCTTGATGTGAAATCACCTCCTCTATCTAACCTTAGACATTTCAGGTTCTTTCCTGTTTCCTTCTCAACTCTGGCCAAATACCACTTGAACATTTGAAATGCATCAAATTTTTTCTTTAAAAACATAGCAGTCATCATCCTAGAATAGTCATCTACAAATAGTATTATGTATATGTCTCCTAGGTAGCTTTCCACTTCTATTGGGCTACATAAGTCTATATGGACTAACTCTAGTATTTCATTGGAAGCATATGTTTTTCTTTTGAAACTAGACTTAGTCATCTTCCCTAGTTGACATTGTTTGCACATTGTGTTTTCAGGTTTCTTCAACTTGGGCAACTGTTTGACCTTCTTTTTCTTGCTGATGCTAATCAGATTATCAAAGTTAACATGACACAACCTTTTATGCCACAACCACACATCATCAAATCTAACAACAAGACATGTTGCATCTTCCATATCTAGGTAAAATAGATTACTCCTATTTTGTTCACCTTTTCCTATTAGGTTTCCATCAGTGTTATAGATCTTGGCAATTTTATTTCCAAATTCAACTTTGCAATCTACATTACCTAATTGTGATACACTCAACAAGTTGTAGTTCAATCCTTCAACATAGTATGCATTATTGAAATGAAATTTTCTTTGTAAGTTTGATAGAGCCTTTTCCTTTGATTTAACATGGGGCATCATTACCAAACCTAACACTATTTCTATCATATTGAGTGAAGGTAATGAACTTACTTTTATCTCCTGTCATGTGATGTGAGCATCCACTGTCTACAATCCACTTGTCATTATTATTCACATAGGTAACCAATGCTATTGCCTCATCTTCATCTGATTCATCCTTCATGGCTACATAGACTACTTCATCATCATTCTCATCAAAGTCTGCTTCAACAATGTAGGAGCTCTTACATTTCTCATAATCTTTTTGGTCATCTTCTTTCTTATTCTTGTACTTGTTTCCTTCTTTTTACTTCTTCTTCTATGGACATCTTGTAGCTATATGACCTATTTCATTACAATTGAAACATATGATAGGGAGCTTACCTTTGAATTTTTCCTTACCTCTATGGAATCTTCTAGCCAGTAGTGCTTTTAACTATCCCACATCTTCCTCATCTGTGCTGCTATCACTAGATACATGTTTTCCTTTTCTTCTCTTCTTACTTGATGTGTCCTCCTCAATGTCTTTTATTGTCATCTTGGCCTTAAAGGCATATTCAAGGTTCTCAAGTCTATAGTTGTCAAAATTGGATAGCTCACATGCAATAAGTCTTCATACTATTCCTTCAAAGGTTAGTGTGTTCCCTTGTACACACCTTAGCTCTTGGATGGCTAGAACTCTAATAACATAGATAGGAAGTAGAGTTCTTAAGTATTTGCTAATGGTTGTTTCTTGTTCCAATTGTCCACGTAGACTTCTTATTGCACTTACCACTTCTTTCATTCTTGTAGCATACTGAGCAACATTTTCACCTTCCTCTATTTTTATGTCATCAAACTTTCCTCTTAGGCTTTCTCTTTTTTCTATCTGGACATTCTAATCTCCTTCATAGATTTTTGATAAGGTTTTCCACATTTTGAATCTAGTGTCATAGTCTTTAATGTCATCATATTCTACATAGCTAAGTGCAGAGGAAACCTCCAACATTGCTTGATTATGCTCCTTCTTTTTGTTCAAATCATTTGCACTAAGAGGTCTTGCTGGATTTAAATGTTCTATTCCAATTGAGGTTTGTGCATAGTCACCTATTGATCCAAGGTGCAATTTCATCAAGCTCTACCATGCAACAAAGTTGTTTTTATTGAGCTTGGGAACTTCTGTCTTGGACATCTTGATCTTCCTACTTCTAGTACCTTGAAACTAAATAAGCAAATGGCTCTGATACCAATTGTTAGAATTGCTTTAGAATAACATGGGGGGGGGCGGGGTGAATTAGTTATTCAAGGTCAAAATGTCCTATTCAAACTTTTCACTAAGTGCAATGAACCTATTCAACCATTGTTTCATCCAAGCTTTAACTTTTCTAATCAACAAGTTATTGTAAATCAATATGCAAGCATAACACATAAGAAATCAACACATGACATAGTGATTTATGTGGAAACCTAATTTGAGAAAAACCACCAGTAACATGCTACTCAATTCTCACTCTTTTGAAGTGATGCCCTATGAAAGGCCTACCTTGTTAAAGGCTTACAACATACTATTAAATGTGACCTTATTAGAGGATTTAACCACTCTATTAGAAGTGGGCCTAGTTAGAGGAGTTTAGAAAATTCACTTGGAATGTCATCCTATTAAAGGATTTAGAAATGGATACTAGGACAACCTAAGTCCATAAGATTTTCAGATCTAATACAATTGCTAGAGAGTATTAGAAAATCTTGACCTGACTACAATATACAACTTATTTTGCAGATCTCAAATCACTTCTCAGCTCATACCCTTTGCCTCGCCTTCAATCTTTGAAACTCTTGACAACTTGCACTCCTTTCAAGCTCAGACCTCTCATCCTTAATGTACTAGTGCAATCATCTCTACATGACCACTTGTAGAAGTAGAGCCTTTGTGCCCTTCCTTCTCCTAGATGTCTCCCTTTGACACCCTTCAAACCACTTCACATATTTTTCTCTTTAGTAGAAATAGTATCAGTAGCTCTTTGCTTCTTGGTCTATGACTTCTTAAATAAAAGTCCTAGAGTACCTTTTCCAGCTTGATTCTTCCATTATTTAATTTCAATTTACATAGATTAGGTAGGATTCATTACATCTAACATATATCCTATTTCCTCCAGAAACTTCTTGAATAATCCTTTAGAATTTTCCTAAAAATGGTTTACATAGGATTCTATGCCACCAACTCATCATCCTTATCTTCCAACTCATTCAAAAAATTCAATGTAACCAATATGTCAGCTTAGATTTGGTGAATCTTTGTCATTTGAAATAATGTAGTAGCTCGACACTATTGAAATACTAATGCTTGGCACATACTGGTTACTGAACATCAACTGTGCTTTTCCTGATGCTTAGCACTTGAAGATCACATGACACCAACTAAAAATTTTCTAATGCTCAGCACCTGATCTTCACTCGGCACATGAATAGCACTTGGCAGGCACTAGAATTTCTTGTTATTCAACTTCTACTAAAAATTTTCTTGGCTTCAACTAACTTGCTCAACACCCACTAATGATCTTAGTTTAAGCTTTGCATTCTATCTCGTTACAACTTCTTCCTCCAATGTTTCTAAGTGAGACCAACCTTTGTATCCTTGAGTGTGTTATCAATACATCATTTAACCATTGTCTTAACTAATCCTTGCACTTCATTACAACATCATAACTCAACCTTTCCCTTAGGTTCTCTTCTTACATCTTATTGATCAAATCCTCTTCATCAATCAACTAAGTGATAGTACTTGGATCTTATAAGAAAATGTGATTCCTACAAATAGTAGGTTTGACATTAATGACAAAACAATAATTGAAAACAATCTTCTTCTTTGATCTTCAACAATGAGCTTTTCAATCAGATTTCCAACACCTTCAGGATAGGTATGATGTACAGAGGACATATTTGAGGATAGTGCCTTTGCAACAACATTTTGCTAGGATTAGTACATTACCTTTGGTTACAACCCATACACCAGAGCCATTAATGAGGAAACATTTCAGCCCTAGTGCTCAGGCATTGTATTTCACCTTGTGTAGAATTTTTGGGATGGATGAGGAGGTGCATATTAAAGGCTCTATTGTTCTTATTATGGCTCAAACACTACAATTTGGAATGAGCAGTATTCTTGATTTTGCTACATTTCTTTCACAAGAAATTCATAATGGTTTAATGGGAATAGCACAAGGAAAAGTAAACAAACATTTTTGTTGGTATTCATTAATCATGCATATATGTCTGATTATGGGAGTCACCTTTTTCTCTAAGGGTATGGAGTTAGAAGTAACAAGGGATGGAGAGAAGAATCTAGCTCAGCTATGGAGTGTTGACATGATCTAAGAGGCTAGAGATGCTAGTTCTGTGAGGTTTGATAGATATTTTGCATTTAAGCTTAGACTGCTCTTGAGAGGAGATAGCCCTAGGATTCCACAATCACTACTAGAATTGGTCAAACCCAAGGACCATGCAAAATGGATTTTGGTTAGTCATAACTAGGGGGATATAATCACATATAATG
Organism: Cupressus sempervirens; assembly: GCA_028749045.1. NCBI lineage: Eukaryota > Viridiplantae > Streptophyta > Pinopsida > Cupressales > Cupressaceae > Cupressus > Cupressus sempervirens. Next base: position 239,402,684 of record CM053786.1, on the reverse strand, counting down.
TTTCTATAGTGATTAGAGTATATGGCTTTCTAGGAAAGCCTTATGTGTTAGCTTTCCATTTGCCTCTATAGATAGGGATAGTAGAGTTATTATGCCAAATTGGGACCATTGATGAAAGAGATTTTCCTGAGAAAGGTACTTTCTTCCTAGCTATTACTATAGCACATGATTTTGATTTTGTTAAAGAGGGATGCAAACAACTTAAGTTATTTTTTGATAAATACAACATGGCAAGGTCCTATGCAAGATTTATTGAACTAGAAGGATTTTATGATCTTTTAAGAGAAAGGACAAAAGCTACCTGCCTATCGCAACAAGTATATTTTCTTGAAGATATTATTAGAAACATTATCTCTTTATAGGAGTAGGAATTAAGGAAACAGAAATGGGTAGTATTTAGCAAGCCTTTGGAGTTCATTAATGCTTTTGACCCTGCTTATGATCCATTGAAGGATAAAAAATACTAGGGAGCCAAAATGCATGTATTGATGAACAATTTTGTTGTAATAATACAAAAAATGAATGAGAAGGTGGATACATATGCCAAAACTTATCTGGATGGAGTTGCAGAAGTATAGAGAAGAATAAACAATAGAAACATAGTAGCTCCTAGCCAACACACATTGTAGAAGAGGACAACATATGTAATGGTGTAGCATGTACAACAGGCTCCCTCTTAGGGAAGACCAAGGCTAGAAAGCCCATTTGTAGCTAGTGACCCAAAGAGGAAAAAGTTGGAACAAGGATCCTCTTCTCATGTAGAAGAGTACTCCCTAAGCCAGACCCCAATCTGGATAGATGATGAAGCATCCTTAAGGGAGCATCTTAAATAGATTGGTGGAGAAGGGGATGTCATTTTTACCACCATCGACTTGGAAAGTGGAGAACCACAAGAGCCTCCTACACCCTCCTTGGACCTTAGAGTTGTTGATAACCAAGGTAAGGAGATAGACCCAATAATTGCCCAAGCTTTTGAGAAATTTATTAATGATGAGATTTTTGTTAAATTTAGGGCTTTTGCACGATTTTTTTGGAGAAAAAATATAGGAAATTTTGAGAAAACATGCAAGAAAATAAAAATAGAGCAACCTAGCAAACTAGACTTCATTATTCAGGAGAAGTTAAAAGCCAAGTTTTTGAGTGATTTTTCCTAGTTCACAACTAAGGCCAGGAGATAATTGGTCAAGCAGTCAAGAGTCTTAATTTTTCTAGAGTGTGACATAGCTAATGCTATGATTTTTTATTCAATTAGAAAGGAAAAAGATGTACAGTATAAAATAGAGGAAGAAATTTTGCAGGCCCATAGGGAGTTAAATGTAGTGATGATCACCAAGCCCTAGTAATCTAGTCAATTGAGAAGAGAGATAAAACCAAAATGTAGGAAATTCTACTGTAGAACATACTAGTGCACTAACAAAATTCAGGGCTGGTGAGGTTGGTAGGAAACAAATTTTTGGAATGGCTACATAAATGATGAAATTTGGCAATGTAGTGTCTGGACAAGAAGAGGATAGGTTTGTGAAACTCAGTGCTAGATTTGAGGAGGTTTTGAAAGCATATGAAGATAGGGGTAAACAAATACAATCATTGGAAAACTAAGTGTCTCAAATGGAGAAGCAACTTGGGAAAAGAAAGGTGGGATAGTCTAGTAGACCCAAGATTGTATACCCCCTAGGCCACCTATTGAACCATTAAAGTCAACCCCTATTATTGATATACCAGACACCCCAAAGAGGCCTCAATTTTACATCGTAGAGGACTTTGAAGAAGAAAAGAATAAGTTATATGCATTGCATCTACAGTTGAACAATCAATATGAAGAGAAAATAAGATAGGGTGTAATGTATTTAATGGATAGGATAGAATGGCCAACATCTTTTGATCAATTGGCAAGTATTGCAACCATCTGGGATGAGTTAAAAGGAAATGAAATAAGAATGAAGCCTATTGTATAGAAATAGACTGAGAGAAATAATGATATTACTATCATGTATGTATCTTTCATCTAGCTATCTTATCACCATATAGAGAAGATTTTTGATTTGTTAGATAAGTTAGAAAATTTTGATTACAAATAGGATTCTTTTGAAATAAGAGTGACAATTTGTTTCTCCAAGTACATAGGTTAAAAGTTTGATTTATTTCATACTGCTCTCAAAACTATTGATAAAATAAAGGAAAAGGGGGAATGGAAAAAGGAACTAGATGAACTATTTTGTCAAATAATGAATAATGTAATAAATGAACAAGGCATTTATTATGAGCAATGACCAATGAGGGTTTTGTTAAGGTGTAGTTATTTTACAGTGCCATCAAAAAAGATTTTGTTGAAATAGAAGCAATTGGGAACTCTTTAGTAACTATACAAAGGGAGATCCTAAGTTTTGATTGGCCTAATGACACTATTTACAATGAATGGAAGGAACAATTTATGTCTACAAAACTGATGGAAGAAGATGACGAGGTAGAAGAAGATGCAAGTGTAACTGTTACTCTAATAGTTGATGATGAATACAAGGTGAATTCCCAAATTAAAGTAAACTTGTAGGTAACTGAGGAGGACACATCACTTTCAAGCCTCATGGCCACTTATTTCGAAGATTCAGAATAATTAGATAATCATATCATAGAGTTTTATTGTTCCTAGAGATGTAATAGAAAAAGGTTCTACCAAAAGAATACAATGATGCATAAGTTTTTATGTTACACACAATTTTGTCTTTTTGTGGCAACAAGTTGTAAATATTTTTTTGTAAAAGGACAGCTATCAGTTCTCTATGCCTTAAGCTTGTTGCATCTCACATTATATAAGTGAGATTCTAGGGCTAGAGAAGGGTCTGATTTCTAATGCATTTTAGTTTTATACTTAGGATGGCTTTGGTCTAGTTATGATAGAAAAAAATCCATGATGTATCTTCTTTGTAATTTTTTTCAGAATACATTGATAGCATATGATCTTTGTGTCTTTTTAGAGTCATTTTGAGTCTTATTGTAATTGTATACAATTTTCAAAGAAAATTAATACAAACTTAAGATGTTCCCATATCTAATCTTCCTGAAGTTTGTCTTCTTTTTTACTATTTGGTTATCTTGATGTTTTATGAGTAAAGCTTGTCCAATTGAATGCAATTTACTAAGGTTATATGTCAATTCATTATTGCTATTGATTCAGAGAGTTATGTAAAGGCTTTAATGAAGTTGATGGGATTACTATGATTGTAGAAAGGATGTTTGTAAGAATAAATTCTAGTATGAATTATTAATAATATTTTTTGTAATGTAGCAAGTCAAATCTATAAATTGCATTAGACTTTGAATCCCAATGGAATAGGCACTGATCTAAATAACCCAGTCTACAAATAGGTAGATCATGAACAATTATCAGCTCTAAACTCAAAATCATCTTTATTTTACTTTTGAAGAGCTTCAAAGATGGTCAACACTTGTTTGCATGCAGTATTTTGGAATTAGTTAGTTGCTATGGTTAGAGATACTTATAAATCTGAGAATAATTATGACCAAATCTACTTGTAAGGGGTATATATCATCTAAAAGTGACTAAAAATATGCATATGCTAGAGGTATGAGATGAGAATCACAATAAAAATAATAGAGTTATCACATCCTAGCATCCATTTGGGATTATCCCATAGGTATACCCACCTTAGTTTTGTAGAGCCTAAAGAATAGAAAGCCAGTCTTGGCTTTGTTGGAGTTGGTTTCAGATAATATGCAGGCATAATTATTGATAGGATGTAGCTAATTCTTAGATTTTTGAGCATTATTGTGTTGGTATTGAGCCTTTTTTATTCAATTGTTGAGAAACACCAACAGGTTCAAATCTAGGATCTTTTATTAACCAATAACCATAACCATAACCATAAACTATCAAGTAAACTAGGGACTCCTATAAGACAATCATATAACTAGCTCCAATGTGATTTACAACTTTTGCATATCATTTTATAGAACATCAAAGGTTCTAACATGATCCCACTCTAATACTATATTGGCATTTTCATTGATCAATTTGAATATATATAAATCTAACATATTTCATTTATTGGTAAAAGTGTTGAACTACTAACCTTAATAAGGCATACACATCTATAATTTAGGTGTGATCATATTTGAGGCCCCCAACTTGACTTGGTCCTAAAGTGATGTCAAGATTTTCATACAAACAAGAAAATCATATCTTTTGACAACACTCATTAAATGTTTAGTAGAATGTGCTACAATTTTTATATTGATGAGATAATATTGGAATCTAGAAGAATTTCTAATAAATGAATGATTTGATAGGATCAATCCATTATTAATTTTGATTTAAACATCTTTTTAATTTATTCTATAGAATGTGTAGAGCTCTTAGTCTAGGTTGGCTCTCTAGAACTAACCCGTAATTTATTTTGAAGTGAGTAATGCACATCTTAAGTAATTTTATAGAATGTTTAGTTTCCTATCCTAATTGAGAATTAATATTATTTTGATAGTTTTGTAACTCAATTAGGGTTCAAATCTAAGACCTTTTTTTCAATAAGACTATTCTAAGAGTTGAACTGCTGACCTCAACATAATAAACTCATCTTCAATTAGGATGTAACTTATTTCTAAGTATAATACTAGCACATATCTCATTTGGATTTGATGTATTTCTAATTTTGAAACTATCATAATACATATTGCTAAGGAGTATATACAATCTAATTTTCATGCCCAAAATATGTGGGCACAAAACACACATAATTTTTTTTTTGAAAGATAATAATTAAAGTACTCTAAGTTTGATATGTTTGCATTCATAGTTAAAGTATAGGTTCTCTACATGCATCTTAAGTTTAATATCATGAGAAGAAATAAAATGATAAATTTATACTCTCCTTATAAAATTGATATTGACATTTGTTCCATCATTACATAATTTTTTTACAATATATATATTTAAAATTATTGGACAACAATTTTAATGAGTACGGGTCTAATTAAATAGAAATTTCTTAACTGAGAACCAATTTTAAGAAATATCACATCTAGACATATACATAATTATACTTTATTTAACTTTATTTAATTAAATCTAAAGTTAACAATTACTAACAAACTTCCCTATTAATGCTAACTTAAAAAAAAAACAAGATCATGGCTAACACTAAGTACACTAAAAAACTTTTAAACATATTAATTAAATTTACTATTTAATTTAAAACTAATTTCCAAATTTCTTTACAATCTAAACACTTATAATGAATGCTATTGCATAACTCAACTATTTTAAAATTAAAAAGCTTTACATAATTGAAACATACTAACACTAATATATAAACACAAAAAAAAAGAACTAAAACAACTACATACTTAATGCTAAAACTAACTTAATTTAGATATAAACTAACTAAATTTAATACATACTAACTAAACTTAATAAAAAATAAACTAACATTAACAAAAATCTAACTTTACCATATACTAATTTATAATCTAAAGTAGACAAGTTAAACTACTACAACTAAAACTTAACCAAAATTATTTAACTCAATATAGATTACAACTATCCTAAAATTTTAAACTTAATATAATATATATATAAAAACTAATCAAAACTAACCTAACAATACTAAACACCCTAACTCCCTTAACCCTTTAACTAAATTAAAAATACTCCCAAGTCCCCAAGTCAAATCTTCCAACACGTGAGCACATGGTCTACATAAAAAGCAGCCCAAGACAAGGAGTCGGAAGCATGCCAGTCTAGGAGGTAGAAAGGTAAAGTAAAAAAAAATGTTTTTTTTTTTTTTTTCCAAAAAAAGACTTAGCAACTTGCATGAAGATGAAAGCTGACCCTATCAAAACATTTTCCCAACCAAAATACATGTCACGTGGATCTCAGTCTTGGGGCTAACAAAAAAAATTCGCATGGAGTGGGAAAGGTGCTTGGATTAAAAGCCAAGTCAAATCACGTGGTCCCAAGACCAAGCTTTAACTAAATTTTATTTTATTTTATATTTTCCTTCTTACACCATAGGATTAAATACCTATCAAAGAGATCTTCACCTAGGATGGAGTAAGATGGAAGTTAAATCATAAAGTTTAGTTGGTAGAGATATGATATTTTGTTTGTTTTAAGTTTAATGTAATTTATATATTTATTTATTTAAAAGTTTATTTATTTATTTTATTCAAAAGGGAATATCAAGGAGAATCCTTAAAGATTCTCTATTACAAGGGGAAAATTTAATTTTGTTTCCCATACAAAAACCAGAGAGAGTTTTTGCTTTGTTGGTTCAATTTTTTTTTTTTGTCTTTATTTTTCTAAGTATAAGTTTTGAAGCTGATTTATTAACCAAGAGGGGTTATATTTTTTTCAAAGTAAATCTATTAGGACTTGTGACAAACTAAATATACCAAGAATTGAATAAATACTTAAAATAACATTGCAAGATTGATTTTTGGTTTACAATAATCACAAAATTGAACCTTCATTCATAACATAAATTTTCATTTTCAACATATAAGAAAACTTGAAATTTTTCCTAATTGAACATCATCATTTCATCTTATTTTTGATGTGCATCCATATAACCAAATAATTACAAAAAAAACTCATGAGAAGCAATAATACTCAATCACTATTTTATTGGCAACCTGATTCAAAGGCTCGGCTGAGAAAAAAATAGGAAGAAAACTCGGCGTCGTTGCCATTACAAAAAAGTTTTAAATACAATTTACACATGATTGCAATCCCAAAAATTAAAAAAATCCAATTAAAATTTCCTTCATGACCCTTATCAAGGGATCTATATCATTTTCTGCAACACATTGCTAAGATTGTGGAGGGAACAAAATCTGACTAGGTGACAAACAAGCATAATAGAGAGACAAAATCAAACATTCATATTCATACAAGGTTTTCACAATGGGATTCACAATGAATCAAAACTAGGGAAAGGCGGACTTTTCCAATAGGAGATGTCAGACACAACACCAAAATAGATGCCCAATCGAGGCTATAAATCAAGAACTTTCGTTCTTCCATTTTAACATGCCAAAACTCATATGAGGTTTGTGCTGATAGGTAAGGGCCCATAACACCCTACCCTCTCTCCCTCTTCTCATCTTGAGAAGAGACTCTACACTGTTGGAGTCCAACTAAAAAGACCTTTCCTGAATTTGGCCACTTCTACCCTATCCAAGGGTGAGTATTGCCAAAACATCCATACAAAAAAAATTCAAAATTAAAACAAGAACATGAAAGAAAAGCATTCAAGAAACATGGTTTCAATCCTTCCCAACATACCCAACATACATACAAGCATCCAAATAACAACACAATAACATAAGCATGAAACAAGCATGAAAAAATCTGAACAAGGGGGATGAAGAACTCCTACCTTCACAAAGAGGTTATGGTAAATGAACAATTTTCAGAAGAGCTTATCTTTCCTTGCCTTCAATCTTCCAAGACTTCTCTCTAAAAGTAGAGATTGGGTAACAACCAAAACTACTCCAAGAAGGGCCTTTGAATAAGATCCAAATTCAACCACCAAAAAGGGCAATAACTTCCCCCACTCACCTAAAAATCTAGAAGTTTCTAACTCAACCAATCATAAGGTTAACCACTAAGTGAAGTTGAGGTGATGCAACTCATGATAACCACTTTCAATTTTCGCACAAAGGAAAAAATAGACTTTTTGAGTGACCTCAAAAGTCAACAAAAGGGGCTTAGGGGGTGGAAAATTCCCCCAACCCATACCCATACCCCTTGGGTATAAAAATTTCATGTTTTAAAACTTAAGGAATTGATTTGGAACCCAACAAAAGCTAGGAATAATTAGGACCATCTAACAAATCCAAAATGCAGATTAAGCAATAATCTGGATTAGGGGTGACTAAACTCGATTAAGAACCAAATTAGCAAAAATGACACCAACTTAATCCGAATTAGGTCCAAAGGTCACACAACAACCCTAACTAGCATGTTGGAATGCATATGCAATTCATGAGTGTTAAGTGACACTATCAAAACATAGTTACGAACATTAACATTTACTGATCACGAAAAGATACATTCATAGATCTCACAAAATAATTTAGTTATGAACAAAAAGGTTTCCACAAATAGCACATAGGGATTAGTTCCATTCCTCCATTGGGTTTCTCAACTAAAATATCTTGCACACTCATTGCACACATCAATAGTCCCATAAAATCACATGCACATATGTATATACGTATAAGGGGTTCACATAAATTGAAACATATATCTTAAAATCAATCAGGGTTTCTTTTGTCCTACTCATATCCTTAATCAGTAAAATTCCATAATTAATGTGTTAATCCTGCATTTACTTCATCAACATACATATTCATAAAACATTAATTGATAAACATCAAATATCTAAAAGTAACATCACACAACATGAAATAATATAATATGTTCAAAGCATCAAATAATGTCTCGACATCTTGAGTCGTGAGTATCAAAATAATAATAATGTATCACTATGCTATGATGGGTCAGGGTGAGGCCTCACACTAATGATGAACTCCTCAGCTCAAATGCTTCCCTACTTTGGCTTTAATGTCAATTTAGGCTATTTTGAATTCTTAAATATGAAAATAGTTATGTTTATGACATTGCCATTTTTAAAAATAAATTTTAGAATTATGATGCTTTAAATAATTTAAGGGAATCATTTATTTTAAAATATTCTTAATTTTTTTAAAGATATCTATTGATTATTTTTACAAACAAAACTATTCATGAGACCCATTTAAAAATATTTGATAGTTTTGAAAAGAGCAACTATTTTCCACTTAATTGTCTTTTGACCCTCTCTCCTTGTTAGACATCCCCTCACCCCTCTTTTTGTCTTTTATTTTTGTTGTTGGATCATTTATTTTTTTCCCCTTTGTTATTCTATAAATTCACCCTTCATTTTATATCCTAGTTTTAGAGTTATTTTTTTATCCCGTCCATCTTCTATTTTAATTTTCTTTATTTACACTTTCAATTCTTTTTAACTTATTTTTTGTTATTTGAATGACATATTTCATCTTTCTCAATGACATTATAAATTTGATATCTCTTATATCTATTAATTATTTGAATCATATAAGGTATGTAAAATTTTTAACTAACCAAAATTTCAATTGTTTCTTTTAATAGTCCTTTTTAATCTAATATTTTACTATACAAAACTCTTACTAATCAAACTAAACCCCCAACTCTATTTGATGCAGGAGAATTAAGCTTGGATTTGGTGGAGTTATGCCTTTCATGGTTAGGGATGTGTTGGAGACACATTGGAGAACCTTTCCTCATGATTGCATAGAGATTGGATAGATTGAGTTGTAGTTTGTGTTGTTTTTACCTTGCTGCCGAAACTATGATTTTTTGGTTTCTAGGTACTTGTGAGAGATGTAACTAATTTTTTTCAATTAATGAGAGGCTATTCTTGTTATGAATTGAAGAGGGCCTAGACTAATATCTCTAATTAAGGGAAAAGGTTATAATTCCTTATAAGTTGGGAGATATCACAATTCTCCTAGAGTATCAATTTTGGGTAGTTTTGCGCAATAGTTTTCTATACATGACTTTTAGGATGGATGCGTAGATATCCTTGATGATCTAGCCTTTTCACCTCTGTAGTGCCTAAATTTTTACCTTTAGTTCAAAGCATGAGTTCTAATTCAATTGGCGCTATGAGATATTGCAATTTTGCTTGTATATCAATTTCTAGACATTTAATTGTTGCTGCAGGCTGACTTGTGGCTCTTCAAGTATTTAATTTTAGTTTTTAGCATTCTAGGCCAAATTGTGGCTTAGATTAGTATAAGTAGGGGTCTTTTTGATTCTTTTATTAATTTAGTTGAGTGTGGGGAGTAGGTGAAGAACAAGTTTTTCCTGAGTCTGTGGATAGAGCACCAAATGTGAGGCAATTTACAACAGATTGTGATTGAGTTGGGATGGAAGGAAAGATAGATGCAAATTTGAAGAGGTAGAGCTACAACTTAGGAACTAGAGCCTCTCAAAGTGGACCTGAGGGTACAAGTGTTGACTCTTCTTGGTGTTCTTATCTAGTTGTGTATCTTGACTAGTTGAGATTGGTTTGATGAGTTTGATCTTGTTGGATTTTGCAGAATTGATTTTGCAATTGCTATTTGTATTTGGCCCAAACTTAAAAGGCCTTACAACCAGGCATATTGCATGTAATCAATTATATTTTATAAATAAATTATTGTAATTTGGTATCAGATCTTGCATTGTTACTTCTTGCTATTGTGTTTTTTCTTTGTGGTTATATTGTTGGGGGCTACAATATCTCCTCTAGGGATACTCCTACCTTGCACTACATCAGGTGGTATTAGAAAAAAGGTTGTTCCTAAGTGTGTAGATAGATCACTGAAGTTGTGGCAATTTTCACTAACACTTGGGTTGGACAAGTTGATCTAAGTTGATCTTGATATGGTGGTGGATTTTCTTTCTAGAGTCCTATATCTCTTGGTTGTGAGCTGCCAAATTGTGGTTCTAACTTGAAATTGTAGAGGGCCTATAGATGGATAAATAAATGTGAAGATGGAAGATTGATCTTGTTGAGGCATGGTTGTAGAGAGTTTGTGGATTGCAGATCTATGGTCCTGGACTTGTGATGTTGATTATGATTGTTCATGCAAGGTGGTAGGTTATGATATGACTTGTAAAAAATTCAAGGTTGTCACAAGGAGCATGGGAAGGATTTGTTGTAGAGGGTTTGCAAATACCCTAGAAGATGGCTTTAAGAGGATTTGACCTAAGATGATTGCAAATCTTCATGATGTGTTGGAGAGGAGGTTTTCTTAGATGTTTTCTCAAGTTGAAGCTAGTTTAGCTGACTGAACTATGAAGGTGATTACTCAGTTTTAAACTAGTTTGACTGATCAAGATAAGGAAAAGATGAGGAAGACATTCCATAGATGTTTATGGAGCTGGCATCTATTGATCTGGAAGAGAGTTGTCTAGCTAGTTAAGAGACTTGTTTTTTAGAGAAGATGGCATAGCAAGGTAGAGTTGGAAGAGTTTGGTTTTGTTGATTAGTCTATCAAACTTGATATAGAACCTATAGGGAAACTAGAGGTTGTTGCTAAAGATATTCCTAACCTTGTTGATGTTGGGATGGACATTGGTTTTCAAGATTAGTGGGTTGGATCTGACATGGAAATTGTAGAGCATTTGGTGGTGGATGATCTAGTTGCTATTGATGGTGACTTGTATGTTGTAGAGTATCTTGTTGTGAGCAATGAGATGCTTGGTGTTGAGCATTTGGCATGTGTTGATGAAGATCTACATATTGATGTTGATATGGATTTTTTGTTGTTGGTGTGAATTCACTAGTTGTTGATGTGGATGAGGGTTTCTTGATGAAGCATTATGTTTAGCTTGTTCTTAGGTGTGAGCATGCTAATTGGGTTGTTGATATGTATTTGATTTTGATGTTTTAGTGGATGAAGCATAGATGGTTGATTTTAAGATTTTTTCTAATGAATTTGATGAAGTGGAAGCCTTTGGTAAGGATGAAGTTGGTTGCAAATCTTTCTTTAAGCATCAAAGTATGGGACATACTTTTCTATTTACCTGGGGAGTTTGATGCAGGAACATTGAGCTTGGATTTGGTGGATTTATGATTTTAATGGTTAGGGATGTGTTAGAGACACATTAAAGAACCTTTACTCATTATTGCATAGAGATTAGATGGATTGAGTTAAACTTTGTGTTGTTTTAACCTTGTTGCTAGAACTGTTTTTTTTGGTTTCTAGGTGCCTATTGCAAGAGAGGTAACTAATATTGTGAAATAAATGAGAGGCTACAACTTTTAGGGATTGAAGAGGGCCTAGAGTAATATATCTACTTAAAGGAACACATTCTAATTCCTTATAAGCTGGAAGATATGGTAATTCTCTTGGATTATCAATTTCTTGCTTTTTTGTGCAATAATTTTATATGCATGACTTTCAGGATGGATATGAAAATACCCTTAATTATTTGGTCTTTTTTCCTTTAAGGGGTTGTATTGGAACTAAATTTGTACCTTTTTTTTAAAGCACAAGTTCTAATTCAATTGGAGCTATGAGATATCGTGATTTTTATTGGATATAAATTTTTGGACATTTAATTATTGTTGCAAGCTGACTTGTGGCTCTTCAAATATTTAATTTCATTTTTTAGCATTTTGGGCTGACTTTTGGCTTATATTAGTATAAGTAGGGTCTTATGGAGTCTTTTATTCATTTAGTTGAGTGTGGGGAGTAGTTGAAGAGTGATTTTTTCTTGAGTCTATGGACAGAGTGCCAAATGTGAGGCAATTTACAATAGGAATGTAATTGAGTTGGTATGGAAGGAACAATAGATGAAAAATTGAAGAGTTAGATCTCTAGTTTAGGAACTAGAGGCTCTCTTGGTGGACTTGAGAGTAAAAGTGTGGACTCTTCTTGGTGTTTTTATCTAGACTAGCTGAGATTGGTTTTGTGAGTTGGAGCTTGTTGGATCTTGTAGAACTAATTTTGTAATTGTTGTTTGTATTTGGCCTTAACCAAGAAGGCCTTACAAACAAGCATATTGCATCTAATTAGTTATATTTTATGAACAAATTACTATAATTTGGTACCAAATCTTGTATTTTCGCTTCTTGCTATTGCGTTTCTACTATGTGTTTATATTGTTGAGGGCTAGGACATCTTCTTTGGGGATTCTCCTATCTTGTACTGCATCACTATTTATGAATTTAATTTCCTCATATTTTTATCTTATCTTTTTTATATAAAAAAAATTCCTAAGAATTAAATTATATAGGAGAATATTCCCTTTAGCTTTGGCTTTGTATGTTCTTGTCACTAAAGGGTTTAGGTATTTTCCTTCGATTGCCATTTCCTCTAGCCATGTTAGAGGTATTGCCCTACCCAAGTCTCCTACTCTTCTTGCAAATGGGAACTTTGTTGATGATTCTTTCCTCACTTTAATTGAGGAAGAGGAAAATTCCTTGAATGCCCTCCAATGTCTTGATACTTTTTTCTTGGCTTCTAGGTCTATCATCCAATGGCACAAAGCTTTATGTTAGAGGCAAAATTTTCTTCATGTTCATCTTGGCTTACATTATATTTATGGAAATAGATTCAACATGGAGAGATTTTCTTCTTTATGCATATTCCTTTTTCCTTTTAAGCTTTAGTAGTTGATCTTTGGAATGTTGTGCTTGCCAAGATCCCAAAGAAGCTGGATCGTTGGGTCACCAAGTCTCATTCTTTGGTTGGTACATTCTAGATATATTCCAAGGTTTTGACTGCTACCCATGTTTATTATTCTTCTTGTTGGGCTCCTTCCAAGGAATCTGAATTAAAGTTGGAGAAGCTTCTCAGAGATTTCCTCTGGGCTTTGAGATCTGAGCATCATGGATTTCATAGAGTTTCATGGGTATATAGTTGTTTTCCCAAGGATTCTACAAGCCTTGGCCTTATTTTCACATAGAAATGGAGCATTTCTTTATGTGTTAAATGGGTCATCTGTACCCTCACTAGAGATGAAGCCTAGGAAATCCTTCTCATGTATTGCATTTCCTCTAGATTCTCAATTAATAGACCTTATATGAAGGGGATTGGGTTTCAAACCCTTATCATAATACTAGAACTAATGCAAATTCATTGCTCTATAGTTGTCAAAAGCATCTAGAGAGCCTAGGAAGCCATCAAGTTATGGACTCACTAGGTTGGTGATGGTTTAGAGATGGGATTCCTATGAATCATCACAATCTCTGGTGGTCACCCTTGTTTGCAATTCAAGGTGTACATGTTGCCAAGATTTATGGTCATGTCAATGCATTATATTCTTTTAATGTGGCATCAAGACTCCCATAGACCCTTTCTCCAGAGTTACCATGACCCTTAGATTGTCAAAGGATTTTTAGGTATAGTTTTTTGAATAAAAATACCACTAAGAAGTGGGGCTAAATCAGTAATTTAAAATACTTTTCAATACTTGAAACAATCACAAGCTATAAAATTTAACACATGAGCAAGATAGGTAATGCATAACAAAGTGACACAATATTTTAACATGAAAAACCCCTTAGGGTAAAATATCACTTTGAATATGAAACTTTATTGGCATCTTTGGGAAAATATTCTAGACCTACAACTCTAGGAAGCACTAACACCCTATTTTATAAATACCAATTTCAAGGAACTCCGATCCCTTACACCTAAAGCATCAACTTCAAAAATGTTAGAAGCACTAACTTAGAAATTGAATAAATGAGATAGAAAATTAGAGGATAATATTTATTACAATACAAATCATAAATCTAGAGTTCAACTCCAAGTTGATAGCACAAAGTAGGATATAGTTCTTTTCTTCTCTCTTTTACAAATTCTTTTACATCAATAGATTACACCAAAGTGTACAAGTATCTTTCAATGAAGTTATTAGATTATGAAATGTATAATAATATATGAAAGAAAAAACTTTGAATGCAATAAGATAACTTGATTTAATTCCTTTCAAACTACCAACATTTTGAAGTGATAAATCTTTGTTTCTCTTCAAAAACCTTCAGTATCAATTATGTAACCATTTGTCATTAAAGGATCTGATTGAATGCTAATGTAAATTGTTCATAGATGATCAAATAAACCTTCTTCAACCTATAATATACTTATTCAATCAATATCAATTCATATATAATAAATTAGAAACAAATATCATTACCCTATCCTTTGATGTCTTGTTGATTCATCATATAACCTTTCAGTCTACAGCCAATTTCTCACAACCTCTGTATTTTCCTACAAAAGCACCTATATCATCTTTTTTAAGGGATTATACCCCACTTATAAATTTTTATGGTTAAAATTTTGGAGATTTTTATATGCTAAAAAATGTAATTAGACCAAAAACTACCAAAAGTGTCAAACTACCATAACCATTTTTTAACTATCTATGGTAGATAGTATTTTTCTTTATCCATTCATGTGATATCAAAAAACTAACTCAAACCCATTTGAGAGGAAATGACCACCTTTCCGAAAAGGTATTATAGTTAGGATATAATTGATAAAAAAATTTAATCAAATTTCACATAGACTAAAGCTATTTTTCTATAACCGCTTCTTAACCAATATGGACATTAAGTGTTAATTGTATAACACTTAATTGCATGTTTTAATTTTTTTTAGAAAATTTTTGAAAGATATAAAATAAGATAATTCATGATGTTAACCATACCATATGTCCATTAGTATTCCATTTTATGCATCGAATAACTAAGATATCTAGCATTCTGTATTGTATATACTAATATCGCAACTAACTATCATAATGATTAAGATATTATATGCATGAAGTATTGACATCAATGACAACAATCAAAGACCAATACCAAGGGTTCAATATATCCCCCCTTTAGCATTGATGTCAATACCAATTTGTACACAAATCTATATCATTAATATCCATGTGTACCTATATATCCATATGCACCTCCCCCTTAACATATGTTAACTACATTTTTCTCCCTCTTTGACATCAATGAAAAAAGAGATATACCAAGGTTTTAGTGAAAAAATAATCTAAACATGCTCCCCTTGAAACTTATCACTCATTGATTAACTTATGCAAGGGAAGAGAGGGATAAAACCCCAAATCTTGTTCTTAAACCTTCAAAAATTTCCTTTGGTAAAGGCTTAGTAAAAATAAAAGCAAAGTAGTCAATAAAAGGAACAAAATCCAACACTAAATTACAATTTAACACATGCTCTCATATGAAATGGTAGCAAATATCAATGTTCTTTGTATTTGAATGCATAACTAAATTCTTAGAAATGTTGATTGCACTTTGATTATCACAAAAAATAGAAACTAGCTTAGAAATCATTACCCTCATATTTTATAATGTTTAAACCATCTAAAGAACCTATTGACAACAAGAACATGCAACTATATACTCAACCCCTACAATAGAAAGTGTATTAGACTCTTGCTTTTTACTATGCCAACACACAAGTGTCACCCAAGAAGAATGTTTCACTTAAAGTACTTTTCCTATCATCAAGATAACCTACCCAATTTGAATAAGTATAAAAAACAAGTGTGAAATCATCATGTTTAGTATAGAAAATACCATAATCAAGATTACCCTTAATATATCTAAAAAATCTTTTGACTATATTTACATGAGATTCCTTAGATGAAGACTAAAAACATGCAACAAGACATACAACTTGCATAATATCAGGCCTTGAAGTAGTTAGATAAAACAAACTTCCAATCATAGACCTATATCTTGTTTGGTAAACATTTGGTGAATCATTAGACCTAATATGTTTACAACCATTTACAATTGGTGTTCCCATAGGTTTGCAATCTTCCACATTGAACTTCTTAAGCATTTCTTTGGCATACTTAGTTTGTAACAAAAACACACCATTTTTCATTTGAGAAATCTATAAGACAAGAAAATATGATAATTCTCCAAGCATTGACATTTAACATCTAGATTGCAGTAGCTTAGAAATTTCTTGACTTAAAGCATCATCATTAGAACCAAATACAATGTCATCAACATAAACAAGGACCACAAGAACAATATCATCAATAACCTTAACATATAGATGTTGGAAGAATGAATACTAATGATATTCCTATGGGGGAGTATTGTATAAACATGATTATATCATAATCATGATGATATGTTTCATTCATGATTGGGTTTTTCATCAATGTCAACATAGCAATTTTTTGTGGTATTTGAATAGTGGAAAGATCAAGTTGGTAAGGACATATCATTGAGTATTTTTAGTGGTGAGCTTAAAGGGAGATTATACTATGTGTCTAGTATATGTAGCTAACTTTGGAATCATAAGATATTAAGTTTGGAAGAAGTTATGCAAGTTTCGGTGAAGACTGTTCTGAGATGGAGTTTATAGAGGCATGTTCTGGTAAACTTGTTATATCCCTTAGCAAAGTTATTATTCTAGTAAGCTGAAGTTATAGATGAGAATAAGACATGTTTGTGATGATGTGGACAAGCTCGCTCTTCATAATGTTGTGCATGAAAAATTATTCAAGTTCCAAGATGAAAGTTTAATGTTATCACTAAGTGTAACATGTTCTTAATGTGATCCTATAATAATTAATTGAGAAGGTGTAACAGCTAACTCAAGGAATTTCTTTATAGATTTGGTATAAAGGAAGAAAATTTTCCTTTATCATGTAAGTAGTATAAATAGAGAATATATTGATGAATATGAATGATTGAAGAGCTAAATGAGAAGTTAAGAAAAGATGAGAAAAAGTGAAGAAAACTTCATTACCAAGGTTTTATTTGTTAGGAATAAGGTGTCTCAACCTTGGATAATTCCTATTCTTATTATTTGTTTTTGTAAAATATATTTCTTGCAAATAATGTTGATGTGTCAGCATCTTGAATTGTGTATAAGGAGATCATCACTAAAATGGTTATGATGGATTCCTATGACATGTAAGAGCTATGTTAGGAAGATTCAATGATAGGTGAAGACATTTGGCAACTAATAAATTTGAGTACTATACACTCTACCCCAATAGTGGGGATTTTGGGTTTCCTATTTTCTTGGAGAATGGTAAAACCCTAATATGGTTACCTTTGGGAGTAGCCCTAAAATTGAAGCGCATGTTATAAGAATTTTTAGGGTTGCAAAGAGGAGGTATGAAAAGTAGTTTATTGTTGGTACTGCGAGTTGCTACTGGTGTCTTCTATTGTCGTTGTTGAACTTGCATTGCAAGTGTATTGTAACCTTGTGTTGAAGATAATACATTTTGTAGGTTCTGGAGGGATGGGGTTATTTTACCAAAGGTTTTTCCCCACTGGAAAATCTTTTTGTTATGTGTTTCTTTCTCTGTCTATTTTCTTTATGCTTGCTTGGCTAAAATATTGTTGTTTACATGATATAGGATCTGTAAGTGTAAAATATTTTAATAAGATTTGCACCATACTTCTCTTAAGAGATTAGTTTAGGAATCTATTTTCACACCTGAGTTTCCTTACATTATTATGTGATCCAAAGTTTAATACTTGGATTCGAGGTTCATGACCTAGTCTACAAAATCTACTAGTGATTGGTCTAGTTGACAAGATAGAGGAAAGAAGTCACAATACAATACACACAATTATTTTGCAAGGAATAGTTGAGAGATAAGTTGGATAGTGAGTTCAATGGTCTTGCCCAAAAAATTGTTTGGTCAATGGGCCCCTATATCTTCTACAACTCCTAACAAGATTGACACAACTCCTAATAGGGTTGGAATCTCCTACTAGGGATTCAAATTCTACTAACAGGGACTCTTATGTACTAAATGTTGTAATAGACTCCTAACAAGTTCCATCCTCTAACAAGGAATATTTATATTAGTACATCATCTTTTGGGCATCATTCCCACCATGATTTTCCCTCTGATCAAGGGTTTCCCTAGTTAACGTATCTAGTTTGATTATCTATGTGCATCTTGTAATGGTTACTATTTACTTTTTTTGAATGGATAAGATTGTTTAAGGTTGATAAATGTTTTAGTTATTGGATAATTGATTCACACCAACCCCCCCCCCCCCTCTCAGTTATCTTGGTGGACTATTGTTTCTAAAAATTGGTATCGAAGCATCAGGTCCTTGAAGATAAATTTTAACAACTTTGGGAGATCATGGTGAGAGAAGATAGTCCTAAGTCAGATAGTAGAAATTTCAACATAGAAGATAGAAAATCTTGGTGAGTTATTCAAAGAAGACACAAATATCAAGGAAGGTATTGATCTGGTTATGAAAAGAGAAAAAAAAGCTATGAATTTTTTTTCTTGTTGGATATGTAATAAGTTTGGTCATTATGCATCTAAATGACCTAAGAGATTAAGGAAAACTAGAAAGAGTTCACTTTCTAATGAGGATGGAGAATTTAAAGAAAGTATGGAAAGATTCTTGAATGATTGTTATAATAGGCTTGAATTGGTTAAGGAAACAAAAGTAATAGAAGATATAGCTTTGGAAACTATTGTTATCCTAAGGCTGACCATGAAAGTGTGGAAGTTATAATTAGAAATGATTTGCATAATATGAATTAGATTGAAGAACTAAGATTTGATCCTAGAGTAGAAGAAAGAATTGAGTTGAGAACCCTAAATAGAATGGTATAGTAGAGGGAAGAAACATGTTACTAACAAAAGCTACAAGAGCTATGTTAGGTGAGAATGATGTATCCAATATGTTTTGGAGAGAAGTTATGAATACAACAATTTACACTATGAATAGAGTATAGGTTAAAAAAGACACAAACAAGACCCCTTATGAATTGTGGTTAAGTCACTCACCTACAATTAAGTATTTTAGAATTTTTGGCAATAAGTGTTATATAAAAAGAGATGATGATATTGGAAAGTTTGATGCTAGAAGTGATGTGTTGGCTCCTAATTTAATAGTTTTCAAAATGACCAAGACACCAGACCAATGCATTTAAGGCTAGCAACTTCCTATGATAGATACACTTGACTATAGTCTTGGGCCAACTATAAGGCATAACTCCTTTTGCACTTTAGGCTTTGCAAGACCTAGAAGGATTAACCTTCAAGTTCTGAGATATGGTACCAGTGCAATTAAAACATAAGTCTGAACCTAATTACTATAGATGAAACCCTTATTTATCCTAATAACCTATGCAATAACAAAGAAGTGTAGTAGCTAATTACAACTCTATGGAATGCACAAGCTGAGTGAGGGTATCAAATTTTAGTTCTTCAACATAAAAGGGAAAGAACATTTGATTAATAATGTTGAATTCAGCAAACCCTTAGATATGCAACAATAAGACTTTAATGATTTTGTAGCTGACCAGTGTCTAATCCATTGGGAAAATCCATGAATCAAATGCATGCATATGGATATCTAATACTTATGTATATATTCATATATACAATCTATCTATTTACATTGTAAATAGATATCTATGCTCAATCCAAACCTCATTCTTACATGATATCCTTCTTAATAAACCTATAACCCTACTGATTCACTGAAGCATTTACATAACCCCTTGAGTTACAAGAAACAATAAGATGACATATAGCCTTAAGGGACTACAACTATGATCTAGGCTCTTTGTTCAAAGATCGTAAAACATTGAAGTTCACTGAGATAGGAAACAAGATTAAAGATGAAACTCAACCTGCTATTCTTTGTATTAATTTCTTTGAAACAATACAACCATATGCATGAAATGAAAACATAAAAACATATAAAAGATCTGAACTATCTATATTATCCTTCCTAATGCTATTCATACAAGAGAATTATGCTGAAAGAATAGTATCACAATCATGGTAACACATCAAAAATTGGAACCAAAACCTGGTGTCACAATAGTGAGTGGTTTCTTCTCAAAAAAAAATGGAACCAATAATGGTCTCACAATGAAAAATTGGAACCCTACTGGTATTACCCAGAGAAGACTACCAACAACCTTGCAAAAGAGAAGAAGGAAGAAATATATAGCAAGGAAGCAATTCTTGGATTGAATATGCAACTAACATTTGTACACATGAAATTATCTCTTTTTGCCATGAAGAGACTCTCTAATCTCTCTCCTCAATTGGTAAATCAAATACTTTCATTTTGGCTCTTAGAAGCATAAAATATCTCAAAAATATAATTATGAAATAACATAACTAATTCTTGATATTAAAATGCATTCATGGTAAAAAGTGAAAAATTAGTTGAATATGGCCTTCAAAATGCAATATAATCTTTTCCATCTTATTTTTACCACAATTAGGCTTCAAAATTTTTTCAAATCTGCCCTGTAACCAACTCTGATGCTTAATGATCAAATTTTCTTGTACTATCACCAATGCCCTGAGAAACACAAATTGACCTATAATGCAAACTGGTGAAGATCTGTGTACAATTTGACCTCATATTTGAAAAATTTAGATCTTCTTGGTTCTAGTGGTATATTGGAGTGCCCATTTTTTATTTAAAAAATGCCCCTATTATGGCCCTTTGAAGTTTTGAGTCCTGTTCATAGCTCTGTGGAAAGTTTGTATTAAAAATAAAAAATTTGAAAAATTTAAACCAATTCTATAGTTCAAACTATAGAATATAAAAATTTTAACATTAAATTTTTCAAATTTGAATGAATGTGCACAACACAGAGATAATTTATTTAAAAATAATCTCCTCATATTCCCTAAACTTCTCAAGTAGCGCCACGTGTTACCACCATATTCGTCCATCTCACCACTTGTTGGTCCCACCACCTAGGCACTCGCTATGTCACTATACTAACTTCCCTACATCTTTCCTATAGCAAGTTAATAATAGCCATTGGATTTGCCACATGGCATGATCCGCTGATCTCTAAGCTTTTCCTGCCACATCATTGCTCAGTTATTCTATACACTACTGCTTGGTGTTGCTCGATTTGTCAGAAGCTGGACTGACGACCATTTTTTACTTTCACTAGATTTTGAAATTTTTCTAGCTACTCACTACCTCGCTAGCTGAAATTTCTCACCACTTTCTGGTGGCGAGATAGTGAGTTGCCCGATCATGGACTTTGCTGGAAACTTATCTTCTATGTTGATGACATCCCCTTTATTGGCACATTCTATCAAAATTTATTACATCTATCACCAACTAGCCAGCCGGACCCACCACACGAGTTTGGCTTTCACAAAAACTCGTGTCTTTAAGACACTCTGTTATGTATGTAAAATGTTATTTAAAGTGTTTAAACTTTCAAAGCCTGGTGAATGTGGGATATATAGATTTTTCTCTATTCTTCATTTTTGCATGCCGCTGCCCTATTTTGTCTTGTTTTTACTTGCAAACTTTTTCTTAAATTATCTTATGTTCACATATTAATCACTGCTCTAATGTATCTCCAAGTCGACTTCTTCTATGTGCTTGCCTCGAGCCCTTTATTGTGTGGTCTTCCTTCATTTGCAATGTGTTAACTATTTTTAATTTCTTGCAAGTTCTCTTTGTTTTTAGTGGCTTTGACTGCTTGTGTGGGAGCTTTTAACTTGGTGGTTTTAAGCTTATGTCGCTAGGTGTTTTTCATAGTCTTTGGTGATGAATTTCCTCTTCCAACATGTACCTAGGATTTTTGATGCTCACTTCTCTATTCATTGGCATGAGCTCTTCCTTTTTTACCTGTCGACTTTTCATATTTTCATGGTGTTGTTGCCATGTGAGTTGAGCTCCCCTATTGCAAGTCCTGATTCAAACTTGTTAATTTTAAAATGAACCTACTAATTCACCATTGGCTGAAGTCCAGCCAGTCCAGCCTTTGATTTGGAGGAAAAAAAAAAGTGTTTCAACTCTTATTTCTATAGGTTTTTGACTCTTCCTTTATAGATTTTGTCTGCTTACTATTTAAAAAATTGGATTTTCTATTATGATGACGTTTTATGCCCCAGTTGGCTTCAAACTTGGCATGAGCTTCAAAGTTGCCTCCTCTTTTTCTTCAGACATCCTTTTCTAATGAATTCCTCTTATAGCTACATTTTTGGCTTCAATCATGGGCTGTTGGAAAAGCAATTCCTCCTCTACTTTGTTCTGCCTTGGACTGCTTCTTTTGCAAATGTCTGCTCCCTAGTATTAGCTATGGACTGAGGCTTCAACGTGAGGCTCCTATGTGATTGATTGCATTTTTTTATACGTGGGAGTTTTCCTTTTGTGCTACAAGTTCCTCTGCCCCTTGCTATGGGCATCTTCCTTTGTCTTAATTATGGTGGCTTCTTTATTTTGCATGGGATTTTCTTTCCCCTTCATTAATCTCCCTTTGAATGCTGTAGGCTCCTCAAATGGCTTCAATCTCCTATCCTTAGCATGGATTTTCCTTTAAAAGATAGTTCCCCTTTTGCCACTGGCATTCCTTCATTTCTTTTATGATGAGAAGAAATACATCATCCACTGGTGATGACATATAAGGATTAATTCTTACATGAGCTTGATATATTCGCCTTCGTTGCATGTTTTTATGAAGTTAATTTTGCAAGTGGAAGGCACATCCCTAGTCAAAGGACAAGGGGAATTGGAGGGCTGTAAATTCAAACTCTCTCCAAATGGCTTGAGAGAAAATGATCCCTTGCTTTCCTTTCTAGCCACTACTCTTTAGAGTTGACTGCCTATAGGTTTCTTTTCTACCTTAAGGAGAAAATGGATCCCTCTTCATTTACTCTTTATTTTTCTCTAGCACAAAATTATAACTCTTTACCTCTACATACAAAGAAAGAATGACATGATTCTATTCCTTAATTCATGCAAAATTAAGGATGATATGCTCTTTATTTTCCAAAGAAGAATAAGAAGCCAACATTTAGCAATGACATTGTCATCTCTTTTAACAATAACATTACCCATTTACCCTCACAGAGAGAGAGACCTACCACCTAGCCCATTACAAAATCATTTTGACAAATTACTGATACAGATAGCCATTATATCTAAGGGATTGTTATTCATGATCAGATGCCATTGCATACGACATTAAGTACAAGAAGATAAAATAACTTAGATAGAGATTGGAAGATCTTCTTTAATTGTGCGTAAATTTTCCTTTTATAACACCCTTTATTTTCCTTGAAACCTGTCAATCCTGGTTGAATTATTCGGGCCCCAAAGTGGGTCTAGCAAAAAAAAAAAAGTTTCTTAACAACTGACATCTCAAATTGATCCATTGAACCCATCATTCTGGTTGGAAATAAATTCTATCATTGAACTATCAACTAATACT
The DNA here is from genome assembly GCA_028749045.1 of Cupressus sempervirens. NCBI lineage: Eukaryota > Viridiplantae > Streptophyta > Pinopsida > Cupressales > Cupressaceae > Cupressus > Cupressus sempervirens. The sequence goes on along the minus strand of CM053786.1, from coordinate 239,378,897 downwards.
CATTTTAACATGTTTTTGCAAACTGTCAATTTTCTATCAGGAGGTCTGTTGACTGGCCTTAAAAATTGATCCAAATCCCTGACCAAGCTCTAAAAACTGGCACACTAATTCTCTATTCCACACTCTTGTACTTCATCAAATCTCGTCTCATGAAAAATTTGAGGCTAAAAGATATTCACTGTCAAAGCTGACCTCTCAGAACTACCTGCAAGAAAACATGTCAGAAAACAATAAACTGGGTTCAGATTTGGCTTTGAAAACTAGGTAGATGAGCACTTGGGAAGACAAAAACTAGGATGTTGGTTCACTATCACGAGGAGAATATGGATCTATGATTTGGGCTCTTGATGAACCACTGGGCGTAAATGGTGAGCATTCAAAATAAGCTACTTAGAATTTGTAAACTGGAAACAATGACAAGATAATGATTTTTGCAAATGGAATTGACTTGGAAAAGTGTGTAAATGGATTTGTTAGGACTTTAAAATTGGTACACTTAAAGAGTTTTCAGAGTAAAACACAGTGGTATAATCCATTAGACCTAGGTAATCATGGATCTCAAGTTATAATGTCATGAAGAGGGGTTCCAATCAATCTGCAAATGCTGACACCAGTAAAAAGTTATAAATTGTGTTTGGAATCACGTTTGAGAACTGATCAAATGGATTTTTCACAAGCTAAAACTTGAAACATAAAAAGTCTCTAACATCTAGAATTCAAAACAAAATAAAATTCCATATTTTGAACAACTGGGTCAAAATTATAACTCATCAAATTGGGCCTCCAAGAATTTTGAACATTTTGCAAATGCATGTAAATAGTAACTGACCAACTTTGAGGGATTCAAAACTTAGTCAAACAGATTTGAAATGACTTGAAATTTGAAACATTGGCTCCCAAGTATGGGCACTAGACATTCCCAAAGTGGAAAATCACAAAACACTTCTAGGTTCAAGATATTCAGATGCAAACATGGCCTCCAATGGCTGTTTGACATAGGTGAAAATGCATATTGGGTAATTCCTCAAAATGGGACTTCACAAAATGACTCAGAATGATGATTTAACTTCATGAAACACTTAGACAAGCTGAATGTAGGGTGTTAGAAACATTAAACACCTTAGGGGCCTCAAAGGTAAAACTGAGTACAAACTCATTTATGGGCATTCAAAGGCTTGAATTCATTCAAAATTTCAAATAGATGCTCAAAATGAGAAGGAAATTTTGAGCTCCAACAGTGGCTCTATCTGAGGATGCATGCCCCTTGTGCACATCGCAAGATTTTAGATCTCTAGGAGAAGTAGACCACACACTTGACTTCAAAAACTCTCTCGAACAACTTATTCAAAGCAGGGAAACAACTACACTACTATGTAAAAACGATGGCCCTAGGCCATCGAAAAGTTTTCAAAAATCCTTACCTCTATCATAGACTCGATTCTCATGATCATCTTCTTGAGGTAAACCAAAACTTTCATTTACATAAGTTTCACCATATACATCAGATCTTCTCATCAACAGATTAGGTGAAACAAAATCATTCTCATAGCACATATAAAAACTTGAATTACTTTCTTCATCTTGCTAACTATGAAAATATGAATCAACATGATCACTACTAATATCTAACTAAAAGTGATCATCACCGACTGACTCATAGACACCTTCAATTGGAAACACAAAAGCTTGGTATTCTACTTCATTCAACGAGTTACATGAATCAATTTGTAACTCACCTTGTGCTTCTAGGTGTGAAGAGAATGAAAAATCTGATTTCTCCTTGTCTGCAAAATCAGTACTCCATAAACCAGATTGAACATATGCAACCTCTTCACACTCAAACAATTGATTAGATACCAAATCACAAGAATCATGATGAAACTGTGTGTTCACAATATGTTGATCCGTATCAATGTTTCCCTCAAATAACTCACTAAAATAAATCACGTCATCAGTATTATTTTTCTCATCACATGAGTAACTTGAATGTATCTCTGCCTTATGAAAACAAGAAGAAAATGAACCAGCAATAGACGTTATCTCTACATCTCCATTCTCAACATAGAAGTCATCATGTGTATTAATGTAAGAACTACCATCACATACACCTCCAAAACTTGATATAGAATATTCTGAAACTACATCTTCTTCAACATCAAATTTAGGGGAAATGACTTCACAACATGAAATTTCATAATGTGTCAAAACACAAGCATCCTTAGATTGGTTAGCATACCTTTCAAAATCATGAGCCAACAAATCAGAAATCTCATCAACACTTAACAAGATTTCACTACTAGTTTCTTCCCCTTGGCTGTGATCATTATCTGGATAGCTTGATACATTTACAACAGCCAACTTATTAGTAACATATTCTGAAAAATCAACATTCTAACCATCACATAAATCTTCTTCCTTAGACAAAACCTCAACAATTGATATCTTAGAACATTGACATTCATCACTAGAAGAAGGACTATTATTTTTGTTACACCTTTCTTCTTCTTTATACTCATCATCATAAAAAGATAAATCCACATTATGTATGTCATCAGATTGCTGATCTCTGTCCTCTGATTTATAAAATTGAGACTCTTTATATTTAGTATTATCTTCAACATATTCATTACATTCATTAACATAAGACTCATTAGCCTTCAAAGCATTTTCAACCTCCATGATAAAATCTTGGATTTCACACATCTTATCTAATCTTATCTCAGCTAGCCAATGAATTGAATGTGGCATAAAAACTTCTAAGAGTACGACTAGCCATGAAGATTCCTTGGGTCTAAAAAACTCATCAAGATTCATAACTACTAATTTGAACTTCATATAAATTTGAAATCCACTAAGACCCTTAACATCACCAATTGTATTTCTTAACATTAAGACAATCTTATCATGAATCTTTCTTTTCAATCTACCAATATTTGCACGAACACTTTCAGGAGTTGGCACATCATTTTCAGACCTAGACTTAGAATCCATCTTATAAACTATTAAAATAATCTACCTCTATTTTCTTAGTGCTGAAACCAATAGATGGAGGCAACCACTTTTAACAACTTTTGATTTCCATGAAAAGAAAACATGAAAACCAAAATACCTCAAGTTCTGATGCTAAACTTTGATCTACTGATTTGGCACATGTGTGAGACTGAAATTCCTTTACACCACTAATCAAACTTTGTAGAGCTATCACCTCTTTGCAAGAGGAATAAAATAATCACTGCTATGATTCACCTTTTACACTTCAATTTCTTATAACAACAGATTGCAAACAACACTTAAAAACTTATCAAGAATTTAAAATTCCTTTCCAAGAGACTATCAAAAGCTTCAAATCTTCCCATAAAACTGAAAATCCTTCAAAATTTTGCAATGAAATCAACTAGAAACAAACTAGTGTAGAGATTTGAGAGTTGTCATTCACTCATGTGAGAAATAAAACATAATTTGTCACTTGACAAATCTAAACCACACCTTCAATGTAAGAGAAACTTGCAGATCATTAATCACCTTGAAAAGAAACTACACTTTATAAATCAATTCTCGACTCTGAACTTTCTCAATAGCACTTGCAAAGACTGAACTGATTGAAGATAGACTTATAACAATCATAGAACACAATTTACATTCAATTCTCACAACATACTGCTATAAATGGATAAAACCTTATTGGGAGACATGAATCTTCAGCAAAGAGATGGAAAACACTTCATGACCTTGCTATTTATACTAGAGATTCCAATAATTCTAACAATGAATTTCTTCATAAACTCCCCAGCAGAGTCGCCATTTTGTTGGCTCTTGATTTAACAGTTTTAAAAATAACCAAGACACCAAAGCAATGCATCTAAGTCTAGCAACTTCCTATGATGGATACACTTGACTGCAATCTTGGGCCAACTATAAGGCATAACTTCTTCTTCACTTCAGGCTATGCAAGACCTAGGCGGGTTAATCTTTAGGTTCTGAGATATGGTACCAGTGCAATTAAAACATAAGTCTAAACCTAATTACTATAGATGAAACCCTTATTTCTCCTAATAACCTATGCAATAACAAAGAAGTGCAGTAGCAAATTACATCTCTACGGAATGCACAAGCTGAGTGAGGGCATCACATTTTAGTTCTTCAACACAAAAGGGAAAGAATGTTTGATTAATAATGTTGAATTCAACAAACCCTCAGATATGCAGCAGTAAGACTTTAATGATCTTGTAGCTTACCAATGCCTAATCCATATGAAAAAGCCATGAATCAAAAGCATACATATGGATATCTGATACTTATGTATATATTTAGATATACGATCTATCTATTTACCTTGTAAATAGATATCTGTGCTCAATCCAAACCTCATTCTTACATGATATCCTTCTCAATAAACCTACAACCCTGTTGATTCACTAAAGTATTTACATAATCCCTTGAGTTACAAGCAACAATAAGACAATATACAACCTTAAGGGACTACAACTACGATCTAGGCTCTTTGTTCAAAGATCATAAAATATTGAAGCTCACTAAGATAGGAAACAAGATTCAAGATGAAAATCAACTTGCTATTCTTTGTATTAATTTCTTTGAAACAATACAACCATATGAATGAAATGAAAACATAAAAACACCTAACAGATCTGAACTATCTATATTATCCTTCCTAATGCTATTCATACAAGAGAATTATGCTAAAAGAATGGTATCACAATCATGGGAACACATCAAAAATTGGAACAAAAACCTGGTGTCACAACAGTGAGTGGTTTTTTCTCTAAAAAATTGGAACCAATAATGATCTCATAGTGAAAAATTGGAACCCTACTGGTATTACCCAGAGAAAACTACCAACAACCTTGCAAAAGAGAAGAAGGAAGAAAGATATAGGAAGGAAGCAATTCTCAGATTGAATTTGCAACTGACATGTGTACACATGAAAGTCCCTCTTTTTGCCATGAAAAGACTCTCTCTAATCTCTCTCCTCAACTGGTGAATCAAATCCTTTTAGTTTGGCTCTTAGAGGCATAAAATATCTACAAAATGTAACTATGAAAGATCATAACTGATTCTTGATATTAAAATTCATTCATGGTAAAAAGTGAAAAATTAGTTGAATATGGCCTTCAAAATGCAATATAATCTTTTCCAGCTTATTTTTACCACAATTAGGCTTCAAAAAGTTTTCAAATCTTCCTTGTAACCAACTCTAATACTCAATGATCAAATTTTCTTGTACTATCGTGAATGCCTTGGGAAACACAAATTGACCTATAACATGAAGTAGTGAAGACCTGTGCACAATCTGACCTCATATTTGAAAAATTTAGATCTTCCCAATTTCGGTGGTATATTGGAGTGCTCATTTTCAATAAAATATGCCCTTGTTATGGCCCTCTGAAGTTTTGAGTCCTACTCATAGCTCTATGGAAAATTTGCATTAAAAATAAAAAATTTGAAAAATTTAAACCAATTCTATAGTTCAAACTATAGAATATCAAATTTTTAACATTAAATTTTTTAAATTTGAATAAACATGCACAACATAGAGATATTATATTTAAAAACAATCTCCTAATATTCCCTCAACTTCTTAAGTAGCACCATGTGTCACTGCTGGGTTCGTCCATCTCACCACTAGCTGGTCCCACCACCTAGGCACTCACTATGTCACTATACTAACTTCCCTCCATTTTTCCTATAGCGAGTTAATGATAGCCATTGGATTCACCATGTGGCGCGATTTGCTGATCTTTGAGCTTTGCTTGCCACATCGTTGCTCGATTATTCTATCTACTACCACTTGGCATTGCTTGATTCATCGAAAGCAGGACCCACGACCATTTTTGACTTTTGCCAGATTTTGGAAGTTTTCTAGCTAGTCACTACCTCAATAGTTGGAATTTCTCACCACTTTTTGGTGGCGAGATAGCAAGTCACCTAATTGTGGACTTTTTTGACAACTTATCTTCTACACTGATGTCATCCCCTTTATTGACATGTTCTATCAAAATTTATTACGTCTATCACCAACTAGCCGATCAGATCCACCATGTGAGTTTGGCTTTAAAAAAAGCTTATGTCTTAAGACACTCTATTATTTATGTAAAATGGTATTTAAAGTGTTTAAATTTTCAAAGCCTAGTGAATGTGGAATATATATACTTTGCTTTGTTCTTCATTTTCGCATGCTGCTGCCATATTTTATGTTGTTTATACTTGCAACCTTTTGCTTAAATTGTCTTATCTGCACATATTAATCATTGCTCTGATGTATCTCCAAGTCAGCTTCTTCTATGTGCATACATGGAGCCCTTTATTGCATGGTCTTCCTTCATTTGCAATGCATTAACTATTTTTAATTTCTTGTAGGTTCTCTTTGTTTTCAATTGCTTTGATTGCTTATGTGGGAGCTTTGGACTCGGTGGCTTTAAGCTTATGTCACTGGGTGTTTTTCATAGTCTTTGGTGATAGATTTCCTCTTCCAACACGTACATGGGCTTTTTGTTGTTCACTTCCATGTTCATTGGCATGAGCTCTTCCTTTTTTACCTATCAGCTTTTCATATTTTCATGGCATCCCCTACCATGTGAGTTGAGCTCCCTTGTTGCAAGTCCTGATTCAAACTTGTTAATTTTAAAATGAGCCTACTAATTAATCATTAGATGAAGTCCAGCCAGTCCAGCCAATCCAGCCTTTGATCTGGAGGAAAAAAGAAAAGAAAAAGAGTTTCAACTCTTATTTCTGCAGGTTGTTGACTCTTCCTTTACAGATTGTGTATGCTCACTATTTAAAAGCTTGGATTTTCTATCATGATGACGTTTTATGCCCTAGCTGACTTCAAACTTGGTGTGAGCTTCAAAGCCACCTCCTCTTTTTCTTCAGACATACTCTGCTAACAGATTCCTCTTATAGCTGCATTTTTGGCTTTAGTCATGGGCTGTTGGAAAGGCAATTCCTCCTCTACTTTATTCTTCCTTGGACTGCTTCTTTTCCAAATGTCTGCTCCCTAGTATTAGTTGTGGACCGAGGCTTCGACATGAGGCTTCTATGTGATTGATTGCATTTTTTAAATGCGGGACCTTGCCTTTTGTGCTACGAGATCCTCTACCCCTTGCTATGGGTATATTCCTTTGTCTTAATTGTGGTGGATTCTTTATTTTGCATGGTATTTAGTTTCCCTATCATTAATCTCCCTTTGAATACTGCGGGCTCCTCAAACGGCTTCAGTCTCCTATCCTTAGCATGGATTTTCTTTTAAAAGATAGTTCCCCTTTTGCCGCTAGCCTTCCTTGATTACTTTTTTGCAGAGAAGAAATACATCATCTGCAGGTGATGACATATAAGGATTAATTCTCCCATGAGATCAATATATTCACCTTCGCTAGATGTCTTTATGAAGTCAATTTTGGAAGTGGAAGGCACATCCCTGGTCAAAGGAGGAGGGGAACTAGAGGGCTGTAAATTCAAACTCTCTCCAAATGCCTTGAGAGAAAATGATCCCTTGCTTTCCTTTCTAGCCGCTACTCTTTAGCATTGATTGCTTGCACTTTTCTTTTCTACCTTAAGGAGAAAATGGAGCCCTCTTCATTTACTCTCTATTTTTCTTGGCACATAATTATAACTCTTTTCCTCCACATACAAATAAAGAATAACATGATTCTATTCTTAGTTCACGCAAAATTAAGAATGATATGCTCTTTATTTTCCAAAGAAGAATAAGAAGCCAACGTTTAGCAATGACATTGTCATCTCTTTTAACAATAACATTATCCATTCACCTTGACAGAGAGAGAGACCTACCACCTAGCCTATTACAAAATCATTTTGACTAATTACTGATACAGATAGTCATTATATATAAGGGATTGTTATTCATGACCAGATGCCATTGCATGCGACATTAAGCATAAGAAGGTAAAAGAAACTTAGATAGAGATTGGTGGATCTTCTTTAATTGTGCATAAATTTTCCTTTTATAATACCCTCTATTTTCCTTGAAACCCATCAATCCTGGTTGAATTAGTTAGGCCCCAAAGTGGGTCTGGCTAAAAAAAAAATTGTTTTCAAACAACTGACATCTCAAATTGATCCATTGAACCCTTCATTCTGGTTGGAAACAAATTCGATCATTGAACTATCAATTAATACTCATTATAACACTTTTTTTCAAACTGTCAATTTTCTGTCTGAAGGTCCTTGGACTAGCTTTAAAAACTTATCCAAACACCTGATCGAGCTCTGAAAATTGGCACACTGATTCTCTATTCTGCACTCTTTCTCTTCATTGAATCTCATCTCATGAAAAATTTGAGGCCAAAAGATATTCACTGTCAAAGCTGACCTCTCAGAACTACCTGCAAGAAAACATGTTAGAAAACAATATATTGGGTTCAAATTTGGGTTTGAAAACTAGCTAGGTGGATACTTGGGAAGACAAAAAAAGGGATTTTGGTTAACTGTCATAAGGAGAATATGGATCTACAATTTGGGCTCATGAAAAATAATTGGGCGCAAATGGAGAGCATTCAAAGTAGGCTACTCAGAATTTGTAAACTAGAAACAATGACAAGATAATTTTTGCAAATGGAATTGACTTGGAAAAGTGTGCAAATGGATTCATCAAGACCTAAAAATTGGCACACTTAAAGAATTTTTAGAGTACAACATAGTGGTACAATCCATTTGATCTAGGCAAACACGAATCTCAAGTTATAACATCACGAACAGGAGTTTCAATCAATCTACAAATGTTGACACCACTAAAAAGTTATAAATTGTGTTAGGAATTATGTTTGAAAACTGATCAAAAAAAATCGTCATAAGCTAAAACTTGAAACATAACAAGTCTTTGACATCAAAAATGCAACACAAAAGGAAATTTCACATTTCAGTCTATTGGGTCAAAATTATAACTCGTCAAACAGGGCCTCCCGGAATTTTGAACGTTTTGCAAATGCATGAAAACAGAAACTAAGCAACTTTGAGGGATTCAAAACCTAGTCAAATAGATTTGAAACAACTCAAAATTTGAAACATAGGCTCTCAAGTATGGGCACTAGACATTTCCAAAGTGGAAAATCACAAAACAGTTCTGGGTTTGAGATATTCAGATGCAAACATGGCCTCCAATCACACTTTGACACTTAGGTGAAAATGTAGATTGGGTAATTTCTCAAAATGGGACTTCACGAAATGAATCAGAATGATGATTTAACTTCATGAAAAACTTAGAAAGGCTAAATACAGGGTGCTAGAAACATTAAACACCTTAGTGGCCTCAAAGGTACAGTCGAGTACAAACTCATTTATGGGCTTTCAAAGGCTTGAATTAATACAAAATTTCAAATAGATGCTCAAAATGAGAAGGCAATTTTGAGCTCCAATAGTGGCTCTGTCTTGGGATGCATGCCCCTTGCAAGCATGGTAAGATTTCAGATCTCTGGGAGAAGCAGACCATACACCTATTTTTAAAAACTCTCTTGAACAAGTTATTGAAACTAGGGAAACAACTACACTACTATGTACAAACAATGGCCCTGAGCTACAGGAAAGTTTTTAGAACTCCTTACCTCTGTCATAAACTCATTTCTCATCATCATCTTCTTGAGGTAAACCAAAACTTTTATTTACATCAATTTCACCATATACATCAGATCTTCTTATCAACAGATTAGGCAAAACAAAATCATTCTCATAGTGCATATAAAAACTTGAATTACTTTCTTTGTCTTGCTAACTATGAAAATATGAATCAACATGATCACTACTAATATCTAATTGAAATTGATCATCACTAACTGACTCATAGACACCTTCAATTGGGAACACAAAATCTTGGTATTCTACTTCATCCAATGAGTTACATGAATCAATTTGTAACTCACCTTGTACCTTCAGGGGTGAAGAGAATGAAAAATCTGATTTCTCCTTGTCTACAAAATTAGTACTCCATAATCTAGACTGAACATATGCAACCTCTTCACACTCAAACAATTGATTAGATACCAAATCACAAGAATCATCATGAAACTACATGTTCACAATATGTTGATCCGTATCAATGTTTCCCTCAAATAAGTCACTAAAATAAATCACCTCATTAGTATTATTTTCCTCATCACATGAGTAACCTGAATGTATCTCGGCCTTATGAAAACAAGAATAAAATGAACCAGCAACAAACCTTATCTCTACATCTTCATTCTCAACATAGAAGTTGTCATGTGTATTAATGTATGAACTACCATCACATACACCTCCAAAACTTGATATAGCATATTTTGAAACTACATCTTCTTCAACATCAAATTTAGGGGAAATGAATTCACCACATGAAATTGCATAACATGTCAAAACACAAGCATCCTTAGATTGGTTAGCATACCTTTCAAAATCATGAGCCAACAAATTGGAAATCTCATCAACACTTAACAAGATTTCACTACTAGTTTCTTCCCCTTGGCTATGATAATTATCTATATAGCTTGATACATTTACAACAGCAGACTTATTAGTAACATATTCTTTAAAATCAACATTCTGACCATCATATAAATCTTCTTCCTTAGACAACACCTCAACAACCAGTATCTTAGACCATTTACATTCATCACTAGAAGAAGGACTATAACTACTATTACACCTTTCTTCTTCTTTATACTCATCATCATAAAAAGATAAATCCACATTATGCATGTCATCAAATTGCTAATCTATGTCCTCTGATTTATAAAACTAAGACTCTTCATATTCAGTATCATCTTCAATGGATTCATTACATTTGTTAACATTAGACTCATTAACTTTCAAAGCATTTTCAACCTCCATGATAAAATCTTGGATTTCACACATCTTATCTAATCTTATCGTGGCTGGCCAATCAATTGAATGTGGCATAAAAACTTCTAAGAGTACCACTAGCCATGAAGACTCTTTAGGTCCAATAAAACTCGTCAAGATTCATAACTACTGATTTGAACTTCATGTAAATTTGAAATCCACTAAGACTCTTAATATCACCAATTGCATTTCTTAACAGTAAGACAATCTTATCATGAATCTTTATTTTCAATCTAGCAATATTAGTAGGAACACTTTCAGGATTTGGCACATGATTTTTAGACCTAGACTCAGAACCCATCTTATAAACTATTAAAAAACTCTACCTCTATTTTCTTAGTGCTGAAACCATTAGATGGAGGCAACCACTTTTAACAACTTTTGACTTCCATGAAAAGAAAATATGAAAACCAAAATACCTCAAGTGTTGATGCTAAACTTCGATCTACTGATTTGGCACATGTGTGAGACTGAAATTCCTTTACACCACTAATCAAACTTTGTAAAGCTGCTACCTCTTCTAAAGTTTCGGTGGTATATTGGAGTGCCCATTTTCGATAAAAAAATGCCCCTGTTATGGCCTTCTAAACTTTTGAGTTCTGTTCATAGCTTTGTGGAAAGTTTGCATTAAAAATAAAAAAATAAAAAAAATTAAACCAATTCTATAGTTCAAACTACAGAATATAAAAATTTTAACATTAAATTTTTCAAATTTGAATGAATGTGCACAACATAGAGATATTTTATTTTAAAAAAATCTCCTCATATTCCCTCAACTTCTTAAGTAGCACCATGTGTCACTGCCAGATTCGTCCATCTCACCGCCAGCTAGTCCTACTTCCTAGGCACTCGCTATGTCACTATATTAACTTCCCTGCATCTTTCCTATAGTGAGTTAATGATAGCCATTGGATTTGCCATGTGGCACAATCTAATAATCTCTAAGCTTTTCTTGCCAAATCATTGCTCGATTATTCTATCTACTACCGCTAGGCGTTGCTCGATTCGTCAAAAGCAGGACCCACAACAATTTTTGACTTTCACTAGAATTTGGAAGTTTTTTGGCTAGTCACTACCTTGCTAGCAAGAATTTGTCACCACTTTATGATGGCGAGATAGTGAGTCACCAGATTGTGGACTTTTTTGGCAACTTATCTTCTATGTTGATGTCATCGCCTTTATCAGTGCATTTTGTCAAAATTTATTACATCTATCACAAACTGGCCGGCCGGACCCACCACGCAAGTTTGGCTTTCACAAAAGCTCGTGTCTTTAAGACACTCTATTATTTATGTAAAATGGTATTTAAAGTGTTTAAAATTTCAAACGCTAGTGAATGTGGGATATATAGATTTTGCTCTATTCTTCATTTTTGCATGATGTTGCCTTATTTTGTCTTGTTTATACTTGCGACCTTTTTCTTAAATTGTCTTATTTGTACATATTAATCACTACTCTGATGTATCTCCAAGTCAGCTTCTTCTATGTGCCTGCATGGAGCACTTTATTGCATGGTCTTCCTTCATTTGCAATGCGTTAACTATTTTTAATTTCTTGTAGGTTCTCTTTGTTTTCAATGGCTCTGACTGCTTGCATGGGAGCTTTGAACTTGGCAGCTTTAAGCTTATGTTTTTGGATGTTTTTCATAGTCTTTGGCGATAGATTTCCTCTTCCAATGTGTACATGGGCTTTTTGTTGCTCACTTCCCTATTGATTGGCGTGAGCTCTTCCTTTTTTACTTGTCAGCTTTTCATATTTTCATGGCATCCCCTACCATGTGAAATGAGCTCCCCTATTGTGAGTCCTGATTCAAACTTGTTAATTTTAAAATGAGCTTGCTAATTCACCATTAGATGAAGTCTAGCCAGTCCAGCCTCTGATCCTGAGGAAAAAAAAAGAAAAAAGTTTCAACTCTTATTTCTACAGGTTGTTGACTCTTCCTTTATAGATTTTGTATGCTCGCTATTTAAAAACTCAAATTTTCTATTATGATGACATTTTATGCCCTAGTCGACTTCAAACTTGGCATGAGCTTCAAAGCTACCTCCTCTTTTTCTTTAGAAATCCTCTGCTAATAGATTCCTCTTATAGCTATGTTTTTGGCTTTAGTCATGGGCTATAGGAAAGGCAATTCCTCCTCTACTTTGTTCTACCTTAGACTACTTCTTTTGCAAATGTTTGCTTCGTAGTATTAGCAGTGGACTGAGACTTTGACATGAGGCTCCTATGTGATTGACTACATTTTTTATAAGTTAGAGCGTACCTTTTGTGCTATAGGTTCCTCTGCCCCTTGCTATGGGCATCTTCCTTTGTCATAATCATGGTGGCTTCTTTATTTTTCATTGGATTTTCTTTCCCCTTCATTAATCTCCCTTTGAATGTTGTGGCCTCCTCAAACGGCTTCAATCTCCTATCCTTTGCATGGATTTTCTTTTAAAAGATAGTTCCCCTTTTGCTGCTAGCCTTCCTTGATTGCTTTTGTGCAAAGAAGAAATACATCATCCGCAGGTGATGAGATATAAGGATTAATTCTCCCATGAGCTCCATATATTTGCCTTCGTTGCATGTCTTTATGAAGTCAATTTTGGAAGTGGAAGGCACATCCCTAGTCAAAGGAGGAGGGGAACTGGAGGGCTATAAATTCATACTCTCTCCAAATGCCTTGAGAGAAAAAGATCCCTTTCTTTCCTTTCTAGTCACTACTCTTTAGCATTGACTACCCGCAAGTTTCTTTTCTACCTTAAGGAGAAAATGGAGCCCTCTTCATTTACTCTTTATTTTTCTCTGGCACAAAATTATAACTCTTTTCCTCCACATACAAAGAAAGAATAACATGATTCTATTCCTTAATTCATGCAAAATTAAGGATGATATGCTCTTTATTTTCCAAAGAAGAATAAGAAGCCAATGTTTAGCAATGACATTGTCATCTCTTTTAACAATAACATTACCCATTCACCCTAACAGAGAGAGAGACCTATCACCTAGCCCATTACAAAATCATTTTGACTAATTACTGATATAGATAGTCATTATATATAAGGGATTTTTATTCATGACCAGATGCCATTGCATATGACATTAAGCACAAGAAGGTAAAAGCAACTTAGATAGAGATTGGTGGATCTTCTTTAATTGTGCATAAATTTTCCTTTTATAACACCCTTTATTTTCCTTGAAACCCATCAATCCTAGTTGAATTAGTCGGGGCCCAAAGTGAGTTTGGCTAAAATTTTTTTTTTTTCGAACAACTGACATCTCAAATTGATCCATTGAACCCATCATTCTAGTTGGAAACAAAATTGATCACTAAACTATCAATTAATAATCATTATAACACTTTTTTTCAAACTATCAATTTTGCATCAGGAGGTCCTTTGACTAGCTTAAAAAACTTATCCAAACACCTGACCTGGCTCTAAAAACTGGCACACTAATTCCCTATTCCACACTCTTGCACTTTTTTGAATGTCGTCTCATGATGAATTCAAGGCCAAAAGATATTCACTATCAAAGATGACCTCTCAGAACTACCTGCAAGAAAACATGTTAGAAAAAAAAAAACTTGGTTCGGATTTGGGTTTGAAAACTGGCTAGATGGGCACTTGGGAAGACAAAAAGTACTACATTGGTTCATTGTCATGAGGAGAATATGGATCTACGATTGGGGCTCATGACGAATAACTTGGCACAAATGGATGGCTTTCTAAGTAGGCTACTCGGAATTTGTAAACTGGAAACAATGACAAGATAATGATTTTTGCAAATGGAATTGACTTAGAAAAGTGTGCAAATAGATTCTTCAAGACTTAAAAATTGGCACACTTAAAGAATTTTTAGAGTACAACATAGTAGTACAATCCATTCAATCTAGGCAATCATAGGTCTCAAGTTATAATGTCAGGTCAAGGGTTCCAATCAATCTACAAATGCTGATACTAGTAAAAAGATATAAATTGCTTTTGGAATCACATTTGAAAATTGATCAAACGGATTCATCATAAGCTAAAAATTGAAACATAACAAGTCTCTAACATCTGGAATGCAATACAAAAGTAAATTTCACATTTTGGTCAACTGGGTCAAAATTATAACTCTTCAAATAGGGCCTCGAAGAATTTTGAACATTTTGCAAATGCATGAAAACAGTAACTGACCAACTTTGAGGGATTCAAAACCTAGTCAAACAGATTTGAAATGACTCAAAATCTAAAACATAAGCTCTTAGGTATGGGAACTAGACATTCCCAAAGTGATGAATCACAAAACACTTATGGGTTTGATATATTCAGCTACAAACATGGCCTCCAGTCATTGTTTGACACTGATGAAAATGTAGATTGGGTAATTTCTCAAAAGGGGACTTCACGAAGTGACTCAAAATGATAATTTAACTTCATGAAACACTTAGACTGGCTAAATATAGGGTGTTAGAAACATTAAACACCTTAGGGGCCTCAAAGGTACAACTGAGTACAAACTCATTTATGGGCATTCAAAGGCTTGAATTGATTCAAAATTTCAAATAGATGCTCAAAATGAGAAGGCAATTTTGAGCTCCAACATGATGAATGTATGTTTCTTGATTATTCATTAAAAAGAAAGGCTTATAGATGTTATAATAAAAGAACTAAGACTATTATGGAAAGTGAAAATGCGAGAGTTCATGAGAAATTTAGGATACAAGGAAGAATAGTTGATTACAATTCAGATGATGATGTTGTTACTAAAACAAGGAATGATGAATTATTCCTTGAGACTAATAATAATTTTTTAAATTAAGGACAATCAAGGCAAGAAAAAAGCTCAGAATCTTTAGCAAAGCCAAGAATTGAGATAACAACTCCTACTTTAGGTAAGAATAGGACAAAGAATCATCCACTCGAGTAGATCATTGGAAGTAGAGATAAAGGTGTGACAACAAGAAGTAGAGTCAATGAAGAACTATGTTTGATATCTCAAGTTGAACCTAAGAATGTAGATGAAGCATATAAAGATGAATATTGGAAGCAAGCAATGAAAGTGGAATTATATCAAATAGTAAAGAATGAGACATGGAAATTGGTCACTAGATCAACAGATAAGAATGTGATAGAAACTAAATGGGTATTCAAGAACAAGATGAATGAACAAGGGAAATTTATAAAGAACAAGCCAAGATTGGTATGTAAAGGTTACTCATAGCAAGAAGGAATAGACTATGATGAGACCTATGCTCCTATGGCAAGAATAGAAGTAGTAAGGTTATTCTTAGCATATGCAACATATAAGAAATTAAAAGTATATCAGATGGATGTCAAGTCATCATTTCTAAATGGAGAACTTGAAGAAGAGGTATACATTGAACAACCTAAAGGGTTTCCTTTAATAGATGAAAAGGACATAGTATGAAAATTGAAGAAAGCATTGTATGGCTTGAAGCAAGCACCTAGAAACTGGTATGCAAGGTTAGACAAGCATTTGACAAAGCTTGGATATAGCAAAGGTATGGTAGATACTAATCTATATTGGAAAGAAATTGATGATGGATTAATGTTTTTGGTAATTTTTTTGATGAAATAATATTTGAAGGAAATGATGATGAAAGTGACAAGTTTGTAGAAGAAATGAAGAAGGAATTTGAAATGAGTATGATGGGAAAAATGAAATATTTTCTAGGATTACAAATTGTACAGGATAAAGAATGAAGCTTTATTTCTCAGACTAAGTATTTGAAGGATTTACTAAAAAGGTTTGGTTTGGAAACATGTAAACATATTGGAACACCTATGGTAACTAGACATAAGTTATCTACAAAGGATGAGACACCTACTATTGGGAAGAAGAAGTAAAGATCTATGATTAGAGGTTTGCAATATCTAACTCACAAAAGGCCAGAGATAGAAAAAGTAATTGTTGCAAGATTCCAAGTTGATCCCAGAGAAACACATTATGTAGTAGTCAAAAGGATATTTAGATACCTGAAAGGAAGACCTGATTTTGGATTATGATATGATAAGTCTAATGATTTCACTTTATGTGCTTATACTAATTTTGATTGGGTAGGTAGTATGGATGATAGAAAGAGCACCAGTGATGGAGCCTTCTTTCTTGGAGGAAGATTAGTTTCTTGGCTAAGCAAGAAGTAGGATTGTACCTCACAAAGTACAACAAAAGTAGGATATGTTGTAGCAGCAAACAATTGTAATCAAGTTGTTTGGATGAATTAGATGCTGAAGGATATAATGATAGAAATCAGTGAACCTATTGTCATACATTGGGACAATACAAGCACATTAAATATCTTTAAGAATTTAGTGTTGCATTCTAAGACCAAGAACATTTCTATCAAGTATCACATGTTTGGAGAGAAAATTGTAGAAAAGGAAATTAGATTGGAGTATGTGAGCACCAAAGAGAACATTTTAGATAAATTCACTAAGCATCTTCCCAAAGAGACTTTTGAGTATTTGCAAGGTATGCTTGGGGTTATGCCCCTTCCAACATCAGAGTAGAAGATGCAAGAATGCATCAGTCTAGTGTAACAGAGCACCATGATTTGTCTAGATTGAATGTTGATGCTTCCTATATGGGGGAGTATTTGTGATGCATATAGTCATCTAGGACTCTTGTTAGATGTTTATTTTGAACAGTGTCTTTGGACACTTGAGCTAGTAAGAATCAATTGTTGCAGAGTTTGATGGTTGTTGAAACCTTTGACATTGATGTCAATGGGGGAGAAGTTTAGCATGAAAAATTATATAAGTACAACATGTTTGAAAGAAGTTTAATAGTTTGGGAGAAGTACAACATGGGAGAATGATTGATGAAGAGGATTTAAAAACAAAGGTTAACAGCCTTTTGCAGTTGGTATTCTTCAATCTAGATGTTTTCCATCTATGTTTCTATCAATGCCAAATGGGGGAATTGTTGGAAGCATGAATGTTGATGATATTCCTATGGGGGAGTATTGTAAAAACACAATAATATCATGATCATGATGATATGTTATATTCAAGACTATGCTTTTCATTGATGTCAAGATGACAGTTTTTTGTGGTATCTAACAAAAGAATAATAGAAAGATAAAGTTGGTACCGATATATCATTGAGTACATTTAGTAGAGAGGTTAAAGGGAGATTATACTATATGTATAGTATACATAGCTAACTTTGGAAGCATAAGATATTAAGTCTAGAAGAAGTTATGCAAGTTTCAGTGAATATTTTGAGCTAGAGTTTACAAAGGCATGTTCTAGTAAACTTATTATATGTTTTAGCAGAGTCATTATTCTAATAAGCTGAAGTTATAGATGAGAAGAAGACATGTTTTTGATGATATGGACAAGCTCGCTCATTATAATTTTGTATGAATGGAAATTTATTAAAAGTTGCAAGATGAAAGGTTATTGTTATCACTAAGAGTAACATGTTCTTAATATGATCCTATAATAATTAATTAAGAAGGCATAACAACCAAATCAAAGAATTGTTTTATGGATTTCGTATAAAGGAAGGACATTTTCCTTTATCATGTAAGTAGTATGAATGGAGTATGTATTGATGAATGTGAATGATTAAAGAGTTGAATTCAAACTAGAGCTAAGAAGAAGTGAAGGAAACTTCATTACTGAGGTTTTAATGTGTGATCCAATGTTGGATACTTGGATCTAAGGTTCATGACCTTGTCTACAAGGTCAGACAGTGATTGGTCTGGTTGATAAGATAGAGGAAAGAAGTTACAATATAGTACACAAAATTATTCTACAAGGAATAGTTGAGAAATTAGTTGGATAGTGAGTTCAGTGGTCTTGCCCCAAAATCTATTTGGATAGTGGGTTGTTCTATCTTCTACAACTCCCAATAGTGTTGGCACAAATCCTAACAAGGTTGGAATCTCCTAACATAGATTTAAAGTCTCCTAATAGGGACTCTTATGTATAAATATTGTAATAGACTTCTAATAGGTTCCATCCTCTAACAAGGAATATTTATATTAGTAGATCAGCTTGTGGGCATCATTCCCACTACGGTTTTGTCTATGATCAAGGTTTTCCCTAGTTAACATATCTGGTGTAATTGTCTATGTGCATCTTGCTATGGTTATTGTTTACTTTGGTTGAATTGATAAGATTGATTAAAGTTGATAAATTTTTCAATTATTGGATAATTGATTCATCCCCCACCCCACCCCTCTCAATTATCCTGGCAAACTATTGTTTATAACAATAGATTACTATCAATATCTCCTCTAGTAAAGCAATTATTAATGAGATATTGATCCAATTTTGAATACCAAGATCTAGGAGCTTTTTTCAAACCATAGAGTACTTTATTTAACCTATCTCGTAAGCCAAACACTTTCATGATTGTTAGTATTTGTGATGTCTTTCAAATTGTACATATTTTCTTTAGATCTTTTACCTTTTGCAACAATCTTTGCTATTTTTTATTTTATTTGACAATAATTTTCATCAATAATACTCAATAGCCATTATAAAAAATCCAACTTACACTTAGAATATTTTATTTTAATCCTTTAACATAATAGACATCATGTATAGGAATTTTTTCACTAAGCATCAAGGAACCCAAATGTTTAATTTGTCTAGAGGAGTAATCACCAAAACTTACACATCCACCATTATAACTTGCCAAATTTATAAACTTGTCCTTATCACATGTTATATATTTAGAGAATCCACTATCTATAATCTATAGATCCTTTTTTTTCAGAATATATAGCAACTTGCATAGACATAGACTTCTTTGGCATCCATTTCTTAACCATGTTAACCTTTTTGTTTTAGTCTAAATTTATATTTGATTGTTTTCTTAGAAACCATATAAATCTGTAATTTTGCTTAGTATGACCAAAAATGTTACATTTATAGAACCTTAGAGTATTCATCTTTGAAAAATAATAACCATAGTGAAACTTAGTAAATCTCTTTGATACAAATATACAATTTCTTAACCTATGTCCATATTGATGCCATACGAAGCAATACCCATCAAAGAAAGGAGAAAATCTTATTTAATATTTTTTATCTATAAAAGAAGAACTTGAAAAAACTTGTTTTTTATCATTAGAGTCTCATTTAAAAATCTAGATTTTTCACACAATCTGATTTTGGAGTAGTGGATTACATACTTGAACTCTTATTGAACATTGCCCATATTGAAATCCAAAACCAATTAGATTATCCAACCTTCTTTATTTACATAATATTTCATCCAAAGTAGTATTTTCATATTTTTCATGTTTCTTTTTCGTGTATTACTACTTCACTTTCTAACCTTGTACAAAAAACTTCCATTTAAATTCAATTCATACTTTGTAACATCAAGAATTCTTCTTTGTTCTTCTAGATGTAGTTTTGAATCTACAATTTGAAAATTTAGAGTCTTAACCTCTTTATCCTTTAATAATTTTCTTTCTTGAATATTCATATCTCCTTTTAGTTATTTTATCCTCTTAAATGCATCAAAATATTCACATTAAAAATCACCCTCAACAAATTCTACATTACTATCACTTTCAAGTTCTTTACATGGAGTTTTTATGGCCATGAACAATACTTCATCTTTATCATAATCATGATCACTAAACTCACCATCTATTAGATCAACAATTAGACTTTTATTCTTTAACAAACAAACTTTCTTTTTAAAAAAATTCTTCTTACTAGTGTTTTCTTCATCTTCATCTTCATTTTTAAGTGAATATTTAGAAGAAAAGTGTCCTGCCTTACCATAATTAAAATACTTGAAATAATGTTTACCTTTGTATTTACTAGAATCTTATCTCAGCTTTCTTTAAAGATGTGTTTCAAGAACTTCAAGATCCTTTGATTCAAGTGAAATTTTCTTAGTCTTCTTTTCAGCCTTGAATATTGCTTCATTGCTTGTAGATTCATGAATATCAACTATAGTATACTTGTTCATGTCTTTGGCTTCTTCAATAGTAGGGATCTTGAAATCAAACTCATCCAGAAGTGGTCGTAAGATTTTCTTCATAATGTATATATCTCCCATATTCTCTCCAAGTCCTCTTATGAGACTTGCTATTTCTTAACTCTATCATTTCCATGATAAGTATTTCTCAATTTGTCCCACACTTCTTTAGAAGATTTTCAATGCATAACCTTAGAAAAAACATCTTGAGACAAACTATTAATAATTTAAAATTTAGCCTTCATATCCATTTCATAATATTTTTTAGCATTAACATATGTATGTAAATTATTAGGAACATTAAAATCATTCTCAACTGAAGCCCATACATCAACACTAATAGACAATAAGTATGTTTTCATCATGACTTCCCAAATGGCATCATCGGAACCATCAAATATTGGAAATTTTGAAAACCTATCTTAATTCATAATGATAAAGTATTTCAACCAACCAAGACCTACCCAATGTGGTTAAACCTGGAAAAGGGAACTTGGATCTAATCCACTTGTTGGAATAAAAACACCACTAAGAAGGGGGCTGAATTGTTAATTTAGAATACTTTTCAAAACTCAAAACAATCACAAGTTATAAAATTTGACACATGAGAAAGATAGGTAATTCTTAACTGTTAGATACAATTGTTCAATTGTGTGTTGTATTTGATGTCACACAAATGTCATATCAGTCATCAGATAGAGTCTACTGAGCTCAGAAGGTCAACAAGGAAAAAGATAGAGTCTGTTGAGCTCAGAAGGTTAGCAAGGCAAAGGATAGAGTCTACCAAGCTCATAAGGTCAACAAGGAAAAAGGATAGAATCTACCAAGCCTAGGAGGTTAGTAAAGAAAACTTGGAGTATCTACCGAGTAAACAGTTCTTACTGAGCTCACTTGGTCATCAAAGGAAATGTGACAGAAATAGTTCTTACCGAGCTCACTTGGTCATGAAAGGAAATGTGAAAGAAGCAGTTCTTACTGAGCTCTCATGAAGGAATTTAGTTCTTATCGAGTAAACTCAATAGCTAATTTTTTTTTAAAATATTACAATGTTAACCGAATCAAGAAGGTTAACTTAGGAAATTTTTGGAAATAGTATTTACCGTGTAGGGTTGGCCAGTAAAGGATTTCATTGTTTTATGAAATAATGTTTATTTATTTAGAGTAATATTTGTAGCCGACTAATGTATGGTTTATTGGTAAATGTAACATGTAAATGGGCCAACTTGACAATCTGAATGGTATAATTAAGAGGTCAAGTTGCAAATTCTAAGTGTGAAGTGAGAGTGTGTGTGGAATTAATATGATATGAAGACCGATTATTGTGGAAGCAAATTTAAAGGATGATCAGAGATCATTGAGGAGCAGCAAAGCTATATTTGATCAAAAAGGATCTAATGATGCTGAACAAAGACCTATAGTCAGAAAATTTAGTTGTATCTTGTTCAGGTCAATTCATTGTTATTTTCTAACCATTGTAGTAATGATTTCAAATCTCTTAACAGAGTTGGTTTAACAACTATTTTGTAAATCCTCTAACAAGGTGATAGTTCTATTGAATTATTCTAAAGACCTCTAGCAAGGCCACTCTTAACAGGGTGATTAAATCCTCTAACAGGCTCACACCTAACAGTGTGTATTGTAACCTTTAACAGGGTTGGCTCCTAACAGGGCTCACTTCAGAAGAGTGAAAAATTGGTGACTAGTTACTTGGTGGTTTTTTCCATATTAGGTTTCCATGTTAAATTCGGTGTCTCTTGTGTTCATTTTGTTTTCAATTGCATGGATGTTTGCTTGAAGATAAGTAACAATTTAATTTACCGAGTTATAGCATTTTTGTTATGTTTACCAAGTATCAACAGTAACTGAATCTTTAAAACATCTAAGGGATCTATGGATTAATTTTTGTAAGTAACTAATTCACCCCCCTCTTAGTTACTCTACCTTTAATTCCAACAATTGGTATCAGAGCTTTTGGTGCTTATAGGTAAAAATTTCAAGGATCTAAGCTAAAGATCAGGATGTCTTACAAGAGGGAAATTCCAAGACTTAATAGGGACAACTTCTCAGCATGGCAAGGATTGATGAGGCTTCATCTAGCTTCTATTGGTGATATAGGGCTAAAGTACCTCAATGAAAAATATGAAGAACCTTTTGGTACATTATCTATCAATGATATTGCTAAAAAGAAGACTCACAACAACATGATGATAGATATAGCATTTTCTCTAAGTTATGAAGAATTTGATGACATCAAGGATTGCAAAAATGTCTTTGAAATGTGGAACAAGCTAAAAGAGATCTATGGAGGATATGATAATGTGAGAAGATCCAAAGCAAAAATTTTGAGAGGACGATTTGATCTAATGAGGATGAGAGAGGATGAAAACATTGCAAAGTATGTTGAAAGAGTTAAAGCATGTGTTAGTGCAATAAAAGCATCTGGAGGAGATATCAATGAAGAGATAGTTATAAGTAAAGTTCTTAGAACTCTACTTCCCATTTATGCAATCAGAGTCTTTGCAATTCAAGAAAGAAGATGTGAGGCAAACCATAAAATAAATTTAGAGGCCATAGTTGGAAGATTGACTGCATTTGAGCTAGACAACTATGACAATTATGTTCCGACTGTCAAGAACATTGAATCAACATTTGAAGCCAAGCTTTCACTCAAAGAAAAAGGGAAAAAGATGAAGGATCCATAATCAGATGGTGATGAAGAATCAGAACAAAGTTTGGATAGTGATCTTGAGGTGGTTAAAGCTCTACTAGCAAGAAAATATTCAAGAGGCAAAGGGAAATACAAAGGTAAGGTTCCTCTAATATGCTTTTCTTGTGAAGAAATTGGACATATTGTAGCTAGGTACCCAAATAAGAAAAATAAAGATGAGAAGAAAGGTCACAAGTACAATGGCAAGAACGACTTCAAATAATTCAAGGATAAAGGTAAGAAAGCATGTTTCATGGCTAAAGATTCTAATGATTCTAATGATGATGAAGAAGATGAAATTGTCTACATTGCTATGAAATATGAATTTGTTAATGATGAAGAAATGGCTATGAGAAGAAATGATACATGGATCATAGATAGTGGTTGTTCTCATCACATGACTGGTGATAAAACTAAGTTTGAATACTTTGAAGACTATGATGGTGGCAGTGTAAGATTTGGTAACAATGAACCTTGTTGTATAAGAGGAAAAGGAAGAATCTCACTAACCAAGGAACTTGTATGTGATAATGCATATTGGGTAGAAGGAATAAAGCATAATCTATTGAGTGTGGCATAGCTACTCAATAATGGATTCAAAGTAGAATTTATGCATGGAAAAGCAAGATTGTTGGATGGCAAAGGAAACTTGATTGGATTAGGCACTCAAACAAAAGGTAACTTATTTTATTTTGAACTTGATGAATATTCATGTTTCATTGCTCAAATTGAAGAAAGTTGGTTATGGCATAAAAGGTTATGTCATGTAAACTTTGAAAACTTGATAAAGATCAATAAATTCAGGAAAGTAAGAGATATTCCTAACATAAAAAAACCTAAGGTTGGTCTATGCAAGAATTGTCAAATTGGTAAAATAGGAAAGAATAGTTTTAAAAGCAAGAAATATTAGACTGAAGAAGTTCTAAAATTGTGCATATTGATTTGTGTGGACCTATTGGCATTGAAAGTTATACTGGTGAAAAATTCTTCATTCTATTTGTTGATGATTATTCAATAATGATGACTGTCATATACCGAAGAGAGAAATCAGAAGCATTTGAAAAGTTCAAATGATATTTGGCCAGAGTAGAAAAGGAAATAGGAAAAAAACTGAAATGCTTAAGATTTGATAAAGGTGGTGAATTCATTTCACATGAGTTCAATAACTTTTGCATTGAAAGGGGAATCAAAAGATAGGTTTCAGCACCTGAAACTCCTAAAAAAAATGGAATAGAAGAAAGAAGGAAAAAATCTATGATGGATTGTGCAAGAACCTTAATGATTGAGAAAGGCATTGCTATCAAATACTAGAAGGAAGCTATCAACACTATAGTTCATACCTTGAACCGAGTACAACTCAAAAATGACTCATTCAAAACATCTAATGAGTTGTGGTATGGCTACAAACCCAATGTAAGTTATCTAAAAGTATTTGGAAGAAAATGTTACATTTTGAAAGAATCTAGAAAAGGTAAATTTGATTTAAAAAGTGATGAATATTTTTGGGATACTCTTGCAAAAGCAAAGCATATAGATGTTTGAACTTATCTACTCACAAAGTCATAGAAAGTGCACATGTGAAAGTTGACAAGTTTGCAGAAAGAATAGAAGAAGAAAGAAAAAAGGAACCTAAAGACTAAAAAAGATTTTTTTACATGGAACCTAATACAATACCAAGTATACCTATTAATTAGGAATCCTCAACTCCAGAGTCTTCATTAATCGAGTCACAAGAAGTTCAAACTGAGTCAGTACCTACTGAGCTACAAGAATCTGAGTTGCAAAAAAAAGCTACTAAGTTAGCATCTACCGAGTCCAAGCAACCAGAATCAGAACCAAAAGTTGAGACATAGAAGGATAAAAATACAAGTCATTCAAAAGGCAAGGAGCCCGTGTTAGCCAAGTATGTTAAAAAGCATCATGCACTAGATTAGATCATTAGAGATAAATTAGAAGGAATAATGACAAGAAGTAAGTGGAAAGGAACTTGTTTACTTGCTGATTTTGAACCTAGAAATGTCAAAGATGCACTAGAAAATGAAAGTTGGATTGAAGCTATGAATGAAGAGATAGAACACATAGAGAAAAACAAAACATGGACTCTTGTACCAAGACCCAAAGACAAAAATGTGATTGGAACAAAGTGGATATTCATAAAAAAACTAAATGAAGATGGTAAGGTATCAAGGAATAAAGCTAGACTGGTATGCAAAGGATACTCTCAAGAAGAAGGTGTAGACTATGGAGAAAAATTTTCTCCTTTTGCAAGATTGGAAGGTGTCAAAACCTTACTTGCATATGCTACATTCAAAGGAATCAAAGTTTATCAGATGGATGTCAAGTTAGCATTTCTCAATGGCATATTGGATGAAGAGGTTTACATTGAATAGCCTGAAGGTTTTGTTGATCTAGACAAGAAGGACATGGTCTACAAATTAAATAAAGCATTATATGGTCTGAAACAAGCCCCTAGAGCATGGTATGAAAGATTGCATAACTATCTTATTTAGATTGGTTTTCAAAGAAATAATGACAATAGTAGTTAAAACATAAAGGAAGGATCATATAATAAGATTATTTTAGCAGAAATATTTGTAGATGATACTTTGTTCATAGGAAATGATGATCATTGCAAAGAATTTTTAAAACAAATGAATAAGGAATTTGAAATGTCAATGTTTGGTAAAATTAAATTCTTTGTTGGTCTTCAAATTCAATAGAATAAAAATGGCATCTACATTACTCAATCTAAATACATCAAGGAGATACTGAAAAAGTTTGGTATGGAAGAATGCAAACCAGTTGGGACTCCTATGTATACTAAATTAAAACTTACCAAGGATGATGAATCAAAGGAAGTAGATAAAACATTGTATAGATCTACGATTGGAAAGTTGCAATATGTAGTGCACACAAGACTAGAAAATGCCCTTGTAGTAGGAATTGTAGCAAGATTCTCAGCAAAACCAAAAGAAAATCACATGATGGCAATCAAAAAGATCATGAGATACTTAAAAGGAACTAAAGAATATGGATTATGGTATAAACTTGGAGGAAATCTAGATTTAAAGGTGTTCACTGATGCAAATTAGGTATGAAATATTGATGATAGAAAGAGAAGAAGTGGAGGAGCTTTCTTTCTTGGAAAAAGGTTGGTTTCTTGGACAAGCAAAAAGCAGAATTGTACATCTCAATCCACAGTAGAGGCTGAATATGTTGCAGTAGTAGTAAATTGCTCCAGCATTGTGTGGTTCAAAAAATTATTAGAAGATATGAAGCAAGAAATCAAAGAGCCTATTGTTATGTTTTGTGATAACACAAGTGCATTTAACATCTCCAAGAATCTAGTGATGCATTAAAAAATCAAGCATATTGCCATAAAGTATCACTTTGTTAGAGAATTGGTGCAAGAAAAAGAAATAAGATTGGAATATGTCCATACAAAGGAACAAATTGCTGACATATTCACAAAGCCTTTACCTAAGGATGAATTCTTGTATCTAAGAGGTAAGTTAGGGGTCATTCTCCTATGTGAAGCTCACTAAAATACAATTTTAGTTATGCATCAACAAAAATAGAATTGAAGATCTATTAGTTGATGTAGCAAACCTATGAAGACATTACATATGAATCAGTACATTAGGTACAATGCTATTCAGTTGTTTTGAGTTGTCTTTGGCATGTGTTTTCAAAGAGGGAGAATATACTATCATATCTTTCTGAAATTTACAAAATAATAAGAGTTTGTGCAAGAGGGACAGATTATTATGAAACAGGGAGTTTTTTGTATTTGAAGAAAAAAGTGAAGTATTTTTTCAGTAAAAGACTTGTTTTCAAAATTCATTTTGCTATGACATGTTGTGTTGCCATCAATTCCAAAGAAGGAGATTTTTGGATACAATTGTTCAATTTTGTGTTGTCTTTGATGTCACACAAATGTCATATCAGTTATTAGATAGAGTATACTGAGCTCAGAAGGTTAGCAAGGAAAAATATAGAGTCTACCAAGCTCAAAAGGTCAACAAGACAAAGGATAGAGTCTACTGAGCTTAGAAGGTCAGTAAGGCAAAAGGACAGAATCTACTGAGCCCAGGAGGTTAGTAAAGAAAACTTGGAGTATCTACCGAGTAAACAGTTCTTACAGAGCTCACTCGGTCGTCAAAGGAAATGTGATAGAAATAGTTCTTACCTAGATAACTTGGTCATTAAAGGAAATGTGGTAGAAATAGTTCTTATCGAGCTCACTCATTCATCAAAGGAAATGTGGCAGAAATACTTCTTACCAAGCTCACTCGATCATCAAAGCAAATGTGGCAGAATTAGTTCTTACTGAGCTCTCATGAAGGAATTTAGTTCTTACCAAGTAAACTCAGCAGCCAAAGGATTTCACAAATATTGCAATGTTAACCGAGTCAAGAAGGTTAACTTAGGAAATTTTTGGAAACAATATTTACTGAGCAGGGTTGGCTAGTAAAGGATTTCATTTTTTTATGAAATAATGTTTATTTGTTTAGAGTAATATTTGTAGCCAACTGATGTATGGTTTATTGGTCAATGTAACATGTAAATAGGCTGACTTGACAATCTGAATGGTATAATTAAGAGGTCAAGTTGAGAATTCTAAGTGTGAAGCGAGAATGTGTGTGGAATTAATATGATATGAAGATTGATTATTGTGGAAGTGAATTTAAAGGATGATTAGAGATCGTTGAGGAGCAGCAAAGCTATATTTGATCAAAAAAGTTCTAATGATGCTAAACAGAGGCCTATAGTTAGCAAATTTAGTTGTATCTTATTCAGGTCAATTCATTATTGCTTTCTAACCATTGTAGTAGTGATTTCAAATCTCTTAACAGAGTTGGTTTAACAACCATTTCGTAAATCCTCTAACAAGGTGACAGTTATGTTGAATTGTTCTAAAGACCTCTAGCAAGACCACTCCTAATAGGGTGATTAAATCCTCTAATAGGGTCACACCTAATAGTGTGTATTTTAACCTTTAATAGGGTTGGCTCCTAATAGGGCTCACTTTAAAAGAGTGAAAAATTGGTGACTAGTTACTTGGTGGTTTTTTCCATATTGAGTTTCCACATTAAATCTGGTGTCTCTTGTGTTCATTTTGTTTTCAATTGCATGCATGTTTGCTTGAAGATAAGTAATAGTTTAATTTACCAAGTTACAACATTTTTCCTATGTTTACCGAGTATCAATAGTAACTAGATCTTTAAGAAATCTAAGGGATCTGTGGATTAATTTTTGTAAGTAACTGATTCACCCCCCTCTTAGTTACTCGACCTTTAATTCCAACACTTAACAAAAAGAGACAATATTTTAATGTGGAAAATTACTTAGGGTAAGAAAACCACTTTGAATTTGAAACTTTATTGACCTCTTTGGGCAAATATTTTAGAGCTACAACTCTAGGAAGCACCAACACCATATTTTAGAAACTCCAGTTTCGAGGAAATCCAATCCCTTACACTTGAAGCATCAACTTCAAAAATATAAGGAACAATAACTTCCAAATTGAAGAAATGAGATACAAAATTAGAGGATCATCTATGTTACAATACAAATCATAAATTAACAATTCAACTCCAAGTTGAAAATATAAAGCATGATATAATTCTCTTCTTTTCTCTTTTGTTGAATCTTTTACATTAACATATTACCCTGAAGTGTATAACCATCTTTCAATGAATTTATTATATTATGAAATTTATAATTAGATTTGAAAATAAAAAAATTGAATGCAATAAGATGACTTGAGTTAATGCCTTTCAAACAACCAACTTTTTGAAGTGATAAATCCTTCTTTCTCTTCAAAACACTAAATATCAAATTATGTAATCATTTTCCATTAAAGGATCTGATTGAATGTTGATGTAAATTGTTCATAAATTAGTATATAAACCTTCTTCAACCTATAATATACTTCTACAATCAATAGCAATTAATATATAAAAAATTAGAAACAAATATCATTACCCTATCCTTTGATGTCTTGTTTATTTGCAATAAAACCTTCTAGTCTATAGCCAATTTCTCACAACCTTCGTACTTGCCTACAAAAAAAATCTATACAATCTTTTGAATGTATGAATCCCCTACATATAAATGTTGATGGTCAAAATTTTGGAGATTTTTACATACCCCAAAATTTAATTAGACTAAAAATTGCCAAAACTATCAAATTGCCATAACTGTTTTTAACTATTTGTGGCCAACAACATTTTTCTATGTTTGTACATTTGTTATCATAAAACTAACTCATACCCATTTGAGAGGAAATGGAGACTTTTATAAAGTGGTATAGTAGTTTGGGTCTACCTGATAAAAAATCTTGTCAACTTTCACATAGACTAAAACTATTTTTTTATAACCACTTCTTAACCAATATGAACATTAAGTGTTAATTGTATAACACTTAAGTGCATGTCTTAAATTTTTTTAGAAAAATGTTGAAAGATATTAAATAAGATAATTTTATGATGTTAATCATACTGCATGTCCAATAGAATTTCATTTTTTGTATTGAATGACTGAGATATTTGGCATTTCGAATTGTATATACACTAATATCACAATTGGTTTTCATATTGGTTAAGAGAACATACGGATGAATTATCGACATCAATGAAAATAATAAAAGGACAAGTACCAAGGGGCCTACACTAAATTTGTTTTAATTATCTTGATGTTCAAATTTTTGACTTATTGGTCTCTACATTAACACCCCATATGCTTTACAAGTTGGGCATCTAGTCCATCAAACCATGGTGGAAGGATTGGAAGTGGTATTGATGTACTCTTCTTGTCAATTATAATACCAAGATGGGATACCTTTGGCCAATGCCTCACTTTCCTATGGTTGATACTTGTTGACACAAAAGTTTGCACCCCTATCCGACGTATTATCCCTAGGCAACCTTACGTAGCATAGAAAAAACCTCCAAGTGTGAGAATTATGCTCTAAGGTTGAATCTCTAGAGAAGGCCGAATTCCTTATAATTAGGATGCATCTAAGCTATATATTGGGAGGAAAAGGGAGAAGGAATGCATGAAATTAAAATGATTAAATTAAAGGGGTGATGCACTAGATTAAAACTTGGTTACTAACTCTACCTATGAAAGCACTACACATCAATGGAACACTCCAATACACTATTCATAACTCTAATCTACCTTCCAAGAAACCACATGTAGGTTTGAACCAATCGAATGTTGAAAGGAAATAGGTTTTCACTTATACAAAAAATGCCAACAAATTAAACACAACACATAAATTAGGAAAATAGAATGAAAACCTTCACTATAAGGAACAAAAACATGTAATAGATAGAAGAATGGTAAGAAAAGTTAAGAAACAAAGCTATTTCATTAATGGAAGGAAAGAAATACATTTGTAAAGCATAAGGCTACTACAAAAATGTCAATAGAGAAGAACCCTTAGATATATTTATAAACTTGCCTTTATAGATTAGGCATAACTTAAAAGTTTACATGAATTCCAAACCCCATCCATGGTAGAGTTACATTTATAGAGAGCACTAAATGAATATCAAAAGAAAATTTGATCTTACAATGCAACTTGCCCATGAATTGATAGGAAAACCAAAAGGAGATGAACCCAGCTATAAAATATCAAATCTGAGGAATCAAATCCTTATAAGAAATAAAGAGGCATGGAGATACATTAGCATCATGGAACTAGTAATAATTGGCTAATGAAGACATGTAATTGTTGTCATTTATGACAACACATGATGTACATGCTTGTAGGAAACCTCAAAAATAAAGATACTTAGCTTTTTATACTTAGAAAATTGACAACAATGCATTATTTTGTATGTAACTTGTTGTTAACATCATTTTATGAATATTGAAGTTAGATGGAGATAGTATACATGTTTATGATGATGTGTATAAACTCAAACATCAGTATGGACTATATAGAAAAGAGATATTCATGTTTTACCAGTGAAACATGACAGAAAAATTAAAGGAAAGGAATTATTTTATTTATGAACTAATTACTTGACCAATTAGGGCTGACATCCTAGATGCTTAATCTATGTTGGAAAAGTATATTATGGTCTTCTCCAACCTAGAAAATTTTTGTGAAAAAGAATGGTATTTATGCAATGGACATCTTAAAAATTCAAATGTAAAAGTGAATGTGCAAGTAACTAATGTATTGTGATATGCAAAATTTCTGTGAAGCAATATATGAGAAGTTAATTTTGTGATCTAAGATCAAACTAATGAAGAATCTATATTCTTAAAGACTAATTACTTGTTTGGGCAGTGAGCTCTTCCTGTAATTAGAAGTGCATGTGTTGGGAAGTGGGCTCATCTTGCACCTACTACACTATAACTCCTAATAGGGACTCTCGATACTAAATTTTCTCATTAAATTCTAATAAGGTCCATCCTCTAACAAGGAACTTCTATATCAATATATTATCTAGTGGGTATCATGCCCATAAGGGTTTTTTGTTGACCACAATTTTCGTAGTTAACAAAATATGTTGTTATAAGTTATCTTTATGCATGGTTACTGTTACTATTCAACCTTGTTTATTTTCTTATGTATGGTTCAAAGTAATAAATAATATTCATTTGGTAACTAAAATTTTCAAATTACCGAATCACCCTCCCCCAAATTGATTTCTATTTCTAACAATTGGTTTTAGATTACAAAGAACCATGATGGAGGTTACTAAAAGATTACACAGTACTTAGGTAGTCAAGCATATAGAGGAAGATCCTGAACAAAGGGCACAAGTAGTGCTAAAATATTTTGATGAAGAATTATCAAATTTGTTGAATGTTTAAGAATTAAAGGCTCATATTTCACATGATACTAATATAATTAGCACCATTTGTCAAAACATCCAGAATAATTTGATAAGTCTTGATACTTATATCAAGAAACTTCAAAAATATCAACAAGATGGAAAGGTATTGTACATCAAGTGTACCTTATCTCATAAGCTAACCAAGGATCTTGAGAGTAAGATTGAAGAAAATTTGAGTGAGCTAAAAGCTCTATCTAACTAGATACAACAACCTTCTAGCAAAGTTAATGACTTTGAAGGACAAGAGGCCAGTATTCATAATGATATCAGGAAATTGGAACTTCAAAATCAACAAATTTTGAAGAGATTATTGAATATTAGAGAGTCTATTTCTCTAAAAAATATCTATTGTTGAGAGACAGTTGGAGGAGTGTGTCAAAGCCAAGGACACCTACTCAAACTTTTAATACCCCAATCTGAAGCAGTTGAGATTGCATCATTTTACCTAATTGCAATTCTCACCTCTATTGAATCAACCAAGTATACATGGATAAAAGTTATAAATAGTCTTAAGGAAAGTTTTGATGATTGTATGAAGATATTATTAGTTTAAGGCTTATGATTATAGTTTTTGATAGTAATTTTTGATAGTTTTTGACATTCTAACCTTTGTCATTGATGTCAAAGGGGGAGAAAATACATAAGAAAATTTTAAATAAGCTAAAAGGGAGAAGATAAAATTGTGAGGTATAAAATCATATTGAAAGGGGGAGCATATGTAAGATGGATAAGTTGCAATAGATGATTAATGTATTGTTATTGTATTATTTTTGACAAGCTTTTGATACTTATCCAATTTTCCCTATTTTATTGCCATTAATGCAAAAGGGGGAGATTGTTAACAATTGGCTAATAAAGGAATGTAATAGTTGTCATTTATGGCTATACATGATGTACATTCTTGTAGGAAACCTTAGAAATAAAGATACTTAGCTTTTGGTACTTAGAAAATTGTCTAAGCATGAATTTGGTTTACAACAACGTATTATTTTGTATGTAACTTGTTGCTCATGTCATATTATGACTAGAAAAGTTAGATGGAGATAGTATACATATTTATGATGATGTGTATAACCTCAGACATTAGTATAAACTATGCAGAAAAGAGATATTCATGTTATACTAGTGAAATATGATAATGGAATTAAAGGAAATGAATTATTTTATTTACAAAATAATTACTTGACCAATTAGGGCTGACATGGAAAATTATATTATGATCTTAGTTGACCTAACAATAATTTGTGAAAAGGCATGGTATTTCTGCAAAGGACATCTTGCAAATTGAAATGTGAAAGTGAGTGTGCAAGTAAGTAATATATTGTGATATGTGAACTTTCTGTGAAGAAATATATGTAAAGTTGATTTTGTGATCCAAGATCAAACTAAGGAAGAATCTATATTCCTAAAGACTAATTACCTGTTTGGGTGGTGAGGTCTTCCTGTAATTGGAAGTGCATGTTTGGGTAGTGGGCTCATCTTGCATCTACTACACTACAACTCCTAATAGGGACTCTCTATACTGAATTTTCTAGTTGACTCCTAATAGGGTCCATCCTCGAACAATGAACTTATATATCTATATAATATCTAGTGGGTATCACCCCCACTAGATTTTCCCTTGGCTAGGGTTTCCCTAGTTTAAAAAAATGGTGTTATGTATTATCTTTGTGCATGGTTATTGTTATTGTTCAATATTACTTGTTTACTTTCTTATGTATGGTTCAAAGTAATAAATAATATTTAGTTGGTGACTAAAGTTTGTAAATTACTGATTCACCCCACCCCCCCCCCCCCAAGTAATTCTTATTTCTAATAGGAACAAGGCCCTAAAATTTACCCAATAATAAAGTAGCCTTGGAAAAGTGTTGTATATTCAATAAATTAAAATGTGTCACTATCAAAAAATGTGGGATGGGATTACATGCAGTGTTAACCCCCCTGCATGCACCTATAGAGTTGACTTGCATGGAAAAGATTAGATCTTCACAAGAAAAGTGATGATTGTTGATGAAGATCCTTCATATTTGAATGAACAACCTAGATACAATAGAAGAAGCCCCAAATGAGTGATGAAAACACCATCACTAATGAAGATAAGAAATTGAAATATGGTGGTTAGCATGTTTCCTAATGAATAGTAGAAGAAGAAACAAAGGATTTCACTATTTTCTAGGCTACCAAAAATGACCCCTGTAAAAAAATGCAAAGGGTTAGTGCAAAGGTTAAACTTCTTCCACATGGCACAACCCACTAGTCCAATAGAAGGGGAACATGTGAAAATTTTGAAAAGAACCGATGTTGTTATTTCACAAAGGGCATGAATGAAGCTTCACAAAATAGTGGAAATAGTTTAACAAAGAAAGGTTTCACTATTTCTCAAAGGGAAGAAAAGTGACACTTTAAAATAGTGAAATACGAATAACACAAAACTTTAACCCTATAATTTAGCATGTTAACCCTCTATAAAGATTACAACCCATTAAAGTTTTCTCAGATCAGTTATATGTGATGGGCTAAATGGGGACAAAAATAGCCAACATTTTTGGCAACTAAATGAGATACTTACCTACTAAGCATGAACTGGTAGCCTCAAGAAATCCATTAGGCATGGAGTTACCAAAGAGAATGATGTACTAGTCCACCTGTAACTTCACAAAAATTATGCAACCAACAACCAACAAAACTTTAAAAACTTTTTATCTCCAATAAGGAATAGTTGTGCTCATGCACTTCTTAAAAATCTAAAAATATCTAGTCTAATATGTACAAGTATCTATAATCAAAATAAATCAAATAAAGTCACTGACCAACTTGTTGAAGTAGTTTCCCTTCTTGACAAGTTGATTTCTTGTTCCATGCATGTGGGCAGTCAAATGGACTAGCTAGCATGACAAGCATACTATTTCACATTGAAAAACCTTCCCAATAAGAAGAACAAAGAAGATCCTTGAGCATTGGTACATCTTAATTTTGAGTGAAAAAAATTTCTCCTTCTTGTGACAATATTCCTTATGCTCTGAAATAACCATAATTGGGGGCAACATGCTAATTCGTTATAGAACTAGATGTCATATGAGGAATCCTCTTGATATCTCTAGCTCTATGCAATTAGCCTTGACCATACTAATGTGCTCTGCAATGGTAGTATCTAACTAGTTTGGAAGTGGATGCTCCCTTCCTTATGAAGTAATGATTTCCAAATCTTCTTAATGTTGCTTGTGAACTGCCTCCTTGGGAGCTATTGGTATGGTGTGAACCTCCACTTTTTGTTGTTGTATAACATGCTCTTCATCAAACTTGTCCAAAATTTAATCCTCATCATCAATCTCCTCTATCATAATAGAAATAATATGCATAGGTTGAAGAGAAAACTTATGCATATCAACATGTTCCTCCTAAAGGATAGAGCTATCCTTGGGATCTTCTTTTTAATCATCCATATCATGGAGGACTTGCTATTACAACAAATTATTTTCCTCTTCACTCTCTTATAGTAGATCCTCATTTTATTGTAAAGGATTAAAATCCAACATTTATTCCTCAAGAGAAGGAACAACCTTGTCTTCTTCTTCTTCTTCCTCAATAAAAGAGGGAATATCTTCAAATAAGAGGATTGGATTATGTTCTTTATGTTCCATCTCCACCTATTTGTCCTCCTAAGTAGGATGCAACTACTCCCATGGTAGTTTTTTTTCACTTTTCTTCACTCTTCCAAAATGACATGTTTGGACCATTAGGAGTCCGTACAACTAGTCCACCCTCAAATAATGAAATGGTGATAGGAACATAAGGCTAATAGGGCCATATTTTTAGTATAGGAAGTGTTGAAGTGACAATGATAGCCTCTTGTAATGGAGGGGGCTTCTTGAAGCTAGTAATAATATATCTTGGAGAAGGGGTTGCCTCCACCTCTTTGGTTTGAAAATGAGCTAACTTGAGCCTCATTTCCTCTTATTTTGCTACACCAACTTTCCTAGCAAGTCTCTCCTCAAGATGTCACTATCTCTTCCTCTCTTCTTCTTGTTATTGTTGGAGATATACCTAGTATGTTATCTCCTCATGCTATTGTTTCATCTCTCACCACCTCTCAATCTCATCATGTTGCCTATCATAGGCCATTAAATGTTCATCTTGTTCATGAAACTACATTTCCATTTTCCTACTCCTTTTATGGAATGTCTAGTCAATTTTCCTTTTAAATTCCAACATCATATCTTCAATCTTCTAATATTTGGATGTTTAGACTAGTGGAGCAGGGGTGGGAGGGTAGTAAGGATTTTGAGCATACTAGCTATAACTAGTTTGAGGCTAAGATTGATATTGGAAATATGAGGGGTAAGGAATGAACTTTTCATGATGAGGGGGCAGGGGGGGGCGGTATAGTAGTGGTTTTATGAAATGGATCCATGATTAAAACT
Organism: Cupressus sempervirens; assembly: GCA_028749045.1. Lineage (NCBI taxonomy): Eukaryota > Viridiplantae > Streptophyta > Pinopsida > Cupressales > Cupressaceae > Cupressus > Cupressus sempervirens. The sequence goes on along the minus strand of CM053786.1, from coordinate 239,342,127 downwards.
TCAGATAAGCTACAAATTAATAGAAAATTTTGGAAATCACAAAAGACCAAGAATGATCTTTATATACGAGCATTATTTCTACTTGAAACAAGTAGACAGACACTTAGAGTCACCATGGTGTTTGATGGAATGTCTCCAAAGGATGATGGCACTAAGAATAATACCTAAATTCTTAGTAAATAGAGGTTGAAATGGCTACTAGTGGACTTATGTAGCTAAATATGTCTATCCCACTAGACACACCAAAAACTCTTGATGAAAAAGTTTGCAACCCTCCTTGACATGTTCTCCCCAAACAATCTCGTCTAACATAGAAACAACCTTTAAGTATGTCACCTGCACTCTAAGGTTTAATCTTTGAAGAAAGACAAATTTCTTACAATCATGATGCTTATAAGCTACAAGTTGGGAGGAAAAGGTAGAAGGAATTCATGAAATTAAAATGCTAAAATTAAAGGGGGTGATTCACTAGATTGAAACTTGATTACTAACTCTACCTATGAATGCACTACATATCAATGAAACACTTAGATACACTATTCTTAATTCTAATATTAATTTCAAGAAATTACATGCAGGTTTGAACCAATCAAATGTTGAAAGGAAATGAATTTTCACTTATACAACAAAGGCCAACAAATTAAACACAACACATAAGTAAGGAAAATAGAATGGAAACATTCACTACAAGGTACAAAAATATGCACAAGATAGAAGAATGACAAGAAAATGTAGTAAACAAAGATATTTCATTAATGAAAGGAAATGAATACATTTGTAGAACATAAGCCTGCTACAAAAATGTTAGCAAAGAAGAACCCTTATAAATATTTACAAACTTACCTTTATAGATCAGGCATAACTTAGATGTTTACATTAAGTTCAAACCCCAACCATGGTGGAGGTATAGTTACAAAGAGAAATAAATGAATATTAGAAAAAAAATCTTGATCTTATAATGTAAGTTGTGTATAAACTGATAGGAAAACCAAAAGGAGATGCACCCAACTATAAAAGATCAAAACTAAGGAATCATATCCTTACAAGAAATGAAGAGGCATGGATATACATCAACATCATGGAAAAAGGCCCCAAAATTGATCCAAAAATAAATAAGTGGCATTGGATAAGTTTTGTGGATGCAAGAAACAAAAATTTGCCACTATCAAAAATGTGGGATGCAATAATGCTTATGGTTAACCCAAACCCATACACCTATAGAGTTGACCCATGTGGAAACGATCAGATCTAGCAAGAAAAAGTGATAACCATTGATGTAGATCCTTCATATTTTTTTGAATAGCTAAGATGGAATAGAAGAAACCCCCAATGAGTGATTAAAACACCACCATCAATGAAGATAAGCCATTCAAATTTGATAATTGGCAGGTTTCTTGATCAATGGAAGAAGAAGCAACAAAGGATTTCATTATTTTAGAGGCTTCCAAAAATGACCCCTATAAAATAGTGCAATGGATTCACATGAAGGTAAACATTTCACCACGTGGCACAACCTATTGGTCCAACAAAATAGAACACATGGAACATTCAAAATAAATTGACATTTCTATTTCTCAAAGGGCATGAAGGAAGCATCATGAAATAGAAAAAAGTGGTTAAAATAGAAAGGTTTCTCTATTTTGCAAAGGGCATAATAGTGACCCTACAAAATAGAAAAATATGGATAACAATAAATGTTAACCCTCTGTAAAGAATACAACCCATTAATTTTTTCTCAAATTGGTTATATGTGATGGACTAAATAGGGGAATAAACAACTAGCAATACTCTCAACCAATGTTGGCACCTCCAATCTTCATAGTATAATTGGAGATCCAGGTTTAATACTATTTTTAATATCATCACTAAGTTGAAGATTGCACACTTTTCCTAGTTTTTCCTTCTCCAGGGATAGCCTCTAGGTTCTTGGCTCAAGCACTTGAGTATTTTTTTGGAAATACAATAGGGAAAGTAAACTTTGAGAGTGGGGGAGGGGTGTGTGAATTAGCACTTAAAAAACTTCAACCATAAAATCATTCACCACACATACATCTCATAATTTTTATGTAAACTAAAATAAGAAATTAAATATATACATCCATAGCATGAAAGAAAATAGCATTCAACACATATGACAAAATATATGATTACCAAAAAACCCTCCAATGAGAGGTTAAAATTGGGGTGGGGATGACACCAACAGATATTCACTAATGCAATTGTAGAGTGTATCCAATGAAGGTTACAATATTTGAACATAAGACATGACCTACCCTATGAAAGGTTTGCCCTATTAAAGGCTTACAAGATTCTTAGATCTTGCCTTGTTAAGGGATTTAAACACCCTATTAGAAGTGTGCCTAGTCAAAGGACTTCAACTTATAAAAGAAGTAAGAACCCTATTAAAGGATTTACAATAGCCTATTAAGAATACTCTATTAAGAGATTTACCTATTCACCTATTAGATTACCTCAGCAATGATCATGTGACTAGCACTCTACTACTAGATAACACATTGCCTTTTCTAATGTGTATTTGATCCCCATTGATCAAATGTATCACTTCTATCCTCTAAATACTTTCCTCTATTCTCCTCTAACTAATTCTATAATGTATCTCTCATTCACAACTACTTAGAAACCAAAAATGCTCTATTTGCACATGCAAACTTTCTCTTTTCTCCTAACACATTCATTGTAAAGTTTAGGGTTTATTCTCCTTAAAACAAAATAGGTGACTTAGGGTTAGGAATGAATCAATGATTGTAATTCATCCATATAGCCACTCAATTCATCCCTTTAACTTGTTGGCTACATGTACTGCATAGGAATTCATAATTAAGATTCGTTCTAATCATCTAGGATCACAAAACAATCCTTAAGTTGGCTCCAAAATGGTTTACATAGTAGTTTGTACCATTACAAATAACTATGTCAAAAATATTTTACTCAACATCTAAAGTCCCTAATGCTTTCCATCAACTACAACTTTAATATTGTCACTTGGCATCTAAATGACTCAGTGCATACTAAATGCTTGACATGCATTACATGTTTAGTATGAACTAAGTTCTAACTTGTAAATGAATTAAGTATATAGATACTCAAATGTCAAAACCAATCTAAGATCAACAATTTCCTCCTTTGACATTAGTAGAAAAAAAACTTGGTCATGCATGAATGATTTTAACTTATGAGCATAACTTAGATACTCACTATCTTTGTTTGACATATGTACAAAATTTCAAAATATTTGTAAAACTTTCTCAAAATCTTATAAATCCCCCTAAGTTGTTTGTGTTGCTCCTAAATCTAAACCAATACATCTATTGAGTAAATAGTTATATGTTAAATTGTGCTATACTATGTTTCTATCTTTGACTCCCTTTGCTTCTTATTTCTCCCCAAAACTTATGTCTTCCGCTTACTTATTTCTCCTCCTCTTTGACACTTATGTCAAAGGGTTATAAATGTATAGTGTGTTTATCAAAGAAATTTTTATGGACCTCAAGTGTTATCTTTAGAGCTACATCCTAGTTATCACATGCTACCTCCAATGATTCGATTTGCATAGATAACTTGGCAGCAAGGTGATTAAGCCTTCATATGTAGAAAGATGGGGATATTTCTTCATCAATATCTATGCAAAGGCTAGTTCTTTTTATAGTATCTCCATGTGTGGTGTCAACATGGATTGGATACTAATCAGTGTAGCTTGAATGTTTACATCTTGAGCATGTAGGGCTGCCAACTGACCTTGGGAGTTCATCAAATTCCTCAAGTTCCTTTGACTTTGAACTAGAGAAATGGATAGAATAGTACTTATTAGATTTATATATCCTTCTAAAGTGTCAATATGGCACCACATTTCTTATGTGAGGGTATGTGCAGGATCATGGTGTGCCAAAAAGTGGCAATGTGAAAAAAATAGAGTTTGAAAACATTTAAAAGTCTTTCAAAATCTGCTCTGACATTTTTTCACCCATCTTGATACCAAACCTAGAAAGTAGGCTCCCAACCCTTATTTGGTGTCCAATTTGATATCCGATATCTAATATAAAATTAGATATTTTATAATATCATGTATCCAATATCAAATTAGATAATTGATAATTGTACTATTATTTTTTAAAAAACACAACTTGAGGGTTTCTATTTTGATAGTGATATAGCATTTTTTGAGCTTGAATATCCATTTTGTGATTGGATATGTGATAATAGGTACTTTTTAATGTTTTTAATCAAATTTAGTATAAATTTATCAAATTTTATTATAATTTTTTTAGTTTTAGTTAAATTTGTTAGAAATTAGGTTTTCTTTGATAGAAATTGTTAAAATTTAGGTTTTTTTAAATATAAATTATGTTTTATGAATTAATAGGTATGGCTGACCAAAATGATGATACTAGGCCAAGGAATATTGTTCCTCATAACCACACACCAAATGATCTAGTGCCCTTGCAAAATCATCCACCAAATGATCCTTTACCCCCTCAAAACCCTCCTTTAATCGAGGATTTGATATTTGAAAATCTCATCAAATTGATGGCTTTCTGAACAACATATAATAATGTACCCGCATTGGCTCCTATGTTATCCAAGTTAAACACTATAGTGGATAACATTGAAACACTTACCAAGGAACAAAATGTCATTAGTCATTGGCATGACAAAATACATAAGACTTTTGATGATGGGTTGGAATATGATGAGGTTGTAGCCCTCAATATAAGTAAAGATGATTTGGTTGCCCTTTTTGTGAACCCTAAAACTAGTTTATCAATTGACTGCAAAAAGCCCAAACGATCAATTAAATGGTGCACAAATGATGCCATACGTGTGAACTTTTGGGATCATTGGTGGATGGTTTTTGTCAACCCTCCACATGGAAATTTAGAAGTTCCATTTTATTTCCTTAGAAAATTGTATGCAAAATTTTTGTTGAAACTCAAGGTGAACTATTGGAGCATGAAGCTCAACATGGGTGTAGGACTAGGAGCTCCTCAGGATAGACCCTCTTCTTAGTAGAAGAAAGCTAGCACTTTTGTCCCCCCTCCTCCAGTGTAGCATCTTGATATTATCACAAAGGCTAGCTCTCAAATCATTAGAGTGATCCATAGACTGAGTAGCCTATTGATATCTCATGCTAGGTTAGTCCTACCTCCCCATGTTGATGATGCTAGTGCAAGTTCATCATAAGCTAGCTCATCACATGTTTGTGTGCCTCATATTTGCATTACATACAAGAATATTTTTTTTGGTCCCATAGGTGATCTTCTTGAGTATCAATTTATATTAGATGAGGATACACCAGACACACATGCAGAGGCTATAGACCTTGATGCAAGAGAGGAGGGGCATGTAGAGCCATGGACTCCTTCTATGTTAGTATGTGTATACATTTTTTTGTTATGAAATATGTGATTTAAAGTTAATTTTTATAATAGAATAATTTTAATTTTTAATCCATACTAACTTATACATGTATGTGATCTTCATCCATGTTTAGTTGATGACTGAGGAGGAGCTGAGGTAGGTTGATGATGCCATGCTCTTAACTATTTCATTTGACCTTGAGACATCTATGGTACATTATGTTGTGTACTCATTGTTTTTTCTATTTGATATTGTAGTGTATATGGTTTCTAATCTTTCTTTTATCTTGCAGGTACCACCTGTCCCTAGGGGACAAAGTGCGAGGGATGAGCTAGGACTAATTGACAAAGGAAAGGTAATTAGGTGCTTTCTATTTGATTAAATATTGATGTATTCTTGTAAAAAAATTTTGGTAATGAAATTTAATTACATTCATTATTGTATAGGGCATGGCTATTAGCGATGAGCCCATGTAGATTCTGTGTTGTAGATGTTCAGGCATTTCTATTCACACTGAGAGCCCCATTATATGTATAAGTATCATTTATTTTTTATTTTCCTTATCTTCATAAATAAATTTAAAACTGATTTTCATGATATTAACAACTAGTATTTTGTATCTCATAGGAAACTCCTAGTGCACACAAGGTTGGATGGGAGAGTTTGTATCTTTGATGACGCAACCACTATATCATGTGGAGGAGCCTACACTATTAAGTTGTAGTTTGAATTCTTGATTAAATATGTTATAAATTTAGCATGCTATGAATTATAGTGTTATATTTTAAGTTTTAGATTCATCTGACAAACATATTTGAACATACACAAGCCATAATTAGTGAGGTACAAGCATTGCTGAGGGCATATGATAGGACTCCTGACTGACACAAGAGGTCGATGAGAGAGGTATTTATCATGAAAGTTTTAATATTATAAAAGATCATTAAAAAAGAGATCATTATGCACTTGAGTAATTCAATGTTAGATACAAAGAATCATATAAATTTAGTAGTCTAACTTTTGGTTTTCCTTTTTTGTTTATGTAGGAGGCATCTAATCCACCTAGTGTAGCAAAGAGCCTTCATTTTGATCATCCACCAGCATCCTAGGATATCATAGTTGTCATAGGATGCATCATGAGACATTTTGAGATGACATATGCCATATTCTTTACAAAAACATTGATATTATACACATTCTGATGGCATGATCAGCCACATTTTGTATATGGATCTATGTATTTTGATATATATTTGTATAATTTGTCTATGGATACATGTATTTTTATATATATATTTATGTCATTTATGTGCATAATGATATACATATTAATTTAGTATCTAGTATTGTTCAATTTATCGTGGATCATGTGTATCATTCATGTTTATGGAACATCATGAATTTTGATCATGTTTATTATGCTTGATTCAAATTCAATAATTTGTGAATAATATTTAGAAAATCTTTATTATCAAATTTGGATGCATTATTTAATTTGAAGTGCTATCATCACATAAATACACTTATTAACCTCCTACACAAGGTTCACATAACCCCAAATCTAATTTTAAACTCCACCTTCAACCTTGAAACTAACTCTTGGCTTTAAATCTAATATCAACACACTTAAGCAATCCACTCCTCAACCATGGATTCTATTCCCAACCATGAACTCATTCCTAAACTCATAATCTTTGATAACTAGCCCTTCACTTTGTTACTATCCTCGTACTACAACTTTTCAATTTCAACATAACCTCAAAATATCTCAATTTAAGAGACTTGATTGGATCAAACCTTTTTAACTTGGTTCCCCAATACCATATCCATATGAATAACATCCATACATTTCTCACATTGATCAGATCACCCATACTGATTCACTTTGCAAAATTGGCTTCATTAATGCATTCTATCATTTCACACCTTATATAGGTGTTTCCAACCTTGTATGGTCCTTCTTAAACCCCTAACTGAATCTTTGCACTCATTTTCATTTTTGCAAGAAAAAGTTGCAAAAGTTGCAAAATTGCAGTTTTACAACTTTTGCAATTTTGAGCAATTTTTGATATAACTTTTAATTCTTAATTAGACAAGTTCACCAAACCTTGTAAGGGGTTATTGATAGCTTGCATGAGCTTCAACTTATGACCCTCAAAATATTGACCTCAAAACACACTTAGAGCACCTTGGACTCTCCTTGGTATGAGATGGCCACGGATGATGGATGGTCTTCGCGGCCAGAACAAGGGTCTCACTAGGGTTCACCTACCCATTTGGAGCTCATGATGCTAACGATTCAATGCCAAGATTAGTGTTTTCAAAGTTATGTTGTGGTGCACCTATGAACTAAGGCACACTACGAGTTTTGGCATCAAGCGAGATCACTATGCTGAATCCAAATAGAATGTGATCTCTCAAAAATGAGATAGATTATTTTAGGCCTTTGCATCACTGTCCTATAGAATTCAATATTTCATTGATAGCCTGCACGAGCTCTGGGTTACAACCCTTGGAAGATCAACCTCAAAACACACTTAGAGCACATTGGAGAGTCCTTGGTACAAGGTGGCTATAGATGATGGATGGTCTTTGTGGCCAGAACAAAGGTTTCACTAGGGTTCGCCCACTCATTCAAAGCTAATGACACTAACGATTCGATACCAAGATTAGCAGTTTCAAAGTTACATTGTGGTGCACATATAAACTAAGACACACTATGAGTTTTGGCATCAAGGGAGATCATTGTGTTGAACCCAAATGGAACATGATCTATTGAAAATGAGATAGGTTATTTTAGGCCTTGGCGTCACTGTCCTATAGCATTTGACATTTCATTGATAGCCCACACGAGCTCTAAGTTATGACCCTCAAAAGATCAACCTTGAAACACACTTAGAGCACCTTAGAGACTCCTTAGTATGGGGTGGCTACAAATGATGGATGTCTCTATAGCTAGAAAAAGGGTGTTACTAGGGTTTAATCACTCATTCAGAGCTAATGGCACTAACGATTCAATACCAAGATCAATGGTTTCAAAATTATGTTGTGGTGCACCTATGAACTAAGGCACACTTTGAGTTTTGGCATTGAGTGAGATCGTTGTGCCAAATAAAAATAGAAGGTGATCTCTCAAAAATGAGATAGGTTATTTAGGCCTCAACATCACCATCTTGTATCATTCAATATTTCATTTATAACCCTCACAAGCTCCGAGTTGTGACCCTTGGAAGATCAACCTCAAAACACACTTAGAGCACCTTGGAGACTCCTTAGTATGGAGTGGGCATGGATGATGGATGGTCTCTATGGCTAGAACAAGGGTGTCACTATGGTTCACCCATCCATCTAAAGCTAATGGTACTGATGATTCGATGCCAAGATTAGTAGTTTCAAAATTACATTGTGGTGCACCTATGAACTGAGGCACACTGCGAGTTTTGGCATCGAGCAAGATCACTATGCCAAATCCAAATGGAATGTAATCTCTTGAAAATGAGATAGGTTATTTTAGGCCTTGACATCACCATCCTATAAAATTTGACATCTCATTGATAGCCCTCACGAGCTCCGAGTTACAACCCTTGGAAGATCACCCTCGAAATGCACTTAGAGCACCTTGGAGACTCCTTAGTATGAGGTGGCTATGGATGAAGGAGGGTCTGCATGGTCAGAACAAGGGTGTCGGTAGGGTTATTATTAAAATAAAAAATATTATTTTTTATCTTTCTCAAGTTTTTGGCATTTGACACAATGAAAGTTTGGCATTAATATGTATTAAAATCATCTCTGTTTCTTACATTAAATCAACAAGTTTACATTTAAAATATATCAAATTTTTCATCATTATTGCATCAATATAGAACTACCAAAAATTGTTGTGTCAAAAATAGTAGTGTCAAAAATCATAGTATCAATAAAAGTATTGTAAAAAATCATAGTGTCAAAAATAGAATAGATTTTTCTTCATTCTGCTCCTTATTTAGCTTTTTATCTTCATGCATGGCTACTCTTCATGATGTACTTACATTCCAATATCATAAAAAATATTAGTAACTTATTGTATTACACAAGATAATCATCGGTTAACTAAATCATTATGAAGAAAATAACATAAGAAGTAATTATACCTAGTTGAATGTTCCAGTAGGGTCCTCTCTCTGTTTTAGGGTCTCCAACAGAGAGCACTAAAAAGATTCTTCATAATAATGACATTTCTTTCCAATTTTTTATTAACATGAATCTTCAATTTGGAAATCATAGGTCTCATCTTTTGCATCTTTAATAAGTGCATAAAAAGCTGGCATTGCTCCACCACTGTTATGCTACTAAAAAACATCTTATACAGTCTTGAAGCCCATAATCGAATGGTTCTTTTTATTTTTTCCTTTCCAAATTGGAAATAATCATTTCATCAGTTTTAATTATCCATTTTGGTGTTCTAGAACGTTCATGTCGATTATAACTAGGAGATATGCAAGGTTCCTATGCATTGTCATGTTTACCATGGTCAATCATGCAATTTACATTATGACCTGGTAGCATTTCATCCTCCAAATTTTCATTATCTAAATTTTCAATCCCAGCATTATCTTTATCAATTGGTACATTTTCATTCCTCAACTGCACATATTCATTATCTAACTCTATGATTTCACCTTCAACCAATTCATCGTCAACTTGACTCACATTTAACATACCTTTTCTTTTCCTTCAGTGATTTACCTTGTCCCTTTCCCTATATGCCACAATGTCTTCATTGGATACCTTCCTTTTAAGTTTAGCCTTTCAATGTCTACTGCTCCCCATTCAAATGACAATATTAGACATCAAATGATATATTATCAAACCTTTTTCAATCATTTGGGCCCTAGAACATGAGTTTTCCCAAAATCTGTGAAAGTGGTCCATAAAAAGCAATGTTGTTGGGCCTGCAGTGACAGGGAATACTTTAAAAAAATCATGCCAATTTTATCGGGTATCCGATCTTAGATGGGATACTTGATACTAAATCGGATATCCAATTTTAGATCGAATATCTGATATCGATGCCAAAATTTTGGAGGGAATTAAGGGGAATGTATGGTGAGTAATATTATTTAGGATTATTGTTATGTATTATATATTATTATTACCTATTATGATTATTAATATATGTGATTATTATATTATTATAATCTATAAATATATATATTACAATATAATTATATTAATAATATATAATCATAATTATATATTATAATAATATTATTATAATAATAATATATATTATAATTATATTATAATAATATATATAGATATATATATATATATATATATATTATTACTAAATATAACAAGATATATTATTATTGTTGTTATTATTATTATTATCACCTACAATCCATTTGGTTGGTTCTAGAATGCATTGAGAGGGGTCATAGGTTAACCTATGACCGCTATTGATGCATTTCATGACATCGTATGTCCCTAGAAGCCCTAGGACCCCTAGGGGCACATCTAGTTGGTTCCAATGCATCAAGAGGGGTCATAGATTAACCTATGACCCCTCTTGATGCATTTTAGGACAACATATGTCCCTAGGGGCCTAGGACCCCTAGGGATACATGTGGTTGGTTCTAATGTGTTAAGAGGCTCTCCATGCATTTCATGACAACCTATATCCTTAGGGGCCCTAGGGCCCCTAGGGATGCATGTGGTTGGTTCTAATGCATTGAGATGGGTCATAGGTTAACCTATGACCCCTCTTGACACATTTTAGGACAACATATGTCCCTATGGGTGGTGCAGGAGCACCTAGGAGGGCAAGTGAATCAACGAAGACACCACAGACTAAGGAGGAGATCTTGACAACAAAAGAAATAAATTGGAATATCTTGAAGCCTATTATGGCCTTTTGTAATGAAGAATACAATGTAATGAATAAATGTCCTAAAGGTCCTAATAGAGACCTTAGGTCCAAAATGCAATGTAAATGAGGCTAATAATGCCGTGGGAGTCTAGAAACACTTGTCAATAAGTTCAATTAAGTAATAGGGTCAATTAGGGGTTGGTTAGAGTCTTTTCATTAAAAGTTTCAAATTTGAAATAAGCCATAACAACTAGTTAATGATTATGGTCTTTTTAGGATCATTTTAAAGGTTTTATCAGTTGTAAATGCTCTCAACCAAATGAAGTAGGTTAGAATAAGAGTCTATAAAGCTTGATGAGGCATAGGATCTTAGGAAGAGGAATAAGAAGGGCACTGTACGGAAACCACAGATTTGAGTGAATAAAATACAATTTTTCCTATCATTTACACTATCTCATTGAATGCTTTCATTTACTTTTCATTGATTCCAGCATCTAACCTCTATAGGATAAATTAAGACTTACATATAGTCATTTTATGATTTCTTGAAGGGATCTTGGAGCATTAAAATCTCTTTGTTTTGTTATTTCTTCTAACAATGTTGTAATTGTCCAAGGAATTCATTGCTTTGAGGGGTCCAAATGATGATTTGGTCCATTGTTTGATTATTATTTTATTGTATCCTATACAATGGATCCATTGTAACATATTTCTAATGCCACTGACAAATTTAATTTTAGGAAGAAACAATTAGAGGGTGATCACCATGACTAACAATGGAAAAAAGAGGGGAAAATGCTGCTACATGTATAGCAATAGAATATTTACCTTAATGAGGGTATGTTTTTATGTTTGAATGAGTTAGGGAATGTCCTAAATATAGTTTTTAAACTTTGAATAGGTCTTAGAAGTGATTGGAATAGGGAGAACTTGAAAACCCTTGTTTTGCATCATTTAATGAGAGCGTTTGTTGGAAAGGGTACTTAGAAGAGTCAACTTGGTAAAGGGACTAAGAAATACTTAGTTTGGCATCAAAATACCATACTGTGGAAAGTTTGGGAGTCTAGAGACAAGTTTAAAGTACACTTTCTTTGTAAAAGTGGCCTAATTAGGCCTAATTTTGAGATAAACTACCCTATTCCATACAATCATTCCAAAGGAGTGATATCTTATTTTTGAGCATCTTACACAAATTTGAAAAGGGTATATGAAACAAACATTTATTTTTCTAGTGCTTTGTAAACTTTGTGAAATAAGTCAAGAAAATAGAATTTGGAGACCTAATGGAGAGAGCAGCCTAGTTAAGGGGAGTAACTTGGTTTGTGCATGAACTTGGTTTTTGGGGTTGTGAAATATATTGAAACATGTCATCTTGAGTCTATTAAATCACTTTGTGGGTTGGAATAGATAGTTGAAGGTATAGTCAAAAATTGTACATTTGAGTGTCTTTGAGAACCTAGTAAACCTTGTGCAATCATTCAACTTTCTGAAGTTATTATTGAAGTTTTGTTGTTACCTCCTTAGATTTATATCAATGGCCCCTAGGACCCCTAGGGACACATATTTTTGGCTCCAATGTGTCAAGAGAGGTTATAGGTTAACCTATGACCCCTCTCAACACATTTCAGGACAATATATGTCCTTAGGGGCCCAAGCACCCCTAGGGACGCATGTGGTTGATTCTAATGCATTGAGAGGCTCTTGACACATTTCATGACAACCTATGTCACTAGGGGTCATAGGGTCCCTAAGGATGCATATGGTTGGTTCTAATGCATTGATGCATTTCACAACAATGTATGTCCCTAGGGGGCCTAGGACCCCTAGGGATGCATGTAGTTGGTTCTAATGCATCAAGAGGGGTCATAGGTTAACCTATGACACCACTCGATGAATTTCATAAAAATGTACATCTGTAGGGCCCATAGGACACCTAAGGATGCATGTGGTTGGTTCCAATGCATCGAGAGGGGTCATAGGTCTCTCAATGCATTTCATGACAATGTATGTCCTTAATGCCCCTAGGGTGTCTAGGGATGCATGCGGTTGGTCCCAATGCCTCAAGAGGGGTCATAGGTTAACCTATGACCCCTCTCAACAAATTTCATGAAAACATATGTCTCTAGGGACCCTAGTGCTCTAGGGACACATGTGGTTGGTTCCAATGCATCGAGAGGGGTCATAGGTTAACCTATGACCCCTCTTGATGCATTTCATGACAAAGTATGTCCCTAGTGGCCCTAGGACCCCTAAGGACGCATGTGGTTGGTTCTAATGCATCAAGAGGGGTCATAGGTTAACTTATGACCCCTCTTGATGCATTTCATGAATATGTATGTCCATAGAGGCCTTAGGACACCTAGAGATTCATTTGGGTTGTTCTAATGCATTGAGAGGGGTCATAGGTTAACCTATGACCCCTCTCAATGTATTTCATGTCAACATATCTCCCTAGGGGCCCTAGGACCCCTAGGGATGCATTTGGTTGGTTCTAATGCATCAAGAGGGGTGATAGGTTAACCTATGACCCCTCTTAATGCATTTCACACAATGTATATCATTAGGAGCCCTAGGACCCCTAGGGACACATGTGGTTGGTTCTAATGCATTGAAAGGGGTCATAGGTTAACCTATGACCCCTCTTGATGCATTTCATGACAACCTATGTCCCTACGGGCCTTAGGTCCCCTAGGGATGCATGTGGTTGGTTCTGATGCATTGGGAGGGGTCATAGGTTAACTAATGATCCCTTTTGATGCATTTAACATTAACATATGTCTAGAAGGGCCCTAGGACCCCTAGGGACACATTTGGTTGGTTCCAATGTGTCAATAGGGTCATAGGTTCTTAATGCATTTCATGACAACCTATGCCCTGAGGGGCCCTAGGACCCCTAGGGATGCATGTGGTTGGTTCCAATCTATTGAGAGCAATCATAGGTTAACCTATGACCCCTCTCGATGCATTTCATGATAATGATGCATGTGGTTGGTTCCAATGCATCAATAGGGGTCATAGGTTAACCTACGACACCTCTCGATGCATTTCATGACAACATATTTCCCTAGGGTTTCTTGGACCCCTAGGGATGCATGTGGTTGGTTTCAATGTGTTGAGAGGGTTCATATGTTAACCTATGATCCCTTTCGATGTACTTTATGACAAAATATGTCCCTAGGGGTCCTAGGACTCCTAGGGATGCATGTGGTTGGTTCTAATTCATTGAGGTTAACCTATGACCCCTCTCAATACATTTTAGAAAAACGTATGTCTGTAGGGCCTCCAAGACCCATAGGGATGCATTTGGTTGGTTCTAATGCATCAAGAGGGGTCATAGGTTAACCTAAGACCCCTCTCAACACATTTATGACAACATATGTCCCTAGGGGCCCTAGGACCACTAGGGACTCATATGGTTGGTTCTAATGTGTCAAGAGGTGTCATAGGTTGACCTATGACCCCTCTTAATGCATTTTATGACAACATATGTTCCTAACCCCTAGGAATGCATGTTGTTGGTTCCAATGTGTTGAGAGGATCATAGGTTAAGCTATGACCCCTCTCAATGCATTTCATGACAACTAATGTCCCTAGGGGCCCTAGGTCCCCTAGGGACACATGTGGTTGGTTCTAATGTGTTGATAGGGGTCATAGGATCCCTAGGAACACATTTCATTGGTTACAATGCGTCAAGTTGGGTCATAGGTTAGATGCATTTCATGACAACCTGTTTCCCTAGGGGCCTTAGGACTACTAGGGACACATGTGGTTAGTTCTAATGCATTGAGAGGTGTCATAGGTTAACCTATGACCCCTCTTAGTACATTTCAAAATAATGTATGTCCCTAGAGGCCCTAGGACCCCTATGGATACATTTGGTTGGTTCCAATGTGTTGAGAAGGGTCATAGGTTAACCTATGACCCTTCTTAATGCATTTAGTGACAACATATGTTCCTATGGGCCCTATGACCCCTAGGGATGCATGTGGTTGGTTCCAATGCATCGAAAGGGGTCATAGTTTAACCTATAACTCCTCTTGACACATTTCATGACAATGTATGTCCCTAGGGGCCCTAGAACCCCTACGGATGCATGTGGTTGGTTCTAATGTGTTAAGAGGGGTTATAGGCTCTCTTGATATATTTCATGACAATGTATGTCCCTAGGGGCCCTAGGGATGTATGTGGTTGGTTCTAATGCATTGAGAGGTGTCATAAGTTAACTTATGACCCCTCTCGATACATTTTACAACAATGTATGTCCCTAGGGTCCCTAGGACCCTAGAGATGCATGTGGCTGGTTCTAATGCATTGATAGGGGCCATAGATTAACCTATGACTCCTCTTGATGCATTTCATGATAATGTATGTGCCTAGGGGCCATAGGACCCCTAGGGATGCATGTGGTTGGTTCTAATGTGTCGAAAGACACATTTCACAACAACATATTTTTGTTGGGGCCCTAGTATCCCTAGGGATGCATTTGGTTGTTTCCAATGCATTGAGAGGGGTCATAGGTTAACTTATGACCCCTCTCGATGCATTTCATGACAATCTATGTCCCTATGGGTCTTAAGACCTCTAGGGACCCATGTGGTTGGTTCTAATGCATCAAGAGGGTTCACTAGGGGCCTTAGGGACATATGTTGTCATGAAATGCATCAAAAGGGGTCATAGGTTAACCTATGACCCCTTTCAATGCATTTAATGATAATATTATATTTAATAATAATATATTATTAGATTATATAACAATAATAGTCATATATGTTACTAGATTATAGATTTAATAATAACAATAACCATATATATTATTCTATATAATAGTAGTCATATAAAATTACTATATATATTTCATAATAATAATATTTATCATATATATTACTATATTATATTTAATACTAATAATTATAATCATATATAATAATAATAGTTAATAATAATAATCATAATCATATGTAATAATAATATTAATGTCCACACTTCTCCCAAATAAATTTCTCTCTAAAACTCTCTAAAGTTTCCCTCTCAAATTTCCCTCCAAAATTGCAATTGAAAAAGTTTGAAGTGATCGGATACTTGATCTCATATCGTGTATCTAATTATAGATTGGATACCTGATTTTATTTTGGGTATCCAATTAGGCTCAATATTTACCAAGCCTATTTGGTCAACCAAAAAAAACATGTTATAGAAGGGTTTCACTGACACTCAGACTTTAGGTAGCCATCTTACAATGTTATTTTCATCGAAATTGAATAAAACAAAAATGGTTTTTTTATAACACTCTCAAGATTCCATCGATATAATTGTTGTCAAATTCTAAGTTTGATAATTATTTATTAGTTAATTTTCAATGAAGATGACTATAAAGTGTTGATTGACATACTAATTGAAAAATAGCTATAACTTTCAAATGGTATAACATTTTTTAAATCTCAAAAGTTGCATCACATTCTATGCTTCACCTAGTATAAGAGAAAAAAAATTAAATTGGTAAAGTTTTCAATTAGTTAAGTTGGTCAGACACAGGAGTTTTTTTTCTAAAAAATTTTTAGTAGAAAATTCATATTTAATTATTTATTTAGAATAGAAATACCTAAAAATATGTGTCACATCTGAGCATGAGTCTACTTTTTATATCTATAATTATATTAAAAAAAAATTATCATTCAATTTTGATTAAGGTGGTTAGACATACACCTACCTTTTATTTTTGCCCTAAAAATTTTTAGTAATGCATTAAAATCCAAACTTTTGACCAATCAAATATTTTTTTCTCTAGATAAGGCCTAGTAGTTTAGAAACTACATTCAATTTCCTACAGATTATTTTCTTACAACTTTTTGATATAGAGTTTAAAACCACTTTAAAATTATGTGTCAAGTTGACATAAACCTAATTTCTAGTTTTTCACACCCACTTAAGGGCATAGTTTGGTTGACCATGATCCTACACATACCCATGAGCAGAGTTGTATCATACAACTTGGTGTAAAGAGATAAAATATTCTCTAATACTTTCTTTAAACTATCAATCTTGACTACTAATTCAACTTGACTAAGTGCAATGGCACTTGATATGTTTTTATTGACTTTTCCTTGGAGTTTTCTCTTAGACCATTCAAGTAGTTTAACATTTGAATCTAGGTCTCTATCATTTATCTTCTCCATTTTATTTGGCAACTACTCCATAATAGGCTTGTCTTCATCAAGTGTAGGCAAGAAGAATGCATCAAGAAAAATATACTTGATATCTTGCAATACTTACTTCTTCCTATTCTCCCATATGTGCAATTCTTCGTGCTTTTTCCTTGCAAGAGCATCCTAAAGTATGCTCATCTATTCAATAGTGATTTTTCCAAGATCAAACTTTGGCAACACAATCACCTCATCCAAGTTGACATCACCAAATGATGTAACTTTTGATGTCTTGGATGTTCTAGGACTAGCCCTTGATGACTACAATGGTGTAGCTTCTACACTCAGCCTATGAAGAGCTTGACTTGGTGGAGTAGCAATTTTTGGAAAAGTAACTAGTGCTTGTATTTATAATTTCTCCTTAGGCTTGGTAGTCAATACTTATTCCTTAGTCCTATCCTTTTCTTGCATCTTAATCTTAGTTGTACCTTGAGTTTGTGTTGTAGGTACAAAAGTATCTTTCTGACCTACTTGAACTTGTGTCCAATCTTCATCCTCTATAGAAACTTCTTGTATTGACACACTTTGCACCATTGTGCTAATATTTTCAATTTTTTTATCTTTCCTTTGGTACACTACAATGGGCATTGTAGGTTGTACCATAGTAAATGAGGGGTTTTAGATTTGTCTTGTGTTTCCTCCTCTATAGATGTCTTTTTTCCTTCTCAATTTCATCTACACTCACTAATACAGGATGATTGCATAGTTGTTCCTTGTTGGTGGTGTCTAGCAATATATTTTTCATATCTTTCTTTGTTTGGGGATTGATATTTTGAGCTATAGTATCCTCAATTGGAGTCTTCTTGAATGTTTCCATCATGATATATATTGACTCTTCCACTTGCTTCATCTAAATCTTTCCAAGTTTGTCGAACTCAATGTGTCTGAATCTAGATAAGTTAGCATTATTATTTATATTCTCACACAATTTGTCCAAATAAGAAGAAGGACTATGAATTACCACTTGTAATTGGTTGTTGTCATTAGATTTTGTCCTCTCCTCATCTGATTCATCTAGAGAAATGCATTTTCTCCTTGGTCTCTTTTTAGACTCGCCTTCTAATGTAGTTGTCTTGGTTCTCTTTCCTTTTGACTTCTCCATTTCTTGAACTTTCTTAGTATTAGCTCTTGTGCTAGCCCTAGTAGCAAGAACTATAGGCTTAGATTGTGTAGATTTTATAACCTTATTAAGTTTGCTACGTATTCGAGTTTTATCTTTTCTCTTCTTTTTCTCTTTGGCTATAGGTGCTTCATTGGCTTCTTCTCCCTTAACACCTTCTTTAATTTTTGTTTCCTCTCCATCTTGGTCTTCTCCTTGACCTTGAGTAATGGCTAGTGGTGCTTGGGCTGGTACTGTAGACACCTAAAAACCTTTAGAAAATAAAGTATTTTTATTTTCTGGAAAAGTCCTGATGACATCATCATTAATTAATTAATTAATTAATTTTTATGGCATTAAATCCCTTTATCTTAATTAAAAATATTTAATTAAGGAATCCCTCCCAAAAATGTTTAAATCTTATTTAAACATTATTTCCTTATTTATTAATTATTTAATTAATAAATTGACCAAAAATCCTTTAGAAAATAAAGTATTTTTATTTTCTGAAAAAGTCCTGATGAAATCATCATTTATTAATTAATTAATTAATTAATTTTTATGCCATTAAATCTCTTTATCTTAATTAAAAATATTTAATTAAGGAATCCCTCCCAAAAATGTTCAAATCTTATTTAAACATTATTTTCTTATTTATTAATTATTTAATTAAGCTAATCCTAAACCATCCTAATCCATCCTCTAATCATTTGCACAAGCCTAAACAAGCTTAAAACCTTCCTAATCAAGTCCAAGTCGAAATTGCTCTCATCACCCTCAAAATATCTCAACCATAAAACTTTATGAAGTCCACTAGGTCATAAATGACTCTTACAAGCCCTTTTATTGCTCTTACAAGTCATTATGAGGGTCTTTATGAAGATTTTATCCCTTGAGCCTCCTTTGTTGACTCATCCTTCTCCTTTCCTCCATCCTCTCACCATGTGACATGTGTCACTCCTTGATTGGCTATAAGGAAGCACAATCCATGTGCTCTCCTCTCATGCAATCTGAGCCCTCCATAAGCTTTTTCCCATCCTTGCATCTTAGCCCTCAAACCCTCAAGCCTCTTGCCTATAAATTGGATCCTTCCCCTTTGCAAAATAACACAATCCATCAAGTAAAGTCATAATGCCATTTTAAGAAGCCATTTTACATCAAAACAATACACTCACACCCAAATTCCAACTCCATTTGAAGCCCTTTTTGAAGCATAAGCTTGAGCATACATCCTATCTATTTAGACAAAGCCACTCAACAAGAGAGCTTCTCATTGAGAGAGTCCATTAATGGCTCATATTCTCAATTGAGAGTTCATCTTAGTCTATCTTGAAGTTTATGAATTTTGTTTAGTTTGTAGAAGCTTTATTTAAATTTGGTTTCTATTAGCATACTAATATTACTCATATACATTTTGGCACGCCTAGTGGGACCCCGCATGGGTCATCTTCATTAGCTTTTTTAGTCAAAGTTTTGTATGTTATTTGCTGATTTTGGCTAATTTTTCTTGTTTTTGTGATTGGTAGGATTGTATAAATTGGTTTTGTAGGTCCACATGAGCATGAAGAAGACAAAGGAACTCATAATCTATCTCATAGTGTTTGCAGATTTTTCAAGCTTATAGGTGGACAAAGAACTTGAAATTATTCTTCCTCTTCTTGTCTATATTCTTCTTATTCCATATACTTCTTCTTCTTCTTCTTGTGGGAGATCTTGGCCATTTTTTTTTAAGGAAGCAAAATCATACACACTTCTTTTTAGTGCTTAAAATGAACCCCCAAATCATACTTAAATCCATTGAAAAATTAAAAATTTGCAAGAAAGAAAAAATCTTTTAACAAGTGAAACTAAACCAATCTAATCATTTTCATCCTTGCAACATCAAGGTTTTAGATGCATTCATGCAAAATTAGGAACACTTCATTTTTGGGAATTTAAAAAGAACTTCAAGTTTCCATTTCAAAAGGTTCAAAATCAACATTAAGTGCACACTAAAGTTCTTTTAAAAAATCTCATGAAAACTAAGAGTCCTAAATGGTTGCCAAAAATTGCCCTAAAAGCTTTGTTATTTTTTCCAAACAAATGTCTTATTGAAAAATCTTGAATGTTTCTTAGGATTTTCATGCATCAAAACAATCTAGGAATATCATTTTTGGGCTTAAAATATGCAAACTAGAACACAAAATCTTGAATGAAAACCAAAGTCCAAAGAGTCATTTTCACTTTTGAGTCCAAAACAATCTTGAATGATCTAAGGTTAAAAAAAAGCACTTCAAAGTTCTTAAAACAACACACAAAATCTCAATCTTGAATGCTCAAAAGAAAACACTTGAATGTTTAACCACTTTTCTTTGAATGCATGTTGCTAAAATCACTCTTGAATGCCATGGATTAAAATCAAATTTTTCTTGAATGCATGATTAAAACAACAAATCCAATATTGAATTCTAAGGATCAATTAACCATTGCAATATCAAACACTTCATTTGGAGCTTCTAAAAATTGAAGAAAACAAATCTCTTTTCCACATGCAATCTAGGTAAAGTTTGATTTTTGGACATTTAAGAAACTTTCTTAAGTTAAAATACAAATTTTCAAAAATCAATTTGAGTAGTTTCTTGGACTCACCTCTTTTCTAATCACCCATCAAATATTAACCATTGGTTGCAATCTCAGCGCCATTTATGGGGATGGGTCTACTTGAAAAAGGTGTTAAATGTTCCACAATCTAACTCACTCACTTGGTCTTTGAATGTTTGCTTTAACTTTATCAAAATTCTTAAATGATAAAAACTCTAGATTAAATTGATCACACTTCAAGTTTGGGCACTAAAATTGAACAACAACTGACATGGAGAGCCTCCGGGCGTGCGCTTGAAATTGAATCTCACACACTTTTGTTTTGGGCTTAAAACAAACTCACACTCAATCTTGAATGCCTTAAAGAAAATTAATCGATACTTGATGTGGAGGGCCTCTGGGCATGTGAGTTTGCTTTTTTTGACCCTAAATCTTCTTGTTGTTTGCATTCTTCAATCGATTTACTTTTGTTGGCGCTTCAAGTTGGAATTGAACATTGTCTCTTAAACATGAGTGCTTGCAAAGTCTAGATTAGCACACATAAGAGTCAGTTGGTAAAAGAACAAGCGTGTTTTTTTAGCCCAAGGTCATCCAAGTCTTCTCTCCCCTTGTCGTCTTTCGAGGCCATCTTGGGTGCATAAGATTAGGATCCAAAACCTTATTTCTTTTTAGGAGGCCTGCTTGGGGATTTCATCACCCCTTGGACGACCTCAACTCCAGCGTTCTGGCGGAGTATAAGAATTGGGAGGTGAATTGAAAGACACCTCTCTTGGGATCAAGATTTTGTCACTTGGGCTAAGCCTCAAGGAACTTTATACCCTTGAGAAGTGAAAGAGGAGAAGTGGGTTACTGCTCCTCTCGCTTGTGTGACATCTTTTTGGTCTCATCTACAGATTTGGACCTCACGTACCTTGGGTATATCGAGGACTCCTTAGCTAAACCAACTATCAACCTTGTAGACAACCATCTAGGATGTTAATGTGTTTGAGGTGACTGATCGAAACATTTGTAGAACATACACACTCCTTGGCGCAAGTATCACTTTCTGAGAATCAAAAACTTCTATCTGGTTGTTTCTATCTATTGCTTGATCTTTTATTTGTTGAATGAATGTTTGCCAAACTTGGTCAATCCTAGCTTAGGGCATACTTAGCGTAGTCACTGCCTATTCCAGAAGTTGAACGAGTTGAAGCAAAACAACCAAGATCTCTCAAAGCCAAGCAGATTTAGAAATTGATGTCAGAGCAACCCAAACCCAAACAGAAGTTCCACAAAGTTAAACTCAAACCATCTCTAGCATACCAAGAACTTTCAGCCAAGAGACAAGAAATAACACCAAGCCCACGAATTGCCAAACTCCACAAAGCAGAGGACAAAGCTATCGATGAAGCACTTCAAGAGGCCTGGTTAGAGCGCACCATCAAATTTAGCCAACATCCAGGAGTTAATCCTGCTTATGCCTTACCAACTAGGCATGATTTCTATGATTAGACATCCTTGTTTCTCCACATCTTCTTGGATGAGCTTCACTTTAGAGTCATCTTTGTAGAAAAGCCAGCCATCTTAGGTTATCCCCTTAAGCATTATTAGCTCATCCATCTCATTTAGAATCAAACCATCTAGCCAGCAATCAAAACCTCACATCCAAGCCTTCAAAATTGTTGTCACTTTTGCCAAAAGTTTTCCACTCCTAAAATCTTCCAAATCCATCAATCTCACCAAGGTTATCCCTTTGACAGAGCTTTGTCTAGGGTAATCTAGCTTTGTCATTTGTTATCCCTCATCACCTTGAGCTAAAGGTTGGGATCCACAAGTGGTCAATCTTGTGTTCTTCCTAAAGGACCATCAGTCTATCCTTAAGTTGACACAATCACCACCAATCTTGCACATAGGAAAGCAGACCTTTCGTGCTTTGGCAACATATCTTTGAAGTTAGAATCTCCAACCCAATCCTCCTTAGGTTTTGTCATATATCTTTGCCTTAACCTAGGAAATCATTTGCATAGAGAAGCCTTCCCCCTTTTGCATCCATCATCATTATTGCATCTCATCCCTAGGAGCATTTTTCATGCCACCCATCACTCGCTTAGCCAAGAAGAAAGAAACAATGGAGCCCTATCATTTGGATCGAACAACCTCACCCCCCTTGAGCACTCAGCCATCCTTCAACCTAGAGAAAGCTATGCCATCACGTACTAACATTGAAGCTTTCATGAACCAACCAGGAAATGCAGTATTGGTAAATGCCATTATAGACAAGAACAAAGAGACAATCATGGCTAATTTTCGAAGGGAAAATGTAGGAACCTTTGACTTTGGAAGACCCCCTCCATTATCAGATCCATCTCACCCATTGTTTGGGCAGCTACCACCACCCATAGGCTCTTATGATCCAAATTATCCTTAATACATGCCAAAAGAAGAGCCTCCAGCCAATCCATATGATCCAACAGACCCAAACATACCATCATCCACCCAAGTTGAAATCTCCATGCCGCAAGCCAACCCATCCACCACCACTCCATCCTTGGTTCATACCTCTCCGCTCCAAACCTCCTTTACCCAAAACAGCTCACCGTTCACCCCCTTCACTATTGCTGCTGCTGCCCCCCAACCCAGCCTTCCAAATCCACCCATCTCCCAAATCAGTGCTAGCATCTTTGGCCAACCTCAGCAATATACAACAGGGATGCCACCCATGGGGCCAAGTAATCAACCTTTCATCACCCCTAGCTTGTTCACTGCAGCCCAAAGCACAATCCCATCATTTTCATTAGGTCTTGGGAGCTCAATACCATTAGCCACAAATCTACAAGCTACTACCCTCACTCCACAAAGCTATCAAATCCCACAAGCTACTACCAATTTTCTACCAAACTCCCAAGTGACCCCAGCCCCTGCCACCACTCTACCAAGCTTCCAAATCCAACCACAAAGCTATCAAACCCCATTAGTTCCATTCCCAAGCTTTCAATTCCCACCACCTCCACCACCAACTAATCCATTACCTCCAATTACCAACTACTTTTCAATGCCACTTCTAGGAGGTAATCCACCACCCCAGCCAACCACCAATTATTTACAGATACCATCCCAAATGGGGGCACAACCCACATATATTGGTCAAACCCCACAAGCCCCCTGATCCTTTCCCCAAGCCTCTCAACCATCTTATACCTTACCTCCACAAAGCAATCTATTTATCCCATAGCCAACTTATGTTCCTCAATCCCAACTTCAAATCCCATATCAATAGCAAGCCTCACAACACATGCAGCAATATGCGCCACCTCCCCCTTAGCAACTTTTCATCCACCATGCAGCTGCCCAAACAATGTACAATCCCTATCAGCAAATCCCTCATAGCCATCCATATTCAGTGGCCCCATCTAGCACATACCTACCTCAAGGCACTCCTACATTGGGGGCACCCCAGCCATCACCTATCAATTCAGAATGGGAGCAAATGAAGATAGCTCTGAAAGCCATCCAAGAAGGGAATGATCTGAAGACATTCAAGTTTGAGAATGTGTGTCCTTACCCATTTGACAGAGCCATTACCATGACACCATTTTCCAAACACTTTGAGGTACCCAAATTTGACAAATTCAGAGGAAAAGGAGACCCTGTCACACATATCAAAGAATTTTACATGCACTGCCAGGACGTAGCATACAATGATGTCTTCCTCTTGCGCCTTTTTCCCAAAAGCTTAGCTGGACCAGCTCTTGAATGGTTTTATAGAATCCCCTATGGCACAATTAAAAACTTTGCTGAATTATCTGAGGCATTTGTAGCCCAATATGCCCATCTTGTTGAAACAGAGCTATCAATAGTTGATCTTCTCCACACTAAGCAAAAAGGTGGAGAAAGCCTTGCTGAATACCTGCAAAGATGGCAAACCCTTACCACCCGCATATCCTGCACCTTGCCAGAATGCCATGTGGTGAAAATGTTTATTGATAATGCCCATCCTAGTTTGGCTCACCACATGACCATGAACTGTTTGCAAACCTACAAAGATATCAAAGAGAAAGGAATGATCCTTGAGCAAGGACTCATTAAAGATGGTGTGGTCAAGCTTTACAAGGAAGCCAACCAAAATCAATCACATTCCAATGACAAGTCTAGGTATTGGAACAAAAACAAGCACGTTGCAACAGATGGCGTCACTGACACCAGACATGTGAATATTGTTGGTCCTTCTCACAATTAGTCCAACCCACCATATCAACCAAAAAATCAACAAGCTATCAACTACCAACAACAGAATAACCAAAGCTATTAAAACCACAATCCAAGACCCAACTTCCAAGGGTCTAGCAATCAAGCTAATGCCATCAATGTAGCTGCAGGACAAAAGCCTAGATTCCAACCTACACCTAGAAACTATACACCCCTTGGTGAGCCATTGGATGTCATTTTTGAGAAATTAGTCAAAGAAAACCTCATCAAATTTCCTCCTACCGAGCAAATTGACCCAAGCCAATCCAAAGCTGCATGGTACAAAGATAATGAGTACTGCAAATTTCATAGTGTAAAAGGTCACACTACCCTCAGATGCATGAAACTGAAAGACTATGTGTAGGACCTCATTGATCGGAAGGAAATCACTATTGGTGCCCAAACCTCTCCCAATGCAGGCTTACAGATCTATCAAAATGCTTTTCCTCCACACCACAACCAAAATCCTGTAAAAGAACCTATCCAAACCAACAACAACAACACCAACAACCGTCAGCCAAACCAACAGGATGGGAAGAACAATGACCACACTTCATCCTATATAAACTATGGTAGCCTTATAGGTTGTATATCTGAGAAAGAGCCTTTCGTCAATGTCATCAATATCCAAGGACCAAACAATGAGTGTGCAGTCACCACTCAAAGAGTGCAATTTAACATCATAGGCCCACCTGTTACACCAACACCATCAGCTCCATCAAAAAGCCAATACAATATCTTGGAACACCTTGGGAACATGCCAGCCCAAATCTCCATTTTAGACCTTCTTCGCACTAGTCCTGTGTACAAGAACATCCTTGACAGTGTTCTCATAGAATCTCGTGTCCCTTCTGATATCAATGCTACCAATTTTTGTAATCTTGTTGGACACCTCTCATCCTCATGTGCCCTATCGTTCAAACCCACCGACATACCCATGGTCGAGCCAGGTCACACCCTTCCGCTTCGCATAGCCATCATGGTATCCAACTTTGTTGTAAAAAGAGTAATGATAGACAATGGATCAGCCTTGAATATTTGCACCCTAAAATTCATAAAATAAGCTGGGTATACTGAGGCAGATATCATCAGTGAGGTTATCACCATCAAAGCTTATGACAGCTTGGAAAGAACCACAGAAGGAACTATTTTGTTGCCAATCAAGGTTGGGCCAGTCATCCAAGAGACACTCTGCCATGTTATTGATCTAAACCTACCATTTAACATCCTCCTCAGTCGCCCATGGATTCATGCCATGAAAGCCGTTCCATCCACTTACCATCAGTGCATCAAATTTCTGCATCAAGGCACTGAGGTAACCATCCATGCCGATCCAGAACCCTTTGCTTACTACAATGCGGTTGAAGCTTCATATACAAACCATTGCCCTAGAATTGATATCGGCACATCCATCACCAGCTCATCCCACACTTATAATGACCCAGAAACCATCCTAGCCTCTACCCTGTCTACCATGAAGATCAATAACAAAGGTTGTGGAGAGTATAGTCTATCAGATGCATTTGCTGTCGGGGCACTCCCACTTGATCCACATGCCCATGGACGATCGACATATCACAAAGCTAAGGAGGTTCCACCTCCTCAATACAAACAGTTTGGCCCAACAACCTTTGTATCCTCAAAAATCCTTCTTCATGAGGAGCTCACTCCAGATATCAACAAATGGTTACATAAGGATGCACCTCAAAGAAATCAAGCACGCCTTGATCACTTCAGCCAAAAGTATCCCCAAGAACATAAGCTCATCATTGACAAATGGAACTATCAAGGTGGTGGTCTAGGACCAGAAGAAAGATGCATGCAGTGCCCCATCGACGCACACAAGTGGGAATTGAAGTCAGGTCTTGGCTTTGGCATACAGCACCAATGAGAATGGTCAAGCTTTTTTAAACATTCACTGCAACCTTGTCGAAATCGAAGACATTCCTGAGGAAGTTGAAAAGAGAGCCTACGACGATATCCTAGACCAAATCTCCCTCGAAGACTCTGTTCTCAAAGAACTATCCATCCACCTCATTGACCTACCACTCGCCCATCCACAACTCATAGATTGGGACCAACCAAGTGTCATACACATCGATGAGTTCACATAAGAGGAGGCACTTCTAAGATTCATGGGAGCTGAAACTCCTCACAAGAAAACAAAGCCAGATCCTGCCTATATCTACAAGCTAGATCCCAAGGGGTATTTTGGAGAAAATCCCCAACCTAGTTCCGATACACCCAAAACTGGAACTAAGGTGAATCTAAGACTAGCTAAGGCAACGAAGAGAACCCCTCAGCAAGAAAATCTAGAAGAACATGAGGATTTAGCATTGCCTCCTCAAGATAATCAACCAGAGGTGTCTTCTATTCTAATTGAGGATACTTGAGAAGTCAACATTGGTTCTTCAGAGATCCCCAGACTTGTTCACATTGTTGCATCCCTATCACAAGACCAAGCTGACCTCCTCTTTGAGGTCTTAAGAGAGAACATTGGCCAATTTGCATGGTCATATCAGGACATGCCAGGACTTGATCCAAAGCTTGTAGTTCATCATCTTGCAGTTGATCCAAAGATCAAGCCCATCAGACAAAAGCTTAGAAAAATGCACCCCAAGGTGGCATTATTGGTCAAAGCTGAATTAGAAAGAATGTTAGCTGCTAAGGTTATCTGACCTATCAACTACTCAGAGTGGATCTCCAACATGGTCCCTGTCACTAAACCTTCCGGTGACATCAGAATCTGCACTGATTTTAGAGAACTTAACAAAGCTTGTCCAAAAGATGATTTTCCCTTGCCCAACATAGATAGGATTGTAGATCTTACAGTTGGACATGAAATTTTGTCCCTCATGGATGGATTTTTTGGGTATAATCAAATCAAGATTGCAGAAGAGGATCAGCATAAGATAGCATTCACTACCCCTTGGGGAACCTTTTGCTACAACATGATGCCTTTTGGCCTAAAGAATGCCGGGGCTACCTATTAAAGAGCTATGACAGCCATTTTTCATGATCTCATCCATAGCATTTTGGAGGATTATGTGGATGATATCTTGGTCAAGTCTCATACCTTCATGGATCATCTTGCTAACCTGGAGAAAGTCTTTGATAGGTTAGCCAAATATCATCTCATGCTGAATCCCAAGAAATGTGTCTTTGGGGTCACATCTGGCAAGCTTCTAGGTTTCATAGTTTCTAAACAAGGTATAAAGATTGACCCCAAGAAGGTCAAGGCTATCTTAGACATGCCTCCTCCCCAGAAATTGCGACAACTTTGCTCTCTTCAAGGAAAGCTCCAATCTGTTCGGCGCTTCATCTCCCAGCTTATAGATAAGTGTACACCATTTTCACATTTACTGAAGAAGGATGAGAACTTCAAGTGGGATCCTTTATGTCAGCGCAGCTTTGACCATCTCAAGCAGTATCTCATCAATCCCCCTATCTTGGTTCCACCAGTTCTTGGTCATCCCCTAATTTTGTACATATCAGCAACACCTACTGCTCTAGGGGCACTTCTAGCATAGCTTGATGACTACAACAGAGAAAGAGCCATCTACCACATCAGTAGAACCCTAGTTGGTTATGAACTCAATTACACTCCTATGGAAAAAGCTTGTTTGGAAGTTGTTTTCTCAACTCAAAAGCTTCGCCATTACATGCTAAGTCATACCATCCAACTAGTCTCCAAGATTGACACTCTCAAGTATATGCTCTCTAGAACAGCACTTAGAGGCCGTTTGGCCAAATGGGTTATGCTCCTTAGTGAATTTGACATCCAGCATGTGGATAGAAAGGCAATCAAAGGGCAAGCTATAGCAGATCACCTAGCTGATGCACCTCTAATAGATGCTTATCCATCGATCACAGAATTTCCAGATGAACATATCTGTCTAATTGAAGAACAACCCCATGGAAACTTTATTTTGATGGCTCATACACATCTCATGGATCAGGGGCAGGAATATTGTTGGTCACACCTCAAGGAGATTACATTCCAAAAGCCTTCAAGCTACAATTCCCTAGCACCAACAATATAGCTGAATACGAGGCCCTCATAGCAAGATTAAAGATAGCTGCAGAATGGAACATTGTTGAGCTACAAATCTTTGGCGATTCTCAGCTCATCATAAAGCAAGCCCTAAATGAATATCAAACCAAAGATGAAAAACTATTACCCTACAAAGAGCTGGTTGATCAGCTAACCCAACATTTTACAAAGCTTCAGTTTACACAAGTGCCTCGAATACAAAACAAAGTAGCAGATGCTATGGCTACTATAGGCTCGCTCTTGGAAATTCCCCAAGCAACTACACAGTATGAGTTTTTAGTGGAGCAGCTCCTCACACCCGCCTATGCGAATGAGGATTCAAACCATGTTTGTATCTTGGTTGGTCCCCAATCCCCTTGGTACCATGAGATTCACGCTTACCTTAACGATGGTATCATATCCCCTCACCTCACACATACCCAATGCCAGAACCTCATCCGAAAATCATCCTGCTATGTTATCATAGCCAATACCCTATATCGTCGGGGTTATCACGATACTCTCTCTCGATGTTTAGACCAAAATGAGGCCGCGATGGTGTTAAAGGAAGTACACTCTGGACGTTGCGGTGCCCACATGAGTGGTATTGTCCTAGCGTGACAAATCCTTAAAGCAGGCTACTATTGGCCTACCATTGAAGAAGACTCTTGTGACTTTGTCAGAAAGTGTCTCCCATGTCAGCAACATGCAAATCTTGTGCACGCTCCAGAACAGGATCTACAGCCTATTGCACCACCTTGGCCTTTTGCTTGTTGGGGCCTTGATCTAGTTGGAACTATTACACCCCTCTCATCTGATGGACATAAATGGATAATAACAACTACAGACTATTTCACTAAATGGGTGGAAGCAGTCCCCCTAGTCTCAGCTACAGGAGTTCAGGTCTCCAAGTTCATCTTGTACCACATTGTTTGCCGCTTCAGCATCCCATCCACCATCTTCACCGACCACGGAGGTAACTTTGAAAATCTCAACATGGAAGAATTATGCACTTCCCTCCGCATCCATCACCACTTTTCTAGCCCATATTTCCCACAAGGTAACGGCCAGGCAGAGGCAACTAACAAAACCCTCCTCAAAATTCTAAAGAAAGTTGTCAATGATTCCAGCCGTGATTGGCACCTACAAATAAATCCAGCCCTATGGGCCTATCAAACTTCCTTTCGTACATCCACAGGCACAACTCCATACTCCCTAGTCTATGGTGCTGAAGTGGTACTACATATAGAGGTTGAAATTCCCTCCTTGCGCATATCTTTGCAAGGGCAAATATCAGATGAAGAATATAGAGTAGCTCGACTCACCTAGCTAGATCTCTTAGACGAAAAGTGACAACAAGCCTATGATCATCTCACAGTCTATCAAACTCGTCTCAAAAGGAATTTCAACTAGAAGGTGCTTCCACGACACTTTCAGCCAAGTGACATGGTCCTCAAAGAGAACATGAAAGTCCAAGTAGATCGAGAAAAGAAAGGCAAGTTTGAACCTACATGGCTTGGTCCTTATGTTGTCACTGCTTCCTTTGGCTCCGGAGCCTATCAGCTATCTACACCAGAAGGAAAACTCTTGAATGATCCTACTAACATCATTCATCTCAAGAAGTTCTATGCTTGAAGATCCT
Organism: Cupressus sempervirens; assembly: GCA_028749045.1. Classification (NCBI taxonomy): domain Eukaryota; kingdom Viridiplantae; phylum Streptophyta; class Pinopsida; order Cupressales; family Cupressaceae; genus Cupressus; species Cupressus sempervirens. The sequence continues at coordinate 239,311,122 of CM053786.1, read as the reverse complement.
TGGTATACCTAGCTTTTGAAAAATACAAAAGAAAAAAAAAAAAAAATAGTAAAGAGAAATAAGCATCCAATGGTGAAAACTTGGCAATTCAAGCACCTTGGATAGGTACCTTGGTGAAAATCTGGTAATTCAGGCACCTTGTGTACTAAAGACTAATCCATTATCTATCACTGTCCTATCCCTAATCCATTCACCCACCATCCCATAAGACAAACTTGCTTGTTCCCTTGGTGTTCCAACCAAATATCAAAAATCTGATGAAGCTTGTAAATACCTCCTGTACAGCTTGTAAATCTTGTACCAAAGCTTGTATTATACCTTGTAAATCTTGTACCATACCTTGTCTATCTGAATCTTGTCCAAGGTTTGTACCATATTTCAGCCTATAAATAATCTTGTATCCTAGCTTGTATACTATCACGTGCACACACAAAACCCCATTTTCACTTAAGCTTTTCGCAAACCATCTACCTATCTATCACCTATTATAGACATCCCATCCTTCACAAACATTTCCATCTCACAAAAACCAAAACATGAAAAGACTTGTACATTTGTAACATATCTTGGTCCATCAACTTGAACATCCTCTTTAGCTTAGTACCATTGTATCTATCCAGCATTCGTGTCAGTTCGTCCTTGGTCAACATCTTGCACACATCGCACACTTTGGTTAGATATTCCAATGCATCCTTTAGCTAGATTTCCTATCACCAAAGTGTTATCTTTCTTAGTTCAGCTTGCCAGACGCATCACTCATCCAAATCCACTAGCTTCGGTGCTCTTCGATAGGTCCTTGCCGGATATAGCTTTCCTCATGTCTGATCTTGGTCCATTAGTACCTTGTCCTACCCATCTCGTTGGCAAACAGTTCTCTTTTGGATTTTCGCTTTCTTTTGATTTGGGATCTTCCCATTTGGGTCTTGAAATATCTTTTCCAAGCAATCTCCTTGTTCCCTCCTCAAGGTTGCCATGATCTTCCATATCATGGTATGCTGCGAATGGGGCAATTAGAGCGTAAGGTCTTGATCGGGTCTTTTGCTTGTTTTTTTTTTCTGCTTGTGGGTTACCTAGTGTCGTTTCCACGCTGCTTCCTCTGGGATTCATGTGTGATATTGGGGCAATCCTTGTGTGTTTTTTTTGAGTCAATTCGTCAGTCCTCTAGACGGTTGGTAAAAAGGCCTTGATGTTCTTGGTAACCCTGGCAATTAACCAATAGTCCTATAGCAAATCTAGTGCTCAACTACATGGTGGTACTTCTCTTTGAAGTATCCCCCTGCTCAAAAAGCTTCAATGGTTTTCCTTCATCTCCATTATCCCCCATCCATATCCAGCATTTGTCTCTCCTACCCCAGCTTATGCATCAGTATCTCTTTGAATCACTCATCACTCTTAGCTTTAGGGATCCACAATCCTAGTCTTAGGGATCCACCAATCCAAATCAATCCACCAAGCCTCATATTTTGAGATCCACAATCCTAGTCCTCGGGATCTCTGAAACCCATCTTCCACCAATCTGACTCTTTGAAATCCTATTGCATCAGCTTTTTAATCCCCTCATCCATCTCCCTATCCTGGATTCCTTTTTATAGCGCTCCGCTCCTTCATCCTCCACCTTCCCTAAAGTCTTAAGCTTGCTTCCTCTTGTGCATCTGATTCTCCTTTATCATTCTCCCATAGTGAGAGTTTGAGCTAATTTAGCCCCTTCTCTTTGCCAATCTGAGTTTCCTTGCTCATCCGAGATTCTTGTACATTTCAAGAAGCCATCGAGCCTCACTTTCTCTCCCCGCTGCCTTCTTGAGGGGGCATCTCACAGTCCATTCTCTCCTCTTCTGCTCTAGCCTTGGGCATCTTATTTTCTTATCTTTGATGCCATGCCACTTGCGGCATCACATCAAAGAGGGGCAAAATGTAGACACCTAAAAACCTTTAGAAAATAAAGTATTTTTATTTTCTGAAAAAGTCCTGATGACATCATCATTTATTAATTAATTAATTAATTAATTAATTAATTAATTTTTATGGCATTAAATCCCTTTATCTTAATTAAAAATATTTAATTAAGGAATCCCTCCCAAAAATGTTTAAATCTTATTTAAACATTATTTCCTTATTTATTAATTATCTAATTAATAAATTGACCAAAAATCCTTTAGAAAATAAAGTATTTTTATTTTCTGAAAAAATCCTAATAACATCATCATTTATTAATTAATTATTTAATTAATTAATTAATTAATTATTTAATTAATTAATTAATTAATTTTTATGCCATTAAATCCCTTTATCTTAATTAAAAATATTTAATTAAGGAATCCCTCCCAAAAATGTTCAAATCTTATTTAAACATTATTTCCTTATTTATTAATTATTTAATTAAGCTAATCCTAAACCATCCTAATCCATCCTCTAATCATTTGTACAAGCCTAAACAAGTTTAAAACCTTCCTAATCAAGTCCAAGTCGAAATTGCTCTCATCACCCTCAAAATATCTCAACCATAAAACTTTATGAAGTCCACTAGGTCATAAATGACTCTTACAAGCTCTTTTATTGCTCTTACAAGTCATTATGAGGGTCTTTATGAAGATTTTATCCCTTGAGCCTCCTTTGTTGACTCATCCTTCCCCTTTCCTCCATCCTCTCACCATGTTACATGTGTCACTCTTTGATTGGCTATAAGGAAGCACAATTCATGTGCTCTCCTCTCATGCAATCTGAGCCCTCCATAAGCTTTTTCCCATCCTTGCATCTTAGCCCTCAAACCCTCAAGCCTCTTTCCTATAAATTGGATCCTTCCCATTTGCAAAATAACACAATCCATCAAGTAAAGTCATAATGCCATTTTAAGAAGCCATTTTACATCAAAACAATACACACACCCAAATTCCAACTCCATTTGAAGCCCTTTTTGAAGCATAAGCTTGAGCATACATCCTATCTATTTAGACAAAGCCACTCAACAAGAGAGCTTCTCATTGAGAGAGTCCATTAATGGCTCATATTCTCAATTGAGAGTTCATCTTAGTCTATCTTGAAGTTTATGAATTTTGTTTAGTTTGTAGAAGCTTTATTTAAATTTGGTTTCTATTAGCATACTAACATTACTCATATACAGGTACATCTTCACCTTCTTCATTATCCTCTTCATTTCCATCTTCTTATTCATCTTCTTCTATCCCTTCACCAAATTTTTGTTAGAATTCTTTAGAATAAGTAAGAGGGGGCGGGGGGGGGGGTTGTGAATCAGTTATTCAAGGTCCAAATTCCCTATTAATACCCTTTTCATATGTTCAAACTTAAATCAGTCATATAAGCAAATTACTGTAAATCAACATGCAAAGATAAAATATTCAAGATCAACACATGATACAATGATTTACGTGGAAACCCAATTTGGTAAAAACCACCAATAACATTCTATTTGATTCTCACTCTTCTGAAGTGATGCCTTGTTAAAAGCCTACCCTATTAAAGGCTTACAAAACACTGTTAAATGTGACCTTGTTAGAGGATTTTACCAAACTGTTAGGAATGGGCCTGGTTAAAGGTCTTAAGAACATCCACTTGGAATGTCACCTTGTTAAAGGATTTATCTAATGGCTGTTAAACCAACCTAATTCCATAGGATTTATCATACTGTTACAATTGCTAGAAAGTAATGATATTGGTCTTTTGATCTAACATAACTTACAACATACTTTGTAGATTTTAGATCACTCTTTTAGTTCAATCCTTATGCTTAGCTTCAATCACTTCATCTCTAACTGCTTGTCTCCCTCTCAAGCTTTGTCTCCTTGAGTCTTCCTACTCATTTTTCCAATGCAATCATCCTTGAGGTCATTTATTAAACAAAGTTCCTATGCTTTCTTCTCCTTAGCACATTCTTCAGCATTTCATGCTTTTATGCTTGACTACGGCTCTCTCTCACACTATCCCCTCTATTCCACACTTCTTCTCTCTTTTTTTCATTAAATTATGTCTTCTTATATACAAGTTTGATTTGCCTTTGCCACTCAATTCACCTTCTCTAATTTTAGGGTTTCAAAATGGATTAGGTAGGATACAATGTATCTACCCCATATCTTGTTTTCTTCTTGAAACTTTGCCATTTGTATCTTAAAAATGTTCGACATGGTATTTTGTGCCACTAACTCATCATTCTTGTCTTCCTTTTAATTCACAGATTTCTAGATAACAACTTTGTCAGCTTAGATCTGGTGAATCTTTGATTTCCTAAATAATGTAGCAACTCGGCATTATTGAGTTATTGGTGCTCGACACCTCTGTGTTACTTGGCACTTATACCAGCTCGACACTTGGTTATGCTTGGCACTTGAACTTGCTTGGCTCTTACTTGCTTGCTCGGCACCTTCTCTCTAATAAAATTAGTTTGAGCTTTACAAAAACCTTAGATCTTTGATATGTTTCAATGTGCTCATTCTTTGTATCTTTTAGTATGTCATCCAATACACTGTTTCATTAATGGCTTGACTGATCCTTGTACTTAATTACAACATCATAACTTCAACCTTTCTCTAGGTGTTCTGGTTACATCTTATTGATTGCCTCCACCTTGACAATCAACTAATTGATAGTATTTGGATCACTAAAGCAATTGTCATCCCTGCAAGTAGAAAGTTTGACATCAATGACAAAATAATGATTGAGGACATTCTTTACCAGTTCCATATATTATTCCAATAATTGTTCTTATGATCATTTCAATTATTTCCAACAATCTCCCTCTTTGCCATTGATGGCAAACCAAACTGATCAAGTAATCAATTCAGTTACCATCAAGATTGTATTGATTTGCTGCATTTTCACTACTGATCACATATATCTCCCTCTTTCATATATATCTCCCTCTTTCTTTGCATTGATCAGTTTCTTGCATATTTCTCCCTCTTTGACATAAATGCCAAAGATGTAGCATCTTTATCATACAAAATATAAGCTTTGGCTTCTTGTTGTCTTTCTCCCTCTATCACCATGCTTGTGACTGATTTGGTGTTTCAATTCCTGCTGTCATCCTTTGCATCAATCATGTTGATTTTTCAATGATTTATTCCTATTGATGCAAGGCAGCTTCCTTGTTGCCTTAAACTACTTGACTTAGGGGTATAACCCCCAGCTTGCCTCTAAGATATTTATAGACATCCTTGGGCAATGGTTTGGTGAAGATATCTACAGTTTGTTCCTTTGTGTGAATGTATTCCAACTTCACTTGTTTGTCTTCTACCAATTCTCTGAAATAATGATACTTGATTGCAATATGCTTGATTTTTGCATGCATCACTGGATTTTTGGATATGTTTATAGCACTTGTATTATCACAATACAATATCATCAATTTTGTTACTTCTTCTTTCATTCAATTTAATAGATGTGTGAGCCATACAATGTTTGTACAATTGACTGCAGCTGCCACATATTCTGATTCTATAGTGGACTGGGATATACATGTTTGCTTCTTGCTAGTCCAGGTAACCAACCTTTTTCCTACAAATAATGCACCTCCACTTGTGCTTTTTCTGTCATCAATGTTTCCTCCCCAGTCTGCATCTGTATATGCATTGAGTTCAAATTTTCTATTCTTTTTGTAGTACAGATGAAAATCATCAGTCCCTTTGAGATATCTCATTATTCTTTTTACTGCTATGAGATGATTTTCTTTAGGATTAGCATGGAATCTAGCCACTATTCCAACTGCTAATGCTATGTCTGGTCTACTATGTACAACATATTGTAGTTTTCCAATCATGGATCTGTACATTGTTTGATTGACTTCAGCTGACTCATCATTTTTGGATAGCTTATTCCCTGTGGCCATTAGTGTGCTGACTAGTTTGGATTCCTCCAATCCAAATTTTTTAAGAATTTCTTTGATGTATTTTGATTGTGTAATAAATATTCCATGTTTGATTTGATGAACTTGCAATCCAACAAAAAATTTGATTTCTCCAAACATAGACATTTCAAATTCATGTTTCATTTTGTCAGCAAAGCCTTTGCAAAGTACTTCCTTACCACCAAATACTATGTCATCCACAAAAATTTTAGATACAATAATGTCTTTACCTTCTTCAGCTTTGATGTACATGTTGCTGTTATCATCAATTCTTTCAAATCCAATTTGTACTAGATACTTGTGAAGTCTCTCATACCATGCTCTAGGTGCTTGTTTCAAACCATAGAGTGCTTTATGTAACTTACACACCATATCCCTACTATTTTCATCAACGAATCCTTCTGGTTGTTCAATGTAGACTTCTTCTTCTAGTATACCATTTAAGAAGGCAAATTTTACATCCATCTGATAGACTCTGAAATCTTTGTAGGCAGCATATGCAAGTAAAGTTCTTACTCCTTCCATTCTAGCAATAGGAGCGAATTTTTCTCCATAATCTATTCCTTCTTCTTGAGCATAACCCTTGCATACTAATTTGGCTTTATTTATGGTAATCTCACCATTCTCATCTAGTTTGTTTCTGAATAACCACTTGGTGCCAATCACATTCTTGTTAGTTGGTCTGGGGACCAAACTCTAGGTTTTATTTTTTCTTATTTGATAAATTTCTTCTTCGATAGCTTTATACCAGTCGCCATCTTGTAATGCACCATATTGTCTTGGGTTCAAATTTTTTGATCAGACACGATTCATGTCTTAGTCTGCTCCTTGTCATTGGTCTTGCATCTTTTTCACCAATTATTTGTTCAATAGGGTGATGTCTTTTTACATATTTGGATAATCTTGGCTCTGTCCTTGTTTCCATATTTGATCTTTTAGATTTAGAATCACTATGCACTTCATTGTCAGGTTGTTCTTCATCATGTACGTTGTCTTCTGAATCGGATTGTGCATTTTCTTCATTCTATAACTCTGCTTCTGAATGAAACTCGACATTCACTGGTTGTCAATCGGCTGAAACTGACACTTGTTGTTGACTTTCAATTTTATTGACATCATCCTCATCAGCAGTTATTCCTTCATAAGAGTATACAAAGGTTCTGTATTCTTCCATTTTCTTTGGTTCTTCAGCTTGGACTTTTGTGTGCTCATCAAAATTTATATTTGCACTTTCCACAATTTTGTTAGTGTTAATATTCAAACACTTATATGCCTTACTTCTTATGAAGTAACCAAGAAATATACCTTCATCACTTTTTGCATCAAATTTTCCATTTCTAACATCTTTAAGGATAAAACATTTGCAACCAAATATTTTGAAATGTTTTACATTTGGTTCAAAAGGTGTTGTATTTTTACCTTTCTTGACTTGTACTCGGTTCAATGTATGAACCGCTACACTTACAGCTTCTCTCCAGTAGTTTAGAGCAACATTCTTTTCCATCATTAATGTTCTGGCATAGTCAATTACAAATCTGTTTCTTCTTTCAGCAATTCCATTCTATGGGGGAGTTCTAGGAGCTGATGTTTGTCTTTTGATTCCTTTGTCATTACAAAATATCTCAAATTCATTTGATGTAAATTCACCACCTCTATTTGATCTTAGACATTTCAAGATTTTTCTAGTTTCTTTTTCAACTCTGGCCACATACCACTTAAACATTTGAAAAGCATCAGATTTTTGTTTTAAAAACATAACAGTCATCATCCTGGAATAGTCATCAAAAAATAACATTATGTATTTATCTCCTCTATAGCTTTGTATTTCCATTGGACCACATAAGTCAGTGTGAACTAACTCAAGTATCTCTTTAGATGTATAGTTTTTGCTTTTGAAACTTGACTTTGTCATCTTTCCTAGCTGACATTGTTTACACATGATATTATCAGGCTTCTTCAATTTTGGTAGCCCTCTGACTTTCTTCATTTTACTGATTTTGACTAGATTTTCAAAGTTGACATGACATAATCTTCTATGCCATAACCATTCATCATCAAATTTTGCAAATAGACAAGAAGCATCATCCATATCAAGATAAAACAAATTACTCTTTGTTTGATGTCCTTTTCCTATTAGTTTACCATCATTGTCATAGATTTTTGTAGCTTTGTTTTCAAATTCCACTTTGCAACCTATATTGCCTATTTGTGAGACACTTAGTAAATTGTAGTTTAATCCTTCAACATAGTATGCATTGTCACATAAAATTTGGTCTGTGAGCTTAATGGAACCTTTTCCTCTGATTTGACATGGAGCATCATTACCAAATCTAACACTATTTCCATCATACTAAGTAAAGTTAACAAACTTACTTTTGTCTCCTGTCATGTGATGTGAGAATCCACTGTCTATGATCTATCTGTCATTCTTGTCTATACATGTCACCAGTGTTGTGGCTTCTTCTTCATCAGATTGGTCCTTCATGGCTACATAAACAACTTCATCATCATTGTCATCAGAGTTTTCTTCAACAGTATAACACTTCTTACGTTTTTCTTTGTAGTCCCTCTTGTCATCTTTTCTTCTGTTCTTCTATTTGTTTCCTTGGAATATTTTTTTTGTGGACACCTTGCAGCAATATGACCTACTTCATTGCAATTGAAACAAATGATAGGCATCTTACCTTTGAATTTTCCTTTTCCCCTGTGAAATCTTCTAGCGAGAAATGCTTCCAATTGTTCCACATCTTCCTCATCAGTGCTACTGTCACTAGATACATACTTCATTTTTCTTCCTTTCCTTGATTTCACCTGTTCAACATCTTTTAGTGATAACTTGGTTTTAAAAGTAGATTCAACATTTTCAGGTTTTTAGTTGTCAAAGTTAGATAACTCAAATGCAGTGAGTCTACCTATTATACCTTCAAAGCTTAGGTTATTTCCTAGTATACATCTTAGCTCTTGTATTGCTGATACTCTAATAGCATAGATAGGAAGCACAGTTCTTAAGAACTTACTATTAATAGTATCTTCATCCAGTTGACCATTCAAGCATCTTATTGCACTTACCACTTCCTTTATTCTTGCACCATACTAAGCAGCATTCTCATTTTCTTCCATTTTCATGTCATCAAATTTTCCTTTGGGACTTTCTCTTTTTGCTCTTTGTACATTCTAATCTCCTCCATAGATGTCTGATAGAGCTTTCCACATTTTGAATGCAATTTCACATCCTTTGATATCATCAAATTCAGCATAGCTGAGTGTAGAGGCAATTTCCAGCATTGTCTGGTTGTGTTCTTGTTTGTTTTTCATGTCTTCGGCAGTAGGAGAACTTGTTGGATCTACATGTTTAGTGACAATTGAATTTTGGGCATAATCTCCTATGGATCCAAGATGTAGCTTCATCAAACTTTTCCATGCGACAAAGTTGTCTTTGTTGAGCTTGGAAACTTCTCTCTTCGGCATTTTGATCTTTTCTACTAGTAGTCCCTTTAAACTAAATCAACAATAAAGCTCTGATACCAATTGTTAGAATTCTTTAGAATAACTGAGGGAGAGCGGGGGGGGGGGGTGAATCAGTTATTCAAGGTCCAAATGCCCTATTAATACCCTTTTCATATGTTCAAACTTAAATCAGTCATATAAGAAAATTACTGTAAATCAACATGCAATGATAAAACATTCAAGATCAACACATGACACAATGATTTACGTGGAAACCCAATTTGGGAAAAACCACCAGTAACATGCTACTTGATTCTCAGTCTTCTGAAGTGATGCCCTGTTAAAAGCCTACCCTGTTAAAGGCTTACAACACACTATTAAATGTGACCTTGTTAGAGGATTTCACCAAACTATTAGGAATGGGCCTGGTTAAAGGTCTTAAGAACATCCACTTGGAATGTCACCCTGTTAAAGGATTTATCTAATGGCTATTAAACCAACCTAAGTCCATAGGATTTATCATACTATTACAATTTCTAGAAAGTAATGATAATGGTCTTTTGATCTGACATAACTTACAACATACTTTGCAAATTTCAGATCACTCTTTTAGTTCAATCCTTATGCTTAGCTTCAATCACTTCAGCTCTGACTGCTTGTCTCCCTCTCAAGCTTCATCTCCTTGAGTCTTCCTACTCATTTTTCCAATGCAATCATCCTTGATGTCATTTATTAAACAAAGTTCCTGTGCTTTCTTCTCCTTAGCACATTCTTTAGCATTTCATGCTTTTATGCTTGACTACGGCTCTCTCTCACACTATCCCCTCTATTCCACAATTCTTCTCTCTTTTTTTCATTAACTTATGTCTTCTTATATACAAGTTTGATTTTCCTTTGCCGCTCAATTCTCCCTCTCTAATTTTAGGGTTCCAAAATGGATTAGGTAGGATACAATGTATCTACCCCATATCTTGTTTTCTTCTTGAAACTTCGCCAGTTTTATCTTAAAAATGTTCTACATGGTGTTCTGTGCCACCAACTCATCATTCTTATCTTCCTTTTAATTCACAAATTTCTAGATAACAATTTTGTTGGCTTAGATTTGGCGAATCTTTGATTTCCTAAATAATGCAGCAACTCAGCATTATTGAGTTACTGGTGCTTGGCACCTCTGTGTTACTTGGCACTTATACCAGCTCGGCACTTGGTTTTGCTCAGCACTTGAACTTTCTCAGCACTTGAACTTGGTCGGCACTTGAATTTGCTTGGCACTTGAACTTTCTTGGCACTTGAACTTTCTCGGCACTTGAACTTGCTCAGCACTTGAACTTGCTCGGCACTTGAACTTTCTCGGCTCTTACTTGCTTGCTCGGCACCTTCTCTCTAATAAACTTAGTTTGAGCTTTACAAAAACTTTAGATCTTTGATATGTTTCAATGTGCTCATTCTTTGTATCTTTTAGTATGTCATCCAATACACTATTTCATTAATGGCTTGACTGATCCTTGTACTTCATTACAACATCATAACTTCAACCTTTCTCTAGGTGTTCTAGTTACATCTTATTGATTGCCTCCACCTTGACAATCAACTAATTGATAGTATTTGGATCACTAAAGCAATTGTCATCCTTACAAGTAGCAAGTTTGACATCAATGATAAAACAATGATTGAGGACATTCTTTGCCAGTTTCATATATTATTCCAATAATTGTTATTATGATCATTTCAGTTATTTCCAACAATTTTTGTTTAAGCTTCTTAACAATTTTGTTCTTCTTCCGTATTACAGAGGTTGTCTTCAAGTCCATAGTTATCTTTGACTTGAATACATCATAATTACCAAAGGTTGTATCCTTCTTATCTACTTCTTTTGCCAACAAATCAATAATTGTTGTAGACACCTCATTTGCATTTATCTCATAGCCTAGAGGCTTTAGAAATCTCATCCTTGGAACTATAGCCTAAACATATGTAAAGTCAATATCAACTAGAAAGAGAATATCATTTAAATGTTTCTCAACTAGTGACACTAGTATCCTCATTCTTTATTTCATTGACTTATTAAAGTCTTCAAAGTAGCTAGTCATTATAGACCCAAAAGTTTATCCAAGTTTCTTAATGTATTCACCTATTTTCACTACAAGACTTTACATCATAATTACCAAAGGTTGTAGCCTTCTTACCTACTTCTTTTGCCAACAAAGAAATAATTTTTGTAGACACCTCATTTTCCTTTATCTCATAGCCTAGAGGCTTTAGCCATCTCATCCTTGGAACTATAGCCTAAACATATGTAAACTCAGTATCAACTCAAAAGAAAATATCATTTAAATGTTTCTCAACTAGTGACACTAGTATCCTCATTCTTTGTTTCATTGACTTGTTAAAGTCTTCAAAGTAGCTAGTCATTATAAACCCAAAAGATTCATACCTAAAGATAAGCCACCTAAGTCTTCTTATGGAGGATGAAGCCCTAAAATATTTATGGATGGGTGAGTAATTGAGTTGGAGGAGTGAACAAGATAGTTTGCAAAGCATTCAAGGTGACTTAGAAGTAATAGTGAATTGCAAAATCAGTTAAAGAACATAGTTTAGAGAAAAGGATACAACATTGAGACATTTTATCGTGAAGAATTAGTTAGACATTGTGTAGAGGTGATTTTTCATCAGGCAGGCAAGTGTCAATCACAAGATCTATGCATAAACATTTTAACAGATGATTTTTGTTAAATCTCTTAATAGAGTAGTCCTAATAGGCTATATGAAATATTTTAATAGGGTGTTTACTTAGTTGTAAGTTGAATTCCTCTAATAAGGCACACTTCTAATAGGGCGTTGAAATACTCTAACAAGGTGAGACCTAACAATCTTTGTAAGCCTTTAATAGGGTAGACCATGATTCATGGTCAGACCATTATAAAATTCATTAGATACACTTTATTGCTATAATAGTGAAGATTTTTGGTTGTCATCCCCACCCTAGTTTTACCTTCTCACTTGGAGGGTTTCTAGGTAATCATATCTAGTGTTATGTGTGTTGGCATTAAGTTATGTTTATCATTAGTGGCAACACTTATTCATAATTCTGCATGGTTACCAAGTTCATCATTCAGTCTCCAGTTCATACTAAGCATTCAATGGTTGCCAAGTAAGTTCAATAGTTCAATAATTCACACTAAGCATCCCAAAGGCTACCGAGTGAAAACAATCAGTGTGCAATCCAACAGTTATCATGAGTAGTTTTTACTGAGTGCATGCAAGGTAAACATAATGTTCAATTGTTACCAAGTTACACTATATCTACCCAGTCTCCAATGTTCACTGAGTTCAAAGCTACGTTGAGTGACTAGTATAGACCGAGCCTCTACTTCTACCAAATGCATGATGATATCAAGTAATGTAGTGGACCTCGAGTATCATAAGGTCACCAAGTTAGCTATTTTGAACCTGAGTTTCTACATTTGGGCCAACTTAGTAATATTTGTGTTGAATTGTGTTTTGGTTGACCTTGTTAATATGAGAATTGGAATGGTACATATGTAATGTATTATATCATACCCAATGGATGTACATGATGAAAAGTAATGTTTTAAGAAGACTAAATACAAATCAGTAGCAGAGTAGAGTATTCAACAAAGTCTATAAGGAATAGTCAAGTCAAATCCATCACAAAGAGATAATTAGCATTTCAAGGATCTAATCAAAAAATTAGTTGTAAGTCAGATCTACTATTTCATCCTAATAGGTGAATTAGATTTAAATCCTTTAACAGGGTAGTCTTAATAGTCTTTTCTTTAAATATATTAATAGAGTTCATACTTCATTGTATGTTTGTAAAATCTCTAACAATATGGACCTATTAGTCCTAATTGCTCATAGTAGGGTAGATCATCTACAGTGATCATTATAAGTCTTAACAAGACTACTTTATACTGTAGTATTGAAGTTTTTTGGGTATCATCCTCACCCCAATTTTACTTTCTATTCAGAAGGTTTTTGGGTCACCAAATATTGTGTTCATGTGCTATGAATGTTTATCTTTAAGTTTCTCATGCATGCAATAGTTTAGATCAATTAATGGTGAATGGATTATGTTGATTAAGTGCTAAATTTGTTAATAGTTTTTGAGGTTACTGATTCACCCCTCCCCTCTTAGTAACCTAGCTAGTCTTGATTATGTCCAACAATTGGTATAAAAACTTTTTAGTTCTTAGGATAAATTTTGACAGCTTGAGAAAAGATCAAGGATGATGAAGATATTCAAACTTGACAATGCTATTGACAATGAGAAGCTATATCTGGAAATGGCCATAGCTCAACTCAATGAAGCTAAAGAGTATCTTTTCCAATCCATAGAAATAGAGAAGGAACTTGCAAAAAATAAATGAATGACCACTAGTATGTTGAAGAAAAGATTGAAGATTTTTTCCCTTCAAGTAGTTCAAATGAAGCAAATGAGGCAATCACAGAACTCCCAGAAAAGAATGGCTCCCTACAAGAAGAGGTAAGAAAATTGAAAAGGGAACAAGAAATTCAGTCAATAAGAATGTGTGAAATCTTGGAACAAACGAATAAGGAAAGTGAAGACATGGAGGCAAGGAACAATGAAACTCAAAATCAATTCTTTCAGCAAGAAAATCTCATCAATCAGCTCTCCAATGCAAATGAGGAAATCATGAGTCTCAGATCTAAAAATGAAAGGTTAAGAAATGACTTAAGCACCAAAAGACAAATCAATAAAAGATTTAAATTTGATCTAAATTATGAGAAGTAACTCAATGAAAGAATAATGAAATACCAAGTCGACATGGAACAAACTGAATCAACAAAGTGAGCAGAATCTTTATAAGCAAAAGGGCAAAGCAAGACTTTGATACAAAGAAGAAGGTGAAATCTCAAAACAAAGTGCTCAAAGGAATCAAAGACCTACTTGCAATAATTTTGGTAAGATAGGTCATACATCAAACAAATGTTGGAGCAATGAAAAGGAAAAATTCAATGGAAAATGCTACAATTGTAGTCAGCATGGTCATAAAGCTAATGAATGCAAGGAGAAACCAAAATTTGAAGGTAAATGTCACAAATGAAAGAAACACGGTCACTAGGCATTTGAATGCAAATCAAAACCATTCAATCTAGTTGAACAACTTGTAAATGCAATATTTGGTTGGGACTACAATACTTGGTGTAGATGTCATTACTATGGAGAATATGGACACATTGGCATACACTGTGCAAGGCATCACTTGAGAAAAAAGGATACAACAATAAGATGTTATACATGCATTGAAATTGGTCATATAGCTAATAATTGCATGAATATAGGTAGAGTTGAAGATGTAAAGAAAGCCAAAACTGATAAAATTAGGAAGCAGATGAGACAGTAGTGGATTCATAAATTTACCAAGCAAGCTAGTTCAAATGATGGTCATGTCACTCAAGAAGTGGGTGACTCCACCATTTCCACTTAGACTCTTAAAGGAAGAACTAGAATTGTATCTTCATGCCACATCTTAAGTAGTTTCAATGAATGAAAGAAAAAGATCCAAATCTGTATTATAGATACAGAGGGATCACAAAAGGTTTAACATCAATTTTCACTGAATGACGCTAGATTATACAAAGCAAGGTCGAGAGTAAAAAGTTTTGTTTGGTCATTGAGTTACAAGGTTCTACCAAGTTATCTGAATAGATAGTGGATGACAGCCTATCAAGCACTATGCCATTATGGCTCTCTTTGTATCAAGCATTAATGGAAGGTTTTCATCAAAAGGAAAGAATTTTGTCTTCATTTTCACCATAACTTTAGTCTATCTAGAGTAGAGTGATTTACAAAGCATCCAAGAAATCTTGAGCATAGTTTGCAGCAAAAATTTTCAAGGAGATTTTATCAGTCTACTAAGAAATGATGGCATCCACTAGTAGTAGTAGGAAGGCAAAGAAAGTTTCAGAGATGTTAGTGTGTGGTGTCAAATGGAAGGCTCCAAACTTCAAGCTAGTGCCAGAAATTGTGGAATCACTCAACCCTAATGGAGCTTAGTCTCAAATTCTACCAAAGGTACTTCTTATAAATAATATTTGTACTCATTTTAAATGTGTTGTTCAAGAAATTGGAACCCTAGAAATAGACATAACCCTAGCTAGATTGTGTGTGGATGGAACCCTAAAACTCAAGCATAAACACTTAGAGGAGAAAGGCTTGACACACATTCTGCACTTGCCAAGGAATTTTCAAATTAAATGGATTAGGTACATTTTGAGCCAAGTGCACAATGGTTAGCTATGGTTAGAACAACCCATCTTGCTAATGAAGAAGATGATTCATAGAATCATGGGTCTCCATATGCTCAATAAGGTTAGGGTTACTAAAACCCTAGGTTAGGATGAGCTAAAGAAGAAAACCCTAGCTAAATGGGATGGTCATAAGCCATATAGCTCTAGTAGATTGAATAGTGTGTCATGTGAGGCCATAGAATTAGCATACAAAGTTGTGAAGAAGAATTTGGAGTATGATTTGGGTGATTTGATGTTGAAATAGCTTAACAAAAATATGGAAAGCATAAGGAATTTGAAGAATAACCTATGTAAATTTGGTTCTTTGTTAACTTGTTTTTTCTTTTATGTACAAAAGTTTTTCCCATCAAAAGGATTAGTGGTATGGAGAAAGGATACTCTAGTTTTGTACCAAATCAATGAGTTTATTGCAAAAATGGGTAAATTTTTTTATAGTATTATGGATAACTATTTTGAAGTTTATAAGGAGAAAATGAATAACAGGTTCTGGATTCCACCTAAACTAGTTGAAGACTACAAGGATGATGTTTGTTTCATTGTTGATTGTGACAAAGTGTATATTTAGGTAGTTAGGCCTAGAATTGTATGGTGAAACCTCTTCCGTATGAGGTTAATATTGATGAAACAAAAGAGATAATTGAAACCCTAGTGAATGAACCTATAGATCAAAATTTATCCATATTTGGAACATATGATGATGTAAAGGCAAGAATAGAGCTTGAGATCAAGCTACCTCAGGTGGTAAGCAAAGGTAAGAGGAATATAGTGAAGTTGAAAACTGAAAGTGCTCCTCTTATGCTTACCAAGGGCAAAGGAGAAGATGAAGAAGAGTCTGAGGATGAGGAGAAGGAATTAGAAAAGAAGGAAGATCCTATAAGGAAGAAAGACAAGGTAATTATAACCAAGCCACCCAAGGCCTCCATAGCTATGTTCAAAAGAAGATCCAAGAAGAAAGGTGGCATTCAAATTGTATTTAGTAAGCCCCCACTCACCTTCCAAGAAAGACTAAAGCAATTATAAGAAGGTGTAGGTATTACAAACTTCAAGGCATTATAATTTGAAACTAGGATAGATGTAGAGAAGATGCAGATTGAGAAGCTAGTGCTGTCAAAGATGGGAAAATAGAAATATTGTCCAGATCAAATTGCCCCTTAGATTTCTAATGAGTTATTGGCAAAGTTAAAACCTAGATGGAAATTAGCTATGTAGACAGAAAAATATATATATGAGCAATCATTGAGACAATTGCTACCGAGTCTTACTAATGTAGAGCTTAAGGTAGCAATGAAGGATAATGAAGGTAAAATGATGACAAAATTTCATACCTATATGATTTTGATCAAAGATATTGAGCATGTAGTTAGAGATGCTACAAATATGTGGAAAATTTTTTATCATCTACACAAACCAAGTGAGGATCTAGTGGAGATCAAATATGATGATGATGATAGTGACAATGAAGAAGATAATACACCTTGTGTCACTATTGATGCTATAGACTATCAGGAAGTGATGAAGGATGGTGAAGAAGAGAAGCAGGAAGAATCTAAAGATGAAGATAAGGAAGGAGAAGAAGAAGAAAATGATCTAGTAAGGATAGTTGCACAAGTCACAGCCTCCCTTTCTCACTCTCCACCAAAGACTGTAATGCCCCGCCCGAAGATCCTTGGAAACAAGGATTCAAATCAAGCCAAGATTTTTTTTCTTTTTTTTACAAGTATGAATACACAAGACAACATCATATAGGGATCACAAAGATCGCAATGGAAGACTTCAACACAATCTCGACAACCAACGAATCTCCAAAAGCCACTACCAAATTGACACACAAAACCAAAGCCAACAACGACAACCCACATGATGAGGGCACAAAAAACAACCACTCATCAACAAAACACCAAGCTAGGGTAATATGCAAAATCCTAAAATTTGGCTAAGCCTGAAATCCTGAAGCCCTGAAAATTGGCTAAGTTTGGATTTTTAAAGCCCTAAAATTTCCTAGGATCCATAACTTATCTCTGAGAGGTCTGAAACCTATCTCAAACAATTTGTCGCATATATTAAAATATATCTTAAGTATAAGTTAAACGATATATTTTAAACCCCAAGAGGCTAAACCAAAAACACAAAAACTCGATTTCAAGAGAAACCGACAGAATTCAAAATGCAACAGCATAGGGTCGAAGAATGCCCAAAAGGGTATCTAAAACCACTCTCAAAAAGATCGGATCATGAAGAAAAGTGCCTACTGATGGCATGCACAGGTTTTTCACAAAAACCGTGCGACACTTTTTACTAAGGGAGGGCGATACTTCTCCTTAAGGCGTGCGACACTCTTCCAGTGCCGTACAACATTTCTCAAGAAGGCATGTGACACTTTTCAGCATTGTACAACATTTCTCAAGAAGACGTGTGACACTCTTCCAGTGTCGTACGAAATTTCTCAAGAAGCCGTGCGATACTTTATAGTGTCGTACGACATAGTTTGCATGGGTGTGTGATACTTTTTAAAGTGTTGCACCATGCTGAACAAATGTCGCCCATAGAAACATGAAAACACTCCCAAAAGAAAAAAGGACCAAAATTAGAGCAAAGAACCTCCACACTAGGGAATACCAGATCCATAAAGGCTCGAGGAATGAACACTCGAGTGCAAGAACAACATAGAATGAAGAACATCAAACCATCTAAACTACAGTAGCAAAGAACACACTAAATATAAACATCGCAGAGAACAAAAGTAACATCGCAATGAATAGAAATACATCTCAGGAACAAAACAACCAAACTAAGTACGTGGTTCCTCCCAACTGTCAATAGCATCATAAGACCATCGTGGGTCCTAGCCATCCCCTGCACGTAACATCCCAATCTACCGACTAGATCGTCAGTACTTTCATAATAGGGATGTCACTACTAAAACACATGTAACAATATAAGCATAAGGAAATCTAACATGCTAGTAGAAAAGCATAAGATAATGCTACAGTAGATAACATCACCTATCACATGCTAAATAGCAATAAGCAATAGATATGCTAATACAACAATTCACTGCATCTAATCATATGCTAAACATCATAATACGGAAATGCATCAAATAAAATAACATCATCTAAACATGATATACAAGCATCCCAAGGAAAGCATAAATCACAAGAAAACATACTCCGAAACCCGAAGTACCAAGTGAAGACATTCAGCAACAATCGCACTAGGGAAAAAGATCGTCTCTGTACACCGATCCCTAGCAGTGGTGAAGGTAGCTACGCCTCCCAACCACATGGCACCCGTAGGTCCACACCCGCCATGCTAATGGAGATAATGATCCAACCACAAACACACAAAAACACAACATCCATGGCTAACACTCACGCTAGATAGTATGATGGCTGCAACCAAGAACCTAAGACAATGCAAGGAGTATAGGTCCTGGTCAAACACTCAATAGGCTACTATGTAGGGACTAACATCATGGAGAGTTGCTTGGCATCAAAAAGCCTAAGCTAGGACTTGCGCAGATTCAACATCCCTCAATGGAAAGGCTCTTGCGCCCCAAAAATTTTATTATCTTAAGTTTTATTACCAGTCACACATTTTATTTAATTATCACTTAATTAAAGCTTCCTTCGCCAACCCTCTGGGCACAATGATCACCAGGCTGCAAGGTAGAAGCCCCATCCATATGCTACCCTACCCTACCCATGCTCATCCTACGAAAAGTGCCCGTGGGCATGCATACTCCCATCCCAACCCCAATGATCATAACTTCTTGAAAATCCACAAAAAATCAGGCCTTGCAAGTCACCCAACAAATGTATGCGTACATACTCGTGCATGGCACACCACCATCATGAAGATCATAACACAAGGACAGGAATGAGAACACAATGCAAAACAAACACCCAATCGAAAGCAACTCAAGAGGATGGATTCTACATGAATCCCAAAGCCAATAAAATCATACATCATGAAATCACTCAATCGGCCTCAATCTGAGAGTATGGATTCTACATGAATCCCAATGATGTAACAAGACCAAAAGTCATGAACTTACACAACCGGCCTCAATCCAAGAGTATGGATTCCACACGAATCCCAATGTCCATGAAACAAGGCAAAGGTCCAACAAAAATCATAACAAGTGTAAAATCACTCAACCGAACAACGTCGGGAGTACAGATGCAACATGCATCCCAATGCAACATAAAAGTGCAAAAGCAATTTGACTGATATCCAAATGGATCATCAAGGTCCACGACCCACATTGTGCCAAGAAAACCTGAGAAAATAGGGTGGCATGCAAAATGAGGTAAAAATACCAAAAATTTAGAAAAATTCAAAATTAAAACCCATTTGGCCTTTGGGTTCAAAAACCCCAAAAATCCAAAAATAAATGGAATCGAACACCATATGCAAAAATGGCCAGCATAACGGCATAAAATTCCAAACCCTCATCCCAAAAAATAGAGAAATGTTCATACCTGCCCAACCGGGTAAAACTAATATACAGAAACGGAGGGGAACACTAGTTCTCAGCCTCCAAACAAATGACTACCAAAAATAGAAGCAGAAATGGAGCAGAAACAATAAAACAGGAAAGCCCTACCTCACAGCCAAAAGGGCAAAATAGGAATCTGAACCATAAAATAAATATCTCGCAGAAGTAGCTAAAAATTGTGGCAATCCAAGGTTTCCCCGAGATGGATCCAACAAGCCCAACCTCAAGACGATCCCACGCCTGTAGCTTCCACAACGAACAAAATAGTAAATCCTCATGAAGAGGATTTTGGGTTTTACTCTCCAACTTTCCAATTCAAAAGTGAGAAGTGAGGAATTAAATTCCTCTTTGGATACTTATTCACTTTTTGGGTGAATAATCGATTAGGGCATTTAACCAGCCAATCTAGTTAAACCTCGAATTGACCCAAATGAAAACAGGCTATTCCTATAAATAGGAATTCATCTATGGCAAAGCTGCCAGAAATTAAAATAAATCAATTAAAAAGCCCGAAAATCCAAAAAACACAAAAATAACCTTAAACAACTTTTGCGACAATGCAAACCTCTAAATGCACAAACAGGCTTACTGGTCTAATCACATAATGCAATGAGTTCAAATTTAATAATCACCAAAAGTTTTAAATTAAATATTTTAATAAAGGATATGTCGACCATACAAGGATGACATTGGTAAAATATGAAAGGTTGAATCACTAACTCCATGTGCCACTGCCAGGGATATAAATCATGCACACTAAACAACACGATCAAGTGCAATTGCATATAATAACATAGCTGAAGCAATAAATGCATTAAATCACCTAATTTAGCCATTTAATTAATTATATTAAAATAATCTATTTACATCACTCACGTTCGCATAAAGCATAACAACGTAGCACTGAAGTAAATAACCATAGCATTAAATTCATCACATAACATAATCAGAGGTATGTCCAAATACCAGATAACTAGATATCAACATAAAACACACTGTCATCTCAAAATGGCATCATCATGCAATATGATTAACTGAACAGCATAGTAGTCTAAAATCCATGATACTAAAATCAAAGTGTAGCATCTGACCCTCGGGTCCTCTCAAATGTAAACATAACATGAGGAAAAAATATCTCTCTAATCAAAAATATAACAAGGTAAATGCCTACAACACATAACCAAAGAATCCAACAAGAATAATCCATTTCTAATCATTAATTCATTTAATAAGGCACTTAAAACACATAAGCGAACACAATCATAAACATGACTAACCACTGCTACAAGAACCTAGTCCAGTGTAGCATGGTAAAAAGTACATAGTGCAATCTTTACACACATCTCAAGGTAATCACAAAACAACCTCAAAATACCACATTGATCTTGGTAACCACTGGCACAAACCTCAATGGACCAAAAATCACATCATAATCTCAAATATTAGACAAAAGCATAATCAAAGCAATTGATACAAAAACATAAATCCAAACACCACAATGGTGTAGACCACTCAGGGTCACAATCATGATCCATCACAAAAAAATATCAGCAAGGGTGCATCCATCAGGATGACTTACAAAAGTCAAATGGGAGAGGCACTACAAAGACTACTACATCATCTAGCATGTAGACAACTTCAACAAATGTGATTGCAAAAACAACATACACATCATCTGTTCAATCACTATTTGCTACCTCTTAGCTCTAAGTATCAATAATGGAAGTGTCTACCACTTCATCCACCAATCTACAACCCTCCTCTTCTTTAGCTCCTGAGTCAGAGACATTAGCATTGAGTATATCATCAAGTTCTACAATTTTATCTACTTCAATTTTGAATGCTCTTGTAAGTACTTCATTTGTAAATATTTCTATTAGTACTCCTATATGTACTCCAATCAGTGTTCCACCTATTATTTCTTTAATTTTGGATAGCACTTCAATTTTGGATTCTATTAGCACTCCTATCAATTCTCCTCTAGTAGGCCTTATTCAAGTTTTCACAACAAGCCCTACTATTTCTATAGTTGTTTCTATTTCTAAGTCTAAGGTAGTAATGTCAGAAGTAGAAACAAGGACACCCCTAAAACTTCTACTTATTGGAAAAGAAATTGATGAAGATATAGACTTGGACAAAGAGATTATAATTCCTAAGTTGGATCTTGGCAATGCCACTATGGAACAAATGAGATTGGTTAGCCAACTTTTGGAATAAAAAGATAGGGAGAAGCAACTTAGAGGGGAAAGGGATAGAGAATTCAGGATAATTGAGAGTGCAAAGAATATTTTGATAGAAACCATAGTAGTAGACGTTGGTTCGTCTCAACATATTTTATTATAGTTGGAGGAAGTAGTGAATAAATTCAATGAGGACTCTATAGGTAAAGAAAAGTTGATTGAAAAGGCAGAGAAAATGTTTCACAATAAGGTGCTTGAGCACATTGCTATTAATTAGGTAGAGATTTCTTCAATTATGGGTAATCTTGAACATTCTTTTACAAATGTAACAAATTTTTTTTTCCAAAATTTGTGATGTTACCAAGTACACTAAAGAAATAAAGGAAAAACTGAATAAAATTGATGAGGATCTAAAGACCAGCACCCAAAAGTTGCAACTTGACCCCAATTCAAGCTCTGCACATCACATTAAGGTCAGATTTTTGTTAGAAATGCAGGCTGAATTGTTGAGAGAGGAAGCAAGGATCAGGTCTACATTATTAAACATCCAAAGCATGATCCTGCCAATCATGGACATAATGTAGAAACATATTGCTTACTCCAAAACATTGATCCATGATAACAATTTTTCTATTGTAGACCATATGATTGAACTCTCCATAGAAATTCAAGTGGCACTTCGCACCTACAAAATTTTTCAAGAGAACTAGGATAAGACATTAGCTCTTATTCTCAAGGTACACTCTAAGTTTCTCTCACATTTTAGTGTCTCTATATAAGTATGGTGTGTATAACTATTTGGCATTATTGTCAAAAAGGGGGAGAGAAAGAGATATTTGTGGAGAAACATATGTATAGTATAGAATTAAGAAAAGAGACTTGTATATATAGTATGGTACTATGCCTTATATAATATGCACATTGTATGGGGGAGATATGTGCAATTGCATATACAACATAATTACAAAGAAAAATTTTGAAGAATAAAAAATCAGCATGTCACTATACATATATTTTTGGCTAATAAGTGTTTTTGTCACTAATGCCAAAGGGGGAGATTGTTGGAATTAAGTTATGTTTGTCATTAGTGACAACACTTATTCATAATTCTACATGGTTACCAAGTTCACCATTTAGTCTCTAGTTCATACTGAGCATTTAATGGTTGCCAAGTAAGTTCAGTAGTTCACACCAAGAATTCCAAAGTCTATCGAGTGAAAACACTTAGTGTGCATTCCAATAGTTATCAATGAGCAGTATTTACCAAGTGCATGCAAGGTAAAAATAGTGTTTAGTTCTCAATGAGTTACACTATATCTACTAAGTCTCCAATGTTCACCAAGTTTGAAGCTACGTTGAGTGACTAGTATGGACCAAGCCTCTACTTCTAATGAATGTATGACGATGATGAGTAATGTAGTGGATGCCAAGTATTAGAAGGTCACCAAGTCAACTATTCTGAACCTAAGTTTCTACATTTGGGCTGACTCAATAATATTTGTGTTAACTTGTGTTTTGGCCAACCTTGTTAATATGAGAATTGGAATGGTACATATGTAATGTATTATATCATACCCAATGGATGTACATGATGACATGTAATGTTTTGAGAAGAGTGAATGTGAATCAATAGCAGAGTAGAGTATTCAACAAGGTCTATAAGGAATAGTCAAGTCAAATATATCACAAGAAGGTGATCAAAATTTCAAGTATCTAATTAGAAAATTAGTTGTAAGTCAGATCTACTATTTCATCCTAATAGGTGAATTAGATTTAAATCCTTTAATAGGGTAGACTTAAAATTCTTTTCTTTAAATCTCTTAATATAGTGCATACTTCATTGTATGTTTGTAAAACCTCTAACAAGGTGGACCTAGTAGTCCTAATTGCTCCTAATAGGTTATATCATTTGAAGTGATTACTGTAAGCCTTAATAGGCCTACTTTATACTACAGTATTGAAGTTTTGTGGGTATCATCCCCACCCCAGTTTTGATTTCTATTCGAAAGGTTTTTGGGTCACAAAATATTATGTTCATGTGCTATGAATATTTATCTTTCAATTTCTCATGCATGCAATAGTCTATTAGTGGTGAATGTATTATGTTGATTAAGTGCTAAATTTTTAAAAAGTTTTTGAGGTTACTGATTCACCCCTCCCCTCTTAGTAACCTAGCTAGTCTTGATTATTTCCAACAATGTGTGTGATTGATTACATGTTTACATGATTTAGATGCATATGATTTACATGTTGTTTTAGTTTACATATTGAATGCATATGATGAATGAATTGGTGAAATTTTTATGTGTCCAAGTTTAAACTATTGATTCACCCCAGCTCTTAGAAGTTTACTCTTTCCACTTGTAATTCCAACAATTAGTATAAGAGACTTGTTCTCTAAAAGAGAAGCTTTGTAGCTTTGAGGAAAGATATTGAGATGGAAGTCTACAAGTTGGGAAAGGGTATTGAAAACAAGGAGATTGAAATACATCTCATACTACATCAACTGAATGAGGCAAAGGAGGAATTAAAGAAATCCTTGAAGAGAAGGAAATAAATTGCTATTGTAGAGAATGACACACAATAAAATAGATAGACACTACTAAGCTATTTGTAGATGAAGACACAAATGAATTTGATGCAGCAATTGCAAATATAATAGAAAATAATAGAATGTAAGCTGAGGAAATTAAAAATCTCAAGTTAGATCAAGAATCACAAGCCATAATAGTATGTGAAGTGGTTGAATAGAAAAAGAAAGCCATGGAAGACAAAGCCATGATTGAAGAAGACAAAATATTTTTGGTTAATAGACTAGAAGAGAAGTCAATAGAACTGACCAAGATTTCCAACATGTAATTGGATACTCTAAGTCAAATGATGAATGCCAACTATGAAGTGAATGTCAAGGACATTGGGATAACTACATTGAAGTTGCAGAATGAAAAATTGCAGAGTGACCTAAATAGAGAAAAGGAATTTGCTAAAAGTTTCAACAAGCCAAACGAATCCATCAAATAATTTGAGAAATTATTGAGATCCCATAGATCCAACAAATATACATCAAGATTGGGTTACACAAGCACTAAAGAAGGAGAATCATCTAAAGTTGCTCAAGAAAGGAACATCAAAGGTAAGAACTCCAAACCTACTTGTCATAATTCTAGTAAGAAAGGACATACTACTAATATGTGTAGGAGCAAGAATACAAATTAGAATGTCAAGCCCACAAATATGACTCATTTTCATAAGTGTAACAAGCAAGGTCATTAGGCACATGAATGTAGAACCAGGACCATTCATAAAAAAAGATTTGAAGGATATTACTACAATTGTAGAAGTATGGAAATAGAGCTTTTGAATGTAGATCCAAATCCATGTGGCCATCAAACAAACCAACAAAACTAAGAAACAATGGGAAATTTTATAATTGGAAATATAATATAATATATAGCTATCATTATTGTCAAGAATATGGACATGTTCTTGAGAACTATATTAGGACACACTTAAGCGGTAACTACAAAAGATGGCTAAGTTAAACTACATGTTTTTAGCTATTTGGAGACTAGTCATATAAATAAGCATTATCCAACTAGGTCAAAGACACCAAGTTGTAAATTTGATAAAGGAAAAGGTAAGGCAGATGTTGAACACATCAGAGATGAGATGAACAAGACATGGAAAAAGAAAGATGATTGTAGCACATCAAATGGAGAAGGGATCACCTCACCCAATAGGTTAGATGATCACACCTCATCAAACTAGGAAATCAAGAGGTATGTGGGATTGATATTCAAGTGCTATATCATACATCAGTTCCAAAGGATATAGTACTACAAATATTACATTAGCATGAATAAAGATGCAATATGTTGTTGAAAATTCAAGTTAAATCTTTAAGTTTTTTATGTTGTTGCCGAGAATGAAATGTTTCCTATATGTGCTGAGTGGAATGTTAGTTGATATCAAGCTACCAAACTATCTAGTTGATGCTAAGCATACAATTATGTAAGCACTCAGCATTCAATGCAAGGTTTTTGAAGGGTATATAATTGATTTTTTCTCATTATTCATTATTTCAAATTTGAGCAAGAAAAACTAGAGTAGAAGGTGATTCAAGAACCTATTCAAAGCATTTGTAGAGATTTTAGTAGTGATCTCACACTAGTTTATCAGATTTCACAAGGTATTTATCATAATCTGAGCTATACAGTTTACTTTTGCATAAACACTAGTTTGACAAAATGTCATCTAGTTCAAAAAATGTTGAAGGGAAGGAGGTTTTAAATGGTCAACTTTTTAGTAAGGAAGTTAGTCAACCCATATTTAAAACCATTCCTAACATTGCCTATAAACAAGATCCTTCTGGCACATTATCAATGATCATGCCAAACATAATCATGGTGCAAGGTGTGAGGAAGTGTTACAATTGCAAGATAGGAAGTATAGGAGACATGAAGATAAGAGATGCATATAATAGATTGTGTGAGAATGGTGTTTTGAAGGAGGAATATAAAATCGTTGAGAAAAAGGGTTTAACATGAGCCCTATATTTTCTAAATGTGTTCAAAATTGGGTGGAAACAAATTATTCTAAGCAGAATTCATGATGGTTCCTTATGGCTAAAGGGTGGACCTATCAAGATCACCAAGAGAATAATTCATAGGGTTACTGGCTACCCAACCCTAGATTGACCAAAGATAATTAGAAGTGACTCCAAGGAAGTAATTGAGAAGAATATTGGAGAAAAATGGAATAAGAGAGGAATGACAATAGATACCATTGTTGATCCATTGTTGAGCTTTATTGTGAGAGTAATCTCACATAAATTCTATCAATCCCATAGATTGAATAGTGCACCCTATATAGTTGTGGATTTTGGCTACAAGATTGTAAAGAAAGATCATACATATGATCTAGCAGAACTACAATTACAATAATTGATGGAGAATCTTCAAGCTATCAAGAAAACCAAGAGTGCACAATGCAATTTTGGTTCAATACTAGTTTGCATATTCTTTTATATAGAATATATTTCCCTCTTTTAGTACTATAGGGTGGAAAAAAAATAGATCAATTGCAGTATAAATCAATGAAGGAAAGAATGAGGGTACCAGTTTCTTAGGTTGAACAATAGTATACTGACATATTTTTTCTTGTTGATGCTAATTACACTTTTGTTCAAGCTACCACACCAAGGGTAAGATGGTTAAGACCACCTGGGTATGAAATTAATGTTGATGAAGCCTTAGTAGCCATTACTGCACTACTAGTAGAGGAAATAGATAAAGGTGAAAAGATATTTGGCAACTATGAGATGCCAAAATCAAAGATTGCCATGTAGTTGAAAACTACATCAACCATTAAGAAGAAAGATAAGATAGTGAAGAAACTAAAAGCCAAATTTGGAGAATGTACATAAGAAGAATAAGAAGAAGAAGAGGAAGAGGATGAAGAGGAAGAAGAAACACAAACTCAAGCACCTCTTGCATTTACCCAAGGCATGGGAGAAGACAAGGAAGAGGAGGAAACTAAAGGTGGTGAGGGAGGAGAAGCTAAGGAAGTACCTACTCCTACTGAGCCAAAGAAGAGGAAGGCTAAGGTACAACTAGTGGCAAGGGCAAAGAAGATTATCAAGCCTAGCCTAGCCAAGCCCATTATTCCTACCACTAGAGCCAACATAGGTGCTACAACTCAAAAGGCCAAAGAAAAGACAAAGATAATAGAGCAAGGTGGTCAAGAGAAAAAAAGATAGAGAAGAAAATATGTGGCAAAACTAGATTCTAATAAAGAGAGGATAGAATCAGATGAAAATAACCAATAAAAAGTGGTAATTCACAATCGCCTATCTAATCTTGAAAACTTATGTTAAAATATAAAAAATAATGCAGAGTTATCTAGTTTGAAACATATTAATTTTGATAAACTTGGAAAAGAAGAGAAAAACCAAGTGGAAGAGGCATTATATGCCATGATGTCAAATTTTAAGAACACTCCACTAAAATTTTCCAACTCAATACGAAAAGGTTTATATGATATTGTTTAGAAAAAATGGCATTACTATCTGAATTGGGAAAAATAGATCAAGGAAATGACATTAGCTCAAGTGATGCCAAAGTTGACAAAGGAATAGATTGCTAAGGTTGTCAAGAGCTATTTAGTTAGGTTCACACATAAATATAGATCCTTTAGCATTCTTCAAAATAAAATTGAAGAAGTGTTCAAGAAATCAACTCAAATATGGAAACTTATCTATGGGTTGACCACTGTGAAACAAGGAGAAGATGACCCTTTAGAGGGTAAAGATGATGATAAGGAAGATGATAAGGAAGATAATATAGTTGGGGAAGAGAAAACAAAGAAATATGATGAGAAGGCAACAATTGAGCAGTAGCAAGATGAATAGTGTATAGGACACTCAAATGCTTAATGGTAGTCCTCCTCATGACACAAGTTTAACAACTAAGACTATAACTATAAAGGATGTTTTTTATGCTTTAGCTTAGAACATTAATCCACTTACTATAGAAGACCTAAGGAAGATTCTAGACAAATCTACACTCCAAGCTAAACTCTGTGAAAATCCAGTTTTGGTTAGTGTAGCAAAATTGCAAAAGGCAATAACTAAGGTCACAAGGGAAAAGGTGAATCCAAAAGAACCACCTTCTATCATCCCTTATATTACTAATGTACAACCTTTAGTTCAAAAAATAGTAGATACATCTATTGAGGTTGACACAAGTGTTAAAGTTGATACTATTGAGAAGAAGACAAAAGAAAAAGATATAACTATAGGTCAATAGTAGAAAATAGGATAGATAGATTCATCTATAACTAAAGCACAAGAACAAGGTGCTAGCCAAGTCATAGTGATAGACTAGGGTAAGCCTAAAGAGAGTGAGCAACCACCAAAGGTGAAGGAACAAGTGTCCATCAAAGCACTGGTATCCTTAACAACATTTGGCACTCCTTCTACACAAGCTCTTCAGAAGATGGGCATAGAAGCCATTCCATTACAAATTTTAGTGCCAAGCCCCAACTCATCAAAGGTTCATAAGGTAATTCACTATGGAGACATAAGCCTTGATGAAGAGATTGTCATTCCAAAATATGAATATGACACTATGATATTGGAGAAAATAGGCATATTACAACAAGCTTTAGAAAAGAAAAAGCATCCAAAAATGCTTAGGAGAGAGCACAAGTAGAAGTAAGAACTCCAAGATATAAAGGACATCTTTCTAGATGCATTTAGCCTGCCAACTCTTGAAGAGATCAAGCCACTAACATAACAACTAATAGATATAGCAAAAAAGGTTAGTAATGAAGACCTTGATACAATTGAAAGACTTTTAGAATGGTCTAAGGAGAAGTTTCAAGGAGAGGTGAATGAGAAAATATCTATTGAGATAGCACTAACTCAAGTTGCATTGGAAACTAAGGTTGAAGAGGTGAAGAAGGTACTTGAGAATATATTCTCATTGTACACAAAGCTATGTGATCCTACACTCTTTACTCAAGAGACCAAGAGTCATATTTTGAGTCTGGAGAGAAAGCTCAATATATCAGGTACTAAACCACCTTAGAACCTAGTTCAAAGTGAGAAGCATTTCAGAACATTGCTTCAAAGAAAAAATCAATTAGCTTTACTAATAGTAGATGAGGCTAGCATAAGAGCCAAATTGACATGTATACAGGCATCCCTTACCCCACACATGGAGATACTACACAAGGAGTTAGATTATATTGAGACTCTATTGAAGAAAGACCCCAATCTTTCTACTTTAAATGGTTGAGTGCACCTTGTTGCTAAGCTTGCAATCCAAATCATTGGATGTTGCATGTGACAACTAGGATGCATCCCTCAAAATCATAATGGATGTCCATAAATCCTTTTTTGATAAACACACTATATGTGTATAACCCATTTGACATAACTATCAAAAAGGGGGAGAATAAAGAAAGAGGGAGATATAAAAATAAAAGGGGGAGAATAAAGAAAGGGGGTGATAGAAATAGAGGAAGATAAAGAATGAAAGAGATACATCACTAAAGAAAGTAGCAAGTAAATAGATACATATATCAGCTAAGATAGAGCATATCAGATGAAAGAGTATTAGATACATCACATTGAAGTCAAAGGGAGCACAAATTTTGGATACAAAATAGACACATTAACTTAGGGGGAGTTATCAATTTTGAGTTATATAGGTTATTGCAAAATTTTGAAAATTTGAAGTTTTATATATAAGTTGAGTCATGCATATGTTGTGCTTGAGAAGACTAAGATTGATTATGTATATTCAAGTGTTTTTGACACTCATGTCAAAGGGGTAGATTGTTGATCTCAGATTGGTTTTGACAAGTGAGTGTCAACACACTTAAGCTATTTACTTTGTTCATGTCAAACTAGTAATACATGTCAAGAACAACATATAAATATTAGACCATGCTGAGTTCCAATGAGTTTCGAGTCACTCAAGTGCTGAGTAGATGGGCCATGCTAAGTGATTCAAGAGCTAAGTAAATAGTGCATGCCAAGTAATGCAAATGTCAAGTCACAATATACATAATAAAACATGTTGAGCATTAGTGACTTCATATGTTGAGTGACACAATTTTGGCATTTTTTTGTACTGGCATAAACAACTATGTAAACCATTTTTAGCTAACTTAAGGATATATTACAATATTTTGGAGATAAGGATGAATCTATATTTAGATTCCCTATGGAATTACATGCAACCAATCAGAAAATAGAAAGATTTAAGCAAAAAAATGGATGAATTTCAGCCATAGATTTATACCTAACCCTAATCCACCTAAATCTTCTTAAGGAGGATGAAGACCTAAAATATTTATACATGGGTGAGTAATCAAATTGGAGGAGTGAACAAGATAGTTTTCTAAGCATTCAAGGTGACCTAGAAGTAAGAGTGAATTGAAAAATTAGTTAGAGAAGAATAGAGGTAAGAGCAAAGGATATAACATTGACACATTTGATCATGAAGGATCAATTAGACATTGTGTAGAGATGATCTTTCATTAGGAAAGCAAGTGCCAATTGCAAGAACTATGCTAAGACATTTTAACAAGTGATTTTAGTTAAATCTCTTAACAAAATAGTCCTAACATGCTATATGAAATCCTTTAACAGAGTGCTTACTTAGTTGTATGTTAAAGTCCTCTAACAAGGCACACTTCTAAAAAGGTGTTGAAGTCCTCTCACAAACTAAGAACTAACAATATTTTTAAGTCTTTAACAAGGTAGACCTTTCAAAGGGTAGACAATGATTCATAGTCAAATCATTGTAACCTTCATTGGATACACTTTATTACTGTAGTAATGAAGATTTTTGGGTGTCATCCCCACCCTAGGTTTACCTTCTCACTTGGAGGGTTTCTGGGTAATCATATCTAGTGTTATGTGTGTGATTGATTACGTATTTACATCATTTAGATGCATATTCTTTACATGTTATTTCAATTTACATATTGAATGCATATGATGAATGAAAGGTTAAATTTTTATGGGTCCAAGTTTAAACTATTGATTCATGCCCCCCACTCAAAAGGTTACTCTTTCCACTTGTAATTCTAATAGTTCTCTAATATCCATGGCATCTATGCTACCCACTTTACATGTGTAAAAATAGCTTACATCTTGAATTATTAAAACTTGTGGTCGTATCATTGATAGCACACCAAATGGGTCTTCCTTATATGTAATTTCAAGAATTTCTCTAAAGTTTGGTTTTTTGATCTCATTACTGATTAATTAAATATTTAATACTTCCTTTTTCTCTTTAACCTTAGTAGTAGAAGAACTAGATGCCATATTGATCACCTAGGGCTTGCAAATATTCAAATAGTGTAGTTGGGCACATGATAAATACCTTCACAAATATAGTGAATGGTATCAAATATTGGTTGAATCTAGTCTACAAAAACTTGGAAATTTTTTTTCAATTCTCCTTAAGGTCTTCATGCTCTCTCCAAATTTGAATGATGTCAAATGAATCAAATATTGACTATATAGTCCTTAGAACTTTAGAATGAATGCTCAATACTTACACAACTATAAGCTTGACTAATAGAAAATCTAACTCACTCAACTTCTATGAAATTACTTCTACACTCAAGAACCACTACAAGCTTGGTGAAGACTATCACCTCTGATAGCTCTACATCAACCAGATTTCACTTGGTAGCTTAAGAAAAAAATTTCATGCTCAGTAGCACATGAAGACAAAAAAAAGTTAAAGATTTCTTCTAGATTCTAAACGACACTTTTCACGTTTCTTCATGCATATATAATATTTTCATAACTAAATCCTTGAAATAGATGCATGGTATAATATCAATCCCACACATACCTCTTGATTGCTTAAGTGGGGATTGTGTAATCACCTAACCTAGTGGGTGAAGTGGTCCTATTTGAACTTGATGTATTGTAATCTTCCTTCTTCCATGTTTTGTTCATCTACACTAACTTCCTCAACATTTGCCTTTCCTTTTCCTTTGTTTAACTCGCTACTTGGTGCCTTTGACTTTGTTGGACAATGTTTGATTATGTGACCATTCTTTAAGCAACTAAAACATGTAGTCTAACTTAACCATCTACTATAATCACTTCTAAAATGTGTTCTTATGCGATTCTTGAGAACATATCCATACTCTTGATCATAGTGACAACTACACCTAGTATTATAATCCCAATTATAAGAGTTTTCATTGTGCTTTACTTTTTTCTACTTGTTTGATGACCACTTAAGCTTGGATATGCACTCATATGCTTTATGCCCATACTTTTGACAATTATAAAATTATTCTTCAAACCTTTGTGTTCTTATGTTCTTGATTCTACATTCATGTGCCCAATTTCCTTGCTTGTTTCACTTATGGTAGTGATCAATGAAATTCTGCTTAGGATTCTAATTTGTAGTCTTTCTCCTACAAACATTAGCAATATGTCCTAATTTTCTACAATTATGAAAAGTAGCTTTAGAGATCTTATCTTTGTTTATCCTTTGTTCACCACTTTTGGATGATTCTCCTTCTTTAGTTTCAGTGTCACCCAATCTAATAGTATCACTGTTGCATCAAGGAGATCTCATCAATTGCTCAAAAAACTTGATGGCTTCACTAGGTTTATTGAAACTTTCAGCAATTACTTTTTCTCTTTTTAGATCATTTCTCAATTTTTCATTCTACAACTTTAGTGTTGTGATTTCAATATCTTCTCCATTCAATTCATGATTGGCAATCATCATTTGATTTAATGTTTCTATTTGTATGTGAGCAATCCTATTGACCTCTAATGTCTTATCTTCTAGTCTAATGGACATTATCCTTTTGTCAACCTCAATCATGAATTTTTCCTCTTCATCTTTCTTTTTCTACTTGGTCACCTCACATAGCAATACTAATTGGTCTTCTTGATCTATCTTTAGATTTCTAACCTCTTTAGTTAGGGTTCCATTATTTTCTATAAGATCTGCAACTACTGCATCAAATTCACTTGTGTTTCCATATACCAATAATTTAGTAGTATCAATCTCTTAGTATTATGTGTCATTCTCTTTAATACCTATCTCTTTCATTCTCTTCAATGATTGATTCAACTCATCTCTTACTTCATTCAGTTGATGTAGGGCAAGCTAGATTTCAACCTTCTAGTTCTCAATAGTCTTTCCCAACTTCTAGACTTCCATCTTCAAGATCATTCCTCAAAGCTACAAAGCTTCACTTTCTAGAGAACTAGTGCTCTGATACCAATTGTTGAAAATGCAATAGAAAAATTAACCTTTGAGGGTGGGGGGGGGGTGTGAATCAGTACTTCAAAACTTCAACCATAAAATCATTCACCACACATCCATCTCATAATTTGCATGTAAACTTAAATACCAAATTAAACATACACATCCATAGCATGAAAACAAATAACATTCAACACATATAACACAAGATATGATTACCCAAAAACCCTTCAATGAGAAGGTGAAACTAGGGTGGGGATGACACCCACAAATCTTCTCTACTACATTTGTAAAGTGTATCCAATGAAGGTTACAATGTTTGATCATAAGACATGATCTACCCTATGAAAGGTCTGCTCTATTAAAGGCTTACAAGATTGTTAGATCTTACCCTATTAAAGGATTTCAACACCCTATTAGAAGTGTCCCTAGTTAAAGGACTTCAACTTACAATGAAGCAAGCACCCTATAAAAGGATTTACAGTAGCCTACTAAGACTACACTATTAAGATATTTAACTAATTCACCTATTAGAATGTCTCAACAATAATCCTATAGTTAGCACTCTGCTGCTAGATAATATATCACCTCTTTTCTAATGTGTACTTGATCTTCACTAATCAGATGTATCACTTCTATCCTCTAACTCCTTTCCTCTATTCTCCTCTAACTGATTATGCAATGTATCTATCATTCACAACTCCTTAGCCACCATGAATGCTCTATTTGTGCATGAAAAATTTTCTTTCTTCACCATCCACATTCATTACAAAGTTTATAGTTTTTTCTCCTTAAGAAGACCTAGGTGACTTAGGTTTAGGTATGAATCAATGATTTTAAATCATCCATCTAGCTACTTAATTCATCTCTTTAACTGATTGGCTATATATACTGCATAGGGATTCACAATTAAGATTCATTTTTATCATCTAGGATTGCAAAACAATCCTTAAGTCAGCTCCAAAATGGTTTACATAGTAGTTTGTGACATTACAAATAACTATGTCAAAAAAAATTACTTGACATCTAGAGTCCCTGATACTCAGTATCAACTACAACTTCAGTGTTGTCACTTGGCATCTCAATGACTTGACACATACTAATTGCTTGACACTTGACTGACTTGGCACTTTATATTTACTTGGCATGCGCTACTTGACATGTTATGCTTGACATACATTAATTTTTTAGTATGAACTAAGTTCTAACTTTAAAATAAATTAAGTATATAGACTCTCATATGTTAAAAACAATATGAGATCAACATATTTCTAACCTATGTTGTCCTTTATGTGGACAACCAAAGTCTTTCCTACACATCTTTTGATTTTGTCATTGAGCTTAACACTATTGGCTCTAGATTAATGATTTTTTTAAACCTTTTATCCTAGAGTTCTATTTTTGACATATGTTTTATGTTGGAGATTCCTCTAGAATCCCTCTCTAGTACACCCAAATTTGACATGATTTCAGGATGAAGACTCTTTTCACTTTATGGAAGGATAGGAATGTTGTTCTTTTCACTCATATCTGTATAAATACAAATGTTTCTATGTATACTAAATCTTTCATATGTAAAATTAAAATGATTCAAAATCAAGTACAAGCCAAGAAAGTGGTTCTTAAGGTGGACCACCTACAAGAGATGCTTAATCACTGGGGTAACATGTCTTGTATAGTCATGCAACTATTACCAAATTCTACTTCTACAAATCAAACTCCACCCTATGGTCATCAGTTGGATCATAGCTCCTTAGCCCATAGCCCATGAATGCCTCATCCCCAAGATCTTTGTTGCTCTCCCAATAGTTTTTGTGATGACAATTTTCATCATTCTACCTCTTCATAATGAGACTCTAGCTAGTCCCTAGTTTCTCCTCCTACTACTCCTACTACTTCTTGTTGGTTGTCCTCATGTAGAGATTAAAAATGGTCATTCCCCTACCTAGACCATGTGATTTTCCCTCCTAATGAAGAGGGAGAAGAAGATAAAGAGAAAGATGGTGCTAATGATAGGTGGGCTCCTCTTGAGCCACCCACCAACCTTGTTGATTTATGGGATTTTAATGATCAACATGATCTGCCTCCCTCCATTGGTACTACTTTAGCTCCTTGAGGGTAGTTTATGTGTTTGTTTTTATTAATATTAGTAAGCTTTTATAGCTTTTCCTTTGTCATGTGAACTTTTACGAGATGATCTTTGTATCCACTAGCCCCTTTTGTGAATATGACACTTTAATATTAAATTAATAGAGAAAGGACTATTCATCTAAAAGATCATATATGAAACTTATTTAATTTAGTTTTTCAAAGTTAATATTTTTAAATGTCTATTTTATTATACTTCTTTTAGTTAATATCTTGTAATATAAAAATGATCTATTTTCTTTAAAAATATTCTCAATTTTAAATTCTCTTAGAGGCCATGGAGTTGTGACATCATGAGTACAAGATTATGCAAGCATTTCAAATGCATTATGGATCATAGTGTGTACAAAATCTAGATGAAGGGATGAGTTTATCTATTCAAGATAATTTGAATTTAAATGTTGAGCTTGATGAGCAACTTGAATTTTGTATTATCATGTATACATAGAACTCTGATTCGATTTAAATTCCCTAAATAGTTACTAAAATAAATCATAGGAAACATATTTGATAGTTATCTTGTTTATCTGCAATATTAGAAAAAATAAATTAATAGCCACAAATAAATGATAATAGATGTACTCTTACATTATCTACAACTTTAGTTCTTCTGAAAGAAAGTTCCACTATCTCCACATTTATTTATACCCTCTAGCATATTAAATCTTTATTTGGAATTTCTCTAGGAAATTTTTGAGTTGTGAATTAACATTACAATCTACTATTCTAGCCATTAATGCCTTATATATAAGAACTTAAGTCATTTGGATTCTACAAAAATATATGGAAGAGATTTTACTATTTGAAAGTAGGAATACCTTTGGATCGTCTTTAGGGTTTAACCAATTGAACCCTTTATTGATACTTTATTACTATTGGATTAGATTTTTATATGGGAGTTGAAATTCAAACTTTGGGAATGAGACATATGATCTCATTAGGGAATTTAAGGGAGCCATATAGGATGGAGCAATGTAATAATTACACATAGTTGTTGCTTCAACTAGAAATGAAATTTTTGGATCCCTTTTTGTAAATTTAAAAGCTTATCAAAAATATAGCAACAAGTAGTAGAACCTTTTATAGACTTTGATCCCTAAATAATAGTAACATTTTATCAAGGGTACTCCCCTTAACACCTTAAACACATAATAGGAACAAAGAAGTAACAACAATTTGAGAGAAAAAAATATGGGCTTCTTATTATTGCTACAAATGCAGAGTTACAAAATTCAAAATTACAATATCCTAACCCACATGGGTGCCTTCATTATAGTAATCTACAAGACAAAGATGTGAACTCTCACCTAGAGCTATCTTAGACAATATTTAGGAATTTCTTAAATAGGCAATTTTATGCTACCTGGGAAGGTCCTAGGCACTCAAACTTAATACCTAGGGTTGGTAGACCCTAACAATACAAATACAACTAGCCAAATACACCTTTGACATTTATTTTGGAAGTTTTGATTGATGCAACTTTATAAGGCCATAACTCTCAAACTGTTTCTCTGATTGGCTATTTTAACAACTTTTCAAAATCCTTAGCTCCTAATCTATAGGCTCAGATTTGTGCAATCACCTATCCATTGAGTTTTAGCATCTCATCTAGGCATAGTTAGGCCTTCAATAGTAATCCTAAAGTTTTTATACCAAAGTTGCACACTAAAAATCTATAATAAATCCATGAATACTCATGATATGGCATTGAGCCTTAACTAGCAGGCTAATATATCCAAGATGAATATCCACCACTGAAATTAGGACATTTTGAACTTGTATGACTAGCTTTTAAGGAAAACGCCTCCACAGTTAGAAACTTTGCATTAGGATAACGCTTATTTAAATAACTAAAATAGAATATTTTTTGTTGATGCAAGATTTCTCTTACACCTAGAATTCTCCTATATTAGAAACCCAGGGTAATGTGAGAAGTGACCATGTCACATCTCAAGTATTTCAAGGAAAGCCAAGATGGTTAACCTCCTCCCTTTCTAGCCATCATGAATCTTCTACTAGCCTCCCTTTCCATTTGAC
Organism: Cupressus sempervirens; assembly: GCA_028749045.1. Lineage (NCBI taxonomy): Eukaryota > Viridiplantae > Streptophyta > Pinopsida > Cupressales > Cupressaceae > Cupressus > Cupressus sempervirens. Next base: position 239,272,896 of record CM053786.1, on the reverse strand, counting down.
CGCATATTCTTCATAAGTTGTAATCCTTTTACTTTTTCTAACATGAGTACCCAATATCTCTTCAATCTCCTTCATAGCCAAACTAGCTTGTGGAATATTATATTGTGCTTCTGCAACTTCATCTCCATCACCTCTTTCATAAAACTCTATCAAATCTGGAATGTTAAATACTGGTAAAATATTCAATTCAATAGACAACTCAACTTCATAGGCATTTCTAGAATCATATATTTTCACTATCTTACATAATCAAAACTTCTTCATTTTTATCTTATTATATGTACCTACTGAAAAATGCTTCTTTCTCAAATTAACCATGACTTCATCTCTAATATGATATCCCTTATACCTCATTTTTACATACACATTAGCATTGTATCATGTATTCATCTTTGTAATGTGTTTCCTCACCTCCTCATGGATATTCTTCAAACGTTCTTGTAATTCTTCTTCTTTAGCACTACTTATCTATCCTTTATCCAACTACTTTAATTCAGAAGCATTTCAAGGACTACTCCCATATATAAAATGGAATTGTGATTTACTAGTACTACTATTGATATGATTATTATATAAAAATTATGCCTATGGTAAAATCATATCCCATCCTTTTGGTTTATCTCCAACCAAAAATCTCAATAAGTTTTTCAAACTATGATTCACAACTTCTATCTGACCATTAATTTTGGATGATGTGATGAGCTAAAATTTAAATCTATCTTCAATTTCTTTCACAATGTATGCCAAAAATACCCAACAAATTTGGTATCTCAATCTAAAACTATACTTTTTAGCAAACCATGTAATCTCACAACTTCTCTGAAAAACAACTGTCGCATGAACATCATCACTAGTGTTTTTGTAGGGAATGAAATATGCCATCATTGAAAACCTATCAACCATCACAAAATAGAATCATGCCCTCACTGAGTCCTTGGTAATCTAGGAATTAAATCCATGATGACATCCTCCCATGACTTCTCTGGTATAGGTAATGGTTGATGCAACTATGTATTCTGCTACACTCCTTTCACCATTTGACATACTCAACAATGTTGCACAAACTTCTCCACATCTTGCTACAACTGTGGAAAATAATAATTCTCAGAAACCAAAGTAATGGTTTTATCTCTACCAATGTGTCCAACCAATCCTCCACTATGTTTCTCCTTGATGAGATTTTCTCTCATTAAACTTCTTGGAATGTACAACTGGCTTCCTTTGAACAACATACTATCTTGAATTATGAAATCCAACTACTTTTTGCTATCAAGCATAACATGTTTCATACAAGTCTTCTATGCTTCACCAAAATTAGGATCCTTTGGATACAAATTATTGTGTTCCTTAAACCTAAACACCTCAATCTACATCATTGTCAACAAAAGTTATCTTCTAATAAGAGCGTATGCAACTTTATTAGACTCCCACTCCTATGTTTAAAAAAAAATGTATAACTCTACAAAAATTCAACCCACTTCAAATGTCTTTGGTTTAATTTTCCTTGACTATTTAAATATTGAAAAGCTTGATGATTAATATAAAAAACAAACTCCTTAGGGATAAGATACTATCTCCACTTCTTCAATTCCTAAACTATAGCATAAAATTCTTGATCATAAACAAAATATTTTCTTTCGGCATCATTCAACTGCTCACTAAAATAAGCATTAAGTCTACCCACTTGGCTCAAAATAGATCCTATTGTAGTATGACTAGCATCACAATATCCTTGAAACACCTTGTTAAAATCTAGAAGTGCTAAAATAGGCTTCTCTATAACTTTCTATTTCAATAGATTAAAACTCTTATCTACTCCTATAGTCAAGGGTCCACAAATACTGCTAAAACCTCTTATGAACTTTTTGTAAAAACTAGCAAGCCCATAAAAAGATCTTACCTCAATAGCACTCTTTGGATCAGGCAATTCAAGGATAACCTTTACTTTCTCTAGGTCCATTTTTAAACCTTCTACTGAGACTAAAAATCCTAGGTACACCAACTCCTTCATAAAACTACACTTTTTCAGGTTTATCAGTAACTTGTCTTCCCTCAACTTATCAAAAACCTTTCTAATGTGCATCAAATGCTCCTCCAATGTCTTACTAAAGATAAATATATTATCTAGGTAAATAATGACACACTTACCTAGAAAATCCTTGAGTACCTCATTCATGAGCCTCATGAAAGTGTTTGGTACATTGGTTAGCCCAAAAGGCATGGCTAACCACTTGTATAGTCCTTCCCTTATCTTGAAAGTAGTCTTCCACTCATCACCTTTTTTGATGTAAATCTGATTGTATCCACTCTTCAGATCTATCTTTACAAAATACATAGCTCCACTCAAACAATCCATAATATCATCCATCCTTGGTAATGGAAATCTATACTTGATTATGATTTTACTGATAACATGAGAATCTATGCACATCCTTGATTCTCCATTCTTCTCTGGTGCTAATACTATAGGTACAACACATGGAATCAAACTCTCTTGAATCAACCCCTTCTGCAAAAACTCATGGACTTGTCTATTCAACTCGTCACTTTTTCTTGGTGTTATTCTATGTGCTACCTTTTTTAGAAAACTCACTTCTAGAATAAAATCCATCTAGTGACTAATCTTCCTCGCTAGCGGTAATCCATTAGGTACATTATCCAAGACAATATTAGGAAAATCTCCCAAAAAATCTACAAATTCTACTAGTACCTCCTCTACTTCTTCTTTACCATCTTTTGGGATTACAACAAAACACATATGCTCATGCTTCATACCTTGGAGAAACTCCTTTCCATAAGCAAAACACATTCTAGAAGTACTACATACATTTTCTTCTTTCTCCTTCAATGGCTTAAATTTATGTTTTTCTTCATCCTTTGTCAAAGTTTAGGTATTTTCTCACCTATCATGTACACCATGCTTGTCAAACTTACATGGCCTACCCAGGAACATATAACATATATCCATAGGTATGACATCATACATCACCTCATCCTGGTAGGTTCCAATCATGAACTTAACTAATCATTTCTCATTAACCATGACCTTGTAGTCATCTTGCCCCTAGGAAATACTGTATGGATGCATGTGTTTCTACCTCTTCAACTTCAACTTTTTCACCATATTTTCTAACACTATATTATTAGTACTTCCACCATCAATGATCAAATTAGAGCACTTATCTTCACATTTGCAATTGGTGTGAAATAAACTCCTCCTTTGATCAGGTTCATTCTCACTACTCAGCAAGAATCTTCAATTAACTAGGATGTTTCCTCTTTCAACATCTTTAGAATGGTACATTTTGGCATCTTCATCAACATGTGCAACTCTAACCTAGCCTTTAGTTCTTTGTTCTATCCTTCCTTAGCATTGGGAACACTCAGATTCTCTATACCCTTTTTCTCTATATTGAAAATATTTCCCATGAAAGCCTCCTCTTACGGATCCTTTCTCTCTACCTCTTCCTCTCTAATCTCTATTGTTTTGATCATGGAAACAATTAGAATTATTTCTTGGTGTAGTGGTCCTAGGTCCTAAATAAGGTGGTAAGACACCAAGGTTGATATAATAGGAGGTCAATAACTATCCAAGATGAAACAAGACATTTTAGGCAATCTCAAGCATCCCTAGAATGCATTTAGGCAAGTCAAAGGTGGGTCATCAATTGGTTAGCATTATGAATTGACCAAAAATCTTCATTTTCATATTTCATAATATTATTGCATGTTTTGGTAAAGTTTAGTATACATTTGGAGTCTTTTTTTTGAAGTATGTGAACAAGTTATAAAAAATTGCAAAATTGCAATAAAAGTTGTCATGCAACTTTTTTGTAACTTTTCTTGCAAAATGAAAGATCAATAGTTTGTTTATTTTTTGGATCAAGTATGAAGGATTGAATTTTTAAGGTCAAGGGGTTTGGCTTATAAAGTGACTATCTTCAACCTAGTTGAGGGTTAGAATGTATTGTATGGAATTAGAATAAATTAACAAGTATTTTTGGTGGGAAAACCATGTATAGTCTCTGAGTACATTTGTGTGATCTGTGTGCAGATTTGAAGTAAATACCTATTATGGTCATGGAGAGTTGTTTTTCTAAGTTACTTGTGAATGTACTAGTTTGATCTGGTAATGGTAAATATGTTGGTATCTTTCTTTGTTTTATTTGTGCTTGTTGGTTGACATATTCTACAATTAGGGTTCAAACTAAAATGGCTCCTCCCTCCTAATCCCCATAGTGGAAAATCCTCATGATTGGTGTGTAGAAGGGTATTAGGATGGAGATGGCTTGTGTGTTTTTTTTTTTTCATTACCCAACTAGTTGGGATTTTCTAACAATATCTAAGCCTAAGCAACTAACATGCTCGACATGTTGATAGTTAGACTTAACATTGCATTAGACAAAGAACAACTCCAGGGTGCTTGATATTTGGTGAATATCAAGTTATAAAAATTTCCTTGCTGATGGGAGAATAAATTTGGATGTGGGTTTCAATTTTGGAGGCTTGGAAATCCAAACAATGACTTTAAGCCTAATAAGCCTAAAACTAGGACTCGAGAGTTAAAGGGTCTAGAGAGTCGACCTAGAATCCATCTTTTGGAATTGTTTAGTTCTTTATATGTTATGAGAGATTCTATAATTTTTTTTGAGGTTTATGTCCAATCAGCTTATTACTTTAACAACAAAGGATTGGACATCCTTTCACAATGATTTCATGGTCAGATAATATCAAGTGTTTACTTAAAATAGCACACTGACTTTATTTAATTTGTCAATTCAAGAGCGTAAACTTGAGAGGATGACTGTAAAGTCTATGCTAAAATTCTCTTTCAAGTCATTACAACTAATATGAAGGAAATACTAAAGGAATTATATGCTAACAACTAAAACAACAACTTAACTTAAAGCTTGAAAGTAATGTTGCAACAGTAAACCTATCTATTCACCTATGCTATAGGAACAATTCATTAATTTTATTATCAATGGCTAGAGGAGCAACACAATTCTATCTTGTAAGGAAAGAAACAAGGAAATGAAATATATTCTAATAGAACTATTCACTCACCAAGTAGCCCCCCTTGGATGAGTGAATAGAAAAGACAAAGATAAGGAAAATAGACTTGAACTTTTCATTCTGTTCATTCATAGTGAAGGAATTACACTTGACTAAAAACTTAATCACATTCAATTGCTATGAAAATAAACCTAACTTCTTTCTTTTAAAAGAGTCCTCTTGAAGCAATAATAGACATTATTTAAAAGGAAACTACAACTACTCCCTAACTCTATGATCACTCCATTAATGAGGATTAATTATAGAATCATAAATTTTGAAACTAAATAACCATTAACCATGAATAAATCCTCTAGGAATATAGCAGGTTGTCGAAGCTACATTCATGTGCTAATCCAACAGAAAGCATATAATGACTTACTCCGCTCATGATGATTCAACAATTTGAATGACTTTGATTTTAATGTTGAGGTGTTGACTCTTAAATATATGTAGAAATTTATTGAAAAGCATTCAATATACACACCACTTCCACATACATATTTATTTTATCATCAATATTAGAAAAGGTGTAAGTTCAAATTCCTGCTCTTGCAAATCCTATGGCTACAGGAGGAAAACTACACAAGACATAGCATGAATGAGGAAACATTTATCAGCATGCAACATCACTTCACTATACCATTTTTGTCCATAGATTCAAGAAATTATAACATATTTGAACTATTCATACTTCTACTCATTGTCTCATCATTTATAAAGCATATACATGAAAACATAAGTTCATTTGCTTAAAACTATAAAGTCATGAATTTTTCTACAAGATAACTACTTAAAAAAAAATATAAAAAGATATTAAAACAATTGCCTTTTAGAGACCCATCATTTCCCCCAATTGAGCTATTACTGGTCCCCAAGAACCATGAAGTTTCTGATTTTGGCCCAAAATATCCAATCACTGGCTATCTTCTCCCTTGGCTCATTCTTAACATATTCAAAGTAGCTATAATTTTCCTTGAGCCTTTTGTATCATCAAATTTTTTCTATCATAACATGATCCTCTACATTTTTTTTTATTGCTAGTAGTGGTTGTAGGAGGATAGAGGGTTGATACTTTAATGGAAGCCAATATTTGCATTGATTCCTTCCCAAATCAATATACTATGGAATCCAAATAGTAGCAATAGTTAAATTTTGAGGAGAGTGGGGTTCTCTTATTTTTAGGTTATGTGGCATCCATTTCCACCTTTTTCTTGAAGAAATAATAGCTCTATCAACATCTTGAGAGGAGTGTTGCTCCTAATCTACAAAGGCTTGTTCTCTAACTGAACATACTTTACTTACTCCAAAAAGGTTTCCTAGAATAGAAATTTTATCCAACAATGTTTTTCTAGAGTGTTGAAATTCTAGTCTCATGAGTAGAGGTACTATCATTTCACTATTCCTATAAGGACCATCTTGATGTTCCCTACTTATCTCATTCTACATCTAAGACATCATTGCTCTCAACTGCACATCCCCTATATACAAGAGTGAGTTCCATTATGTATCATTAGGCACTGCTAAATTACGTAGATATAATTCACACAATAGATTATTTAAAGACATTGGAATAGATTGGAATGCATTATAAAACTCATTTAGAGTTTCAATAGAGGGATTAATCCCTTCAACAATTCTAATCAACTTAAAATTAACAAGCTTCTTTTTAAGAAACAATCCATAAACTGGTGATGGTGATCTACATTCCATTAGTTCAAGAATCAATCCTATAACTTGTTCAATCCTCCTTTTCAAAACTTAATTTTGGTCTGAGCTCTATTTCAACTGATAGCTCTATTCATTAATAGCATGTTTCAATTTTTGTTTTTCTAGCTTTCATTGAACTCTTTCCTATAATAATTATTGAAACAAATTAATTTTTGTAGACAAAGGTGTGGACAAATTGGGTGGTGGCAATGGTTCCTATTTAAAAATGTCTATCCATTTAGGTGTCAAATGATTTTTCTTGATACTTTGTAGTATGGATAATTCTCCTTCTCTTATGACAATTTTTGTCACCATGTTTTCTCCCTTATTGGATTCAACTACTACTATGGCTAGTGTATCTAGCCCATCCTTATTGATCTTTTCTATTACTTCCTTAATAATTTATTGACTAAATTCCAAATAGTCTTTAGAAGGAAGGTCTTTTAAATTCTCTCCAATATTCTACATAATAGAGATTTCTTCAAATCCCTCAAATTCTTTAGGTTCATCATACTCCTTATAACTTTCAACAATCACATAGTCAACACTAAGGTCAACATTAGGTTGTGGGCTTTAGTTATTGTTGGATACAATTGTCTAATTGTGTGTTGTCTTTGATGTTAAAAAAATGTCATATCAGTTGTTAGTCAGTATTTGCCTAGCTCACTTGATCAGCAAGACAATTTTCCTTGTCTACCAAGTGTTCCTGAAGATTACTTTGCAAAGACAATGTCTATTAAGTTTACTTGGGTGTCGAAGGAATTCAAGTAGGAAATAGTGTTAACTAAGTTCACATTTTTATTGAAGGAAATTTGGAGAGAGTTAGTGTTCATTGAGTTTACTTGGTTATAAAAGGATTTTTGCAAGATTTTAGTGTTAACCAAGCATCTGTTGGTTAACACGAGAAATTGTCTTAGAACCAGTGTTTATCAAGTAGGGTTGTCCAATGAAGGATTTTTTTTTTTTGGCATAATAAGCTTAATTATTTTAAGTATTATTTCTAGCCAACTATGGTGATTATTATTGGTTATTATAATTTGAATTTGAGCTGACTTGACAATCTAGTTAGTATAAATGAAAGGTCAAGTTGAGATTTCTAATGTGTGTGCAAGTGTGTTGATTGAACTAAGAAGAAAAGAGTGAGAGAAAATTTGAAGGATATGTAGGTATCCTTGTGGAGTAGAAAAGTGTTATTTTATTAGGAATAATCAAGTATGAAGTAGAATAAAGATCTATAATCAAAAATTCAATTGCATCAAAATTAGGTCATTTTATTGTCACTCTTTAACCATTGTAGCAGTGATCTAAAATCTCTTAACAAAGTTGGTTTAACAGCCAGATGTAAATCCTCTAACAAGGTGATAGTTTCATTGAATTTTTTTAAGACCTCTTGCAAAGCCACTCCTAATAGGATGATTAAATCCTTTGACAAGGTCACACCTAATAGTGTGTTTTGTAACCTTTAACCAAGTTGGATCCTAATAGGGCTCACTTCAAAAGAGTGAAAAACAATAACTAGTTACATTGATGGTTTTTCCCATATTGAGTTTCCATGTTAAATCCTAATGTCTTATGTGTTCATGTTATTTCTCTTGTGCTTGCAAATTAATCATTGTTAATGTTTTAAGATCAGCTAAAAGAAAATTTCACTCTATGTTTACTAAGTTACAACATAACAATAACAATTAGTTTTCTCAATCTAAATTTTATTAATGACATCTAAGGGATCTCGGATTTATTTTAGTGGTAACTGATTTATCCCTCCCCCCCCCCCTCTCTTAGTTGCTCCATCTATATTTTCAGCAATTGGTATTAGAGCTTTTAGTTCTTGCAAGAAAGGTTTCAAGGGCTTAAGCTAAAGATCAGGATGTCTTACAAGAGAGAGATTCCAAAGCTAAATGGAGACAACTTCTCAGCATGGTAGGGACTCATGAGACTTCATCTGGCCACCATTAGTGATTTAAGCTTGAAATATCTTTATGAAGAATACAAAACCCCTACTAGTACATTATTTGTTGGAGATCTTGCTAAGAAAAAGAACCATAACATCATAATGATTGATATTGTATCTTCTCTTAGTTGCGATGAATTTGATGAGATCAAAGACTACAAAACTACTTTTGATATGTGGAACAAGCTAAAGGACATGTATGGTGGTGATGAAAATGTGAGGAGAGCCAAAGTAGAAAGCCTTAGAGGATAGTTTGATCAGATGAAAATGTTGCCAAATATGTGAAAAGAATCAAAGCTAGTGTCAGTGCAATCAGAGCTTCTGGAGGAGAAACCATGGATGAAATCATTGGAAGTAAAGTTCTTAGAACATTGCTTCCCATCAATGCAATTAGAGTATCTACTATTCAAGAAAAGAGGTGTGAGCCAAATCAAAAGACAAGTTTGGATACCTTAGTAGGATGGTTGACAACTTTTGAGCTAGACAACTATGACAACTATGTTCCAACCTCTAAAAATATTAAATCTGCATTTGAGGACAAACTTTCACACAAAGAGAAAGGCAAGAAAATAAAGGACATTAAATCATAAAGTGAAGAGGAATCAAAGGAAATTTCTAATAGCGATCTTGAAATTGTTGAAGCTTTACTTGCAAAGAAATATTCTAGAAGAAGAGGAAAATACAAAGGTAAAGTTCCCCTAATCGATTTTTCATGTGAAGAAATTGGTCATATCATTGCCAGGTGCCCAAAAAAAGAAAGAAAGGATGAGAAGAAGAGTCTCAAGTATAATGGTAAGAAGAATTCTAAAATTCACAAATCATTCAAGGACAAAGGTAAGAAGAGTTGTTTTATAGCTAAAGATTCTGATAATAGTGAAGATGAAATAGTATACATTGCTGTGAAAGATGAATTTGATGAAAAAGAAGATAAGATGGCACTTATCTCTCATGTCAATAAAAATGAAACATGGATCATAGATAGTGGATGTGCACATCACATGACTGGAGACAAAACAAAATTTGAACACTTTGAATAGTATGATGGAGGTAGTGTAAGGTTTGGAAATAATGAACCTTGTTGCATAAAAAGGAAAGGTTGAATCTCATTAACCAAAGAACTTGTATGTGACAATGCCTACTTGGTTGAAGGACTAAAGCATAATCTACTGACTGTAGCATAGCTAATCAAAATTGGATTCAAGGTAGAATTCATGCATGTAAAGGAAAGACTACTAGATGACAAAGGGAATTTGATTGGATCAGGCAAGCAAACAAGAGGTAACTTATTTTATCTTGATCTTGGTGATTGTTCCTATTTCATTACTCAGATGGAAGAAATTTGGTTATGGCATAGAAGATTATGTCATGTAAACTTTGATAATATGGTCAAGATAAGAAAATTCAAAAAATTAAGAGGTATTCCTAGTTTGAAGAAACTAGATGTTGGTTTATGCAAAAATTGTTAGATTGGCAAAATGGGAAAGACTAGTTTTAAGAGCAAAAACTATCATTTTGAAGATGTCTTGGAAATTGTGCATACTAACCTGTGTGGACCCATTGGAATAGAAAGCTATAGTAGAGAAAAATTCTTTATTCCTTTTTCTGATGACTATTCCAGAATGATGAATGTTATGCATCTTAGAGAAAAGTCAAAAGCATTTGAGAAATTCAAATGGTATCTAGCAAGAATAGAGAAGGAAATAGGGAAAAGATTAAAATTCTTAAGATTAAACAGAGATGGTGAATTCATCTCTAATGAATTTAATAAATTTTTCATTGAAAGAGGAATTAAAAGATAGGTATTAGCCCCTGGTACTCTTGAGTAGACTGGAATAGGTGAAAGAAGAAACATATCCATCATGGATTATGAAAGGACTCTAATGATTGAAAAGAATGTTGCTATCAAATACTGGAAGGAAGCCATTAGCACTACAATTCATACTTTGAACCAAGTACAGTTGAAGAAGGACTTATAAAACTCCCTATGAATTATTATATGGCTATGAACCCAATGTAAGTTATCTGAAATTATTTGGAAGTAAATGTTGTATCTTGAAAGATTCTACAAAAGGAAAATTTGATGTGAAAGGTGATGAAGGTATATTCTTAGGATATTCTTGCAAAAGTAAAGCATATAGATGTTTGAATTTGTCTACTCATAAAATAATAGAAAGTGCACATGTGAGAATTGATGAGTTTTTATAAAAGACTGAAGAAGAAAGCAAAAAGGAACTAGAAGACTACAAGAGATTTTTTTACTTCAAATCTAATACATTTCCAAACACTTCTATCAATAAGGAGACTTCATCTCTTGAGTCTTCCTCAGTTACTAAATTGTAAGAAGTTCAAACTAAGTCATAAGGACCCAAATCACATTCTAAAGCTACCGAGACAGTGTCTACCAAGTTTGAGTAACCCAAGCTAGAAGTTGAAATTCAAAATGAAGATAGTGAAAATCATTCAAAAGGAAAAGAACCTATATTGGCCAAGTATGTCAGAAGGCATCATGCACCTGATCAGATTATTGGAGATAAATCAGAAGGCACTATGCCAAGAAGCAAGCTAAAAGGTACATTTTTACTTACTAATTTTCAACCTAGATGTGTTAAAGATGCATTGGAAAATGAAAGTTGGATTAAGGCTATGAATGAAGAAATAGAACAATAGAGAAGAACAAAACTTGGACCCTTGTTCCTAGGCCTAAAGATAAAAATGTGATTGGAACAAAATGGGTATTCAAAAATAAGCTGAATGAAGATGGACAAGTATCAAGAAACAAAGCAAGACTGGTATGTAAAGGCTACTCTCAAGAAGAAGGAATTGATTATGGTGAGACTTTTTCTCTTATTGCAAGATTAGAAGGTGTTAGGACTCTACTTGCATATGCTATTCATGGATAATTCAAAGTATATTAGATGGATGTTAAGTCTACATTTCTCAATGGTATACTTGATGAAGAAGTTTGCATTGAATAACTAGAAGATTTTGTTGATCTAGACAAAAGGGACATGGTCTACAAATTACACAAAGAACTCTATGGTCTAAAAGAAGGTCCTAGAGCATGGTATAAAAGGTTGCACAACTACCTTATACAGATCGGTTTTCAGAGAACTAATGATAACAGTAGTCTGTATATCAAAGAAGGAGCATATTACAAGATTGTATTGGTAGAGATATTTGTGGATGACACTCTATTTATAGGAAATGATGATCCATACAAAGAATTTTTAGAAAAAATGAACAAAGAGTTTGAAATGTCCATGTTTGGTGAGATAAAATTCTTTGTGAGATTATAGATACAAAAAAGCAAGAATGGTATCTACATTACTCAATCTAAGTATATCAAAGAGATACTCAAAAAATTTGGAATGGAAGATTCTAAACCAGTTGGAACCCCCATGCATACTAGACTAAAGGTTACCAAAGATGATGATTCAAAAGAGGTAGATCAGACCTTATATAGATCAATGATTGTAAAATTATAGTATGTAGTTCATACAAGGCCCAATATTGATTTAGCAATTAGGATAGTGGCAAGACTCTTAGCTAAACATAAAGAAAATCATATGATGGAAATCAAAAGAATTTTGAGATATATGAAAGGTATTGAAGATTATGGTTTATGGTAGAAACTTGGAGGAAACTTAGACCTAAAGATATTCATTGATGCTGATTGGGCAGGAAATCTTGATGATAGAAAAAGCATAAGTGGTGGAGCATTCTTTCGTGGAAAAAGGTTGGCATCTTGGACAAGCAAGAATCAAAACTGCACATCCAAATCTATAGTAAAAGTAGAATATGTTGTAGTAGCAGTGAATTGTTCTAACATTGTTTGATTTAAATAGTTGTTGGAAGGCATGAAGGTTGAGATCAAAGAGCTAGTTGTCATGTAAATTGATAACACCAGTGCAATTAACATATCAAAGAACCTAGTGATAAGATTCCAAAACTAAGCACATTGCTATAAAATATCATTTTGTTAGAGAATTGGTGTAGGACAAAGAAATTAGAGTGGAATATATTCACACAAGAGAATAGATTGCAAACATATTCACCAAGTCATTACCTAAGGATGCATTACTATATCTAAGAGGTAAGTTAGGGGTTATTCCCCTACTTGAAGCTCACTAAATAAAGTTTTAGTGATGCATCAATAGGAACCAAGTTGAAGATCAATCAATTGATGCAGGATAGTCAAAGAGAATATTGCATATAAATTAGTACTCAAGGTGCATTGATACTAATTTGGTATGTGTTGTCTTTGGCATGTGTTGTCAAAGAGGGAGAAGATTACTTCATTCTTTCTTTAAAAAATTATTTATATCTTTTATGAAGGAAAAGTATAATGTCATAGAAGTTTTGTAATTCCTTCATAGAGGGAGATTACTACATGAAAAAGAAGAAAATTTTGGTGTAAATCTAAGAGGGAGAAGCTTTCTATTAGAGAAAGTCTTGTTCTCAAATTTCATTGTGCTATGACATGTCGTGTTGCCATCAATGCCAAAGAGGGAGATTGTTGGATACAATTGTCTAATTGTGTGTTGTCTTTGATGTTACAAAAATGTCATATCAGTTTTTAGTTAGTGCTTATTGAGCTCACTTGGTTAGTAAGACAATTTTCCTTGTCTATTGAGTGCTCCTAAATATTACTCTATGAAGATAGTGTTTACCGAGCTCACTTGGGTGTTGAAGGAATTTAGGTAGGAAATAGTGTTAACCAAGTTCACATGGTTAGCAAAGGAAAGTTGGACAAAGTCAATGTTCATGATGCAGGAGCATCTTGCATGGGAAAATTAAATTTCAAAAAAAAAAAAAAAAGAGAGGAAAAAAAAAAAAAAATTGTGGAGGAGAGAGAAAGTGACGAAAATTAGAGGAGAAACAATAAAAAAATAAAAAGGAGAAAAGAAAGGAAAAGGAGATTTCTATTTTCGAGGTGCATAGGTGGCATAAATAGAAAATAATAAAAATAGTTGTCATTCCATTAATCGAGGTGTGTAGGTGGCATCTTAGAAGTTTGTGGAAAGATCCTTAAATCGTGTATTTAATATTTGTTGGGTGCTTAGTTGTATTTGGGTGAGAATTTAATATTTATTTAAAGGTAGTTGTATTTACCTTTTATCCCACATTGGTTGTGTTTGTAATGTCTTGGGTTAGAAGTGCCTATTTAAGAAAGGCCTATTATCATTTGTAATCAAGTTCAAGAAATGGAAGCTCTTCTAATGAAAGTTGGAGAAATAGAAGCTCTTCAAGTGTAGCTCTTCAAGTAGAAGCTCTTTGTATGTAATCTCTTGTAATAGATTTCAAGTATTAATGGATGCTTTATGAAGCATTTTTGTCATCTCTCTCTATCTCCATATTGTTGAATTTTTGGTTGTGAGTTGGCATGGGTGGTGTGGCCTGTCATCAGTGGTATCAGAGCAGGAGTTCCTGAGAGTGCGGACAGATCGCCGAACGTGAGGCAGTTTGCACCAGGACCTTGAGTTGGTTGAAGTTTGTCAAGAAGTTCTTGATTGTGTAGATAGATCGCCGACTGTGAGGCAGTTTGCACAAGGTTCTTGTGTTGCATGAGATTTTTCTTCTAAAGACTTGATTATGGAGAAGAGAAAGAAGAAGATGACTTTTGTGATTGGATGGATTCTGAGGATTCGTCGACTTGAGAAATTTAGAGCAAGAAATCAACAATCATTGCTAGTTGATTTGCAGAAGCAAGTGAATGAATTAGAAGCTGAGTTGCGGAAACAAAGAGCATGTCACCAGAAAAGAGATGTTGATAATTCCTTGGATGTGGAAAAGAAAGATGATCCAGTGGAAGAGCAAGCAGATGAAGAGGAAATCATTTGCGAACCTAAAGTTGAAGAAGATGAATAAGAAGAGGAAGAACATAAAGATGACATGACTTACGAACCTGAAGTAGATCAAGATGATTTGAAGATTGCAGCAATGGAGGAGAAGTGTAGTGCCTTAGTTGGAGATCCAACAAGTGAAGTAGTTACATGCATGAAAGAGGCAAGAAAAGATGAATATGTCAAAGAGGTAAATTCTTATGAATTATATGATGCTGAATTTGAGGTGATTTTGAAAGATACTAATGATGGTTTGCATGAGGATCTTGTTCATGATGTATGGTATGCAAAGGAAGATTGGTATGGTGTTGCTGGGTTGATTACAAGTGTGATTAATTCAACAAGATTGGATGAGAAAGAGAGATCTCTGCAGCAAACACTTGTTCCATCTAGGTGTTGGAAAAGAAGAAAGAAGGAAATATATCGACATCGGATACTTGTTCCAGCTATGTGTTGGAGGAAGAGGAAAAAAATCTGTCAACAGTGGCTACTTCATTTTGTGAATCCATATTCACAAAATTTTTCCTACCATGGGAGTCAGATGCAGGAGCATCATGCATCAGCAAAAAGAAAAAAAAAAAAAAATGTGGAAGAATTGCATGTTGGTTTTCTTGTCCCTATTGAAGTGGAAGCTTGTGGTGAGGATGAAGATGGTTGTATATCTTTCTTTTGGCGTCAAAGTGTGGGACACACTTTTCTATCTACCAAGGGAGTCTGATGCAGGAGCATCTTGCATGGGAAAATTAAATTTCAAGAAAAAAAAAAAAAAAGAGAGGAAAAAAAAAAAAAAAATTTGTGGAGGAGAGAGAAAGTGATGAAAATTAGAGGAGAAACAATAAAAAAATAAAAAGGAGAAAAGAAAGGAAAAGGAGATTTCTATTTTCGAGGTGCATAGGTGGCATAAATAGAAAATAATAAAAATAGTTGTCATTCCATTAATCGAGGTGTGTAGGTGGCATCTTAGAAGTTTGTGGAAAGATCCTTAAATCATGTATTTAATATTTTTTGGGTGCTTAGTTGTATTTGGGTGGGAATTTAATATTTATTTAAAGGTAGTTGTATTTACCTTTTATCCCACATTGGTTGTGTTTGTAATGTCTTGGGTTAGAAGTGCCTATTTAAGAAAGGCCTATTATCATTTGTAATCAAGTTCAAGAAATGGAAGCTCTTCTAATGAAAGTTGGAGAAATAGAAGCTCTTCAAGTGTAGCTCTTCAAGTAGAAGCTCTTTGTATGTAATCTCTTGTAATAGATTTCAAGTATTAATGGATGCTTTATGAAGCATTTTTGTCATCTCTCTCTATCTCCATATTGTTGCATTTTTGGTTGTGAGTTGGCATGGGTGGTGTGGCCCGTCATCAGTTCATCAAGTTCACTTAGTTACCAAAGGATTTTTGTAAGTTTGCAGTGTTAACCAAGCTTCTATTGGTTAACATAGGAAATCGTCTTAGAACTAGTGTTTACCAAGTAGGGATAGCCAATGAAGGATTTTATTGTTTTGGTATAATAAGCTTAATTATTTTAAGTATTATTTCTAGCCAACTATGGTGATGATTATTAGTTATTATAATTTGAATTTGAGCCAACTTGATAATCTAGATGGTATAAATGAAAAGTCAAGTTGAGATTTGTAGTGTGTGTGAAAGCGTGTTGATTGAATTGAGAAGAAAAGAGTGAGAGAAAATTTGAAGGATAAGTAGGTATCCTTGTGCAATAGAAAAGTGTTATTTGATCAGGAATGATGAAGTATGAATTCAAATAGAGATCTATAATAAAAAAATTAGTTGCATCACAATTAGGTCATTTCATTGTTACTCTCTAACCATTGTAGCAATAAACTAAAATCTCTTAACAAAGTTGGTTTAATAGCCAGTTGTAAATCCTCTAACAAGGTGATAATTCCATTGAATTTTTTTAAGACCTCTTGCAAGGCCACTCCTAATAGGGAGATTAAATCCTCTAATAAGGTCACACCTAATAGTGTGCTTTGTAACCTTTAACTGGGTTGGCTCCTAACAAGTTTCACTTCAGAAGAGTGAAAAATAGTAACTAGTTACATTGGTAGTTTTTCCCATATTGGGTTTTGAAGTTAAATCCTAGTGTCTTATGTGTTCATGTTATTTCTCTTGTGCTTGCAAATTAATCATTCTTAATGCTTTAAGATCAACTAAAAGAAAATCACACTGCATTTATCGAGTTTCAACATAATTGCAGCAATCAGTTTTCTCAGTCTAAATTTTATTAATGACATCTAAGGGATCTGGGATTTGTTTTAGTGGTAACTAATTCATCCCCCCTAGTTACTCCTATATTTCCAACAGTTATCACACTCATTATCAATAACAATGTTTTGTTGCAAGTTTTCCTCCAAAGAAGAGTCCTTCTCAAGCTCCAAAGATTATAAGTTAACCATTGGAATAGAGGATTCAATAACCTTATTTACCTTAGAAATTGTCATGTCCCCTTTTCAAATAATTAAAAAATAATAATCTTTGCTAAGACAGGCAGGCCCAAGAAAGTGAAGTTTCGGAAAAAGGGAGTTAATCTTTGGAAACCGTTGGACTAATAAATGATAATTATTATTAAAATATGTTTCATTAACCTCTCTTGGACGTGAGTTACAGTTATGCCCTTTTTAAAGAGGTTTGGAGGCATTTTGGGGGGATTCCAGACTTGATTTTCACTCATTCTTTGTTATTCTTCAGAGGCTGCCAAACCTGTGGAGAAGGAGACCCAAGAACGGGAGTTTGCAGGTTTCCAGGGAGACCCAAGAATGGGAGTTTGTAGGTTTCCAGGAAGGCTAAGGATGGGAGTTTGAAGCCATTCCATGTGCATGCTCATACAGAGTTTGCCTTTGTGCTGAACAGTGCAGATTTGTGAGTTTCCGGGTGTATTTTTGTAAGAGTTTGGTGTTTCCGGTTGAGTATTTCATATCAGTTTTGGTTGCTGCTGTATTTTATACTTTAAGCTGTTAAAATAGAGCTGAATATATATATTGGGACGTGATTAAACTTTTGAGATAGATTATTAGTGTTCTTGTGGTGTTTCCGAGCATATTTTGTGCTATTTCGGGAGCCCGATGAGCATAGTTTTGGTCCTACATTTTTGAGCTGTTGTGTAAAGGCTATACGGATCTGGAAATATCAATTTGTAGGCTGTTATGCTGCTGAAAGTTCTGTAAAAATTTCCATTTTCAGATTCATTAATAATTTGTGAAGTTGTGAAGCTTTTAGCACTATTTTCAACATACCCGATTTGGGGTTTCTTAAGGAATTTGGTGGATCTTTGTGATAGCAGTTGTTTGATTTTAAAGATCTGATTAGAGGTTGGAAATATCATGAAAAATCAGAAAAGGGACATTTCAGTGGTATCAGAGCCATGATCTTGCCAGCCTGAGGGTTTGTAGAAGTTGCAGGTCAATTTTGACAACTACCCAGATATTGCATTTCAGTTTTGAGAACTACCCAAATCTTGCATGTCATAATTTATGATTGCATGTTGCTTCTAATCAGCTGCATGTAAAAATTTATGGTTGCATGCTACTTCTAATCATTTTCATGTTAGTTCTTGGTGAATTTGGTGGTTGTAGAAGTTTGCATTTCAGTTTTGACAAGTACCCAGATCTTCCATGTCAGTTTTGACAACTACCCAGATCTTGCATGTCATAATTTGGTGGTTGCATGTTGCTTCTAATCAGTTGCATGTCCAAATCTATGGTTTCATGCTACTTCTAATCATTTGCCTATTAGTTCTTGGTGAATTTGGCGGTTGTAGAAGTTTGCATGTCAGTTTTGACAACTACCCAGATCTTGCATGTCATAATTTGGTGGTTGCATGTTGCTTCTAATCAGTTGCATGTCCAAATCTATGGTTGCATGCTACTTCTAATCATTTGCATGTTAGTTCTTGGTGCTTGAAGAAGTTATATCCTATTGGGGTTACACTCTACTTTATCCAGAATGGACAGGTATAGTACAGAGTCTCAGAGGGAATGATCTTGGACAATTGATAGCCAGAGTCAAAATAGTAGAAAGGATGGTTATTTAGACATTCGAGATAAACTTATGAAAATAAGCCATGACATGTCTAAACAGTTGGTTGAGCACCACCGTATAAATGACATGTTATCTGACCCAGCTAAGGTGGATAAGTTGACTGGATTTCTATTTGGCAGATTTTCTCACAGGACAGATGACACAATTCCCAAGAACTTGCATGAGGAGTTTGAGAAACTAGCTGATAGCCAGGTAGTGGTCTCAGATTCTACTTTGCCACAGGAGGTGGTGGGAAAGGATATTACACAGATTGATAGTAACAGTCAACTTGATACTCAAATTGAGACAATTGTTTACAGGTTGTCAAAGGGTGATGCCACAGGTATTCAGGATGGTATAGTTACAACAGGCAGTGACTACAGTGTAGTGGGTTCAGATGATGATTATGAGGATGTTGTTGTGCAGGATGGTGAGATACCTAGTAGAGATGAGCAGACATTGAGCATTCATGAATTTGCTGAGAAAGAGTACCAGGCGCAGTTAGATGCTTCATCACATGAGGTTGAGGCAGGTAGTACTTCACATGATTTATCCCGCCAGCTGAAGGTGAGTGAAGATAGTATTGTGACTTCATTACCTTATCATGACAGGTATGTGGAGTTAGTTGGTATTGGTCATATTACTCAGGTGAGGAGTTTGCTTGAGTTACCAGTTGATTCTAGTTTACGGATATGGACACGAGATTGTTATATTGGTGTTTGGGATTCAGTTGACTGGAGATCTTTAACACTTTTTGGTCGCAGTGTTTGTTTGGGTGCTATCATGGATTTGATTAGCGGATTACACGGTGTTGTCTTTTCTTGTGCCAGTATCTTGTCTGATGTTGGTATTAGTTTTTATACACCGGTGTTGGGCTTTGTTCATATATCCAGTCGACCATACTTGCTGGAATGTGTTGATGATCTTTCATATTTGGCAGTGTGTACAGATGAGTCCCAGGATCATATTGGCATCGATGACATCCAGGAGGATGTAGTGGGCAATTTTGAAGACTTAGTTTCTTTGGGTACAGAGGAGTTGGACAGCAGTGCTACAAATTTTGATACTCCGTATGTTGATATGAGCTTTAGAGTTGATTCACAGGACATGGATGGTAATACTCTAGAGACTAGTAACTTTGAGGATACTCCTTTAGACAGTGCATCAAAGGAGGTTTGTAGGAGACAGTCAAGCCAATGCCATCATGTGTCTAATCAGTTGAGAGTTAGTGACCGAGACATTGCTATCACTTGCCAACATTTTGATGCTGCTCGTCAATTATTAGCAGTTTATGGATGGGGTTCTCCTACTAGTGATGAGCAGGAAGGAAGTTATCTTTCCTTGACAGAGATCCACTCTTTATGGGAGGCTATTCAGATTTTGAGACAGAATTATATGCAGTTGGTAGCTGATAGAGATTATCTTATGGAGTGGGGTAGTACAACATATGATGCATTGTTGGCCAAGGAAGATGAGGTGAGTGAGCTTACTGAGCAGCTTGAGGTGACTTTTGAGATTCTTGAGAGTACACAGTTGGCTTTCAAGGAGTCACAGTTTCATTTGGCTAAGGTGACCATGGAGTTAGAGCGACTACAGTCTTTATCTGATTCTATACATTCACAAGCTATGGTGTTTGGTGATTCGAGGATGTCCATGACTGAGATTGTCAGAGACAATGGAGATGGGGATGCATCCATCCTTGATACTAACATTGGCATATCAGGTTCATTCCCACTAGAGTCAGGTTTAGTTGAGTTGGGTATTGTAGCAGATTATTGTATGCCTGACAGGGTGGTGGCCTCTAGTACTGAAGGCACAGAGACTAGAGATGTATCAAAGGTCATGTGTGATGTTGGTGAGTCGACAGTTGGCATGGTTCCTGATAGTAATACTACTCCCTTGGTGATATCTTTGGAGGTAGTAGTCAGTTCCAACATGGTTGATGATCAATTGCAGTTAGTTTCATCTGGATTACAGTCTGAGCCACTGACTGAGATTGGCGCATTCTATCGGCATTACACTGTGAGGTACGCTCATCAATTTACCTTTGATGACCATGTTGATGAGATTATGATATAGAGATGTACTTTGGTTCCTAGTGTTTATCATCAATTATGGAATAGTTTGATGCCTCGAGATGAGAGTTGTGATGGGCACGACATGGCGACAGGTTTTGTAGTTGATAGCTTGATAATACATGACTTAGAGCAGGAGTTTTGGAGTGATGCTTCAGCAAGTGTTGTTATTGATTCTACTCCTTTGGCTATGACATCTCCTGACTTAGCTAGTGATCAGTCACAGTGGGTTGTATCACTTGTTCATGGAAAATTTGGTTTGGGTTCCATTTCTTGTTGTTTATCTTGTGATGGCTTTTCACCATCAGGGGTGCATGGGAGTTATGGTTATGAGACAGTGGCCAATGATCTACAGAGTTGTGTTGACTGCAGGAGTTGTATAGTGTGTGGATTCTCCATACTTGGTATAGTTTCATTTGAGAGCATTCACCATTGTTGCAGAGTTGGATTGTACATTCCATATAGGCCAGTGGAATGCATTGATGGTATTTACTATGTTGGTAGTCCACTTTACTTGGGTTTTGATATTCTAAGAGTTTGTGTCTCATGGGTTTTTGACTGTGGTAATGGTGATTTTGGAGTTTGGTTGAGCTATAATTGCCATTTTGATTATGGATTCCTCTTGGTCATATTGCAGAGGATCTTGCAGGAGTCTGTGTTAATTGGTAGTAGTATAGTTCATGACTACATTTGGGATCCAGGAGGATTGATTGGTTTATTGTTCAGCCATTGCTTGAGGACAAGCAATGTTTGGGAGGGGAGGACTTGTCATGTCCCCTTTTCAAATAATTAAAAAATAATAATCTTTGCTAAGACAGGCAGGCCCAAGAAAGTGAAGTTTCGGAAAAAGGGAGTTAATCTTTGGAAATCGTTGGACTAATAAATGATAATTATTATTAAAATATGTTTCATTAACCTCTCTTGGACGTGAGTTACAGTTATGCCCTTTTTAAAGAGGTTTGGAGGCATTTTGGGGGGATTCCAGACTTGATTTTCACTCATTCTTTGTTATTCTTCAGAGGCTGCCAAACCTGTGGAGAAGGAGACCCAAGAACGGGAGTTTGCAGGTTTCCAGGGAGACCCAAGAACGGGAGTTTGTAGGTTTCCAGGAAGGCTAAGGATGGGAGTTTGAAGCCATTCCATGTGCATGCTCATACAGAGTTTTCCTTTGTGCTGAACAGTGCAGATTTGTGAGTTTCCGGGTGTATTTTTGTAAGAGTTTGGTGTTTCCGGTTGAGTATTTCATATCAGTTTTGGTTGCTGCTGTATTTTATACTTTAAGCTGTTAAAATAGAGCTGAATATATATATTGGGATGTGATTAAACTTTTGAGATAGATTATTAGTGTTCTTGTGGTGTTTCCGAGCATATTTTGTGCTATTTCGGGAGCCCGATGAGCATAGTTTTGGTCCTACATTTTTGAGCTGTTGTGTAAAGGCTATACGGATCTGGAAATATCAATTTGTAGGCTTTTATGCTGCTGAAAGTTCTGTAAAAATTTCCATTTTCAGATTCATTAATAATTTGTGAAGTTGTGAAGCTTTTAGCACTATTTTCAACATACCCGATTTGGGGTTTCTTAAGGAATTTGGTGGATCTTTGTGATAGCAGTTGTTTGATTTTAAAGATCTGATTAGAGGTTGGAAATATCATGAAAAATCAGAAAAGGGACATTTCAGAAATCCTTGCACTTCACCTCATAGGAGGTGTAGACAGGCATGGAGGATTCTTTTTTTCCCTCTTTCCTATAGACATTTTGATAGTAGGTGCTCCATGAGATTTTCCTAGAACTTCCTCTTCTTGTGAGTGCAGGGTTTCATTTTCATTACTTTTATCATCAGGTTGTTGTTCTAATATTTCTTCACTAGGTTCCATGGCTTACCTTTTCCATCCTTAATAGTAGACCTAGTCTTAACTAATGATGGTTTCTTGGGGGCACTAGAAGTTTCCTTTTTTTTTTCTTTTCTTTTTGCCAGAGATAGAGGCATCAACTTTATAAATTTTCTTCTTTGTTGGTCTAGAGCTAGAAGAAGAGGCTTCAAGAACATTTTCAATCTTGGGAATGACCTTACAAAAACTATTAGATGTCTTTTCCCTTCATCTAATCGCTTGGCCTCTAAGGCTGAGCAACCTAGGCTCTACCTCTTTGAACTACAACAACTCTTCCCATGTCCCAATGAATTGTTTGTTTAATTCTCTTTCCATAACTAATTCTATAAAGCAATGATGGGAAATAGATTGATCTTTCCTTGATTGTCCTAACGAAGCTTGCTTCTCGACAATGTTAAATAGGATATTGGGAAGATTTACCCATCAATAATCATGCCTCAGATGAGTTAGAATCTTGAAATGTAGGGCATGTAGGAATTTGTAACAATCTTTACTAGTGTTGAATTATGAATGCCACTAGATGGATAAACTCTAACAACAATGATAGTCTAGAGGTACCCTACTTTTTGTCAATATCCAATGGAGGGTCAAAATGTGCACTAAACTATGGCCTAGCCTTTTGTAGGTCAAAAA
The DNA here is from genome assembly GCA_028749045.1 of Cupressus sempervirens. Taxonomy (NCBI): domain Eukaryota; kingdom Viridiplantae; phylum Streptophyta; class Pinopsida; order Cupressales; family Cupressaceae; genus Cupressus; species Cupressus sempervirens. The sequence continues at coordinate 239,249,706 of CM053786.1, read as the reverse complement.
TATTTTGCCCAATTTTCTCCTTCCTGGGGTAACCCAATGGCTTCGGCTACTACCTCTATAAATTCAATTGAGGCCCTTATACATTGTAAAACCATCTTTTAGGGTGCTCAAAAATTGAAGGGCAACCTCATCATTAAATCCCTTAAGACTGATGTAGTAATCTAACCATCCCCTTCTCTAGAACATTTTGCAACTAGTTATGTCACCCAACAAAACTTTGTGATCAATTGGTTCATACCTCTGAAGACCTCCACCCATTATTACTCACAAAAGAATATTTACAAGATCATGGCATTTTCTAGAGTTCAAAAATAGTGAGTTAAAAAAAATTACAATATTATGACACTAGACATAGAAAATGGTGTGCTATCACTTTGTGCTTCATAAGGGTTTTTAATGCATGCAATCTTATGATATCCTTCCTTATATCTAGTCTCATAATTTTCACTCATGTATAGGCCTATCACCCCTAACAAATTGCCAATTATTATTAAAATTTAAGCTCAACTTAAATGTCCTTAACTTCCTTAATGATACAATCATAGAGAGACAAGTCATAAATGTATGACGACAAACATTACATAAGACATCAACTTTTAAAATTTACATACAATTTGAATTTTTTTTTAAAAATGAATATTCCCCCCTCCCAAATAAGTTTAGGCGTGTATCCCACCAAAATAGGAAATGCAAGAGGAATAGAGTTAAACAACATGAATTTCTAAATAAAGAGAGTAAAATAAAATATATGCAAGAGTATGTGGTATGTACTTGGTAGGCACTACAAGAAAGAATTCTTTAAAATATTGTCAGAAATGATGAAGTGATGGAATGGGGTGGAGGGATGGAAAAGAGAGAAGGTGAGATGAAATGCGAGATGAAGAAAGTACTTTTAGGAAGAAAGTGTTTCTTATGAAAATCTTGAAAGAATTCAAGATTTGGTAGTAGTCAGGGTAGAAGATCTAGACTATTTGGCTGTAGGAATGAGGATATCTCTGGTATGGTAAAATTGTTGTAGGAACTCCTCATGACTTACTATTTTATTGTAGAGCTTAACGTGATTCCCATTGTCAAGTAACTTAATTTGAACAATATTAGTGGTGGATAGTGGGATTGCTCCATTTTGAAATACAACAATAATTTCATATGGTCCTAACTAATGAGTTTGTAAATTTCTTGGATTTGTTGGAAATGATTGAAAAGATCATGAATGAAGAATAATGGAACTGGTAAAGAATGTTTCAATCATTTTTTTGTCATTGATGTCAAACTTGCTACTTGTAAGAATGACAATTGCTTAAATGATCCAAATACTATCAATTGGTTGATTTATAAGGAGGTGGCAATCAATAAGATGTAACTAGAGTACCTAGAGAAAGCTTGAAGTTATGATGTTGTAATGAAGTATAAGGATTAGCTAAGTCATTGATGAAATAGTGTATTGATTACATACTCTAAGACGCAAAGAATGGACACACTGAGACACATCAAAGATGTAAGGATTAACTAAGTTCATTGGAGAGAATAGAGCTAGATAATAAGTGCCGAACAGATTCTCAGTAGAAGCCGAACAAGTTCAACTTAGTGTGTGCCAAGTGAAGATCAGGTGCTAAGTGAAGATTAGGTGCTGAGTGATCTTAGGTACTGAGCACCTTTCTGGTGCCCAGTAAAGATCAAGTGTCGAGATACACAAAATTTCTTCAGGTGCCAAGCACTAGTAAATAACAATAGAGGTCAACTAACATAGAAGGAGTTGAGCATCAATAAACCAATGATGTCAAGTTGCTACATTATTTGTTAAAGTCAAAGATTTGCCAGATCAGTAGCGATAAGATCGTTACATCAAATTTTGTGAATTAGTTGGATGATAGGGATGATGAGTAGATGTCACAAAATTCTATGTAATCCATGCAAACCATTTTCAAGGCAAATTCTAATGGATTTATCATGAATTTTCTAGAAGAAAAAATTTGGAGGGAAAAAAAATACTATTTTTCTCAAAAGATTTGAGTGGGAAATGAAGAACAAAACTTCTTTATAAGGAGTTATAGGTTAGAGATCAAATGCGCATGCTTGAGAGGGAATCGATCATAAGTGTGATCATGCAAAGAAGCCAAAAGGAGTAAGAATAGAGCATCATGACTCTGAGTTAGTCAAGTGACCATAGAGTGCTTTGGCATAATGAGTGGAAGAACTCAAGGAGATAGATCTTGAAGGGTGAACAAGCTGTCAACACTGCAAGGGAGGAAAGCTAAGAAAAGAAAACGACTAAAGAGTGATCTAAAATATGCAAGGTTGAAGTTGCAATCTATATTAGGTCAAAACCCTTCTAATACTTTCTTACCATTGTATTAGGTATTAAAAACCCTACATTGCTAGCTTAGCTTAACAGCTAGGTTGATAAGCCTCAGGAAAAGGATAAAGAGATCCCCAGGAGAAGGACAAAGAGATCCTCGGGAGAAGGATAAATAGATCCTTAGGAGAAGGATAAGAGATCCTTAGAGAGGAGGATAGGAGATCTTTAGAGAGGGATAAAAGATTCTTTTGAGAAGGTGACTGGAAATCCCATGGACTTGAGTGATCCTAAAAGCTCTATGTAAATCCTTTAATAGGGTGACATTCTAAATTGAATGTTCTTAAATCCTTTAACAAGGTCACATCTTACAATGTGTAAAGCCTTTAATAGGGTAGGCCTTTAACAGGGCAGACAATCAAAAGTGGTTGAAATCAATTGCACAGTTATTTTGTGGGTATCATCCCCACCCCAGTTTTACCTTCTTATTCTTGGAGGGTTTCTAGGTCATCAAAATCCTTAGTGTTATGGTGTGATGCATGTTTACTTTTCATGATTGTTTAATGTTCAATTGCATGCATGATAATTTCAGTTATGTGTCATTAAGGATTAGAAGAAAATGTTTTATTAGACATCATTGGACCTTGCATAACTGATTCACCCCCCCCCCCCCCCCCACCTCTTAGCTATTCTAAATAATTCTAACAGGATTTTACTAATCCTTGGAATCATAAAGGAGTGACTAGTCTCCTATATAAAACATTTTATCTTTGATAAACTTATCATGCCATTGTTTCCTTTGATGGTGGATAAGTTTAGTGTTGTTAAATGTAGATTTGTCTCATTCATCAAGACCAATTAAACTTAGGATTTGGTCTTTTTGTGCAATAGTGAGTTTCATACCATGTTCCAAAGTGGTCCACAATATTTTATGTTCAAATTATATAGCACTATAGCTGACCTACCATAGACAAACTCAAAAGGAGTAAATCGTATGGTAGATTTCTAGGTGGTTCTATAAGCCCAAATAGCTTTAGGAAGGTGTATGGCCCAATCCTTCTATTCTAGCTCTTGGTTGGTAACCTCTATTTGGCCATTAGCTTATGGGTGGTAAGGTGATGATTTGCCATGTCGAACAATATATTCTTCCATGAGAACAACTATTAGATTAGATGTAAACTAAGCTCCTTGGTCAGATGTCAACACCTTGGGGACTCCAAACCATGTAAAGATGGACTCATACAAGAGATTGAAACATTATTATCCCTTAGGTGTTTCATGGGTTTGGCCTCTGTCCACTTAGTTACATATTTAGTGCAAACTAAGATATATGATTTACCTTGTGAAGAGGGTTCAATAGGACCTACATAGTCAATCCCCAATTTATCAAAGGATGTAACAACTACTTGAGACTGTAGGGGCATTTCATCAAATTTAGTGGGTCTTCCCATATGTTGATACTTGTCACATTTTTTGGTGTATCTAGATGCATCCTTGTAAACTTGGCAAATAATACCCAGCTATCAATATTTTAAAGGTTGTCCTTTTGGCTACAAAATGACCTCCATAGTTTTCATCATGACATGCTCTTAAGATATCATATGTTTCATCTTCTCTAATGTAATAATGCATTACTTCATCAGGGCCAATATAAAACATAAATTCAATAATCCAAGAATAACTAAAACTATTTTCAAAGAGTAACTTCCTTTCTTTGGTAGAGAAGTGAGCTGTCATCTTGTCTGTGGTGAGGTAATTTGCAATATTTGCATACCATGGATTTTGTGTTGATAACAAGAAAAGGTGTTCATCTAGAAAAATATCGTCAATGGCTGCAAGATCATTAGGGAGATGAAACTGAGAGACAAAATCAGCTACCACATTGACCATATCGGGTTAATCTATTATGGTGATATAAAATTCCTACATAAGTAACAACTAGTGAGCTAATCTTCCTAATATTGTAGGCTTATTCATCAAATACATTATAGTAGAGTGATCATCATGAACAAATATTTCATATACAGCAATATTGTGTCTAAATTTATTCAATGCATAAATAACTATAAGTAAGTCTTTTTCAATAACTATGTAATTAAATTCTACACCTTGCAAATTTTTACTAATGAAATAAGTGTCATGCTCAATTGAGTCTATGTTTTGGCCTAACACTACACCTATAGGTTAGCCTAAGGAATCTATATGGATGTAGAAAGGTAGTCCCCAATGAGGTCCTCTTAAAAGTGGTGTTGTGGTGAGGACTTCTTTAAGCTATAGGAAAGTTATAGCACATGCAAAGTCCCAAGAGAATTCAGAATCCTTCCATAACAAGTTATAAACGGGTGCTACAAGATAATAGAAATTGTTAATGAATCTTCTATAATTTCATGCATGTCTTAGGAAACCTCAGACATCATTCTACTTGAATCTATAGGCATGGTACTAATGACTTCAATCTTGGAAGGATCGACTTGGATGACTTTGGATGAAATGAAATGACCTAACACTACTCCTTTCATCATCATAAATTTTTTTTCACTATTTGGGGAAAGGCTATAGTCTTGGCATCTCTTGAGCACTATCGCTAAGTTTATTTTCTTCTTCTTCAAAATTAGTGCCATAAATAGTGAAGTCATCCATGTAGATCTCCATGTAGTCAGTAGATATATCTAAAATGATACTTGTGATAGCTCATTGGAATGTGGCTAGGCCATTACATAGGCCAAAGGGTAATACTGAATAAGAAAAGGTACCCCATGGGCATGTGAAATTTTTTTTTTTCTTGATCTTTTGGAGCTATTTATATCTAATTGTAATCACTAAAATCATTTAGAAAAGATAAATATTTATTGCCAACAAGGTTGTTAGGAACTTGGTCTATAAATGGTAAGGGAAAATGGTCTTTCTTAGTGGCTAAATTGAGCTCCCTATATTCTACATGAACTCTCCATTTTCCTTCCTTTTTTGGTATAATAACTAGGGGTGAAACCCATTGGTTATTAGAGATGGGAGACAAAACCAGCACTCAATAATTTTTTTAGTTCATTTTAAACTATGTCCTTTAAACTTGGGTAAACTCTCCTATGAGGCTGCTATATAGATTTAAAGTTAGGTCTAATGTAAATCTTGTGAGTACAAAGCATAGGGTCTAGTCCTTTCATGTCCATGTAGTCCCAAGCAAATGCTTTTTTATTTTCTTATAGTAACTACAACATAATTTCTTGATGAAAAGGTTATAAGGCATTTACATTTAGCTGCTTTCCTAGACCAAATTTCATCTTAATAACCATATCTATCATAAATAATTTGGCAATAGGAGAAAGATCCATCTCATGAGATAATAAGGAGTGAAGGAATTAGGATGCTTTGGAATGATAAAGTGTGTTCAAGGGTGGTAATATGGTTTCTAGGATATGTTCTACCTTAGGACACATTTGAGCTTCTACTCCATATTCATTCATGATATCTTGTCTTCTTTTTGAGAGGCTGCAAATGATTTTTGACCTATCATCATTAGCTAATGGATGGAATTTACCTCTAGATCTTTATCACCCAAGTCTGGCTAGATTACTTGGTCATCTAAGAATAGTGGCTGAGAAGGTGAGTGTAGGGTCAAGTTCTTAGTATTGATATTATTGGATATTACAATTTTAACAAATTGAAAAGCTATATAGGTATCTACAGTGGCCAACCATGGTCATCCTCAAATTAAAGGATACCCTCCCATGTTAGCCTTTAGGGAAAGGAAAACAAAGTCTACTTGATACTCCCAAGAATTCAAGGTGACTATGACACCTTCTATCATTCTGTTTGATTTGATAGTAGAACTATTAGCAAGCTAAATTATGGTTGGTGTTTCTCTATGACCAATGATATATAATTGAGAAAATAACTCCTTTGTCATGAAATTTATAGATTCTCCTAAGTCAACTAAAGCATTTTGGACTTGCATCCCATAAATGGTGATATTAACCACAAGAGTCCAAGAGTCAAAATATTTAGGTATAGTTAATTTTTCCAAAACCAAATTAGATAATTTTCCTAAGCCATGAATAGTTTTTAGATCCTTATTCTTTCTTCCTATTTTTTTGATGCATGTTTCCTTGATATTTTTAGTATAGGCAGGGACTTCCTTAATAACATAATGGTATTTTCACTATCATTTTCTCGGGTTGATTGAGAAAATCAATTACTACATGGTTTTTTATAGGTTGACCTTATTCCAACAACCTATGAGAAAATCATGGTTCTTTGGCTAAAAGATAGGTCTATGGATTTTACACATCTTCCTATTCAGTTAGGGAATCCTTAAATTTAGTTATTATAGGCTTTTGGGGTAAAGGAAGAGTAGTGTCTAACCTTAAGTGGATACCATTTAAGGAAATAGCATAGGTTTTTTGTTGTGCTAGAATTAGGATTAGGATGAACTAGTAGTTGATTTTGCTAGGGAGGAGGATTAGTGGCTATAGCAAGAGGAATTAGAGCCTACTACTGAGGTGGTGGAATTAGAGCATGCTGACTGGGTTGGGTGTTCTGATTTTGGTTTTGCTACTAATCCTATTGAGGTTTCTACCAACCCCACTAAGGTTGTTGTCAATTATTATTTCCACTAAAACTAGTATTTTTCTATTGATTCTTACTATTATAAATTTGAAGAGGATCTTGTGGCATACCTTTTCTTTGAACCCATGGCCTTCATTGAACAACATAGAGAACTTCTCCATTTTCATCAATGGTTTTAAACTTACTAGGCATTGGTTGTGCCTCCATGCTTGCAACTTGCATCTAAAATGTCTTTTCTTCTCTCTATAGTGTAGATAGAATCCAACTAACATAGCATTAGCTTTATCCTTTTTCCTTCTAGCCTATATGGTATCCAACTAAGTGGATACATCATTAATGATGTCTTATTTGAAATCTGATAGCAAATTAGATAGTTCCATCTTTGATACTTCTAAACTACCATTAGAATTATGTGGTAGATCTCTAAGTCCCCTACCTTTCTTCACACTAGCTGTGGAAAAATTTAGACATATACTTTGCATATTAGTCTAGATTTTTTGTCATGTCCCCTTTTCAAATAATTAAAAAATAATAATCTTTGCTAAGGTAGGCAGGCCCAAGAAAGTGAAGTTTCGGAAAAAGGGGGTTAATCTTTGGAAATCGTTGGACTAATAAATGAAAATTATTATTAAAAGATGTTTCATTAACCTCTCTTAGAGGTGAGTTACGGTTATGCCCTCTTTTAAGGGGTTTGGAGGCATTTTGGGCTGATTCCAGAACTTGATTTTTGCTCATTCTTTGTTATTCTTCAGAGGCTGCCAAACCTGTGGAGAAGGAGACCCAAGAACGGGAGTTTACAGGTTTCTAGGGAGACCCAAGAATGGGAGTTTGCAGGTTTCCAAGAAAGCTAAGGATGGGAGTTTGAAGCCATTCCATGTGCATGCTCATACAGAGTTTGCCTTTGTGCTGAACAGTTCAGATTTTTGGGTTTTCGGGTGTGTTTTTTGTATGAGTTTGGTGTTTTCAGTTGAGTATTTCATATCAGTTTGGGTTGCTGCTGTATTTTAGAATTTAAGGTTTTAAAATAGAGCTCAATATATGTATTGGGACGTGATTAAACTTCTGAGATAGATTATTAGTGTTTTTGTGGTGTTTTCGAGCATTTTGTGTTAATCTCGGGAGCCCGATGAGCATAGTTTTTGTCCTACATTTGAGAACTGTTGTGTAAAGGCTATACGGATCTGGAAATGTAATTTTTTAGGCTGTTATGCTGCTGAAATTTCTGTAAAAATTTCCACTTCTAGATTTATTAATAATAGGTGAAGCTGTGAAGCTTTTGGCACAATTTTTGGCATACCCGATTTGGGGTTTCTTGAGAAATTTGGTGGATCTTTGTGATATCAGTTGTTTGACCTTGAAAATCTGATTAGAGGTTGCAAATATCATAAAAAAATCAGAAAAGGGACATTTTAGTGGTATCAAAGCCATGATCTTGCCAGCCTGAGGGTTTGTAGAAGTTTCCATGTCAGTTTTGACAACTACCCAGATCTTGCATTTCAGTTTTGAGAACTACCCAAATCTTGCATGTCATAATTTATGGTTGCATGTTGCTTCTAATCAGCTACATGTCAAAATTTATGGTTTCATGCTACTTCTAATCATTTACATGTTAGTTCTTGGTGAATTTGGTGGTTGTAGAAGTTTGCATGTCAGTTTTGACAACTACCCAAATCTTGCATGTCAGTTTTGACAGCTACCCAGATCTTGCATGTCAGTTTTGACAACTACCCAAATCTTGCATGTCATAATTTATGATTGCATGTTTCTTCTAATCAGCTACATGTTAAAATTTATGGTTGCATGCTACTTCTAATCATTTGCATATTAGTTCTTGGTGAATTTGGTGGTTGCATGTTGCTTCTAATCAGTTGCATGTCAAAATCTATGGTTGCATGCTACTTCTAATCATTTGCATGTTAGGTCTTGGTGTTTGAAGAAGTTATATCCTATTGGGGTTACACTCTACTTTATCCAGAATGGACAGGTATAGTATAGAGTCTCAGAGGACACGATCTTGGACAATTGATATCCAGAGTCAAAACAATAGAAAGGATGGTTATTTAGACATTCAAGATAAACTTATAAAAATAATCCATGACATGTCTGAACAATAGGTTGAGCACCATCGTATAATGAATGACATGTTGTCTGACCCAGCTAAGGTGGATAAGTTGACTGGATTTCTATTTGGAAAATTTTCTCATAGGGCAGATGACACAATTACCAAGAACTTGCATGAGGAGTTTGAGAAACTAGCTGATAGCTAGGTAGAGGTCTTAGATTCTACTCTGCCATAGGAGGTGGTGGGAAAGGATATTACACAGATTGATAGTAATGGTCAACTTGATACTCAAATTGAGACAATTTTTTATAGGTTGTCAAAGGGTGATGCCACAGGTATTCAGGATGGTATAGTTACAACAGGCAGTGACTACAGTGTAGTGGGTTCAAATGATGATTATGAGGATGTTGTTGTGCAGGATGGTGAGATACCTAGTAGAGATGAGCAGACATTGAGCATTCATGACTTTGCTGAGAAAGAGTACCAGGCACAGTTAGATGCTTCATCACATGAGGTTGAGGTTGGTAGTACTTCACATGATTTGTTCAGCCAGCTGAAGGTGAACAAAGATAGTATTGTGACTTCATTATCTCATCATGATAGGTATGTGGAGTTAGTTGGTATTGGTCATATTACTCAGGTGAGGAGTTTACTTGAGTTACCAATTGATTCTAGTTTACGAATATGGACTCGAGATTGTTATATTGGCGTTTGGGATTTAGTTTACTGGAGATCTTTAACACTTTTTGGTAGCAGTGTTTGTTTGGGTGCTATCATGGATTTGATTAGCAGATTGCACCGTGTTGTCTTTTCTTGTGCTAGCATCTTGTTTAATGTTGGTATTAGTTTTTATACACCAATGTTGGGCTTTGTTCATATATCTAGTCAACCATACTTGCTGGAATGTGTTGATGATCTTTCATATTTGGCAGTGTGTACAGATGAGTCTTAGGATCATATTGGCATTGATGACATCCAGAAGGATGCAGTGGGCAGTTTTGAAGACTTAGTTTCCTTGGGTACAGAGGAGTTGGACAGCAGTGCTAATATTTTTGATACTCCATATGTTGATATGAGCTTTAGATTTGATTCACAGGGTATGGATTGTAATACTCTAGAGACTAGTGACTTTGAGGATACTCCTTTAGATAGTGCATTAGAGGAGGTTTGTACAAGACAGTCAAGCCAATTGCATCATGTGTCTAATCAGTTAAGAGTTAGTGATTGAGACATTGCTATCACTTGTCAACATTTTGATGCTGCTCGTAAGTTGTTAGCAGTTTATGGATGGGGTTCTCCTACTAGTGATGAGCAGGAAGGCAGTTATCTTTCCTTGATAGAGATCCACTCTTTATGGGAGGCTATTCGGATTTTGAGACAAAATTATATGTAGTTGGTAGCTGACAAAGATTATCTTATGGAGTGGGGCAGTACAACATATGATGCATTGTTGGCCAAGGAAGATGAGGTGAGTGAGCTTATTGAGCAGCTTGAGGTGACTTCTAAAATTCTTGAGAGTACACAACTGGCTTTCAAGGAGTCACAGTTTCATTTGGCTAAGGTGACCATGGAGTTAGAGTGGCTACACTCTTTACCTGATTCTATACAGTCACAAGCTATGGTGTTTGGTGATCTGAGGATGTCCATGGCCAAGATTGTCAGAGACAGCGGAGATGGGGATGCATCCATCCTTGATACTAATATTGGCATATTAGGTTCATTCCCACTAGAGTCAAGTTCAGTTGAGTTGGGTGTTGTAGCAGATTGTTGTATGCCTAACATGGTGGTGGCCTCTAGTACTGATGGAATAGAGACTAGAGATGTATCAAAGATCATGTGTGATGTTGGTGAGTCGACAGTTGGCATGGTTCCTGCTAGTAATACTACTCCCTTGGTGATATCTTCAAAGGTAGTAATCAGTTCCAACATGGTTAATGATCAATTGCAGTTAGTTTCATCTGGATTACAGTCTGAGCCACTAACTGAGATTGGTGCATTCTATCGGCATTACACTGTGAGGTACACTCATCAATTTACCTTTGATGACCATGTTGATGAGATTATGATACAGAGATGTACTTTGGTTCCTAGTGCTTATCATCAGTTATGGAATAGTTTGATGCCTCGGGATGAGAGTTGTGATGGGCACGACATGGCAATAGGTCTTGTAGTTGATAGCTTGATAATACATGACTTAGAGCGGGAGTTTTGGAGTGATGCTTTAGCAGGTGTTGTTATTGATTCTACTCCTTTGGCTATGACATCTCCTGACTTAGCTAGTGATCAGTCACAGTGGGTTGTATCACTTGTTCATGGTGAGCTATTGACTGAGGTTGGTTTTTTTAATCAACATTATATTGTAGGGTATGTACATCAGTTAGCATTTGATCCTTGTTTTGAGGAGTTGATGGCAGGCAAATTTGGTTTGGATTCCATTTCTTACTCTTTATCTTGTAATGTCTTTTCACCATCAGCAATCCATGGGAGTTATGGTTATGAGATAGTGGCCGATGATTTGTAGAGTTGTGTTGACTATAGGAGTTGTACAGTGTGTGGATTCTCCATACTTGGTATAGTTTCATTCGAGAGCATTCACCATTGTTGCAGAGTTGGATTGTACATAGTGTATAGGCTAGTGGGATGCGTTGATGGTATTTACTGTGTTGGTAGTTTGATTTGTCCACTTTACTTGGGTTCTGATGTTCTAAGAGTTTGTGTCTCATGGGTTTTTGACTATGGTAGTGGTGATTTTGGAGTTTGGTTGAGCTATAATTGTCATTTTGATTATGGATTCCTCTTGGTTATATTGCAGAGGATATTGCAGGAGCCTGTGTTAATTGGTAGTACTATAGTTCATAACAACATTTGGGATCTAGGTGGATTGATTGGTTTATTGTTTAGCCATTGCTTGAGGACAAGAAATGTTTGGGAGAGGAGGACTTTTCATGTCCCCTTTTCAAATAATTAAAAAATAATAATCTTTGCTAAGGCAGGTAGGCCCAAGAAAGTGAAATTTTGGAAAAAGGGGGTTAATCTTTGGAAATTGTTGGACTAATAAATGAAAATTATTATTAAAAGATGTTTCATTAACCTCTCTTGGATGTGAGTTATGGTTATGCCCTCTTTTAAGGGGTTTGGAGGCATTTTGGGCTGATTCCAGAACTTGATTTTTGCTCATTCTTTGTTATTCTTCAGAGGCTGCCAAACCTGTGGAGAAGGAGACCCAAGAATGGGAGTTTACAGGTTTCCAGGGAGACCCAAGAATGGGAGTTTTCAGGTTTATAGGAAGGCTAAGGATGGGATTTTGAAGCCATTCCATTTGCATGCTCATATAGAGTTTGCCTTTGTGCTGAACAATTCAGATTTGTGGGTTTTCGAGTGTGTTTTTTGTATGAGTTTGGTGTTTTCAGTTGAGTATTTCATATCAGTTTGGGTTGCTATTGTATTTTAGAATTTAAAGTTTTAAAATAGAGCTGAATATATGTATTGGGACATGATTAAACTTCTGAGATAGATTATTAGTGTTTTTGTGGTGTTTTCGGGCATTTTGTGTTAATCTCGGGAGCCCGATGAGCATAGTTTTTGTCCTACATTTGAGAACTGTTGTGTAAAGGCTATACAGATCTAGAAATGTCATTTTTTAGGCTTTTATTCTGCTGAAATTTCTATAAAAATTTCCACTTCTAGATTTATTAATAATAGGTGAAGCTGTGAAGCTTTTGGCACAATTTTTGGCATACCCGATTTGGGGTTTCTTGAGAAATTTGGTGGATGTTTGTGATATCAGTTGTTTGATCTTGAAAATTTGATTAGAGGTTGCAAATATCATACAAAAATCAGAAAAGGGAAATTTCATTTTCTAAGTGATATCTCCTCCCATCATTTACACCTCTTAGAAAAAGGTGTTTCTTTGATTCTTCATTTAGTTGATGTTGTGTATTACACTACCAGCTAAACTTAAATTGTAAAACATAGTCTTTCAAGGTTTTATCATCCTTTTCAAACATTTTGAAAATGTCATCCCCTTTCAAATCTTGATCCTTATAGTATTCTTTGTACTTTGTTAGAAACAAGTTGCTCATTATAGGCCAATGTTCTACAACATTAGCACCCAACCCCATGAACTAGATAGAAACAACTTTAGCTTGTGAGCATTAGTTGTATAGTCATGACCTCTACAAAGGATATCAAACTCAAAGAGGACGGTTTCAAGATCTTTAGTAACTAGGCCATAGAACTCTAGAAGTATAATAGAAGGTATGATATTAAAGTTTTGATTACTCTGTTGATGAGGGATAGGAATGGGAAATGTAGGTTGAGGCTATTCTGGAAGGAGGACCTAGAAATAGTGGCTAATAGATAACAAGGGCAAGTGGATTATCTTGGTATTTAGGTTCAACAAAGAGATCATTTAAATGCAAGGATTTTTCATAGGATGAGGGTATTTGTTCTTGAGTAGTAGTGAATGGATTTTCAAAGGGTTCTTCCTCTTTATTCTCACTGTGAGGCTCTTCAGGCTCAAGGTTAAAAAAGTCTTCCTGAATATTACGGGGAAGAAATATCCAAGGGTGGTCTCTTCTTCTATGCATTAAATATAATGTAGAATTTTAACTAACATAATTACTTTAGGGTTGAACTAGATTGACACCTCCCCAACAATGATGCTAAAATTGTTCAATTAGATTATTACTTTAATAAAAGAGGATTGAAAATCTTTTCACAATGATTTCATGGTCAAACAACATCATGTTTTTACTTAAAATGGTATACTAACTTCATTTAATTTGTCAACTTGGGAGCACAAACATGAGAGGATGACTACAAATTCTATGCTCTAATTCTCCTTTGAGTAATTACAACTAATACAAAGGAAATGCTAAAGGAATTCTATGCTAGTAATTTAAACAACAACTTGACTTAAAGATTGAAACTAATGTTGCAACAGTAAACCTATATATTCACCAATGCTAAAGGATTAATTCGTTGATTCTATTATTAATGGTTGTAGAAGAAACATAATTCTATTTTGCAAGGAAACAAATAAGGGAATGAAATATATTCTTATAGAATAGTTCACTCACCAAGTGGGCCCCCTTGGATAAGTGAATAGAAAAGATAATCGAGATAACAAAAATAGACTTGAACTGCTCATTCTATTCATTCATGGTGAAGGAATTACACTTGACTAAAAATTTAATCACACTCAACTACTATGAAAATAAACCTAACTTCTTTCTTTTTCAAAAACTCCTGTTGACGCAACAACAGGTGATATTTAAAAGGAAACTACAACTACTCCCTAACTCTATGATCACTCTATTAATGAGGATCAATTATAGACTCATAAATTTTGAAACTGAATTGCCATTAACCATGAATAAATCCTCCAAGAATATAGCAGGTTGTGGAAGCTACATTCATGTGATGTTCAAACATAAAGCATATAATAAATTGCTTCACTCACAATGATTTAGAAATCCATTTGGCTCTAACTTTAACACTGAGGTGTTGACTCTTGAATATCTGTGACAAGTACCTAAAAAGCATTCAATGTGCACAACACTTCCACATACATATAATTATTTTATCATCAATATTAGAAAAGGTGTAAGTTCAAATTACCACTCTTACGAATCCTATGGCTATAGGAGGAAAACAACCCAAGACATAGCATAAATGAGGAAACATTTATCAACATGCAACATCACTTCATTATACCATTTTTTTCCATAGATTCAAGTAATTATAGCATATTTGAACTATTCATACTGCTAGTTAATGTATCATAATATATAGAGCATATACATGAAAAAATAAGTTCATTTTATTAAAACCATAAAGTTGTGATTTTTTCCACAAGATAACTACTTTAAAATAAGATAAAAAGATCTTAAAACAATGACCTTTTAGAGACCCATCAAGTTATGTGGAATTTCCTAGAGTTTGGTGGTTTTTTTTTTTTAACAAGGCTACTAAGAAAGAGCCCTAATTAGGTCTCCTAGAGAAACTTGAAAGTTTGGCTTAGGAAGAATCCCAAAATCTATCAGAGGGTTATGGAACTTGATGAAAAGGTGAAGGGTGTGAAGAGGTTCCTTGGAGTTTGAGATCCTAGAGGGTGTAAGGGAGTGAGGTGGAGAATTTTGTGTGTGGAAGAAACCTACAATCACCACTACCCTAGTCTTGAGTAGGTTGTAAGAAGGGATAGTAGGATATGCTATTGGATTACACCCATTACTTGCATCATTTCCCTTCTAGTCATGACATCTACTACTTAACTCATCCTTGTTATTTTAATCATTATTCAACCTCCATAAGTTCATCCACTAGATCTTCCACCACAACCTCTACCACTATTTTTTGTTATCAAAAAATTTTCCTCAACTTCTCCTCTTCACTTAGGGAAAAATGGTATGCCTCCTTAATACTAACCTTTCAAACTAGGCCCAAATCTTCTTGAATGTTTGGCCTTAACCCATTAAGATATTGAGAAAATTTCTCCTTATCAACTTTCACATGGTCAGTTCTTATGTGAACTCAGTAGAACTCCTTGGTATACTCTTGAATGGATCTTCCTACTTTCTTCAACCCTTGCATCTTCTTCAAGAAATCAATCTCATAATCCATGAGAATAAACTATAACATTATTTTAGCTATCATTTGATCCCATCTCACGATTTTTTCTTTCCCTCTTCTATTTCTCTCCAATTGGATCTCCTACCACCAAATCTTTGCATGACCCTTCACTTTGGCCTTTACAAACATGACCCTATCTGGATCTTTAATATATTCATATTCAAAGTACTTTTCCAGTTCATTGATCCAATCAGTCAATTCCTCTAGGTTAAGATTTCCAAAAAAATGGGAATATCAAACTTAGGTCTTTTTCCAATCTTAGAAATGGCCTTGAAAAGCTTTTCTCCCTCTAGGTTCAAAACTTCATCTTCTACTCCTTGATCAGTGTTTCTGTATTCTTCCTTTTCATTGTCACTTCTATTACCTCCTACGATAAGATTCATTCCTATGTGCATTTATTCTTGCAATGATTTTAGTTTCCTCTAGAGGGATCTAAAACCCATAGGTGTAACACTATCACTCTCCCACTATGATCTCTTTATGGAGGCATCTTCATTCTTCCAGTGAAACCTTAGTGTAAATTGCCTCATAATTGGCAATTTATCTACACACTCAGCCCAAACCATGGTCCTAGTGCAAGCTATCTTACAGGATCTTATCTATCCACACACTTAAAAACTCTAAATCTAATACATCTTAATGAAGGGTGCTCCCCTTAATACCTTAAACACATAATAGGAACAACAAAGTAACAAAAATTTGTGAGAACAAAATATGGGCTTCTTATTATGGCCACAAATATATAGAATTTAGAATTACAATATGCTAACTCACATGGGCATCTTCATTATAGTAATCTACAAGACAAAGATGTGAACTACTCAGTCTTATGCTGGAAAATATTTAGGAATTTCTTAAATAGGTAATTTATGCCACTTAGGAAGGTTCTAGACACTTAAAATTAATACCCAAGGCTGAAAAACCCTATCAATACATATACAGCCAGAAAAATACACCTTTGACATTTATTTTGGAAGTTTTGGTTGGTCCAATTTGGGAAGGCCATAACTCTTAAACTATTGCTCTTATTGGCTATTATAACCACTTTTCAAAATCCACAACTTGTGATCTATAGGTTTGGTTCACTACAAGTGCCCATCCTTTAATTTTTTTGGCCTCATCTAAGAACATTTAGGCCTTCAATAGTGAGCCTAGAGGTTTTTACCAAAACACCAAAAATCTATAATAAATCCATGAATATGCATGATATGTACTTAGCCTTAACTGGTAAGCTAATATATCCAAGATGAATATCCACCTCTAAAATTATGACATTCCAAGATTGTATGACTAACTTACTTAGTATCAAGCCTCCATAGGTAGAAGCTCTACATTAAGACAACCCTTATTCAAACACCTAGGATTCTTGTACATCAACACCCAATGGTTTCGTCACACTAATGGATGGTAGCTCAAAAAAACTAGCACATAGCAAGTAGTTTCCATGTTGATAAGAATTTACTCAATACTCTCAATCTTTAGTGCCCCACAAGATGACTTTCCAAATAAGAAGGAAAAGTCTTGCATTTATTAAGAGTCCATAAGTGTATTAGTAAACAAAAAAACCCCATTTCACTAGTTTAAATTCTTTAAGAAATTTTTCTTTTATCCATTGAAAGATAAATACAAAAGACAAGGAAATTTGATCATATTTTGATTTTCTTTTGCATAAAGCATTCATACCAAGCCATTAGAACACATGAAAAACTTCATATGTCTAGTAATCTACAATGATCTTAAGAAATTCAACAATGTAAAATCCATACACTTAGAAATATCAGGCTAATTTCATAACTTAGGAACATTATATTGGCATGGTTAAACTAAAAAATTTTTGACACATGTAAAATGTTGCATGTGTCCAAAATGTTGGAAGCACTTATAAGGCATGTAGATTATCTCATCCAATGCCATTTTGAGCTTCTAGAAATGGGCAAGAGCTCTATCTACATTCCCCATGTAATCTACCCTTTTTGGCCTATTAACACACATATAATCTAAGAATAGGACAAGTAAAAGAAATCCTTCTTTACACCACACCATGGAAAACAAGATGAAAGTCAAATGTAAATCTATTGGGCTAGGCTGAATAGTTGAGACGAGGCTATCATTGGGAAAAATACACAAATGTAAAGCTTCAATGTGCTAAAAGAAAGCAAATAAACCTTCAAACGTAAACTTATGTTCCATAAAAACCTTACATCTCCTTGAATGGACTATAAAACTATGCACAAGACCATAAAATTAAAAAATTAATATAAAACCTTCGTTAAAGAAAAGTTCTTGAGTACAATGTCACTTATGGGTGGAGAATGAGGACAACATATATGAATCTCATCTCTATCTTCTTCACTCCAAACTACATCCCACAAACTTAAAAGTCCATCCTTATCTCCATGTACTACAATTATTTCAAATATTTGATTAACTACCATAAATTTAGAACATAAATCTATAATCTCATAATAAAAGTATTGAATCACCTAATTTTTTTGGAAGGGATATCCATCTACCTACTCCATAAGTATTAATGTATTGGTCCAAAATAGAATCCTCCTAGGAAGTCCAAGCCTCATGGTTAAGTCTAGAATGTTCAAAGTTGTGAGGAGCTCTCCCCATTACACTTAGATAATTATGTATCAGAATCCTCTTCATCAATCTTCTCTATGTATCCAAAATATTTCAGTCCAATTAAGTAGAAGACTTTATGATAATGCTACAAAATATTGATATTATTATAAAAATTCCATTATCCTAATGTAGAAGCAGGTTGAAATGTCCAAGAGTTAGCGGTACCTTTCTATAAACAAAAAAACAAAGGCTAAGGAAAAAGGGTGATTCATGTGAAGGCTACAATAGAAGGATTTGAGATGATGGTTTGGCAAAAAAAGGAATGCCTTCTTTACTAAAGAAGATAAAAATTGAATAGTTGCTCTTTGCCTAGACGTGGCTAACAGCTTAACCAAATGGATTGGTGACGGATCCTCTAGGCATCTCATTACTGGTAATAGAAACTGAGAAAAATTTTCCTCTAGCTTTACCATGTTGCATGAGATGATTCTAGCTCGGAGTTCCCAACATGAAAAATTTTCATGTCCCCTTTTAAAATAATTAAAAATAATAACTTTTGCTAAGGCAGGCAATCTCAAAAAGTGAAGTTTCGGAAAAAAGGGCTAATCTTTGGAAACTAATGGATTAATAAATAAAAATTATTATTAAAATATGTATTATTGACCCCTCTTGGTCATGAGTTAGGTTTATGCCCTCTTTTAAAGGGATTTGGAGGCATTTTGGGCTCATTCTAAAATGTGATTTTTGCTCATTGTTTTGTTCTTCTTTAGAGGTTGCCAAACTTGTGGAGAAGGAGACCCAAAGATGGGAGTTTACAAGTTTCCATGGAGGCTAAGGATGAGAGTTTGAGGCCATTCCATGTGCAAGCTCATGCAAAGTTTTCCCTTGTGCTAAATAGTGCAAATTTAAAGGGAACATTACAATGGTATTAGAGCTATGATCTTGCTAGCCTAAGGGTTTGTAGAAGTTTGTATGTAGCTAAGTGAAAGATAGAAGAGATATTTGCAGCGAGAAAAGAATAAAGAAATTTTGATCAAACCTCTAGTTAAAAGTAAAAGTACAAAATTCAAGGAAGGAAAAACTATGGCTAACCCAGATGAGATGGCAAAGAAATTCTTCTAGGACATCCAGAATACTCAGAACAAAATAGTGGATAGTTTGACAGAAACTGGAGAGACTTTGCAAATATTGACAAAAAAACTGCAAGGAGTTGCATCTACTAATGAGAAAGGGAGAACTTTAGAGGAGCCAAGAAATCTAAAACCCACACCCTCTAAATAAATAAAAAACTATTTTCCTACCTATAGATGAGCCACCGATACCAAATCCAGGCCTTAGTCTTGTGGAAGAGGTTATAGGTAACTTGATTGCATTAAGAGCTACTTACAATGGCTTAGATGATGACTTTCATAGTTCAATTCCTTTTAGAGAATATGTGGATATGATGAACACTTTGATGCCCAAGAAAGAGTATAAGAGGGAGCATGACATAAGTGGAAGAGAGCTCAAAAATAAAATAAACAAGTTTACAACACCTAATTTTGATGGAACAAATAAAATTTCAGCAAGAGCATGGCTACAAAAATTATAGACCTTCTTCACACTTAACCCCATGAAGGAGAGTGATGTCATTCAATTCACAAGTCTACACTTGAAAGATATAGCCTATGATTGGTGATATCATGGAATGACTACTGAAGGTCATGATCAGGTAACTACATTTGACAATTTTAGTCAAAGAGTGATAGATAGATTTGACCTCAAGGATGATGAAGAGTATTTTAAAGAATTGTCAAAGTTGAAGCAAACCAAATCAGTTAATGAGTATATAGAAGAGTTTCAAAAAGTGGCTATTATGGTACTTGATATAAGTGAAAAGAGGATTGTTTATCTTTTTCTTGATGGTTTGGAAGATTCTGTTAAAGGTCTAGTTAAGGCTTTCTCACCCTCAACCTTAAAGTTATCAAAAGAAGCTTGCAACGTGAAACTTGTGAGCCTATGAAACTAGTCACTAATAAAAAAACCCCAAATCTTTGGCAACATAAGGGAAATTTTTAGAAAAAGACTTTTCTAGCACTACCACCAAAGAATGTGATAAAGATAGCAAAAAAGAAGGTAGATGAAGAGACTACAAGTGAATTACAAAGGAAAAAGCTTTGTTTCACTTGTAGAGAACCATGGGTTCCAAGACACAGATGTTTAGGGAAAGGTCAAGTGCACTACAATGAAGTTTCTTTAGAACTTGATTTAGATGAGCATGAGGAATTTCATGACACTAAGGAGGAGGAAGAAGAAGAGAAGGAAAAATAAATCAGCAAGGATGGCACATTAGTAGCATTATCAGGAGTCCCAAGATACCATCCCTTTCAAATTTGAGGGGTACTAGTAGTACAAAGGTTGATAGTTCTTCTTGATAGTGGGGCAACTCATAATTTTATTGATGATGGATTTGGCATGAAAAGAGGGCTTAAAGCATAATATTTTGAGGGATTCAATGTTATTATAGTTGATGGATTAACTATGCCTTGCACATGGGTGGTGAAACAACTTAAGATGACCTTAGGAGAGTATGAGTTATGTGATGACTTCTGTTAGTGTTTTAAAACTATTGAACAACAAAATGCTCAATACCAAATTGATATTACTCGCACAACCTAAGGATTAGCCAATTCCTATTAACAATTACATGTGAAAACCATTTGGACCCAACTTCAACAAATCTAAGGATGGTTTTCTACTCTTTAGGCTCTGCAAAACCAAGGTGGGTATACCCAGGCAATGATTCAAGGTTGAATGTTATTGTATGAGAATTATTTTAGTTTCATTTTGATTCTCATCTCATATCCTCAAACACATGCATGATTTTGACATTTTAGATAAAACACATCCCATATAGCAGATTTGGTCAAAATTCTTCTATAGATTTGCAAGTATTCCTAGCAATAGTGGCTAACTAAGGCTAAAACATTCCATGCAAACAAGTGGAACCATCTTTGAAAATCTTCAAGAAAAGTAAAATAAAGCTGATTTTGATTTTATATTTGAAGCTTCTTTATGGTATACCTATTTGTAGACTAAATTAATAAGATTAGTGCCTATTCCATTGGGACTCAGATTCTACTACAATTTTATGGATCTAATTTGTTGCCTTACAACAAATATTATTAGAAATTCTTACTGAAGTTCATTCTTATAGACATCCTTTCTACTACCATGATAATCCCATTAAAGTCATCAAAGCATTTACATAATTCGTTTAATTATTAGTAGTAATGAGTTGACATACAATCTAAATGAATTGCATTTAAATAAGCAAGCTTTACTCACACAATCTCAAAATAACTAGGTAACAATAGAGGAGAAAAAATTCAATAAGAATTGATATGGGGACAGCTCAAAAGTTGTATTAATTTTCCTTGCAAATTGTATACAATTGTAGTAAACTCAGAATGACCTTAGAAAGAAACACAAACATCATTCCATATTAATGTCTTCTTAGAAAATTTTAGAGAAGATACATAATAAAGTTTTCTCAAGTTACTAGACCAAAAACAACCTAAGTGTAACACTAAAAAGAATTAGAAATTAGACCTTTCATCTAGCCTTGGAATCTCACCTATATAATGTGAGATGCAAAAAGCTTTAGGCATAGAGAACTGACAGATGTCCTTTACAAAGAATTTCTATAGGCAGCTATAACAAAAAGACAAAAATGTGTGTAACATAAAAACTTAAATGTCATTACATTCTTTTGGTAGGCCCCTTTTCTGTTACATCTCTTGGAACAATGAAGCTTTATGATTTGATTTTCTAGTTATTCTAAATCTTCGGATAAGTGGCTATGAGGCTTGAAAGTGTTGTTTCCTCTTTAGTTACTTGCAAGTCTACTTTAACTTGGGGATTTTCCTTGTCTTCATCATTAACTGTTAAAGTAATAGTTACACTTGCATCTTCTTCTATGTCATTAGCTTCTTCCATCAATTCTGTAGACATAAATTGTTCCTTCCACTCATTGTAAAGAGTGTCATCAGGCCAATCAAAATTTAGGATATCCCTTTGTATAGTTACTAAAGAATTTCCAATTGCTTCTATTTCAAAAAAATCTTTTCAAATTGTATTATACAATAACTACACTTTGACCAATTCCTCATTGGTCATTGCCCATAATAAATGCCCAGTTTCATTTACTACATTATTCAATCTTTAACAAAACATTTCATCCAGCTCCTTTTTCCACTCTTCCTTTTCCTTTACTTTATCAATAGTTTTGAGAGCACTAGGAAATAAATCAAACTTTTCAGCTATGTATTTTGAGAAACAAATTGTCACTCTTATTTGAAAAGAATCTTGTTTGTCATTAAAATTTTCTAACTTATCTAACAAGTCAAAAATCTTCTCTATCTAGTGACAAGATAGCTAGATGATAGATACATACATGATGGTAATATTATTATTTCTCTCAGTCCATTTCTATACAATGGGTTTCATTCTTTCTTCATTTCCTTTCAATTCATCCCCAATGGCAACAATCCTTGCCAACTGGTCAAAAAATGTTGGCCATTCTATCCTATCCATTAAATACATTACACCCTATCTTATTTTCTCTTCATATTGATTATTCAATTCTACATGCAATGCATATAACTTATTCTTTTCTTCTTCAAATTCCTCTATAGTGTAGAATTGTGGCCTCTTAGTGGTTTCTAGTACCTCAATAATTGGAGTTGACTTAAAGGGTTCAATAGGTGGCTTGGGGTATACAATCTTGGGTCTTCTTGATTCTCCTACTTTTCTTTTCCCGAGTTGTTTCTCCATTTGAGATACTTGGTTTTCTAGTGATTGTATCTATTTACCCCTATCCTCATATGCTTTCAAAACTTCCTCAAATCTAGCATTGAGTTGTCCAAACCTATCATCTTCCTAGCTGAACACCATAGTGCCAAATTTCATCATCTCTGAAGCCATTCCAAAAATCTATTTACTGCCTACCTCACCAGCTCTGAATATTGTTAATGCACTAGTATGATCTGTAGTGGAGATTTCCTACATTCTAGTTTTGTCTCTTTTTTATATTGACCAGATTACTAGGGCCTAGTGGTCATCACTAAATTTAACCCCCTTGTGAGCATGTAGCACCTCTTCTTTAGTCTTATACTATACATCTTTTTATTTTCTTATTGAATCAAAAATCACTGCATTGGCTATGTCCCATTTTGGCAAAATGAGGACCCCTAATTTCTTAACTAATTGCCTCTTGGCCTTAGGTGTAAATTGGAAAAAATCACTCAAAAAATTAGATTTTACCTTCTCTTTGATAACAGAGTCTAGTTTATCAAGTTGCTCTACTTTTATTTTCTCACAAGTTTTTTCAAAATTTTTGATATTTAATCTCCACAAAAATTGTGCAAAAGCTCTAGATTTGACAAAATTTTTATCATTTATAAACTTCTCAGAAGCTTTGGCAACTATTGGATCTATCTCCTTACCTTGATAGTTAGCAAATATAAGGTCCAAGGAGGGTATAAGAGGCTTTTGAGGTACTCCACTCTCCAAATTTGTGGTAGTAACAATAACATCCCCTTCTCCACCAATCTACCTCATCTGCTCACTTAAAGATGTTTCATCATCTACTTGAATTAGGGTTTGGCTTGGGAGTATTTTTCTACATGGGAAGAAGATCCTTGCTCCAACTTCTATCTCTTTGGGGCACTAGCTATAGATGGGCTATCAGGTCTTGGTCTTTCCTAAGGAGGATCTTGTTGTACATGTTGCACCAACAGATATCCTACACTCTTTTGCAAAGTGTATTGGCCAAAAGCTACTATTTTGTTGTTGTTTATTTGTCTCTATATTTTTTCAACCCTTTCTTGATAGGTTTTAACATATTTAGCTTTTCTCATTCATCATTTTTATTATTACAGCAAAATTGTTCATCAATGCTTGCATTTTAGCTCTGCAGTACTTTTTATCTTTCAAGGGATTATAGGAAGAGTCAAAAGCATTGATAAATTCTAAATTTTTAGTAAACACTATCCATTTTTCTTTCCTTAATTCTTGTTCCTATAAAGAGAAAATGTTTTTGATAATGTCTTCAGGAAAATATACCTGTTGCACCATGCGGACAACTTTTGTCCTTTCTCTTAAGAGGTCATAAAACCCTTCTGGATCAATGAATTGTGCATGGGACTCTAACATGTTATACTTATCCAAAAATAAGCTAAGGTGTTTCCATCCCTTTCTCACAACAAAAAAATCATGTACTACAATAACAACTGGGAAAAAGGTACCTTTCTTGGGAAAATCTCTTTCATCAATGGTCCCAATCTACCACAACAACTCTACTATCCCTATCTTTAGAGGTACATGGAATGGTAGCACATGAGGCTTCCCCAAAAATCCATATACTCTAATGACTATTGAAACATTGTAAGGGATTATATCCTCCCAGTTATGACTCACCAAATGTCCTTTTACATGGTCCTTGGGTTTGACCAATTCTAGCAATGATTGTAGAATCCTGGGGCTATCTCCTCTTAAGAGAAATCTGAGCTTGGATGAAAAATATCTATCAAACCTCACCAAATTGGCATCTCTAGCCTCTGAGGTCATGTCAATGCTCCATAATTGGACATGATTCTTCTTTCCATCTTTGGTTACTTCCAGTTCCATGCCCTTAGAGAAACAAGTGACTCCCTTAAACAGACACACATGCATGAGCAATGAGTACCAACAAAATGGTTTGTTTACTTTCCCTTGGGATATCCCTACCAAACCATTTTGAATTTCTTGTGCAAGGAAGGAGGAAAAATCAAGAATAGTGCTCATCCTAAATTGTAGAGTCTGAGCCATGATAAGAATAATCAAGCCTGGGATTTGTTCTACTTCATCCATCCCAAAAATCTTGTAGAGAGAAAAATATAATGTTTGAGCCCTAAGATTGAAATGTCTTCTTGATAATGGCTCTAGGGTACTGGTAGTAATCATAGACAATGTACCAATCTTGGTAGCATGTTCTTGTAATGGCCCTATCCTTAAGTATATCCTTTGTGCATCATACCTTGCTTGAAGTTCATCCATATCAATAATTTCATGCAAAACATAGTTAGGGTTGAGGTTAAAAATCTCATTAATCAGTTTAGGGAAAACCCTAAAAATATTTACTTCAACATGGTTCTTCACCCACCCCATAATAGGATCATACTTCTTGGCCAGATCAACCAATAAATCACTATCAAAGAAAATTGTAGGGACTATTAATTTCCCAATGTCAAACTCCCAAACATTGCTCATGGGGGTATTAAGTTTTCATTTTGAAAAAAATTAATGTACAATTATAATCCTCCCATAGAGACTTGGGCATCTCTTACCCAATTAGCCTTATCATAGAAACCCTCTGCTACAACTACCCTAGGGTTCTTTGGGATGACCTCTCTTCCCTTAGTTATTTGATTTATTGACAGTGAGAATTGTTCAAGGAAATCATCATGCACAACCCTCTTAAGATAATAATTTTCCTGAAATTCCTTTCATGGAGGCATCTTGAAAAAACCCTAAGAATTATGGAACACCAATTTCTTGAATCTTAGAAGTTGTTGAGTACTTACTTGCAAAATCACACTTCTTTCCTATTGAATCTCTACTATAATTTGATTTAATTTTGCTGCAAAATTCTGTGCCCTAGCTCTAGAAGTTCTCTATGCTCTAATAATATTTTTCAATTTTGTGGTTCAATAATGGTGAGATCATGAATTATATTTGGGTATTGAAATCACATGAATGAGATTTGAACTATATTCACTTCCAATATTCATTATTCTCAAATTGCATCCAAATTTGAATCTTATCCATTGATTTCACCAGATCAAATGGCTTTAATTCAAAAAAGAAAGAAACTTTATCACTTTAAAAACATGGCCATGTGTCGAACAGACACTTCCCCACATTACTTATCTTCCTTGCATTTTGAAAATGTGGGGATGCGTTGGCCATCAATCTTCCTCCAGATCAATGACTAGGACAAATAAAACATTCCTACAACAAAAAGTATGAGGTGTAACATAACTAGCATAATAAATTTTCCATCCTGGTAGACATTAACCCTACTTTGGTAATATCCAACCCCACGGTGCCATGTGTTGTGTTAGGACATGCTTGCATTATTCAAAACCCTTACAACTTAAAATTGTGGGTAAGTGCTAGTCGTTAATCTATGAAAGATCAATGGTGGCACTATTAAAACCCTATTAATAGCTTGTGATGAAGATGGTGACATCACATGGGACACATGTTATCATGGCACTTTCCTACATTATTTATCTATTGTTCAACTTCAAATTATAGGAAAGCGCTATCCACTAATCAAAACAAGATCAATGATCATATGAATCTATAATTCAATAAGGCCCAGTCAGCTATACTAACCAGTAAGAACTCTCCATGTAAATTAGTACCTTCTAAAAACTTCCACATAGGTAGGTCCCATGCTACCTTTTGAGAAAATGAGTCTTTGATGTCATCTTTTCCATGCATCAAGCTGGTCCATCCCCACTTTGTTTAACTAGTGAGCATTTTCTTATTACGGGCAAGTGCTAGCTTTTGATTTGTGAGAGATCAATGGATGGATAATTTAATAGTTTAAGATAAATGTACTAATCTCACCTAGGACACATATTAGCATGGAACTTACTTTCTTTCCTTAAACTTCTTGTAGTTTCATAACGCAAGCAAGCACCCTTTGTCGATCTAGACAAGATCAATGGTGGATCACAACCTTTGTCTTTTATGGTTGAAACATCCACTTGGACCAACAAAATAGTGTCTTTTAACCCTCATGCTCTGACAAATCTAACTGCTATATTGATTGATAGAATTTTTGTGCCCATGATCTCATCACTTCTAGCTGAGCACACGTGTCATATTCAACCAATGAATATGCTTGAAACTTGATGGTCTTACAACATAGCATGACTCAAAAATCTCCCTAGAACATGGTCCCACTTGGCCACGTGGCACAAGAGCACTTGCCTACATTATTTAAAGGTTGAAAAATTTCATATTGTGAGTTAGCACTATCCACTCATCTTCATAATATCTATAGTTGATAAGGCTTCCACCCTCTCTGATAGACAAAACTTTTTATTGGCACAACTACTAATACACATTATCATCTTCTTTACATCTTGGCACAACTCAATACAATACCTTACACATAAAATTTGTGCTTCCCTATATTACTTAATATTCATGCAACTTTGTGATGCATGCATGTGCTAACCATAGATGTTACCTAGATCAATGATTTAAAAACCTTGCACATTGACCACATCAAGTCAATTGGGTGACCAATGAGATGCTTTTCTTTAATCCACTTCTCCTGATAGCTACCATGGAGAATATGTCATTATTACCCTCTAAAGGGGCAGGCCCATGATGTCACATCATGCTATGCGTTCTATTTGCACTTCCCTGCATTGTTTAATTCTTGTGCATTTTCTTATTATGGGAAAGTGCTAGCCTTTGATCTAAACAAGATCAATGGTGCATAAATCTTGAGCATAAAATAATACCCTCACTTAAACAATCAACCAATGATATTGTGAGAATTTTAGAACATGCACCAATGGTACTAACAGGTCTGCATAAAGGTTTTGATCAACTCTGACAAGTCATAATCTTTTCTATGCACTAATATTCAACACAACCAAGGGCTACATGGCACAAAGGCACTTGCCCACAATAGTTAAAAACCTTGCATTTTAGTGATGTGGGATAGTGCCCTCTGTCGATCTAATCAAGATTGATGGTGGGTTGAAAAGGTGCTACAGTAAAGTATTTCAATTGGAATATTCACACTAACTATAATAAAAAACAAGGATATAAGGTTTAACAAAAAATTATGAAGTCATCCTTGTGTAAGCTCAACCTTAGGGTAAATGCATCCTACCTAAAATTTTTGAAATAGCACTTTTTAAAAATATTTTCAAAAACTAGGGTAAAAGATAAGACATTAGGGTTTTTTTAAAACTTTACCCAGGGTTTGACCTAATTTCAAAATTTTCAAGGCATGGCTTTGCATTTTTCACTACTGAATACATACAACAAGAATGGTGAAAAACCAAGCCAACAACTTCTATGTTGTTGGCATTAGGGAGATAGATCTTGTATTGGGTGTTCAATGATTGCACTCTATTGGAGGCTATTACATGAGCCATCAAACTATGGAGTTTAAATTTCATTCCAATGGGAAAGAAGTCTTAGTGAGAGGCTTATCAAATGGAGCACCTAAGGTGGTCACTAAAAAGAGGATGGAGAGGACTTTTCAAAGAGGACAAGTAGCATGGGCGGCATGAGTCATAATCTATCCAACAAGCTCTCCAAAGAATCAATGAAATTTCCATTTTGAAATTAAAAATATTCTTGATAAGCATAGTATAGTTTTCAATGATTTGCCTCTAGGATTACCACCAGATAGAGGTTTTGAGCTTGTTATAGAGTTAGAACAAGGTGCCAAACTAGTTATAACAACTCCATACTTCCATACAAGAGGTTATAAGGAAGAAATAGGAAAAAATATTAAGGAACTCCTAGACATGGGATTCATAAGGCCTATCTCTAGTCTATTTGCATCATTTGTGGTACTTGTTAAGAAAAAGGATGGTACAATGAGAATGTGTATAGACTATAGGCTCTAAAAAAGAAGACCATAAAAAATATGTATGCCATATCACACGTAGATGAAATCATTGATGAGTTACATTGTGTTGTATACTTCTCAAAAATTGACTTAAGATCAGGGTATCATCAAATTTAAATGAGGAGGGAAGATGTGGAAAAGACCACTTTCAAATGTCACTATGGGCACTTTGAATTTCTTGTTATGCCATTTGGCCTCATTAATGCACCAAAAACATTTAAATCTTGTATAAATAAGGTATTCAAAAAGAATATTCAAAAAATTGTTCTGGTATTTTTTGATGATATCTTGATTTACAATAAAACATGGGAAGAGCATATAAAGCACATAGACACTATTTTGGGAATCTTGGATCAACAATCCTTATATGCTAAGCTATCTAAATGTGAGTTTGGTTTGATAGAGATCCTATATTTGGGACACATTATAAGTTCTAAAGGAGTATAGGTTGATCAAGAAAAAAATTCAAGCAATTTTGGATTGGCCTCCACCCACTAATCTTGCACATTTGAGAGGTTTGTTCAAGTTGTGTAGCTACTATAGGAGATTTTCCAAGGGATTTTCTCATGTTTCTTCTCCCTTGACTGATTTGACAAAGAAAGGAACTTATTTTTGGATAGAAGAGGCACAAAAAACATTTGATAAGCTTAAGGAGGTAATGAGTTCATGCCCTATGCTTGCAATTCTAAATTTCTGATTGCCTTTTGTTGTTGAATGTGATGCTTCTAGAGAAGGTATAGGGGCTGTCCTAACTCAAAGGGGACATCCAATAGCATTTGAGAGTAGAAAATTAAATCAATCAAAGAAAGGTTACTCCATCTATGATAAGGAAATGTTGGCAATCATGCATGCACTTCATAAGTTTAGACAATATTTGGTATGTGGGAGATTCATTGTAAAGACAAACCACAATAGCCTTAGGTTCTTCTTGACCCAAAGGGATTTAAATGATCATAAACAAAAATGGGTAAGAAAATTGCAAGCTTATGATTTTTATATTGAATACATGAAAGGAAAGAATAATGTGGTTGTTGATGCTCTCTCAAGAAAGCTCACTTTGTGTTCCTTCACATCTGTCTCTGCTGATTGTAAAGTCTCCATAATTTTAGAGTATGCTAAAGAATCCTTTACCACCAAGATTTTGGATAAGTTAGTGGATGATAATAGGTACAAGGTTGTTGATGAATTGATTTATTACAAGAACAAGATGTTCTTAGTGCTAGGATCAAAAATTAAGGAGAGGATATTGAGGGCCTTTCATGACACACCTTTGGCTAGTCAACAAGGATACTTCAAGACATACAGGTAACTTTGAGAGTAGTTTGAATGGAAGGGTATGAAGGAGGATGTACTTAAACACATTAAGGAATGTATGGTATGCCAACAAAACAAGAGTGAGAAATTTTTTCCTATATGGTTGTTGCAGCTACTTCCTATTCCTAAACAAAAATGGGAAAGTATTTCTATGTACTTCATCACTAGGTTGCCCAAGGTTCAAGGTAAGGATTGCATATATGTGGTGGTAGATAGACTAAGTATGCATATTTATTTCCCATCACATCTAATTTAAAGACATCACAAGTGGCCAAATTGTTCTTCAAGGAAATTTTTAGATTACATGGCCTGCCTAGAAACATGGTTAGTGACCAAGGCAATAGATTCCTCAGCTCTTTTTGGAAGGAGCTCTTTCATTTGGTAGGAACTAAACTCACTCCCAACACTAGTTATCACCCTCAAATAGATGAACAAATAGAGATAGTTAATAAATGTAGAGAGGGATATTTGAGGAGCTATGTTTCAAATCAACAACATGCTTGGGTGAAATGGTTGCACCTAGTGGAATATTGTTACAATAAACCTCATCACATGTCTATTGGCATGCTTCCTTTTCATGCTCTTTATGGTTATGATGCATTTTCCTATGTTTATCTAGTACTTTCAAATAGGAGAGTACCTACAGCAAGCGATTTCATCAAGCAAAGCCAAGACATAATAAGGTCCCTCAAGGATAATCTACAACATGCATAAAACCAATAGAAGTTGTATGTTGATAGGAAAAGGATTAAAAGATCTTTTGAGGTGGGAGATTTGGTATTTGTTAGTTTGCAACCATATAATCAAATCACCTTGAAGAGGAGTGGGGTAGAGAAGCTCAAGCCAAGATCCTATGGGCCTTATAAGATCATTAGGAAGGTAAGAGAGGTAGCTTATGAATTGGAGCTCCCACCAAATAGAAAAATACATAATATTTTCCATGTCTCTTTCCTAAAGAAGGTTCTAGACCAGAAAACCATACTATCTATAGAATTACCACCTCTTGATGATGAAGTGAAATTAGTTTTGATACCAAAAGAGGTTTTGGATACAAGAGAGAAAAGATTGAGAAATATGAGCATCATAGAGCATTTGGTCAAATGGCAAGGATTACCATTGCAAGATGCAACTTGGGAAGGAGAACATATTATTGAACATCTCAACCTTCATTTCTTGAGGAAAATCAATATTGGGGAGGGGAGGACTTGTCATGTTCCCTTTTCAAATAATTAAAAGTAATAACTTTTGCTAAGACAGGCAGGCTCAAAAAGTGAAGTTTTAGTAAAAGGGGCTAATCTTTGGAAACCAATGGATTAATAATTAAAAATTATTATTAAAATATGTTATTGACCCATCTTGGTCATGATTCAAGGTTATGCCCTCTTTTAAGGGGATTTGGAGACATTTTGAGCTCATTTGAGAACTTGATTTTTGCTCATTACTTTGTTGTTATTTAGAGGCTGCCAAATCTATGGAGAAGGAGACCCAAGGATAGGATTTTTCAAGTTTCTAGGGAGGCTAAGGATGAGATTTTGAGGCCATTACATGTGCAAGCTCATGCAAAGTTTGCCCTTGTGTTGAACAATGTAAATTTAAAGGGAACATTACAAAAATCCTATCAACTAATAACATGATAATCTACATCATGGAAATTTTTTTGTAGTCACCCCATATCATATTTGATTATTATTAGTTGGCATTATTCACCAACCAACTAATCTAAATAGTTGATGTCACTAGGATAATTTTCTCTAACTTTATTTCATGCATCTCCCTCTCCTAAACTACCATATACACTTATTCCTATCCTTATAAACTCGCATCATTTTAGACATTTTGGGATCTCTAATCTAGAGGGAACTTTCTTTGGATTGGGAGACCGATGTACCTTAAGTATCTCTAGATGTGGCATGGCCCCATCTTCTAAATTTTCAAATTTATCAAAGATTAGAAATTCTTTTAAAAAGATATAGTTAAGGGAATCCCTTGTGCTTCCCAAACCCTTTTGGAAATGCCTTGCAACTAGCATTGCAACTAAAATCCAATTTAATCAGGTTGGGCATTAGTTCTAGTGTTGTATATTTAGCACAATGGCAGTTATATAACTTTAATTGTGTTATATTTTTTAATACACTTATCCAATTTGGTACTACAAAGTAGTTTAGCCAAAAAAATTCAAGATTTTTAATAGCTAACATGTCCTTTCATAGAGGTGGAAGATCTCAGGCATCAACGTGGCCTTCTTTTTAATTGCATATTCTCATACTTCACATCTTCACTAACATAGGAAGTATCCAAAATTTCTCCATAATTCTCAATTCAATCTCATGATGAACAACTATTGACACTTCAAAGAGATTGATCAAATTGGCAAAATCTTCCAATAGGAGGAACTCATTTTTCTCAACAGATGGTTTACAATACGATCAAAATACCTTTAAAGACACAAGATTTGATATTCCCTTAGGTATTCTATATATCCCACTTCCATCCAAATATTCTACATAGCTAAGACTTTGGAAACTAGAAATATCTATGAAACGAAGCCTTGTATTACCTCTAATACATTTTGGTACCTTGGTAGTTTGGGTTCTTAAATTCAACACTCTTAGGAACTTCAAATTTCCATAGATGGGAAGTGATGAGATGTTTGTGCCACTCAAGTAAATAATTCATAATACTCTTGCATCATTGAGTACTATTAATGTACTATTTTGAATTCCTTTATCTTATGAGAATGATAGAGTGCGAAGATATGATGTAGAGTACCCCTATTTCTTTCGATTATTTTGACATCATTATCACCTATGATTTTCTTTCCCAATAAAATCCTATGGATAATATTACTTATTTTCATACTTTTACCTCTTCTAAAAGACTTGTCTATGGTAAATGCACTTTTACTTTCCTTTGATATGATAATAGCCAATTCAAGCATCAAATCATTCAATTTGAACCTTCTATCTACCTGATCATAAATGGTGCTTTTTCTCTCAATCATAAAAAGATTTTAAAGATGATATATAACTCAACCTTAGGTCTCACTTTTCCTCCCCTTGAGAAAAATATCCCTTTTCTACCCACAAGTTTATGATATAATGGGGGTCAATTTCTTCACTTTTAGGAAAGAAAGAAAGAAATGCAAAACATGGTTTGAGATGAGCGGTGAGAGAATCATAACTTAAATTTATAGCCTACATAATTCAATTCTTGGTATAATATGGACTTTTAGCTTTCCTAATGTTTATTCTCAAACACTTTAGGATCCCTTTTTTGATAGAGATTCTACAACTATTTTGATGGCCAAAGGAGATCTCCCACATTCTACTTCAATTTTTCTTGTAATCCCTTCAAGTTGCTCTAGCATAAATTTTTATGGTGATCAAAGAAGGAAAAAGCATAGAAAAAGGTCTAGCTCTCTTCCTCTAATAAAGTTTCCATCTCATAGATATGGATGTTCATGTTTCTATACATAAATTATTTTATAGTGGAGATCATAATTTTGCAACTGTTAGTTTTCTCTCTTGGAAGCCCAATTGAAAATATCAAGTTATCTTCCTCATAAGCCCTCCATACATCATCAAGTTTAGTGAGAGACCTTGTTCTTGATAAAAACTCATGAATTATATTTGTTTCATCAATTTCACTTACCCCTTTAATGACCTAAATCAACTTTACTTTCAAGGAAAAATCAACTCGTAGCTCTCTAAGGGAGTAAGTCTAAGAAATATCAAGCTACATTAAGTTCTAAAAGTTGTCCTTTACTCTATTGAATACATTGTATAGTAGAAATTTTTTCCCAACCCTACACATTCCAACTAGGGAAATGATTATGTTAATAGGGTCATGCAATAAGCAAAGGATTCCTTTGACCATGGGCTTAGTACCCATTGGTCTTGAATCCCTCTCCATTAGACCTATCCTCTTCCACTTTAGATTCCCAAATGTACTTGTGGAGTGTTGGCCCAAATAAATTAGAACATGAAAATTCTATATTTTGGTTGCGTTCTCCATATTAGATCTCAATCTATCTTTTACATCCTTAATCAGATGTGCCATTTTAAAATGAAAGGGTAACTAAGAATGAATGAAAGAAAAGAGAAAATACAATTGGGTTTTTTTCATAATTAATACCTTGAGAAATCTTCAACAACACATTCATCTAGTATATCTTGTGCATCCAAACAAATCTCTAAAATATCAAGAATCAAGGTTTTTACATGCCCATTTTGTGCACTTTGGATATCTACTTCTCTAAGATAGCTTCTTAAGCATCCAAACTTGTCACTCAACGATTCAAGATCCTTCTTGAAGTTAAAGGATATTTAAGCTTGTCAATATTGACCAACTTTTTCCAACAACAATATTATCCATAACACACTCCATATTTGATTTCTAAAATAGAGAAATTGAATCTTACCAAGTTATTGCCCAATCTAAACTAAATAAAACTTACTAAACTACAATGGATGTGAGTAGAGAGGTGAAATAAATAAATTTATAAGAATGCAGATAGAAATTGTTAGAAAGATATTTAGGGCCAAAGTTTTTTAGAAATAGGAAATACTAAGAGGGGGGTGAATCAGTATTTTACAAACTTTAGTCCAAAATTGGATATTGTTAGCAAGCTTATAACTTACATATGAAAGAAAACTAACTATGCTAAACAATAAACATAAAATTGCAGTAAGAGAACTCATAAAACCATATTTTTTAAACTAGGGAAAACCTAGCCAAGGGAAAAATTGGTGGGGATGGTACCCACAAAATGATCCACTAATCAAAAGTATCTTGTAAAAGATAATGACTCAATTAAGAGTATATTACACCTATATATTGTCTTGGTTCTTGTTAGAGGACTAAGCCTTATTAGAAGCCTCAACCCTATTAACAGTTGATATATATAAGTACAAAATGTATGCAAGATAATCCTACCTCCCAAACATACAATACGCAATATAGTTCCTTCAATACAAAGAGATAGATACAAAAACCTCTTTACTACTACTGATATCTTGCATATTTGAAATTGTTCTTTTTTCTCATAAATTTTTTTTCATTCCTCTAATTATCCATCATAATTCACATCATAGATCATTAAATAAATATCACATAGTAAAACACAATCCTCTTTTAACTTCATATTTGCAATCTTTCCTTTATACTTCGCTAATTACAAATTATTTCCCAACCGACCTTCATGCCTTTATATATTTACCAAAATATAAAATTAATTTTTTTTGACTTAGGGTTAACATCTAGGATGGAATCCCTAATTAGTTAAGTACTTATTTTTTACACAAAATAATTCCTTAACCAAAACTACCCAATTCTCCTTCATACTTTGTTATGCATGTATATTTCTATAACTAGTAATATATCAATAACTTTACCCATAGCATTTCCACTAACCTGTGCACTTGCACACATCATGATGATGATGTTAGGTATCTATACCTAAATATGTTCATGTCAATATTACCTATATAAACTATACTAATCAAAAGTAGATGTGTTCTATCAGATAAATAGTATAATACCTAGAAAATTTTCTAAGTATAGTTGTCATAACTGAATTTCCACGATTTTCCCTCTCGACACATATGATATGTTTCCATAAATGAAAACATCAAATATTTTCACCGAGCCAAATTACTAACAATCTTCCCCTTTGGAATTGATGGCAACATATGGTAAAATTGGCTAAGACCCCAAAATAAAATCTTCAAAATTTTGGCCTTTACAAAATTACAAAATTACAAAATTGTGGATCATTATATATTTACCATCTTTCCTTATATCTCCCTAACTACATTATAAATCTCCTTTTATTGTGATACTAACTATTACATTTACTTCTCCTTACTTATATCTTATCTCTTCCTTATATGTCTATACAATTTTCCTTATGTCTCCCACTTTGACATCAATGTTAAAGGTGCCAAAACTTATATGCAAGTCAAAATTGTATTACCTTTCCTACATGCAAAGTTTGATATTTTGGAAACACAATCTAAAAAAGACTACCTTCACACTTTTAGACTCTTTATTCTAGGTGTCCTTGACTACCTCTAATATATTTATAATCACACATAATCCATAGAATGTCACCTCTATAGCATACAGATTAGAATATACAAACTTCTCATAGAATTATTTTTTCTATCAGACATTCATCAAGTTATTTTTGTACATTGCTAATCTTCAATGTCAAATTTTATCTTAACAAAGAGAACCAATTTATAATTCTATCCTTCCTTAATTC
The DNA here is from genome assembly GCA_028749045.1 of Cupressus sempervirens. Taxonomy (NCBI): domain Eukaryota; kingdom Viridiplantae; phylum Streptophyta; class Pinopsida; order Cupressales; family Cupressaceae; genus Cupressus; species Cupressus sempervirens. The sequence goes on along the minus strand of CM053786.1, from coordinate 239,213,312 downwards.
AATGATCTTAATCTCATCATGAATCTATGCAATATCCACCTCAAGATCTTCAATCTCCATATTAGGCTATTGTAACTTACTTACCAATATTTGTAAGTCATTCATCTTTGCATTTAGTTCATCCTTTATTTCCTTGATATGATTGTATGATAGGGTGCTCTATCCATACAATTTTCTTTCTTCTTCCAAAAATGTTCTCAATTCCTTGATGCAAATATCAAGTGTTTGGAAATCATTTGTGCATATTGTATCAAATAGTTGTGCATCATGCTTTATCTGTGCTTTCTTTGCTACTACTTCTGATAATTGACTAAACTAGTCATAAAAAGCAGTCATTAGTTTCACTGCTATCTATTGGAGATCTATTTTTATTATCCTAATTGATATAACCTTTTGAAACTTGACAAAGGCTTCCCCCAAAATTATTTCAAGACTTTTTACCTTCTTATTTTTCTCAAATAGTTTTCTCAAAGATGATATTAGGCCTAGTTGACAATTGCCATCATCTCTAGATAAATTTTTTAAAGAATATTTTAGAGCTGATTTCACTTTCTCTAGTTATTATAGTAGAATATCCACCTCATGATGAAATACTACTCTATCAAATTTTATCTCTATGTTTGTTAGATGAGGTAAAAATACAGACAAGTAAATTATTACCTTCTAATTGTGCTTCATTTTATCTTCTTGTCTTTTCTTTTCTTCCTCTTCTTTTTTCTTCCTTTTTTCCTCTTGCCTCTTCTTATATTTTTCTTTTTTTCCTCCTTCTTCACCTCTTGTAAGAATTTGGTATAGCTTTGATACCATGTAAGAATTTTTCTAATGCAATAATTCAAAGCCAAGATCAAGAAGCTCAATAGATAGTTCAAGAGAGACAAATGATGATCAAATGACAATGAATATTAGATGATTGGATATACATTATAGAAGTTCCTTGTATATAAAGGCAATTGATATGACTAAGAGTTAGCAAAGAGATAAGCACAACAACTAAGCACATGTCCACCAAGAGTGGATTATCCTCCATTGTGCATAAATGTACATGCAACAATGAGAGGATAAGAATACAATAGTGTATCTCATAAAGAGATGTAGTAGAAAAAATGTGCTCAATTGGAGTGCAAACTACTGTGTTGTCTACATGACAACTCATATGAGTATGCAAACTCCTAGGTGTCTACATGACAACTAATATTCTAATGCATTAACCTAAGTAAACTATAAATAGTAAATACTTATTTACACCAACACCCCCCTTAAGTGAAACTTAGGAGAATGTACTTAAGCTCACAAAAGCTAGATAATAATGTAAGATGGGTTCTGGTTACTAGACCATGTTAGACACCCATGTACAATATGCAAGTGAAAATGATATGCAATGCAATCTCTCATAAAGTAGAGAAAGAGGGAAAACCTCATGGGAAAAACCCTCCCCCAAAAGGAGAGAAGACAAATAAAGTAAGATGCATGTATGGATGGAGTAATCAAGACCCCCTATTATGACATAAATCATGCATACACAATAGAGAATCCCTCCATAAGAAGGAAATAAGGAGAAATGAAATTCGCCCCCATAGTGAATGATATCCTACAAGAATGATGAGTGCTTGAAGACAAAAGAGAATCTAATGCCTACAAAAAACATATATCCCTTTAAGAAGAAGATACACCAAATAAAAATGTAAGAAGGCTTCCCATTGTAGATAGGAAGATAGAAGGGGAATCCATATGAAGTATGTTGTCTTTGAAGTCTAAAGATGTGTCACCATGTCCTTGAATAATGAAGATGTCACAAACCAATCAAGATCAAGTCCAATAGAAGATGGTGATAGACAAAGAACCAATGGAGACTTCTTCATATAGGAATGTGGATCAAACTCCAAAGACCAAGATGCCTCCTCAAAAGAAGTAAGAACAAAAATAAAAAAGCCCCCCACCCCCCCCTCAATGTAGAATCTACACCCATTAAATATGCTCCTAGATTGATGTAGAAGTTGCACCATGAAAAATGAATGATATTTCTCCCTTGAGAAATAAATGGTGGCATGGATGTATAAAAGAATCCTCCACAATCAATAGGAAAAACTCTGAGAATGTAATTTGTCTTAGGAAACTACATAGGAATCTGTAACACATGAGTATGATTAACCATGCAATTGGACATCTCAAGTGAAGTTTGAGATTCATGTAAAGAAATATCCAAAGACTCAAATCTTTTCTCTAAATTGAAATGGACCTTCTGTAAATGTTGTAAGAAAGTATCCACAATCATGTCAAACTTGAAATAAAGATTGAGTGGAGAATCATGAGGGTTAGAGTGTTCCCTCACAACAACTAAAGAAGGATCATCCTTAATAAAGAGGAGATGTATATCATCAATAGTGTCTCCCATATCCTCAATATAGGACTCCACAAAAAAAATTGCAATGTCTGTCAAGAATTCATCCAAAGGAACTGAGTCTAGAAGAAAATGAATATCTTCTTACAATAAATCATGTGAATCCATGACTATGTGAATACAAGCATCATCAAAAACAATAGTAGATTTAGTTATCTCAATACGAGAATTAGTAGTTGCAACTAGAGGTAAAAGATATTTTAGGAATGGAGGAACATGCAGATCTCCATACATCTCCCAAAGATAGTGTAGATACCTAAAAACCTTTAGAAAATAAAGTATTTTTATTTTTTGAAAAAGTCCTGATGACATCATCATTTATTAATTTATTTATTTATTTTTATGCCATTAAATCCCTTTATCTTAATTAAAAATATTTAATTAAGGAATCCCTCCCAAAAATGTTTAAATCTTATTTAAACATTATTTCCTTATTTATTAATTGCACAATCCTAAGCAAGCTTAAAACCTTCCTAATCAAGCCCAAGTCGAAATTGCTCTCATCTCCCTCAAAATATCTCAACCATAAAACTTTATGAAGCCCACTAGGCCATAAATGACTCTTCCAAGCCCTTTTATTGCTCTTACAAGCCATTATGAGGGTCTTTATGAATATTTTATCCATTGAGCCTCCTTTATTGACTCATCCTTCCCCTTTCCTCCATCCTCTCACCCTGTGACATGTGTCACTCCTTGATTGGCTGTAAGGATGCACAATCCATGTGCTCTCCTCTTATGTAATTAGAGCCCTCCATGAGCTTTTTCCCATCCTTGCATCTTAGCCCTAAATCCCTCAAGCCCTTTTCCTATTTAAGGAATCCTCTCCCAAGCCATTTCAACATAATCCATGAAGTAAAGTCATAATGCCATTTTAAGAAGCCATTTTACATCAAAACCATACACTCACACCCAAATTCCAACTCCATTTGAAGCCCATTTTGAAGCATAAGCTTAAGCATACATCCTATCTATTTAGACAAAGCCACTCAACAAGAGAGCTTCTTATTGAGAGAGCCCATTAATGGCTCATATTCTTAATTGAGAGCTCATCTTAGTCTATCTTGAAGTTTATGAATTTTTTTTAGTTTGTAGAAGCTTTATTTAAATTTGATTTCTATTAGCATACTAACATTGCTCATATAAATTTTGGCACGCCCGGTGGGACCCCGCATGGGTCATCTTCATTAGTTTTTTTAGTAAAGTTTTGTATGTCATTTACTAATTTTGGCTAATTTTGCTTGTTTTTGTGATTGGTAGGATTGTATAAATTGGTTTTGTAGGTCCACATGAGCATGAAGAAAACAAAGGAACTCATAGTCTATCTCATAGTATTTGCAGATTTTTCAAGCTTATAGGTGGACAAAGCACTTGGAATTCTTCTTCATCTTCTTGTATATATTCTTCTTATTCCATCTACTTCTTCTTCTTGTGGGAGATCTTGGCCATTTTTTTTAAGGAAGCAAAATCATACACACTTCTTTTTAATGCTTAAAATGAACCCCCAAATCATACTTAAATCCATTAAAAAATTAAAAATTTGCCAAAAAAAAAAAAATCTTTTAACAAGTGAAACTAAACCAATCCAATCATTTGCATCCTTGCAACATCAAAGTTTTAGATGCATTCATGCAAAGTTAGGAACACTTCATTTTTGGGAATTTAAAAAGAACTTCAAGTTTCCATTTCAAAAGGTTCAAAATCAACACTAAGTGCACACTAAAATCTAAATCAAACTCAAAGCATCAATCAAGGATAAAATGAACCTCATTTGCAAATATTTTAAAGTTCTTTTAAAAATCTCATGAAAACTAAGAGTCCTAAATGGTTGCCAAAAATTGTCCTAAAAGCTTTGTTATTTGTTCCAAACAAATGTCTTGTTGCAAAATCTTGAATGTTTCTTAGGTTTTTCATGCATCAAAACAATCTAAGAATATCATATTTGGGCTTAAAATATGCAAACTAGAACAAAAAATCTTGAATGAAAACCAAAGTCCAAAGAGTCATTTTCACTTTTGAGTCCAAAACAATCTTGAATGATCTAAGGTTAAAACAAAGAACTTCAAAGTTCTTAAAACAACACACAAAATCTCAATCTTGAATGCTCAAAGGAAAAAACTTGAATGTTTAATCACTTCTCTTTGAATGCATGTTGCTAAAATCACTCTTGAGTGCCATGGATTAAAATCAAGTTTTTTTTTTTATGAATGCATGATTAAAACAACAAATCCAATCTTGAATTCCATAGATCAAATAATAATCTTTTGGGGCATGAAAATAATTCACATTTTTGAAATCTTCTAAGTTATAAAAACTAATAAAGATGCTTTGAGTAAGTTTGTAGTTGGACTCACCCTCTTTAATCACCCATCAAGTTAACCGTTGGTTGCAATTTCAGTGCCATCTATGGGGATGGGTCTACCTAAGAGGGTTTTAAGTGCTCCACAAAGATCAAACTCCACTCACTTGGGTCTTTAGTGGTTTTTCTAAGTTAGAAAATTTCTTTAATGCGCATTAATCTCACTCACACTTCATTTGGGCATAAAAATTGGACAAATCTTGACATGGAGGGCCTCTGGGCACGCGCTTGGCAATCAAGTTTCACACATCTTTGTTTTGGGCTTAAAAAAAACTCACACTCAATCTTGAATGCCTAACAATCAATGAACATTGCATGGTTTGGACACATTTTCAATGACGCTCGCATTTCTTATGTTGACGATCTCTCGAGTTTCATTATGTTGACGATGCTGTCAAATTAGAATGAACATTGTATGCCATAATCACAAGTTTCTTCAATCATAGCTTACAAAATCTAAATCATCAATTGGAATAAACGCGTGTCTTTTAAATCCCAAGATCATGCATGTGGTCTTGTTTTACACTTTTTAGGAGGCCTGCTTGGGGATTTCATCACCCCTTGGGATGACCTCAACTCCAGCATTCCGACGGAGTATAAAAATTGGGAGGTGAATCCAAAGACACCTCTCTTGGAATCAAGATTTTGTCACTTGGGCTAAGCCTCAAGAAACTTTATACCCTTGAGAAGTGAAAGAGGAGAAGTGGGTTACCGCTCCTCTCGGCTGTGTGACATCTTTTTGGTTTCATCTATGGATTTGGGCCTCACGTACCTTGTGTATATTGAGGACTCCCTAGCTATAAAAAATTTCATCCTTGTAGAAAGCTTCTTAGGATGTTGGTGTGTTTGACGTGCTTGCTCCAAAATTTTGTCTACTTGTTTGTTCATAGCCTTTGAATGAATGTTTGCCAACTTTGGTCAAAATCCCCAAAAAGCAAAAATCTCCCAGCTCAAGGCATACTTAGCGTAGTCACAGCCTCATCAAAAAATCATCCAAGCTCCCCCGCTACAATCAAATCTATCTAGTTCCTTGCTTTAGAAAAATCCCAAATCAAAAGTCTCTCCAAATCATCCCCCCAGCCAGCTAGCAACCCAATCCAAAATCACACCCAAGCCTTTAGAGAGTTGTTGTCATTCTGCTAGAATTTGCTATCCAATCAATCTGACCAATCCACCAGCCTCACCAAGGTTATCCCTTTGACAGAGCTTTGTCTAGGGTAATCTAGCTTTGTCACTTGTTATCCCTCATCACCTTGAGCTAAAGTTTGGGATCCACAAGTGGTCAATCTCGTGTCATGCCCATAGGATCATTAGTCTATCCTTAAGTTGACACAATCTCCACCAATCCAGCGCATAGGAAAGAAAAAATCTCACTTTTGACGGCATGCCCTTGAAGTCTTCCATCCATAGGAAAGCCAAAAATCTCTAGCCAATCCTCCTTAGGTCTGTCATATAGCTTTGAACCTCCCTAGGAAATCCTTCATCAACCAATCCAAAATCTGCACTTAATCCAAATCCAACCATGAGTTTCTGTGTTCATCCATATGCAAGACCCCATCCCCATCCAACTCATCATAAAAACATGAAATCCCAAACCTATCATGATGTGTTCGGTCATATTATCCTTGCTTCCGCCACCTCCTATTCCAATGATGATGAAAATCTTGTTGACTATGATGGGTATATTGAAAGCCTTAGAAACATTCCCCCAAGCATCCACCAAAATCCACGTATTCTTCCAAACTATCTAGTCATGCCATCTGATATCCCAGCTTCTCCTCCATCACCCAATCAACCAAGCTTCCAATCTTCCACCCCCATCACACCAGCTATTCCTATCAATCCACCACCTTTGACACATGAGTCTCTAAGGAATCTCTTAGAGGAAATACAAGAAAAGCCACCTCCAACAGTCGATAAGCCATGTCATCTAATCCAACCATGTGAAGTAGTCAGTGATGAAGCTTCCCCATCTATAATATCACCCCAATCTCCCATAGCTATCATCCCCATACCATCCATCAAATTGCTTAAAATACTTCCACTTCTCACAAGCATCAAATTCCCACCACTCATCGAATCGCTCCAAATCCCATCCACATCTCCTCCTCCAAGCATTATCCAAATCCCATATAATGAACCTCATGCATCCACTCCCATCTATTCCTGTCAAGATCTTGTCCAAAAGCATGTTGAAATATCCTTCGATAGAACAATAGATCCTGCCATCCCACTTATTCCCCTACATGATCCACTTTTACCATCCCCTCCATATCTAAATCCTACCATCTTACTTACTCCATCTCAAGATCCATTTCCCTCAGCTCACCCAACTCAAGATCCTATCCTCCCATATCGTCTGCTTCATGATCATACATCTCCCATAATCCATGATGATAGATCCATCAAAAAAGAACTAATTATCATATCTGAAGCTCCAACTCCTTCAACTAGTAATGGACTCACATCTTGTGTTCCAAATAATGAACATCATATTGAAAAAAGAAATGAAAATGTATTTCTAGATGTTGGTATCCCCACTATTCCTGCATGCTCCCAAGTCCTTCCATCTCCACCCCAAAGTTCCCATCCATCTTATTCCACATCTATTTTGGGCCCTCATCCTACTCCTTATCTCCAACCCTCCATTTTGGGTCCATATATCCCTTATCTAAATCCCACACCCTATCCATCCATTTTGGGTCCTTACATACCTAATATGAATCCTTTATCCCCTCCATCTATTTTGGGACCTACAGCTTCCCCATTTCCATCTATTTTGGGCCCATATCCTTCCTTCCCTCCATCCATTTTGGGCAATTATATCCATCCATATCCTATGTTCCAATCTATCCTTCCATCCCCTCAAATCCACCAGCTAGATCATCAAAGGCACTCACCCTTGAATCCCTTCCAACCTTTAAACCCTATCACTCCATCAATTATCCCTCCATCTCCTCCATGCTCTTGTTCCCATCCCATGGCTAATAGAAGCATATTAGATGCCAAAATACAAAATCATAAATCCAAAAATCCACAAAAATCCAAGTCTCAACATGTCCCTTCTAAAATACATGTTCAAAACAAGAAACATTTAATCCCAATCAAAGAAAAAGTCAAGAGGCCACAAAAGCCCAAGCTAAAAAAGTCAAAAATCATGTGGATACTCAAGATGCTCATAAAAGAAATGCATCTCAAAGAAAAATCTCAATTGGCATCCATTCATGCTACTCAAAAATCCTCATCCATCCATCCTTCATCCAAATCCCCATATAAGCATCCTTCATCCCCCCAATCCACTTTTAGTCCATATGCTTCTTATCCTAAATTTCCCATCCTCCATCTTCCAACTCTACTTTTAGTCCTTATCTTTCTCTTCCTCCATTATCTCCTCAACCTCGCTCAAAACCATCTTTCCCACTACTTTATCACCTCTCAAGGTGTGTGCCAATGATGATCTTTCCATTTTCCTCATCCATTTACCCATAAGCCTTATGTCTTTGCATCCATTATCTATCAAACTCCCACCCACCATTCCACTTGTTCAATATAATCCTTTTTCATCCATCCTACCAACATCTATGAGCCAAAAATAGCTAAAGAAAGCCAAAATCATTCCACCTAAGTCGAAAGTCAAAAGTCAAAAAATAATAAAGAAAAATAAAGCATCCACTGGTGAAAACTTGGCAATTCAAGCGCCTTGGACAGGTACCATGATGAAAACTTGGCAAACAAGATTCATGTGTAATCCCACCATCCCTAGCTTAGCCTATCACCCTCATGCTTTTGGTCATCTCTTGACATCCAACTCCATCTTCCAATTTATCCACCTATCCTCCACCCTCCATCTTCCATCTCACACCATCCACTTATCTCCTGCAGCTTCAGCCAACCATCCTAGCTATCATCCATCTCCCTAGCCCCTTTAGCTTTTTCCATCCTAGCTTCAATCCTATCACATCCATGATAAGAGCTCCTTCCGCATGTTATCTTTTGATTGGGGGCACTATATTCCTTGGAGATCTTGTCTTGTCCATCCTCCCTTGTCGTTGGTATCTAGCTCTAGGCTATCCTCATGCAAACCCAATGTCATCTCTTTATATCCATCATAATCTTAGCTATCTACCATCCTATCCAGCCATCTCATCCTGCTCCTCTATCTATCCTTGGTCACAAAATATCTCATCATCATTGGATGCATCCTGCCAAATCCATATCTTTCGTTATCATCCCACCCTTAGCTTTCACATCTTGCACAACATCGAACCATCCCGCTATCCTATCATCCTGAGCTTTTGCCTACTTTTAACTATCTTGGTCAGCTTTAGCTTGTAAATATCTTGGTCTGTCAGCTTGTACATCCTCTTTAGCTTAGTACCATTGTATCTATCTAGCTTTTGTGTCAGTTCCTGCTTGATCAACATCTTGCACACATCACACAACCCTTGGTTAGCTATCCCAATGCATCCTTTAGCTAGATCTCCTATCACCAAAGTGTTATCCTTCTTAGTTCAGCTTGCCAAACACATTACTCATCTAGATCCACCAGCTTAGGTGCTCTCTAATAGATCCTTGTAGGATATAGCTTTTCTCATGTCTGATCTTGGTCTGTTAGTACCTCATCCTACCCATCTTGTTGGCAAATGTTTCTCTTTTGGATTTTCACTTTCTTTTGATTTGGAATCTTCCCTTTTGGGTCTTGAAGTATCTTTTCCAAACAATATTTTTGTTCCCTCCTCAAAGTTGTGATGATCTTCCATATCATGGTATACTGCGAATGGGGCAATCTGGGCGTAAGGTCTTCATCAAGTCTTTTATTTATTTTTCTTTTCTGCTTGTGGGTTACCCAGTGTCAGTTCCACTTTGATTCTTTCGAGATTCATGTGTGATGCTGGGGCAATCCTTGCGTGTTTGTTTTGAGTTAGTTCGTCAGTCCTCTGGACAATTTTTGAAAAGGCCTTGATGTTCTTGGTAACCTTCACAATTAACCAACGGTCCTATAGCAAATCTAGTGCTCAACTACATGGTGGTACTTCTCTTTGAAGTATCCCCCCACTCAAAAAGCTTCAATGGTTTTCCTTCATCTCTATTATCCCCCATCCATATCCAACATCCATCTCTCCTACCCCAGCTTATGCATCAGTATCTCTTTGAATCACTCCTCACCTTTTCCTTTAGGGATCCACAATCCTAGTCTTAGGGATCCACCAATCCAAATCAATCCACCAAGCCTCATCTTTTGAGATCCACAATCCTAGTCCTAGGGATCTCTGAAACCCATCTTCCGCCAATCTAACTCTTTGAAATCCTGTTGCATCAGCTTTATAGTCCCCTCATCCATCTCCCCATCCTGGATTGCTTTTATAGCTCTCCGCTCGTTCATCCTCTGCAATCCTTGAGATCTTAAGCTTGCTTCCTCTTGTGCCTCTGATTCTCCTTTATCATTCTCCCATAGTAAGAGTTTGAGCTAATTCAACCCCTTCTCTTTGCCAATCTAAGTCTCCTTGCTCATCCGAGATTCTTGTACTTTTCAAGAAGTCATCGAGCCTCGCTTTCTCTCCCCGCTGCCTTCTTGAGGGGGCATCTTGCAGTCCATTCTCTCCTCTTCTGCTTAGCCTTGGGCATCTTATTTTCTTATCTTTGATGCCATGCCACTAGTGGCATCACATTAAAGAGGGGCAAAATGTAGATACCTAAAAACCTTTAGAAAATAAAGTATTTTTATTTTCTAAAAAAGTCCCGATGACATCATCATTTATTAATTAATTATTTATTTAATTTATTTATTTATTTTTATGCCATTAAATCCCTTTATCTTAATTAAAAATATTTAATTAAGGAATCCCTCTCAAAAATGTTTAAATCTTATTTAAACATTATTTCTTTATTTATTAATTATTTAATTAATAAATTGACCAAAAAACCCAAAATAAATAAAAAAATTATTTTTTGCCCAAAACTTAACCAATTTCCTTAAGACCACTAACCTCTTCCAAAATCTTCTAATCCTTCTTTAATTTTGATTAAAGGCTAATCCCATCATTTCCTACCCCTAATCCGAACTCAAAATATTTAATTAAGATTAAATATTAATCCTCATGTTTATTAAAAAAGTTTTAATAAATATCTTCTCAACCCAAACCCTTGAAATAAATAAAACTTTATTTATTTCCTAGAAATCTAATTTATCCTCATCCTAAGAAGTTCTAGACTCTTCTAGAAAGTCTTCATCCTCATCTTAGGAAATTCTAGACTATTCTAGAAAGTCTTTATCCTCATCCAAATTCTAGACTCTTCTAGAAGATGTCTTTAAACCTAATCCTAATCCCCTCCTAGCCTTGTCACATTCCCTAAACATGGGTTAAAACTTACTAACCCAAGCCAAAGTTAACAAATATCTCCTCCTTCACCCACCCTCATTAAATGCCATCCACTTGCCTATCCCTAAGCTAATCCTAAACCATCCTAATCCATCCTCTAATCATTTTCACAATCCTAAGCAAGCTTAAAACCTTCCTAATCAAGCCCAAGTTGAAATTGCTCTCATCTCCCTCAAAATATCCCAACCATAAAACTTTATGAAGCCCACTAGGCCATAAATGACTCTTTCAAGCCCTTTTATTGCTCTTACAAGCCATTATGAGGGTCTTTATGAAGATTTTATCCCTTGAGCCTCCTTTATTGACTCATCCTTCCCCTTTCCTCCATCCTCTCACCCTGTGACATGTGTCACTCCTTGATTGGCTGTAAGGAAGCACAATCCATGTGCTCTCCTCTCATGTAATCAGAGCCCTCCATGAGCTTTTTCCCATCCTTTCATCTTAGCCCTCAATCCCTCAAGCCCTTTTCCTATTTAAGGAATCCTCTCCCAAGCCATTTCAACACAATCCATGAAGTAAAGTCATAATACCATTTTAAGAAGCCATTTTACATCAAAACCATACACTCACACCCAAATTCCAACTCTATTTGAAGCCCTTTTTGAAGCATAAGCTTGAGCATACATCCTATCTATTTAGACAAAGCCACTCAACAAGAGAGCTTCTTATTGAGAGAGCCCATTAATGGCTCATATTCTTAATTGAGAGCTCATCTTAGTCTATCTTGAATTTTATGAATTTTGTTTAGTTTGTAGAAGCTTTATTTAAATTTGGTTTCTATTAGCATACTAACATTGCTCATATACAGATAGATCCAAATATCATAAAAAATTAGTTGACTTCATGTCATCAAGTGAATCCATAACCTCTATGTCCATATGTAGAAAGAGTGCATGACAAATGATTGTAATAATGTCACCATTGTATGAAAGTTCTTTCACATATGGAAATCCATTATTCTCACTAAGATAATTAAAAAATAATTCATTCCATTGCTTATAGTTCTGTGTTGTCAAGGTAATAAAATCTTCCTCATCCATGATGTACTAATCAATGCAACCCCCCCTAAGTAAATTTTTGGCACTTTATACTAAGTGCATGCATAATTGCCACTTGTGAAAATGAACCAAATTGGACTTCTAATTTTGATAGTTGCAACAACAAATATATAGCTATATATGACTCATAAAGATACGACACAAGATCTCTCAAGGCTCTAATTAATTAAAAGTTCCAAAATAAGCCAAAAATGACCAAATGTTGAAAGTGCTATGTCTACTCAAAATTACTACAAACTAATAGCAGATCTAGAAAGTAGACAAAAAAATTATGCACTTTCAAAAAAATAGCACCTAAATATGTGTGCATATGAGCCCAAACAAAGCCTCTAAAGTTGTATAAATTAGGATTGACAATTTTCAGAAAAAATTAGGAATAGAGATCACAAACATCCAACTCCAATGTGTAGATCACAAAATTCTACCCCAAAACAAAAGAAATTGCTTGAAAAGGAGAGTCTATATGAGGGAGATATCATTGTTTGAAAATCACCTCTATAATTATTTTTCCTAAATTGCCATCGTCACACCTCCAAAAATCAAATGACTCTAGATTTCACCTTAGATTCTAGGTTTGATGAAACAAAAGTCAATTTGGAATTTTTTTAACCTTCCGAATGTGATATCAATATTTGGTTTTCACTAGCAAGCTCCAATCTTGACCTACAAAAAAAGAAATCTCTCCAATGGGTATGAAATGAAACTCCTATGTCTCTGATACCATGTAAGAATTTGGTATAGATTTTATACCATGTAATAATTTTCCTAAGGCAATAATTCAAAGCCAAGATCAAGAAGCTCAAGAATAGCACAAGAGAGACAAATGATGATCAAATAAGAATGGATATCAGATGATTGGATATACATTATAGAAGTGCCTTGTATATAAAGGAAACTAATATGACTAGGAGTTAGCAAAGAGATAATCATAACAACTAAGAACATATACACCAAGAGTGGATTATCCTCCATTTTGCATGAATGTACATGCAACAATGAGAGGATAAGAATGCAAAGGTGTATCTCATAAGAGATGTAGTAGACAACATGTTCTCAATTGGAGTGCAAACTATTGTGTTGTCTACATGACAACTCATATGAATATGGAAACTCCTAGGTGTCTACATGAAAACTAATATGCTAATGCATTAACCTAAGTAAACTTAAGTAAACTGTAAATAGTAAATACTTATTTACACCAACACCTCTTCTTCTCTTTTCTTATTTTCTTTTTCTTCCTTTGTCTTTTTCTCCTCTTCTTCCCATTCCTTTTTTTTCATCCTCTTCCTTTCTATTTTCTTCTTCCATCTTTTTCTTTCTCTCTACTTCTAACTTCTTAGTAGCCTCTTCATTTCATTTATTTTCTTCTTCTAGCCTCGTTTTCTTTTCTACTTCTTTTGTTTTCTTTTGTTTTCTTTTGTTGCTCTCTTCTTCTTCCATTCTTTTCTAATCCTCATCATCATAACTTTATTAGGTGAACAAATTGCCAATATTTGTACCATAATCGTTAAATGAATCTTTTGCTCCTTCATTAAGGGTAATCCTTTTATTGTCCACATACATATTATTAGTAATAATGGTTACCTAAGGTGTTGACTCAATCATTAATATATCCTTCCTAGTCTCTGCTACTATTATTATTATTGGGACTAGTCTTGTAGGTATCTTTAAAAAGGATACTATTATTGTTTCTATGGAATCAAATTGTTTGTATCTCTACCTATTGTTATCTATTAGTGTCAACCACTTAGTTATTTACTAGGAAGAGTTAGACGGTCATCACTACAACTGAACTACTCTATATAGGTTGAGTCATGTACACAAGTATGTATGTACCAAGCTCTATATGAGACAAGTAATTGTATGGTCACTGAGTATTTTCTATACAAGCTGAGCTCAACATTGACTAAGTAGTTCAAAGGATACGAGTATCAAGTTACATATTATGTGCCAAGCACAATATAGATTGAGCAACAACAATGTTGAGTATCATAAAATAGTAAAGGCCAAGAAATATAGAGTTTACATGAAAGTTGGGAATGAAACATTTTTTGAGGTAAATAATTTTCAAGATGACATGAAAGGAAAAATTAATATATTTAGAGGTTTTTACAGATATTTTTATGCATTAATGATGTGGATCATAGATTACTATGTTTTGTGATCAACAATTCAGATAAAGAGGCTAATTATGTAAGCATCTAGAAAACTCTTTACAGAAATAATTAAATAGAGAAGATCTTAACCTAAATCATATAGTGATTATTAGTGTGGAGATGTAAGGAGGAGAGAGAGAGAGAGAGAGAGAGAGAGAGAGAGAGAATAAACAAGGAGAAATATGCAAATAGTGAAGTGGAAGATCGAGATTAGATCAAAAGTTAATGAAAGTGTTATGTTATCTCTTAATAAAGTAACCTAATCATATTAGTGAAGGGGAGAAATTATTATTAGATCAGAAGAGAGAACCAATTAGCAAGGAGAATACTCAAAATCAACATACAAAGCATACCAAGAGTCAAGTATTGAGTCAATTCTGACCAACTTGAATAAGGGTAAATCTCTTAACAAAGTGGTCTCAATAGATCTTTGTAAATCTCCTAATAGAGTCATTACTTTATTTTAAGTGTTAAATGCTCTAAAAATGTGAGATCTAGAAGTCTCAAATGCTTTTAATAGGGTAGACCCCTCACTAGGTAGATCATATATTATGATCAAACATTGTAACCCTAACAGGTTAACTTTATTACTACAATAGTGAATATTTTTGGGTGTCATCCCTACCCCATTTTTACCTTCACCTTGGAGGGTCTATGGGTAATGAATATTGTGTTATGTGATTATTTTCATGCATATGATAGATCAGATTTTCATGTTACAACAAGTTTATTATTACAAGTTTTACATGCACAAGTTAAGTTGTGAATGTGTGAATAAATTGATGAAAAGAAAAAGTTCTTAAGATTCATATTCATGCCCCCCCCCACAAAAAAAAAAATATTTTTATCCAGTTTATACTTCCATCACTCAACAATTAGTATCAGAGTATTGGTTCTCTGAGAGAAGCTTAATCACTTAGAGATTAGGTCTTGGAAATGGAGGATTTTAAAATAGACAAGGTTATTAACAATTAGGTGATTGACATTCAAATGATACTATAGAAACTCAAGAAAGAAAGTAAAAATTTGAAGAAATCCTTAAAAATAAGAAAGGAATTGGCTATCAAGAATAAACAACTTTCCTATGAAGAAGTTGAGATTGAAGGACTCTTTGAATCAATTAATCCAAAGAAAAAATCATGTATAGATCTACTTGAAAAGATCAAATTCCTAAATGAAGAAATAAGAGGACTAAAAAGAGATCATGAAATCCAATTAGTAATATGTGATGTGACTGAATAAAAGAAGAAAGATAAAGAAGGCAAGACTATGGTTAAAGAAGAAAAAAGAGTAATAGCTACCAAACTCAAAGAAAGGATATAATATGTGAAAAATCTCACAAACACACAAATGGACATGATGAATCAAATAATGCTTGCAAATTAGGAATTGAATCATAAGGATTTGGAAATTAAAAATCTCAAATCACACAAGGACATACTAAAGAATGAACTAAAAACTAAGAAAGAATATATGGAGAGATTCAACAAACCAAAAGAGGAAATTAAGCACTGATGGATTAGGAAATTCATACATAGAGCAAGGAGAATCATCCATGAATGAAAAGCTACGGAATGTAAAGTCAAAGGACAAACCAACATGCTATCACTATGTCAAAATTGGTCATACTACAATCATTTTTCAAAGTAAACATGGTATGTAAAATCCTAAGCCTAAGTTTATTGGTTAGTGTTTGTACTGAAAGAAACAAGGACATCAAATGCATGAGTGTAGGTCAAGAATGAGGAATGCATATACTACACCTAGATTGGAACAATATTTTTATAACTATCAAAAGTATGGGCATAGAGCATATGAATGTAGATCATAGACAAAACCTTATTGGAAAATCAGAGGAAAAGTTATGCACCTAACAATGCATGTTCCAAATATCACAAGTTTGGACATATAAACAAGAATTTCAAGACTCAAGTAAATTCAGAAAATCAAATAAGAGAAAAGGGTAAAGAAAAGTAGACATTGAAAAAATTAATAAGGAATTCAATCAAAAATGGAAAAAGAATGTAGAAGATGGAAATAGTGGAGCAAATGGAGCTAAGGTCACCCAATCCAATGGAGAAGGTGACAATGTCATCTCAAACTAAGAAAGAGAGGTATGTATACAACTATATATTTGATTAATATATCTTACATCAGTTCCTTACATGAAATGTGGATAAGAATAGATTTATGGAAGGTTCCCAAACATCAATAAAATTGTCTATGTCAATCGAGCATTCCAACATAGATCGAGCACTTCAAAATTGAAATGGTAGAGACCAACTGACATGAAAGAGACTTAGTTCAAAGGTGCAAACATTGATCATTGAGACTACTAGCTTCCATCTACCTAAGTACACAACATTAATAAAGACCCTAAATTGATAAAAAGAAGGTATATATCAAATTTTGAAGAGATTATCTCACACCTTGCACATAGATTTCAAGAGCACAAAGAAATTTGGTAATTTGAGAGAGTAACATAAAATTTCAAGAGCAATTTGGACAAGAATCCTAAACAAGTGAAGATATCAATTGGGTCAAGTAATTCAAAGGAGAAAGAAAATTCTTCAAACCCTAATAGAGGAAATGGAAGCTTCATCTACCACTAGAATGAGCCAAGAGGTTAGTAAAATCAAATTGTGTAGAGTGACACTTGTCCTCCACCAAAGTTGCATGCTATTCTAAGATTTGCAATGAAATTCAATGGGTATGTTATCCTCAATACCACCCAAAGTTATTATGATCCATGATGTTAGGAGTTGTTCTATGTGTAAACTAAGAGAAGTAGGAGATTATGAGATAAGAGAAGCATATGAGAAGCTATATAATGAAGGATTATTGAAGGATGAATTTAAAGTTGTTGAAAGGAAAGGGTTAACTCGTACCCTAGAATTTCTAAAGAATTTCAAGATTAATTGGATTAAAATTTTTTTATAGCAAAAAAAATGATATAAATTTTTGGTTATAGAATGGAACCTTAGAGATCATGAAGAAAATGGTCCATAGAGTTATAGGCTATTCAACCCTAGAAAAGAAGAAAATTATGTGATGCCTGAGTTGAGAGGAAGTTGAGGCAAACACAAGTGCGAAGTGGAATGGATGAGGTTTATCCGTTATAAGAATTTCTCATCCACTAATCAAATTTTTTGTGAGGGTTATAGCTCAAAAATTTTAATAGTCAATAATATTGGATAGTTTATCATGTATGGAAGTGGATCAAGCATGGAAGATATTCATGAAAGATCATGAAAATGATTTTGCTGAGCTACAAAGATTGCAATTAGTAGAGAATATCTCATCTATCAGAAAAGAAAAGAATTCAATGAGTAAGTTTGGATCCTTAATTGTATGTATTTTATTTTATATCCATAAATATTTTCTTGGTGTTGGTGATGTTGTTTGGGAACCAAAAAACTAGTGACTAAATAGATTAAAAAAATAGATTACTCAATTAGGAGAAAATTTTGAGAATGTCATGGATGCTTACTTTGATGAATTCAAGAAAAGAATGAAGATGAGGATAAGAATACTTAAGGAATTAGTTACAAGATATTACAATGACATATTTTTTCTTTTAGATATAGACAATACATGTGTATAAGAAGTAAAGCTAAGGAAGGCTATGTTACAATGTCTTGATTATGAAATTGATAGTGATTTTGTGAGTGCAAACATCGTTGCACTATTGAAAGAAGAAATAGACACTAAAGCTAAATATTTTGGAAGATATGAGGAAACTAAGGCCATAATAACTATAAACATAAAGATAGCTTCTAAGGAGAAGAAAAGGAAAATAATGATTAACGACCTAGAAGAAAAATTGGGCACCCTAGGCAAGGGAAAGGAACCATTGTAGATAACACAAGGTCTTGGAGAGGATGAAGAAAAGGATAGTGGTGATGAGGAAGAGGAAGAAAAAGAAGGAGACAAGGGTAAAGCCTATGTTATTGTCACACCACCAAGTAAGAAGGATAAAAGAACTAACAATAAGCTAGTGGTGACACTGCTCTCTCCTCCATCACCAACTAAGCCAAGAACCAAGGGAGTTTCTAATGGTGAGCAGATTGTAAAAGAAAGAGTGATAGAGACTACTGAGCCTAGTACACCTAAACCTAAGAGAAATATATTGGTCAGAGGAACACCCAAAGGGAAAACTAAGTATATTGAAGAGGTATGCACAAATCTAAGAAGATCGTCAAGATTATCTAGCATTAGATTTGTAAAATATAATACATTGGGTAATATTGATAGAACAAAAATTGAGGAGTCTAGAGAAGATATGATTGATAATCATAAGCTAGCTCCTAGTGAAATTGAGAAAAAGATACCCAAGGACTTATATGAGAGACTAGAAAGAAGATGGCAGTAGGAAGAAAAAGAGAAAAATATAAGGATTGATACTTTAGTCAGAGTTATGCTTGATCTATCCCAAGATCAATAGGAATTTTTTTTGGCAAAGTACAGGAGAAGATTTGTTCCTAAGTATAGATTTTTTTTTATTTTATAGAATAAAATGGAATTTATAGCATAGCGGGATGAATTTCTTTCAAAAATCATTTTTGGGCTACCAACCAAGGGAGCAAAGATAGAGAAATAAACTAAAACTATGACCATCAAAGATGATTACAATAGTGGAGAAAGTTCAAGTGTGTCAAATCTACAAGATAGCATGTCACTAGTATATGTCAACACCCCTAACACTTTAGAGGCCAAGAAATCAAGGATCATAGGTAAAAAGATAGGAACTGAGGTAAAAGACACAAGTATAGACATTCATACTATTTTAGCACCTCACATTGACAAAAAGAAAGAGATAAGTAGAGTTGAATTGATGTGACCATTATTATCTTGAGCATTGATGCACCAACATGACCAAGTGGTAAAAATCCCTCATCCACTTCTAAAGTAGTATCGATAAGTAGTAATCCAAGAAGAGGAAATTAAGGAAAGGACACTTCACCAAATATTGAAGTTAGTCTACATGAACTAATCAAGATACCACAGTTAGATTTGGAAAATCTCACCTAGGAACAACCTATTTTGTTGCAAGAGATTTTAGTGAAAAAGAAATGGCAAAAATATTTGAGAGAGAATAAACAAAATAAGATACTTTATGATGTGAAAAAAAAAAAATATGCTTTTGATATTCAAAATTTTGATGAGGAAGTCCCAATTATTACCTAGCTTGTAAATATTATTGAACAAGTAAATACTGGTAATATGGAATCAAATGAGAAATTGATGGATTGGTCAGTAAGAAGATTCAAGAATAAGATTGTGTATAAATTTTTCATAACCATTTCCAAGAAGAAATTTAAATTGCAAGAGTGTGTATAGATTATGATAGAACTTACATAGAAAGTACAAAAATTGCACAACATTTTTCAGATGTGCCAAGATTCACAAATTATATTCAGGCTCAAAATACACTAGATTCAAGCAAAGATAAAGAGATCCAACAACATTATTTAATAGTCAGTAGGATCTACTATTGATCATTACAATAATTTACTAATTTCTAAAGGCACATTGGCTAAGCTTTAGATAGCTGACAGCAACATGAGATATAAATTGATGTCTATTCAAGTAATGTTGATACCTCATTTTAAGGGTCATGAAAAGGGAGATGTAATCAGCCCAAGATCTTATCAAAGAAGGTTACAATCTTTTAGTGGTTAATAGCTTAATTGACTTAGATGAAATATTACAGTTGGAGAATCACATTTTGGAGGCAACTAAAACCACATGGGATCATGTACTATCCATGATCACTTGAGTTCATTAAACATTTACTGATAAATATGGTTTGCTTCCACCCATTCAACCCTAGTAGCCATGACATAATTATTCAAAAAAAAGGGGGAAATGGATTTGTTGAAGGGGGAAATGAAATTTTTATCATATTCATTTTGAATTATTTATTCATTATTTATTTTTGGCATAAGTCATAAGACTTAGGGAGAGAGATCAATATTAGAGTGTACTTGTAATCATGTAAATATGACAAAAAAAATCCATAATTTCAAAGGGGGATATAGTTGGTATCTCTACCTATTGTTGTCTATTAGTCAAACACTTAGTCATTAACTAGGCAGAGTCATATGGTTATCACTACAACCGAGCTACTCTATATCGATCGATTCATGTACATAAGCACGTATGTACCAAGTTCTATAGGAGCGAAGTAAGTATATGGTCACTAAGTATTTTATATACAATTTGAGCTCAAAATTGATTGAGTATTTACAATTGTACAAGTGTTGAGTTACATAGTATGTATTGAGCACAATACAGACTAAGCAACAACAATGCTGAGTATTAGAAAATAGTAAAGGCTAAGCAATGTTGAGTTTACATAAAAGTCAAGAATGATACAAATCTTGAGGTAAATCATTTTAAATCTAACATGGAAGGAACATTTAATATATGTAGATGTTGTTATAGATATTTTTACATGTTAATCACATGGATCAAAGATCCCTATGTTTTGTGATCAACAATTCAAATGAAGAGGTTAGTTATGGAAACATCTAGAAAAATATTTGTGAAATTCTTTAAATAGAGAAGATCTTAACCTAGATCATATGGTGATTATTAGTGTGGAGATGAAAGGATAAGAGTGTAAGTGTGAACAAGGAGAAATATTTGAATGATGAATTGAAAGATTGATATCATATCAGAATTCAATGGAACTATTATGTTATCTCCTAACAGAGCAAGTCACCTAATTAGAGAAGTGAAGGGGAAGAAAAGTATTATCGAATCCAAAGAGAGAATTCGTTAGCAAGGAGAAGACTCAAAATCATCTTATACAACATACCAAGAGTTAGGTACTAAGTTCTAAAAAATTTGAATCAAGGTAAATATCTTAACAATGTTGTCTTAACAAATCTTTGTAAATATCCTTATAGAGTTATTACTTTATTATAAGTTTTAAATCCTCTAACAAGGTGAGACCTAGAAGTCTCAAACACTTTTAATAGGGAAAATCCCTCACAAGGTAGATCATATATTATGATTAGACATTGTAACCCTAATATATTAACTTTATTATTGTAGTAATGAAGATTTGTGGGATTCATCTTCACCCTAGCTCTACCTTCACTTTGGATGGTTTTGTTGTCACAAAATTCTGCACCCTTGCTTGAGGTATGATCCTCAAGTGACCTTTTGTAACATGGAAATGACCTCCAACTATGGCACATGTGCTCTAAGTTTGAATCTCTAGAGAAAGCTACTTTCCTTTACTATTAGGATACACCTAACTACTCTTGAGAGGAAAAGGGAGAAGGAGATGCAAGAAATAGAATCTACCCAATCTATTCTAAGGAGGTAATTCACCAAAATAGAATCTTGAAACCAATATCTACCCATTTATGCACTATTGAACCATCATAACACCAAAAGATATACACATCTAGACTTGTTTTAATCTAATGAGCACATGCAGATCAGAAAACCAAAATTAATGATGCAAGGAAGAAGATAATTCACTTATATATCATTCATAGGTCAAAAAGAGATACAATCATGCAATATTGTAGATATCCACAATAAACCAATGAGAGGCAAATAGTTATTACACAATACATCAATAGTTAAAGGAGATCAGGAAAAATGTCATACAGTTTAGAGGAAAAGGAGATTTATAGTAGCAAGCTAGAGCAATGCCAAAGAAATAGAGAGGGTTTGACATTTTCAAAATTTACAAAGTATGCCTTTATAGCTCAAGTTTAATTGAGATATTTTTTGCCCTAAACCAAACTCAACCACTACACCTAGTAGTTATTACAAATCTAGAAAAAATCTGATCATGGAACAACTCTAGATGTAGCAGTGACAAGAAGAAACCAAAATCAATGCATCTAACCACAAGAGATCAAATCCAAAATATTTTATTGTTAAATGTAATAAAGAGGCACAAAGATGCATTAATTTCATAGAAAAAACCCTAAAATGTTAGGTTACCTTGAAGAAATGATCCTTGCAATGTGCCATGATTGCCACAAATAAATTTGCACCACTGTCAAAGAAAATGTGTGATGGGATAACACACAAGTTAACCTACTACAAAAATATAGAGTTGACCCATGTGGAATAGATTTGATCTACCTAGAAAAAGTATAAATCATTGATGTAGATCCTCTTTTGATTATGGACGGCCTAGATGTTGCAAAAATGTCCTCAACTAATGAATTAAATCTAATTGTAAATCAAGATCTTCACCTAACCCCACAAATGGATGAGATGCACTCATAAATATCCAAAGAAGCCCCAAGATCTAATGGCCATCACATCTTCACAAGCGAAAAGGGAAGAAATGCAAAAATATGACCGCCATCTTATTAAAAGAAACCTAGCATAAGAAGGATCCACTACATGGCATGCAGTAGTTGCTCGACACATTTCTTGAATGTTTGATTGAAGAGACAACAATAATTTCATGATTTCAAAAATGGAAAACATGGTTAACATGAAATTTTAACCCTAATAGAAAGCATGTGTTAAAGCTCAAATCAGCACATGACGGAAATGAACTAGCTCAGCACATGAAGAGACAAAGTTAACATAAGATGTTAACTTGACAAAAAAGCATGTTAACCCACTTAAAAGAATCCAACCCATTGAAGATCTCTCAAATCATTTATTAATGATGGGTTGAATTGGGGTCAAAATGGAAAATAGGTTTCTAGGTAATAAATAGTATGTTATATGTTTATTTTCATGCATGTGATACAACAAATTTACATGTTATAGAAATTTTATTATTACAAATTTTAAATGCACAAGTTAATTGGTGAATGTGTGAATGAATTGGTGAATAGAAAAAGTGCTTAAGATTCTGATTCAACACCCCCCCACCCCCCAAGTATCTTATCATTATGTTTATACTTACATCAATAAACACTAATGATGTCTTTTCTATCACTGTAGGGAGTGGTCCCCCTAAATCCTTTCTTACTTATTCAGAGTTAGGTGTGGATGTCATGAACTTAAAAATTGTTTTTTGAGTTTCCTTTTTTAGCTCTTCATTTTTTCCACCCATGAATAATATTGTTCTTCTTTAATTCCTCAATAGGTGGTCAATACCCTTCCTTATTCTTTCAAGGTATTTATCACTATTTACTTCACATGAATTTCTTATCTAATTCTATCTAATTCCCTTATCCTCCTTAGGAACTCTTCTCTTTATATTTATTAGTCCATTAAATAAATCTCTTGCTATTTGTTTTTGAATATCCTCAAATATTTTGTTTGTCAAAATAATGTGTCTTGCAACTACAATCTCTAACTATAGTCTATCAATATTGTTATACAAATCATAAAACTTATTCAACTCTACAAAGTTATCATTATCTATAATTGCAACATTTAATGTTTCAACCTTTGGTTTCCAAGCCTTTCTTTCAAATCATGTCTTTACCTTTTCTTTTTCCTTCTCTAGTTGGCTTACCTCTATTTCCTTTTCATTTGATTCATTAGATTCAATTACTTGTAGAGTTTTTCTTCTTTTGTCTAATCCACTTGACACTTGTTTTGTCATTTTCTTTGAAGGAGATCCCACTTTCTCTTTCTTGACCCAAGTTAGCCTCGCAAACCTCCTAGTGCTAGGTGGGCTAATTTTTTTCACTTTTTTGATACTAACTTGTTCTTCACCTTTTCCTTTTTATGTTTGTTGGTGTTTTTCAACTACTAAGAAACAAAATAATTAATACCAAGATAATAAATATCACAACAATCTAAGGATCAACTACTTCCCATAAACAATTGTATTTGTTTTATATCTAGACCCAACTTCAACAAAATCATATAAATTTTCTACTCTTTAGGCTCTACAGAACCAAGACAGATATATCTAAGGGATGGAATATTTTCAATCTAATACCATATACATATTTTATTCATTCCATGACAATTTATCACAATACACATCCCTTAAAGCAAATTTGGTCACAATTCTTCTAAGGTTTACAAGTACTTTTGGTAATAGTGGCTAACTAAGACTCAAAGGTTCAATGCAAACAAGTGCTAACCAACGTTGATATTCTTCAAATAGTAAAGTAAAATTGATTTAGAATTTTGGCTTGATTCTTTTTCATGATCTTTCATTTGTAGACTAAATCAATACATCAATGCCTCATCCATTGGGATTCAGAGTCCATTCAATTTCTAGATCTAATTGATTGCATTACAATCAATACTATCAGCAACTCTCACTTAATATCATTCTTATAGACATCCTTCCTATTACCATGGAAATCCTACCAATCTTAGTAAAGCATTTACTTAATTCCTTGAATTAAAAGAAATAGTGAATTGACATACAATTTGATTTAATTACATTGAATTGAACAAGCCTTGCTCATACAACTAGGTAATAAAAATGGAGACAATGTTCAACAAGAATAGATATGGGGATAGTTCATCTTTGTATTAATTTCCTTTTTAAAATTGTATACAATTGAAATGAAACTTAGATTGACTCAAGATAAAACAATAAGATCCTACAAGATTAATGTATTCTCAAGACATTTGCAAGGAAACACATCACAAAATTTACATCAAGAAACTAGACCAAAAAAATCTTAGTAAAGACTAAAATTGTGCAATAACTTGGACCCTTTCTCTAGCCCTAGAATCTCACTTATATAGTGTGAGATGTAATAATCTTTAGGCATAGAGAACTAATAGCTGTCCTTTAGACAAAAGATATTTACATTTATTGATGTCACAAAAAACAAAAATTTATGCAACAGAAAAAACTTTACATAAAAATATTCTTTTAGTGGGCCCATTTTTTGTTACATTTTCAAATACTACAAATTCCATGATTGGCTCTTTTATTATTTTGAATCCTCAAAATATATAGCTATCATGTTTGCCAATGATATATCTGGCTCTATTGTATGTATCTTCACTTGAACACAAGGTTCCACTTTCTTCATCATGAACTATTAAGGCAACAATTATTTCTAAGTCCTCAACTACCACATCATCAATTTGGTCCTCAGGACTAGTAGTTGTGATTGGTTGTTCAGTTTCCATTGTTGAGGGCAATTTTTCTATTTTACCTTCTTCTAGTAAGGTGTCATGTACTTGATCATCTTCGTAGCTTACACGCTCTTCTTTTGCTTCCATCTATTCTGAAGATACAAGGTCTTCCCTGCATTTGTTGAGAATAATATCATCAAGCCAATAAAAATTAAGGATCTCACAATGTTTTTTGATTAGAAATCCTCCTAATTTTTCTATTTCAAAAAATAAATTCCTTATGGCATTGTAAAATAGTTGTACTTTGACATACTCTTCATTACTCATGACCCACAACACATGTCCTTGTTCATTAATAACTTTGTTCATTCTATGACAAAGTAGATCATCCAATTCCTTCCCCCACTCTACCTTTTCTTTTACCTTATCAATCCTTTTAAGTACAGTAGGGAAAAGATCAAAATTTTCTCCTATATACTTTAAGAAACAAATTATTTTTCTTTTTTGGGCAGAAACTCTTTTATCATCAAATTCTGTCAAATTATTTGGAATATCAAAGGTCTTTTCTATTTGCTCACAAGATAATTGGATGACTGAGATGCACATGAGAGTAACATCTTTATCTCTCTCACTCCATTTTTAAACTATGAGCTTTAGAGTGTCTTCAACATCTTTTATTTCATTCCACATATTAAGGATCCCCACCAATTGGTCGTAGAATGTAGGCCAGTCAATCTCATCTACTAAGTATAAGATTGTTTTCTCGAGGTTTTGTTCATATTAATTATTTAGGTTAACCTACAATTCCCATAACTTAGTCTTTTCTCCTTCAAATTCTTCTATAGTGTAAAATTTAGGTCTTTATGGGGTATCTAGCAACTCAACAATTGGGCTAGACTTGAATGGCTCAATTGGGGGGTAGGGATATACAATCCTAGGTCTATTAGATTCTCCCACTTTTCTCTTTCCTTGATGTTTGTCCATTTGGGATACTTGATTTTTCAGTAATTGTATCCTCTTTCCTTCTCCTCATATGCCTTTAGTATTTCTTCAAACTTGGCATTGAGCTCTAGGAAGCTACTTTTTTCTTTTCCAACTACCGTCATCCCAAAGCTACCATTTCCTGAGTCATCTTGCTGATTTCTTCACTATTAACCTCATTTATCCTATAAAATATGAGGGTGCTTGCATGCTTAGCCTCTAAGATTTCCTACATCTTGGTTTTATTTCTTTTTTCAATAGACCAAATGACTAGAGCTTGGTTATCATTGCTAAGTTTCACTCCTCTATGTGCTTTCAATATTTCCTCTTCAATTTTATATTACACATCATTATCTTTTCTGATGGAATCAAAAACCATAGCATTAGCTATGTCCTACTCAGGTAGAACCAAAACTCCTAACTCTTTAACCAACTGTCTCTCAGCCTCAAGTGTTAATTGGGAAAAGTCCTCCAAAATTTTGGCTTTTACCTCCTCCTCAATTTTAGAGTCCAACTTATTTGGTTTCTCTTCTTTTATTGTTTTACACTTCACCTCAAAATTTCCTATATTTCTCCTCCATAAGAATTGTATAAAAGCCTTAGACTTTACAAATTTTTCATCATCTATAAATTTATGGGATGCTTGTGTAATTATTGGATCTATTTCCTTACCTCTGTAATCAGCAATAGTAAGGTCAAATGATGGCTTAGGAGGCTCCTTAGGCACTCCATTTTCTATATCAGCAATAGTGACAATTATGCCTCCATCCCCTCCAATTTGTCTTATTTTTTCCCTTAGAGATGCTTCATCATCTACTTTAAGTGGGGTTTGGGATGGTGAATACTCTCCTGCTTGAGAGGAAGATCCTTGTTCTAGCCTCTGTCTCTTAGGGGTGCTTTTGTTAGATGGGCTCTTGGATCTTGGCCTTTTGTAAGGGGTAATGTGTTGTACGTTTTGAACTACAACATATCTAGCCTTCTTTTGTAGTTTATATTGGCCTGGAGTCACAACCATTCTACTATTTATCCTCTTTTCTACCTTAGTAGATTTATCTAGATATGCTTTTACTAAGATACCCTTTTTCTCATTTAAAGTTTGCATTATCCCAAGAAAATTGTTCATTAGAACATCCATTTTGGCTCCCCAATATTTCTTATTTACTAGGGGGTTATAATTGGGCTCAAAAGCATTGATGAATTCTAAAACCTTGCTAAAAACTACCCATTTTTCTTTTCTTATTTCCTACTCTTGTAATGAAAATATATTTCTGACTATATCCTCCAAGAAATATATAGTCTATATATGAGCCTTAACCTTTTTTCTCTCCCTAAGGAGGTCATAAACCCCTTTGCTTCAATGTAGTGAGAATGGGATTGGGCCATTTGATACTTATCCAAAAATAGGCTCAAATTTCTCCATCCTTTTATAACAAAAACAAAATCATGTACAATAGTAACAATATGGAAGAATGTTCCTTTACCTTTTCCTAGTATATCTCTTTTCTCAATTGATCCAATATACTATAATAATTCTACAATTCCTATCTTTCAAGGCACATGATAGAGTAGTACATGGGGTTTTCTCATAAAACCATAAGCTCTAATCACAATGGAAGTAGGGTATGGGATGATATCTCCACAGTTATGACTAACTAATAGCTCCTTTTCATGGTCCTTGTGTCTTATTAGTTCTAACAAAGGTTTTGGTATCCTTAGACTATCTCCTCTTAAGAGTAGTCTAAGCCTTGAAGAAAAATACCTGTCAAATCTAACATAGCTGGCATCTGTGACTTCCCATGTCATGTCAGCACTCCATAATTGAACTAGGAGTTTCTCTCCATCTCTCTCCAATTCCAACTTCATTCTTTGGAGAAGAAAATTAATCCCTTATATAGGCATATATACATCAAAAGAGAATACCAACAGAAAGGCCTATTTGACTTAGCTTGTGCTATTTCAATTAGACCATTGTGAATTTCATCAGCTAAGAAAGTGGTGAAATCAAGAATTGAGATCATTCCAAGATAAAGGGTCTAAGCTATGATGAGCACAATAGAGCCTTGAATATATTCTTGCTCATCTATTCCAAATATTTTGTAGAGAGAAACATACAAGGCCTAAGCCCTAGGATTAAAGTATTTCTTCATTAAAGGCTCTGGGGTATTTGGTGTAACCAAAGGTAGTGACCCAATTTTGACAATATGTTGTTGCAATGGTCCTACCCTTAAGTATACTCTTTGTGCATCATACCTTACCTAGAATTCTTCCATATCAATTTTTTCATGGATGAAATGATTGGGGTTAAGTTGTCAAACCCTAAAGAGGTTATCCTCCCTACATGGCTTTTTAAATTCTAGTAATTGGGTCATATTTCTTGCCCATATCATTTAGTAGATCACTATCAAAAAATACCCCATGAACAACCAATTTCCCAATGTCAAACTCCCACACATTGCTTAGTGGACTATCCAAGTTACATTCTACAAACTATTTTTCAAACAATTCCAAACCCCCCCACTAAAACTTGTCCATTCCTTAAATAATTGGCCCTATCATAAAAACCATCACTAACCACCAACCTAGGATTTTTAGGGATGAACTCTCTACCCTTTTTCAATTCATTCATAAAGGGAGGCATTAGTTCAAGAAAATCGTCATGAAAAAATATTTTTAAGTAATCTATCATGCTAGAAAATTCCTTACAGGGAGGCATCTTTAATTCAACTTAGCACAAGTGTAATTTTTTAACTTTCAAGAGTTATAGACCACTTGCCGGCTAATTTCTACTTCCTTTTCTTTTTGAATTGCTCTGTAAATAAATGAAAAGCTTGGAGAATCTTGTGCCCTAGCTCTAGATACCTTTTTGCTTTGATAATTTGCAATTGTTCTCCTTAGTAATGGAAAATTTTAGAAATATAGTGTAGCATTAAGGTCACACGAATTGGCCCTAAATGAGATCAATTTTCTTAACCATTAATTTTTGTGTTACACCTCAAAATTAAATTTCCTCTGTCAATCACATGGCATCAGACAACCATATTTGAAAGTAGAAAAGTTTCTTTAATGTTTTGAAAAAATTGCCATACATCAAGCAGGCACGTCCCCACTTTACTTAAAACTTGAGCACTTTTATAGTGTAGTGAAGTGCTAATTTTTGATCTTCCAAAGATCGACAATCATAGAAAATTGCAATCCTTTGTAAATAAAACATTTTGAAAAGTGGCCCCACTAGCACACTCATCTCTAGCCTGGTAGGTATATGTCATACTTCACCAATCATAATTCTCCACCCTAGGTTGACTCAGACAATCTTTCTACAATAGGTCCCACATTGATACATGGTGCACTGCCACTTCCCCACTTTTCTTAAAGTTCAAATAGGTTTATCTTGTAGGGATGCACCATCCATTGATCTATCTAAGATCAATAATGCAACAAATTTATACCTTTTATCATTGAGTTAGCTCCACCAGCCAATAAATGCATTACATTTGTGCAAATGTTTTTGACAAGTACCAATAGTACAAATTACACACTATCTTTTAAAGATTGCACCCATGACATCATCATAGGCTAGTTGTGAAGGAGGTGCTTGCTCATTTTAGTTAAAAACCTTTCACTTTCAAATTGTGGGCATGCATTACCCATCAATCTTATCAAGATCAACAATGTACAAGATGCATTCTTTGAACTATGTGTAACATCATTTATGGTGTCATCTTGGATAGGTTTCATGAAGGCACTTCCTCACTTTTCTTTAAACCCTTGCATCTCCATAAAGAAATGATATGCCTACCATTGATCTTTCAAAGATCAATGGCTCTACTAACATGATAGCAAAAACAACTCTACTACATGGATCAACCAATGATATTGCAGAAAAGTGGAATGTACATTGACAATTCTAAAAAGCTCTAAAAAGTTATAACAAACTCTAGTCTATGTAGTATGTCATGATCCACATCACCAAATGGACACATGTCACAAAGGCACTTCCTCACTTTACTTAAAGTTCTAACAGGTTTACCTTGTGGGGATGCACCTATTGTTGGTTTTTGAAAGATCAATAGTTGATCAAAGCAAAGCACCATGGTCAAGATCTTACAAATGGCATAAAGAAAAGTAACCATGGTTAGGGTGGGCTTAAAAAAAGGTTTAAATTGTGGAGATAAATAAAATGACCTTGGGGAAAATAATACTTAGGATAAGCATGTCCCACACATTTTATTTGCAAATTTTATTTAATTACTATTGAGGGTTGTGGCACACAAACGAGGGTCTATAAGAGTCTAAGGAAATTTTATCTAGGGTTTTAACAATTAATATAAATTTTTAAACTACAACCCTAGGTTTTTTCATTGTAAGGAATAATTTATCACAAAGGGTGAAAAATTAGGCCAACAGTGGCTCTATTTGAGGACTTAGAATCCCTGGGAGAAGTAGACCACAAACTTGACCATCCTTCTTATTTGACAACTTTGAGAGAGCAACAATAATAAGAAAGGAAATATACAAGGACCATACAAAAGATGTAAAGGATTTATAGAATGTACAAAACCCTAAATTGTTGGTCATGGAAGAAACAAGTATTTTAGCAAAAATACCTCTTCAAGAACTGTCCATAAACTGCTAGTTCAAGAATATTGCCTGATAGATCCTTTAGAATATAGGAGTCCTCTCACCTTGAGGCCTCAATTAGATAGGGGTCTAAACATATAGGTTCAAATTTTCCATGTTTTTGCTTATCCTCAATCTTGGCATTCCACATGCAGATTAAATCTTCAAGTTCAAATTTCTTGCTCACTATTCTTCTATCATATAATGGCTTGACTTGCAATTGCAACTTCTGATTTTTGAGAGATGCTTCTTTCCTAGTCTTAGTCAATCCTACCAACTTATCTAGTTTTTCCTGCATATCAATAATGATATTTTCATCATACATTTCAATGTAGTTTTATATGTTATTTTTGTGGTGATTGATTAGGAAAGTACTATACATACTTCATAAATTCTTTGTTGTAACCCTAAAGTAGCATAAAATTAATTGTATAAAAGGGCTTAGGGTTAGGGATTTTTTTATAGTGGTGATGCAAAAATTGGTTCTTGCAATGGTATTGAGTTGTAAGGGATTATAGATTGTAATCAAGTTGTAATCACTAGTTCGTAATAATATCAAACTTGTTGTTTGGTGTACATAGCCTAGGGATTGGGTGAACCATGTTAAATCTTGGTGTCTTGTGTTCTTTTCTATGTGATCTAATATTTTCTATTATTGGCTATATTTGCATGAAATTGTTATTTCTATCCATGGTTTAATCCTAACATAATAGGCCCACTAAGTTGTTTTGAGGTTCCCTTGCCTAGATCCCATATACAATGTCAAAGGGTGTTATACCTATCGCCTTTTTCATAGTCACCCTATCATCCCATACTACAAACTACAATTTTTAATCCCAAGCCTTCTTGTTATCATCCAATATTCTTTTTATTACCTTCAACAAGGTCTTATTTTTGGATTTAGCTTGTCCATTCCCTTGTAGATGATAGGGAGAAGATGTTGATCTTGTTATCCCATACTTATCATGAAAATTTATAAACTTCTCAGATCTAAAGCACATTGCATTAAATGTCACAATCCTCTGAGGAACCCCAAATCTTCAAATAATATTATTTAGCAAAAGTTGTTAACACCCTTGTTAGTTGTGTTTCTTGTTGGAATTTCAAACACCCACTTTGTGAAGTAATCAGTAGCAACCAAAATCCATGAATAAATAGTGCTACACTTAGGAGAGATTTAACCTATAAAATCCATCCCCCTCTGCTAGAATGGCACTTGAACTTCCACTAGCTTTAATGGGGTGTTGCCTAAATTTTTTAGTTTACCTGCAAATCTTTGATAGGTATCACACTTTCTGACCATTACTTGAGCATCTTTGAAAAGAGTAGGCCACAAGAATCTAGATCTCATTACTTTGTGTGTAGTGTTTTTGGCCATATAATGTCCACCACATACTCCAGCATGCATTTCATTCAATACCTCTTTTGATTTCTCTTGATCAACACACTTTAGTAGCACTCCTTCAAAGTTTCTCCACCATAAGTTATTCTCAACAATAATATATCTGATGGCTTATAATTTCATGTTTTTTTTCTGATTTTTAGTCAAATGGGAAGGAGCTTCCATATGTTGTAAATAATGAATAACATTAATATACCATTCACAATGATCCATATCACATAAACATGATATTAGGTCATCTCCTACTATATTTATCTAATTAGCATCTGATGAGCCTATAAAATGTCATATATATATATCCATTTTTTATAACACTTTACCCCATGGTTTCAATATATATCCAAGCCATTTCCACATATTAACTTGGTTTATGAAGCATTAACTATGATAAATGATGTATTGATTAACAATTCCATGTATAGCTAGTTGATGCTAGAAATGATGATTTATTGTGATAAATGGTTAACATTAAATAATAATATTCTTGAGGTGGTTAACATGTTGTTTGTGAGTTATTTGGGTCATTCATGTAGTTGGAAAGAAGGAAAAGAAAGTTGAAACTTGTCAATATTCAGAAAGTGCAGGAAATGAAGAAAAAGTTAAAAGCCAGTTCCATAAAAATAGACATATCTTGCTCAATTCTTAATGAAATTAAGAATTTCTTATGGTTTTGGAAAGAAAAGACAAATGAGCATAAACCCTTTTGAGCATTTGAGTTAGTATGAAGCAGTTAATAAGCAACAAGGATCAAAAGTTGGTTGAGGAAAAAGTGGCACATTTTCAGGCAGCATAAAACCACTTTCAGCAAAACGACCATAAATTCCACATTACTTAATGAAATTCAGATTTTAAAAATGATTTGGAAAGCTAAAAAGGAGAAACATAACATGGTAAAGGGGTTTGAACTAATTTGAAATAATGAAAGAGAACCATGTGTTTGAAGTGGACTACTGTAAATGTGGAACTGAAATTCAGCACTTTGTCATTACTTTTGTAATAAGATTCTTCCTTATTTAAAAGGACGATGGGAAAAAATTTTAAGTAGTTAGAGGATTTTGAGAGGCATGTAGAGAGGTAGAGATAGAGATGTAAATAGTTTAGATAATATACAGTTCCTGCAGCAATTACTGTGCAGTTTCATGCAACCATTACTGTGTATTTAGTTTGTTTCCAGCATTGCTATTTTGCAACGATAGAATAACTTAGAGAGTTTCATGGTGCATATAATTTGCAGACTTGTTTGAGGTATACATCCTTAGTTTGAAAATTTAAATGAATCTTCTCTATTAGAAATATAATTGCTCATTTTGGATGTCTAATCTGTGAGTTGTGTTTGTAAACCATGTTATTGATCTAATTAGGAGGCTAGACATTTTTGGCATCAACTAGCTATACATGCAATTGTTAATCAATACATCATTTATCATAGTTAATATGTGGAAATGGCTTGGATATATATTGAAACCATGGGGTAAAGTGTTATAACAAATGGATATATATATGACATTTTATAGGCTCATCAGCATCTAACTAAGCCATAAGCTTAGCTAGTCCTTGACCTATCACCAATTTTGTGAGTTGAATTTCAATGTTAAATTCTTGGATCTTGTTAATCCATTTGCATCTCCTACCTGATACCTCCTACTAAGAAAATATGTCCTTCATAGTTGAACGAGGTAAAAATGTAATGACAATGGTACCTACCAAATAGCATCTAAAAGCCTTAACAAATTTCACTAGAGCATAAGCTTTTTTCTCATTTATTTCATATTTCAATTTAGTAGGCTGCAAGGATTTTTTAAAACATGCATTAAGCTGCTCACATCCTTCCTCATTCTTCTATATTAAGACTGCAGCTACAATGTGAAAGGATGCAAAAAAGAATATGTGCATTGGCTTAGTATAATTTGGGGTTCTAAGAATTAGAGCATTTTTATGGTAGTTTTAATATCTTGAGAGGCCTATGAAGGTTCACCATCCCAACTAATACTAGCTCCTTTCTTGAGCATTTTTGAAATAGGCCTGCTAATCTTAGAAAAATTCATGAAAAAGCTTCTCAAAAAATTAGCATGCCCAAAGAAATATTGTATTCTCTTCACATTTTTTGGCTTACGCACCCTGTCAATAGTTTTCACTCTTTCATGATCTATCTTTACACTATCCTTTGATACTATATGTCCTAGTAATCTACCTTTTGTCACCTCAAATGTACATTTCTTAGGGTTTAAGTGCACTCCATATTCCAGAGCTTTGATAAAAATCTTTTCCAAATCTCTACAATGGTCACCAACCTTCTTGGAATATACTATAAGGTCATCTTGGTATACTACCATAAATTTGTAAATATACTCATGGAATGCTACATCCATAGCTCTCTAAAAATTTGCACCTGCATTAATCAACCCAAATGGCATCCTCACATATACATAAGTTTCCCATGGAGATGTAAAAGTTGTCTTAAATTGTTCACTTTCTTTCACAAGGACCTAATTGTATCCTAAAAATCTATCCATCATGGACATCAATTCAAAACCAATTACTTGTTGGAGCATAGCTTCCATGTTTGGTAATCCATAATTATCCTTTAGAGATGCAACATTTAAATTTTTGAAGTCTACACAAAATCTTATATTTCCATTCTTCTTTTAGATAGGTACCAAGTTTGAAACCCAAGTGGAATGTCTAATTGGTTTCATTATTCCTCCATCACTTAGCTTCATCAATTCTTCTTACATTTTGGGGGCTAAGGTAGGATTCATTGGTCTTTCTTTTGCCTAAAAGTTTTTACATTATCTTTTAGTGGTATGACATGTTGAAATAAATCTTCTCTATAAGCCTTAAGGTCATCATATGACTATGCAAAAACATGTCTACATTTTCTCAACAAATCAATCAAAGGTTTTCTAATTTTAGCTAGCAAGTTTTGGCCAATATAAAATTTCTTTGGAGCCTTAATAATACCTAGGTTTATCTCTTCAAGTTCTTGAGGCTTATGATCTCTAATTCCAAGCTTCACTCTATCTTGGTTGTCAAACATGTTCTCTAGAATGACCAACCCTTTAGGTACTTTATTAATCTTCAACTATATGATCTCTTGACCAAAAATTGTTTCCTTGCCATTTGTAGTTTTAATTAGATCACTACAATCTAACTCTTGACCATGATACTTATCTTCAATTAGCATGAAATTCAAAATATTTTTATCATCTTCAAAGACTTGCCAATGTTCAATATTGTCCACTATTGAAGGCTTATTTTGAACCTCAATCTATGAAATTCCTATGAATGATATTTCCTTAGGCTTGATTGCTATATTTTTCAATAGGTCAACCATTTTATGCTAACTTCTATCCCCCCATGAAATACCAAATGCATCAAAAAACTCAATCTAGTCTCATACTAAATTTCTATATTGTTTCAACCTTTTGTTTTCTAAAGCATAAGTTTCCTTTATTTGTGAAATAACCAATTCAAAATCACCTATCAAATGCAATTTCTTGATTCCATGATGTGTTGGTGTTTGAAAATGTTACTCGTTTCCAATTACCCTGATGAGAACAAAACATATCTAGGGGCAGCTAACTCCCATTTTCAACATGCCCATTTAGACACCAGGCCAACTATAAGGCATGACCCTTCTTCTTCTTTAGGCTCTGCAAAACCTAGGCAGGTGGACCTACAGATTCTTTATATGGTACCAGTTGTCAAAGCATACACTAAATCTAATATGAAGTAGATAAAACCTGTATTTCTCCTGATAGCTCATGAAATAAAATCAATGTACAGTGGCTAAATGCAAATCTAGGAACCTCATAAGCTGAGTGAGGGAATTCTATTATAAAGTGTTGATTATTGATGTTGATCTTAGAAAAACCTCAAATATGTAGTAGTATAATAGGTGATCCTATAGATGATCAGTGCCTTATCTATTGGGCAACTCACACAAAAACCTAACACACATCCATAAAAATCACTGACATATGCCATACATCAGGACTTCTAGATCTATCTATCCACTTTTTGAATTAGACATCTACATCCTCCTGAACCTCATACTCAACTTATCCCTTCATGAAATCTACAATCCTATGATGAAGAATCAAGCATTTACATAACTCTTTGATTCATAAGCAAAATAAATCAGGATATACAACCAATAAGTTGCAACTGAGTTTCATATTCTTTGTTTACAAAACACAAAAGATCACAAACAACATAAATGGGAGACAAGATACCAGAATGAAGATTGACTTGCTGCTACCTTATCATTCATTTCCTTGAAACAAATTATAATAAGATGCATGAAATTTAAATGCAAAGCTACCTAACATATCAAACTATCTGTATTCTTATTTCTTGCTATTCATTACATGAGAAATTTGTTGAAGAATGGAGGTGGAATTACAGTTCTGGATCCAAAGAAATGGTCTCACAGAATGACTGCAACTTTCCTACCAACAATGGTCTCACAGTAACAAAAAATTGGAACCAAAAACTGGAACCCTTCAAATGGAAGAAAGAAAGAATAATATAGCAAGCAGATGAATTCTCGAATTGAAACTAAAGATGACAAGTGTTCATTTGGAATTCCATCTTGTGCAACTGAGTAACCTCTTTCTTCTTTCTACCCATCTAATCTGATCTTGTTTCATCATTACACTCTAACTGATTGGAAAATATCTCTGTTCAAATGATGAAAGTCTTTTGATTCACTAAAATATTTGATTTGCCTCATGAAGATGCCGGTGAAAATCAGTTTTTACTGAGTAAATCTGAACAAATTCAACCCAAACTCCATTTCCATTATCTTTTACTAATATTCAAGTCATTACCTTGTTAGAAATTAGTTCTAAGCTTTGATGCCTAAATTTAGTTGCAAGTTGGGTACTTGAGACAAATCTCCTTATAGCTTGAATAGATAGCTACCTGTAAAAAAACTGACCTCATATTCAAAAAATTTAGATCTTCTCGATTTCGATGGTATATTGGAGTCCATATCTAGCCTCCCAGAAATGCCCAGAAAGTTGATTTGAAAAATGCTCCTCCTTTGCTATAAGAGTTAGGTTTGCAACATGTTTGATTTTAAATTTCAAAAAATTTAAAATATGCTAAGGTTCAAACTTTATAAAATATGTCCCTTTTGATTTAAAAGGTTAGACATGCATCTTTGATAAAAATAGTAATTAAATATTATTATTTTTAATTCCTCAATATTGCCCTGACCCTCTAAATCCAGAGTCAACCTCCAGTTGATCGACTGCCACGTGGCAGTATTTGATTGGCCACCTATTCCTTCATCTGCCACATCACCATCCACTCTAGGCCCAAGGAGACGTGGTGAAATCTTGCTTTCCCACATTATTTATCTTCCTTGTATCTTCAATTTGTGGGAATGCGGGCACCACAGGATCTGCCATGTGGCAGCATCCCGTGCCTTCATTTACAACTGCTCATTTGTGCCACCTCATCAATAGCTAGGACCTTTTGCCACGTGTCAAAATCTCACTTTCTCACTTTATTTAACTAGTGCACACTATTTTTTTGTAAGGAAACGAACACCCATCAATCTCTGCCATGTGGCATCATCTCGTGTGTCCGCTCATCAACTCCCCACATTAGCGCAATTACTTTTCCTTTCAAAATTTTACTAGTATCTCACTAACATCACCTTCACTTGATTGGATTCAAGAGTCCTACACCATGTGTGAGCTTCTAAAAGCTCTTTGTCTTTGACATCTAACCTTTTGTCTGCTGGTCTGTTTAAAAAAGTAGAAAGAAACCCACCCAGTGAATGTGGGATATATGGCTTAATAGTGTTTTTACCTTGCCATGAGCAATATCCTCTCTCCTAGCCATGGCTTTCTTCAAACAATGCTTGAAGAGTTTCTCTTTGTTTTGTAGCGAGGAATGGTTGTTTAGAATTTAATTCAAACCTACCATTGCTTGTGTCAGCTTTGACTACTTTCGTATCTATTTTTTGACTAGAATTATTTCATACGTGGCATCTTCTTTACAATTTGCAAGTTTGGCCTCTTTTTTTTTTTTTTAACTGCACTAACTTCCTCTTTAAAACATAGACCCTACAGCTTCTATTAATTGCATAGTGGAGGCTCTTTTGACTATGTGTTCTATTAATTAATGTGGGATTCTTTATTGCGTGGGACTGGAGGCTTTTATCTACGCTTGTTTGATGCCTCTATTCATTGGCGGCTTTTTCCTTTCACATTCTACCTCTCTTTTATGGCATGAGCAACTCTCATTTAACTGGCATGTTCTCCTCTTGCCAAGGCATTCCAATTTTCAAACTCTATTCATTTTGAGGCCATGGGCTTGTAGAATGTCTTCTCAATGTGTGACTTGCCTTCCCCTACTGCAAGGCATCACTCACCTGCAACTCTTCTTAACTCATTCACATGGTGCAATGCATCTTTTATGGCACCTATGGACATATTTCTTTACATCTTAATTTTCTCCAGTCATGGGTTGCCATTTCTAAATGCATGGGAGATTCATTGTTTATTGCTCCTCTATTTTTTATTGAGTCGGCTCTTCATGACATGGGTTGTGTTTGTTTTGATCTGCCAGACTGTGGCTTCTAGGTTGCGAATATACTCCAGCAGCTCCCCTGCATGGAACTCCAAAGATTCCCCTGCTCCTCATTATGCATTCTTCTAGCCAACTTGAGAAAGTCATGGGTTCCAAAGACACTATGTATCTTATCCAATGGCTGTTGGCATCATATATTCTCGAACCTTCACCAACATTCGCTCCATCTAAGTTAGAATGGAAACTTTTGAAACTGGGTATGGATGTCATTGAAAGCAAACAAATCAAGATAGTATTCTTCAAGAAAATGTGGTCTCATAGCTTGTAAATGTTTGCAGGTACCACAAACAAGGTTAACTTCCAGAAATAACTAGAGAACTTCCATAAAGCGATTTTTCTCCTTAGCCTTGCTAGATTGAGATTGGAATCACCCAAACTATTATTGAACTTCACCTTTCACGCATTTTTCTCTTGGGTTTACTATGAATCCCCATCTCCAAATGACTAAGCATCTTAATAGTTTAAGAATATCACTTGGGTTCAATTAAACATTGGAATTGAATAAGTCAATTCAAAATCCAATCCAAATACTTTGAGAGTGCTCCCTCAATCTTAAGCATTCATCTAACTACAACTCATTTTCTCTTTCTTTGATTTCCACATATTCTTTCAAAACATCCATTCATCCTCTATGGCTTGCAATGTTTAGCAATTAGAATCGTTACAATTCTCCCTTTCAAAAACATCAATTTGCACACAATCCTTGTCAATTTGATGCAGATAAGTCGGATCCTGAGTGGGTCCGGCTAAAAAAAAAAATCATTTTTGAACAACTGAACATGCTAGATTGATCTATCAATCATCCCGAACTGATTGCAAACAAAGATCCATCACTGAAACAACACTTAAAAATTATTTTATCCTTTTTGCAACCCATCACTTTTGCACCAAGAGGTCCTTCGACTGGCCTTAAAGACTAACCTAAACAGATAACTGAGCTATGAAAACTGACACACTAACTCTCTATTTCGCCCACTTACACCCTATTGAAACTTGTCTCATGATGAATTCCCAGTCAAAAGACATTGACCGTTAAAGTTGACCTTTCAAAACTTCCTGTAAGAAAACATGTCAGAAACACTAAATTGGGTTCAAAACTGGCTTCAAAAATTGGGCAAACGGATACTTGGAAAGACAAATATTGGGGCATTAAATCTCTGTCATGAGAAAATTATGGATCCATGATCTAGGCTCATGAAAAATAATAGGACACAAATGGAAATCACTAGAAGTTGGCTACCTGGATTTGCAAGATAGGAAACAATAACAACATAACAATTTTTACAAATGGAATTACCCTAAAAAAGTATGCAAACGAATTCATCAAGACTTGAAAATTGACACACTTGGAGTATTTTTAGTGGAAAATATAGGGGAACAAACCATTTGATCTTATATATCATGGATCAGGAGATATGACATCCCAAACAAGGGTTACAATCAATTTGCAATTACTAACACTAGTTAAAACTTATAAATTGCGTTTGGAATCATGCTTGAAAACTGACCAAACAGATTTGTCATAAGCTAAAAATTGAAACATAACAATTTTTTGACATCTAAAATGTAACACAAAAGAAAATTTCTCATTTTGATCAACTGGTCAAAATTTCTAACTCATCAAATAGGGCTACCCAGAATTAGGCGCAAAGTGCAAAATCATGAAATCAGTAACTGACTAACTTTGAGGGATTCAAAACCTAGTCAAACGGACTCAAAATGACTCAAAATATGAAACATAGGTTCTCGAGTATGGACACTAGATAATCTTAAAATGGAAAGTCATAACACATTTTTTGGTGCAAGATACTCATTGGCAAACACAGCCTCTTATCGATGTTTGACACTAGGGTAGAATTGCAAATTTGACAAATGCTTGAAATAGAACTTCACCAAATGATTCAAAATGATGATTTGACCTCATGAAACATGTAGACAGGCTGAATGGAAGGTGTTAGAAAAATTGAACACCTTTGGGGCTTCAATGGAACAACCAGATACAACCAAGTACATATGCATTTTAAAAGCGTTTAAAGGCTTGATCGTTTCAATAGTGCTCAAAATTTGGACTACAATTTTGAGCGCCAATAGTGGCTCTATCTGGGGATAC
The DNA here is from genome assembly GCA_028749045.1 of Cupressus sempervirens. Taxonomy (NCBI): domain Eukaryota; kingdom Viridiplantae; phylum Streptophyta; class Pinopsida; order Cupressales; family Cupressaceae; genus Cupressus; species Cupressus sempervirens. The sequence goes on along the minus strand of CM053786.1, from coordinate 239,172,253 downwards.
ATGCCCCTTGTGGGCATGGCAAGGATTCAAGTCTCTGGGAGAAGCAAACCATACATCTAACAGAAAAACTTTCTCTCTTGAACAACTTTATTGAAAGCAGGGAAACTACTCTAACTATGTACACATGATGACCTCGGGCCAACGAAAAGTTAAAAAAACTTCTTACCTCTATCAAAAACCTGATTCTCATTTACATCTTTCTAAGGTAAGCTAAAATTCTCTTTCCCATCAATTTCACCAATCAGATTAGCACTTTGAAGCAAAACCCTCGGCAAAATTGAATTCACACTTTCATTCTCATAATGCATACAATATTCAAAGACCATTTCATCTTCATGCTCATTATAAGAAAAAGCATCAACATGCTCATAATTATAAAAATTGGTTTTAGAATCAAAATCCAACAATGATTCATGCACGCTGATTGGAAACACAAAGACTTAATATTCTACATCATTCACCAAGTTGCATGTATTAAAGGCTTGCAAATCACCTTGTGTCTTCGACTACAAAGAGTGTTTGGAATCCGATTGTTCCCTACTTGCAATGGTATCATTCACTAAATTAGATTCATCCTTCATTGAAACCTCTTCACACTCAAAACATTTATTAGTCACCATACATGAAAATTCATTCTAAAAGTGCTGATCTAAACTATGCTGTTCACTATCATTTTTTTCATCAAACTGAATATCGAAATACACCTTGAACTCATATTTACAAGACTTATTAGAAGATGAAGGTAATCTATAATCGGATTGACAACACTCACTATTTTCCACTTCACCATATGAAACATCAAAACAATGTTCAACAAGATCAACATAAAAAGAATTTGAAACAGTATTAACCTTCCCTTCATTAACATTCCATACATCCATCAAATTGCCATGTGCAAAAACATTTGAGGTACTTCCATCTACACCTACAAAGTCTCTTTTTCCACATCAAACTTTGGGTAATTGACTTCACTGAATGAGAAAGTATTATGCGATAAATTATGAAGATCCTTAGAGATACTTACGTGCTTTTCAAACTCACGAGCCAAAAAAATAGAGATTTCATCGGACCTCAAGAAGATTGCGTCACAAATCTTCTCTCGGCTATGGTTATTATATGGATAACACGAAGAACTTACAATAATAGGATCCTTAGTGTAACAATCTAGAAAATCAATATTATTACAACATTCTTTCTTATCATGGAAATCACTAGATCTACTATTGTTACAACTTTCTTCAACTTCATATGTACTGTAACAAAATTTATCTTCTCTTTTATATCCATCTTTTTCATGCTGATTGTTGTTATCTGATTCATTAACATTTGAATCCACCTCTTCACATTCAGAAGACAAATTATCTTGCTATATGTATTCATTATATTCATTACTATGTTGGCTTTTAGCACACTCATTATCATTAGAAGACATGTCATGAAATCTATAATCACCACTTTCCATCTCCTCAATGAATTTTTCAATTTGCAAAATTATTTTTAACCTTATAGGTGCTAGCCAATCGACTGAATCGGGTACTAGAACATCAAGGAAAACACTAGGTAGGGAAGACTCCTCAGGTCTACAATGAAAAGGCATCTTACTGATTACTGCCTTAAGACTTAAATAACATTGTTCAACACTTAGACCTTCAGTACTGCCTACTTCAATTCTTATAAGACTGACAATCCTTTTGCAGACCAATCTATTTAGCATAGCAATGTTATTATTCACAATTTTTAAACTCTCAGAATTTGGCAAACTAATCTTAGATCTGAGATCTAACTCCATTATAGAATGATATTTCTACCTCTTCTTTTTAGTGCTAAAAATCACTTAATAGAGGCAACTTCTTTAAACACTTGACATCCATGAAAAGAAATATGAAAATGAAAATACCTCACGTGCTAATGCTAAAACTTCGATCTGCTGATTGGCATAGGTGTAAGATTGAAAATCCTTTACACCACTAATCAAACTTTGTAGAGTCACCACCTCTTTGCAAGAGGAATATAACACTCACTGCTGTGATTCACTTTTACATTTCAATTTCTTTATAACAGCAAATTTCAAACAACACTTTAAAACTTATCAAGAATTTAAAACTTCCTCTCAAGAAAATATCAACAATTTTAGATTTGCCCATACAACTGAAAGTCCTTCAAAATTTTTGCAATGAAAAATACTAGGAAAAAATTGGTACAGAGATTTGAGAGTTGCCACTCACACTTTGTGAGAAATAAAACATAATTTGTCACTTGACAAATCTGAACCAGACCTTAAATGTAGGAAATACTTGCATATCATTATTATCTTGGAAAGAAAAAATACTTCATTAATGAATTCTTGACTCTGAAACTTTCTCAATAGTATTTGTAGACTGGACTGATTGAAGATAGACCTATGACAGTCATGGAACATAATTTTCATCCAATTTTAAAACATACTGTTGTCCATGAATAAAGCTTAACTGGGGAACATGAAACTTCAACAAGGAAAATAAGAAATGCCTCTGGCTATAGATTTTCTATATCCAATCTGTTTCATGGCAGAGATTTTGGTTCCTTTTGAATGCAACTCTCTAGTAGAGTCGCCATCTTGTTGGTGACTCAAATGGGCCAAACCCAACTGAGAGTAGGACTGAAATATTCAAATTATACACTAGAGACTCTTGTCCTTTTAACAGTGATTTACTTCACTATCATTCCCCAACAAGTCACCAACTTGATGGTGTTTGAAAATAGAACACGCAATAAAGAATCCCACATTAATTAATAGAACACGCAGTCAAAAGAGCCTCCACCATGCAATGAATAGAATCTGCAAGGTCCATGTTTTAAAGAGGAAGTTAGTGCAATTTTTTTTTAAAAAAAGAGGGCAAACCTACAGATTGTAAAGAAGACGCCATGCATGAAATAAAATTGGGCAAATAGACACTAAATTGGGTTCGAAACTGGCTTCAAAAATTGGGCAAATAGACACCTAGAAAGATGAAAATTGGGGCATTAAATCTCTATCATGATGACATTATGGATCCACAATCTAGGCTCTTGATGAATAACAAGATGCAAATGGTAATCGCTAGAAGTTGGCTACCTAGATTTGTAGGATAGGAAACAATGACAACATAACAATTTTTACAAATGGAATGACCCTGAAAAAGTATGCAAACAGATTCGTCAAGACTTGAAAACTAGCACACTTGGAGTATTTTTAGTGAAAAATACAGGGGAACAAACCATTTGATCTTCTCTATCACAGATCAGGAGATATGACATCTGAAACAGGGGTTACAATCAATCTACAATTACTGACACTAGTTAAAACTTATAAATTGTATTTGGAATCACGCTTGAAAACTAACCAAATAGATTTTTCATAAGCTAAAACTTGAAACATAACAATTTTTTGACATCTAAAATGCAATGCAAAAGAAAATTTCTCATTTCGGTCAACTGGTCAAAAGTTCTAACTTGTCAAATAGGGCTATCCAGAATTAGGCGCAAAGTGCAAAATCATGAAAATAGTAATTGACCAACTTTGAGGGATTCAAAACATAGTCAAATAGACTCAAAATGACTCAAAATATGAAACATAGGTTCTTGGGTATGGACACTAGATAATCTCAAAATGGCAAGTCGTAACACATTTTTGGGTGCGAGATATTCATTGGCAAACACAGCCTCCTATCGCTGTTTGACACTAGGGCAGAATTGCAAATTTGACAAATGCTTGAAACAGGACTACACCAAATGATTCAGAATGATGATTTGACCTCATAAAATAGGTAGACAAGTTGAATGGAAGGTGTTAAAATATTGAACACCTTTGGGGCTTCAATGGAATAGCCAGGTACAACCAAGTACATATGCATTTTAAAAGCGTTTAAAGGCTTCATCATTTCAATAGTGCTCAAAATTTGGACTACAATTTTGAATGCCAATAGTAGCTCTGTCTAGGGATGCATGACCCTTGTGAGCATGGCAAGGATTTAGGTCTTTGGGAGAAGCAAACCATACATTTGACAGAAAAACTTTCTCAGTTGAACAACTTTATTGAAAGCAGGGAAACTACTCTAATTATGTACACATGATGACCCTGAGCCACCGAAAAGTTTACAAAACTTCTTACCTCTGTCAAAAACCTAATTCTCATTTAGATATTTCTGAGGTAAGCTGAAATTCTCTTTCCCATCAATTCCACCAATCAGATTAGCACTTTGAAGCAAAACCCTCGGCAAAATTGAATTCACACTTTCATTCTCATAATGCATACAAAATTCAAACACCATTTCATCTTCATGCTCACTATGAGAAAAAGCATCAACATGCTCATAATTATACAAATTGGTTTCAGAATCAAAATCCAACAATGATTCATGCACGCTGATCAAAAATAGAAAGACTTCATATTCTATATCATTCACCAAGTTGCATGTATTAAAGGCTTGCAACTCACCTTGTGTCTCCGGCTGCAAAGAGTGTTTGGAATCCGATTGTTGCCTACTTGCAGCTCTATCATTCACTAAATTAGATTCATCCTTCATTGAAACATTTTCACACTCAAAACATTGATTAGTCACCATACATGAAAATTCATTTTCAAAGTGTTGATCCAAACTATGCTGATCACTATCATTTTCTTCATCAAACTGAATATCGAAATTGTAGACACCTAAATATGATTACACTATTTTAGTAATCCTATTTAGTTATCTAAAAAGGCATTATTAATTAAATTTCTATTTAATTAATCCTTTGTCATCCCCTAGTTGATTAATTTAATTAATCATCTATAGTCCTAATTGATAAATCAAATAATCTATTATTTATCAATTAAATCCTATTCTTCTATCTAATTCCAAAAATCCCCATTTATTAAATAAATCTATTTGATAAATGAAATCCTCAAATTCAAAAACCCCTAACCTATCTCTAATCCTCCATTTAGCCTAATCCACCCCATCCACCCTTACTAACCAAGCTTAGCCACTAACTCACCCACCCTCATTAATGCCATCCACTTGCACATCTCTAACATCCCTAATCTAATCCTAAACCCAAGCCTAATCCACCCCCTAATGTTGTCACATTCCTTAAACAAGTGTAAGATTTTCCTAATCCAAACCAAAGTCTCCCCTCAAAAAAACCCAACCACTAAGTCATGAATGCTCTTACAAAACATAAAAGACTCTTACAAGCCCACTCATGACTCTTACACCCATCTTCCACACTCTTCCCTCTTCCACACTCATTCCTCTTACATCCCTCTTACATACTCAACCCCACTCATCATGCCTTTAACCAACCCTTTACCCTACCCTCTCACACTCATCCTCCTTGTGACAAGTGTCACCTTCCCATTGGTGCTAAACAAGCACAATCCATGTGCTCTCCTTTGAGTGCATCCTAGCCCTCCTTAAGCCTTCATCCATCCTTCCATCTAAGCCCTCCATCCCTCTACCCCTTAGCCTATAAATTGAATCCCATCCCAAGCCATTTCATCAACAATCTTTGAGCTAAAGTTACCATGCTATTTTGAGAACCAAAGCCATCAACCATACCCTTATAATGCCAAATTGAGAGCTCACAAAGCTACCAATTTTCCATTACCCATCTCCATTGAAGCAGCTTTTGAGCATCTTGAGCATACATCCACAGCAAAAGGACACATCTACAGAATCAAGAAAGCATGGAGTGCTTTTTCTTGTGAGGTTTGCACTTCTTGTTTTCTTCCTTTTTCTAAGCATATATGTGAATTTAGTTTTTGGTTTGTGAATGTTTACTTCATTTGTTAATGTTCTTTGCATACTGATTCTAGTTCTACATTTTGGCACGCCCGGTGGGACCCCACTATGGGTCATTTAATCATCTATTTTCATCTATATGTCATTTTTTTAACCATCTAATGTTTGTTGTTGTTTGAGTGTGTTGTGAGGGTGTTTTGCTTGTTTTTGCAGGTTAAAGAACGCACTTAGGAAGAAGAAATACCATCTAAAAAAAAAATTCACATTTTTCAGCTTTTTTTGGCGCAGTTTTGGGGTCTGCAACCTGTTTTGTCTGCGAAAATCAACATCTGCAAAAATCCGCGTCTACGAAAATTGACATCTACGAAAATCCACATTTGCGAAAATTGACATCTGCAAAAATCCGCGTCTGCGCAAATCGACATCTGCAAAAATCCGCGTCTGCAAAAATCGACATCTCTGCTTGTCACCTGTGTTCTGTGCTGCAAATCTATTTTGTCCTCTTCGTATTTTGGCATCTTTGTAGTTCAGCGTCTTCGTATTTTGACAGACTGTCTTCTCTGCTTGCTTATGTTCCATTTCTGCTTTATTATTTCTGCACTTTGTAGCTAAAAAAAAAAAAAAAAAAAAAAAAAGAGTATAAATCAAAATTTGACTTTTAGTGGTTCCGTAGGATTTAGGCCATTTTAAGCATTTTTACGCGTAGAAAAAACAACAAAAAAAAGTTAAAATTTTTTTTCCCATAGTTAAGCTCTCATTTTTGAAGATTTTGGCTAACTAACTAAATTGCTTTTTTTTTGTCTCATTGTAGGTTGGAGCACATATGGAACCACTAACCATGCTTCTTGCAGGTTTTCATGTTGCTAAAAAGTGAACTTGAATGTTTAACCATTTGTCTTTGAATGCATGTTGCTAAAAAAAAAATGAACTTGAATGGTTAAACACATTTTTCATTGAATGAATGTTGCTCAAAACACACTCTTGAATGTCATGGATTAAAATCAACTTTCTTTGGAATGCATGCTTAAAACAAAAAATCCAATCTTGAATGCCAAGGATCAATTAACCCTTACAATATCAAACACTTCATTTGGAGCTTCTAAAATTGAACAAAACAAATCTCTTTTTCACATGCAATCTAGGTAAAGTTTGATTTTTGGACATTTAAGAAACTTTGTTAAGTTAAAATACAAATTTACAAAAATCAATTTGAGTAGTTCCTTGGACTCACCTCTTTTCTAATCACCCATCAAATATTAACCATTGGTTGCAATCTCAGCGCCATTTATGGGGATGGGTCTACTTGAAAAAGGTGTTAAATGTTCCACAATCTAACTCACTCACTTGGTCTTTGAACGTTTGCTTTAACTTTATCAAAATTCTTAAATGGCCAAAACTCTAGATTAAATCAATCACACTTCAAGTTTGGGCACTAAAATTGAACAACAACTGACGTGGAGAGCCTCCGAGTGCGCGCTTGGAATCGAATCTCACACACTTTTGTTTTGGGCTTAAAACAAACTCACACTCAATCTTGAATGCCTTAAAGAAAATTAATCGATACTTGACGTGGAGGGCCTCCGGGCGCGCGAGTTTTCTTTTGTTGACCCTAACTCTTCTTAATGTTTGCATTCTTTGATTGATTTACTTTTGTTGGTGCTTCAAGTTGGAATTGAACATTGTCTCTTAAACATGAGTGCTTGCAAAGTCTAGATTAGCACACATAAGAGTCAGTTGGTAAAAGAACAAGCATGTTTTTTAGCCCAAGGTCATCGGAGTCTTCTCTCTCCTTGTCATCTTTCGAGGCCATCTTGGGTGCATAAGATTAGGATCCAAAACCTTGTTTTCTTTTTAGGAGGCCTGCTTGGGAATTTCATCACCCCTTGGACGACCTCAACTCCAGCACTCCGGCGGAGTATAAGAATCGGGAGGTGAATCGAAAGACACCTCTCTTGGGATCAAGATTTTTTCATTCGGGCTAAGCCTCAAGGAACTTTATACCCTTGAGAAGTGAAAGAGGAGAAGTGGGTTACCGCTCCTCTCGGCTGTGTGACATCCTTTTGGTTTCATCTACGAATTTGGGCCTCATGTACCTTGCGTATAACGAGGACTCCCTAGCTAAACCAATTGTCAGCCTTGTAGAAAACCATCTAGGATGTTAATGTGTTTGGAGTGACTGATCGAAACATTTGTAGAACATACACACTCCTTGGCACAAGTATCACATTCTGAGAACCACAAACTTCTATCTAGGTGTTCCTATCTATTGCTTGTTTTTATTTTACTTGTTGAATGAATGTTTGCCAAACTTGGTCAATCCTAGCTTAGGGCACACTTAGCGTAGTCACTGCCTATTTTGGAAGTTGAACAAGTTGAAGCAAAACAACTAATATTTTTCCCAAAGCCCAGCAGATTCAAGAATTTATGTCGAAACAACCCAAACCCAAACAGAAGTTTCACAAGGTCAAACTCAAGCCATCTCTAGCATACCAAGAACTTTCAGCCAAGAGAAAAGAAATAACACCAAGCCCACGAATTTCCAAACTCCACAAAGTAGAGGACAAAGTTACCGACAAAGCACTTCAAGAGGCCTGGTTAGAGCACACCATCAAATTTAGCCAACATCCAGGAGTTAATCCTGCTTATGCCTTTCCAACTAGGCATGATTTCTATGATTAGACACCCTTGTTTCTCCACATCTTCTTGGATAAGCTTCACTCTAGAGTCATCTTTGTAGAAAATCTAGCCATCTTAGGTTATCCCCTTAAGCATTATTAGCTCATCCATCTCATTTAGAATCATACCATCTAGCCAGTAATCGAAAATCTACACATCTAAGCTTTCAAAATTGTTGTCACCTTGCTAAAAGTTTTCCATTCCTAAAATCTTCCAAATCCACCAATCTCACCAAGGTTATCCCTTTGACAGAGCTTTGTCTAGGGTAATCTAGCTTTGTCACTTGTTATCCCTCATCACCTTGAGCTAAAGGTTGGGATTCACAAGTGGTCAATCTCGTGTTCTTCCTAAAGGATCATCAGTCTATCCTTAAGTTGACACAATCACCACCAAGCTTGCACATAGGAAAGCAGACCTTTTGTGCTTTGACAACATATCTTTGAAGTTAGAATCCCCAACCCAATCCTCCTTAGGTTTTGTCATATAGCTTTGCCTCAACCTAGGAAATCATTTGCATAGAAAAGCCTTCCCCCTTTTTGCATCCATCGGCATTATTGCATCTCATCCCTAGGAGCATTTTTCATGCCACCCGTCACTCGCTTAGCCAAGAAGAAAGAAGCAATAGAGCCCTATCATTTAGATCGAACAGCCTCACCCCCCTTGAGCACTCAGCCATCCTTCAGCCCAGAGCCAGCTATGCCATCACCTACTGACATTGAAGCTTTCATGAACCAACCAAGAAATGTAGTATTGGTAAATGCCATTATAGACAAAAACAAAGAGACAATCATGGCTAATTTTCGAAGGGAAAATGTAGGAACCTTTGACTTTGGAAGACCCCCTCCATTATCAGATCCATCTCACCCATTGTTTGGGCAGCTGCCACCACCCATAGGCTCTTATGATCCAAATTATCCTCAATTTATTCCAAAAGAAGAGCCTCTAGCCAATCCATATGACCCAATAGACCCAAACATACCATCATCCACCCAAGTTGAAATCTCCATGCCGCAAGCCAACCTAGCCACCACCACTCCATCCTTGGTTCATACCTCTCCACTCCAAACCCCCTTTACCCAAAACATCTCACCGTTCACCCCCTTCATTATTGCTGCTGCTCCCACACCTAGCCTTCCAAATCCACCCATCTCCCAAATTAGTGCTAGCATCCTTGGCCAACCTCAGCAATATACAATAGGGATGCCACCCATGGGGCCAAGTAATCAACCTTTCTTCACCCCCAGCTTTTTCACCATAGCCCAAAGCACAATCCCATCATTTCCATTAGGTCTCGGGAGCTCAATACCACCAGCCACAAATCCACAAGCTACTACCTTCACTCCACAAAGCTATCAAAACCCACAAGCTACTGCCAATCTTCTACCAAGCTCCCAAGTGACCCCAGCTCCCACCACCACTCTACCAAGCTTCCAAATCCAGCCACAAAGCTATCAAACCCCATCAGTTCCATTCCCAAGCTTTCAATTCCCACCACCTCCACCACCAACTAATCCATTACCTCCAATTACCAACTACTTTTCAATGCCACTTCTAGGAGGTAATCCACCACCCCAGCCAACCACCAATTATTTGCAGATGCCATCCCAAATGGGGGCACAACCCACATATATTGGTCAAACCCCACAAGCCCTCCGATCCTTTCCCCAAGCCTCACAACCATCTTATACCTTACCTCCACAAAGCAATCCATTTACCCCATAGCCAGCTTATGTTCCTCAATCCCAACCTCAAATCCCATATCAACAGCAAGCCTCGCAGCACATGCAGCAATATGCGCCACCTCCCCCTCAACAACCCGTCATCCACAATGCAGCTGCCCAAACAATGTACAATCCCTATCAGCAAATCCCTCATAACCATCCATATTCAGTGGCCCCATCCAGCACATACCTACCTCAAGGCAATCCTACATTGGGGGCACCCCAACCATTACCTATCAATTCAGAGTGGGAGCAAATGAAGACAGCTCTGAAAGCCATCCAAGAAGGGAATGATCCAAAGACATTCAAGTTTGAGAATGTGTGTCCTTACCCATTTGACAAAGCCATTACCATGACACCATTTCCCAAACACTTTGAGGTACCTAAATTTGACAAATTCAGAGGAAAAGGAGACCTTGTCACACATATCAAAGAATTTTACATGCATTGCCAGGACGTGGCATACAATGATGTCTTCCTCTTGCGCCTTTTTCCCAAAAGTTTGGTTGGACCAGCTCTTGAATGGTTTTATAGAATCCCCTATGGCACAATTAAAAACTTTGCTGAATTATCTGAGGCATTTGTAGCCCAATATGCCCATCTTGTTGAAACAGAGCTATCAATAGTTGATCTTGTCCACACCAAGAAAAAAGGTGGAGAAAGCCTTGCCGAATACCTGCAAAGATGGCAAACCCTTACCACCCGCATATCCTGCACCTTGCCAGAACGCCATGTGGTGAAAATGTTTATTGATAATGCACATCCCAGCTTGGCTCACCACATGACCATGAACTGTTTGCAGACCTATAAGGATATCAAAGAGAAAGGAATGATCCTTGACCAAGGACTCATCAAAGATGGTGTGGTAAAGATTTACAAAGAGGCCAACCAAAATCAATCACATTCCAATGACAAGTCTAGGTATTGGAACAAAAACAAGCATGTTGCAACAGATGGGGTTACTGACACCAGACATGTGAATATTGTTGGTCCTTCTCAAAACCAGTCTAACCCACCATATCAAACAAACAACCAACAAGCTACCAATTACCAACAACGAAATAACCAAAGCTATCAAAACCACAATACAAGACCCAACTTTCAAGGGTCTAACAATCAAGCTAATGCCATCAATGTAGCTGCAGGGAAAAAGCCCAGATTCTAACCTGTACCTAGAAACTATACACCCCTTGGTGAGCCATTGGATGTTATTTTTGAGAAATTGGCTAAGGAAAACCTCATTAAATTTCCTCCTACCCAGCAAATTGATCCAAGCCAATCCAAAGCTACATGGTACAAGGACAATGAGTATTGTAAGTTCCATAGGTTAAACAGTCACACCACCCTCAAATGCATGAAACTGAAAGACTATGTGCAAGACCTCATTGATCGGAAGGAAATCACTGTTGGTGCCCAAACCTCTCCCAATGCAGGCTTACAGATTTATCAAAATGCTTTTCCTCCACACAACAACCAAAATCCTGGAAAAGCACCTATCCAAAACAACACCAACAACCGCCAGCCAAACCAACAGCATGGGAAGAACAATGACCACACTTCATCCTATATAGACTATGGTAGCCTTATAGGTTGTATATCTAAAAAAGAGCCTTCTATCAATGTTATCAATATCTGAGGACCAGACAATGAGTGTGCGGTCACCACTCGAAGAGCGCAATTTAACATCGCAGGCCCACCAGTTTCATCAACACCATCAGCTCCATCAAAAAGCCGGTACAATATCTTGGAACACCTTGGGAACATGCCAGCCCAAATCTCCATTTTAGACCTTCTCCGCACTAGTCCTATGTACAAAGACATCCTTGAAAGTGCTCTCATAGAATCCCGTGTCCCTTCTGATATCAATGCTACTGATTTTCGTAATCTTGTTGGACACCTTTCATCCTCATGTGCCCTATCTTTCAAACCCACCGACATACCCGCGGTTGAGCCAGATCACACCCGTTCACTTTGCATAGCCATCATGGTATCCAATTTTGCTGTGAAAAGAGTAATGATAGATAATGGATTAGCCTTGAACATTTGCACCCTAAAATTCATAAAACAAGCTGGGTATACTGAGGCAGATATGATCAGTGAGGTTATCACCATCAAAGCTTATGACAACTTGGAAAGCACCACAGAAGGGACTATTTTGCTACCAATCAAGGTTGGGCCAGTCATTCAAGAGACAGTTTTCAATGTTGTTGATCTAAACCTACCATTTAACATCCTCCTCGGTCACCCATGGATTCATGCTATGAAGGCCCTTCCATCCACCTACCATCAGTGCATCAAATTTCCGCATCAAGGCACTGAGGTAACCATCCATGCCGATCCAGAGCCCTTTGCTTACTGCAATGTGGTTGAAGCTTCATATACAAACCATTGCCCTAGAATAGACATCGACACAGCCATCGCCAGCTCATCCCACACTTGTAATGACACAGAAACCATCCTTGCCTCCACCCTATCTACTGTAAAGATCAACAACAAAGGTTGTGGAGAATATAGTCTATCAGATGCATTTGCTATCGAAGCAATCCCACTTGATCCACATACCCATGGATGGCCAACATATCACAAAGCTAAGGAGATTCCACCTCCTCGATACAAACAGTTTATCCCAACCACCTTTGTGTCCTCAAAAACCCCTCTTCATGAGGAGCTCACTCCAGATATCAACAATTGGCTACATAAGGATGCACCTCCAAGAAATCAAGCATGCCTTGATCACTTCAGCCAGAAGTATCCCCAACAACATAAGCTTGTCACTAAAAAATGGAACTATCAAGGAGGTGGACTATGACCAGAAGAAAGGGGCATGCAATGTCCCATCGAAGCACATGATTGGGAAATAAAGTCAGGTCTTGGCTTTGGCATACCCACAACTGGGGGCACCAACGAGAATGGTCACGCTTTTTCAAACATCCACTGTGACCTTATCAAAATTGAAGACATTCCTGAGGAAGTTGAAAAGAGAGCCTACGACAATATCCCAGACCAAATCTTCCTAGGAGACTCTGTTCTCCGAGAACTATCCATCCATCTCATTGACCTACCACTTGCTCATCCACAACTCATAGATTGGGACCAACCAAGTGTCATACATATTGATGAGTTCGCATCAGAGGAAGCGCTTCTAACATTCATGGGAGCTGAAACTCCTCATAAGAAGACAAAGCCAGATTCTGCCTACATCTACAAGCTAGATCCCAGGGGGTATTTTGGAGAAAATCCCCAACCTAGTTTCGATACACCCAAAACTGGAACTAAGGTAAATCTGGGACTAGCTAAGGCAGCGAAGAGAACCCCTCAGCAAGAAAATCTAGAGCCACAAGCAAAACATGAGGATTTAGTATTGCCTCCTCAAGATAATCGACCAGAGGTGTCTTCTATTCTAATAGAGGATACTAGAGAAGTCAACATTGGTTCTTCAGAGATCCCTAGAATTGTTCACATTGCTGCATCCCTATCACAAGACTAAGCTGACCTCCTCTTTTAGGTTTTATGAGAGAACATTGGCTGATTTGCATGGTCATATCAAGACATGCCAGGACTCAATCCAAAGCTTGTAGTTCATCATCTTGCAGTCGATCCAAAGATCAAGCCCGTCAGACAAAAGCTTAGGAAAATGCACCCCAAGGTGGCATTACTAGGCAAAGCTGAACTAGAAAGAATGTTAGCTGCTAAGGTTATCCGACCTATCGACTACTCAGAATGGATCTCCAATATGGTCCCTGTCACTAAGCCTTCTGGTGACATCAGAATCTGTACTAATTTTAGAGATCTTAACAAAGCTTGTCCAAAGGATGATTTTCCCTTGCCCAACATAGATATGATTGTAGATCTTACAGCTGGACATGAAATCCTGTCCCTTATGGATGGATTTTCTGGGTATAATCAGATCAAGATTGCAGAAGAGGATTAGCATAAGACAACATTCACTACCCCCTGGGGAACCTTTTGCTACACCATGATGCCTTTTGGCCTAAAGAATGCTGGGGCTACCTATCAAAGAGCTATGACAGCCATTTTCCATGATCTTATCCATAGCATTTTGGAAGATTATGTGGACGATATCCTGGTCAAATCTCACACCTTCATGGATCATCTTGCTGACCTAGAAAAAGTCTTTGATAGGTTGGCCCAATATTATCTCATGCTAAATCCCAAGAAGTGTGTCTTTGGGGTCACATCTGGCAAGCTTCTAGGCTTCATAGTTTCTAAATGGGGTATAGAGATCGACCCCAAAAAGGTCAAGGCTATCTTAGACATGCCTCCTCCCCAGACACTGCAACAGCTTCACTCTCTTCAGGGAAAACTTCAATCTGTCCGGCGCTTCATCTCCCAACTTGCAAATAAGTGTACACCATTTTCACACTTGCTAAAGAAGAATGAGAACTTCAAGTGGGATATTTTATGTCAGCGCAACTTCGATCAGCTCAAGCAGTATCTCACCAATCCCCCTATCTTGGTTCCACCAGTTCTTGGTCGTCCCTTGATCTTGTATATATTAGCAACACCTACTGCTCTAGGGGCACTTCTAGCACAACATGATGATTATAGCAGAGAGAGAGCCATCTACTATATTAGTAGAACCCTAGTTGGTTATGAACTCAATTACACTCCTATGGAAAAAGCTTATTTGGCAGTTGTTTTCTCAACTCAAAAGCTTCACCACTACATGCTAAGTCATACCATCCAACTAGTCTCCAAGATTGACCCTCTCAAGTATATGCTCTCCAGAACAACACTTACAAGCCGTTTGGCCAAATGGGTTATGCTACTAAGTGAGTTTGACATCCAGTATGTGGACAGAAAGGCAATCAAAGGGCAAGCTATAGCAGATCACCTAGCTGATGCACCTCTAGTAGATGCATATCCTTTGCTCATAGAATTTCCAGATGAGCATATCTGCCTAATTGAAGAACAGCCCCCATGGAAGCTTTATTTTGATGGCTCATACACCTCTCATGGATCAGGGGCAAGAATATTATTAGTTACACCTCAAGGAGATTACATTCCAAAAGCCTTCAAGCTACAATTCCCTAGCACCAACAATATAGAAGAATATGAAGCTCTTGTAGCAGGATTAAAGATAGCAGCAGAATGGAATATCACTGAGTTACAAGTCTTTGGTGATTCCCAACTCATCATCAAACAAGTCTTAAATGAATATCAAACCAAAGATGAAAAGCTATTACCCTACAAAGAGCTAGTTGATCAGCTGACCCAGCATTTTACAAAGCTTCAGTTTACACAAGTGCCTCAAATGCAAAACAAGGCAGCAGATGCCATGGCCACTATCGGCTCGCTCTTTGAAATTCCCCAAGAAGCTACACAGTATGAGTTTTTAGTTGAGCAGCTCCTCACACCTGCCTATGCGAATGAGGATTCAAACTGTGTTTGTATCTTGGTTGGTCCCCAATCCCCTTGGTACCATGAAATTCACACTTACCTTAACGATGGTATCATATCCCCTCACCTCACACGTACCCAATGCCAGAACCTCATTCAAAAATCATCCCACTATGTTATCATAGCCAATACCCTATATCATCGGGGTTATCACGATACTCTCTCTCGATGTTTAGATGAAAATGAGGCCGCGATGGCATTAAAAAAAGTACATTCTGGACTTTGCGGTGCCCACACGAGTGGTATTGTCCTAGCACAAAAAATTCTTAGAGTAGGCTACTATTGGCCTACCATTGAAGAAGACTCTTGTGACTTTGTCAGAAAGTGTCTCGCATGTCAGCAGCATGCAAATCTTGTGCACACTCCAGCACAGGATCTACAGCCTATTGCACCACCTTGGCCTTTTTCTTGTTGGGGCCTTGATCTAGTTGGAACTATCACACCTCTCTCATCTAATGGACATAAATGGATAATAACAGCTACAGACTATTTCACTAAGTGGGTGAAAGCAGTCCCCCTAGTCTCAGCTACAGGAGTTCAAGTCTACAAGTTCATCTTGTACCACATTGTTTGCCGCTTCGGCATCCCATCCACCATCTTCACTGACCACGGAGGTAATTTTGAAAATCTCAACATGGAAGAATTATGCACTTCCCTCTGCATCCATCACCACTTTTCTAGCTCATATTTCCCACAAGGTAACGGCCAGGCAGAGGCAACTAATAAAACCCTCTTCAAAATCCTAAAGAAAGTTGTCAATGATTCCGGCCGTGATTGGCACCTTCAAATAAATCCAGCTCTATGGGCCTATCAAACTTCCTTCCGTACATCCACAGGCACAACTCCATACTCCCTAGTCTATGGTACCGAAGCGGTATTACCTATAGAAGTTGAACTTCCCTCACTACGCATATCTTTGTGAGGGCAAATCTCAGATGAAGAATACATAGTAGCTCGACTCACCCAGCTAGATCTCTTAGACGAGAAGAGACAACAAGCCTATGACCATCTCACAGTCTATCAAACTCGTCTCAAAAGGAATTTCAACAAGAAGGTGCTCCCATGACACTTTCAGCCAGGTGACATGGTCCTCAAAGAAAATATGAAAGTCCAAGCAGATTGAGAAAAGAAAGGCAAGTTTGAACCTACATGGCTTGGTACCTATGTGGTTACTGCCTCCTTTGGCTTCGGAGCCTATCAATTATCTACACCAGAAGGAGAACTCTTGAATGATCCCACTAACATCATTCATCTCAAGAAGTTCTATGCTTGAAGATCCTTGGTATACCCAGCTTTTGAAAAATACAAGAAAAAAATACTAAAGAGAAATAAGCGTCCAATGGTGAAAACTTGGCAATTCAAGCGCCTTGGATAGGTACCTTGGTGAAAACCTGGTAATTCAGGCACCTTGTGTGCTAAAGACTAATCCGTTATCTATCACTATCCTATCCCTCATCCATCCACCCACCATCCCATAAAACACCTGCTTGTTCCCTTGGTGTTCAAATCAAATATCCAAAATCTGATGGAGCTTGTCAATATCTCCTGTACAGCTTGTAAATCTTGTACCAAAGCTTGTATTATACCTTGTAAATCTTGTACCATACCTTGTATATATCCAAATCTTGTCCAAAGCTTGTACCATATTCTAGCTTGTAAATAATCTTGTACCCTAGCCCGTATCCTATCACATGCACACACAGAATCCCATTTTCCTTAAACTTTTCACAAACCATCTACCTATCCACCTATCAACTATTATAGACACCCCATCCTTCACAAACATTTCCATCTCACAAAAAACCAAAACATGAAAAAACTTGTACATTTGTAACATATCTTGGTCTATCAGCTTATATATCCTCTTTAGCTTAGTATCATTGTATCTATCCAGCGTTCGTGTCAGTTTTTCCTTGATCAACATCTTGCACACATCACACACCTTGGTTAGATATTCCAATGCATCCTTTAGCTAGATCTCCTATCACCAAAGTGTTATCCTTCTTAGTTCAGCTTGCCAGATGCATCACTCATCCCGATCCATCAGCTTAGGTGCTCTCCGAAAGGTCCTTGCAGGATATAGCTTTCCTCATGTCTAATCTTAGTCCGTTAGTACCTCGTCCTACCCATCTCGTTGGCAAACAATTCTCTTTTGGATTTTCACTTTCTTTTGATTTGGGATCTTCCCTTTTGGGTCTTGAAATATCTTTTCCAAGCAATCTCCTTATTCCCTCCTCAAGGTTGCCATGATCTTCCATATCATGGTATGCTACGAATGGGGCAATTAGAGCGTAAGGTCTTGATTAGGCCTTTTGCTTGTTTTCTTTTTCTGCTTGTGGGTTACCTAATGTCATTTCCACGCTGCTTCCTTTGGGATTCATGTGTGATACTGGGGCAATCGTTGTGTGTTTATTTTGAGTGAGTTCGTCAGTCCTCTGGATAGTTGGTGAATAGGCCTTGATGTTCTTGGTAACCTTGGCAATTAACCAATAGTCCTATAGCAAATCTAGTGCTCAACTACATGGTGGTACTTCTCTTTGAAGTATCCCCCCACTCAAAAAGCTTCAATGGATTCCCTTCATCTCCATTATCCCCTCATCCATCTCTCCATCCTAGATTCCTTTTATAGCACTCTACTCCTTCATCTCCCCCCCCAATCCTGGAAAGTCTTAAGCTTGCTTTACTTTTGTGCCTCTGTTTTCCCTTTATCATTCTCCCATAGTGAGAGTTTGAGCTAATTCAGCCCCTTCTCTCTGCCAACCTGTGTCTTAGCTGATCTCAATTTCTTGTACTTTTCAAGAAGTCGTCGAGCCTCATTTCTCTCCCCACCACCTTTTTGAGGGGGGCATCATCTAAGTCTAGTCTCTCCTCTTCTCATCCAAGACTGGGGCAACCTTGTTGCTAAAACATCTTCTTCGTGTCGTCTTCATTCAAACTTCTTTGAAATAGTGTTGTCTCAACACTATGTCAAAGAGGGGCAAAATGTAGACACCTAAATTTGATTACACTATTTTAGTAATACTATTTAGTTATCTAAAAAGGCATTATTAATTAAATTTCTATTTAATTAATCCTTTGTCATCCCCTAGTTGATTAATTTAATTAATCATCTATAGTCCTAATTGATAAATCAAATAATCTATTATTTATCAATTAAATCCTATTCTTCTATCTAATTCCAAAAATCCCCATTTATTAAATAAATCTATTTGATAAATGAAATCCTCAAATTCAAAAACCCCTAACCTATCTCTAATCCTCCATTTAGCCTAATCAACCCCATCCACCCATACTAACCAAGCTTAGCCACTAACTCACCCACCCTCATTAATGCCATCCACTTGCACATCTCTAACATCCCTAATATAATCCTAAACCCAAGCCTAATCCACCCCCTAATGTTGTCACATTCCTTAAACAAGTGTAAGATTTTCCTAATCCAAACCAAAGTCTCCCCTCAAAAAAACCCAACCACTAAGTCATGAGTGCTCTTACAAAACATAAAAGACTCTTACAAGCCCACTCATGACTCTTACACCCATCTTCCACACTCTTCCCTCTTCCACACTCATTCCTCTTACATCCCTCTTACATACTCAACCCCACTCATCATGCCTTTAACCAACCCTTTACCCTACCCTCTCACACTCATCCTCCTTGTGACAAGTGTCACCTTCCCATTGGTGCTAAACAAGCACAATCCATGTGCTCTCCTTTGAGTGCATCCTAGCCCTCCTTAAGCCTTCATCCATCCTTGCATCTAAGCCCTCCATCCCTCTACCCCTTAGCCTATAAATTGAATCCCATCCCAAGCCATTTCATCAACAATCTTTGAGCTAAAGTTACCATGCTATTTTGAGAACCAAAGCCATCAACCATACCCTTATAATGCCAAATTGAGAGCTCACAAAGCTACCAATTTGCCATTACCCATCTCCATTGAAGCAGCTTTTGAGCATCTTGAGCATACATCCACAGCAAAAGGACACATCTACAGAATCAAGAAAGCATGGAGTGCTTTTTCTTGTGAGGTTTGCACTTCTTGTTTTCTTCCTTTGTCTAAGCATATATGTGAATTTAGTTTTTGGTTTGTGAATGTTTACTTCATTTTTTAATGTTCTTTGCATACTGATTCTGGTTCTACAGGAATACACCTTGAACTCATCTTTACAAGACTTATCAACAGATGAAGGAAATCTATAATTGGATTGACAACACTTACTATTTTCCACTTCACCATATGAAACATCAAAACAATGTTCAGCAAGCTCAACATAAAAAGAATCTAAAACAGTATTAACCTTCCCTTCATTAACATTCCATACATCCATCAAATCGTCATGTGCAAAAACATTTGAGGTACTGTCATCTACACCTCCAAAGTCTAACAAAGATTGTTCAAATTCTACCTCTTTTTCCACATCAAACTTTGGGAAATTCATTTGACTAAATGAGAAAGTATTATGCGAGAAAATATGAAGATCCGTAGAGATACGTGCTTTTCAAACTCACGAGCCAACAAAATAGAGATTTTAGCGGAGCTCAAGAAGATTGCCTCACAAATCTTCTCCTGACTGCAGTTATTATCTGGATAACATTAAGAACTTACAATAATAGGATCCTTAGTGTAACAATCTAGAAAATCAATATTATTACAACATTCTTTCTTATCAATGGAAATCACTAGATCTACTGTTGTTACAACTTTCTTCAACTTCATATGTACTGTAACAAAATGTATCTTCTCTTTTATATCCATCTTTTTCATGCTGATTGCTGTTATTTGATTCATTAACATTTGAATCCACCTCTTCACATTTAGAATATAGATTATCTTGCTCTACAGATTCATTATATTCATTACTACCTTGGCTTTCAGCACATTCATTATCATTAGAAGACATTTCATGAAATCTATAATCACCACTTTCCATCTCGTCAATGAATTTTTCAATTTGCAAAATTATTTGTAACCTTATAGGTGTTGGCCAATCGACTAAATCGGGTACTAGAACATCAAGGAAAACACTAGGTAGGGAAGATTCCTCAAGTCTACAATGAAAAGGCATCTTACTGATTACTGCCTTAAGCCTTAAATAACATTGTTCAACACTTAGACCTTTAGTACTACCTACTTTAATTCTTATAAGTCTGACAATCCTTTTGTAGACCAATCTCTTCAGCATAGCAATGTTATTATTCACAATTTTTAAACTCTCAAAATTTGGCAAACTAATCTCAGATCTGAAATCTGACTCCATTATAGAATGACATTTCTACCTCTTCATTTTAGTGTTGAAAATCACTTAATAGAGGAAACTTCTTTAAACACTTGACTTCCATGAAAAGAAATATGAAAATGAAAATACGTCACATGCTGATGCTAAAACTTTGATCTGCTGATTGGCATAGGTGTAAGATTGAAAATCCTTTACACCACTGATCAAACTTTGTAGACTCACCACCTCTTTGCAAGAGGAATATAACAATCACTGATGTGATTCAATTTTACATTTCAATTTCTTTATAACAGCAGATTTCAAACAACACTTTAAAACTTATCAAGAATTTAAAACTTCCTCTCAAGAAACTATCAACAATTTTAGATCTACCCATACAACTGAAAGTCCTTCAAAAATTTTGCAATGAAAACAACTAGGAACAAACTAGTACAGAGATTTGAGAGTCGCCACTCACACTTTGTGAGAAATAAAACATAATTTGTCACTTGACAAATCTGAACCAGATCTTCAATTTAGGAAAGACTTGCAGATCATTATTATCTTGGAAAGAAAATATACTTCATTAATGAATTCTTCACTCTAAAACTTTCTCAATAGTATTTACAGACTAGAATAATTGAAGATAGACCTACGATAGTCATGGAACACAATTTTCATCCTTTTTTACACATACTATTGTCCATGAATAAAAATTAACTAGGGAACATCAAACTTCAACAAGGAAAATAAGAAATGCCTCTCGCTATAGATTTGCTATATCCAATCTATTTCATGGCAAAGATTTTGGTTCTTTCTGAACATAGCTCCCCAGTAGAGTCACCATCTTGTTGGCGACTCAGATGGGCCAAACCCAACTGAGAGTAGGACTGAAATATTCAAATTATACACTAGAGACTCTTGTCCTTTTAACAGTGATTTACTTCACTATCATTCCCCAGCAGAGTCGCCATCTTGTTGGTGTTTGAAAAGGTTACCCATTTCCAATTATCCCAATGAGAAACTGATGCATTTCTAGGGGCAGCTAACTCCCTTTTTCAACATGCCCATTTAGACACTAGGCCAACTATAAGGCATGACCCTTCTTCTTCTTCAGGCTCTACAAAACCTAGGCGGGCGGGTGGACCTACAGATTCTTTATATGGTACTAGTTGTCAAAGCATACACTGAATCTAATATGAAGCAGATAAAACCCTTATTTCTCCTGATAGCTCATGAAATAACATCAATCAACAATAGCTCAATGTAGATCTAGGAACCTCATTAGCTGAGTGAGGGCATTCTATTATAGCTCTTCAACATGAAAGGGGAAAAGTGTTGATTATTGATGTTGATCTCAGCAAAACCTCAAATATGCAGCAGTATAATAGGTGATCCTATAAATGATCGGTGCCTTATCTTTTGGGCAAGTCACACAAAAACCTAACACACATCCCTAAAAATCACTGACATATGCCATACATCAGGACTTCTTGATCTATCTATCCACTTTGTGAATTAGACATCTGCATCCTCCTGAACCTCGTACTTGACTTATCCCTTTATGAAATCTACAATCCTAAGATGAAGAATCAAGCATTTGCATAACTCTTTGAGTCATAAGCAAAATAAATCAACATATACAACCAATAAGTTGCCACTAAGTTTCATATTCTTTGTTTACAAAACACAAAAGATCACAAACAGCATGAATGGGAGACAAGATACCCGAATGAAGATTGACTTGCTACTTCCTTATCATTCATTTCCTTGAAAAAAATTACAATAAGATGCATGAAATTTAAATGCAAAGCTACCTAACAGATCAGACTATCTGCATTCTTATTTCTTGTTGTTCATTACATGAGAAATTTGCTAAAGAATGGAGGTGGAATTACAATTCTAGATCTAAAGAAATGCTCTCACAGAATGACTGCAACTTTCCTGCCAACAATGGTCTCACATTAACAAAAAACTGGAACCAAAAATTGGAACCCTTCAAATGGAAGAAAGAAAGAATAATATAGCAAGGAGATGAATTCTCAGATTGAAACTAAAGATGACAAGTGTCCATTTGGAATTCCATCTTGTGCAACTAAGTAACCTCTTTCTTCTTTCTACCCATATGATCTGATCTTGTTTCATCATTACGCTCTAAATGATTGGAAAATATCTCTATTCAAATGATGAAAGCCTTTTGATTCACTAAAATATCTGATTTGCCTCATAAAGATGCTGGTGAAAATCAATTTTTTACTAAGTAAATCTTAACAAATTCAACCCCAGCTACATTTCCATTACCTTTGACTGATATTCAAGTCATTACTTCATTAAAAATCAGTTCTAAGCTTTGATACCTGAATTCAGTTGCAAGTTAGGTACCTGAGACAAATCTCCTTATAGCTTGAATAGACTGCTACGTATACAGAAACTAACCTCATATTCAAAAAATTTAGATCTTCTCGATTTTGACGGTATACTGGAGTGCATATCTCACCTCCCAAAAATGCCCAGAAAGTTTATTTGTAAAATGCTCCTCCTTTGCTATAAGAGTTAGGTCTGCAACTTGTTTGATTTTAAATTTTGAAAAAATTTAAAATATGCTAAGGTTCAAACTTTATAAAATATGCCCCTTTTTATTTAAAAGGTCTGACGTGCATCTTTGACAAAACTAATAATAAAATATTATTATTTTTAATTCCTCAATATTGCCCTGACCCTCTAAATCTGGAGTCAACCTCTAGTTGACTGACTGCCACGTGGTAGTATTTGATTGGCTGCCTATTCCTTCATCTTCCATGTCACCATCTACTCTAGGCCCAGGGACACATGGTGAAATCTCGCTTTCCCGCATCATTTATCTTCCTTGCATCTTCATTTTGTGAGAATGTGGGCACTGCAGGATCTGCCACATGGTAGCATCATGTGCCTTCATCTGCAACTGCTTGTTTGTGCCACCTCATCAATAGATGGGACCTATTGCCACATGTCAAAAATCTCACTTTCCCACTTTATTTAACTAGTGCACACTTTATTTTTGTAGGCAAATGAGCACTCGTCAATCTTCACGACGTGGCGTCATCTCGTGCGTCTGCTCATCAACTTGCCATATTAGCGCAATTACTTTTTCGTTTAAAATTTTACTAGTATCTTGTTGATATCACCTTCACTTGATTGGATTCGAGGTTCCTGCACCATGTGTGAGCTTCTAAAAGCTCTTTGTCTTTGACATCTAACCTTTTGTCTACTAGTCTATTTTAAAAAGTAGAAAGAAACCCACCCAGCAATTGTGGGATATATGGCTTAATAGTGTTTTTTCCTTGCCATGAGCAATATCCTCTCTCCTAGCCATGGCTTTCTTCAAACAATGTGTGAAGAGTTTCTCTTTTTTTTGTAGCAAGAAATGGTTGTTTAGAATTTAATTCGAACCTACCATTGCTTGTGTCAGCTTTGACTACTTGCATATCTATGTTTTTACTAGAATTATTTCATGCATGGTGTATTCTTTACAATTCACAGTTTGGGCCTCTTTTTTTAAAAAAAAATTGCACTAACTTGCTCTTTAAAACATGGACCCTACGGCTTCTATTGATTGCATGGTGGAGGCTCTTTTGACTGTGTGTTCTCTTAATTAATGTGGGATTCTCTATTGCGTGGGATTGGAGGCTTTTATCTATGCTTGTTTGATGCCTTTGTTAACTGGCAGCTTTTTCCTTTCACACTTTGCCTCTCTTTTATGGCGTGAGCAACTCTCATTTAACTGGTATGTTCTCCTCTTGCCAAGGCATTCCAGTTTTCAAACTCTATTCATTCTGAGGCCATGGCCTTGTAGAATGTCTTCTCAATGCATGACTTGCCTTCCCTTGCTACAAGGCATCACTCATCTACAGCTCTTCTTAACTCATTCACATGGTGCAATGCGTCTTTTATGGCAACTATGGACACATTTCTTTACATCTTAATTTTCTCAAGTCATGGGTTGCCATTTCTAAATTGGTGGGAGATTCTTTGTTTTTTGCTCCTCTATTTTTTATTGAGTTGGCTCTTCATAACATGGGCTGTGTTTGTTTTGATTAGCCAGACTATGGCTTCTAGGCTGCGAATTGATTCCAGCAGCTCCCCTTCTTGGACCTCCAAAGACTCTCCTGCTCCTCATTATGCATGCTTCTAGCCAACTTGAGAAAGCCATGGGTTCCAAAGACACTATGTATCTAATCCAATGGTTGTTGGTATCATATATTCTCCAACCTTCACCAACATTCTTTCCGTCTAAGTCAAAATGGAAACTTTTGAAACTGGGTATGGATGTCCATGAAAGCAGACAAATCATGATAGTATTCTTCAAGACAATGTGGTCTCATAGCTTGTAAATGTTTGCAGGTACCACAAACAAGGTTAACTTCCAAAAATAACTGGAGAACTTCCATAAAGCGATTTTTCTCATTAGCCTTGCTAGATTGAGATTGGAATCACCCAAACTATTATTGAACTTCACCTTCATGCATTTGTCTCTTGGGTTTACTATGAATCCCCATCTCCAAATGAACAAGCATCTTAATAGTTTAAGAATATCACTTGGGTTCAATTAAACATTGGAATTGAATAAGTCAATTCAAAATCCAATCCAAATACTCTGAGAGTGCTCCCTCATTCTTAAGCGTTCATCTAACTACAACTCATTTTCTCTTTCTTTGATTTCCACACATTCTTTCAAAACATTCATTCATCCTCTATGGCTTGCAATTTTTAACAGTTAGAATCATTACAATTCTCCCTTTCAAAAACTTCAATTTGCACACAATCCTTGTCAATCTGATGCAGATAATTCGGATCCCGAGTGGGTCCGGCTAAAAAAAAA
The DNA here is from genome assembly GCA_028749045.1 of Cupressus sempervirens. Lineage (NCBI taxonomy): Eukaryota > Viridiplantae > Streptophyta > Pinopsida > Cupressales > Cupressaceae > Cupressus > Cupressus sempervirens. The sequence continues at coordinate 239,146,614 of CM053786.1, read as the reverse complement.
TTTCATTTCTAAACAACTGAATATCCCAGACTGATCTACCAATCATCCCAAACTGATTGCAAACAAAGATCCATCACTGAAACAACACTTAAAACTTATTTTATCCTTTTTGCAACCCATCACTTTTGCACCAAGAAGTCCTTAAATTGGCCTTAAAGACTGACCTAAATAGATAACTGAGCTTTGAAAACTAACACACTGACTCTCTGTTTTGCACACTTGCACCCTGTTGGAACTTATCTCATGATGAATTCCCAGTCAAAAGACATTGACCGTTAAAGTTGACCTTTCAAAACTTCCTGCGAGAAAACATGTCAGAAACACTAAATTGGGTTCGAAACTAGCTTTTCAAAACTGGGCAAACAGACACTTGGAAAGACAAAAATTGGGGCATTAAATCTCTGCCATGAGGATATTATGGATCCATGATCTAGGCTCATGATTAAAAATAGGACGCAAATGGAAATCACTAGAAGTTGGCTACTTGGATTTGTAGGATAGGAAACAATGACAACATAACAATTTTTACAAATGGAATGACCTTGAAAAAGTATGCAAACAGATTCGTCAAGACATGAAAACTAGCACACTTGGGGTATTTTAGTGGAAAATATAGGGGAGCAAACCATTCAATCTTATCTATCATGGATCAGGAGATATGACATCCCAAACAGGGGTTACAATCAATCTGCAATTACTGACACCAGTTAAAACTTATAAATTGCGTTTGGAATCACACTTGAAAACTGACCAAAAAATTTTTTCATAAGCTAAAACTTGAAACATAACAAGTTTTTGATGTCTACAATGCAACACAAAATAAAATTTCTCATTTTGATCAACTGGTCAAAAGTTCTAACTCGTCAAGTAGGGCTACCCAGAATTAGGCGCAAAGTGCAAAATCATGAAAACAGTAACTGACCAAATTTGAGGGATTCAAAACCTAGTCAAACAGTATCAAAATGACTCAAAATTTGAAACATTGGTTCTTAGATATGGAGACTAGATAATCTCAAAATGGTAAGTCATAAAACATTTTTGGGTGCAAGATATTCATTGGCAAACACAACCTCTTGCCGTCATTTGACACTAGGGCAAAATTGCAAATTTGACAAATGCTTGAAACAAAACTTCACCAAATGATTCAAAATGATGATTTGACCTCATGAAACAGGTAGACAGGCTCAATGGAAGGTGTTAGAGATAGTGAACACCTTTGGGGCTTCAATGGAACAGTCAGGTACAACCAGATACATATGCATTTTAAAAGCATTTAAAGGCTTGATCGTTTCAATAGTGCTCAAAATTTGGACTACAATTTTGAGTGCCAACAGTGGCTCTATCTGGGGATGCATGCCCCTTGTAGGCATGGTAAGGATTCATGTCTTTGGGAGAAGCAAACCATGCATCTGATAACAAAACTTTCACTCTTGAATAGCTTTATTGAAAGAAGGGAAACTACTCTATGTACACATGATGACCCCGGGCCATCGAAAAGTTTACAAAACTTATTACCTCTTTCAAAAACCAGATTCTCATTTACATCTTTCTGAGGTAAGCTGAAATTCTCTTTCCCATCAATTCCACCAATCAGATTAGCACTTTGAAGTAAAACCCTCGGCAAAATTGAATTCACACTTTCATTCTCATAATGCATACAAAATTCAAAGACCATTTCATCTTCATGTTCACTATAAGAAAAAGCATTAGCATGCTCATATTTATACAAACTAGTTTTAGAATCAAAATCAAACAATGATTCATGCACGCTGATCAGAAACACAAAGACTTCATATTCTACATCATTCACCAAGTTGCGTGTATTAAAGGCTTGCAACTCACCTTGTGTCTCTGGCTGCAAAGAGTGTTTGGAATCTGATTGTTGCCTACTTGTAGCTATAGCATTCACTAAATCAGACTCATCCTTCATTGAAGCCTCTTTACACTCAAAACATTGATTAGTCACCATACATGAAAATTCATTCTGAAAGTGCCATTCCAAACTATGCTTATCACTGTCATTTTCTTCATCAAACTGAATATCAGAATACACCTTGAACTCATCTTTACAAGACTTATCGGCAGATGAAGGAAATCTATAATTGGATTGACAACACTCACTATTTTCCACTTCACCATATGAAACATCAAAATAATGTTCAGCAAGATCAACATAAAAAGAATCTGAAACAGTATTAACCTTCCCTTCATTAACATTCCCTACATCCATCAAATTTTCATGTGCAAAAACATTTGAGGTACTATCATCTACACCTCCAAAGTCTAATAAAGATTGTTTGGATTCTACCTCTTTTTCCACATCAAACTTTGGGGAATTGATTTGACTAAATGAGAAATTATTATGCGAGAAAATATGAAGATCCGTAGAGATACTTACGTGCTTTTCAAACTCATGAGCCAACAAAACAAAGATTTCATCGGAGCTCAAGAAGATTGCCTCACAAATCTTCTCTTGGCTGTGGTTATTATCTAGATAACACAAAGAACTTACAACAATAGGATCCTTAGTGTAACAATCTGGAAAATTAATATTATTACAACATTCTTTCTTATCATGGAAATCACTAGATATACTATTGTTACAACTTTCTTCAACTTCATATGTACTGTAACAAAATTTATCTTCTCTTTATTATCCATATTTTTCATGCTGATTGTTTTTATTTGATTCATTAACATTTGAATCCACCTCTTCACATTCAGAAGACAGATTATCTTGCTCTATGGATTCATTATATTCATTACTACCTTGGCTTTTAGCACACTCATTATCATTAGAAGACATGTCATGAAATCTATAATCACCATTTTCCATCTCCTCAATGAATTTTTCAATTTGCAAAATTAATTGTAACCCTATAGGTGCTAGCCAATCGACTGAATCGGGTACTAGAACATCAAGGAAAACACTAGGTAGGGAAGATTCCTCAAGTCTACAATGAAAAGGCATCTTACTGATTACTACCTTAAGCCTTAAATAACATTGTTCAACACTTAGACCTTGAGTACTGCCTACTTCAATTCTTATAAGACTAACAATCCTTTTTGTAGACCAATCTCTTCAGCATAGGAATGTTATTATTCACAATTTTTAAACTCTCAGAATTTGGCAAACTAATCTCAGATCTGAGATCTGACTCCATTATAGAATGATATTTCTACCTCTTCTTTTTAGTGCTGAAAATCACTTAATAGAGGAAACTTCTTTAAACACTTGACTTCCATGAAAATAAATATGAAAATGAAAATACATCACATGCTGATGGTAAAACTTCGATCTGCTGATTGGCATAGGTGTAAGATTGAAAATCCTTTACACCACTGATCAAACTTTGTAGAGTCGCCACCTCTTTGCAAGAGAAATATAACAATCACTACTGTGATTCACTTTTACATTTCAATTTCTTTATAACAGTAGATTTGAAACAACACTTTAAAACTTATCAAGAATTTAAAACTTCCTCTTAAGAAACTATCAACAATTTTAGATCTGCCCATACCACTGAAAGTCCTTCAAAATTTTTGCAATGAAAATAACTAGGAACAAACTGGTACAGAGATTTGAGAGTCACCACTCACACTTTGTGAGAAATAAAACATAATTTGTCACTTGACAAATCTGAACCAGACCTTCAATGTAGGAAATACTTGCAGATCATTATTATTTTGGAAAGAAAATATACTTCTTTAATGAATTCTTGACTCTAAAACTTTCTCAACAGTATTTGTAGACTGGACTGATTGAAGATAGACCTATGACAGTCATGGAACACAATTTTCATCCAGTTTTATACATACTGCTATCCATGAATAAAGCTCAAGTGGGGAACATGAAACTTCAATAAGGTAAATAAGAAATGCCTCTCGCTATAGATTTTCTATATCCAATCTATTTCATGGCATAGATTTTTGTTCTTTCTAAATGCAACTCCCTAGTAGAGTCACCATCTTGTTGGCGACTTGGATGGGCCAAACCCAACTGAGAGTAGGACTGAAATATTCAAATTATACACCAGAATATGTTGTTGCTACAGAGGCAGCCAATGAGATGATATGGCTTTAGTTCTTCTTGGAAGAATTGAGACATCCTCAAAAGGATAATTATTTGTTCACAGATAGTCAGAGTGCCATTCATCTTGCCAAGAATTATGCTCTGCATTCTAAGACCAAACACATACAGTTGTAGTACCATTTCATTTGGTCAATTTTGGAGGATGGACAATTAAAGCTAGAGAAGATACATATAAATGATAATCTGGTAGATATGTTGATAAAGGTTGTAACAAGGGAGAAGCTGAACTCCTCTTTAGCTTTAGTTGGTCTTTTAGACTGAACATGCATAAAAGAATAGTAGAGTCCAGGGTGGTCTGCTCCAGTGGGAGCCTCATGTGGTAGTGGTATTGCTACAGGATCAGTCTCCAAGTGGGAGATTGTTGTTTAGTGTGGAGCCTGATCAGTTCCCAAGTGGGAGATTGTTAGATTATGGTGACTGATCAGGAAAGTACTATACATACTTCATAAATAAAAAAAATTTGGGCCGTGGCTGACATGGTAGCTAACATATTATGGCTGACATATGGATGACATGTTGTAACCCTAAAGTGATAAAATACTTGTATAAAAGGGTTTAGGGTTAGGTATTTTTCATTATGTTATGATGTGAAATTGGTTCTTGTGGTGGTATTGAGTTGTAAGGGCTTATAGATTGTAATCAGCTTGTAATCATTGGATTGTAATAAGATTAGACTTGTTGTTTGGTGGACGTAGCCCAGGGATTGGGTGAACCATGTTAAATCTTGGTGCCTTGTGTTCATTTTTGTGTGATCTATTATTTTCTATTATTGGTTATATTTGCATATTGTTTTATTTCTGTTCGTGGTTTTCCTAACAGTATCCCAAATGGACAAACAACTAGGAAAGACAAAAGTGGGAGAATCTAGCAGACCTAGGATTTTATATCCCAGGGCCCCAATTGAACCATTGAAGTCTACCCAATTGTTGAGTTGCTGGATACCCCATAGAGACTTGATACATTGTAGAAGAATTTGAAGAAGAAAAGACTAAGTTAAGGGAATTTTAGGTTGAGTTGAATAACCACTATGAAGAAAAGTTTAGGAAACCAATCTTATACTTAATAGATAAGATTGACTAGCCTGCATTCTATGACCAGTTGGTGGGGATCCTTAATATGTTGGAATGAAATAAAAGATTTTGAAGACACTCTAAAGCCCATAGTTAAAAAATGGAGTGAGAGAGATAAAGATATCACTCTTAGGTGCATCTTAATCATCCAATTATCTTATGAGCAAATAGAAAGGACCCTTTATATTATAAATAATTTGACAGAATTTGATGATAAAAGGGTTTCTATTCAAATAATAATAATAATTTGTTTCTCAAAGTATATAGGAGAAAAAATTGATCTTTTCCCTAGTGCACTCAAAAGGGTTGATAAGGTAAAAGAAAAGGAAGAGTGAGGGAAGGAATTGGATGGTCTACTTTTTCATAGAATGAACCAAGTTATCAATGAACAAGGACATGTGCTATGGGCCATGACTAATGAAGAGTATGTCAATGTACAACTATTTTACAATGCCATCAGGAAAGAATTTTTTGAAATAGACAAATTACGAGGCTTTCTAATCAAAAAGTAGTGTGAGAAATTTAATTTTGATTGGCCTGATGATACTACTTTTTAAAAATGGGGAGAAAACCTTATATTTCAAAATAGATGGAAGGAAAAGGAGAGGGTGTCGTCCAAGAAGAGGATCAAGTAGATGACACCTTACTAGAAGAAGGTAAAATATAATAACTGCCCTTAGCAATGGAAATAGAACAACCAATCACAACTACTAGTCCTGGGGACCAAATTGATGATGTGGCAACCAAGGAATTATAAATAATTGTTGCCTTAATAGTTCATGACGATGAAAGTGAAGATACATTAAATAGAGGTAGATACATTATTGGCAAACCTAATGGCTACATATCATGAGGAGTCAGAATAATAAAAGAGCCAATCATGGAAATTGTAGTATTTGAAAATGTAATATAAAATAAGCCCACTAAAAGAATATGTATGAGCAAGGCTTGTTCAATTGAATGTAATTAAATAAAATTGTATGTCAATTCACTATTATTTTTAATTCAAGGAATTAAGTAAATGCTTCAATGAGATTGATAGGATTTACACGGTAATAGGAAGGATGTCTATAAGAATGATATTTAGTGAGAGTTACTAATAGTATTGATTGTAATGCAATCAATTAGATCTAGAAATTGAATGGACTTTGAATCCCAATGGATGAGGCACTAACCTATTGATTTAGTCTACAGATGAAAGATCATGAACAAGCATCAAGCCCAATTTCTAAATCAATTTTATTTTACTATTTGAAGAATATAAATGTTGGTTAGCACTTGCTTGCATTAAATCTCTGAGTCTTAGTTAGCCACTATTACTAGAAGTACTTGTAAACCTAAGAAGAATTGTGACAAAATCTACTTTAAGGGATGTGTATTGTGGTAAATTGTCATGGAATGAAAAAAATATGTATATGGTATTAGATTGAAAATCTTCCATCCCTTAGGTATACCTGCCTTTGTTTTGCAAAGCCTAAAGAGGATAAAATCTATTTGATTTTGTTGAAGTTGGTTCTAGATATAAAACACATACAATTGTTAATGGGAAGTAGCTAATCCTTAGATTTTTGTGATATTTATCATCCTAGTGTTAAGTATTTTATTTCTTATTAGTTGAAAAACACCAACAAAATGGTGACTCTATTGGGGTTTTTTTAACACATGTTTATATATAGAAAGTACTACAATTTCTCTTGTCATTGGTGTATATATGTTTGTTACATCTTTTAGCACTACTCATGGTTATAGTGTATGTTTTTAGTGACAAATCTTGAGATTTTAAAGAAGAAAATAAAGATCCTAGTACCACGGTCATACACTAACATATGCAACCCTTATAAAGTGTCTTATTTGTCAAAAGTTGTAGTTATACATTCTTTGTGATTGGTTCCTCTATGTTTCAACTTATTTCATATTTTCTTGTGTCTTTCCCTTGAATTCAAAAGCTATTTTATCATTATATTTTCCCTAGAATAGGGTACCAATGGAGTCAAGGTTTTGAAACTAGTTCTTATTATAAGTGATCCCTTTTAATGGCTAACAAAAGGAAAAATACAAGAGCTTACACAAGAGCCAATCCTAATGTGTCATTATATACTTACCCTAGGGTGGTAGGAAGAATCAAAGAAAAAAGAAAGAATATTTAAATTCTACCTAGAAACCAAGGGGTAATACATTAGTAAACTCTAAATACCAATCAGTGGTTGGGAGAGAGTCCTTTTCACTCAGCTCTAAGTCAAAAGCCACTAGGCTCTTAGGAGGGATATTTAGTACTCCATTACAAGAAGACCAAGTTTACCATGACAAGAATATTTTGTCAATGGGAGATACATTACATAGATAAAAAATGAACCATAGGCTTGGATATGAAAATGTAATGGATGAGCCTTTCAATCCTAGAGTCATTCCATATATGGAGACCAATCTTATAGATCTTGATGATCCTATAGATTTAGAAGCAACTTCTACAAATCCAAAAGAAGTATGCTTAGAAGTAGAACTCTTGAAGAAATGGGTTGCAGAAGAGGATGCCAAATGTGTTTTTTTGGAGAAAGAAAGGGAGCAAGCCACCTTGAATGCCATAATTAGAAGAGATGATTTTCTCAGAAGGATGGCCGGTTTAAAGGAGTGAAACACAAAGTTACAAGAAAGGACTTCGATCCTTCATGTTGATGTTTTTGGTTATATTGATAGTTTCAAATCTAAAGTTCTAGATCAAGAAAAGTTCATTAGCCAAAGGAAAGAACCTATAATTTCTCAAGTCCAACCCTATAAGCAAGCCTGAGTAGATCCTATTGAACCTACTATAAAAACCATAGATAAAGGAAAGGGAAAAGCTATAGGAATCCAAATAAATAAACCACAAGCTATGCCAAGTAAATCTATAAATCCTTACATGTCTAAATTGGATCTTGATCTAGACAAGGCTAGAAAGGACAAGGAATATCTGGCAAAAGAGCTTGAGAAGGTTGCGAATGAAGCTCAGGCAGAAGAAACTAGGAGAAAGATTCGATTTATAAGTCTAATTCTACCTTAACCTTGTGGCCCAATTTTTTTCACTCAAGTTACAATGTCTACACCTGCTTGTAGACAAGTAAGTTCTAGTCAAGCTATGTCTCAATCTTCCCTTGTATCATCATCCACTACTAGTATTCATATCCCTACTATTCAAATATAACATTCCCAAAATGTTTCTCACAATCAGACTAATATAGCTAGCACATCTAATGTTGTTGCTTTTCAGAAGAAGCCTATATATATGGAAAAATATCAACAAATATCATTTGTAGGGATTCCTATTTTTCCACATCCCATATCATTTCATTTAAGAGACAAAGTTTTCAAGTTTTTTGGAAACAATGCTATTATTGGTGAGGAACACTTGAGGGTCTTTATAGATATGTTGAATGATTTTGAAGTTGAACATGAAGATGTAGTGATAAAATTATTTGTATATTCATTGATTGAGGATGCTAGGGATTAGTTTAAAAGATTACCAGATAATTTTGTTAGTTCTTGGAATGATTTGGAGAATTTTTTACCTAAGGACAACCTTGTGAAACATGGAAACAACCTCCAAGCTATGGGACTTGAACTTTGAGGTTGAGTCTCTAGAGAAGGTTTGCTTCCTTTGCTATAAAGATGCACCTAACTACTCTTGAGAGGAAAAAGGAGAAAGAGATGCAAGAAACAAAGTCTACCTAATCTATTTTAAGGAGGTGATGCATCAAAATAGAGTGTTCAAACTAATCTATGCCCATATATTCACTATTGAACCATCATGACACCAAAAGATATGCACATCTAGACTTGTTTTAATCTAGCAATCACATGCAGATCAAAAGCCAAAATGAATGATGCAAGGAAGAAGAGAATTTACTTATATATCATTCATAGGCCAAAAGAGATACAATCATGAGAGATTGTAGATATCCACAATACACCAATGAGATGCAAATAGTTCTTTTCATAATACATCAATGGTTGAAGGAGATAAGATAGAATGTCATATAGTTCAGAGGCAAAGAGGATTTATAGTAGCAAGCCAGAGCAATGGCAGAGCAATAGAGAGGGTCTGACCTTTACAAAATTTCCAAAATCTGCCTTTATAGCTTAGGCATAACTAAGATATTTTTTTCCCTTAACCAAACTCAACCACCACACCTAGTAGTTACTACAAATCTAGAAGAAAACCTGATCATGGAACAACTCTAGATGCAACAATAATAGGAAGAAATCAAAAATCAATGTACCTAGCTATAAGAGATCAAATCCAAAAGATTTGATCATTAAATGTAATAAAGAGGCATGGAGATACATTAACACCATGGAACAAGCCCCAAAATGCCAGTTTGCCTTGAAGAAAAAATCCTTGCAACTTGCCATAGCCACAACAAATAAATCCACACCACTGTTGAAGTACACATGAGATGGGATAACATGCAAGTTAACGTGCCATGAAAATTATAGAATGACCATGTGGAAAAGATCTAATGTTCCAAAAAAAGATGTGAACTGTCGATTTAGATCTTTCACTCAAATATGGATGGTAAAGATGCTATAGACATCTCCTCAACAAGTGAATAAAACCCAACCATAGATGCATATTTTCCTTTATAACCATGGATGGTTGGAATGTACTCAAAATACCCACAAGATGGTTCACAATCTAACGGCCATCATATATTCACAAGAGACACAAGAAATGAAGCAAAAATATGACAACTGTTAGTTCAAAAGAAACCTAGCATAATAAGGATGTGCTATGTGGCATGGAATTTTTGGTAAGAAAATTTCTCAAGTGCATGGTTAAAGACACATAGAATGTTAACCTAGTGCAAAAATGTGTGTTAACCTGCAACTTGGCACATGAATAAAAATGAGCCTACTCAGCAAGTGCTCTCTATGTTACATGAAATAACTACCTTGCAACTTTGCATAGTGACATAGTGATAACCATAGATGATCCTTAATCTACTACTGAGTAAATGCACTAAAGGAACTAGCCTACCACTCGATATTCATTCGTTAGCACATTCCCCAATATGGGGTTGAAGAGGCAACATATAATTTTGTGATTTTATAGAAGCAAGAAAAGTCACTTCACAAAATAGTGAAATTGGTTAACATGCAATGTTAACCCTGAAAAAAAATGTGTGTTAACACACAACTTAACACATGAAGGAAAAATGGGCCAACTCGGTCAATGAAGGGATTGAACTAACTTGGCACATGTAGAACCCAAGTTAAAATGAGATGTTAACCTGACCAAAAAGCATGTTAACCCATATCAAATAATCTAGCCCATTGAAGATCTCTCTAATTGGTCATCAATGATAGGTTGGATGGGGGGAAAAATGGCCAACATTCTTGGCAACTTAGAGGTGATGCTTACCTGCTAAGCATAGACCAGTGCCCTTAAGCACTCCATTTGGCATAGAGTCACTATCAAGAATTGAAATTTTATCCCTCCTATGATCAGTAAATAATTTTCAACTAGTAAATAACAAAAACCTCTAGGGGGCTCTAGAAAGCTCAAAACAACTCTAGAAAAAGGAGCAAATGTGCTCGTGCACTTCTTGGAAAGCAAGAACAAATAGAAAGAATACTAAACTAATTATGTACATGGAAACTTTAACCTCCATTAGAACCATGGCTTGAGATATATCTCATTGAATAGGATGGGAAAAATTTCACCATTAGGCTTGCTTAACTAGAAAGCATTGGCTTGCTTGCAACTAATAACCACATAGGGACCACTCCATAGTGCATCAAATTTTGAGTGCCTCCCTAGTTTTTCCCTATCAGCATCCCATTTTAGCACAAGATTCCCTCTCTAAAAATGCTAAACTTAGCCTTCCTATCAAAGGACTTCTTTACTTGTTGTTGATGTGCTCCAAAGATCTGAATGGCCTAATTTCTTTTCTCCTCTGACTCCATCAGTCCTGATATTCTTATAGACATAGCATCATCTTCAATTAGTTCCAATTGATGGGCTAGTTCAAGAGCAAGAAATTCCAATGAAATAGGAATCCTAGCTTCTCTTCCATATACCAACATAAAAGGGAAATTTCCTATGGCTCTCTTAGGTGTTATTCTATCAACCCACAGTGTTGTTTTTAAATTTTGATGCCAACACCTCTAGTTATCTTCTATAATCCTTTTCATAATCTTAATTAGATTTTTTTTGGATGACTCAGCTAATCCATTTACTTGAGGATAGTAGTTGGTGGATGTGCTCAAGTAGATATTATGATCAACTACCCATGCACAAATCTAAGCTCCAATAGAATATTTTGCATTATCTGCAATAATGGTTGAAAGGGCACCAAATCTAGTTGCAATTCCATCAAGGAACTTAAAAACTAAAGATTTTGTGGCATCCTTTAATGCAATTTCCTCTGTCCATCTAGTGAAGTAATTTGTAGTAGCTAAAATCCATTTATGACCAGAGCTAGGAGTATTGATGGGGCTTATGAAATCTAATCCCCATTGAGAAAAAGGTTGATCAACCTGAATAGGGTGGAGAGGAAAAGCTACAAATTTTTGTTTACTAGAAAAGAAAGCACATTTTTGACACCTTCTCACATGCCTGTGACAATCATGGAACAAGGATGGCTAGTAGTAACCAGCTCTCATTATCTTCATGGCAGTTGTTATTATTGAAAAATGGCCACCATCAAGACCATCATGGAGCCCTTTGATTATTATTTCAGCTTGGTTTGTATCAATGCATCTCAATAATGCTCCATTGAAATCCCTCCTAAAAAGGATACCATCAACTATGGCATAAGGAATTAATTACAACCTATATTATCCTCTTTTAATTATATCCAATCCTTGAGGATATCTGTTGCCTAACATGAAATTTATCATATCATCTATCCAACTCCTTGGTTTATCATTTCTTGTCTCTTGCTATTCTATTAGTATCATACCAACTTCCTCATTTGATTTCTAAGATGAGATCATCTATTTGCACAATCCTTTCCCTCTTACCAACTTGGTCATCTAGATGTCAACATCATTTTCCATCACCTTATTGACCCATCTAGCTCTCTTCTCACAAATGTCTTTGATCAACAAAAAGTCCTTCACGCTTGCATGAGGTACTAGAAAATGGATCTTGTTGTGTAACAGAAGGTGTTTGAACTTCTTCAAAGCTCTTATAACTGCAAGGGCTTACTTCTCCACATAGTTGTATTTGTCTTCATATTCTTTAAGCCCTTCACTAAAGAAGGCTATGGGTTGTTCTTCATCCTTATCATTTTCTTGAGTCAAGATAGTAGAAATACTTGACTCACCACCTAAGGTATAAAGAATGAAATCCTTTTCAAAATTTGGATTGTTGAGAGTAGGGGCTAAGGCTATGGCTTCCTTGATCTCTTCAAAACTTTCTTTCCCTTCCTTGGTCCATGCAAAAACCATATTCTTCTTGAGAATATCTTTAAGGGGTTTCACCATGGTAGCAAGATTAGGAATAAATCTTCTCACAAAATTTATCCTACCAAGAAAACTTTGTAGCCCTTTCTTATGTTTAGGAAAAGAGAGAGCAAGGATTTCCTTAGTTCTCTCTAGATCAATCATTAAACCATCTTTAGATACAATATGTCCTAACAATTTTTCTTTATTAGTGGCAAACATGCACTTTCTTGGATTTAAGGACACACCAAACTCTCTACATTTTATAAACACCTATCTAAGATGGCAAAAATGATCTATCATGCTCCTAGAGTATATTGTAATATCATCCAAATAGAACAATATGATTTTTTCAATCATACTCTTGAAGGCCATATACATTTCATTTTCAAAAGTAGCACCTACATTAGTCAATCCAAATGGCATTTTACTATAAGCATAGGTGTCCCACTTTGTGATAAATGCAGTTTTGTATTTGTCAGCTTATTTGACTAGCACTTGGTTATAAGTAGAGAATCCATGAAGAAATGAGAACCTCTCAAAACCACTAACCTTAGATAATATTAGTTCCATGTAAGGGAGGGGATGATGATCCTTAAGAGAAGCTTGGTTAAGATCCCTAAAGTCCACACACAAATCTAATTTCTCCATGCTTCTTCCTAATAGGAACAAGGTTTGCTACCCATGATGAGTTCTTGATAGAGACAATTATATTGGCTTCAATCAATTTGGATAGCTCTTTTTTCATTAAGGGTTCAATTTTAGGATTCACTAGCCTCTATCTTTTTCTTACTGGTTTGACATTATCAATTAAATCTATGGTATGCTAAAACAAACTTGAGTCAAAACCTTTCAAATCATCATATGTCCAATAAAATACATCATTAAATTCTTAACATAGATGAATAAAACATTCTTGCTCAATTTTAGAACATACCTTTCCCATGTTTAAGGATTTTCCATCAACAACCATGACTGGTGTGTAATCATCCCTACTTGTAGCAAGTTTCATGCATCTATATCTTGCTTGGTCATCAGGATTGAAGACACACTCTAAAATAATAAGACCCTTAGGCAAATTTCTAGAACTAAGATTAATAATTTGATAACCATACTAATCATGTAATCTTGACTATTTTCTATCTAAAAACTCTACTTCATTTTGCAAGAAGCTTACAATTTTTTCATCAAATTCAAATGTTTTCTAATTGGTGTTTTTGTTAAGGATAGCAAGCCTAACCACCACCTTGATCTATTGCTTCTTTTCAGCTTCAAGATTCTTTGGCGCATCATAAGATGCTCACACTACTACAATTCTATCATCATATATATATTTTTTTCTAGGGATACTTTGAATATTAAATGCATTGAAGCTTTCAAGCAATCCCATGCTCTATGTTTATAAGACTTGAGCAAACCATTCTTGGTGATATTCTAATCTATCACTTAGTTAACCACAAAATCGCTATCTCCACATACACTTAAGGCTTTAATTCCTCTTTTTTGAGCAAGTAGGAGACCCTAAATCAAGGATTCATACTCAGCCACATTATTAGTAAAACTAAAGTGGAGCCTAAAGGAGAAGTAGTACCTTTCTTGTGCAGGAGAAATCAACATCACACTAGCCCCTAATCCATTTTTATTTCTTGATCCATTAAAGTACATGCTCCATATCCCACTCATATCATCCTTGGTCTTCATAAGGCTAGGGATAAGAACATCCTTTTCTGATATACAATATCTACCAAGGCCTATCTCAAGGGTTTCTAATATACGATCAAACTATTATGCATTAGCCCATTCATCTAAGAGAAAATCAGGTATCTCTGCTAAAGAAGTAGCAAGCTCATTTACTATGTCTCCTTCTTCTTCTTCATAGATGGTGCAATTCATATTTATGGGGCTAGGGGTACATGACTTAATGTGATGGAGGGCTACATGCTCTATTCTAATTGAAGCCTTGGTTCCATATCTTATTCTAAAGAACATGTGTGACTAATCAAAATATATATAACCATCTATTTGGGAAATGAAATCTCTTGAAAGATAGATGGAAAAGTGTTGCTTGACTTTAGCAATTGATATATCTTGGACAACAATACAACTAGGGCATGCATGTAGGGCCATTTCCACATTTCTAAGGACTCCTACAATTTTGACAGTACTACCATCTTTTTGTAATACATCCCTAACAATGGGTTCAAATTTCATTTCTAAAACATCAGCAATAGACCTAAGCATCACTGAACTACTAGCCCCTAAATCAATCATGCAATTGTGGACTAGCTTATCTCCAATAACCATAGAAAAATAAAATGGAGGAGGTCTAACCTTTTTACTTGTTTATACCTCACTTGATGGTTGTATTAGACTTTTGGCACTTTCTTCTCTTGATGGTTGATTCTTTGGTTCAATGCTCTCCAATTCTTATTGTAGCAACCTCTTTTGCATGGGTATAGTAGCAACAACTTCCCACATAGAAATATTTATATTTGTATTCTTCATCTAATCTACTATATTGAATGATGCATTATATGCTCTAGTAGAAGCTTTGGGAGCTGCATTTATAGGAGGTTGAGATGTAACAACCTAAGGATCAGTCACATTCATTCTGCTATTATTTTTCCTTTGCTACTGAGGGGCATTTGGCTAATCATTTACTAGTTGTATGTAAGGTATCATGTTTGAAGTTGAGGACTAATTAAGAGAGGGAGGTATAGCATATTCAATGCCTCTTCTCTTTCTCCTAGTATTGTGAGCAATGGAATCCTAGTTTATGTTAGAATTCTTTAGAATAATTGGGGGGGGGGGGTGTGAATCAGTTATCCAAGGTCTAAATGCCCTAATAGTAATTTTTCACAAATTATAGTGAGCCCATTGAACTATTCATTCATCCAAGCTTAAAACATCCATCTCAGCAAGTTACAACAAATCAATATGTAGAAATAACACATGCAATATTAACACATGACACAATGATTTATGTGGAAACCCAATTTGAGAAAAACCACCAGTAAATTGCTACTCAATTCTCACTTTTTTGAAGTGATGCCCTATTAAAGGCTTACAACACACTGTTAAATGTGACCTTGTTAGAGGATTTTACCATACTATTAGGAATGGGCCTGGTCAAAGGACTTTGGAACATTCACTTGGAATGTCACCCTATTAAAGGATTTATAACATGGCTATTAAACCAACCTAAGTCCATAGGATTTAGACTAACTGTTACAATTGCTAGAGAGTAACAATAATGGCTTTTGATCTGATACAACTTACAACATATCTTGCAGATTACAGATCACACTTTAGTTCAATCCTTTGCTTGGCTTTAATCACTACGGGGCTTGATAGCTTGTCTTCCTCTCAAGCTTTGTCTCCTTGAGTCTTCTTGCTCATTATACCAATGCAATCATCCTTGTGGTCATCTATTGAAATAGACTTTCTGTACTTTCTTTCTCCTTAGCACCTTCTTCAGCACTTCATGCTTTCATGCTTGACCAACTATTTTTTTCATGACCTTATTACTCCTTAAATAGAAATCTGGAATACCTTTCTCACTCAATTCTCTCTCTCTAACTTTAGGGTTTCAATAAATTAGGTAGGATACAATGTATCTATCCCATATCTTATCTTCATCTAGAGAATGTTTTACATAGAGTTCTGTGCCACCAACACATCATTCTTATCTTCTATTTGATTCACAGAATTCTAGATAACAACCTTGTCAGCTCAGATCTGGAAAATCTTTGACTCTCAAAATAATGTAGCACCTCAAAACTATTGGTTTACTAATGCTCGATACCCTTTGTATTACTCGGCTCCTATTTTCTACTGGGCATTTGATCTTCGCTCGGCACCTAATCTTCACTCAACACTTGATATTTACTTGGAACTTGAAGATCACTTGGCACTTGATATTTACTAGGCACTTGAAGATCACTCGGCACACTCTAAAGGTGAACCTGCTCGTCTTCAACTAAGAATCTGTTTGGCACTAACTAGCTTGCTCAACACTCTCTTATGAGCTTAGTTAGGCTTTACAAATGATTTTGTTAAACCTTACATCTTTGATGTGTTTAAGCATTTCCATTCTCTATGTCTTAGAATATGTCATCAATACACTATTTCATCAATGGCTTGGCAGATCCTTGTACTTCATTACAACATCATAACTTCAACCCTTCTCTAGGTGTTCTAGTTACATCTTATTTATTGCCACCTTCTTGTCAATCAACTAATTGATAGTATTTGGATCACTAAAGCAATTGTCATTCCTACAAGTAGCAAGTTTGACATCAATGAAAAAACAATGATTGAAAACATTCTTTACCAGTTCCATCATTCTTCATTCATGATCTCTTCAATCATTTCCAACAATCTCCCTCTTTGGCATTGATGGCAAACCAAACAGATCAATGGATCAACTTAGTTACCACCAAAATTACATACATTTTCTGCTACTTTCTGCTTCTCCCTCTTTACTACTGCATCCTTACTACTAATCTCATATATCTCTCTCTTTCATATATATCTCCCTCTTTCTTTGTATTGATCAATTTTTTGCATATATCTCCCTCTTTGACATAAATGCCAAAGATGTAATATCTTTAACATGCAAAATATAAGCTTTGCATCTAATGTTTTCTCCTTCTATCACCATGCTTATGATTGATTTGGAGTTCCTGCTCCTACTGTCATCCTCTACATCATTCTTCTGATATTTCATTAATTTGTTCCTGTGGATGCAAGGCAGCTTCTTTGTTGCTTTAAACTACTTGAGTTAGGGGCATTACCCCCAACTTGCCTCTTAGATATTCATAAGCATCCTTGAGCAATGGTTTGGTGAAGATATCTACAGTTTGTTCATTTGTGTGAATGTACTCCATCTTCACTTTTCTTTCTTCTACCAATTCTCTAACATAGTGATATTTGATTGCAATATGCTTGGTTTTTGCATGCACTACTAGATTCTTGGATATGTTTATAGCACTTGTATTATCACAATACAATATCACAGGTTTGATTACCTCTTCTTTCATTACTTTCAATAAATGTGTGAGCCACATAATATTTGTGTAATTGACTGCTGCTGCCACATATTTTGATTTTGCAGTGGACTGAGATGTGCATGTTTGCTTCTTGCTAGTCCAAGTAACTAGTCTTTTACCTAAAAATAATGCTCCTCCACTTGTTCTTTTTCTATCATCAATGTTGCCTCCCCAATCTGCATCTGTGTATTCATTAAGCTCAAACTTTTCATTCTTTTTATAATATAGGCCAAAATCATCAGTTCCTTTGAGATACCTCATTATTTTTTTTACTGCTATGAGATGATTCTCTTTAGGATTAGTAGAGAATCTAGCCACTATTCCAACTACTAATGCTATGTCTGGTCTGCTATGTACAACATGTTGTAGTTTTCCAATCATGGATCTATACATTTTTTGATTAACTTCAGCTAATACATCATTTTTGGATAGCTTATGTCCTATTGTCATTGGTGAGCTGATTGGTTTGGAGTCTTCCAATCCAAACATTTTAAATATCTCTTTTATGTACTTTGATTGTGTCATAATTATACCATGTTTTAGTTGATGTACTTGCAAACCAATAAAAAATTTGATCTCTCCAAACATTGACATCTCAAATTCATGTTTCATTTTGTCAGCAAAAATTTTGCAAAGCACTTCCTTTCCTCCAAACACTATGTCATCCACAAATATTTTAGATACAATAATATCCTTACCTTCTTCTAATTTGATGTACATGTTGTTGTTATCATCAGTTCTTTCAAATCCTATTTGCACTAGATACTTGTGAAGTCTCTCATAACATGCTCTAGGTGCTTGTTTCAGACCATAGAGTGCCTTATGTAGTTTACAAACCATATCCTTATTGTTTTCATCAACAAATCCCTCTGGTTGTTCAATATAGACTTCCTCTTCCAATATACCATTCAGAAAAGCTGACTTTACATCCATCTGATAGACTTTAAAACCTTTATATGCAGCGTATGCAAGTAAAGTTCTTACTCCTTCCATTCTCGCAACAAGGGCAAATGTTTTCCCATAGTCTAATCCTTCTTCTTGAGCATAACCCTTACATACTAGTCTAGCTTTGTTTCTAGTAATCTCACCATTCTCATCTAGCTTCTTTCTGAATACCCACTTGGTGCCAATCACATTCTTGTCAACTGGTCTATGAACCAAACTCCAGGTTTTGTTCTTCTTTATTTGATCAATCTCTTCATCCATAGCTTTATACCAGTCACCATCTTGCAATGCATCAAACACTATCTTAGGTTCAATTTTTCTTAACAGACATGATCCATTTCTTAGTCTATTCCTTGTCATTGGTCTTTCATCTTTGTCACCAATTATCTGTTTAGCTGGGTGATGTCTATTTACATATTTGGATAATCTTGGTTCTGTCTTTGTTTCCATGTTTGATCTTTCAGATTCAAGGTCACTATGTACTTCATTATTAGGTAGTTCTACATCTATTTCATGTGTATTGGCTTCAGAGCTAGAATGTGCATTTTCTTCATTTTGCAACTTGGCTTCTGAATGCAGCTTGACATTCATTGGTTGTCATTCGGCTGAAACTGAAACTTGCTATTGAATCCCAATTTGATTGACAACAATCTCTTCAATAGGCATTCCTTCATAATAATATACAAAGGTTCTATATTCATCCATTCTCTTTGGTTCTTCAACTTAGGCTTTTGTATGCTCATCAAAGTTTACATTTGCACTTTCCACAATTTTGTTAGTGTTAGTATTTAAACACTTATAAGCTTTACTTCTAGTGGAGTATCCAAGGAATATACCTTCATCACTTTTTGAATCAAATTTTCCATTTCTAACATCTTTAAGGATAAAACATTTATAGCCAAATACTTCAAAATGCTTTACATTGGGTGAGTGACCATACCATAATTCAAAAGGTATTGGACTTGTACCTTTCTTGACTTGTACTTGGTTCAGTGTATGAACAACCACACTTATAGCTTCTCTCCAATATTTTAGAGCAATTGTCTTTTCCATCATTAGTGTTCTGACATAGTCAATCATAGATCTATTTCTTCTCTCAGCAATTCTATTTTGTGGGGGAGTTCTAGGGGCTGATGTTTGTCTCTTAATTCCTTTGTCTTTGTAAAATATCTCAAATTCATTTGATGTGAATTCACCACCTCTATCTGAGCTTGGGCATTTCAAACTCTTTTCTGTTTCCTTTTCAACTCTAGCCACATACCACTTAAACATTTGAAAAGCATAAATTTTTTACTTTAAGAACATAATAGTCATCAACAAATAACATTATATATTTATCTCCTTTGTAGCTTTGTACTTCTATTGGTCCACATAAGTTAGTATGGACTAACTCGAGTACTTCTTTAGATGTATAACTTTTACTCTTGAAACTTGACTTGGTCATCTTTCCTAGCTGACATTGTTTGCACATGATATTGTTAGGTTTCTTTAGTTTAGGTAAACCTCTTTCTTCATTTTACTGATATTGACCAGATTATCAAAATTGACATGACATATCCTTCTATGCCATAACCATTCATCATCAAATTTTGCAACAAAATAGGAAGTATTTTCCATATCAAGGTAGAATAGATTACTTCTTGTTTGATCTCCTTTTCCTATCAATTTACCATCAGTATCATAGATATTTGCAGTTTTGTTTCCAAATTCTACTTTGCATCCTACATTGCCTAACTGTGAGACACTCAAAAAATTATAGTTTAGGCCTTCAACATAGTATGCATTGTCATATGAAATTTTCTCTGTAAGTTTAATGGAACCTTTTCCTTTGATTTGACATGGAGCATCATTACCAAATCTAACACTATTTCCATCATACTAAGTAAAGTTAACAAACTTACTTTTGTCTCATGTCATGTGATGTGAGCATTCACTATCTATGACCCATCTGTCATTCTTCTTCATACATGTTATCAGTGTTGTAGGCTCTTCTTCATCAGATTGGTCCTTCATGGCCACATAAACAACTTCATCATCATTGTCATCAGAGTCCTCTTCAGCAATATAGCACTTCTTGCCTTTGTCTTTGTACTATTTCTTATCATATTCTCTTCTATATTTGTACTTGTTACCTTCCTTGTATTCCTTTTTTTGTGTACACCTTGCAGCAATATGTCCTACTTCATTGCAATTGAAACAAATGATAGGCAGCTTACCTTTTGAATTTTCCTTTACCTCTATGAAATCTTCTTGCTAGTAAAGCTTCTAATTGATCCACATTTTTCTCATTAGTGCTTCTATCACTGGATACATATTTCATCTTTCTTCCCTTCTTTGATTTCACCTATTCAACATCTTTCAGTTATACCTTGGCCTTGAAAGTAGATTCAACATTCTCAAGTCTGTAATTGTCAAAGTTAGATAACTCAAATGCAGTGAGTCTACCTACTATTCCTTCAAAACTTAGATTGTTTCCTGGTATACATCTTAGCTCTTGTATAGAAGATACTCTAATAGCATAGATAGGGAGCAAGGTTCTTAAGAACTTACTATTGATAGTATCTTCATCCAATTGACCACTCAAACATCTTATTGCATTTACCACTTCCTTTATTCTAGAGGCATACTGGGTAGCATTCTCACTTTCTTCCATTTTTATATCATTGAACTTTCCTCTAAGGCTTTCTCCTTTTTCTCTTTGGACATTTTGATCTCCTCCATAAATGTCTGATAGGGCTTTCCACATCTTGAATGTAGTGTCACATCCTTTGATATCATCAAATTCAGCATAGTTGAGTGTAGAAGTGATTCCCAACATTGTCTGATTGTGTTCCTATTTGTTTTTCAAATCTTCTACAGTAAGAGTACCATTTGGATCAACATGTTTAGTAACAATTGAATTTTGAGCATAATCTCCTATGGATCCAAGATGTAGCTTCATCAAAATTTTCCATGCAACAAAGTTGTCTTTGTTGATCTTGGGAACTTCTCTCTTAGGCATTGTGATCTTTTCTGCTTCTAGTCCCTTGAAACTAAATCAGTAGCAAGGCTCTGATACCAATTGTTAGAATTCTTTAGAATAACATAGAGGGTGGGGGGGAGGGGTGAATTAGTTATCCAAGGTCTAAATTCTCGAATAGTAATTTTTAAGAAATTATAGTGAGCCCATTGAACTATTCATTCATTCAAGCTTAAAACATCCATCTTAGCAAGTAACAGCAAATCACAGAAATAAAACATGCAAGATTAACACATGACACAATGATTTACGTGGAAACCCAATTTTGAAAAAACCACTAGTAACATGCTACTCAATTCTCACTTTTCTAAAGTGATGCCCTATTAAAGGCTTGCCTTGTTAAAGGTTTACAACACACTATTAAATGTGACCTTGTTAGAGGATTTTACCATACTGTTAGGAATGGGCTTGGTCAAAGGATTTTGGAACATTCACTTGGAATGTCACCCTGTTAAAGGATTTATAACATGGCTATTAAACCAACCTAAGTCCATAGGATTTAGACTAACTGTTACAATTGCTAGAGAGTAACAATAATGACTTTTGATCTGATACAACTTACAACATATCTTGTAGATTATAGATCACACTTTAGTTCAATCCTTTGCTTGGCTTTAATCACTATGGCTCTTGACAACTTGTCTTCCTCTCAAGCTTTTTCTCCTTGAGTCTTCTTTCTCATTATACCAATGCAATCATCCTTGTGGTCATCTATCAAAATAGAGTTTTTGTGCTTTCTTTCTCCTTAGCACCTTCTTCAACACTTCATGCTTTCATGCTTGACCAACTATTTTTTTCATGACCTTATGACTCCTTAAATAGAAATCTAGAATACCTTTCCCACTCAATTCTGCCTCTCCAACTTTAGGGTTTCAATAGATTAGGTAGGATACAATGTATCTGTCCCATATCTTATCTTCATCTAGAAAACATTTTACATAGAGTTATGTGCCACCACCTCATCATTCTTATCTTCTATTTGATTCACAAAATTCTAGATAACAACCTTGTTAGCTCAGATTTGGTGAATCTTCAACTCTCCAAATAATGTAGCACCTCAACACTGTTGGTTTACTAATGCTCGACACTCTCTATATTACTTGGCTCCTATTTTCTGCTCAGTATTTGATCTTCGCTCGACACTTGATATTTACTCAGCACTTGAAGATCACTCAACACACTCTAAAGGTGAACTTGCTTGGCACTTTGTTATGAGCTTAGTTAGGCTTTACAAATGACTTACTAAACCTTACATCTTTGATTTTTTTAAGTGTGTTCATTCTCTATGTCTTAGAATATGTCATCAATACACTATTTCATCAATGGCTTGGCAGATCCTTGTACTTCATTACAACATCATAACTTCAACCTTTCTCTAGGTGTTCTAGTTACATCTTATTGATTGCCACCTCCTTGTCAATCAACTAATTGATAGTATTTGGATCACTAAAGCGATTGTCATTCCTACAAGTAGCAAGTTTGACATCAATGACAAAACAATGATTGAAAACATTCTTTACTAGTTCCATCATTCTTCATTCATGATATGTTCAATCATTTCCAACAGTTTACATTACAATGTTCCTCCACTTGATAATTCATAAAAGAACAATCCCTTGGTTGCTACAAATGGGTGGCATTAATAGAATAGGGATCATTATATGGTTATCTATCATATGGATCTTGTCTAATCAATGCTAGGTATTCTTCTACCTCTTGGTACATGCAACAACTACATGAATATATATAGGGGGACACAAGTCCTAATCTTGAGTAAGATTATTTTGGGGAACCAATGTCCTCATTGGATGTAGGTTTACATTTTTTGTAGAGGCATGACTATTCTACCTTTGATCAAAAGAATTATTCCCATAATTATGATTTGGAGGCCTACCATTATTTGGAATTTGATATTGCAATTGAGGGACCTTATTACCTTGATCTTGCTATCTCTCCAAAGTCACCATCCTATTACCCAATATTTGGACCACTAAGAGATTGTCTTCCAACTTCCTTCCTTGTTTTATTACTCAACATGAGGAGTTGCATCATGTCCCTCAATTCTCCAAACTCATTTGAAGATATGGAGGCCAATAGGTTTATAGCAAGAGATTTTCTTGTGGAAGTAGTAGGGATAGGGGCTACTAGAGGTTTATGATTAGGGATTTCTAGAAAGAAGGGCATAGGAGGCCTCAAAGAAAATTTTCCTCCTTGTATCAATATATTCTCTATCTTGATGGAAATTTCATAGGCATCAGGTAAGGTGTCTCCTCTCATAGATTGTAGAGTGGTAGCAATATCACTATTAAAGGCTTTGAGGTAATACAAAAAAGCATTACTAGGAGAAGGCTTAACTACAGTGGGTATTATATCCCATGTCTTCTAGAATCTATAATTGAAATTAGTCATATATTCATGGGGGCTCTCTTAATAGTTGTTAACTATTCCAAGAGTGATAGATGATCACTCTTATCTTCAAAGTTCTTACACAATCAAGCTCCCAACCCATCCCAATCAGTAATAGAGTTATGAGCCAAACCTCTATACCATTGCAAGGCCTTCCCTTTTAAGGGTGAAGCTAGAAGCCTAAAAGCAACATCATCTTCTGTAATGCCATGTATATTATAGACATTTGAAATTTCTTGGATATGTTCTCAGGGAGAAATGGAAGTTTCACTAATAAATTTAGGTATACTTTTGAGAGTTGATACTGGTATATCATGTCTTTGAGCCAATAGGAGAGGAATTCCACCATTAAAAGTGGCAAAAGCATGGGCTGTAAGTTGTGCCACATGGAATAATGGTCTACCTATATGAGTAGCCAACATCTTAGGCTGAGATCTAACAATAGGAGGAATAGAGATGGATC
The DNA here is from genome assembly GCA_028749045.1 of Cupressus sempervirens. NCBI lineage: Eukaryota > Viridiplantae > Streptophyta > Pinopsida > Cupressales > Cupressaceae > Cupressus > Cupressus sempervirens. The sequence goes on along the minus strand of CM053786.1, from coordinate 239,122,145 downwards.
TTGCAGGTGTATTTGTTACTATTGTACTCCTAGCTAGTGATAAAGATACTCTAGTCTTTCTTCTTCTAGGATTTAAAAATGAAAGCTCTTGGCACTAAAATTTACCACTAGAAGATGCCCTTGTTTCAGCTTTGGGCATGAATCATGGCAACTTGGCCTGAACCAAATGTGAAGTTTGTAGAGTTGCCAAGTGCTTTGTGGGATGAGCCTCTTGAGGGCTTGTAACACTAAGAGAAACACTATCTTCTTAGCATTAATCTTGAAATCTTCCTTTTGACACCAGTCTACTTAAAATTTTCTAAATATTGTCCCATTGGGTGTGCCAAAAGTTGTTTTCATAAAATTTTGCACCCTTGTCCAAACTTTTTACCTAAGGACAACCTTGTGAAACATGGAAACAACCTCCAAGATGTGGGACTTTAACTATGAGGTTGAGTCTCTAGAGAAGGCCATCTTCCTTTGCTATCAAGATGCACCTAACTACTCTTGAGAGGAAAAGGGAGAAAGAGATGCAAGAAACAAAATATACCTAATCTATTCTAATGAGGTGATGCACTAAAGTAGAGTGTTCAAACTAATCTCTGCCCATATATGCACTATTGAACCATCATGACACCAAAAGATATGCACATCCAGACTTGTTTTAATCTAACAATCACATGTAGATCAGAAAACCAAAATAAACGATGCAAGGAAGAAGAGAATTCACTTATATATCATTCATAAGAAAAAAGAGATATAGTCATGAAGATATCCACAATACACCAATGAGAGGTGTTAGAGTTCTTTCTTGTAATGAACATATCAGGTGAATTTAAACTTGATACTAGGTAACAAAGATAGGGACAAGCCTAAGGATGAGCTAAATCCTATATTCAGTAAGGCCAAATCTTAGTTTTGGGCCAACATTAACAGAGTCATCATGACTCACTTCACTTTAGGCTCTATTAAGCCAAGGTAGGAAAACTTAAGTGATTTATCTTATTAACTTGATATTCTTCTATGCAAGACTATCCCCTATAGTAGAAATGGTCAATATTTTTCTATAATTTGTTGATAAACTTCCAAATTAAAGTAGCTAATTACAACCAAAAAGTAATAGCAAGTAATCCATGACCGACATTTCTAGTTCTTCAAAACATAAAAAGGGAAATTAATATTCAATTAAAGATCCTAATCTCCACATAACCTGAGTATGCAACAATAAAGAATATGTAACCTCCAAGCTGACTAGTCCCTTATCCATTGGGCATCAACTAAACTTTAACACATAGATGGATACTTGAAGTATACTCATATATTCAGATATCTAATCTATCTATTTGACTTGCAAACAAACATCAATCTTCATAAAAACTCTCATACTTATTGTAATATCCCCCTGGTATAACCTACAACCTTGTCAATGTAAATAAGCATTTACATGTATCATTGATCCAATAGTAAGTTTATTCTGACATACAACCTTAAGGGATTGCAACTAAGTTCAAGCTCTTAGTTCTTAAACACAAAAAAATGTAGATAATAGAAGCAAGAGATGAGAATTAGAATGAAACTAAAGAAAATGAAGCTCTTGTATTAATTTCATTGAAAATAATACATCATGTATATGCCAAAATTCAAAAAGAACACCAAAAAATGACTATATATCTAAAATGCCTCAAAATAATTACAATACTATTGCTCATAACAAAGGAATACTAAGGAAAGTGGTATCACAACTCTAAAACTAGAGCCAACCTTCTGGTCTCACTAGTCATAAAAATTGGAACCCTTATAAAGGGAAAAAAAGGAAGATATATAAAAAAGAAGATATTTCAGGCTTTGTAATCTAAAATTGACATTTGTCCCCCTAAAAATGTCTTCTATTTTATTGTTTTTGAAACTAAACTTCGTCATCTGCCTGTACCCAAAAACCATAAATGATGCAAAAAAAATCTAATATATCACCTTAAAATAATTAACAAAATATCCAATGAAGGAAATATCAGAAATACATCATAAGTTGTGTTGAAGCTTGAAATTTGATTTAGCTAGTCACATCTACTTTTTCTATGAAAAAATTTGATTGCTTCCAACTACATTTAAAACCATCAAATCTCCCTCATAATTGATGATGAAATCAAGTATGATGAAATTTTGGCTATATCTAATATTAATTTCATCTGAAGATATAATTTTGCACTTTTCACTGAGAAGCCCCCAAAATTAAAAATCCTCTTGTAGCCACTTCCAGTGACCTGCACAAAATCTGACTGCAAAAATGGATAGTTCATTCTTTGCCAATTCTGTCAGTATGCTACATTGCATATTTTGCACAAAAATTGTGCCCCTAAGACCAATTTGAAATTTTGGCTCCTAGACCATGAATAGCATTAAAAATTAAAAATTTAAATGATTTATATAGTTGAACTATACAAAATATTTAAATAGTTGAAAACTAATGAACTTTGAAAATCTGCATTTGAAACAATCTAAATTCTAATTTTTTACTCATTCTCCACTTTCCAATCAATTAATGCCACATGGTGGAATCTAATTCATCAAAATTATAGGTGGGACCCACATGCATTATGCATTTGAAATATTTTTTAATTTTTCCCTTTTTTGATCACACAATTAGCATCATCAATATACATTTAAAATATTAAACCTTTAAACTTCCCTGACCATAAGACAAGAAACAAATTTCATAATATCTCATGGCTAAAACTCTTGTTTTATGACCCTATGGCATGGGCCCCATCGCATCATCTCCCAAACTAAAAATTTTCTTTACAATCTTACAAAATTTCATAAGATCATGGAAACTCAAATTTTGCTTCATGACCTTATGAAATTTTGTAAGGTCATAACCTCCTTCATATCATCCGATGATCTAACCTCCTTTGTATCATCTGATGATCTCATAATGACCAAAGTACTCAGTGAGTCAAATATTTTTTAATTTTCCCTTCTCTGATCACACAATTAGCATATTAATATACATTTAGTACATTAAACCTTTAAACTTCCCTAACCACATGACAAGAAACAATTTTTGTAATATCTCATGGCTAAAACTCTTATTTTACGACCCTACGGCATGGGCCCCATTGTATCATCTCCCACACCAAAAATCATCTTTACAATCTTATGAAATTTTGTAAGATCGTGGAACATCAAATTTTGCTTCATGACCTTACAAAATTTCATAAGGTCATAACCTACTTTGTATCATCTAGTGATCTCATAATGACCAAAGTGCTCAGTGAGTCAAAATTTTTGTTGACTCCAACATGCCATGGCCAAGCGGGTCCCATCACGTGAATAGTAGCTTCAATAGCCCTATGTCCCTTAAGACACATACACTTCTACACCTTGGGTTATATAACAATCTTATATAACCATATCATAATCAATGTGGGATAAATATACCAAGCATTGCTTTCAAAAAACTAGTCGATCCACAAATGAAAAAGGCTCAACAATGGCCAAGATTGTCTCATTTTAATGGCAGAGGAGGGTCTATTAAATGACACTATACATAGCTTCCTCCATTGATGTGGATCTCCCTACCATTTCTCTATTTCCCTTTGCATGCAAAAGTGACCACCTTTTCTCTTATTGTGGATCTTCTCTGTTGCATGGAGCATTTCATTCCTTATCATGTTGGATGTTCATTTTCTTGTTGCAGTTTTGTTCTAAAAAGACTCGGGGTTGTAGACACCCCTACCTCTTTCCTCCTCACTTAGCAATAAAACTCTCCTCTCCATTCATGCAAAATTCCCTTGTTTTCTATGGGCTTCTTACCTAGACATGGATGTGCCAATTCTGGCTTCACCAGTGTGGAGCTCCCTATAGAGGTAGATGCCCCCTATTATTGTTGTAATTTGCCCCATTTTTACTAGCATCTAGCCAAGCTCAAACTATCATGAGTGTGGGCTTTTACTTATGAGTAGTGGAAACTTCATTTCCATCTCTCCCTATTACAGCTTCCACCTATGTAGATGTTTCCCTTACTTGGCATGGAAAGTTCCTTCATGCTGCAACCACTTCAAAATGTGGGTAGTTGCTTCCTTCTCTTGGCTTGTGGGTGTTCATTCTTATGGCATGGACACCTACCACAATGTCATCTCCAGCTTGAGAATTATATACAAAAACATGGTTATTCTAGGCATTTGCACCTACCATGGTCCAAATAATTTATAAATATATGGAAACCCATTTGGAATACAATGATTTGTTAAAGAATTTCTTGCTATAGCTTGTTCTTTGTAGATTTCCTTGCACTCTTCTTTGCCCATACAGCTTCATCCTAGCTATTTTGTTCTTTATTTATAGAGCTCATTCTTGCAGACACATAATGCTTGATTCTTTGAATTCTTCACTAACCAAACCACTACTATGCATCACTCTAAATCCTCATATAATCAAGAGCGCCCCCCCCCCCCCCCCCCCAAAAAAAAAAAAAGAAAGAATATGGATGGGGTAATCTAACAAGCATCCAACTCATGACAAGGAAAGGGTAGAGAAAAATCGTTAAGAAGAAAGATTTTAAAATAGATTTCAATTTTCAAATCAAGACATTAAAATTCCCAACAACCAAATCATCACCTTATATGGGCTCTCAAAAAACCATATCATCTTAACAATCTAGTGTGATCAATCAGGCCCCAAAGTGGGTTCGGCTAAAAAATAATTCACACTAAAACAATTGACCTCCCAAATTGATTCATTAAACACCTGATACTGATTAAATTCAAAATCAAGCATTGAATCACCATTTAAAACTTGTTTACCCCATTATCTGCAAACTATGATTTTTTGCTAACAGGGCCTGTCGGTTGGCTTTAAAATTGACATAAACACCTACCCAAGCTTTGAAACTTGGGATATCTCATCTCTTTGACACATTCAACAAGCCTGCCAAATCTTGTTGTATGAAAACATTAGGGTCAAAAGATATCGACCTCCAAAGTTGCCTACTTCAAATTATCTTGCAAATCAAACATGTTAGAAACAATAAAATGGGTTCAATTTTAGCTTTTAAAATTGGGCTAATGATCACTTGAAGGAACAAAGATTAGGGAAATAGTTAATTGCCATGAGGAGAAATTAATTCTATGATTTGGGCTCATGATGAATAACGAGGCAAGTTTTCCAAGCATGTGAAGTTTGCTACCTAGATTTGTAGGACAGTGAACATTAGCAGAAGTGTTTTTTGCAAATGGAATGACCCTGGGAAAATGTGTAAACGGATTCATCAAAGTTTACAGACTAGAAAAATTGAAGTATTTTCAGAGTAGAATGGAGAGGTACAATCCACTTGGTCTAGGAAATAATAGATTCATAGTTATAACATCCCGAACAGGGCTACAGATTAATCTACATTTCTAATTACCATTGAAACTCTATAAATTACATTTGGAATCTCATTTGAAAACTAATCAAACAAATTTTTCACAACCTCAAATTAGGAATGTAGCAAGTCTTTGACCCCTAGAATATGATGCAAAAGGAAATTTCTTATTTGGATCAACTGGTCAAAAGTTATGATAGGTCAAATAGGGATACCTAGAATTATGCACAATTTGTAAATTTACAATAGAGACAACTAACCAACTTTGAGACATTTAAAACCTAGTCAAGATATGTTAAAATGACTTGAAACTTGGAACATTGGTTCTTTGATATGCATACTAAACATCGGCAAAGTGGAAATTCATGAATCTAAATAGGGTAAAATATATTCAAAGGCAAATTGGGCCCTTTGTCATTGTTAGACACAGGCAAAAAATGCAGAACTGAAGACTACTCAAAATGGGACTTCATAGAATGGTTTGGAATGTCAATTTATCATTAAAAAACACATGCATATGCCAAATGAAGAGTGTTAAACAACTAAAATACCACCTAGATCTTGAAATGGCAGTCGGTTACATATGCATCAAAAGCCTTCATAGGGGTTCATAATGACTCAAAATTTGGAATGGATGCTCAAAATGGGAATGCAATTTTGAGCACTAACAAGATGTAAATAGTTCTTGCACAATACATCAATGGCTGAAGGACATAAGGAAGAATTTCATATAGTTTAGAGGCAAAGGGGATTTATAGTAGCAAGCCAGAGTAATGCTAGAGAAATAGAAAGGGTCCAACCTTTAAAAAGTTTCCAAAATTTGCCTTTATAGCTCAAGCATAACTAATATGATTTTTTCCCTAAACCAAACTCAACCATCACACCTAGCAATTCCTACAAATCCAAAAGAAAATTTGATCATGGAACAACTCCAAATGCAATAATAACAAGAAGAAACAAAAAAATCAATGTACCAAGTCGTAAGAGATCAAATCCAAAATATTTGATCATTAAATGTAATAAAGAGGCATGGAGATGCATTAACACCATGGAACAAGCCCCAAAATGCTGGTTTTCCTTGAAGAAATGATCCTTACAACTTGCCATGGCCATAATAAATAAATCCACACCACTGTCAAAGAAAATGTGGGATGGGATAACACACAAGTTAATGCACTGCAAAAATTATAGAATGGCCATGTGGAAAAGATCTAATCTACCCAAAAAAATGTGAACTATTGATGTAGATCTTTCATTCAAATATGGATGGTCAAGATGTTGCAAAAATCTCCTCAAAAAGTGAATAAAACCCAACCATAGATGCATATTTTCCTTTATAGTACAGATGGCTGGGATGCACACAAAATACCTACAAGATGCTTCACAATCTAACAACCATCGTATCTTCACAAGAGACACAAGAAATGATGAAAAAATACAACTAGCATCAGATCAAAAGAAACCTAGAACAATAAGGATCCACCATGTGGCATTAAATTGTTAGTTGGCATGTTTCTCAAATGCATGGTTAAAGAGACACACAAAATGTTAATCAGACATGAAAATGCATGTTAACCCACAACTCGACACATGAAGAAAAAATGAGCCAACTAGGCAAGTGCTCACTATGTCGCACAAAATAACTACCTTGCAACTTTGAATAGTGACATAGCAACAACCATAGATGATCCTTAACCTGATGGTGAGTAAATGCACTAAAGGAACTAGCCCACCACTTGACATTCATTTGTCAACACATTCTCTAATATGTGGTTGAAGAGGCAGCATATAATTTTGCAATTTTGTGAAAGCAAGAAAAGTAACTCCATGAAATAGAAGAATTGGTTAACATGCAATGTTAATCTTGGCAAAAAATGCATGTTAACATACAACTTGGCACATGAAGGAAAAATGGGCCAACTTGTTCAATGAAGGAACTGAATTATCTCGGCACATGAAGGACCCAAGTTAACATGAGATGTTAACCTAACCAAAAAGAATGTTAACCCATATCAAAGAATTTAACCTATTGAGGATTTCTTCAATTGTTCATCAGTGATGGGATGAATAGGGGCAAAAATGGCCAACAAAACCCACAATAGGTCAAGTATTGGACTTATTGAAGAAGATGAATCCACCAACCTTCAATTCACACAAACCTAATGTTGGCAAAAAGGCCTTAGGAAATAAAAATCACTTCAATAGATAGCCAAGAATGAATAATTACCCCTATACCACCTAGTGGAAGGATGGTAAACCAATCCCAAATCAGAACCAAAATCTAAAGGATAAAGGTACCCCAGGTCCTCTACAAAGAAACTATGTTAATATGAATGATGATGTACCATGGTGCATCATATGTCAATCACCTCATTCTTTAGATTATTATGTGGTTGCTCAATCATTTGCTTCAGATCAGAATGCACAAATGAGGAAGAAGAAGAAAAAAGTGATGACAATGTAAGTTGTAATATGGTAAGCATGTTTGCATTGTATAGACTATGATTTGGAAGAACCCAAAAATGATATTGCAAATTAGAGAATTTCCTACCAATTACACCATCAACAAGTGTTCTCTGATGATGAGGGTTATGATGAAGATAAGGTATGTGTTGGTGTAAATACATATTTACTATTTATACTTTACTTAAGTTTACTTAGGTTAATGCATTATTTTATTATTTCTTAGGTGAGACACTTAGGATTTTTCATAATTTTATTAGTTTTCATGTTGACAACATAGAAGTAAACAACTGTAATTTAGCACATGGTATCTACAACATTGCAGTTTGCATAATTAACTAAGTTGCCATGTAGACAACACAGTTATTCACACTCCTAATTTAGCACATGATTGGGGTTAAGTTTGAACACCTCTCTAATTAAGGCAGGTGAGACCCTAAAGACGTTATCCTCTTCATGGTTTTTTACAATTCTAGTGATTGGGTCATATTTCTTGGCCATATGAGTTAATAGATCACTAGCAAAAAATACCCGAGGAATGACCAATTTCCCAATGTTAAACTCCCACACATTTCTCAGTGGAGTATCCAAGTTACGTTCTACAAATTATTTGACATTAGAAAACATTATTTGAAAGTAGAAAACCTACTTTAATGTTTTGAAAACCTTTCCATGTGTCAAGTAGGCACTTCCCTGTTTTACTTAAAAATTGTGTGCTTTTATAATGTGGTGAAGTGTTGATCGTTGATCTTACAAAGATCGACGATAATGGAAAATTGCAATACTTTGTAAATAAAACCTTTTAAAAAGCAGCCCCACTAGCACACTCATCTCAAGCCTGGCAAGTATATGTCATACATCACCAATCATACTTCTACACCCTAGCCTTACTTAGACAATCTTTCTAGAACAGGTCCCAACTTGACATATGGCACACTGGCACTTCCCTACTTTGCTTAAAGTTCTAATAGGTTCAACTTGCATTGATGTGCCATCCATTAATCTATCCAAGATCAAGAGTGTAATAAATTTATACCTTTTAACATTAAGTCAGCTCCACCAGCCAATAAATGCATTACATTTGTGCCAACATGTTTGACAGCTACCAATAGTACAAATTATGTAATATCTTTTAAAGATTTTGCCCATGACATCATCACATGCTAGATGTTAATGAGGTGCTTGCCCACTTTAGTTTAAAACCTTTCACTTTCAAATTGTAAGCATGTTCTACCCACTGATCTTATCAAGATCAATGATGATAAGATGCATTCTTTGAACTATGTGTAACATCCTTTATGGTGTAATCATAGATAGGTGTCACAAAGGCACTTCCCCACTTTTCTTAAAATCCTTACATCTCTATAAAGCAATAATATGCCTGCCATTAATCTTTCAAAGATCAATGACTCTACTAATATGATGGCAAAAATAACTCTATCGCATGGATCAACTAATGATATCACATGAAAATGGAACATGCACTGACAATTCTGAAAAGCTCTGACAAGTTCTGACAAACTTTGGTCTATGCAATGTAGTCACAATCCACATCACCAAATGGATAGGTGTCACAAAGGTGCTTCCCCTCCTTTCTTAAAGTTCTAATAGGTTTACCTTGTGGGGATGTGTCTATCATTGATCTTAGAAAGATCAATGGTTGATCAAAGCAAAGCACCATGGTCAAGATGTTACACAAATGGCATAAGAAAAAGTAATCGCATGTAGGGAAGGCTTAAAAAAAGGTTTAAATCTAGGGCACACAAACATGGGTCTATGAATGTCTTAGGAAATTTTATCTAGGGTTTTAATAATTAATATAATTTTTTAAACCACAACCCTAGGTTTTTTCACTATAAGGAACAATTTATCACAAAGGGTGAAAAACCAAGCCAATAGTGTTGATGGTACAACCTTTGTTTGCACTTGAGATATTGTTGCACAAGGTGCACTTGTTGATGGTCCAATTACTGTGACACCTTGTGATAAACCTACATCAACAACTAATGGTTTTTCCATTCATACCTCATTCTAGCCACTTACTCACATCTCCATAGAAATTCCCATTGCTTCTCTTTATTCCTCTCTTGTCACACTAGATTCTTTCAAAATTGTATCATTATTCTTCTCTACTTTCTTGATTTTATTGTTGTGAAGTTCATTGTAAACTTCATTAACTTTCTCCTCTTACATGCCCCATCTATGACATTCCTTGTCTCTTTTAGACACCAAGATTATATTTGCACAACCTTCTATAAGTTCCTCACTCATTTCATATTCCATAGGATCAATAAATTTGACTCTAGGTTCAACTCCTTCCATGCACATTACATCAGTCTCTACCATAAAATAGATGTCATTCTTGTATCTCTCAACCAAATATGGTGGTAATATAAATCTATGTTTCATTTTAGATTAAAAATGTTTTATCATCCTAGTAATATTGTCTATTGTTCTCTCCTTTGGTTTCTTCCTATAATAATGAGTTACCATGCTCATAGTGCACTTATCACTATCACATTCATGATTAGGCATGCTAAGAAACCTTTGAATCACTTAGAAGAATAGATGTGTTAAGAGTGATTCAAATCTAAACACTAAATTATTTATTTTCTTTAGTTTTTCTATATTATCCAATAACTATTGCCTCACAATTTCACACATATTTACTTTTTTCCTCTTCATAGTCATCAAGTAAGTTGCATGGATGAATCTACCAGGCACTAAATTCAATTTAGAACTATAATTCATCTTGTAGAAAATGGTTTTTTTGATAAGCCTTACTTTTGTTTTAGTTATCAGGTCTAATCTCATGTTTCTTCTGTCATATTTTTTCTTAAGGTTAGTTTCCACTATTTTGTTGGCTTACAACCTTCATTACTCAAACAAATAAGCTTGTGGATCAACTCGTTATCAATCACAACTAGAATATCACCTACCCAAACCATGTCCTCATGAATTGTGCTCAAAATTAATCTTCCCCACTCATGGTTATCAAATTCTATGCAAAACATATTATTGACTATGTTTAAATCATTTAAATACTCAAACTCTTGTTTCAAAGATAGGTCATTGTTACAAAATAGGTCTTAGTCATTATGAGTGTCATTGTCACCAATGCTCTCAAACTTATAACTAATGTACCCTCTAATGTCTGTAATCTGTAATAGATTGCATGGAAATTATAAAAAGGATCCTAGAGGATCATCTTCCAAAGAGATATATTCACGCTTCTTAAATTTGTACCTAGGCCTCTCACTAACATCATACACTATAGGATTCATCTTTCAAATTAACACTCCAAATAATTATTGTGCACACAATAAATACCTTATTTTTGTAGAACTAGAGCTTTCTCTAATTTTCATTTGAAAAATATTTCAAATTTGATTTATAGTTCTTGCATGGTCAAATGGTACTCAATAAGTGGATTTCAGCCCTTAAATCACTTTTGATTCATCTATGCATTAATTATATAAGTACACAATCAATAAAAAGGTTTTTCTAGTTATTAGGAGACTTGATATCCTTTGCACACTTAGATACAAACTTGAATACATCTATGCACTTAACCAAAACTTATAAATATCATGTTCTACCTCATACCAACTATGCATATCTTAACTCACTCTCTATCATCTCTTTTGTCTTTTTGATGCTTGTTTCTTTTATAAAAGTGATTAATTCAAATTTGATGAATCAATCACAAAAAATAATTTCAATGTGCATTTAGGTGCTTTATTTTACTTCTCTTCCAACACTACATGTGAACTTGATGAATCTTTAGCTTTGACAAATATCTCTTTGAATTCTTTGACATGTTACTTTATACTATATTTATATTTGCCACTATTATTATCATTCTTTCTTGCATTCTTGTTCATATTCCTTATGAAATATGGATTCCTTTCATTGTTCCTCATATCCATTCTACAAAGTCTCTCTATGTCACCAAAATTGTTACACAACTAGGATACTGGTGTGTGCAATTGTTCCTAAATTTAGGTCTAGGTTGGTTAACAGGTGCTCTAATTTCTTGCAATATGTCCAAAGTTTTTGCATTTGTTACATATAATTTTGTTCGTTTTTCCATTATTTCCTTCTTCATATGTTCTTCCTACAATATTAGTACCTTTAAACATTCTACTATTGTTATTATTGTTATCAAATTTAGGTTTCTTACGATTAACTACTCTATGACCAAAACCATGACAATTATAATAATAAAAATCAATAACTAGTTTAAATGACTTACCTGTGTAATCCCTTTTAATATGACCAACTTCATTACATGCATATCATCTACCTTTGAATTCATATCTCACTTCTTTAGATGATTTAGCCTACTCTTGTTGCATAGGTTCATTAACTTGTTTATGTTGCTTAACTTGCTTAACATCCTTAGGTGCATTATCATATTGATTTGACTCAATCTTATCCAAATCTTCTTTATCTTGCATACCCTAATGAATCTTGGGATTAGGCTCCTTTCTATCTTCATATTTCTTAGATGACTTTTCTTCAATGAAATATACAAGACCATTCTTGTCATAAGAAGCTCTTTGAAAAGACACGTGTTCATCAATCTTCTCACTACTAGAATATAATTTCTCAAGTTGTTGCTTGGATTGGGTTAACTCTCTTTTCATGATAATATTGTACTTATGAGGTTATTCATTCAAAAAATTATTATATTCAAGCTCAAATGTAACTTTTGTAAGGTTAGATCTCAGATCTACATTCTCAAATTTCAAATATGACTCAATTTTCTTATCATCTTTCTCCAAGCTTTGTTTGAGATCATTTATCTTCAATTTATGCTTTAATAATCTCATTTTATTTCTTCAATAATGAAACTTCATCACTAACCTTGATTTGATCTTTAATCTCTTTCTTTCATTTAAGATAATCAATCTTATCTTTTAGTTTTCCAAATTAGTCCTTTGCATCTTCATATCTTTCTTTCAAAGCATCTCTTTCTTTAGTAAGAACATCAATATTCCCAAGATCTTCTTCTAGGTTCTTTTGTACCTGTTCCATATCCATAGGGATCTTACTCAAGATGTTAAGCATATTTAGAGTAACTATACTCTAATACCAATTTTTAAAAATAGAAAATACTGAGAGGGGGGTGAATCAATATTTTACAAACCTTAGTAAAAAATGAGACACTATTAACAATCTTATAACTTACATATGAAAGAGAACTAACTATGTTGAATAGTAAACATAGCCATGTAATAAGAGAACTCATGACACCATATTTTTTTAAATAGGGAAATCATGGCCAAGGAAAAACCCCCATGGGGATGGTACCCACTAAATGCTCCACTAATCAAATGTATCTTGTGAAAGATATTGACATAGTTAAGAGTCTATTACATCTATATAGTGTCTTAGTCCTTGTTAGAAACCTCAACCATGTTAGAAGATATTTTAATTCTATTAGGATTTGATATAGACAAATAAAAAATGTATGCAAGATGATCCTACTGCCCAAACATGCAATATGCAATATAGATCCTTCAATACAAAGAGATAGATACAAAAGACTCTCTACTATTGGAAATATAGGAGTACCTGAGCGAGGGGGGGCGAGGGGGGAGGTGGGTGGGGGTGGGTGAACTTATTTCTATTGTTATTCAGTAAATACAAAAAAATGTTATAACTCAATAAATGCAAATTGTGATTTACTTTTAGATTATCTTAAAATACTCACAGTAATTAATTTGCAAGCATAAGACAAATAACATGAACACATGAGATGCAAGGATTTAACAAGGAAACCCAATATGGGAAAAAGCACCAATGTAACTAGTTACTATTTTCACTCTTCTGAAGTGAGCCCTGTTAGGAGCCAACCCAATTAAAGGTTACAAAACACATTGTTAGGTGTCACCTTGTTAAAGGATTTAATCACCCTATAAGGAATGGCCTTGCAAGAGGTCTTAAAAATAATTCTACAAAACTATCACCTTGTTAGAGGATTTACAATTGGCTACTAAACCAACTGTGTTAAGAGATTTAGATCACTACTACAATGTTAGAGAGTAACAATTGTGATACAATTGAATTGCTGATTACAGATCTCAATTCTGCTTCATACTTGATCCTTCTTAATTGAATAACACTTTTCTACTTCACAAGGATACCTACTTATCCTTCCAGTCTGCTCTCTTTCTTTCTCAATTCAATCAACACACTTGCACACACTAAAAATCTCAACTTGACCTTTCATTTATACCATCTAGATTGTCAAGTCAGCTCAATTACAAATTACAATAACCAATAATCATCACCATAGTCAGCTAGAAACAATACTTAAAATAAATAAGCTTCTTATGCCAAAACGACAAAATCCTTCATTGGTCGACCCTGCATGGTAAGTATTGGTTCTAAGACAATTTATTGTGTTAACCAACAGAAGCTTGCTTAACACTGTGAACTTGTAAAAATCCTTTGGCAACTGAGTGAACTCAGTGAACATTGACTCTATCCAACTTTCCTTTGCTAATCATGAGAACTCAGTTAACACTGTTTCCTACCTAAATTCCTTTGATGCCTGAGTGAGTTTGATACACACTCTCTTCATAGAGTAATCTTTACGAATGCTCAGTAGACAAGGAAAACTATCTTTTTGACAAAGTGAGCCTTGTAAGCATCGACTAACAACTGATATGACATTTGTGTAACATCAAAGACAACACACAATTAGACAATTGTATTCAACAATTTCCCTCTTTCGAATTGATGGAAACACAACATGTCATACCACAATGAAATTTGTGGACAAGACTTTCTTTGATAGAAAGTTTCTTCCTCTTATATTTTTGCCAAAAGCTTCTTTTCTTTTTGTGCAGTAATCTCCATCTATGAAGGAATTACATATCTTCTATGATGGTATACTTCTCTCTCAAAAGATATAAACAAATTTCAAAAAAGATGTGACAATAACCTTCTCCATCCTCGACAACACATGTCAAAGACAACACATAAAAAATTAGTATCAATGTACCTTGAGTACTAATTCATATGCAATATTCTCTTTTACTATGCTACATCAATTGATTCCTATTGATGCATCACTACTACTTTATTTAGTGAGGTTCAAATAGGAAAATGACCCCTAACTTACCTCTTAAATATAAGAATGCATCCTTAGGTAATGGTTTGGTGGATATTTTTGCAATTTTTTCTTTTGTGTGAACATATTCCAATATGATTTCTTTATCTTGCACCAATTCTCAAATAAAATGATATTTTATAACAATGTGTTTAGTTTTGGAATGCATCACTAGGTTATTTGATATATTAATTGCGTTGGTTTTATCACAATACATGACAAGTGGTTTGTTGATCTCAACCTTCATGCCTTTCAAAAATTGTTCAAACCAAACAATATTAGAACAATTTACTACTACTACAACATATTTAGCTTCTATTGTAGATTGGGATGTGCAGCTTTGCTTATTGCTTGTCCAAGATACCAACCTTTTACTAAGAAAGAATGCTCCACCACTTATACTCTTTCTATCATCAAGATTTCCTACCCAATCAGCATCAGTGAATACCTTTAGTTCTAAATTTCCTCCAAGTTTGTACCATAAACCATAGTCTTTAGTACCTTTGAGATATCTCAAAATTCTCTTAATTACCATCATATGATTTTCTCTAGGTTTAGTTGAGAATCTTGCTACTATCCCAACTGTTAAAGCAATATCAAGCCTTTTATGGACTAAATGCTATAATTTTCCAATCATTGATCTATATAAAGTCTAATCTACCTCTTTTGAATCATCATCTTTGGTAAGCTTCAATCCAAAACACATGGGGGTTCCAACTAGTTTAGACTCTTCCATTCCAAATTTTTTGAGCATCTTTTTGATATACTTAGATTAAGTAATATAGATAGCATTCTTACTTTGTTTTATCTGTAGTCCAAAAAAGAATTTTACCTAACCAAACATAGAAATTTCAAACTCTTTGTTCATTTGTTCTAAAAATTCTTTGCATAGATCATCATTCCCTATAAATAGAGTGTCATCCACAAATATTTCTACCAATACAATCTTGTTATCTGGTCCTTCCTTGATAAACAAACTATTTTTATCATTAGTTCTCTAAAAACCTATATGTATAAGGTAGTTGTGCAACCTTCCATACCATGCTCTAGGGGCATGTTTCAGACCATACAGTGCCTTGTGTAATTTTTAAACCATGTCCATCTTGTCTGGATCAATAAAACCTTCTAGTTGTTCAATGTAGACTTCTTTATCCAGTATACCATTGAGAAAAGCAGATTTAACATCCATCTAATATACTTTAAATCCTCTATGAAAAACATACACAAGTAGAGTCCTAACACCTTCTAATCTTCCAATAGGAGCAAAAGTTTCACTATAATCAATTCGTTCTTCTCAAGAATATCCTTTACAGAATAGTCTTTCTTTGTTTCTTGATACTTGTCCATCTTCATTTAGCTTATTTATGAATACCCATTCTATTCCAATCACATTTTTATCTTTAGGCCTAGGAAAAAGAGTCCAAGTTTTTTTCTTCTCTATTTGTTCTATTTCTTCATTCATAGCCTCAATCCAACTTTCATTTTCAAATGCATCTTTAACACTTCTAGGTTCAAAATCAGCAAGTAAACATGTACCTTTTAGCTTACTTTTTGTCATAGTACCTTTTGATTTATCTCCAATAATTTGATCAGGTGCATGATGCCTTTTGACATAGTTGGCCAATATAGGTTCTTTGTCTTTTGAATGAATTGTGTTGTCTTCATTTTGAATTTCAACTCCTGGCTCTAGTTGCTCAAACTCACTAGGCATTGGCTCGATATCTTTAGAATGTGACTTGGGTCTTTGTGACTTGGTTTAAACTTCTTGTAACTTAGTAACTAAGGAAGACTTGGGAGTAGAAGTCTCCTTATTGGCAGATGTGTCTGGCAATGTATTAGGTTTGAAGTAAATGGATCTTCTATAATCTTCTGGTTCATTTTTTCTTTCTTCTTCAATTCTTTCTTTAAACTTGTCAATTCTCACATGTGTACTTTCTATGATTTTATGAGTAGAAAAAATCAAACATTTATATGTCTTACTTCTAGAAGAATATACCTTCATCACCTTTCACATCAAACTTTCCTTTTTTAGACTCTTTCAAGATATAGCATTTACTTCCAAATACTTTCAGGTAACTTACATTGGGTTTACAGCCATGCCATATTTCATAGGCAGATTTAGATGAGTCCTTCTTCAACTATACTCTATTCAAAGTATGAACTACAATACCGATGGCTTCCTTCCAATATTTGATAGCAATGTTCTTTTCAATGATTAGAGTCCTTGCACAATCCATGATAGATCTATTTCTTCTTTTAGCTATTCCATTTTTCTTGGGAGTACCAAGGGTTGATACCTATCTTTTAATTCCTCTTTCAATGCAAAAGTTATTGGAAATGAATTCACCACCTCTATCTAATATTAAGCATTTCAATTCTTTCCCTCTTTCCCTTTCTATTCTTGCTAGGTACCATTTGAGTTTCCCACATTCTTCTGACTTTTCTCTAAGATACACGATAGTCATGATTCTAGAATAGTCAAACACAAAGAGAATAAAGAATTTTTCTCCACTCTAGCTTTCTATTTTAATGGCTATGCATAGGTCATTATGCACAATTTCCAAGACATCTTCAAACTGATTATTTTTTCTTTTAAAACTAGTCTTTCCTATTTTTCCAATCTGACAATTCTTGCATAAACCAACATCTAGTTTCTTCAAACTAGGAATACCTCTTGTTTGTTTTCCTGATCCAATCATATCCCCTTTGTCATCTAGAAGTCTTTCCTTACCATGCATGAATTCTACCTTGAATCCAATGTTGAATAGTTGTGCCACACTCAGTAGATTATGTTTTAATCCTTCAACCTAATACGTATCATCACATACAAGTTCTTGGGTTAATGAGATTTGGCCTTTCCCTTCTATTCAACAAGGTTTGTTCTTTCCAAACCTTACACTACCACCATCATAGTCTTCAAAATGTTCAAACTTTGTTTTGTCTCTAGTCATATGATGTGAACATACAATATGTATGATTCATGTGTCTTTTTACTGACATGAGAGATAAGTGTCATCTTATCTTCTTCTTCAATAGATTCATCTTTCATAGTAGTGTATACTATTTCATATTCACTATTATCAAAATCTTTAGCCATAGAAAAAATCTTCTTGCCTTTGTCCTTGAATGATTTATAATTTTTGAAATCCTTCTTGTCATTACACTTGTGACTTTTATTCTCATTCTTGCCTTTTTTTTTTGGGCACCTAGTAGCAATATGACCAATTTCTTCACATGAAAAATAGATTAGGGGAACTTTACCTTTGAATTTTTCTCTGCCTCTAGAATATTTCTTTGCAAGTAAAGCTTCAACAACTTCAAGATCACTATAAAAACTTTCCTCTAATTCCTCTTCACTTTCTGATTGAATGTCCTTTATTTTCTTTCCTTTCTCTTTGAGTGAAAGTTTGGCTTCAAATGTAGATTCAACATTCTTAGAAGCTAGAAAATAATTGTCATAATTGTCTAGATCAAAATCTATCAATCTTCCTATTAAGGTATCCAAAGTTATCTTGTGATTTGGTTCACAACTCTTTTCCTGAATAGAAGATACTCAAATTGCATAGATAGGAAGCAATGTTCTGAGAACTTTACTTACAATAATTTCATCCTTGATTTCTCCTCTAGAAGCTTTGATAGCACTAACACTAGCTTTGATTCTTTCCACATACTTGGCAACATTTTCATCTCCTCTCATTCTAATTTGATCAAACTGTCCTTGAAGGCTTCTTGCTTTGGCTCTCCTCACATTGTCATCACCACCATAGATTTCCTTTAGCTTGTTCCACATAAAAAATGCATTTATTTAGTCCTTGATATCTTCAAACTCATCATAGCTAAGAGTGGATGCAATATCAATCATCATGGTGTTATGGCTCTTTTTCTCATTAATATCTCTAATAGATAATGTACCAGTAGGAGTTGTTTATTCTTCATCAAGGTATTTCAAGCTTAAATCTCTAATGGAGGCTAGATGAAGTCTCATGAATCCCTACCATGCTGAAAGTTGTCTCTATTTAGCTTTGGAATCTCTCTCTTATAAGCATCTTGATATTTAGCTTAGGTCCTTGAAACCTTTCCTGCAAGCACCAAAAGCTTTGATACCAATTGTTGTAAATATAGAAGGAGTAACTAAGAGGGGGAGGTGAATTAGTTACCACTAAAATATTTCCTAGATCCCTTAGACTGCAACCATAAAAATTGATTTATGTTGTTATTTAGTAAATACACAAAAATGTTGTAACTCGATAAATGCATACTGTGATTTACTTTTAACTGATCTTAAAATATTCACAATAATTGATTTCCAAGCATAAGAGAAATAAAATGAACACATGAGATGCAAGGATTTAACAAGGAAACCCAATATGGGAAAAAGCACCAATGTAACTAGTTATTGTTTTCACTCTTCTGAAGTGAGCCCTCTTAGGAGCCAACCCAGTTAAAGGTTACAAAACACATTGTTAGGTGTGACCTTGTTAGAAAATTTAATCACCCTATAAGGAATGGCCTTGCAAGAGGTCTTAAAAATAATTCTTTGAAACTGTCACCTTGTTAGAGGATTTACAATTGGCTACTAAACCAACTGTGTTAAGAGATTTAGATCACTACTACAATGTTAGAGAGTAATAATGAAATGATATGATTGTGATACAACTGAATTGCTGATTACAGATCTCAATTATGCTTCATACTTGATCCTTCTTAATTGAATAACACTTTTCTACTTCACAAGGATACCTTCTTATCCTTCTAGTTTGCTCTCTTTCTTTCTCAATTCAATCAACACACTTGCACACACTAAAAATCTCAACTTAACCTATCATTTATACCATCCAAATTGTCAAGTCAACTCAATTACAAATTACAATAGCCAATAATCATCACCATATTCAGCTAGAAACAATACTTAAAATAAATAAGCTTCTTATGCCAAAACAATAAAAATCATTCATTGGTCGACCCTGCATGGTAAGTACTAGTTCTAAGACAATTTCTTGAGTTAACCAACAGAAGCTTGCTTAACACTATGAACTTGCAAAAATCCTTTGGCAACTGAGTGAACTCAGTGAACATTGACTCTATCTAAATTTTCTTTGCTAACCATGAGAACTCGGTTAACACTATTTCCTACATAAATTCCTTTGATGCCTGAGTGAGTTCGATAGACACTCTCTTCATAGAGTAATCTTTAGGAATGCTCAGCAAACAAGGAAAACTATCTTTCTGACCAAGTGAGCCTTGTAAGCACTGACTAACAACTGATATGACATTTGTGTAACATCAAAGACAACACACAATTAGACAATTTTATTCAACAATCTCCCTCTTTGGCATTGATGGAAACACAACATGTCATAGCATAATGAAATTTGTGAACAAAACTTTATTTGATAGAAATTTTCTCCCTCTTAGATTTTTTCCAAAAGCTTCTTCTCTTTTTTTGTAGTAACCTCCATCTATGAAGGAATTACATATCTTCTATGATGGTATACTTCTCTCTCAAAAGATATAAACAAATTTCAAAAAAGATATGACAGTAACCTTCTCCCTCCTTGACAACACATGTCAAAGAAAACACATACCAAATTAGTATCAATGTACCTTGAGTACTAATTCATATGCAATATTCTCTTATAGTATGCTACATCAATTGATTCCTATTGATGCATCACTAATACTTTATTTAGTGAGCTTCAAATAGGAAAATGACCCCTAACTTACCTCTTAGATATAGGAATGCATCCTTAGGTAATGGCTTGGTCGATATTTTTGCAATCTGTTCTTTTGTGGGAACATATTCCAATCTAATTTCTTTATTGTGCACCAATTCTCTAATAAAATGATATATTATAGCAATGTGTTTAGTTTTGGAATGCATCACTGGGTTATTTGATATATGAATTGTGTTGGTGTTATCACAATACATGACACGCGATTTTTTGATCTCAACCTTCATGCCTTCAAACAACTTTTCAAACCAAACAATATTAGAATAATTCACTACCACTACAATATATTCAGCTTCTATTGTAGATTGGGATGTACAGTTTTGCTTCTTACTTGTCCAAGATACCAACCTTTTACCAAGAAAGAATGCTCCACCACTTATACTCTTTCTATCATCAAGATTTCCTACCCAATCAGCATCATTGAATACCTTTAGGTCTAAGTTTCCTCCAAGTTTTTACCATAAACCATAGTCTTTAGTACCTTTGAGATATGTGAAAATTCTTTTGATTGCAATCATATGATTTTCTCTAGGTTTAGCTAAGAACCTTGCTACTATCCCAACTATTAAAGAAATATAAAGCCTTGTATGAACTACATGCTATAATTTTCAAATCATTGATCTATATAAGGTCTAACCTACCTCTTTTGAATCATCATCTTTGGTAAGCTTCAGTCCAGAACACATGGGGGATCCAACTAGTTTTGACTCTTCCATTCCAAATTTCTGGAGATCTCTTTGATATACTTAGATTAAGTAATGTAGATACCATTCTTACTTTTTTGTATCTGTAGTCCAACAAAGAATTGTATCTCACAAAACATAGACATTTCAAACTCTTTGCTCATTTGTTCTGAAATTTTTTTGGATAGATCATCATTCCCTATAAATAGAGTGTCATCCAAAAATATTTCTTCCAATACAATCCTTTTATCTGGTCCTTCCTTGATATACAAACTATTGTTATCATTAGTTCTCTAAAAACCTATATGTATAAGGTAGTTGTGCAACCTTCCATACCATGCTCTAGGAGCTTGTTTTAGACCATACAATGCCTTGTGTAATTTTTAAACCATGTCCATTTTGTCTGGATCAATAGAACCTTCTAGTTGTTCAATGTAGACTTCTTTATCCAGTATACCATTGAGAAATGTAGATGTAACATCCATCTGATATACTTTAAATCCTCTATGAACAATATACACAAGTAGAGTCCTAACACCTTCTAATATTCCAATAGAAGCAAAAGTCTCACCATAATTAATTCCTTCTTCTCAAGAATATCCTTTACACACTAGTCTTTCTTTGTTTCTTGATACTTGTCCATCTTCATTTAGCTTATTTATGAATACCCATTCTATTCCATTCACATTTTTATCTTTAGGCCTACGAACAAGAGTCCAAGTTTTGTCCTTCTCTATTTGTTCTATTTCTTCATTCATAGCCTCAATCCAACTTTCATTTTCAATACATCTTTAACACTATTAGGTTCAAAATCGGCAAGTAAACATGTACCTTTTTGCTTACTTCTTGTCATATTACCTTCTTATTTATCTCCAATATTTTGATTAGGTGCATGATGCCTTCTGACATAGTTGGCCAATATAGGTTCTTTGTCTTTTGAATTAATTGTGTTGTCTTCATTTTGAATTTCAACTCCTGGCTCTAGTTGCTCAAACTCACTAGGCATTGGCTCGGTAGCTTTAGAATGTGACTTGGGTCCTTGTGACTTGGTTTAAACTTCTTGTAACTTAGTAACTAAGGAATACTTGGGAGTTGAAGTCTCCTTATTGACAGATGTGTCTGGCAACGTATTAGGTTTGAAGTAAATGAATCTTCTATAATCTTCTGGTTCATTTTTTCTTTCTTCTTCAATTCTTTTTGTAAACTCGTCAATTCTCACATGTGCACTTTCTATGATTTTATGAATAGAAAAATTCAAACATCTATATGTATTACTTCTACAAGAATATACCTTCATCACCTTTCACATCAAACTTGCCTTTTTTAGACTCATTCAAGATATAGAATTTACTTCCAAATACTTTCAAGTAACTTAAATTGGGTTTATAGCCATGTCATAATTCATAGGGAGATTTAGATGAGTCCTTCTTCAACTATACTCTATTCAAAGTATGAACTACAATACTGATGGCTTCCTTCCAATATTTGATAGCAATGTTCTTTTCAATCATTAGAGTCCTTGCACAATCCATGATAGATCTATTTCTTCTTTTAGCTTTTCCATTTTTCTTGGGAGTACCAGGTGTTGATACTTATCTTTTAATTTCTCTTTTAATGAAAAAGTTATTGGAAATGAATTCACCACCTCTTTCTAATCTTAAACATTTCAATTCTTTCCCTCTTTCCCTTTCTATTCTTGCTAGGTACCATTTGAATTTCCCAAATTCTTCTAACTTTTCTCTAAGATACATGATAGTCATGATTCTAGAATAGTCAAACACAAAGAGAATAAAGAATTTTTCTCCACTCTAGCTTTCTATTCTAATGGGTATGCATAGGTCATTATGCACAATTTCCAAGACATCTTCAAACTGGTTATTTTTTCTTTTAAAACTAGTCTTTCCTATTTTCCCAATCTGAAAATTCTTGCATAAACCAACATCTGGTTTCTTCAAACTAGGAATACCTCTCACTTTTCTGAATTTTTTTATCTTGACCATATTATCAAACTTCTATTCCATAACCAACTTTCTTCCATTTGAGGAATAAAACATGAACAATCACCAAGATCAAGATAAAATAGGTTACCTCTTGTTTGTTTTCTTGATCCAATCAGATCCCTTTTTTCATCTAGAAGTTGTTCCTTGCCATGCATGAATTCTACCTTGAATGCAATGTTGATTAGTTGTACCACACTTAATAGATTATCTTTTAATCCTTCAACCTAATACATATTGCCACTTACAAGTTCTTCAGTTAATGAGATTCGACCTTTCCCTTCTATTCAACAATGTTCATTGTTTCCAAACCTTACACTACCACCAAATGTTCAAACTTTTTTTTGTCTCTAGTCATATAATGTGAACATCCACTATGTATGATCCATGTGTCTTTTTTACTGACATGAGAGATAAGTGTCATCTTATCTTCTTCTTCAATAGATTCATCTTTCATAGTAATGTATACTATTTAATATTCACTATTATCAGAATCTCTAGCCATAGAAAAATGCATCTTGCCTTTGTCCTTGAATGATTTATAATTTTTGAAATCCTTCTTGTCATTATAGTTGTGACTTTTCTTCTCATTCTTTCCTTTTTTGTTTGGGCACCTAGTAGCAATATGACCAGTTTCTTCACATGAAAAATAGATTAGGGGAACTTTACCTTTGAATTTTTCTCTACCTCTAGAATATTTCTTTGAAGTAAAGCTTCAACAACTTCAAGATCACTATAAAAACTTTCCTCTAATTCCTCTTCACTTTTTGACCGAATGTCCTTTATTTTCTTTCCTTTCTCTTTGAGTGAAAGTTTGGCTTCAAATGCAGATTCAACATTCTTACAAGCTAGAAAATAATTGTCATAGTTTTCTAGATCAAAATCTATCAATCTTCATCTTCAGGTATCCAAAGTTATCTTGTAATTTGGTTCACACCTCTTTTCTTGAATAGAAGATACTCTAATTGCATAGATAGGAAGCAATGTTCTGAGAAATTTACTTACAATAATTTCATCCTTGATTTCTCCTCTAGAAGCTTTGATAGCACTAACACTGGCTTTGATTCTTTCCACATACTTGGCAACATTTTCATCTCCTCTCATTCTAATTTGATCAAACTTTCCTTGAAGGCTTCCTGCTTTGGCTCTCCTCACATTGTCATCACCATCATAGATTTCCTTTAGCTTGTTCCACATAACAAATGCATTTTTTTAGTCCTTGATATCTTCAAATTCATCATAGCTAAGAGTGGATGCAATATCAATCATCATGGTGTTATGGTCCTTTTTCTCAATAATATCTCTAATAAATAGTGTACCAGTAGGAGTTGTTTATTCTTCATCAAGGTATTTCAAGCTTGAATCTCTAATGGAGGCTAGATGAAGTCTCATGAATCCCTACCATGCTAGAAAGTTGTCTCTATTTAGCTTTGGAATCTCTCTCTTATAAGCATCTTGATATTTAGCTTAAGTCCTTGAAACCTTTCCTGCAAGAAACAAAAGCTCTGATACCAATTGTTGGAAATATAGAAGGAGTAACTAAGAGGGGGAGGTGAATTAGTTACCACTAAAATATTTCCTAGATCCCTTAGACTGCAACCATAAAAATTGATTTATGTTGTTATTTAGTAAATACACAAAAATGTTGTAACTCGATAAATGCAGACTATGATTTACTTTTAGTTGATCTTAAAATATTCACAGTAATTGATTTGCAGGCATAAGAAAAATAACATGAACACATGAGACACCAGCATTTAACATGGAAACCCAATATGGGAAAAACCACCAATGTAACTAGTTATTGTTTTTACTCTTTTGAAGTGAGCCCTATTAGGAGCCAACCTAGTTAAATGTTACAAAACACACTGTTAGGTGTGACCTTGTTAGAGGATTTATAGTTGGCTGTTAAACCAACTCTATTAAGATATTTAGATCATTGCTACAATGGCTGGAGAGAACAATGAAATGACCTGATTGTGATGCAACTAAATTTCTGATTATTGATCTCAATTCTATTTCATAATTGATCCTTCTTGATTGAATAATACTTTTTTTCTCCACAAGGATACTTGCTTATCCTTCCAATTTGCTCTCACTCTTTCTTTCTCAATTCAATCAACACACATGCACACACTAAAAATCTCAACTTGACCTTTCATTTATACCATCCATATTATCAAGTCAACTCAATTACAAATTAAAGTAACCAATAATCATCACCATAGTCAGCTAGAAACAATACTTAAAATAAATAAGCTTCTTATGCCAAAATAACAAAATCCTTCATTGGTCAATCCTGCATGGTAAATACTGGTTCTAAGATAATTTCCTATGTTAACCGATAGAAGTTTGGTTAACATTGCAAACTTGAAAAAATCCTTTGGAAACCAAGTGAAATTGGTGAACACTGACTCTGTCCAGCTTTCCTTCACTAACCATGAGAACTCAGTTAACACTATTTCCTACCTAAATTCTTTTGATGCCCAAGTGAGCTCGGTAGACACTATCTTCACAAAGTAATCTTTAGGAACTCTCAGTAGATAAGGAAAACTATCTTGCTGACCAAGTGAGCTTGCTAAGCACTAACTAACAACTGATATGATATTTGTGTAACATCAAAGACAACACACAATTAGACAATTGTATCCAACATCTACTACTATTGATATCTTGTATATCTAATATTTTCCTTGTTTCTCATCAAAAAAATTTCATTCCTCGTATCATACATCATAATTCATGTCAAATATCATTGCATCAACACTGCATAGTACAACACAATCCTATTTTAACTTCACATTTGCAATCTATCTTTTATACCTTGCTACTTACAAATTACTACCCTATCAACTTTCATGCCTTTATACATTTACCAAAATACAAAATTAACTTTTATTGACTTAGGTTTAACATCTATGATGTCATCCCTAATTGGTTAGGTAATTATTTTATAAATAAAATAATTCCTCAACACAAAATACCCAATTCTCTATCATACTTTGTTTTGCCTACATATTGTTGTAATTGGTAATTTGTCCATAACTTTATCCCTATTTTTTGTACTAACATGTGCATTACATACATCATCATCATGCCATGAGGTATCTGTACCTAACTCTACACATGTCAATATTACCTTTGTAAACCACATTGATCAAAACTCTATCTATTCTACTAGATAAACTATATATATTTAGACAATTTTCTAAGGATAACTATCATAACTGAATTTCCATGATCTACCATCTCCACACATATGCTTTATTTCCATAAATGAAAGCATCAATTATTCAAACCTAGCCTAATTTCTAAAAATGTTATACTACTAACTTCTAGAGTATTCTTCTCTTTCTCTCTCTCTCTCTCTCTCTCTCTCTCTCTCTCTCTCTCTCTCTCTCTCTCTCTCTCTCTCTCTCTCTAGATTACTCAAAGTAGTCAAATAATTCTCGTTTCTATCATTTAGTTTCAAAGTTATTCCCTCACCTTTAGCTTTTCAACTTCAATGTTATGATAGAGACCAATAGGCCATCTCAATTGATTTGTCTGAGTGTTTCCTTCTTTTATCAAACTAACAAATTCTTGTGCTTTTGTTTTTTATATAACGTTTACTTTTTCTTTTTATAAAATGTGTTAGAAGTTATTCTTATGCTTATACTTATCCATGAACTTCACTAAATTAGTTTTTTTCCTCCAAGTTGGGTCATATTTAAATTTTCACCTACCAAATTATAATCAATTATGATAACTTTAATCTTATTCTTTTCTTCAATCATCTTTTTCATTATTTAAATTTTTTTCTTGTCAAACATTTTATAATTTTTTGGGTACTTATATGCCTAATTACAAAAATATGGTATAGGTGATGAATACTAACTAGGAAATTGTGTATTGTCTTTCTTCTGGGGGCTATCCTTAAACATTATACACTAATATTTGACTACTTAGGTGGGTGTGGGCTCGATTTGACTTAGTCTTTCACTCCATTTAGTTATGTGTACTTTTCCATCAATTTTTTAAACAAGTTTTAAAATATTTAACTTTTAGCAGAATTAAAGAAAATATAAAGGAAAATCCCCCAGATGGCAAAGAAGATGGGGTTGGAGGGGCCCACATGATCCACCTAAGCTAACAGTGAATGAGTTTGGTCATTGAGGGAAGTATTCTCTTCTCATTTGATGCACACAAGGGTAGAAAAGATTGATGATATCGCACAAAGCATGAAAACATCTTGTAATGAAACATTGCAACATCAAAATCATTCTTCCTAGAAAGCCCTATGATGATGTGCAAACAAACATATGAATTTCATGCAAAGGCTAAAAAAATTTAATAATGAAAGACCACAAGATGTGATGTAGGAGCATCCTAGGTACAAGAGCAATCTTGCATCACTCAAAAATATTTTATTTTCAGTCCTTTTTATATTAATAAGGACTAGTAGATAGGGTGGTTATTATTTATAGGAACTTACTGGTTTTAGTAAGTTTGTCATACGAGCTCAAAATGTTATCATTTTCTACATGAAGGTTAATTTTAGAGTTATAATCCTACCTTAAAAATCTCATTACTCCAACTTAAGTATCAAAGAAGTTATTGTGGATTTTTGGTGGAAACATTTGCAGAAAAAAAATTTAGCCTCACCATTGGACGCCTTAGAGTGCTTGGATGAGGTCTAAAAACTTGACGAAAGGGTGCTAATGTGGTTCTAAGCCTATAGATCAAGAGTTGGCATTTCTGAAATGTGGTTATAATAGTCAATTAGATAAACAAATTGAGATTTATGGCCTTCCGAAGTTGGGGTACCCAAAATTTCTAAAATAATTGTCAAAGATATATCTGGCAACCTCTATATGTATTCTTAGGGTCTGTTAGCCCTTGGTATTAAGTTTCAATTTCTAGAACCTTCCTAGGTGGCATAAAATTGGAAAGAAAGGCCTAAACATTATTTAGAATAGGTCTGGGTGATAGTTCATAGCTTGTCTTGTAGATTACTATAATGAAGGCACCCATGTGGGTTAACATATTATACTTGTGAATTCATAATTATGCATTTTTGGTAATAATAAAAAGTCCATATTTTGTTCTTGCATTTTCTATTTTTTATTTGTTTCTATTATGGGTTTATGGTGTTAAGGGGAGCACCCTTCATCAAGTGGTATCATAGCTAGAGTTCTTGACTGTGTGGATAGATCACTGATTGTGAGATCATTTGCACCAGGACCATGGTTTTAGTGTGAGCACAAGAATTCCTCCATGAAGAGAGCATGGAAGAAGAGTTGTAGGTGTTACACCTGAGGGTTTTAGAGTCCTCCCAAGACAAATGCAATCATTGGAAGAACAAATGCATAGAGGAATAAATCTTGTCATAACAGATGAAAGCAAGGATGACAAAGAAGAAGAAAAATATGCCAAACTAGAGGCATTTCTAAACCCAGAGGAAGATAGGCTTTTTAAGGCCATCTCCAAGATTGGAAAAAGACCCAAGTTTGGGGTTCCCACATTTTTGGGAAATATTAACCCAAAGTAGCTAATCAAATGTATCAATGAGCTAGAGGAGTACTTTGAGTATAAAGATATTGATGATCCTAATAGGGTCAAGTTTGCAAAGGTGAACCTTAAGGGACATGCAAAGATCTAGTGGGAAGAGGTTCAACTAGAGAAAAATAGAAAGGGAAAGGACAAAATCACTAGATGGGATCGAATGATAGCTAAATTGAAGCAACAATTCATCCCCAAGGATTATGAGCTTGATCTGATAAAGAAAATCCTAGGTTAAAGAAAGCAAGAAAATCTATTCAAGAGTATATCGAAGAGTTCTATTGAGTTCGCATTAGAACTACCCATGCAGAAGTTGATAAGGAGAAAGTGGCCCTTTATCTTAATGGGTTAAAAAAAATTATTCATGATGAACTGAGTCTAGTTTAAATGAACAATATTGAGGAGGCATACCAATTTTCTCTAAGCATTAAGGAGAAACTAAGCAAGAAGTTTAATAACAAGAACAGTGGAAGATCTGGTGGATGATCTCATGGAAGTCATAATGATGATTAGAAGAACAAGGATGAGGCTAGAAGTAGTAGTTACAACCAGAGGGAAAATAATTCCAATCATTTCCATGACTAGAACAATAGAGATCAAAGAGGTAGAGGTAGAGGAGAAGGCTCTTGAAGAGGAGGTTTTTGTTGGAAATGTTTTCACTACAGACAAGAAGGACATAAAGAATTTGAATGTTCCCAACACCAAGGAAGGATAAATCAAAGAACAAAAGGCTAGGCTAGAGGTACATATGTTGATAAAGATGCTAGATCATCACATTCTAAAGATGTTGAAAGAGGAGAAGCCCTAGTTAACAAAAGAGTTCTACTAAGTGGTGAGAATGAACCTAATCAAAGAAGGAGCTTGCTTCACTCAAGGTGAAAATGTGAAGATAAGTGTTGTGATGTGATCATTGATGGTGGAAGTACAGATAATTTGCTATCAAAAATGATGGTCACAAAGTTGAAGCTGAAGAGATAGAAATACCTATGTCCATACCATATTGCTTGGGTGCAAGATTACCACAAGGTCATGGTCAATGAGCAATGCTCAATGAAGTTCAAGATTGGAAGCTACCAGGATGAGGTACTATGTGATATTATACCTATGGATATATGTTAATGTTATTGGGTAGGCTATGGTATTTTGACAGGCATGATGTACATGATGGGCAAGCAAATACCTAAACTTTGACCAAGGATGAACTAAAACATAAGTTGAAGCCATTAAAGGAGAACGAAGGAAAGGTATGTAGAGCTACTAGAATATGTTTTGTTGATGGAAAAGAGTTTTTAAAAGGTATGAACTGTGAGTATATGTGTTTTTGTATAATTCCAAAAGACATTAAAGAAGGAGTAGAGGAGGTACCTATAGAAGTTATAGATATGTTGGGAGAGTTTTCTAATATTGTATCAAATAATTTACCTGAAAGATTGCCCACAATGAGGAAGATTAGTTACTAGATGGATTTGGTTCTAGAAGCCAATTTTCCAAACAAGGCAGCAAATAGAATGACACTAGTAGAAGGTGAAGAGTTGAATAGACAAATTCATGAGTTGTTACAAAAGAGGTTGATTTGAGAGAGTCTGAGTCCATTTTTTGAGCCAGCCATATTAGCACAAAAGAAGAATAGAGAATAGAGGATGTGTATAGGTTATTGCACTATCAACAAGATCACAATCAAGTAAAAAATTCTATTTCTAAGGATGGATGATATTATAGATGGTTTAAGTGGAGCTAAATATTTCAAAATAATAGATCTAAAGAGTAGGTATCAAGATAAGGGAAAGACTATACAAGTGGTTTTGAGATAAGGGAAAGAACTCTCATCAAGATCATGAATGAGGTACTGAAGGTGTTTCTAGGTAAGTTTTCCATCATCTACCTAGATGATATTTTGATCTTTAGTAAGACATTGGAGGAGAATTTGATTCATATTTGAATAGTATTTGATAAGTTGAGGGAAGAAAAGTTGATGATAAACCTAAAGAAGTGCAGTTTTGTAGAGTTGGTGTAATTAGGATTTGTAGTCTCAGCAGAAGGTCTAAAAATGAACCTAGAGAAAGTAAAGGCTGTCCTTGAATAGCCTACTCCAAAGAGTGCAATAGAGTTAAGATCTTTTCATGTATTGGCTAGTTTTTATAGAAAGTTCATAAGAGGTTTTAGCAATATTTGTGGACCCCTGACTAAAACAATGTAAGGGGATAGGAAAGAATATAAGTGGACTGTAGGAGCACATAGGAGTTTCAATCTATTGAAATAGAATGATATTGAGCAGCCTATTTTAGCACTTCATAATTTTAACAAGGTGTTTCAAGTAGACTATGATACTAGTGGTATTGCAATAGGAGTTGTTATGAGCCAAGAAGGTAGACATATTGCTTATTTAGTGAGAAGTTGAAAGATGCAAAAATAAAATAGTATTTTTATGATCAAGAATTTTATGCTATAGCTCAAGCATTGAAGAAGTGGAGATAATATCTTCTTCCTAAGGATTTTTCTATATATAGTGATCATCAAGCTTTGCAATATTTGAATAGTCAATGAAAATTAAACCAAATGCATTTGAAGTAGGTTAAGTTTTTGTAAAGATATTTTGTTTTGAAAGACAAGAGTGGGAAGTCTAACAAAGTTGAAGATTCTCTTGGTAGAAAACAATTTTTTTGAATGTAAATGCTGATAGAGGTGGTTGTGTCCAAGGAACTTAGTACTTTATATCCAGATGATCCTAATTTTGGTGAAGCATGGAAGGCTTATATAGAACCTATTACAATTGATAGGACAAAGTGGTTGGATTTTGTGATCTATGATAGTATGTTCAAAAAAAAGTCAGTTGTGCATTCCTAGAAGTTCTATGAGAGAGAATCTCATCAAGAAGAAGCATAGTGGAGGATTGGTTGAACATTTGGGAAGAGATAAAATGATAGATATGGTTGTTGAGAATTATTACCTGCTAAAGTGATAGCAAGATGTGAAGAAGTTTGCATAGAGTTTCAATGTATGTCAAATGGTGAAAGGAGTGAAGCAAAATACAGGATTGTATCAGCCATTACTTGTACCAGAGAAGCCATGGGATGATATTAGCATGGATTTTTTTCTTAGATTAATGAGGATTTTGTTCAAAGATGGCACATTTTATTCCTTGCAAGAAGACAAGTGATGTTGTTCATGTGGCAGAGTTATTCTTAGAGAAGTGGTGAGACTAGATGGTCTACTAAAGAGTATAGTTTTAGATTGCTATCCCAATTTTTTTGGGTATTTCTAGTGTGCATTATGGAAGAAATTGAAGATGGAGTTGAAGTTCAGTTCATCACATCATCCACAAATTGATGGATAGACAGAAGTTGTGAATCACAGTTTGGGAAACTTGTTGAGATGTTTCTTTGGAGACAAACCAAAAGGATGTGATCTAATATTACCACAGGCAAAGTTTGCATATAATAATTCTACCAATAGGAGTACTAGTAAATTACCATTCCCAATTGTATATGGGAGTAGTTTGAAAAATGATTCTGAATTGAGAGAGTTGGACAAAGGAGAGATAAGTAGTGTTGAAGTAGAAGAATTTGTTGAACATTTGAAAAATATCTATGAGGAGGTAAGGAAGCATATCATAAAAATGAATACATAGTATCAAGCTAAGTCAAATGTAGAAAGGAGGTATAAGGAATTTTGGATTGGAGATGAAATCATGGTTCATTCGAGATAGGAGCATTTTCTAGTGGGTATATATAATAAGATGAAGATGAAGAAGATTGGACCGTGCAAGCTAGTGAGAGGCATGAATTTGGAAATGCATATGAAGTGGAGTTTCCTGCCAAATTTAATATTTCACTAGTATTTAATATTTCAAATTTGATATACTATTATGAGGGAGGTGAGGGAGATGAAGTTGCAAAAGTGTAGTGGAGTATTCTAGCAGCTAGTTTGGCTACAAAGGAGATTGAGGAGATTCTGAACAATCATATTGGAAAAAGTACAAGGCACAGAACTTATGAGGAATACCTAGTGAAATGGAAAGGGAGGCTAGTAGAGGATTCATCATGGCTAGCAAGGGAGGAGGTTAGTCGTCTAGGTTTTCCTTTGAACACCTAAGAAATGATGGAGTCATTTCTCAAATTACCCTAGGTGTCTAATGCAGAACCATCTTGGGGATAAGAGAAATCTTGCATCACCCAAAAATATTTACTTTTCAATATTTTTCTATTCTAATAAGGACTAGTAGATAGGGTGGTTACTATTTGTGAGAACTTTCTATTTCTAGTAAGTTTATCATATGAGCTCACAATATTCTCATTTTCCACATGAAGGTTCATTTTAAAGATATAATCCTACCATAAAAATATCATTGCTCCAACCTAAGTATTGGAGAAGTTATTGTGGATTTTTGGTGGAAACATTTGTAGAAAAATCTTCATGCTTGTCATTGGAGGCCTTAGAGTGCCTAGATGAGGTTGGTAAACTCAATTATATGGCACTATCATAGTTTTGAGCCTATAGATTGGAAGCTAATTATTCCAAAACATGGTTATAATAGCCAATTGGAGAAATGGTTCGAGCGTTATGGCCTTTCAAAGTTGGGCCACCCAAAATTTCTAAAATAATTATCAAAGATATATTTGGCTGACTTTATATGTATTATTAGGGTCTATCAGCCCTAAGTATTAAGTTTCAATGTCTAGAACCTTTGCCAGTGGCATAAAATTGGCTATTTAAGAAAGGTATGAACATTGTTTAGAACAACTCTTAGTGATAGTCCGCAGCTTGTCTTGTAGATTACTTTAATGAAAGTGCCTATGTGGGTTAGCAATTTGTACTTGTGAATTTTGTAATCCTACATTTGTGCTGATAATAAGAAGTCCATATTTTGTTCTCACACTTGTTTTTGTTTCTTTGTTTCTATTATGGGTTTATGGTATTAAGGGTAGCACCCTTCATCATGATGAAAACATCCTATTGAACATAAACATGTGTTGTTGCACAAAGCATGAGAAAAACATGTTGAATGAGCCAAAAAGGCTTCCTTCGATGTCCAAACTCATTCTATGTACAAAGATGCAAAAAAATTTCATCTAGCACAACATCACACTAAGAAAACTCCTCTCTTCAATTTGACTTGGGATCATGTGCGGGTACAAAACTACACAAAGGTTGAAACTAGAGTGTATTTTTGTGCTCTACATGAAATCAAAAGTCTTTTGTACAAGAAGAGGTTTCTTATTATGAAGTTGCACCAATTTATTTTTTGTTCTTTCATAGGATCATGAGTCAATTATGAAGGGTGGAAAATCATGTTGTGATATTCCATTGGTGTATTTTCATGCTTGCACGACATCACAAGGTCAATTTGATTAGATGGAAAGTTTGGTGTGATGATAAGACAGTCAAAACTATAAATTTTTTCATGGTCACAAGCCTATGATAATGAAGGGAAATCTTGTTTTCATGGTGTGAAAGTGAAAAATATTGTGTCTTTAAATTTTTCTTTTCACATTCCTATTGAAAGAGTTGTTTATTTTCAAGATTTTCTAGTGCAAAAAAATAATGTGCATTTTTGGATGTTATAGGAGCTCCATTGAATGAGTTGTCTTATCAAATGAACATTTTTTTTCTTATTTTACATTCACAAGTCAAAATTGTGGTGTATTTTTGTGTCCATGCGTGATTTCAAGTCTTTTGTGCATATTGAGAAAGCAAGTTGTGATCTTATGCTATGTGTTTTTGTGCTTTCACATGATTGCAAGGGCAGTCTAAAGGATTAAATATCATGTTGTGATGTTGCACAAGCTGAATTCTTACAATAGTGTTTTGTTTTTTCATGCTTGTGTAACATCTCAAGTCTTTCATGCAGGAAGCTGTTTCATGTTGCAATGCTGCGCAGACCAAAAAAATTGAGTGGTTTTGTTCCTATCTTAATTTTTTTCTGTTGACTATAATATGACCCAAGAGCTCAATATTTATTGTTGAATTTCTATTTTGGGATTTTTTATGTGATTTAATGACTGTACCTTCCTTTATTTCCACTTACAGAGGGTATGGAGATGATTTTCTTGATTGGGGGAACATTTATAGGGCCTATCCAAAATGTAATACATGAATAATGAAAAGTTAAAACTTCTTGAGTGCATCCCTTCCAAATGAGGGAAATTATCAATATTTATTTTTGGTATAATGCATCACACATTGAACATAAAAATTCAGCCATTTTGGTAAAATGTGAGGTGCATGAATGATAAATGGTTTAATAAAAAGTTGTTATTAAGAGCTATTACATTTCCATAATCCATAAGATCTGTTAGTTGTAGTTTCTGGATTTGATTGTGTAAGTTTGTTTTTGTCAACATTTCAGATCAAACACCATGATCTATCATCAAGATGTAAAAATTAAAACCATAGGATCACAATGTGTGATTTGAAACTTTGATGTAAAAGAACTTACAGAATCAAATCCAATTCTAAACTAAAAATAACAAAGTTGGTATTAGCTAAAAATTAATTTTGGCTATGGATATCTCTTTAACCTTTATAGTCACCCCTAGACATGGCTTGGCTTCCCAATCTAGTATGCCTAACTAAATTTTTAGATCCTTTTTAAAAAGCCAACTTTTGGCTAATATCTTACAAAAAGATTTTCCACTACAATAGTGTGCCAAATAGTTTAGATTCTTGTATTTTGCATATCCTATAGTAATGGTATTCCATAAATAAATATTTGAGGCATTATATTAGATAGATCAAGTCCCTTGTCTTTCCTTCTACATTTTACTACATGTATATAGTATCTGGGAAGATCACTTCTTTTATCATATATTAAAAGTCCATGCCACATTCAAAAGTTTCCATTTTTGTATACAAAGGAAAGATCCTAGCTAAGATTGTGACCTCTATATTTACACTTGTTAGTTACATCAAAGAGAAATTTTCTAAGCCCTTATAGAAAAAGACATTTTGGGTATATCTTGCAATTGTAAGAGTAAAGACATCCCCATGTGAGGCCTCACCTCGACCCATCATAGCATAGATATTTTACTTACATTTTGATATTTGAGAACTTGATATTTTGATATTTATTTGAGACTTGGATGGATAGTGGTTTTACTTTATCTATGGATTTGGATACTTCAATAGTGTTTTACATTGTTATATGCACTAAGAACCTGTTATTGTGTAAGAAATGTTCAAACATATATGGATGTAGCTTTATGACATGATATTATCATATTTTGATGTAATGTGAAATGTTAATTTGATTCTAATGAATTCTGATCTATAGATAAATGTTAAATTGATTATGATGTTTTATGAAATGCAAATGAATAGTTAGGATATGTAGATAGATATTAATTTGATAATGATGACTTATGACATGAAAATTTTGATATCTTAACATTTCAAAATGGAATAATCGAAAGACTAGGAAAAGAAATCTAATTTGAATTATGTTAATGTGGATATTATTATTATGTGCACTTATGTAGTATATGTTTATTTGACCCCTTGGACTATTGATGCTCAAGTTTGATGTGCAGGAAAAGGAACCATGGAAATCTAATGGGGAAAAAAGGTATAGAAACATGTTTAAATGACTCTGGCAAGGTGAATCTTTGTAAGATTTGTAAACCTCATTGTGATGTGTTTATTTTGTAAATGTGTGATGTATTTGTGTAGTATGCATTTCATGAGTAGGTTCTAAATGTGTCATGCATGATACATAGTTCATTTTGTGTGTGTGTCACTTAACACTTGTATTCATTATGTGAAATGACATGTTCTTTGATGATGGATCATGAGGCCACCTTATTCAAAGTAAAATGCCTTAATTGAGAAATTTGATTAGTGCCAAAATTAGTAAAGAGAACAAGGTTATCACCATGGAAAATTTTGAAATTAAATTACCTAGCATTGGGAGAGCCATTAGGTAACTCTAAGGTGAGTTTGTGACAAAAAGAAACCCTACCCATGTTAGTACCTTAAGTTAGGGGGCTAATAATGACCTGACCTAGAAAACCCAAAAAAAATTGCATTCTTTATTGAATCCAAAAATGAGAGGGATATATAGGGGTATGGCTAAATTGGAAACTCACTTGGCCACTCTCTATCTTTAGAGAAAACTACAATTTTGAGGAAGAGGTTAAGGAGCTCTACTACAGCTATCCATTGCCATTGCTTGGAGTGAGGTTGGTATCTTTGATCCATGGTGTTCATCATTTTGCATGTAGAATAGATGTGGTGTTCTTCATTTCATGATGAATTTTTTTGGTGTATTGTAGATGTGGTATGTGGAAAAGATCATGTTTGAGTGTTGCATGTGAGAAGTCTTATGTGAATCCTTCCTTGAATCTTTCTTTGTTTGCATGTTTTGTGTTTTGTGTAATGGGTGTGAAGCATCACTCACCCTTGGGAGGGAAGAGATTCTTGGGTGAAGGGGTTAGTTGGGCTCACACATGTAGTTGAGGAACTCTCCCATGTGTGGAGATGATTGTATATGTTCAATGGAATGTGTTCATCTTTTTTACTTGAATTTTGGGAGGTATAAGGAGGTGTGTGGTTGAGGAACTCTCCCTTGTGTGGAGATGATTGTATATGTTCAATGGAATGTGTTCATCTTGCTTACTTGCATTTTGGGAGGTATAAGGAGGTGTGTGGAGAGGAAGATATTGTAAGCCCCAGAAGGGAATGTTGATAATCAGAAGATGTGTATATTGTGAATCACAACTTTGAAAATATCCTCCTCATGGTGAGAGCCCACCTTCACCCTATACTTGATTCAACTGTTGAATCTTTGTGCCAAGCCTTGGGATGGGATGTGTTTTAATGTTTTGTTTCAAAACTTGTCATATTGTTGTGAGTATGCATGGCATGTGAATGTGTAGTATGCAACCATTTATGCCTTGTTTCTCCAAGCTCAGTGGGTGTCCTCCTTGAGGCCTAGGTTGGAAGGTAAGCCTCCATGGTTTCCCAATTCTTTTTTTGTTTTCTTTTGTAGGTTTTCTTTTGATGAGCTTGGAAGCTTGAAGTTCATGAAGTCCATTCTTGCATAAGAGAAGAAGACTCTTAATTATTGTATTGGAAATGGAGTAATAAACTCCACTTGTTATGTGAAGCAGTTTGTATCGTAGGAGAATTGTCATTATGCTCATTCATATGTCCATAGAGTGAGAGATTTGTAGAATCTATGTATCAAATGGTCCTTCCGTTGTATATAACTTGATATGGTCATTCCACCACCTTTGATCATGCTTGATATTGTGTTGAAAATAAATTTTGAAAGGAACATCAAAGAGAGATTTTATTATGTTGATGTTGTTGTATCATTACTTAAATTTGGAATGTGTTGAAGGAAATAATTTGTATTATGTTATTCCTTGAAGGAAAGGACTGAAGATTATCATTTGATATCTTTACCTACTCAAATTTCATTAAAATAATTTAGTTTCTTGATGTTCAGTATTGAATTTGAATTAGTTGTAAGATATGCAATGGATAACAATGGATTTGTAGATAGCTAGAAATATGAAAATTGGATGTCACTAAAATATATTGAATATTTGAGATTCATGAAATTTTAGTTTCAAGGATTTCATTGAGTTCATATTAGTGCATCTTGCAATTAGAATTTATTAGTGATATGGTAGTTGTTTTATTTTATAATAGATAATGCAATATTAAACTATCTCCAAATCAGAATAAATAATCATACAGATTACATGGAAAGAACTAGACCAATCAATTAAGCATATAAGACCTGTAGATGCATTTTCATGTTCTAGAAAATGTATGGGATTCACAAAAAAAAAACTCTCTCAATGATGTAGATAATAAATTAATATTAATAGAATATAATAATATATGTTCCTACCAATAACATGTCAAAACAAACCAAGTCCATATCACATTTATTTTCTCTATGAAAGTTAGCCAACAAAATCTAATACCCTGACAACCTACCCATTAACCAACCCAATATCCCAATGCCCAAACATATAAATAAAATAAAATATCATTTCCAAAGTTTACTGGGTGGTCTCCATTATTAATGGGACAAGATTGTCATTTAAAAAAAGAAGAAGCAACGAGTAAATCATCACAAGTCAAAAAGGCATTAAATGCTCTGACCTAGCCATGAAAAAGAAAAGAGATGCCAGCCCATTTTCCACCCCTTCCTTGTGACCCCCACCACTCTAGGCATCCATGAAAATTAGGGGGCTAACTTGTTTAAAAGGGGGTATTAAATGCAAGGTTGATATGACTATTACCTCCCTAGGTGCCTAGCCTTGAGGAGGCTAAAAATAATATTTAAAAAAAAAAACAAGCAATAATCATTCCTAACACCTAGAAAAAACTAGAGGAAGCTTGGGTAACATGGAAAGCAAGTTGGGGTTTAATGTTATAATACTGCATTTTGTACTCACGATGGGATTGATGGTAGTCCACTTAAATGTGGTTGGTGGGAAGTAAAGTCCCTAGAAATTTTCTTGGTAGAGCATGGAGACTTTTTTTGAATTAAGGGTAAACTAGGGATATTTTATTAGGAATGATTTTAGAATGTTTAAGTGCACATGGACTTAGGTTATCTAAGTTTTTTTTTAAGAAGATAAGATAGCATGGATAGGGAAGTGTGTAGTTGTTATAGTTATGATAGATTGAACATGGGTAGTAGTGAATGTATATTTAAAATTTTAGTTATTTTTAGTATATTTGTCTATAATTTATTGATAATATTATAGGTAATAGTTACTTATTATTATGATTATGGTATATTGAATTAGTTGTAAATATTGTTTTAGAATAATTGTTAAGGGTAGCTTAGGAAGATGGGCAATTAGGATAGACTATAGTTGATTTGGTTATTAATTGAACACTATTGTATTATAGTAGTCTCAACTTAATGAAAAATAATAATAATAATAATAATGTAGCATTCAAGTTAAAATTTGTATATTAGGTATGGAAGACTGAGATGTTATATATATATATATATATATATATATATATATATATATATATATATATA
Organism: Cupressus sempervirens; assembly: GCA_028749045.1. Classification (NCBI taxonomy): domain Eukaryota; kingdom Viridiplantae; phylum Streptophyta; class Pinopsida; order Cupressales; family Cupressaceae; genus Cupressus; species Cupressus sempervirens. The sequence goes on along the minus strand of CM053786.1, from coordinate 239,082,254 downwards.
TATATATATATATATATATATATATATATATATATATATATATATATATATAATAATAATAATAATAATAATAATAAAATAATCATAATAATAATAATAATATTAAAAAGAATAATAAAATAATAAAATAATACTTATATTGATAAACCGATTTCTTTTACATCTTAGAATCTTTCTACTCAACAATGACACAAATTGAGTTTGTACTTGTACATTACAATGTTTCATATTGGGTGTAGTAGATTAAGAACTCACAACCATTATACCCTAACGTAGTTTTGCATCTAGTAGCTAGCAATTGTGTGTTCCCTCATAAGAACTTGAATTCAGAATCTTGGTAGGATAGCTTTGTTCCTTTATCTTACTTCATCTCACCAAGGTTAAAAATAGATTAAGTCTTTTACTTTACCTTTAGTTCTTGTAAGAAAAATAATAATAATAATTTAGTTGTGTTTGCCATGAAATAGTATGGGCATGACACCCCCTATTAAACATTTATCATTCCTTGCCTACACTTCCACATTTTGTGCATGTGTTTGCCAATGCATTTCCAATAGAAACAATAGACATCTTGTTAGGATGAATTTCAATGGTATTCCTTTGGGGGAGGTATCCTAAGCATTGGAGAGCATGTAGCATGATTGATGTGTTGCATTCATGATTGTGTTTTTCATTGATGACAACATAGTATGGTTTCTGTGAAGACTAGCAAAATAGAAGATGGATATTGTGGTCATATAGATAGAGGTTTGATGTTAATGTAATGCACATTTAAGGATATGTTTGACATTGTATCCCAATGGCGAGGTTAAGTGTGCATCAAGTAAGTCAAAGACATGCAAAATATATGCATGATTTATAGAGAGTAGTATAGAGACATAGTAAATGATAAGAATTTTATGATGATTGTGTTTTATCTCCTAACAGAGATAGAATTAGGATATGTGAATTTATACAATGATAGAAATAGTCTAATGGTGACATCAATGAGTGCACAAAGTCTAGAGTCACACATGTAAGAAGTTGCAAAGACTATGAGCTGAAAATATTGTATGGTTGTAAAATAATTAATTATCATAATGTGGTCCTATTATAATTAATTGGGAAAGCCTCAAGGCCAACTCAAGGAATTATTATAAGAACATGGTATAAAGGAAAGATATTTTCCTTGTTTGAGATATGGAGCAAGTGTGAAGAAGTATGAAAAAGAGAAGAGTATTTGGTAAATATAAGTAACTGATCTAAGGGATTATTGGATACAAAGTTTGTGATCTAGTATCAAGATCAAATGAAGCAGAGAAGTATGGTTGAAAGAATAGGTGAAGAGGAAGTACAAGTACATTTAAATTCTATTATTCTAAAAGTAATAATATAGAGATCATTTGGACAATGGTTTCATTGGTCTTTCCCTAGAACTTGTTTGGACAGTGGGTCCATCTACCTTCTACAACTCCTAATGGGGGTTCAAAGTCTCCTAACAGGGATTGATATGTACTGAATGTATTTCATAGAGTCCTAATAGGGTCCATCCTCTAACAATTGATATCTATATTAGTACATAATTTTTTGGGTGCCATCCCCACTGGGGTTTTCCCTCTAATCAAGGGTTTCCCTACTTAACATATCCAGTTTCATTGTGTATGAGTATCTTGTTATGGTTTCTAATTATATTACTCATATGGTTAAGGGCTAATAAGGTTGATAATTTTCATAATAATTGGATAATTTATTTACCCCATATTGTTGGATTTTATATTCCAACAATTGGAATTAGAGCTTCAAGTCATTGAATAGAAAGGTTAACAACTTTGAGCGATCAATGGTGAGTCACTTCAAAAAAGATAGTCCTAAGTTTAATGGGATTAATTATGGCATATGTAAGGGAAATATGAAGACTCATTCTCTATGTATGGGTCTAGGATATTGGCTTTTGAAAAAGTACAACAAGACAATTGTGGAATGAGGCAAGCTTGAGGAATGTAGTGAAGTAGAGAGATATCTATTTATGTGCAATATGTGAGCTAGAGTAGCCTTACTGACAAATCTTCCTAAAAATGAATACAGTCAAGTAAAATCATTGGAAACATCTCATAATATTTGGAAAGATTTAGAATCTACTTTTGAAGGAGATAAACATACAAAAATAGTAAGATTACAAAATTGGATATTCTTGTTTGAAGATGCTAAAATGTTGGAAGATAAATCTATGAGAATCTATGTTGGTAGGATATCTGAGATTGTTGCAAGAATCAAATCATGTGGTGGTTCCAAGGAAGAAGATAATATTGTATGGAATATTTTGAAAACTTTGACACCACCATTCAAGAAAGTAACATAGATCATTGAGCTTTTAATACCTTGTACTGAGAAAATTTCTAAGGACATTTTGCTTGGAAGATTGGGAGCAACAGAAGCATGTTTGAGATAGTCTAGAGAATTGACAAGAGTGGAGATAGATTTTAGTGCTTTAAGTGTTCATCCATGCTTATCTATAAGTGCAAGTACCCATGGAGATTATTCTAGTAGTAGTTGAATTAGATCTAAAGAGGACAAAAAGATTGAAGAAGGTATAGCCCTACTTGTAAGAAGAGAACTAGATGGTACAAAAATAATTAAATGTTGGACTTGTAATTAATTTGGTCATTATGCATCTAAGTGTTCTAAAAGAAGAAAAAGTATAAGAGAAATTTTAAGCCTAGAAGATCTAGAGATTATTTTTATGCAAATGAAGATGATAAATTTGACAAAAAAATTTAGAGTGAAAGTGACGATGTGCTAGGATTCATAGCCATAAAAGAAGATGGCCTTGATAAAGAAATTGGAGAAGAGAAGGCTCTAGTTTCCCAAGTTGAAAATAAATTTTATTGGACAATAGATATTGGGCGTTTACATCATATAGCTAGTGTTATGAATAATTTTGTTAAATTCTAAAATCATGATGGAGGTATTGTTAGAGTCGGTAACAATGTGGCATGCCATATCATAGGGATAGGATCTATTACTCTTGATGGAAAGACTAGCATTGATGATGTTTATTTTATTGATGGTTTAAAGAATAATTTATTAATTGTTGGATATTTGGTTGATAAAGGTTATCAGTTGCAGTTTACAGAGAAGCCTTGTATTATCAAAGACAAGGATGATAAGTTGATTGGAACTAGCACAAGATCCAAAGGTAGTGTATTTCAATTGAATTCTACTAAAATGACATTTTTGGTTGAAAAAGTGGATAACAGTTGGTTATGTAATAGAAGCTTATGTTATATAAGCTTTGATAACTTGTGAAGGCTAGTAATACATTTGCAATTAGATATTTTCCTATAATCATGAAATATACTAATGTTGTTTGCAAAAAATGTATCATGGTTAGCCAAAAGAAGGTATCATTTCCTAGCAAGAAGTTTATTACTACAAAGAAGTTGGAGATTGTTCATATAGATTTGAGTGACCCTACAAGAATAAGAGGATTCTATATAGAAAGGTAATTATGATTTTTGTTGATGATTTCATTAGAATGGTGTGAGTAGAATTTCTAAATGAGAAATATAAATCATTTCAAAAGTTCAAGATATTGAAGAATAGTGTTGAGAATGAATATGACCTATTAAGACTAAATATTTGAGATTAGATAGAGATAGAGAATTTACTTCTAGAGAGTTTAACATGTTTTGTGAAGAAAATGGAATTAAGAGATAGTTTTCATCACCTAAGACCCCTAAGAAGAATGGGATAGTAGAAAGGAGAAATGGATTAGTATCAAAGGAAGAAAGAGAAATGATGTTTGAGAATGATGTATCCAACACATTTTTGGATAGAAATAGTTAATACATCAGTATACACCATGAACACAGTGTAGATCAAAAAAGGTACAAATAAGACTCCTTACAAATTTTGGTTTGATCATACACCTTTAGTAAATTATTTTAGAATTTTTGGAAGTAAGTGTTACATAAAGAGACATAATGATGTCGGTAAGTTTGATCCAAGAAGTGATGAAGGTATGTTCCTTGGTTATTCATTGAAAATAAAATCTTATAGATGTTTTAATCATAGAACTAAGATAATTGTTGAATGAACAAATGTAAAAGTTGATAAAAAATTTGGAGTTAATGAGAGGATGATGGATTATAACTCTAATGAGGAAGAAGAAAATCCTAGAATTGCTCGAGGAAATATCAAGGTTTTCTTTGCGACTAACAACACCTAACATGGACTTGGTAAAGAATCACCCCATAGAGAAGATAATTGGAAGAAAAGATAAAGGAGTAATGAGAAGAAATAGAGTCAATGAGGAATTATGTTTAATTTCTCAAGTAGAACCTAAGAGTGCAGATGAGGCATGCAAAGATTATCATTGGTTTCAAGAAATGAAGGAAGAACTAGATCAATTATGAAGAATGACACATGGGAATTGGTTCCTAGACCAAAATAAAAAAATGTTATAGGTACTAAATGGGTATATAGAAATAGGATGAAGTTGTGAGAAAAAAAGCTAGACTAGTATGCAAAGGTTATTCACAACAAGAAGGAATATATTATGAGGAAACATATGCCTCTATTACTATAATGAAAGTAGTAAGAATGTTTTTGGCTTATGTAACAAGTGAGAAGTTCAAAGTGTATTAGATGGATGTCAAATAGGTCTTTTTGAATGGAGAACTTAAAGGTGAAGTTTACATTGAATAGCCCAAAGGATTTCCTTTGATAGATGACAATGATATGGTATGGAAATTGAAGAAAGTGTGGTATGGTCTAAAGAAAACACCTACAACCTGGTATGCAAGAATAGATAGGTATTTGGCAAAGATTGGATTTTCTAAAGCTATGATAGATAGTAACTTGTATTTGAAAGAAATTAAAATGGTTTTCTGATAATAGTAATATTTGTTGATGACATAATCTTTGGAGATGATGATAAAGCAAGTAATAAGTTTTTTGAAGAGATGAAAAAATAATTTGAGATGAGCATGATTGGTGAGATGATTTTTTTCCTAGCAAAATAATAATGGTATTTTCATATCACAAGCTAAGTATTTGAAAGACTTTTTGAAAATAATTGGCTTGCAGAGTTGTAATCCTATTGCTAAACTAATGATAACTAGTCAGAAGTTACCTAGAAAAGATGAGACACTTATAGTTGAGAAAAAAGAAGTACAAATCAATGATTAGAGGTTCACAATATTTGACTCGCACCAAACCAAATATAGAAAATGTAGTTAGGATTATAGCTAGATTTTAAGCTGATCCTAAAGAGTATCATTATGTAGTAGTGAAAAAAATATTTAGATATTTCAAGCGTACACTTTATTATGGTTTATGGTATGATAGATCAAGTGATTTCATTTTATATGATTATACTCATACAGATTGGGTAGACATTATAAATGATAGAAAAAACACCAGTGGTGTTTCACTTTTCTTAGGAAGGAGATTGGTTTCTTGGCTGAGAAAGAAACAAGATTGCATTTGACAGAGTATAGTTAAAGCAGAGTATGTAATAGTAAAAAATAATTATAATCAAATCATGTGAATGAAGAATATGCTCAAGGATATTGGGATAGAATTTTTAGATCGCATTTTGACAATAAAAGTATAGTGATTATGTCTAATAATTCTGTATTACATTCTAATACTAATCATATATCTATTAAGTATCATGTTTTGAGAGAGATAGTTGTAGAAAAAGAAATTAGATTGGAGTATGTCAGTACTAAAGATCATATTATAGATATCTTTATGAAGTGCTTGACTAAAGATGAATTTGAAAACTTGAGAGGTATACTTGGGGTAATGCCTTTGCCTACTTCTAAATATATTATGTAGATATTACATCATTCTAGTAGTATAGAGGACTATTGTTTGACTAGATTGAATGTTCATGTTTCTTGTATGGGGGAGTATCTAATATGAGAAGAGTCATCTAGGACTCTTGGTAGCTGGTTTTGAGCAGTTTCTTTGGACACATAGAGTGGTTGAAGACTTGGATTAGATGATTGACACAATTAATCCATTTTCATTGATGTCAATGGGAGATAGAAGCATGCATGAAAAACATCTCCTAAGTGTAAATGGGGAAAAATATATATCCTTTGTCATTGATGTCAATGGGGGATAGATGCATGCATGAAAAACATCTCCTAAGTATGAATGGGGGAAAATATAAGTGTGCATGGGGGAGAAGATCCTCTAATGGGGAAAATATCAATAAATAGTGGAAGGATTGATATCTCCTATATATAAGAGAAAGTATTCTTGATGTTAATAGAGAGTAACATTGAATTGGGGAGAAGATGAGAGTTTTTTAGTATGTGAACAACTAATGCCAATAAAAGATGGAGAACAAAGAAATGTTTCAGAGGATTTTAGATTTGATTAATGAAGAGAATTTGAAAAATTAAGAACAACACCAATAATAACAGCATATTGTTTTGGTATTATTGGAACTTAGATGTTTTTCATCTATGTTTCCATAAAATACCAAAAGGGGGGATTTTTGGCATGAATATTGATGGTATTCCTTCGTGAAATATCCTAAACATTAGAGAGGATGTAGCATGATTGATGTGTTGCATTCATGACTATTTTTGTTATAGATTACAATATAGTATGGCTTATGTGAAGACTTGTAGAATAGAAAACATAGATTGTGGTCATACAAATAGAGATTTGATATTTAGGTGATACATGGTTAAGGACATGTTTGACACTATATCATGATGACGAGGTTAAGTGTAGATCAAGTAAGTCAAAGATATGCAAAAGATGTGTGTGATTATAGAGAGTAGTATAGAGACAGAGTAACTAATAAGTAGTTTCTAATGATTGGATTTTATCTCCTAATAGAGATAGAATTAGGATATGTGAAGTTATATAATGAAAAAATATAGTCTAATGGTAACATTAGTGAGTGCATAAAGACTGGAGTCGCATGTGTAAGAAGTTGCAAACACTATGAGCGAAACAATATTGTATAGTTGTAAAATAATAAATTATCTTATTGTGGTCCTATTATAATGAATTGGGAAAGCCTCAAGGTTGACCCAAGGAATTTTTTTAAGGACATGCTATAAATGAGAGATGTTTCCCTTGTTTGAGATGATAAGATAAAAGCACGGATAGAAATTAAAAAAAATACACGCAAATATAACCAATAACAAAAAATAATAGATCACACAAAAATGAACACAAGGCACCAAGATTTAACATGGTTAACCCAATCCCTAGGCTACGTCCACAAAACTACAAGTCCAATATTATTGCAATCCAATGATTACAACCTAATTACAATCTATAATCCCTTATAGCTCAATACTGCCACAAGAAGCAATTTTGCATCACAACATAATGAAAATACCTAACCCTAAACCCTTTTATACAAGTATTTTATGCCATTTTAGGGTTACAACATGTTGGCCATATGTTGGCCATATGTCAGCTACAACGTCAGCCATGGCCCAAAAATTTTTAACCTTAAAGAAATTATGAAGTATGTGCAATACTTTCCTGGTCAGTCACCACAATCTAACAATCTCCCACTTGGGGACTGATTAGGCTCCACACTAAACAACAATCTCCCACTTGGAGACTGATCCTATAGCAATACCACTACCACATGGGGTGCCCACTAGATCAAACCACCCTAGACTCTACTATTCTTTTATTCATGTTTAGTCTAGAAGACCAATTAAAGCTGAAGAGGACTTCAACTTCTCCCTCGTTACAACCTTTTTCAACAAATCTATTGGATTTTCATTTGTATGTATCTTCTCTAGCTTTAACCATCCATCCTCCAAAATTGACCAAATGAAATGGTACCGCAACTGTATGTGTTTATCTTTGAATGCAGAGCTGAATTCTTTGCAAGATGAATGGAACTCTGACTATCTGTGAACAAATAATTATCTTTCTAAGGATGTCCCAATTCTTTCAAGAAGAACTGAATCCATATCATCTCCTTGGCTACCTCTATAGAAGCAACATACTTTTCCTCTGTAGTGGATAGGGCATTAATCTTTTGTAACCTAGAAACCCATCTCATGACTGCCCCACCAACAATAAGGACATAACCCGTAGTACTCTACCTAGTATCAATATCCCCTGCCAAATCTGAGTCAACATAGCCCTATAAATTAGTAGTAGAGCCCCCAAAGTGTAAACACTTATTGGATGTTCCTCTCAAATATCTGAGAATCCACTTGACAACATTCCAATGCTCAAATCCTAGATGACTCATATACTTGCTAACGACTCCCACTACATGTGCAATATCTAGCCTAGTGCATACCATAGCATACATCAAGCTTGCTATAGCTAAAGCATAGGGTACCTTGGACATCTTATCATCCTCTTCTTGTTTCTTGGGACACATCTCCTTAGTCAACTTCAAATGACCAGGTAAAGGTGTGTTGACAACTTTAGCATTCGTTGCAACACCTTCTCAACATAATCAGCCTGAGATAGCATCAATGTTCTATTCTTCCTATCTCTGCAAATCTTCATACCAAGGATTTGTTTTGCTGCCCCCAAATCCTTCATAGAAAATGCATGTGCTAACTTGTATTTCAGCCCCTTAATATGATCCATGTTAGACCCAGCTACAAGCATATCATCAACATATAAACATAAAATAATGTAGCTATCATCATCCAACCTCTTAAAATAAACACAATATTCTGAATGACACCTATTATAGCCATGCTCATGCATAAACCTATCAAATTTTAGATACCATTGCTGAGGTGCTTGCTTCAAGCCATATATATCTCTTCATCCAAATCACCATGAAGGAAGGTTGTTTTAACATCTAGCTACTCTAAATGTAAATCTTCAATAGCCACAAGACTTAAAATAGTATGGATAGAAGTCATTTTAACAACAGGAGAAAATATCTCATCAAAATCAATGCCCATTTCCTATGCAAATCCTGTTACAACTAACCTGGCCTTAAATATTTTCTTACCTCCTTCCTCTTCTTTCAACCTATAAACCCACTTATTCTCTAAAGCCTTTTTACCTACAGGAAACTTGCACAAATCCCATGTCTTATTCTTCAGCAAAGAGTCCATTTCATCTTTCATTGCAGACTCCCACTGAATCTTAGTATCCACCTACATAGCTTCATCATAACTTTTAGGTTCACCAACATCAGTAAGTAAATAGAATACAAAGAGGGAGAAAATCTTTGTGGAGGTTTAATTTGCCTCATTAACCGTCTAACATTCACTGGTGTGTGTGGTATTTTTTTTTGCAATTGTTGCATATCATGAGGAATGGCTAGAACATTGGCTTTTGGAGTATCATCTAGCACTACATAATCATCTTCTTTCTTCTCATGTTGCTGTAATAGATCTTTGTACAACACTTTCTCATTGAATATGAAATCTTGGCTTCTTACAATTTTGTGATTTTAAAAATCCCAAAGCCTATAACCAAATTCATTAATGCCATATCCAATAAAGACACATTTCTTTGATTTAGCTTCTAGCTTGGTTCTATTTTCAGAGTCTATATGACCAAAAGTTTCACAACCAAAGGTCTTGAGAAAAGAATAACTCACCTTCTTACTAGTCCATTCCTCCTCTATAATAACATAGCCCAAAGGAGTAGAGGGACCTCTATTAATCAAATATATAGCAGTATTGATAGCCTCCACCCACATGTATAAGGGCAACCCAACATACAACCTCATGCTCATTGTGTGCTCCATTATAGTCCTGTTCATGCATTTAGCCACTCCATTTTCCTGTGGAGTCCTTGGAACAATTTTCTATCTACGAATACCATTAGCAGAGCAATAATCTTCAAATTCATTAATGCAATAATCACCACCATTATCAGATCTGAGACATTTTAATTTCTCACCAGTCTCATTTTCAACCAAGCATTTCCATTTCTTAAAAGTTTGAAATACATCAGATTTTTGTCTAAGAAAATAAATCCATAATTTTCTCTTTATGTCATCAATAAATGTAACATAAAAATGAGAGCCACCGAGGGAAGATACTTGAGCCGGTCCCCATATATCTGTATGCACAAGCTCTAATTTCTCTTTTTTGTTTTCCTTCCCAATCTTTACAAAACTCACTCTTTTTTGTTTTCTATACACACAAGTTTCACAAAAATCCATATTAACACATTTCAAACCTCATAAAATTTTCTTTGAATGAAGTACTTTCATATCTTTCTCACTCATATGCCCAAGTCTATTGTGCCATAGCACTGTATCAGAATCTATAGTAGCTATTTGTTCTCCCTACTCAACTGCAGCAATTGTTCCTAAACATTCATTTTTCTCTGAAACAATCAAAGTAGAAGGAACAATATGACCTATACAAAGATATAAAGTGCCTACTTTCACACCTTTTGCTACTACAAGGGAACCTTTAGAAACCTTCAAATTTTTATCATTAAAAGTAACTACACAACCCTCATCACTGAATTTCCATGCTGAAATTAAATTCCTACTCAGGCTTGGAACATGTCTTACCTCATGTAGTAGCCAATGATTCCCATTCTTTAACTTAATCTTAATTTTTCCCTTTCCAACAATCTGACAGGGTTCATTATCCACCAAATAAACAAGCCCAAAATCCCCTTGGATATAATCAATGAAATAACTTTTATGAGGTGTAGCATGAAATGAAGTACCAAAATCTAAAACCCATGAATCATCAACACTTTCTAAAGATAAAAGAAAAGCATCCTCTTCAGATTTGTTACTTACTACATTTGCCTCCTTGTCTCCATCTAATTTATCTCCTTCATTTGTCTTTCGATTCTAGCAATCTTTCTCTTTATGACCTGGTTTCTCATAGTACCAATAGTCGTTTGGTCCTCTTGATTGAGACCTCTTCCCCTTTTACTTTCCTCTTGATTTCCCATGATTTCCAGAGTTACTTCCTCTCTTAGTCGTTCTACCCCTGCTTTGTGCATTCAAAGCACTTCTTGATGTAGATCCACCTAAGGATTTCCTACGAGTTTCCTCACTCAAAACAAAACTAATCACATCATCATATTTTAGGGTACTAGAACTAGGAATAGAATTACTCACTGCCATTACCAAGCCATTCCGGCTTTCAGGAAAAGAACACAAAATCAAGAGAGCCCTAATTTCTTCATCAAAATTGATACCCATGAAAGATAATTGACTAGTAATAGTATTAAACTCATTTAAATGATCTACAATAGATCCACCTTCTACCATTTTCATATTAAATAAATGCTTCATGAGAAATACCTTGTTTGAAGCGGAAGGCTTTTCATACAGTGTTGCTAGAGTTTTCATCAACTCTTCTGTCATCTTTGCTTTTGTAATATTAAATGCCATTGATGGTGCCAGGCATAACCAAATGCTTCCAAGTGCCTTTCTATCCCAAAGATCCCATTCATCATTTGACATAGATCCCTAATTCTTGGCTTTTCCTTCCAACGGCTTTCATAAATCCTTCTGATAAAGATAGTCTTCCATTTGCATCTTCCATAACTTGAAGTTCTTCTCATTAAACCTATCAACCCTTAGCTTACCCTCATTTTCCATCACTCCCACTCAACTGTGAGACTCCCACTTAACCATGAGACTTTCTTGTAGAGGATAACTGAAAGACAACCTCACTCTACTACCACTAATTAGGATAAAACCATGAATAGAAATTTAAAAAAATACATGCAAATAACCAATAACAGAAAATAATAGATCACATAGAAATGAACACAAGGCACCAAGATTTAATGTGGTTCACCCAATCCTTGGGCTATGTCCACCAAATTGCAAGTCCAATATTATTCCAATTCAGTGATTACAACCTAATTACAATCTATAATCCCTTATAGCTCAATACCACCTCAAGAAGCAATTTCACATCACAACATAATGAAAATACCTAACCCTTAACCCTTTTATACAAGTATTTTATGTCATTTTAGGGTTACAACATGTCAGCCATATGTTGGCCATATGTCGGCTACAACGTTGGCCACTGCCCCAAAGAATTTATGAAGTATGTGCAGTACTTTCCTGATCAGTCACCACAATCTAACATTAGATATGGAGAAAGTGTGAAGAAGTGTGAAGAAGAGAAGAGTATTTGCTAAAAACAAGTAAGTTATCCAAGGGATTATTGGATACCAAGAGAAGTCTAGTTGATAGGAAAAAAGAAGAGGAAGTAAAAGTATAATTCAATTCTATAATTCTACATGGAATAATACAAAGATAATTTGGACAATGGGTTCATTGGTCTTGCCCCTGAAGCTCTTTGGGTAGTGGGTCCATCTTCTTTCTACAACTCCTAATAGGGTTTGAATCTCCTAATAGGGATTCAAAGTCTCCTAATAGGCATTGATATGTACTAAATGTATTTCATAGACTCCTAATAGGGTCCATCCTCTAACAAGGAATATTTATATTAGTAAATCATTTTTTGGGTACCATCCCCACTGGGGTTTTCTCTCTAATCAAGGGTTTCCATAGTTAACATATCTAGTGTCATTGTGTATGAGTATCTTGTTATGGTTTCTAATCATATTTCTCATATGGTTAAAGACTAATAAGGTTGATAATTAAGATAATAGTTGGATAATTGATTCACCCCCTTCTCAACTATATTGGTGAACTTTATATTCTACCACATCTATGTGCTCTATTTAGAAGCTCCCATTTTGATAGAGGCAATCACAAATGAAAACTATTGGTTTAGGAAATATTTTTGTTCGAGTTGGAGATCTAATGGGTGGGATAAAAAAGTGGAAACAAGTCTGAAATTATTTAATTTTATGCAGGATTAAAGAAAATGGAAATGAAAATATCAAATGGGGAACAAGATAGGGTTGGAGAGGCCCACACCATCCACCTAAGCATGGTCAACACTTTGTTTGTGATGTTTAAGTCATGTGGCTTCTAAGCCACCTCAATAACTTCAAGCATAGCTCAAGCTTTTCCCATTATCAAAAATATTCTGATGCCCTAGCTACTATTTAAAATTTGGTATATCTTCCATAGCTACCCTAATGCTTGCTAAAAATTTGTTGCTCATTGTTTTCATGAGTTCCCACATGTGAAGTAACCAAATTCTCATCACCAAGTCAATGATTCATTAGAAATATATTATACAAAGTGTACACACATATTTGTTACATCTGGCACTACCAACAAGCCTTCCATTATATTATTCTTACCCTCCTCAAGTTGTATTGTACCCAATTTTGTGCTTCAACATTATAGAGACACACATAGTAGCTTAAACAAATGCTTTTACCCAATAAACCTCAACCTCATTATTGATCTATAATCTAAAAATTCACACTGCAAGAAGAATTCAAGAATAAACTAAAATGATATCACAATCTACCATAAGAATGATTAATGCATCCATTTATCATTAATCAACTAGCGCTATGAAATAGTATTGATAAAATGTTTACCCATTAGGCCCTTATGTGGCTAAACATAAGAATAATTTTAATTTAGTCATTTTCTACTAAATTTAAAAATAACAATTGATTGTCATAACATATGAATTGTACAATAGAATACATCATGAAATAATATTTGGTAAAGTCATTATCAACCATTACCCCCTTCTAGTAACATACATGCATGAATATTTTTAATCAACTCATTTTGTACTAGATTGGAAATTAAAATGGATTTTTTAGCATCTTCCTCATGCAACACTATAAACCCCAAAAAATTCCAATCCTCCAAAAAAAGAAAAATATTCTAGAGATTTCTAGTAAGGCGTATGAATCACTAGTCAATAAAATAAAAGAAACTTATTCTATTTCTTTTATTCATCACATAAAATTATAACAGTTCATTTGGAATTTATCAGTTGATTTACTTATAAAGTAATTATCATTGATTTGATCAATGAATGAATTATTATGACCAATCTTTACATGTCAAATTTATTGTTAAATGGTCACCAGCATTAGATGTGCAAGCCATCCATGTATATTGTTGAGCCATAACCTTCAAATTCAATCCAATTGTTGATTTGTGGAAAGAGTTAAATCCATACGTCTAATTTGTAGTCTCCACTAGGATGCCTCATGTCATGAGAAAGAGTGGGACCTTGTGGTTTACCTCCAATTCAACCATGAACTCTAGATTAATTGATATCCCACCCTTATCAGTATGAAAATGCATTGAATTATATGTAGACCTTTCTCAATCAATTTAGGGTAAAATTGATTTTCCCAATTACTGAATAGGGAACTTGTAACATTAATTTTCTTTCCATCCAAACTTAGTTGGATCATATTTTGTCCTCCTCTCAACCGCTTTCCCTAACAAATATATTATCAAAGAGTGTGTCATTTCCATTAATTGTGTAGATACCCAAGTCATCAAACAAAAATAATAACAAAAATTCTTGCTTAGACACATTTTCAAAATCTTTTTGTTTTGAATTTTATATTTTATATTGTAAGGAAGAAACACCTAAAATACATGAAAATTTTAAGAAAATTATCATTTGAAACCCCATCTTTTTGGTGGACCATCAAGATAAGGTGAATTTACAACACATTTAAAATTTTACATTTATTTTTTGAAGGATCATAGGGGTCAAACATTATCCCAAGACTATTACAAAGAGTGTATGTGAAAGATTTCCAAGTATGGTCTAAAAAGCCTCTTGTTCTTTAATGTTAGCAATTGTAATTATTAACCTAATTACACCTAATTGTGAGATAAATCACCTTAATTATATAAACTAGTCTCAAACCATCCCAACTATGAAAATTATTCCACCTTATGTATATAGAAAGAATATTTTTCCCATCCATTTGATCTAGTATTCTACCAAACAATTAGAAATATCAATTAGACACAAATCTCCATGTTCATGATCAGTATATGAATATATATTATACAAAGAGTAAAAGAGTGTACTCACCTGAGCATCAAGAAGATCAGAATGCCATGTTTTTCCATCATCATTATCAACAATTACTAAGCTTCCTTTTCTTACAAGACCACCCACCCAAACTTGACCAGTGAAGACATGATTTATGGGGTCTTTAATGTTGTATTTTCTTATATCTTTGTGAAACCAATTGACAAAATGTCATGGCATAAACTAGGGAAAAAAATGTATCAATAGATTATTATTACTATTATCAATTTTATGGTGATAACAACCATGACAAACGCATACTAAAATTGAATATATTGTTGGAGGATGATAACAAGATAAGTAATTTTCAAGTCTTGTGATCTAGGCAACAATCTCTTTAATTATATTTCATGAAGATGTAGAGTCAATGTGTAGCAATTGCACGAGTCCAAACCATAATCATAGAGCTACAAGAGCTCTTAATTTTGGCTGATTAAGTCAATTGATTAAACCATACTACCATTTTTAAGAAGGAATGACATCATGTTCAAAAACATTTTGATCAATAACATAAGTTAGATTAGGTTGATTTGATACCCTTACTTTTCATTCATTTTACTAGTTAAATCCCCTAGGTGTACTAATTTGTACTTGTAGGTTAAACTATCAATACCTTACTACTTGGTCTTAGTTATTAACATAACCTATTAGAACTACTTAAAACATTAAATATTCACAATATAACTAATTACAACAATAATTTATCTTCTAACATAATCATATGCAACTATCAAGTCATCTAGTCAATCTAACCTATAACACCTTTGAGCATTATTGTGAGCACTTACTAACCCTAAGACAACCTCTTGAAAATACATTAATATTATAATCAAATAAATATTTAATGAGAATAATAAAATGTTTACAAGAATAATTCTCTATCAAACACACACACACACACACACACACACACACACACACACACACACACACACACACACACACACACACACATTCCTATAGAGAGAATAAGTTACTTGCATTTCCTTATCACTATTTGATTCTAGTAGTACACCTAAAGACACTTGATGAGCCTCCAAAAGGCCATAATTTTAAGATAATTTTATCTTGTTTTCAAATAGTTATCCTAAAAATACAATCATGACTTTATGGTTTTAAGAAGATGAACTTATGTTTCTATGTATATGTTAAGACATGAAGTAGAAGTATGGATAGTCTAAATATGCTAAATTTTCTTGAATCTATGGAAAAAAATAATATAATGAAGTATTATTACATGTTGATAAATGTTTTCCCATCTATGCTATATTTTGGGTAGTTTTCCTCATGTAGCCATAGGATTTGCAAAAGTGGTAACTTGAACCTTACACCTTTTCTTTAATATTGATGATGAAATAGATATATGTATGGGGAGGTTATGTACGCATTGATTTTTTTATAGGTAATTGTCATGGGATATTCAAAGGTAAAAATTTCAATGCTAAATAAGTTAAAGCTAATTAGATTGCCAAATTGTCGCAAGTGGAGTACATTTTTTATTACTTTGTGTTGTAGTGCACGAATGTAGCTTCCACAACTTGCTATATTCCTAGAGGAATTATTCGTGGTTAATGTTGTTTCTATTTCAAAATTTATGAGTCTATAATTAATCCTCATTAATGGATTAATTGTAGAGTTAGGAAGTAGTTGTAGTTTCCCTTAAATAATGACTGATATAGCTTTGAGTGTAGTTTTAGAAGAAGAATAGAATAAGTTGATTTTCATAGTAGTAGAATGTGATACTATTTTTAATCAAGTGTAATCTTTCACCATGAATGAATAGAATGTGTCATTCAAGTTTATTTCTCTTATCTTGATTGTCTTTTCTATCCACTCAGCCAAGGGGAGCCACTTGGTGAGTGAAGTGTTCTACTAGAATAGATTTCATTTCCTTGTTGTTTCCAAGTAAAATAGAATTATGTTTCTCCTATAGCCATTAATAATAGAATTGATGAATTGTTCCTGTAGCATAGGTGCATAAATAGGTTTATTATTTGCATCCTTACCTTAATCTTTAAGTTAAGTTGTTGTTTTAGTTTATAGCATAGATTTCCTTCAGTATTTCCTTTGCTTAAGTTGTAATGACTTAAAGAAGAATTAGAGCATATACTTTGCAATCACCGTCTCAAGTTTACGCTCTCAGGTTGACAAATTAAATGAACTCGGTATACTATTTTAGGTAAAAAATTGATGTTTTCTGGCCATAGAATCACTATAAAAGGATGTTCAATCCTTTGTTACTAAGGTATCCAACTGACCAACCATTTTTTATGTCATTGATGGGGAGGGTGTCAATCTAGTTTGACCTTGAACTCATTATGTTAGTTTAAATTATGAATTATTTTGTATGCATAGAAGAAGAGACCTCCTTAGGATATTTCCTCCTATAATAATTAGGATTATATTTTTAATCTCGAGCCTAAATAACCTCATAGAAATATTGAAGAAGAATAATCTTTTGAAAATCCATTCCCTACTACTCAAGAATAAATAGCCTCATCCTCTTAAGAATCCTTGCATTTGAATGATGTTTTTGTTGAATCTAAATACTAAGATAATCCACTTTCCCTTGTTATCTATCAACCACCACTACTAGGTCCTCCTCCAAGAATGGATTAGCTAGAGCCAATGTTTCCTTTTCCTATCCCTCACAATGGTAATCAAAGCTTGGAGAACATACCCTCTGTTGCACTTCCTAGGTTCTATGGCCTAATTACTAAAGAGCCTAAAACCTTCCTCTTTGAGTTTGATATCCTTTGTAGAATTTATGACTATAATACTAATTCTCACAAGCTAAAGTCATTTCCATCTACCCTAAATGAAGATTCTTTGAGATGGTTCATAGAGTTATGTGCCAATGTTGTAGAAAATTAGCTTGCAATGAGAAACTTGTTTCTTACAAAGTATAAAGAATACTATAGGGGTAGAGATTTGAAAGGGGATGCCATTTTTGAAATATCTTAGGAGGATGAAGCCTTGGAAGACTATGTTTCATGATTCATGTTCAACCTGTAGCGTAACGCACAACATCAACTAAATGAGGAATCAAAGAAATATCTTTTTTCTAAGAGGTATAAATGATGGAAGTATTAAAGCTCTAGATATTATGGCAGGGGGAGGTATCACTTAGAAAAATTGAACTGATATATAGAGTATATGTTTGAATTATTCTAAGGTAATTTTAAAGAAAGGTAGGGGACTTAGAGACCTACCACATAAGTCTAATGGCGGTTCAGGAGTATCAAAGATGGAACTATCGAATTTGTTGTCAAATTTCAAACAAGACATCATTAATAATGCAGCCACTTAGTTGGATACCATTCAGGCAAGAGGGAAGAAAGATGAAATTGATGCCATTTTAGTTGAATATTTTCCAAATTATAGGGAGAAGAAAAGGAACTATAGATGCAAGTCTGTTGCAAGCCTAGAGACACAACCAATGCCTACTAAGTTTAAAGTGATTGATGAAAATGGAGAGGTGCTCTATGTTTCTCAATGAAGGCGATGGGCCAAAAGATAGGGTATGCCACAAGATCCTCTTCAAAATTATAATAGTAACAATCAATGTAAAAAAATTCAAAATACTCATTTTAGTGGAAATAATAATTTTCAACAACCTCAGCAAGGTTGGAAGCAACCTCAACAAGGTTGGTAGCAACCTCAGAGAGTAAAGCCTTAAGTGTATCATCAAGAGGAATGTGTCTTAGAAACCATATTGCCACCTTTGAACACACCCTAGCATTCAAAAATTTCCCAATTTCTTCACTCATTATTACCTCATGAGATGGATTCTTCTCCTTTCACCTAGTTATTCATGATAGATAAGGTTATTAAGATGGAATTTGGTCTAGAAAGAGAGTTGAATGTAAACAATGTCTTATCACCTTCCCTTCAGAAAATTATGTTGCAGTTACTACAAGAAAATCAGAAAGCATTTTCTTGGGATTACATGGACATGAAAGGATTAGATCCTATGCTTTGCACTCACAAGATCTACATCAGTACTAACTTCAACCCTATATAATAGGCTTAGAGCAGAGTTAACCCTATTTTAAGGGATATAGTTTAAAATGAGCTCAATAAACTATTAATTTTTGGTTTTATCTACCCCATCTATGATAGCCAATGGGTCTTACCCTTTGTTATAGCACCAAAGAAGGGAGGAAAATGGAGAGTTTTTGTATATTATAGGGATCTCAATTTAGCCACTAAGAAAGACCACTTTCCCTTACCATTTATAGATCAAGTTCTTGACAACCTAGTTGGCAAGAAATATTTCTCTTTTTTGGATGGTTTTAATGGTTACAACCAAATACAAATAGCTCCAGAGGATCAAGTAAACACAACTTTCACCTACCCATGGGAAACATTTGCCTACTCAATTTTACCTTTTGTCTTGTGTAATGCCCCAACCACATTCCAACAACCTATCATAAGTATCTTTTTGGATATATCTACTAATTGTATGTAAATATACATGGATGATTTACTATTTATAGGAATACTTTTCAAGAAACCAAAGAAAATTTAGAGATGGTACTCAAGAAATTCCAAGACTATAACCTTTCCCTAAATAGTCAAAAGTGTCTTATGATGATGGAAGGAGTAGTACTAAATTATTTCATTTCAACAAAAGGTGTCCAAGTAGATCCAACAAAGATTGAAATCATTAGTACCTTGCCTATGCCAAAGAAGTAGAAGGATATATGAAGTTTCCTAGGACATGTTGGATATTATAGAAGATTCATCAAGAATTTTAGTCAACTTGCAGCACCCCTTTATAACTTGTTAGAAAGGATTCTAAATTTTCCTAGGACTCTACATGTGCTACATCTTTCCTGTAGCTTAAAGAAGTTCTTACCATAGCATTAGTTATGAAAGGGCAATTAGGGACTGCCTTTTCACATTCATACAGATGCCTCAGACTATGCTATAAGTATGGTGCTAGGCCAAGAGGTAGACTTAGTTCAACATGCTATTTTTTTCATCAGTAAAAATATGCAAGGTGCAAAGTTTAACTACATAGTCTTTGAAAAGGAGCTACTTGCAATTATCTATGCACTAAATATATTTAGGCACCATATTACTACATATGAAATATTTATTCATACTGATCATTTTTCTATCAAGTACTTGGTGAATAAGCCTAAAATATTAGGAATATTGGCTTGTTGGTTGCTACTTATGCAAGAATTTGATATCACTATACTAGATAAACCTAGTAAGACCAATGAGGTAGCTAAATTTCTCTCTCAATTCCATGTCCCTAATGATCCTACAACCATTGATGATAGTTTTCCAGATGAACACATTTTTCTATTATTAGCACAAAATCCATGGTATGTAGATATTGTAAATTAGCTAACCACAAGAAAGATGTCAATTCACTTCTCTGCCAAAGAAAGAAAGTTACTAGTTGAAAAGAGCTTTAATTATTCTTGGATTGTTGGTTTATGTTTTATACTAGTCCTAATCAAGTAATGCATCAAAGCATAAGGGAAGATGAAACATATGACATGTTAAGGGCATGCTATGATGAGTCCTGTGGAGGTCATTTTGCAACCAAATGGGTAGCCTTTAAAATATTGATAACTAGGTACTATTGGCCAAGTTTACACAAGGATGCAACTAGATACACAAAGAAATGTGATAAGTGTCAATGTATGAAAAGACCCACTAAATTAGATGAAATGCCCCTACAACCTCAAGTATTTGTTGCACCCTTTGATAAGTGGGGGATTGATTTTGTAGGTCCTATTGAACCCTCTTCACAAGGTAAATCTTATATCTTAGTTTTCACTAATTATGTAACTAAGTAGATAGAAGACAAATCCATGAAACATCTAAGGATAACAACATTGCCAAGTTCTTGTATGAATCCATTTTCACAAGGTTTGGAGTCCCTAGGAAGTTGACATCTGATCAAGGAGCTTAGTTTACATCTAATTTGATAGATTCTCTCATGGAGGAATATACTATTCGGTGTGGTAAATCATCACCTTACCATCTACAAGCTAATGGTCAAGTAGAAGTCACCAATTAGGAGTTGGAAGCCATTCTCACCAAAACAATAGCATTTCATAGGGAGGATTGGGCCACACTCCTTCCTAAAGCTCTTTGGGCTTATAGAACCACCTAGAAATCTACAAAAAAATTCACTCCTTTTGAGATCATCTATGGTGGGTCAGTTGTAATGCCTGTGGTGTTTGAATATAAGACATTAAGGACTACTCTAGAGTTTGGAATGGAACTTACTATTACACAAAAAGACCAAATTTTGAGTTTAAATGGTGTTGATGAATGACACAAATCTACATTGAATAACACATAACTCATCTATCATCACCAAAAATAGTCACATGATAAGTTTATCAAAGATTATAAAAAAATTATCATAGGAGATTGGGCCCTTCTTTATGATTCCAAGTATCAACATGATCTAGGAAATTTTCAAACTTGATGGTTAGCACTATATGAAATTGTTGTTGTATTTCCAAATGGAGTGGTTTGGTTGTATACTATTGATCCTGTTATATTCAAGTTACTTTTCAATAGGCATCACCTCAAGCTTACCACAAACTAGTTGGTCATGAGGAGTTCCTATAGTAGTTTCAGCACAACAAAGATATACATGTTCCTATAGCTGAGTAGTCTAGGTCTTTTACCCTAATTGTTGCTAAATCTTGATTCCATTCAAGATTTTCATAATAAATATTTTCTTCTTAAAATAATTTCTCTACCATACAATTCACCTCACCCTCTTTCTTCACCGTATCTTCATTCCATCCCATCATTCCATCACTTCAAATGACCTTTTCTAGAACACTTTTACTACAACACTTTCTAGATGTGTGCCACATAACCTTGCATATATTTTATTTTGTTCATTCTTTATTGGAAATTCATGTTGTCTGAATTTATTACTCTTTCATATCCTAGCTTAATGGGACCCATACCCTTAATTAGTTGGGGGGATATTAATTTTTCAAAATTTTAAATTGCACGCAAACTTTAAAGTTATTATCTTGTGAGATGATTGTCGTTACATGTTCATGACCTATCCTTCCATGATTATGTCATTAAGGAAATTAAGGAAATTAAAAGTTCAACTTAAATTTTAATGATAATTAAGAACATTTTTGGGGTGGTAGACTTGTACGTGAGAAAAAAATTATGAGACTATATGTAAGGAAGGCTATCATGAGATTTTGTGCATTAAAAATCTTTAAGAAGCCTATAGTAATTGTACATCATTTTCTCTATTTGATGCCATAACATTGAATTTCTTTTTAATTCTCCATTGTTGATCTCTAAGAACACCATGATTTTTACGAAATTCTTATGTGTGTAACAATGGGTGGAGGTCTTCAAAGATATGAACTAGTTATTCATAGGGTTTTGTTGGGTGACGTAGCCAGTTGTGAGATGTTTAGGAGAAGAGGATGGTTAGACTACTCCTTCAGTCTAAAGGGATTTGATGAAGAAGTTACTCTTTAGTTTTTGAGCACCTTGAAGGATGGCTTTGCAATGGTTAAGGGGCTAAGAATTGAATTTATAGAAGATGTTGTGGCCAAAGTCACTAGAGGATTTTGACCTACATAAGGCTAGGGCATAGTTTAGTGTGTATCTACACCCTCTGCTAGACATTGATAAGAAGTAGGGCACCTCTATATTATCTTTTCCCTTGGTTTTATCTAGCTAGCAACATTTATCATTTAATACTTCACTTGTGAAGGTCATTATAAATACCTACATGCCCTACATTTCAAGATTTTAGCTCATCCACGACATGACTAAAGATAGGCAAATCTTCCTAATTTCCTATTTAATATTGTTAAGAAAACTTCTATACTACAATCAAGAAAGGATCAATCTATCTCCCATAATTTTTTAATAAAATTAGTTGTATAAAGGGAATTAAACAAACAATCAATTGGAACATGGGAGGAGTTTTTTTAGTTAAATGAGGTAGAGCCTAGATTGGTTGGCC
Organism: Cupressus sempervirens; assembly: GCA_028749045.1. NCBI lineage: Eukaryota > Viridiplantae > Streptophyta > Pinopsida > Cupressales > Cupressaceae > Cupressus > Cupressus sempervirens. Next base: position 239,059,370 of record CM053786.1, on the reverse strand, counting down.
ATAGGGGCCAAGGTGTTGGAAAAAGGGAAAGGACATCCACTAGCTTCTGTAAGGTTATTCCTAGGACTAAAAACATTCTTTAAGCCTCTCCCTCTAGTTCTAGACCAACTAGGAAGAGGATTTATAAAGCTAATGCCTCCATTTCTAGCAAAAAGAAAAGCAAAAAAATAGAATTTGTTAGTTCCCCCAAGACCGCATCATTTGCAAAAATAGGTCTACCATTAGGGAAGGCATAGGTAGAGCTATGGAACCTAAAGAGGAAAAATTAGAACAGCAACCTAATGATGAAAGTAATATTAATGAAACCCTACACTCGCAAGAGGAAGCTTCAAAAAATCTTCCTAAAGTACCTGCAATAGAAATATTTGTAAGTTAGAGGAAACAAAAGAATCATCCATGCTTGTGTACACCCCTTATGAGGTGCAGTGCAAGGATTTCTAAAGGAAATAGGGTTACTAAAACCTCTATTCCAATGGTTAACCTAGAGTTTTTTGAGTTTTTCATCCTCAAAGGGAAAATTGCAACAAAATATAGCTAGTGATAATCAGTACAATAACCAAAGTGTATAACCCAAAATTGACCTTAGTGGTAACTATCTACTTGTTGATAGTGATAAGGAGTCTAATGAGCTTGAAGAATCTAAGGATTTTGAAGAAAGCCTTATTATGTAGGACACTAGTGATAATTTAGAAGAACTTTCTTCTGAGGACTACCCAAAGTTTAGGCAAGAAATTATTGAAGAAGCAATGGAAAAGCTCAATCAAAATGGACTAGATACACTAGCTAAAGTAGTAGCTGAATCTAGTAAGGAAGAGAATGTGGTGACAATGCTTGTTATAAGGGAAGAAGAATGATCCATGCCATAAAGTTCCAACAAAATTCCTCATCCAACATCTAAATGGATAGACATTCTTAACCAGGAACTATTGCCACCACTGAATTTATCTACACCCTTGTATGCAGGGATCAATTTATTCCAACAATTGCAATGGGAAAGAACTCAATGGAAGTTGGAAAGAGAAAAATTGAAAAATATCATTAATGAAAAAAACTATCAGGTTAAATAAGGATCAAAAAAAAAAAAATTAAAGAGAAGGATTGAACAAGTCACAAGATTGATTCTTGAACTGATGGAATGCAGATCACCATCACTGGTGTATACATTATTTCTCAAAGAATAGCTTGTAAATTTCAAATTGACAAGAATTGTGGAAGGACCCTTCATTTCAACTTCACATGACTTTTATGATGCATTCCAATCTATTCCAATGCCTTTGAAGAATTTATTATGTGAATTATATCTACATAACTTGGCAGAGCCTAATGACACAGAGTGGAACTCACTCCTTTATATAAAGGATGTGTAGTTGAGACTTGTAATGTCTTGGATGCAGAATGAGATAAGTATGGAACATAAAGTTGTGTCTTATAGGGACAATGAAATGAAAACTCCCATGCTTATGAGACCAAAAGTTAAAAACTCTAAATGATCATTCTTGGATTGGATTTCTATTCTAGGAAACCCCGGTGGAGCTAGTAAAGTACACTCAGTCAAAGGACAAGCCTTTTGTATATTGGGAGAAGCACTCATCCTAAGATGTTGAGACATCAATTGTTTCTTCAAGACAAAGGTGGACATAGATGTCACATGACATAAAGATAAGAGAACCCCACTCTCCTCAAAATTTAACTCTTCCTACTATCAAAAATATATGGTATATCAATTTAGGAAAGAGTTAGTGTAAATATTAGCTCCCATTAAGGTTTCAACCTCTCATTCTCTTGTGTCCACTACTAGCAATGAAGGAAAATGTAGAGGATCATGATATAATAGTAGAAGTTCAATTATGGATAAGGCTCATGGAAAATTATGGATACTTTGACTATGTTAAGAATGAGCTAGACAAGAGGATAGGTAGTGATTGGAGAGTTTGGGTCAAAATTAGAAATTTTATGATTGATGGAAACTAGAAGTAGCTCAGTTGGGGGGAGTGATGGGCCTCCAAAATGCCTTTTTTTTAAGATCTGTTTATCTTTATATCAAATATTTATCTTTAAAAATTCATGACTTTATGGTTTTAAGCAAACAAACTTATGTTTTTATGTATATGTTAAGACATGAAGTAGAAGTATAGAAATTTTAAATATGCTATATTTTCTTGAATCTATGGGAAAAATGATATAATGAAGTAGTGTTACATGTTGATAAGTGTTTCCCCATCTATGCTATGTTTTGGGTTGTTTTCCTCTTGTAGCCATAGGATTTGCAAGAGTATTGATGATTAAATAGATATATGTATGTGGATATTATATGTGAATTGATTATTTTATAGGTTATTTCCATGATATATTTAAAGGTCACCATTTTGGTGCTAAAGAAGTCAAATCCAATCGAATTGCTAAACTACCACAAGTAGAGTAACTCATTTATTGTTTTCTATTATTATAGTTCAAAAATGTAGCTTCCACAACTTGCTATATTCTTGGAGGATTTATTCATGGGTTGATTTTGTTTCAAAATTTATGAGTTTTTAATTGATCCTCGTTAATGGAGTGATCATAGAGTTATTGTTAGAATTATTTAGAATAATTGAGAGGCAGGGTGAATTAGTTATCCAAGGTCCAATGATGTCCAATACAACTTTTTCTTTTAATCCTTAAGGGCACATAATTGAAATTATCATGCATGCAATTGAACATTAAACAATCATGAAAAGTAAACATGCATCACACCATAACACTAAGGATTTTGATGACCCAAAAACCCTCCAGGAATAAGAAGGTAAAATTGGGATGGGGATGATACCCACTAAATAACTGTGCAATCAATTTCAACCACTTTTGATGGTTTTCCCTATTAAAGGCCTGCCCTATTAAAGGCTACAACACGCTGTTAAATGTGACCCTGTTAAAGAATTTCTACACCCTGTTAGGAGTGTGCCATGTTAAAGGACTTAAGAATATTCAACTTGGAATGTCACCCTATTAAAGGATTTACATAGAGATGTTAGGCTCACCCAAGTCCATGGGATTTATAGTCACCTTCTCAAAAGAATCTTTCATCCCTCTCTAAGGATCTCCTATCCTCCTCCTAAGGATCTCTTATCCTTCTCCGGAGGATCTCTTTATCCTTCTCGTGGGGATCTCTTTATCCTTTTCTTGAGGCTTATCCACCTAGCTGTTAAGCTAACCTAGCAATGTAGGGTTTCAATATATAATACAATGGTAAGAAATTATTAGAAGGGTTTTAACCTGATGCAAATTGCAACTTCAACCTTGTAGATTTCATATCACTCTTCAGTTCTTTTCTTTGCTTGGATTTCCTCCCTCACAGTGTCGATATCTTGTTCACCCTTCAAGATCTATCTCCTTGAGTTCTTCCATTCATTATGTTAATGCACTCCATGATCATTTGATCAACTCAAAGTCTTTATGCCTTGTTCTTACTCCTCTTGGTTTCTTCGCATGACCACACTTAAGACTGATTCCCTCTCTCACATGTGCATTTGATCTCTGACCTGTAACTCCTTATAAAGAAGTTTTGTTCTTCATTTCCCACTCAAATCTTAATTTGATCTTGAGAAAATGGTATTGTTTTCCCTCCAAATTTTTTCTTCTAGAAACTTCATGATAAATCCATTAGCATTCACCTTGAATTGGTTTGCATGGTTTACATAAAATTTTGTGACATCTACTCATCATCCTTATCATCCAACTAATTCACAAAATTTGATGTAACAAACTTATCACTGCTGTTCTGGAAAATCTTTGAGTTAACAAATAATGCAGTAGCTTGACATCATTGATTTACTAATGCTTGGCTCCTTCTATGTTACTTAGCTTCTATTATTATTTTACTAGTGCTCGGCACCTGAAGAAATTCTATGTTGATCAGCACCTGATCTTCACTCGACAACAAAAGGTTGCTTAGCACCTAAAGATCACTCGGCACCTAAAGGTTGCTTGGCACCTGAAGATCACTAGGCACACACTAAGTTGAACTTGCTTAGCTTCAACCGATAATTTGTTCGACACTTACTAGCTAGCTCAGTTCTCTCTCCAATGAACTTAGTTAATCCTTACATCTTTGATGTGTCTCAGTGTGTCCATCCTCTGTGTCTTAGAGTATGTCATCATTACACTATTTTATCAATGGCTTATCTAATCCTTATACTTTATTACAACATCACAAATTCAACCTTTCTTTAGGTACTTTAGTTACATCTTATTGATTGCCACCTCCTTGTCAATCAACCAATTGATAGTATTTGGATCACTAAAACAATTGTCATTCCTGCAAGTAGTAAGTTTGACATCAATGAAAAAAAAATGATTGAAGACATTATTTACTAGTTCCATTACTCTTCATTCATGATCTTTTCAATCATTTCTAACAATCTCCCTCTTTGGCATTGATGGCAAACCAAACTGATCAATTAATCAACTTAGTTACCACCAAAATTACATGTGTTATCTACTTTTTATATAACAACCTCTTGTACTGATAGAAACTAAATCCTTTGTTCTACTTCTCCCTCTAAACTACTGCATCCTTACTTTGTATTCTTGATCCTTCATAGCTACTTGCTAATTCTTATGTCCTCTAAATCTCCTCTTGTCATCTCTCCTTTCATACATATACATCTCCCTCTTACCTTTCTTTGATCAGTTTCTCATATCTCCCTCTTTGACATAAATTCCAAAGATGTAGCATCTTCAACATGCTAAATATAAGCTTTGCATCTTCATTTTTTTTCCCCTATCACCATGCTTGTGACTAATCTAAAATTTGTGTTCCTATTGTCATCCTCTACATTACTCTTTTGATATTTAAATGTTCTACTCTTGTTGATGTAGGGCAGCTTCTTTGTTCCTTTAGACTACTTGAGTTAGGGGCATTACCCCCAAATTGCCTCTAAGATATTCATAAGTATCCTTGGGCAATGGTTTGGTGAAGATATCTGCAATTTGTTCCTTTGTGTGAATGTACTCCATCTTCACTTGTTTGTCTTCCACCAATTCTCTGATATAGTGATACTTGATTGCAATGTGCTTTGTTTTTGCATGCATTATTGGATTCTTGGATATGTTTATAGCACTTGTATTATCACAATACAGTATCACAAGTTTGGTTACCTCTTATTTCATTCCTTTCAATATATGTTTGAGCCATACAATGTTTGTGCAATTGATTGTTGCTGCCACATATTCTACTTCTACAGTGGACTGAGATGTGCATGTTTGTTTCTTGCTAGTCCAAGTAACTAGCCTTTTAACTAAGAATAATGCTCCTCCACTTATGCTTTTCTTGTCATCAATGTTGCCTCCCTAATTTGTGTTTATGTATGCATTGAGCTCAAACTTCTCATTCTTTATGTAATATAGGCCAAAATCATCAATACCTTTGAGATACCTCATTATCCTTTTTATTTCCATGAGATTATTTAATCTAGGATTAGTAGAGAATCTAGCCACTATTCCAACTGCTAATGCTATGTCTAGTCTGCTATGTACAACATATCGTAGTTTTCTAATCATGGATTTGTACATTGTTTGATTGACTTCAACTAATTCATCATTTTTGGATAGCTTATGTCCTATTTCCATTGGTGTGCTGACAGGTTTGAAATCTTCTAATCCAAACTTCTTGAGTATCTCCTTGGTGTATTTTGATTGTGTCACAAATATACCATGTTTTAGTTGATGCACTTGCAATCCTACAATGAATTTGATTTCTCCAAACATTGATACCTCAAACTCATGTTTCATTTTGTCAGCAAAAATTTTGTAAAGTACTTCCTTTCCTCCAAAAACTATGTCATCCACAAATATTTTAGATACAAGAATAACCTTACCTTCTTTTGATTTGATGTACATGTTGTTGTTATCATCAGTTCTTTCAAATCCTATTTGTACTAGATACTTGTGAAGTCTCTCATACCAAGCTCTAGCGGCTTGCTTTAATCCATATAGAGTCTTATGCAATTTTCATACCTTATTTTTGTTCTTTTCATAAAAAAAACCTTCTGGTTCCTCTATGTAGACTTCCTCTTCAAGAATACCATTCAGAAATGTGGACTTAACATCCATTTGATAGACTTTAAATCCTTTGAAGGCTGCATATGCCAGTAAGGTCCTTACTCTTTCCATTTTTGTAACTGGAGCAAAAGTTTCTCCATAGTCTAGTCCTTCTTCTTGTGCATACCCTTTACAAACTAGTCTTTCCTTGTTCCTTATGATTTCACCATTCTCATCTAACTTGTTTCTAAACACCCACTTGGTTCCAATTATATTCTTTTCAACTGGTCTTGAGACTAAGGTCCATATCTTGTTCTTCTCAATTTGTTCTATTTCTTCTTTCATAGAATTTTACCAGTCATAGCTTCACTTACTATTTTTGGTTCCATTTTGCTGAGCAAACATGTTTCACTTCTGAGTTTATTCCTTGTCATTGGTCCTACCTCTTTGTTTCATTTAATTTGATCTGCAAGATGATGTCTTTTCACATACTTTGCCAATACTGGTTCTTTCCTTGTTTGCATGTTGTCTCTTTCAGAATCTGATCCCTCATGCATATTTTCATTAGGTATTTGTTCATTTTCTTTGTGTTGGCTATTCTTAGAATCTAAATGAACATTCTCTACATTTTGTAGCTCAACTTTTGAATGTGTCTGGAGTTTGGCATTCACTATCTGTGACTTGATAGATGCTAGATTTTGTTGTTGATTGTCATTCTGAGTTGCAAATTCACCATTATTAGGTATACCTTCATAAAAGTATACAAAGGTTTTGTATTCTTTTACTTTATTAGTATTCTCAACACTTTGAACTTTTGCAAGCTCATCAAACTTCATATTTGTGCTTTCCACTACTTTGTTATTGTTAATATTCAAACACTTATAAGCTTTGCTTCTAGTAGAATAACCAAGAAATGTGCCTTCCTCACTCTTTGCATCAAAATTTCCATTTCTAGACTCTTTATATATATATAGAATTTGCACCCAAATATTTTGAAATTTTTTACATAGGAGAATGCCCATACTATAATTCAAAAGGTGTTGCATTTGTACCTTTCTTGACTTGAACTCTGTTGAGTGTGTAGACTACAGTACTTACAGCTTCTCTCCAGTACTTGAGTGCAACATTTTTCTCCATCATTAAGGTTCTAGCATAGTCAATAACTGATCGATTCCATCTCTCTAATATACCATTCTGAGGTGGAGTCTTGGGTGCTGATGTCTACCTTTTGATTCCTCTTTCATTGCAGAACTCTTCAAATTCTCTTGATGTGAATTCTCCTCCTCTATCAAATCTGAGACATTTTAGGCTCTTTCTCTACTCTCTCCAAGTACCATGTGAACATTTGAAATGCATCTAATTTTACTTTTAGGAACATGACTGTCATCATCCTTGAATAGTCATCTACAAATAGCATTATGTATATGTCACCTTTGTAGCTTTGCACTTCAATAGGACCACACAAGTCAGTATGAACTACCTCTAATACTTCATTAGAAGTATAGGTCTTACTCTTGAAGGTTGACTTGGTCATCTTTCCTAGTTGGCATTGTTTGCACATGGTGTTATCAGGTTTCTTCAACTTTGGTAGACCTCTAACTTTCTTCATTTTGCTAATACTTATCAAATTATCAAAATTTACATGACATAGCCACTTGTGCCATAACCATATGTCATCAATTTGAACAATGAGACAAGAAGCATCTTCCATGTCAAGGTAAAACAAATTACTCTTAGTCTGATCACCTTTTCCTATTAGACTTCCTTGAGAATCATAGATCTTAGCAACTCCTTTTTCAAATTCAACCTTACATCCTATGTTGCCTAACTGTGAGACACTTAACAAGTTATAATTTAGGCCTTCAACATAGTATGCATTCTCACACGATATCTTTTCAGTAAGCTTGATACTACCTTTCCCTTTGATCTAACATGGTGCATTGTTACCAAATCTAACACTATTTCCTTCATATTGAGTAAAGGTAATAATCTTACTTTTGTCTCCAGTCATGTGATGAGAGCATCCACTGTCTATGATCCATCTATCATTCTTTTTCATGTAGGTTACCAAGGAAATTGCTTCATCTTCATTTGATTCATCTTTCATAGCCACATAGACTACTTCATCATCATTCTCGTTAGAGTCTTCTTCAACAATGTAGCATCTTTTTCCTTTACCTTTGTAGTCTTTGTTGTCCTCTTTCTTGTTCTTGAAGTTGCCTCCATCCTTGTAGTTTTTCTTTTGTGTGCATTTTCCTGCAATGTGACCAACTTCATTACAATTGAAATAAATGATTGGCAGCTTACCTTTGAATTTGCCTCTTACTCTGTGAAATCTTCTTGCTATTAATGCCTCCAATTTTTCTACATCATCTTCATCAATGCTACTGTCACTAGATACATATTTTCCTTTTCCACTCTTTTTCTTTGTTTGCATCTCCTCATTGTCTTTTAATGTCATCTTGGATTTGAATGCAGATTCAAATTTTTTTGGCTGGTAGTTATCAAATTTGGATAGCTCAAAGGTAGTGAGTCTTCCAGTTATTCCTTCAAATGATAATGCATTTCCTGGTACACACCTTAGTTCTTGGATGGCTAATACTCTTATAGCATAGATGGGAAGCAAAGTTATTAAGTATTTGCTACATACTATTTCTTTTGCTAGTTGTCCTCCTAGGCTTCTTATGGCACTTACTACTTCCTTCATCCTTGCACCATATTTAGTAGCATTCTCTCCTTCTTCCATTTTCATATCATCAAACTTTCCTCTTAGGCTCTCTCTTTTGGGTCTCTTGACATTATCATCTCCTCCATAGATTCTTGACAATATTTCCCACATCTAATGTGCAGTATCATATCCTTTGATGTCAACATACTCGGCATAGCTTAGTGCTGAAGCAATATCTAACATCACTTGATTGTGCTCCTTCTTCTTGCTCATGTCATCTGCACTGAGGTGTCCTGTAGGGTCTACATGATCAACTGTGATTGAGATCTATGCATAGTCACCTATTGATCTAAGGTGTAGCTTCATCATACTTTGCCATGCAACAAAGTTGTCTTTTTTTAGCTTGGGAACTTTTCTCTTGGAGATCTTGATCTTCCTACTGCTAGTACCTTAAAACAAATCAGCAATGTGCTCTGATACCAATTGTTAGAATTATTTAGAATAACTAAGAGGGGGGGATGAATGAATTATCCAAGGTCAAATGATGTCTAATACAACTTTTTATTTTAATCCTTAAGGGCACATAACTAAAATTATCATGCATGCAATTGAACATTAAACAACCATGAAAAGTAAACATGCATCACACCATAACACTAAGGATTTTGATGACCCAGAAACCCTCCAAGAATAAGAAGGTAAAACTAGGGTGGGGATGATACCCATTGAATAACTATACAATTGATTTCAACCACTTCTAATGGTTTTCCCTATTAAATGTTATATCACACTGTTAAATGTGACCCTATTAAAGGATTTCTACACCCTATTAGGAGTGTGCCTTGTTAAAGGACTTAAGAACATTCAACTTGGAATGTCACCCTGTTAAAGCATTTACATAGAGTTGTTAGGCTCACCCAAGTATATGGTATTTGTAGTCACCTTCTCAAAAGAATCTTTCATCCCTCTCTAAGGATCTCCTATCCTCCTCCTAAGGATCTCTTATCCTTCTCCTAAGGATCTCTTTATCCTTCTTCTAGGGATCTCTTTATCCTTTTCCTGAGGCTTATCCACCTAGCTATTAAGCTAACCTAGCAATGTAGGATTTCAATATCTAATACAATGGTAAGAAAGTATTAGAAGGGTTTTGACCTGATATAGATTGCAACTTCAACCTTGCAAATTTTAGATCACTCTTCAGTTCTTTTCTTTTCTTGGCTTTCCTTCCTCACAGTGTTGACATCTTGTTCGCCCTTCAAGATCTATCTCCTTGAGTTCTTCCACTCGTTATGCCAATGCACTCCATGATCATTTGATCAACTTAGAGTTTTTATGCCATGTTCTTACTCCTCTTGGTTTCTTTGCATGACCACACTTAAGAATAACTCCCTCTCTCACATGTGCATTTGATCTATGACTTGTAACTCCTTATAAAGAAGTTTTGTTCTTTATTTCCTACTCAAATCTTAATTTGATCTTGAGAAAATGTTATTTTTTTCCCCCCAAATTGTTTCTTCTAGAAACTTCATGATAAATTCGTTAACATTCACCTTGAATTGGTTTGCATGATTTACATAAAATTCTATGACATCTACTCATCATCCTTATCATCCAACTAATTAACAAAATTGAATGTAACAAACTTATCACTGTTGATCTAGAAAATCTTTGACTTAACAAATAATGTAGTAGCTTGACATCATTGATTTATTGATGCTCGGCTCCTTCTATGTTACTCAGCTTCTATTGTTATTTTACTGGCACTCGACACTTGAAGAAATTTTGTGTTGCTCAGCACCTGATCTTCACTCAGCACCAAAAGGTTGCTAGCACTTGAAGATCACTTAGCACCTAAAGGATGCTCGACACCTAAAGATCACTTGGCACACACTAAGTTGAACTTGCTCAGCTTCAACTGAGAATCTATTCAGCACTTACTAGCTAGCTCGGTTCTCTCTCCAATGAACTTAGTTAATCCTTACATCTTTGATGTGTCTCAATGTGTCCATCCTCTGTGTCTTAGAGTATGTCATCAATACACTCTTTCATCTATGGCTTATCTAATCCTTATACTTCATTACAACATCACAACTTCAACCTTTCTTTAGGTACTTTAGTTACATCTTATTGATTACCACCTCCTTGTCAATCAACCAATTAATAGTATTTGGATCACTAAAGAAATTGTCATTCCTACAAGTAGAAAGTTTGACATCAATGACAAAACAATGATTGAAGACATTCTTTACCAATTCTATTACTCTTCATTCATGATCTTTTCAATCATTTCCAACAGTTAGCAGTTGTGGTTTCCTTTAAATAATGACTATTGTCACTTTGAGTGCAATTTGGGAAGAAGAAGAGAATAAGTTAATTTTCATAGCAATAGAGTGTGATATTTTTTTAATCAAGTGTAATCTTTCACCATGAATGAATAGATTGCATCATTCAAGTTTATTTCACTTATCTTGATTTGTCTTTTTTGTTCACTCATCCAAAGGGTCCAGTTGGTGAGTGAATTGTTATATTAGAATAGATTCCATTTCCTTGTTGTTTCTAACTAAGGTAGAATTATGTTTCTCCTATAGCCATTGATAATAGAATTAGTGAACTATTCGTGTAGCATAGGTGCATAATTAGGTTTACTATTTGTAGCCTTACCTTAATCTTTTAAGTTAAGTTGTTGTTTCAGTTTCTAGCATAGATTTCCTTTAGTATTTCCTTTCCTTTGGTTATAATGACTTAAAGAATAATTAGAGCATATACTTTGTAGTCACCATCTCAAGTTTACACTCACAGGTTGACAATTAGATGAAGTTGGTATATTATTTTAGGTAAAACACATGATACTTTATAGCCATAGAATCATTGTGAAAGGATGTCCAATCCTTTGTTACTAAGGTATTAAGTTGACCAGCCAATACTATAGCCAATAACCCTTGAAGAAAAAATTATTTAAATATAAAATTATAATTATAACATGAAATTTATTTCCTTATATTAGCCCCAAATCATAAAGATTAAAGAACTAAACAATAACTCTTAGCCCCTATTCCACCTTTCCAAAAATACTAATTTCTAATTAATACAACATTACTAACATTACAAAACATTATCCTATACTAATTAAATATTTTAACTAAAGGTTCCTTTATACAATACCCAATTATTAATCACCTAACCCTCTTTTAGCTACCCTTGAACCCACCCTACACTTGGCAAGGGGGCAAGTAGGTTGTCCCACCTACTTTTCCCACTCCCTAATGCCCTTGTGTGTTTCCCAACCTCCATGGCATAGTTGCCAATATAGCCTGAGTGATGCCCAAGACATCCCATCCCCTTTACGAGGATGATGCACATGAGGTGGAGTTTAAGTGCAAGGAAGGGGTGGTGATTTTTAAAGGAATATGAATTAGATTTGTCCTTTCACATTTAAATTGACCTTGCCCATTTTATATGCAAGCCTATGCCCATTTTGATGGATGGAGATATGAAGTGGAGGTGGGGCCCATGGAGTCTCCCATCCCCCCTCCATCATCAATTTTATTTTATATATTTTTAAATTGCTAAATCTCCCACTTGTAAGGGGAATAAAGAAGTTAATAAATTTTTTGAGAGTTTTTTTTTAGAGCGTTTTATATAATATTCAAAACCCAAAGGTTTTTTTTATATTCAGATATTTATTGGAGGCATAAATGAGAATATTCTCTACAGTTTTTGCGAAGAGAATTTCCATTTTACCCAAACATTTTCCAACATCCGGTAGGTGCATAACTTTTTTTTTTGTTGATATTTCTTTTTTTTCTCACTTTTTCATTTTCTCATGGGGTTTAATTATATGGTTATTTTACATTTTCTTATAGGTTAAGGGGGGTGATTTAATGTAGTATCACAATTTTTCAATAAGGATTTTAATTTCATTGTTTAATCATAGGATTTACTAGGTAAGGTTAAAGTGAAATATTAGGATAAAAGTATAAGTTGTAACATTGAATCTTAATATGAAATTTTAAGAAACCTATTCAAATTAAAATTTAAATATCCTAATGAAATGACATGATCCTATTAGTTTCATTATTGGAATTCAAGATTTCAAGAGATAATTTATAGAACAATTAATCTTTGCTAATTATGTTATCTCAATGTATTTAAAGATAAGAATTGAATGGAAAATAAATGAAACGTTATCATAGAATATACATTTTTTCATACTTGATAAAACTTCATTCGTATTATGAATTATGAAATTTTCAACATATGATCTATTTAATAGATCTTCATCAGGCTACAACTTTATCTTCAATACAAGAATGCAAAATAAAATAGAAGGTATTAAAATGGAGACTCTCCAACACAAATGACTAAAGGACACCATCAGTGCTCCAAATCCAAGTTTGATCCATCATAAGAGCCTATCAGAAATCTAAAAATACACATAAAACAAACCATGGAGAGCTCACCTCCCAACCTATATTTCAAAGATACCACCCACCAAGCTTGGAGAAACCATAGCTATCCCAGTGACAATCAAGTCCAATCCACAATAATATAAACACAAAAATAACACCCATCAAATGTATAAAGCATTGGATTCACCTTGAACCCATGACAAAGGGGTGAAGGTGGACTACCATGTAAGAGATAACAAAAGTAGAACATATAAGAAACATACTTATTCCAAGGATAGAATTCACATACAATTTCCATACTTTCTTCTCATAATCTCCCCCAAAACAAGATCAATAACATTGGCCTCCAAGGGCCCTTACACCTTGAATTTCTTCATGCTTCTCTCCATGAGAAGAGACTCTACACTTCCATGGATTCCAACTAATCCCTTCTCCCATATTTGGCCACTTCTTCCCTATCCAAGAGTGATTTATGCCATTACACCCTTAACAATCTTCAACAATTCATCATTTGTCATCCTTCTAGGAAATTCCACATCTTCACTATCTTCCATGTTAGCAACTTGTCTTCTTCTAAAGATCTTACATTTCTTTGATACCACTTGGTGTAGAGCCCCAAGTTATCTACTCCTTTGACACATTAAATAGGTTTAGGAATCTCAAAAATGTTCCCAACATCTTACTTTCAAGATAAAATGAGACTCCACAAGGTAGTCCACACCCACAATCTCTCTTTCCACTTGGCTACTTGGGCCAAACCTAAGAAAAATAGGTATTCAAGGCGGAACCCAATCTCCCTTACACTAATAAAAATCCAAAAAATAATTTTATAACTTCAAAACACATTCTCCAAGTTTTGGAATACAAGGAATCTTACTTTCTACAAGGAGTGCTATAAGGATTGTGACCAGTAACTAGGCATAACTTGCTTCCAAGGACATAGCCAATCCAAATTTCTAGTTTAGAATGGTACAATCACCTATCCTCAAAATATCCTAATAGATGAGTCCTTGAAAAATCCCCTAAAATTACTTTTCCTCTAAGTTGACTAGTAGGAATTAGGCCTAGTTAGGGTTGATTAAAAAACAAAGTACCCTTTCTATATCCTCTCCATCACTACCAACACTTGGATCATGTCAACGTTCATGAAAATTCACTTATTTTATGATTTCACCTTCATATTCCACCCCCAACTCAATCTATGAAATCATTTGCACAAATTTGGACAACACATGGAGATGTATGTCCAAGGGTTTTGCTGATAACTCCAACGGCCAACATTCTAAGAAACTTACAACCAAAAAATTTCTAAAGTACACATCTATATCTTGCAAATCAGCATGGCTTATAATTTTCCCCTAGTTTTTTTGCAATATATGATCAAATCCATATGAACATGTGTAATACATTATTTAAGAGCTCCTAAAATATAGACTCCTAAACCTAGCATAAAATGCATAAAAGTGTCCCTTGACCCAAGGAGGATGACAAGATTTATAAATTGACCTTGTGTACCTTGGCCTTACAATTAGGACTTATTACAAAGATCATAAGTAGAATTTTTTATACATTATTCCCTTGATGAAGATGCATTGAAGTGTGCTCCTGCACCATATTCCTGATGTTGATTAATTTCAAGTCCCTTTGACATGAGTTCTTGAAAACTTGTGACATACCTCTTCATATTAGCTTCATCCATCCAAATATCCTTTTCTTTAGGATAACCTACCCACTTCACCAAATACTTCTTGCACATATTCTTTCTCATCTTCTTAATGATCTTAGTGTCCAAGATCATCTATGGTTCTTTTCCTACATGGAAAGGTAATGTTGCAATATCTTCTTCAAACTCTAAATGTGTTTCCTTTCCTTCATCTACATCACCTTTATAAGGTGTGAGATTAGAGATGTTAAAGATTGGTGAAATGCTAAGGTGTGCTAGAAGTTTAACATCATGTATATTTGCTCCTAATTTTCTCAACACCTTGCATGAACTAGCATTTTTCATCAACAATTTGGTGTACTTTCCCTTTGGCAATCTTTCCTTCTTCAAGTAGACCCACACCATATAATCAACCTAGAGTTGTACATCTTTCCTTCCTTTTTCCTTAGCTTCTTTGTACTTTAATGCACTCTTTTCCAATGCCATCTTCACTTGATCGTGAACATCCTTCATGTGTTTAGAAAACTATTCACCATGAGCACTAATTGAAACATTAGATGGAATATCTCTTAGCTCTAAGAGTCCCTTTGGCTTGTGCCCATAAACAACTTGAAAGGGACTCTTTCCCATACTCCTATTTACTGAATCATTGAATGAAAACTCAGCTTGAGGTAGTATCTAATCCCACTTTGCACCATACTACTTGGTAAGGAATCTTAGCAAATTTCCTAGTGATCTATTCACCATTTCAATCTACCCATTCATTTGTGGATGATAGGAAGAACTAAAACTCATATTTCTACTCAATTTCCCCCATAGTGTCCTCCAAAAGTGCCCAATATGCATTGTGGTAAACCATGTAGCCATACAATCTCCTTAAAGAACAAATTAGCAATGTAGGTAGCATAACTAGTACTTTTACATGTAATTAAATGGGAGTTCTTACTAAATCTATCAACTACCACATATATGCTATCAAAGCCCTTTTGTGTTCTTAGCAGTCCCATGAAAAATTCCATGTTACAACTAATCCATGGTCTAGTAGGTATAGGTAGAGGTTGGTATAGACCAACATTTTTTGAAGTTCCTTTGGCCTTCTAACAAATAGATCATGCCTCAACATAATTGCTCATAATTTCTCACATTAGTCTAAACCTTAGGCAAAAAAATAATACCTCCTCACCTACTCCAAAGATTTATCGAAGCCAAAATGGTTGCTCATGTTGTCTTCATGCTTCTCCTTTATTATATTTTCCCTCATTGAACATTTAGGGATGCACAATTGGTGTCCTTTGAATAGTATCCCATCTTGGATTAGTAAATCTACATACTTTACATGATAATCCTCTAAAAATCCAAAGCATACCTGATATATCTCTTTGAAGTCTTCATCATCTTCATACATTCCTCTTAAGGAATCAACTCCTACACCCAATAGTCTGATTTCTTTCACTGCCAAGTTCCTCCTACTTAGAGCATCTACCATTTTGTTGGACAGTCCCTTCTTATGTTTTATTATGAAGGTGAATTCTTGAATAGATTATACCCACTTCATGTGTTTGTGACTCAGTTTGTCTTGGCTATTCAAGAAACTAAGGGCCTGGTTTTTAGAGAAAACCACAAATTCCCTAACAAATTCCTTGGGCATCAAATAATTCCTCCATTTATTCAATTATTTAACCAATGCATATAGTTCCAAATTATGAGATCAATACCTTCTTTTGGATTCATTCAGTTTCTCACTAAAAAATGCAATAGGTTTGACCTTCTGACTTAGTAAAGCTCCAACTGCAACATTTGAAGCATCACATTCCAAGGTGAATATCTTTTGAAAATTAATATCAACAAGTACTGGTTTCTCTACTACCTTTTTCTTTAGCATTTGAAATGTTTCTTTAGCCTCCTTGGTCCAAGAAAACTTGCATATCTAACCACATTTTATTGTATCCAAAATAGGTGCACAATATTGATTGAAATTTCTTATAAATTTTATATAAAACAAAGCAAGCCCATGAAAGCTTCTTATCTCAAACATGTTTCTTATAGAAGGCCAACTTAGTATAGCTACTACCTTATCAAGATCCATCTTGATAGTCCCTCCTAATATGAGGAACCCAAAATATACAAGTTCCTCTTGCAAAAGGACACTCTTCTCCAAATTGATGAACAATCTTTCCTCTTGTAGCCTCTTCAAAACTAAGTCAAGATGCTCCAAATGATCTCACTTTGTCTTACTAAACACTGGTATGTCATCAAGGAACACTATTACACATTTTCCAAGAAATTTTTTTAAGACCTCATTCATGAGTCTCATGAATGTACTTGGGGCATTTGATAGTGCAAATGGCATCACCCTCCATTCATACAAGCCCTCATTAGTTTTAAAGATAGTCTTCTATTCATCCCTACCCTTATCTTAATCTAGTGATATCCACTTTTTAAATCAACCTTGGGAAAATATCTTTCTCCACTCAAATCATCAAGAAAATCCTCTATTCTAGGAATAGGGAATCTATACCTTATTGTGATCCTATTTATTGTCTTGGAGTCCATACATAGCCTCCATGTCCAATCCTTCTTTGGATCTAAGAGAGTTGGAACTACACAAGGGCTTAAACTCTTTCCTATCAACCCTTTGTCCAAGAGTTCTTGAATCTGTAATGCCATCTTGTTTTGGTGAGGTGTAAGGGGTACAAGTACAAAGTTGTGTCACCTTTTAGGCTGACTTATTAGAACAACTAAATTTTAGTATTTCTATCTAAAAATAATTTTTTTCCAAACATATCATCTAGATAAATTCATTCTAGGTAACTTATATATTGTCTCACACTTTTCCAATTGGATATCTCTATTAAATGCATATTTTATACTAGTTTGTATCCAATTACTAAAGAAATACAATTATTTCAAAAAAGTGGCATTTCAATAACTCTTACTATTTTTTATGATTTTTCTTAATAACATATAAACACCATTTTAAAGAGCTTAGAGTCAAGAATATTCTCATATAGAGTTTATAGTGTTTTAGTTAGATATAGTATATTGTAATTAAAAAATTCTACAAGAGCGTATTTTAACACTCAAAAAGATTTCAATTTTGAGAAAGAAAGAAATATTATATCATATCAAAAAATAAATAAAAATTATATTTTGTTCTAGAGGAGAGAGTTCTCTTTTAGAATGTATAATTTTTCTCATGGTTAGAATAGATTTCTTTTGAAAAATGTGTTTGGAGATGAAAACTATTGATTTTAGGTGAGTTGAAATTTGAATCATTATAAAAGAGAAAGTATAAGTCTAAAGTTGATTTTCATTTTTGATTGTTGTAGCTATATATGTTATCTATAACATAGTCTAAGATCAAAGGAAAATAAGTTTATTTCCATCTAGTTTTGTGGTGGGAACTAGACCCCTAATTTTTAGCAATTTTTAGTAGCTAAAAAATTATCTATAAAAATTAGGAAAATATATCAATTCTTGTTCTAAATAATTATTAAAAATTATAATCCTAAACTTCATTCATTTCTACACATTTCATTGTTTACTTCATTTTGAAATTCAAAATAATAATAACAATTTGATATCATTGAAGGTGAACAGTTATACTTTTGTTAGCCTTTTCCTTTATAAAAGGGTAACATAGGTTTGTGCTTTTACCTGAGTTTATAAGTAGCCTTGTTTGGAAAAGTTTCTCCAGGTGTCAAATCAATGTTATGATTCACTTCTCAGATTGGTGGAAGTGTACTTGCAATGTCTATGGCCAAGATATTAGCATACATGTGAAGTAGGTCTACAACCTCCTTAGGACCCACTCTCCTCTTTAGCTCTCCCATATTAGGGGCTTCCACCTTCTTCATCTTGTCTTGTGGCTTTATTACTAAAGAAAAACATGGAGATCTATCCTTCTTAATAGTCTTTAGAAGTTCCTTCTCACCTACAAACAAAAATTTTGATTCCTTTTATTACTCTGCATTATAATACATGGGTAAGAAAGTTACCTTTTCTCCATTGTGATTGATGGTGTAGGTGTTTAATCTCCCATCATGGTGTTCCTCCACATCATACTTCCATGGCCTCCCAAATAACAAGTGGAAAGCATCTATTGGAACAATGTCACAAAGCACTTTACCTCTATAATTTCTAAGTTGTAGCTCTACCCAAGCTTGTTCTTCTATGAAAACATGTTGACCATTTGTGAGCTTTGATACCTTGTAGGGGAATGTATGAGGTACCTTCCTATTCTTAAATTTCTTCACTACTTCTATAGACCCAATGATTTCCATAAACCCATTGCCAATCACCATCTTACATACCTTGCCTCCAATCCTACAAGTCATCTTGAACAATGACTTTTTCTATGGTGGCTCTTAGATGGTAAATGTCCTCAGCAAGGTTCTTCTCATCATCAAGTTTCCCCCATCCTCAAGTGGTGCATAGGATTTTATAGATTGATCTCCTTGACTGTTATCTTCTCTAATCAAAGTAGCTCTTCTCTTTGCCTGATTACTTGGTTTCTTAGGGAATTTTAAGGCAATGTGCGCAACTTGAATGCATTTATAGCATTTGGAGGTCTTGAAATTCTTCCTCCGAATCTCCCTCTTGAAGGTCCTCTAAAACTTCCTTCTACTTGATTGTTCTCTTGGTTTTTGTCCCCAAATTGTTTGATATTTTTTCCTCTCCCATTTTTTGCCCCTCTTCCTCTATTGTTGAATTCCTTCTTCCCTTTACCTCTTCCACTTTGGTCTTTTCTTCTTTTAAGTTTTCCTTCAAATTTCAATGCTAATTGAAAGAATTTTTGGATAGTATTAGGATAGAATAGAGTCAATTCATCTTGAATTTTATCTCTCAATCCTTGCATATACCTTGCAAGTTTAACACTCTCAAGCTCCAACATGTTTGATTTCATGACAAGTTTATGTAATTCCTTTGTATAACTAGAGACATCCATCTCTTTTTATCTCAAATCTTTTCTATTGGTATGAAGTTGCACTTCATAATCTTCAAGCACATAAGAATCCTTTACCAAGGCTTCCATCCTTTTCCATGTATCTATGGGATCCTTCTCCAATTTCACTCTTTTTGATTGAGTGAAATTCCACCAAGTCAAGGTTGATCCTTTCAACTTGGATTTTGA
Source organism: Cupressus sempervirens (assembly GCA_028749045.1). NCBI lineage: Eukaryota > Viridiplantae > Streptophyta > Pinopsida > Cupressales > Cupressaceae > Cupressus > Cupressus sempervirens. The sequence goes on along the minus strand of CM053786.1, from coordinate 239,039,478 downwards.
AATTTTCACCTTTTTATGTTTAGGTATCTCCTCGTAGTCAAAGAAACTGCTTAGAGAATCAAGCCAATACATGACTTCTTCAAAGTCCATCTTCCCACTGACTATAGGTAGGTCAAGCTTACCATCCATAGCTCTTATCTCCATGGATTCCAAAGTCCTCACAAATAGCCTTTGTTCCAAAAAAATCACTTCTTCTTCTTCTTCATCCTACAGAGGTTCTTCACCATCACTAACCTCTTCTTCAACACCAAAATTTCCACTACTTCCCTCCTTGACTTTTTCCTTAAGATTTTTCATTTCATTTCTCATTATTTTCCTCTTAGCATCATGCTCTTTAACAATCTTCAACAATTCAGCTTTTTTCATGCTACTAGGAAATTCCACATCTTCATTATCTACCATATCAACAACTTGTCTTCTTCCAAAGTTCATACATTTCTCTGATACCACTTGGTGCAAAGCCCTAAGTTATTTTCTCTTATAGCACCTTGAATAGGTTTAGGAATGTTAGATTATGGTGACTGATCAGTGACGTGCTATACATACTCCATAAGTCCTCGACAGGGTTTGAGGTTACTATATCAACATTTTATGGCCTACAAGTTGTAACCAATTTTAACTCTAAAGAAGAAAAAGTACTTTTATAAAAGGGATTAGGGTTAGGGATTGTTTTATTGTGGGTTATGTAAAAATTTCTTCTTACGGTGGTACTAAGCTATAAGGGATTATGGATTGTAATCAGGTTGTAATCACTAGATCATAATAATATTGGACTTGTTGTTAGATGGACGTAGCCAAGGGATTAGGTGAACCACATTAAATCTTGATGTCTTGTGTTCTCTTCTATGCAATCTATTTTTCATATCCCCCTAATTAGCCCAAAATTTGATTATAAATTGTTTAAAGTCATTTAATATTGATACAAAATGTATTGATCGTCTCATTTAATATTGGTCCAAATTATATTAATCATTTAACTCTTATAATTTACAATACTTTTCATTTAATATTAATCCAAATATATTAATCATTTAATTATATTAAAAATACTTTAACAATTATACATACAAATCCAATATATATATATATATATATATATATAATCAACATATATAACTAATGCAATAAATAATATATTAATAAGACCAATAAAACAAATCATTAAAGTCACATAACCATAACACAAGGGAAATTTCTACTCACATCACATCCTCCCATAGCTAAGTTAGTGGTATTTATAAGGATTGGAAAAGAACCAAGGAGTACAACATTGAATTGGATTCAAAACAAGGTGTGGAATGAGGGGAGTATAGGAGTCAGTTTTGAAGCTTGTATAGAGGTATTCTTCGGGTTCCACATCAATTTGAAAAGGTACTATACCACTATATGTGGTGATGTAAACACCAATTTATACATTGCATACAAGTGCTATCTAAACAAAGAGGTAAGGGCATCCAACTCAGATTCCACATCAATACTAATGGAAAAGTACAAAGTTTGGAATATTTAGTTATGTTGAAACCCATCAACCCTTACACCAAAACCATGTAGTGTCAACATAACACACCCTTTTGTAGGGGCACATAAATGGATGTGTTGACACAAAATTAATGTAAAAAGGGTCAATTTAATAAGGACCATAGGTAAAGAAGGAACTAATAATTAGTTTGAAAGTGAATCACCAATAAAGTAAATGGAACATTAAGTCATAAATAAGAAAGGAGTACAAGTTGATATAGTATTAGGAGGGATTCCTAATTCCAAATATATTTTTATCTTATATAGAAATTTGTTATTTCATATGTCTGTGTGTGTAATATATGTTGGAATTCTTTAGAATAACTAAGAGGGAGGTAGTTGAATTAGTTATCCAAGGTCAAAATATACAAATGAAACTTTTTTTAGCTTAGTAAACCATAAAAAAATCATAATCATGCATGCATCCATATGAATATTTAGTTATTTAAGACTTGTAGGTTACTGTCAAATCAACTTGCAGAAATGTGAAGTATGATACATAATAGATTCATCAACACACTTGACACAATTATTTAATGTGGAAACCTAAATTGGGAAAAAACACCAGTAACATGCTACTCCTTTTTCACTCTTCTGAAGTGATGCCCTATGAAAGGTCAACCCTATTAAAGGTTATAATACACACTATTAAATGTGACCTAGTTAAGGGATTTCAATCACCCTATAAAAGTGAGCCTTCTCAGAGGACTTTAGGCCATTCACTTGGAATGCCACCCTATTAAACGATTTACCAATAGCTTTTAGGTCAACCTTAATCCAAAGGATCTACCCTAAACTGGTACAATTGTTAGAGAGTAACAATAGAGCATTGATCTAATAAAACTCACAACTTTTCTTGCATATTACAAATCTCTAATTAGTCCTCAATTTGCTAGGCATTTACACTTTGGAGTATATATCTCCTTAAGCCTTCTTGCTCAGTATGCCAATGCAGTTTCCTTTTAGGTCACTTGATGAAACAAACCTTTTCTACCTTAGGTTCTTGCATACAACTCTCTACTCTATGACATTTTTCTTCATGACCAAACATTCCTTTTTATAGGAAATTAGGATAATTTGTCATTTTCCATCATCCATTTTAGGGTTTGGATGGATTAGGTAGGATACAATGTATCTAACCCATCTCATGTATCTCTTCTAGAAACTTCTCCTAGAATCCATTTGAATTCACCTAAAAATAGTTTATATAAAATTTTTTGCCACTAGCTAATCATCCTTATCTTCCTCCTAGTTCACAAGTTTCAAGAAAAAAACCTTGTTGGCTCAGATTCAATGAATCTTTGATCTTTCTAATAATGCAATAGCTCAGCATTATCAACCTTTTTATCCTCATCACATACTATGTTTCTTGGCATCAATTATGAAATCACTCGGCTTCAACTAAAGTTTACTAACACTTGGCATCAACCAAACTTTACTCGACATCAATTGTCTTGCTCGTCATCCACTAGAATTTTCTTTTAATCAGCTCCAAATGACTTTCTACTTGACTTTTACTAACTTTTCTTGGCACCTACTATCCACTTGGTCAAGCTTGGTAGACAAACTTTGTGTAACTTGTTCTCCTAAAGTTTCTTAGTGTAACCAATATTTGTTACCTTAAGTATATTATCAATACATCATGTCATCACTATCTTAACTAATCCTTGTGCTTCATTACATAATCATAACTCAACCTTTTCTCTAAGTGTCATTGTTACATCTTATTGATCAAATCTTCTCCATCAATCAACTAAGTGGTAGTACTTGAATCTTATAAGTTTTTGTCTTACCAGCAAATAGTAGGTTTGACATTAGTGACAAAACAATGATTGAAACACATAATCTTCTTCAATAATCTCCCTCTTTCAATAATCTCTTTCAGAAATGATCTTTTCAATTAGATCTCAATAATCTCCCTCTTTGGCATTGATGGCGAACCAAACTTATCAACCAAGCCACCTAAATGGTAAATAGTATGTTCAACCAAACTGACTAGATTAAAATAGTAAGACAATACCAAAAAGAAAACTTGTTAACAAATTTCTTCTCCCTCTATCAACAACTTCTATCTTCTAACTAGGTTACAAAACATCTTCTTACAACTCCCTCTAAGATTCTTTCTTGTTCTCCCTCTTACTAGGTAGATTAAGATTTCTCCCTTTTTCAAAGTATCTCCTTCTAACATACTTTCTTCCTCTCTAATCAGTAGATTAGTTTAGAATTTGTTTCCTCTTATCTCATGCACTTGATTAGTAAAACTCTTCTTCTAATGATGATCAGTTTAATGTACTTTCTCCCTCTTTGACAACAATGCTAAAGACATATACCAAACACTTGTCATATTTAAAATATAAACTTTTGTAGTTTCCTTGATTTCTCCCTCTATCACCTTGCTTGTGACTAATTTGTAGTTTAGTTCTATGATTGCTTTAGGTAGATCCTAATGTAAGATCTTTTGCATCAACTTGTAATATTTGACAATCAACTTATTTGATGTAGGACAATCCTCTTGTTTCTTAGATAGCCTTTGATAGGGGTATCCCCTCTAATTTACCTCTTAAATACTCATAAGCATCCTTAGGTAATGCTTTTGTGAAGATATTAGCAATTTTCTCATTTGTGTTAACATATTCCATCTTCACCTCTTTATCTTAAACTAATTCTCTTAAATAATGATACTTGATTTCAATGTACTTTGTCTTTGTGTGCATCACTAGATTCTTTGATATATTGATAGCACTTGTATTATAACAATAAAGTATCACTAGTTCTATGATTTCTTCCTTCATCCCTTTGAGTAGCTGTTTGATCCATACAATGTTTGTACAATTTATAGCAGCAACAAAATATTCAACTTTAGTAGTAGATTGTGAGGTACAACTTTGTTTCTTACTAGTCCATGTAACTAGTCTTTTTCCTAGGAAGAATGCTTCTCTAGTAGTGCTCTTTCTATCATCAATGTTTCTAGTCTAGTCAGTATTAGTGTAGAATCTTAAGTCAGACATTCCATTCTTCTTGTAGTATAGACCAAACTCTCATGTTCCTTTTAGATATCTCATTATTCTTTGTATTGCCATTAAGTGATTCTCCCGGGTATTTGTAGAGAATCTTGCAACTATCCCTACAGATAATACAATATCAAGTTTTCTATGTACTACATATTGCAATTTTCCAATCATGGACCTATATAATGTTTGATTCACCTTAGTTGAATCATCATTCTTTGACAACTTGTGTCTTGTCACCATAGGTGTACTCACTAGTTTGGAATCCTCTAGTCCAAATGTCTTCAATATCTCATTCACATACTTTGATTGAGTGATGTATATACCATACTTCATCTGATATACTTGCAATCTCATGAAAAATGTGATCTCTCCAAATATAGACATTTCAAATTCTTTCTTCATCTAATTTGCAAAGTCCTTACATAAGGCATCTTTCCCTCCAAATATGATATCATCAACAAATATTTCAAATAACAAAATATCTTTACCTTTCTCTGTCTTCATGTATAGATTGTTGTTATCATCAATCCTTTCAAATCCAATCTTCATAAGATAAGTATGAAGTCTTTTGTACCAGGCTCTTGGTGCTTACTTCAATCCATATAGGGCTTTGTGTAGTCTACATACCATGTTCTTATTATCTTCATAAAAAAATTCTTCTGGCTATTCTATGTAAACTTCCTCTTCTAGTATGCCATTTAGGAATGCAAATTTAAAATCCATCTGATAAACTCTAAAAACCTTTGTATGCAGCATAAGCAAGTAGAGTTCTTACTCCTTCTAGTCTTGCAATAGGGGTAAATGTATATCCATAGTCAAATCCTTCTTCATGTGCATATCCTTTACAAACTAATCTTTTTTTATTCCTTGTGACTTCACCATTCTCATCTAGCTTGTTTCTAAATACTCACTTGGTACCAATCACATGTTTTTCTTCTGGTCTAGGAACTAGACTTGATATTTTGTTCTTTTCTATCTATTCAATTTCTTCTTCCATGGCCTTGTACCAATCATCATCTTCTAATGCATCTTTTATTAATTTGGGCTCCTTCATACTTAACAAACATGATTTACTTCTCAATCTATTTCTTGTCATTGGCCTAGCATCTTTGTTTCCAATAATTTGATCGGCATGATGATGTCTTTTGACATATTTAGACAATCTTGGCTTAGCTCTTGTTTCTTCAATTTTTCCTTCAGCTTTAGAGTTACTATTTTTATTTCTATTAGGTATTTCAACTTTTTTTCATGTACATCAACTTCAGAATTCAAATGTGCATTTTTTTCATTTTGCAACTTGGCATCTAAATGTAGCTCAGTTCTTGAATGCAACTTGGCATTCACAGGGTTTGACTTGGTAGTCACTAAAACCTTCTATTGATTTCCAACTTGATTTGCAGCATCTTCTTTAGCAGATATTCCTTCATAAAAGTGTACAAATATTTTGTATTTGTTTGGTTGTTTCATATTTTTAGCCTCATTTATTTCTATAAATTCATCAAAAATCACATTTTCACTTTCCACAAGTTTGTTAGTGTTAGTATTTAAACACTTGTATGATTTTCTTCTTGTGGAGTATCCAACAAATATACCTTCTTCACTTTTTGCATCAAGCTTTCCATTCCTAACATCTTTAAGGATATAGAATTTACTTCCAAATACCTTAAAGTATTTTACATTAGGTGCATATCCATAACATAGTTCAAAAGGTGTTGAATGAGTAACCTTCTTAACTTGCACATGGTTCAAGGTATATGCAACAGTACTTACAACTTCTCTCCAATATTTTATAGCAACATTCTTTTATATTATCAATGTTCTAGCATATTCCATTATAGACATGTTTCTCCTTTTAGCAATTCCATTTTATGGAGGGATTCTAGGTGCAAATGTCTATCTTTTGATTCCTCTATCATTATAGAATATCTCAAACTCATTTGATGTGAATTATCCTCCTCTATCTGATCTTAAGCATTTCAGACTTTTACCAATTTCCTTCTCAACTCTTGCTGAGTACCTCTTAAACATTTGAAAAGCATTAGAATTATGTTTTAGAAACATGACTATCATCATTCTAGAATAATCATCAACAAATATCATTATTTATTTATCTCCTTTGTAGCTTTGCACATCAATTAGTCCACACAAGTCAGTTTGAACAATCTCTAGTATTTCTTTAGAAGTATAAGTTTTGCTCTTAAAACTTGACTTTGTCATTTTGCCTAGCTGACATTGTTTGCATACTATATCATCAAGTTTCTTCAAATTAGAAAATCCTCTAACTTTCTTCATGTTACTAATACTAACCAAGTTATCAAAGTTAACATGACACAACCTTTTGTGCCAAAGCCATACATCATCAAATTTTACAATAAGACAAGTAGCATCCTTTATATCAAGATAGAATAGATTACTTCTAGTTTGATCACCTTTTCCAATTAGCTTTCCATCAATATCATATATCTTAGTAATCTTATTTTCAAATTCAACCTTGCAACCTAAACTGTTCAGTTATAAAACACTCAATAAGTTATAGTTTAATCCTTCAACATAGTAAGCATTTTCACATGAAATCTTGTCTGTAAGTTTGACAAAGCCTTTTCCTTTTATCAAGCATGGTGCATCATTACCAAATCCTACACTATTTCCATCATAACAAGTCAAGGTAATGAACTTTCTTTTGTCTCTAGTCATGTGACATGAGCATTCACTATTAATGATCCATCTGTCATTCTTGTTCAAACAAGTCACAAGTACAATTGCCTCATCTTGATCAGATTTTTGATTCATTGCAACATATACCACTTCATCACCATGTTCATCAGCCATGTAGCATGATTTATCACTTTGTTTTTGTAATCTCTATTGTCATCTTCTCTTATATTTTTATACTTGTTACCTTCTCTATAGTTCTTCTTCTATGTACATCTTGTAGCAATATGACCAACTTCATTGCAATTGAAACAAATGATGAGTAACTTACCTTTGAACTTGCCTTTACCTCTATGATATCATCTTGCTAGTAGTGCTTCCAATGTTCAACATCTTCCTCATTTGTATTACTATCACTGGATGCATATTTTTTCTTTCTTTTCTTCTTCTTTTACTTTACCTCATCAAAATCATTCAATAACAACTTAGCTTTGAAAGTAGATCCAAGACTCTCTAGTTTGTAATTGTCAAAATTAGATAGCTCAAAAGCAGTGAATCTACCTACAAAACCTTCAAGGGTTAGATCATTTCCTAGAATACATCTCAACTCTTAGATTGTAGAAAATCCAATAGCATAAACAAGCAATAATGTTCTCAAGACTTTGCTTAACACAATATCATCATCTATATGGCCAGTAGGTCCTCTTATTGCACTAACAACTTCTTTTACCCTAGTAACATATTGAGTAATATTCTCACCTTCTTCCATTCTCATATAATCAAACTTTTCTATAAGACTCTCAGATTCAGCTCTTTGAACATTTTTTTCTGATGCATAGATATTTTGTAGGACATCCCACATTTTCTTTGCAGTGTCACATCTTTTGATATCATCAAATTTGGCATAGCTTAGGGAAAAAGCAATCTCCAACATCACTTCATTTTATTCTTTCTTTTTTTTCATATCTTCAGTAGTTAGTGCTCATGTTGGTTCAACGTGTTCCACTATAATGGTAGATTGTTCATAATCTCTAAGTCCTCCAAGGTGTAGCATCATCAAGTTTTTCCATGCAAGAAATTTATCTCTATTAAGCTTGGGTACATCTCTTTTTGACATCTTGATCTTTGTGCTTCTAGTACCTTTAAACTAGTCCCCTTAAGCAGATGGCTTTGATACCAATTATTGGAATTCTTTAGAATAACTAAGAGTGGGGATCAATTAGTTATCTAAGGTCCAGATGTAAAAATAAAACTTTTCTTAGCTTAGTAAACCCATAAAACATTCATATTCATGCATACATCCATATGAATATACAATTATTTAAGACTTGTAGGTTATTGTCAAACCAACATGCAGAAATGTAAATTATGAAACATAACAAATTAATCAACACACTTGACACAATTATTTAACATGAAAACCCAATTTGGAAAAAATCACTAGTAACATGCTACTCATTTTTCACTCTTTTTAAGTGATGCCCTATGAAAGGTGAACCCTATTAAAGGTTACAATACACACTATTAAATGTGACCTAGTTAAGAGATTTCAATCATCCTATTAAAAGTGAGCCATGTTAGAGGAATTTAGGCCATTCACTTGGAATGCCACCCTATTAAAGGATTTACCAATGACTATTAGGTCAACCTTAATCCAAAGGATTTACCCTAGACTGATACAATTGTTAGAGAGTAACGGCAGAGCTTTGATCTGATACAACTTATAACTTTTCTTGTAGATTATAGATCTCTAATCAATCTTCAATTTGCTTGGCCTTTACATTTTGTATTTCTGATAGTTTGTTCACTGTTCAAGAATATATCTCCTTAAGCCTTCTTGCTCAGTATGCCAATGCAGTTTCCTTTTAGGTGACTTGATGAAGAAAAACTTTTTTCCCTTAGGTTCTCACATACAACTCTCTACTCTATGACATTTTTCTTTATGACCAAACATTCCTTTTTATAGGAAATTAGAATGCTTTTCCATTTTTCATCATCCATTTTAGGATTTGGATGAATTAGGTAGGGTACAATGTATCTACCCCATATCTTGTATCTCTTCTAGAAAATTCTCCTAGAATCCATTTGAATTTTCCTAGAAATAGTTTATATCAATTTCTATGCCACCAGATCATCATTCTTATCTTCCTCCTAGTTCACAAGTTTTAAGAAAACAAACTTGTTGGCTCAGATTATCTTTGATCTTTCTAATAATATAGTAGCTTGACATTATCAACCTTCTAATGTTTGGCACATACTACATTGCTCAACATCAAATATGAAATCACTTGGCTTTAACTAAAGTTTACTAATGCTCAACATCAGCTAGACTTTACTCACCATCAATTGTCTTGCTTGACATCCGCTAGAATTTTCTTTTACTCCACTCCAACTAACTTTCTACTTGGCTTGCACTAATTTTGCTTAGTACCTACTATCCACTTAGCCAATCTTGGCAAACAAACTTTATGTAACTTGTTCTTCTAAAGTTTTTTAGTATAACCAATATTTGTAATGTTAAGTAGATTATCAATACATCATGTCATCACTATCTTAATTGATCCTTGTACTTCATTACATAATCATAACTCAACCTTTCCTCTAAATGCTATTGTTACATCTTATTGATCGAATCCTCTCCATAAATCAACTAAGTGATAGTACTTGAATCTTATAAGAACTTATCTTACTAAAAAATAGAAGGTTTGACATTAGTGACAAAACAATGATTGAAACACCTAATCTTCTTCCACAATCTCCCTCTTTCAATAATCTCTTTCAACAATGATCTTTTCAATCAAATATCAACAATATATATATATATATATATATATATATATATATATATATATATATATATAATTCAAGAATTCTGTATTCTTTGAAAATAATAAAAATTCTATATATAGAATGACTACTTGAAGTTATTCATAAGTCCTTAAATTGAAAACTAGAAGTAATTTGAAGTATATCCAAAATAGGACATTGCAAGTGGTATTAGAGCATCAGTCTTGCCAGCCTATGGAAAGTAACCAATGCAAAAACACCAAAGAGATCAAAGTGCATTAGAAAGGGAAGGAAGTAAATATTCCACCAACATGAACAACAAAATAAGCAATGAGTTAAAAGCCTAGATCTAACAAACAAACCAAACTACTCAAGCACTCATTGAACAAACTAAAAGAAATGCTTGAGCTATAATCAAGCAAAGTGAAAAAATTTGACTTCTCCTAGAAGCTATCTATAATATAAACAAAAATGGGAAGGATAAAAATTCTCACCAATCTAAGAATAATGATAATAATAATCAATTACATATGTGAGAACTAGAATCTATACCCACAAGGCCTCCCTTTCTACCTAGAGAAAAACAAGAAGATGAGGATGGGATAAATGAAGTAAATAATATAAATGACATTATAAATGAGTACTCTAAAATTGATTCTAAACTTAGGAGGGAGATACCCTTTAAACATTCTTGTGATCCTCTAATGAAGTCACTATCTAATAGAAAGAGATAGATACACCAAGAGAAGGGACTAAGAGAAGAGATAAATAAAGTGAGTCTTCCAAAATTTAATGGATCAGAAAGAACTATAGCACACTCACAGGCACAAATGTTGGATACATATCTTTCCTTAAATCCTATGATAGAAAAAGGTGCCATTCAATTTTATGTCCTTCATTTAAGAGGAGCGGCACAAGATTGGTGGTAACATGGCCTTAACAACTAGGGACATAAAGAAATTAAGAGTTATGATGAATTCACCCAAAAACTCATAAAGTGATTTGACTGAATAGATGCAAAATGGTACTTCAAAAGATTAACCCAACTTAGACAAGAAGGATCAGTAATGGAATTTTCTAGGAAATTTGAAAGGTTATCATCCATGGTACCTGAAATATCACAAAAGAGAATCACTATTTATTTAAAGATGGGTTAAAGGAAATGATCAAGAGCATAGTGGGAGCACATAAACCAAAAATTTTAGAAGATGCAATCCAAAAGGCATTAAAATTTGATACGCACCCAATAAAGGATAGGTCCAAGAACCATGCATTCAGCACACATTCCAAGAATTATGAAAAAGAAAGAAATCACTCCTAGGACTCCTAGAAAAGTAAGTTACATTACCATTGCAAGGAACCATGGGAGTGTGGCCATAAATGCATAAGAGAGCTCAAAAGCTATTTTGATGAACTAAAAAGAAAAAATGTATGTTTTTATTGAAAGGAAAGTTGAGAGCCAGGGCATATATGTGGAAAGAGAAGCCAAGCTCAAAGAATGCATGCCACACTTGATGAGGAAGTAAAGGGAAGAATGAACAAGAGATCCAAACATAATCAAAAGAGTAATGAAGATGCAAAGGACCAACAAGAACTAGATGAGCTACAATTCTAGTAGTGATTCAAAAAAAAAGGGGGAATTATAATAATTAGTGAATCATATTATGTCCTAAGTAGAACCCCTTGATGGATGTCAAGTGCTGCCATCAAGGTTGAGAGGGCCAAATTTTTTCTCTTGGGCTTAGGTAGGATATGTAAGAAGAATAAGATTACCATCTAAGTAAATCACCTTGATGGATGCCAAAGTGTTGTTGTCAAGGCCAAGAGGGCCAAAGTTTCAGTCTTGGGCTTAGATTGGGAAAGATCTTAAGATGGACATCTAAGTAGACCACCTTGATGGAATAGTAGAATATTGTCATTAGGGCCAAGAGGATAGAACTTTTTCTCTTGGGCTTAGATTGGTCAGGATAAGAAACATTGACATCATGTCAAGCAAATTCAGCTAAGAATCTACCAAGTAAACCACCTCATTAAATGAATGATGCCTTCCATTGAGGCCAAGGGGACAAAGTTTTGCTCTTGGACTTGGTAGGAAATTGGTTTAGAACTAATTTATCATTACTCATCTTTTCTTTGGAGCTATTATATGCTTGTACATGCTAATAATTATTTGTACTATAGGGTCCATGATCAAAAAGTATACTAGGGAAGTATATTTTGTAAATCATTCCCTTTACTCTACTTCATTGTGAGAAATGGATTATAAATAATCAATAAAGAATATATGATGTTTCTGCGTTGTGTATGCTTCGTGTCTTCATCTATCTACATCGTTTCTACTTTGTGTTTTCATTCATTAAAGATGTATATCTTATAAATCTTCTAGGCCTTTTGTATGAAAATATGTTTTGTGTCTATGAAGGAGCTTGCGTATGAATGACATTGTTTGAGGACAAACAATATTGAGAAGGGATGGCTGTCATATCCCCTTAATTAGCCCAAAATGTAATCATAAATTGTTTAAAATCATTTAATATTGATACAAAATGTATTGATCATCTCATTTAATATTGGTCCAAATTATATTAATCATTTAACTCTTATAATTTACAATACTTTTCATTTAATATTAATCCAAATATATTAATCATTTAATTATATTAAAAATACTTTAACGATTATGCATAGAAATTGAATATATATAATTGACATATATAACTAATGCAATAAACAATATATTAATAAGACTAACAAAACAAATCAATAAAGTCACATAACTATAACACAGGGGATATGTCTACTCACATCACATCTTCTCATAGCCGATTTAGTATTATTTATAAGGATTAGAAAAGGACAGAGGAGTACAGCATTGAATTGGATTCAAAATAAAGCGTGGAATGAGGGGAGTATAGGATTCAGCACCGAAGCTCATATGGAGGTCTTCATCAGGTTCCACATCAATTTGATAAGGTACTGTAGCACTATATGTGGTGACATAAACACTAGTCTATACATGGTATACAAGTGGTATCCAAACAAGGAGGTATAGGCATCCATCTTGGATTCCACATCGATACTAATGCAAAAGTACAAAGTTTGGAATATTTGGTTATGTTGAAACCCATCAACCCTTACACCAAAAAGCATGGAGCACTGACATAACATCACCTTTTTTAGGCACATTTGAATGGATGTGTTGACACAACATTAATGTAAAAAGGGTCAATGTAATAAGAAGGACTGCAGGTAAAGAAAGAACTAATAATTAGTTTGAAAGTGAATCACCAATAAAGTAAAGGGAACATTAAGTCATAAATAAGAAAGGAGTACAAGTTGATATAGTATTAGGAGGGATTCCTAATTCCAAATATATTTTTATCATAATGAAAAATTTGTTATTTCATTTATATTATATTATATTATATGTATATATGTATATATATATAGTTCAAGAATTTGGTATTCTTTGGAAATAATACAAATTCTATATATAGAATGACTACTTGAAGTTATTCATAAGTCCTTAAATTGAAAGCTAAGATAAACTTGAGGTATATCCGAAATGGGATATTACATTATTAGTTTATGTTATTGGTTATATTTACATGTAATTATTATTTCTATCTGAGATTTAATCCTAACAAGTGGTATTAGAAAAAGGTTTTTTTTTTCAATTATCCTCTGCAAGAAAGTCTCACAATTGAGTAGGAGTCTCATAGTTGAGTGGGAGTGATGGTAGACAAGGGTAAGCTGAGGGTTGACAAGTTTAATGGGAAGAACTTTCAGTTATGGAAGATGCAAATGGAGGACTATCTTTATCAAAAGGATTTATGGAAGCCATTGGAAGGAAAAATTAAGAATCAAGGAACTATGACAAATGGAGATTGGCATATTTTAGATAGAAACATACTTGGAAGTATTTGATTATGATTGGCACCATCAATGACATTTAACCTTACAAAAGTGAAGACAATAGAAGAGTTGATGGAAACCCTAGCAAAATTGTATGAAAAGCCCTCCACTTCAAATAAGATATTTCTCATGAAGTGTTTATCTAATATTAAAATGGTAGAAGGTAGATCTATTGTAGATTATTTAAATAAGTTTAATACTGTTACTAGTCAGTTATCTTCTATGGGTATTAATTTTGATGAAGAAATTAGGGCTCTCTTGATTTTGTGTTCTTTGCCTGAAAGTTGGAATGGCTTGCTAATGGCTATGAGTAATTATATTTTTGGATCTAACACCCTAAAACATTATGATGTGATTGGTGTTACTTTGAGTGAGGAAACTTGTAGAAAAACCTCAAGTGGATCTACATCAAGTGCTTTGAATGCACAAAACAAAGGCAAAACAACTGAAAGAGGAAATAATTCTAAAATTTGTGGAAAATCAAGAAGAAAGTCAAAGGGGAAAAGGTCTTAATCAAGAGGACCAAATGACTACTAGTACTATGGGAAACTAGGTCATAAGAAGAAATATTGTTGTACTCAAAAGAAAAATGAAGGAGATAAATTAGAATGGAACAAGGAGAAAATGTTGTAAGTAACAAATCCAAAGAGGATGCTTTACTTCTATCTTTAGAAAGTGTTGATGATTGATGGGTTTTAGATTCTAGTGCTTCATTTCATGCTACACCTCATAGAGGTATTTCACTGATTATGTCCAAGGAGATGTCAGACTTGTTTATTTTGGGGGTAATAAACTCTGTCAGATTGTTGGAAAGGGAAAAGTTAATATTAAGTTGCAAAATGAGAATCATTAGCTACTACATGAGGTAAGACATGTTCTAAGGCTAACTAGGAATTTAATTTTAGTAGGGCAACTCGATGGTGAGGGTTGTGTAGTTACTTTTAATGATAAAAATTGGAAGGTTTCAAAAGGTTCTCTTGTAGTAGCAAAAGGTGTGAAAGTAGGCACCTTATATATTTGTACATGTCATATTGTTCCTTCTACTTTGATTTCTTTAGAGAAAAATGAATGTTCATGAACTATTGTTGTAGTTGAACAAGGAGAACAAATAGCTATAGTAGATTCTAATACAACATTGTGGTACAATAGACTTGGGCACATGAGTGAGAAAGGTATGAAAGTAATTCATTTAAAGCAAATTTTACCATGTCTAAAATGTGTTAATATGGATTTCTTTGAAAGCTGTGTGTATGGAAAATAAAAGAGAGTGATTTTTGTGAAGACTGGGAAGGAAAATAAAAGTGATAAATTAGAGCTTGTGTATATAGATGTATGGGGACCAGCTCAAGTATCTTCTCTTGGTGGCTTTCATTATTATGTTACCTTTATTGATGATGCAACTAGAAAAGTGTGGGTTTATTTCCTTAGATAGAAATATGATGTATTTCAAACCTTTTAAGAAATGGAAATGCTTGGTTGAAAATGAGACTAGTAAGAAATTAAAATCTCTTAGATCTAATAATGGTGTTGAGTATTTCAGTCATGAATTTGAAGATTATTGCTCCACTAATGTTATTTGTAGATAGAAAACTATTCCAAGGACTCCAAAAGAAAATAGAGTGGCTAAAGGCATGAATAAGACTATAATGGAGCATGCAAGGAGCATGAGGTTGCATGCAAGGTTTCCTTTAAACATGTGGGTAGAGACTATAAATATTATTGTATATTTAATTAATAGAAGTCCCTCTACTCCTTTGGGATGTGGTATTCTAGAGGAAGCATGGACTAGTAAGAAGGTGAGTGGTTCTTTTCTCAAGAGCTTCAGTTGTGAAGCATTTGCTCATATAAATTCTGAATAAAACCAAGCTAGAAGCTAAGTTGAAGAAATGTGTATTTGTTGGATATGGCATTGATGAATTTGGTTATAGGCTTTGGGATTTTAAAAATTGTAAAAATATAAGAACTAGTTATGTCATATTCAATGAGAAAATATTGTACAAAGATCTATTGCAGTAACATGAGAAGAAAGAAGATGATTATGTAGTGATGGATGATAATCCAAAAGATAATGTTCCAAAAAAATTTCATGATGTGCAACAACCGCAACAACAAATACCACAAACATCGATGAATGTTAGATGGTCAACAAGGCTAAGTAGACCTCTTGAAAGATTTTCTCCTTCTTTGTACTCTATTTTATTAACAGATGTTGATGAACCTAAATTTTATGATGAAGTTGTGCAAGTGGATACTAAGATTCAATGAGTGTCTCCTATGAAAGATGAAATAGACTCCTTGCTGAAAAATAAGACTTTGGATTTATGCAAGTTGTCTACAAGTAAATGAGCTTTATAGAATAAATGGGTTTATAGGTTGAAAGAAGAGGATGGAGGTAAGAAAATATTTAAAGCTAGGTTAGTTGTAAAAAGATTTGCAAAAAACAAGGGCATTGATTTTGATGAGATATCCTCTCTTGTTGTTAAAATGACTTCTATCCATACTATTTTAAGTCTTGTGGCTACTGAAGATTTGCATTTGGAGTAGCTTGATGTTAAAATAGCTTTCCTTCATGGTGATTTGGATGAAGAGATATATATGGATTAGCCACAAGGATTTGAGATCAAAGGTAAGGATAACCTAGTGTGCAGATTGAAGAAAAGTTTATGTGGCTTGAAGCAAGCACGTCGGATATAGTAGGTGTCATTCAAATCATTGTGTTTATTTTAAGAGGTTGGATGATGATAGCTACTTTATTTTATGTTTATATGTCAATGATATGCTTGTAGCTAGGTCTAACATGGATCACATTAAGATGTTGAAATGACAGTTAGCACATGCATTTTCTATGAAGGATTTGGGGGTAGCAAAACAAATACTTGGTATGAAGATTTGGAGAGATAGAAGGAATAGGAAATTGAAATTATCTCAAGATAATTATATTGCAAAGATGTTGAAATGTTTCTCTATGTAGATGTTGACTAAGGAGATGTGTCCCAAGACACAAGAAGAGGAGGATACAATGTCCAAGGTACCTTATGCTTTGGCTATAGGAAGCTTGATATATGCTATGGTATGTACTAGGCCTAATATTTCCCATGTAGTGGGAGTCATTAGTAGGCATATGAGTCATCTAGGAATTGAACATTGAAATGTAGTCAAATGGATTCTTAGATATTTGAGAGGAACATCCAGTAAGTATTTTCACTTTGGGGGGTCTACTACTGATTTATAGGGATATGTTGACTCAAATTTTGCAAGGATATTGATACTAGATGGAGTACTACATGTTATTTATTTACTATTGGTGGGGTAGCTGTGAGCTAGGTTTCTCATTTGTAGAAGGTGAATGTTATATCCACTATAGAGGCAGAGTATGTTGTTTCTACAGAGGTAGCGAAGGAGATGATATGGCTTTAATTCTTCTTGGAAGAATTTGGACACCCTCAGATGCATAATTATTTTTTTACAGATAGCCAAAGTACCATTCATCTTAAGAATTCTGCTTTGCATTCAAAGAGAAAACACATACAATTGTGGTACCATTTCATTTGGCCAATTTTGGATGATGAACAGTTAAAGCTAGACAAGATACATATAGATGACAATCCAATAGATATGTTTATAAAGGTAGTAACAAGGGAGAAGTTGAACTCATCTTCAGCTTCAGTTGGTCTTCTAGACTAAATAGGAATAAAAGAATAACAAAGTCTAGAGTGGTTTGATCCAATGGGAGCCTCATTGAGTAGTGGAATGGCTACCAAATCAATCTTCAATTGGGAGATTATTTTTTAGTGTGGAGTATGTTCAATCCCCAAGTGGGAGATTGTTTGATTGTAGTGACTGATCAAGGAAGTACTATACATTTTGCATAATTTTAACCTTAAAGTAGCAAAAATATTTGTATAAAAGGGCTTAAGGTTAGGGATTGTTTCATTATGGGTGATGTGAAAATTGCTTCTTATGGTGGTATTGAGCTATAAAGAATTATGGATTGTAGACAAGTTGTAATCACTAGATCGTAATAATATTGGACTTGTTGTTTGGTGGACATAGCCTAGGGATTGGGTGAACCACATTAAATCTTGGTGTCTTGTGTTCTCTTTTGCGTGATCTATTATTTTCTATTATTATTTATATTTGCATGTAATTATTATTTTTGTTTGAGGTTTAATCCTAACAAAGAAGAACAAAAATGTTCCCAATATCTTACTTCCAAGATAAAATAAAACTACATAAGGTAGTCCACACCCACAATATCTCTTTCCACTTGACTACTTGGGCCAAACCTAATAAAAATAGGTATTCATGTTTTACTTTAATTTTAGGGAGGAATCCAATCTCCCTTACACTAATGACAATCCAAAAAACAATTATATAACTCTACAATACATTCCCCAAGTTTTGGCATATAAGGAATCTTACTTTCTGCAAGGAGAGCTACAAGGATTGTGACCATAAACTAGGCATAAGTTGCTTCCAAGGATACACCAAAACCCAATTTCTAGTTCAAGATGGTACAATAAACCATCCTCAAAATATCCTAATTGATGAGCCTTTGAACAATCCCCTAACACTTTGTTTCCTCTAAGTTGCCTAGTAGGAATTAGGCCTAATTAGGACTGATTAACAAAGAAAGTACCCTTTTTATAGCCTCCCCATCACCACTGATACTTGTATAATGTCAAGGTTCACAAAAAATCACTAAGTTTCTAATTTCACCTTCATATTCCACCCCCAACTCGATCTATGAAATCATTTACATAAATTTAGATATTCACATGGAGATGCCTCTCCTAGGGTTTCACTGATAACTCTAGCGGCTAGCATTCTTACAACCTACAACCAAAAAATTTCTAAAGTACACTTCCATATATTTCAAATCACCAATACTTAAATTTTTTCTTGGTTAGTTTGCAAGATATGGTCAAAACCTTATGAAACCCTAGGCATGGACTGATAAAAGAGCAATCTGTACTAAAACCTTCCTAGTAGGCTTGTCCCTTCACTCCAAATCCTCAAACTAGATGCATTAGAAAGGTGACTCTAACCTCTATCCAACCATATAATCCTTCCTTTGATATCATGCCATACAATTCTATACACACCTAGAAAAATAATAAAATTACACCAAAAATGTAGTTTTTTAATTGATTCAATGCTTCATATGTACAATAATTCTTCCAATCATGATTTCCATTCTATTTTAATTAATCCTATCAATTATTCCAAACAAAAGTTGGTTTGGAATATTTTTGCACTTAAGGCAATAAAAAAATGCAAAAGTTGCTAATTAGCAACTTTGAAAACATTTTGCAAAACAACCTATTGTTGTTATTCAATGCATTCTAGAGGCCTAAGAACATGTTTAAAAAATTATTTAAGACCTCCTAACATCTAGTCTCCTAGACCTAGAATAAAATGCATAAAAGTTTCCCTTGACCTAAGTTACAAAAAAACTTGTTGCCATTATTCCATGCATTCTAGAGGCCTGAGAACATGTTTAAAAAATTATTTAAGACCTACTAACATCTAGTCTCCTATACCTAGCATAAAATACATAAAAGTGTCCCTTTTCCCAAGGTGGATGACAAGATTTATAAATGCATCGTGTGTCCCTTGGCCTTACAATTAGGACTTATTACAAAGATCATAAGGAGATTTTTTAATACACTATTTGTTGGAGTTGAGGAAAGCCAACTCCGAAGATGCCAAGATCACCTGCATGCGAACCTGTCAAAGAGAAGCCATAGAAGGGGAGGAGCATGGAGCACAGGCAAAACCCTAAACGGACATGAGAGACACCATGAATGCAAACACAAGAAGAAATGTATTTACAATAATGTGATGTGATGAAGATATTGTGATATATTTTACAATGAGAGAGAGACCGAATATAAAGAGCTCATGGAAGCTTGTAGAACAAGCTGGAAGGAGGTAGAAGATAAGATTGACAACTCAACACACATCCACAAAAAGTGGAATATGCTAAAAAGGGAACAAACTCCCGAGTTGTCAACAACTAACCACTACATGCATTAAATATAAAATATTAAATAAATGCATGACCTAAGTAAGCTTAAGCAATAGAATAAATAATTAATAATTAATTATTTACTCTAACACCCCCCCTTAAGTGCAACTTAGGGAAATGCCTTAAGCTCACAAAACTAAGATGAATGCATAATGGGTCCCGGCAACGAGGCCATTTTAGGTACCCATGTACAATGCAAGAAGAATGCAACCTCTGTAAGTGAGGAAAGAGAGAAAACCACATGGGAAAAACCCTCCCCCAAAAAGAGGTAAGAACCTAGTGAAGAGCTGAAGAAGTCTCCAACTAGGGAAATTGTCCCCTAAAACAGGAACAAGAAGTGATCATGAAGAAGCAGCATCACTGAAGCATGAAGAAGTCGCAAATCTGTCAAACTGCTGATCTAAAGAAACCTCCATGGAAGAAGAAGGCATGAACTGAGCATGTCTATATGGTAGATGATCCATCTCACCAAAATGCATAGGTAGCCAGCCACTACAATCGCCTTGTATATAGGATCAACCACTAAATACATAGTTCACACTATCAAACCATTGAACCATGGATGCATTAGAACACAATATAACCCCCCCTTAATGCAAATGAGGTGTGATGACAGGCAACTGAGAAGGTGGGCCAAAATCTCCTGCAAACGAACCAAGAACGAGGAGAGAGGAAAAGAGGTACAGACACTGATAAAGACACGGTCTAACTGACTCTGCATGGGCTAATGTCATGGAAGGGACACTCACTTGACAAAGGGAGAATGCCTAAAACAGCAAACAATAATCCCCCCCATGGTGCTTTATGAAATAGTGCATGCACAGCTGACTCAAAACAACGTTCATGACTCCCAGAATGCAAAAGTGACAATTTATCTCAGTGCGAGAATAAAAAGTACTTCAAAAAGATAGCTACAATGATCATAACTGAAAAAGAGCTGAACCAAAAGAAAGTACAGCCAAAAAGAAAGCAAACCATGCTAGGAAAACGATCCTCGGGCCTAAAACACTCAAAATATCCACCATAGAGCAAAAATGCCAAAACTATGATAGAAAGAGTAGAGGCCAAAAATGAAGAAAAAGGACTACATTTTTGAAAATTACACAGAACCAACTTTCCAGAAATATAAAGTTTTCAAAAAATAGGCATGGGACGCAAAAGATATTCATGCCGGAGTCAAAAATAAGACTTCGAACTTTAATAAAAAAAAAAGGCAATAAAAAAGCATCAAAACCAAAAAATACCTGCACCAAAATCTCCGTCTTAGAACCAGCTTTCTGGCGCTTCTTTCGGATCGGAAAAATACCTCCGTATGCAAGAGTTATGGCCAAAAAACCAAAGGTAGGTCCAAAAGCAATCGGGAGAGGTGCATGCAGGGGCTGATGCAGCGCTGACGTCAGCAAGTCATGCGATTAAATTTGACGGCTTGGAGGCCGTCGCTGCAAAAAAGAGTGCCACGTGGTAGTACTGACGTGGCAGGAGTGACGTGGCAGGTCCACGTGGCAAGGTGCCACGTGGCGCCCAGGCCACGTGTCACCCCCGCAGTGGCTGACTCGGCTGCAGACTTGTCAGGCGGAGCTGTCGGAGCGGCGGACGAAGAACTGGCAGAGGTGACCGCAGGGGCGGGGGAGGCAGAGGAGCCACCGGCGGAGGGCGGTGGACGGGCGGCTGCCGGGAGGAGGCCGGGCCGCGGCGGAGCGCGGGCGGCGCTGCCTGCTGCGGCCGCTGCGGGCGGCGCGCGGGTGGCGCGGCAACGGCCCCACAGTGGCGCGGCGGTGGCGCGCCCAGAAAACACCCTTTTTAAAAAAAAATTACGCTCTGCGTTCGTACGATCCGTACGGCAGCGACCCCGGAGGCCTCAAAAAATTGCCAAAAATGCCCTATCTCCAAAAATGACAAGTTTTATGTGAATCTTGACTGCAAACGGCCTTCTGGATCCAATGGTGATGTCTGTTTGGTCCCAAAGTGCTCCAAAAAATTTCCGATCCCCTGATTTGAAGAAAAATTGCACAAACAAACCAGGGTTTGTGACTTCAAATCATAGCTTCAAAATTTCTTCAACGAAGCTGCAGCAGGAAGGCTCTGATACCATGTTGGAGTTGAGGAAAGCCAACTCTGAAGACGCCAAGATCACCTGCATGTGAACCTGTCAAAGAGAAGCCATAGAAGGGGAGGAGCATGGAGCACGGGCAAAACCCTAAATGGACATGAGAGACACCATGAATGCAAACACAAGAAAAAATGTATTTACAATAATGTGATGTGATGAAGATATTGTGATATATTTTACAATGAGAGAGAGCCCGAATATAAAGAGCTCATGGAAGCTTGTAGAACAAGCTGGAAGGAGGTAGAAGATAAGATTGACAACTCAGCACACATCCACAAAAAGTGGAATATGCTAAAAAAGGAACAAACTCCCAAGTTGTCAACAACTAACCACTACATGCATTAAATATAAAATATTAAATAAATGCATGACCTGAGTAAGCTTAAGCAATAGAATAAATAATTAATAATTAATTATTTACTCTAACACTATTCCCTTGATGAAGATGGATTGGAGTGTGCTTTTGAACCACATGAACTTCCTCCTAGAGTTCATCAAAAAGATATGGGTACTGAGGTCTCATTTGTGTTGCATCCTCCCATGAAGTTGTTACCTCATCATAACAATCCTACTTGACCCTAATTTGGTCTAGCTCTCTATTTCGTAGTGCAAGGATTTTTTGGGATATAATATGGATGGGCTCCAGTGATAGTTGTATGTTTTACTCTACCTAGAAGTCATCACAATCTATAATGTAAGACTCATCATATCTATATCATCAAAGTACAAAAATATGGAACACATCATGAATGCATGAAAGGCTAGGTGGCAAAGCTAGATGATATGCAACTAGTCCTATCCTTTCTAAGATCTCAAAAGTTCCAATGAATCAAGGTGCCGAGTAGGAACCATTTCTAAATTGGATCAAAATCTTGTGCAGTTGCACTCTCAAGAAGACTCTATCTCTAACTCTACACTCTCAATCAATCCTCTTCACTTATGCATACTTCTTTTGTCTATCCTATGCCTATCTAAGGCAATGTTGGATCAAAACTACCTACTACTCCATACGCCTAACTAACTACGGACCAATAGATACTCTATCCTTGATCTTGTCCCAACTCAAAGGTGTCTTGCAAGGTCTACCATGTAAGGCCTAATAAGCTAGCATACCTATAGATAAATGATGCCCATTCTTATAGGAAAACTTGACAAGATGTAGGTATTCCTCCCGCTTGACCTAATGGTCCATCATGTACATACACAACATATCCTCCAATACCTAATTAACCCTCTCACTTAGACCATTTATCTATAGATGGTATTTGTACTAAAATTGAGCCTAGTGCCCAATATTACCTACAACTCTCTCCAAAAGGATGATGTGAACAAGGAGTCTCAATCAAAGATGATTATATATGGAATTCCATAAGTCTAACAATATCATATAAAAACCTAACCTATGTCTCATGTTGTGAAAGTAGTATGCACGGGTGAGAAGTGGGTGACGTTGGTCAATGTTTTGACCATCACCAAAATAACATCATGGTAGAAAGAAGAGATGGGAAGATCAATAATAAATTCCATAGAAATAGTATCCCACTTCCACTCAATAATCTCATGTGTCTAAAGAATCCCACCAGGATGATAGTGCTCTACCTTCACCCTCTGGCACTTAAGGCATCTCACAACAATGATAGCAATCTACACTCCCATGCCTAGCCAATGATATAAATGTCTCAAATCTTCTTGTAACATCTTAATATTAGAGTGCACTACATAATGTTCCTTGTAAGCCTTAAGTATAATGAACTCATGCAAATCTATGATGGAAGGTACATATATACATCCTCTATGATGCAATAGTCCATCAAAATCTAAATAATTCTCTGAATACTTCCTCTCCAAGGTTCTCTAAGAAGGAACTAATTGACAAACCTCTGCATAAAAAGAATCCTCTGGAAAACGATGTAGGATAGACTCTTGAAAATCGATGTAAGTAGTCACAAATGAAATATCATGGCACCTCCTACTCAAGGTATCTACAACTATGTTCTCTTTTCCGTTGATGTAATGAACATCAAAATCATACTCACAAAGGAACTCCATCCACCTTCGCTGCCTAGCATTAAGGTTTATTTGAGTGAATATGTATTTTGAGCTTTGATGGTTAGAATGAAGCTTGAATATATGACCTAGAAGGAAAAGTCACCACCTCACTAAAGTATGAACCACTAATGCAAGATCTAGGTCATGAGTAGTGTAATAAATCTCATGAGTCTTCAAATTCCTAGACTCTTGAGAAATAGGCCATCCATCATACATAAGGACTTCCCCTATACCATCCAATGATGCATGTGTGCATAACACAAAATCCACTAAAGGATATGATACTATGAGAATAATTTCACTCATGAGGACTCTCTTAAGGTCCTAGGAATCTCTCTCACACTCTTTATCCACTCATATTGCTTCCCCTTTATCTTATGGGATATGATAAGGTTTGCCAATCTAGAAAATCCCACAATGAAGCATCAGTAATATCTTTCTAACCCCATAAAACTCCTCAACTTGGTGAAATTGGTGGGTGCTTTCCAATCCATAATGGCTTGAATATTTGATGGGTTTACTAAGATACCATCACTTGATATAATATGATGCAAATAATGGAACTCAAGTTGAAAGAATGCATACTTTGGCAAGCTGCCAAACAATTGGTTCTCTATCAACCTCTACAAAACCTATCTTAGGTGCTCCTCATGCTCTTTCTCATCATGAGAATATATCAAAATATCATCTAGGAACACAACTATAAACTTATCTAAAAAGGTACAAAATACTCCATTCACAAGGCTTGTGAATACCACTAAAGGGTGACCATACCTTATATGAAATGCAATCTTGTGGATATCACTCTTCGTAGTGAACTCATAGTGACCATACCTCATATAAAATGCAACCTTATGGATATCACTCTCCTCAATCCTCGACTAATGATAACCTAACTTCAAATCTATCTTTGAGAATACTCAAGTACCCTATAACTGATCAAAGAGATCATCAATCCTAGGAAGTGGGTATCAATTCTTAATGGTTATTGTGTTCAACTATTGATAATAAATGCACAACCTAAGTGATTTTTCCTACTTCATGAAAATCAATAGTGGACCCCAAGGTGACACACTAGGTAAAATCTTCCCTTTTTCTAAGAGCTCCTCTAACTAAATATTGAGCTTACTAAGCTCATGGGTAGTTATCTTATATGGTGCTCTAGATATTGGCTTAGCTCATAGTACAAGGTCAATGTGAAAATCCACTACTCTAGGTGGTGTACTAGGGATCTCTAAAGGAAATACATCTACAAACTCTTGTAGCATAGGAAAATCATTGATGGATGGATCCCTCTATGAATCCTCTTCTCTAACACTAATGGTGATAGAAAATAGTTGACATCACTTTCACATGCACTACCTAAGCTGCATAGCTAAAATCATATAGAGAGATGTGAGTCTCTACACCCCAAAGATCACCCTAGGAATACTATGCTCATCCACCCACTCTACTCTCTTATGTCAAAAATCCATCTTAGCATTGTGGGAATAAATCCAATCCATGCCAAGGACAACATCAAATGAACCTAAAGGGGTAATGCATAGATTGCACATTATGGACATGTCCTCAATCTGAGTCTAACAATTCTGAACCATGAAACTAATTGATACCCTGGCTCTTGAGGCTAACTCTATCTCCCAATTGACATCTTAATGCTCCACTAAAAATGGAGATATAAAGGAAGTCAACAGCTCCAAAATCAAATCAAATGATAACCATACTACCTTGTATCATACATCTGGCCTCAATAATTGTAGCCTGATGCTCATCCTAGTGGTTATCAACTAATGCAAAAACTTTGTGGGGTCTACCCATTTCACTAACTATAGGCTTTGAAGTAGCCCCTCTCTTACCACTAGATGACTATCCCTGCAAACAATCCCTAGCTATGTGACCAATACAACCATAAGTGTATCACAGTCCATGAGTATGAATCTATACACCCTAAGATTTGAACTATTGAGAACATCCAGTCCTACTAGGAACTTTGTAACCACCCGTAGAGGACTGTTGAGTTCTAGCTAATTGTGCATGTGGCATATGTGTTCCCTAATCTAGTTGAGAACCCTATGACTACCACTACTTGGACTTAGATCCCTGATAACCCTATGATGGTTTCTATTGAGAATCATGGTGTGGACTCTATTATTGATACTACTGGCCCTTAGAGGACCCTTCTAAGTGATTATGATTCCCCTTCCAAGGGGCTCTCTGAAGCCCTTACTGATGAGTAGAGTTTTGGTTCTGAGATCAATCTCAAGACTTATGTCTACTACAAGTATCCTTACCAACTAATGTTATCTCAACTATATGTATGAAAGTAGTAAGGAATTCCAAGAAAATTGTGTCCTAAAGAGAGAAATTAAGACCCATGATGAAATGATGGAACCACAACAGTCAACATAAGAAAGGAGCTCAAGAAATTATCTCTCATACTGAGCCACTATGAGGCCTCTCTTTTGTAGAGAATGGAAGTCCTCTATCTATTTTTATCTAAAAAATTTAGAAAGATACCTCTCATGGAAAAAATCTACAAAAGACTCCCATGTAAGTGTGTGAATCCTCACTCCTATAGACTCCTCATGTTACAAACATGTAGAGGCATTATCTCATAAAAGGTGGATGGTAAGTCATGCCTTTAGATTACTCCCATGAGGACTTAATCCAAAGCATTTTTGAAGAATCTATAACCAATCCTTTTCTATTGTACCATTTGTGGAACCCAAAAATAGTGGTGGTTGGAGTCTAGCAACTCCTTGATCTTGTCGATGATATCTCTACAAGGTCTATTGGATGGTGGCTCTATCTGATGAACTGAATCACCCTCTTGATCACCTTGTTCCTCAACCTACCTCAGTGAGGAATTCCTACTCCTCTCTCTAGCATTTTTAATGTCTCCTAGTATGGTGCAAGGAATGATGAATATCTAGGACCAAAGGCACACCCAACTATCCAAGCACCTTGTTGAATAAACACAATAGAATTAGAACACAAGAAACAACACCAAAGAGAGAGAGAGAGAGAGAGAGAGAAAATACTTTTATTGATTTATCAAATGTTCAACATACATGTCCAACTATAAGGCCTTATGGGTTATGACTAGATACAAAATATATTCCTAACTTCTATTCTCAACTTCAAACTCACAACCTCTACTCTAACTCTCAGTCCTCTAAGTTTTACATAAAATGAAACCAAATACCTCTACTTATACTTGCCAAAGTAGCTTACACAAGATTCTAGAACATTACATAAAAGAAATAATGACCTCAAAATGGTCAACACTCATCCCTAGAAAAGATCCTATCGATAAATTCACAAACTAAATTAAATACAAGAGTTACCTCCAACTAGGAACCAAACATAGAGACAATCAGTCAAAGAAGGACCTAAGCATTAGTAACAATAGGTCCACTCAGTGCATGAAGGATTGCTTGGTTAGCATAGGAACATCTCAATCTACTCTGATGGAACTCTATCATGAAAGGAATAGCTCAATTCACACTAAAGAGCTTGGAAAGGTCTGAAAATGACTCAATTTAAACTGCCAGTTTGAACAAAAGTGCAAGATAAAAGGCAACCCAAGATGCTCCTACATCAAACAACCAAGGTTGAAGAAATGATTCTCCTAAATTATACAAATGTCACAACCTAAGCTAAATCCAACTCAGATTTAGAAATCCATGTAGCCTCTTCAACTAGTCTATTCTTCCATTTCACCAAATACTTATAGTAATCTTTTCCTCTTATGCTCTTACCAATTCTCTAATCTAATACCTATGCAACCTCTTCAATATACATCTTAGGATAATCATTTGATACAACAACTTCACCATATGACTCATGATAAGTATGCAATTTAGCAATACTAAATATAGGAGATATATCCATGTCATTTGATAACTTAACTTCATAAGTATTTCCACTATCAAATCCACTATCAAACTTCCTCAAGATCTTACAAGGTCCAAACTTCCTCATCTTTAGCTTATTGTATGTTCCACTAGGAAATCTACATATCTTCAAATGAACCATCACCTCATCACCAACTTTAAAAACATGATGTCTTCTAGACTTATCAATATTCTCCTTATACTTCTAATTACTTTGTTCCAACCTCAAATTTACTTATCCAAAGGCTCCACAAAATCAAAAAATTATTTCCCTATAGCACTTATCTTTCCTTCACCAACAACATCCCTTAAATTTGATATTCCTCTAGGCTGCATTCCAATAACAATCTCAAAAGGTGTTTTCCCTATACTCCTATTCATAGAATTATTATATGCAAATTCAGATTGTGTCAATACCAACTCCCAATTATTTGGCTTATCTCCAACTAAAAATCTCAGCAAATTACCCAAGGTTCTATTCACAACCTTTATCTGTCCATCTTCATGTGGATGGAATGTAAAACTAAACTTCAAATCAATACCTATCTTCTTCCACAAAGTCCACCAAAAGTAACCAACAAACTTATTGGCTCTATTAGAAATAATACTTCTTGCTAATCCATACAATATAACAATCTTTTTGAAGATATTTTTAGCAACACGCTCAATATCTTATATCTTCTTACATGAATGAAATGAGTCATCTTAAAAAATCCATCCACAACAACAAATATGGAATCATACCCTTTTACTATCTTAGCTAACCCAAGAAAAAAATCCATACTGATGTGACTCCAAGGTTCCTTAGGAATAGAAATAGGTGTATACAAACTAGTATTTTGACTTACTCCTTTTGCAACTTGACAAACTCAACAACTCCTTACAAACTTTTGAACATCCTTATACATTTGTGACCAATAATGCTTATCCTTTAGCAAACTCAATGTCTTATCAATTGCAAAATGTCCAACCAATCCACCACAATGCTTTTCTTTAATCAAATTAACTCTCAAAGAAATTCTTGGTATCAACAACTAAATTCCTTTGAACAACATACCTTCTTGAATGAAATACTCATCATACTTACTCATGTGATTTGATAAATTTGGTGCTCTGCACTCTCTCCATGCCTCAAAAAAATTAGGGTTAGTATCATACAATACTTTGATTTCATCAAAACCAAGAACTTCAACCTTCATCTCAGTCAATAAAGAATATCTTCTACTCAATGCGTCAACAACTAGGTTAGAAACTCCACTTTTATGCTTAATCACAAATGTGAGACTCTTCAAGTACTCAACACATTTCATATGTCTCTAATTCAATTCATGTTCACTTCCTAAGTATTGTAAAGCTTTATGATCAGTAGACAACACAAAATCCTTAGGAATCAAATAATATCTCCACTTCTTCAAGGCTTGAACAATAGCATAAACTCTTGATCATACACAAAATACTTCCTTTTAACATCATTCAACTTCTCACTAAAGAAAGAAACAAGATTACCTTCTTGACTCAATACAGATCCTATTGCACTGCCACTTGCATCAAATTCAACTTGAAATACCTTATTGATTTCAAATAAAGCCAATATAAGTTGTAATGCCCACCCATAATTTTCTTTATATTATATATGTTGAACTCTTTTAGGCCCATTTCATACATGTGTTAGTTTCAAAGATATGCGGTATGAGGTTATTTCATTACTTGAAAATATCATTTATGATTACATAATTGATTATATTTCATGTGTTGTATAATGATTATGATTATTTACATGTTAATGTTGCTTTAATGATTCTTAGTTAGTAAATATGATTATTTTCTTAATGATATCAGATGATATGTCTTTAATGATGATTGTTTTACATTCATAGTAATGCATTGTTGTATCTGAGCATTTGATGAGTTAACTCATGATTCGTTATGGTACTTACCCCATACCTGCATGTGTATGGTGTGCATGTCTATTTTACTTTTATGTATGAAATGTCTAATTTGGCTAAGGGAGGGATTCGTAGTCACCTGCTAGTCGAGATCTACATGATGTACCATTCCCTACCATTTCTTGTCTAGTTTAGTTATATATATGAATATGTACATGCTCGTCTTTATGTAGGTTGCAAGAACCGAGTATCGACTTCCAAAATTGCCAGGATGAGTATGCCCTATCAAAATAACTCAATGGTAAGAATAGAAAGATAATGATCAAGTCCAATCCCAACCATAGCCTAAACACTTGTCCTACAAGGAGGACTCCTATTTGACTCTCTACCCCTTTTTAAACCCTGAGGTTATCTTTGTGTGTGTTGTTTGAGTTTGGATTTTGAATAGTTTTTCTTATGTGGATTTGTCTATGTTATGTATTTGGTAGAAGGTTTAATTGTGATATTTAGATCAATCACATAATATTATAATTATTAAATATTATTTAAATAAAAAGAAGAAGAATAATATAAAGATATTTAATTAATTGGAAAATTAAATTAGATAAATATTTATTTTTTATTTAAAAGACTTGATTTAAAAAGACTAAATATGAAAGTTGGAAAAAATGATAAATTAAAATATTAAAGACTAAATATTGATTTATCATGAATATTTAATCAATGGTAATAAAATTAGAGTTGCACATAATTAATGGGCTTTAATTATTATTAATGATTAAACTAATTATATGCAATTTAATTGCACATTACTTAATAAAATTAAAATTAAAATTTTGAGTGGGGAATAAATTATTTAATTTAAAGAAAGGATATTTATTTAGTTAATTATAAAATGATAAATCTATTTCCTGAAAGAAAGTAAATAAATAAAGAATATGTATTTATTTAATATTAAAAGAAAGGAGAAAAATGTAGAAATTATGTATTTCTTTTATTAAAAAAATAAAATAAAGTGATTGTATTTTTTTTTTAAATATCAGAAAACAAAAGAGACTATTATTTTATTTTAGATGAGTTACTTTCTTTTGTAAGTTTACTATTTTAGAAACCTTAGTTTTATTAGTTTTATTTATTTATTTATTTATTATTAAGAGGTCATTTTATTCTTTTGAGAGAAGATTTTTGGAGAACAATAAGATAATTTAGAGTACAAATTTTAGGAGACAAGTTACAATTTATGCATTCAAATTTTGATGTAAAAGATGTTTTTCAAAGCTTGGGAGTAAAGTCTACAATTAGGTTTTCTTCTTCTTCTTCAAAAATCAACTTGGTGTTTGGTAGTAGGGGTTTTAAAATATCTTTGCAATTTATGTTGGAAAGATTATCTTCTCCATATTTTCTTGATTATGAAAAATTTGTTTGTAGCTACTTGTGTGTTAGCTTGAGGGTTTAAAACATGTGATTTTTCTATAACTTTTATTTAATATATTTTATCAAAAATATAAAGATACTTTGGACACCCATTTGGATTTTATTTTGCATATATAAAAATCTTTTATGATTTTTTTGTATAGACATAGTCAAAGATTGACTATCATGCTAAAATAAGACCTATTTGAGCTTGATTTTTTAATTAGAGACACATGAACAATTACTTATATATATTACAAATACATATTTAGGAAAATATCTTCTATGTGATTGTAAATAAGTCTATTATGAATACTTTTTTTGATTTTCATGAAGATCCAACACTTCAAACAAAAGTTATGTTCTTTCTTTTAAACTGTTAACTTTCAAATTTGAATAGTGCTGCTAGAAATATTCATATTTTATACCATTCAAATAAACATTTCTTTAGGACTACTAATAATGAAGAATATGAAATTAAATTATCTTTCCATCAATATAGGTTGCAAATCTTTACCATTCCATATGAGATTATAACATTTAAAATACCAGCTAATTTACATAGAGAAAATGCACAAAAATTCAATGTTATGAACTTTGAAAATATTTTATCATTATTTTAAATATTATTTATTTTAACATATAAAATATTTAATTCTAAACTTATTAGATAATTAACAAACTAAATTTATCTAAAATTTTATAACCTTTATATAATCAAAAAAAACTTCTAAAAATAGTCTAATCTAAATCATCCTATAGAACCTTGTATTATTTGGTGTGTATCTAATTGAGATTTCGTGGTATTTTATTTGTGATGGGTTTTATAAATTTGAATATGTTGTTTTATTTTTTGATGGCTTTTATGTGGACTATTTAGCTGGCCAAACTAGGATGTGCACTAGAGGTGTATTTTAAGATTCCTTTTATGATGGTTATTTGACTAGATGTCAGGATGTATTTTATGATTCAAAATTGAGGGCTTATGTTTATGAGATTTATTTAGTGATTAAATGTGATGACTTGGGCCTTGAGAACCAAAATATATTTTTGGGTTCCCTTTTAAGGAACTGAGTTCTATCATTATGGGTGTTCTGGTTTGGGATACAATTGTGGTTTATGTGCTTAGGGGAGTTTGTCTAGGTACATGTCTTTGGGAGTGGCTTACAATAGGGGTCTAGGACCCAAAGTGATTAGTACCAGGGTAACCTATTGTAAGTTGTGTAATAAGTGTAGTGCCTACCCCTAGTTCACATTTTTGCTATCATTGTCGAACTTTTTTAGGCTAGTTTTATGCTTCTGATTAGTGGCATTATTTTAAGATTATCATATATTGTTTCAGATTTAGTTGACTTTATAATGAGATTACTTGGTACTCTATATTTCATGTATGCATGATGATTATTCAGTATTTCCAATTATTTATGATGATTATCATATGTGTTTTCTTGTGGATACTTACCCCATACTACATTTGTATGGTGTCATGTCCCATTTTCAAATAATTAAAAATAATAATCTTTTCTAAGGCAAGCAGGCCCAAAAAGGTGAAGTTTTAGAAAAAGGGGATAATATTTGGAAGCTAATGGACTAATAAATGAAAATTATTATTAAAATATGTTTTATTAACCCCTCTTGGATGTGAGCTAGGGTTATGCCCTCTTTTAAGGAGTTTGGAGGCATTTTGGGCTCATTCCAGAACTTGCTTTTTGTGCATTGCATTGTTCTTCTTCAGAGGCTACCAAACTTGTGGAGAAGGAGACCCAAGAATGGGAGTTTGTAGGTTTCTAGGAAGGATAAGGATATTATTTTGAAGCCATTCCATGTGCATGATCATGCAAAGTTTGCCTTTGTGCTGAACAGTGCAGATTTGTGGGTTTTCGGGTGTGTTTTTTTGTAAGAGTTTGGTGTTTCCATTTGAGTATTTCATCTCAGTTTGGTTTGCTGCTGTATTTTAGACTTTTAGATGTTAAAATAGAGCTAAATATATGTATTTGGTTGTGATTATACTTCTTTGATATATTATTAGTGTTTTTGTGGTGTTTTCGAGCTATTCTATGTTATTTTTGGGAGCCTGATGAACATTGTTTTATCCTCCATTTGGGAGCTATTGTGTAAATGTTATACAGATCTGGAAATGTCATTTTGTAGGATTTTATGCTACTGAAATTTCTATAAGAATTTCCACTTTCAGATTCATTAATAATTTGTGAAGCTGTGAAATTTTTGGCACTATTTCGGGCATACCCGATTTGGGGGTTTATTGAAAAATTGGTGGATCTTTGAAATATTGGTTGTTTGATTTTAAAGATTTGATTAAAGGCTTGAAATATCATGTAAATTCAGAAAGGGACATTTCAGTGGTATCAGAGCTATGATCTTGCCAGCCTGAGGGTTTGTAGAAGTTTGCATGTCAGTTTTGACAACTACCCAAATCTTGCATGTCAAAATTTATGGTTGCATGCTACTTCTAATCATTTTCATGTTAGTTCTTGGTGAATTTGGTGGTTGCATGTTGCTTCTAATCAGTTGCATGTCAAAATCTATGGTTGCATGCTACTTCTAATCATTTGCATATTAGTTCTTGGTGAATTTGGTGGTTACATGTTGCTTCTAATCAGCTGCATATCAAAATCT
Source organism: Cupressus sempervirens (assembly GCA_028749045.1). NCBI lineage: Eukaryota > Viridiplantae > Streptophyta > Pinopsida > Cupressales > Cupressaceae > Cupressus > Cupressus sempervirens. The sequence goes on along the minus strand of CM053786.1, from coordinate 239,005,573 downwards.
ATGGTTGCATGCTACTTCTAATCATTTGCATGTTAGTCCTTGGTGTTTGAAGAAGTTATAACCTATTGGGGTTACACTCTACTTTATCCAAAATGGATAGGTATAGTACAGAGTCTCAGAGGACACGATCTTGGATAATTGATATCCAGAGTCAGAACAATAGAAAGGATGGTTATTTAGACATTCGAGATAAACTTAGAAAAATAAGCCATGACATGTCTAAACAATTGGTTGAGCACCATCGTATGATAAATGACATGTTGTCTGACCCAGCTAAGGTGGATAAGTTGACTAGATTTCTATTTGGCAAATTTTCTCACAAGGCAGGTGACATAATTACCAAGAACTTGCATGAGGAGTTTGAGAAACTAGCTTATATCCAGGCAGAGGTCTCAGATTCTACTCCGCCATAGGAGGTAGTGAGAAAGGATATTATGCAGATTGATAGTAATGGTTAGCTTGATACTTAAATTGAGATAATTGTATATGGGTCGTTAAAGGGTGATATAACAGGTATTTAGGATGGTATAGTTACAACAGGTAGTGACTATAGTGTAGTGGGTTCAGATGATGATTATGAGGATGTTGTTGTGCATGATGGTGAGATACCTAGTAGAGATGAGCAGACATTGAGCATTCATGACTTTGCTAAGAAAGAGTACCAGGCACAGTTAGATGCTTTGTCACATAAGGTTGAGGCTAGTAGTACTTCACACGATTTGTCCAGCTAGCTGAAAGTGAACAAAGACAATATTGTGACTTCATTATCTCATCATGACAAGTATGTGGAGTTAGTTGGTATTGGTCATATGACTCAAGTGAGGATTTTTCTTGAGTTACTAGCTGATTCTAGTTTACAGATATGGACTCGAGGCATTTGGGATTCAGCTGAGTAGAGATCTTTAACACTTTTTGGTAGCATTGTTTGTTTGGGTGCTATCATGGATTTGATTAGCAGATTGCACGGTGTTGTCTTTTCTTGTGCTAGCAGCTTGTCCGATGTTGGTATTAGTTTTTACACACTGGTGTTGGGCTCTGTTCATATATGCACTCGACCATACTTGTTGGAATGTGTTGATGATCTTTCATATTGGCAGTGTGTACAGATGAGTCCTAGGATCATATTGGCATTGATGACATCCAGGAGGATGTAGTGGGCAATTTTGAAGACTTAGTTTCCTTGGGTACAAAGGAGTTGGATAGTAGTGCTATAGTTTTTGATACTCTGTATGTTGATATGCACTTTAGAGTTGATTCACAGGATATGGATGGTAATACTCTAGAGACTAGTAACTTTGAGGATACTCTTTTAGATAGTGCATCAGAGGAGGTTTGTAGGAGGCAGTCTAGCTAGTGTCATCATGTGTCAAATTAGTTGAGAGTTAGTGAGTGAGATATTGCTATCGCTTGCCAACATTTATATGTTGCTTGTCAGTTGTTAGTAGTTTATGGATGGGGTTCGCCTACTACTGATGAGCAGGGAGGCAGTTATCTTTCCTTGATAGAGTTCCACTCTTTATGGGAGGCTATCCAGATTCTAAGATAGGATTATATGCAGTTGGTAGTCGATAGAGATTATCTTATGGAGTGGGGCAGTACAGCATATGATGCATTGTTGGCCAAGGAAGATGAGGTGAGTGAGCTTACTCAGCAGCTTGAGGTGACTTCTGAGATTCTTGAGAGTACACAGTTGGCTTTCAAGGAGTCACAGTTTCATTTGGCTAAGGTGACCATGGAGTTAGAGTAACTACAGTCTTTACTAGATTCTATACAGTCACAAGCTATGGTGTCTGGTGATTCGAGGATGTCCATGGTCAAGATTTTCAAAGACAGTAGAGATGGGGATGCATCCATCCTTGATACTAACATTGGCATATCGGGTTTGTCCCCACTAGAGTCAGGTTCAATTGAGTTGGGTACTGCAGCAGATTGTTGTGGTATGCCTGACATGGTGGTGACCTCTAGCACTAATGGCACGAAGACTAGAGATGTTGTATCAAAGACCATGTGTGATGTTGGTGAGCCGATAGTTGGCATGGTTCCTGCTAGTAATACTACTCCCTTGGCAATGTCTTTAGAGGTAGTAGTCAGTTCCAACTTGGTTAGTGATCGATTGTAGTTAGTTACATCTAGATTGCAGTCTGAGCCACTGACTAAGATTGGTGCATTCTATCAGCATTACATTGTGAGGTATGCTCATCAATTTACCTTTGATGACCATGTTGATGAGATGATGATACATAGATATACTTTGGTTCCTAGTGCTTATCATCAGTTATGGGATAGTTTGATGCCTCGGGATGAGAGTTGTGATGGGCATGACATGGCGATAGGTTCTGTAGTTGACAGCTTGATAATACGTGACTTAGAGCAGGAGTTTCGGAGTGATGCTTTAGCGGGTGTTGTTATTGATTCTACTCCTTTGGCTATGACATCTCCTGACTTAGCTGGTGATTAGTCACAGTGGGTTGTATCACTTGTTCATGGTGAGCTATTGACTAAGGTTGGTTTTTTTTATCAACATTATATTGCAAGGTATGTACATCAGTTAGCATTTGATCCTTGTGTTAAGGAGTTGATGGCAGGCAAATTTGGTTTAGGTTCCAATTCTTGTTGTTTATCTTGTGATGGCTTTTCACCATTAGGTGTGCATGGGAGTTATGGTTATGAGATAGTGGTCAGTGATCTACAGAGTTGTGTTGACTGCAAGAGTTGTACAATGTGTGGTTTCTCCATACTTGGTATAGTTTCATTTAGGAGCATTCACCATTGTTGCAGAGTTGGATTGTACATTTCGTATAGGCCAGTGGAATGTGTTGATGGTATTTACTATGTTGGTAGTTTGATTTGTCCACTTTACTTGGGTTTTGATGTTCTAAGAGTTTGTGTCTCGTGGGTTTCTGACTATGAAAGTTGTGACTTTGAAGTTTGGTTGAGCAGTAATTGTTAGTTTGATTATGGATTCCTCTTGGTTATATTGCAGAGGATATTGCAGGAGCCTATGTTAATTGACAATAGTATTTTTCATGAATACATTTGGGATCTAGGTGGATTGATTGGTTTATTGTTCAGCCATTACTTGAGGACAAGCAATATTTGGAAGGGGAGGACTTGTCATGTCCCATTTTCAAATAATTAAAAATAATAATCTTTTCTAAGGCAGGCAAGCCCAAAAAGGTGAAGTTTCAGAAAAAGGGGATAATCTTTGGAAGCTAATGGACTAATAAATGAAAATTATTATTAAAATATGTTTTATTAACCCCTCGTGGATGTGAGTTAGGGTTATGCCCTCTTTTAAGGAGTTTGGAGGCATTTTGGGCTCATTCCAAAACTTGATTTTTGCGCATTGCTTTGTTGTTCTTCAAAGGTTGCCAAACCTATGGAGAAGGAGACCCAAGAACAAGAGTTTGTAGGTTTCTAGGAAGGCTAAGGATGGGAATTTGAAGCCATTCCATTTGCATGCTCATGCAAAGTTTTCCTTTGTGCTGAACAGTGCATATTTGTGAATTTTCGGGTGTGTTTTTTGTAAGAGTTTGGTGTTTCCAGTTGAGTATTTCATATCAGTTTAGTTTGCTGTTGTATTTCAGACTTCTATATGTTAAAATAGAGCTGAATATATGTATTTTTTTGTGATTATACTTATGTGATAGATTATTAGTTTTTTTGTGGTGTTTCCAAGCTATTCTATTTTGTTTTCGGGAGCCTGATGAGCATTATTTTATCCTCCGTTTGGGAGCTGTTGTGTAAATGTTATACAGATCTAGAAATGTCATTTTGTAGGCTGTTATGCTACTAAAATTCTATAAGAATGTCCACTTTCATATTCATTAATAATTTGTGAAGCTGTGAAGTTTTTGGCACTATTTCGGGCATACCCGATTTGGGGGTTTATTGAGAAATTGGTGGATCTTTGAAATATTGGTTGTTTGATTTTAAAGATTTGATTAGAGGCTTGAAATATCATGTAAATTCAAAAAGGGGCATTTCATATGGTGTGCATGTTTGTTTTCTTTATGTATGGCATTTTTGATGTGATTAAGGAAGGGAGTCGTAGTCACTTGCTAGTCGAGATCTACACGATGCACCACTTCTTGCCATTGCCTTTTTAGCTTAGTATATATTGTGTATGTACATGCATAGATTTAATGTAGATTGCAAGTACCAAGTATCAACTTTCCTGTATTGCTAGGATGAGCATACCCTATCACATTATCTCAATGGTAAGAGAGCGGAGATAAATTCTTGAGTCCAAATCTTAAATCTTTAAGCCATCTGTCCTAATTGAAAATTAGGGCAAGTATTTGAGTCAAGTACCCTTTGAATGCGTTGAATGACATTAGTTCATGATTATAACCCTTTTGTTCGATTTAGTATGTATTTTGCTATAATGGATTTTCGTATATTATTTTATGAGTCTTTGGTGTATTTTCTATTAATTAAGTCTAATAAAAAAGATTTAATTAATGATTTAATTTAATAAAAAATTATTATGACGTTTTAATATTTAATTACATTTAAATAATTGAGAAATTAATTAAACAAAAAGAATTAAATTTGGAGATAAAAGTTATAGTATAAATTTGGAACATGATAATATTTATTTAATTTAATAATAATATATTTGGAATTCATTTTTAAATAAATGCTAAATATTATTATTATTTAAGTTTATATATATATATATATATATATATATATATATATATAAACTTAAATAATCAAATTAAATGTTCAAAAATAAATTAAAATGAAAAAAATATTAATTTAATTAAAAGTATTTAGTTTACATTATGTATGTATGAGACAAAAATATAAGATATTAATTAAAAGATTAAAAAAAAAGTGAATTGGATAAGAGTTGCATAATGTGTGCATGAGATTTTAATAACTAATTAAAAGTAAAGTAAAGTGAAAATTAAATAAAGTAAAATTAATTAATTAATGTTTGTGCATGGGAAAGATAAAAGAAAGATTAATAAAAGTTAATTTTGAGTTAAGGGTTGGGAGCAAAGAGTTCTCTGGGGTGAACGCATAATTAGTGCCTCGATTTTGGGAGAGAACTCCATATCACAACTTGGGGGTTCATTTTTCAATTCATTGTGAATTTTTGGAAGCAAATTTTGAAAGGGAATTTCTAGGAAAGTTTTAGAAAGAAGTTTTTGGATAGAAGCAAATTCTCTCACAATCTTCGAGTGGTTGCATATTAGCATCAAGTTCAGGTAGGGTCTTGTGTCTTGATCACTGATTAATTATGCAATTTTCCTTTTATGTCTTCTTTGTGCCTATGGATTGTAAATCCAAAATTTCTATGATGAACACTTAAACATTTCAATATTGTAAATTGTTAAATGCTAGCCAATGTCTTCTGCATGCATAGAGATTGGAAAAATAATCAGAAACCCTTATTTTTCTATATTAAAGAAATTAGTTTGAAAAATATCAAGGAGGGTTTTGAGATTAAAAAAGGAAATTTGAAAAGAAAATTTGATTGGTTGTTCGAACTTTCTCCATTAGGTTAATGTTGAAAATAATTTTAAAATATATATATATATTTAAAAATATTTGTGGGGGGGGGGGGGGGGTCTTGTTTTTAGAATATATAATAAAAGAAAGAAATTTATAATAAAAGAAAATTTTTTAAAAATATATATGGGTTGGGTGGGGGAAACCCCAAACCCTTCCCCTCTTTTGAATTGCCCTAACATGTAGTGACCATACTACTAACGCAACAAGTATAGCTGCGACAGTAGCAGAATTGCTGCAGTGGCTGCCCATTAATAAGGCACCTATGATTTATTAATTGCATGAGGTAAGTTTGTCTTTTTAAAAAAAAATTGGTTATTATTTAAAAATAAATGTATTAAATGTTAATCAATATTAATATGTTGCTTTTAATTTATAAAAAAATTTAATTAATTAAAATTTATTTTAATTTAGATTATGTTATATGTAATTTAATAAAAGAATTAAATTAGTTAAAATTTAATTTAAACATGATTTAATTAAAAATTAATTTTAATAAAAGTTTTTATTAATATAATTATTAATGAATTTATTAATTTAAAAAAAAAATTATTCATAATTTATTATTATTAAATTAATTAATGGTTAACAGATATTATGTAGTAAAGAAATTTGTTAAAAGATATTAAATATTAATAAATTATTAATTATTAAATAATTAATAATTAATAATTTAGAAAGGAAAATGGATATTGGAACAAATTGGAATTAATGATAAAATCATGATAATTATATTGATTATTTAAAATTTTGATTACTAATGAAATTGGGATTATTTTTATTTACTAATCAATTATTATTATTATTATAATTTAATAAATGATTATTAATACTTTTAAGTCATGATGTGATTTCTATTGTTATGAGAATGAGAAAGGGTTTAATTAAAAGGCCTAACTGAGGAACTTATAATAGTTAAACTAGAAACTTAAACTTTATTGTTTAACTCAACTCTGTATTTTCAAATCAAACCAATTGTGAGATTATGATGCTTCCTATGTACTATTTATGTTTTTGGGGTTTTGGGGTTTGACCTAGTGTTGACCAGTATTAGGTCGTTACCAGAGGCTCGGGGGTTATGTGATTATGATGTCATGTTGATGTTAATCTTGATCTTTTTAACCCAACCATGGTAATGTGATTAGTATGCTTTATGATTGGATGTATTTATTGCTTGTTATTGCTTTCCAATCTTCTTGTGTGAAGCTGAGGTGTATATATATGAGATACCTAACTTAACCATTTTCGAGTCATCGATCAACTATATTTGATTTTCCTTCCAGTCGCTTTGAGAGGACTAAGATGTTTTGGATGATTTGTTTATGATGATGTCATGTTGTGACATGTTTGACTTGATCATTTTGGAGTCTTCGATCAGTATTATTTTGGGATGCTTTCTAGTTGCTTGTTGAGAACCAGTGGATATTGTGATTTACTTTGGGATTCTTTTCGGTTGCTCATTGAGAATCGATGGATATTGTGATTTATTATTTGATGTCTTTCAATTGCTCATTGAGAACTATTGTAATCGTTATGATTATCTTTTGGTGCTTTCTAGTTGCTCATGGAGAACTGGTGTGATTATTTTGGATTATCTTTTGATGCTTTTCAGTCGCTTGTACAATATTGAGGTGATCTTATGTGGGTAAAAGCACAGATTTGTGTCACCGTTTGTGATACAAAAACCTGTTTTGGTCAAATCTCATTTCTCTATCAAAACTCAATTTTTTTCAAAAACTAAAAATACCCTTTTATAGATTTTAGATTAAATATCATCATTATATAATTTTTTGAGTGTTTTGATTAGTTATAATATGTTATAATCTCAAAATATTATAAGTCGATATTTCAACATTTCATAAGATGCTCTCTCAAAAAATGAAAAAAAATAGTAAATCATATCAAAAATATAAAAAAATAATATTTATCACTAGAGGAGAGAATCCTCTTCACGAATATGTAATTTTTTTTCAAGAAGGTATAGATTTGATAGGGAAGTTTTGACGGGAGGAAAAAACTGTTGGATTCTGACAAGGTCGAACTTGAGTACTTATAACAAAGAAAATATACATAAAAAATAATTGTTTCTTTTTTTGTTCACTAGCTATACATGTCATCTATAAAATATTTTCAAATTAGAACAAAAAAGGATGATTTGCACATACTTGTTTAACAGGAACTACATCTTATATTTTTTATAGTAAAAAAAGGGACTTCAAAATAAAATAAAATGAATAAATTATTAGTCAAAAATATTATAAAAATTACAGACATAAAATTCATACAATTCTACCCATTTCATCAGTTTACATCATCTTCATATTTTAAACACAAATACCATTTTTTTTTTTATTAATGTTGAACTGTCACATTCTGATATCACATTTCTTTATAAAAGGTGACACAGGTTTGTGCTTTTACCCATGTGATTATTGATTTGTACTTTTTTGAGCCTAGGGTAGGTAATCTATAGGTAGTGTTAGGAAGTGGCTTGTAATGGGGGATGGGGCCCTAAGTGGCTGCCAGGGGAACCCATTGTAAGTTGTTTTAATAAGTGAAAATATTACACTAAATGAGAGTAAAATGAACCTAATAAGATAATTGTACGTTCTCGCCCATGCCTTGAGTGCTAGTACAGATTAGGATAGGAGTAGAGAGAACACTTGGTTATGACCTTGCATTCTATAGTATGCCTCATTAGTAAAAGAGGATACTAGTGGCCATATAGGGATCACTAGGGATTTTGGAGTCCTAAGCTAACTGCTAGGGTAACTCCTACATGATTCATGCAATGACACTTTTCCACTTACATAGTAGGTTTCCTACGTGTCTTGTATGCCTCTAGGTCTAGATGTCAATCTATGTGTTGGAACCTTTGAGTTAGTATGCTTTTAGGATTTCTTAGATTTAGAGAGTATTTGTGTTATGTGATTTGATATCTTGTTTGGGACTTGAGACCATCTCCTCAGTGCAATGGAAGTGGGCCATTTAGGCTCCATATGATCGGGTGGTAGTGCTTTTTACTCTTACCATTGAGATTCATCTATAGTCATGGTGGCTGGAGCTTCTTGGGACACTTGTTTATCATGTTCAAATGATGTTATTTATTATTGTATTTTCTTATATTGATGATTAGCATGTTAGTTTTCCATATGCTTATGTAGTAGTATGTTTAAGAGTGATGTCCCTATTACTCTAGTACCAACGATCTGGTTAGTAGCTTGGGATGTTACACGCGAGGGATGGCTAGGGCCCACAATGGTCTAATAATGCTATTGATGGTTGGGAGGAACCATGTACTTAGTTGTGTTTTATGATGGATAGTTGTATCTCATGTTGGATGTTTATATCTTTTATGATGGATAGATGTATCATGTATGGTGGATGGTTTCATTTATTATATTGTACTTTGTATCATGGATCCAAAGTGGATGATCTATTTCTATTTTTACATATGTATATTCTTTTAGCCTTTCATACCCTATGACATGTACAGTGGATGATTGAGCATTCCAAATTAATTTTTCAAGAGGCATTCGAAACAAATGTATATTATGGACTTTGGACTTTCTAATTATTCTTTCATGTGGATGTTGTAGATGTTAGACTTAGGATTAGATTAGATTTAAATGTAACTCAACATCTTGGGATCCTTAAGGAATGTAACCTGTTATGTATACTTATAGTTGATTGTATGTTATTGCTTCTACTACTATGTGTTTGATGTGAATGATGATATTCTTTCTTGTTTAAAAAAAAAAAGTTTGGCAAACTTCATTAAACTTTAGGTTAATTCTTTTGAATCCCTTGGCGGGGTGTTACATTTGGTATTAGAGCTTAAGTTTCTACATTGGGAGCTCTGGGTATATTGGAACACCACTAGTTGTTAACTAGTTGAACAAAAATGAAAACTTTAAACTGTTATGTATATCCTTTTGAAATTGAAACTTGAACTAGTTTAACTGAAATAGAACTCAAACTTTTAGTTATATATTTTTCATACTTCAACACTTAAAATTTCAAAACTAAATTATACTTAAACCTAAATTTAGGTAAACTAAAAATTGAAACTTATTCTATTTTCAAAACATGTATCTTTTATCTATGCTTTACAATAGTATGGTTAATGGTTATTATAGCATCTTGAATTATTATTTTTTATGGATGAGGGATGTTGACCCTTTGTTTAGAGTGTTTAGGGGATCTATTTCAGTATTTGTTAAAAGAATGAATGTTGGATCAATATGAATTTTGGTTTACTATTAAACTAGAATCATATTGCTCTAAGTGTGTTGTAGTGTTCTCAATGGAGTCATATTCTCCTACAGGGGAAAAGGGCCTAATGGGACCCACACAGTGAGTCTTTGGTTTTACCATTCTTGTAGGCTTCTAGGAGTAAGCCCAAGTCTAGGGGGGGTTGATGTAGTGCCTACACCTAGTTTGCATTATTGCTATTGTTGCCAAACTCTTTTAGGCTAGTTTTATGCTTCTGATTAGTGGCATTGTTTTAAGATTATCATGTCTTGTTTCAGATTTAGTTGATTTTATGATGAGATTACTTGGTACTCTATGTTTCATGTATGCATGATGATTATTTAGTATTTTTAGTTATTGATGATGATTATCATATGTGTTTTCTTATGGATACTTACTCCATACTACATATGTATGGTGTGTGTGTTTGTTTTCTTTATGTATGGCATTTTTGATTTGGCTAAGGAAGCGAGTCATAGTCACCTACTAATCAAGATCTACATGATGCACCACTTCCTATCATTGCCTATTTATCTTAGTATATATTATGTATGTACATGCATGGATTATATGCAGGTTGCAAGTATTGGGTATCGACTTTCCTGAATTGCCAAGATGAGCATACCCTATCACATTATCTCAATGGTAAGAGAGGGGAGATAAATTCTTGAGTCCAAATCTTAAAGCTTTAAGGCATTTGTCCTAATTGAAAATTAGTACAAGTATCTGAGTCAAGTACCCTCTGAATGTATCGAATGACATTAATTCATGATTATAACCCTTTTGTTTGATTTAGTATGTATTTTGCTATGATGGATTTTTGTATGTTATTTTATCAATCTTTAGTGTATTTTCTATTAATTAAGTCTAATTAAAAATATTAAATTGACGATTTAATTTAATGAAAAATTATTATGACATTTTAATATTTAATTACATTTAATTAATTGAGAAATTAATTAAATAAAAAGAATTAAATTTGGAGATAAAAGTTATAGTATAAATTTGGAACATGATAATATTTATTTTATTTAATAATAATATATTTGGAGTTTATTTTTAAATAAATGCTAAATATTATTATTATTTAAGTTAATATATATTTTATCAAATTAAACATTCAAAAATAAATTAAAGTGAAAAAAAAAAGATATTAATTTAATTAAAAGTATTTAGTTTACATGATGTATGCATGAGACTAAAATATAAGAGATTAATTAAAAGATAAAAAAATAAGTGAATTGTATAAGAGTTGCATAATGCGTGCATGAGATTGTAATAATTAATTAAAGTGAAGTCAAGTGAAAATTAAATAAATTAAAATTAATTAATTAATGTTTATGCATGGGAAAGATAAAAGAAAGATTAATAAAAGTTAATTTTGAGTTAAGGGTTGGGAGCAAGGAGTTCTCTGGTGTAAACACACAATTAGTGCCCCAATTTTGGGAGAGAACTTCATATCACAACTTGGGGGTTCATTTTCAATTCACCGCGAATTTTTGGAAGAAAATTTTGGAATGGAATTTCTAGGAAAGTTTCAAAGAGAAATTTTTGGATAGAAGCGAATTCTCTCACAATCTTCAGGTGGTTGCGTATTAGCATCAGGTTCAGGTAGAGTCTTGTGTCTTGATCACTGATTAATTATGCAATTTTCCTTTCATGTCTTCTTTGTGTCTATGGATTGTAAATCCAAAATCTCTATGATGAACACTTAAACATTTCAATATTGTAAATTGTTAAATGCTAGCCAATGTCTTCTGCATGCATAGAGATTGGAAAAATAATTAGAAACCCTCATTTTTCTATATCAAAGAAATTAGTTTTAAAAATATCTAGGAGGGTTTTGAGATTAAAAAAAGAAATTTGAAGAGAAAATTTGATTGGTTGTTCAAACTTTCTCCATCAGGTTAATGTTGAAAATAATTTTTAATATATATATTTTTAAAAATATTAAGGGGGTCTTATTTCTAAAATTTATAATAAAAGAAACTTTAAAAAAAAATATATGGGTCGGGTGGGGAAAACCCCACACCCTTCCCCTCTTTTTAATTACCCTACCACATAGTGACCATGTTGCTAACATAGCAAGTATAGTTGTTGACGTAGTGTACTCTACGGTGGCAGTAGCAGAATCGCTACAGTGGCTGCCCATTAATAAGGTGGCTGAGATTTATTAATCACATGAGGTAAGTTTGTCTTTTAAAAAAAAAAATTGATTATTATTTAAAAATAAATGTATTAAATGCTAATCAATATTAATATGTTGTTTTTTATTTATAAAATTTTTAATTAATTAAAATTTAATTTAATTTAGATTATGTTATACGTAATTTATTTAAAAAATTAAATTAGTTAAAATTTTATTTAAATATGATTTAATTAAAAGTTAATTTTAATAAAAGTTTTTATTAATATAATTATTAATGAATTTATTAATTAAAAAGAATTTTATTCATAATTTATTATTATTAAATTAATTAATGGTTAACAAATACTATCTAGTAAAGAAATTTGTTAATAGATATTGAATATTAATAAATTATTAATTATTAATTTAGAAAGGAAAATGGGTATTGGAATTAATGATAAAATCATGATAATTATATTGATTATTTAAAAAATTGATTAGTAATGAAATTGGGATTATTTTTATTTACTAATCTATTATTATTATTATTATTTAATAAATGATTATTAGTACTTTTAAGTCATGATGCGATTTCTATTGTTATGAGAACGAGAAAGGGTTTAATTGAAAGGGTTAACTGTGTTAGAATTCTTTTAGAATAAATGAGAGGGGGGGTGAATCAGTTATTCAAGGTCCAAATGCCCTATTAATACCTTTTTAATGAATCCATACCCTTTTCATCTGTTCAAACTTAAATTAGTCATATAAGCAAATCACTGTAAATCAACATGCAAAGATAAAACATTCAAGATCAACAAATGACACAATGATTTACGTGGAAATCCAATTTGGGAAAAACCACCAGTAACATGCTACTTGATTCTCACTCTTCTGAAGTGATGCCCTGTTAAAGGCTTACAACACACTGTTAAATGTGACCTTGTTAGAGGATTTCACCAAACTATTAGGAATGGGCCTGGTTAAAGGTCTTTAGAACATTCACTTGGAATGTCACCCTGTTAAAGGATTTATCTAATGGCTATTAAACCAACCTAAGTCCATAGGATTTATCTTACTGTTACAATTGCTAGAAAGTAACGATAATGGTCTTTTGATCTGACATAACTTACAACATACTTTGTAGATTTCAGATCACTTTTTCAGTTCAATCCTTATGCTTGGCTTCAATCACTTTAGCTTTGACTGCTTGTTTCCCTCTCAAGCTTTTTCACCTTGAGTCTTATTACTCATTCTGCCAATGTAATCATTCTTGTGGTCATCTATTTAAACAAAGTTCTTGTGATTTCTTCTCCTTAGCACATTCTACAACACTTCATGCTTTTATGCTTGGCCACGGCTCTCTCTCTCTCACTATCCCCTCTTTTCCACTTTTTTTTTCGTTAACTTATGTCTTCTTATATAGAAGTCTAATTTTCCTTTTGCCGCTCAATTTTTCTTTTCCAATCTTAGGGTTTCAAAATGGATTAGGTAGGATACAATGTATCTACCCCATATCTTGTTATCTTCTAGAAACTTCGCCAGTTGTATCTTAAAAATGTTCTACATGGTGTTCTATGCCACCAACTCATCATTCATATCTTCCTTTTAATTCATAGATTTTTAGATAACAACTTTGTCGGCTTAGATCTGACAAATCTTCGATTTTCAAAATAAAGCAGCAACTCGACATTATTGAGTTACTGGTGCTCGGCACCTCTATATTACTTGGCACCTATACCTGCTCGGCACTTGGTTCTGCTTGACACTTGATTCTGCTTGGCACTTGATTCTGCTCAGCACTTTGTTTTTCTCGGCACTTGGTTTTGCTCGGCACTTGGTTCTGCTCGGCTCCTTCTCTCTAATGAACTTAGTTTAAGATTTACAAAAGACTTAGCTAAAACCTTAGATCTTTGATATGTTTCAGTGTGCTCATTCTTCGTATCTTTTAGTATGTCATCCAATACACTATTTCATCAATGGCTTAACTGATCTTTGTACTTCATTACAACATCATAACTTCAACCTTTCTCTAGGTGTTCTAGTTACATCTTATTGATTGCCTCCACCTTGACAATCAACTAATTGATAGTATTTGGATCACTAAAGCAATTGTCATTCCTGCAAGTAGCAAGTTTGACGTCAATGACAAAACAATGATTGAGGACATTCTTTACCAGTTCCATATATTATTCCAACAACTTTTCTTATGATCATTTCAATCATTTCCAACAAACTGAGGAACTTATAGTTAAACTAGAAACTTCAACTTTATTGTTTAACTCAACTCTATATTTTCAAATCAAACCAACTATGAGATTATGATGTTTTTTATGTATTGTTTATGTTTTTGGGGTTTTGGGGTTTGAACTAGTGTTGACTAGTATTAGGTCATTACTAGAGGCTCAATGGTTATGTGATTATGATGTCATGTTGATGTTGATCTTGATCTTGATCCTTTTAACCCAACCATGGTAATTTGATTAGTATGCTTTATGATTGGGTGTATTTAATGCTTGTTATTGCTTTACAGTCTTCTTGTGTGAAGCTGAGGTGTATGTATATGAGATACCTAACTTAACCATTTTTGAGTCATTGATCAATTATATTTGATTTACCTTCTAGTCACTTTGAGAGGACTGAGATTTTTTAGATGATTTGTTTATGATGATGTAATGTTGTGATATGTTTGACTTGATCATTTTGGAGTCTTCGATCAGTATTAATTTGGGATGCTTTCTGGTTGCTCGTTGACAACCAATGGATATTGTGATTTACTTCGAGATACATTCTAGTTGCTCATTGAGAACGAATGGATATTGTGATTTATTATTTGATGTCTTTGAGTTGCTCATTGAGAACTGTTGTGATCATTATGATTATCTTTTAGTGCTTTCTAGTTGCTTATGGAGAACCAGAGTGATTATTGTGGATTATCTTTTGATTATTTATAGTCACTTGTATAGGACTAAGGTGATCTTATGTGATTATTGATTTGTGCTTTTTTGAGCCTAGGGTAGGTAATCTATATGCAGTGTCAAGAAGTGGCTTGCAATGGGGGATGGGGCCCTAAGTGGCTACCAGGGGAACCCATTGTAAGTTATTTTAATAAGTAAAAACATTACACTAAATGAGAGTAAAATGAACCTAATAAGATAATTGTATGTTCTTGCCCATGCCTCAAGTGCTAGTATAGACTAGGATGGGAGTAGACAGAATGCTTGGTTATGACCTTGCATTATGTAGTATGCCTTGTTAGTACGAGAGGATACTAGTGGCCACATAGGGATCACTAGGGACTCTAGAGTCCTAAGCTAACTACTAGGGTAACTCCTACATGATTCATGTGATGACACTTTTCCAATTACATAGTAGGTTTCCTACGTGTCTTGCATGTCTCTAGGTCTAGATGTCGATCTATGTGTTGGAACCTTTGAGTTAGTATACTTTTAAGATTTCTTGGACTTAGAGAGTATTTGTGTTATGTGATTTGATATCTTGTTTGGGACTTGAGACTATCTCCTCAATATGATGGGAGTGGACCATTTAGGTTCCACTCAGTCGGGTGGTAGTGCTTTTTACTATTACCATTGAGATCTATCCATAGTCACCGTGGTTGGAGCTTCTTGGGACACTTGTTTATCATGTTCAGATGATGTTATTTACTAATGCATTTTCTTATATTGATGATTAGCATATTAGATTTCCTTATGCTTATGTAGTAGTATGTTTAGGAGTGACATCCCTATTATTATAGTACCAACGATCTAGTTGGTAGCTTGGGATGTTACACATGGGGAATGGCTAGGGCCCACAATGGTCTAATGATGCTATTGATGGTTGGGAGGAACTGCATACTCAGTTGTGTTTTATGATGGATAGTTGTATCTCATGTTGGATTTTTATATCTTTTATGATGGATGGATGTATCATGTATGGTGGATGGTTTCATTTATTATGTTGTACTTTGTATCATGGAACTAAAGATGATGATGTATTTCTATTTTTACATATGTATATTCTTTTAGCCTTTCATACCCTATGACATGTATAGTGGATGATTGAGCATTCTGAATTAATTTTCCAAGAGGCATTTAGAACAAATTTATATTATGAACTTTGGATTTTTTGAGTATTCTTTCATGTGAATCTGGTAGATGTTAGACTTAGTATTAGATTAGATTTAAATGTAACTCAACATCTTGGGATCCTTAAGGAATGTAACCTGTTATGTATGCTTATAGTTGATTGTATGTTATTGCTTCTACTACTATGTGTTATATGTGAATGATGATATTCTTTCTTGTTTTTAAATTAAAAAATGTTTGGCAAACTTAGTTAAACTTTGCGTTAATTCTTTTGGATCCCTTGGTGGGTTGTTACAATAAGTGATAACATAGTAGTTAAAATATCTTTCCTAACCCTTTTTCCTTGAGATACATTAAAAAGATAAGTTAGAGATGTGCCTTGATCATGCCTTGAGTGCTTATATAGGCTAAGGATGGGAATGGGATGACACCTAGTGATAGGTATGACTAATTTTCCTCATCTTCATGAGAGGTTATTCTAGTTTTTAATGTGTCACATTGAGAGTCTAGGGTTTAGAGTGACCAATCTAGGGTAACTAAATTCTTGAGGGTTTGGGGTCTAATGATAGATCAGTCTTGGGTAGCTCAAGTAGTTTGATCATTTGATCACACTCCCTAGTATGTAGCTTAAGTTTTCTCCATAGATTTTTTATTTTCTCCTAGTATGTAGCTTAAGTTTTCTCCATAGATTTTTTATTTTCTCTATATGTATGTTGACTTGGTATGTGGTCTTGGTATTGGATGATTATTCTTTCAACTTCGGTTATCTTTTCATCTTGAGTAGTTTGTGCTACCCTTGAGGTAGATTTGGCTATTAGGATTCATTTCCTAGGAATGTTTTATTTTTTGATTAGTTGTATGTAGATCATTCATTATCCCCCCTATATGATGGGAGTGGAATCCTGACTAGGTAACCACGCGGTGGAGAGGTAGTGACTTCTTACCATTTGGGTCCCCCTCATATTTACAAATGTTGGAAGTTTGATGATGCAATTATATGTTTATCATTCTTATCCCTATATTGGAGACTTATATTTAGTTGATATAATTGTATGTTATCGTGTATCTTATATTTTGATATACTTGTATCTATTCTTGCATACCCTATGACATGTGCAGTGGATGCTATCCATTAGATGCATTTCATTGTATCAATTGTATTCATGATTTTTCTTATGACATTAATATGTTATATTTTTATGATAATGGACATTGTGATTAAGACTTAAACAATTAATAAAAAAATCTTAAACGTAACTCAATGTGAAGCAACCCTTGAGGAATGAAATCTATATTATAATTGCATGTGTAAATGTTGTGTTTGTGTATATTGCTTTTGCATTATTACTTTGATGTTGTATAAAATTTAAAAAGAAAAAAAAATAGTCCAGTAAACTTTGTAACATATTAGGCTTATTTGTTTTCAATTCTTGAGTGAGGTGTTACACAGGTAACTTAGCAACATTTTGTTTCAAAGTCTCAAAACTCTTACTAGCTTCATGTGTCGACTTGAAATCCTTTTTATCTCCTCTCATTGTCTCAGTCATAGCATTACAAACAGAACTAAGATTATTTATAAACTTTCTATAAAAACTACCCAAACCATGAAATGATCTTACCTCACCCACATTATGAAGTGTAGGCCATTCCAAAATTGCTTTAACCTTCTCAAGATAAATTTTCAAACCATTAGCTAAAATCACAAATCCAAAACACACAATCTCCTCTTGCAAAAAGGAATTTTTTTCAAGTTAATCATCAACTTATCTTCCTTCAATCTCTATAATACTTTTCTAACATGCTCAAGATGTTCTTCCTTAGTCTTACTAAATATCAAAATATCATCCAAATAAACAATCACAAGCTTGCCCAAAAATCTCTTAAGAACATCATTCCTCAACCTCATGAAAGTACTAGGTCCATTAGTCAAACTAGAAGGCATTACCAACCATTCATACAAACCATCTTTTGCCTTGAAAGCAGTCTTCCATTCATCACCTTCTCTAATTCTAATTTGATGATAACCACTCTTCAAATCAATTTTGGTAAAATACTTTACTCCACTCAAAAAATCAATATGGCATTCATCCTTGACATAGGAAACCTATATTTCACTATGATTTTGTTAATAGCTCTAGAATCAATACACATTCTCCATTATTCATTCTTCTTAGGTGCTAATGAAACATGTACAACACATGGAGTCCAAATTTCTCTAATTAAACCTTTATACAACAACTCATGTACATGTCTATTAAGTTATTCATTCTCTATAGGTGTCAATATATAAGGTGTTTTATTTGGTAAACTAGTTCCAAGGATTAGGTTCATACAATTACTTATACTCCTTACTTGTGGTAAATCATCATGTATGTCTTTTGCAACAATATCTTTATACTGATTGAGTAAATTGGTAATTTCTTCTGGTACTTGGTCAATAGTACCAGCTTTTGGTCTCACTAATTTTCTATTATCTCTTACTCCATCACCACCAATTGGTACTCAGTTACCACTATTTCTTGTCACTCAGTTATGACTAGTATAACTTAGTCTCCTTAGAATTATGGTGAAATGAACTTGATTCTTCTCTACTTCTTTTTCAAATTGTTTTCCATTAACCATGTAAATTCTCATAGTAGTGCAATTAACCTCATCTAGACTTTCAATCAAAGGAAACAATATTTTCTTTATTCCATTCACCCAAAGAGTATATTGATTCAATCTTCCATCATGTATAGAATATATATCATATTGCCAAGGTCCACCAAACAGAATATGACAACAGTGCATAGGCATAATATCACACAGAACTTCATAAAAATAATGTCCAATCTTGAACTTCACAATACATTTTCCAGTTACCAATATCTTATGCTCATCTTTGATCCATGAAACATGATAGGGTTTAGGATTTTTTAGCCTCTACAAATGTAACTTAGTAACCATCTCTTCTAATGCCAAATTTTTAGAACTCTCACTATCAATAATCACCTTGCAACATTTTCCAACCATCTTACATCTAGTCTTGAAAAGACTTCTCCTTAGAATAGGTTCCTCATCACTTCCCTTATTACATAAGGTTCTTATCATCATCAAATTTTCTCCATCCTTAGGTCCAGTCGATGAACCATCAATGTCGCCTTGAACCATAGCATTTTTTTTACCTTCTTCATTCTCAAAGGATCTACATTCAAAGGAGTTATGCCCTTCTTTGCCACATCTAAAATAATTACAAAAAAAAGTACCTCTAGAATAAGAATTACCTCTTCCTTGGTAAGAACTAGTACCTCCTTAGTAACAAATAACACCTTTCAACTTGGTCTTGCCTTTGTCATCATCCTTCCATTCAAAATTTCCCTTAACTTGCATAGTATTGATAAGTAGGAGATAATTTCCACAGCAAGTCCCTTGACTTGCTATGGAAATTATCTCCTACTTATCAATTGATGAGCTTAAGGGGCTTTCTAATGAATGTTTCATAAGGCACAACACTTGGTGAAGGTTTTGCAAATGAGGTTGCAAGCTTTGGGTTTAATTATGGAGGAAACTCTGTAGTTAAGCGCGCTCAGGCTGGAGTAGTACTGGGATGGGTGACCTCCCGAGAAGTCTCGGTGCTTCACCTCTGTGAGCATTACCTAGATCCAATGACTGCTAAGTGTTCCATTTATTCTCATGAGATATGGATTCATGTTGAATCACTACTCATGAAATATGGGTCAATGAGTTTGACTCAAAAATTGCATAGTATTGTCAAATCTACCATCTTCTCCATAAGATCTATCTCTACCTCTCTAGAATCTTCCACCTCTATCTCATTGTCTTTCTTCATGCTTCTTTGTCAAGATCTCCTCATATTTCAAGGCATATTGATATGCTTCCTCCATACTTTCCAATTTTTTAAAACTTATTTCATCTTGAATTCCATATCTCAATCCATTTAGGTACCTTGTAACTTTCTCAACATCATCATTGACATGTCCATATCTGATGTCCAATCTATAGAATTCTAATACAATTCTCCTCAGAGTTGTCTTCTAAACATCTAATCTTACTGAAATTTGTCTCAATGTATCCAATATGATATTGTTAGCATTTTCTCTACCTCAAACCATCTTTACAATTAGGTTCCTGCAAGATTGTAACCCTCTATAAATTATAAGTCGAATCCTTAGATATTTCCACCCTACAACCAAATCAATGTAGGGTTCTATATGATATACTCTCCATAAAGATGAACCTCAAGCTTTGATGCCACCTGGTGCAAGGAAGGATGAATAGCTAGGGCCAGAGGCAAACCCCACTATCCAACCACCTCGCTAAGTAAACACAATAGAAGTAGAACACGAGAAGCAACACCAAGGAGAGAGAACAAATACTTTTATTAATTCATCAAATGTTTAGCATACATTCCCATTTGTAAGGCCTTCTAGGTTATGGCCAAATAAAAAATATATTCCTAAGTTATATTCTTAGCTTCAAACTCGCAACATCTACTTTGACTCTCATTCCTCTAAGTTCTACCTAAAATGAAAGCAAACACCTCTGCTTATACTTTCCAAAATGGCTTATAAAAGATTCTAGAACATTACACCAAAGAAAGGCTAACCTCAAAATGGTCAAAACTCATCCCTAAACAAGATCCTATCAATAAATTCACAAACTAAGTCAGCTCCAATTGGGAACCAAACATAGCAAAACTCAATCAAAGGACCCAAGCATCAGTAACAACAGGTCCACTTAGTGCACAAAGGATCACTCAATTAGAATAGGAACATCTTAATCCACTCTAATGGACCTTAATCATCAAAGGAATAGCTCATCCCACACTAAAGAGCTCAAAAAGGTCTGAAAAGGACTCAATTTGAACTATCAGAATGAAAAAAAGTGCAGGATAAAAGGCAACCCAGGATGCTCCTACATCATGGTACATATGCTTCATTTCTCGCAAGTATCTATTGCTTGAGTTATAATATGGGTGGAAATCTCTTCTATGCTACCCCAATCAAGTTCTAGAGGGCATCCAAAATATTCTAGTTAGGGTTTTGTGGTGGTAGTGGTGGAGGTGGCCCGTCCTCTTGTTCTATGCCAACATGGGCATCTCTATGACCTTTGCCTCAATAAATAACTCATGTGACAATAGGAATCTTACACAATAGTTTGAGTTTAAATGAGTTGAAATGTAATGGGTTTAGGTTCCTAGTGTTGAAACTATGACTTTGACACCAAGATGTCCTTCACAAAACTAGGGAAAAATCATACCAACAATTTTTTTTAAAGGTGATAACAACCATGATAAACACATACTAAGATTGAATATGTTGCAAGAGGATGATAACAAGATAAGTAATTCTTGAATCACATGGTTTAGGAAGAAATTTAATTTCAATTATATTTCATGAAGATGCAAATTCAGTAATTAACAACTACACGATTCGAAAACCATAATCATAGAGGCACATGAGCTCTTAGTTTGGGTTGATTAAGTCAATTGATTAAACCATAGTTCCATTTTTAAGAAGGTATGACATCATGTTCAAAAAAAATTTTATCAATAACATATATTAAATTAGGTTGGATTTGATACACTTACACTTAATTAATTTTACTAGTTAAATCCCTAGGTGTACTAATTTGCACTTGTAGGTTAACCTATCAATACCTTAATACTTGGTCTCAGTTATTAACATAACCTATTAGAACTAGTTAAAACATTAAATATTCACCATAGAACTAATTACAAAAACAATTTATCTCCTAACATAATCCTATACAGCTATCAAGTCATCTAGTCAATCTGACCTAAACACCTTTGAACATCAACATGAGCACTTACTAACCCTAAGGCACCTTCTTGCAAATACATTAATATTATAATCAAATAAATATTTAATGATAATAATAAATGTTTACAAAAAATTTATATACATATACATATATATATCTAGAGAGAGAGAGAGAGAAAAAAAACATAAGTCATTTGTATTTCCCTGTCACTATTTGATTCTAACACACCTAATGACACTATAGCCAATAACCCTTGAAGAAATCTTCATTTAAATATAAAATTATAATTATAACATGAAGTTCATTTCCCTATATTACCCCCAAATCATAAATATTAAAGAACTAAACAATATCTATTAGCCTCTAAGCCACCTTTACAAACCTACTAATTTCTAATTAATAAAATATTAATATCATTACAAAACATTTTCCTATACTAATTAAATATTCCAACTAAAGGTTCCTTTATGCTATACCCAATTATAAATCACCTAAACAAGTTTACTAAGTACTAAACTAAATTATTGATCACCTAACCCTCTTTAACTACCCATAAACCCACCCTACACTTGGCAAGCGAGACAAGTAGACTATCCCACCTACTTTCCCCACTCCCTAATTCCCTTGTGTGTTTCCCAACCTCCATGGCATGCTGGCCAATGAAACATGAGCACTGGCCAAAAAATTGCATCCCCTTTAGGAGGAATGATACACATGAGGTGAAGTTTAAGTGCAAGGAAGGGGTGGTGATGTTTAAAGGTAAGTTTGAATATAAATTAAATTGGTCTTTTCTAACGTAGTACAAGGTAGGAGACTCCCCAAAGGAGATTTCCAAACCCAACAAACAACCACACATTGGGAACACAAAAACAAGCAAGAAGAGTGCAAGATTTGATACCAAATCACAACTCTTTATTCATAAAATAATTGATTAAATGCGATATGCCTAGCTATAAGGCCTTCTAAGTTAGGTCCAAATACAAACAAAAATTACAATATCAGTTCTACATGATTTCACAAGATCCGACTTACAATCTTAGTCCTAATCTTAGCCAGTTGAGATCCACACTCTAGTAGAAACCTCCATGGAATATCTCAACTTTTTCTCAGAAGCCCACTAAGCAATCTCCTTGTTCTCCAAGCCAAGCTACTAGCTCTTCAAAATTTACATCTACCCCTCACCCCCTTCTCCAAGCTAGATGATAACAACTAATGCCTAAATACTCCAATACCCCTTACTTATACCCAACTAAGCCACACGTCGGCCCAATTCATTACAAATTAAATTAAATGACATTAAATATATATTGAGCCACAAGTTAGCTACTACATAAATTAAATACCCCTACATGAATTAAATACCAAAAGAAAGCTCACAAAAAACTCAACACCAATAGGAACCAAGACCAAGTTGATTGTCAACAAAACCAAGTCAAGCACCAGTAAATCCCCAAGCATTGCCAAGCTCATAGTGCAAACTGAGCACCCCAGACCATGTCGAGCTCCAAGACCTTTTCAAACACCAAGACCTTACTAAGCACCATAGTGCATGCTAATCTCCCAAAGCATGCTGAGCTCCATAGTATATGTTGAATTCTCAAAGTATGTCGAGCTCCCAGGCATAAAGTATGCCCAAGAGAGACTGAGCACCACTCCTTTGGTGACTAGGTCCACAACTACAAACTAGAATCCCTCCAGCATGTGAGATTGCAAGAAAGGCAAGGATGCTTCTACATCATTTTCACATTTAAGTTGACCTTGCCCCTTTTTATATGTAGGCATGCACCCATTTTGATGGATGGAGACATGACATGGAGGTGGGGCCCATGAGGTGTCCCATCCCCCCTCCATTATTGATTTAATTTTATATATTTTTAAATTTCAAAGTCTCCCACTTGTAAAAGGAATAAAGGAGTTAATAAATTTGTTGAGGGAATTTTTATTAAATCATTTTATATAATATTCCAAACCCAAAGGATTTTTATAATATTCAAATATTTATTGGAGGCATAAATGGAGATATTCTCTAACACTTTTTGTGGGGAGAACTTTCATTTTGCCCATACATTTTCCAACATGTTGTAGGTGCATGATTTGATTTTTTTTTTTTGTCAACATATCTTTTTTTCTCACTTTTGTGTTTGCTCATGGGATTTAATTATATGGGTATTTTACATTTTTTTATAGGTTTAGGGGGGTGATTTAATGTAGTGCCCCAATGTTTCAATAAGGATTTTAATTCTATTATTTAATCCTAGGATTTATTAGGTAAAGTTAAAGTGAAATATTAGGATAGTAGTATAAGTTGTAACATTGAATCTTAATATGAAATTTCAGGAAAGTTATTCAAATTTAAATTTAAATGTCCTTATGAAATGCCATGATCCTATTAATGTCAACCCCTATTGCTTTCATTATCAAAATTCAAGATTTCAAGAGACAATTTATGGAATATTAAACCTTTGCTAAGTAAGCTATCTCAATGCATTTAAAGATAAGAATTGAATTGATATCAAATGAAACATTGTCACAGAATATACATGTTTTAATACAATAATACTTCATTCCTAGTATCAATTATGAAATTTACAACATAGGATTTGTTTCATATATATTCATCAAGTTACAACTCTATTTTTAATACAAGAATGAGAAATACAATAGAAGCTATTACGATGGAGAAGTCTCTAACACAAATGACTCAAAACACCATCAATGATCCAAATCCAAGTTTTCTCCATCATAAGAACCTATACAAAATCTACAAATACACATAAAACCAACCATGGAGACCTCACCTCCCAAACTAGGTCTCAAGGAGACCACCCACCAATTTTGGAGAAAGCATTGTCAATCATGTAACAATCAAGTCCAATCCACAATAGCATTAACACAACAAAAATATCCATCTAACATATATACAATGGGATTCACCTTGCACCCATGAAAAAGGGGTGGAGGTGAACTATCATGTAGGAGATTTCAAATTTAGAACATACAAGAAACATGTCTCTTCCAATATTAAATTCACATACAATTCCCATACTTTCTTCTCATTATCTCCCCCGAAACAAGATCAATAACATTGGCATGCAAGGGCACATACAACTTGCATTTCTTCCCTCTTCTCTCCATGAGAAGAGACTCTACACTTCCATAGAGTCCAACTAACCCCTTCTCCAGTGAGTTATGTCATTACACCCTTCACAAATCCCATGTACAAAATCCAAAGATAAACAAAACAAGAATGAAATCAAAGTCAAAATCTCATCCTCTTACATTACAACATCACAAAATATATGAAGCACATAAGCAAAATAGTATAATCACATACTAATCTATTTGTAAATAAGAATGAGAATTTCATGGCAAAGGAGGTGACCAACATTCACAACTATTATGGTAAAATGATGTTTGAGAAGAGTTTGATCCCTTTTGCTTGCTCCAAATGCAAAACCCTAATGTCCCTAAAAGTAGAGAGTGTGTGAACACCCTCTAGCTCCTCAAATGGGACTCTAAAAAGACCTCCAAAATCCACCCACCCACTAGCAATAAATTCAAAATTGACCCTAAGTCCCTTGGCCATCATCATGTCCCCTATCATAAATGTAAAATTGGAAAGGAATGTGGGTTTGGGGAAAGTCAATAGTTCACTCCATTTTCGCAACATGTGGTAAATAAGATAATTAAAGAGTCACTAAAGCCACTAAGGGGTTATAGTAGTGTAAAAAATGTCCCTAACCCATACCCCTAACACTTAGGCACTTAGATTTCACTAAAGTTGGCCCCTATAACCACTTTTTTTCCTCTAGGAGTGACTAAAAAAATTTGAATCCAAATAACCTAATTGCTGGGACTTTATAAGGATTGTTGGGGTCTCACAATGCACACCCCATTTCAACTAGAAATTGGGACATCCTACTTTATTTTTTGGCTTTCCAAATCCCTAGTCTAGGGTCCAAAAGTCTTTTAGGCTTTTTATCTTTGGTTTCTGCTGAAAAATAGGTCCCAACTCGAAAGCCCAATTGTCTAAGAATCAGATTTTCAAAGAAAGTGCTAACTGGTTTTGCAAAAACAAAATGGGGCACCAATGCACCTAATCAGGTGTGCTAGTGCACCAAAATATGTGGAAAAGGGGCCATCACCCTTGGTGATGTGCAGCTATATAGCACCAAGGGTGCATGGATCCTCGGTCTATAAAACTCGAGGGACTCCCTTGCTCCCCACTTGTTCTTTTTGTGTGTATCTTCTGTCTTTAGTAGTACAGCATCACATCAATTTAGGTCTGCACCACGCCTCCCTTCGCTCTTCAACTAAGAAAAGCATGAATCAATTAACATCCAAAAAATAGGTGTGCATTAGTGCACCTATTGGTTACACTAATGTGCACCTATTTTTGCATTAATAAGAAAAAATATGCATTTGGGGTGTGTAGTAGCACACCTAATACAAATATTGAACTATATCACCCAAGTCAAGCATGAGGTGTGCATCAGTTCACCCCATGAGGTGCACTAGTGTGCACCTCATAATATAAAATTTTCTTTCAAAAAGGCACACCAGGCACACCTATTAGGTGTGCCAGGTGCATCATTTTTTTGCATTTTAGGGCTATAAACTAGGTTTTTTGGGTCTTATTTGTGTAAGTACTAGGGTATGATTAATTGGCATCATTTATGTGTAGATTTGATGGTGTCTTCATCAAGATCCCTTGCTAACAAGATGGTTCCAAAGTCAATAGTATTCAAGTTTCAGGGTGTGCTAATGAAATCATGATTTTTGGAGTACTCAGAGATCTAGCACACCAAATTAGGACACATAGATTTGGGTTCATTCCTGACATTGTGTAACAAACCAATGAAACGGTCTCCCATGATATCTGCCTTGATTTGATCAGGACTAGTTAACGTAATGTTGCATCTAGTTTCAATACAATCTTTAGAACTAATCATGACATTAGTAGAGAAATATGTTCTTGAAGAAAGGGTCGTAGAAAGCATAACTAGAGAGATCACATTGGATCTCTGACCTAACAATATAGAAATGGTGTTCCATCTACCAAGGGAAGATCAGTTTATCAAATTAACCTACCACCAAGTAGAGAGATGGTATAGGGAGCATGTGGAGGAAGCCTCTAAAATCATACAATCATCATACCTCATTAAGAAGACTCGTCTAGGGTAGAAGGTAGGAAAAGTGAATATGACATGAGGGTACATGAAGGAAGATATTGAATACTTGATCATACTCTTGAGTAGAGTCGTGGGTTTGCCAACATCAGGGCATTTCGACATTCAGATGGTGCATTTTATTGAGACCATCAAGACAATGAAGATGCCACTTAACAAGGCCTCCATCCTTAGCAAGAACTTGGGTGAGCAGATGATGGCAGTAAAGAATAACAAAAAATTCTACATGACATCATACTTGGTATACTTGTTAGCTGCAAGGGCAAAAAATTATCCAGGGCTATATAAGAAGGGTAGCATGCAAGATGTAAATGCATGGCCTTACATTGTATATCCTTAGCTGGTGAAGAAGAAGCTTTTAGAGAAAAGCAAGGAATATAAGATTGTAAATGATTCTTTCATAGCCACAATAATCTAGCTTATAGATGGGGATTATGTGAAGAGGATGTTAGTAGAGGCAGTTGCAAAGGTATCAAAATTTGGAGCTTGCTCTATCTAGTTCTAAACATTTACATATTTGAGGGTAGTGGGTACAACTATCAACCCTAAGAAGCTCCCTAGGTATCCTAGTGATAGACTTAATCTCTTGGAGATATCTTGACAACTCTTGTTTGCATATGATAGAGTTAGAAAGTAGCACAAAATATGTTGGATGTGGTCTATGGCTATAGGACCTTTTAGGGTGGATCAAAGACAAGATATTCTATCTTTTGAGTGTGAATGGGATCAGTATCCCTTGGATGATTATAATTCCCATTGGCCCTATTTTGATAACATCAGGAGAGTGCAATACTTAGTAGGTAAAACATTTTAACATGAAGATGCCCTTGAAGATCACTAGATGAATGTAATAGATGACTATGATGTCTACATAAGAGACTATTGTAGGATGACTATGTATCTAGTAGAGAGCACTTTGAAGATCAAGATTCCATTGAAGATTGTGCTACAAGATACAAAAGATCTTCTCGATCCATTATTCAATAGGAATAAGATTGATGATAGGCCTAAAATTAATGTTGAGATTAACAAAGAAGAGAACTCAAACATTAATCACAGGGCAAGGCATGCCATTAAATTAATAAATGATTGGATCAAGAAACCTTTCAAACTTGATCCAATTCTTGAGATAGTGATCTTCCATGCTCAAGCCTATCTAGCTAAAGGTCAAGGAGAAAAATTCATAGTGCCTACATTCATGGCCCAGTCACCAGTGAGACCAGAAACTATGCACCAACTTGATAAGCTAGTTGGATATTATAGGGCACAAAAAGGTAAATGTAAAGGAAAAAGGAATAGGAATTCTCTTCAACAAGTCGAGCCAGAAGAGGGAGAAATTTAGACACCTACATAGGTTGGAGAATAAAATGTTCAAGGGTCAAAAAATATTGAAGCTACAGAGACCCAAGACAATCCTCAAGTGCCACCAGTTGAACAAGGACAAGGAGGAAATGAAACTAAAGTGCAAGAAATACCTTAGCAATAGGTACAAGCCTCCCCCTCTGCACCTAAGAAGAGAAGAAATATTAAGAGTCTAGTAAAAAGGAAAGAAAAGGTCAATAGGAAAGTGATTCCTTTCTCGTCAATCCCTGAACCTATTTTAAAAGAAGCATAAGATGAGGATGAAGAAGATAACTTAGCTTTGAACGAGAGGACTTGTCTTACAAGAGCTATAGAGTCAAAAAGGAGAAGAAGCTCCACCATCACACCTCCATCTATTTTCGAACAATTCATTCAAATTACAACATCAAAAGATAAGATGCAACAATGGATAGATGAGCAGGATGTGGAAGGCACTAATATCTTTTAGATGTCATATTTTGATTTTATTGTAGGTGGGTACTAAATTGGTGGGAGGCAAGATAGTAGACACTCCAACTAATTGACCTTAATAGGGGAATTAGAGTTAGTTACCACTTTAGATACAAGGACCTAAAATAATTCCATCATCAGCACATCATGTCACACTTTGTGTGCATAAAGGTTTAGTTACCCCCCTTCCTCCAAATAACAAAGAAGAATAGGTACAAGTAAAACAAGAGGAAGAGCAGGAACAAGTATCCATCGAGGAAGTGTTAGAAGAAGGGCAGATAAGTGAATAGCCTCAACAAACTTCCCAAGACACTGAGGTGAGGACTATGGACTCTACAGATATAGAGACTCTCGATGTATATTTTTCATAGAAGGAGTGATAAGGGGAAGAGTATAGCTAAGAAAAATCCTTCATCCTCAAAAGATAAATCCCCAATACAACATATCTAAAGGTGGCTAAGGAAATAAGTAATAAGAAATAAAAGGTAGCAATTCACCACTAAGGAGGAGGATATAATGGAATTAATTGAAGTCCTAAGGAAGCCTGAATCACCTCCAAAAGATGCACAAGCATTAGCCTTCATTATGAGTGATCAAAGCCAGGACTTGTTTTCTCATGTGGTTATCCCTCCTTCACATTCAAATTTTGAAGAACTGATGCCATGAGATTATCAGATCAAGGAGGACATGCTTGGGAAGCCTACCTTGGATGTTTCTAAGTTAATGGTCACAACAGGAATGAAGGAGATATTTAAGAGCTTGGAACAAGATGGGGTGGAATTAATAAAACTTTAGTGATGAAATGAAATCCTAAAGGGATATCTAAGAGAAGTTGTTGGTCCCTTGGATCCCACAAACCCCGAGGACACTTTGAATGTAATAATTGGGAGAAGAGATGGGCGTACAATACAATTGGACTCATTTTTGAGAGCTTGTCAACAATGGTGAGAAATTTTTGAGGAAAAGGGTGTACAGATCATTCAGGGAAATCTAAAGTTGTTATATGTCATTCAGGAGAATGTGGATAGACAAGTAGCCATTTTGAATCAAGATTTTGGTCTAATGGATGAGATACATACCTAGGGAAAGGATTTGCAAGCATTACAAGCAAATGCTAAAGGGTGTATATACAGCTAAGTAGTTAGACAAGATTGATGATTGGATCGATAAGATCACAAATAGGAATAAATTAATGGAGACATTACACACAGAGATTCACAGGCTCAAGGACAAAGACTAAGAGAAAATTTTTGAAGCTGAGAAGCATTATAGTGATGCTTGTTTAGATATTTTTGAGGATGATGCATGGGAGAAGTTAATACCAATAGAGGTAGTAGTGGAAAAATTCTAGAGAACTTTTGAGGAAGCTTCCAATGATGATGACATTAGGCAAGCATTTAGAGCAGAAGAGGCTTTACTAGAACTTGATGTGAAATTAAGAGATTTTGTAGAGACCTATATTGAAGTTGGCAACTACAAGTAGAAGGTGAAAGATAAATATGAAGCCTTAGATTTTCTAGATGTAGCTCAAGTCACTGAGATCATTGAGAAATTCAAGGAAAAATATCCAGGCGTAACTCTGGTATAAAGGGGATCAAAACCTAGAAGCTAGAATTTTGATTTTGACACTTAGTGAAATTTTACATTTTTTGGAGTCTACTTCTAAGGTGTGTTGCTACACAGGTGTTCTTTTTTAGTAGTTTCATGGAAGATTTTGAAGAATTTAGAGGTGCACTAACAATCAACCGCTAGTTCTAAATTTAGAGCTTTCAATGTATCAGAAATGCATTCTAATGATAGTTTAACTCCTATGGACACAAAGTGAAGATGGAGATTTTATTTTTGCCACTTCTAGTCACTTATACATCATTTGAAGGCTTTCTCTTTCTTATTCTCTCATGCTTTCTTTGTTTTATAACATGTAAAGGCTCATGCATCCAATTAATGATATAAAATGGATGGAGTCCTACTTAGCACCAGTTAGATAGTCAGTTTGTATGTAAATAGATTTGTTTTATTAGTTTAGAAACATATAATTGCATAAAGATATTTCTCACTCTGAACACAAATGAAGGATAAGCTTTCTTATAAATTTGAGAATGTAATATGTATTCAGGGCCATCATTTTTTTGCAATAATATATTCTTTTGGTGCTTGCATTTGGAGTGTAGTGATTCTTGCCTAAGTGTGTTATATTTTGTGGATAAGCTTTCTTATAAATTTGAGAATGTAATATGTATTCAGGGCCATCATTTTTTTGCAATAATATATGCTTTTGGTGCTTGCATTTGGAGTGTAGTGATTCTTGCCTAAGTGTGTTATATTTTGTGGATGTATGTTCATGGAATGTAATTGATCCAAAAGTTTATTGCATTATTTCTAGTTGTGCAATCTTTTAATTCTAGTGTTTGCTACAGATTTACAAATTTCATTGATGTACTTAGTTTGAGAAGAGATCATCATATTGTTCCTGCATAAATTTTCATCTCCCATGAGAGCACTTTCCATGGCCTTGCGATTTGATGAAAAGTGAAACATCTTATAGTTACTGAATTCTCATTGATGATTTCATCAGTGGAATTAAGGAGGCACTGCTCCTATTTTCATTGGTTACCTACCAATCTTTTTGAAATCTTAACTCACAGACATGTTGTTTCCATAGTTTATGTCCATTAGGATTTACTTTCATGTTATTTACTTAAATTTCTTGTCACCTTATCTTCATTATTTACTTTACTAACCCCTTGGTTAAATTAGGAATACATATAGTTGCATTATTAGATTACATTCATCTTTTAAATGAAAAATACAAAAATATATTCCCTTTTGTGTGGTTATTCTTTTTGAGATATCAAGTAGATCATACATCTTATCTAAAATTTTTCAAAACCAGCAAAGGCTTCCTCATGAACATTCACATTTATCTTCAACTGAGTAGATTCTAGTAGGTCACAAGATCACTCGAAACCTTGGAGTTGATACTTAGATTAGCCTTTCAAGAGAGGAGTTCAAAAGAGTTCCTATCATTAAGCATCATGCAAAATGATAGCTCAACAAGTATCTCAAATCAAAAGGGGTTTAATTAGGTTCCTAATAAGTTAGTTAGGTTTAGGATTACATTTTCAACCTTAGTAGATATGTCATTACACATACACATGACAAATATCAGGTGACACTATAAAATCACATTCCACAACATCTAACATGTCACTAATTACATATGAAAACACCTAATACATACATACAAATTATGATCATGAATTATATCACTTAACAAAAAGGTTTGAATCTTGTCATTAGATTCAACCTTGGTTTTACGATTAGCACATATGATTGGTTATTTCTTCTCCGATAAATTCCATGGAAACTTTCCTATACACTCAATTTTGAATATCAGTAGCTCAAAAAAATCACATGTATTTATACAAATCAAATTGCATAATCAATTACCTGAACATTCTACATTCCCATTTTAATAAACTTTTCCATTTATGTACCTGATAACACATAATTGATTGCAAAATTGAAATATCATAACATATTCATCAGTTTGAATCAAAATATTGAAAGGATCATTATAATGCATGTATATACCTAGAAAATCATAAACATCATCAATAAAGAATACTAAAGTAATCATCACATGGCATAAATAATACTGATAAATATCTAGTCCATCAAATATAGTGTGTGAAAATATCGTATCATAATGTATCAAAATAAGTGTATCAGCTAAGCTATGATGGGTTGGGGTGAGCCCTCAAAATAAAGAAATCAATCATCCAAGGAAATAAGGAAATCAATTATCAATCCATGCATTTTAGTTAGAATGCAAATTTTGACC
Organism: Cupressus sempervirens; assembly: GCA_028749045.1. Taxonomy (NCBI): domain Eukaryota; kingdom Viridiplantae; phylum Streptophyta; class Pinopsida; order Cupressales; family Cupressaceae; genus Cupressus; species Cupressus sempervirens. Next base: position 238,972,954 of record CM053786.1, on the reverse strand, counting down.
ATCAAGTTTAGCACTGATACTACAACCTAACAATGCCATTAAAAGCAATGTGTATAAACCTCATGTATCAGTGGCCAAGAAAATCACATTGTGAAAATTCATTTTAAAAGTATATTTATCTTCCATTGTGAAACCAAACACCACTAAATCATATTAGTATGTTGGCAAACACAACATTTATTGGTATTTATGAGGTTAGGAAGATAGATTATTATACCTCATGGTTCTGTGTTCCATCATATGACTTGAAAAAATGCACCAATGTGATGCTTAAAGTACATGCTTGCTAGAAATAATAGTCTACCAAGATAACTAAGAGGGTGGGGGGGGTGGTTTAACACACTTAACCATTCAACCAAAGTAAATAGAAACCATAAAAATGCACATAAACAATTACACCAGATATGTTGACTAGGGAAACCCTTGATCTGAGGGAAAACCTCAGTGGGAATGATGCCCACAAGATGATGTACTAATATAAATATTCCTTGTTAGAGGGTGGACCCTATTAGGAGTCTATTACAACATTTAGTACAAAGAGTCCTTGTTAGGAGACTTTGAATCCCTATTAGGAGATTCTAACCCTATTAGGAGTTGTGGATGACAGTTGAACCCACTATTCAAACAACTTTAGGATCAAATCAACAAACCCACTATCCAATTGACCTCAGTACTATTCCTTTTAGAATAATAGATGTGAAACAAGTTTTTATGTCTTCCTCTATCTGGTATGTTGGACTCCTTCTCCTTTAGACCATGCAATCAAATCTAGAACTCTATACTCAGTAACAATAACCCTTAAGGTCACTTACACACATTAGTAACTTACTCTACTCTACTCTACATTTTTAACTCAATAATAAATCCTTGAGTTGGCTTCCCACTTAATTATAATACATTAATTAAATGAATATGCATTTAATTAATGTTGTCAACCCATAGTTACAAATAAACTTTCACACATGTGACTTTTGTACATGCACACTCTCTGACATCATCAATGGCCAGTATACTATCTCCAATTGATTGTGCAACCTTTCACTATATTTGTGATGAATTGTAGCAATCACACAATAGGAACTAATTTCCTAATACTCTATTTCCATACGGTTCTCTACAGATCAAACATATCTTCCATAAATTGTCAAATTAGGTTTTGCACACTTAGCCTTGTAACCAAGACATACTGTAGTATGCGCTAGAAACTATGCATTAGTAGATAAGTAATATATTGTTCTTAATACAAAAATCATAGTCTACTACTCTAATTTTTTTTACAAACTTATTACTATGTTTTCATCAATGACAAGCATAGTCATGAATACATCATATCAATGTTCTACAATGCTCCCCCATAGCATCAGCATTCATGCTAACAATCTCCCCTTTTGGCATTGATGGCAACATAGATGAAAATCATCTAAGTTCCAAGAATGCCAAATATGCATCTTCTTCATCATCATGTTTTTCTTTCTTCCCAATTGAACTACATAGAATGTTTTTCATGTCACTCTCTCCCCATTGACATCAATGTCAAAGCTAATACACAAATGGTTCAATTTCTCAAAGATACAATAATTTATTAGCATGACCACAAGTCAGTCTGTTGCTTTACAACTTTTGCATATAAATCCATAAACAACTCAAGTGTCTACAGACACTGTTGCATACCAATTACCAATTACCAAGAGTCCTTTACTAACTCTATTCATCACAAATACTCCCCCATTGAGGAAGCATCAACATTCAGTCTAGTTTAACAATGGTGCTCTATTCCCTGGACTGATGCACTTTTCCATCTTCTATTCTCACTTTTGCATCTTCTATTCTAAAGTAGGCAGGGGCATAACCCCAAGCATACCTCTTAGGTACTCAAATGTATCCTTTGGTAAGGCCTTTGTGAAAACTTTTGCAATCTGTTCCTCAATGTTAATATACTATAGTCTAATTTCTTTCTTTGCAACTTTCTCTCTCAACACATGATACTTTATAGAGATGTGCTTAGTCTTATAATGTAAAATAGGATTCTTAGACATGCTTACTGTACTTTTGTTATCATAGTAAATGACAAGAAGTTCTTTGAATGTAATTTTAACATCCTTCATCATCTACTTCATCCATATAACTTGATTACAGTTGTTTGTTGCTACAACATATTTTTCCTCTGCAAAGTGCAATCTTGTTTCTTGCTGAGTCAAGAAACTAATCTTCCACCAAGGAAGAATGCTCCTCCATTGGTTCTTTTTCTATCATCCATATCTCTAGCCCAATCAACATCAGTATAAGTGTAAAGAGTAAAATCATTACTTCTATTATACCAAATGCCATAATCAAATGTCCCTTTTAGATATCTGAATATCCTTTTTACTATTGCATAGTGATATTCTTTAGGATCATCCTAAAATCTTGCCACAAGTCCAACTACATTAGCTATATCTAGTCTACTATGAGTTAGATACTTCAATTCTCCAATCATACATATGTAATTTTTTTGTTCAACAATAGGTGTTTCATCCTTTCTTGATAACTTGTGACTAGTAACCATAGGAGTTCCAATAGGTTTACCATTTTCTAGTCCAAATCTTTTTACCAAATCTTTCAAATACTTGGTCTAAGAAATAAAGATACCTTCTTTGTTTTGAACAATTTACAATCCTAAGAAAATTTTCATTTCTCCTATCATAATCATCTCAAATTCATTCTTCATATCTTATGAGAATTTGTTACTAGCTTCATCGTTTCCTCCAAAAATGATATCATCAACAAATACAATGATTATCAACAAACCATTTTCTAATTATTTCAAGTACAAGTTATTGTCTGTTGTTCCTTTAGGAAATTCAAGATTTGCTAAGTATTTATCTAACCTTGCATACGAAGTCCTAGGTTCTTGCATTAATCCATACAAGGCTTCCTTTAATCTACAAACCATATACTTCTCTTCTGTCAAAGGAAAACTTTTTGGCTACTCAATATAAACTTCTTCTTCAAGTTCTCCATTCAAGAATGCTAAATTAACATTCATCTAATATACCCTGAAGTTTTTATTTTCTAAATATGCTAAGAACATTCTGACTACTTCCATTCTTGCTAGAGGTGCATATGTTTCATCATAGTCTATTCCTTCTTGCTAAGAGTAACCTTTTCATACTAGTCTTTCTTTGTTTCTTATTACATCTGCTTGTTCATTCATATTTTTTTTGAATACCCACTTTGTGCCACTGACATGTTTTTTCCTTAGGTCTAAGGACTAGTTCCCATGTGTCATTATTTATTATATGTTGAAGTTATTTCTCCATTGATTTCATCCAATGATCATCCTTTATTGCTTCATCTGTGATCTTTGGTTCTACTTGAAATATTAGACATAGTTCTTCATTGATTCTACTTCTTGTCATTACTCCTTTTCCTTTACTTCCTATTATTTGATTAGTAGGATGATTTTTTATCATATTCTTTTTTGGGGTAGGATTTGTTGCTTCAACTCATACTTCAAGTATTATGCTCTATTCTTCCCTTATTTCTTCAGTTTGCACATTATTCTACAAGTCATTATTAGTGATGACTTCCATATTTTCATGGTTAGCCTCTAGATCAACAATAGTTACCAAAATTGTCTATTCTACTACTTCCTTTTTCATAATCTTATCACAATCACTCAAGATGTCTTCATTTTTATCAGAAAGAAAACTCTTTCTAGTTTTTCTCAACCTCTTAGGACATTTACTTGAAAAATGACCAAACTCTTTACATGTCCGAAAAACAAGAAACTTCATACCTTCGGGTTCTCTCCTTGTAAGCAAATCAATTCCTTCTTTTATCTTTATATCATCTTTTGTTCTCAATCTATCTTTGCTTGTGTTGTTGTTTCTTTGTATGTAGTAGAAGGATTCTAGATCTATAAACTGAATATCTTGTTCTTTACACAAATTTGATAACTCACCAAGAATTTCCATAACTCATGTGTTGAATTTTCTTTTGTCAGATACAAGACTTTCTTCTTCTTTGAATATGTTTAGCTGAAATACATTACCTCTAGTTCTTGTGCCAATACAAAGCAATTTTCCTTCCTTGTCCTTGATGGTGCATGTGTCATTACCAAACTATAATTGGTAACCTTTATCCATAAGTTGTCCAACACTTAACAAGTTATGTTTTAGTCAATCAAAAAAGTAAACATCATCATTATTTGTTTTACAATAAAGTGCGATAGATCCATTTCCTATAATGTGATAGGCTACATTGTTCCCTACACTAACAACTCCTCCATCATGGCTTTTGAATTTGACAAATTTTCTCATATCACCAGTCATCTGATGTGAATAACCACTATCAATGATCAATCTTTCCTTTCAACTTGTGAAATCAGCTTACTTTCTTCTCTAATCCCTTTGTCAAGATCATCCTCCTGTATAGCCACAAATCCTAATTCATCTTCACTTTTGATTTGGTTAGATTCTTCTTCTTCTTCTTCATTAGCATATAAACAATTCCTAGGTCTTCTTGATTTGAAACTTCCCTTATATTTCCTTTCTCTTTTAGGAAACTTAGATGCATAATGACCATATTCATTACATGTCCAACATTTAAAGATATTATTACCATCTTTTTCCCTTTCCACAAGAAGAGGCACTACTTCCTTGATCTTTTCCTCAATAGACTTGCTACTACCGGCAATGTTTCCTTCTTCTTTTGTGTCTTTTGCTAGACTAGGTTTAACACTTAATGCACTAAATGCTATCTCAACTTTTGCTAATTCTCTAAATTGTTTCAAATTGAATTTTTTTGCTTCCAATCTACCAAGCAATGTTTCTTTAGTAAAATTATTAGTATAGGGTATCATCGGCTGAATCATCTATCTTATTGTCTTGAAAGGTGGTGTTAGACTTTTCAAGATCTTCCATGTTACTTCATCATCCAATTTCTTTCCACCATGAGATGTGATTCCTACAAAAATCTCATATATTTTTCCAATATAGCTTTTTACAGATTCATCTTCCATCATTCTAGCATCTTGAAATGCAATGAAAATTTTGTAATCCAACTCTTTTTGCATGTGTATCACCTTCATAATTAGCTTCTAAACTTTTCCAAATTTCATGAGATGTTTTGAGTATTTTTACTTGACTATACTCACTTTCAAGTAGAGCTGACAATATTGCTTCTCTTGCCCTTATGTTGCACATAAATACTTCTCTATGCTCCTTGGTACAACTTTCAAGATTGTCTTCTTTTGCAATATTCTTATATGCCTTGGTTACAAACCAATATCTTGGACCCATGCAAAAAAGATGAGTCTTCATCTTATCCTTCCAACTGTCATAATTGGTGCCATCAAATCTCAAACTTTCCTTTCTGAACATGTTTTCCATGGATCTCCCAAAGTTGTTAAACTTTTTCTTCAAGGACCTAAAGCTTTGATACTAATTGTTAGAAATAATAGTCCACCAAGATAATTGAGAGGGGGGGGGTGAATTAGTTATTCAACAACTAAAACATTTATCCTCTTTAACACACTTAACCATTCAACCAAAGTAAATAGTAATCATAAAGATGCACCTAAATAATTACACCAGATATGTTAACTAGGGAAACCCTTGTTCGAAGGGGAAACCCCAATGGGAATGATGCACTCAAGATTGTGTACTAATATAAATATTCCTTTTTAGAGGATGGACCTTGTTAGGAGTCTATTAGAACATTTAGTACAAAAAGTCCCTATTAGGAGACTTTGAATCCCTATTAGGATATTCCAACCCTGTTAGGAGTTGTGGAAGACAACTAAACCCACTATTCAAATAGCTTCAAGATCATATCAATGGACCCACTATCCAATTGCCCTTAGTACTATTCCTTTCAGAATAATAGATGTGAAATAAGCTTTTACTTCTTCCTTTGTCTAGTATATTAGACTTCTTCTCCTTCAGACCATGCAATCAGATCTAAAACTTTGTACTTAATAACAATAAACCTTAAGGTCACTTACATGCATTGGTAAGTTATTCTACTCTACTACTCAATAATTTACAAGTCTTATCTACTCTGTATGTGTTAAACATAGAAAACATCTTTCCTTTATACCATGCTCAATAATAAATCCTTGAGTTAGTTTGCCACTTAATTATAATACATTAACTAAATGAATAACACATTTAATTAATTTTTTCAGCTCACAATTATAAATAAACTTGCACATGTGTGACTTCCATACATGCCCACTCTTTGATATCATCAATGGCTAGTGTACTATCTCTAGTTAATTGTGCAACCCTTAACTATATTTGTGATGAATTGTAGCAATCACACAATAGGAACTGCTTTCCTAATACTCTGTTTCCATACGGTTCTCTATAGATCAAACATATCTTCCATACACTATCAAATTAGGTTCTATGCACTTACCCTTGTAACAAAGACATACTATAGTACACACTAGAAATTGTGCATTAACATATAAGTAATATATTGTTCTTAATACAAAAATTTCAATCTGCCACTCTATCAATCTTTTACAAACTTATTACTATGTTTTCATTAATGACAAACATAGTCATGAATACATCATATCAATGTTCTGCAATGCTCCCCCATAGCATCAGCATTCATGCTAACACATGCTACATATTGTATGTCTTTGGAAGGATCATGGAGAAACCTTACCTATTGAAAGGAAGTTAGAATTTGTGTCAAAATTTATATAAGTAGCTACAACTACTTTCTATTGTAGACTTTCCTACTTGCAAAACTAGCATGAGTCCAACTTTTATTAACTTATGCTTCTTAGTCCAATTGGTATAAAAGAAAGTGCAGCAAAAAGGCATACCTCCAATGGTATGCATCTTGTGTTTCCCAAGTCCATTGTTTTTTTTAATATACTTCACATGAGCTATAAATGACTTCCATATAAGCCATTTGCAAGATCTTGAAGATTGAAACCTTTTGAAAATATTGTAGATGTTCTACTTTAACAATTAAAATGACTTCTCACTCACTTTCTCTCTACAACTTTCTCATGATTTCCCACTCACTTAGCATTTTAATTTTGATGGGTGATGATAGAACTTCAAAGAAAAGCTAGATCCCAACTATCTACCCATATCTATAGCTTGTTCTAACTTTGATTGGGAGATTTTAGGGAGGTGTAGATCCCGAATGTCACCTTGGTGGGGTCTTGGTAGAGTCTACTATGTTTCCTATGGATGGCCTAGAAAGTGAAGTGAGTCCTACAGTAACTTAGGGTTGGAAGGATGTAGTCCTAAGTGAGAAGATGACACACATCTCTTTAGAAGCCCCTAAGGTGATTGGTGGTGAGGAGTGGTTACAAATTGTTATACTAGACAGCTTGGTTGATAATGTTTTGGCTAAACTGAAAATGTGCCTAGTTGGTAGGTTTGTAGCCTTCTGCCCATCGATTGAGATGGTTATGAAGTGGGTAAGTTATAAGTGGAAGGTGAAAGGGAGTGTGACTATTTATATGATGTCAAGGGGTCTCTCTTTCTTTAAATTTATGGCAGTGGAAGACATGACAATGGTTCTAGCTGGGTCTTGGTACTATGATAAACACAACCTAATAGTGGCTAAATGGCACCCTACCATGGACCTAGTGAAAGAACTGAATAGGATGGCTCCTATCTAAGTTAGACTCCCAGGTCTTCCCCTTGATTTTTGTGATGGAAGGGTCCCTTAGGTCTATAAGGAACTCCTTTGGACACTTTTTTGTAGCAAACATGGCTACCCTTTAGAAGTCCAAACTAGTTTTTGCAAAGGTTTAGTGTGAATGTTGTGATTGGTGCTAATTTTTTTAAGTTCATTATCATGAGCTCTAAGTGGGGAAGAAGGTGCAGCCCATCATTTATGAGAATGTAGGGTTATTTTTCCAAGGTTTCTCAACATTTAGACATTTGATTATTGACTACAAGAGGAATTATAAGCCTTCTAGGAAGGAAATTGTGGGAGAGAAGGATAAGGATTCAGATGGAGTTGGGAAAAAGGAGGGGGAAGGAGGAGTGGTTCAGAATGAGATCCCTTTGGAAGAGGTTAATGAGGTGGAGGTTGTAGCCTCTAAAGGGAAAGGCACAATGATTTTTCCATTCGTGGCCTCTGAGAGAATACTTGAACCAAGTGTGTCTTCAGGTATGGTGAAGGAAGGTGAGATTGTTGATAGTGTGGGTGGTGATCCTCACCCTTTCCTAAAAGGAATTGGGGAGATCCTTAGAACCCCTATTAGAAATATGGTGATTCAGGAGGTGTGTGGGGGCTTGGAGAACAAAGAAATTTCATTGGACAAGGGGAAGAACATGAAAGAAAAAGAGGTGGCTTGTTTCCTTAGTTAGTACGAGGATGCTCCCCTTGATGCCAAGTTGATAGTTAAAACCACCACTTCTATGCCCCCACTTGAAGAGGGGGAAGGTAAATGGAAAACCTAGAGGAATAACACAAGAGTCTCAAAGATACTAGAAGAGGAAAAGGAATTGAAGTTAGATGTGGGGAAATTAGGGAAACATAATAGGAGAATGAAACAGATGGCAAGGGAGGTGGCTAGTGATTGGTAACCTACTCTAGAATCTATGACTAAAGGTAGAAAATGATTATTTTATCATAGAATATGAGGGGACTGAATGGCCCCCAGAAGTAGTTTGCACTAAAGCAGCAATTATCTAATACAAGGATTGATATTCTACTAATTTAAGAAGTTAAAATGACCATGGCTAACCTTAAAAGTTTTGTGGGTTTTATTTGGCCAGGGGCTAATTTTTATTATAATGAGGTGGAGGGAGCATCTGGGGATGTTTCTACCTTTTGGAACCCTAGCACTAGTAAAGGGAAGTTCATACATTGTTCTAAAAATAACCTTATTACTAAGCATAGGAAATATGAGAAGATCTAGAATGTAATTAATGTTTATGCACCAAACACAAAACAAGGAAGAGGATGGCTATGGGAGGAATTTTCTAACTTCCTATTCCATTTTAAAAACACTTTTTGTATGGAAGATTTTAATTCCCCATTGTACCCCTCCAAGAAGGTTGAAGGAATGGTGGATTTTATTGATAGTATGAAGGATTTGGTTGAATTCATAAGTAAGAATGACCTAATGGATATGGAGATGTGTGATGTCAAGTTTACTTGGTCAAATAATTGGAAGGCAGTTGACTTTATCCAAGTCAAACTGGACGAACTCCTTTTCTTAGCAAGCTAGGATGGGCTGACTTCTTCTACTCTCATGGGTTTACCCAGAATGGTATCGGATCACACCCCTATCATTTTTAATTGGAAGGAGGTGCTACAGGGGGGCCCAAGACTATTCAGATATGATATTACATGGAAATCTCATCCTGACTTTCATTCTCAAGTGGAAGAGTGGTGGAATATAAGAGTCGAAGGAATTGTTATGTTTAGGTCATCTGCTAAACTTGATAATGTGAGAAGGAATGTTTGACGATGGCAAAAGAATCACTTTGGAGATATTTTTAAGACTAAGAAGGAAGTGGAAGGAAAGTTGGAGAATCTCCAAAAGGCATTGGGAGAGGGTTCTACCTTAGAGGATATGATTCTAGAAGAGGAAAACTAAAGGAGGGTGTGGAAGGACACAATGATTAGAGAAGAGACCTTCTAGAAGAAAAGATCAAGAGTTTTATGGCTAAAGATAGGAGATAGCAACATGTCATTTTTCTATAGATCGACCTCTATCAATAAAAGGAGGAAGACAATTGATGAGGTGATGAATGACAATAATACCAAACTAATAAAAATTGAGGAGATTGGAACCTAGGCTAGTAACTATTTTAAAAATTATTATAAGGAGGAGCAAATGGACTACAATAGGGAGGATAGGCAACGATTGATTGACTCTATTCCCAATGTGATCTTGGTAGAGGAAAATGAGGAGCTTATGCAGCAAGTCTCTGAGGAGGAAGTTAGAAAAGTTGTCTTCTCTATGAAAGCCTATAAGGCTCTGAGTTCTGATGGCTTCCCCTCAGCCTTCTTTCAACACTTCTAGGAACTTATAAAGGTTGACCTAATTAGAGTTGTGTATGATTTCTTCAAAACTAGGAAATTACTTAAGAGATTGAATGAAATGCTTATTGTTTTAGTTTCAAAATTTAAGGACTTAGGGGCTCTCTCAAACTTTAGACCTATTAGCCTATACAATACCACTTATAAGATCTCTAAGATTATGGTCAAGCACCTAAAGCCACTCCTACATAAACTTATTGGGAAAAATTAGAAAGGGTTTCTCCTAGGCCACTAGATTCTTGATGCTACTATAACAACACATGAGGTGTTTCACTCTTTAGAGAAAAGTGGTAATCTAGGTATGGCTTTAAAGTTAGATATTTCCAAATCTTATGTTAGGATTAATTAGAATTTTATGTATGAGGTCATGGAGAAAATTAATTTTAGTTAGGAGATCATAAAATTAGTCAGATAGATGGTTGAGACTATTAATTACTTGGTGCTGGTGAATGGGTCACCCTGGGGAAACTTCAATGGGGAGAGAGGTTTAAGACAAGGGGACACTATCTCTCCTTACCTATTCATCATGTTGGAAGAAGTGTTGGGAAGAGCATTCCTGAGCAAGGTGGAGGAAGGAGAGATCAAAGGCATTAAACTTGATACTTGCTTCGGGTGGAGGTTATACAATAGTTCATGTATGATACATTCCTAAGTAGGGTCCCCTCATTAGTAGAAGCTAAAGCTGGGAAACATGTATTAGAGATATATGTTGTTAATGTGGGATAGAAAATTAACTTGGATAGAAGTATGGTTTTCTTCTTCAACCTTGAGTTGGATATCTAGAGGAGGGTGTTAAATATCCTAGGGTGAAATATTGGTGCTCTCCCAAGCATGTATCTAGGGTTTCCTTTGATTATCAAAGAATTTACCAATCACTTTTGGAATAACATTATGGAGAAAATGAGGAAAAAGTTGATTGGGTGGAAAGGTAAAACCTTGAGTAGTGTTGGTAAGCTTTGACTCCTAACTTCTTCCCTCCAAGGGATCTTAGTCTATTTTTTATCATTGTTCAAAATTACTCAAGTTATTGCAGAGAAGTTGAAGAAGATCCAAAGAAACTTCCTATGGTTGGGGGGGAAGAGAAGAACAATCTAAACCTAGTAAGTTGGGATATTGAGTGTAAATCAAAAGATAGAGGGGGGTTAGGTATCAGAAAGATCACTGACTTGAACAATGCTCTCCATACTAAGGTTGCTTGGAAACCATTGAAGGATGAGGCTAATTGGTGTAAGATCTTGTGAGCAAAGTATCTGTGAAATTTGAATTTTATACAATGGATTTGGAGAAACAACATTCCTATGGGATCTAGGGTTTGGATTAATATAGTAAAAAATAGAAGTTTACTTAGGGATGGTGTTAGATGGATAGCAGGAGATGGTAATCAAATTAATTTTTGGGAGACCACTTGGCTTCTTTACAAACCCCTGATCAGAATGAAGTATGGTCATCTCAAAAACTACCTTCAGTTATAAGAGGTAAATAAGGTGGGGAATTTTATGTAACCAGGTAGGAGACAAAAAAAGTTACAATTACAATAGGGCTACTTAGATGGTTGAAAAATGGTGGAGGAACTAGAAGACCTCCTCAAAGGGAATAGAATCCACGGGTGGTTTAGACTAACTCCTTTATTCAGAAGGCAACCACATCTGGGGATTTTTCTGTTGGTAATGCCTATAAGATGATGTTTGAGAAAGATGTGGAGCCTAAATCCTAGTAGAGAATATGGCTTAGTCATTTGATATCGAAAGTTAGTAATTTTTGGTGAGTCTCCATGCATGGGAAAATCCTTACCATTGATAATTTAAGGAAAAGGGGATTCCAATTAACCAATAGATGCTACCTTTGCAAAGGTGAGGAAGAAAGTATTCACCACATTTTCTTAGATTGTATCTATGTTAGTAATATATGGGATAGGTTGTTACAAAATTTGGAATTGGTTTGGGTGTTTGATAAGGGAATTGAGCAATTTTTTATCAATTGGCATTGCTCATTCCTCCACCCCCTCCTATTGTGAGGTTTTCACACCATCACCCCAAAATATTTGGGGGGCCCCTTTTCAGGCAAGCCTTGGCAATTTTTGTGGATGTTGGATTTTTTTTCATTTTTGTTAGCAAAATTTGGAGTTGTCCAGAGCTTATTGAATCGGAGATTTTAGACCTTGGACATCTTGGTCTCTAGGAGGGATTTGGTTTGTTTTCACCTAGTGTAAAACTTGATTTTCGAAACATATAATTTTGTCCTTAACTCTAGCAGATTTCAACAACATTTTTTTCGACGGCTAAAATAATATCTAGCGGGACAAATTTACAAATTTTGGACTTAGGTAGATTTTGAAATTTTGATATATTTGTATAAACTTGGGCATTTTCAAAATGAATTTTAGATTTAGTTGTTTTGGAAATCTTGAAAAAAAATTAGTGAAAAGAAATTTTGATAGTGAAATTGCATTTAGAGTTTGGATTTTCAAGTGCTAAGAAAAGGATTTATTTTGTTAAAAATTTTGAAATTTTATTGCAAAATTGAAATTGGATTAAATTGTAAAATCTTATTAATTTGGTTGAAATTTTTCCTAGAGGATTTTAGAAATGTTAATGGAAATTGATAATTTGGAATTAAAAATTGATTTTGGCTTTGCCAGATTCAATTTTAATGATATTTTTAATTACCAAAATGTTGTTAAATAAAAATTTTAACATCTCCTAAGCTTACGTTATTTCTATTTTTAACTGGCAATCAGAAGGGTCAATTTCAATATAGGGCTTAGTTATTTTCATGTTTTATTTAATTTTGGGCCACCTCTAGGGGTTTAACTTAAATTTTGTTTCCCTCTAGGCAGGTCGGCCCACTGTGGCGTTCAACTAGAGGATATAAGAAGGGGCTCCCCCCACCCTTATTTCCTCATTCATTTCCACTTCCTCTTGCAAGGATGAGCAATTTTTCCTCCAGCTAGGCTATTTTCTCCTTGGCAGTGCTTTTTGAGGGTCTACTTTTCCATTTTGAGAAATGAATTCTTCCTTGGAGATTGGCAATTTCTACCCTAAGGAGAATTTGGAGGAGGTCTAACTTTTGCAAGATTGGTAGCAATTTTGGGTTCTAATTTTTCTCCTAGGGCAGTGATTTTTTCCTCTAGTATGGTGATTTTATTTGGTGGAGAGGCAAGGCAATTTGAGATCTAATTTTTGGCAAGTGTGGACAATTTTAGGAGGTTAAATTCTAATTTGGAGCAGATTTTTTTGTTCAAGGGCAGCAATATTCCTTCAAGTTGGACAATTCTAGCAAAAAGGTCAAAATTTGATGAAGGGGCAAATTTTTTGCAAGCAATTCATTTGCTAGGGCATCACATTTTGGAGGAGGATTGAAACTTCTGAGATCAAATATGAATTTGAAGAGGCTTAATTGTTGGTAGAAGGAAGATTTAAGTAAGATTCTAATTCATTTTTAGAGGTAAAGATTGGTTTTAAAGGTAGATTTTATTCCATGTTCTTCCTTGGTTCATTTCCCTTATCTTCTTCTTGCACTATTCATCAACCACTTCATCATCTCCATTGATAGACTGAAGTTGCGAGATATAAGTGTAAATTTCATGGTAGGACATTTGAAGAGGCTGAAATAAGATAGACCACCCTAGGATTGAAGTTGGGAGATATAAGTGTAGTCCATCTTAAGGTAACAAAAAGGTAGAAATAAGTGATAGACCCACCCCCTAGGATTAAAGTTTGGAGATTGATAAGTGTAGAGATAGAATTTGGAGATGCAGAAATAAGATGGATTCCATTTATAGAAAGAAGTTTAGAGATTGATAAGTGTAGTCCATATCAATTAGAATGACAGGGAAAAAATAAGTGTTTAAGATGGTAGATGTTAGTGCAAGAAAGAACCCAAAGGAAATGAATACCAAAAAAGAAAAGGAAGACATGATGCCTAAGACCACCTTCTTCTCAAAAGTGAGGCGAATAAGTGACACCAATATTGACATGGTGAACATGGTATGGTTGAAGGATAGATTGAAGAAAGGACAATCCCCCATGGTGAAGAAGATCTATAAGAGTGGAATTGTAAATGTGATGGCTTTCCCTAGTACCTTGCCTTACCTAGAATTGGTAATGGAGTATGCATCTCAATTTGATATTGTGATTAAGTCCATCATTTTTGATGAGGGGAAGGTAGTGTTGGCTCACATCAATGGACAACTGGTCAAAGAAGTATTTAATATTCCCTAGCATAAAGGCATGACAGTGGTACTAATGGATCAGGTGGCCAAGTTCTTTCAAGATAATTAAGAGGCCTACTTCATACATCTAAAGTAGAATTGGTTACATGAAGGAAAGAAGGGAGTTACCAAGTCATCAAAGCTCACCTAGTCAGATTTCAAATCAAAGTACAGTGACCTTATTATGCTTCTCAACCAAATAATGGGCATGGCTCAAGGTATACAATTCGAGAACTAGATGTACTATTTTATTAATGAAATTGAAAATGGGAAGAGAAATTTTGATTGGGATACAATTATTAGTGAATATTTAGAGTTGCAACTTTGGACAATGAAAAACCAAAAGAAATTATATATGGAGTCTTGTCTTTTCTATCTGATTGTGAGACAATATGAAAATCCTAGACTTAAGACCTTAGAAGTGATTGGTAATGGGTCAAAGCAATGTTTGGTGCATGAGTGTTATCCACAACTTCATTTGCACAGCACCAAAGATTATAAGATTTTTTATGATGCCTTTGCCATGAAGACAGTAAGGATATTACACAGGACACCTACTAGAAAGTACTCATTGGAAGTGAAAGAAAAAGTTAAGAAGTATGGGAGTTGGTTCATCCAATTTTTGCAACTCACATATATCAGAGTAGCAAGAAGTATAGTTTTTCCTAAGAGACTTCCAAGGTACCCACTTGATAGAAGAGTTTTGATGGAGTTGGCCAAGTAACTTGAGCATTATGACAAGATGATGAAACTTAAAGGTGAGATAGGGATTACCTTCTCAATTGGAATAGGAAATGATACCTGCTCCAATCTGGTTGCCTTTGCAGTTGTAGAGGAGTTAGAGTGGTATCATCTAGGATGGTATGGAGAAATATAAGGATTTGATCCTAATGGTCTTATCAAGGCATCTCACAAAAACACATTCAAACATATCCCTACTAAAGAATATTTTTGAGCTAATGCACAAGATCACTTTCATGTGAGGAAGCTAGCTTTCTCAAGGTTGTCAATGGGCATAAGGAGGGCAATCAGATGGAGAGGCCTTGATATTTCTAATTAGCTAGAAGAGGATGAAAATGTGCTAAGAGAAGATTATGATATAGTAGATGGAATGGAATTGGGTCTAGTGGATTGGGATGATCATCATCCTTCCTTAGAGGAAGTTACAAGGATAGTTAGTCTACACACTGAGTCATGGTACAATGAGAAGTTAAGGCAATTACAAAGTCAGAAGTGTTCTTTGAATAAATTTAACCATTCAACCATAGTAAACAACAACCATAATAAGGTGCATATAGACAATTACATTAGATATGTTAACTAGGGAAACCCTTGATCAGAGGGAAAACCTAGTAGGAATGATGCCCACAAGATGATGTACTAATATAAATAATCCTTGTTAGAGGATGGACCCTATTAGGAGTCTATTACAACATCTAGTACATAGAGTCCCTATTAAAAGACTTTGAATCCTTGTTAGGAGATTCCAACCCTGTTAGGAGTAGTAATAGAATGTATGCAAGAAGAGCCCACTACCCAAACATGCAATTTCAACTACAAGAAGAGCTCACTGCTCAAACATGTAATTTACTATTATGTTCCTCTTTCCTTTGTTCTGTCAACTAAACCAAATTTTGTCAAACCTTTTAGACCAAGTCATGAACCTTGAATCCAAATATCAAACCTCGGATCACTTAGCAAAACCTCAGCAATGAAGTTTCCTTCACTTCCGCTTTGTTATGCTTAACTTCGCATTTCACTCTCTCTATTGCTTGAAAAAACTTACTTTTTCTTATCCACACATGTCATGATAAAGGAAAATGTCCTTCCTTTATACCAAGTCCATAAAACAATTCCCTAAGTTAGTTGTTAGACATTCTCAATTAATCATTATAGGACCACATCAGGAACATGTTACACTTAGCAATAACATCAATCTTCCTCCTTGCAACTTGAATAAATTTCCATACATGCAATATTATGATGAATGACCTTAGCCACATCATCATCAACATGTCTTCTACATATCCTCAACCTCAATTCTTAGAATAACAACTCTACTAAGAGATATAACAAGTTTACCAGAACATGCCTATGTAAACTCTATATCAAAACAAACATCACCAAAACTTACATAACTTCTTCCAAACTTATCATTTCTTCATCCAACATTAACTACATATACTAGATACATAGACGTATCTCTCATAACCTTTGATAGTGATAATACTCAACTAGTTGTCTATACCAACTTGATCTTTCTGCTATTCTTTTGTGAGATACTAGAGAAAACTGCTATGTTGACATCAATGGAAAACTCGGTCATGAATGTAACATATCATCATAGTAACACATATACAATACTCCCCCATAGGAATATCATTAGCATCCATGCCTCAAAAATCTCTCAAAAATCTCCCCCTTTAACATTGATGGAAACATAGATGAAAAACATCTAGTTCCAAGAATACCAACAAAAGACTATTCATCTTTCTTTTCGAATCCTCTTCATCAATCATTCTCCCCATTGTATACCTTAACGTGCTTTCCATCAAACTGCCATTCCATGTTGTACTTCTCCTCATGATCTTCTTCCTTGTGATATTCTCATGATGTAGTACTTCTCCTCAGCATGTTTTTCATGTTAAACTTCTCCCCCATTAACATCAATGTCAAAGGTTTCAGCAACTAACTTCACTGCATCAAACTTTGCAACAACTGATTCTTACTAGCTTAAGTGTCCAAAGACAATGTTCAAAAACAACATCCAACAAGAGTCCTAGATGACTCTATCCATCACAAATACTCCCCCATATAGGAAGCATTAGCATTTGGTCCAAACAAACAATGGTGCTCTGTTACACTGGACTGATGCACTCTTGCATCTTCTATTCTAATCTAGGTAGGGGCATAACCCCTAGTATACCTCACAAATACTCAAAAGTCTCTTTAGGAAGAGGCTTAGTGAATATATCTACAATCTACTCTTTAGTACTTATATACTCCAATCTGATTTCCTTATCTACAACTTTCTCTCTCAACATGTGATACTTAATAGAAATGTGCTTAGTCTTCAAATGCAATACTAGATTCTTAGACATATTTATTGTGCTTGTGTTGTCATAATGTATGAAAATAGGTTCATTGATTTCTATCTTTATATCCTTCAGCATTTGCTTCATCCAAACAACTTGATTACAATTGTTTACTGCTGCAACATAATCTACTTCCATTGTACCTTGTGATGTACAATCTTGCTTCTTGCTCGGCCAAGAAACCAATCTTCCTCCAAGAAAGAAAGCTCCACCACTAGTACTCTTTTTGTCATCCATATTAACTACCCAATCAGCATCAGTATAAGCACTTAGAATAAAATCATTAGATCTATCATACCACAATCCAAACTCTAATGTTCCTTTCAAATGTCTAAATATCCTTTTGACTGTTGCATAATGTGCTTCTCTGGGATCAGCTTGGAATCTTGCAACAATTCCAACTGCATTTGCTATATCCAATCTTGTGTGAGTCAAATATTGCAAACCTCCAATCATATATTTGTACTTATTTTTCTCAACAGTAGGTGTCTCATCATTTGTAGATAACTTGTATCTAGTTACCATAGGTGTTCCAATGGGTTTACATGTTTTCAAACTAAACCTTTTCAGTAAACCTTTCAAGTACCTAGTGTGAGAAATAAAGATTCCTTCTTTAGTTTGTACAATCTACAATCTTAGAAAGTATTTCATTTCTCCTATCATACTCATCTCAAATTCTTTCTTCATTTCTTCTGCAAACTTCTCACTTTCCTCATCATTTCCTTGAAATATGATATCATCAACAAATATTACCAAAATCATCAAACCATCATCAATTTGTTTCTAGTATAGATTATTGTCTACCATACCTTTTTTATATCCAAGCTTTGTCAAATGCTTATCCAACCTTGCATACTAGGTTCTTGGTGCTTGTTTCAAGCCATACAATGCTTTCTTCAATCTGCATACTATGTCCTTATCATCTGTCAAAGGACAACCTTCAAGATGTTCAATGTATACCTCTTCTTCAAGTTCTCTATTCAAAAATGTTGAGTTGATATCCATCTGATATACTTTGAATTTATTTTTTGTTGCATAGGCTAAGAATAATCTTACTACTTCTATTCTAGCCACTAAAGCATAGGTCTCATCATAGTCTATTCCTTCTTACTATGAGTAACCTTTACATACCAACCTTGCCTTGTTTCTTACAACTTCTCCTTGTTCATTCATCTTGTTCCTGAATACCCATTTAGCTCTTATCACATTCTTGTCTATTGGTCTGGGATCCGATTCCCATGTCTCATTCTTTACTATCTGATCCAATTCCTCTTTCATAGCTTGTTTCCAATAATCATCTTTACGTGCTTCATCTATATTCTTATGTTTAACTTGAGATATCAAACATAGTTCTTCATTGACTCTTCTTATTGTCATCACACCTTTATCTTTTCTTCTAATGATCTTCTTAGATGGGTGATTATTTATCATAATATTTCCTGAAGTAGGAGTTGCTCTCTCAACTTTTGGCTCTATTGAAGGTTCCAAGCTTTGTTCCTACCTTGGCTCTCCTTCATTCTAAAAATTATTGCTAATGATAACTTCCACATTTTCATGGTTAGCCTCAACAATAGTTACCAAAGCTATCTCTTTTACTACTTCCTTTTCCTTAACCAATTTAAGATCATTATCATAGTCATTCAAGAATCTTTCCATACTTGCTTTAAATTCTTCATCTTTCTCAGAAAGAAAACTCTTTCTAATTTTCATTATTCTCTTAGGGCATGTAGATGAAAAATGACTAAACTCTTTACATGTCTAACAAGCAAAAATTTCCATACCTTCTTTCTTTCTTTTCATAAGCAGATCAATACCTTCCTTAATCTTTATGTCTTCTTCGGATTTGGATCTATCTTTGCTTGAGCTTATGTTCTTTTGTATACAACAGAAGGATTCTGGATCTAAGAACTCAATACTCTGTTCCTTACACAATTATGATATTTCACCAAGAATTTCCATCATCTAAGTGTCAAAATTTCCTTTTCCAGACTTAGGACCATCTTTCCTAAACATGCTCACCATGGATCTCCCAAAGTTGTTAAATTGTATCTTCAAGGACCTAATGCTCTGATACTAATTATTAGAAACAATAGTCCACCAAGATAATTGAGAGGGGGTGAGTGAATCAGTTATCCAACAATTAAAATACAAATATTCTTTAAACAAATTTAACCATTAAACCAAAGTAAACAACAACCATAATAAGATGCACATAGACAATTACACTAGATATGTTATCTAGGGAAACCCTTGATCAGAGGGAAAACCCCAGTGGGAATGATGCCCACAAGGTGATGTACTAATTTAAATATTATTTGTTAGAGGATGGACCCTGTTAGGATTCTATTAAAATATTTAATACATAGAGTCCTTGTTAGGAGACTTTGAATCCCTATTAGGAGATTCCAACCCTGTTAGGAGTTGTAGTAAAATGTATGCAAGAAGAGCCCACTACCCAAACATGCAATTTCAACTATAAGAAGAGCTCACTGCTCAAACATGTAATTTACTATTGTGTTCCTCTTTCCTTTGCTATGTCAACCAAACCAAATACTATCAAACTTCGTAGACTAGGTCATGAACCTCAGATCCAAATATCAAACCTTGGATCACTTAGCAAAACCTTGGCAATGAAGTTTCCTTCACTTGCGTTCTGCTCTACTCAACTTTGCATTCTGCTCTCTCTGTTGCTTACAAGTACTTATTTTTCTTATCCACATATATGTCATGATAAAAGAAAATGTCCTTCTTTTATACTAAGTCCATAAAACAATTCCCTAAGTCATATGTTAGACCTTCTCAATTAATCAATATAGGACAACATTAAGAACATGTTACACTTAGCGATAACTGTAGACACCTAAATTTGATTACACTGCTTTAGTAATCCTATTTAGTTATCTCTAAAGGCATCATTAATTAAATTTTTATTTAATTAATCCTTTGCCATCCCTAGTTGATTAATTTAATTAATCATCTATAGTCCTAATTGATAAATCGAATAACTTATTATTTATCAATTAAATCCTATTCTTCTATCCAATTCCAAAAATCCCCATTTATTAAATAAATATATTTGATAAATAAAATCCTCAAATCCAAAAACTCCTAACTTATCTCTAATCCTCCATTTAGCCTAATCCACCCCATCCACCCATACTAACCTAGCTTAGCCACTAACTCACCCACCCTCATTAATGCCATCCACTTGCACATCTCTAACATCCTTAATCTAATCCTAAACCCAAGCCTAATCCAGCCCCTAATGTTGTCACATTCCCTAAACAAGTTTAAGACTTTCCTAAACCAAATCAAAGTCTCCCCTCAAAAATCCCAACCACCAAGTCATGAGTGCTCTTACAAAACATAAAAGACTCTTACAAGCCCACTCATGACTCTTACATCCATCTTCCACACTCTTCCCTCTTCCACACTCATTTCTCTTACATCTCTCTTACATACTCAACCCCACTCATCATGCCTTTAACCAACCCTTTACCCTACCCTCTCACACTCATCCTCCTTGTGACAAGTGTCACCTTCCCATTGGTGCTAAACAAGCACAATCCATGTGCTCTCCTTTGAGTGCATCCTAGCCCTCCTTAAGCCTTCGTCTCTCCTTGCATCTTAGCCCTCCATCCCTCAAGCCCTTAGCCTATAAATTGGATCCCCTCCCAAGCCATTTCATCAAAAATCTTTGAGCTAAAGTTACCATGCTATTTTCAGAACCAAAGCCATCAATCTTACCCTTATAATGCCAAATTGAGAGCTCACAAAGCTACCAATTTTCCATTACCCACCTCCATTGAAGCAGCTTTTGAGCATCTTGAGCATACATCCACATCAAAAGGACACATCTATAGAATCAAGAAAGCATGGAGTGTTTTCTCTTGTGAGGTTTGCACTTTTTGTTTTGCTTTTCTTTGTCTAAACATATATGTGAATTTAGTTTTTGGTTTGTGAATGTTTACTTTATTTGTTAATGTTCTTTGCATACTAAATCTTGTTCTACATTTTGGCATGCCCGGTGGGACCCCACTATGGGTCATTTAATCATCAATTTCTATCTATATGTTATTTTTCTAACAATCTAATGTTTATTGTTGTTTGAGTGAGTTGTAGGGTATTTTTCTTGTTTTTGCAGGTTAAAGAACACACTTAGGAAGAAGACATACCCTCAAAAAATCTGGAAAAAAAAAAAAAAAATTCTGGAAAAAATTCGCATTTTTCAGCTCTCTTTTTTCGCGTAGTGTCATCTCCGCAGTTTGGCATCTGTGCCTACAAACTGCCATCTTCGCAACCAAATTGTCATCTGCGCAGTTTGGTGTCTCTGACTGTCGTCTACGCATCCTGGACTATCGTCTTCGCAAATCAGCACCTTTGTTGGCTACTCTGTCATCTTCGTAACCTGAACTGTCATCTCCGCTGCTGCCATCGTCTCGGTAGATTAGCGTCTCCACAGATCAGCGTCTCTACAGTTTGACCTCTGCGCCTGATGAGCTATCGTCTTCGCCTGTCTCTATTGCACTTCTGTTTTAAAATCCTTATTTCTGCACTTTGTAGTTTTTTTTTTTTTTCTTAAAAGAGTATAAATCAAAATTTGACTTTTAGTGGTTCCATAGGATTTAGACCATTTTAAGCATTTTTACGCGTAGGAAAAACAACAAAAAAGGTTTTAAAAAAAATTTCCCATAGTTAAGCTCTCATTTTTGAAGATTTTGGGTAACTAACTAAATTTTTTTTTTTTGTCTCATTGCAGGTTGGAGCACATATGGAACCACTAACCATGTTTCTTGCAGGTTCTCATGTTGCTAAAATATGAACTTGAATGTTTAACCATTTGTCTTTGAATGCATGTTGCTAAAAAATGAACTTGAATGGTTAAACACATTTTCCATTGAATGAATGTTGCTCAAAACACACTCTTGAATGCCATGGATTAAAATCATTTTTTCTTGGAATGCATGCTTAAAACAACAAATCCAATCTTCAATGCCAAGGATCAATTAACTATTGCAATATCAAACACTTCATTTGGAGCTTCTAAAATTGAACAAAACAAATCTCTCTTTCACATGCAATTTAGGTAAAGTTTGATTTTTGGACAATTAAGAAACTTTGTTAAGTTAAATACAAATTTGTAAGAATCAATTTGAGTAGTTCCTTGGACTCACCTCTTTTCTAATCACCCATCAATTCAACCATTGGTTGCAATCTCAGCACCATTTATGGGGATGGGTCTACTTGAAAAAGGTGTTAAATGTTCTATAGTCTAACTAACTCACTTGGTCTTTGAATGTTTGCTTTAACTTTATCAAAATTCTTAAATGACCAAAACTCTAGATTAAATCGATCACACTTCAAGTTTGGACACTAAAATTAAACAACAACTAATGTGGAGAGCCTTCGGGTGCGCGCTTGAAATCAAATCTCACACACTTTTGTTTTGGGCTTAAAACAAACTCACACTCAATCTTGAATGCCTTAAAGAAAATTAATCGATACTTGATGTAGAGGGCCTCCGGGCGCACGAGTTTTCTTTTGTTGACCCTAAATCTTCTTATTATTTTCATTCTTTGATCGATTTACTTTTTTTGGTGCTCCAAGTTGGAATTGAACATTGTCTCTTAAACATGAGTGCTTGCAAAGTCTAGATTAGCACACATAAGAGTCAGTTGGTAAAAGAACAAGCGTGGTTTTTAGCCCAAGGTCATCCAAGTCTTCTCTCCCCTTGTTGTCTTTCGAGGCCATCTTGGGTGCATAAGATTAGGATCCAAAACTTTGTTTCTTTTTAGGAGGCCTGCTTGAGGATTTTATCACCCCTTGGATGACCTCAACTCCAGCGTTCCAGCGGAGTATAAGAATCAGGAGGTGAATCGAAAGACACCTCTCTTGGGATCAAGATTTTGTCATTCAGGCTAAGCCTCAAGGAACTTTATACCCTTGAGAAGTGAAAGAGAAGAAGTGGGTTACCACTCCTCTCGGCTGTCTGACATCTTTTTGGTCTCATCTACGGATTTGGGCCTCACATACCTTGTGTATATCGAGGACTCCCTAGCTAAACCAATTGTTAGCCTTACAGAAAACTATTTAGGGTGTTAATGTGTTTGGAGTGACTGATCAAAACATTTGTAGAACATACACACTCCTCGACGCAAGTATCACATTCTGAGAACCACAAACTTCTATTTGGGTGTTCCTATCTATTGCTTGATTTTATTTTACTTATTGAATGAATGTTTGCCAAACTTGGTCAATCCTAGCTTAGGATACACTTAGCGTAGTCACTGCCTATTTTAGAAGTTGAACAAGTTGAAGCAAAACAACTGAGATCTTTCAAAGCCAAGAAAATTTAGGAATTTATGTCAGAACAACCCAAACCCAAACAAAAGTTTCACAAAGTCAAAATCAAGCCATCTTTGGCATACCAAGAACTTTCAGCCAAGAGAAAAGAAATAACACCAAGCCCGCAAGTTGCCAAACTCCACAAAGCAGAGGACAAAGCTGTCGATGAAGCACTTCAAGAGGCCTGGTTAGAGCGCACCATCAAATTTAGCCAACATCTAGGAGTCAATCTTGCTTACGCCTTACCCACTAGGCATGATTTCTATGATTAGACACCCTTGTTTCTCCACATCTTCTTGGATAAGCTTCACTTTAGAGTCATATTTTTAGAAAAGCCAGCCATCTTAGGTTATCCCCTTAAGCATTATTAGCTCATCCATCTCATTTAGAATCAAACCATCTAGCTAGCAATCCAAAAACATTTGCATCCAAGCCTTCAAAATTGTTGTCAGCTTGCAGAAAGTTTGCCATTCCTAAAATCTTTCAAATCCACCAATCTCACCAAGGTTATCCCTTTGACAGAGCTTTGTCTAGGGTAATCTAGCTTTGTCACTTGTTATCCCTCATCACCTTGAGCTAAAGGTTGGGATCCACAAGTGGTCAATCTCGTGTTCTTCCTAAAGGATCATCAATCTATCCTTAAGTTGACACAATCACCACCAAGCTTGCACATAGGAAAGAAAACCTTTTGTGCTTTGGCAACATATCTTTGAAGTTAGAATCCCCAAACCAATCCTCCTTAGGTTTTGTCATATAGCTTTGCCTCAACCTAGGAAATCATTATCATAGAGAAGCCTTCCCCCTTTTGCATCCATCAGCATTATTGCATCTCCTCCCTAGGAGCATTTTTCATGCCACCCATCACTCGCTTAGCCAAGAAGAAAGAAAAATGGAGCCCTATCATTTGGATCGAACAACCTCACCCCCCTTGAGCATTCAGCCATCCTTCAGCCTAGAGAAAGCTATGTCATCACCTACTGACATTGAATCTTTCATGAACCAACCAGGAAATGCAGTATTGGTAAATGCCATTATAGACAAAAACAAAGAGACAATCATGGCTAATTTACGAAGGGACAATGTAGGAACCTTTCACTTTGGAAGACCCCCTCCATTATCAGATCCATCTCACCCATTGTTTGGGCAGCTGCCACCACCCATAAGCTCTTATTATCCAAATTATCCTCAATATATGCAAAAGGAAGAGCCTCCAGCCAATCCATATGATCCAACAGACCCAAACATACCATCATCCACCCAAGTTGAAATCTCGTTGCCGCAAGCCAACCCAACCACCACCACTCCATCCTTGGTTCATACCTCTCTACTCCAAACCCCCTTTACCCAAAACACCTCACCATTCACTCCCTTCACTATTGTTGTTGTTGCTCCCCAACCCATCCTTCCAAATCCACCCATCTCCCAAATTAGTGCTAGCATCTTTGGCCAAACTCAGCAATATACAATAGGGATGCCACCCATGGGGCCAAGTAATCAACCTTTCATCACCCTCAGCTTGTTCACCACAACCCAAAGCACAATCCCATCATTTCCATTAGGTCTTGGGAGCTCAATACCATCAGCCACAAATCCACAAGCTAGTACCCTCACTCCACAAAGCTATCAAATCCCACAAGCTACTGCCAATCTTCTGCCAAGCTCACAAGTGACCCCAACTCCCACCACCACTCTACCAAGATTCCAAATCTAGCCACAAAGCTATCAAACCCCATCAGTTCCATTCCCAAGCTTTCAATTCCCACCACCTCCAACACCAACTAATCCATTACCTCCTATTACCAACTACTTTTTAATGCTACTTCTAGGAGGTAATCCACCACCCCAGCCAACCACCAATTATTTGCAGATACCATCCCAAATGGGGGCACAACCCACATATATTGGTCAAACCCCACAAGCCCCCCGATCCTTTCCCCAAGCCTCACAACCATCTTATACCTTACCTCCACAAAGCAATCCATTTATCCCACAACCAGCTTATGTTCCTCAATCCCAACCTCAAATCCCATATCAACAACAAGCCTCGCAGCACATGTAACAATATGTACCACCTCCCCCTCAGCAACCCGTTATCCACCATGCAGCTGCCCAAACAATGTACAATCCCTATCAGCAAATCCCTCACAGCCATCCATATTCAGTGGTCCCATCTAGTGCATACCTACCTCAAGGAACTCCTATATTGGGGGTACCCCAGCCATCACCTATCAATTCAGAATGGGAGCAAATGAAGACAGCTCTAAAAGCCATCCAAGAAGGGAATGGTCCAAAGACATTCAAGTTTGAGAATGTGTGTCCTTACCCATTTGACAGAGCCATTACCATGACACCATTTCCCAAACACTTTGAGGTAGCCAAATTTGACAAATTCAGAGGAAAAGGAGACCTTGTCACACATATCAAAGAATTTTACATGCACTGCCAAGACATGGCATACAATGATGTCTTCCTCTTGCGCCTTTTTCCCAAAAGCTTGGCTGGACCAGCTCTTGAATGGTTTTACAGAATCCACTATGGCACAATTAAAAACTTTATTGAATTATCTGAGGCATTTGTAGCCCAATATGCTCATCTTGTTGAAACGGAGCTATCAATAGTTGATCTTGTCCACACCAAGCAAAAAGGTGGAGAAAGCCTTGCTGAATACCTGTAAAGATGGCAAACCCTTACCACCCGCATATCCTGCACCTTACCAGAACGCCATGTGGTGAAAATGTTTATTGATAATTCACATCCTAGCTTGGCTCACCACATGACCATGAACTATTTGCAGACCTATAAGGATATCAAAGAGAAAGGAATGATCCTTGAGCAAGGACTCATCAAAGATGGTGTGGTCAAGATTTACAAAGAGGCCAACCAAAATCAATCACATTCCAATGACAAGTCTAGGTATTGGAACAAAAACAAGCATGTTGCAACAGATGGGGTTACTAACACCAAACATGTGAATATTTTTGGTCCTTCTCAAAACCAGTCTAACCCACCATATCAACCAAACAACCAACAAGCTATCAATTACCAACAACAAAATAACCAAAGCTATCAAAACCACAATACAAGACCCAACTTTCAAGGGTCTAACAACCAAGCTAATGCCATCAATGTAGTTGCAGGGCAAAAACTCAGATTCCAACCTGCACCTAGAAACTATACCCCCCTTGGTGAGCCATTGGATGTCATTTTTGAGAAATTTGCTAAGGAAAACCTCATCAAATTTCCTCCTACCCAGCAAATTGATCCAAGCTAATCCAAAGCTGCATGGTACAAGGACAATGAGGATTGCAAGTTCCATAGGGTAAACGATCACACCACCCTCAGATGCATGAAACTGAAAGATTATGTGCAGGACCTCATTAATCAGAAAGAAATCACTGTTGGTGCCCAAACCTCTCCCAATGCAGGCTTACAGATTTATCAAAATGCTTTTCCTCCACACAACAACCAAAATCCTAGAAAAGCACCTGTCCAAAACAACACCAACAACCACCATCCAAACCAGCAGCATGGGAAGAACAATGACCACACTTCATTCTATATAGACTATGGTAGCCTTATAGGTTGTATATCCAAGAAAGAGTCTTCTGTCAATGTTATCAATATTTGAGGACCACACAATGAGTGTGTAGTCACCACTCGAAGAGCGCAATTTAACGTTGCAGGCCCACCAATTTCATCAGCACCATCAGCTCCATCAAAAAGCTGGTACAATATCTTGGAACACCTTGGGAACATGCCAACCCAAATCTCCATTTTAGACCTTCTCCGCACTAGTCCTGTGTACAAAGACATCCTTGACAATGCCCTCATAGAATCTCGTGTCCCTTTTGATATCAATGCTACTGATTTTTGTAATCTCGTCGGACACCTATCCTTCTCATGTGCCCTATCATTCAAACCCACTGACATACCCATCGTCGAGCCAGATCACACCCTTCCGCTTCGCATAGCCATCATGGTATCCAATTTTGCCGTGAAAAGAGTAATGATAGATAATGGATCAGCCTTGAATATTTGCACCCTAAAATTCATAAAACAAGATGGGTATACTGAGGCAAATATGATCAGTGAGGTTATCACCATCAAAGCTTATGAAAACTTGGAAAGAACCACGGAAGGGACTATTTTGCTACCAATCAAGGTTGGGCCGGTCATCCAAGAGACAGTTTTCCATGTTGTTGATCTAAACCTACCATTTAACATCCTCCTCAATTGCCCATGGATTCACGCTATGAAGGCCATTCCATCCACCTCCCATCAGTGCATCAAATTTCTGCATCAGGGCACTGAGGTAACCATCCATTCTAATCCAGAACCCTTTGCTTACTGCAATGTGGTTGAAGCCTCATATACAAATCATTTTCCTGGAATAGACATCGGCACAGCCATCGCCAGCTCATCCCACACTTGTAATGACGTAGAAACCATCCTTGCCTCCACCCTATCTACCATAAAGATCAACAACAAAGGTTGTGGAGAATATAGTTTGTCAGATGCATTTGTTGTCGGAGCAATCCCACTTGATCCACATACCCATGGATGACCGACATATCACAAAGCTAAGGAGATTCCATCTCCTCGATACAAACAGTTTGGCCCAACAACCTTTGTATCCTCAAAAACCCCTCTTCATGAGGAGCTCACTCCAGATATCAACAATTGGTTACATAAGGATGCACCTCCAAGAAATCAAGCACGCCTTGATCACTTCAACCAGAAGTATCCCCAAGAACATAAGCTCATCACTGACAAATGGAACTATAAAGGTGGTGGACTAGGACCAGAAGAAAGGGGCATGCAATGTCCCATTGAAGCACATAATTGGGAAACGAAGTCAAGTCTTGGCTTTGGCATACCCACAACTGGGGGCACCAACGAGAATGGTCATGCTTTTTCGAACATCCACCGGGACCTTGTCAAAATCGAAGACATTCCTGAGGAAGTTGAAAAGAGAGCCTACGATGATATTCCAGACGAAATCTTCCTAGGAGACTCTGTTCTCCAAGAACTATCCATCCATCTCATTGACCTACCACTCGCTCATCCACAACTCATAGATTGGGACCAACCAAGCGTCATACACATTGATGAGTTTGCATCAAAGGAAGTGCTTCTAAGATTCATGGGAGCCGAAACACCTCACAAGCAGACAAAGCCAGATTCTGCCTATATCTATAAGCTAGATCCCAAGGGGTATTTTGGAGAAAATCCCCAACCTAGTTTTGATACACCCAAAACTAGAACTAAGGTGAATCCGGGACTAGCTAAGGTAGCAAAGAGAACCCCTCAGCAAGAAAATCCAAAGTCACAAGCAGAACATGAGGATTTAGTATTGCCTCCTCAAGATAATCGACCAAAGGTGTCATCTATTCTAATAGAGGATACTAGAGAAGTCAACATCGGTTCTTCAGAGATCCCCAAACTTGTTCATATTGCTGCATCCCTATCACAAGACCAAGTTGATCTCCTCTTTGAGGTCTTAAGAGAGAACATTGGCTGATTTGCATGGTCATATCAAGACATGCCAGGGTTGGATCCAAAGCTTGTAGTTCACCATCTTGCAGTCGATCCAAAGATCAAGCCTGTCAGACAAAAGCTTAGAAAAATGCACCCCAAGGTGGCATTACTGGTCAAAGCTGAATTAGAAAGAATGTTAGCTGCTAAGGTTATCTGACCTATCGACTACTCAGAGTGGATCTCCAACATGGTCCCTGTCACTAAGCCTTCTGGTGACATCAGAATCTGCACTAATTTTAGAGATCTAAACAAAGGTTGTCCAAAGGATGATTTTCCCTTGCCCAACATAGATATGATTGTAGATCTTACAGCTGGACATGAAATTCTGTCCCTTATGGATGGATTTTTTGGGTATAATCAGATCAAGATTGCAGAAGAGGATCAACATAAGACAGCATTCACTACCCCCTAGGGAACCTTTTGCTACACCATGATGCCTTTTGTCCTAAAGAATGCTAGGGCTACCTATCAAAGAGCAATGACAGCCATTTTCCATGATCTTATCCATAGCATTTTGGAAGATTATGTGGACAATATCCTAGTCAAATCTCACACCTTCATGGATCATCTCGCTGACCTGGAGAAAGTTTTTGATAAGTTAGCCCAATATCATCTCATGTTGAATCCCAAGAAGTGTGTCTTTGGGGTCACATCTAGCAAGCTTCTAGGCTTCATAGTCTCTAAATGAGGTATAGAGATTGACCCCAAGAAGGTCAAGGCTATCTTAGACATGCCTCCTCCCCAGACACTACGACAGCTTCGCTCTCTTCAATGAAAGCTCCAATCCATTCGGCGCTTCATCTCCCAGCTTGCAGATAAGTGTACACCATTTTCACATTTACTAAAGAAGGATGAGAACTTCAAGTGGGATCCTTTATGTCAGTGCAGCTTCGATCAGCTCAAGCAGTATCTCACCAATCCCCCTATCTTGGTTCCACCAGTTCCTGGTCGTCCCTTGATCTTATACATATCAGCAACACCTACTGCTCTAGGGGCACTTCTAGCACAGCTTGATGACTACGACAGAGAAAGAGCCATCTACTATATCAGTAGAACCCTAGTTGGTTATGAACTCAATTATACTCCTATGGAAAAAGCTTGTTTGGCAATTGTTTTCTCAACTCAAAAGCTTCACCACTACATGCTAAGTCATACCATCCAACTAGTCTCCAAAATTGATCCTCTCAAGTATATGCTCTCTAGAACAACACTCACAGGATGGCTAGCAAAATGGGTTATGCTACTAAGTGAGTTTGACATCCAGTATGTGGACAGAAAGGCAATCAAAGGGCAAGCTATAGCAGATCACCTAGCTGATGCACCTCTAATAGATGCATGTCCTTTGATCATAGAATTTCCAAATGAGCATATCTATCTAATTGAAGAACAGCCTCCATGGAAACTTTATTTTGATGGCTCATACACCTCTCATGGATCAGGGGTAGTAATATTGTTGGTTACACCTCAAGGAGATTACATTCCAAAAGCCTTCAAGCTACAATTCCCTAGCACCAACAATATAGCAGAATATGAAGCTCTTGTAGCAGGATTAAAGATAGCTGCAGAATGGAATATCACTGAGTTACAAGTCTTTGGTGATTCTCAACTCATCATCAAGCAAGTCCTAAATGAATATCGAACCAAAGATGAAAAGCTATTACCCTCCAAAGAGCTAGTTGGTCAACTGACCCAACATTTTACAAAGCTTCAATTTACACAAGTGCCACGAATGTAGAATAAGGCAGCAGATGCCATGGCCACTATCGGCTCGCTCTTAGAAATTCCCCAAGAAGCTACGCAATATGAGTTTTTAGTTGAGCAACTCCTCACACCTACCTATGCGAATGAGGATTCAAATTGTGTTTGTATCTTGGTTGGTCCCCAATCCCCTTGGTACCATGAAATTCACGCTTACCTTAACGATGGTATCATATCCCCTCACCTCACACATACCCAATGCCAGAACCTCATCCAAAAATTATCCCGCTATGTTATCAGAGCCAATACCCTATATCGTCGAGGTTATCACGATACTCTCTCTCGATGTTTAGATGAAAATGAGGCTGTAATGGCGTTAAAAGAAGTACACTCCAGACTTTGCGATGCCCACACGAGTGGTATTGTCCTAGCATGACAAATCCTTAGAGTAGGCTACTATTGGCCTACCATTGAAGAAGACTCCTATGACTTTGTCAGAAAGTGTCTCCCATGTCAGCAACATGCAAATCTTGTGCACGCTCCAGCACAAGATCTACAACCTATTGCACCACCTTGGTCTTTCGCTTGTTGGGGCGTTGATCTAGTTGGAACTATCACACCCCTCTCATCTGATGGACATAAATGGATAATAACAGCTACAGACTATTTCACTAAGTGGGTGGAAGCAGTCCCCCTAGTCTCAGCTATAGGAGTTCAGGTCTCCAAGTTCATCTTGTACCACATTGTTTGTCGCTTTGGCATCCCATCCACCATCTTCACTGACCACGGAGGTAGCTTTGAAAATCTCAACATGGAAGAATTATGCACTTCCCTCCGCATCCATCACCACTTTTCTAGCCCATATTTCCCACAAGGTAATGGCCAGGCATAGGCAACTAACAAAAGCCTCCTCAAAATCTTAAAGAAAAAAAGTTGTCAATGATTCCGATCGTGATTGGCACCTACAAATAAATCCGGCTCTATGGGCCTATCAAACTTCCTTCCGTACATCCACAGGCACAACTCCATACTCCCTAGTCTATGGTGCCGAAGCGGTATTACCTATAGAAGTTGAACTTCTCTCACTATGCATATCTTTGTGAGGGAAAATATCAGATGAAGAATGTAGAGTAGCTTGACTCACCCAGCTAGATCTCTTAGACGAGAAGCGACAACAAGTCTATGACCATCTCACAGTCTACCAAACTTGTCTCAAAAGGAATTTCAACAAGAAGGTGCTCCCATGACATTTTCAGCCAGGTGACATGGTCCTCAAAGAAAACATGAAAGTCCAAGCAGATCGAGAAAAGAAAGGAAAGTTTGAACCTACATGGCTTGGTCCCTATGTGGTTACCGCCTCCTTTGGCTCTAGAGCCTATCAATTATCTACACTGGAAGGAGAACTCTTGAATGATCCTACTAACATCATTCATCTCAAGAAGTTCTATGCTTGAAGATCCTTGGTATACCCAGCTTTTGAAAAATAAAAATAAAAAATAATAGTAAAGAGAAATAAGCATCCAATGGTGAAAACTTGGCAATTCAGGTGCCTTGGATAGGTACCTTGGTGAAAACCTGGTAATTCAGGCACCTTGTGTACTAAAGAATAATCCATTATCTATCACTATCCTATCCCTCCTCCATTCACCTACCATCCCATAAAACACTTGCTTGTTCCCTTGGTGTTCCAACCAAATACCCAAAATCTGATGGAGCTTGTAAATACCTCCTGTATAGCTTGTAAAATCTTGTACCTCAACTTGTACAAACTTGTACCAAAGCTTGTATTATACCTTGTAAATCTTGTACCATACCTTGTATGTCCAAATCTTGTACCATATTCTAGCTTGTAAATAATCTTGTATCCTAGCTTGTATCCTATCACGTGCACACACAAAAGCCCATCTTCACCTAAGCTTTTCACAAACCATCTACCTATCCATCTATCAACTATTGCAAACATCCCACCCTTCATAAACATTTCCATCTCACAAAACCAAAACATGAACACAAACTTGTACATTTGTAACATATCTTGGTCCATCAGCTTGTACATCCTTTTTAGCTTAGTACCATTGTATCTACCCAGCTTTCGTCTCAGTTCATCCTTGATCAACATCTTGCACACATTGCACATCTTGGTTAGCTATTCCAATGCATCTTTTAGCTAGATTTCATGTCACCAAAGTGTTATCCTTCTTAGTTCAGCTTGCCAAACGCATCCCTCATCCAAATCCACTAGCTTAGGTGCTCTCCGATAGGTCCTTGCAGGATATAGCTTTCCTCATGTCTGATCTTGGTCCGTTAGTACCTCGTCCTACCCATCTCGTTGGCAAACGGTTCTCTTTTGGATTTTTGCTTTCTGTTGATTTGGGATCTTCCCTTTTGGGTCTTGAAATATATTTTCCAAGCAATCTAGTCCTATAGCAAATCTAGTGCTCAACTACATGGTGGTACTTCTCTTTGAAGTATCCCCCCGCTCAAAAAGCTTCAATGGATTCCCTTCATCTCCATTATCCCCCGTCCATATCCTACATCTGTCGCTTCTACCCCATCTTATGCATCAGTATCTCTTTGAATCACTCCTCATGCTTAGCTTTAGGGATCCACAATCCTAGTCTTAGGGATCCACCAATCAAATCAATCCACCAAGCCTCATCTTTCGAGATCCACAATCCTAGTCCTAGGGATCTCCGAAACCCATCTTCCGCCAATCTGACTCTTTGAAATCCTATTGCATCAGCTTTATCATTCTATCATCCATCTCCCTACCACAGATTCCTTTTATAGAGCTCCGCTCCTCCATCCTCCCCCCCCCAATCCTGGAAAGTCTTAAGCTTGCTTTACTTTTGTGCCTCTGATTTCCCTTTATCATTCTCTCGTAGTGAGAGTTTGAGCTAATTTAGCCCCTTCTCTTCGCCAACTTGCATCTCAGCTCGTCTCAATTTCTTGTACTTTTCAAGAAGTCGTCGAGCCTCATTTCTCTCCCTGCCGCCTTCTTGAGGGGGCATCATCTAAGTCTAGTCTCTCCTCTTCTTATCTGAGACTGAGGCAACCTCGTTGCTAAAACATCTTTCTCGTGTCGTCTTCATTCGAACTTCTTTGAAATAGTGTTGTCTCAACACTATGTCAAAGAGGGGCAAAATGTAGACACCTAAATTTGATTACACTGCTTTAGTAATCCTATTTAGTTATCTCTAAAGGCATCATTAATTAAATTTTATTTAATTAATCCTTTGCCATCCCTAGTTGATTAATTTAATTAATCATCTATAGCCTAATTGATAAATCAAATAACCTATTATTTATCAATTAAATCCTATTCTTCTATCTAATTCCAAAAATCCTCATTTATTAAATAAATCTATTTGATAAATAAAATCCTCAAATCCAAAAACCCCTAACTTATCCCTAATCCTCCATTTAGCCTAATCCACCCCATCCACCCATACTAACCTAGCTTAGCCACTAACTCACCCACCCTCATTAATGCAATCCACTTGCACATCTCTAACATCCTTAATCTAATCCTAAACCCAAGCTTAATCCACCCCCTAATGTTGTCACATTCCCTAAACAAGTTTAAGACTTTCCTAAACCAAATCAAAGTCTCCCCTCAAAAATCGAAACCACCAAGTCATGAGTGCTCTTACAAAACATAAAAGACTCTTACAAGCCCACTCATGACTCTTACATCCATCTTCCACACTCTTCCCTCTTCCACACTCATTCCTCTTACATCTCTCTTACATACTCAACCCCACTCATCATGCCTTTAACCAACCCTTTACCCTACCCTCTCACACTCATCCTCCTTGTGACAAGTGTCACCTTCCCATTGGTGCTAAACAAGCACAATCCATGTGCTCTCCTTTGAGTGCATCCTAGCCCTCCTTAAGCCTTCATCTCTCCTTGCATCTTAGCCCTCCATCCCTCAAGCCCTTAGCCTATAAATTGGATCCCCTCCCAAGCCATTTCATCAAAAATCTTTGAGCTAAAGTTACCATGCTATTTTGATAACCAAAGCCATCAATCTTACCCTTATAATGCCAAATTGAGAGCTCACAAAGTGACCAATTTGCCATTACCCACCTCCATTGAAGCAGCTTTTGAGCATCTTGAGCATACATCCACATCAAAAGGACACATCTACAGAATCAAGAAAGCATGGAGTGTTTTCTCTTGTGAGGTTTGCACTTTTTGTTTTGCTTTTCTTTGTCTAAACATATATGTGAATTTAGTTTTTGGTTTGTGAATGTTTACTTTATTTGTTAATGTTCTTTGCATACTAAATCTTGTTCTACAATAACATCAATCTTCCACCTTGCAACTTGAATAACTTTCCATACACACAATATTATTACGAGAAACCTTAGCCATGTCATCAGCAACGTGTCTTCTACATATTCTCAACCTTGATTCTCAAAATAACAACTCTGCTAAGACATATAACAAGTTTACCAAAACATGCCTCTGTAAACTCTATCTTAGAATAGACATCACCAAAACCTACATAACTTTTTCCAGACTTATCATTTCTCCATTTGACATTAACTACATATACTAGATACTCAAATGTATCTCTCATAACCTTGGATAGTAATAATACTCAACTAGTCATTTGTGCCAAATTGATCTTTTCGTTGTTCTTCTATCAAATACCACAAAAAACTACTATGTTGACATCAACGAAAAACTCATTCATGAATGTAACATATCATCATAGTAACATATCTACAATACTCCCGCATAGGAATATCATCAGCATTCGTGCTTCAACAATCTCTCAACAGGAAGGTACACCTTACTTATGAGAAGATGAAACTAGAGAAAGAAGGTCCAGTGGAGTCAATTTGATAGAAAGGTGGGGGCAGTAGCTAGGAACAAAGAATAGTTAAGAGGAAGAAGAAAAATTTGGAGGTTGAGAAAAGTAAGGAACATCAGGAGCCTCTAGCAAAGAGATAGAATGCAACCCCATCAAGGGAGAGCATAATTAAGGCTAGGAGCTAAGAGGTTAATACAAGTGGACAAGGGGTCATAGTAGAGGTGAGCTCTGATTCGAAATCAATTGGTTACAACAATAGTACCAGGTACTCTCCTCACTTGAAGAACCAACATGGGGATGATATGACAGTCACTAGTGAAGAAGAGGATAGGAAAACTGATATTGAGGAAGTAAGGCAAGTGCCTGAGATTTTTGGTGATGTTTTGCTAGTCAAACTGAATCCAAATTTGGGGAGATGCACTACACCACTATGGTTAAGGCAAATGCTTATGCCAAGATGCGAAGTGGTGACTGCTCGAATAGTTGAAGATATTCAAGGGTTAGTGGAAAAGGAAGATAGCAAGAAATAGAGGCAAATTGAAAAAATGGTGGCAAAGGTAATCAAGAGTGATGATGAGGGACACTAAAAAGTTCATATTGCTATACCCAAGGTTAGCAAGGCAGTGGATGAGATTGTAACCTAGTAGTATGAGATAGTAAAGCATAACTTGGGAAGAATTACAGATGACATGGAGTGTGAGGAGATCTAGAAAGGCATGGTTTCAATTAGAGAAAGGTTGAGGAAGGCAAATGAGAGGATTCTAAAGTTTGAGGCCAAAAACAAGTATTGGAGAGATTACCAGCCTATCCAATAGTTGTATTAGGCAGCCCTTCTACAAGACAATGGGAGCAACATAGAAGAGATATTGGCTCAACTACATGAAATCAAGGATTGGATCAGTGATATAATTCAAGATGGGAAAAATTTCTTGCCTTGCTTTATCTCAACATTTAGGTCATTGGTGGCTATTAGAGACAAATCTAGAACATTTGAAGGGGAATGGAAGGATTTCCTTCTAGTCAAGGACTTAGTCTTTCCCAGACTATGTGTAGTTATTGGATTATCGAAGAGATATTTGGAGAGAACCAAGTTGGTGGATGAAGGAGGAATGAGTACAATGGAGTCTTACTATGTTTCCTTGACCATTAGATTGAGGATACTTGAAGAGATATGGAATGAGATTGCATAGCACAGCCTAGGAGTTAACATTTCCATTTCAACCATGATGAGCGATGTTGGGGTTGCACTTGATTTTGAAGATATTAGAGAGGAGAACGTCAATGAGATAGAGTTTGGATCGAGGTTGGGTGAGTTGGGGAAGGTTGTCATCAAGAAGAACCATTTGAGAATCTTTTCCTCCTTCATTGCCTTTATTGGATATGTGAGAGAATATGAGAAAGATCATGAGAAGACACTGCAAGTAGCTAGCAACATGATAAACTCAGCTAAGCTTAAGATAAAGCACACACCTTGCCCTCCCATAAAGGAAGTTGATGATAGGCTAGCCAAGTTCATTGCCTTGGCTAAGAAGATGAAAGAAAATGGTAGAATTATATTAGAGGATCATTTAATGTAAGCTCAAGAAGCAAATTCTCCTTCTTCTTGGGTAGGATAGGTGTCTGATTCTAATTAGCTACCATTTTGGTGCCTTCTCATTGGTTGCCACTTTTCCTTTTTTTCATTAGTCCACTGATGAGGTGGCATCTTCTCATTGGTTAATGAGGTGGTAACCCTAATTAGGGTTTTTAGGACTTGATCTAGATCTTTGATTTTACCTCTTAATCTCTACCATCAGTTGTAATGTTGGCCCCTATATAAGGCCATTTTCTCTCATTTGTAAAGGGTTGAAATTTTTTTTTGCTTAAGATAATACCAAAATTGCTTCTCTTATCATTGTTGCGACGTGCATGGTGATTAGGGACACTTGGTATTATTGCATGGTTTCTACTTCCAATAGTTAAAGTTGAATTTCATTAAAATTAAAGTAGATTTTATTTCAAGAGAGTTGTTAAGCAAGACTAAGAATAGATGGCTAGTTGTATGGTGATATTAGTAGATGTTTGATAGGGATCCATAAACTAGGCCACTAGCATCCTAGCAGCTTATTAGGAAGTCTTGTGTGGTAATCTAGTCTCTTTATTTCCTTGAATCATTGCATCTATGGAGGTAGAGCCATTGGTAAGCTTTCATCAGATTTGATCCTCATCC
Source organism: Cupressus sempervirens (assembly GCA_028749045.1). Taxonomy (NCBI): domain Eukaryota; kingdom Viridiplantae; phylum Streptophyta; class Pinopsida; order Cupressales; family Cupressaceae; genus Cupressus; species Cupressus sempervirens. Next base: position 238,935,017 of record CM053786.1, on the reverse strand, counting down.
ATTTACTAAGCTTTCCATTCATAGGAGTAGAGGTAAAGCAGCAAGTAGTTTAGTAGTTGGAGTTTATACAAGAAGAAAATTAGAAAATTAAAAGCATTGCTAGTGGACATACCCTCCATCATCACCATCAACATTATTTGGTGCTAGTGTACATTGCAAAGCTAGATTACATCATCATCACAAAAAAAGTCCAACATCCTTGAAAGAGAAACATAAACCCACCTACATGATTAACCAACAAAACACACTAATATAACTGAGTTAGTATCCACAGGTGTAAGGAACCTTGGAGTTTTTCTCATGTTCTTCATGAGTATTTACTTTTCAAGAGATGGTTGAGTGTTTGATATTCCATATCAAGTACTCAATTCCTATATGTTATGTAGTGGTACAAAACTGACATCAACACCTCCTTAGCCAATTGTGGAAGGTGATTCCCCCTCATGTCTCCTAGGGCATCTAGAAGGAGAGAAAAAACAAGGCTTTTAGAAATGAAGAGAGAAGTGAGGAGATTGTGATAGGAATTATTTTCAACCTGATTGTGGAAAATATGAAGATTTCTAAATGGAAGAAACTGGTGTTCCAATCCAATATGACTGAACAAAAGATCGTTAAGAACTAGAACATTGAGGAAGGATTCATGGAGATTAACAATTCAAAATAGCTTGCTAGGAAATTGATGAGATGGAGACCCCCTAAGGAGAACTAGGTTAAACTTAATTTTGACGGGGTTGGGAGAAAGGAGGGTTCAACTGGTGGAGGAATGGTTAGAGATAATGAGGGCAAGATGCTTTTGGCCTATGTTGGTAATCTTAAGAAAGTCTTGAATAATGTTGTTGAAGCCATGGCGCTCCTGTGGTGTTTGAAATTGGCAATAAATGTGGGTTGGGAGAATGTGGAGATTGAAGGAGATTCAAAAATGATTATAGAAATTGTTAAAGGTAATATGAAAGAGGGATGGGAAATCAAAGGAGTGATGTAAAAGATAAGGCATTTATTGATCATCTTGAAAAGGTTTAAGCTACAACATGTTTTTTGAGAAGGTAATGGGGTGGCAGATGAGATGGTGGCATTAGGGTTGAGCGTGCATGGCTTACATTGCTAGAGAGAATTTAGAGTGTTACAAATTTGGTAAGACTTTTGGTGAATAAAGAAACTATCTAATGATTATGCATTGTTGGAAAAAAAAATTGGATCTTAGTGACAACTTAGCACTGAGTGGTTTGATGGGACTGGGCCACCATGGATAGATAGCAAGGAAGGATTTAATGGGTACTTTTAATAATAGTAAGTTCACATGGTTCAAAAGAGAAAGTATATCAAAGTAAATATGGGCATTTTTAAATAATTTTCTTGTGCATTTCTTCATACTTAGTGATTAGTAGAAATTCAAATTTTAAAAGGGTTCGGATCGTTGAGAATGATGGAAAGAAAAGGATTTGGAGTAAATGTTGTTGGCATGTGATAGCTAAGCCAAGATGTGACATGGATAGTCATGACAATAAAAGCCTTTATGAACACTTAAGGCAACCCATTTTTTCACATAAGTGTGTCTATTTTATGAATTTTCGTCTCTAGGGAAGAGGTTTGAAAGAAGCTAAAATTTTGGTGAAGATTGTTGATATGGGGGGGATCTTCGTATTGAGCCTTTGAAGATTGAGGATAGCACTCCTTAACCTCTAGTCTAGTATATGCTTAAGGAAAGGGTTTTGGTCCTGCTCATGGAGGCTCTTAATGGCTTTGATGAGAGTTGTTTCCAGTAGTTTGTTAACTCCTGAGAGGATATAAAGGTCACTGTGAATGGTATTACTTTTCAGATATTTGAGGAGATTATCTCACTAGCAATGAGCCTTGGGATGAAAGGGAGAAAGTGGCAGAAGATGACTAGTGTTATTGATGAAGCTAGCTTAAGTCATTTTTTTCAAGAGGGTGAGGAACCCATTAGGCATCGTGGGAGGTTTTTGCAAGAGAAACTTCTTGAACCCTGGAATGAAGTTTTCTTGGTATTGATGAAGTATTTAACTCTGGAAGGGAGGTATGGTGTTTGTTACTACTATCATTTTCCTCTCTTGAATCACTTTTATCATCATGACTATATCTCTATGCCTTTTTTCCTACTTAATGAACTAGTTGATACAGTTTCTAATGTTAAGGAGAAAATGACGAAGGGAGTCAATTATACTATCGTCCATCAGGGATTGATGTTCTATCTCTACTAGTTCCACCTAGCCCTATTACCCCCTAGGATCGTGGAGATTGACATCCCGGCTATTAATGACTCTTGCCCCCACCATATCCCACTTAGAATTACTAGCCCTAGAGCCCCCACCCCCCAACCTTCACCAAGTGGGTCCCTTGAAGAAAGGAAAATCTCCCCCCTCCCCCCCATGGTAAAGTTATGAAAACAAAGAAAAGGATAGAGAAGGAGATGGAGGACTCAGATAATGAGATGAGAAGGGGAAGGATGAGATCTAGAAGAATGGCGAAAACTAATGCTAAAAGGAAGCTGAGAACCACAGCTTTGCAGGAGGAGGATTCAGAGTTGGAGGAGGTGGCCCACCATAAACAAAGAATTAAATAGAAGACTTTGAATTTTGGCTTGGGGGAGGAGGAGGAGGAGGAGTTGGAAGTCTTGGATTCTTTGATGTCTAACTCGGGAGGTGCTACTAAGGAAACCAAAGAGATGACCCATGTCTTAGCTTCAATTACTTTTGGGTGTGTGGACCTCACCCAGGACCAATTCCCTAACACAGTGGAAAGAGCTCCTACTCCCATAATGGTGTCTTCGCCTGTCAAGGTCTCACATAAGGAAGTGTTTACTTCTAATCCCCCAGTTTTGCAAGTAATTTATTGATGCAGGGGCACCTCCCGAAATTCCAAAAGGAACAAAAACGAACTCGGGTAGTTGAAGAATGGTTTGTAACCATTAAAGATGATCTTTAAATAAATCATCTCATAATGTGATTAGTATAGCGAATTGATAAGGGGTGAAAATATAATAGTTTGATAGAGAGTGAGTGAATAGAAGGAAATGCAAATGGCTCTCTGGCAGTAGCCAGAGAGCCATCCATTTTTTAATCTGTAGATAGTTATATGTAGTGAAAATATGTGTTTTTTTTAATGGTGATTCAGTTTTCTTATCGATTCTTGTTAGGTTCCCTATGCTTTTGGTTCGGTACTTTGTGGAAAAACATGGTAGTGTTTAGAATCAGCTTCATATTACCATTATTTTATTGTCATTATTGTGATTACTCTGCATCAGATTGTTATCAAAGCTCAGAAGATTCTAAGCGTGTAGATGGAAGGTGATCTACACTAGGCAGTATTGTGGTTGTTTTGGATTCTTGGTATGAAGTTTGTGGTTGCAGATTGGTGCTGGTTCGCTCAGTTGCAGGGGGTGGATATGAAGGTCTACCAAAGGCCATAGGAGATGGTCTTGTGTGTCACCAATAGACTGGGGAGAGAGGCATGATAGACTCCTAGGTGAGGGACAAAGGTTGTGATGCAGCGTTGAGGAGTGGATTAAGGAATGGGAAGCACCATGGAGGTGACCAACATAACTCCATAGATGGGAGTTGGTTGATAGTGAAAAAGGAATCAGTAGAGGCGTCGATGCAGTGATCCAAGTGACAAGGCCCATATTTGTCTTCCACCTCGTTTCCATGGGACATGGAAACATTTGAAGTCTAGTAATATTATGTAGGGGCACCTCCCAAAATTCCAAAAGGAATAAAAATGGACTCAGGTAGTTGAAGAACAGTTTGTAGCTGTTAAAGATGATCTTTAAATAAATCATCTCATAATGTGATCAGTATAGAGAATCGATAAGGGGTGAAAAGATAATAGTTTGATAGAGAGTGAGTGAATAGAAGGAAATGCAAATGACTCTTTAGCAATAGCCAGAGAGCCATTCATTTTGTAATTTGCAGATGGTTATATGAAGTGAAAATATGTGTTGTTTTTAATGGTGATTTAGTTTTCTTATCAATTCTTGTTAGGTTCCCTATGCTTTTGGTTCGGTACTTTGTGGAAAAACATGGTAGTGTTTAGAATTAATTTCATGTATTACCATTATTTATTGTCATTATGGTGGATGGTAATCTAAGTGGTAGGGAAGAGGTCCCTGAGGAGACTCGCAAGGTGGTTGATAGTGAGCTAAGGGAGAGAGTGCATGCCCTAGAGGAAATAGTGAGACTTCTGGCTAAATTCACTATCAAAGTGACACACATTGCGGCCACTACTCTGCACTTGTTGAAAGAGAACCAAGAGGGGGATTTAACGAATGAAGACTCCAAGGTGTTGTTCGATTTCCTAGTTGAGGAGTACGCTAAAATTCTCCTTAAGAGGAAGGATGAGAAGCAGCCCACTTAGGGCCTGTCCCTCTTGGTTTCCTTTGTTTTGTGTTTTGCTAGGTATGGAACTTAGTTTGGTTTAAGGCGTCTCTTCCTTTGTTATTAACTTTTTTAGTACAAGCAGAACTATTATAGGCAATATTAGTTTGATGCCTGTTAAGACTTTTATTATGCTTCTTCGTATGTTGTTTTTGGATTGACAGCAGTAGGAGGTAATTTTGTGTGGTGGTAATATGCTGGTTGCTACCAGTTTATTTGTGAAGGTCGGCCCCCTTGTTTGACTGCTTTTTAATTCAAAAACAATAAAAATATCAAACTTGAAAATGTAACTTGTGCAAAGTCAATTATAAAACCATTTGGCCATGTTATATTAATGACAATAGAACTCTTCCAGAAGAATCAACAAAATGAAATTATGAAACTAAAGTCCCATATTGTATTTGATTACTTTCAGTAGGCGTTGTTCACCTACCAACTAATCCAAACAGATGATGGCACGGGGATTATTGGCTTTCACTTTACTCCATACTTCTTCTCCCTCTGCTAATGTACGGGATATACTTATTCCTGTCCTTATAAACTCGCATTCTTTCAGACATTTCAAGAGCTCTAATCCAGATGGAACTTTCTTCAGATTGGGACACTGAGATACCTTTAGTATCTCTAGATGTGGCAAGACCCCGTCCTCTAAATCTGCCATTTCCTCCAACACTGGAAAGTTAAAAATTTTAAAAACATGTAGTTGAGGAAATCCCCTGCGCTTCCCAAACCCTTTTGGCAATGCCTTGCAACTGGCATTACAATTCAACTCCAACTTAATCAAGTTGGGCATCAGTTCTAGTGCTGGATATTCAGCACAATGGCAGTTGCATAACTTCAACTGCATCATATTTGAGAATCCACTTATCCAATTTGGCACCGCAAAGGAGTCCAGCCAAAGGAATTCAAGATATTTCACAGCTAACATGTCCTTTGATAGAGGTGGAAGATCGCAGGCATCAACATGGCCTTCACTTTGATTGCATATTTTCAGACTTCGCATCTTCACTGAATTATGAAGGATCCAGCATTTCTCCAGAGTTTTCAATTCAGTCTCATGATGAACAACTATTGACACTTCATGGAGATTGATCAAATGGGCAAAATCTTCCAACTGGAGGAACTCATTTTTCTCAATGGATAGTTTACAATCTGATCTGAATACCTGTAAAGACACAAGATTTGATATGCCCTTAGGTACGCTATCTATCCCACTTACATCCAGATGTTCCAGACAGCTAAGTTCACCAATCCATCCAGGCAACTTTTGTAGACTCTGGCAACTAGAAATGTCTAGGAAGCGAAGACTTTTATTACCTCTTATACATTTTGGTACCATGGTAATTTGTGTACTCCTTAAATTCAAGACACTTAGGAGCTTCAAATTTCCCAAACAGGTGGGCAGTGATGAGATGATTGTGCCACTCAAGTCAAGAATGCGCAATACTCTCGCATCACAAAGCAATATTGCTGGAATAGTCTGAATGCCTTTATCTTGTGAGAATGATAGAGTGCGAAGACAAGATGCAGAGTACCCCCTATTTGTTGCCATTATTTCTACATCATAATCACCTATGCTTTTCTTGCCCAATAAAATCCTACGGTGCCTGTTACTTGTTTGCATGCTTGGATGTCTACTGAAAGTCTCCTCTACAGAAAATGCACATTTACTTTCTTTCGATATGCTAATTGCCAAATCAAGCATCAAATCATTCAATTTGAACCTTTTATCCACCTGATCATAAATGTCGCCCGTTCTGTCAATCATAGAGAGATTGTAAAGATGATATATATAACTCAACCCTATCTCTAGCTGGTCTTCACCCCCTTGAGGAACATATCCTTCTGCTACCCACAAGTGTATGAGATAATGGGGATCTATTTCTTCATTTTCAGGAAAGAAGGAAAGAAATGCAAAACATGGTTTGAGATGGGCGGGGAGAGAATCATAACTTAACTTGAGAGACTGCATGATTGGATCCTTGGTATAAGATGGCGCCTTTAGCTACCCCAATTTTGATTCCCACACAGTTGAGGAACGCTTGCCCGCTAGAGATTTAGCCACTGTTTTGATAGCCAAGGGCAATCTCCCACATTCCCCTTCAATTTGTCTTGCTATCCCTTCAAGTTGCTCTAACGGCTGATTTTGCTGGAGGTCAGGGAAGGCAAAAGAACAGAACAGCGTCCAGCTCTCTTCCTCTGACAAAGTGGCCACCTCATAGATACGGGCGTTCATGTTTCTACACACAAATTTGCTTCTGGTGGAGATCAGAATTTTGCAATTACTATTTTTCCCTCTTGGAAGCCCAATTGAAGAAATCAAGTTAGCTTCCTCAGATGCCCTCCACACATCATCCAGCACAATGAGAGACCTTGTTTTTGATAAACGCTCATGAATTATCTCCATTGCCTGAATGTCACTTACCCCTTTAACGACCTCAATCAACTTTATTTTCGAGGCCAAATCAGCCTGCAGCTGTTTTAGGGAGTAAGTCTGAGAAATATCAAGCCAGATTGCATTCTGAAAGTTGTCCTTTACTCTATTGAAAACGTTTTGCAGTAGAAAAGTCTTCCCAACCCCACCCATTCCAACCAGGGCAATGACGGAGTTAGCTGGGTCGTCCAACAGGCGGAGGATTTCTTTGACCTTGGGCTCAATACCCACTGGTCTTGAATCCTCCTCCATTGGAGTTGTCCTCTTCCACTTTACATTCTCAAATGTACTCGTGGAAAGTTGGCCTGAATGAATCAGATCATGAAAAAGCTTCATTTCTGCTGCAGCTTCCATGCTGGATCTCAATCTATCTTTCACGTCCTTAATCCGGCGTGCCATTTTAAAACGAAAGAGTAATTGGGAATGAATGAAAGCAAAGAGAAAAGACAATTGGGTTTTTTCATAATTAGTACCTCGAGATTCCACAGCACATTCGTCCAGTATGTCCTCTGCATCCAAAGCAATCTCTGCAATATCAAGCAGCCAGGTTTTCGCATGCTCATTTCGTGCACTGTGGAGATCTTCTTCTTTAATGTAGCTTCTTAAGCTTCTAAGCTTGTCACTCAGCCATTCAAGCTCCTTCTTGAAGTTGAGGGCAATTGAAGCCTGGGTATATTGACCAAGCTTTCCAACAACATTACCCATAGCACGCTCCATATTTGATTTCTGAAACCTGAGAAACTGAACCTTACCAAGTTATTGACCAGTCTAAACCAAATACAGCTTACTAAACTGCAATGAATGTGAGTAGAGCAGGGAAAGAAGCAAATTTATACGAGTGCAGACAAAACTTCTTAGGAAGAATTCAGGGCCAAAGTTATTCTAATCACTTCTAGATTAAGTATTCTGTTCTCTTTTTGATTGAGACCGCTGAAAGTAGTCGAATAGTTCTCCTTTGCATCATCTGGTTTCAGAGTTATTCCCTCACCTTTACCTTTCCAAACTTCAATGTTATGGCTGAGCGGAACACAGTAGGCCATCTCAATCGAGTTTTCTGAGTGCCGCCTTCTTTTATCAAACTGAAGTAATGAACAAATTCTTGTGCTTTTCTTCTTCATATAACTTTCCTTATAAAATGTGTTAGAAGTTATTCTTATGCTTTATACTTATCCATGGGCTTCACCAAATCAGTTATACTTTTCTTCCCAAGTTGGGTCATATTTTAATTGTCACCTTATGAATTACAATCCACAATAGTCTGTGGTAATATTTTTATAATTTTCAGTTATAATTTTATTCTTATGCCTTTCTTCGATCATCGTTTTGGTAATCTAAATTATTTTCTTGTCAAACATTTTATAATTCTTCAGATACTTCTATGCTTAATTGCAAAATTCTAGTGCAGGCGATGAATAATGACTTTGAAATTGTTGTACCCTCCTGCTTCTGGATCGCCTCAATAACTTCAAGCATAGATCAAACATTCTGATGCCCTGCCTACTATTTAAAATTCAGCAGATCTTCCATGGCTTCCCTAATGCTTGCTAAGTAATTGCAACCAAATTCTCATTCATTTGTTACATTCAGCACTACCAATCTGTTTATTTTCGTTGGTTTTCGAAATCTGGGTGCGACATTAAAAGTTATACGAAATACACATTTCAGATTTAGTTAAGTTTTTTCCTGGTCATTTCTTGTCTCGTTTCCGAAATCGGGAATGAAAATATTCAGATTAAGTGTAACTGGGGCCATAGTTGCATTGATACCTTAAATTTTTTTTAACTATTAGCATGTTATGAGCCTCTGTTGGCTGAATGTTCTCTGACATTGTTGGTGATAGTTCAGCAAATCTTTCATGGGTGCCCGAATGCTTGCTAAGTAATCGTCGCCTATTTCTTTGGTGAGTGCGCACATGTGGCGCGGCCAAATTCTCATCGGCCCATTTCGTTGAAAATATATTGTGCGAAGTGTACACACACATTTGTTACATTCGGCACTGCCAAGCCTTCCGCTGTATTATCCCCTTCGCATACACATACCTACTCTTGGTTCTTACCTTTCCCAAGCTGTACTGAACCCGATTCCATGCTTCGACATTGCAGAGTATAGACATTTCATCAGCAAAACCCGCGCAGTAGCTTAAACAAATGCTTTTAACCCAAAAGCTCCACTTCGACCCCATTAGTGAGCTACAATCCGAAGTTTCACGCAAGAAGCAGCATGCAAGAACAGATTTAATAGTTTTCACCATCTACCGTAAGAATGGTTAATGCATCCATTTATCATTAATCAACTCGCGTTTTATATTAAATTTGGAAATATCAATGGATTGTTGTAGCATCTGCCTCGTTTAATACTATACATAATGAAATAATATTTGATAAAATCACTATTAATCATTGCCCCCTTCTGGTAACATACATGCGGGAATAATTTTAAATTACTTATTTTGTACTAGATTACAAATTAATGAATTTTTGTAGCATTTGCCTCATGAATACTATAAATCCTGAAAAAGCCGAATCCTCCCAGGGAGAAAAAAATAAGATTCTAGGGAACTGCCAGCAAGGTGTATGAAATATGCGCCGATAACACACAACAAACTTATTCCATTTCTTTTATTCATCACATAAAAATATAACAGTACATTTTGAATATCAGTTTATTTACTTATAAAGTAATTATTGTTAATTTGATTGCTGAACGAATGGTTATAACCATTCTTTACATGTCAAATTTATTGGTGAAGAGTCACCAGCCATGTGCAAGCCATCTCTGTGTATTATTGAACCACAGCCTTCATAAACAAGACAATTGTTGAGCTGTTGACAAGAATTAAAGCCATATGTCTGATGTGCAGTCTCCTCCAGGATACCTCATCTCATGAGCAAGAGCAGGACCTTGTGGCTCTTCCCCAAAGTCAACCATGAAGTCAGGATTTATTGATAGCCCACCCTTATCAGTATCACACTCCATAACAAACATATGGGCACCTTTCTCAATCAGCTCAGGGTAGAATTGATTGTCCCAACTACTGAACAGGGAATTTGTAACATAAAGCCGCTTCCCATCCAAACTTAGCTGGATCATTTGTGGTCCTCCTCTCAGCCTCTTTCCCTAACAAATATATATTCAAACAGTATGTCATTGCCATATACGTAGATACCCAAGCCATCAAACAAAAGCAATGAAAAAAAAACCTGCTTAAACACATTTGAAAATCTCTTTGATTACATCTTTATAGTTATATTGCAAGAAAGAGACACCTAAAACACATGAAAAGGTTAAGAGATTTGTGGTTTGAAATCCAAACTTTGCGGTCCATTATCAAGATGAGGTGGACTTACAACTCATTGAAAATTTTATATTCCTTTTTCTAAGGAGCATAGGGGTCAAACATTATCCCAAGAGTATTAGGTTGCCCAAGTTCAAAGAGTGTGTGTGTAAGATTTCCATGTATGGTCTAAAAAGCCATTGGTTCTTTAAAGTCAAGCAATTGTGATGATTAAGGATAACACCTAATTGCAGGAAGAATCACCCCAATTATGCCAACTGGTCTCGAACCACCCCAACTATGCAAATTATTCCACCTTATGTATCTTGCAAGAATGTTTTCCCTGTTCATTTGGTCAAGTATTCTACCAAACAGTTAGTAATATCACTTAGACCTGAATCTCCGTGCTCATGATCAGTTTATGAAGATGTATTCTACAGAGAGTAAGAGTGTATTCACCTGAACATCAGGAACATCAGATTGCCATGTTTGTCCATCATCCTTTTCTACAGCCACTGAGCTTCCCTTTCTTACAAGACCACCCACCCAAACTTGACCAGTCAAGACAAGATTTGCAGGATCTTCAATGTTGTATTGTCTTATATCTCCATGCAACCAGTTGACAAAATAAAGAAATCGATCATCCAAGGAAATAAGGAAATCAGTTATCAATCCAGGCATTTCAGGTAGAATCCAATTTTTGACCTTCAAGTTTGGTACTGATACTGCAACCTAACAATGCCATCAAAACCAATGTGTATAAACCCCATGTATCAATGGCCAAGGAAATCAGATTGTGAAAATGAAAAATAGTATATTTATCTTCCATAATGAAACCAAACACCACTAAATCATATTATTCTGTTGGCAAACACAACATTTATTGGTATTAGGTTAGGAAGAAAATTATTATACCACATGGTTCCATGTTCCATCAGATGACTTGAAAAAACGCACCAATGTGCTGCTTAAAGCGCATGCTACATAGCCTGTGTCTTTGGAAGGATCATGAAGAAACCTTACCTATTGCCAGGAAGTTAGAATTTACATCAGAAGTTTCTAATTAGCTGCAATTAGTTTCTATTGTAATTTTTTCTACTTGCAAAACTGACATGAGTCCAACTTTGATTAATTTACACTTCTTAGTCCAATTGATGTAGTAATAGAAGAAAGTGCATCAAACAGCCTTACCTCCAATGGTATAAGTCCTGTGTTTCCCAAGTCCAATGTTTGTTTTAATATACCTTCATTCCAGCTATAAACAAACAAATGTCTTCCATATAAGCCATCTGCAACATCTTGAAGATTGAAACCTTTTGAAAATGCTGCAGGTGCTCCCCATGATGAACTAATTAATGTATCATGCCGTGGTTGGTACCAGAAATCGTAGCCAAAGCGTGGACTTTGACCTGGCTTCTCCCATCTGAATAAAACATATGTAAAATATTAGACATGCTAAATGCTTCTAAAGGTCTCTGAGTTTAGACATCATGAGCAATGTCCCATATAGCTTGTACCATCTCGGACACCCTGTATACAAATAAGCTTGTTAAAGATCTAACCACTGCCACAGTTTTCTGAAATAAGGCAGGAAAACCATTTATATGAAATGCAAATTAAATTTCAAATAGTTATATCAAAATGATATACTTGTTTAATATAGGCCTCAGGAAAACTTCCCAATGTTTTTAGGAATTTCTCTTATCTTAAAACAGATTAACATGCTGATTCTAATGGACCTAGAAGGTGCAACTGGGAAGACAACCAATAAAGAGTAGATCTTCGTGGTTGTAGAAGCCCAATACCCCCAAAAGCGTTTCTTCATATTACAGCCCAAACTAGAAGATATCATATGATCAACATATCAATTTGTCCAATCATGACAGCAATAGCATGTTGAATGTCAAGGTGTGATAGGATAGATACATGTCAATGCGATAATCATACCATATGCTATGCATCATAAATGCTTCATAATATCCATTTTATGAACACTTTAGAAAGTTAATACGACACAATACATTTCATCTAGAGTTTTATAACTTGGAGTATGTCATCTCAATGTCCAGAATCTTGTAATGGTTGGGAGGCGCATCAATTCATCTTCCCACCAGTCTCTTTTGTAATGGAAAAAAAAACTGTTCAGATAAATACTCGGTTCAAGTTAGAGATATAGGCATTTGGATTGGAGAATTTGAAAACTGTGAAGTGGAAGATTGAAATGAAGTGAGTGAATGCAACTAGCATGACAGTTTACCAGTAAACTTCAGGAGCCAAGATGGTTGTTGAGTGTGTTTGTGATTTGAGTTTGACAGTAGATTATGAAAGAATGATGCGTTTAAATGTTTCTTCCACATACTTGATGTATTGAGTTTCCCTATGAAATAATGAAAAATCCCATATTTTTCATTATAAATGTAATCGAGTTTTCTCTTCAATATTGCATCTGTGTACTTTGATTATCTGAGTAATCGATGATTGTTTCTATAGGATTAAAAAGCTGTCTATGTATTAAGAGGGCTCTCTAAAACTGACTATTTTATTGGCTGATAAGTGCCGCAGAGACTCCAAAAACACATCTTTCAACCGTGTTTTCAAGTTGGCACCTAGTCAGAAGGCTGCCTTGTTGTCAAGGAAGCAACATGAAAAAATAAGCAGTTGGCAGTATCAAGATCCCAGAATACTTTCCCTTTTTTCTCTCTCATTTCCACTTCACTACTGTGCAAAGGACTCAAGCTGGCATATGGTACAAGATGCAGTTGCTGCACACAATCACTCTAGCTGTTTACAGGTCTGTGAGTTGGGACGGCTTAATTTGATGTCAAACGATTGTCAAATTTGCTTTCTCCACATTTTATAATAGCTCTACATTATAGTATAGTAATTCCATTATCAATTTGTAGGTTACGCAAGTTATTTTCTCTTTTATTGAATAGGCTTACCGCGATTTATATTCTGTTTTCTGGTTAGGTTCAAGTTTCTCAAATACTACCAGATACTAACGTCCAAGAAATGTCGGAATATATGCAGAGAATGTTTGCTTCCACAGGTACTACTTAATTCCTGGACTTTCTTGATGTATTGATTTTTCCAATATAAAATGAAACAATTTGAAAAATGGCAAAAACTAATATTGATCCCAAGAAGAGTGTACCTAAAAGCAAATTTGCATGCTCCACGTCATATAAACTACTTCAGAAATTGAATACTAGATTTTGAACTGTGATTAATCCTAAACCTAGAATGATATGCAGTGCAAATATGTTTATAATACGTAAAATAAAGATTCTGACACTGGATATATTACCTTCCCTTCACATTGAAATCTGAATCTAAAAGCAAGAAACCGGCACCTTCTGCATTGCCATCTTTGTCACCCATACATGAAATCAAAATGTCTCCGGATGCAAGACAGTGAGCAGTATGAGGAAAAGCCAAATTTGTTTTATCCAAGATAGTCTCCGGCTCAATGGCTTTGTGAAGGACCGGCGCCCTTGGATTGCCTCCTGTATCAACAATATAGATACGAGAGGACCTGCACATGAAGTTTGATGTTATTCATGAATTGACTACAGTTTTTCTATTACACATGTAAACTCTTAAGGAATATTCTGCATCATTGAAGCCAAAACATTATCAATCAGATTCTCAAAGAAAATTGTTTTATAACCTTTCTAAGATATAATCAAAACTGTAAGAAATTATAAGGGCGAATTCCATTTCTTAAATGTTTAGACAAATCTTTTTACAGGCTCTTCACAAGTTCACAAAAAAATATTTATGGGAACACAAATTGCACTATGATCCATAAGAAGCCACTTACAATAGTGATGGTAAGATGAGGTACTGCCTTTGAGCAGAAGGATCCCCATGGCAAGAGCTGCATGCATTCCATCCAGAGTGATGCAATTCATCACCTAAATGAGTTACAGGCAAACGATGGACTACCGTAGAATAAGACAACGACTTTGGATCCACATCTACTGTAGCTAAGTAGTCAGGATTTGCCCTCCCAGTACCTAAATCACAACCAATGTTAAAAACAATTAAAAGTTCATAATTCAATCAATATTTGAAACTTCAATAAGTAAAACCGATAATCTAAAGAATCACATAGCATGTTGGAAGAAAGAAGCAGACTTAAATTTAGTGCCCAAATGAGAATTCCAACCCACGTCCTTATAATTCAAATTCACTCATCAATTCAATAATTGGAGATATCCTGCCATTTATCTATTAACTTCTTTTTAAGCTATGGTACTTTCTGGGACAGTACATACCATAGACCAGGGGGATCATATTAGAGCTCGGTTCCAATAGTTCAAATTTATCTGCACACTAAAAATAAAAGCTATTGGCAGGGTGAGAAAAGAGAAATGTCGCCTATCCTGTATGTTTTTAGTTTAGATTTACATTTTGGGAGCAAGCTGTAACCTTTAGAAGCAAGAAACAATCTTAAATCTTAAATTCTCCACAGAATTAGAAGGTCCAAATGTCTGTTATGAGAATTTATTGATGAATAATGATTAAATCATTATCAATTTATTAAAATTGATATGATTGAGGGAGATCAGTGGTTTTCAGAATATGTGCAACTAAGAAGTGTATAGTCAGCAATATACCTTCTACAAGGTTCATCAATGAGAAAAAGGTACCATTTTTTCAGCATTTCAAAGGCTTGACAATCTACTATAATATTTTGAGTTTGAGATCAAAGAAATGTAACTCATATTACACTGAGAAAAAGAAAATTGGCAAATATATCTTCAACAGGGATTACATGAATCAACCTAATTGTGCCTTTCAGAACTCCTCCTTGATGTATAATAAACAAATTAATTCTGAATATTTACCACTTTCTTATCAGTTCTGAAAATAGGATTTTTGCTGATTTTCAATTTTTGGGAAATGCAACAATCGTAGGCAATGAATAGGATTCGCCCATTTTAAAAAAGGGGCTACTTGTTTATTGGCAGTGAGGGGTTGCTGGGGGAGAGAACAGGGCTAGGAAAAGACATTGCAAAGAATGTATGCAAAACATATTCCATATTTGAGCACAGAAATGAAGAGTTCGTTTATTTTCGTGGAAATCTGTATGTTTTCTTCTATTTTTAGTGTTCACCATTCACTTCTTTTATGGTAACTAAAAGTTTTCACTGCAGAACAGACTAATCTGCATCAGCTTTTTATTTAGAGAAGCCTAAAACTAGACCATTTTGAACTGGTGAAGCAGAGCTACTAGAGGAGCTGTACACAGACGAAATGCTGCAAATTAACTTCTCTGGAGATTAGAAGCAATCAAACTTAATTCTGTCAAGATGAATCTGAAGACAAACAAGAGAATGAGGGATCTCCAGCTGGAACAAATAGAACAATAGATCCCATGCAACAGTCGATCAAAACTATTTCAAAACAGGTGACTAGAGTAAAGGCCAAGGTTCTGGATTTCAAAGGTGATCTATTCGCTAATTGGCTACAAGAACTAGATAAATATTTTGACATGGTAACATGTATGTAGAGGACAGTAGGAGAGTAGACTTTGTATTGACAAAGATGAAGTCTCACACTGCCTTATGGTCGGACTTCAAAATTGTTGTTGTGTCTTCCCTTTTTGAAAAATGTAACAGTTGGGTAATTAATAGGGTTTGCCAATTTTAAAATAGGGTTTTTTTTATCCGGTGTGGATTGCTGTAGCCTGTAGTAGAGACATTGTGTGAGAATGCATGCAAAACATATGCCATATTTCAGCTTCGAAATAAAAAGTTGTTTATTTTTTGTGCAAATCTATATGTTTTCTGTTGCTTTTAGTGTTCATAGTTCACTGCCTTTATGGTAGCCTAAAGTTCTCACTGTAGAACAGAGTAAGTCTGTCTCATTGCTATGATTCACAAATACTTGAAGTTCTCACTGCAGAACAAAGTAAGCCTATTATCAATTTTATGAATGAACTATGCTTCAATATCGTTTTTCTGATTCAAAAGTCTGAATTTCTATTATTCAACAAAAGTCTTCAGGTCATTTTTTAAAAGAAAATCAGACAATCTCTAAAAAGTTGACCAAACATTTTCATTGCTACTACTCAGGCTTATAACGTTTACAAAATTTCCAAAGATCTTTACTCACTTCACTTTAGTCATGAAGTAGGTGCATTCACCAACTAGATCCTCGAGACCCCAGAAACAACATTTAAATAGAGAGGAAGAAGTAGTTTAGGAGTAAATAACTTATTATACTGATAAATTCTTACCAGTATAAACAGCAGTCACATATAAAAGCTTCTCCCGAGGTCCGTTCATTGCTTGGATGGGAGTTTCATAGCCAGGCCCGCCATGACCAGCTCCGCAGCATCCTTCCCCTGTGGCCATTTACACTCTTCCACAACTTATATGAAGAATACCCCAGTGCTAATCACAGATACCATCAAACGTCTTCTACATCCTGAAATGAATATACGGCATTTATAGAAACAGGTTCTCATCATAGCCTACTCTTTATTCTCCTTTTCTTGGGTTTAAAAATAATTCATGCGCTTCACAAGGCTATTAATTGTTAGTTTAAAAATAATGCTCTGGATGTTGGCCATGTGGGTTACTTTAATAATTCATGAATTGTATATTTAAATGGAAAAAGAGGACATGTATGATCTTTATGCTATCTACGTACAGATGGAAGGATATGATATGTATAATCCTTGTGCTATCAATATCCGCTCACTAAAGCGATTAGCAAGGTTCGCAATGATTCAATTGGTTTGAAATCAATGCTCCGGATCTCATGGTTGCCTTATCTATTCCTAAATTTGTTTATGTTTTGAATTCAGATGGGAGGAGACCAAAAAATTCAAATGGTAATCTGGGGATTTGCTTGCCAAAGCAAAGTGCCATTGAAAAATAATTTAGCAGATACTAAATTGGTTCACTTTGTTCAGAGATCATCTGTTCGCTTTGCTTAAGATAGACGTACTGACTTCTCACTACAACATAAAATTGTGCAATTTTTTGGCGGACGCCTTACTTTTTTCTATGCTCTTGAGGCCGTTGATTTCATCTATATAATGGCTCACGGAGGGTGTACATCACTTTAGTTCTCTAGGTTTCATCAGCATGTCAAAATGCCGATAGAAGCAAATAGGGAGAATTCAAAAACATTTAATCACATGTAATCTCAAAGTCAAATCTTCTGTTTTCTATGAAATTCTTTTGTCAAGTTTTTCGGTTAGAGGCTTCAACGTTAGCTACTTAAAAATTGAAGATCTAAATCTAAGAAGAAAACATGGATGAAGCAAAATATTAAATGGATAGATAAATGAAACATCAAGGTGCGGGAGTGTATGATAATGCGAGCATAAAAAAGTTTGTTAGGGAAAAGTTTCAAAGTCTCATGTGGAATAATAACATTGACAGAAAAAGGCTTATTACATTAAAGAATTCAACCCAACTAGGGATCACAGCAAGAAAGCATACCTTGGGGTTGTAATTAAAGGTAAGGCAAGGTTGCTATTGGCTCAATTGAGGACTTGATCACATCAACATAGATGCGAGACAGGCAAATGGAAGAGGGCCAAGGAGGTTTGGGAGGAGAGGATATGCATGTTTTGTAGGATAGGAGATATTGAAACATAATGGCATTTTCTTTCCAAGAGCACAACTTATGCCAACATATGAACTTACTATGATTTCATACAAAAGGCGGTCAACATGCATAGTTTGTTTGAGGTTGATAGGATCAAGAAAATGGTGGATTTCTTGGTTAAGATGCATATCAGAAGATTGAAAATGGAAAGAAATATGGAATCTGTTAAGCACATTCTATTGGTCCCATAGACTGTTGTGGTCTGGTGGACGTCATTAAAATTGCATTCTTTCCATATGAATGATCCCAAAAGGCAATGGTCTCATAGGGTTCCAGTAAAGCCTCATTGGAATCAGCCTTGTTACTCTTACTAGCTAGTTTCATTTGGGTTTGTTACTATGTAGTTTCATTTGGATGTGGCTATTTTTCAATCAAAAAGAAGTATCATTGTATATTGTATGTCTGTGAAAATTCAGTTTGAATTTGTTACTAGTAGTTTCATTTGGATGTGGTATTTTT
Organism: Cupressus sempervirens; assembly: GCA_028749045.1. Lineage (NCBI taxonomy): Eukaryota > Viridiplantae > Streptophyta > Pinopsida > Cupressales > Cupressaceae > Cupressus > Cupressus sempervirens. The sequence continues at coordinate 238,916,827 of CM053786.1, read as the reverse complement.
CATTATAAAAAAAAATATCATTGTATACTTGTGAAAATTTAGTTTTGCATATTATAGTAGATTTTTCGACAATTTTTATTGCTCACAATGATTTAAAAATGTCAAAGTACAATGAGAACACATTGAGTTATGTGGCATTTGTGTAGATGATATTGTTTCTCGAAATGATTTTGTGGAGTTTTTTATTAGTTTTTCAAATCATATTCTATGATTTATTATTAGGAAATAGATAGATTTTAGCTTGTGAGAAGCAATTGTAGGTAAGAGTACTATTTTGTTGCACACTCTCTCATTAGTTTTTGAATCTTCTAGTCAATGGCTGACAAGAGGCAAAGAAGAATAAAAATAGATCGTCTAATTAAACTTAACCAATTACTAATGATCTTTTGAAACTATAACTTGGTTGAGATGGAGAGGGAATAATATTGACTAACATTTATTTGACATAGTGACCTATAAATCTTTGGAAGAGTGAACTAAAGAGAATTGAATGTAGATTCAAGCCAATATCATATTATGAAGATCAAATAATTAATAAAATGTGTGAATCAACATCCACTTATTTAGGCTCTATTAGACTAAGGCAAGTGTTCCCAACATGTTTTAATGGGGCTTCTAAGGGTAACCCAGGCCCTTCAGGTTGCGGTGGAATCATAAGAAATAGCTATGGGGAGGGAATAGCTGCCTTTGCTTCCCCACTGGGAATCCAGACTATTCATCTAGCTGAAGCAAGAGCTGCAAGTAAGGTGGTCAAGTTGGCTTTTGAAGCCGGGATTACTAAACTCTGGCTTGAGGGGGACTCCAAAAACATTATTAATACCATTAATGGTATTTCCCCTCCCTCGTGGACGATTGCGAACATAATTGCTGAGACTTGCGCCACTCTCACAAAGTTCGATAAGGTCCACGTCACTCATGTTTACAGAGAGGCAAACCCAGTCGCTGATTGGTTTGCTAATAAAGGGGTTAACGCCACCAATAATCTGACCTAGCATGCCGAAAAAGATTTTTCGGCGGAGGCAAAGTTGCTTATCGACCAAGATAAAATCTTGGGAAGGACGGCTCAAATTCAATGTGAGAACGGCCACTATGGGAATCTACAGAGAGGCGATGAACCCCCAACTCCTGGTGGACGACCTCGAGAAGCCTAGACTCAATGAGCTAATTAACCCGGCTATGGTGGCTATTTCTGATAATGCAAGAGAAACGGGCATGAATCTGTTGAACAATGCCCGCAATAGCATGATTGACAACTTCAGATCAATTAAATGGCTTTTCCATGAGCTTGAGGATGTCAGAGATAGGGTTTCCCAAATGGAAAAAATCAAGAGCAAGACAGGTGCAGAAAGCCAAGGCGACCGGAACAGCTGGGAGACTCTGATGGAGAGGAGAGTAAAAAATATTGAGAACTACAATCACAACCTGGCAAGTCAAATGATCTCCCTCCTCGCTTCGATCAACGACAACATCCTCTCTCTCTTGGAAAATCTCAAAGACAGGAACCAGATGGAGGAAGATGATAAACAAAACAGAGACAAAGATAGGCTGGATGTGGATTAAGCCAAGGATAGCACTATGGAGCAGGATTTGACGAACGCCCAGGATCATAAGGCAGAAGAGCAACAAGAGTGCGCCGAAGCTACCCAGACCATGCTCGAGATGGAGAAGTAGTCTGCTAGGTTGGGTCTCTGTCCTTTGGTTTTTGTTTCTCCTGGCTTTGGCTTTTTGTTTGGTCTCTGTTTTTCTGGTTGGTTCTCTGGCCTTTTTAGTGGGCAGTTGTTTCGGGCTGGGCCTTTGGGCTTATTTTCAGCCGTAAGGCTTATGTTTTGGCTGGGCATTTTTTCGCTTATTTTCAGCCTTTCTTGTTGTTAAACTTATGGGTTTCAGGACCCCTTAAAACCTGTTTACCTTATCAAAAACATGTTTGTCTCTTAATCTTAATTCTCCATTTGATCACATTGAAAATGTTATCAACATGTGCAATAAAGCATGTGAATGATCTTCAATGTTGAAGTTGAGGAAAGCTCAACCCACAGCTCCAAGAATCACTTACATGCAAACACTTGTCACAGAAAGGGAGAAGCAAAGCTCTGAAGGCTTTCACAGATCTATGAAAGAGAAAACAATCTTGATTCGTAAAGATAAATTACAATTGTATTAAATGTATGAGTTATAAAGAGAGAATAATCCTTATAAAAGGAGATCAAAACCCTAAAATATAACCAACCTAGGTTGCATTATAATAATTAATAAGAATTAATTATTATATGCCTAAAGTTTAGCTTAAATAAAATAGAGATAATAACTAACATAATAATTAAATCAAAATAATTTAATTAAAAAAATGATATCTTATTACTCTAACACCCCCTCTTAAGAGAAACTTAGGGAGTGACTAAAAACCTAGAAACTAGTAGTGAAACCAAACTTGGGTCTCGACAACAAGGTCTGATGAGGTATCTAATCACAACCAAATCTCTGTAAAGTGGAGAAATAGAAAAAAACAAATGGGAAAAAATCTACTCCAAGAAGAGATGGAAAGACTGTTGAAAGACTAGTGAAAGACTACAAAAGCCTACAAACTAGAGAATGTCTCAAAAGACAGGTAAAATGAAGTTGAATGCATAAACTCCTATAGAATGAAGGACTAGGAACATCGAGAGTGTAGAAGAAGTACAAACACTTACAAAGGTACATGCCATCTATACATCATGAGGCTAATGTTGTGAAAGAAACACTCAAGGTGCTTGAGAAAGGAAGATGGTGAAAATGGCCAATATGAAACCCCCTCATGGCACTTTATAATGTAGTGTGAGTACAATAAGACACAAAGATGTGCAAGATCTTAAAATGCAATAGAGTGACACTTTATCTCAATGCATTTGTCAAAAAATGCTACAAAAGATGTCAATAAAGATTAGAAGAGACATAAGGCTAATACAACAGAAAGTACAACCCAAGATGAGTCATCCCATGTAACGAAAATAATCCCCAGATATAAAACAACCAAGATATCCACCAGAGTGCAAAAATGCAAAAAAATAGAATATACCTAGAGAAGAATCTAGAAGAAAAACCAACATCACTAGAAGGAACACAAAACAAGCCTTCCAACAATATAAAGTTTTCAAAAAATAGAGTCTAGATGCTCAAGATATGTCTCTTGGAGTGCAAAATAAAACTCATGATTTGACTACATAAACAAACAACTAAACAACACCAAAATCCAAAATAACCTACATCATAATAACGGGCTTGAAAAGAGCATTCCAATGATATATGAATTGTCAAAAAATGTCTTCTTACGCCAAAGATAGGACTAAAAAACCATCAAAAACTTTGTAAAACAAAACAAATCAAACACATAATAGTTTAAAGACCATCAAATTTTGCCTCAATATATGACGACACCAGCACTCATGTAGTATTGCAATCAGCACTAACATAGGTACTATTGTCACCGCCGACACAGGGATGATACCTTTGGTAAGAGGTATGCCACTTTTCAAAAAGCTACCATGCCTTTTTTATATAAAAAAAAAACCAAGCAACTTTAATAAAGTTTTTTGTTTTAATTTTTTTTGAAAAATATGCAGTGCTATTTTATAATTATTATTTTTTGGATAAAAATTTATTCTTGTCTTGGGAAGCATGCTCATTCTAGGGGCAAATTTTATTTGCCTCATATTGTAACTATGCCCAAATTGGACAAATTTTAGATGGAAATAGGGGTTTGGGGCACTATGAATCTAATGGTGAGGTATGTTTGGGTTCAAAGTGCACCAAAAAAATTCCTTCCAAATCTAATATGATTTTTTTTGAAAAAGATAGATCTGAAAACTAAGGCTAAACCTCTCATAAAGAGGACAGGGGTATGAAAGTTTGGAGCTCTAATACCATGTTGAAGTTGAGGAAAGCTCAACTCCAAGAATCACTTGTATGAAAACACATGCCACAAAAAGAGAGAAGCGGAGCTATGGAGGCTTGAATTCACAGATCCATAAAAGAGGAAATATCCTTGATATGCAAAAGATAAATTGCAATTGTATTGAATGAATGACTTACAAAGAGAGATCAATCCTTATAAAAGGAAATCAAAACCCTAAAAGATAACTAACCTAGGTTGCATGGTAATAATTAATAGAAGAATTAATTAGTATATGCCCAAAGTTTATCTTAAGTAAACTAGAGATAATAAGACAATACCTTATTATACTAACATTCAACATTTTTTGCTATATTTTTTATTCATACAATCTTTTAAGATCATGTGAACAAGATGCCTTTAAAATAAAAACTACAAACTAAGACCAACTAAACAAGGTGGAAATAAAAATTATTTAATTGATTTAGGTTTAATTCCCCACATCTATCTGAATCCTTAAACAAATAACTTCTTTGATTATTGCCTACTCTGAACTATAGAGTAAAATACAAAACTAAGTAAATACTTCTTCATAACACTTGTGAATCCATATTCAGAGGGTATGTATGCATCAATGCCTTGCAAAGATACACCCACAACAAGCTTTGCATAATATTTAGGTTTGATAGCATAATAATTAATTTAGTGAAAGTCATAAGTGAGTATGTACAGCATCATGAGGTGCCAAAAAGTAGCGATATGAAAGTGAAACAAGTTTTAAAATGTTCAAAATGGCTTTAAAAATCATGTTGACCTTTTGTCACCAATACTAATACAAAAGCAAAAAAAAGTGTCAAGCCATATTGGGTACATGAAACTTGCGCATATATTTTCAAAACCTAAACATAAGTTTTCCTTATTTTTTCATATCGATTTTTTGTTTGTAGCTAAAACTATTGGGAATTCAATCTTTTTTAGGTATACAACCCAGGGTTTCATACATTTTGAACATTTTATCACTGATAATTTTTTTTGTGTTTTTTACTTGTTTTCTTTCAATTTTTATTGAAATTTAGGTTTTTCATGAAAATATATATTTTTTGAATTTTATTTTTTAACTATCAATTCAATTTGTAATTTTATGTTTATTTTTAATATAATCAAGCATGGTTGACACCAACCAACCTCTAAACCCTACTCTACCAAACAATGATCCTAAAAATATTCCATAACCACCTCTAAATGATCCACAAGCACCTCCAAATGATTCTCTACCCCCTCAAAACCCTTCCCAAGTTGAAGATTTGATTGAAGGCAATCTAAATGAATTGAGGATTATCAAAAAGACATATAATAATATCTCTATATTAATTATTATGCTATCAAACCTAAATACCATTATGGATAATATTGAGACACTTCTGAGTAGCATAATGTTGTTCTTCATTGGCATGAGTAGATGCATGCCCAATTCGATGATGGGTTGGATTATGATAGGGTTGTGACCCTTAACATTACTAAAAAGGAAATTTTGGACCTATTTGTGAACCCTAAAATTGGACTGAAAGTTGACTCAAGAAACTCAAATTATCCATAAAATGGTGAACCAATGAGGTCATGTGTGTTAACTTTTAGGATCATTTTTGGATGTTTATTTGACAAACCACCACACAAAAATATGGAGTTGCCCTTTTATTTCTTGAGAAATTGTATGTTGAGTTATTTAAAGGGCTCAGAGTGAATTACTGTAGCATGAGGCCCAACACAGACATAGGAGGAGGAGCTCTCCAGGATAGATTATTTGCCCAATAGAAGAAAGTCATCACTTATGTCCCCTCCCACTGATATCTCTCCCTCCTCCTGCATTGTAGCATCTTGATGTCATTGTCAAGGATAGCTCAAAGGCTATTAGATCCATCTATAGATTGAGTCGTCTAATAGTCACTCAGACTAGGTTAGTGTTGTCTCCTCATCACTTATTTGCCCAACAGAAGAAAGTCATCACTTATGTCCCCTCCCACTGATATCTCTCCCTCCTCCTCCATTGTAGCATCCTGATGTCATTATCAAGGATAGCTCAAAGGCTATTAGAGCCATCTATACATTGAGTCGTCTAATAGTCACTCAGACTAGGTTAGTGTTGCCTCATGATGATAATGATGGTACAAGTGCATCGAGCAGTTGCTCACATGTCTATGTGCCCCATACTTGAATTATGTGCAAGAATTTATGCATGGGTCACATGAGAGATTCTAATTTTCAATTTATAGTTGGGGATGATGATATAGTAGTTTTGGTTATAGAGACTGTAGAATCTCCTATGAGAGACAAGGAGGGACAAGCAGAGTCATTATCTCCTTCTATAATGGTAAATCTATACATTTGATTTGTCACAACATAGTTAATTTAAAATCAATATTTATATTAGAATGATTTTGAAAGCTTCACACTTATGTATATGTATGTGATTCATTCATTTTCAAATGATGACTAAAGAGGAGATGAGATAGGTGGACGATGTCTCACTTTCATCCATTTCATTTGGCCTTGAGACCTCCATGGTACATTATTTTTCTACTCATTACTTTCTTGTTTGATATTGAATTATAAATGATTTTTCATCTTCTTTTTCTCATATAGGTTTCACATGTCAGTGGGAGGAAATGTGAAGGGATTGAGCCATCGTTCATTGATAAGGGGAAGTTAATTAGGTGCTTTAAGGTCATTAAATGCATATATATACTTGTCACTTATTTCTACTAATGAAATATTAATCTATTATTTATTTTATAAAGGGTGGCTTTTGATGATGTTGTTTTAGAAGTTGTCAATCCAACTTTATAAAGTCAAGATCACCTGCATGCAAAGATAACTTGTCATCGGAAAGAATGGAATGACAAAGAAAGGGTTTGGGCTTTGAAAATGTGAAAGATTATATTATTATATCAAACAAATTAACTAAGAATAAAATGGTCAATCCTTTATAAAGGAGATTGTAAGTATAAAATAAGAAACTCTTAAAAAGGAAGACATTGAATAATTAATATAATTATTAAATATCACTAATTTATACTATCTTAAAAAAGAAGTAAAGGTTAATTAATGATCAAGTCAAGATGACTTAATAATTAAGTTATTGCTTTATTCTAACACCCCCTCATAAGATGAACGATAGTGCAACTCTAAACAATGCATAAATAGAAAAGGATACTATAATGCAAAAAAAAAAAATTGGGTCTCAACAACAAGGCCTAATTAGATACCCAATCAAAATCAAATGTCTAAAAAGAGACGAAATGGAGAAAACTTCATGAGAAAAGGTTTACTCTTAGAAGATATGAAAAGAATGTTGAAAGACTAGTGTAGGATTTCAAAAGAATTCATACTAGAAAATTCCCTAGAAAAAAGAAACCAAATGATGATCATGAAGAATGCTACTAAATCATGTAAAAGTTGCAAACATTGTAAACAAAATTGTTGATATGAAGAAGCTCCACTAAAAATAAAACCTGACCAGGTAGAGGAGACTATAATCTACATGTGTGCCTTCAAACGATACTACTCAAATTAGAATGCAAACAAAGAAAAACAACTCAACTCAAAGATACAGATGACAAAAACCACCAAATCCCAAAGAGTTGATCAATTGAATAGGGAAGGATGCCTCCAAAATATGAATGAAAAGAAAAGTGTGTATATGGTAAATGATCCATCTCACTAAGACTACCACTATGTTCATCTAGTACATAGGAACAAATATTATATACATAGCTCATTCTATCAAACCAGGGAAGCATAAGAACCAATAGAGAACCCCCCCCCAATGTAGACAAGAATGAGGTGGTAGAAAACTAAAAAAGTGGATCAATAAGAATTGCATGTCAAGGAACCATGACCAAGATACACAAGCAAATACATAATAGTGTCATGAAATGATCAATCTCTGACATGTCATGAGGCTAATGTCATGGAAGGATTGCTCACTAACAAAAGTAGATGGAAAAAAAGGAATATTAACCCCCCATGGTACTTAATCAGAGTAGTGCATGTATAATAGGGTAAAAGGTATAGTAGATCCAAAGAATACAATAATTTATATGAGTGTGCTTAGATGACACTAATCAAATTAGAAGACAAAATAAGGTAAAACAACTGAAGCAAAAATACATATAGGAAAAGACACTTTATCTTAGTGCGTTTGCACAAATTATGGTACAATAGAAAGTACAACCCAAGATGAGTCATCCCATGTAACAAAAATGATTCCCGGGCTTGAAATAACCAAGATATCCACTAGAGTGAAAGAATTCAAAAAATGAATAAAACATACTTGGAGCAAAATCTGGAAGAAAACCTAGCATCATTGGAAACAGCACAGAATAAACTTTCCAATAATATAATGTTTTTGAAAAAAATATTCTAGATGCTCAAGATATGTCTCCTAGAGTGGAAAATAGAACCCCTAGCTTTGACAACAACAAATGTCATCAAAATGGAAAAATTAGTAAATTAAACCTACACCTATATGATAGGATTGTAACCATCTTTTTGGGGATATATTTTTTGTGAAAATGATGTCCATATGAGAAATTTCACTACAACATTTGGGGTCAAATTGTGATGACAATTTGTGATGGTAGTGTAATTTGTAGGTGATTTTCATTTTTTTAAACAATTTTCCCCAATGTCATCCCGATACCGACATTGGCATCATAATTGTGACATTTGCATGATTATAAACAAAAAAGAAAAGAAAACATGACATCATTCCCCATTTTTTTTGATCAAGAGTGGAGCTATGCGTGAAAGAGATGTAGAGCTTCGGATGAGGGTGGAGAGCTCTGAACATCGTCATGCCCTTGTGATCGATGCATTTCATTGTTGTACCCTCGTGATCTCTACATTTCATTATTGTGGAGAGCTCTAAACATTGTCATGCCCTTGTGAATGAAACTATGTCACAAATCACCATTTTACTCCTATGATTGGGTATGAACAATCAAGTTAAACAGGCTTACAATAATCAGCCAGGTGCTATAATTTATCTGGGCTTTTTCCCATTTATGGTCACAAAATGTGTTTTTAAAACCTATGCTCTAGTTTATGAAGTTATGTCATTTTCTCTTATTTTCCTATAAGAATGTATTGTCACTGTTTCTTGTAGTAATATAGTAAATTATGCAATAATTAATTGATTGCTAGGTTACCATGATTATCTATACTCCAAATACTATAAATACTTTTAAGGTTATCTCATTTGAGGAGGTCTCTATGTGGCCATCCCATCAAAGAAGAACATCATCTCAAATGTCAAATGAATGATAGATGTCTCAATTAATACATGAAATAAAGGAATAAGTAATAGACAAATTTAAACTATTGATGAAGCATCAACTCACACCAATACTATTGGCAATATGTCCAATCAATCAGATAAGGTAAGTTATGGTTGTCATTTATGGAAACATATTTGTTTTGCAGATTAGCTTCAATCAATTGCAGAAGAAAATTGCCTAAGTATCAGACAATGTTATAGCAGTAGGATAGTTTTGATGATAGCAAAATATTCCCTTGGAATATTCTCTTACATAGTTACCCAAAGATGCATGCCATCATAATGATGACATATACTAGTCTGCATGTTCGTACAGTCAACTGAGTTTGAGTTATGAAGTAATTAATGATGTAGTAATGACACAACGTAGAGGAGCATATCAGCAAAATGTGTTTAACAAATTGATTTATTATTTTGAGTTATGAATTGTTGTTGAGCCAACTCTAATAATGTTATATGAGCCCACTAATGAAGAATTTACCAATGTGTTTTGTATAAGTAAAGAACTTTATTTGCAAAGTAAAGTGTGAGAAATAAGGAAAAAGTGAGAAGGTGAATGATGATTCAGTGATCAATAAATGTGAAGTTGATATGATCTTGTGAAATGCGAGTAACAAGTAAATGTGATACTTTGCTATATAATGCAAAGATATGATGTAGATTCATATGTGTGCAGTCACTCTTGTGTGAAGAATCATCAATCAAAAGATTTGCAAAGTACAACAAACTACTCAGTATTGTATGTATACCTATTTCTTGAAGAACTTATTGTATAGTTGTATGTTAGGGTAGTGGGCTCTTCTTGCACAAATTTGTACGTGATCCACCAACTCCTAATAGGGTTGAGGCTTCTAACAAGGCCTAGTCTCCTAACAAGGACTCAAGACACTATACATGCTTCATAGACTCCTAATAGGGTCAATATCCTTAACCAGATTCTTTATATAGTGAATCATCTAGTGGGTTCCATTCCCACTGGGGTTTTCCCTTGGTCAGGATTTCTCTAGTTAACAAAATATGGTGTCATGATCTCTCTTTGTATATGGTTGTTTACACTATTCTACACTATTGGTTTATTTTCTTATGCACATGATAAAGTAATTAATAATATTCAGTTGTGGGTAAAAATATTGAAAATACTGATTCACCACACCCCCCCCCTCTCAGTATTATCTATTTCTAACAATTGGTATCAGAGCTTGGCTATTCAGAAGAGGCTTAATAGTTTGAATAAGATCCTTATGGATATGGAACAATTGAAATAAAATCTTGAAGAAGCACTTGAATAGATTGATCTTCTTACTGATGAAAGAGATGGCCTCAAAGATAGATATAAGGATGCAAAAGTCTACATTGGTGAATTGAAGGACAAAATAGATGACCTAAAATAGAAAGGACCTACTAATCAGACTAGTGATGATGATATTGAAGATCTAAAGAAAGAAAATGAGATCCTAAAACATGAGTTCAAGATAGTTGAACTTAAGCTGAGTATAAAGAAAAATGTAGGTAAGATTGACTCTAAAATAAAAGTTGCAAATGCAGATCTGAGATACCAGCTAAGTAGGGTAACATTAGAACTAGAATCTATTAAGTTAGAACATGCAACAATTAGAGAAATACAACACCATCATGAAAGGTGAGTTGGTACAAACCAAGCAACAACTTGAGAAATTATATACCAATAGTGATAAAATTGAAGAACAAATATGTGCGCAAAGATCTAGTTATGATAAGACTGAACTTGGATTCTTTCTTGGTCAATCCACCAAGAAAATTGTGGAAATAAAAGAACCTATTACTCCTAAAGTCAATAAGGACCTAAGCAAGAGAAATGATACATCTAAAGACAAAGTGAATGTTGCTCACTCTGAGAAAGACAAAGAATGTGATCAAGATATGAATACCAAAAGAAAGGAATCTTTTGCCTGGTGTGATGAACCTAAAAACATTGAAGCCAATTGCGAAGGTAAGTCTTTCAAACCTATTTCAAAATTTTATTGTCATAATTGTCATGCATATGGTCATTACGCAGTAGATTGTAAGAAACCTAAATTTGATAGTGATCATACAAATAGTAGGATGCATAGAAACACTAACCATGCAGGAAACAGAAGAAGATCCCATAGTAATGAAAGTGGAAAAAAAAGATAGATTGTTTGTTGTAGATGCAACAATCTTGGACACATTGCAAGGAATTTTAGAACACCTAATGACAAGCTGAGTGAATAGAAAGGGGATGTACTTGTATGTCAATTATGTAACAAGTTTGGACACACAACGAGGTTTTACAAAATGGACAAAAGAGACAAAGCAAGAATCATAATTATAGAAGGAACAATAGAAGAAATAAAGTAAAAGAGTAGAAAAATGAATGGAAGGAATCATTTGTAAAGGAAAAGGAACAAGAAAGCTCTCATAGAGCTATAGAAAATGCATCTGAGAAGACGATGAAGTCACTTATTGTCTATGACTCCTCACTAGAATTAAACATTCTCAGTGGAATATAGTATCAATTTTTGATAACTTATGCTAGAGGAAGTATCAAGGGTTGTGCAATTGATAGTAGATAGTAGACATTGAGAGAAGTCTACAGTGAAGTGTGCATTGCTTGATAAGATCAGAATGAGGATATATAAGAAAATTTAACTCTCTATTGCACAGAGATGGTACACTAAACTAGTAGTAGATATGCATTTATTGTGTAGTATAGATTGTAAAATATTTAAAGGATGCAAATTGACTTTCATACATAATTTTCTTGTGCAAAGTCTGTGTGCAAGATTGTAGCAAGATTTGGAGAATTTAAGAGCCCTGTGAGCATGTGAAGTCACTAGAAGCCCTAGTATGTAAACAGAGGTATTTTTTAAATTATTGAGCATAATCCTTCAAGGATGGCACGGTAAGAAATTTATAATGTAAGCAATAGCCCTAGGTATAATTTCAAGAAACACCCATTTGTTTCTTTACTTGATGATCCTATTAGAGCATTTTTGTGAGTTCCAAAAAATGTTCTTTGCATAGAAGATATCAGAGGTTATATTCACTATAAGATTAAAAGCTTAGTTGATTTAGAGATTCATAAGGACTTGGAGAATATGTGCAACAATGATTTATCATTGAAACCTAAATATAGATTTTTGGAATGTCTTAAGCTAGTTAAGTATATGTTCTACATGCATTTTAATAATAATGAATGGACAAGTATAATCCTTAGTAGAGTGCATAATGATCTTCTATGGCTGATTCCATCATTTATATTGACAATGACCTAATTCACAAGGTCATAGGTTTGAGCAAGTAGGGCAGTAATCTAGTTAACATTAAGAATGTGCACAAACTTGTTGAGGCAAATCTCACATACTTCGACAGAAGGAATATGAAAGTCAACTCAATCCAAGATGATGGAGTAAGACTCATTTGCAAGATCTTGGGGTATATATATATAATCATGGATCTAGAATAGATTCAATCCCTACAGGATTTCTACATGCAACGTACTTGGCAATAAGAGTTGAAGAAGTTAACATGTGTGATATTGTCATAACACAATTGTTGGATAATATCTCAAGAAACAAGAAATCAAGAAGTGTAGTTTTCATATTTGAATTCCTTCTAAAACACATATTTTTATTTGCTATTAAGAAGTTTCTTGGTATAACAGTATGGAATGAAAATGAGTGTGCAATTCAACAGATGACTCAAGCTTATAGGTCAAGACCTAAAGTAGTCAAAGAGAGTGACTTGGACAAGATGATGAAGTCTTTTCAAACTAAAATGAAGAAAAGATATAGAATACCTCCAGTGCTAGTGGAAAAATATAAGGATGAATTATGTTTCATGGTTGAGACAAATTTTACATGCATGGAGGTAGTAGTTCCTCGAGTGAAATTTATTGAACCTATGGGATATGAGATGAGTGAGGACTTGATTGAAGGGTATGCACAGATAATCCTTCACTCTAAAGTTGATTCTAACTATCCTAGATGGGGGACATATACACAAAAAAATGAGAGAAGTGAAAACTAGTCAAGTAATGAAAGGCTTCAAGAAAAAAGTGGAGAAAGTTATTGATTCTATCTTGAAAGAATCTGGAATAACAAGGAAAGAATTTGATGAGGTAAAGAGAATTGTTATGGAAATGAAGGCTAGTGGTCAAACTGAGCTCTTATCCCCTACAACCATTGCAGTGGTAGGACCTATTAAAGAGGTCATAGTTGCCCAAACAAGTGTGCAGACTCCTTCTATGCCTTATGCAACAGTTGTACACCAACAACCACCAAGTAGACAAGCGAAGATAGAGGAAAAATCTACTACAAGAAAGTCCACAAGAATCATAAGCCTTCCTAAAAGAAGAGTAAAGAAAACTATCAGTGGCCCAAGAAAAAGGAGAAAAACTCTATAGATTAGCTCATCTGAATCTAAGGAAGAGACTAGTGATAGACCAATTGAAGTAGCTGATTAAGAAGCCAAGACATTAGCAGGGTGCAAAACATGGAAGCCAAAGGTAGAAAACCTTAACATGCAAATCATTAATGATAACAATTTTGTATAGTTAAACAAATACTATGACTTGTATAACAACATGGATAAGAGACAACTAGAAAATTTTGTAGTTTGGAACATGATTATGAAGGATAAAAGGTTTGATACTATAAAAGGGAAAATACTCAAAGATCTGTACAATAGATTGTTGAATAGGAAGAGTAGAGTTATAGAAGAGGATAAACAAATAAGAATAAACATGCTGAGAAAGTTATGCTCTGTAAACAGTGAAGAAGATATAAAAGAAAATTTGAAAGGTATAACACTATTACTAAGACATAAGAAAAGATCTATTCTTATCATTGGAGGAATTCATGAGGAAGTCAATAAAGAAACTCAAGAAGCCATAGTTTCTTTTATGTCCACCATGCCTAAGGATAGTGTGCAGACTAGGAAGGCAAGTCAGATACCTAGGAATAGTGTACAAATAGAAGAGGCAAGTCAGAAACCTAAAGTAACTGTGCAACTAGGAGAAGCTAGCCAGACATCTGAGGAGAGTGCATAGACAAAGGAAGATAATCCTACACCTTGTAGTCCTCTTCACTGTTCTAAACTAGCAGTTGCACCAAGCTCTCCTCCTCACATCAGTATTGGTAATGACTCTATTCAAGTAGACAACACCAAGGTGATTGTTGACAAATCAAAGGATCCATTCAAGGATTTTGGTACCAACATTGTTGGCAATATTGTGGATTACAGTAGCTCTAATGATGAAGAGGATCAAGAGACTACTAAAGAAGTTACACAGAAGATGGAGAGTAGGACTGAAGTAGGTACCTCAAGTGTGCCTTTATCAACAACAGTAGTAGCAATATGAATTTCCTCCCCTCCTTCTCAAATAGTAGCAGTAGCAACTCTAGCTCAATCTAATGAAGAAGATGAAGCAAAGAACCTCATATTTTCTCTGAGCCAATTTCTTGAGAGGAAGAAATCTGTCAAGTCAATTAAGAAGACTTTGACCACAGTTTTGGATAAAATGGAGAAGATAGTAAGCCTTGTGGGCACCCCAGTTGATATTAAATAGCGAACAATAATTTTGTGCAAGGCTTTTGACGATGAGTTCACTACACTCATGAATGTGGCTGCCATTCAAGCACAGATTGAGCATGATGGTAAGTTTCTAAACACCATGTGTACTAACATGAGAAATGATATAGAAACTCTGAATATATGTATTAAAGCACTAAGGGAGTGCATAGAGGAAGGAAAACAAGAATATGCTAAGTGTAAGTTATCATACATTTATCTAAAAGAATATGATGATCAAATCAAGGAGAAAGTGACTAAGCTTCAAACAGTCACTGACAACCTTTTGAAGCAGAATCAAAAAGTAGACACCATTGAGCATGCAAAATAGATACTTCATAACAATATAAGGGAAATACAAGTAGAGAAGGAAAAAATTCTAAAAGGGTTCATTCTTTTGAGAATACACTTATTCCCTTAGATAACTTTGCTGGAAAATCAATTGCAAGAATGCTTGTTCGCAAAATCTTCATATGACAAGTTTGTGGCTACAAACTTGAATGCAGTAGAATTGGTAGCATATGCTTTATATGCACTTATTACTGTATTTGATGCATTGAAAGATAGTTGGAAGAAATTATTTGAACAATTGAAGACCAACTTCCGCGATTGTTTTTCCAAGTTTTGATATGCAACTACCAAGTTTTGACAGTCTTTTTTATACCTTTGTCATTGATGTCGAAGGGGGAGATATATGGAAAATTGTATTGTAAGAAATTGTAATATGTAAAGGGGAGAAATAAGTTGTAATAGAAAGTTATAAGGGATGAAATATTTCATAACTTAAATACAAATGTTCTTTTTTGTTTTATGTTATGACTATTTGTTTTGATTGGCATGACTACATGTTTTGGGACTTAGCCAATTTTTTCAAAATATTGCCATCAATGCCAAACAGGGAGCTTGTTGGTAATATTTCCAATTAATTAGATAAATTAGATAAGGTAAGTTATGGTTGTCATTTATGGCAACATATTTGTTTAGCAAATTAGCTTCATTCAATTGCAGAAGCAAATTGTCTAAGTATTGGACAATGTTATAGCAACAGGACAATTTTGATGATAACAGAATATTCCCTTGGAATATTCTCTTGCATAGTTGACCAAAGATGCATGATGTCATAATGATGGAATATACTAGTGCACATGTCTGTATAGTCAACCGAGTTCAAGTTATGAAGTAATTAATGATGTAGTAATGACACAACGTGGAACAAAGCATATCAGCAAAATGTGTTTAACAAATTGATTTATTATTTTGAGTTATGAATTGTTGTTGAGCTGACTCTAATGATGTTATATGAGACGACTAAGGAAGAATTTACCAATGTGTTTTGTATTAGTAAAGAACTTTATTTGAAAAGTAAAGTGTGAGAAATGAGGAAAAAGTGTGAAGGTGAGTGATGATTTAGCGATCAGTAAATGCAAAGTCGATATGATCTTGTAAAATGTGAGTAACAAGTAAATGTTATTCTTTTCTATATGATGCAAAGATATGATGTAGATTAATATGTGTGCAATCACTCTTCTATGAAGAATCATCAATCAAAAGATTTTTGAAGTACAACAAACTACTCAATATTGTATGTATACCTATTTCTTGAAGAACTTATTGTATAGTCGCATGTTGGGGTAGTGGGATCTTCTTGCACAAATTTGTATGTGATCCACCAACTCCTAACAGGGTTGAAGCAACTCCTAATAGGGTAGAGGCTTCTAACAAGGCCTAGTCTCCTAATAGGAACTCAAGACACTATACATGCTTCATATACTCCTAACAGGGTCAATATCCTTAATCGGATTCTTTATATAGTGAATCATCTAGTGGGTTCCATTCCCATTGGGGTTTTCCCTTGCCTAGGGTTTCCCTAGTTAACAAACTATGGTGTCATGATCTCTCTTTGTGTATGGTTGTTTACACTATTCTATGCTATTGGTTTATTTTCTTATGCAAATGATAAAGTAATTAATAATATTCAGTTGTGGGTAAAAAGATTGAAAATACTGATTCACCCTCCCCCCCCCCCCCCTCAGTATTATCTATTTCTAACAATTGGTATCAGAGCTTAGCTATTCAGAAAAGGCTTAATAGCTTGAATAAGATCCCTATGGATATGGAACAATTGAAGAAAAATCTTGAAGAAGCACTTGAATAGATTGATCTTCTTATTGATGAAAGAGATGACCTCAAAGACAGATACAAGGATGCAAAAGCCTACATTGGTGAATTGAAGGACAAAATAGATGACCTAAAATAGAAAGGACCTAATAATCAAACTAGCAATGATGACATTGAAGATCTAAAGAAAGAAAATGAGATCCTAAAACATGAGTTAAAGATAGTTGACTTAAGCTGAGTCTAAAGAAAAATGGAGGTAAGATTGGCTCTAAAATAAAACCTTAAAATGCAAAACTGAGATACCAGCTAAGTAGGGTAACATTAGAACTAGAATCTATTAAGTTAGAACATGCAACAATTAGAGAAATACAACACCATTGTGAAAGGTGAGTTGGTACAAACAAAGCAACAACTTGAGAAATTATATACTAGCAGTGATAAAATTGAAGAACAAATATGTGCGCAAAGACCCAATTATGATAAGACTGGACTTGGATTCTTTCTTGGTTAATCCATCAAGAAAACTATGGAAACAAAAGAACTCATTACTCCTAAAGTCAATAAGGACCTAAGAAAGATAGATGATACATCTAAAGACAAAGTGAATGTTGCTCACTCTGAGAAAGACAATGATCTTATCAAGATATGAATACCAAAAGAAAGGAATCTTTTGCCTAGTGTGATGAACCTGAAGACACTAAAGCCAATTGCATAGGTAAGTCTTTGAAACCTATTTCAAAATTTTATTGTCATAATTGTCATGGATATGGTCATCATACAGTAGATTGTAAGAAACCCAAATTTGATAGTGATAATGCAAATAGTAGGATGTATAGGAACACTAACCATGTAGCAAATAGAAGAAGATCCCACAGTAATGAAAGTGGAGAAAGAAGATAGATTGTTTGCTATAGATGCAAAAATCTTGGACAAATTGAAAGGAATTGTAGAATACTTTATGACAAGTTGAATGAATAGAAAGAGGATGTACCTATATGTTAGTTATGTAACAAATTTGGACACTCGACGAGGTTTTGTAGAATGGACCAAAGAGACAAAATAGGAATCAAAATTAAAGAAGGAACAATAGAAGAAATGAAATAAAAGAGTAAACAAGGAATCGTTTGTAAAGGCAAAGGAACCAAAAAGCTCTCATAGAGCCATAGAAAATGCATCTGACAAGATGATGAAGTCACTTATTTTCTATTACTCTTCTCACCAAAATTAAGCATTCTCATTGGAATAGAGTATCAGTTGTTGATAATTGATGCTAGAGAAACTATCAAGGGTTGCACAGTTGACAGTAGATAGTAGACATTGAGATTTGTCTATAGTGAAATGTACATTGCCTAATAAGATTAGGATGAGGATATATATAAGAAAATTTAACCCTTTTTTGCATAGAGACAATACAATGAACTAGTGGGAGATATGCATTTATTGTGCAGTACAAATTGAAAAATATTTAAAGGATGCAAACTGACTTGCATACATAATTTTCTTGTGCAAAGTTTGTGTGCGAGATTTGGAGAATTTAATAGCCCTGCAAGCACATGAAGTCACTGGAAACCCTAGTACACAAAACTGAGGTATTTTTAGAATTATTGAGCATAATCCTTTAAGTATGGCAAGGAAAGAAATTTATAATGTAAGCAATAGGCCTAGGTATAATTTCAAGAAACACCCATTTGTTTCTTTACTTTATGATCCTATTGGAGCATTTTTGTGGGTTTCAAAAAAATTTCTTCACATAGAAGATATCAGAGGTTATATTCATTGTAAGATTAAAAGCATAGGTGACTAAGAGATTCATTAGGATCTGAAGAAGATGTGCAACAATGATTTATCATTGAAACCTGAACATAGATTTCTGCAACATCTTAACCTACTTAAGCATATGTTCTACATGGATTTTGATAATAATGAATGGATAAGGATAATCCTTAGTAGATTACATGATGATCTTCTATGGATGGGAGATTCCATCATTTGTATTGACAATGACCTAATTCACAAGGTCACAATTTTGAGTAATCGGGGCAGTAATCCAGTTAACATCAAGAATGTGTGCAAACTTGTTGAGACAAATCTTGCATACTTCAATGGAAGGAACATGAAAGTCAGCTCAATCCAAGATGATGGAGTAAGACTCATTTGCAAGATCTTTGGGTATAAATATTATCATGGATCTAGAATAGATTCAATCCCTGCAAGATTTCTACATGCAACTTACTTGGCAGTAAGAGGTGAAGAAATTAACATGTGTGATATTGTCAGAACACAAATGTTGGATAATATCTCAAGAATCAAGAAATCAAGAAGTGTAGTTTTCAGATTTGAATCCATTCTAACACACATATTTTTCTTTACTATTAAGAAGTTTCCTAGTATCATTGTATGGAATGAAAATTAGTGCACAATGCATCAGATGACTCAAGCTTATAGGTCAAGACCTAAAGTAGTCAGAGACAGTGACTTGGATAGGATGATGAAGTCTTTTCAAACTAAAATGTAGAAAAGATATAGAATAGCTCCATCACTAGTGGAAAAATATAAGGATGAATTATGTTTCATGGTTGAGACAAATTTTACATGCATGGAGGTAGTAGTTCCTTGGGTGAAATTTATTGAACCTATGAGATATGAGATGAGCAAGGACATGATTAAAGGGTATGCACAGATAATCCTTGACTATGAAGTTGATTCTAACTATCCCAGATGGGGAACATATATAGAGAAAATGAGAGAAGCGAAAACTAATCAAGTAATGAAGGACTTCAAGAAAAAAGGTGGAGAAAGTTATTGATTCTATCTTGAAAGAATCTAAAATGACAAGGAAAGAATTTGATGAGGTAAAGGGAATTGCTATGGAAATGAAGGCCAGTGGTCAAACTAAGCTCTTATCCCCTACACCCATTGTAGTGGAAGGACCTACTAAAGGGGTCATAGTTGCCCAAACAAGTGCACAGACTCCTTCTATGCCTTATGCAAAAATTGCACATCAACAACCACCAACCAAACCAGTAAAGACAAAGGAAACATCTACTACAAGAAATTCCACAAGAATCACAACCCCTCCTAAAAGGAGAGTAAAGCAAATTATTAGTGGCCCTAAGAAAAAGGAGAAAGACTCTATAGATTAGCTCATCTAAATCTAAGGAAGAGACTTGTGACAAACTGGTTGAAGCAGCTAATCAAGAAGCCAAGACATTAGCAGAGTGCAAAGCATGGAAGCCAAAGGTAGAAAACCTTAACATGCAAATCATTAATGATAACAATTTTGTATAGTTAAATAAATACTATGACTTGTATAAAAACATGGATAGGAGATAGCTAGAAAATGTTGTAGTTAGGAACATGATTTTGAAGGATAAAAGGTTCGATACTATAAAAGGGAAAATACCCAAAGATCTGTACAATAGATTGGTTAATAGGAAGAGCAGAGTTACAGAAGAGGATAAACAAATAAGAATAAACATGGTGAGAAAGTTATGCTCTGTAAATAGTGAAGAAGATATAAAAGAAATTTTGAAAGGTATAGCACCATTACTGAGGTATAAGAAAATATCTATTCTTATCATGGGAGGAAATTATGAGGAAGTCAATAAATAAACTCAAGAAGCCATAGTTTCTTTTATGTCCACCATGCTTAAGGATAGTGCGCAAGCTAAGAAGGCATGCCATGTGCCTAGGGATAGTGTACAAAAAGAAGAGGCAATCTAGAAGCCTAAAGTAAATGCACAACTAGAAAAAAGCTAGCTAGACACCTAAGGAGTGTGCGCAAACAAAGGAAGATAATTCTAGAACTTGCAGTCCTCCTCATAGTTATGAACCAATAGTTGCACCAAGCTCTCCTCCTCACATCACTATTGGTAGTGACTCTATGCAGGTAGACAAGACCAAAGTGACTGTAGACAAATCAAAGGATCTATTCAATGATTTTGGTGCCAACATTGTTGGCAATATTGTGGATTACAGTAGCTTTGATGATGAAGAGGATCAAGAGACTACTAGAGAAGTTACGAAAAAGATGCAGACCAGTACTAAAGTAGGTACTTTAAGTGTGCCTTTAACAATAATACTAGTGGCAATATAAATTTCCACTCCTACTCAAATAGTAGTAACAACAACTCTAGCTCAATCTGATGAAGAAGATGAAGCAAAGAACCTCATATCTTCTCTGAAAAAATTTCTTGAGAAGAAGAAATCAGTCAAGTTGATTGAGAAGACTTTGACCATAGCTTTGGATAAAATAGAGAAGGTAGTAAGCCTTGTGGAAACCCTAGCTAATATTCAAAAGTGTGCAACAATTTTGTGCAAGGCTTTTGAGGATGATTTCACTACACTCATGAATGTGGATACCATTCAAGCACAAACTGAGCACAATGGTAAGCTTCTAAACACCATGTGTACTAACATGAGAAATGATATAGAAACTCTAAATATATGTATTAAAGAACTAAGGTAGTGCAAAGAGGAAGGAAAATAGGCATATACTAAATGTAAGTTAACATACATTTATCTAAAAGAATATGATGATCAAATCAAGGAGAAAGTGACTAAGCTTCAAACAGTCACTGACAACCTTTTGAAGTAGAATCAGAAAGTAAAAACCATTGAGCATGCAATATAGCTACTTCATGACAATATAAGGGAAATACAAGTGAAGAAGGAGAAAATTCTAAAAAGGTTCACTATTTTGAGAATACACTTATTCCCTCAAATAAATTTTCTAGAAAATCAATTGCAAGAATGCTTGTCTGCAAAATCTTCATATGACAAGTTTGTGGCTACAGACTTGAATGTAGTAGAATTGGCAACATATGTTTATGTGCACTTATTAGTGTATCTTATGCACTGAAGGATATTTGAAAGAAAATATTTGAGCAATCAAAGACCAATTTCAGTGATCATTTTTCCAGGTTTTGATATGCATCTACCAGATTTTGATAGTTTTTTTGATACCTTTTTTATTGATGTCAAAGGGGGAGATATATGGAAAATTGTATTGTAAGAAATTGTAATATGTAAGGGGGAGAAATAAGTTGTAATAAGAAGTTATAAGGGATGTAATCTTTCATAACTTAAATACAAATGTTCTTTTTTTTTTTAATGTAATGACTATTTGTTTTGATTGGCATGTATGCATGTTTTGGGACTTAGCCAATTTTTCCACAATGTTGCCATCAATGCTAAAGGGGTATATTTTTAGCAGTATGTCCAATCAATCAGATAAGGTAAGTTATGGTTGTCATTTATGGCAACATATTTTTTTTGCAGATTAGCTTCATTCAGTCACAGAAGAAAATTATCTAAGTATCAGACAATGTTACAATAGTAGGACAGTTTTGATGATAACATAATATTCTCTTATGTTGTTGACCAGAGATGCATGATGTCATAATGATGATGTATACTAGTGCAAATGTATATACAATCAACTAAGTTTGAGTTATGATGTAATTAGTGATGCAGTAATGACACAGCATAGAACAAAGCATATCAGTAGAATATGTTTAACAAATTGATTTATTATTTTGAGTTATGAATTGTTGTTGAGCTGACTCTAATAATGTTATATGAGATGAGTAAGGAAGAATTTACCAATGTGTTTTGTATAAGTAAAGAACTTTATTTGCAAAGAAAAGTGTGAGAAATAAGGCAAAAGTGTGAAGGTGAATGGTGATTCAATGATTAGTAAATACAAAGTCAATATGATCTTGTGAAATGCAAGTAACAAGTGAATGTGATACTTTGCTATATGATGCGAAGATATGATGTAGACTGATATGTGCCCAGTTTCTCTTTTGTGAAGAATCATCAATCAAAATATTTGTGAAGTACAAAAAACTACTCAGTATTGTATGTATACCTATTTCTTGAAGAACTTGTTGTATAGTTGCATGTTAGGGTAGTGAGCTCTTCTTGTGCAAATTTGTATGTGATCCACCAACTCCTAAAAGGGTTGAAGCAACTCCTAATAGGGTTGAGCCTTCTAACAAGGTCTAGTCTCCTAACAACAACTCAAGACACTATACATGCTTCATAAACTCCTAACAAGGTCAATATCCTTAACCAAATTCTTTATATAGTGAATCATCTAGTTAGTTCCATTCCCATTGAGGTTTTCCATTGGCCATGGTTTTCCTAGTTAACAAAATATGGTGTCATGATCTCTCTTTGTGTATGGTTGTTTACACTATTCTACATTGTTGGTTTATTTTCTTATGCACATGATAAAATAATTAATAATATTCAATTGTGGGTAAAAAGATTGAAATTAATGATTCACCCCTGCTCTCAGTATTATCTATTTCTAACAAATACATGAATATATAATGAAGTTGCAAGCTAATGTGAATAATGAAGACTAGGTCCAAATAAACAATGGCATGACATTGACGAGATAAAAATCCATCACATGACCAAGCATAGGTAATGTATAAAAGATTTATTTTTGAGAATGTTAAATAGAAGACACAAACAAAAAGAAGTTGAAGAAGCATGACCATACTCCAAAGTTGGGTAAACTGGAATGAGTGTGTTGTATGTTGTTTTGAACACTTTCTGTGCAAACTCTCTCTATTTTATTGCAAGCCATTTTGTAAGCTAATACTTTTTCTAGGGCTTTATATGTGAAATTTTCTTATAAATTATTTAATTCATTAAGCTTGTGGTTCTAGGTACTCTATATTAGAATTTGGTCCTTTTGAAGTGCATGTTATGTTCTATCATTTTTCCTTTAAGCCATTGTATTGATTGAGTTAATCCTTCAAGTTATTATTCAAGCCGTTACATATCAAGTTTTGTCTTTTAAAGTGCATGCAATATCATACCACCTTCTTTCTAAGCCATTTTGTAACCAAGTGCATTTTGTGGGGTTTCATAAGTGAATGATTTTGCTAAGAAATTTCATTTATTGAGATTATAGGCCAAGGTGTAATTCAAGCTTTTATTACATGATTAGGTCTATAACCTTCTAGAAAGGTTTCAAAACTATTTGTAGGGTATTATATAAGATTTTAGTGTGACTCTAGAAGAGTATTCTTCTATTATAGGGCACTACCAATATGATGAATGAGCGAGGGATTTTTCAATTGAGATTATGCATAGAGGGTCTGAGAGTTGTGGCCCTAATATAGGATCCCAGAGATTCTCCATTAGGGTTTATACGAAATTGCATGGCTTCTTTCACTTTATCAATGCCAGACATGTTAAGTTGGCATACCATTACTTTATTAGCAATGGTCTATACTTCTTAGCAATCCTTGTATTGAATTTGATGATAGAGGCTGTAAGTAAGAAGAATTTGTGGGAGCAACCTAGCCCTAGTTTAGTAAGCTTATTGTATGTAAGTGGTTTGATTGGTGTCACTGCTTATGTCTAGTTTATATTCAAGACAAGACATGTATATCTAGTTGACTTTGCATGCTTCAAGGCACCTAATGAATTCAAACCAACTAAGAGGCATTTCTTTGCATGTTTCAAGGCACTTGATGAATTTAAGTTGCATTACTAATATGGATAAAATTATGTATCATTTACAATGGTATACTACATTGTATTTTACAATAGTTGGCCCTAAGCCCTAGTGCTTTGACAAATATTTTTGGGGTTTAAAATCAATTTTTTTTCCTATCACTACTAGCCCCTACCCCTAGCATGTGTTTTTATCAAATGCATGACAATGTGACAATGTGGTGGCAGTTGTAGTGAAGGAAGGACAACATTATTATTATTATATGAATGCTTACCATTGCCATCACCTAGAATTTAAGATTTAAGAGTGATCTCTATGTAGAACAATAGTTAGCATGCAAAGAACATTAACATAACAAAAAACATTCACAAACTAAAAAATGATCACATATGAGATTAGACAAAAGAGAAAGAATACAAATGGCCTAAGATTATGCAAACCTCTTTAAACCAAATAAATCTTCCCTTTGATTGTGTAGATGTGTCCTTGGATGGTGATGTGTGCTCAAATGTGCTTCCAACTTCAATGGAGGATATGACTCAAATTGGATTTGTGGATGAATTTTTCCATTATGATAGTATTTTGGTAGTTTTTAGGTTCTCAAAATAACATGATAACTTTGCATGAAAAGTGGATGATTTTTGTGAAGGATGGGGGTTTCATTTATAGGCCAAGGATTTGATTAATGGTTGAGATGCAAAGCTAATGGATGGACACGATGCAAGGAGAGGACACACATGGGTTGAGGGGAGACAGGTCAAAGTAGAGGAAAAAATAATGGAATGACTGGGAGATATGGAGGAGTGGAGGAGAAAAGAATGGAATGAGCGGGAGACATGGAGGAGTGGAGGAGTAATCAATGGGATGAGTGGGAGACATGTCATGATAAATGAATTAAAAATTTATTTTGAGGGCTAAATGGATAAAGGGGGAGTAAATGATTTTAAGAAATCATTTATTAAATTTGATGGAGGATGGATTAGGGTTAATATTAGATTAATCTTAATTGAGGTTTAGGAAAGGTTAAGCATGTGGAGGGTTTTTTAACTAAATGAGATTTATATAAAAGGAGAACAGTGATTTAATTGATAATTAGATTATTGGTTATCATTAAATATATCAATTGGACTATAGTTAATTAAATGAATTAATTAACTAGGGGATGACAATAAATTAATCAAATATTAAATACTTAATCAATAATGCCTTAGGAGAATATTAAATAAGATTACATAAATGATGTAATCAAATTTAGGTGTCTCTATTTTGCTCTTCTTTGACATATTATTGGGACAACATTACTTTGAAGAAGTTTGAAGATAGAAGACATGAAGAATGTTTTTAAAGCAATAAGGTTGCCCCAGTCTCAAAGAGAAAAAGGAGAGACTAGACAATCTGATGCCCCCTCGAAAAGGTGATGGGGCTAGAAGATGAGGCCCATTGGCTTCTTCAAAAGTACAATAATCTAAGGAAGCTACACTTCTTGTTCATATCTTATCTTTCTTGTAGGGAAATATGGGATTGTGTATTCATCACTAGCACATGAGGAGAAGTAACTGAAGTTGAAGCTTGATTAGGTGAGGAGATGTAACCTCTTCAACATCTCTCCTTTTACTTCTAATGTTATGGGCTATAGCATCATGACTAGCATGACAATGCTTCTCTAGTTGATGGTTCATGAAAGAACAATCACCTTGCTGATGTAGATGAGGACCATTCATAGGTTGACTAACATTATACTATTATCCTACTATTTACTCTTGTGAAGTAAAGGCTAAGAATGATTCTGCCTTCTGACACATACAATAAGCATATGAGTAGTTGTATGAAGGGAAGAAGTCTTGATCTTGGGAAAGATTATTTTGAGGGACTAAGGCCCTATTTTTATTTGTAGTGAGGGTATTGCCATTAGGTCTATTCTGATTATAGAGGGCATTGCTCTAATTTTTATTTGGAGACTTATTATGCATAGGGGTTTGGTATTGTAGTTGGGAAGCCTTATTATTTTGAGCTTGCTACCTTTCTAAGGTTACCACTTTGTTACTCATCTTTTGTATCACTAAGAAACTATCCTCTAGCTTCTTATCCTAACCTTGCAACTTCCTATCTATATTTTGTATCATAGACTAGATCATATCTTTAATTTCATTTATCCCATTTGAGGATGTGGAGGCTGATGGGACAATAACAAGGGGCTGACTTGTAGACATGGTAGAGATAGGAGCTACAGTAAGCTGATGATTAGGCATATTATGAAAGAAAGGCATTGGAGGCCTTGGAGCTAATTTCCCTCCTTGTATTAATATATTTTTTGCCCTTATAGAAATTTCATAAGCACCAGGTAAGGTATCCCCTTCCATAGGTTGTACTATAATAGCTATATCACTATTTATGGCCGTAAGGTAATATAAGAAAGCATTAACAGAGGAAGGCTTTACTATAGTAGGTATTCTATCCCATGTCCTTTGAAATCTATAATTAAAATCAGTCATACATTTGAGGGGTACCCTTTTGCTAGTTGTTAACTAATCTAAAAGTGATAGGTGATCACTTTTATGCTTAAAATGTTTGCAAAGCCCTACTCCTAATCCATCCTAGTCATTAATAGAGTTATGAGGTAAACCCTATACCATTGCAATTCTTTTCCTTTTAAGCATGAAGCTAGAAGCCTAACAATAAAATTATCTTCTATAATACCATGCATATTGTAGACATTTGATACCTCTTCAATATGTTCTATGGGAGAGATGGAGTTTTCATCCATGAAATCAAGTACATTTTTTAGAGTTGACACTAGAATATCATGTCTTTGAGCTAATAGGAGAGGACTCCCATCATTAAAGGTGGAAAATTCATGTTCCCTAGTTCTAGCCCTATGAAGAAGTGGCCTTTTGATATGCTCAGATGGTATTCTAGGCTGAGACCTATCAACAAGAGGGGTAGAGATGGATCTTATAGGTTTATGGATTTCTTCTTTACTCCTAACTGGTGATAAAGATAATCTAGTCTTCTTTCTTCTAGGGTTTGAAAATGAAAGTTTAGTATATTGGAAATTACCTCTAGAAGATGCCCTTGTGTGTTCTTTGGGCATGAATCACAACAACTTTTTTCTGGAAACTAGACATGGAGAGATGGAGTTGCCAAGTACTTGAAAATAAGCCTCTTGAAGGCCTAGAATACTAAGAGTAGCACTATCTTCTCACCATATGCATGAAATCCTTTTTTGACACTAGTGAGCTTAAAAATTCTTCAATATGCTTGTCCCACTAGGCCTACCAAAAAATGTTGTCGCAAAAGTTTGTACCCTATCTAAGGTAATGTGTCTCAAGCAACCTTGTGAAACACGGAAACAACCTCCAAGCTATGGAACTTGAACTATGAGGTTGAGTCTCCAGAGAAAGCTAGTTTCCTTTACTATTAGGATGCCCCTAAATTACACTTGGAGAGGAAAAGGGAGAAAGAATGCATGAAAAAGAAAATCTACCTAGTCTAACCTAAAGGGGGTGATGCACCAAAATAGTTTGTTTAGTCATATCTCTGCCTAACAATGTAATATTCATCAATATAACCACAAGATACATTTATTGGACCTTTATCTTTATCCAACAGTTACATACAGATCATAAACCAAATGAAATACCACACGGAAGGGATCTTAACTCTATAACATTCACAGACAAGAGTAGATATTGATATACAAATTGAAGAATGTAAACAAAAAACCAACAGACGTAAGAAGATTTTGCACTAATATTTATGGGAGATTGAGGTAAAGTAGAGGATTACATTCATTATAGAAAAAAGGAAATTACAATAATAGAGTATAGAATACTACTACTATAGAATCATAGAAAGAATGATCAACCCTAGGAGGGGTTACAAAACTTGCTTTTATATGGCAACCATAACTCTAAGATTGCTTCACAACTTCATTCATGCATTCAAGACTATCAGAGGGTGAGATTTGAATGATAGATTTGATTTGGTACTTCTTCAGAGGCATGAAAATCATCAAAACTTTTACTGGAAGAAACCTTGAAGTGATATGAAATGTCATCATTAATTGTTCTGACTAGGTAGATGGATAAACAAGTGATGGAGGTAATGTCCTTGCATTATTTCTAGCCATGTATTCATTCAAAAGTGGTTGAAATTGATGATGGAGATCAGATTGTGCAAAAAAACTTTCTCTCATTCTTGGCTCCACAAATTAGCAAGAATTAGTAGTCAAACTAGGTCATGCAACAAGAATGAGCCATGTGGACCAATGGTTTTATCTCCTTTTTCCAACCTACAAGGTCTTGACAAGTTTGACTGCTTTTTCAGCTCACTAACTACCTATCCTTTCAACTTTAACGTAACTAATCTATGAAACTAAGAACTTAACTACAATGTAGCTATGACTACCTACCACTTGCACCTAGAAGGAAACATCTCCTCATGTCCCTTCCTTGCATTATTTAAAGATTGACCAGTTCCAAAATGTGGGAAAGTGACCACCATAGATCTACTAAGATCTAATGACCTTGATATAGCTTAGGTCCCATCGCGCTTTGCAACCCTCGAATGAATCAACAACTACCACTTGAAACATCTTAGAAACCTGCTACAACCATCAGCCAAGTCTTACCCACCACAAACATGCATCAATTTGTTGCTTACCTACTTTGGCTAGAGATTGGACAAGTTCTCAAAGCAAGAATGTGACAAGTGTGGACCTGCGAAGATCTGACAGTGAGATGAAATAATAGCTTGTTGACCCCTATCAGAATTTCAACCAATGAGGAAGCAGTCTATGGGCCAACTCAACCAAACACATCAGCTTGATCAATTTTTATGGCCCACTAAAGAAGTTGGACCCATGAACACACATGGTACGATGTCACTTCCCCACATTTTTTAAACACCAAGGAAGTCTATAATCTAGGAAAGTGACTATTGTAGATTATAAAATAATTGATGGTGGAGAATGATCCTCAAAAACTACATAAAAGAATCACCCTCTAGCCAATAGGAACATGCCACATAGCAAGCCTCTAACATATCCAAATACCATCAAAACCCAAAAAGAGAGACGGTCCCACCAATATCCACATGGAAAAATGTCAATTTGTCATATAAAATAACTCCCTTGAATCTTTGCATAGCAACATAATGACAACCATAGATTTTGTAGAGAGCTATGCTCATGAAACTATACCCTTCATACCAATCAAAAGCTAGAGGAAGGGACCAGTGATGACACATGGTGTGTTGTTACTTTATCACTATGACAAAAAATTGAGCAACTCTTCATAGCAACAAAGCAATAAACGTTGATCTTTGAATGATTAGATAGTTGGGAAGGTGTAGGTCTACTTAAATATAAAATTGCAAATCACTTTGAAGGCTTAGGATATAATATGTATAACCAAAGTTTATATCTTTCGTGTTCCCGAATATTTGAATATTCAAATATTTGTAACCATTGGGCAAGTTTGACAACAAAATCCAATTTTTTCGGGAGGGGAAAATTGACCAACACTCTCCTTATTATCTTCTTATCAAAATTGATTTTAATGTTTTATATCTTTTTTTTATTTTTTATTTTTTATAAAATTTCTATCCCTTTCAATTGTGTGACCTTCCCCTCATGTTGATTTCTTTTCTTTATTATATTGACTATGATCTTCCTTATCAGCTTTCTATTTTAGATATTTACTTCCACTTTCATTACATGATTTATGACTATATATTCAATGTATTTTTTAATTAACTTGGCACCCTTTACATTGTGAGGGTGTGTTGTTCTTGATCTATAATCTGGCATACTTATATTTTTTCTTTCCTATACATCAATTCCTTTCATTTGTATTATTTTTGTCAACATTAATTCTCATCATAGATTTCTTAGTTTATCATATTATCAGACTTCATCAATTTTTTGTTATTTATTCCTTTTTAATTCTTTGACTGATGTTGTTATTGTTAGAAATATAAGAGGAGTAACTAAGAGGGGAGGGGTGAATGAGTTACCACAAAAATAAATCCTAGATCCCTTAGATGTCAATACAAAATAAACTCTAAAAACTAGACTCTATTGAAGCTTGGAAAAAACACAGAAAAATGTTGTAACTTGGTAAACATTGAAAATGCTCGGCAAATACTTAACATGCAAATCTTAAGATATTATGTGTGATTACTATTACTTTAATTTAGGTGCAAAAATATAAGAGAAATAACATGAACACATTTGACACCAAGATTCAATGTGGAAATCCAATTTGGAAAAAAACACCAATTACAACTAGTTACTAATTTTCACTCTTCTGAAATGAGCTCTATTACAAAGAAACCCTATTAAAGGTTACAAAACACATTGTTAGGTGTGACCTTGTTAGAGGATTTAATCAACCTATTAGGAGTGGCCTTGTTAGAGGTCTTTGGACAGTTCAATAGAAATGCCACCTTATTAGAAGATTTACAAATAGCTATTAAGACAACTCTATTAAGAGATTCAAATCATTGCTATAATGGTTAGAAAGTAACAATGCGATGACTTGATTTTGGATGCAACTGAATTGCTGATTACAAATCTCAATTCTAGCTTGTATACTTGATCCTTATTGATTGAATGTATATTTTCAGCTTCACAAGGATATTCTACTTATCCTTCTAATTTTTTTCCTCTTAGCATCATTAAATCTTCAATTATTTTCCATTCCTTTAGACACTTTTAATTCTCAACTTGATCTTATATTTATATCTTTGATTTTGTCAAGTCAGCTAGAATATAACTTAGAATAATTAATATTCATCTCCTCAATCGGCTAGAAACAATAGACAATTTAATTAAACTCAATATGCCAAAACAAGAAAATCCTTTATCAGATAACCCTACTCAGTAGACACTAACATAGAAATGATTTTCCTATGTTAACCAAGTGAACTCGATCAACACTACATATTCGCAAAGTTCCTTTGGTAACTAAGTGAGCTCGGTTAACACTAGTTCCATCCAAAATTTCCTTCATTAATCGAGTGATCTTAGTTAACACTCAAGTTTGACAAGCCTTTTCTTTGACCCTCAAGTGAACTTGGTAGATACTACCTTCTAAACTAGGAAAACTATGGAATACTTGATAGACATAGAAAACTATCTTCAATGCTTGAGTAAGCTTGATAGAAACCTAAAAACCTTTAGAAAATAAAGTATTTTTATTTTCTGAACAATTCCTGATGACATCATCATTTATTAATTAATTTATTTATTTTTATGCCATTAAATCCCTTTATCTTAATTAAAAATATTTAATTAAGGAATCCCTCCCAAAAATGTTTAAATCGTATTTAAACATTATTTCCTTATTTATTAATTATTTAATTAATAAATTGACCAAAAAACCCAAAATAAATTAAAAAATTTATTTTTTGCCCAAAACTTGGCCAATTTCCTTAAGACCACTAACCTCCTCCAAAATCTTCTAATGCTTCTTTAATTTTGATTAAAGGCTAATCCCATCATTTCCTACCCCTAATCTCAACTCAAAATATTTAATTAAGATTAAATATTAATCCTCATGTTTATTAAAAAAGTTTTAATAAATATCTCCTCAACCCAAACCCTTGAAACAAATAAAACTTTATTTATTTCCTAAAAAATCTAATTTATCCTCATCCTAAGAAGTTCTAGACTCTTCTAGAAAGTCTTCATACTCATCCTAGGAAATTCTAGACTATTCTAGCAAGTCTTTATCCTCATCCAAAGTCTAGACTCTTCTAGAAGATGTCTTTAAACCTAATCCTAATCCCCTCCTAACCTTGTCACATTCTCTAAACATGGGTTAAGACTTACTAACTCAAGCCAAAGTTAACAAATATCTCCTCCTTCACCCACCCTCATTAAATGCCATCCACTTGCCTATCCCTAAGCTAATTCTAAACCATCCTAATCTATCCTCTAATCATTTACACAATCCTAAGCAAGCTTAAAACCCTCCTAATCAAGCCCAAGTTGAAATTGCTCTCATCTCCCTCAAAATATCTCAACCATAAAACTTTATGAAGCCCACTAGGCCATAAATGACTCTTCCAAGCCCTTTTATTGCTCTTACAAGCCATTATGAGGGTCTTTATGAAGATTTTATCCCTTGAGCCTCCTTTGTTGACTCATCCTTCCCCTTTCCTCCATCCTCTCACCCTGTGACATGTGTCACTCCCTAATTGGCTGTAAGGAAGCACAATCCATGTGCTCTCTTCTCATGCAATCTGAGCCCTCCATGAGCTTTTTTCCATCCTTGCATCTTAGCCCTCAATCCCTCAAGCCTCTTGCCTATAAATTGGATCCTTCCCCTTTGCAAAATAACACAATCCATGAAGTAAAGTCATAATGCCATTTTAAGAAGGCATTTTACATCAAAGCCATACACTCACACCCAAATTCCAACTCCATTTGAAGCCCTTTTTGAAGCATAAGCTTGAGCATGCATCCTATCTATTTAGACAAAGCCACTCAACAAGAGAGCTTCTCATTGAGAGAGTCCATTAATGGCTCATATTCTCAATTGAGAGTTCATCTTAGTCTATCTTGAAGTTTATGATTTTTTTTTAGTTTGTAGAAGCTTTATTTAAATTTGGTTTCTATTAGCATACTAACATTGCTCATATACATTTTGGCACGCCCGGTGGGACTCGGCATGGGTCATCTTCATTAGCTTTCTTATTCAAGTTTTGTATGTCATTTGCTAATTTTGGCTAATTTTTCTTGTTTTTGTGATTGGTAGGATTGTATAAATTGGTTTTGTAGGTCCACATGAGCATGAAGAAGACAAAGGAACTCATAGTCTATCTCATAGTATTTGCAGATTTTTCAAGCTTATAGGTGGACAAAACACTTGGAATTCTTCTTCCTCTTCTTGTCTATATTCTTCTTATTCCATTTACTTCTTCTTCTTCTTCTTGTGGGAGATCTTGGCCATTTTTTTTTTTAAGGAAGCAAAATCATACACACTTCTTTTTAGTGCTTAAAATGAACCAAATCATACTTAAATCCATTAAAAAATTAAAAATTTGCAAAAAAGAAAAAATCTTTTAACAAGTGAAACTAAACCAATCCAATCATTTGCATCCTTGCAAAATAAAGGTTTTATATGCATTTATGCAAAGTTAGGAACACTTCATTTTTTGGGAATTTAAAAAGAACTTCAAGTTTCCATTTTAAAAGGTTCAAAATCAACACTAAAGTGCACACTAAAATCTAAATCAAACTCAAAGCATCAATCAAAGATAAAATGAACCTCATTTGCAAATATTTTAAAGTTCTTTTAAAAATCTCATGAAAACTAAGAGTCCTAAATGGTTGCCAAAAATTGTCCTAAAAGCTTTGTTATTTGTTCCAAACAAATGTCTTGTTGCAAAATCTTGAATGTTTCTTAGGTTTTTCATGCATCAAAACAATCTAGGAATATCATTTTTGGGCTTAAAATATGCAAACTAGAACATAAAATCTTGAATGAAAACCAAAGTCCAAATAGTCATTTTCACTTTTGAGTCCAAAACAATCTTGAATGATCTAAGGTTAAAATAAAGCACTTCAAAGTTCTTAAAACAACACACAAAATCTCAATCTTGAATGCTCAAAAAAAAAAAACTTGAATGTTTAATCACTTGTCTTTGAATTCATGTTGCTAAAATCACTCTTGAGTGCCATGGATTAAAATCAAGTTTGTTTTTTTATGAATGCATGATTAAAACAACAAATCCAATCTTGAATGCCATAGATCAAATAATCATCTTTTGGGGCATAAAAAGAATCCACATCTTTGAAATCTTCTAAGTTATAAAAAATAATAAAGACGCATTGAGTAAGTTTGTAGTTGGACTCACCCTCTTTAATCACCCATCAATTTAACCATTGGTTGCAATCTCAGTGCCATCTATGGGGATGGGTCCACCTAAGAGGGTATTAAGTGCTCCACGCAAATCAAATTCCACTCACTTGGGTTTTTAGTGATTTTTCTAACTTAGAAAATTTCTTGAATGCACATTAGGCTCGCTAACACTTCATTTGGACATTAAAATTGAACAAACTCTTGACGTGGAGAGCCTCCGAGCGCGCGCTTGACAATCGAGTTTCACACATCTTTGTTTTGGGCTTAAAACAAACTCACACTCAATCTTGAATGCCTAAAAATCAATGAACATTGCATGGTTTGGACGCATTTTGAATGACACTCGCATTTCTTATGTTGACGATCTCTCGACTTTCATTATGCTGACGACACTGTCAAATTGGAATGAACATTGTATGCCATAATCACAAGTGTCTTCAATCATAGCTTACACAATGTAAATCATCAATTGGAATAAACGTGTGTCTTTTAAAGCCCAAGATCATGTATGTGGTATTGTTTTACATTTTTTAGGAGGCCTTCTTAGGGATTTCATCACCCCTTGGGATGACCTCAACTCCAGCGTTTCGACGGAGTATAAAAATCGGGAGGTGAATCCAAAGACACCTCTCTTGGAATCAAGATTTTGTTACTCGGGCTAAGCCTCAAGGAACTTTATACCCTTGAGAAGTGAAAGAGGAGAAGTGGGTTACCGTGCCTCTCGGTTGTGTGACATCTTTTTGGTTTCATCTATGGATTTGGGCCTCACGTACCTTACATATATCGAGGACTCCCTAGCTATAACAAATTTCATCCTTGTAGAAAGCTTCCTAGGATGTTGGTGTGTTTGACTTGCTTGCTCCAAAATTTTGTCTGCTTGTTTGTTCATAGCTTTTGAATGAATGTTTGCCAACTTTGGTCAAAATCCCAAAAAAGTAGAAATCTCCCAGCTCAAGGCATACTTAGCGTAGTCACTGCCTCATCAGAAAATCATCCAAGCTCCCCCGCTGCAACCGAATCTATCTAGTTCCTTGCTTTAGAACAATCCCAAATCCAAAGTCTCTCCAAATCATCCCCCCCAGCCAGCTAGCAACCCAATCCAAAATCACACCCAAGCCTTTAGAGAGTTGTCATTCTGCTAGAATTTTCTATCCAATCAATCCGCCCAATCCACCAACCTCACCAAGGTTATCCCTTTGACAAAGCTTTGTCTAGGATAATCTAGCTTTGCCACTTGTTATCCCTCATCACCTTGAGCTAAAGGTTGGGATCCACAAGTGGTCAATCTTGTGTCATGCCCATAGGATCATTAGTCTATCCTTAAGTTGACACAATCTCCACCAATCCAGTGCATAGGAAAGCAAACCTCTCACTTTTTGACAGCATGCCCTTGAAGTATTGCATCCATAGGAAAGCCAAAAATCTCCAGCCAATCCTCCTTAGGTCTTTCATATAGCTTTGACTCTCCCTAGGAAATCCTTCATCAGCCAATCCAAAATCTGTGCTTAATCCAAATCCAACCATGAGCTTCCGTGTTCATCCATATGCAAGACCCTATCCCCATCCAACTCATCATTAAAACATGAAATCCCAAACCTATCATGATGTGTTTGGTCGTATTGTCCTTTCTCCCACTACATCCTATTCCAATGATGATGAAAATCTTGTTGACTATGACGGGTATCTTGAGAGCCTTAGAGGCCTTCCACCAACCATCCCCCAAAATCCAAGAGTTATTCCAAACTATCTAGTCATGCCATCTGATATCCCAGCTTCTCCTCCATCACCCAATCAACCAAGCTTCCAATCTTCCACCCTCATCACACCAGCTATTCCTATCAATCCACCACCTCCACCTTCGACACACGAGTCTCCAAGGAATCTCTAGAGGAAATACAAGAAAAGCCACCTCCAATAGTCGATAAGCCATGTCATCTAATCCAACCATGTGAAGTAGTTAGTGATGAAGCTTCCCCATCTATAATATCACCCCCATCTCCCATAGCTATCATTCCCATACCATTCATCAAATTGCTTAAAATCCTTCCATTTCCTACAAGCATCAAATTCCCACCACCCATCGAATCGCTCCAAATCCCATCCACATGTCCTCCTCCAAGCATTATCCAAATCCCATATAATGAACCTCATGCGTCCAATCCCATCCATTCCTATTAAGATCTTGTCCAAAAGCATGTTGAAATATCCTCTGATAGAACATCAGATCCCACCATCCCACTTATTCCCCTACATGATCCACTTTTACCATCCCCTTCATATCTAAATCCTACCATCTTACTTCATCTCAAGATCCCTTTCACTTAGCCCACCCAACTCAAGATCCTATCCTCCAATCTCCTCTGCTTCATGATCATACATCTCCCATAATCCATGATGATAGATCCATTGAAAAAGAACTAATTATCATATCTGAAGCTCCAACTCCTTCAGCTAGTAATGGACTCACATCTTGTGTTCCAAATAATGAACATCATATTGAAAAAAGAAATGAAAATATATTTCTAGATGTTGGTATCCCCGCTATTCCTGCATGGTCCCAAGTCCTTCCATCTCCACCCCAAAGTTCCCATCCATCTTATTCTGCATCTATTTTAGGCCCTCATCCTACTTCTTATCTGCAACCCTCCATTTTGGGTCCATATATCCCTTATCTAAATCCCACACCCCTTCCATCCATTTTGGGTCCTTACATACCTAATATGAATCTTTTATCCCCTCCATCTATTTTGGGACCTGCACCTTCGCCGTTTCCATCCATTTTTGGTAATTATATCCATCCAAATCCTATGTTCCAATCTATCCTTCCATTCCCTCAAATCCACTAGCTAGATCATCAAAGGCACTCACCCTTGAATCCCTTCCAACCTTTAAACCCTATCACTCCATCAATTATCCCTCCATCTCCTCCATGCTCTTGTTCCCATCCCATGGCTAATAGAAGCATATTGGATGCCAAAATACAAAATAATAAATCCAAAAATCCACAAAATCCAAGTCTCAACATGTCCCTTCTAAAATACATGTTCAAAACAAGAAACATTGAATCCCAATCAAAGAAAAAGTCAAGAGGCCACAAAAGCCCAAGCTAAAAAAGTCAAAAATCATGTGGATACCCAAGATGCTCATAAAAGAAATGCATCTCAAAGAAAAATCTCAATTGGCATCCATTCATGCTACTCAAAAAGCCTCATCCATCCATCCTTCATCCAAATCCCCATATAAGCATCCTTAATCCCCCCAATCCACTTTTAGTCCATATGCTTCTTATCCTAAATTTCCCATCCTCCATCTTCCAACTCTACTTTTAGTCCTTATCTTTCTCTTCCTCCATTTTCTCCTCAACCTCGCTCAAAACCATCTTTCCCACTACTTTATCACCTCTCAAGGTGTGTGCCAATGATGATCTTTCCATTTTCCTCATCCATTTACCCACAAGCCTTATGTCTTCGCATCCATTATCTGTCAAAATCCCACCCACCATTCCACTTGTTCAATCCAATCCTTTTTCATCCATCCTACCAACATCTATGAGCCAAAAATAGCTGAAGAAAGCCAAAATCATTCCAGCTAAGTCCAAAGTCAAAAAGTCAAATAAAAAGTAAAGAAAAATAAAGCATCCATTGGTGAAAACTTGGCAATTCAAGCGCCTTGGACAAGTACCATGATGAAAACCTTGCAAAAAAGCATCATGCGTAGTCCTGCCATCCCCAGCTTAGCCTATCACCCTCATGCTTTTGGTCATCTCTTACATCCAACTCCATCTTCCAATCTATCCACCTATCCTCCACCCTCCATCTTCCATCTCACACCATCCACTTATCTCCTGCAGCTTCAACCAACCATCCTAGCTATCATCCATCTCCCTAGCCCCTTCAGCTTTTTCCATCCTAGCTTCAATCCTATCACATCCATCATAAGACCTCCTTCCGCATGTTATCTTCTGATTGGGGGCACTATATTCCTTGGAGATCTTGTCTTGTCCATCCTCCCTTGTCATTGGTATCTAGCTCTAGGCTCTCCTCATGCAAACCCAATGTCATCTCTTTATATCCATCATAATCCTAGCTATCTACCATCCTATCCAGCCATCTCATCTTGCTCCTCTAGCTATCCTTGGTCACAAAATCTCTCATCATCATTGGATGCATCCTGCCAAATCCATATCTTTCGCTATCACCCCACCCTTAGCTTTCACATCTTGCACAATATCAAACCATCCCGCTATCCTATCATCCTGAGCTTTTTCCTGCTTGTAACTATCTTGGTCAGCTTCAGCTTGTAAATATCTTGGTCCATCAACTTGTACATCCTCTTTAGCTTAGTACCATTGTATATATCCAGCTTTTGTGTCAGTTCCTCCTTGATCAACATCTTTCACCCATCACACATCTTGGTTAGCTATTCCAATGCATCCTTTAGCAAGATTTCTTGTCACCAAGGTGTTATCTTTCTTAGTTCAGCTTGCCAGATGCATCACTCATCCAAATCCACCAGCTTAGGTGCTCTCCAATAGGTCCTTGCAGGATATAGCTTTCCTCATGTCTGATCTTGGTCCGTTAGTACCTCATCCTACCCATCTCATTGGCAAACGGTTCTATTTTGGATTTTCGCTTTCTTTTGATTTGGAATCTTCCCTTTTGGGTCTTGAAGTATCTTTTCCAAACAATCCTTTTGTTCCCTCCTCAAGGTTGCCATGATCTTCCATATGGTATACTGTGAATGGGGCAATCTGAGCATAAGGTCTTGATTAGGTCTTTCATTTGTTTTTCTTTTCTGCTTGTGGGTTACCCAGTGTCGGTTCCACACTGTTTCCTCCAGGTTTCATGTGTGATGCTGGGGCAATCCTTGTGTATTTTTTTTGAGTCATTCTGTCAGTCCTCTGGAAAGTTGGTGAAAAGGCCTTGATGTTCTTGGTAACCTTGGCAATTAACCAACAGTCCTATAGAAAATCTACTGCTCAACTACATGGTGGTACTTCTCTTTGAAGTATCCCCTTGCTCAAAAAGCTTCAATGGATTCCCTTCATCTCCATTATCCCCCATCCATATCCAGTATCCATCTCTCCTATCCCAGCTTATGCATCAGTATCTCTTTGAATCACTCCTCACCGTTAGCTTTAGGGATCCACAATCCTAGTCTTAGGGATCCACCAATCCAAATCAATCCACCAAGCCTCATCTTTCGAGATCCACAATCCTAGTCCTAGGGATCTCCGAAACCCATCTTCCGCCAATCTGACTCTTTGAAATCCTGTTGCATTAGCTTTTTAGTCCTCTCATCCATCTCCCCATCCTGGATTCCTTTTATAGCGCTCTGCTCCTTCATCCTCTGCAATCCTTGAGATCTTAAGCTTGCTTCCTCTTGTGCCTCTGATTCTCCCTTTATTATTCTCTCATAGTGAGAGTTTGAGCTAACTAAACCTCTTTTTCTCTAGCCTTGGGCATCTTATTTTCTTATCTTTGATGCCCCGCCACTTGCGGCATCACATCAAAGAGGGGCAAAATGTAGACACCTAAAATCCTTTAGAAAATAAAGTATTTTTATTTTCTGAACAATTTCTGATGACATCATCATTTATTAATTAATTTATTTATTTTTATGCCATTAAATCCCTTTATCTTAATTAAAAATATTTAATTAAGGAATCCCTCCCAAAAATGTTTAAATCTTATTTAAACACTATTTCCTTATTTATTAATTATTTAATTAATAAATTGACCAAAAAACCCAAAATAAATTAAAAAATTTATTTTTTGCCCAAAACTTCGCCAATTTCCTTAAGACCACTAACCTCTTCCAAAATCTTCTAATCCTTCTTTAATTTTGATTAAAGGCTAATCCCATCATTTCCTACCCCTAATCCCAACTCAAAATAATTAATTAAGATTAAATATTAATCCTCATGTTTATTAAAAAAGTTTTAATAAATATCTCCTCAACCCAAACCCTTGAAATAAATAAAACTTTATTTATTTCCTAAAAAATCTAATTTATCCTCATCCTAAGAAGTTCTAGACTCTTCTAGAAAGTCTTCATCCTCATCCTAGGAAATTCTAGACTATTCTAGAAAGTCTTTATCCTCATCCAAAGTCTAGACTCTTCTAGAAGATGTCTTTAAACCTAATCCTAATCCCCTCCTAACCTTGTCACATTCTCTAAACATGGGTTAAGACTTACTAACCCAAGCCAAAGTTAACAAATATCTCCTCCTTCACCCACCCTCATTAAATGCCATCCACTTGTCTATCCCTAAGCTAATCCTAAACCATCCTAATCCATCTTGTAACCATTTTCACAATCCTAAGCAAGCTTAAAACCCTCCTAATCAATCCCAAGTCAAAATTGCTCTCATCTCCCTCAAAATATCTCAACCATAAAACTTTATGAAGCCCACTAGGCCATAAATGACTCTTCCAAGCCCTTTTATTGCTCTTACAAGCCATTATGAGGGTCTTTATGAAGATTTTATCCCTTGAGCCTCCTTTGTTGACTCATCCTTCCCCTTTCCTCCATCCTCTCACCCTGTGACATGTGTCACTCCTTGATTGGTTGTAAGGAAGCACAATCCATGTGCTCATGAGCTTTTTTCCATCCTTGCATCTTAACCCTCAATCCCTCAAGCCTCTTGCCTATTAATTGGATCCTTCCCCTTTGCAAAATAACACAATCCATGAAGTAAAGTCATAATGCCATTTTAAGAAGGCATTTTACATCAAAACCATACATTCACACCCAAATTCCGACTCCATTTGAAGCCCTTTTTGAAGCATAAGCTTGAGCATGCATCCTATCTATTTAGACAAAGCCACTCAACAAGAGAGCTTCTCATTGAGAGAGTCCATTAATGGCTCATATTCTCAATTGAGAGTTCATCTTAGTCTATCTTGAAGTTTATGAATTTTGTTTAGTTTTTAGAAGCTTTATTTAAATTTGGTTTCTATTAGCATACTAACATTGCTCATATACAGTGATGATATGACATTTATTGTAACATCAAAGACAATACACAATTAATCAATTTTTCCAACAATCTCCCTCTTTGGCATTGATGGAAACACAACATGTCATAATGTAATAAAAAATTTAAAGAAAGAATAAAGTAAGAAATTATCCTTAGTTTCATTTTAATTCTCATCCATGAGAAATCCTATCAGTATGAACTATTTTTTCCTTTAGTTTCTCCCTATGTTAGAAGACTTCTTGTGTGCTACAACTTTTTCTACCTTTGATGTTAGAAAAAGTTCGTTCTCCCTTTGTACATTTCTTTCTCTTTCTTTTTACAAAATTTCTATGAGATATGATAGCAAAATTCTCCCTCTTTGACATCTCATGCCGAAGACAATAATCAATGAATATCAATGTACCTCAAGTATTGATTCATTTGTAATACGCCCTTGTCAATATTGCACCAATGGATTGATCTTCAATCATGCTTTGGTCGATGCATCACTAAACTTCATTTAGTGATCTTCAGATAGGAAAGTGACCCCTAGCTTACCTCGTAGATACAGAAATGCATCCTCAACTAATGGATTGGTGAATATGTTTGTAATTTGTTCTTTCATATTCACATATTCCAATCTTACTTTTTATCTTGTACCAATTCTCTTAGGAAATGATATTTTATAGAAATGTGTTTTTTTTGGTATACATCACTGAATTCCTTGATATATCGATTGCACTGGTGTTATCACATTATATAACTACTATATCCTTGATCTCTATCTTCATATGTACCAACAATTGTTTGAACCAAACAATATTAGACTAATTAACTATTGCTACCACATATTCTTCCTCTGTTGTGGACTAAGATATACAAATGTTTCTTTCTTGTCTAAGACACCAGTCTTTTCCCCAGAATGAATGCTCCAACACTGGTTTTTTTTATCATCAATACTTCGTGCCCAATCAGTATCTGTGAATATTTTTAAATCTAAATTGCCTCCTATTTTGTACCATAAACCATATTCTTTAGTACATCTTAGATATCTCATAATTCTTTTGATTGTGATCATGTTATTTTCTTTGGGATTTGTTAAGAATCTTGCCACCATACTGATTGCTAATGCAATATCAGGGTTTGTATGCACCACATACTACAATTTTCCAATCATTGATCTATATGTGGTTTGATCTAGCTCTTTTGAATCATCATTTTTGGAAAGTTTATCTCCAGTAGACATAGGGGTTCCAATTGGTCTTGAATCTTCCATTCCAATTTTTTAAAGTATTTTCTTGATATATTTAGATTGAGTAATGTAGATACCATCTTTCTTCTATTGGATCTACAATCAAACAAATAATTTTATCTCTCTAAACATAGACATTTCAAATTCTTTACTCATTTCTTCTAAAAATGCCTTTCATAAGTCATCATTTCCTGTGAATAAAGTATCATCAATGGATATTTCTACCAACACAATCTTTTTGTCTAGTCCTTCTTTGATATACAGAGTGTTGTTATCATTTGTTCTTTGAAAACCAATTTGTACCGAGTAGTTATGGATTCTTTCATACCAAGCTCTGGGACCTTACTTGAGACCGTATAATACCTTGTATAATTTGCATACCATGTCTCTTATTCTAGGATCTACAAAACCTTTAGGTTGTCCAATGTAGACTTCCTCATCAAGAATTCCATTCAAGAATATAGATTTTACATCCATTTGATAAACTTTAATCCTCTGTGAGCTACATAAGCTAGTAAAGTTCTAACACCTTCTAATCTTGCAAGATGAGCAAAAGAATCAATACATTCTTCTTGAGAATAGCCTTTACATACCAACCCTGCTTTGTTTCTCGAAACTTTTCCATCTTCATCTAGCTTATTTTTGAATACCCACTTTGTGCCAATTACATTTTTATCCTTGGGTTTAGAAACAAGAGTCTAGGTCTTATTCTTCTCTATTTGTTATATTTCCTCATTCATTACTTCAATCCAACTTTCATTATCCAAAGAATCTTTATAATTTCTAGGTTCAAATTCAACAAGTAAACATGTACCTTTCAATCTATTTCTTGTCATTGTTCAATTTGATTTGTCTCCAATGATCTAGTCAGGTGCATGATGCCTTCTAACATATCTTGCTAGCATAAGTTCTTTAGATTTGGAGTTTGTTTTACTGATTTCTTCATGAACTTAAATATTAAACTTGGATCCTACTATTTGTGACTTGGGTCCATTAGACTTAGTTTGCTCTAGTAATAGCTTATTAGCCTCTGATTGCAACTTAGGTCCTTTAGATTGTGACTCGGGTTGCACTATCTACAACTCGGTGG
The DNA here is from genome assembly GCA_028749045.1 of Cupressus sempervirens. NCBI lineage: Eukaryota > Viridiplantae > Streptophyta > Pinopsida > Cupressales > Cupressaceae > Cupressus > Cupressus sempervirens. Next base: position 238,873,286 of record CM053786.1, on the reverse strand, counting down.
ATATTGGAGATTTTGGGGACTTTGGATGTGAAGCCTCTTGTCTAGTAGATAGATTTGTAAGGGTATTAGGTGCATGGTAAAAAATTTCTTTGTAATCCTTAGGCTCCTTTTTGCTTTCTTCTTCACTCTTTTTTTCAAACTCATCAATTCTCACATGTGCACTTTCTATGATTTTATGAGTAAACAAATTCAAATATTTATAAGCTTTCCTTCTATAGGAGTATCCAAGGAATATTCCTTCATCACCTTTGATATCAAATTTACCTTTTCTAGATTCTTTAAAAATATAATATTTGTTCCCAAATACTTTTAAGTAACCTACATTAGGTTTGTAGCCATACCATAGTTCATAAGGAGTTTGATTTGAGTCTTTCTCCAGTTGTATTATGTTCAAAGTATGTACTACAATGCTAATTGCTTCCTTCCAGAATTTGATTGCAACATTCTTTTCCATCATTAGTGTTCTTACACAATCCATGATGGATTTGTTTCTTCTTTCATCTATACCATTTTGTTGAGGTTTACCAGGGGTTGATACTTGTCTCTTAATTCCTTTTTCAATGCAGAATTTATTAGAAATGAATTCACCACCTCTATTTGATCTTAAATTTTTTAACTTCTTTCTAGTTTCTTTTTCTACTCTTGCTAGATACCACTTAAATTTTTGAAAAAATTTTAATTTTTCTTTTAGATATATTACAGTCATCATTCTAGAATAGTCATCAACAAAAAGAATGAAAACCTTATCTCCACTATAACTCTATATTCCAATAGGTCCACATAAATCTATATCCACAAGCTTTAAGATTTCTTTAGAATGATAGTTCTTCCTTTTGAAGCTAGTCTTTCCCATCTTAGCAATTTGACAGTTTTTGTATAGACCCATATAAGGTTTTCTTAAGCTAAGAATGTCTCTTACTCTTTTATTTTTTCTTATCTTTGTTGGATACAATTGGTTAATTGTGTGTTATCTTTGATGTTATACAAATGTCATATTATTATTAGTTAGTATATGTCGACCTCACTTGGGTAGTGAAGATAGTTCTCAGTGTCTATCGAGCATTCCTGTGTTTGCCTAGTTTAGAAGGCAGTGTCTACTAAGTTCACTTGGGCATCAAAGAAAAAGTTGCAAAAAGTGAGTGTTAACTAAGCTCACTTGGGTAATGAAGGAAAGTTGGATGGAACCAGTGCTAACTAAGCTTACTTGGTTGACAAAGGATTTTCATAAGTTTGCAGTGTTAACCAAGCTTCAGTTGGTTAACAAAGGAAATCATTTCTAAGTTAGTTTCTACTAAGTTGGGTTGGCTAACAAAGGATTTTCTTATTTTGTTGTACTAAGCTTAATTGATTTATCTATTGATTCCATTTGACTAAGGTGATGAATATTGATTATTCTAAGTTGTATTTGAGCTAAATTGACAAAGTGGAAGATATAAGTATAAGGTCAAGTTGTGATTTCAAAGTGTGTAAGTCAAGAAGATGTTATTGAAGATTTTATTATGAGAAGAGGAAGAAAATTTGAAGGATAAGAAGAATATATTTGTGGAATAGAAAAGCTATATTCGATCAGGAAGGATCAAGTATAAGCTAGAATAGAGATCTAAAATCAGCAATTTAGTTGCATTCAAATCAAGTCATCTAATTGTTATTCTCTAACTATTTTAGTAGTTATCTAAATCTCCTAACAGAGTTGGCTTAATAGCCATTTATGAATCCTCTAACAAGGTGGCAATTCCATTGAATTGTTATCAAGACCTCTAACAAGGCCACTCCTAATAGGGTGATTAAATCCTCTAACAGTGTGTTTTGTATCCTTTAATAGGGCTAGCTCCTAATAGGACTTGCTTTAGAAGAGTGAAAATCAATAGCTAGTCATAATTAGTGGTTTTTTCCAAATTGGGTTTTTACATTAAATCCTGGTGTCAAATGTGTTCATGCTATTTTATTTTATGTGCTTGCAACTAAGTTAAAGTAAAAGTAATGGTAATCATAGATAACATCTAAAGGTTTATGTGTTAATCATTTACCAAGCTAATCCAATTATTTCTGAGTTTCAACATTTTGTGTGTTTACCGAGCTTCAACATTATTCAGTTATCTATTTGCATTTTTACTAGTATCTAAGGGATTTGAGATTTATTTTTGTAGTAACTGATTTACCCCTCCCCTCTCAGTTACTCCTCTTATATTTGCAACAATTGGTATCAGAGCTTTTGGTGCTTTCAGAGAAGGTTTCAAGGACCTAAGCTAAAGATCAAGATATCTTACAAAAGAGAGATTCCCAAGCTAAACAGAGATAATTTTTTAGCAAGGCAAGGACTTATGAGGCTATATCTAGCTAGCATTAGTGATTCAAGTTGCAAGTATCTTGATGCTGAATATAAGACTCCCACTGGAACATTATTAGTTGAAGATATTGTTGAAAAGAAGAATCATAATATCTTGATGATAGATATTGCATCTACTCTCAGTTACGCTGAATTTGATGAGGTAAAAGATTGCAAATTTACTTTTAAAATGTGAAACAAAATGAAAGATATCTATAGAGGAGATGACAATGTAAGAAGAGCCAAAGCAGAAAGCCTTAAAGGACAATTTGATCAAATGAGAATGAGAGAAGATGAGAACATTAAGGAATATGTGGAAAGGATCAAGGCCAGTGTAAGTACAATTAAAGCATTTAGAGGAGACATTAAGGAGGAAATTGTTGTAAGTAAAGTGCTTAGAACTCTACTTGCTATTTCTGTAATTAGAGTATCTACTATTCAAGAAATGAGATGTGATCAAAATAATAAAATAAGCTTGGATGCTCTAGTTGGAAGATTAACAGCTTTTGAATTAGACAATTATGATAACTATGTTCCTACTTCAAAGAATATTGAATCTGCATTTAAAGCTAAACTCTCACTTAAAGAAAATGGTAAAAAGTGAAAATCCATTCAATCAAGAAGTGAAGAAGATAGATTATTAAAAGAATGTTTAGACAGTGATCTTGAAGTTGTTGAAGCCTTGCTTGCAAGAAAGTATTCCAAAGGAAGAAGAGAGTACAAAGGTAAAGTTACTCTAATCTAATTTTCTTGTGAATAAATTGGTCACATTGTTTCTAGGTGTCCAAATAATGAAATCAAGGATGAGAAGAAAAGAAACAAGCATAAAGGAAAGAACTACAAGAGCTTCAAGGACAAAGGTAAGAAATCTTGTTTTATAGCTAAAGATTTTGATAATAGTGAAGATGAAATGGTATATATTATTGTGAAAGATGAATCTGATGATGAAGGAGATAAGATGGCACTTATCTCTCATGTTAGCAAAAATGATATATTGATTATTGATAGAGGTTGCTCACATCATATGACCAGTGACAAAACAAAATTTGAGCATATAGAATATTATGACAAATGTAGTGTAAGATTTGGAAACAATGAACCTTGTAACATAAAGGGAAAAGGATGTATCTTGTTGACTAAAGAGCTTATATGTGACAATGCTTATTGGGTTGAAGGACTAAAGCATAATCTACTGAGTGTGGCATAGCTGAAAAACATTGGATTCAAGGTAGAATTCATGAATGGATAGGCCAAACTACTGGATGGGAAAGGGAATTTGGTAGATCTAGAAAGAAAACAAAAGGTAATCTAATTTGTCTTGATCTCAGTGATTGTTCATGTTTTATTGCTCAAGTACAGGAAAGCTAGTTATGGCACAAAAGGCTATGTCCTGTGAATTTTGATAATCTAGTGAAAATAAGCAAACATAAAAGAGTAAGAGGCCTTCCTAATTTTAAAAAGCTTGGCATGGGTCTATCCAAGAATTGCCAAATTGGTAAGATGGGAAAGACAAGCTTCAAGAGCAAAGACTATTAGTCAGAAGAAGTCTTGGAAATTGTTCATAAAAACTTATGTGAACCTATTGGAATAGAGAGTTATAGTGAAGAATTTTTTTTTTCATTCTTTTTGTTGATGACTATTCTAGAATGATGATAGTAATTTACTTAAAAGAAAAATCAGAAGCCTTTCAAAAATTCAAGTGGTATCTAGCAAGAGTAGAAAAAAAAACTAGAAAGAAGATGAAATGCTTAAGATCATATAGAGGTGGTGAATTCATCTCTCATGAATTCAATAATTTTTTCATTGAAAGAGGAATCAAAAGACAAGTATCAGCCCTTGGTACACCACAGTAGAATGGTATAGCAGAAAGAAGAAATAGATCTATCATGGGCTATGCAAGAACACTAATGATTGAAAAGAATGTTGCTTTGAAATGCTAGAAGAAGCTATCAATATTGCAGTTCATACCTTGAATAGAGTTAAATTGAAGAAAGATTCAAATAAAACACCTTATCAACTATGGTATGGCTACAAACCTAATGTAAGCTACTTGAAAGTATTTGGCAGCAAATGTTATATATTGAAAGAAACTAGAAAAGAAAAATTTGATGTAAAAGGTGATGAAGGCATATTTCTAGGATACTCCTGTAGAAGTAAAGCATACAAATGTTTGAATTTGTCTACTCACAAAATTATAAAAAGTGTACATGTCAGAATTGATGAATTTGCAAAAAAGAGTGAAGAAGAAAGCAATAAGGAACCTAAAGATTACAGAAGATTTGTTTACTATGAACTTGATACCTTACCAAATCTATCTAAGAGAAAAGAAACTTCATCTTCTGAGTCCCTAGAAACTAAACAGTGCAACGCGAGCTACAAGGACTCGAGTCATATATAGAAGGACTCAAGTTTGAAATGGAAATTCAAGAAGAAGATGGTGGAACTCATTCAAAGACCAAAGAGCTTGTGTTAGAAAGATATGTTAGAAGACATCATGCACTTGATCAGATCATTAGAGATAAATTAGATGGAACAATGACAAGAAAAAAATTAAAAGGGACATCTTTACTTGCTGAATTTGAACCTAGAAGTGTTAAAGATGCTCTAGAAAATGGAAGTTGGATTGAAGCAATGAATGAAGAGATAGAGTAGATAGAAAAGAAAAAAACTTGGACTCTTGTTCCTAGACCCAAGGATAAAAATGTAATTGATACAAAGTGGGTATTTAGAAATAAGCTGAATGAAGATGGAAAAGTATCAAGAAACAAGGCAAGATTGGTGTGCAAAGTTTATTCTCAAGAAGAAGGTATTGACTATGGTGAAACTTTTGCTCTTGTAGCAAGACTAGAAGGTGTTAGAACTTTTCTAGCATATGCAACACATAGAAGATTTAAAGTATATCAAATGGATGTCAAATCTGCATTCTTGAATGTAATTTTTGATGAAGAATTATACATTGAGCAACCATATGGTTTTTTAGATTCTACTAAAAAAAATATGGTTTTAAAACTATACAAAGCATTATATGGTCTCAAACAAGTCCCCAAAGCTTGGTATGAAAGACTTCATAATTACTTGGTACAGATTGGTTTTCAAAGGACTAATGACAACAACAGTCTATATATCAAGGAAATACTAGATAAGAAGATTGTGTTGGTAGAAATATTTGTTGATGATACTCTATTTATAGGAAATGATGACTTATGCAAAACATTTTTAGAAGAAATGAGTAAAGAATTTGAGATGTCCATGTTTGGTGAAATAAAGTTCTTTGTTGGATTGTAAATACAATAGAACAAGAATGGTATCTACATCACTCAATCTAAGTATATCAAGGAGATACTAAAGAAATTTGGAACGGAAGATTCAGGACTAGTTGGAACACCTATGTCTACTAGACAAGCTCTCCAAAAATGATGATTCCAAAGAAGTAGATAAGACCACTTACAAATCAATGATTGAAAAATTGCAGTATGCAATATACACAAGGCCTAATATTGCTCTAGCAGTTGAAATAGTGGTAAGATTCTCAACAAATCCTAAAGAAAATCATATGATGGAAATCAAGAGAATCATGAGGTATTTGAAAGGTACTGAAGAATATGGTTTATGGTACAAACTTAGAGGTAATTTGGACTTAAAAGTATTTATTGATGTTGATTAGGTAGGAATTCTTGATGATAGAAAAAGCACTAGTGGTGGAGCATTCTTTCTTGGTAAAAGACTAGTATCTTAGACAAGCAATAAGAAAAATTGTACATCTCAATCCATAGCAGTGGTAGAATATGTAGCAATAGTAGTCAATTGTTCTAACATTGTTTGATTCAAACAACTATTGGAAGGAATGAAGGTAGAGATCAAAGATCTAGTTGTGATATATTGTGATAACACCAGTACAATTAACATATTAAAGAATCCATTAATGCACTCCAAAAAAAAGCATATTACTATAAAATATCACTTCTTAAGAGGGTGAGTGCAAGATAAAGAAGTCAGATTAGAATATGTGAATACAAAGGAAAAGATTGCAAACTTATTCACCAAGTCATTACCTAAGGATGCATTTCTATATCTAAGAGGTAAGCTAGGGGTCATTCCGCTATCTAAAATTCACTAAATGAAGTTTAGTGAATGCATCAACCAAAACTTGTTAAAGATCAACCAATTGATACAGAATTGGCAAGGGCATATTGTAGATAAATTAGTACTTAAGGTACGTTGGTATTTATAGAATTATTATCTTTTGCATGTGTTTACAAAGAGGGAGAAGTTCATTATCATATCTCTAAGAAATTTTTGGAACTAGAATAAACTTAGGAACTAGAGAGGGAAAAGTTTTTCTGAAGAAGAAGTTTTTTGAAAGACAGAGAAAGTTTTAAATAAACTTGGTAGCAGCTATTGCAAATAGAATCCAATGAAAGGAAGAGCTCATACTAATAGAGGGAGTTCCAAAGTCTAAAGTCCAAAATTTCATTGTGCTATGACATGTTGTGTTGCCATCAATGCTAAAGAGGAGATTGTTGGATACAATTGGTTAATTGTGTGTTGTCTTTGGTGTTAAAAAAATGTCATATCATTATTAGTCAGTATATGTCGAGCTCACTCAGATAGTGAAGATAGTTCTTAGTGTCTACCAAGCATTCCTATGTTTTCCTAGTTCAGAAGATAGTGTTTATCAAGTTCACTCGGGTGTCAAAGAACAAGTTGTAGAAAGAAATTGTTAACTGAGCTCACTTGGGTAATGAAGGAAAGTTGGATAGAACCAATGCTAACTGAGTTCACTCAGTTGCCAAAGGATTTTTTTAAGTTTGCAGTATTAACCGAGCTTCTATTTGCTAACAAAGGAAATCATTTCTGAGTTATTTTCTACCAAGCTGGGTTGACTAATGAAAGATTTTTTTTTTTTTTTTTGTACTAAGCTTAATTGATTTATCTATTTATTCCAGCTAATGAAGGCGATGAACATTAATTATTTTAAGTTTTATTTGAATCGACTTGACAAAGTGGAAGATATAAGATCAAGTTGTGATTTCAAAGTGTGTAAGTCATGAAGATGTTGTTAAAGATTTAATGATGAGAAGAGGAAGTGAATTTGAAGGATAAGTAGAATATCCTTGTGGAACAATAAAGCTATATTCGATCAGGAAGGATCAAGTATAACCCATAACATAGATATGAAATCAGAAATTCAGTTGCATTCAAATTAGGTCATCTCATTGTTACTCTCTAACCATTGTAGTAGTGATCTAAATCTCTTAATAGAGTTGGCTTAATAACTATTTGCAAATCCTCTAACAAGGTGGCAATTCCATTAAATTATTCTCAAGACCTCTAGCAAGGCCACTCCTAATAAGGTGATTAAATCTTTTAATAGAGTCACACCTAATAGTGTGTTTTGCAACCTTTAATAGGGTTGGCTCCTAATAGGGCTCACTTTAGAAGAGTGAAAATTAGTAACTAGTTTCAATTGGTGGGTTTTCCCAAATTGGGTTTCCAAGTTAAATCCAGGTGTCAAATGCGTTCATGTTATTTTCTTTTATATGCTTGCAACTAAGTTAAAGTAAAAGTAATGGTAATCACAGATAACATCTAAGGGTTTATGTGTTAATCATTTATCAAGCTAATCCAATTATTACTAAGTTTTAGCATTATGTGTGTTTACTGAGCTTTAGCAATATTTAATTATATGTTTGCATTTTGTACTAACATCTAAGGGATCTAGGATTTATTTTTGTAGTAACTAATTCACCCCTCCCCTCTCACTTACTCCTCTTATATTTCCAACATATCTTAATGATGTTATCAAAGTTCACATGACATAATTTTTTGTGCCATAACATACTTTCTTCTACTTGAGCAATAAAACATGAACTTTCACTGAGATCTAGATAGAATAGGTTACCTTTTTCTTTTTTTCTAGATCCAACAATATTTCAGAAAAACTACCAATTACAACTAGTAACTGATTTTCACTCTTCTAAAGTGAGCCTTGTTAGGAGCCAACCCTGTTAAAGGTTACAAAACACATTTTTAGGTGTGACCCTATTAGAGGATTTAATCAACCTATTAGGAGTGGCCTTGTTAGAGGTCTTTGGACAATTCAATAGAAATGCCACCTTATTAGAGTATTTACAAATATTTGTTAAGCCAACTTTGTTAAGATATTTAGATCACTGCTACAATGGTTAGAGAGTAACAATAAGATGACCTGATTTTCAATGCAACTAAATTGCTGATTGTAGATCTCAATTCTGGCTTGTATACTTGATCCTTATTAATCAAATGTATCTTTTCAACTTCACAAGGATATTCTGCTTATCCTTCTAATTTTCTTCCTCTTAGAATCATTAAATCTTCAATTATCTTTCATTCCTTCAGACACTTTTAATTCTCAACTTGACCTTATATTTATATCTTTAATATTGTCAAGTCGGCTAGAATATAACTTAGAATAATCAATATTCATCTCTTCATTCGGCCAGAACCAACAAACAATTTAATTGAACTCAATATGCCAAAACAAGAAAATCCTTTGTCAGCTAACCCTGCTTGGTAGATGCTAACTTTGAAACAATTTTCCTATGTTAACCAAGTGAACTTAGTCAACACTCCATATTTGCAAAGTTCCTTTGGTAACTGAGTGAGCTTAGTTGACATTGGTTCCATCCAATATTTCCTTCATTAATCAAGTAATCTTAGTTAATACTAAACTTCTGCAAGCCTTTTCTTTGATGCCCAAGTGAACTCAATAGATATTGCCTTCTAAGCTAGGCAAACCCTAGAATGCTAGGTAAACATAGAAAACTATCTTCAGTGCCCGAGTAAGCTTAGAATATACTAACTAGTGATGATATGATATTTTGTGTAACATAAAAGATAATACACACTTAATCAATTATTCCAACAATTACCATATTTATGTTTCCCATAATCACTGATCTTTTCTTCATCAATAATTTTACTATTGTTTGTTGTTGCAAAGTAGATATGCAATCTTTACATCTTTGAATGAATTAGCATCTTAATCTCACATGATGATCTCATACAGAGTTGATTTATCAAAATTTCATTATTTTTAATAGAGAAACATATTTATGTATCTCAAATCTAATAAAGAGAGTTGCAATCTTATACTTGCTTTCAACAAGGCTCTTCAATTTGATTGCTTGTTTTTAACAAAGTTTCACTATCTCTACCCAAATTTATGTTTCTTATCTATTTCTTTATGTTTTCATGTATTATTCAAATACATGATGTGAATAAAGGTGCTCTGATACCATTTGTAATGTCCCCATCTTAGTGCTTCATATTTAGGTTTTTGATAGTAAATTTTAGTATATAAATTTCTAGATGTCTTGTCCTTTCCTAATTTGAAAGATTATACCTTTATATTTCTATTTTGTACAGGGTTGTGTCACTTGGAGGTAAGGATTTATGTCTTTTGATTTGTATATTATTAATCTAATATTAATAATAGATTTACATATAGTAGCTTTTCTTATATATCATATTATTATTTATTTTGAAATATATTATTAATATGTAAGTAATTTAATATATTTATATAGTTAATGTTACTACTATTATTTATATAATATTAATTATTTTATTTTATTAATAATATATTATAGTATTAAAATATTTTATATATATGTTGGAATAAGTATATAGGAAACAAGATACAGAGAGAGATGGTAGGGGGTGAATCAGGATCTTAAACTGTTAGCTTCAAAACCAATAATATAAATTCACACCTAATTCATCTCATAGATCTACCATTGAAACTAAAATGTTGTAACTTGAATTAAATAAATCGCACTCATAAATAGTCCAACACATAAAACAATGATTTGGTAACCCAAAAACACTTCAAGATGAAGGTAAAACTAGGGTGGGGATGAAACCCACAAGTCTTCACTAATGCAACAATAAATTTAACCTATTATGGTTACAATGTTTGATCATAAAATATGATCTACATTATGAGGGGCCTCCCCTATTAAAATCTTAAGAGGCTATTAGGTATCACCTTGTTAAAGGATTTTACACTCAAAATGAAGTAAGGACTCTATTAGGAGATTTATATAGGCTTGTTAGGATCACTCTATTAAGAGATTTACTCTTTCTCAATTAACAATAACTAATTCAGTACCTAACATTTGGTATGCTCTACAAGTTGATATTGGGTCCCTCCTTGTTATATCATTGATATGATTCTCTTAATATGATAACTCTATTCAATCCTTCACTACTCTAATTTCTCTCAATCTTCTCTACTCTCAAAATTTCCCTTCATATTCTTGCAATCTTTCTTTCTCATACACATCATTCTAGGGTTAGAATCCTCTTTAAATAGACATATTGTGAAGGTTCTAGATCCTAATTGACGATTTATGCTTACCATCTTTTTTTGTTCACATCCCTTTTTCTAATTGGTTGAATCACTCGCCTAGGGATCATTAGCTTCTGTAGTAAACATCTTAGTTAACTCTTTAAATACTAAATATCATAGAAAAGTTAGTCAAAATGGTGTACATATGATTTTGTACCATTATAGACTCTCAAATCAAAACTGAACTACTCGGCACTTGAATGCTCTTACACTTGGTCATGCATAAGCCTTCATGTTTTCACTTGACTTCTATATAACTTATCAGTATGCTTAGTCTTCATTTTATTGCTCAGCTCATACTATATTTCTTAGCTCATATCTCTACTCGATCTCTACTAAATGATCAACAATCACTATTCTACTCAGTATAAGTGTTGTATGCTTGACCTTTACTAGATAACTTGGTCATAGTGACCTTGTAATCCTGCCTAGTAAATGACTTACAAATGACTAAGTGTTTGGACACTAATTAACAACATAGGCTTAGAGATCAACAATCTTCCACTTTAACATTAGTGGCAAAAACACTTTATCATGAAATCATCTCATTCCAAAAATGTATACTTGCCCTAAGACCATAATGTAATCTTGTAAAATCTAATATCTGATCTTTGAACCTTATTCTTCTTATTTATTTCTTATCTCCCCATATCTTATTATTTTATTCCCCTTTCTTATCCTTATCCCCCTTATTTTTTCACTGATGGAACTTAGGGTTGTTGGGATTAGCTGATACTTATTAGAGAATAGTTGATGATTTGCCACAATATTGGCATAGCTAGTATTCCATTTTTCATGTGCCTGTTCCAAAATTTTAAATTGAATTTATTGGAAAAATGTGTCTTTTTCTTCAAAATATCTCTAGCAACAAAGATTACCTTTTGAATTATCTCTATATGTGGAAATAAGTGAAGTTGAATCAATGCCAACTTATTACCTTTTGAATTATCTCTATATCTTTAGCCATGATCTCAACTAACCTCTTTTGATTGAATGTCTATTCACAATAAGAGGATGAGCTTGAACTTACATTCTTTCTCAATGTAATAACATTCACTCTCATTTCCATATGCAATATCTTTAATGAGTGTGTAGTATCTACTATAAAGAAATCTATATCACACACTTTTAAATATAAAGAATCAATGGTCTTACAAAATTGTTTCCAAAACTGTGTAATACATGTAGAAAGATCAACTTGTCTCTATACAAGTTCCCATGAAACTTTTTGTAGCACTTTATGCTCCATTATTCTTGTAGACCACTATGATAACTTCTCATTTGTCTCTATATCATGTCTTTAAATTCTATCAACCACATACACTAGCTGATCCAAAATTGTATGTTGATTATTCACATCTGTGATTCCAAATGCATATGTAAAAATATCTTTGATAGTATGAAGTACCTTTCTTCTCTTCTACTCCCTTCTTAGTTGTTCTTCTTTGGCCTTTTGACTCAACAAGATTTTCAATTCTTTCATTTTATTGAGTGTCAAATTATTCAAATCATATGTAGGTAATGTGATTACCTCATTAAGGTTCACTGACTCATCACTTCCTCATCTGCATGAGTCACATCTTGAGATTTGGAGGGTGTATCACTTGGCAGTGATAGTTACAATTTCTTCCCCTTCTCACTTGATCTCTCTTTTAGCTAATGTATTGGTGTAGATATCACATGTTGCATAGGTGTCATATTTGTTGGTTCTTCAACCTTTGCACTTGGTAGTTGAATAAGAGCTTGAGTAGCCTCTTTCTCTTTGTATTTTATTTCATCTTCTAGTGATTGAGTGCATAAATCTTTATCAATATTTACAACATTTTGCAAAATTAGCATATAAGTTGGTGGTGTATATACAATTAATTCCTTACCAAGTTTCTCGACACTTATAGGCTCTACAATTAGTGTGACTACATAACATCATTAGCCTTATTGACTTCAAGATTTGAATACTCAACTATCTATAGAAAAATTGGGTTTGTACAAAGTTTTCTTGAGTCCATCTTTAAAATTTAAATTTCCTCTTCAATTAATATTTTAGGATTAGGTGGAGGGGTGTTAGTGTCATCTTAAATTGTTACTCTATCTTTCTATTCATATCCACTAAAAAGTTGCTAGATTTATTCTATCAGCTTGCCCATTTCCTTCTTGTATTCATCTTCAAATTCCTATTTATATTCATCTTTGAATTCAATAGCATCTCAGCCTTCCCTCACATCTACTATTGGAGTAAGCACTCCAAATTCTTCTTTCCATACTCTTATACTATCTTTTTGAATTTCATGAGATTTATTCTTCAAAAAATTATTTACCCTATCCCTCATCATAAAATGCTTAACAAAATCTTTGAGGGCTATAAACATGTCTGTCTTCCCTAAATTTGGCATAACTTGTGCTAATGTTGTTTCTCTTATTTTCTTTTCAGTGGCAAATGCCCATTTCTGCTTAGCATCTACTCTTTTGTACAATCCCACTGAAAATCTCGTTCCCAATTATAGGGGTGTGCACCTAAAATTTATCATCATATAAATCATTGCACATTCAAGCTTAAATTGATCATCATTTTTTAAAGAGTCATATTGAATTTTTTTGAATCTCATTATGCTCTATAATTCTATAAATTTTTCACATACCTGATTCATAGTCATTGAAGGGACCTTATTCACTACTTGATGTTTGTTAGTCTCATCAGACTCAATTTCTTCTTCATCTTCCTTCTCCTCTTATGCAATAATAAGATTTTTCTACGGCTTTTCTTTAACTTCAACTAGTTTCCTTTTCTTTGATGTAATTACTATGAATAGCTTGATAGGAAGTTGTGCTAACCTCTTTTTAGTGATGATTACCTTGTCCTTTGGCCTCTAATGTGTCACTATTTCTTGTATGTCCTTCTTTATGTCTTCCTACACCTTGGGTTCAATTAAAACAACCTTCTTTTGTTTAGTGGCCCTTGGCTTGACAACTGCGAGCTCTATTCCTTTGCCTTCCTTGGCCTTTGAGGGTTTTCCATACTCTTCTCCTTGTTCTTTCTTATTAACCTCAACAACTTTCCTTTTCCTTTTTTTACCTGTCTTAGGTGTGCTAGATTCTATAGTTAGCTCGGCAATAATAGTCTCATATATGCTAGACTACTCGACACTAGCATCAATTTATTCTATTAAGAGTGTAGTAATTGTTGCCATTACATCATCCACATTTACCTCATAGGGCATTGGCCTTAGCCATGCTCCATCAGTAACACTGACTCTGCATACATAAAATCTGTGGCTATAATATAACATATTTCATCATAATACTTGTCCATAATAGACTTTGGAATTTTCACTATATTCTTCATTTTAACTTTGAACTCTTCAAAGAAGTTATCCATTATTGCCTCAAAATTCTCTTCTAGTCTATATATTAGGTCATTTAGTTGCTCTATAGTAGTCCTATTCCTATCCCATCCAATTGTTCCAATGGTAGGAAAATAATTTTTTACATAGGTAAATATGCAAACTAGTAGGGAAACAAACTTATAGGAGGTGTTCTTTTATTTTCTTTCTACCTCTAGGTTCTCTATAAGTTGGTGTAGTTGCAAATCGGCAAGATCATATGAATGATCCTTCTTCATAATTTAATAGGATAAATCAACTACAATAAGAGGCATGATGTTTAATCTACTTGACTGATAAAACTTGTGTGCAGTCATGGGAACAAAAAATTCAATTAATGGTTCCTTGATGCCATCAATTGACATGCCACATCCATTGCATTTTTCCTTGGTCAAATTTTTAATCTCATTCTTCGTTCTGGCATTTATGCTCTTTAGTTTATCCAAAGCAGGGTACCTAGTTACCCTATAGATGATTGCTTTGTTAATATTTATTGGTTCTCCTTCCAACCAAACTTTTATTCCATGAACATAGCTACAAATGATCTTGATCCATTTGAACTTGAAAAATTTAGGGAATCCTAGGGTACGGGTAAGCCCTTTCTCTGCAATGATCTTGTATTTGTCATTTAGGTTTCAATTCATGCATAGCTTCTCATAAGCTGCTCTTATTTCCAAATCTATAATTTCTCCAACTTTTCATTGATAGCATGATTTCAGGTCTTGCATAGTCAAAACTCTAGGTGAAATTGATGATAACTCTCCCATATCATCAATAATTTTATCAATGTTCATTGAATTTTGGAAGTTCCATGGGGGCCTTTGATCATTCCTAATGATTTGAATACTGATGTCCTTCACCATTTCACTTCTAGATGCCATTTCTAACTAGGATTTAAAAAAAAAAAATTCACAAATATCTTCATTGAATATTTTAACTTGGTACTAAGAATGATACTTACTTTGCTTCACAAATTTCTTGATAATCTGTTGAGATTCTTTTCTTTGTTTACTACAATTCCTTTTGTCACCTTAAATCTTCTCTTGAGCTCTTTGATCGCTTGGTGGGTGCAGATGAATCACCAAATTTGATAAATACCTTTGATCTTTCAATTTTAGGTTTGTAATTAATGTCTCCATACTTGGTTGGCGTATGACAGCTAGCTCAGTCTACACTTTGGCTTGATCAAGGTTATTCACTCAATCATAACCAAATTACTCAATCAGTATGTTATCTTCCTTGACAACTCAGTCTATAGGTAAATATAAATTGTACCATTGGTGCTTGATAATTTATGTCTTTCAATTCTTAATACATCTTTATTTATGTAGATATGACTTTTCATCACTTCTATGCTAGGAAGTGATGCAAAATATAACATTGAGTATACAATTCCTAAATACCTCTTTTTCTTTAATGAGATGTGGTGTGATCACTTGATCCATCAGATTGGGTAATCACTGCCTCTTCTTCTTTACTACTTCTAGCTCTTACTATCTCTATCCATATTTTATTTCCTACAAGTTTCTCATTTCCATTACTTGATGTTGGTGTTGGTGTTCTAGTTTTGCAGTTCCTACAAATGTGTCCAACTTTGAGATAACTAAAACATATTATCTCTCCATATAACCATTTCTTGCAATTTCCTTTCAAATTTGTCTTAATGGAATTCTTTGGAATGCATCCATATTCTCAATAATACTGACAACTATACCATGTACTGTAATCCTAATTGTGGGAATTTTCTTTCTTTGTTGTTTGAGTTTGTTTAGGTGTTCAATTTGACTTTTTCTTAAGTCTGCATTCATGAGCTCTATGTCCATACCTTTGACAATTGTAGCAGTAGCTTGAATTTAGATGTTTTCCTAGTTGAGTTATCATTCTTTGATCTACATCCATGTGTTTTATGTCCTACTTTCTTGAAATTAAAACAATTACCACTTGGTTTAAGTTTTGAAACTTTCTTACCATTTTTCTTCTACAAATGTTGATTGTATGACCAATCTTCCCATAGTAATGACATGTAGGTTTTCATTTTGACTTTGCATTCCTTTCTTCTCTACTCTTAGATGATTCTCCTTCTTCAATAGATTAAGATTACTTAGTGTTTCCTAGTCTAAAGATGTCTTTTGTTCTAGGTGACTTAAGCATGTCTTCAAAGTGCTTGATTACTTCATTCAGTTTGTTCATTCTTTCATGGGTTTTTTTTCATGTCTTAACTCATTTTTCAGTTGCTCATTCTATAGCTTCAAATTTTTGACCTCCACATCCTTTCAATTTACTTCTTTATTTTCAATTACTAATTCATTTATCATGTCCAACTGGTTTTTTGTAAGATTATGTAATTCAAATTATCTTTGTTCAAGTCTTCTAGTCATCTATCTTTTGTCTTCTTCAGCCATGAGCTTGGCTTCCATTGTTTTTTCTTTTGTTCACTTGTTTCATAGAGTATAATTGATTGAATTTCTTGTTTTGTCTTGAGATGTTACCATGAATGTTGATGATACTACTTTAGGGGAGTATCCTAAGCATTGGAGAGTATTGACATGTTGCATTCATGACTGTGTTGTCATTGATGTCAACATAGTATTGTTTTAGTAAAGAATGGCTGAGTAGAATACATGGATCTTGATGATATGATCCATTAGATTGGGTAATCATTGTCTCTTCTACTTTACTACTTCCAGCTCTAACTATCTCCATCCATATTTTATTTCTTTTAGGTTTCTCATTTCCATTGGTTGTGTTGGTGTTGGTGTTCTAGCTTTGTAATTCCTGCTGATGTGTACAACTTTGAGACAATTGAAACATATTATCTCTCCATATAACCATTTCTTGCAATTTCCTCAGAAATTTGTCTTGATGAAATTCTTTGGAATGTGTCCATATTCTTAGTAACAGTGAAAATTATACCATGTATTGTAATCCTAATTGTGGGAATTTCCTTTCTTTCTTTTTTGAGTTTTTTTAGGTGTTCAATTTAATTTTTTCTTAAGTTTGCATTCATGAGCTCTATGTCCATACCTTTGACAATTGTAGCAGTAGCTTGAATTTAGATGTTTTCCTAGTTGAGCCATTGTTCTTTGATCTACATGCATGTGTTTTATGTCCTACTTTCTTGAAATTAAAACAATTACCTCTTGGTTTAGGTTTTGGAATTTTCTTATCATTTTTCTTCTACAAATGTTGACTATATGACCAATCTTCCCATAGTAATGACATGTAGGTTTTCATTTTGACTTTGTGTTCCTTTCTTCTCTACTCTTAAATGATTCTCCTTCTTCAATAGATGAAGATTACTTATTGTATCCTAGTCTAAAGATGCCTTTTGTTCTAGGTGACTTCAGCATGTTTTCAAAGTGCTTGATTGCTTCATTCTATTTATTCATTCTTTCCATGGGTTTCTTTTCATGCCTTAACTCATTTTTCAATTGCTCATTCTATAGCTTCAAATTTTTGACCTCTACATCCTTTCAATTTGCTACTTTATTTTCAATTACTAATTCATTTATCATGTCCAATTGGCTGTTTGTAAGATTATGTAATTCAAATTATCTTTGTTCAAGTCTTCTAGTCATCTTCCTTTTATCTTCTTCAACCATGAGCTTGTCTTCCATTTCTTTCTTCTTTTGTTCAATTGCTTCACAGAGTGTAATTAATTGAATTTCTTGTTTAATCTTGAGATATTAGCATGAATGTTGATGATACTACTTTAGGGGAGTATCTTGAGCATTGGAGAGTATTGACATGTTGCATTCATGACTGTGTTTGTCATTGATGTCAACATAGTATTGTTTTAGTAAAGATTGGTTGAGTAGAAGACATAGATCTTGATGATATGGACAATGGATTGATTTTTTGGTGATGATTAGTTATGGACATGTTTGGCATAGTATTCTAATGACATGGTTGAGTGCACAGAGTCTAAGTAAAAGACATATAGATGTTATACCTGATTTATAGAGAGTAGTTTAGAGACAAAGTATTGGAAAACTAGCTACTAATGGTTGTTAGCTATCTTAAATCTGAGATGTAATGAAGAGATGTGCATTTAGGTAGTGACAAAGGATAGTCATCTAATGATGTTAGTGGGTGCACAAGCCCTAGTATCACAGGTATGAATTTTTGATATACTATGAGCCAATCGTGCTACTGTAATTGTAATTAATTAATTATCTTATTATAATTAATTAGGAAAGCCTCAATGCCAACTCAAGGAATTATTTTGAAGATATGGTATAAAGGAAAGATGTTTTCTTTGTTTGTAATATCTATTGGAGTATCCATTTTTGTATGAAGTTTTCCCTCTGATCAAGGGTTTCCCTAGTTAACACGTCTAGTATTATTTTGTATGGGTATCTTGTTATGGTTTCAATTTATGGTTAAGTTTTTTTAAGGTCCTTAAATGATGTAGTGAAGCAAACTAGTTATATTAGTGGACTATATATTCTAACAATTGGTATTTGAGCCTTAGGTCCTTGAAGGATGTAGTGAAGCAGAGAGATATCTATTTGCATGTAACATGAGAGCAAGAGAAGCTCTACTATCAACTCTTCTAGAGAATGAATGCAATCAAGTAAAGTCACTTGAAACATCTTATGAAATTTGGAAAGCATTAGAGTCTACTTTTCAAGGTGATACACATGCAAAAAGAATGAGATTGTAGAATTGGATATGTGCATTTTAAGATGCTAAGATGATGGAAGATGAATATATAAGAATTTATGTTGGTAGAATGTTAGGAATTGTTGTAGGAATTTGGTCTCATGGTGGAACCAAGGAAGAAGATGAAGTAAGATGGAAGATCTTGAAAAGTTTGACACCACCATTCAAGAAAGTAGCTCAGATGATTTAGCTAGTAATGCCCTACACTACAAATTTCACAAAGGAAACATTGCTTGGAAGATTGGAACCTGTAGAAGTAGATCTAAGATAGTCTGAAGATCTAGCTAGAGTCAAAACAACTTTTAGTGCACTTAACATTTGACCTAATCTAACAAGGATTACAAGCACACATGGATACTTTGTTGATAGTAGCAGATCTAATGAAGACAAGAAGATTGAGGAAGGTATAGCCCTTCTTATGAGAAGAGAAAAGGATGGTAAGAAAATCTTTAAATGTTGGACTTGTTATGATTTTGGTCATTATGCATCTAAATGTTCTAAAAGAGAGAAAAAGTATAAGGGGAGGTTTAAGCCTAGAAAAGATAGAAATTGTTTGTATGCAAATGAAGATGAAGAAATTGATGAAAAATGTCAAAGTGAAAGTGATGATGAATTGAGATTTGTGTTTATCAAGGGAGATGATCTTGGTAGAGAAATTAGAGAAGAAAGAGCTCTAATTTCCCAAGTGGAAAGGAAATCTGATTGGTTAATTAATAGTGGTTGTTCACATCATGTGACTAGTGATATGAATAAGTTTGTTAAGTTCAAGAATCATGATGGAGGCATTGTTCAGGTTGGTAAAAATGTAGCCTGTCATATAATAGGAATTGGATGCATCACTCTTGATGGTAAAATTGACATTGATGATGTTTATTTTATTGATGGATTAAAGCATAAATTGTTGAGTGTTGGATAGTTGGTGGAAAGGGGTTATCAGTTGCAATTCATTGAGAAGACATGTATTATCAAAGATAGAGATGGTAGGATGATTGGAACTAGCACAAGATCCAGAGGTAATGTATTTTAGTTAAATCCTACTGAAATGACATGTTTGGTAGCTAAAGTGGATAATAGTTAGTTGCATAGAAGATTTTGTCACATAAACATTGACAATATTGTCAAGGTTAGTAGCACATTTATAGTCAAAGATTTACCTAAGATTACAAAGCCTACTAATGTTTTGTAAATAATGTATTTTGCCTCAATATAAGAAAGTGTCATTTCCTAGCAAGAAGTTTACTACCATGGAGAAGTTGGAGTTCATTCACACAGATCCAAGTCATCCTATTGGAATGCTTTAGAATAATTAAGAGGGGGTGGGGGTGAATTAGTTATCCAAGGTCCAAATGTATAAATAAAACTTTTTATAGCTTTAGTGAACCCATAAAACATTTATACTCATGTATGCATCCATAAGATTATGCGATCACTTAAAACTTGTAAGTTACAGTCAAATCAACTTGCAAAAATGTAAAACATGAAATATAATAGATTCATCAGCATACTTGACACAATGATTTATGTGGAAACCCAATTTGGGAAAAATCACCAGTAACATGCTACTCTTTTCACTCTTCTAAAGTGATGCCCTATGAAAGGCCAAACCTTATTAAGCTTATAATACACACTATTAAATGTGATTTAGTTAAAGGATATCAATCACCTTGTTAGGAGTGAGCCTTGTTAGAGGACTTGATGCAGGAGCATCCAAAGGTATAAGGGCAATCTTGTGTCACCAAAAAAAAAATACCTAGACATAGTTTCTGTTTCATGTGTTTTCATTTTTGGATACCCATTTGGGTCAAATAAAGGTTCCAACTCTCACATTTCCACTATTAGTGTTTTGGGTTAGAGTTTTTAAGCACCTTGGGATACGTGTAAATACTAAAAAAATAGGACTATGTAATTGAGCCATAATTATGGTGAGTTAGAATGTGTAAATTGGTTGGATGATTATAATTGTAATTTAGAACATTCCAAAAAAAGAATCAGGTCCAAAGGCCACACGGTTTGAAAGGTATTGCAATTTTTCAGTATCTGGAGACCTCCTTAGAATGCTTCAAAGTTAGGTTAGGGGAATTAAATGAATTCATATAGGGCCAAAAAATGGGGTATGAGTGAAGCTAGTCCATAGGGCTATAGAGCACTCTGAGAGCTTTCCGAAAATGTAAACGGTTCATCAATCAGAGCTACGGTTCAAAAGTTATGCCTTCCAAAAGTTCGGCTACTATTTTTGGATTCTTCTAATTTTGTGTCGACTTCTAATGGGACTTGTGGAGCCTTCTATTTGGGTGGTGGATGCCAATTGGCACTTTCTAGAATGTATTCTTAATCCTTAACCCTTTGGAGTCTATTTAAGAACATTTTTGGCATTATAAAAGGTAGTTCGAAGTGGAGTTTGAGAGGAGGTACTGGAAGGAGAAATTATCTCTAGTTTTATACTACTGTAAGCCCAAAGGGCATGTTTTGAAGTCTATTATCTCTATACTGAGTTTATTAGCATATTTTCATAGTTAATAAAGTTTTTCCCTTTCTTGTTGTGTCCATTCTATTATTGGGCATGACCCCATCAAGTGGTATCAGAGTGAGGTTTTCCTGAGCATGTAGATAGAACGCTGACTATGAGGTAGTTTGCACCAAGATTCTGTGGTTGTGGGTTTGAGTTAAGAAGATGCCTCCATGAAGAGAGTGTGGTGGAAGGGTCAAAGCTATTAATCTTGAGGAGGTTAGAGCCCTCCAAAGGTAGGTTCAAGCATTGTAGGAGGAGCTCCGTAGAGGAACAAATGTTGCCACGGGCAATGAAAGTGAGGACAACAATGAAGAAGAAGAAATTGGACAGGAAGGGGAAGTTTTGAATCAGGTAGAGGAGAGGCTTTTTAGGATCATTACTAAGTTTGGAAAAAGACCTACAATTGATGTGGGTGTATTTTTAGAAAATTTTAAACTGGATGAGTTGATCGACTGGATCAATGAACTAGAGGAGTACTTTGAGTATGAGGATATTAGGGACCTAGATAGGGTTAAGTTTTAAAAGGCCAAACTGAAAGGCCATGCCAAAATCTGGTGGCAAGAGGTTCAAATGGAAAGAAATAGAAGAGGAAAGGAGAAGATCACAAGGTGGGATCACATGGTGGACAAACTAAAGAAGTAGTTCATTCTTGTTGACTACAAGCTTGATTTGTTTAAGAAGATGCATGGGTTAAAGCAAGTAGGAAAATTAGTCCAGGAATATACAGAGGAGTTTTACCAACTTCTTATTAGAGCAGGGCATACAGAATAAAATAAGGAGAAGGTTTCTTGTTATATTAGTGGGTTGCGACCTAGCTTCTAGGAGGAATTAAGTCTAGTAAGAATGACCAGCATTTAGGAGGCATACTAGTTTTTCATGCAAGTTGAAGAGAAGATAAATAAAAGGTTTGAAGGGAGACAAAGAGGGTGTGATCAAGGAGGAAGGGGAAATGGTAGGTCATCTGGAGGCCAAAATCAGACCCAAAAGAAAAATGAAGATGTGGGTACTAGCAAGAACTAGAGGAATGGGGATTTCAACTGCTCCCATGATCAAAACTTTGGAGGAAGAGGTAGATGACATGGACAAGGAAGAAAAGGCTTCCATGGTACTTGTTTCCATTGCAATGAAGAAGGTCATTGTGCCTTTGAATGCCCTCAAAGACAAGGAAGGAGAAATAGGAGAGCTAAGGGTCAAGCTAGGGTTGCTCATGTGGATGAGGATGCACAGTCATCACATTCAAAGGAGGTAAAAAGAGGAGAAACTTTAGTTAATGAAAGGGTCCTACTAAGTGGTGAGATTGAACTAGGAAAAAGGAGGAGTCTATTTCGTACTAGGTGCAAGTGTGAGGATAAATGTTGTGATGTGATCATTGATGGTGGTAGCATTGACAACTTGGTGTCAAAGGAGATGGTCTCTAAGCTGAAGCTCAAGAGGGAGAAACACCCCCATGCCTATCGGATCACTTGGGTGAAGGATGATCATAAGGTCCTGGTAATTGAACAATGTTTAGTGAAGTTCAAAATTGGGAGTTACCATGATGAAGTTCTCTATGATATTATTCCAATGGATGTCTGCCATCTATTGTTGGGAAGACTGTGGTAGTTTGATAGGAATGCAGTACATGATGGTCATGCAAACACATACTCTCTGACAAAGGATGGAGTTTTCCACAAACTGAAGCCCATGATAAAATAAGGTGACAAGGTATGTAGCAGTGCTAGGATCTGTCTTGTTGATGGAAGAAAGTTTTTAGATGGCATGAAACATCAATGTATGTGTTATGCTTTGATTCCTAGAAAAGATAAGGAAGTTAGTACTGAAATACCACTTGAATTTTTAGATTTATTAAGTGAGTTTGGAAATATCATCTCTGATAATGTTCTAGAAGGATTTCCACAAGTAAGGAAAATTAGTCATCAGATAGATTTAATCCTTGGAGCTAGTTTTCCTAACAAGGCTGCTCATAGGATGACTCCTACTAAAATCGAGGAGCTAAACAAACATGTTCAAAAGCTATTGAGGGAGGGTTTGATTCAAGAGACCTGAGTCCATGTGTAGTACTTGTAGTACTTGCACCAAAGAAGGATGGAGAGTGGAGAATGAGTACAGACTCTCGGGCTATAAACAGGATAACCATCAAGTATCGGTTTCCTTTGCCAAGAATGGATAATCTTATGGACTACTTGAGTGGAGCTCAGTACTTCACAAAGATAGATCTCAAGAGTGGCTATCACCAGATATGGATACAAGATGGAGATGAGTGGAAAATTGCCTTCAAGACCAAGCAGGGTCTTTATGAGTGGCTAGTCATGCCCTTTGGATTGAAAAATGCCCCAAGCACCTTCATGCGGCTTATGAATGAGGTACTTAAGAAGTTATTGGGAAAATTTGTTATTTTTTATTTGGATGATATTTTAATTTTTAGAAAGAATGTGGAAGAACATTTATTGCATATTCGTAGTTTCCTTGAAAGGCTGAGGGAAGAGAAACTATTAATTAATCTGAAGAAGTGTAGCTTTGCTAAAAAAGAGTTAGTCTACTTCCAATTTGTTGTATCACCTGAAGGTCTCAAAATGGACCCAAAGAAGGTAAAAGCCATCTTAGAATGGCCTACTCCAAGGTTTGCTATTGAGGTAAGATCATTTCATGGACTGGTTAGTTTTTATAGGAAGTTCATTAAGAATTTCAGTGGCATATCTGCACCCTTGACTGACACAATACTAGGGGATAAAAAAGAGTTCAAATGGACTACAATAGCTGCGAGAAGTTTTCAAATGTTCAAGAAGAAGGTGACAAAACAACCTATGTTGGCACTTCCTAATTTTAGAAAGGTTTTCCAAGTGGATTGTGATACTAGCAGTAGTGCTATTAGGGCTGTATTGAGTCAAGAAGGTAAGCCTATTGCATATTTAAGTGAAAAATTGAATGATGTGAAGAAGAAGTATTTTGTTTATGATCAAGAGTTCTATGCAATAGTTTAGGCCCTAAAGAATTGGAAGTATTATTTATTTCCAAAGGAATTTTTTTTGTATATTGATCACCAGGCATTACAATACCTAAATAGTGGAGGTAAATTGAACCAGAGGCATATGAAGTGGGTAGAGTTCTTGCAAAGCTATACATTTGTGTTGAAGCATAGAAGTGGAAAGGCTAATAGGGTTGCAGATGCATTGAGTAGGAGGCAATTGTTGCTTACAGTAATGTAGGTTGAAGTAGTTGGGTTTGATGAACTCAAGAATCTATACCCTAAGGATCCTAATTTTGTTGAAGCGTGGAAAGCTTGTAAAGAGGCTATTTCTGTAGACAGAACCAAGTGGCTAGACTATTTGATTCAGGATGTTATGTTGTTCAAGAGCAGTCAATTGTGCATTCCAAGGAGTTCCATGAGGAAAAATTTGATTAAGGAGAAACACAGTGGAGGGATGGCAAGACATTTTGGTCAAGATAAGACCATTGCCATTCTTAGAGAACATTATTTGTGGCCTCAAATGTCACAAGATGTGAAGAAGTTTGTACAGAGTTGCCAGGTTTGTCAAGCGGCCAAGGGATTTAGTCACAATACTAGACTATATTAGCCATTTTCTATTCCATCAAAGCCATGGGAGGACATAAGTATGGATTTTGTTCTTGAATTGTTGAGGACACAAAGGGGTAATGACTCAGTATTTATGATGGTTGATAGGTTCTCCAAATGGCACATTTTATCCCATGCCAGAAAACTCATGATGTTGTCCATATTGTAGACTTGTTTTTCAGAGAGGTGGTAAGACTACATGGTCTCCCAAGGAGTATAGTTTCTGACAAAGATACTAAATTTGTAGGGTATTTTTGGAGAAAATTATGGAAGAAGTTGAGAACGGACTTGAAGTTCAGTTCTACACATCACCCGTAGACTGACGGACAGACTGAAGTGGTAAATAGAAGTCTAGGAAATTTGCTGAGATGTTTAGTTGGAGATAAGCCCAAGGGATGGGATTTGATTCTAACACAAGTGGAATTTTCTTACAATAACTCTATAAATAGTAGTAGTGGTAGATCACCATTCCAAATTGTATATGGGAATAACCCAAGGACTGCACTAGAATTGAGGAAGATGGAGCAAGGGGAAAGGACAAGTGCTGAAGTAGAAGAATTTGTTGAACATATCAAGAATCTACATGAGGAGGTCCAGCCACACATTATCAAGATGAACCAACAGTATAAAGCTAGGGCTGATCAAAGGAGAAGACATAAGGAGTTCCAAGTAGGGGATCTAGTCAGGGTACACTTAAGAAAAGAAAGATTTCCAGTAGGTACTTACAACAAGGTGAAGATGAAAAAATTTGGCCCCTGAAAAATTCTAAAGAAACATGACTCATGAAATGCATATGAGGTGGAGTTGCCAGATGGAATTCACATTTCTCCTATCTTCAACATTGTAGACTTAACAGAGTATCATGATGATGGTGCAGATGAGGGTTTGATGCTAGAGCCATGTCCATTTCCTACTTCTAGGAGATAGAAGAGATTTTGGATAGTCTCGTGGGTAGGAGTACTAGAAATAGGAAGTATGAAGAGTACCTAGTTAAGTGGAAAGGATGGCCAATAGAGGACTCAATTTGGATATTAGTAGCTAAGGTTTCCCATTTGGGATTTCCTTTACCATCCATCAAGTGACAAGGTCACTTTCCAATCTACCCTGGGTGTCTGATGCAATAGGAGTACTAGAAATAGGAAGTACTAGAAATAGGAAGTATGAAGAGTACTAGAAATAGGAAGTATGAAGAGTACCTGGTTACGTGGAAAGGATGGCCAATAGAGGACTCAATTTGGATATTAGTAGCTAAGGTTTCCCATTTGGGATTTCCTTTACCATCCATCAAGTGACAAGGTCACTTTCCAATCTACCCTGGGTGTCTGATGCAAGAGCATCCAAAGGTATAAGGGTAATTCTATGTCACCCAAAAAATAAATAAATGCCTAGACATAGTTTTTGTTTGATGTGTTTTCATTTATGGATACCCATTTGGGTCAAATAAAGGTTCCAACTCTCAAAGCTCCACTATTAGTGTTCTAGGTTAGAGTTTTTAAGCACCTTGGGATATGTGTAAATGCTAAAAAAATAGGACTATGTAATTGAGCCATAATTATGGTGAGTTAGAAGGTGTAAATTGGTGGGATGATTATAATTGTAATTTAGAACATTCCAACAAAAGAATCAGGTCAAAAAGCTCCACGGTTTGAAAGTTATTGTTGTTTTTCAATTTTTGGAGACCTCTTAAAAATGCTTCAAAGTTAGGTCAGGGGCATTAAATGACCTTGTATAGGGCCAAAAAATGGGGGATGAGTGAAGTTGGTCCATAGGGCTATAGAGTACTCTGAGAGCTTTTTGAAAATGTAAACAGTTCTTCAATTGGAGCTATAGTTCAAAAGTTATGCCTCTCGAAAGTTTGGCTACAATTTTTGGATTCTTCTAATTTTGCACCGACTTCTAATGTGACTTTTGGAGCCTTCTATTTGGGCGGTGGACTCCAACTAGTGCTTTGTAGAATTTATTCCTAATCCTTAACCTTTTGGGATCTATTTAAGATCATTTCTAGCATTGTAAAAGGCAGTTCAGAGTGGAGTTTGAGAGGAGGTACTAGAAGGAGAAATTATCTCCAGTTTTATACTATTGTAAGCCAAAAAGGCATGTTTTGAAGTCTATTTTCATAGTTGATAATTTTTTTTCCCTTTCCTGTTGTGTACATTCTATTATTGGGCATGATCCCATCAGGACTTTAGACTGTTCACTTGGAATGTCACTCAATTAAAGAATTTATAAATGACTATTAGGTCAACCTTAATCTAAAGGATTTACCCTAGACTAATACAATTGTTAGAGAGTAATAGTAGGGCTTTGTTCTGATACAACTTACAACTTCTCTTGCAGATAATAGATTTTTGTTTAGTCCTCAGTTCTACTTAGCCTTCATACTTTGCAACTTTGATAGCTTATTCACCCTTCAAGATTTTATCTCCTTAATCCTTCTTATTGAACATGCCATTGCAGACTCTTCTCTTGGTCACTAGATGAAGAAAAACCCTTGACTCCTTGTCTTCCTTAGGTTCTCACACATGACAACCTTGCTTCATGACCAACCATCCCTATAAATAGGAAATTAAGACTTTTTTTGCTCATTTTCTATCATCCAATTTAGGGTTTAGATGGATTAGGTAGTATACAATGTATCTACCCCATATCTCATATCTCTTCTAGAAACTTCTCCTAGAATCCACTTTGAATTTTCCTAAAAATGGTTTACCTTGAATTTTGTGCCACCAACTCATCAACCTTATTTTCCACCTAGTTCACACAATCCAAGAAAACAAACTTTTCGTCTTAGATTCATCACATCCATGATATTTTAAATAAATAAGTAGCTTGGCATTATCAAGCTTCTTATGCTTGACACATATTGCATTTCTCGACATCCACTGTGAAATTGCCTAGCATGAACTAAAGTTTACTAGTGCTTGAGATTAACTAAACTTGACTAGGCATCCATTGTTCTACTTGGCATACACTAGAATGAAGTTTTACTTGGCTCCATCTAATTTTCTACTTAGCTTGTACTAACTTTTCTTGGAACCTACTATCCACTTGGTCAAGCTTTACAAGAAAACTTTGTGTAACTTGTTCTTCTAATCTTTCTTAGTGTAACCAGCCTTTGTAACCTTAGTATATTATCAATACATCATGTCATCACTATCTCAATTGATCCTTGTACTCCATTACATAATCATAACTCATGCTTTCCTCTAGGTGCTATTGTTACATCTTTTGATCAAATCCTCTTCATCAATCAAATAAGTGATAGTACTTAAACCTTATAAGCAATTGTCCTACCAAGAAATAGCAGGTTTGACATTAGTGACAAAAAAATGATTGAAATGCATAGTCTTTGTCAACAATCTCCCTCTTTTAATAATCACTCTCAACAATGATCTCTTCAATCTATTTCCAATAGATCTTTCTAGAACAAGAGGATTCT
The DNA here is from genome assembly GCA_028749045.1 of Cupressus sempervirens. Taxonomy (NCBI): domain Eukaryota; kingdom Viridiplantae; phylum Streptophyta; class Pinopsida; order Cupressales; family Cupressaceae; genus Cupressus; species Cupressus sempervirens. The sequence continues at coordinate 238,845,004 of CM053786.1, read as the reverse complement.
ATGGTGAAAGGTACTTTATGATTTTTGTTGATGATTTCACTAGAATAATGTGGGTAACATTTCTTAAAGAGAAAGATGAAGCTTTTAAGAAGTTTAAGATATTTAAGAATAGAGTTGAGAATGAAACTGGTGTTAAGATAAAATGTTTGAGATTAGATAGAGGAGAAGAATTCACCTCTAGAGAGTTTAACATATTTTGTGAATAAAATGTAATCAAAAGACAACTATCCTCACCTAGAACACCCATGCAGAATGCGAATGCTAAAAGAAGAAACAAGTCTATAGCAGAAGAAGCAAGAGCGATGTTGTTTGAGAATGATGTTTCTAAGACATTTTGGGGAGAAGCAGTCAGTACAACAATGTACACTTTGAATAGAGTATACATCAGAAAAGGTGTGAAAAAGACACCTTCTAAACTATGGTTTGGTCATTCACCATTAGTTAAGTATTTCAAAATATTTGGGAGAAAATTTTATATAAAGAGAGATGATGAGATTGGTAAGTTTGATCCAAGAAGTGATGAAGGTATGTTTCTTGGCTATTTAGTAAAAAAAAAGGTGTTGGTGTTTTAAAACTACAAATTTGAAAAACCTAATGTATGAGAAAAAATACATCTAGTGGTAGTTAATTCCCATGTTCAACATATCTATTCAAACACTGGGGCTAACTATAAGGCTATAATCCTTCTTTTATTCAGGTTTTACAAAACCTAGGTGGGTAAACTATAGATTCTTTCATATGGTACCAGTTCCAAAAGCATACAACTAAGTTTAGATAAAGTAGATTAAAACCCCAATTCTTCTATTTCTTATGCAAACAACATAGACATGAAATAGCTAATAACATACCTATGAACTTGACAAGCTAAGTGTGGATAAATCCTTTTAGCTCTTGAACATAAAAGGGAAAATACTTTGATTAATGTGTTGATTATCATCAAAACCAAGGTATGAACAAGAAACATATAGATACATCCTTGGAAATTCTTGGAAATCATTGACACATATCATATATCAAGACTCTATATCTATCCTATCACTTTGTGAATCAAACATCTGCATTAAGATTGAACCTCATACTCAACCTATCCTTTTGTGAAATCTAAAACCCTATCAAATATATCAAGCATTTACTTAGATCTTTTTTCCAACAAAAAAACACATTGAGACTTACAACTTTGAGGAGTGGTAACTTGGTTTAAACTCTTTGTTCAGAAACCACAAAACATTACAAACAACACAGATAGGAGACAACATTAAGACTGAAGATAAAAATAAATTGGTGCATTTTATTTATTTCTTTGCACCCTATACATGAGGATGCATGAAATTAACTCATAAAATAGCTTAATAGACTAGAATTGTCTATATTAACTCCATTAATGTTGTTCAAATACAAAGAGAATTGTTGGGCATGAATGGTGGGATCATAACTAGAGCTCTACTCAATAGTCTAGAAACAACCAACCATTAACTGACATAGAGAAAGAGAAGAGAATAAACAATAAAGAGTGGAAGAAATATCAGATCTGCTATGATATTTCCACTTGCCCACTTGAAGAACTTCCACTTGTTAATGAAAAACTTCTCTCTATTCTCTTCCTATATCTAAAAAATCAGATCTTATCATTTTTCCTCTACAATGTAATCAAAATATCTTCACAATGATGGAGAACATAACTAAATTTCAAGAAGATACAAATGTCACTAAAACTCATGCCAAAACTAGTGTTTTTGCAACCTCGATCAAACCTCTAGTTGACTGCCTAGTGAGATCCATGTGTCATCCTTTGATAGGCTAGATTCTTTACAATGCTATGATTCCTTTTTGTCACTTCCTCACAACCTAATTTCCCTGTTGACTTCTTAGGCTTGTGAAACTGTAGCCTCTTTATTTTATGGTTGATCACCATTTCATAAATGTATTATTAGAGTATTTTTCATTTATGCTTATTAATTAAATCATATTGATTTAATTATATAAGTTTCTATTACTCTAGTTACTTAAGCTTCATTTAGGTACATTATTAATTAATTAATAATTAATAATGTGCAACCTAGTTTTTTAGTTTAGGGTTTCTATCTCACCTTTATAAGGTTGAGCCTTGTACTTTTTTCATTATCTCTTATGCTTTTTTCATTTGAGAGCAACTTTTTCTCTATCTCCATTTTTTAGTAAAACGTTTGCCTCTACTCATCTTTTTCTTTTGTGACAAGTTTTTGCATGCAGGGATTTGAAGGCTTTGTGGATTTGATTGGCTTATTTTCTCAAATCCTACATGGTATCAAAGCCAGATCTGCTGCAGCTTGTTCGTGATTTGGAGAAAAAGGAGAATGAGAGTTTGGTAGAACAGATCTAGAATTTTTTGAGTTTTTTTTGAAAAAATAGTGGTGTTACTATTTTTCGGAGCAGGTTGAGGCCAAAGAACATCACAAATGGATCCAAAAGGCATCAAAACCCCTATTTCCATATAAAAGTTGTCTGATTTAGACAACGTTGCTTCGAGAGGCAAATATTTTTGGCCCAGTAAGGTCGTATGGCCTCCTGTAGACATATTGAGGAATTTTAAAAATTAAAAAAAAAAAAAAAATTGTTTAGGGCCGCTCTGCCCTGGCACCACCCCACAACCATTGAAGCACCACCTGCACCTGGCCAAAGCTTTGTCGTAGCTGACAAACCACCCGTGGCACAGCCTCTACCCTGCCACCACCATTTTAGGTAGCACCACCAACATTTACTGTCCGGGCACCACCTCCTCCAGCAGTGCTGCCTCCTACAATAGCCCCAGTGTGAGATCATCAATTCTATCATTGATGTCATCAATTTGGCAGCCTTTTTTTTTGGGCGACTGGCTATTGATGGCCATACGGCCGTCAATTTTTTTCCTATGCCTGTATTTTTCCAGAGAGCTCCTTTCTTGGACCTACAGTTGGTTTTTTGGCCATAACTTGGGCATACAAAGGTCTTTTTTTGATCCAAAAGAATTGCCAGAAAGCTAGTTTAGAGACAAAGATAATGGTGCTAGTTTTGTTTAATTCTAAGTTAGTTTGAGCTTCTAATTTTTTGTTGAAGTAGAGGCTTCTATTTCTCTCTTCTTTGCATGCAAAATCCAAGTTCTTTTCTTAGTTTTTATGCTTTCTATAGTTGTTTTCTTTGGTATTTGAGGGATATCACTATATGTTGTGGGGTGATTTTTCTTTTCTATACTTTAATTTAGAATAAGACCCTTCTACTTTCGTCTTCTTCTCTTAATGGAAGACTCCTATGTTTCTTGCCTTACACCACACAACTATCATACTTGGAAAGGACAGATGACTAGACTGCTTATGGCAAAGGGATTATGGTCATGTCTCGATATAGCTCAGCTAGTTCTATAGAGCCCCTATGAGCTTCTTATGTAGCACAATAAAATGGATGAGGCAATGAGCCTCATTGAAATGAATATTTTAGAGGGGTTACTATTTCACCTAGATGGTTTGAATACACCTAGGGCTATGTGGGACAAGTTTTCAACCTTATTTGGCACAATGAATCAGTTCAGGATTCTACAGATAGATTCAGATTTTACCTCCTTGATTCCTGAATCATTCACTAGCATTGAGGATTTCTTGATGAAATTCAAGTCTCTTTGACCTATGTTACAAGTTGCAAGAAAAAAAAAAATTGATAATGAGTATATCTTTCTAATACTATCCAAGCTTCGAGGACCTTATCATATTTTCACTTCTACTCCACTATGGATACTCTAGGTGCACAACATGTTATGCCCTCTTTCAAGACCTTTTGTGATCGGTTGAATCATGAGCAATCAAAGCTCACTCAAATGGATTCTCTTACAAGTTCAAAGTCACAGGCATTGATTACCAAGCCACCTTAGAGCACATAGAAGCTGAAGCAATTATCAGATTCCTCTTCTCAACACTCTACTAGCCCACCATCTTCTTCTAAGAATGAGAAACAAAAGACTGAGAGACCTACATGTTCCTATTGTTAGAAGGGAACACATGACAAGTCACTTTGTTATCAGAAGAAGTTTGATGGTTATGAGAAACAAATAGCGAATTTGCAAGCTCTTCTTCAAAAGAGAAATCTTTCCTCTCCATCCTCTTCTGGCTCATAGGGGTTTTCTTATCAGTCTTCTTCTATCAATTCTATAGCTGAACAAGATCTTGGAAAGGGTCATGCATTATGGGCTTCTTTCACATTCCCTTCACAGGTCCCTTAGATACTGGATTCAGGTACTTCTTACCATATGGCATCTTCTTGAGAGATCTTCTCTTCTTTTGAAGCTTCTCCTATTCCCCATATTATCATTGGGAATAACATTGTTATGAAAGTCTGTAGGAAAGGCACTCTATGCATTCAGGATGGCACATTCAATGATGTGTTGTATGTTCCATCTCTGTCTGCAAACCTTCTCTCAGTTTATTAGATTTCTCACAGTAGGTCCGAGAAGACAATTGAGTTCACTCCAGATTCAGTTTTCATCTATGATAGTATGATAGGAGGTATTGTTGCTACAGGGACAGTTGATCTTTCCACCCATCTCTACTCCTTTTCATTCTTTGGTCGACCTTTTCTAGAGCATGACTCTCCTCCTTTGAGAGAGCAACATGTGGTACAGTCAGGTTTCTTGAACCTTTATGTGGTTCTTGAGACTACTATTGTGACTACCTTACCACCTCCTCTTGAGTTCGTTTCTTTTCAACAAATTTTTTCTTCAGCACTGCCTGATCCTCCAGCTCCATTCATCAAACCACCAGGTGTAGTTGCTGAGGATTCTATAGAGGACATTTATCTCCTCCTTGATGACAGTGTTCGCACACTTGTCATACCACTTACATTGGGGATTCCCTTTCAGGATCCTCATGTTTACTTCTTTAAGCATCAACTCAACCTTCCAGTGACACCTCAACTTTCAAGGTTCCCTCTATAGTGTCAACTGGCTTTCACTCCTCTGCATTGGAGTCACAATGGTTTGTTCATTGATCCAAGGGTTATTTCATTTTGGGTGGTTGAAGACATGCTTTGTACTTATGGCTTTGAGAGAGTCTCTTGAAGTCATTACATCTCTTTTTGGAGAGGGGTTTTTCCCACTAGGTTTTCTCCTTTACTCCGATTTATAGAGATTTCCTTGTACTGGGTACCTGATCAGGCCTTGTTGCCAAGACCCATTTTTTTCCTTTTTCTTTCATAGCTTTGCTAGGTAAGCTTACTCCTTGCTTTCAGCTTAAGGGGGGGTATTAGAGTATTTTTCATTTATGATTATTAATTAAATCATATTGATTTAATTATATAAGTTTCTATTACTCTACTTACTTAAGCTTCATTTAGGTACATTATTAATTAATTATTAATTAATAATGTACAACCTAGTTTTTTAGTTTAGGGTTTCAATCTCACCTTTATAAGGTTGATCCTTGTATTTTTTCATTATCTCTTATGCTTTTTTCATTTGAGAGCAACTTTTCCTCTATCTCCATTTTTTAGCAAAACCCTTGTCTCTTCTCGTCTTTTTCTTTTGTGACAGGTTTTTGCATGCAGGGATATGAAGGCTTTATGGATTTGATTGGCTTATTTGCTCAAATCCTACATGTATATCACTTCAATCCACTAACTACTACAATCAAATGATGACCATCAAACACCTTACTTCGTAGCTTTGCAACTAAAGACCTTAACTACAAGTGAAACTTGGCAAAGATCTGATCAAAGAACTTCACCACTTCATAGCTCTAATCTTAGATCAGGCTTAAGTCCTTGCAAAGATGCCACTTTGGAGACCTTAACCATCTTGATTATTTTTTTCACATTCGCAACTTAACTTTTACTTTAGTTCAAACTCTTGCAATAGTGTGAAGACCATTTCCTTTTGACTGTCAGATGCTTATTCACAATTTTGCAACTTGAAATATTTATTCATGGCTCAACTGTACGATATTGTGATGATTGTTATCTTGACTATTTTCTCATTCATCACTACTTCACATCTTGAAATATCTTCAATACTTCCTAGCTTGCAACATTACAATGACTGTCTTTACCTTTTTTGATGAATAGGGCACACGTCATTTCATCATTTTCTCACTTTGGCTAAAGTTCAAGCATCTTTATAAAGCAAGAAAGTGATGATCATCAATTTGTTAAGATTTGATGATTATGAAAGATCCTAGTTATATCTTTATTTCTTTATGAATCGGGACCCACTAAGACACATCTCCAATGTTCACATTCTTGCTTTAGTTATTCTTCATGCATCTTTGAAAAGAGAGAAAGTGATATAAATTGATTTTGTTTTAATCAATGACTTCCATAAAGTGAAGATCTTTTATAATAGTTATAAACTCTAACTAACCTGAGTGTGCCATCTAGATAACTTATTCGTATGTATATTCCATTTTGTGGCCTATAGCTAAATCCAGTCCCACCATCTCCACATGTCAAATGCTCACATTCTCATTTTGGTTATTTTTCATGCAACTTTATAAAGTGAGAGAGTGACATACATTAATCTTTTAAGATCTGACAAATGGAAAGATGCATCATTTGACATCACTTGGAAACCAAGAGGGGCCCACAGGGATAGGTGTCAACTCATCGCTTCCTTGTAACTTGAAATCTTAACTCAGCATTTAACCTTGTGAAAATGTGATCAAGGCATTTTGTTGCTTCGCCACCTTAACCTCGGGTTACTCTTAACCACGTGTGAGGATGTGAAAACCTTGAACTTGACTACTGATGCTTCCTTTTGCAACTTCATAAATAAATATTATTTAGGCCAAAAATAAGTTGTGATCCAATGATCTTTAACATTCACTACTTCACAACCCAAATATGGAGGTTATCCTTAACATCTGTGACACTGTGATGGTCTATATCTTGATTGCTTCACATCTTCTTAACTACAAACTCTAACATGTCTTTTAGCTCAACAATGTTGTGATAACCATTTTTTTGACTGCTTTATAGCTACTAAAATAGTTAGTGATCATAATGGAGTGATGGAGAGACTACAAAAATTTCACAAGATCACAACATAAAATGTGTTAGAGGCAAGACTTTAATATAAAAAATAACCAAGGGACTTAATGATATCAAAAAATAAATGAATGACCAAGGTTTTTGATGTATCCCTATTTTGTACTTGCATGCCAATTTATGAATAATTCATCAAAACATAAGACATGACTATTTTCTTAGGTGTTTTTATGAGGAATGACAAATTTTCAAAAACCCTAAGTAACAAAAACATACTCTCTTCCTTATTTTCACAAGGTATTTCAAAACTTTTGGCTGGGTGAAAAATTAGGCCAACATAAGGCATATAGATGTTTTAACTATAGAACTAAGAAAATAGTTGAATGTGCAAATGTAAGGATTGATGAAAAGTTTGGAACTAAGGAAAAGATGGTAGATTATAATTCAAATGAAAAAGAAGATAATTCTAGAATTGTTAGATAGAATGCATAAGTTTTCTTTGAGATTAACAATGATTTGCAAAATGATGTGTTAAATGTTGGGCAAAGAGGAGTGTAGATATTTGAAGCTAGAGATGAGATAAAAGTTGAGATGTCAACTCCTACTTCTAACAGGAATCTGACAAAGAATCACCCTCTTAGGTAGATAACTGGAAGCAAAGACAAAGGCGTGATGACAAGAAACAGAGTAAATGAGGAGATATGTCTGATATCTCAAGTTGAACCTAAGCGTGTGGATGAAGCATGTAAACATGATCATTGGATTCAAGAAATGAAGGAAGAATTAGATTAGATTGTGAAGAATGATACATGGGAATTAGTTCCTAGACCTAAAGACAAGAATGTGATAGGAACCAAATGGGTACTCAGAAACAAGATGAATGAGCAAGGCGAAGTTATGAGGAACAAGGCTAGACTTGTATGCAAGGGTTATTCACAACAAGAAGGCATAGAATATGAGGAAACATATGTACTTATAACCAAAATGGAAGCAATAAGGATGTTCTTGGCTTATGCATCAAATAAGAAGTTCAAGGTTTATCAGATGGATATTAAATCAACCTTCCTAAATGGAGAACTTGAAGAAGAGGTATTTATTGAATAGCCTAAAGGTTTTACTTTATCAAAAGACAAAGACATGGTATACAGACTGAAGAAATCTCTATATGGTTTGAAGAAAGAACCTAAAACCTTGTATACAAGGTTGGAAAATTATTTGGAAAAGCTTGGATTTGCTAAAGGTGTGGCAGATAGTAACTTGTACTTAAAATAAATTGAGAATGGATTGCTGATAATAGTAATATTTGATGATGACATTATATTTGGACGTAATGATGAAGCAAGTGATAAGTTTGTTGAAGAGATGAAGAATGAGTTTGAATTGAGCATGATAGGAGAAATTAAACTTTTTCTAGGACTACAGATTATGCAGAACAGTGATGGTATTTTTATTTCACAAGCTAAGTACTTAACGATTTGTTGAAAAGGTTTGGTTTGGAAAGTTATAAACCTATTGGTAGACCTATGATAACTGGTTAGAATTTATCTAGCAAAGATGACACACCTCTAATAGAGAAGAAGAAGTACAAATACATGATTGGAGGTTTGCAATATTTGACTCACACTAGACCAAATATGGAAATTCAGTTGGGATTGTAGCTATATTTCAAGCTAATCCTAAGTAGTATCATTTTAAAATAGTAAATAGAATATTTAGATATTTGAAAGGAACATTTTATTATGGAATTTGATATGATAGATTGAGTGATTTCACTCTATGTGCATATATTTATGTAGATTGAGTAGGCAGTATGGATTCTTAGAGGAAGATTGGTTTCTTGGCTAAGCAAGAAGCAAGATTGCATTTCTCAAAGTAAAATTGAGGCAGAGTATGTTATAACAAAAAATAACTATAATCAAGTTATGTGGATGAAGAATATGTTGAATAATATTATAATTCAGTTTGAAGAACCTATTATCATTTATTGTGATAACAAAAGTACTATGAGTATGTCTAAGAATCTTGTATTGCATTCTAAGACTAAGCATATATCTATTAAGTATCATGTGCTAATAGAGAAAGCAATAGAAAAGGAGATCAAATTGGAGTGTGTGAGTACTAAAGATTAGATTACAGATACCTTTACAAAGCCTTTTCCTAAAGACACATTTGAGTACTTGAGAGGTATGCTTAGGGTTATTCCCCTACTTACTTCTGAGTAGATGATACAGAGAGTGCATCAGTCTAGTGGTACAAAGAACTATTGTAAGATTGGACTGAATGTTGATGCTTCCTATATGGGGGAGTATCCATTATGAGAAAAGTTATTGAGGACTCTTGGTATTTGGTTTTGAATAGTGTCTTTGGACACTCAAGCTTGTTGACAACTTGGAGCAGCTAATTAGCAATTGGTATGTAACAATTGATATATTGTAACATTCAGATTGAGGCCTTTGACATTGATGTCAATGGGGGAGAGAATATACATGAAAAACATCTCCTAAGTTGTGGGGGACAGATATCTCTTTAGGGAGATTTAGAAAGATTCATGTAAGGAAGTAGGAGAGTTGTTTAGTGTGAAGTAAAAAATTATTGTTAAAGAAGCAAGAGTGTGCACCTATTGTGGTTGAGATTTTTCTTTTAGCATGTAGATAATTGATGTTGGTGTGTAGAAGCAACTAAACACTATTTGGTATTCTTTGAACTTAGATGGTTTTTCATCTATGTTTCCATCAATACCAAAGGGGGGATTTTTAGCATGAATGTTGATGATACTACTTTGGGGGAGTATCTTGAGCATTGGAGAGTATTGACATGTTGCATTCATGACTATTTTTGTTATTGATGTCAACATACTATTGTTTCTATAAATAATGGTTGAGTACTAGATAGAGATCTAAATGATATAGATAATGGTTTGATTGTCTGGTGATGCACAATTATGGACTTGTTTGACACAATGTTCTGATGACATGGTCAAGTGCATAGATTCTAAGTGTAAGACGTACAGAAGTTGTACCTAATTTATAGAGAGAAGTTTAGGGATAGAGTATTGTAAAAGAAATTCCTAATGTTTGCTAGCTATCTTACATTGAAGATGTAATGAAGAGATGTGTAATCAGGCATTGACAAAGGATAGTCCGTTGATGATGTCAGTGAGTGTGCAAGCCCTAGTATTACACATGCAAATTTTTATATAGACTATGAGCTAATAGTGCTATTGTAATTATAATTTAATTTTATATCTTATTATAATTAATTGGGAAATCCTCAAGGCCAACTCAAGGAATTATTTCGAAGATATGGTATAAAGGAAAGATATTTTCCTTGTTTCTAATATCGATTGGAGTATCCATTTTTGTATGAAGTGTGAAGTGCAAAAAGGAGCAGATTGTTTGGTAAATATGAGTAAGAGATGAAAGGGATTATTGGATGTGAGATTTGTGATCTAGTGAAAGATAGGAAGGACTAGAGTTTCGGTTGATAGGAAAAAGAAAGGGGAAGGAAAAATATAGTGCAATTCTATTATTCTACAAGGAATAATACAAAGATCATTTGGACAATGGGCTCATTGGTCTTTCCCTTGAAGTTGTTTGGGTAGTGGGTCTAGTTGTCTTCTAGAACTCCTAACAGGATTCATACAACTGCTAACAGGGATTCAAAGTATCCTAATAGGAACTCATATGTACTAAATGTATTCATAAAATCCTAATAGGGCCCATCCTCTAATAAGGAAGATTTTTATTTGTACATCATCTTGTGGGTATTATCTCCACTGGGGTTTTCCCTTTGATCAAGGGTTTCCCCAATTAACATATCTAGTGTTATTATGTATAAGTATCTTGTTATGGTTTCACTTTATATTGCTCATATGGTTAAGTTTGTTTAAGTTTGATAGTTATAATAATAGTTGGATAATTGATTCACCCCCACTCTTAGTTGTATCAGTAGCCTATATGTTCTAACATGAGATCTTTTACTTCTTTCACCAGGGCACTATCCTTCTCTAGTAATTATGTCATTGCTTCATTATTGTTAGTAGTCTTTTAGTGTCAACTTTTATGTATTGAGTGTCATTTAGCTGAATAACTATCTCTCTTATTCTCTTTAGGGTTTTCCTTAACTCTTCTTTTTATGTCTCTAATTGTTGTAACACAATATGGATTCCAATCATTTGATTCTCAATTATCTTTCCCATATTGTATATTTCCATCTCCATGATATTTTCCTCTCAAGTTGTTAGGCTTCCTAACAAGAGAACTAAGCTTTGATACCAATTGTTGGGATAAGTATATGGGAAACAAGATACTAAGAGAGTGGGGGTGGGGGGGTGAATTGGGATCTTAAACTTTTAGATTCAAAACCAATAATATAAATTCACACCTAATTCATCTCACAGATCTACCATTAAAATTGAAATGCTATAGCTTTCATGAAATGCATTACACCCATAAATAGTGCAACACATAACATAATGATTTGGTACCCCAGAAACACTTCATGATGAAAGTAAAACTAGGTGGGGATGAAACCCACAAATCTTCACTATTGCAACAATAAAGTTAACCTATTAGGATTACAATGTTTGATCATAAGATATGATGTAACTTGTGAGGGGTCTTCCCTATTAAAATCTTAAGAGACTATTAGGTCTCACCTTCTTAAAGGATTTTGCACTCACAATGAAGTAAGGGCTCTGTTAGGAGATTTACATAGGCCTGTTAGGACCACTCTATTAAGAGATTTACCCAATCTCAAGGTAGAAGGAAGGAGTTGGGTCTCAATTCCATAGAAGTCTACAAATTGAGATCGTGCTCTTTTAGAAATGGGTACCCATTTTTAAAAAAATGGTACACATTTTTTTAAAAAAATGGGTACGCATTTTAGGCTTAGGCACTCAATCTGAAATTTAAAAAATGGGCACCCGCTTTTTATAAAATCGAGCACCCATTTTTTATTTTCAAAAAATGGGTACCTATTTTTTAAAACATAAAAAAATTGTATTTTTTAGAAACAGGTACCCATTTTGAAAAGTAAAAAATAGGTACCCAGTTTTTTCAAAAGTAGGTACTTGTTTTTTACTTTTAAAAAATGGGTACCAATTTCTAAAAATTTAAAATTTTGTTTTTTTGGGGGGCGGGGGGGGGCGCTTTTATATGCCAATTTGACTTTTTCAAAACAAGTACCCATTTTTTGAATTTCAAAATAACACGTGCCCCTTTCTTACAACATAGGGCAGGATTTTTTTCTCCTACCTTAGATTTTAGTTTAGGATAGGCTTGGTGAGACCAAGCCTATGCCTTGACCTCTCAAGATTTGGCTAAGGCAGTGAATTGACAAATTCACGCCTTGCCATAATTTTTAGAGGGTCTTCTGGATCAAAAATTTTTATGAAACAAAAACTCATTAGAGCTCTTACCGTCCTAATTTCAGAAATGTAAATTTTATAGTGCTATGATTTTATTTACTATTTTTGCATTATTTTTTAATGAAAGGTGGTACCTAAATGTAAAATAGTGAAGTTCACTAAAACTTTAATAAATTTTTTATTTTATAATTTTTCTTAAATTAATTTATATGTCATTAATCTACATACAATTCTTTTTAGGTTAAATAAAAAGAACTTTTGAAAAAAGTGAATTTTTGATCAAATTATGGTGTTTGTACATGAGAGGTTTTAAAATTTACCTTTATAGATAATTAATAATTAATAATAAAAAAATTATTCAATAAAAAAATTAAGGTAAAATATTTTCATCAATATTAGGTGTATTATGTAACTCCCTTTGAAAGGATTTACAAAAATTCATTTATTTGTGTCAAATTATGGTGTCTGTACACAAGTGTGGTATGGTCCTGAAACAAGCATTTTGAAAAAGTGGTTTTTAAAGATCCATACCAAAAACAAAATCTATCATATGGGTACACAAATAAATTACATATTCAAAAACTAGTTTCTGAACAATAAATTTTTTATTTCTAAAGTTTTTTAATATTTAATATCTAAATGCCTCAAATTTTGACATCAACTGACAAAAAATTTAAAAAATAGGAAAAACACTTTCACTTTTTGCCGAAAAGTGAAACCCAAATTCTTGCACTTACCCTTCAATTAATAATAATTGATTCAGTACTTAACCTATGACATGATCTGTAAGTTGATATTGGGTCTCCTCCTTACTGTATGATTGATCTAATTCTCCTAATCTGATAACTATGTTCAGTCCTTCATTTCTCTCATTTCTCTCTATCTGGTCTACTCTCAGACTTCTCCTTTTTCATACACTCGCAATCTCTCTTTCTCATACACATGACTCTAGGATTAGAATCCTCTTTAAACACACACACACACACACACACACATAATAAAAATTGGTTCAAAAAGAGCTCTTGGAGAAAAGAACTAGTGAAGAAAAACTTCAATTATTGGTTGATACAAAAAGGAATGCAAAAGAAAAGATACTGCATTCTAAGAGATTATTAATCATTGTGAGCCCCAAATCTAGATCCCAAAAACCCTCATGTGAATGCTTGAAGAGGAGAGAGCTGATCTAAAAGACCCCAAAACCATGCCTAAAACCCAACCATAGAACAATTTCAGCTTAAGAAATTTTACATATTGAATACATTATGATTTCTCAAAAGCCCAGTCATATGAAGAAAAAAGTAAAGTTGGTCATCAATTGATACCAAATATAATGCCACAAAGTAGAGCCCAAGAATCACCATCAATATTCTTCATATGAGATACAACAATGAAATCATGATGATAAAAAGTAGGCCATCCAATGCAGATACAATCCTGATGCATCCCTAGACTGTATAGGACATCTCAAAAGAATGGGTGAGATACATTAAAAATAAAAAAAATGTAACCACAGAGAAATCCAAACAATTTTGTTGTGGAACCCTTTGATGCTAGCAGTTTCCAAAATAGGCATAATGAGGAACCAAAATGAAAACCTGAGCTAAAAAGTGTCTAAACATGTTCTTTTGTGATAATTTTAACAAGATCAAGGAAGTCAAGAGGATTAAGTAGGGAAAGTAAAGAATTAATTTAATAACTCTACCGATACTCTTATTAGCTAGACAATCAACTAATTGATTGCCTTCTCTATAAGCATGCATAATGTAATATTCAGAGATTGAATCAAGAAGGCACTAGAATTGATGCATGATATATTGAATGGACTAGTTATATACAAGAAGTTTAAAATTTGCATTAATAATTTAATCATCAAAATCCCCTTCCACATACAAACTAGATATAGATAATGATTTTGCAAGTTCCAAACCAAAGAGAGGAGATAAGGCTTTAGCTTTGTTATTGGTACCCAAAGGAAGGGGAGATGATTTAACTTCAATCACTTGACCTTTAGAATCTCTATTCACTATACCATAGCTAGATTTACCTAGATTCTCCCTAGAAACCCTATCAAAATTGAGTTTATAATAACCCTCACTTGGGGTGATCACTTTTTTTGTGCCCAAACCAAAGGAACCTTGGATGGGCATAATGGAGCTGGAAGATGAGGAAAGACCAAGTTGTTTCAATTTTGAATAACATAGTTATCCCAAGAAGAAAAAACATGATTACCCTTGTACTTACTTACTATAGCATTAACAAGCTTGATAATTAATTTTTCTAATCCTTTTAGAACTTGGGAGATTGGAGATGAAATTTGTTTAAAAGTTCTCTTATTTCTCTCCCACCAAATGCCCCAGACTATAAAGGTAGGGATACATTTCCAAAGACATGAAAACATTGATTCAATATGTAGAATTGACCATACATGAAAGAGATCCCACAGAGAATCGGGTAATGGCATAGAAAAAGTTAAGCTTGCTAAGAACAAAATGTCAACAACCTTGGGAAAAAGGGAAGTGTTTCCACATCGTAGTGACAAAGTATACAATTGAAAGGTTTAGAGATGTTTAGACTGTGAAGATGGTTAGTTGTTAAGATCAAATTCTTTGGTGAAAGCCATGCAAGACATCCTTCTTTTAGCAGAATTGAACTATTCCAATATAATTTAAAAGTAGGACGTGTAGTCTGGTTATGCTTACTTTTTTGAAGGGATAAGTAACCTTTCTTAATAGAGTATAACCCATCTTTGGTTGGGGCCCAAAAGAGGTAATCTAGTTGGTTAGACATAAATACATTCCTTACAGCTAATATTTGTTTCAAAGAGGTAGCCTGATTATGAGATATATGGAGAGTTGATGGATCTTTCCAACTAACCAATCTGTTAAATCTATGCATAGATGAGATGTAATTAGAGAAAGATGTTCCCCAAGCTTGTATAACTTTATTTTAACTAATTAGAAATTTAATTATTATTTTTACTTGGGTGTATGCAATATTTACTTTTTGTTGTTGTTGACCATTTAGATTGTTGAAAACATAATTAGGTTTGTAATTTCAATTATGTCTACAATTATAATTAACATTATAATTTATCACTTTTCAACTTTGAACAACTACAATATCATTTATCTCAAATTACTTATTAGTTTTTTTCAATTGCATCTTCAAAACAATTATTTAAATAATCATATATGACTTTTAGATTCCATTATTTACACTATTAATGGTATTTCAATATTTTTGAAACTCTAATTTCCTATCAATGTGCTAGTTATAGTTAGTTATAAATAATTTGATCACCTTTCAATTTTTTGTATAATATTATTTTTAATTTCTTGATTAGACTTCATGTTGCTTTCATCTAAATTATTACTTTTTCATTCTAAAATTATTCTTGATATCTTAAGATGCCTCAATATCAATCTAATTACTCTTACTCCTTATTCCTAACCATCCTCATTAATATGAACATTAGATGAGCTTTTGAAAAATCATGCTAGTTTCACTCATAACATTACCTTAATATATCTATTATAAGACCATTTACAATGTCTATAATATTTTACCATAGTTTTGGTTCTATACTTTTAAAATAAATTATTCTAAAGATATCTCTCCACTTTAGGTCAGCTAACAATGCCATTATCCATTTGTAGACTATAACAAATGTGCAATTTCAACCATGCCTTATGTCTCTTTATAATATTTATTTTTTCTAAGTGTTGGGGAATCGTTGTACACTTAGCTACTCCCAAATAAAGACTTGGGATTCATGGTAGCAATAAAGTTCAAAACTATGTAAGTTCTAATTCATTCCTCACAAAACACATTAATTCTCTTTGAATAGAATACGTCTCAAGAGCCACATGGCGAAAGGCATGATATACATATTTATGCTCTATGCATTGCTTATGCCTAGGTTTTTGAATGATTTGGTATCACAACAATGTGAAGTAGAAATGGTTTCATTGGCATAAGAAGCAAACACACGACTAAGAGATCCAACGTATGGATGAATAGGAGCAATCTTTGTTTACACTGGAATGTCCAAATTTTTCAGAAAGAACTCTACAAATACCAATTTTAAATGGATGCAACTATCCTTCCTACAAATTGTACCATTGACTAAATTTCAAAAAATGAAAACACAATGATTTTTTTAGAAATTTTTAGCATTTGATCTTCATAATTTGTATATTTTGTGATTGATTTTTTGTGAAACTAAAAAAGAATCATGTTTGACTTCTTTTTTCGTTGTCTTTGGTGCATTTTGTCTGAGATTAGCAAGCACCATTTTGAATATCCATCCATTCCAAATTTTTGTCCATATAAACTACCATGAAAAATCATGACAAATAGTATAGTGAACTAAAAGAAAATTACTGTAACAACAACATGCTCACCAATCATACGAAAGTTCCCAATTTATTATGCAACTCTATCTATTTTCTTCACTTTTCTAGTAGAACGTTTAAGAGTGTCAACAACATTTCATGCTCATGACACAAGAATTTGACAATTTTTTTCTTTTGTCCTCAACTTTGGGATGTATGTTTGTAAAATAAAATGTAAAATCTAATATTCTTAGTGATGTAACATGTTTAACATATGGAAAATAACTAAAATTAATAAAATATTTATGAAAATTTAGATCTATTTTAATATCGTAAAAAAATATAGATATTAGAACAAGCTTCAATACTACATAGAAAATTAATAAGAGCATAAGTTTTCCAAAGTGTGCAATTAACAAACCCAACAAGAGGAAGAGATAAGGAGAGATGCATATACTTGATGTTCTTTGTTGCAATCGCTAGCTTCTAAAATTATAAAGAAATAAAGAATAAAGAAAATCAAATTCAATCAACTTTTAGGGTCATTATACTATTAATCTGATAGATTTGATCATTGTAGACTAGGGTGTTATGTATATCCAAATGTATAAGACCATAGCTCAAAGTTTCACAAATAACAATATTTTATGATGACTGTGGAACACCACTACTGATGTAGATCTCCTTCAATACACTTCAACTTTTGATAGTGGACTGTCGAACCTTTTCATTCCCTCTCATTCGCAAACCTTCATTTCTCATTCATAGACCTCTGATGGTTTCATAATTAACACCTCCCATTTGCAATGAGAACATAAATGCTGCTATAAAATTTATTAGATGGTTTAACTACAATTTAGCAGAGTACTCCAACCTGATTCAAAGATGGAATGTGATGATGAATAGCTAGAAGAAGTGTTTTTGGACAATAGGTAGGAAAAAAGAAAAAGATTCTAGAAAATTTTAACATGAATTACACAATGAACTTGTGGAATTTGAAGAAAGAAGTCAATGTGACCCAATAAATTTGGAGGCTCTAAATGTTGTTACAATGGCTAGAGACTCTCTTAGAAAGAAATAGAATTATAAAATCTAAGGGGTCAAAACCAAGGCCAGAATTAAGCTGCTGGAGAGTGGAGATAGAGGGTCTAAATACTTCTTTCAATTGCTAAAAGCTAAAGAAGCTAGGGAAAAAATTGAGTTGATACAAGAAGAAGATAAAGTCCTTCAAGATTCAGATGATATACTCAATACCTTTGCCAATGCCAAACTATTTACTTTTGAAGAGCAAGGCAATTCTATGGTAGAAACTAGGGCTAGAATTCAATCTTTAGTACTTATGAAAGTCAATTATGAAGACCAAAACCTATTAATTAAGCCCCTATGCAAAGAAGAAATATTATATGTTATATCCCAAATGAGAAAAGAAAAATCCCCAGGATCAGATGGATTGCCCATTAAATTCTACAAGGAGCATGATGACTGGATATGGCAAGATCTTCTAGATATGTATAATCAAGTTATTTAGGAGGGTTCTCTTGCTCTCTGAATTAATAGAGGATTGATAAATATCATTCCTAAGGATGGGGATAAGTCACTAATAAAGAACTGGAGGCCTATAAAGCTTATGAATGTCTTTTATAAAATTTTGGCAAAGTTTCTAGCACTGAGAATTAAAGATATCCTTTCCAAAAGTCATCTGTTATACTCAAACTAGATTTTTCAAAGGAAGATACATCTTGGGAAATCGTATTACTTGTTGGGAGGCTATAGAGTGGTAAAAGAGTTTGAATTAGGAAGCAACTATGCTCTTCATAGATTATGAGAAGGCTTATGATAGAATAGAATGGAACTTCATTGGCTTGATGTTGAAGAGTCTAGGATTTCCATCCATATTCATTTAGATGACCCTTGCTCTTATGAAAGATGATTAAGATTCAATGGAGGTTAATGGTGCTAGATCTAACTTTTTTCTTTCTATCTAGATTGATTATATAAGGATTCCCTCTCGACTCTTCCCTATTTGTGATTTCTATAAACTATCTCAACTATATTTTAAGAGATTCTCTCCAAAAGTGAAAGGCATTAGATTACCTAATGAGGAAGAAATCTTGAATATTCAATATGAAGATGACACCACATTACTCATAGAAATTTCTAAGTAGAACATGGAGAACCTCACCTACAAGTTGGAATTATTTTATAAGGCCTCAGGAAGTAAGATTTTCCTTAGTTGGAAGGAGCAACCTCTTGATTTGTTTGGGAGATTTGGATTTCATGGAGAGGCCATCTTACCTAGTTAGGTATCTAGGTATTTCCTTTTCCTTTTCCCCTAACCTAAACAATATGTGGGAGTGGGTTAGAGGGAAAATAGATTTTAAAAACTTAATAAATAGAACAAAAACTATCTCTCTTTGGAGGGTATAGTCTTGGTTTGTCAAAAGATTCTTTCACCTAATCCCATCTATTACTCTTCAAACTAACTATTTAATCATGCTCATATCAACTTTATTCAAAAGAATATAAGGAACTTTTTGTGGTCTGATGGTAAAGGAATAAAAAAAGGCATGTCATAAGATGGGATTGGTGTGTAAAAAGAAAGGAACTTGGAAAATTAGGTCTAAATGACCTTAGGACTTAAGGTATAGCTCTTGCAGTTAAATGGGTGGCAAGAGCTATGCAAGGGGAAGAATCTTGGAAGGTTCTAATTAGAAACAATATTATGAAAGGTACCCCTCAAAAAGGGAGAGCATGGAAAGATCTACACATTTGTGAACTTTTGGCCAAAAAATGGAAGATTAGAGTTGCAGGTTCTGAAGTCTTCAAGACTATTTAGAAAGGGTGGGAACAAGTCAGGCATTGGGTGAATGGGAATCACCTGATTGATAATCATGGTAAGATTTGTGGGGAGAAATTAGTTTGGTGGAATTTGGAAATGAATGGAAAATCCTTGGCACTCCTACAAGGGTGTTCTGCCAAT
This sequence comes from Cupressus sempervirens, assembly GCA_028749045.1. Lineage (NCBI taxonomy): Eukaryota > Viridiplantae > Streptophyta > Pinopsida > Cupressales > Cupressaceae > Cupressus > Cupressus sempervirens. The sequence continues at coordinate 238,825,344 of CM053786.1, read as the reverse complement.
TTTGGATTAAAAATGGCATTAAAACCTTCAATAGACTTCTCAATAATGATAATTTTATTGCTTGGGAAGATCTATCCATAGACTTTGGCATCCCCCATTCCCAAAAGAGAACCTACTCCATTATTGTGTAAGCCTAGAGAGCTCTATATTTCCCCATGTCTGTGGTAATCCAGATGATAGATTGACCACATTGAATGGCCAAATAGTACCCCTTTGATAGATTATAGAGAACAAATTATTTATAACCTCCTAACTAGAACAAAGGAAATCTTTGAGCACCTTAATGAGAAATGGGAGGTCAACTTTGAATTGGAGGAACCTAGTGCAACCAAAAATCCAATGCTTTATCTAGCAAGCTTTGCTACATAAACTCACCACCACCCAAGTTGATTCCTCACCTTAATCTTGTTCCATTTTCTACATATCTAAGTTTTTCCAACACATTTCTATTGAGTGGTCATTTTCTAGAGAAGTATGAAGCTTATTTGGACTTCAAATTAGGAACCATACAAATAGTCTCCATATCACTACCGGTAACATTCTTGAGTTTTCCAAGCAATTTAATTTAGTTTGGGCCATTTTCTCTTCTATTTTGTTTTGGCATTTGTGGATTCTTATAAATGAGGATATTTTCAAAGGTAAGAGTAGGATTCTTTCTGAGTCTCTATGGAGACTCATTGTTAAGCATGTCTTATTGCAAGTAGCCTTGTGCTTCAAAGTGAATGAGAAACAACTTCCCAAATTTATCAACATGTGCACTAAAACATTGGATAAGGAGGGAATTTCATATAACTTGACAAAGAAAGGGAGTAGTAAGGAAGCTATAGAATGCACTTTAAAAGAAATGTTAAATCAGATTGTGCAGAGAAAGAACAACATAGTGCTATAAAGGATTGAACATACAACACATAGTAGAATTGGTGATATCTTAAGATCTAGTTCTAACTCCAAACAACTGGCTCCTCTCAATAGCTAGTGGGATGAACCCAGTGCTCAAGTGATACCAAGTAAAGCTAGTAGACTGATATAGAAGGATGGCTCTAATGAACAATAACTCTTGGGACAATAGGTCTCTATCAAACATGACAATATAATAGTGCACAATGGTAATCTAGGCTACAATACTATTGGGAGTGTAATAGATAAGATGATTCCAAATAATAGAGAAAGGAACACCTTGATATCAATTCAAAATAATTTAAAACTAAAAGCTGGTAGAAGGCCTATCATTTCAATCTGTCCAGTTCTTTTCCCTCCAAGGATCCTAGCTACTACCATCCTTAATAATTCCCACTTCATGATCAAAGACTAGCTAGGAGCTAAGATTCAGATGGTCTAATGGTTATCTTCCATGGACTACTTGGTTTGAAGAATAGACTAACTTATTGATAAACTATGCAATATTACTAGTGTTTTTATTTGGATGGCATGATGTTTGTGTCAAGATTTGAAAAAACCTAGATTCCAATATTGTCTTGGTTGGTTGGTCATACTCTCGGGCTCTATTATATGGATGGATGATCTGGAAGTTATTCTCTTTTTGTGCTCTTATTTATAGTTAATAGAAAAAAAAAATTATTTTTAATTTTTGAGCATATATGTATATAATTAAATATATTAATAATTATTATAATATGATATATTATATAATATAGTATCTATTGTATATTTTATAATATATATGATATAATCTTTTAAAAATCTAAGCTAATAATTCATATTATTTATTGCTTTTTTCCTAATATATTTTATATGTGATGGTATAATAATTCATTAAATAAACAAGAATATAAACTTAAAACTATGTAATGGAGAAGTTCCAACTCACCTAGTATGACCTTTGAGTGAGACCTATTTTCTTGTGACCTTAATATTACTTTTTAGAAGTTGTTACAAGTTGTAAGGAAAGTGTTAGTTTATTTTTTCTTTCTAAAATCTTTAAAAGAGAAAATTAAACTCATTTAAGTTGTTTTAAATTTTTGTATTATTTTAGTTTTATACATAAACATCTATTTTTTGGAAAGAGATTGTTTTGAAGTGTAGAACCTATAATGGAACAATCATTATTTTGTCAATGATGTCAAACCTGCTACCTATTGGTGAGACAATTGCTTTTTGGTCGGAATGCTATCATGTGGTTGATTGATGAAGAGGATTTGAAAAGAGGAGAAAACAAGAGAACCTAGAGACTGGTTGAGTTATTTAATGTATCAAAGGAGCACTAAGACCAAGTAAGACATTGATACTATAGTGTATTGTTTATCTACTTAAAGTCTTAATTGAAAGATTACTTAAGCAAAGATTGGAAGAAGATCAAGTAAGAAAAGTGTCTGCCAAGCCTTACCAAGAAGTCAATGCAAGCCAAGTAGAAATCAATAGAAGCTTAGTGAAATTCAAGAGGTGATGAGAAAAGAAGACAAACAATGCAAGCCAAGTGAATGTTAGTATATGTCGAGTAAAGTTTAGTTGGTGTTGAGCATTAGTAAACTTTAGTGTGTGCTGAATGAACTAGTGTTGGCCAAGTGATGGAACAATATAGATGCTATGTGATAGAAGACAATGTTAAATTGAAGCTTTGATGAATTTGAACTAGCTAATTTGATTTCTTGAATTGTGAGAAGCATGTGGAAGATGACTATGATGAGCTGGTGGTACAAAATTTAAGGTAAACCATTTTGAGGTGAGAGAGATACAATTCACTAGAATATAGAAGAGCAACATTACAATGTAAAGTCATTATCTCAGAGAAGGAAAACCTTCCTTTCCACTCATTCCTGGTGTGATGCCTCTGATTCTCTGTAAGGGTGTTGGCACCCATCACGTGGGTGTGTGCTAAAATGTTGTCACACTTCTATGAATCATTACATGTAAGAAAACTCAAGAATGAGCCCTCACAAATCGATCCATAGCTCTCTACTCATAGAGTGCAAGGGTTTGCAATGGAGGCCCTCAGTTTGACCTATTTTTGTGCCCATGCAAGTACACCATGAGATGAGAGATTCAAAGAGGAAAAGCAAGAATGCTAGTCTCCATGATCTTCAAATATGCATGAAAGCAAGATCTAATCTATGAAAGAAAAATTTAATCTATAAATGCAAGATCTAAGCTAAAAGCCCATGATGGGTGCAAGAGAGAAAAAGACAAGAAAATAGAAGTTCTCCACAAAAAGCTTTTGTATTCAAACTCTTTCAAAAATTGGTCTTCAAACCTGCAGCATAACGATAGCATAATCATGGGTGTCTAAAATGAGGAGAGGGCTCTCCCTTATAAAGGAAATTATGGAGGTGAGAGGCTTCTCACAACCAATATGGGATAATAGAGCTTGATCCATGTGAGACAAAATCCCACCAATGAGAAAAGAGGAGTGGTTGAGAAGAAAGTGGTGATCCATGTGAGACAAGATTCCACCAATTAGAAAAGAGGAGTGGTTGAGGAGAAAGTAGAAAGATAAATCCCACTTAGATCACATTTTAAAGTGTAGAGAAATTAAATAAAAAGAATTTATTTTATTTCCTTTTTTCATCAAAAGAGATATTTAAGTGGGATTTTTATTTAATTAAAAGGGAGCAAGTTCTTTTTAATTAAATAGAAGATATTTAATTAAATTAAAAGAGAGGTTTTTCTCTTAATTAATTAAATGTGGATGAACTATTTAATTAAAAGAGAGGTTTTCTTTTAATTAAATGGGGATTTTATTTTATTTAATTAAAAGAGAAGATTTTCTTTTAATTAAATAAGACTTGGAATAAAATGATCAATCTTAGAAATGAAATAAATCGAATTTGATCAAGGAAATTGATTTGAATATATTACAAACCATTGATTTAGAAAATTTGATAAATTGATAAATTGAATAATGGGGGCCCATAGTCTAGGCGACCATTTTTGGGTGCATACATTTGCCCCTCTTTGACTAATGTGTGATTGATTTGGGAACACATGTAGTCAAAGAAAGAAATTGAAGTGTGAGGTCAATTTGGGATCACAAAACAACCCAGATGTGTGGTCAACTCGGGAACACATCAGCACAAATAATACAAATAAATTTTAACTTGAAAAAGTCAAGGATAAAATTGATAAAACTAAATCAAGGATTGAAATTGATAATTACTGCCCCCTCGTGATCGAAATCGAAATGAGATAGAGGAGAAACAACAAATTGATAAATTTGATCAAATCGAACAAAAGATAAGGTTCTTGATGTAAGATGAAAGATATAAGAATCATAGAACCAAGGTAGATCATCAAGCATGAAATATTATGCCCCAAAGGTGATTTAGAAGAAAAGAAGTGGGGAAAAAGAAAATGGAAGATAGAAGTTTGAAAGATATGGAAAGAAATAGAAATAAGAAAAGAAAATGCTCCAAAAATCAATCAACTGTTTAAGATAGAAATTTCGATTGAGATCACGAAAGAAAATAAGGAAATGAAGATCAAAATGTGACCACAATTGATTAAATATCCACAATAAAGATGAAAGGAGAACCCTCTCAAACTCATAATGCAGCCTAAAAATGCAAACTAACATGAAGTCTAATAATGCAAGCTACATGAAATGCAATGGTGTACTTGCAAAAGAGCAACTGTAACATAGGATTTTGTGTTCATCATTCATTAGAGAATGTAAAAGAACTTATTTTCATCATTGGGCCATTATTAACGGACATCGAAAAATCACACAATCATCACTAGTTACAAATGTAACTATGAAGATATGAATGCGATTTATATTGGATTGAAATGTGGAAAGATTCTAACATAAGCATCAAAGACATAAAGGTCAAGATGACTTCGATGTTAGCTTACCCAATTTAATATAGAAAAACTATGCTCGCATCAAGGCATAGATGCCAAGATGACTATAAGAATGGTTGTGCAAAAACAATCAAGGATGATGTCTCAAATCTCCTAAGTGTTTCAAGGGGACAACAAAAGACACTCTTGAGTTCAAGACCACACCCACAAGAAAAAAATAAAATAAAATAAATAAAAACATGTCTCATGCCCCAAGTCTTCTAGCGATGCATCATGGAGAGACTTATCAGACAAACACATTCAACAAAAATCAATAACAGTTAGTACATAGAGAAAAAAAATCATGACATAAGTCAAGCATTAAGTGTTGCGTTTAAAAATTTAAATGTGTTAACTGATACTGAGTTCTGAGGACAAGGATCAAATGCTTGCAGGAAGGTAAGATCACATGATGATACTGGGTAAGACCAAACCAATAAGTGTTGAAAAACACCATTTGCGAGGTGTCCTAAAGACTCACACATCTAAGAAACCAAAGCTAACATAGTTATGCCCCCTAGACAAAGACCAATTCCAAACCAAGGTAACAAGGACAAGGTATGGTGGAGAAAGGCTAAGTGTCGAGGACATGTGCTAAGAAACAGGGGTGCAAAGGCCTCAAGTAGCGCCCGTTTCCAGGTTTTCACCACTCGGATTTTTTTTTTAATTTTTTTTAATTTTTTTATTTTATTTTTATTTTATTTTTTTCAGGACTTTTTATAATTTTTTTTTTGTATTTTTGGAATATATAATTTTTTTGAAGATACATCAAAGTGCCTTTTGCTAGGTTGTCACTAAGATGATCATTTTTTCAGGACATTTTTCAATTTTTAGAATTTTTTACAATATACCATTTTTTTGGATTTTTGAAATATATCAATTTTTTTGGATTTTTTTCAGGATCAATAAATATGTACAAAGATACCCCTAGACAGAATGGGCATTATGGATAGAACTTCTTCAAGTGCAAGACATTGATAGGATCAGGGAGCTGCTCTCCCTCTGCTGTAGATAGTAAATAGGCACCTGAACCAAAAGCTGTTGTAATAATGTAAGGTCCAAGCCAATTAGGTTCAAACTTACCCTTTTGATCTCTATTCTGTTGATTCTTATGATTCACACGTAGGACAAGATCTCCCACTTGAAACTCTCTAGGGTGAACCTTTTTGTTGAATGCTTTTGACATGCGCTTTTGATAGACTCTCATATGGTCAAATGATGCTTGGCGTTTCTCATCTAAAAGTTCTAACTCTTGAAGTCTCATGGCACGGTAGTCTTCATCTATAACTAGACTTTTGAGAGAAACTCTAAGTGAAGGAATTTCAACCTCTAAAGGTAACACTGCTTCAGCACCATATGTAAGAGCAAAAGGAGTAGCCCCAGTAGGAGTGCGAATACTCGTTCTATAGGCCCACAAAGCTGGATTTATTTGTAAATGCCAATCTCTACCATTCTTATGAATTGTTCTGTGCAAGATTTTAAGAATGGTTTTGTTTGATGCTTCTGCTTGACCATTACCTTGTGGGAAATAAATAGAGGACCAATGTTGTTTTATCTTAAAATTCTTACAGAGTTGCTTAAGGTCCTTATTTTTAAATTGACCTCCATTGTCAGTGATAATCTCAGAAGGAACTCCATATCTACAAATAATATGATTCAAAATAAATAGAGAAATTGTCTTTCCCGAGGCAACAGAAAGTGGGACAGCTTCTACCCATTTAGTGAAATAATCAGTGGCAGTAATAATAAACTTGTGTCCAGATGACGAGTTGGGATGAATTTGCCCAACAAGATCAAAGGCCCACCGTTGAAATGGCCAATGAGATATAGAAGGAATGAGCTCCCTACTTGGAGTATGTATCAGGTTACCATGTTTTTGACATTTTTCACATGACTTTGCAAAAGCTACTGCATCAATCTGCATTGTGGGCCAATAGTATCCCACCCTAAGCAATCTTTGAGCCATGGAAAGACCATTAGAATGTCCCCCACAGATACCCTCATGGATGTCAACTAATGCTTGATCAGATTCATCCTTTTCTAAGCATCTAAGAAGTGTTCCATCTAGACCCTTCCTATACAAATCACCAGAGATAAGGGAGTGATGAGAGGCATTTCGAATAAGGTTTCTGCATTCAGATCGATTAAAGGATTCAGGTATAATCCCATCACGAATGTACGAGTAAATGGCACCATAACGAGATGACTCATGACCAACAAGGGTACAAATAACATGACTTTCTTGGGAATCATAGATAGGGTGATATAGCTCTTCCACCAAGAATTCAAATCTTGATTCATGTTGCTCTAATTGAAGAAGTGAAGCAAGTGTAGCCATAGCATCAACTACCTTATTTTCTATTCAAGGAATTTGCTGAAACGAGACAAATGTGAAGTAGAGTCTCAAGGAATCAACCATTTTCTTGTAAGGGACCAATTTATCATTTTTTGTTAGACAATCATCATTGACTTGGTTGATTATTAGCTGTGAATCTCAATAGATGTGTAACTCTGTAATTCTCCATTCTATGGCCATCTTAAGTCCATTTGTTAAAGCTTCGTATTCAGCAATATTGTTTGTACATGGGAATAATAACTTGTAAGATTTAGGAATTGTGTACCCATGAGGAGAAACAAACAACACACCAGCTCCTGAACCATTTTGCATAAAAGACCCATCAAAGAACATCTTCCATGTTCTTTCAGTCAGATACATGAGGTGCTCATCTGGGAAATCAACTTGAATAGGTGCATCATCTTGTAGTGGAAAATCAGCCAATTGGTCTGCTATAACTTGTCCTTTGATTGCTTTACGCTCAATGTACTCTATGTCAAACTCTGAAAGAATCATCATCCATTTAGCAAGTCTACCTGTGAGGGCAGCCTTACATAGTAAGTACTTGAGTGGATCTATTTTTGCTGTGAGGTGTATAGTGTGCGCAAGCATATAATGTCGCAACTTTTGGGAAGCAAACACAACTGCAAGGCAAGCTTTCTCGATACTAGTGTAATTAACCTCATATGAAACAAGAGTATGACTAATATAGTATATTTCTCTTTCTTTCCCATGTTCATCAAGTTGAGCTAATAAAGCCCCCAAGGCAGATTCTGTTGCTGAAACATATAGGATAAGTGGTTTTCCTAGGATAGGAGGCATTAAAATAGGAGGATTTGCCAAGTATTTCTTGATCTGGTCCATGCTCTGTTGACATTCATCATTCCATACACATTTGACTCCTTTATGTAAGTTCTTGTTGAAAGGTTGAGCTCTGTCTGCCAATTGTGAAATAAACCTTTGTATAGATTGAAGACTCCTCATTTGACTAATATTTTTAGGAGGTGGCATATCCACAATTGCTTGAACCTTTTCTGGATCCACCTCTATCCCTTTTGCTAAAATAATGAATCCTAGTAATTTGCCAGAGGTAACTCCAAATGCACACTTTTTAGGATTTAACCTTAGTTGAAATTGTTCCATACGATCTAGAATGACTTCTAAATCATCTAAGTGTGTGTCTCTTTTCTTAGACTTGACCAAGGTGTCATCCACATAATCTTCCATGTTTTTATGCATCATATCATGAAAAATAGTTGTCATAGCTCGTTGATAGGTAGCTCCTGCATTTTTTAATCCAAAAGGCATAACATTCCAACAATAGGTACCCCATGCACATGTAAATGCTGTCTTTTCTTGGTCTTCAGGAGCTATCTTAATCTGATTATATCCAGAAAAACCATCCATTAAGCAATAAATATCATAACCCGCGGTCATATCCACTATCATGTCTATATTAGGAAGTGGAAAATCATCCTTTGGGCATGCTTTATTAACATCTCTAAAATCTATGCAAACTCGAATGGTTTTGTCATGTTTTGAAACTGGTACAATGTTTGATATCCATTCAGCATAGGTAATAGCTCTTATGAATTTTGCAGCAAGAAGTTTCTCTAATTCTGCCTTGACTAAGAGAGCTATGTGAGGATGCATTTTTCTCAGTTTTTGCTTAACTGGTTTAACACCTAGAGCTATGGATAAGTGATGCATAATAATATTAGTGTCCAACCCTGGCATATCTGAATAAGTCCATGCAAAATTAATCTTCTTTTCTTGTAAGAATTTAGTATAAGCTTCTTTTTCTTGTGATGACAAAGACTGAGCTAAATGTACCATTTGCGGAGCTTCATCCGTACCCAAATTGACTGCTTGTGTTGGTTCAATAAGTACTGAAGATCTATCTTGAAAATAACTAGGAAGAGAATCAAGTACCTCATCTTTAGGTGCCTCAGAGAGGTTTTCACCCTTGGATACGTCCTTTCTTTTTACTTTTTTTGGTTCTGACACTGCCACATGGTGGTTTTCACCATCAGAACTCTTTTTCTTTTTCTTTTCTTTTATCTTTATTTTGCGACTAAGGTACTTGATATCTGGCTCTATCATACTAGCAGCTGGTTCACTGGTGGAAGAGACTACAGGTTCAATGGCATTCAAATAACAGGCTATTTAATAGTCATTTTGAAATGTTAAGATCTCAGGTTCTTGGTTGCATTGGGACCAATCAATTAGATCAGGATGAACAAGGGATAAATCAATGACAGGTTCAAGATTGTGAATATGGATGATATCTCTAGTGTTTGAAGATTCAAGGTCTGTCAAGTAACTTCCTAAACTACCCAAATCAAGATTCATCCTCACAAGCGAAGAATCGTCCACTAAGGCAACATGCGAGTTCAAATCCTCTAATCCTACATATGATTCATTGACTAACTCAGTTTGAGAACTATATGTATGAACAACATCAACATCCATATCAACTGTGGAAGATTTTGAGAAAGAATCCCATTCATACTCATTAGAATCTGTTTCAAAGTCTCGACTAGGATGCTTATACCATGAATGCTTGGGATGTCTAGATGTGGAAGCTTCAATATCATCAAGAGTCACACTTTCTTGTTCTAAATTGGCAACTATCTCATGAGATACCAGATTATTTGAATCTCCCCAAAGGAGATTAGTAGAAGGGACCCAATCTTCACACATATCTTGTTGGTTTTCTGAATTAGGTATGTATTCTAGTTCTTCTTCACTATCTGACTTATCAAGGATAGAAGCAACATTCTTACTTTGATCCACATACCCTAGGCCAACTGACTTCTTAGACTTGCATCCAAAAAGTTGATGATCAAGAGGTTCAGCTCTAGCATCCAATCTATTACTAAGAGGACCATGTCTAGGATAACCCATTTTCTTGACAAAAGAATACCCTCTTCCATAAGCATTAGGTGAAGGAGTGAAATCTTCATTTTGCAAATACTTCTTTTCTCTATAAATCCAATCTCTAATAGCCACATCTTCTTTCTCATCTTGAATAGGCAAAGATGACTGTACAAATGTGTCAAACAATGTCATAGCTGAAGAAGAAGGTTTCATCTCTTGTGAAGGTTTACCATAAGACCTAGGTGAAACTGGTAATGCAGCGAGGGAGTTGAGTTGATATCCCCCCATGCCAAAGTCTATGGACTTAAACTTGTCCTTGCAATTAGTTAAAACTGCATTAAAATCATCTGCTTATCTATTAAGGGGAACATGAGTACTTTCTAAAATCGAGTTGATAGACAAAGTATTATCCCCAGGAATGCATATCTCTGTTCCATTGTAAGGAAACTTGACACACTGATGATAAGTAGATGGTACTACTTGCATATCATGAATCCATGGTCTCCCAAGAAAAATGTTGTATGCAAGGGGTCCAGCATCAACTATTTGGAACAAAACATCTTTTTCCACGGGGCCAATCCTAACAGGAAGGACAACCAACCCCTTTGAACTTCTCTCTGCCTCATCATAAGCTTTGATAGTAATCCTTCTTTTGCTATCAATAACATGTTCAGAATAACCCAATGTCTTTAAAAGACTCAAAGAACAAATATTAAGCCCAGCACCCCCATCTATCAACACACGCCTAACACGGGTCCGATGTATCATAACCTCAATATGAAGAGCAAGATTGTGCGGATGACCCAAAGATTTATCATCTTCCTCCGAAAAGGAAAGATGATGAGGGCTTGCAATATGATTAACCATGTTTTGGAATTGATCAACGTCTAAATTATTGGGGACATTCGCCATGCGCAAAACATCCTCAAGAACCTGTTTATGTCTTGGAGACAACTCTAAAAGCTCAAAATATGAAATTTGAGCAGGGGTTCTTTGCAATTGATCAACAAGATTATAATTTGACTCGGGATTAACCATTGGTTTTGAAGGAACATTCTTGGATTGCACTTGTTTTGGTTTATTTGGTTGGTTTGAACTAGGTCCTTTGATAACAAGGGGACCTTGACTTCGTGTAACAGCATTGAGACTTTGAGAAGACACTTGCTTAGGTTTACTTGACTGGTTTGAATTGGGTCCTCTAATGACAAGGGGACCTTGAGATGACTCTCTAGAGTGAGTACCCCTTAACACCAACATAGGTTTTTCACCAAAGGTAGGAGAATTCAAATTTAAATTACAACCATTGGGATCTTTATCTTCCATCATGTTGACACTTTCTTCTACAACCTCAAGCATATTGATAACATTTTCTGCATTTGAATAAGTGTAATTGATTGCAGCCCTGCCATTTTAGGTTGGGAAGCTTCCCCTTTCTCATATTTGGGCAAAGGCTCTTTGAATGCTGTGTGATCAGCATTGGTATTTAGTCCATCTATTTTAAGTTTTCCATTCTCAATAAGATCTTGAACAATATGCTTGAATCTCCCACATTTTTCAATATTGTGTCCAATGCCATTGTGAAGCTTGCAATAAGCCTTCTCATCCCACCACCATGGCTTAACTTCAAGTATATAGAACTTTGCAGCATCATAAGGGTGCACAAGATCACGTGCAAGGAGCTTTGTAAATATCTCTTCATATGTCTCACCCAATTGGGTGAAGTTACGTTTCTCTCCTTTATGCCTTTCTTGATATCTTGGCTTGTTACTATGTTGATTAGCACTGGCCAAATGGAGAACAGCTTGGTCTTTAGGATTTGAGGAATCTACAACTCCATCATTGACCACTTGTTTTTTCTTATTCCAATTAATGTTCTTTCCTTTATCTTTGTTGTTGTTGTTATTATGACCATTATTGTTGTTGTTTCCATTTTTGGTCAAAATACCTTGCTCTCTCAAAACATCCTCAATTCTAAATGCAGCTTCAATCATGGTATCAAAGGACTCAAAAACCATCTTCTTAACTTCATACTTCATCTCAGGAACCATATTACTAATGAGGATTTCAATCTTTTCTTTCTCAGGAATAGTCCTAGAATAACGAGAGCACTGTCGTCTCCATCTTTGCAAGAAAGTAACAAAGGGTTCTCCTTGATTTTGCTTTGTGTGACATAAGTCCAATAGTGAGACAGATCGTGAAAGATTGTATGAAAAGTGTTGAACAAATCTTTGAATTAACTCAGAGAATGTCTTAACAGGAGGAGTTATATTGGTAAACCATTCCATGGCTTGAGCTTTAAGACTCCTTGGAAATAATCTCATAAGATATGAGTCTTCATGATGAAACTCAAAACTCATAGTATAGAACTGACGCACGTGATCATTTGGATCCCCATTTCCATCATATTTTTCATATTGGGGAATCTCAACTTTTCTAGGAAAATCTTTCATGTCAACTCTCTTATCAAAAGGATTAGGGAAAATTGAATCTAGTGAAAAAGAACTCTTGGGTGCTGATATTTGCTTCATTTGTTTCTTCAATTCATAAATTTCTTCTTTTATGGAAGGATCATGCTTTTGAATCTTCTTATCCATATCAAAGTTGTAAGGAACCTTAGCACCTTTATTGATTAAATGTTGAAAGCATGCATCTCTATTTTGGTCCATATAAGCTTCCATACGTTGTTGAAAATGTGGATCTTGTGGTATAGCCATGAAATCATAAGAATTATATTCAAAGTTGGAGCTAACACCTCCATATTGTGAACCATGATGAGCTTGTTGTGAAGGTTTTCTTGAAACTCTAGGAGGTGTTGGTCTCCTATAATAATCATGTCTTGAAATTTTCCTTCCTCTAGGAGTAGGAGATTGTGAAGATGTTCTCCCACTTTGTGGAGTCTTAGGAGGGGTAGATGGGGGAGAGTTGTTTCCACCACCAATGTGCACATTGTTGAATTGATTGTCAAGTTGTGAAGTCTTAAAAAAATCTTGTTCCTCTTGACGGGATTTCCTTTCCATCTCAATAATAACTTGCCTTTCTTCCTCTAGGCGTTGAAATTGTTCTTCCTTCTTAGCTTGTTCTTCTAGAAGAGCTTTTCTTTCACAATCAATTGCTTTGAGTCTTCCACTTGCATAACCTAGAGGTGTCATGAGTGGTGTACATGGTCTTGATTGTCTAAACCAATTACCAATAAATGTTGCATTCACATGAGCACTAGAAGGATCACCAATTTGATCATCATGTTGGGCTTCCTCTTCTTGATAGGCATAATGTCTTCCTTTCTCATCCCTTTGATGTGCATCCAAATACCTATCCTCAATAAGAGGTAAAGTTGGTCTAACTCCACGAGTGGGATCACCACTCAAAAGGTCAACATTATACTCACTACTTTGATTCTTCTTGTATGGCGCTCTTGTAAAACTCATATCCATAGCTGAATGAGGTGATGCTAAGGGTGTACTCAACTCAATAAGATCACCACTAAGGTCACACAAAACTTCGGGAATACTCTCAGGTGATTGAATAGACACAGGTTCCTTTCCCTTACATCTTCTACGAGTTTGAACTAAAGGTAATTGTTTAAAGACAACTTGAGGTTGCTTTCCTTGATCTACTTGATATCTTGTTGTAACCGGCATGAAAGAAAAAGTACTAATTGATAGGATAACCCTAAGAAATGTTGGTACCAAACAAGGATAGTAAAAGCACTCACTTGTCCAAAATAAATGTGATAAGATTGAATTTTGCAATAGGCATAAATCAACACTGCCACAGAGGTGCTCACAACTTTGGGTGAATACCCTAGCACATATGGACCAGGAGGATGATTTACCCAAATTATAAATAATTAAAATTGAATTTTGATGAAAGTGAATGGACAAGAGATTACTAAGACTCTCCAAGTTTAATATCAAAGGATCCAAGTGTATATCTTTTTCAATAAGGATGGTTTCTAACTTACCAACTCCAAACAAGGTCTCTTGTGAAATCAATGACTACTAATTCAAGAGGTCAAAGCATAATAACCCATGGTGCAAAAAGGCTTTTAACAATGAGAAAAGTAGCCTAATCCAAATAGGACCAACCTAGGAATAATGGGATAACAAAGTTATTCGATCGTAAAGTCTCAACTCAAGAACTCAGATTTTGTTCATTTTAAATATCCAACTAGATGTATCAATAGATTCTTTATCATAAACCAAGCACGCAAGATAGAAAATAGGGATTTCAAGCAAACAGTCTTCAAACAATGAACAAGGGGCAAAGCAACCTTGCACATGAGCAATCAAGTGACTTAGTTTATGCTAATCCCTAGGAGAGCTAATTGTGTATGTTCTCAAAAAGTTTCACAATCATTGCATAGATCCCTAGAAAATAAAAGTTGGCCTCTCTAAGGTTTTTAGTAATGGTTTGACTCTGCAACTTTTATGATTCACAGGGGTGACCTCCAATCCCGGCGCACCGAGGTTTTGACACAGTCTGAGAACTTAATCTTCAAGAGCTGCTAGGGAGATCTGACAACCCACAATGAACCATACCCCATGGAGATTTCTTCCACGAGGACATTTATATAGCGATTGTTGCAACCACGGAAGAAGTGGCTATTACTGCTTGAGGTTCCGTCTGCAGTTTTCCCTATATAGGGATTGTCTTCTATGGTTAACCCTCTCTAAAGGTGACCGACTCACAATAGTGGACCACAAGGGTACTTAGCTTTCAAATCCAAGGTTTTGACACCTTTTCACTTTTAGCCCAATCAAAGCAACCAGATTAATCCAACACGCTAACTAAGATTATCTCAAGATCTATGATATCAACCCCTAGTGATCTATCAACCTCTCCGGAGAAAGGATGCCTCAATCACCAAGTTGAAGATCCATCTATCTAAGAGATTCTCAAAGTATCCTCCCCACCTACAAGGAATCCATCTTTGAGAGGAGTTTCACTAGGAACTCACTCCCTCAAGATCCACGAATAGTATTCATGGGGCCTAATCACTATGTGTGTACAGATGTTCATTCCCCAAAAGAAAATCTATCCAAGAATAATAAAAAAGCACAAGGTGGTACACTTAACACTTTAACTAATGTAAGGTGAGTCCAAAGATGTGGAACACTTAACCCCTCACACAAGCCAAAACGAGTCCACAACTCAAAGATTAGTGAGTTCTAGAAAGCACAAGAGGGTTGCCAAGTGGAGCAAGTTCTTTTTAATTAAATAGAAGATATTTAATTAAATTAAAATAGAGGTTTTTCTCTTAATTAATTAAATATGGATGAACTATTTAATTAAAAGAGAGGTTTTCTTTTAATTAAATGGGGATTTTATTTTATTTAATTAAAAGAGAAGATTTTCTTTTAATTAAATAAGACTTGGAATAAAATGATCAATCTTAGAAATGAAATAAATCGAATTTGATCAAGGAAATGATTTGAATATATTACAAACCATTGATTCAGAAAATTTGATAAATTGATAAATTGAATAATGGGGTCCCATAGTCTAGGCGACCATTTTTGGGTGCATACAGTGGGAACTAGAGTGCCTGATCATGCTTCACATGTATGTTTCATCAACCAAAACCACAATCACTCTTACTTAGTAGATGGAAAGACTAGGTCACTCATTATTTTTTCAAGGAATATTGTAGAGGAAGTTTCTAGAGGAACTAAAATAGAAAAGTGGGTAGATTTTTTGAATACTACCTAAACCTAAAATGGATGATTGTGGTTAAGCAACAAAATATCTAAATTCTCTATTTATAGAGATATCTAGTTAGAACAAAAGATTGTCATGTGCAAGAACCTAAGGAAGATAGAGGTTATTGCTTCATCTAGTGGTCAAACAAAAGAGACTACAGTTGGCATACAAAGCAAGAAGGCTTAAGGGGATGAAATCTTGAAGGGCGAACAAGCTATCAAACTTGAAGTGTATGAATGCCAAGTAGAACGAAGGACTAAAACAAAGTACTATAATCTACAAGTGAGTTGTAAGTTTTTATCATATCAAGTCCTACTATTACTTTCTAACAACTATACCCATGTGGATAAAATCCTTTGGATTAAGGTTGACCTAATAGTCATTTTTAAATCCTTTAATTGGGTAACATTCTAATGGAATGTTCTAAAGTACTCTAACAAGGCTCACTCCTAATAGGGTGATTGAAATCTATTAACTAGGTCACATTTAACAACATGTATTGTAACCTTTAATAGGGTTGACCTTTCACAGGGCATCACTCTAGAAGAGTGAGAATTGGTAGCATTTTACTGGTGGTTTTTCCCTAATTGGGTTTCCACATAGAATCTTATGTCAAATTGTGTGAATGTGCTTATGGTATTTCATGTTTACATTTTTATAAAGTTATTTTGACCTAAGACAATAACCTACTAAGGTATTGTATGATCTAATGTTTTCATGCATGTTAAGGTTTTATGGATATGAATTTCATTAGCACTAAAAAGTTTTATTTTAACATCTGGACCTTGGATAACTAATTCACCCCCCTCTCAGTTATTCTAAAGAGTTCCAATAATTGTTATCAAAGCTTTGGTTCTTGAGAGGAATAGTTTGAAGGTACTAAAAGCTAAAGATCAAGATGTATAAAAAGGAGGTGCCTAAATTGAATAAGGAAAACTTTCTTGCATGGAAAATTTTGATGAAATTACATCTAGGAGGTCTTGGAGACTATGCTCAATCTACCATTGTCACTAAGCATATTTATCCTACTAGAGCCCTAACTACAGATGATATGAAAAATAAGAAGGAACACAATCAGGCTATGTTCGAGCTTGGTTCTGCCCTAAGTTACTTAGAGTTTGATGACATCAAAGATTTTGATACTAAAAAAAAGATGTGGGATGCTATTGAGATGATCTATGGAGGAGATAAGAATGATTTGAGAGCCAAATCTGAAAGTCTAAGGGAAAATTTTTATGATATGAGAATGCAAGAAGGTGAGAACATTGTCCAAAATTGCACAAGAATTAAAGATGTTGTGAATATTATTAGAGGAGTTAATGGTATTATTGATGTTAAGACTATAATCAAAAAATTACTAAAAACATTTCTACCTATATATGCTATTATATTTTTTGCAATACAAAAACTAAGGTGTATACCTAGTAAGCTCAATCTAACCCTTGAAGGATTGATGGGTAGACTTAGTACCTTTGAACTCTCTAATTTTGATAGTTTCAAAACTAAAGATGCTGAATCTTCTTTCAAAGCTAAATTGTCATTAAAGAAACCTAAAGAGAAAAAGAAAAAGGTCAAATTTGTTTCTAGTGATATAGAAACATATGACAAGGATGTAGAACACCTTGAAGCATTTTTGGTGAGAAGATTTCATAGAGGCAAAGGAAAATACAAAGGTAAGCTACCTATCATGTGTTTTAATTGTAATGAGGTTGGTCATATTGCTACTAGATGTTGAGAGAAGAAGAACAATAGAAGTGGAGACAAATATCGAACTAAATGAGATGAGGACAACAAAGATTATAAAGATAAAGGAAAGAAGTATTTCTACATTGTTGAAGAGGAAACAAAAGATGAATCTGATGACCATGATGATGAAGTGGTGTATGTTGCAATGAAGGATGATCCTGATGAGGATGAGGTGATTGCACTGGTATCTTATGTGAACAAGAGTAACAGATGGATCATTGATAGTAAGCGTTCACATCACATGATTAGATATAAAAGTAAGTTCATTATCTTTGATTATTACAATGGAAATAGTGTAAGATTTGGTAATGATGCACCTTGTCTGATAAAAGCTAAAGAATTAATCAAATTGATAGAAAATATCATGTGTGACAATGCTTATTATGTAGAAGGTCTTAACTTTAACTTTTTGAGTGTGTCACAACTGAATAGTTTAGGTTGCAAAGTTGAGTTTGAGAACAAAAAAGCAAAGATCTATGACACTGATGGGAAACTAATTGGAAAAAGTGATCATACTAGAGCTAATATATTTTATCTTGACATGAATGATGCTACTTGTCTTGTTGTAGAATTTGATGATGTGCGGTTGTGGCACAAGAGGTTAAGTCATGTTAAATTTGATAACTTAGTCAATATCAGTAACATGAAAAGAGTCAAAGGTTTCCCTAAATTGAAGAAACCTAACAATATGATTTGCAAACAATGTCAATTAGGCAAGATGACAAGATCTAGTTTTAAAAGTAAGATTCACTCCTCTAAAGAAATTCTAGAATTAGTTCACATTGATTTGTATAGACCAATTGATGTGAAAACCTACAAAGGTGACAAGTGCATTATCCTATTTGTTGATGATTATTCTAAGATGATGACAGTTATGTTTCTAAAACAAAAATTTGATGCTTTCCAAATGTTTAAGTTGTACTTAGCTAGAGTTGAAAAAGGGACCGGTAAAAGATTGAAATGTATTAGATCTGACAGAGGTGGAGAATTTACATCAAATGAGTTTGAGATATTCTATAATGATAGAGGTATCAAGAGATAGACTTTTGCACCCAAGAATCCTCCACAAAATGGAATTTTTGAAAGGAGGAATAGATCTGTAATGGACTGTGCTAGACCACTCATGATGGAGATAAATGTTGCTTTGAAATATTGGAGAGAATTTGTAAGTACAATTGTTGATACCTTTCAACTGTGTACAAGTCAAGAAAGGTACTCATTCAACACCTTTTGAATTATGGTAAGGAAACTCACCCAATGTAAAATATTTTAAGGTATTTGGAAGCAAGTGCTATATTATTAAAGACAATAAGAATGGTAAATTTGATGCTAAAAATGAAGAACGTATATTCCTAGGCTATTCCACAAGAAGTAAAGCTTATAAGTGTTCAAATACTAACACTTAAAAAGTTGTGTAAAGTGCAAATGTGAAGTTTGATGAATATATAGAGGTATATGAAGCTGAACCTATGAAGGAACTTGAAGAGTACACATCTTTTATATACTTTTATGAAGGTATGTTTTCTGATGAAGGTGTTATAAACCAAGTTGTAAATCAACAGTAGGTATCAGTGACTATCAAGTCACATACAATGAATGTTGAGTTACATTCAGGAACCAAGTTACAAATAGAAGATGAGGTACATTCTAATTCTGAGATAAGGGTACATGAAAAGAATGTTGATCTACTTGATAGAGAAGCACATAGTGATTTTGAAGTTGAAAGACTCATTAAAGGAAAAATAATAGACCCAAGATTGTCAAAGTATGTCAAAAGAGATCACCCTACTGAAAAAATTATTGGAGATAAAGAAGCTAGACCAATGACAAGAAATAAGTTGAGAAGTGATACATGTTTGTTAAGCATACATGAGCCTAAGCCAATGAAAGATGTATTAGAGAATGAAGACTGGAGTAAAGCCATGAAAGAAGAGATTGATTAGATTGAGAAGAAAAAGACATGTACTCTAGTACCCCGACTAGAGAAAAAGAATGTGATTGGAACCAAGTGGGTGTATAGAAACAAGTTAGATGATAATGGTGAAGTCACAAGGAATAAGGAAAGATTAGTTTACAAGGGGTATGCACAAGAAGAAGAAATTGACTATGGAGAAACATTTTCCCTAGTTGCAAGATTGGAAGGAGTAAGAACTTTGCTTGCTTACTTTGCATACAAAGGTTTCAAAGTTTATCAAATGGATGTGAAGTCAGCATTTATGAATGGTATATTAGAAGAAGAGGTTTAAATAGAATAGCCTGAAGGATTTGTTAATCCAAACAACAAGAACATGCTATGTAGACTACACAAAGCTTTATATGGTTTAAATCAAGCCCCAAAAGCATGGTATGAAAGGCTTCACAATTATCTTGTGAGGATTGGTTTTGAAAAGATTGATGATAACAACAATCTATACTTGAAGATAGAAGGAGGTCAAGGTATTTTACTAGCTGAAATTTTTGTTGATGATATCATATTTGGAGGTCAAAATGCATTATGTAAGGCATTTGCAAATGAAATGAAGAAAGAATTTGAGACATCTATGTTTGGAGAGATCAAGTTTTTTGTTGGTTTGCAAGTATATCAGATAAAATATGGTATATACATTACTTAGTTTAAGTATGTGAAGCAAATATTGAAAACATTTAGTTTAGAGGTCAAAACTAGTTAACACTCCTACGGTTACATGAGATAATGATGATTTGTTGAAGTGAATCAAACATTGTATAGGTCTATGATTGACAAGTTGCAATATGTAGTACATAGAAGACCTAACATTGCATTAGTTGTTGAGATTGCTACAAGATTCTTTGCAAATCCTAAGGAGAATCATTTAATGGTTGTTAAGAGAATAAAGAGATGTCTTAAAGGAACAAAAGATTGTGGTCTATACTACAAGAAAAATGATGAATTTGAGTTAAGAGCCTAAAGAGATGTTGGTTGGGGTGGAGAAATTGATGAAAAAAAGAGTACAAGTGGTCGAGCATTTTTCTTAGGAAAGAGACTGGTCACCTAGACTACTAAGAAATAAAATTGTACATCTCAATCTACTCCTGAAACTGAATATGTGGCTACTATAGTAAATTGTACAAATGTGGTATGGATCAAACAGCTACTCAAAGGCATGAAGGAGGAAATTGCTGAACCCATGGTAATTTATTGTGATAATATAGGTGTTATAAACATATCAAAGAACCCTATGATAAACAATACTTTGCAATCAAGTATCATTACTTGAGGGAGTTGGTTCAAGACAAAGAAGTGAGAATGGAATATGCGAATACAAAAGAACAAATAGCCGATATATTCAAAACAAATTTACCTAAGGATGCACATGAATATCTTAGAGGTAAACTAGGGGTGATACCCCTATCCTGAGCTACTTAAGAAGCATGAATAGTGTCCTACATCAACTAAGTTGAATGTTGTATCTTACAACTTGATGAAATGGATCTTACTTTAGGAGATGCCTAAACTAATGAAGGAGCTGAATTAGAAGATTTACACTCATATGCAAGGTGATAGAGGGATAACTTGAATTGATTATATTTGCATGAAAAGATGATAGGTCTTTGGCATTGTTGTTAAAGTAGGAGATATAAGAAAAAGGGTGATAGAGAAAGAGAAAAATAACCTATAGAGGGAGATATAAGAAAGATACATTGAAAGAGATTGACAAAGTTCATATTACCCTATACAGAGGAAGAATATATACTGATAGAGGGAGAAATTTCATTGATTTTTTTTTTTCTGGTATTTTTGTTGGTATTGGTTTGCCATTTACGCCAAAGAGCAAGATTGTTGAAAAGAGATTGTTTTGAAATGTAGAACCTATAATGGAACAATCATTATTTTGTCAATGATGTCAAACCTGCTACCTACTGGAGAGACAATTGATTTTTGGTCTAAATGCTATCATGTGGTTGATTGATGAAGAGGATTTGAAAAGAGGAGATAACAAGAGAACCTAGAGAAAGGTTGAGTTATTTGGTATATCAAAGGAGCACTGGGACCAAGTAAGAAATTTATTCTATAGTGTATTGTTTATCTACTTAAAGTCTAAATTGAAAGATTACTTAAACAAAGACTGGAAGAAGATCAAGTATGAAAAGTGTTTGCCAAGCCTTCTCGAGAAATCAGTGCAAGACAAGTAGAAATTAGTAGAAGCTGAGTGAAAATCAAGAGGTTTCTAGCAAAGAAGAAAAAAGCTAAGTGAATATTAGTATATGCTAAGTAAAGTTTAGTTGGTGCTAAGCATCAATAAACTTTAGTGTTTTCCAAGCATACTAGTGTTGGCCAAGTGATAGAACACATAGATGTCGAGTAACAACAAATAGTGTTAAATCAAAGATTTAACAAATTTGAGCTGACTAATTTGATTTCTTGAATTGTGTGAAGCATGTGAAAGATGACTATGATGAGCTGGTGACATAGAATTGAAGGTAAACCATTTTGAGGTGAATTAAAGAAATATTGTAGAGAAAGTTTCTAGATGAACCAAAATGGAAAAGTGGGTAGATTCATGGAATCCTACCTAACCCTAAAATGGACAATTGTGGTTAAGTAGAAAAAGATCTAAATTCTCTATTTGTAGATATAGTTAGAAGCAAAGGTTATCATGTGGGAGAACCTAAGGAAGAAAAGGCATCTAGGGTATTGCTTCATTTAGTGGCCAAGCATAAGAGATTGCAGTTGGCATAAAAAATAAGAAGGCTTAAGGGGATGAATGTTTGAAGGATGAATAAGCTAGAGTTGGAGTGTATGAATGCCAAGAAGAATGGAGGATTGAAACAAAGATCTATAATTTGCAAGTGAGTTGTAAGTTTTTATTAGATCAAGTCCTAATGTTACTTTCTAACAACTATACTAGTGTGGATAAAATCCTTTGGATTAAGGTTGACCTAATAGTCATTTGTAAATCCTTTAACCGGGTGACATTCTAATAGAATCTTCTAAAGTCCTCTAATAAGGCTCACTTCTAACAGAGTGATTGAAATCCTTCAACCAGGTCACATTTAATAGTGTGTATTGTAACATTTAACAGAGTTGGCCTTTCATAGGGCATCACTTCAAAAAAGTGAGTATTGGTAGCATGTTACTGGTGGTTATTTTGAAATTGGGTTTCCAGGTAAAATCCTTGTGTCAAATTGTGTGAATGTGCTTATGGTATTTCATGCTTACATTTCTGCAAAGTTATTTTGACATAGAACAATAACCCACTAAGTTAAGGTATTATATGATCTATTGGATGCATGCATGTTAAGGTTTTATGCAAATGGATCCAATTAGCACTGAAAATTTTTATTTCTACATCTGGACCTTGGATAACTGATTCACGCCCTCTCAGTTATTCTAAAGAATTCCAACACTATTTTGTTGCTTCATTGGTAAATAATATTATATAAATTATATGAAAAATCAAGTAGACTAAATTAAAGAAAAAATCAAACTAAAGAAACAAGTATAGATATATAAATTTTCATCATTATTTATTAGCCATCATATAAAATGAACAATCAAATATTTAAAAAACAATTTTAAAATTATTATATTTTGTATGAAGACTTTTTTTTATTACAAGATTTAATTTAAATAAATCTTCCACAGTCAAGTATGGTTATCCAAATCAAATAACTTTGTATGTTATTGTTAAGATTTACAAGAAATGTTAAAAAAAATAAAGAAATCAACTACCAAAACAATGTCAAAGTACCTTTTTTTTTCCTTTTTTTTTGGTAAGAATTTGGCACGATTGTTAAAGAAAACATTAATTAGGTTAATTCTTCAACACATGAATTATGAATATATATCTAATTTTTATTTTATACCTTTCATGTCTTAAAAATATACTATAACATTTAAAATATACATTAGAATTTTTTTTTAAATCATATGGTTTCTTAACTTAATTTTTGATACATTTTATATTATATATAATATACAATAATTTAATTAGATATTATATTATATAGATCATAATATAATTACTAATATATGATTTTAATTAGATATGTATGTTTATTGTTAAAATATTAAATGTATAATTATTGTGAGAGTAAATAATTTTTTTAAAAATATATATAATATTAAAAAAATTAATATTTAGTTCATCATTAGTACAAACCAATAAACAAAAACTTAAAAATAATGAAATAAAATAAATTATTAAAAAACAAATTTTAATATAATAATTTAATTAGTGCAAAACAATAATTATAATAAATATATCATATGTTAAAATTATTATAACAAATAACAATTAAAATACTAAATATATAAAAATAATTTAAAAAGTTGTTATAGAGTTAAAATTGTAAATTAATTTCTAACATAATGTTTTCATTTTACATAAACTTCAATATAAATGTAATATAAGCTTAAGATGTTTGGAATTAATTTATAAACATATGTAAAATAAGTATAACATGGTGGCTTGTATTTGGGTAAGTTATAATAGTTAGTTAATTAAGCAATACAATAAATTTAATTATTAAAAGAAACAATCAAAGTATTGATAATATTTAATATAATTTAATTAAATAGAGCAATAATAATATTTAACATAGTTTAATTAGTATTTTAACATTTTTCATAAAATTAAGAAAGATTTAAAAAACTATTAGTCTCTATTTAAAATAATTTCATATTTAAATATTTTTTAAATAATATATTAAATGTAATATTACTATAATTTAACCGTATTTATTTATTTATTGTATTAATATTTAGTTTTATTTTATTGAAATAAAAAATTGCTTTATATATATATATATTATATGTGTTGGTAAACTGATTCGCTTAATAAAATAAATAATTAAAACTCTTTATGCCTAAATTCTCAAGACAAACACAACTTTGCAACAGTTGAAGAATTATTACTTCTTTAATTCTTCTCTAAATTTTACTAAGGTTCAACTCCCTTATCAAAAATTACTTTATATATATTTTATATGTGTTGGTAAACTGATTCGCTTAATAAAATAAATAATTAAAACTCTTTATGCCTAAATTCTCAAGACAAACACAACTTTGCAACAGTTGAAGAATTATTACTTCTTTAATTCTTCTCTAAATTTTACTAAGGTTCAACTCCCTTATCAGATTTTCAACAAAACACTGTTGAATCTAAATTAGTTTTAACCTGAAAGTAATAAGGCATCTCATCTATTCTTAGATGGGGGGGGGGGGTGAATTAGATAAATATGAATGTAATACTACAAATCATGTATATAAAAATGGAAATACATAGTTTTTCCATCAACACACATTCAAGAAAATCAATAATGAATCAATTAGATTATCAGAATCTGCACTGTATTTGCATCTAGTAATAGAGGAAAGCCCTAGAATCCATAATTGATTAAAAAATAAACCAACCATGAATAACTCAGAGCACAAAATCTTTGAATAGTCTATGAAACTTCCATTCATTAAAAAATCATTCCATTTTTGTATGTTACCAATGATTCAAAATACTTGCAGACAATTTAAAGGTAAAATACTAAACTAAAGTCTTCAATTTTGATATCAATCAAAAACTACAAACCCTTACTCCTACTGAGTTTCATGCATAAATAGAGCTATGTCCAAGAATCTCCATTAAAGCTCAATTCTCAGAAAAATTTAAGAAAGTATTTTGAATAACCAAATCACAAGTACACAGATCCAAAAACTAACTACTAAAGTTTATCTCAAAAACATAAATCAATAAACTTATATAGGTAATCATCCTCTTGCTAATTAAGTGACTCTTCTTCATCCTCATCATCCTCTACATTGATTAGTCCACATGCTAGTTTTCATCCCTTGAATTCACTCATGAACTTAGACATGGTAGCTATATTTAGACTCTTTGTGCTCTGGAGCTGGTTCTTCCATGTGTCTTTATCCTATATCATCTTAGTGAAAATGTCAAGGTATTTAGGAAGTTGACGATTACACATTTCTATCCTTGTTTTGACGTTGGCTACCTTGGTAAAATTAGAGGTGGTGAGTTCTACACCATTTTTTATCATGTTCAAGTGTCCTTCATTATATTGCTTAATCAATGTCTCAATATAAGGGCCTCATTCCTTGAATAGGGTAGAATGAACCAAATTGATTGTTTTAAACTCCTTTTTCATGTTCTCTAGGGAAGCTTTGGACCCTTTCTCAAAGGATTGCATGCAAGAAATGGCTAAACCATAGTTTGACACTCTCCAAGCTATGTTTTTTTGCAATACATGAATCAACACTACATCAACATGTTGTAATGGGTTCTCTTCTAGGAATTTGTTTGAACCAAAAACTTCTACTTCTACCAATTGAGTGACCATGGTCGACAATCATTCAACTTCTTTTTCTAGATCATCACTTGAAGGTGAGATTTATTAAGCACAACTTCAGCCAGAGTAAAGATTTTGTGTAAATCCCTCATGAGCTTAGCCACCAAACTTACCATTTGATCAATCCAGCTATAGACAATGGTGGTCATAGCCTTTCCCTTTTTTAGATCATCCATCAATTGTTGATTTTTAGGCCCACTTGAATCAAATGTGCATCATGACTGATCATTAGATGTTAAACTCTATCCTTTCAATGAGCTTATATACTTAGCCATCACACCTATCTCTACCTTCAACTTTTTCTTCTCAATTCCATCCTTTGGAGATTGTAAAATATTATATTTAGTTGATGCTTCCACCCAATGTTCTTTAGTTTCACGATTGACCACTCTTAGGTCCATGCTGGTAACTTCAAAGTTACTTAGGGGTGGAAGCACAAAATTGTGTCACCTTTGGTGATATCAATAGGGGTTTTGGTTGGAATAGTTTCAGCCATAACCTTTTCGTCCATACATATGTGGTGTCTTCCTATGCCAATGTGGCATGTACCATTTTGTCTAAAAAGGTTCCAGCCAAAACACTAAGTTTTATAAAAGCACTGAAAAACCCTTTGCGGCTATCATGTTGATTGTCATGGTTCCCAATTTCTTGGAGAGTGGTCTAGGTGTTTCGGTTGTAACAGGTTAGTGGGTTTTTTTTTTCCATTTTTTAAATTTTGTAATGTGTTTTTTGATTAGTAAATGTTAATGGTACTTAAATTAATTATTCTTTACATATTTTATGAGTGAAATATTTAGATTTGTTAATTTTTTAATATATTTAAATTGTTTTTAAGATTTGTTAGTAAATTATTTAAAACATAAGCAAGAATGTAGTCAAACATTAGGTAAAAATGTAGAAAAAAATTAGTTAAAAATGTAGAAAAACATTAGGTAAAATGTAAAAAAATTAGTTAAAAAATGTAGAAAAACATTAGTTTAAAATGTAGAAAAACATTAGGTAAGAATGTAAAAAAAATTAGTTAAAATATGTAGAAAAACATTAGGTAAAAATGTAAAAAAATATTAGTGAAAAAATGCAGAAAAACATTAGGTAAAAATGTAGAAAAATATTAGGTAAAATGTACCTTTATATGAAACTTGGAAACACTTTTACATTTATATAAAATTTAGAATTTTTTTTTAACCCTATAGTTAAATCAAAATCTAATTTAGTCAAGAATTTTATTTTTTTATCGCATATACATGTGTACACTTAGTTATAATTTAATCAAGAAATTTTATTTTTTTTATCGCATATACATGTACATGTACGAATATTTATTTTTCACATTTGCATGAACATGTTAAAATACATTAGATATGGTCTCTAAGATAATTTGTTTTCAAATACATACATTACATGATTGAATAACACCATACATTCAATGTTGTGTATTTATATGTATGTGTGTGTCAAATTAAATTTAACTTTTGATTATTTTAATTTATACACTTGTATGTTTATGTGTGTGTGTGTGTGTGCGCGCGTGCGCGCATGTGCAGATCTCCAGATATTTATCAATCTTGTAGCTTCACACTCATATCTTCATTCATTATATACATATATACATTATGGCATCTAGTTATGGGGATCATGGTTTTGCATCCTTAGGGGATGCTAGTGTTCATAGAGGGGGTTAGAGTGCTGAGTCTGGCATAGCATGCAGATCAACATCCTCCACTGAGGATAGAGAGTGGTTATTCAGAGGTACACTTGTGAGATTATCTCATGCTATAGAGGTTTTGGACACCTCACTTTCCTCTTCTACCACCCTCCCTAATAGGGAGAAGGTCATAGCGATGCGAGAGGAGTTGTTTCATATGATTTAGACCATTGAATCATACAACCCTTTTGATGATATTAGCATTGAGACATTTTATTCTTCTCTATCTTACAATGTCATTGGCATTGTGAAGTATAGACAGGTTGACACTGAGGTTTCCACTACCATGGTGAAGACCATGTTTCCATTTTATAGAGATAGAGCTAGAGTTAGAGGCTACTCTGCAACAAAGTGTACTAATGAGCTCATCACACCATTCATGTATCGTTGCTGGTTGGCCACTCATCATAAATGGCCACAGAAGGATGAGTTCTCTCTATATTTTTGCAATCAATTGTTTGTAAAATTTCATTTACACTATGATGTTGACTACATAGATTATCTAGGGCATGTTGGGCAGGGTCTGGGGAGACTTTTAGAGAGATTTAGACCCACAGACACTCCTGCACCCATTAACAAATGGGCAATCATGGGTCCAAACTTTTTGGTTATGGCAAGAAGTCCATAGATGGTTGTTGCAGGCCAGAGTGTTCCTGATGACACAATCAAGGCACATATTTATTCAAGCATCACCACCATTGCCACACAGTTGCATGAGATTTCTTTTGATCGGTGTGGTACATATATGTTACAGTCTCGAGGTACCATTCCCACAACTACATCATCTAGTGCACCTATTGATGATGCATATGGAGTATTAGACATACCTTCTCCACTAGAGGTTTCTGTAGTCTCAGAAGTGGACACATTGCAGTGTTTGGGATCATGTTTAACATCTGATCTTTTGGATTCATATTGAGCATTATATACAGTCATAGGGATTCCACTTCATGACATCAGCTCTTAGATTAGTCATATTTTGTTACATACAATAGGATCAGAGGGTTCACAGAGGCAAGAGGACATTCCTACACCTTGTATTGCTTCTACTGCTACACAAGCCCAAGCTACAACACCAGCCCCAGCTACTCAAGACCCTACAACACCCCCCCTACTTAGGATTTCATGACTAGATAGCTTGGTCTATTTACCTCCATGCTTTCAGATCAAGGCTGCACTATTGACTTGGATGCTGATAGTGTTTTTTCATTGTATGATTCAGATATCAATTAGATCAGTAGAGCATTACATGATGCAATTGTAAATATCTTTATATATTTAAATTTATTTTAATTATGGTAAATAATATATCTGTATGTTTAAATTTATATATGTGTGTGTGTGGTTGTGTATGTGTTATAGGGTCTGAGTGATAGTATGTTACATTTTGTTGATCTGCAAACACCGATAGATCCTACATGTGCTGAGTCTCAGGTATGTTACAATTTAAATATATATTTGATTTATACACATGTATCTTGATATAATTTGTCTGTACATAATTTGGTCCACTATCATTTGACACAGGGTTCAGCTACAATTGATAGACCCCTTTGGGGACATCCAGGATCAGGAGGTCGATGTAGCTGATTAGATCACATGGCCTTTTATTTTATGTACACATGTTATTTTGGAGACATTTGATATAGTATTTTGGATTTTCAGGTTTATATGGACACTTTGATGTTTTATATGTTATTTCCAAATACATGTTTATATGGACACTTTGATGTTTTATATGTTATTTCTAGATACATGTTTATATGGACACTTTGATGTTTTATATGTTATTTCTAGATACATGTTTATATGGAGACTTTGATGTTTCATATATGTTATTTCAATACATTTGATACATGATATTTTTATACATTTGATATGGGTACATTATTCTCCAGATATATATATACATGTATGTTATCGATCTTTTAATCTACACATGTATGCTATTGATCTTTTAATGTCTTAATCTTTTATTTTTATATATGTGGTATTCATGTTTCTATAGATGTTATTCATCTTAATCCCTTATATTCATGTTTTCAATATTCAAGTTTACATGTATATGTTATTCATCTTAATGTCTTAATCTAAGTGTAATTAACTATATTTAATGACATGTCTTAAGGGGAGATCCTAAATTATACATAAGAATGTAGATTAATCTATATTTTATTTCATAGATGTATGTAAATATGTTTATGTTAAATGTAGACATGTATTTTTTCAATAATCATGTTTATGTATATGTTATTGTTTTTAATGCCTTAAAATCTAAGTATATAATTAATTATATTTAATGGCATGTCTTAAGGGGAGATCCTAAACTTAATATGTTATACGAATGTCTAGATTAATGCACAGGTAAAAATATAACATATACATGTACATAAGAACATATAAAGACTACGACCTAAAGAATGCATGTTACAACATTTAATTAATAAAAGTTAACACATATAAGAACATAACTTAGATTTTATACAAACATAAAGAATGTATATTTTATTTCATAGATGTATATAAATATGTTCATATTATGTAACGCCCTGCCAAGGGATTCAAAGAATTAACCTAAAGTTTCACTAAGTTTGGTAGTGTATATATATATATATATATATTTTAAACATGAAAGTTAAACTATTCACAACATACATATAGTAATGTAAGCAATAACAAGCATTCCACTAAAAGTAATTATAAACATACATAACAGGTTACATTCTCCAAGGATCCCTTAACATTGAGTCACGTTTAAATTAACTATTAATGATTCCATCTAATACTATATCCACATAAAATAATAATGAAAAGTCCAACGTTCTTAAATTACATTCTCGATTGCTCGATCATCCACTGTACATGCCACAGGGTATGAAAGGCTTAAAAGAATATACATATGTATAAATAAAGTACATCATCCTATTCTAATACATGATACAAATGCTATAGAGTAAATGAAACCAAATGTCATACATGATACATCATCATAAAAGATATAAACATCCATCGTAACAGATAACCATAAATCACAAACATAACTAACTAAGTGCACAGTTCCTCCCAAACATAAATTGCATCATTAGACCATCATAGGCCCTAGCCATCACTCCATGTGTAACATACCAAATCATTGAAGAGATCATTGGTATTAACATAGTAGGAATGTCACTCCTAAATCATACTACATCATATGCAGAAAGAAATCTAACATGCAAGATAAGGCATAAGACAAGTAAATAACATCATCTATCATATGCTAAACATCAATATAAGGATACATGTCCACCATCATAATCAAAAATGCATCAGCCACGGTGTCTCAGATGGATCTCATATGGTAAGAGTGAAGAAGCATTACCACCCGACCGCGTGGAACCTAAATGGTCCACTCCCACCACGCTAAGGAGATAATCTCAAGTCCCAAAAAGGCTATCAATCACATAGCACAAATACTCTCTAAGTCCAAGAATCTTAAAATTATACTAACTCAAAGATTCCAATCACAAATCGACATCTAATCCTAGTGGCACACAAAGACATGTAAGAAACCTACTATGCAAGCAGGAAAGTGTCATCGCACTGATCACGCTAGAGTTACCCTGGTAGTCTCCCAATAGACTCCGGCCCCCTAGTGATCCCTATGTGGCCACTAGTATCCTCTCATACAGACAAGGCATACTACGAAATGCAAGGTCGCAACCAAGCATTCTCTCTACTCCCATCCTAGTCTGTACTAGCACTTGAGGCATGGGCAAGAACAAAACACTTATCTTATTAGGTTCATTTAAGTCAGTATTAGGTGTAATGTTTTCACTTATTAAAACAACTTACAATGAGTTACTCTGGCAACCTCTTAGGGCCCTGGTCCCCATTGCAAGCCACTTCCTGACACTACAAGTAGATAACCTACCATAGGCTCATGGAATCATAAATCACAAAATCACCTCAGTCCTATACAAGCGACTAGAAAAATACCAAAAGATAATGCACAATAAGAGCATCAAATCTCCATGAGCAACTAAAAAGTATCCATAGATAATAATGACCACAACAGTTCTCTATTGGCAACTGAAGGTATCACTAATAATCACAATATCCATTAGTTCTCAACAACCAAAAAGCATCTCAAAGTAATACTGATCGAAGACTCCAAAAATGGTTGAGTCAAAACATGTCACAACATGACATCATAAAGATCAGATAAAAATTACAATTTCATCAAAGTGACTGGAAAGTAATCCAAATACAACTTGATCGATAGCTCATTAAAAAGTTACATATATCACAGTTTACATAAGAAGACTGGAAACAATATCAATCAGTAAACCACACACACACCATAGAGCATGCCATCACATAACCATGGTTGAGTTTAAAAGATCGAGATCAAAAGACATCATCATGGCATCACAATCATAACCCCCAAGCCTCTAGTAGACGTCTTATAACTGGTCAACAAACTAGTCAACCCAAAAACCCCAAACATATATCATAGAGAAAACACAAATACAAGCACATGTTTGGCTTTGTTTAAAATTGTATAATTGAATTAAGTGTGGGGGTTTCAGTTTTTTTTTAATAGCTCAATTTCTTCTCTTGAGAACCCCAAAAATAATAACTTAAATATTTCATTTAAAACATTCTTATTAACCTTGATTAGACTAAATTCTAATTAAGTAAATTGATTAATTTAAAATTATATTATTTATTTAAAAATTTAATTAGTTTGAATATTAAAATTTTATTAATATAATATAATATATATATATATACATATAATATAATATAATAATTAATAAATAAAAATTATTAATATTTAATATCATATAAAATTGAATCACAAAATTTGATTCATAATACATAAAAACTTAACTAATTTATCACTCGTTGCCGTGGGTACACAGTACCATCTCTACAACCACTATCGCTATTTAATACGGTAGAGCCGTACCTTACCCCTGCACATGGGCATGTTTAAACAAGTATGTGATTCACAACAAAGCCATGGGGCTTTTAAAGCCCGACTGAACAGTCCCAACCTGTCATCTCAAAATCCATGTGACTGCAGGTACATGACCGTCGGTTGTAAACATTAAATGGGGTAGGGATGGGTGTATCCCACCCCCCCATATGTATTATTATATATACAAACATTTTTATTTTTTTTAATTTCTTTTCAATGGATTCAAATTTTTTTATAATTATTTTTCCTCTGCGATTTAATAAGCAACATTTTAAATAAACATATATATATATGTGTGTGTGTGTGTGTGTGTGTGTGTGTGTCTATGTATAAACGTATATGTATATATATACATGTAGTTTGATATCAAGCATTACTACATTTTTAATAAACATATATATATATATATATATATATATATGCAAATTTTATATATATAAAAAGAGAACATATACCTAGTTTAAGCAAAAAGGGCTTTCCAATTCGAGGAATTAAGAATTTCTCTTAAGAAGTAATTGTTCTCTAAATTTACCCATTAATTCTTTTAAATAGGTTTGTCCATATGCATCTAAAAACCCTAGCCCTATAGTTTCCTCAGATCTATGCATATGAAAATTTCTTATATAGAATTTAACTATCCATGACAAAATGCATACAACCAAGATATGAAAATCCTCAGAAAGCATTCAGAAGACACGAAGAAGATAGGAAGTGTAAGAAGCAGAAATAATATAGGCAAAATCACAAGTGTCTATCTAGACACTAATGCTATTTCGCTTCTTCTTAGAAATTGCAGAGCAAGCTCCTTCCTTCTCCCACATTCCTGGGTCCTCCAAAAATGCTCCCTGAGCTTCTAGGAGTGCTTAAATATAAAGAACTCTCAAGAAGCACCTAGAATGTCTCTAGAAACAACCAGAAGATGAGATAAGTATTGATTGTTAGAATTCTTTAGAATAACTAAGAGTTGGGGGAGGGGGGGGGTGCGTGAATTAGTTACCCAAGGTCTAAATGCCCTAATAATATTTTTTCACCAATTATAGTGAGCCCATTAAACTATTCATTCATCCAAACTTAAATCAACCATCTTAGCAAGTTACAACAAATCAACATGTAGGAATAAAACATGCAAGATCAACACATGACACAATGATTTACGTGGAAACCCAATTTGGGAAAAACCACCAGTAACATGCTACTCAATTCTCACTATTCTAAAGTGATGCCCTATTAAAGGCTTACAACACACTATTAAATGCGACCTTGTTAGAGGATTTCACCATACTGTTAGGAATGGGCCTGGTCAAAGGACTTTGGAACATTCACTTGGAATGTCACCCTATTAAAGGATTTACAACATGGCTATTAAACCAACCTAAGTCGATAGGATTTATACTAACTATTACAATTGCTAGAGAGTAATAATAATGGCTTTTGATTTGATACAACTTACAACATATCTTGCTGATTACAGATCACACTTCAATTCAATCCTTTGCTTGGCTTTGATCGATGTAGCTCTGACAGCTTGTCATCTCAAGCTTCGTCACCTTGAGTCTTCTTGCTCATCATACCAATGCAATCATATCTGTGGTCATCTATCAAAACAGAGTATCTGTACTCTCTTTCTCCTTAGCACCTTCTTTAACACTTCATGCTTTCATGCTTGACCTACACTTTGCTTCGTGACCTTATGACTCCTTAAATAGAAGTCTAAAATACCTTTCTTGCTTGATTCTCCCTTTCCAACTTTAGGGTTTCAATAGATTAGGTAGGATATAATGTATCTGTCCCATATCTTGCTCTTATCTAGAAACTTCGTCTAGAATCCAATTGTATTCACCAAAAACATTTTGCATAGTGTTCTGTGCCACCAGCTTATCATTCTTATCTTCTATCTAATTCACAAAATTTTAAACAACTACCATGTCGGCTCAAATTTGGCGAATCTTCAATTTTCAAAATAATGTAGCAACTCAGTATTATTGATTTATTGATGCTCGGCTTCTTTTGTGTTACTCGACACTTGTATTATGCTTGGCACTTGATCTTCACTCGACACCTGAAGATTACTCGGCACCTAAAGATTATTCAGCACCCACTAAAATTAAACTTTGCGCAGCTTCAACTGAGAATCTATTCGACACTAACTAGCTTGTTCGGCTCTCTCTAATGAACTTAGTTAGACTTTACAAATGATTTAGCTAAACCTTACATCTTTGATGTGTTTTAGTGTGTCCATTCTCTATGTATTAGAGTATGACATCAATACACTATTTCATCAATGGCTTATCTGATCCTTATACTTCATTATAATATCATAACTTCAACCTTTCTCTAGGTGCTCTAATTACATCTTATTGATTGCCTCCTTCTTGTCAATCTACCAATTAATAGTATTTGGATCACTAAAGAAATTGTCATTCCTGCAAGTAGCAAGTTTGACATTAATGACAAAATAATGATTGAAAACATTCTTTACCAGTTCCATTACTTTTCATTCATGATCTTTTCAATCATTTCCAACAATCTCCCTCTTTGGCATTGATGGAAAACCAAACTGATCAATTGATCAACTTAGTTACCATCAAAATTATATATGTTTTCTGCTATTTTCTGCTTCTCCCTCTTGACTGTTGTATCCTTACTACTCATCTCATATAACTCCATATCTTTACCTTTCAGTTTCTCATAAATCTCCCTCTTTCATATATTTTTTGCTTCTCCCTCTTGACTGCTGCATCCTTACTACTGATCTCATATATCTCCATATCTTTACCTTTCAGTTTCTCATAAATCTCCCTCTTTTATATATTTTTTGGTTCTCCCTCTTGACTTGTATTGATCAGTTTTCTGCATATATCTCCCTCTTTGATGTAAATGCCAAAGATGTAGCATCTTTAACATGCAAAATATTAGCTTTGCATCTAATGTTTTCTCCCTCTATCACCATGCTTGTGACTGATCTAGAGTTTATGCTCCTATTGTCATCCTCTGCATCATTCTTGTGATATTTTAATGATTAGTTCCTGTTAATGTAGGGTAGCTTCCTTGTTGCTTTAAACTGCTTGAGTTACGGAGATTACCCCCAAATTTCTTGTAAGATATTCATAAACATCCTTGGGCAATAGTTTGGTGAAGATATCTATAGTTTGTTCATTTGTGTGAATATACTCCATCTTCACTTGTTTGTCTTCTACCAATTCTCTGACATAGTGATACTTGATTGCAATATGCTTGGTTTTTGCATGCATTACTGGATTCTTGGATATGTTTATAGCACTTGTATTATCACAATACAATATCATAGGTTCGGTTACCTCTTCTTTCATTCCTTTCAATAGATGTGTGAGCCACACAATGTTTGTGCAATTGACTGTTGCTGCCACATATTTTGATTCTGCAGTGGATCAAGATGTGCATGTTTGTTTCTTGCTAGTCCAAGTAACTAGCCTTTTACCTAAAAATAATGCTCCTCCACTTGTGTTTTTCCTATCATCAATGTTGCCTCCCTAATCTGCATCTATGTATACATTGAGCTCAAACTTTTCATTCTTTTTATAATATAGGCCAAAATCATCAATTCTTTTGAGATACCTCATTATTTTTTTTACTGCAATGAGATGATTTTCTTTAGGATTAGCAGAGAATCTAGCCACTATTCCAACTACTAATGCTATGTCTAGTCTTCTATGTACAACATATTGTAGTTTTTGAATCATGGATCTGTACATTATTTGATTGACTTCAGCTGATACATCATTTTTCGATAGCTTGTCCCATTGCCATTGGTGTGCTGACTAGTTTGGAGTCTTCCAATCCAAAAATTTTAAGTATCTCTTTGATGTACTTTGATTGTGTCACAAATATACCATGTTTTAGTTGATGTACTTGCAATCCAACAAAAAAATTGATCTCTCCAAACATAGACATCTCAAACTCATGTTTCATTTTGTTAGCAAAAATTTTGCAAAGCACTTCCTTTCCTCCAAAAACACTATCATCCACAAAGATTTCAGATATAAGAATATCCTTACCTTCTTCTGATTTGATGTACATGTTGTTGTTATCATCAATTCTTTCAAATCTTATTTGCACTAGATACTTGTGAAGTCTCTCATACCATGCTCTAGGTGCTTGTTTCAAACTATAGAGTGCTTTATGTAGTTTACAAACCATATCCCTATTGTTCTCATCAATAAATTCCTCTGGTTGTTCAGTATAGACTTCCTCTTCCAATATACCATTTAGAAAAAGCAGATTTTACATCCATCTGATAAACTTTAAAACTTTTATATGTAGCATATGCAAGTAAAGTTCTTACTCCTTCCGTTCTAGCAACAGGGGCAAATGTTTCCCCATAGTCTAATCCTTCTTCTTGGGCATAACCCTTACATACTAGTCTAGCTTTGTTTCTAGTAATCTCACCATTCTTATCTAGCTTGTTTCTGAATACCCACTTGGTACCAATTATATTCTTGTCAGCTGGTTTTGGAACCAAACTCCAAGTTTTGTTCCTCTTTATTTGATCAATCTCTTCTTCCATAGCTCTATACCAGTCACCATCTTGCAATGCATCATATACTATCTTAGGTTCAAAATTTCTTAACAGACATGATTCATTTCTTAGTCTATTCCTTGTCATTGGTCTTGCATCTTTGTCACTAATTATCTATTCAGCAGGGTGATGTCTCTTCACATATTTGGATAATCTTGGTTCTATCCTTGTTTCCATGTTTGATCTTTCAAATTCAAGGTCACTATGCACTTCGTTGTCAGATAGTTCTACATCTCTTTCATGTGTTCTGACTTTAGAACCAGAATGTGCATTTCCTTCATTTTGCAACTCGACTTCTGAATTTAGCTTGACATTCACTGGTTGTGACTCGACTGAAACTGAAACTTGTTGTTGGATCCCAATTTGATTGATAGCATCCTTGTCAACAGGCATTCCTTCATAAGAATACATAAAGGTTCTATATTCATCCATTCTCTTTGGTTTTTCAACTTGAACTTCTGTATGCTCATCAAAGTTTACATTTTCACTTTCCACAATTTTGTTAGTGTTAGTATTTAAACACTTATATGCTTTACTTCTAGTGGAGTAACCAAAGAATATGCCTTCATCACTGTTTGCATCAAATTCTCCATTTCTAGCATCTTTAAGGATAAAGCATTTGCAACCAAATACTTTGAAATGCTTTACATTGGGTGAGTGACCATACCATAATTTAAAAGGTGTTGCACTTGTACCTTTCTTGACTTGTACTTAGTTCAATGTATGAATAGCCACACTTATAGCTTCTCTCCAATATTTTAGAGCAACAGTCTTTTTCATCATTAATGTTCTGGCATAGTCAATCACAGATCTATTTCTTCTCTCAACAATTCCATTCTATAGGGGAGTTCTAGGAGCTAATGTTTGTCTCTTGATTCCTTTATCATTGCAAAATGTCTCAAATTCATTTGATGTGAATTCACCACCTCTGTCTGATCTCAGGCATTTCAAACTCTTTCCTGTTTCCTTTTCAACTCTAGCCACATACCACTTAAATATTTGAAAAGTATCAGATTTTTGCTTTAAGAACATAACAGTCATCATCCTGGAACAATCATCAACAAACAACATTATATATTTATCTCATTTGTAGCTTTTTACTTCTATTGGACCACATAAATCAGTATGGACTAACTCAAGTACTTCTTTAGATGTATAGTTTTTACTCTTGAAACTTGACTTTGTCATCTTTCCTAGCTGACATTGTTTGCACATGATGTTGTCAAGCTTCTTTAGTTTAGGTAAACCTTTGACTTTCTTCATTTTACTGATATTAACCAAATTATCAAAGTTGACATGACATAGCCTTCTATGCCATAAGCATACATCATCAAATTTTGCAACAAGACAAGAAGCATTTTCTATATCAAGATAAAATAGATTACTTCTTCTTTGATCTACTTTTCCTATCAATTTACCATCAGTGTCATAGATTTTTGCAGTTTTCTTTCCAAATTCTACTTTGCACCCTACATTTCCTAACTGTGAGACACTTAGCAAATTATAGTTTAGTCCTTCAACATAGTATGCATTATCACATGAAATTTTCTCTGTAAGCTTAATGGAGCATTTTCCTTTGATTTGACATGGAGCATCATTACCAAATCTAACACTATTTCCATCATACTGAGTAAAGTCAACAAACTTACTTTTATCTCCTGTCATGTGATGTGAGCATCCATTGTCTATGATCCATTTGTCATTCTTGTTCATACATGTTACCAGTGTTGTAGGCTCTTCTTCATCAGATTGATCCTTCATGGCCACATAAACAACTTCATCATCATTATTATTGAAATCTTCTTCAGCAATATAGCACTTCTTGCCTTTGTCTTTGTAATCTCTCTTATCATCTTCTCTTCTATGTTTGTACTTTTTTCCTTCCTTGATTCTTTTTCCTATGTACACCTTGTAGCAATATGTCCTACTTCATTGCAATTGAAACAAATGATAGGCAGCTTACCCTTGAATTTTTCTTTGCCTCTGTGAAATCTTTTAGCTAGTAATGCTTCCAATCGTTTCACATCTTCCTCATCAGTGCTACTATCACTGGATACATATTTCATCTTTCTTCCCTTCTTTGATTTCACCTATTTAGCATCTTTCAGTGATAGCTTGCCCTTGAAAGTAGATTCAACATTCTTAAGTTTGTAGTTGTCAAAGTTAGATAACTCAAATGCAGTGAGTCTACGCACTATACCTTCAAAACTTAGATTGTTTCCTGGTACACATCTTAGCTCTTGTATAGCTGATACTCTAATAGCATAAATAGGGAGCAAGGTTATTAAGAACTTACTATTAATAGTATCATCATCTAATTGACCACTCAAACATCTTATTGCACTTACCACTTCCTTTATTCTAGAGGCATACTGAGCAGCATTCTCACTTTCCTCCATTTTCATATCATCAAACTTTCCTCTGAGGCTTTCTCTTTTTGCTCTTTGGACATTTAGATCTCCTCCATAAATTTTTTATAGGGCTTTGCACATCTTGAATCCAGTGTCACATCCTTTGATATCATCAAATTCAACATAGTTGAGTGCAGAAGCAATCTCCATCATTGTTTGATTGTGTTCTTGTTTGTTTTTCAATCTTCTACAGTAAGAGTACCAGTTGGATCAACATGTTCAGTAACAATTGAATTTTGGGCATAATCTCC
Source organism: Cupressus sempervirens (assembly GCA_028749045.1). Classification (NCBI taxonomy): domain Eukaryota; kingdom Viridiplantae; phylum Streptophyta; class Pinopsida; order Cupressales; family Cupressaceae; genus Cupressus; species Cupressus sempervirens. The sequence continues at coordinate 238,785,679 of CM053786.1, read as the reverse complement.
TATGGATCCAAGATGTAGCTTCATCAAAATTTTCTATGCAACAAAGTTGTCTTTGTTGAGCTTGGGAACTTCTCTCTTAGGCATTTTGATCTTTTCTGCTTCTAGTCCCTTTAAACTAAGTCAGCAGCAAGGCTCTGATACCAATTGTTAGAATCCTTTAGAATAAGTGATAGAGGGGGGGGGAATAAGTTATCCAAGGTCTAAATGCCCTAATAATACTTTTTCACCAATTATAGTGAGCCCATTAAACTATTCATCCATCCAAGCTTAAATCAACCATCTTAGCAAGTCATAGCAAATCAACATGCAAGAATAAAACATGCAAGATCAACACATGACACAGTGATTTACATGGAAACCCAATTTGGGAAAAACCACTAGTAATATGCTACTCAATTCTCACTCTTCTGAAGCGATGCCCCATTAAAGGCTTACAACACACTGTTAAATGTGACCTTGTTAAAGGATTTCACCATACTGTTAGGAATGGGCCTGGTCAAAGTGTAGACACCTAAAAATCCTTTAGAAAACAAAATATTTTTATTTTTTGAAAAAAGTCCTTGATGACATCATTATTTATTAATTAATTAATTTTTATGCCATTAAATCCCTTTATCTTAATTAAAAATATTTAATTAAAGAATCCCTCCCAAAAATGTTTAAATCTTATTTAAACATTATTTTCTTATTTATTAATTATTTAATTAATAAATTGACCAAAAATTCAAAAATTATTTATTTATTTATTTTTTGCTCAAAACTTGGCCAATTTTCTTAAGACCACTAACCTCTTCCAAAATCTTCTAATCCTTCTTTAATTTTGATTAAAGGCTAATCCCATCATTTCCTACCCCTAATCCCAACTCAAAATACTAAGATTAAATATTAATCCTCATGTTTATTCAAAATATTTTAATAAATATCTCCTTAACCCAAACCCTTGAAATAAATAAAACTTTATTTATTTCCTAAAAACCTTATTTATCCTCATCCTAAGAAGTTCTAGACTCTTCTAGAAAGTCTTCATCCTCATCCAAAGCCTAGACTCTTCTAGAAGATGTCAATCCTTATCTTTAATCCTAATCCTAATCCCCTCCTAACCTTGTCACATTCCCTAAACATGGGTTAAGACTTGCTAAACCAAGCCAAAGTTAACAAATATCTCCTCTTTCACCCACCCGAATTAAATTCCATCCACATGCCCATCTCTAACATCCCTAATCTAATCCTAAGCCATATCTAATCCTACCCTTAATCATTTGCACAATCTTAAACAAGCTTAAGACTTTCCTAAGCCAAGCCAAAGTCTATCCCCTCAAAATATCCCAACCATAAAATTTTATGAAGCCCACAAAGCCATAAATGACTCTTACAAGCCCATTCATTGCTCTTACAAGCTATTATGAGGGTCTTTATGAGCTTTGAGCCTCCTTTGTTGACCCCTCAACCCCTCTTGCTCTAACCAATGACCCTGTGACATGTGTCACTCTCTGATTGGCTATAAAGAAGCACAATCCATGTACTCTCCTCTCATTCAATCTAAACCTTCCATAAGCTTTCTCCCATCCTTGCATCCTAACCCTTGGTCCCTCAAGCCCTTTTCTTATTTAAAGAATCCTCTCCCAAGCCATTTTAACACAATCTAGAAAGTAAAGCCATAATTCCATTTTGAGAAGCCATTTTTACATCAAAACCATTCACCAAAATCTATCAAAAATCTTCCATTGAAGCCCATTTGAGCATTTGAGCATACATACATAATCAATTCATATTAGCTATTACACACACCTCTACATCAAGTGATCATCCTCATTGAGAGAACCTATTCATGGCTCATATTCTCATTTGAGGACTTCACTTTGTCTCTCATGAAGTTATGTTAAATTAGTATGCAAATACTTTTTGATTGTTTTAATTTAGTATTTCTAACATATTAAAGTAGCATATACATTTTGGTACGCCCAGTGGGACCCCGCATGGGTCATCTTCATTAGCTTTTTTAGTCAAGTTTTGTATGTCATTTGCTAATTTTTCTTATTTTTGTGATTGGTAAGCTTGTATAAATTGGTTTTGTAGGTCCACATGAGCATGAAGAAGACAAAGGAACTCATAGTCTATCTCATAGTGTTTGCAGATTTTTCAAGCTTATAGGTGGATGGAGCACTTGGAATTCTTCTTCCTCTTCTTGTCTATATTCTTCTTCTATTCCGTCTACTTCTTCTTCTTCTTGAGGGATCTTGGATTTTTTTTTTTTTAAAGAAGCAAAATCATACACAATTTTTTTTTAAATGCTTAAAATGAACCCCTAAATCATACTAAAATCCATTAAAAACTAAAAATTAAAAAAAATCTTTTAACAAGTGAAACTAAACCAATCCAATCATTTGCATCCTTGCAACATCAAGGATTTAGATGCATTCATGCAAAGTTAGGAACACTTCATTTTTGAGAATTTAAAAACAACTTCAAGTTTCCATTTCAAAAAGTTCAAAATCAACACTACGTGCACACTAAAATCTAAATCAAACTCAAAGCATCCATCAAGGATAAAATGAACCTCATTTGCAAATATTTTAAAGTTCTTTTAAAAATCTCATGAAAACTAAGAGTCCTAAATGGTTGCCAAAATTGTTCTAGAAGCTTTGTTATTTGTTCCAAACAAATGTCTTGTTGCAAAATCTTGAATGTTTCCTAAGTTTTTCATGCATCAAAACAATCTAGGAATATCATTTTTTTAATCTTAAAACATGCAAACTAGAACACAAAATCTTGAATGAAAACCAAAGTCCAAAGAGTCATTTTCACTTTTGAGTCCAAAACAATCTTGAATGATCTAAGGTTAAAACAAAGCACTTCAAAGTTCTTAAAACAACACACAAAATCTCAATCTTGAATGCTCAAAGGAAAAAACTTGAATGTTTAATCACTTGCCTTTGAATGCATGTTGCTAAAATCACTCTTTAGTGCCATGGATTAAAATCAAGTTTGTTTATTTTTTATGAATGTATGATTAAAACAAAAAATCCAATCTTGAATGCAAAAGGTCAATTAATCATTACAATATCTCACACTTCATCTTTTCAGGCATAAAAAGAATCTACATTTTAGAAACTTTCTAAGTTATAAAAACAAATAAAGACACTTTGAGTGAATTTTTTGTTGGACTCACCCTCTTTAATAACCCATCATTCTAACCATTGGTTGCAATATCAGCACTATATATGGGGATGGGTCTACCTAAGAAGGTGTTAAGTGCTCCACAAAAATCAAATTCCACTCACTTGAGTTTTTATTGATTTTTCTAAGATAAAATTTTTTTTGAATGCACATTAGTCTTGCTAACACTTCATTTGGGCATAAAAATTGAATAAATCTTGATGTGGAGGACCTCCAACCACACGCTTCAAATCAAGCTTTACACACATCTTTGTTTTGAGCTTAAAACAAAATCACATTCAATCTTGAATGCCTTAAAGAAAATCAATTGATACTTGATGTGGAGGGCCTCCAGGCGTGTGAGTTTACTTTTTGTTGACCCTAAATCTTCTTGATGTATTCATTCTTTAATCACTTCTCTTTTGTTGGCACATTTCAAATTGGAATTGAACCTTTGCATCTTAAACCACATGTGTTTTTAAAAGGTCTAGATCAGAAAACTTAAAGCGTTAGTTGGAAAAGAACTTTGTCTTTTAGCCCAAGATCATACAAGTCTTCTCTCCCCTTGTCATCCTTTGAGACCATCTTGGGTGCATAAGGTTAGGATCCAAAATCTTGTCTTAGCTTTTAGGAGGCCTGCTTGGGGATTTCATCACCCCTTGGGATGACCTCAACTCCAGTGTTCCATGGAGTATAAAGATTGGGAGGTGAATCCAAAGACACCTCTCTTGGGATCAAAATTCTGTCACTCGGACTAAGCCTCAAGGAACTTTATACCCTTGAGAAGTGAAATAGGAGAAGTGGGTTACCACTCCTCTCAGCTATGTAACATTGTTTTGGTTTTATCTATGGATTTGGGCCTCATGTACCTTGGGTATATCGAGGACTCCTTAGCTAAACCAACTGTCAGCCTTGTAGACAACCATCTAGGATGTTAATGTGTTTGAAGTGACTGATCAAAATATTTGTAGAATATACACACTCCTTGGTGCACATATCACATTCTGAGAATCAAAAACTTCTATCTGGTTGTTTCTATCTATTGCTTGATCTTTTACTTGTTGAATGAATGTTTGCCAAACTTGGTCAATCCTAGCTTAGGGCACACTTAGCGTAGTCACTGCCTGTTTCAGAAGTTGAACAAGTTAACCCTGCTTATGTCTTACCAACTAGGCATGATTTCTATGATTAGGCCCTCTTGTTTTTCCACATCTTCTTGCATAAGTTTCACTTTATAGTCATCTTTGTAGGAAAGCCAACCATTCTAGGTTATCCCTTTAAATCATTTTAGCTCATCCATCTCATCTAGGTCTTTGCCTTAGAATCAAACCAATCCCCTCAAACCTAGCTAGCATCCCAAAAAGCCTAATTTTCAAATCCAAGCCTTCAAAATTGTTGTCACCTTGCCAAAGGTTTTTCATTCCTACCATCTTGCAAATCCACTAGCCTCACTGAGGTTATCCCTCTGACAGAGCTTTGTCTAGGGTAATCTAGCTTTGTCACTTGTTATCCCTCATCACCTTGAGCCAAAGGTTGGGATCCATAAGTGGTCAATCTTGTGTTTTTCCTAAAGGATCATCAGTCTATCCTTAAAGTTGACACAATCACCACCAAGCTTGCACATAGGAAAGCAGACCTTTCATGCTTTGGCAACATATCTTTGAAGTTAGAATCTCCAACCCAATCCTCCTTAGGTTTTTCATCTAGCTTTGCCTCAACCTAGGAAATCATTTGCATAGAAAATCCTACCCCCTTTGCATCCATAAGCATTGTTGCATCTCATCCCTAGGAACATTTTCATGCCACTCGTCACTCGCTTAGCCAAGAAGAAGAAAGAAACAATGGAACCCTATCATTTGGATCAAATAGCATCGCTCCCCTCGAGCACTCAACCATCCTTCAGCCCAAAGAACACTATGCCATCACCTACTAACATTGAAGCTTTCATGAACCAACCAGGAAATGTAGTATTGGTTAATGTCATTATAGACAAGAACAAAAAAACAAACATGACTAACTTTCAAAGGGACAATATAGGAGCCTTCAACTTTGGAAGACCTCCTCCCTTATTAGATCCATCTCACCCATTGTTTGGACAACTACCACTCCCAATAGGCTCTTATGATTTAGATTATCCTCAATATGTGCCAAAAGAAGAGCCTCAAGCCAATCCTTATGATCCAACAGACTCAAACATACCAGCCTCCACTCAAGTTGAAATATCCCTTCCGCAACCTAATCCAGCCACCACCACTCCACCATTGGTCCATACCACTCCATCCCAAACCCCCTTTTCCCAAAACACCTCATCATTCACTCCCTTCACTATTGTTGTTTTTGCTCTCCAACCCAACCTTCCAAATCCACCCATCTCCCAAATCAGTGCTAGCATCTTTGGCCAACCTTAGCAATATACAATCGGGATGCCACCCATGGGGCCAAGTAATCAACCTTTCATCACCCCTAGCTTGTTGACCTCAACTCACAGCACAATTCCATCATTTCCACTAGGTCCTTGGAGCTCAGTGTCATCAACCACAAATCCACAAGCTACTGCCCTCACTCCACAAATTTATCAAACCCCACAAGCTACTACCAATGTTCTGCCAAGCTCTCAAGTGACCCAAGCTCCTGCCACCACTCTACCAAGCTTTCAAATCTAGCCACCAAGCTATCAAACCCCATCAGTTCCATTTCCAAGCTTTCAATTCCCACCACCTTCACCGCCAACTAATCTATTACCTTCTATTACTAACTATTTTTCTATGCCACTTCTAGGAGGAAATCCACCACCACCAACCACCAATTACTTGGCCTCTTTTGTCATGCAGATACCTTCCCAAATGGGGGCACAACCCACATATATTGGTCAAACTCCTCAAATCCAAAGTCAAGTTCCACAAGCTCCCCGATCCTTTTCCCAAGCTTCACAACCATCTTATACCTTACCTCCACAAAGCAATCCATTTATCCCACAGCCAGCTTATGTTCCTCAATCCAAACCTCAAATCCAATATCAACAGCAAGCCTCACAACACATGCAGCAATATGTGCCACCTCCACCTCAACAACCCATCATCCACCATTCAGTTGCCCAAGCCATGTATAATCCCTACCAGCCCATACCTCAAAGCCATCTATATTCCATTGCCCCATCTAGCACATACCTACCTTAGGGCACTCCTACATTGGAGGCACCCCGACCATCACCCATTAATTCAGAATGGGAAGCCATGAAGACAGCTTTGAAGAACATCTAGGAGGAAAATGATCCAAAAACCTTCAAGTTTGAGAATGTGTGTCCTTACCCATTTGACAGAGCCATTACCATGGCACCATTTCCCAAACACTTTGAGATACCCAAGTTTGACAAATTCAGAGGAAAAGGAGACCCTATCACACATATCAAAGAATTTTACATGCACTGCCAAGAAGTGGCATATGGTGACATCTTCCTCTTGCATCTCTTTCCCAAAAGCTTGGCCAGACCAGCTCTTGAATGGTTTTATAGAATCCCATATGGCATAATTAAAAACATTGCTAAATTGTCTGAGGCATTTGTAGCCCAATATACCCATCTTGTCAAAACAGAACTATCAGTAGTTAATCTTGTCCACACTAAGCAAAAAGGTGGAGAAAGCCTTCCCGAATATCTGCAAAGATGGAAAACCCTTACCACCCGCATATCTTGCACCTTGCCAGAGCACCATTTGGTGAAAATGTTTATTGATAATGCCCATCATAGCTTGGCTCACCACATGACCATGAACTGTTTGTAGACCTACAAAGATATCAAAGAGAAAGGAATGATCCTTGAGAAAGGACTCATTAGAGATGGTGTGGTCAAGATTTACAAGGAAGCCAACCAAAATTAAACACATTCAAATGATAAGTCTAGGTATTGGAACAAAAACAAGCGAATTACAACAGATGGGGTTACTGATACAAGACATGTGAATATTGTTGGTCCTTCCCAAAATTAGTCCAACCCATTGTATCAATCAAACAATCAACAAGCTATCAACTACCAACAACAGAATCACCAAAGCTATCAAAGCCATAGTCCAAGACCCAACTTTCAAGGGTCTAGCAATCAAGCTAATGCCATCAATATAGCTGCAGGACCAAAAACTAAGCTCCAACCTACACCTAGAAACTATACACCCCTTGGTGAGCCATTGGATGTCATTTTTGAGAAATTGACTAAGGAAAACCTCATCAAATTTCCTCCTACCTAGAAAATTGACACAGGCCAATCCAAAGCTGCATGGTACAAAGACAATGAGTATTGCAAATTTCATAGGGTAAAAGGTCACACCACCCTCAGATGCATGAAATTGAAAGATTATGTGTAGGACCTCATTGATCGAAAAGAAATCACCGTTGGTGCCGAAACCTCTCCCAATGCAGGCTTACAGATCTATCAAAATGTTTTTCCTCCTCACAACAACCAAAATCCTAGAAAAGCACCTATCCAAACCAACAACAACAATACCAACAACCGCCAGCCAAACCAACAGCATGGGAAGAACAATGGCCACACTTCATCCTACATAGACTATGGTAGCCTCATCGATTGTATATCTAAAAAAGAGCCTTCTGTCAATGTTATCAATATCTAAGCCCCAAACAATGAGTGTGCAGTCACCACTAGAAGAGTGCAATTGAACATCGCAGCCCCATCAGTCCCATCAACACTATCAACCCCAGCAGTATCATCAGCTCTGTCCAAAAGCCAATACAATATTTGGAACACCTCAAGAACATGCCAGCCCAAATCTCCATTTTAGACCTTCTTCGCACTAGTCCTGTGTACAAAAATATCCTTGATAGTGCTCTCATAGAATCTTGTGTCCCTTCAGATATCAATGCTACTAATTTTCGTAATCTCATTGGACACCTATCTTCCTCATGTGCCCTATCATTCAAACCCACTGACATACCCATGGTCGAGCCAGATCACACCCTTCCACTTTGCATAGCCATCATGGTATCCAATTTTGCCATAAAAAGAGTAATGATAGATAATCGATTAGCCTTGAATATTTGCACCCTAAAATTCATAAAAAAAGCTGGGTATAATGAGGCAGATATCATCAGTGAGGTTATTATCATCAAAGCTTATGACAACTTGGAAAGAACCACAGAAGGAACTATTTTGCTGCCAATCAAGGTTGGGCCAGTCATCCAAGAAACACTCTGCCATGTTATTGATCTAAACCTACCATTTAACATCCTCCTTGATCGCCCATGGATTCATTCCATGAAAGCTATTCTATCCACTTACCATCAGTGCGTCAAATTTTTGCATCAGGGCACTAAGGTAACCATCCATGCCGATCCAGAACCCTTTGCTTACTGCAATGCGGTTGAAGCTTCATATACAAACCATTGCTCTGGAATTGATATCGACACAACCATCGCCAACTCATCCTACACTTGTAATGACCCAAAAACCATCCTCGCCTCCACCCTGTCTACCGTGAAGATCAATAACAAAGGTTGTGGAGAGTATAGTCTGTCAAACACATTTGTTGTCGAGGCACTCCCACTTGATCCACACGCCCATGGACAATCGACATATCACAAAGCTAAGGAGATTCCACCTCCTCGATACAAACAGTTTGGCCCAACAACCTTTGTATCCTCGAAAATCCCTCTTCATGAGGAGCTCACTCCAAATATAAACAATTGGTTACATAAGGATGCACCTCCAAGAAATCAAGCATGCCTTGATCAATTCAACCAGAAGTATCCCCAAGAACATAAGCTCATCACTGACAAATGGAACTATCAAGGTGTTGGTCTAGGACCAGAAGAAAGAGGCATCCAGTGCCTCATTAACGCACACAAGTGAGAATCAAAATCAGGTCTTGGCTTTGGCATACCCACAATTGGGGGCACCAATGAGAATGGTCACGCTTTTTCAAACATTCACCGTGACCTTGTCAAAATCAAAGACATTCCTGAGAAAGTTGAAAAGAGAGCCTATGACAATATCCCAGACCAAATCTTCCTCGGAGACTTTGTTCTCCAAGAACTATCCATCCATTTGATTAACCTACCACTCGCCCATCCACAACTCATAGATTGGGAGCAACCAAGCATCATACACATTGATGAGTTCACATGAAGGAAGTGCTTCTAAGATTCATGGGAGCCAAAACTCCTCACAAGCAAACAAAGCCAGATTCTGCCTATATCTATAAGCTAGATCCCAAGGGGTATTTTGGAGAAAATCCCCAACCTAGTTCCAATACACCCAAAACTGGAACTAAGGTGAATCTGGGACTAGCTAAGGCAGCGAAGAGAACCCCTCAGCAAGAAAATCCAGAGTCACAAGCAGAACATGAAGATTTAGCATTGCCTCCTCAAGATAATCGACCAGAGGTGTCTTCTATTCTAATTGAGGATACTACAGAAGTCAACATCAATTTTTTAGAGATCCATAGACTTGTTCACATTGTTGCATCCCTATCACAAGACCAAGCTGACCTCCTCTTTGAGGTCTTAAGAGAGAACATTGGCCAATTTGCATGGTCATATCAGGACATGCCAAGACTTGATCTAAAGCTTGTAGTTCATCATCTTGCAGTCGATCCAAAGATCAAGCCTGTCAAAGAAAAGCTTAGAAAAATGCACCCCAAGGTGGCATTACTAGTCAAAGCTTAATTAGAAAGAATGTTAGCTGCTAAGGTTATTTGACCTATAGACTACTCAGATTGGATCTCCAACATGGTCCCCATCACTAAGCCTTTCGATGACATCAGAATCTGCACTGATTTTAGAGATCTTAAGAAAGCTTGTCCAAAAGATGATTTTTCCTTACCCAACATAGATATGATTGTAGACCTTACAGTTGGACATGAAATTCTATCCCTCATGGATGCATTTTTGGGGTATAATCAAATCAAGATTGCAGAAGAGGATCAGCATAAGATAGCATTCACTACCCCTTGGGGAACCTTTTGCTACAACATGATGCCTTTTGGCCTAAAGAATGCTGGGGCTACCTATCAAAGAGCTATGACAGCCATTTTCCATGATCTTATCCATAGCATTTTGGAGGATTATGTGGATGATATCTTGGTTAAATCTCACACCTTCATGGATCATCTTGTTGACCTAGAGAAAGTCTTTGATAGGTTAGCCAAATATCATCTCATGTTGAATCCCAAGAAATGTGTCTTTGGGGTCACATCTGGCAAGCTTCTAGGCTTTGTAGTTTCTAAACAAGGTATAGAGATTGACCCCAAGAAGGTCAAGGCTATCTTAGACATGCCTCCTCCCTAGACACTGCGACAACTTTGCACTCTTCAAGGAAAGCTTCAATCCGTTCAATGCTTCATCTCCCAGCTTGTAGATAAGTGTATGCCATTTGCACATTTACTGAAGAAGGATGAAAACTTCAAGTGGGATCCTTTATGTCAATGCAGCTTCGATCATCTCAAGTAGTATCTCATCAATCCCCCTATCTTGGTTCCACCAGTTCTTGGTCGTCCCTTGATCTTATACATATCAGCAATGCCTACTACTCTAGGGGCACTTCTAGCACAGCTCGATGACTACGACAGAAAAAGAGTCGTCTACTACATCAGTAGAACACTAGTTGGTTATGAACTCAATTATACTCCTATGGAAAAAGCTTGTTTGGCAGTTTTTTTCTCAACTCAAAAGCTTTTCCACTACATGCTAATTCATACCATCCAACTAGTCTCCAAGATCAACCCTCTCAAATATATGCTCTCCAGAATAGCACTTATAGGACGTTTGGCCAAATGGGTTATGCTCCTTAGTGAATTTGACATCCACTATGTGGATGGAAAGGAAATCAAAGGGCAAGCTATAGCAGATCACCTAGCTAATGTGCCTCTAGTAGATACATATCCTTTGATCACAAAATTTCTAGATGAGCATATCTGTCTAATTGAAGAACAACCCCCATGAAAACTTTATTTTGATGGCTCATATACATCTCATGGATCAGGGGCAAGAATATTATTGGTCACACCTCAAGGATATTACACTCCAAAAGCCTTCAAGCTACAATTCCCTAGCACCAAAAATATAGCTGAATATGAGGCTCTCATAGCAGGATTAAAGATAGCTGTAGAATGGAATATCACTGAGTTATAAATATTTGGTGATTCTCAGCTCATCATCAAGCAAGCCCTAAATGAATATCAAACCAAAGATGAAAAGCTATTACCCTACAAAGAGCTAATTGATCAGCTAACCCAGCATTTTATAAAGATTCAGTTTACACAAGTGCCTTGAATGCAGAACAAAGCAGTAGACACTATGGCTACTATCAGCTTGCTCTTGAAAATTCCCCAAGTTGTTACATAGTATGAGTTTTTAGTCGAGCAGCTCCTCACACATGCCTATGCAAATGATGACTCAAACTGTGTTTGTATCTTGGTTGGTCCCCAATCCTCTTGGTACCATGAGATTGATGCTTACCTTAAAGATGGTATCATCTCCCCTCATCTCGAACGTACCCGAAGCCAAAACCTCATCCAAAAATATCCTGCTATGTTATCATAGCCAATACCCTATATCATCGAGGTTATCATGATACTCTCTCTCGATGTTTAGATGAAAATGAGGCTATGATGGCGTTAAAAGTACACTCCAAACTTTGCGGTGCCCACACGAGTGGTATTGTCCTCGCGTGACAAATCCTTAAAGTAGGCTACTATTGGCCTACCATTGAAAAAGACTCCTGTGACTTTTTCAGAAAGTGTCTCCCATGTCAGCAACATGAAAATCTTGTGCATGCTCCAGCACAGGATCTACAGCCTATGCACCACCTTGGCCTTTTGCTTGTTGGGGCCTTGATCTAGTTGGAACTATCACACCTCTCTCATCTGATGGACATAAAAGGATAATAAAAGCTATAGACTATTTCACTAAATGGGTGGAAGCAGTCCCCCTAGTCTCAGGTATAGGAGTTTAGGTCTCCAAGTTCATCTTGTACCACATTGTTTGCTGCTTCGACATCCCATCCACCATCTTCACCAACCATGGAGGTAACTTTTAAAATCTCAACATGGAAGAATTATGCGCTTCCCTCCACATCCATCACCACTTTTCTAGCCCATATTTCGCACAAGGTAATGGCCAGGAAAAGGCAACTAACAAAACCCTCAAAATTCTAAAGAAAGTTGTCAATGATTTCGGTCGCAATTGGCACCTACAAATAAATCTAGCCCTATGGGCCTATCGAACTTCCTTTCGTACATCCATAGGCACAACTCCATACTCCTTAGTCTATGGTGCCAAAGCATTACTACCCATAGAGGTTGAACTTCCCTCCTTGTGCATATCTTTGCAAGGGAAAATATCAGATGAAGAATACAGAGTAGCTTGGCTCACCCAGCTAGATCTCTTAGACGAGAAGCGACAACAAGCCTATGATCATCTCACAGTCTATCAAACTCGTCTCAAAAGGAATTTCAACAAGAAGGTGCTTCCACGACACTTTCAGCTGGGCAACATGGTCCTCAAAGAAAATATGAAAGTCCAAGATGATCGAGAAAAGAAAGGCAAGTTTAAACCTACATGGCTTGGTCTTTATGTTGTCACTGCCTCCTTTGGCTCCGGAGCCTATTAGCTATCTACACTAGAAGGAGAACTCTTGAATGATCCTACTAACATCATTCATCTTAAGAATTTTTATGCTTGAAGATCCTTGGTATACCCAGCTTTTGAAAATACAAAAAAAAAAAAAAATTTAAAAAAAATAGTAAAGAGAAATAAGCATCCAATGGTGAAAACTTGACAATTCAAGCGCCTTGGATTGGTACCTTAGTGAAAACTTGGTAATTCAGGTGCCTTGTGTACTAAGACTAATCCATTATCTATCACTATCCTACCCCTCATCCATTCACTCACCATCCCATAAAACACCTGCTTGTTCCCTTGGTGTTCTAACAAAATATCTAAAATCTAATGAAGCTTGTAAATACCTCCTATACAACTTGTAAATCTTGTACCTTAGCTTGTAAATCTTGTACCCCAGCTTGTAAATCTTGTATCATCCCTTGTATCATAGCTTGTATATCCAAATCTTGTCCAAAGCTTGTACCATATTTTAGTTTATATTATATATCAAAGCTTGTATCCTATCACATGCACACAAAGAACCCCATTTTCACTTAAGCTTTTCGCAAACCATCTACCTATCCGCCTATCAACTATTACAGACATCCCACCCTTCACAAACATTTCCATCTCACAAAAACCACAACATGAACAACCTTGTACATTTGTAACATATCTTGGTCTGCCAGCTTGTACATCCTCTTTGGCTTAGTACCATTCTATCTATCCAACTGTCAGTTCATCCTTGATCAACATCTTGCACACATCGCACAAATCTTGGTTAGTTATTCCATTGCATCCTTTAGCTAGATCTCTTGTCATCAAAGTGTTATCCTTCTTAGTTCAGCTTTCCAAGTGCATCACTCATCCAAATCCACCAGCTTAGGTGCTCTCCGATAGATCCTTGCAAGATATAGCTTTCCTTATGTCTGATCTTGGTCTGTTAGTACCTCATCCTACCCATCTCATTGATAAATGGTTCTCTTTTTTATTTTTGCTTTCTTTTGATTTGGAATCTTCCCTTTTGGGTCTTGACGTATCTTTTCCAAGCAATCTTTTTATTCCCTCCTCAAGGTTTCCATGATCTTCCATATCATGGTATGCTGCAAATGGGGCACTCTGAGTGTACAATTTTGATCAAGTCTTTCATTTGTTTCTTTTTTTTCTTGTGGGTTACCTAGTGTTGATTCCATGTTGTTTCCTTCGGATTTCATGTGTGATGCTGGGACAATCCTAGTGTGTTTGTTTTGAGTCAGTCCGTCAGTCCTCTGGACAATTAGTGACATAGCCTTGATGTTCTTGGTAACCTTGGCAATTAACCAACAATCCTATAACAAATCTAGTGCTCAACTGCATGGTGATACTTCTCTTTGAAGTATCCCCCTGCTCAAAAAGCTTCAATGGATTCCCTTCATCTCCATTATCCCCCATCCATATCCAGCATCTATCTCTCCTACCCTAGCTTATGCATCAGTATCACTTTGAATCATTCTTCACTTTTAACTTTAGGGATCCACAATCCTAGTCTTAGGGATCCACCAATCCAATCAATCCACCAAGCCTCATCTTTCGAGATCCACAATCCTAGTCCTAGGGATCTCCAAAACCCATCTTTCACCAATTTGACTCTTTCAAATCCTGTTGCATCAGCTTTATAATCCCCTCATCCTTCTCCCTATCCTAGATTCCTTTTTATGGCGCTCCACTCCTTCATCCTCCATCTCCCCTGAAGTCTTAAGCTTATTTACTCTTATGCCTCTGATTCTCCCTTTCTCATTCTCCCGTAGTGAGAGTTTGAGCTAATTCAGCCCCTTCTCTTTGCTAATCTAAGTGTCCTTGCTCATCCTGAATTCTTGTATTTTTCAAGAAACCATCGAGCCTTGCTTTCTCTCCCCGTCACCTTCTTGAGGGGGCATCTCACAGTCCATTCTCTCCTCTTCTACTCTAGCCTTGGGCATCTTATTTTTTTATCTTTGATGCCATGCCACTTGTGGCATCACATCAAAGAGGGGAAAAATGTAGACACCTAAAAATCCTTTAGAAAATAAAATATTTTTATTTTCTAAAAAAAGTCCCTGATGACATCATCATTTATTAATTAATTATTTAATTTTTATGCCATTAATTCCCTTTATCTTAATTTAAAATATTTAATTAAGGAATCCCTCCCAAAAATGTTTAAATCTTATTTAAAAATTATTTCCTTATTTATTAATTATTTAATTAATAAATTGACCAAAAATTCCAAAATAAATAAATAATTTATTTTTTACCCAAAACTTGGCCAATTTCCTTAAGACCACTAACCTCTTCCAAAATCTTCTAATCCTTCTTTAATTTTGATTAAAGGCTAATCCCATCATTTCCTACCCCTAATCCCAACTCAAAATATTTAATTAAGATTAAATATTAATCCTCATGTTTATTAAAAATATTTTAATAAATATCTCCTCAACCCAAACCCTTGAAATAAATAAAACTTTATTTATTTCCTAAAAACCTTATTTATCCTCATCCTAGGAAGTTCTAGACTCTTCTAGAAAGTCTTCATCCTCATCCAAAGCCTAGACTCTTCTAGAAGATGTCAATCCTTATCTTTAATCCTAATCCTAATCCCCTCCTAACCTTGTCACATTTCCTAAACATGGGTTAAGACTTGCTAAACCAAGCCAAAGTTAACAAATATCTCCTCCTTCACCCACCCTCATTAAATGCCATCCACTTGCCCATCTCTAACATCCCTAATCTAATCCTAAGCCATCTCTAATCCTACCCTTAATCATTTGCACAATTCTAAACAAGCTTAAGACTTTCCTAAGCCAAGCCAAAGTCTATCCCCTCAAAATATTCCAACCATAAAATTTTATGAAGCCCACAAAGCCATAAATGACTCTTACAAGCCCATTCATTGCTCTTACAAACCATTATGAGGGTCTTTATGAGCTTTGAGCCTCCTTTGTTGACCCCTCAACCCCTCTTGCTCTAACCAATGACCCTGTGACATGTGTCGCTCTCTGATTGGCTGTAAGGAAGCATAATCCATGTGCTCCCCTCTCATTCAATCTAAACCTTCCATAAGCTTTCTCCCATCCTTGCATCCTAGCCCTTGGTCCCTCAAGCCCTTTGCCTATTTAAAGAATCCTCTCCCAAGCCATTTTAACACAATCTAGAAAGTAAAGCCATAATGCCATTTTGAGAAGCCATTTTTACATCAAATCCATTCACCAAAATCTATCAAAAATCTTCCATTGAAGCCCATTTGAGCATTTGAGCATACATACATAATCAAGTCATCTTAGCTATTAAACACACCTCTACATCAAGTGATCATCCTCATTGAGAGAGCCTGTCCATGGCTCATATTCTCATTTGAGGACTTCACTTTGTCTCTTATGAAGTTATGTTAAATTAGTATGCAAATGCTTTTTGATTGTTTTAATTTAGTGTTTCTAACATACTAAAGTAGCATATACACAAAGGACTTTGGAACATTCATTTGGAATGTCACTCTATTAAAGGATTTACAACATGGCTATTAAACCAACCTAAGTTCATAGGATTTATACTAATTTTTACAATTGCTGGAGAGTAACAATAATGGCTTTTGATCTAATACAACTTACAACATATCTTGCTGATTACAGATCACACTTCAGTTCAATCCTTTGCTTGGCTTTGATCACTACAGCTTTGACAGCTTGTCATCTCAAGCTTCGTTACTTTGAGTCTTCTTGCTCTTCATACCAATGCAATCATATCTGTGGTCATCTATCAAAAAGTAGTATATGTGCTCTCTTTCTTCTTAGCACCTTCTTCAGCACTTCATGCTTTCATGCTTGACGTACACTTTTCTTTGTGACCTTATGACTCCTTAAATAGAAGTTTGGAATACCTTTCCCACTTGATTCTCCCTTTCCAACTTTAGGATTTCAATAGATTAGGTAGGATACAATGTATCTATCCCATATCTTGTCCTTCTCTAGAAACTTTGTCTAGAATCCAGTTGTATTCACCAAAAATGTTTTACATAGTGTTTTGTGCCACCAGCTCATCATTCTTATCTTCTATCTAATTCACAAAATTCTAGACAACTACCATGTTAGCTCAAATTTGACGAATCTTCGATTTTCAAAATAATGCAGCAACTTGGCATTATTGATTTACTGATGCTCGGCTTCTTCTGTGTTACTCGACACTTGTATTATGCTCGGCACTTGATCTTTACTCAGCACCTGAAGATTACTCGGCACCTGAAGATTACTCGGCACCCACTAAAATTAAACTTTGCTCAGCTTCAATTGAGAATCTATTTGGCACTAACTAGCTTGCTCGGCTCTCTCTAATGAACTTAGTTAGACTTTACAAATGACTTAGCTAAACCTTACATCTTTGATGTGTTTTAGTGTGCCCATTCTCTATGTCTTAGAGTATGACATCAATACACTATTTCATCAATGGCTTAGCTGATCCTTATACTTCATTATAACATCATAACTTCAACCTTTCTCAAGGTGCTCTAGTTTCATCTTATTGATTGCCTCCTCCTTGTCAATCAACCAATTGATAGTAGTTGGATCACTAAAGCAATTGGCATTCCTACAAGTAGCAAGTTTGACATCAATGACAAAACAGTGATTGAAAACATTCTTTACCAGTTCCATTGCTTTTCATTCATGACCTTTTCAATCATTTTCAACATTGACAACTAAGTGCGAGCTTTTTCCAACCTTCTAGATGAGTCAGAAGGTTGTAGAAACCATGTGCTTAATTTGTGCGCTAACTCCTCTATTGTAGACACACGTGCATTCAAGAGGTGTGTTTACTCCTAGGTAGACTTATAACTTTTATTTTAATTATTTTATTATTTCTATTATTATTATTTATTTATTATTTTATTATTATTAGTAGTATTATTAATTTTAATTTCTTTTATTTAATTCTTTTTTTCAATTAATTCTCATTTAATTAATTAAAATCAAAATATCTAAATATTATGACATTATATTAATTTTCTCCAAAATAATTAAATTATTAATTAAATCTTTTAATTTTTGACTTAATTAATAGAAAATTCACCATAGACCTCCAAGATAAAATATGAAAACCCATCATAGAACAATCGATACAAAATTAGTCTAAAGGGTTAAAATCATGAATAATGTCATCTGACACATTCGAAAGGTGAAATATCTCAGATACTTGTCCTACCTTTCTAGGAAAAAAGGTTTAAGGGTTTAGGATTTGGACTTGAGAATTTATCTCCCTTCTCTTACCATTGAGATAGTGCAATAGGGTACGCTCATCCTGGCAATTCAGGGAAGTCGATACCCGATACCTACAACTTGAGTAAAATCCATGCATGTACATACTATATATATATATATATATATATATATATGCTAAGCTAAATAGGCAATAGCAGGAAGTGGTGCATCATGTAGATCCTAACTAGCAGGTGACGACGACTCCCTTCCTTAACCACATCAAAAATGTCAAACATGAGAAACAAACACGCACACCATACATATGCAAGTATGGGGTAAGTATCTATAAGAAAACACATGTGATAATAAACCATCTAACTAATCATCATCCATAACCGAAACAATATAATAATCATCTTGCATACATGAGATGTAAAGTCTAAATAATCACATCATATATCAACTAAATCCATAGCACAATATCTGATAGTCTCAAAATAATGCTACTAACCATCAACATAAAACTAGTCTAATAGAGTTCAACCATGATAGCAACAATGTATCTAGAAAAATGTGAACCAGGGTAGGCACTACATGTATATGTTTTCAATATTCATGTTTATGTATATGTTAATATTTTTAATGCCTTAATCTAAGTATAATTAACTATATTTAATCTAACTATAATTAACTATAATTAACTATATTTAATGACATGTCGTAATTAACTATAATTAACAACATTTAATTAATAAAATATAACATGTAATATGTAACATAGAATATAACATATACATGTAAGAACATATAAAGAGTATGACCCAAAGAATGCATGTTACAACATTTTATTAATAAAAGTTAATACATATAAGAACATAAAGATTATATACAAGTTACATAAAGAATGTATCATATAAGAACATATAAAGATTATATGTACATAAATACATAACAACATTAACAATCATATGTAAGAAAACATAAACAATGTATATAAATACATACAAATACTAAAGGGGTTGTCTTAAGGAGAGGTTAGGTAAAAGGTGGTACTAAGGGGATGTCCTAATAGGTGGTCTTAAGGGGAGGTCCTAAGAGGTTGTCTTAAGGGGAGGTCCTAAGAGGTGGTCTTAAATGAGATATCCATGTCGAATTTAAATAAAAATAACAAAACATGTCTAATTTCGCATATCCAAGATAAATGATCCAATGTATACAAATTTATAAAACAAATATCCTGTCAACATTAAATGTGAAAGTATAAGAGCTATATAGACATAGCTGAACTAGAGCTCTACAATAAGTACATAGGTAAACTAGAGCTCCACAAATAGTGTATTGTTAGGATCCTCTCTAGTTTTTATTATCTCTAGAAGTTTTTCATGTTTTTCAATAGATAGTTTCCACTTTTGATTTCCACGACATCCTCTTCTTTGTATTGCTTCAAATTGTAATTTGGTTGCTATAACATGGTTACTGTAATGTAAAACCTTTCCTCTAGGCTTGTATTCAATAAATTCAATACCACTATTAGCTACCCTTGTTTGTTGATAATATGTTCCTTCAATAACAACTAATTCAATTGGATATGACTGTTGATCAGCATCTATAGTTCTTTCTAGCGAATTGTGTTTTTCTTTTGTGCCTCTTAAAAGATAATAGTCCACATTTTCTGCATTATCTGGTAAAGCTTGAACTGCAAAAATATCTCCTGCATGTATATAAAAATATAGATAAATATAAATTAATTTTGAAATGAATATACATATGCACACAAACTTGCCATAACTAAATTATAAATGCACTCATAATCAGCTAAAAATACAGGATCATGAATGTCAATGTCAATGTTAGCATCTTCAAAAGGAGGCTTTCTAACTATCTCCTTCAAATCCCAATGTGAAACATATCCATTCACAATATTTTCACATGCACTCACTGGATTTTCCTTAATGCAATCATCACAAAAACATGTTTTTTCTCTTACTTTAATTACTAGAGGTTTATGGTTTCCTGTAGTCATCACTTGATGTAAACTTCTAATACCAAGAATTGTTTGACAATTGTAAGGATTAGATCGATCTATATCTATTACAAATACAAAATATCTATATCTGTTACAAATACAAAAAATAATTTTCATATTTCAAAATAAATATTTAATAAAAAAACTCAACTTGATTTGAAAAATACATTAAAAATAAATATAACTTAGTTCACCTTTCACTTCCCAAAAGTAACGCTATTGTATTTAGTATCTCGAGTAGCAAAATGAACTTTGCACCATTCAAAAATTTTATTTTCACTCTCTATCATGTTCCCTATATGTATATACAATATGCATATATATAAAATTTAAAATATATGCTACTCTAGTATTAAACATGCACATTAAAAATGCATATATTTACCTTCAAGTTCATGTTGTTGAAGTGCATGTTTTATAGATGCTCCTGCTCCATCATGCTCCCCTTTTCCATGTCCACTTTCAAAGAAATTCCATAAAAACCTAACATTTGTTCTAGCATGTTGCATTGCTAACCAATTAAATGCTTTTGCAAATTTGAATTGTCCTATGAACATGAAACATGATAAGTATCTACAATTATCTGTGTACATGTATCAAATCGAAATAGGCATGTCCAAATAAATATAAGTTAAAATAAAGTTAAATAAATGTGTAAGTTCATGTATACTAACCTGCACATCCATCAGATCAAATCTAGTGCTCTGAAACATTTATTCCACGATTTTTGAGATCTTCAAAGAACATTGCAAAACAATGAGCCACATAACTCCTATCATGAACTTTATCATCACTAATATAAAAATGAACCTCTTTGATGATGATGCACTCATTTTCATCCAACGTTTCTATCTGATCCACCTCAAATTGTGCATGTCTATAGGTCACTTGCATAAATATTGCAACTTGTTCAGAATGATAATATTGCCCTTCAAGCTCTATTTGAGGTGCAAATGTATAATTCTTAGAAAAATCTACAACTTAAAGTATACAACCAGGTGGAAAACAATTTTTGAAATCACGAAATTGTTTAGCTTGCCATCGTGCACCATGACAATGTTGGATATGTGGATATATCAATGGACGAAACTTGGTCATAAACTCATGATAACGCAATTCACTCTCCTTCAATACAATTTTTTTTGGATTCATCTCCTGTCTTATTTCGGTATGTCTCATATTCATATCTCATCCATGAAACTGGTGTGGATTCATTAATATTCTCAATTTGCATTTTAGAAAATTTGCATAAATCTCCACAATCTTCATACTGATTTTTTATGCATTGCACTTTGAATTCATCTAAATCTTCTAATTTATCACATAATATGGACTTCACAAATTGTGTTGTACTGTTAGGGATGACCAAACTAGGATCAAGTACTGCCGTAACTTTTTTATATGATTGCAAGCATAGACCAAATTCAACATGATTTTGACAACAACAAGTTTCACGCATCTTATTTATGCATACAAAGAAAGGACACAAACTCTCAAACATTCTTTGACATTTTTTGACATTTGAAAATTCTTGTTTGAATGTTTTAAATAATTCACTTTGAGTTATATCTATGAAATGTTTTGGATGTTCAATTTTGGCCTCTGTCTCTTGATCTTTAATTTGTATAGTATCATGTCTATTGGAAGAAACACAAGAATGTGTGGTCCAAAATTCAACAACTTGTCTTTTTACATCTTCAAAAATTTTGTCTTTTCGAGGAACTCTACAAATATTCACCCAATTATTCTCAATGTTATCATCTAGCATATTTCTCCTCTTGATGTATCTCTAGACAGTTCTTCTAGATATATGTAGTACATCAAAAATTGCATGCACCTATTTTCTATATGTCAATTTTCTACTAGATATAGTAGTCATCAATGCTCTATGTGCATTACTCAAATCACCTCCTCGAGTTGTGTTGTCAATTTTGTTATAAGCATTTTGCAAGTTTTCAACTATTGTTTTATTAATATTATGTGCATGGCTTTTCCTATTATCAACACCAAACAACTCCAAAACGGGTCTCATATCTTTTCTCCTAAATAACTTGACAAATAATTGTGCTTGTCCAAATATACTTTGATCTTTGAAATATTCATCCCACATGTTCTGATCATGCTTTCTAATAGTGTTATCATTTATCATATCTTTAGATGGAATTTGGTTTAAAAGTAGTTCCTCATCCAAATCCATCAAATTTGTTATGCCTTCTAATTTGTCTCTATCACTAGAACTACCAATTTCTTCCTCTTTATTACTTTCATTTTCTTCATGAATCTCATCCTGTTCAAGAATTTTAGTAGGTTGGTTTTGGTTATGTTTTGTATGACCTTTCATTTTGTCATCTCTTGTTCTATCATATTTCCTTGATCTTTTCCTTTTACTGCCCATTGAATACTTTAGTCTATAGAAACAAAATAATAATTTAGATTTCACTAAATATGAGCTAATGCTTCAATATAGAATACATAAAAATAAAAATAAGTAAACAGGAAAAAACACCTTCAAAATATTCGATCCTTTGCAATTCTGATTAAATCTGTGAAATAGTTGTTGAAAATGGCTTCAAAATTAGTTGTCTTTCAAAAATGCTCTTCCAATTTTTGTTGTTTTGTATATTTATTTTTTTTTTAAAAGAAAAATAAACTTTATTTTAAATGAAACAGCCACATTAACTACATGCAGTTTAATTGGCCAATGGGGATTTTGGCCGGAATGGGTCTGGCTGAAACAGTTTCAGTCGTAACTCCCTATGTGGCATCCTAGGTGGCAACCACACAAGCAAAAATAAGAACTTTTGTAAAAATCTCACTTTGAAGGCCAATTTGACCTTGTAAATTGAAGTTTTTTTTTAAAAACTAAAAATATACTTTTGTAGGTCTCGAAGTCATGATTATGATCATATAATTTTTATTATTTTTATTATGGATAATATGTTATAATTTGAAAATATTACAAGTAGGTATTTAAGATTCAAGAAGATGTCTATTCAAAAACAGGAAAAAAATAGTAAATCATGTTCAAAAATTATTATTTTTTAATGCTGCACTAGAGGAGAGAGTCTTCTTCAAGAATATGTAATTTGTTTTAAAAAAAATGTAGATTTGATGGAACCAGTTTGACAAGAGAAAAAAACTATCAATTTCTAATAACTTTGATTTTGACTAGTTATAACTTGAAAGATATTAGCCAAATTTTAATTTTTCTTTTTTGGTGCATTAGGTATACATGTCAACTCTAACATATTCCAAAATTAGACCAATATATGAACATTTGCATATATATTTTTGACGGGAAAAGCTCTATATTTTTAATATTTTTAAAAAATTAAAAAAATAGACTTTAGAAATTTGAAATAAATAAAATTTTCACTCAATTTAAAAAAAAAAAATTACAGACATAAACTTTATCCAATTTTACACATTTCATTAGTTTACATCATCTTCAAATTCTAAACACAAATGCCACTTTTATGTCATTAAAGTTGAAGAGTTTAAATTGTGATATCACTTTTCCTTTATAAAAGGTGACACAGGTTCATGCTTTTACCCTTTAAAGGTCTAGTTCATTAGTACCTTCCTTGTGATTATATGTGGCTAACTCAACAATTGTTGTACCTATTGCATTATCAAGCACTATCCTGGTTGTGCTCTTAGTCCTTTTAGGCTTTAGAGTTCTAGTAGTATATTTATTCATGATATCATCTACCAGAAAAAGAAAAAAAAAAAGTAACAGTTTTTTCTTTTTATTCATCGAAGCAACTAACCAATTCAGAGTAGAAGTAGAAGCTTTCTGAGGTTCACTATTCTTGGCTAGGGTACTCATAACTTCAATCCTCTAAGGAGAAGTGCCCACTATCATCTAAACTTGTTGACGATTGTCAATAAGTTCACCACCCTGTTCTTTGTCAGGTTCACTATCGACCTAGATAGCTTCACTAGACCCTGTTGGTGTTGACATTTCAGCTTTTCTTTTGGAATGGGTTTTGCATATTGAGGAAATGTCAACATCCTTGACACTACTAGATGTTGAAGATCTCCTTATACCTACAAATTTAATGGTAGCATTAGAACATTTTGGAACATGCTTTCTCTTTCTCATTTTTAACCAAGAATTTATTCTTTCAAAAACAACCTTTGTTCTTTCAAGGATGTTATCCTCCTCCTCAGAATCCCAATTTATGACAACTTGTTTGGAAACCAGGGACTCAACTGCTTGAGTTTCAATGAGATCCAACTTATCTTCTTCAACACCTGAGGTGTTCTCATCCACATTTGGCTAATATAGTTTAATTTGAGAAATGGTAAAATTGGAGGACTCTATTTCCCATACTTCCACTTCAATGATACAATCTTCCCAAAAATCCTCAACATTATGCGCAAGCACGAACTTAACATTGGTTTTGAACAAGCTATGAAATATCCCCTTATTATTAAAATCACACCTAGCATGATAGAAGAAAAAAAAGAAATTAACTAAGTCTGAACCTATGCATATGGCATCTTCCATACTTTTATAGGTAAGTTTGCCTAATTTAATAATGTATGTTGCTTCCTTAGCAAAAAACTTGTTCATAACAACAACTAGTTTCCGAGAGACCTCTACTATGATAAAATAGTCAAAAGCATATCTGGGGAGTTGCATAGGTTCATCATCAAAGCCTCCTATCCTTAGTTAAGTAAACTTAAGATA
Source organism: Cupressus sempervirens (assembly GCA_028749045.1). NCBI lineage: Eukaryota > Viridiplantae > Streptophyta > Pinopsida > Cupressales > Cupressaceae > Cupressus > Cupressus sempervirens. Next base: position 238,760,991 of record CM053786.1, on the reverse strand, counting down.
TATAATGTATATACTCCAATAGGATTGAACAATTTTTTGAGATTCATGAGAAAATCTACAATGAAGAGAACCCTTCAATTCAAAACATAGCTTTCCAGAGAAGATATCATGGACTCTCTTGAAATTTTCCATGGCTTTGTCTTTATGCAACATAGGGCAATAATTGTATATAGTGATACCTTCAGTCCAAGGTTCATGAGGTAAGTGTTGCAAATCTTGGTACCAGCTAAAATGTACATCAAATATGAAGACATATAGAAATCTTTCTTTAACTTCAGAGTCTCCTTGATTTGATTTCTCAAAGAGCTAGCAATTAGCTTGGCCCAGTCCAAAAATTGTGACCCTTCCAACACTATCTAAATATAGAAATACACACAGTCTTCAAAATACTCACATCTAGAGAACCACATATCCTTTGTAGCAAGACTATTATATCATGAACTTGCAGAGACATATGGTCTTTCTTAAGGGTTTTAGGCAACCTAGAACCACCTTTGTAAAATGACACAATCCAACTTCTTTCAATGGCATTCCTATAAACATCTAGAGTTGCTGAAAACTTTACCAAGGATGATGTCGGGGTCATGTCTACAAATTCTTGTTCTTCAAGATGGAACAAATTGGATACAAATTCTTTGTTAACACTTAATAACACACTCCCATATCCTTTCAAAATATTATGGTTGGGTATGTCATACATTTGGATACATTCTTGGATCAATTCTGAACAAGGATAGGCAAGAGGGAAAGTAGAGGCCATAAGGAAATTGCAATCCAAGACTTTGGTAGAAAAGGGTTTCGAAAGCCTCTTGCATAGCCTCTTTGTTATTCCTTCTAAATTAACCCCTAGGAGGTTGGTATCTGATATGATGGGTGACTTACTATACAGACTACGAGTATTCCCAAACATATGTAAGGTGGACTTCATGACTTAGAAACTCACTTTTTGGAAAAATAAAAGAAGCATTCACTACCTTGTTTATCAAAAGATGAAATGTAGGAAAGGAAAATATAAAAGTTACCTAGTGAACAACAACTATGGTAACTATGGAAGTTTCTTTTGTCTCCCAACTCCTATGGCTAGTGTTTAAATTACCAAATGAAACTTATGCACCTTTTTGCAGGGAACAATTCACTTCATATAAACTTCAAAACAAACACAAGGCATTAACTATGATACATACACAATAAATCTTTACATGCCATGAAAAAAGGGAGATGGGACTATTAAGGCTTTTAGCATTAATTACCAAGTAAGAAACCCAAAAGATATTTTGCTTCCACACATGCCAGATCCACAAATCCATGTCTCGGCATGATTATTAATGATGTCTTGATCTCAAAATATTAACCATCCATCACCTTTCCATAAATTATTAAATTGCACATGAATGTGTCAATTCCATAATGACATCCAGATGTAGTGCAACTTCTCCTTGAATTTTGCATCACATCTAGCTTAGGCCCAACAACAAGTGTTGCATGAGAATCATGAACTAGTTGAACTAAAGGAACCACCAAACTATTGAACTAGATATAAAGGGTACAAGGGATTCAAGAATGCTTTGTACCATTCGAGAGTGGTACAAAGTGGTTCAATATTTCTTAAAGAAATTGTGAACCTCTCGAGTTAATAACAACAATATACGTGGTGTTGAGATTTCATGGATCAAACTTGGTCAACAACAGGCAAAGAAAGGGAGGAAAGAACTCTTAGGATAAGGTCTATAAATGAGCTACTAAGAATTGTTTATTGCATCTCAACAAGATCAACAAGAGGTAGAGATGATGGTTCAAAAATAAACAATTTAAACAGGAGTGAATCAGAAAAATATTCATCAAAAGGAATGGTGACTTTGAAAAATCCTGAACTAACAATATGTTTCATATCTTTGCATCTGAGAATATTGCCTCACAAGCTTAATTTTATTTTTGAAAAAACTTATAGTGTGCACATGTGTGTGTGTGTGTGTGTGTGTGTGTGTGTGTGTGTGTGTGTGTGTGTGTGTGTGTGTGTGTGTGTGTGTGTGTGTGTGTGTGTGTGTGTGTGTGTGTGTGTGTGTGTGCGCGCGCGTGCGTGCGTGCGTGCGTGCGTGCGTGCGTGCATGTGTGTGTGTGTGTGTGTGTGTATTGCCTCACAATAGGGATAATGCTTCCTAGAAATCCACCCCTATAACACTCCAAATATTTGACCCAATCAAATTGAAATAAAATAATTTCATTGATTTAAGAAATTTTAAATTACATATATACATTAGATAATTCAAAATTGATAATTAGGATAAAAATACTTAGATATCATTGGTTGAAATCAAAATTATTAACCACTACTTAAGTAACAATTAATACAAAAAATAGAAATTGAAATAATTGTAAAATGTCTTCATGATTATACAATCTCTAGGATACATGGTTAAGAAAACCTCAAAAGAAAAATTGATGAGTAAAATGTCAAGGCCATATAATTTTATTTAAAATGAACTAATTTACAACATTCTCCATTCAAATGGGCACTAGTAGGAAAGAACGTAGAAGAAAACCTCTAGTCTTGCTCGGGACAATAGTCCTATATCAATTACATCCTTAAAAGGGGCATACCATAGTGATATACTTTTTATTATCTTGTCACTTACAAACTTTAGTTTTAAGAGAGAATTACCATTTGTCCCTTTGGTGTTTGAGGTCTAGGGGAAAGTTTCCAATGATAAATGCTCTTTAAGTTTTCTCTCCAATCTAGAACTATATTAGGATATATGTTAGAGGTCTTCAAAAGCTCATGAACATAGACTCTCTTTTGTGCTCCAGTTACTTCCTTAACTTTCTGCAACACTGAATAAAACTTCAAACTTGTCCAAATCATTAGTACTAGTCCAAAATATCATTTATAAAGGGTTAGCTATACTTAACTATCTTTAAAAGCTTTCTTTTAGAATAGATACTCCATTAGTCTTTCTTTTCAATCATATTTAAACTATATTCAGGATATGAAGGTAAAACATTATCAAATAAAAGGAATAAAAAGTGTAAGATAAAGAAAGTTATCATAAAAAAATAATGAAAATTAACTAGGAAGGATCTAAATTTATGATTCCTCTGTGATTTTAAATGTGAAGGTAAGTTTGATTATCTCAAAATCCATACTTGGAATAAATTTTACTCAATATCAATTTTCTTAGAATCTCATTCACAACAAGGGAGTTTATAACCCAATCCTAAAATTACTTATAACATTTAAAAATAGTAATGGGTTTAAAGCCAGATAGATTCCAAGGACATAAAAAATATATAAATGGATAGAACCAAAGACTAGAGATACAAAGATTGTGATATACTTACCTTATATCCAATTATCAAGATTAATTCTATATATTAATCTAAAAGATGAATGATCTCAAAACAACCAATATAAGAATTGATCATAATTCCATCCTTGCAATGTAATAATAAATGTCATATTTTTCAGACTTATATAAAACCATAAGAGAGATCTAGGTAGTAAGATTTGAAGTAAAAAATGTTTTATACCATAATTGAAAAAAGTCCAAATTTGGATTAACGAACACAAGCTAAATTTGTTCCAATCACCAGATATACAACCAATTTCTTACTCAATATAGCATTTCATTAATATTTAAATTTACAGTATACAAACTATAGTATCCAAAGAAGAAGGGTTATAAGATGATATAAGAATACCTTGATAAGCCTAGTCGAGAAAATAAAGCAATGGCAAGGAAAACACCAAAGAACAAAAGAGCACCGAGAATATAGAGAAAATACTGGAACATCAACCAAAGACCCATAGAAACAGACAAGAAGAACCCTAACCAAAAAGCAAAATAAAGGAGTAAGGGTAGCAAGATGAATCAAGTATCCTCCTTTGCCTTCCAATATACCATGATAAGGTTGTCCACTTCCTCCAAATCTGCCACCATTGAGCTCGGGGCTAAGACATAAACCATTTTTTCCTTGCTCATGGATTTAAACAAATTAGGGAGAGAAAAAAACAGTTTATTTAAGTCATCAATTTTCACCCTTGGTTCAATGTAAGCATCAAATATACATAGATAATGTAGAAGCAACTATCCCTAGTCTCTAATTATAACCCTCCAGTAAAGCAGAAAGGTGATATTGGCCTCCCTCTTAGGCCACTCTCTTTTAAATTGATTGATATCTCTTATGCATAAAATTGGATGCCTAAGAACATTTGCGTGCCCCAAACTGCCCAGAGGATTTGCCATGTAAACTTTTGCAAGTGGGATTTCCATATGCCTATTAATACTAAGAACCACTTGCTCGAGACCCTCTAGCCAGATTGAATCAAAGATATTATGGCACACGTGAATAATCTCCCAATGGCCTACATGAGCCCTAACGAGACAAGCTAATGAAATAACCTATAACAAAACTGTTGGTGCGTTAAGAAAACCTCAATTTTATTGTTATATGTGCATGTCCCATTTAATTTAGGATTTAGCCATCGTCTCATTCTATTATTCTATAATTCACATTTTCACTATAATTTAATAAAAAGAAAAATTCCAGTGATTGTGTTCCACAATAGAAAGTTGATCTACTTCATTATAATACTACAATTTATTGTAAAAACTTATGAACAACTTAATTAACTTTTACAAAATTTCTAACTTTTTTTATAATAAATATAATGATAGAAATAAACTTATGATACTTAGTTTCTGGATTAGATTGTGTAAATTTTTTTGCCATCAACGTTTCGACACACTACTACGTTGATGGCAAAAATCTTTACACAATCTAATCCACAAACTAAGTATCATAACTATTATGGATTGTGAAATCTAATCGCATTAATAAGAAATAAACTTAATTAATTAGAATAATTATTTATTTCCTTACATTGTGAAAAAGCTTGTGAAAAAGCTCAAGCATACAATGAAAGATCATATGATACTCTTCTTCTATTATTATTATCATTGTTCCTTCTATATATTTAGGTAGCCTCCATACACTTATGTCATTGTCATTACAAATTTTATTCAGGTGAAAAAATAAATATTCTAATTATTTTTTAATAGATTATTCATTAAAGTAGTTCTCACGAAAAGAAAAGAATGTCAGATTTCTTACTAAATAGAAATATTGTAATATTCATTTAAAAACAGATCTCACAACGACAAAATAACAGATCCATTCAAAGAAACAAATATACAATCTATAAGGGCCTGTTTGGTGAGCGGAATAGGAATACAGGAATAGGAATACTTATTCCGGGTTTGTTATTCCAGGAATACAAAATTGGAATATGTATTCCTATTCTCTGTTTGGTTCACCTAGAATTTGATAGGGAATACGCATAACCTCTGTTTGGTTGTGCAAAAGCAGAAATGGAATAAGATAGTTTTTTATTGTTATTTAATGATTTAATTTATACATTTGATTGATTTGGATTACTTTTTTTTTTAAAGATTATTTTAAAATAAGATAATTCTTTATTGTTATTTAATAATTTAATTTATATATTTGATTGATTTGGATTACTTTTATTTTTTTAAAGATTATTTTTAAATAAGATAATTTTTTATTGTTATTTAATATTTTAATTTATACATTTGATTGATTTGGATTACTTTTTTTCAATTTTTAAATTATGAATTGACAATCAAAATAGTAATGAAACTAGTATTGCTTTTATTTTATTTTAAATTATTTTTTAATTATGATTTTTTTTAAAATTACAATCAATCAATTTAAATAGTAATAAAACTAGTATTACTTTTATTTTAAAAATTATTTTTTCAATTTTTAAATTATGAATTTTTTTTTAAAAAATAAGAGATAATCAATTGAAATAGTAATGAAACTAGTATTGCCTTTTTTTAAAGATAATTTTTTAATTATGATTTTTTTTTAAAAAATTACAATCAATTGAAATAGTAATGAAGCTAGTATTACTTTCTTTTTTTTTAAAGATTATTTTTTCAACTAGTATAATTTATTCGTCGTTTTAACAGAATTTGTCACCACAATACGATCAGACACAAGTTTCAAACAAAAAAAATAGTCAAATTGTTATTAAATATGTCCACCATTTCTATTAAAAATCATAAAACATGGCTCACAATGTTCAAATTTTTTACTAAGAAAAACAGGTTTTGAAGGGTCCCTGAAACCCTTTTACAAGACTTTTTAACGCATATGGTCCCAACAGACTAGTAATATGGAAACAATTATTACTCCCAACATGCCTTGAAGAAACATGTTTTCACTCTCTTTGACCTTGCACAACTTGCAACCAGTACTTTCAGGAGCTACAGATTTAGCTATGGTAGATGTTGATGAGACATCATTGACCCACTGGAAGAAACCACATCCACCATCCCCCTACAATAAAAAATCTAAATTAGTAGTCTCCATAACAACTAGTTGATACAAAAAAACTAAACATACAGCAAAAATTAGTGATAACCTTTTTTCCATTTGGACAATAGAGGAATTTACGCTCCGGATTAGTTGTCGTGTGCGAGGTCTTTAGCACTACATGGCCAACACCACACTCACACATTGGCAAGTTCAAATCCATCAATCCTATACAAAATATGAACAAATACAAATAAAATGAAACATTCAATTAGCAAGATATATTATTTAAGAAACATTCCTTATAGAAGCATACGTCCATTGATTAATTGTATTAATTTTAACCTCGAAACTAAGTTGCATAAATCATTCTTCGTCATCAAACTTGACTGAAATGGAAAATTCACTAGAATTATAAAGATCTAATAAGAAAATAATCTCTCGAGTTAAAATTTCAAATGAAAATACATACAAGATTTGGTCAACTACTTCCTCAGTGAAAGTCCTCTATGATGACACTGAAAGCTATAGCTAAATTAAAAAAACACAACCCTGCAAAATAGATAAATACTTGAGATTTTCTTAGGTGGTTTACTCAATCAAAGTGACACAAATTTGACCAAAATCTGAACATTACCCTGTATGTTGTCATTCACAATCATTGAAGGGAGGAAAATCCTGAGTTTTGTGACTGATACAAAGTCAAGAAAGGGCTGCAAATAAGGCATCTTTAGAAAAAAATCTGAACATTACCTTGTATGTTGTTATTCACAATCATTGAAGGGGGCAAATTCTGAGTTTTGTGACTGATACAAAGCCAAGGAAGTGCTGCAAGTAATGTATCTTTAGACCAAAATTTGAACATTACCATATAAATATGACTAAGTATAAACATCATCAACATATAAATATAAATCTGAACATTATCATATAAATATGACTAAGTACATACAGCATCATATAAATCTGAACATTACCATATAAATATGACTAAGTATAAACAACATCATATAAATCTGAACATTACCATATAGATATGACCAAGTATAAACAGCATCAACATATGAATATAAATCTAAACATTACCATATAAATATGAACATTACCATATGTCTTTGAAATGAAATCCCAAAACAGAATCAACATTACCTTTGAAATGAAATCCCGAAACCAATATCAGCAAACATGAATCAGACCACTAATGGTAAATATAATCATGGAAGGAACAACGATCTACCCAGAATCACATTGAATCATTACTTGTATTCATAATCATAGTAACTGCAGTGGGTTCCAGATTTAAGTTAATATTAACCAGTCAAACCATGTTGATGTCCAAGATAAGTAGATTTCCAGTAGTGATGACTTACCCCATTATCATTCTAATCCCAGTACAAGCTGTAGGTTCAGTATCTGATGCAATATGTTTTGATATCTAGCATACCTAAATAAACAAGTCATACTTAGCCACTTGAACTAATTTATTGTATATTCCACAACATTTTCAAAATAGAACTTTCCTCTTGTTCCTTGTAATAGTGTAGAAGCTTGTGATAGGAATCTCAACATCGTCAATTTGCTTTTTCCTTGTAAATAATGAAGAAGTGATCATTTAGATTTTGTTTATAGTTGTCGGATTGGTAGATGCCATTTCTGTCTGATACAATGGTGTAGTGAGGCCATTGGCATTAATGGTGTCTCCTTTTAGCAATGGATTTTGTATTGCTATTGCCATTATGAATTCAAGTTGGCTTAGAGAAAGGTATTGCCATGGATTTTATTGGTCAAATAAGCTTGGTACAACATTTCTTAAATATTGGTGTGAGTTTAAGCTTTGGCGTCAAATCCAGAGAGCAGTTTGTGAGTTGAAGCTTTGGTGCAACATTAAAGTTGAAGCTTCCTATAATTGATTTGTGACTAGCTGAGAAGTTTGAGCAAGGATTTATTTGGGGTATATAAATAAAGATTGCATTCAAACAATGATTTTTATATCTTGTAGCGTGGAGGACTCTACCTTCTCTTTTGCATATGTTTATGCTATCACATGATTTCTGTCAAGTTCTATTTTGGAGCCGTTCATCTTTGTGGGCATAAGAAAATGGTAAAGATACTCAGGTGTATTCTATGATCTTGGAGGTGGTTATGAACTTTGAGGAAGGATGTGAAATGGCTGGTAGCTCTAGTATAGGGGGTCTTCATTTCTTATTGTCATTCCTAATTTTTTCACATTTGGGTTTCAGTCTTGGTGGTTCTGATTTCCTATACTAGGGCTATTGGAGAAAGAGCTTACTGTTTTATACTTCTGCTTATGCAAAAAGTTAAATATTAACATATAAATATCAAAGGATCAGCATCGACATCAACATATAAATATTAAAGGATCAACATCAGCATCAACATATAAATATTAAAGGATTAGCATCAGCATCAACATATAAATATTAAAGGATCAGCATCAACATCAACATATAAATATTAAAGGATCAGCATCAACATATAAATATAACAGGACTAGCATCAACATTACCTTCAAATTGAAATCCTGAAAGCAATATCTGAATATCATCAACACAACAATAATCATTAATAATAATAAACCATTCTATAAAGAATAATAATAAACTTTTGTAATGAGAAACTAGAGTTATATAGATCAGTAGTTCAATACCAAAGATGACGATGTCTTTCAGCTTGAAAGAAAAAAACTAACAGTTAAAATGTTTGTTTCTAATATCTAATATAAAACCATTACAATCCTCCAAATTTATATCGAATATAATCTTCCCTTGCTAAGTCATCCATCTGTAAGAACCAAATAGCTCTTGTTGGTTCTTGCATAAAAGCATCAGATGCAACAGTCATAGTGTCCCGACTGATTCCAGGGATGGCTTTCAAGGCAGCAAACAAATCTGCTGCCTCTTTCTTAGTATCCTCTTTATCAAATTTGATGGTGTGTGACCTATTGATTCCCTCTCGTACTTCACGGATGTTTTCAGATATTGTGTCCAAAGAAGCGGCCATGCTTGCCTTCTTCCTCTTTGCCCTCCTTGTCGTTGGTGTGGAAGGATTGTTTCTAGTGGATGTAGTGGACTGATTTGACTGAAGGTAATCTTCATCATCAACAACATTTAGAGGTGTATTTAAATCCTCATCATCACCCAAATCAACAACCTCATCCAAGAGGTTACCATCTTCGACATCTTGAGCTGTTGCAGCTACATTTCCTTTCGCCATGTCATTTCCCACAATGACTGCTAGATCATTAAAATAGGTGAATGGCTGCCTCCTATACACTCTTGCAATCCTGAATTCATTTCTCTACACATTGGTAAAATTAAATAATTAGATTTTTTTTCTAATTAGAACAAGACAAGACATGACTTTGAAGAGGACATTACCTTCAAAAGTTCATCCCACACACTGTCATCAGCATCCATGCACTGTGTTGTCTCATTCCAAGCAAAACCACTGGTATTTCGTAGCTCTTTCATTACTCTATACACCGACTTCCATGTTTTCAACTTATTTTTAAAGTTATCTCTTCCAAGATTCAACTTTAAATCTTCATTAAATCTCCTCTCTATTGCTGTCCACGCTTCTTTTCTGAACCCTCCTTCACCTTTCCTTCCTAGAGCAACTTGCTCAAGGAGCAAGTCAAGAAGTTTCCTCTCCATCTCTCTCATCCATACCACTTTTGGACTTCTAGAAGAACTACGAGCAGGGGTAGTGATGGGGGTAGAAACAAGAGTGCCAATGGGGGTAGAAACAGGGGTGGCAATGGGGGTAGAAACAGGGGTGGTAGTGGGGGGCATATGAACATCCTCATGTATGCTCGTCAATATATTAGTGAAAGACATTTTCACCTTTGAGAAAGGTAGCTGTTATATCGCTGCAAAACTTGCAATAAGTTATGAGTTGTTAGTAATAATGAGTTGTTAGAGTGTGTGGAGAGCCATTGATATAATACATAGACGGACCATGAAAAATGTGATTCACAATTCATAAATCATAGTTTTAAATAAAAATTAATGCATAAATTTAATCATAAATTAGAGCATAACAATAATTGTGATTCACAATTCATAAATCACAGTTTTAAATCACTCAATCAGCTATTTGAAATCATAACAACAATTCTAATTTGCAACTCATAAATCACAGTTTTAAATCACTCACTCAACAGTTTAGTGCATAACAATAATTCTGATTTGTAACTCATAAATCACAATTTTAAATCACTCAATCAACAATCTAGTGCATAACAATAATTCTGATTTGTAATTCATAAATCACAAATTTAAATCACTCAATCAACAATATGAAAGAGTAACAATAATTCTGATTCATAATTCAAGTATTGTTGCTGTTCAAAAGTGAGGAAAAAAGTGTAAATGCTAGTAAAAAGCATAGCTAATGTCGAGATCTATAGTCCTCCCACATCCTTTGTGCTATTTCATCTCGAAAATTTCCCCAATCATCTCTATCTCATTGACTCATCCCATAACTTTCAAGAATTGGCACGCTTATCCCATCACGATCATCATCCTCTTCAATTTCTATATCATGTGGAACACCATCCTCTATCGTAATGAAATTGTGTAGTATGCAACATGCTAACACGATCTTTGTTTGACTCGCGATACTGTAGGATGTCGCATGCCTCAAGATAGGAAAACGTTGCTTCAAAATACCAAATGTGCGTTCAATCACATTCCTAAGAGAGGAGTGTCGGTGGTTAAATAGCTTGTGAGCACTATTGATTGGGTTTGCTCTGCAAAAATCTTTGAGGTGGTACCGCGTACACCGATAAGGCGCAAGAAATCCAGGAACATTTGGATAGCCGACATCAACTAAATAGAATTTTCCTATAAAAAGGAAAAATAATATTATATATTGGAAATAGCATAAAAACTATGGTTGACAATAATGAATATATAATCATTAAAATAATGATTTAAATATACCTGGAGGGACTAGTAGTGGATCTACTCTTGTCAGAGCCGAAGCAAGAATATGGCTATCTACAGCTGAGCCTTCCCAACCAGCAAGAACATACTGAAACTTGTAGTCAAACGAACAGACACCCATTACATTTTGTGATAGGTGGCCTTTTCTATCATGATATTTTGCTTGGTTGTCGACATCAATGGTAACCGGTATATGGGTTCCATCAATTGCTCCAATACAGTCCTAGTGTAATAAATATTATTGTCAAATATGTAGCAATAGACTCAAGCAACAAAATACATGACAATATGAGATTTACCTTGAAGTATGGATCAAAACGGTCCTTCCCAACAATTTCTGGAGGAGTGTTTGGAGAAGGGGGCAAAAAGTAACTGGTATGGAGTGATATAATAGCCTTCAAGACCTTATGGAAGTGGCGACTCACTGTCTCTCCTGAGTGACCAAAGTTATGGCCAATCTTACAATTCCTTAGATTGTGGCCAAGAGTATGTAGGAACATAACTAGTTGTTCTTCCAATTTCATGTTTATCGTATCTTTAATGCTCCCTTTCTCCCTTAAAATATTGGCAAGTTTGAAGAATGCTCCTCTAGACATGTGTATTTGGTCATGGCAATCTGTCTCATTGGAATAGATAATACGTTTATAAAAAGGACAAGCAGCCCTTCTTCTCTTGCACCTTTGTCTTTTAGCATCTTCTGATGATGTTACTATGAATACTGCTTGGGCTACAAGCAAAATGGAATATATACGCAAGAGTGTGATCTTCCTAACAATGCTTCCATAAACTTGTACTTCAGTAGTAGGATCCATCGAATGCCCTATAACATTTTAATGGAGTTATTATGATCCATATACCTTTCTTATACAATGTAGTAAAAAAGAGTTTATCCACATAAACTGACCAAAAGTAGTTAAAAAGAGTTTCTCAAAATAAATGTTGAATAATTGATGATTCCAACATTGCCAATGAAATTTGTTACCATGAAAAGGATTTTGGTATTTTCTTTTACCAAATGGACTCTACTATGTTCTTGACTTGAAATCTACTCTTATAAGTTAATAACTATGAATACTATGTTCTTGACTTGAAGTTTGCTTTTATAACCCCAATAAGATCTATGGATGAAATCTGAAAATGTCAAAAAATTTGAGATCTACACTCAGAAGTTTTGAAAGAGATTTATACTACTTCGATAAAAGGAGAAGGATATCTTTCCTTCCAAGAAAAAAATCTCAAAATGAGTTTCTTTTTACTAAAAAAATAATCTTCTATATTAATGTAGTTAAATGATCTTATATTCACCTTTTTGGGTAAGATTGGGTAATATTCTGTGAGTTTATTAGTATCAACATTTTGGATCATATTCAATGATTTCTTAGGATGAGAGAGCTAAGAATGTCTATAAATAAATGATCTTATTCTCGAAAATGACATAAAATCTACTATAAAAATGTCCCACTTTGTGTACAGGTTGATATGGAAGTTGAATTTACCTTACATAATAAGGTTGAAGACCATGTCTATGAAATAGTGGAGTACAGATGTTTTCACCAATGCCCAAAAGTTGTGCAGCAAGGGAACAAATATTGAAGGGACTCCAAAGGGAATTGGGTTAATGGTCTTGGCATCAGATGATCTAAGTGAAAGAAGTGTCGTTTCTTTCAGATTTTTCAAACATAACTCAGACAACCAGCTAAGGAAAGTGGTATTGTGTGTTGACCAAAGTAAGTTATGACTTCATTGGTATAATTAGATGCGATGAAAATAATGTTATACATATTTAAAGGAGTCTGAACACCATTGTGCGATGAAAGTCACACTAGGAATTCTTTTGTAGCTGTGATATATAAATCATTATGTAATTGCGATAAGTAATACTATGAGTATACAATCTCCTCTACATTCGAACTCTATAATATTGCCAAAAACAAAAAATGTAACTGTAGAAGAGAACTGTAATGCTGTTAGAAAACAGGGAAGAGAAAACTTTATTGTTGTGAGAAAACAGATTTGACAGTGCATGGAAGACGAGATAAGGTATATGTGTCAAATTAGGCGAGAAGGATCATCAGGAGCAATATTACTGCTGCCTTGGCTGAAGTGCATTTTCAGACATCTGCACAAAGAACTACTGGTGTATTGATTTTTTAGAAGATGTACATTGTATCACCCGTTCAGATGAATAAGGGACAATTATACAAGTTCCTATTGGGCTCACAAAACTGATTCTAAAACCAAAAATCAATCTGGTACCAATAACTAATACTGAAGCTGATTATCTGTTGACTGTACAATTATAATAGTCTAAATTAATATGAAACATGATGTACAATTTTAAAACTCATCGTTTTAATATGTCTGGGCATTTTTAACAGAATATTAAAACCTTATTCAATGAATATTAAAACCCTATTCAATGAATTTTACCAAAGACTACTCCATATATATACATGGTCAATTAAATGTTAGCAATCGAAATAATGAAAAAATGGGTCCTCTACCAAATGTAGTTTTCTAAATGCCAGTTGAATGTGTTTGTAAATACACATCCCTTTGGTGTCGACAAATTTATATGTGAGTTATTAATGCGATGATGATGTTTCTATGCTATTTTGAGCAAAAAAAACCAGCAGGCAATAATTGTGTACTGTAAACCCTAAACCCTAGACCGACTCTCTTAAGAAAAAATGAATTGGTATAGATTGAAATGGAAAAAATAAACCTGTCGAACTTGACCCTCAGTCTACAATGGATTTTCCCTTGATAAAAGACCTCCAAGCCGTTTAAATTGAGGCAATGATGAACACGATTTCTCTGAAGTGTATTAAAAAAAAATTGTTTACAGGGAGGCGATTGGTAGCTACCAAAAAGGAATGGCATGGCCATCAAGTTTCACATTAGTTTTAACAAAGGACGTGGAATGAAGTCAGAAAGAGCATTGCAAGCACTTGAGAAGGTGCGAGACTTGAGATATTCAGATTTATAATATGAAACAATATGTACAATTTTAAAACTAAAATCCTAGTTGTGGGCTCAAAAACTATTATCTATACATTGGGAAGATAGCACAATGCTGATTCTTTTCTAAAAAAAACATCATATTTTTCACAATCATATTTTTCTACCAGGAAAAATCAAAGACTTGTTTCCACTACCCACATACATTTTGTAGGAAAATCAAAATCGACCTGCGGGCTAGGGTTTCGTCCCTTGGAAAAAATGGTAGAAAAAATAAAACAAATACCTGTTATATGAAGACGATGGCAATGGGCAACAACAATGTTGCAATGAAAAGCTTCAATATTGCATTCCAAAGGTCGCAGACGACGAACGTTGGGGAAACCTTGTGGCGCAGATGCATTGGGGAAAAATCTCGGGCGGACCCGACGAAAAGGCCAAAACTTGTTTTAAGTCATCAACAACATAAGCGGCGGACCCAACGACTTTATTAAATTTGGAATAGGCAACGTTGGAATATGAATAGTTATTCCTATTCCACCTATTTTGGTGGAATAGGATAAGCCCGTTTTGGTGGGAAAAATAGAATACCAAACCCGATTCTTAAAACCCATTCGGTGCAACCAAACACGGCATACGATTTTTTTGGCATTTACTAATCCGTAATCTGCTCGCCAAACGGTGCCTAAATGCCCAAAATCCTTCTCACGCTTCCAATCTGACACCCACTCTGAAAATACTGGAAGGGGGTAATTCAATAAAACAAACCCGGACCACCAAAGCCTTTAAATTTTTTAAAACCCTTGGAGCTCTCTACTCTATACAAGGATTTTTCACCAACAAGCTCAAAGAGCAATTAGCTAAACAGAGGCTCAAAACGTGCCAACTAGTCAACATAATTGAAGGTATTAATACAATATGGCCCCAGTTACACTAATCTGTATGTTGTCATTCCCGATTTCGCAAACGAGACAAGAAATGACCAAAACAAAACTTAACTAAATCTCAAACGTGGATTTCGTATTTAAATGTTCTTTTGAACTAATTCGAAGTATCAACGGAAGGGTTTCCTGTAAAAATACACAGATTGGTAGTGCTGAATGTAACAAATGGGCGTGTACACTTTGCAGAATATAATTCCAACGAAATCATCAATGGCGATGAGACTATGGTTGCGTCGCATGTGGGTACTCACCAAAGAAATGGGCGACAATTACTTAGCAAGCATCAGGGCAGCCATGGAAGATCTGCTGAATTTGAAATTGTAGGTAAAAGCTTGAGCTATGCTTGAAGTTATTGAGGCGGCCCAGAAGCAGTAGAGTACACCAATTTCCAACTCATTATCATCACCTGCACCAGACTTTTGTAATTAAGCATACAAGTATCTGAAAAATCATAAACTGTTTGACAAGAAAATAATTTAAACTATGAAAAAGATGCTTGAAGAAAAGCATAAAAATACAATTATCATAGCCGAGAATATATCAATATTACCGCAGATTATTGTGGATTGCAATGACAATTTAAATATGACCGGATTTAGGAAAGAAAGCATAACTTGATTGGTGAAGTCTATGGATATGTATAAGCACAAGAATAACTTTTAATACATTTTACACGAAGAAAAAGTGAAGGTTATATGAAGAAGAAAGCACAAGAATTTATTCATTCCTTGAGTTTGATAAAAGAAGGCGGTGCTCAGACAAATCTATTGAGATGGCCTATTGTGTTCTCCTCAGCCATGCCTTTGAAGTTTGGAAAGCTAAAGGTGAGGGAATAACTCTGAAACTAGATGACAGAAAGGAGAATTATTCGACTACTTTGAGTAGTCTCAATCAATAAGATAACATAATTCTTAATCTAGAAGTGATTAGAATAACTTTGGCCCTGAATTCTTCCTAACAAGCTCTATATGCACTCTTATAAATTTATTTCTTTCCCTGCTCTACTCACATTCATTGCAGTTTAGTAGTATTTGGTTTAAACTGGTCAATAACTTAGTAAACTTCAGTTTCTCAGGTCTCAGAAATCAGATATGGAGCGTGCTATGTCAAATAATGTTGTTGGAAAGCTTGGTCAATACAGCCAGGCTTCAATTGCCCTTAACTTCAAGAAGGAGCTTGAATGGCTGAGCAAGAAGCTTAGAAGCTTAAGAAGTTATCTCAGAGAAGTAGATCTCCACAGTGCACAGAGTGGGCATGCGAAAACCTGGCTGCTGGATATTGCAGAGATTGCTTTGGATGCAGAGGACATATTGGACGAATGTGCTGTTGAATCTCAAGGTACTAATTATGAAAATTCCCAATTGTCTTGTCTCTTTGCTTTCAGTTATTCCCAATTACTCTTTCGTTTTAAAATGGCACGCCGGATTAAGGACGTGAAAGATAGATTGAGATCCAGCATGGAAGGTGCAGCGCAAATGAAGCTTTTTCATGATCTGATTCATTCAGGCCAACCCTCCACAAGTACATCTGGGAATGTAAAGTGGAAGGGGACAGGTCTAATGGAGAGGGATTCAAGATCAGTGGGTATTGAGCCCAAGGTCAAAGAAATCCTCCACCTGTTGGACGACCCTGCTAACCCCATCATTGCCCTAGTTGGAATGGGCGGCGTTGGGAAGACTTTTCTACTGCAAAATGTTTTCAATAGAGTAAAGGACGACTTTCAGAACGCAATCTGGCTTGATATTTCTCAGACTTACTCCGTTAGAGAGCTGCAGGCTGATTTGGCTTCGAAGATAAAGTTGATTGAGGTCGTTAAAGGGGTAAGTGACATGCAGGCAACAGAGTTAATTCATCAACGTTTATCCAGAACAAGGTCTCTCATTGTGCTCGATGATGTGTGGAGGGCATCTGAGGAAGATAACTTGATTTCTTCAATTGGGCTTCCAAGAGGGAAAAATAGCAATTGCAAAATTCTCGTCTCCACCAGAAGCAAATTTGTATGTAGAAACATGAATGCCCGTATCTATGAGGTGGGCACTTTGTCAGAGGAAGAGAGCTGGACCCTATTCTGTGCTTTTGCCTTCCCTGAACGCCAGCAAAATCAGCCCCCAGAGAAACTTGAAGGGATTGCAAGACAAATTGAAGCGGAATGTGGGAGATTGCCCTTGGCCGTCAAAACAGTGGCAGCATCTCTAGCAGGCAAGGGATCCTTAACTGTGTGGGAATCAAAATTGGGGCAGCTAAGGGTGCCGTCTTATACCAAGGATCCAATTATGCAAGCTCTCAAGTTAAGTTATGATTCTCTCCCTGCTCATCTCAAACCATGTTTTGCATTCCTTTCTTTTTTCCCTGAAAACGAAGAAATAGATTCCCATTATCTCATACATTTGTGGGCAGCAGAGGGATATGTTCCTCAAGAGGAGGACCAACTAGACATAGGGTTGAGTTATATATATCATCTTTACAATCTTTGTATGATTGAGAGAATGGGTGACATTTATGATCAGGTAGATAAGAGGTTCAAATTGAATGATTTGATGCTTGATTTGGCTATTAGTATATCAAAGGAAAGTAAATGTGCATTTTCTGTGGAGGAGACTTTCAGCAGAGATCCAAGCACGGAAACAAGTATTAGGCACCGTAGGATTTTATTGGGCAAGAAAAACATAAGTGAATATGATGTAGAAATAATGGCAAGAAACAGGGGCTACTCTGCATCATGTCTTCGCACTCTATCATTCTCAAGAGATAAAGGCATTCAAACTATTCCATCAATATTGCTTTTTGATGCAAGAGTATTACGAATTCTTGACTTGAGTGGCACAAACATCTCATCGCTGCCCATCTGTGTGGGAAATTTGAAGCTCCTGAGAGTGTTAAATTTAAGGAGTACACAAATTACCAAGGTACCAAAATGTATAAGAGGTAATAAAAGTCTTCGCTTCCTAGACATTTCTAGTTGCCAGAGTCTACAAAATTTGCCTGGATGGATTGGTCAACTTAGCTGTCTGGAACATCTGGATGTAAGTGGGATAGATAGCATACCTAAGGGCATATCAAATCTTGTGTCTTTACAGGTATTCAGATCAGATTGTAAACTATCCATTGAGAAAAATGAGTTCCTCCAGTTGGAAGATTTTGCCCATTTGATCAATCTCCATGAAGTGTCAATAGTTGTTCATCATGAGACTGAATTGAAAACTCTGGAGAAATGCTGGATCCTTCCTATGTCAGTGAAGATGCGAAGTCTGAAAATATGCAATCAAAGTGAAGGCCATGTTGATGCCTGCGGTCTTCCACCTCTATCAAAGGACATGTTAGCTGTAAAAAATCTTGAATTCCTTTGGCTGGACTCCTTTGCAGTGCCAAATTGGATAAGTGGATTCTCAAATATGATGCAATTGAAGTTATGCAACTGCCATTGTGCTGAATATCCAGCACTAGAACTGATGCCCAACTTGATGAAGTTGGAGTTGAATTGTAATGCCAGTTGTAAGGCATTGCCAAAAGGGTTTGGGAAGAGCAGGGGATTTCCTCAACTACATGTTTTTCAAATTTTTAACTTTCCAGTGTTGGAGGAAATGGCAGATTTAGAAGATGGGGCCATGCCACATCTAGAGATACTAAAGGTATCTCAGTGTCCCAATCTGAAGAAAGTTCCATCTGGATTAGGGCTCCTGAAATGTCTGAAAGAATGCGAGTTTATAAGGACAGGAATAAGTATATCCAGTACTTTAACAGAGGGAGGAGAAGTATGGAACAAAGTGAAAGCCAATAATCCCAGTGCCATCATCTGTTTGGATTAGTTGGTAGGTGAACAACGCCAACTGATAGTAATCAAATATGATATGGGGCTTTAGTTTCATAATTTCATTTTGTTGATTCTTCTGGAAGAGTTCTATTGTCATTAATATAGCATAGCCAAATAGTTGTATAAATGACTTAGCACAAGCTACATTTTCAAGTTTGATGTTTTTATTGTTAAAGTAGAGCACTTGCAGCGTCTTCAAAAGGTTTCAATCTTCAAGATGTTGCAGATGGCTTATACGGAAGTCATTTGTTTCTTTATAGCTGGTGTGAAGGTGTATTAAAACAAACATTGGACTTGGGCAATGCAGGAATCGTACCATTTTTGCTGCACTTTCTTCTATACCAATTGGACTAAGAAGCATAAGTTAATCAAAGTTGGATTCATGTCAGTTTTGCAAGTAGGAAAGTCTACAACAGAAAGTAGTTGCAGCTACTTATATAACTTTTGATGCAAATTCAAACTTCCTTTCAATAGGTAAGGTTTCTCCATGATCCTTCCAAAGACATAGGATATGTAGCATGTGCTTTTAAGCAGCACATTGGTGCATTTTTTCAAGGAACATGGAACCATGAGGTATAATAATTTCTCTTCCTAACCTCATGAATACCAATAAATTTTGTGTTTGCCAACAGAAAAATACGATTTAGTGGTGTTTGGTTTCACAATGGAAGATAAATATACTTTTTAATTAATTTTCATAATGTGATTTCCTTGGCCATTGATACATGAGGTTTATGCACATTGGTTTTGATGGCATTGTTAAGTTGCAGTATCAGTGCCAAACTTTAAGGTCAAAATTTGTAATCTACCTGAAATGCCTGGATTGATAACTGATTTCCTTATTTCCTTGGATGATTGATTTCTTTATTTTGTCATCTGATTGCACAAAAATATAAGACAATTCAACATTGAAGATCCTACAAATCCTGTCTTGAGTGGTCAAGTTTGGGTGGGTGGTCTTGTAAGAAAGGGAAGCTCAGTAGTTGTTGAAAAGGATGATGGACAAACATGGCAATCTGATGTTCCTGATGTTCGGGTGAGTACACTCTTTTACTCTTTGTATAATATATATTCATAAACAGATCATGAAATGGAGATTCAGGTCTAAGTGATATTTCAAACTGTTTGGTAGAATACTAGACCAAATGGACGGGAAAAATATTCTTGCTATATACATAAGGTGGAATAATTTTCATATTCGAGATGGTTCGAGACTAGTTTGCATAACTTGGGTGATTCTTCCTGCAATTAGGTGTAATCCTTAATCTTTACAATCGTTTAATGTTAAAGAACAAGAGGCTTTTTAGACCATACTTGGAAATCTTTCACAGACATTCTTTGTAATAGTCCTGGGATAATGTTTGACCCCTATGCTCCTTAGAAAAAAAAATATGAAATGTTCTGTGTTGTAAATTCTTCTTATCTTGATGATGGACCAAAAAGCTGGGGTTTCAAATGATAGTTTTCTCAAAATTTTCACGTGTTTTAGGTGTCTCTTCCTTACAATTTAAAATATAAAGATCTGATCAAAGAGATTTTGAAAATGTGTCCAAGCAAGGCTTTTTTTCATTGTTTTTGTTTGATGGCTTGGGTATCTGCATAAATGGAAATGACACTCTTTGATAATATGAAAGAGGTTGAGAGGATGACCACAGATGATCCAGCTAAGTTTGGATGGGAAGCTGCTTTATGTTATGAATTCCCTGTTCAGTAGTTGGGACAATCAATTCTACCCTGAACTGATTGAGAAAGGTGCACATATGCTTGAATGGATTGTCCTACTGGTAAGGGTGGGCTATCAATTAATCCAGGCTTCATGGTTGACTTTGGAGAGGAGCCACAAGGTCCTGCTCTTGCTCATGAGATGAGGTATCCTGGTGGTGCCTGCACATCAGACATATGGCTTTAACTCTCCCCCACAGCTCAACAACTGGCTTGAATTTGAAGGCTGTGGTTCAATAGTATACAAGGATGGCTTGCACATCTAATGCTGGTGACTTTTTATCAATAAATTTGACATGTAAAGATTGGTCATAACAATTCATTCACCAATCAAATCAACGATAATTACTTTACAAGTAAATTAACTGATATTCCAAATGAACTGATATAATTTTATGTGATGAATAAAGTAAATGGTATAAGTTTCATCTGTTTGATCAGCGCATGATTCATACGCCTTACTGGCAATCTCTAGAATCTTTTTTTTCCCTTGGAGGATTGGACATTGTTGGGATTTATAGTGTCGCATGAGGAAGATGCTGCAAAAATCCACTGTAATTTCCAATCTAGTACAAAATGAGTTAATTAAAACTATTCCCGCGTGTATGTTACCAGAAGGGGGTAATGGTTGTTAATAATGATTTTACCTAATATTATTTCATGATGTATTGTATCACACAAGGTAGATATTACAACAATCCACTGTTATTTCCAAATTTAGTAGAAAATGAAAAAATTAAAGTTATTCTTAAGTTTAGCCACAGAAGGGCCTAATGGGTAACGGTTTTATCAATATTATTTCACAGCGATAGTTGATTAATGATAAATGGATGTATTAGTCCTTCTGACAGTAGATTGTGAAATCTTTTTAGTTTATTCTTGAATGCTGCTTGAGGTGTGAAACTTCGGATTGTAGCTCAGTAATGGGGTCGAAGTGGAGGTTTTTTGGGTAGAAGCATTTGTTTAAGCTACTGCGCCGGTCTCTGCAATGTCGAATCAACGGAATCAGGTACAATACAGCTTGAGGAGGGTAAGAATACTCAATTTGTATTAATTTATAAGATGACTAAGTTTTTAAAATTTGTAATCGTAATTTCTATATTAAATATAATAATAATAAAAATAATACAAAAAGAGAAATACCATAATTTTAAATATATTATAGCAAAATCAATTAATGAATTAAAGCACATAAAAATCTAAATTTGATATGATATATTTTTATGATTTGTACTATAGTATATTGTTGCTTGTCAAATAGATGCACAAATTTCATTCTCTATGAATACATGAAAAATGTCAATTTGTGGAATAGATTGCATTAGACTATAAGATATGTTTAGGAATAGCTTATGGGCTGGCCTATCTTCATGATGACTATGCTATTGCTATTGTTCACAAAGACAAACATGGAGCCATGTTTAGCTGATTTTGGTGTTGCTAAATGCTTTGGATTTTGTTGGCACTCATGGCTACATTGCTACAGGGATACAATCAACGTCATTAAGGAAATTTAAATTGTTTTTTTTGTTTTGTTTTTTTTTTCAGATATTGGAATGAAGTTTGTGTATTGTTTGCAGAGTATGTAAAATTCAAGTTCGAATTGGGCAACCATAAAATTCAAATCAAGTTCGACAAGGGTAAAATTGGATTAAATATGCCTTATATAAATTTTATTTAATTTTAAATGAGTACTATATCCAATTAATTATCAAAGTAATTAACATTGCTAAATAGATTTTGATAGCACATTTATGTAATTTTTAATGTAAGGAGCATGTGAAATCATGATTAAAGAGATAGTTTATTTTCAAAAAGTTACAATCAAAAGTCAAGATTTAAGAATTTCAAAAGAGCTCTATGTCATCAAGAGCACTTGGCTCAGATAGTGTATCATCATCATCAATATCACTACCCAATTCTTCATCAAAATAGTCACACTCACCCATTCTTGGTAGTGTTATGCCTTCTAAATTCATTGTTTTAAAGAAGATATGAAGTCATTTGATGATTTGTTCAGCGAGTTGATTTGGTAGGAGCCATTAGTTACATATATTTAAAAGATAATTGAAAAGTATAATAGTTCATTTTAACTCGGCAAAACAAAACAAAACTCAAAAAGAAGAAATATGTATTTTTAATATTTAAATATTATTCTTGTTATAAAATAATATAATTTTAAATAATTATATATTTAGAAATATTAGCTTAAATCTAAATTGATTACTTTTATATGATATTTCAATCTAATAAATGATGATAAATAATTATAGAAATAATATAATTTTAACATTTAAATAAGAATATTTCATTTTTAAGAATTAATTAAAATATAGAATATAATTAAAAATTAGTTATTTAATTCTAAAATGAAAAGCTTAAAATATTTATAATAGTATTTACTTATAATATAATATTCTTTAAAATAATAGTATTATTACCTAAAATCTCTATATTCTATTACTAAAGAAATATTATAAGATTTTCTAATATTGAATTCATAAATTTTAAATTTTATTATAAAATTATAATAACTAAGATAATATTCAATAATTCAAAAAACTATAATCTCTAGAGTCATAAAATTAGAAAAATAAAATAGCCTACATCAGACGAGACGAAGGAGCAAGTTACCATAGAAACGAGTGATTGTCTCCAGCAGTAGTCATCTCCTATTCCGTGATGCAGCTACCAGCGGTGGCAACGACACGGCAAAGTCTATACAGTCACGAAAATGCACTTCCATATGAAGGAGAGGACGGACTTAATTTTTTAAAAAGTTAGAAAAAGCAATGTAAAGGAAGTGCATTTTCGTGGCTGTATAGCTACGGGCTAACGACACAGTCACAACACAGTGGCAAAACAGTACGACAGAACAGAGTACAACAAAATGAGCATATAAATTCATTCAACACTCAAATATCTCTGTCATACAACACAACAAAAAAGAAATAAATTGCAAATTTACAGATGCATTAGACGACCCTAGAACAATTCTTTATAGAAAATAATGGGTGGGAAACCTTGTAAAAAAAATTAGAAACTTTGGAAACAAATTTTTTTAAATGTTTAAACCAAGAAAAAGTTATCTGCAGATTTTTCGGCCTTAATAATATGGCGAACTTTAACAATTTTTTGGGGAAAAAATTAATAGAATATAGTTCTGTTTCTGAAAAAATTAATAGGAGCACACTAGTGGAAACATTAGTTCCCTGTCTATGTACTAATAACAATTTTTTTAGCAAGCATTAGGGTAGCCATAGAAGATGTGCTGAATTTGAAATAGTAGGTAGCCATAGAAGATGTGCTGAATTTGAAATAGTAGGTAGGGCATCAGAATGTTTTTGATGTTGAGAAAAGCTTGAGCTATGTTTGAAGTTATTGAGGCAGTGCAGAAGCAGGACGGTACACCAATTTCCAAGTCATTATTCATCACCTGCACCAGACTTTCGTAATTAAACATATAAGTATCCACACTGCCAAATTCACCGAGCCAAGGACTGAGGAGCATCCATGCTGCCAAATTCGCCGAGCCAAGGACTGAGGAGCATCCACACTGCCAAATTTGCCCGGGGGCACGATCCCGGCCTCATCCCTTTTTGATGTCTTTGGACCTTGCACTCAGCAAGACTTGATCCCTGGTGGACTCTTTGTGAGCCATTCAACTTCACCATTAGACCAAGAGCCGTTTGACAATAATTTAAATTACGAAAAAGATGCTTGAAGAAAAGCATAAGAATACAATTATCATAACTACTTGTAATTAACTAGATGACAATTTAAATATAACCCAACTTAGGAAAAAAAGTACAACTGATTTGGTGAAGTCCATGGATAAGTATAAGCATACGAATAACTTCTAACACATTTTACAAGAAGAAAAAGTGAAGGTTATATGAAGAAGAAAAGCACAAGAATTTGTTCATTACTTGAGTTTGATAAAAGAAGGCGGCACTCAGACAAATCGATTGAAATGGCCTACGGGGTTCTGCCATAACATTGAAGTTGGAAAGCTTAAGGTGAGGGAATAACTCTGAAACTAGATGATAGAAATGGGAATTATTTGACTACTTTGTGTAGTCTCAATAAAAAAGAGAACAAAATGCTTAATCTAGAAGAGATTAGTATAACTTTGGCCCTGAATTCTTTCTAACAAGTTCTATCTGCACTCTTATAAATTTACTTCTTTCCCTGCTCTACTCACTTTCATTGTAGTTTAGTAAGTTGTATTTGGTTTAGACTGGTCAATAACTTGGTAAGCTTCAGTTTTCTCTGGTTTTAGAAATCAAATATGTAGCGTGCTATGGCTAATGTTGCTGTTGGAAAAGTAGGTCAATATAGCCAAGCTTCAACTGCCTTTAACTTCAAGAAGGAGCTTGCATGGCTGAGCAAAAAGCTTAGACATTTAAGAAGCTATCTCAGAGAAGTAGATATCCAAAGTGCACAAAATGGGCATGAGAAAACCTTGCTGCTCGATATTTCAGAGAATTGCTTTGGATGCAGAGGACATACTGGACGAATGTGCTGTTGAATCTCAAGGTACTAATTGTGAAAAAACCCAATTTTCTTGTCTCTTTGCTTTCATTCATTCCCAATTACTCTTTCGTTTTAAAATGACGTGTCGGATTAAGGATGTGAAAGATAGATTGAGATCCAGTATGGAGAATGCAGCAGAAATGAAGCTTTTTCATGATCTGATTCATTTAGGCCAACCTTCCCCAAGTACATCTGGGAATGTAAAGTGGAAGAGGACAGGTCTAATGTTGAGGGATTCAAGACCAGTGGGTATTGAGCCCAAGGTCAAAGAAATCCTCTGCCTGTTGGATGACCCTGCTAACCCTATCGTTGCCCTAGTTGGAATGGGAGGCGTTGGGAAAACTTTTCTACTGCAAAATGTATTGAATAGAGTAAAGGACAACTTTCAGAACTCAATCTGGCTTGATATTTCTCAGATTTACTCCCTTAGAGAGCTGCAGGCTGATTTGGCCTCGAAAATAAATTTGATTGAGGTCGTTAAAGGGGTAAGTGACATGCAGGAAATGGAACTAATTCGTGAGCGGTTATCAAGAACAAGGTCTCTCACTGTGCTGGATGATGTGTGGAGGGCATCTGAGGAAGATAACTCAATTTCTTCAATTGGGCTTCCAAAAGGGAAAAATAGCAATTGCAACATTCTCATCTCCACTATAAAAAAAATTGTGTATAGAAACATGAACGCCCATATCTATGAGGTGGGCAATTTGTCAGAGGAAGAGAACTGGACCCTGTTTTGTGCTTTTGCCTTCCCTGACCGCCAGCAAAATCAGCCGCCAGAGCAACTTGAAGGGATTGCAAGACAAATTGCAGGGGAATGTGGGAGATTTCCCCTGGCCATCAAAACAGTGGCAGGATCTCTAGCAGGCAAGGGATCCTCAACTGTTTTGGAATCAAAATTGGGGCAGCTAAAGGGCCATCTTATACCAAGGATCCAATTATGTAGGCTCTCAAGTTAAGTTATGAGTCTCTGCCTGCTTATCTCAAACCATGTTTTGCATTTCTTTCTTTCTTTCCTGAAAATGAAGAAATTGACCCCCATTATCTCATAAACCCTTGGGTGGCAGAGGGATTTGTTCCTCAAGGGGAGGACCAGATAGACCTAGGGTTGAGTTATATATATCATCTTTACAATCTTTGTATGATTGAGAGAACTGGCGACATTTATTATCAGGTAGATAGAAGGTTCAAATTGAATGATTTGATGCTTGATTTGGTTATTAGCATGTCAAAGAAAAGTAAATGTACATTTACTGTGGAGGAGACTTTCAGAAAAGATCCAAGCACGCAAACAAGTAATAGGCACCGCAGGATTTTACTGGGCAAGAATAACATAGGTGGTTATGATGTAGAAATAATGGCAAGAAACAGGGGGTACTTTGCATCATGTCTTCACTCTGTATCATTCTCACCAGATAAAGGCATTCAAACTATTTTATCAATATTGCTCAATGATGCGAGAGTATTATGCATTCGTGACTTGAGTGGCACAAACATCTCATCACTGCCCATCTGTGTGGGAAATTTGAAGCTCCTGAGAGTGTTGAATTTAAGGAGAATCCAAATTACCAAGGTGCCAAAATGTATTAGAGGTAATAAAAGGATTCGCTTCCTAGACATTTCTAGTTGGCAGAGTCTACAAAAGTTGCCTGAATGGATTGACGAACTTAGCTGTCTGGAATATTTGGTTGTTAGTGGGATAG
Source organism: Cupressus sempervirens (assembly GCA_028749045.1). NCBI lineage: Eukaryota > Viridiplantae > Streptophyta > Pinopsida > Cupressales > Cupressaceae > Cupressus > Cupressus sempervirens. Next base: position 238,734,011 of record CM053786.1, on the reverse strand, counting down.
ATAGCATACCTAAGGGAATATCAAATCTTGTATGTTTACAGGTGTTCAGATCAGATTGTAAACTATCTGTTGAGAAAAATGAGCTCCTCCAGTTGGAAGATTTTGCCCATTTGATCAATCTATGTGAAGTGTCAATAGTTTGTTCATCATGAGACTGAATTGAAAACTCTGGAGAAACGCTGGATCCTTCCTATATCAGTGAGGATGCAAAGTCTGAAAATATGCAATCAAAGTGAAGGCCATGTTGATGCGTGCGATCTTCCACCTCTATCAAGGGACATGTTAGCTGTAAAAAATCTTGAATTTCTTTGGTTGGACTCCTTTGCAGTGCCAAATTAGATGAGCGGATTCTCAAATATGATGCAATTGAAGTTATGCAACTGCCATTGTCCTGAATATCCAGCACTAGAACTGATGCCCGACTTGATGAAGTTGGAGTTGAATTGTAATGCCAGTTGCAAGGCATTGCAATCAAAATGGCATTGGATGAGATAATCCACATGCCTTATCTGTGCTTCCAACATTTTGGGTACACGCAACATTTTACACATGTCAGCAAATTTTTGGTGCAACTGTGCCAATATAATGTTCCTAAGTTATGAAATTAGCTCAATATTGCTGAGCGTATGGATTTCGCATAGTCGATTGCCTTGAGAGTGTTGCAGATTGCTAGACATGAAGTCTTGCACGTGTGCTAATGGTTTGTTGTGATTTTTTTATGCAAAAACAAATCAAAATATGATCTGATTTCCTGGTCTTCTGTTTTTATCTTTCTAGGGATAGCAGCGAACTTACTTAGCGTCCGTTTGGTGGTTGCTGCAATACAATCAGAATAGGAATAGAAAATTATAATTCGTTTTTAATTTTCTGTTTGTTGCGCCAAATTGGAATTGGGAATAGGAATACATATTCCCATTTTGCTCCAAAATGAACAATTGTTCATTCTCCAAAATACTTGTAATTGGAATTGCTATTCCCATTCCCATTTTGAATTTTTCTTATTTGAAAATGTTTTCAGATCCAAATCATTTTGACTTGTTCTCAAGGTCTCCCATTGCCCAATTTTAAATTGATGATATTGAAAAATTATTTTATAAGATCTGTTGATCAAACTAGAGAAATCATTTGAGCTTGAATAAACTAATTTTTATTCCAGAGAGCCATTGTGAATGGATGAATAATTGACAGGGAAACCAGCCAGCGACGTAGAGAAAATCGCAAGCGGAAAAATAATATTTCTCGGCAAAATCATGGGTGGCAAGGGTTTTAAACTGCTAAACTCTAGAGAATATATTATAGAAATTGGCCCTCCAATTTGGCCCACAATCAAAAATTATTTGATTTTTACGGAACTACACATTTCCTTTCAGGTGTCCCAGCAACTCCATTCCAGATCATTGTTCTATGAGTTCTGGTTGTGTGATATTGGTGTGTGATATTAATAGTATCTACCAATGAAAAACCTAAGCATTGCCATAGTTGCAAATTCATTACCATAGGATTATAATTTATTTGTAGGGATATAAATCGTGCTTGCAGCGTTTACTTAAAAGCCAATCGAATGCTATATGTTCTCTATAGCTACTGTGCCATGGATGAATATGGGCAGGAAATGATGTCTGACCAAAGATTAAATGTGTCATGGTTTTTTTCTTGTTAATCATTGCTTTTAAATATTCGTTGTTGGATTGCAATTCAAGGAGGCAGAGATGATCAAGGCGGTCAAGTGGGTCAATGTGTCATAAATTTTAATTGCTCTGCGAAACAAAGAAAACTCTATCATTTTTGCAAGTTATTTCCTGCAATTTGTGGTTCAAAACCTTCTTGAATTCCAATTTGTGGTTCAAAACCTTCTTGAATTCCAATTTGTAATTTGTCTGACCAAACAGAGAATTCAAATTCTTATTCCAGAATAACAATTCTAGAATAACAATTCTCAATCATCTATTCTTATGCCGGCAACCAAATGGGCCCTTAAAGAATTTAAACTGATGAATTGGGGTTGTTTGTTAGTCACTGCCTTACATAGGAACTAATGTTTCTATTAGACCCCTAATTATTAGTCCTTCCAAAAATTAAAAGGTAACAAAAGGTAACAAGAGGTAACAAGATAAAATAAGCCTAGCTTTGTACATATTTATTTTTAAAATCAATTATGAAAAATTAATTTACATTTTCTAATTGGCCAAAGACCAATTTCGTGGGCTTTAATTTCATTTTCTAAATTAAACAAGAGCTCTTGGTGAGCTGGAGTCTTGGCCATTTGGAGGAGGGCTAGACAAGACATATTACATGGCACAATGAATATATATTAGGAGCATATATAGCAAGAGATGCTAGTATAATAGCATAATGCATTTATAACTACAAATAGGTGAAGTGGCATCATGTAATAAAAATGTGGAATCATACGATCTCTAGTATGTGAATTTGAAATATTTATAAAATTTTCACTAGAAATTTCTAAAAATAAAGTGAAATAGTTTAAACATATGAGTATTTATAATTAAGTTGTTTTTTAGATTAAAAGGATGAAATAGTAAAAATTATTAAAATTAAAACAACAAATATACTTATTAAATCTTTAAATTTATCTCTAAGACAATAAGTAAATTATAATATATTAGAAGTCAAGAATCAATGAAATAAATTTTTATGTATAAATTATCTATAATAGTTTGTATTATTAAATATAACAATATATAAATGTAATGTCATTGTTAATCTAAATTTAGCTACAATATCATAATTATTACAATTTTTATAAATTTATAAATATGATTTTAAATAATATCCAAATATACTTTTTCATTGTAGATTTTTATAAATCATTAAAAATAGTTTACAAAATTAAAAAAACTAAAATAAAATTTTTATATAAAGTAAAATACTAATAAATAATTAATAACTTGTTCAAGTAAAAATAATTCTCTAATACAATATTAATACTAAACAATAACTTAGGAAATTACGTTACAAAAAGGCATAAGGTCATGGAGGTAAAAAAGATATACATGTTGAACAGGCAGAATGACCACTAAATAATCCAACTCATTGAAGTCTTATTAGATGTAAAAGTATTCCAAACAAATCATAGGTAGTTTTTTTTAATGCTTGAAGTTTATGAACATTAACAACGAATTACATTTTTTTTTTACAACTAACAAAACATGGAAACTACAGTTTTTAAAATGTATGAAATCTGCTTTATATTTTAGTTTAAGGTGTGAAATCATCTCGCTCAATGTGATAATCAGCCCCTCAAATAAAAGTCTAATAAAAACTTTTGTATAAATGAAATGAATCATAAAGTTATTTTTTATTGACTTATAAAGAGTATCGTACATTCATAATGGTATGATACTAAAATTATAATGAATAAAAAAAAGACTAAGAAAATGACCATTAGAATTATGATCTTCTTTCACTAGTAAAAATGTTAATAAATATTATTTATTACTTAAAGAGATTCTTCCTTATGAGGATATTAAATCTTTGAAAAAAATATTCACTATATGAATACACAAAAACTACAAGTTCTACTTAATAATAATAAATCAACAATAAAAGTTCATGTTGAACAATCTCCCTATCTTCCATTCCTTGCCCTAAAACTAGAGTAAGGCAAATACATAGATCCCAAACTAAGAGTATTAAAAAGTATTACACCCTAATTTTCATAAACATGATAAAAATACATTGCTTGTGTGGGTGCATACACACAAATAGATCGAAAGTTTGATTGTCTACAAATTGAAATAAAAAAAAGAACAGACTAGAAGAAAATGGGGTTGTAAGAAAGGCCTCTGGTCAAATGGAAAGAGTATCACTTTCCATGGGGGGTCCTTTTCAATTTTTCTTTTAGCTTGTAGCAGCATTGTGGTGTGTTTTGGAGTGCAAGAGAGTCAACCCCGAGTTATTTCAATACGATGGGTTTTCATAGTTTAGTGACATGGGTATGTTAGTTTAGTTGATCTATAGCCATGGGAAAATCATCAATGCGGGATAATTCTTCTATTGTGGAAGAAGATCAGATGGTTCATAAGTACGATTTTCCCTTTCAAATTTGCAACATACGAATGCTCAAAGCTCCCATGGGGAAACACTTCCGGTCTCCATACTTGCACAATTTGATCTGTAGATCTACTGCACTAAAATTCTCCCATAGTGGGTCAATTGCATATGTAACCTGCATATTGGTACTTGCCAAAATTAATTGCAATGTGTAGAACAACACTGGAAATGATTTGGGAGGGTTTGAGAGGAAGATAGTGTTTGCCAAGAAGTGCAGGAGGGAAGCCATAATGGGGGAATTCTATCTTGCACTGCCTTGACAGTGCCCTCAAATATGTTCAAATGTTGTGTTGTCGAATGGTTATGTGGAGGAATTTCACCAAAGAATTAAACAACTCATGCTGGATTGCAAATTGGGCTCCTTATGGTGGCCTTGAACCTGCCTCCAAATTAGGCACTGGATAAATCCTTTCATGGCGGCTTTGAACTTTATAGAGCTTTCTAGAACTTTCTATAGACTTCTACATATTTTATAATTGATATTTTTGAAATAAAAAATAAATAAAACCCCAAGAAAATAGAAACCAACCAATTGGAAAAAAGATTTTATTAATTAAAAAATATTTTAAAAATAAATCAGCTTTCAAACTTTAGAAATAAAATAATGTTTGTTAGAAAAATTAATTAGAAAGAGAAAGTGGGAACATTAGTTCCCAGCCTATATATAGGCAAGGACTATAAATGAGAGAAAAAGAGATAAACGTGAATTAATTATATGTTAGAATGTCCAACACATTCAGAAAAGTGCAAGTAGTCATTGTCATATGATAATTATTTGCACAGATGGCAGAGAAGAAAGGTAGCATCAATTTCATTCATTTCATCCGTTCATTTATTTATACTTTTTTTTTTCATTGTTGTCATGTCACTCTAAATGTATTTTACTTTTCATATAACTTCTAAATGTTGGTGTAGTATGGAGAACTTGAACTCCTTAAGATACGTGTGTTTGAGCACGACTGCCTTCCAATATTCTTTATTCATATTTTAGTAACCCTTTCTCTCTAGACATTTGTAAAGTTTTTGGATCATTCTCTTCTACAAAAAGGCCAACCAAATGTTTAAATTTATAATTGACACATTTTAATTAACAAATTGGTGAAGAATTTTAGGGTTTTTTTAATTGTAGGCTTATGATGTTAGTATTTTTTATTAGTCCCTGCCTATCTATAGGCAGGATACTAATGTTTCCCCCCGCCCCCTCTATTAATTTTTTTGGAGAACAATTATTCTATTTCTAAAGTTATTCCTAAAGTTCAACAAACTTCCTATTTTAAAATTAATTTATATTAATTTATTACTTTTTTCTAATTGGTCCGTTACATTTTTGGTGGGGTTTATTTTATTTTTCCACTTCAAAAAATACAATATTTTCTAACATGCATTAATGAATTCATTAATTATAGCTCTATGTTTTCCATATTTGTGACAAGTTCATTATTAATTACAACTTTATCTTTTGCATATTTGTCACAAGTTCATTATATTTATAAAATAATTACAACTTATCTTTTGGATATTTGTCACAAGTTCATTAGATTTATTAATTACAACTTTATCTTTTGCATATTTGTTACTGTACACTCGAAAGTGTCCCACTCTAAACCCTTCTATCCAAATGATTCCATGAGTTTGGAATGCTTGGATGCCGGATTAGAGCTCCCTATCCACGGAGTGCAAGAGAGTATATTTCAAGAATAAGAAGGCTCTCAGACGAGCCTTAGAGATACTCTTCTTGCTAGTAAACCATGCAATGAGAGGTTCCAAAGACAAGATGCAAGAATGCAAATGTCCCAAGGAGTTCCTCAAGAATGCAATGCAACTAAAGATTAAACTAGAATGAATATGAAAAGTGCAGCTATTCTAAGCATGGATGAGAGTGTTACAATACCATTATTAAGCTATGTGAGATTAAGCTACATGTAAAAATGAAAGCTAAGCTAAGCTAGAATGCCATGATGCCATGGATGAGAGAATGTAGACAAGAAATAGAAGTTCTCCACAAAGCTCCAAAGAAACTTGTTAGAAAACCTACAGCATAACAATATTCAAATGAGGATTGGATTGGATTGAGGGGGAAAGCTCTCTCCCTTTTAAAGATGTATGGACGGTAGAGATCAAGATGAAGATGGTGGATGATCAACGGTGGAATTCAAAAAGAGGAGTGATCCATGTGCACACACAAGTCAACCAATAGAATATAAGTTGACTTGTCATATAAGACAAAAGTCACAAAGCCTTTTCTTTTAATTGCAAAATAGAAAAATGACTTTATGTGTGCGCTTTAAGTGGGTTAGAAGAATGGGGTATTTTATTTAATTAAAAGGGGACATGTTCTTTTAATCAAATAATGAACTTAGGATAGCATAGTCAAACTATAGGTTATAATCAAATAAATTGATTATTAGCAATTTGGTCTAGGTAAATGATTAAATTAATTTAGCCAAAATGTTGAAAAGGGGGCTAATAGTCTAGATGACCATTTTTATGTGATTACATTTGCCCCTCTTTGACTAATGTGTGATCGATCTGGGAACACATTATGTCAAAGAAAATAGAAAGCCAAGTAGGCGGTGATAGATATAGATATCTGATTTCAAAGAATGAAATGCAGAAATGGATAGCAAGTCCTAAATGCATAGCCTGATAGTGGTAGTACTGAACACTAGGAAAAGATGATGTCAGAATTCAAGAAGAACGCTAACACTTAGCAAAGTAGATAGATTGAGAACAAGTGAGAAGATCAAACAAATGCTCCTAAGAAATAGATAGTTGTAGCAATCAATGATAGAGTATTTTTGCCCCCTCGAGATCGAAATCGAAATGAGGTAAGAGGAAGCAGAAAGTAGCTAGACATGAGAAAATCGAGATATAGCAATGTCTGATATGATAGATAAATGATTTAGAACCCAAGAATGACTATAAGAAATTGATAAAATGCCCTAGTTTGACTAGAGTTGACCTTGAAGGATATAGCATAAAAATGAGGTCAATTCTAGTAGAGAGATGATTTAGATGTGAAAAGGTGAATAGAAGGAGATATGAAGCATAGAAATGATGAAGTCATGAAGAAATGACGATGCCCCAATGATGATTCAAAGATTAGACCTCAAACGGTCAGCTAACTGCTCAGAAGAAGGTAAAATTTTAAAAGACAATTTTGACCATCAAGATGAACTCAAATTTGGATTTCGATCTCGAAAATGAATCTAGGACGTTGAAATTATTTAAGAGGTCAAAACTTTATATAATGGGATGATAAGATAGAAAAGAGATGAAGTGAAAGATTAAGAAGGTGAAAAGACATGAACAAGAAGAAAGTAAAGAAATATATGAAAGGAGTTAGCTGATATGTCCAAAAAAAAGATGAAGAGAGAGCTCTCCCATATGCAAGAATGCAAGACTAATCTAAAAAATGAACCTGAAATGCAAGCTAATATGCAAAGTGGTTTACTATGCATAATATTTAGACTCTTAATTTCATCATTGAGCATTTATTAGGGACATCATGAGATCATACAACCACCACTAGTATAACTATGAGGATATGAATATGATTGAGATCAGATAGGTATATGAAAATCCAATCTAAGCATCAAAGACATGTAAGTCAAGATAACTACGTGATTAGATTCCCTAAGTTTAATTTAGCAAGATTACACCTGTATCAAGGCATAAGTGCTAGGATAAACCCTGAGTGCGGTCTTGCAAAACAGTCAAGGATGATACATTTATAAGTCAAAGTGTTGAATAGGACAAGCATGAATGCTTACAACACTATAGACAAAAAAAGTATACCCACAAGCAGAAATCAAGAAGACATGCCCCATGCCCCCAGTCTTCTAGTCAATGACATCCTCGAAAGACTATTAGGGAGGGAACACATAGCAAAGAAATCATCATAGACAGCACACAAAGTAGATAAATATCAGCATAGCTCAGTCGTTTAAGTGTTAAAGTGTGTGTGTGTAAGTCACTTGGCCATTTCTTCCAGACTTGATTCTGATAGTGAGAAATATCGCGACATCGGAGACTGTAGGTAAACTATCTGTAAAGTGTTGAAAAACACTTGATGTCAAAGTGGGGGAAGTGTTGAGAAACACTATTTTGTGAGTTGTCAAAGAAACCCTAATGCACAAGAATACCTCAATAGGCTAAGTAGCTATGCCCCCAAGATGAGGACAAGAAAAAATTCCAAGCTAGGAAATGTGTAGCGAAGTGGATGATTGAGATTGATAGACATAGGTGCAAGGGTTTCAAGTAGCGCCTGTTTTCAGGTTTTCACCACTTTGACAGATTTTTTTTTAGGACTTTTTTCAATTTTTTTGTATTTTTCAATTTTTGAATTTTTTTGGTGATACATCAAAGTGCCTATTGCTAGGTTTTCACTAAGATGATCATTTTTTCAGGACATTTTCTAATTTTTAAGATTTTTTTCAGGATCATATATGATTTTTTAGAAGATTTTAGATATCACTAGTTCTCAAGCAAGATCACATCATTTTCTCCCAATGTCTAGTAAGGTATAGGATATGATGGAGCAATGAGCCAATGGATAAGCAAAGATGGATGAAAAAAGAGTATGAAGCAAGTGAAAGTGATCCTCGAGGACTGACTCCTCAAGAGTACCCAAGCTAGGGAAAGAGGTGAAATAGTCATATGAAGCATATTTTGGATAAGCAATGGAAGTAATGAGAAAGATAGCATGTAGGATAAGCAATGAAGCCAACAAGTGAGATAGCATGAAGCATGTAGTCCAAAAGAGTAGCCATGTCAAGAGACCTATGAGAACCATTTTCATTTATTATGATCAAGACCAAGGGGTCAACTAGATAGGATAGTAATGGGACAGAGCAATACAAATAAAGCTCAAGATAGAGGCTATGAGTGAATGGGAGAGCGCAATAGAAAATCTGGTGGATAAGATAGCCAATATGCAAAGATAGCTCAACATTGTCAAGATCAAAGAGAGAAGAAGGGATAGATGGATGATGGAAGAATTACGCATGATGCCTGTTTGCCAGGTTTTCATCATGGTACTTATCTAAGGTGCCACAAGAAGTAGTTTTCACCATAGGATAAATTTATTTCTCTTTACTTTTACTACCAAAGTGCCACAAGAAGTGGTTTTCACCAAGGCACATTTTCATTTTTTTCATTTTTTTTTTTTTTTTTGAATTTTTAGAAAGAGCTCAAGCTTTTTGAATGTAGATAGTGCTCCTATAGGAAAGATAAGTCATGATAAGCCAAGACCATAGCAAGGTATGCTCGAAGATGTTGATAGGGTGATGAAAGAGAAATGGTAGTAGGAAGAGTATATGGAGGATAAGAGTTCATGTATAGAAAGTAAGTGTAAGCTTTAGAGGATTTCATGAGGGTAGTTGAAATATTGGAGAAGATCAACATTGACACACACCTTGAAGGGTATTGGAATGATGGAGGAATCATGGATGAAGTAGCTTGAGGTTTAGATGTATGAGGTGGTAGAAGAGATTTGGAAAAAAGTGGAGTGGAAGGTTTTGGAATAATTTTAGGAAGATTTTTGGAAGAAGATGGAATGGAAGCCTTTGGAAGCTTGAATGCCAACTTTGAAATATTTTCAATATTCAAGTCTTTTAAAAGAGATTTGGGAATCCATATAGCTTTAGATTTTTCTTTGGATACTTCAAAACACATTTCTTCAATAATGGGTTTAGGAACCCATATTTTCTTTGATTTAGCTTTTTTAATAGTGGACCTTTGCAGTCTCTTTTGTTCTTTCTCCTTCTTAGCATTCACATGTCGATTAGATGGGACATAGTGATTGTTCTTTTTCAATGGATTCTTATGTTTATTCTCACTTCCAAAGGACTTGGGATTTGTGGGTGAATACGGATGATATGACTGGTTTAGATGTATAGATGGGTGAAAAGTCATCAAGGATGAGTGTCTTTGTTGATCTTGAGGTATGATGGAAGAGCTAGGGAATGAGCTAGAAGTGAATGTAGGAGATGGAGGAACATAAGGCCCCAATATGGATGGAAGGTTTGAATGCTTTAGCTTAGATGGATATGGACCAAGGATAGATTTAGAAGATGCAGAGGGATATTGGAAAGGGATATCAACATCTTTAGAGTGAGAAACATGGTCAAAGACATCAATAGACTCATGAGTACCTTTCATAGGAACAACATTTTTAATAGAAGCACTTGAAGCTTGAGCACAATTTTGAAGTGGATGTGGAGAAGTAGAACATGAGGCGATGCTTTGATCTTGACAAGTAGCCTTGGATAGCATATGAAGAGAACTTTTCTCATAATTTTCAGTAAGCTCAAGGGAGATAATGGAAGTGGTATCTTCATCATACTTGGGGGGTGGAAAAGACATAGGATATGGAGGGGTGAAAATTTGAAGATGAAAGGGTGCTTGAGCTTGATCTTTCTTGACATTTATAGCTTTTTCTTTTTGAGAGTCCCCTTGACATGGAGCCACTTCTAAGGACAAGGGAGAATGAAGAGTGAATGGAGTAGTGCATGAAGGTTGAGGATGTTTAGGATTGGTAGCATGGAAAAGGTTTGCAGCCAAGTGAAGGTTAGCTTGAGTTTCTTTTAGAGATAGTCCTTGAGGATACACATAGTCAATGTGGAAAGCATTAGGTTCTTTATTTGATGGAGGCATGTTGGAAAGATTTGAAGTGTTGGGAGATGCACGAGTGTTGGAAGAAGTGGAAGATGTAATGGAGCCACTACTAGACTACTAGACATAGGTTCATCAACATAATCTTGCTCAAGAGAAGTATCTTCAGCACATGAGTCACTAGAGGTTCCAAGATCAACAATCTCATCATCAATGAGATCTTGGATTTTATGTTTCAGCTCTATACAATTAAAAGTAGCATGGTCATTAGATTGATGATAGGCACAATAGGTATATGAGAATGGATTTCCATAGGAGCTAGACTTAGGCAACATGATGATCTTATTGCCAAGAATTTTTTGTAAAGTGTCATCATAAGAATCTTCCAAGGGAGCAAAAGTTCTATCAAAAATATGTCTAGGATCTTCTTGTTGTTTCTCAAGTGAATAGCATGCATTCATGTCTTCATCATTATCTTTGTCAAAGATAGTTCCATCATGAAATTTTGGCATAGGCTCAAGTGCTTGTTCTCTACAAAGGTCTTTAGATCTAGAAGATGAAGACATTTGATGTCTTGAAGTAGAGCATGTAGACCTAGAAGAAGAGGATGACCTCAAAGAAGGTGACTCACATGCATGTAAAGACCTTAAGGATGATTCATGTAATGATGCAATCTTCTCCTCCAACCTTTTCTCAAGTTTAGACTTCATTTCTGTCATGCACTTAGAGAGATGAAGGTAAGAAAGATCATTTGTCTCTTCTAGTTCTTTATATCGTGTATATAGATCTTGAAACTCTTTAGTGACATGGAGGATATCATGATCATCTAGATTTGGTTGAAGTTTGGTAGCACAAGGTTTAGATCCCATAGTTTTAGATGCAAAGCCAAGCATAAAAGAGCCTAGAAGATAACTTGATGTTGAAACTATAGGAGGTAGAGTGTTCACTTGCCAAGATAGTAGAGAGAGATTAAAGCGACTTGTCAAACAATATGTCCAAGAAACTTACGACATGAATGACTCAAGTCAATAGCTAGGCAAGATGCCCAAATAGCCAAATAAATAGAGCAAGCAAGGTGACAAGTGAACACCTTTCCAACCCAAGAGTGTAGTCAAGAAATCAAGGCAACCATTTCAGCAAAAGGATAATTAGCAAGCACACATAGACCATGAAGACAAAAAAGACCAAGAGCACTAAGACCAAAGAGTCAATTTAAGCATGTTCAAGAACTAGAGACATAGAAAATCAAAATCAAATGATGAGACTCCCCTTAGCAAGAAACACAAGAAAATGTTTGCATTTGATGTTTTGACTTGGTTGACAAAGTTTGACAATAGTTGATAGCATAGCAAGTTTGATGTTCAAAAGCAATTTCTTTCCAAGCAAGATAGTGACACATGAAGTGGTCTTCAAACAATCAAGTAAGGGACAAAGCAACCTTGCATGATACAAGCATATGTGAGGTCTTAAAAGAAATCCCTAGAACTATCGTCATGTGTATGTTCAAAAGATTTCCACAAGTCTAGCACAAGAACACATCAAGCAATATCTACCTAAAGGACATGGTTCATTACTCAACAACTTGGCCCACGCTTGATGCTCCTTTGCCTCACACCAAGTGGTTTCCCACAAGAGATATTGGCTTTGTCATGGAAGTGCCATAAGCACAACCAAGGGAACACATATGGTGAGTGTAAATCTTGGGGTGATCCGGGTAGTCCACTAGGATCGATCCTTGCACCAAGAATTTGAGCGGCTAAAAAAGGTAGTTACTAACTTAGGGTGTTTAGATAGGGCTTTCATTCATAGTTTTCCTCTTTCTCCCAATTACGGGACACCTCACCTTGCGATGAGTAACCAATCTCGCGACCATAAGAGTACCTTAAGCATTCTTGCCTACTGATCTGCCTATGGTCAAAATCCCATAAGCGATCACACTAGGCGAAGACAAAAACTATGTCTACCAAAGTTTTGTGTCCTTGGTAGCCTTGAGTTTATAGTGGGTTGGAAGAGCTGGATAATCTGCTTGTCCCCACTTGGGTCGTTCCTCTCAGGTTGTCCGAGAGCAGGCCCTCTAAAGGATTCTAAACTACACAAAGAGGATCAACTTTTGGAAGTCAAGATTTCTGATTCACCACAAGGGTGAAGAGCATACTCTCCTATTCCAATCATTTTATCTCAAACATGCCAAAAAAATTTAGTTACCCCTTGCTTTTGAAACCAAATGGCAAGTCAAGATTTTTGATTCACCGCAAGGGTAAAGAGCATACTCTCTTATTACCAAAAGACTCCAATCACAAGTTTTATATGCCTATGAAAAATGAACAATTAGTCAATACCACACATGAAAATAAAAAAGCAAGAAATTTTGAGTTTTTATGCTTTGGGCAGCCTTGCAAACAATGTTAGTAGCCCTTGCACATTTGAAGCTTTGACATGCGTTCTTTTTATGCAATATTTCAATTTTTTTTCATAAGGATGGAAACCTGTAATCACAACTTGTTAGCACCAAAAGTTATTGTGAAATAACATAAAAATCTGCAATAAAAAGTGGTGAGTTGCCTCAAAAATCCAATTTATCTTCCAACCAAGTACATGCAAAGAAAGTGCAAGTTAATCACAAATGCTCTCATTTTTACTCTTTGGTTTTGACCTAGTCAACAAGATTGGACTTGTTTGCTATGATTTCGTATCCAAAAATAAAAATAAAAAGAAGAGACCCCTGTTAAAAATTAGAGAGCTTTTCAAAAATAAAAGAAATTTAAAAAAATCTCTTCATTTGTGCTCTAGAGATCGATTTTGTCAAAACAGACCAAATTTCTCAAATCGAGTTTTTGATTCTTAATACGACTTCAAAATTCAAAACACAAAAAAAAAAACCCCATTACAATTGAAAACTCTTTCTAGAAATGTAAGTTTTTCTGAAAAAAATGTTGATGTGCGACCGGAAACGACTTTTTATGAAAAACCAAGAAAATATCATAACTTTCGCAAATCACGTCAAAATGCATTGAAAATTGGACTAAAACATTTTGAACACATACTCAACTTGAAAAAAAAATTTTAGAACCAAAATCCAAGTGGTTTAAAAGATATGATCAAATTTAAACCAACTAGATTTTTGGCCTTCAAACCAATCTACTTATGGGTTGGCCTTAAAACCAAAGTGATAATTCTACAAAAGCACTTGATTAAATCCAATATACTGCTGTAAAAAACCAGAGATAAAAAATGAAAGCAAATGGAGCTAGAACTTGATTCAAGCCCCACAGTGGGCACCAAAAATGTACACTTGAAAGTGTCCCACTCTAAACCCTTCTATCCAAATGATTCCATGAGTTCGGAATGCTTGGATGCTGGCTTAGAGATCCCTATCCACGGAGTGCAAGAGAGTATATTTCAAGAATAAGAAGGCTCTCAGATGAGCCTTAGAGATACTCTTCTTGCTAGTAAACCATGCAATGGGAGGTTCCAAAGACAAGATGAAAAAATGCAAATGTCCCAAGGAGTTCCTCAAGAATGCAATGCAACTAAAGATTAAACTAGAATGAATATGAAAAGTGCAGCTATTCTAAGCATGGATGAGAGTGTTACAATACCATTATTAAGCTATGTGAGATTAAGCTACATGTAAAAATGAAAGCTAAGCTAAGCTAGAATGCCATGATGCCATGGATGAGAGAATGTAGACAAGAAATAGAAGTTCTCCACAAAGCTCCAAAGAAACTTGTTAGAAAACTTGCAGCATAATAATATTCAAATGAGGATTGGATTGGATTGAGGGGGAAAGCTCTCTCCCTTTTAAAGATGTATGGACGGTAGAGATCAAGATGAAGATGGTGGATGATCAACGGTGGAATTCAAAAAGAGGAGTGATCCATGTGCACACACAAGTCAACCAATAGAATATAAGTTGACTTGTCATATAAGACAAAAGTCACAAAGCCTTTTCTTTTAATTGCAAAATAGAAAAAGGACTTTATGTGTGCGCTTTGAGTGGGTTAGAAGAATGGGGTATTTTATTTAATTAAAAGGGGACATGTTCTTTTAATCAAATAATGAACTTAGGATAGCATAGTCAAACTATAGATTATAATCAAATAAATTGATTATTAGCAATTTGGTCTAGGTAAATGATTAAATTAATTTAGCCAAAATGTTGAAAAGGGGGCTAATAGTCTAGATGACCATTTTTAGGTGATTACAGTTACAAGTTCATTAGATTTATAAAATAATTACAACTTTATCTTTTGGATATTTGTCACAAGTTCATTAGATTTATTAAAAAGTCATATTTTTATCTTCCACAACAAAAATGATGTCCTATCAATATTAATATCACAATTTTTAGTTTTGAATATAGTATTTAAAAATGTTAATATATTTTATATTATTTTAAAATTTAGTTTTATATAAATCAATAATTACTAAATTTGATTTTTAATTAAAATATATTATTGCTATTAAGAGTTGTATTGCTTTATATATATACTTTAGTATCTATTAATTAAAAAATTAAAAACAATTAATCTCCAAATTTAACTTATGTAATAAAATTCTAAAAATCTTAAATTTCTTAGTTAAAACTCTATTCATTCAAATCTCACAATTTTACAATGCATTATATTATGTTGTATATTTTTTTCCCTAGAGGTAGGGACTCCAGCTCTCACAGAGCTCTTGTTTATTTGTTCCTACCATGGGTAGGAATACTTGTGCATTCATGTTAGTGCTAATATGAAATTAACACTGACCAATCAAATCAAATAATTTAAAAGATTATATGAAACTTTGAATGTTTATATCTTTTTTTAATTTTTTATTACTTTATCTAAATCACATTTTTCATTCATTCTATTGGTCCATACTATTTTTAGTAGGGGAGAAATTTAATTTTCTTCAACAAAAATACAAATAGTTTCTAACAACTTCATCATGAATTAATGAATGCATTAATTACAACTTTATCTTTTCCACATTTGTGACAAGTTGATAAGATTTTTATTTTTATTTTTTCAATTATTTTATCTTCCACCTCACGCATGTCTAATCAATATTAATTATCACAATCTATTTTTCTTACCAAGTTCAAATGTAGAGTTAAATATTTTTAATTTCTTATTTAAATATATTTATTATTAGTTTTACATTGATGTTTATTTTTGACTATATATATATATATATATATATATATATATATATATATTTGAATTTCTAATTTGTTTAAAACTTTGATTTTTTAATAAAAGTACTTAAATTATTACTATTATTTTACTTTTATAAAAATAAATTAAACAATATTATTTATTAATTATATTTTATAATAGTGTTTGTAATATGTATAATTGATAAGTGTTACAATTGATAAATTATATCATTTGTTACTATTAATTTTTTTTATTTAAACAATTTATCATTTAGTTTAAATACATTTAAAACTTAAATATATATTTTAATATTAAATTAATAATTGCTGCAGTGGCAGAGAAGAGAAACGCTATAGGAGGCAACATTGTTGAAAATGTAATAAGAAATTTAATGTTATGTTTTAAATGCTTTTAGTTTTTAAAGTTTGTAATAACGTCCTACATGTGGTGGCATACCTAGAGTAGGAGTTTGATAAGCTCTCCAGATATAGCCACTTAGGACCAGGTGTGTGGATCTTAAATTAAAATAGTTTTTTTTTAGTTCGTAGGTGGAGTGTTTAATGATTTGAGTGGAGTGTTTAATGATTTTAGAATAAAGAGGAAAGTCCTATGGGATTTGAGTGTGAACAATTTGTGGTTGGAATAGTAACATGTCCTTTGAAAATAGAGAAGAGTACAATGTTGGAAGGTACTCCTACGGAAAATATTTTGGAGGCAACTGATGAAGCCTTAAATATGCATAATGAAGAAAAATGTCAAGAGGAATGGCATGGAGATGAAGCTAAGGAATGTGTAATAGCAAGTTCTAAAGAAGAATCTGATTTATGGGAAAAATTTGCAGCCATTGTGGGAGAATGGAAAAGGCATGGCAGTAGTACGGAAACTCAGCTTGAAGAAGAAAATAAAGAGTGCAATACTATTATTGTTCTTGAGCAAAGTTGTAATAATAAAGAGATATTTGAAAGTGAGATTACTACAGAAGATCAAGATGATGATAAATGTTTAATAAAGGAAGAAGAGATAAATACGATTCTTAAGATTCAAGATGTGAAACTGGTTGATAGTCAAGAAGTAGATAAGTTTATGGTTACTATTGATGAAGATAGATATGATGCACATTACATGGTGTATAAGGAAGCTCATATTCAAAAAGAGAACTCAAATAATCTTAATGCTGATGATATGTTTTCTTCTAATAATGTTTATGCAAGGATGCAGATTTCATGTATAGTGAATCATGCTGGAGAATTTTCTGTGACATTTACAACATTAAAGAATCAAAGCTACAAGGTGGAGAAGTTGGATATTATTTTTGTTTTTCTTGTAGATATGCTCATCCTAGTTCAAAGAAATTGGAAAGTTCGAAAGAAGAATGAGATTCATTTCTACAACACATCATCTCAAGAGGACTTGAGATTCATTCTATAGGGGAGTATGCTGCAGTGGCAGAGAAGAGAAATGCTATAGGAGGCAACATTATTGAAAATGTAATAGGGAATTTAATGTTATGTTTTAAATGCTTTTAGTTTTTAAATTTTGTAATAACATCCTACATGTGGTGGCATACCTAGAGTAGCAGTTCGATAAGCTCTCCAGATATAGCCACCTAGGACCAGGTGTGTGGATCTTAAATTAGAATAGTTTTTTTTTAGTTCGTAGGTGGAGTGTTTAATGATTTTTAGATTCCAATAATAGGTAGTAGGTAGTTTCGGATTCTTATCCTTTTCTTGGATAGAAGACGAAAAAAAAGTGGATATTTAAAATGTGGCCTACTGCATGATTGTTAGATTCCAATAATAGGTAGTAGGCAGTTTCAGATTCCTATCCTTTTCTTGGATAGAAGACAAAAAAATGTTTCTCATCCTTTTATTAGAAAAGGAGAGTTAGTTTTAAATAAGCTGGTTGGCTATGTAAGAGAGGCATTCGAATTTGGGTAATAGAGAAAGTTTCAGTTTTTGCCTTAGAAAGGATATAGATAATTGACTATGGAGTTTGGTAGCAATTCGATCTTGGTCTCTCTTTTAAAAGTGCAAATATATTTTCTTTGAGGATGTTCCAGGTTAAAGATCTTGGTGTGCGGGTGAAGATAAACTATGGAGATTTATATATTTTGATTAATCCAATCTTGAGTTTGGTTCAAGTTCGATCCCGGCTGATTGATGTCGTGCCCCTTGAAGTAACTCAGTTGAGTGAGTATTCCTCCTGAGCTTTCCAAGGTGTGGCTCTGCATCAATAATTAAGCTAAGAGGCTTTCTACAGTGGCAACAATCTTCAATGTAAACATTTTCTATTTTCAAAAATATTTGATGTTCATTTACATGTCAAAAAAAATAAATAGAAATAAACTAAATATAATTATGATTAAAATCGTGAAAATTTTAACATTCATTTACATGTCAGAAAAATAAAATAGAAATAGATTAAATATAATTATAATTAAAATCATGAAAATTACAGAGAGGAAATGGAAGTAAAAATGAGGTAGACTCTTGAATCATTTCCTCATGCCTCTTAGACTCACATTAATATACCATGATGAAAATTATGTGATTATGAAAATAGGTGCCTCGAGAAGGATATCTCTTCACACACACACACATAAGCTAGTTATATTTTATATCAAAAAACATATTAAAGGAAATAACCACAAAAAAGAAATAATTCAATTCTAAAAGATATATAAATTATTATTAAGTTTTTATAAACTATGTATTAAAATTAAATAGTTATATTCTATTTCTTATTTATTACATCATATTTATTCATCAACATCAAATATATATATATTACATCTATTTATTATTTACAAATGCACATATTAAATTATATAGATATTATTTCATAATTAAAAATTACTTAATTTTATGAAAAATTTAGAAGTACAAAACATTAAATAGTAAACCTTCCCTAATTGTGTAAAATTAAACAATTAATTTTTCTTATAAAATATTTTTACATTTCAATACATTTCATTTTTTTCTTATACAAATGTGAGTTTTAATATAAAAATTAAATTCGTAGTTTCATTAATTAAAATATATATATATATATATATATATATATATTATAACCATGATTTTATTTTGACTATTTGTTTTATTAAGAAAAACAATTATATATAATTATCTCTCTCTCTCTCTCTCACACAACTCATGTTGGTATCACTCTATCTTACTATTTTATCTCTCTTCCTCTTCCTCCTCTATATTATCTATCCTTTTTTCCTTTGCATATATGTTTATGTTGTTATTGTTCTATACTACTATTTATCTTTATCTATATCTCTATCGTAGTTTTTGTCTAGTGCTAATGATTAAAAATAGTGTGAGTTCTGCGTGATAATCAAGATGAGAAATAATATGTAGTTGGGGAAATTTTTCCAACTACTTATGGTTCTCTAGTAGCATGCATAACATGCTTAAACATATAATGTGATACTCCAAATGCTTCATCACTTCTTCAAGTTCTATAATTCAAATATTGGTATGGATATCTTTCCTCATTGCACATATTTTAAGTTGTCAATGTAGAAGGTGCAAATTTTTTTAAAGCATATGTATTGATCATACCATGATATTAAGTACTTAGTGCCATATTGGGGACTTTGGCCTCTTATTCTTGGGCTTAAATGCCCAAATATATAATGATATAACACAAGAACTTAACAACAAAATATGAGCCATCCTATTAGATCACAAGTGCATTTCTAGTAAAAGATTAATGCATTCACAATGTTAATTTAGAACTATTTAACCTTATTCTCACTCATCTACACCTCTACAACCATTATGCATTAGGCAGGAACTATGACACATTGCATCTCTTGTTAGTCTAGTTTTTTAGAATAAAATAGAATCTATTTTATTTTTTATTATCTTTTCTAGATATTTGGATATATCTTTTGGTACATTTCTGTGAATTCATTCTTGATGTTCATCACATCTATGTACTTTTTTTTTTTGGACAATTATCCATTACAATTTTTTTGATGCATTACAAAAATATATTTTATCTATATACAAGTGTTTATGTCTATGCTTGAAAATTTGACTGCATAATAAAAATGGTTAAAAGTTTTATGCAAAATTGATAACCACAAAAAATTCTTCTAATATTTGTTTTGAAAAATCAATTTTTAACATTAACTTATAACTACTAAAAAATTATCACGAATTAGAGTATTTATATAATCTTTATAAGTTCTTAATTAATATAATTTTTATATAGCATTTTATATCATATTTCAACATGTTATCATGATTATATATAACATATGGTCTTAAATTAAAAAACTTAAATTATTAAATTCAGACATTAATCTCTCACAGTAACATGCATATAAACTTGTTAAGATGCACTGCCAACTAGGAACATAGAAAATTAGAAATCAAGTACATTTTGTTACTTTCAAACCCTTGCACAAGGCAAGGACTCAAGCTCTCACAAAGCTCTTGTTTACTAACACACTTATGGACTCTTCATTTCGTAGGACTTATTGTTCTTATTTGGCAAGACATCTTGTGGGGCACTGAAGATTAGGAGTATCAAGTAAATTCTTGTCAGCATGGAAACTACTTGCTATGTGTTGGTTTTAGTGAGCTATTGTCAATTGGGATGAGGAAACCCTTAGGTGTTGCCATTTTTTAGGGATCACAATTTGCAAAAGGTTTTATTACTTGTTGCTATATTTTAGATAAGCTTCTAAATTTACAAAAGGGCTCCAACAATTTCATTTCTAGTTGAAGCAGTAGCCATGTGTAATTCTCCTATTGTTCCATCGTATATGGTTCCCATAAATGCCCTAATGAGATCATATCTCTAATTCCAAATTTCAACTCCCGTAAAAAAATCCAATACAATAGTAATAAAATCTCAATAAAGGGTTCAATCATTAAACCCTAAAGATGGTCCAAAGGTATTCCTACTCTCAAATAGTGAAAGCTCTTCCATACATTTTAGTAGATTCAAAATGACTTCAAATGCTTAGAGCATAGGAATTAATGGATAGAATAGTAGATTGTAATGTTATTCAGAACTCAGAAATTGGCTAGACAAATTGCAAATAAAGATCTAATATGTAGGAGGGCAAAAATAAAAGTGTAGATAGTGCAAGTTTCTTTTAGAAGAAATAAAGTTATAGATAATGTAAGAGTACATCTATTATTATTTATTTGTGGCTATTAAAATATTGTTTCTAATATTGGAAATAAACAAGATAACTACCAAATATGTATTGTTTAGGGAAGTTAAATGCAATTAGAGCTCTATGAATACATGAGAATATGAAATTTGATCCATTCATCAACCTCAACATTTAAATTCAAATTTGAAGTTAAATGTGTTAATCTCATGGTAAGATATATTGTTAATTAGTTTCAAAACACTTAGTCATAATGGAAAGACAGTAGTAACTAAGTTACTAGTCTATAGTGTTAACCAAGCTCATAGAGGAACCAAGCCAATAGTTTTAACTTAGCATGAAGAAAGTAGTGTCAATTGAGTTGTAGTGTCAACTAAGTTGATAGTTCTATCGAGCTCTAGTGAGAACCAAGTTAGTAGAGTTTTCTTGTTCCACGATGATAATCAAGCTAGCAAAGCATTGTGAACTAAGTTAGAAGTGTCTACCGAGTGATCAATATCAATTGGGCATCTATTATCAATTGAGTGCTAGAGTTAGCCAAGGCGACAGTGTTGCCCGAGTGTCTTTAGTATCGCCCAAGTAAGTCATTGGACCTGAGTTACAACACTGAGCCAACTTAATAATTATTTTTGGAACTATTTGTGTTGTAGCTGACCTATGATGAAATTATTTGGATGGATATAAGTATGAGGTATTTTGTGTATCCAAATACATCATAGTACCATGAGTTGAAAAGCATTGAATAGAAGTGAATATGGAAGAGAAAAATATCTAGAAGGCTACAAGTAGCATAAGGAAAGGAAGAGACTCATCTATCACAATCAAGTGATCAATTTACTTCAAAGGATCTTCATTAGCAATTAGAGTTGCATTTCAAAGATCAATCCACATATTCATCCTAATAGGTGCTTTAGTTCCAAATTCTTTAATAGGGTGGACCTAATAGTCCTTTGCGAAAACTCCTAATAGGGTACATACTTAATTGTATTGTATAAACCCTTTCACAAGGTGGACCTAACAATCCCTTTAACTCTTAATTGAGTAGATCACCAGAAGTGATCAATTGTAAGCCTTAACAAGCCAATTTTATTACTGCAATAGTGAAGCATTGTCAATATCATCCCCACCCTAGTTTTACCTTCTACTTGGAGGGTTTCTGGGTTACTAAATATTGTGTTATGGTGTCGTTACTTTACTGCTTTATGTTTCATGCATGGAAGTAGATTAGATAACACAACAAAGTGGATTAAGAGAAAGAACTTTAAATGGCTCCTAGTTCACACCCCCCCCTCACAGTCACCTAGCTTGTATTACATTTCCAACAAAATGCACTCAAAGTTCTATGTATACATGAGAATATGAAATTTGAGCCATTCATCAAGTTCAATATTTAAATTCAATTTTTTTGAATATGACTAGATAAACACTTCCCTTCATCCATATTTTTTACACACTATGATATGTAAGGAAACTCAGGTGTGGAAACAATTTTCTACACTAATCTCTTAAGGAAAGTATGGTGCAAATCCTTTAAAAATTTTTACACTTGCAAATTCGATATCATATAAACAACAATATTGCAGCTAACCATGCATATAGAAAATAGATAGAGAAAGAAACACATAACACCAAGATTTGCCTGTGGGGAAAAACCTTTCAGTAAAACAACCCCACCCCTTCAAAACCTACACAATGTATTATCGTCAACACAAGGTTGCAATACACTTGCAATGCAAGTTTAATAGCAACAATAGAAGACTTTAGCAGCACCTAATTACCTGCATAGACTCCTCTTCCTCTCTCTTACATTTTCAAAATGCACTACTACTTTTATGAACATCTTAAGACCCAACAAAATGCCCACAAAGGAGTTGGGCATTTTTTTCATGGCTCAACCACCAAGAACCATGCACAATGCCACATGTACATGCAATACCAAGAAAAGGGCATTCATCCCTTGAATAGGCAATGAAAGCTTGTCATAGAATCCGCCAAAAATAGTAGTCACAAGAGAAGTGTAAGGGAATCCGTCATAACAACCTATTTTTGGCATATTCTCTTACACACACCAACCGCTCATTCTTGGGCACCCAAAAAGGCCCCATGTCATAAGATGCTCTTACACCTGTCATAGCTCATTCCTTAAATAGCTCTTATGCGTCATCGAAATCCGTCATAATCTTTTCAGCCATGATCTCCTTCACACACTTCAAGAGCCGACACATGTAAGTGATTGACATGCCAACTAGACATGTACACTCACATTTACATATTATTTGCAAAAATACATTTACAAAACAAATAATAATAAGAATAGGAATTATATAAGGTTGAGACACCTTATTCCTAACATTCTCCCACTTGTCAAACACCTTGTAAGAGCAATAGGAACATAACAAGGATTAATCGCTATAGGCCAGAAGGCCCATAGACTCTGAACACCATCTGAACTTCTCTGTGCCCACTGGTTTTGTCAATGCATATGCAACATTCTTTGCAGTATCGACCTTCTCCAAATTTACCTTTCCATCTTCCACCATATCTCTCACAAAGTGAAACTGCACATCAATGTGCTTTGTTCTGGCATGAAAAGTTGGATTCTTTGCAAGGCAAATAACACTCTGACTATCACATAAAATAGTAATCTTTCCTGCATCAACACCAATATCAGGACATAGTATCCTAAGCCAAATGACTTCCTTACAAGCATGAGTAGCAGCCCTGTACTCAGCTTCTATAGTGGACAAAGCAACCATAGGTTGTCGCTTACTCACCCAACTAATGGCACCACCAAACATAGTGAACACATAACCACTGGTGGATCTCTTGCTGTCAATATCACCTGCCCAATCTGAATCCACAAATCCACGAATACAAACTGAATGAAGAACTCTAGAAGAGTTACCATGATAACATATGGAGTAATCTGATGTACCCCTCAAATATCTAAATACTTGCTTAATCGTATCCCAATGTACCTGTCCAAGATTAGCCATAAATCAGCTCAAAAAATCCCACTACTTGGGCAATGTCTAGTCTAGTACAGACCATAACATACATAAGATTGCCAATTGCACTAGCATAAGGTACTCTACTCATGTCCTCCATCTCACTAGGAGATTTTGGACAATCTTCTACAGATAACTTTGTTCCCATAGAAACAGGAACACACAAAGGTCTACAATCTGCCATGCTGAACCTGTCCAACACAGACTTCACATACTTACTCTGACTCAACCAAAGTTTTCTATTAGACCTGTCTCTATTGATTTCCATACCCAAGATGTACCTTGCTGCCCCAAGATCTTTCATCTCAAACTATGCTAACAACTGAGATTTAAAAATAGAAATCATACCCTTACCCTTCCCAAATAGCAACATATCATCAACATATAATGCAACAATAAGAAGGCGATCATCTTGAACTCTGAAATAAATACAATGATCTAATTTCGATGTTACAAATCCAATTGACAACACAAAGGCATCAAACTTAATGTACCACATCCTAAGAGATTGCTTCAAACCATATAAAGACTTTTTTAACCTACAAACCCAAGATTCTTTACCTTTAACAATGTAGTGCTCAGGCTGTGACATATAAATTTCTTCCTCCAAATCACCATGAAGGAAAGCTGTCTTCACATCCATCTATTCTATCTCTAAATCATATGATGCTGCAAGAGATAATAGAAATATAATGGATGTCAACTTTGCAATAGGAGAGAATATTTCACCATAATATATTCCCTCTACCTGTGAATACCCCTTTGCAACCAATCTAGCCTTGTACCTTTCAACATTGCCATCTGCACATAATTTCTTCTTGAACACCCATTTACAACCAACATATTTTCTCCCTTTAGGCAAAGGTACAAGGTCCCAAGTTTTGTTTTTCTCTAATGAAGCCATCTCATCATCCATAGCCTCAATCCAGGAACCTGCATCTTCCATGTCCAAAGCCTCTTTCATAGATCTAGGCTCATCAGTGTTAGTAATCAAAGCAAAAGCACAACTAGAATCTAACATAGAATAACCAAACCTTTCTAGTTGATTTATTTCTCTCGTGGATCTCCTCAAGGGCTACGGTTGAGGTTGTTCTTCCTCTTCTTCTGAACTATCAGAGCTGCTAGAGCTCTCCTCATCATTAGACCCAACATGGTCTTTCTGTTCAGTCTTCTTAGGGGTAGGAGGAAACTAAACAATATCTTCTTTCTTTTCTTTTTCATCTGGTTGTAGCACAATAGGAGAAGATGTTAGCTCTCTAAAAATAACATTTCTAGTATACAACACCTTACTAGTCATAGGATCCCAAAGCTTGTATCCTTTCACACCAGCACTGCACCTGATGAAAATACAATTAACAACTTTGTTTTCCAACTTAGATCTTTTCTCCTTTGGAACATGTGCATAAGCTTCACAACCAAAAACACAAAGATGTCTAATTGAAGGCTTCTTACCAAACCACACCTCGATGGGTGTCTTACCAACAAGGGCTGATGTAGGAGATCTGTTAACCAGATAGCAAGCAGTGGCCACAACTTTGGCCCAAAAATTTTGTTCTAAGCCAGCTCCACTAAGCATACTCCTAGCCTTCTCCATCAGTGTCCTATTCATTCTTTCTGCAACTCCATTTTGCTGTGGGGTATAAGGAGTTGTCTTCTGCCTCTCGATGCCTCGTTCTTTACAGAACTATTCAAACTCTGTTGAGCAAAACTCACCACCATTGTCAATTCTCACACACTTAATCTTCTTACTAGTCTGATTCTCTACAAGGGCTTTAAATTCCTTGAATCGACTAAAGACTTGTGTCTTACTTTTAAGGAAATAAATCCATGTCCTTCTACTATAATCATCTATGAAAGATACAAAAAATATAGACTTGGAGATTGAAGGAACTTTTACATGACCAAATACATCAGAATGAATAAGATCCAAAACATCAAAAGATTTGTGAGAACTATAGTAAAACTGAACATGATTTTGTTTACCATAGATACAGTGTTCACAAAAGTTGAACTCAAGATTGCAATCATTTAACCCCTCAATGAGATTTTTATTTTTCAAGGTTCTAAGACCCTTTTCACCAATGTGACCAAATCTCATATGCAACATCATTGTCTTTTCTACAGGAAGCTTACCTTCCAAAGTGTTTGCATTGCCATCAAAACCAATAACCACAAAATTCTTCACTGCTCATTCAGATGGTGAGGATGAAGAACTATTACATAGAGGAATACATGCATCTAGCTGAAATAAGGTACCTCTCCTAGTACCCCTTGTAAGCACTATCGATCCTCTCATCATCTTGCATCCTTCTTTTGAAAACACAACTTACACACCTACATCATTCAACATACTTACAGATAATAGGTTTCGTGCCAAACCTAGAATGTGCATAACTCCATTGATTCCCTTTATTCATCTATTAGGAAATTTGATAGTGACCCTTCCGCATCCAACTATCTTTAGGTGAGAATCATCACCCAAGTACCCCTTTCCACCATTGAACTCTTCATATTTTGAGAACCAATTTTGATGAGAGGTCATGTGAAAAGATGCACCCGAGTCAACCAACCACACATCATTAGATACATGGGCTGCCAAAGCTACGATGAATGCATCGCCATCTTCTTGAGATCTTTTTGATGCTGAATCTGAACCTTTCTTCTTCTTCTTCAGCTCTTTGCAATCTTTATGGAAGTGCCCAGGTTTATCACAGTTCCAACATTTTGCCTTGGACTTATTGGAAGTCTTTGACTTCCCATGGGATTTGGATCTACCCTTATTTTTAGACTTATTGTCATTTTTCTTCCCTCTTTTTTTAGATCTCCCACGAATAGCAAGGGCATCTTTTTCTAAAACAGAAGCCTTTCTTTGCATCTCCTTTGATAACAAAAAAGACACCACATCATCCATTTTGAAAGTGACTATCGTGCTTCTGAGAGCCATCACAAGATGGTCCCATGAATCCGGTAAAGAACACAAAAGTGTGTAGCAACAATCCTCCTCCTCTAACTTGACACCAGCTGATGTCAACTGTGTAGCTAGCAGATTAAATGCATTTAAATGATCCATTAAGGATCCACCTTCCTCCATTCACAGAGAGTACAACTTCTTCCTCAAGAACAACTTGTTCACTAGAGATTTGGCCTGATACACAGACCCAAGTCGTGTCCACAAACTATATGCGGTTTTCTCATCTAGAACATTTAGAAGAACTGCATCAGTTAAACAGAGTCTTATGAGACCCTTAGCTTTATGGTCTTTGATATCCCAATCTACTTGAGCTATAGTTGCTGGTCTTGTAGCACTTGAAGTCGCTTCCCATAGGTCACGATCTTCCAACATGTCTTCCATCTTGAGTTTCCACAAGTCGAAATTAGTGCCATTAAATTTCTCCACCTCCATTCTTCCATATGATGAACTCGCCATCTCAATCTACAAATAAGATTTAGAATGCTCTGCACAAGACTCCCACTCAACTTGAGATTAGCTCAAAAAACCCTACCCAACAACTAGGATCAAAAGTTGATCAAGCTCTGATACCACTTGTAAGGAAACTCAGGTGCGGAAACAGCTTCCTACACTAATCTCTTAAGGAAAGTATGGTGCAAATCCTTTTAAAATTTTTACACTTGCAAATTTGATATCATATAAACAATAATATTGTAGCCAACCATGCATATAGAAAATAGATAGAGAAAGAAACACATAACACCAAGATTTGCTAGTGTGGAAAAACCTTTCGGTAAAACAATCCCACCCCTTCAAAACCTGCACAATGTATTATCTTCAACACAAGGTTACAATACACTTACAATGCAAGTTTAATAGAAACAATAGAATACTTTAGCAGCACCTAAGTACCTGCAGAGAATCCTCTTCCTCTCTCTTACATTTTCAACATGCAATACTAGTTTTATGAACATCTTAAGACCCAAAAAAATGCCCACAAAGGAGTTGGGCATTTTTTTCATGGCTCAACCACCAAGAACCATGCAAAATGCCACATGTACATGCAATACCAAGAAAAGAGCATCCATCCCCTAAATAGGAAATGCCAGCTTGTTGTAGAATCAACCAAAAATAGCAGTCACAAGAGAAGTGTAAGGGAATCTATCATACCAACCTATTTTCGGCATATTCTCTTACACACACCAACCACTCATTCTTGGGTGCCCAAAAAGGCCCCATGTCATAAGATGCTCTTACACCTGTCATAGCTCATTCCTTAAATAGCTCTTATGCATCATAGGAATCTGTCACAGCCTTTTCAGCCATGATCTCCTTCACACACTTCAAGATGCCGACACATGTAAGTGATCAATATGCCAACTAGACATGTACACTCACATTTACATATTATTTGCAAAAATGCATTTACAAAACAAATAATAATAAGAATAGGAATTATACAAGGTTGAGACACCTTATTCCTAACATGATCCATAATGCATTTGAAATGCCTACATAAACATTTACTCATGATGTCATAGCTCATTGCTACTTACCTCTAAGAGCATCATTTAAAATTGAAAATATTTTCAAATAAAATAAATAATTTTTATTTTAAGATATTAACTAAAAGAAGTATAATAAAATAGACATTTAAAGATATTAACGTTTAAAAATTAGCGCTGAAAAAAAACTTTTAAAAACTAAATCAAATAAGTTTCTTATATAATTTTTTTGATGAATAGTCCCTTCTCTATTAATTAAATATCAAAGTTACATATTCACAAAATAGGGGCCAGTGGATACAAAGATCACCTCACAAAAGTTTAGACGACCAAGGTGGAAAGCTAACAACTATTCATAAAAAATAAAAATAAACTACCCTCAAGTGGCTAAAGTAGTTCCAGCCGAGGGAGGTGGATCGTGTCGATCATTAAAACTCCATACATAAATTGGGTTGGTGGGTGGTTTAGGAGGAGACCACCCATCATCAACAACATCTTTCTCTTTATCTTCTCCTCCCTCCACCCTAGGAGGAAAAATTTCCAGGTCTAAGCAAGAGAATGACCATTTTGGATCTCTACTGGAGGATGAACAACCAAAGGCAACATGAGTAGTGGAAGGAGAAATAGGGGACCAACTAGAGCCTTGTTACAAAGAGGTAGAATGATGAAAATGATCAACCTAGTTGTGGCTTCACAACACATGGCCTTTTGACTCAAAGATGGGAACCCCCTTTTTGCTTTAGGGAAAGGGATTCCACTCTCCACATTAGGGCACCTAGTTGGGCACCTTGGCAAGTGAGCCCCCCTCTATATCTAGGACTACCTAAGATGTCCAATTGGTTAGCATCAAATAAGGTTAGGAAGCTAGAAAATTAAATTTTGCTAAGTCAAAACAAAGTGCGCACATTCACACTTGCACAACTTGAAGGGGTGGGTGTAGTGTGTTCAAGACCACAAGCCCAGAGTGTGCACATGTGCATGTGCACACCTTGGCACCTTGATTTCCTATAAATAGGTGGACCCCCTCTCCTTTTGACCATTTGCATTCAATGAGCTCCCATAAATTGCACCATCACACCTCCACATGTTTAACGTCTGTTGAACATGTGCCTTCATCAAGCACCTAAGGTAAACTTAGGTGCACACATGCACACCCTCGCCTGGATCGCATTGTGCACCACATGCATTGTTAAAATAGTCAAGGGACCTCTGATGAGTGCACCAAAAGTCAATTATTACTATGCATGCCGCTCTACCGAAAGAACATGATACACACCTAATGCAAAAGTAGGTGTACCTAGTGTACATGTGCACTTTTTGGGCCTTTTTGTTAAGTTGTCAGTTTTCATCACTTTTTTTGTTAATTTTTGTCTTTTTCTACTAGTCTGCTTGCATTAGTTAGTGTCCTTCCATTCTTCCAACATTGATGTACTGACATGAGTCTCTTGTCTAGGTTAAAATGGCATCTTCATCGTCCTCTATGGAAATAAAGATCTCATCAAACCTAGTCACATTCAAGTTTTGGGGTGCACAGAAGAAATCATAGTTTGTAGACAAGAATTCAAAGGTTTTGGATACATAGATTGGAAAAAATTCTTGGTCTTGTGCAATAAACCAAGGAAGAAATCTAAGATGATATTTTCATTGCTTCTAAGTGGGTTTGTGAATACGACTTCCCATCCAATACCTATACAAACCTCAAAACTGATCATGGCATTGGCCCACTATTACATGCTAGAAGAGAAAGTTGTGAAAAGAATCATTGGGGAGATGGTCTTAGACATATGCCTCAAAAATTTTGAGATAGTTTTTTACCTACCACCTATGGATCAATTCCAAAAAATAACTTATGACATAGTGGACAGGTGGTATAGGGAGCACAAACAAGAAGTGAAAGGCTTAGTACAAGAGAGTTACCTTCTTGCCCTACCCCTTGCTAACAGAAGAGCTACAAAGGTTGAAATTACTTGGGGGTATATAATAGATTATATTGGCTATAATATAGTCCTACTAAGAAGAGTTATGGGACCCCGCACGACTAATCACCTAAAAACATAGATGTTTCACTTTATGGAAACCATCAAGTGAAGGATTGCCAATTGCCTAGGCCACCATCATCAATAACAATCTAGATGAACAACTCATCTTAGTGAAGTTTGACACATGGTTTTACATGGCTTTCTATGTTGTGTATCTTCTACCGAATAGGTCAATAGACAACCTAGGGTTGGTGAAGAGGGGAAGCATGCAAGATGCCATTGCTTGACCCTACATAGTGTAACTCAAATGGTATGGAAGAAGCTCCCATTTAAAAGTCTCAAATATAGACTGGTGAATGATGGTTTTATCTTTTCTATAATTCAGTTTATCAAAGGGGGTTATGGAAAGAGATTATCTATGGAAGTTGTTTCCCAAGTAACACAAGTGGGTGTTTATTTCATCTAGTTTAACACTTTTACATACATCCGGGTAGCAAGGACCCTCCTATGTCCAAAGAATCTTCCTTGCTATCCATCAAATAGGTTGATATTTTTAGAGATATCTAAGCAATTGACCTTCAATAATGACAAGGTGAGAAAGAAACACAAGAAGATCTAGGTGTGTCTTATCACCATTGGAGCTTTTGAGGTCAAGAAAAAGAAGGATATAGCCACATATGAAATTGAATGGGATCCATATTCCTTAGATGAATCTCAAGTGCCACAACCATACTTCAACAACATTGGGATGATGTAACGTCTCATAGGTCATAATTGATACTACTATTGAAGATCATTGGATGAACTGTGTAGATGACTACGATGTTCAAATTAGGAACTATTGTATGATGAGTCTACAACTTGTAGAAAGATTTCTCAATCTAACTATACCTTTGAAAATATGGACCAAGGATAAAAAAAAGATGTGTTGGATCCACTATACAATAGGGATATAATATTTGAGATATCTATAATAAATGTTGAGATTGGCTTGCAAGAGAATGATGACATACAACATTAGGCCAGACATGTCATTCAATTGACTATCGATTGGGCAATGAAGCCTTTTCACTTGGAACTAGTTCCTAATACTCTAACATTGCAAGCTATGATTAGATGCAAGAAAGGTAAATGAACTAAAGTCACAAGTCCAAGCTACAAAGGGAAGTCCTTGGAGATTTTATACAAGCATGAGATGGAAGTGGCATACTTCCACAATGATAGGGTCAAGGGGAAGAAAACATAGAAGATTGTGCAGGAAGAGGAAGTCCATCTAGAAGAGGGTTAGAGTGAAGAAGCATAGGCTCAGAGAGAGGAAGCTTAGGCTCCACCTAGAGAATCCCAAGCCCAAACAAAGCCTCTCCATAAATACCTAAAAGGGATAGAACTGAAATGGTAGTAATAGAAGAGAAGAGGAGGAAGTTGAAGAAGAAGAAGAGCACTCCATCTCCTCAAATCCTAGACAACATACCTAAAGGAGAAGAGAGATTGAATATCTCCTACTCAAAATAAGAATCCAGTCAAAAATGGCCACAGAAGAGGAGAGATGAAGGAGTGCAACCTAGATGCCTCCCTCCATTTTGGAACAACCAATTCAACTTTAAGGGTCTATGGACTAGGAACAAGAGGTATGGGCTAAGTCAGTGGAAAGGGATGACTTAGATGTCTTCAATCTTTCTGAGTTCAAATTTATGCCTACTAGAACTCATCTAGAGGGTGGAATAATAAGGGACACTCCAAAGAGATAATAGTTGGGTGAGTATTGGAATCAATTACCTCCACTTCTACAAGGACTAGTGGGAATACCACTTCTACCATTGGGAAACCCACCATCACCTCCTCCTCTTCCATTAGAACAAGAAATCACCCCACCTTCCTCCACATACTCTATACTAATGAGATTTTAGAGGAAGGACAAATCACTAGAGGGAGGGAACAAACATCACCTATACAGGGATTAGGAATCTCTCCTCCAAGGATGATAATAGCCACTCCATTAGTCAAACCATCAAGAACAAAGAGTACCCTAGAGAGGAGTAATAGGGGAAAAATACCAATTTCAAAAATGACCTCATCATCAAGCCACTACATGTCTCCTATGGGTAGCACTCCAACCTAGTTAAAGTAGGAGGTATTTACTTGCTAAAGGAGATATGTAGAATATACAAAGGCAAAAGGATTGGAGGCATTGACGAAGTTAGTGAAAACAAAGACACCATTCAGGGTGATCCCAAACAACTAGCCTTCATCATGAGGAATTAGAGCACAATTTGATAGCATATATAGCTATTCTTCCTCCCACATAGATGTTGAGGACATTTTTCCCAAGGACTACCAAGTGAAGGAAGTAGTATTGGGAAAGGTCACTTAGGATACGACTAATGTTTTGACTACCAGAGGACTTAAACAAGTGTTCCAATACTTGAATGAAGACAAGGCTGAAATTTTGGAGTTGAGAAAGCAAAATGATCTATTATAGGAGTACGTGAAAGAGCTAGTCGACCCATTAGACCTTGACCTTCCTAAGATTACCCTATCGACTACCCTCAAAAAATGAGCTTTGACCAGAGAATAAGACAACTCATTTTTGGATGCATGCAATAGGTGGTGTCATAGTTTTGAAGATAGGGGTGTACAAATTATTGAGTCTAATATGGACTCATTGCTAGGTATACAAAAGAATGTTGATAGGTTGGTTAATATAGTAATAAAAATCTCCAAACTAGACACGCTGTAATACTATAGTAGACCATCTCAAGTCCTCTCTCTTTTTATCTTCTCCTTCTTTATGATTTTTTGAGTCATGTAAAGGTCCATGCACCATGTAATTAATAAAATAAAGAGTGCACTTAGCACCTAGTTAGAAGTTTGTTTGTACATAATTTTCTTTAAATTAGTGATTTTAGCATGCTTTTTGCAAAGAAAAAGTCCTAGATCCAAAAATTGGATTAAGGATTGAGTTTCCTATAATCATAGAGATGTAACATGTGTTCAAGGCTACTATTTTGATGCAATAAAGTATGCTATTGGTTCTCTCATTCTCTATGTACTATTTCTTGATTGAATGTTCTTTTATTTATGGATTTTATGTTCATGAGTAGTGTTGGAGCCAATGGTTTTATTGTATGTTAATGCTTGCATAATCAATTAGCTCTAATGTTTGTCATTTGCTAAAAAATTCCTCTACTATGATGATTTTGAGAAATGATCACTTACAAGTTATTGCATAACAATTTGTGTCTTGTAAGTGCACTTCCCATGGCTATATGATTTGATAAATTATGAAACATCTTATGGTTTCCATTATTCCCTTTGGTGATTGCATTAGTGGAATTGGGGAAATGTTACTCCTAATTTCAATGTTTTTCTACTTGATCTCTTTCAAAGAATTAATTCATAGAAGAATTGTGGCTTTGACTTATGTCCATTAGGAATATTAGTTTCAACAATTTCCTTTAATTTCTTGTTAACCTAAATTTGTTATTTTCTTTTGAATAAGTGGTTAAAATAGGATTTCATATACTTGCATTGTTAGTACTTGTATTCATCATAAAACATAAAATACAAAATAAATAAATATATACATTGGCATGTGGATTGTATTTCTTCAAAAGTTTTTCATATTGATGTACTAGAAAAGGCCTCCTTGTGAACATTCATATTTATCTTCAATTGAGCTACCTAGTAGGTTGAGAAATAACCATTCAGAACCTTGGAGTTGGTCAAATTGATCATCTTTTTAAGAGAGAAATTTTTAAGAGTTTGTACTATTGGCATCATGCAAAATGACTACTCAAAAATCCCAACCAACACCAGAAGAGTGGCAAGTGGCCTGGGAATGTGGCATTTGTAGGAAGTGGGTTGAGGAGCTACGACCCTGATGACAACCATAGGTGGGGTTTGATCCACAAAAGTTGAATTTTGCAATACTTGGGCAAGTATACAAGGCAATTACCCTAGTGATTAAGTAGCTCCTATAGGTGGACCACCTCAAGAGCCACCTTGTTGGCTTGTACTTGAATCTGCATCATTATGTTGTTACATTTTCAAGCTTTAGTATACATAGAAATATTTATATCTAGAAAGATGCAAGTGAAAATAATAACATTCCTATCCTTCCATATAGTGAAAAGAAACTCCATCCTGAAAGCATGCCAAATTTGAGTATACTTGAAAATGATTTTGGGGATACCCCCCAATAGAAACCATATGCCAAGAATATGAATCCAACATAAAAGGCTTGAAAAAGTCATGAATCTAAAGCGAATAGTGTTGATCTCTGCAATAGAACCAAAAGATGTGCATGAAAGACTTTGGTTGCCCAAAAAAAGGATAACACAAGCTATAGATACCAAAGTGCTTGAGATGAGGACCTAGAGGAAATCCCAAGAAAATGAAAAACTAGAAAAATTGTGTAATCTTTGGCTCAGTGATGGAATTCCACATAGTATTAAACCTATATCTCTAATTCTACTACAAAGACTAGAGGTGCCAACTCTGGTGGAGAGTATCAACCATAGACAAGTGAGGCACCAACCAAAGGTTCTTGGACTTGTAATTGACAAGAGGAGTACATGGATAACACTTCCAGTCATTTCAACATGGTTTGATGGGCTAGATACCAAACTTATAAAACATATGGGATGACAATACAAAGACCAACAAGTAAAAAGTATGACGATCAAGATGAGTCTAATGAAAATGGACTTGCAAATCCTACCATGATCTAAGGCTCATGGTAACTCTAGAAAAAAGGTCTTTGGGAGTCTTGATATCATATTTAAAAAAAATTGAATACACTAGTGCCCTTAATCTTGACAAGAGGCATACCTTGAATTGCAAACAAGGGTGATCAAAAGAGATTATGTTGGTTAATAGAAAGCCCATCTCTAAACCATCACTAGCCTAGAAAATCCATGATTTGATGGCTTCCCAGGCTCCCTAGATGCTTTTGACAACAAAAGAGTTCTAGACTTGCACTCATTCTAGCATAATGAGAAGGGTTTGAAACCCAATCCCCTTCTAAGTGGGTCTATTAATGGGGAATCTAGAGGAAATGCAATGCCTGAGAAGGATTTTCTAGGCTTCATCTCCAATAAGGGCTTAGATGACCCATTTAGCACATAAATAAATACCTTTCTTTTGTGTGAAAATGTGGCCAATGCCTCCAAACTCCTTGGCAAAACAACAATATTCCCAAGCGACTCTATGAAATCCATAATGCTTAGATCTCAAAGGCCAAAGGAAATCTCTAAGAAGCTTCTCTAAATTTAAGTAAGAGGCCTTGGAAGGAGCCCAATGAGAAGAATAATAAAATTAGGCAGCAGCCAAAACCTTGGAGCATATATGGAATTTACCAACCAAAGAAAGATGCTTTGTGAGCCAATGATCTAGCTTCTTTAAAATATTGGCAAACACAACATTCGAAAGATTAATAACCAAATCTTGAAAGACAAATGAAATACCCAGAAAGAAAAAAGTATCTTTGTGTTGAATCCATTTTCATTGATATTGTGCAATCAAGGTGGAGAAGGAAGAAAATATTGCCTATAACACAATTTTTTGTGCCATTGGATGACATACCCAAAAGCCAAGCAAAAAGTATCAAGATATTGAAGGGTATTTGAGACATTCTCCTCTACCTTAATTAAAGTGAAGGAGTCATCAAAAAAGTGCCCATTGACAAGTTGAGTAGGGTACTCAAGCAAGGTAATGCCTTAACATGGCTAGAGGAAATGACATTGGCAAGTGGATACCCAAACCCTTTAGCAGTAAGAACATACAAAGCTAGAGCCAAAGGATATATTTTCCTATATAATTAAATTCTTAGACAAATTTAAAAAAAGACAACACAAAAGTAAGAAGAAATTAAATTCATAAATAGAGTTGGGGGTTTAGTTTGATTAATAAGAGTTTTGTATGATAAAATATCAGATAAAAAAAGACAATTGAAAAGAATTTGAAATTTTGGTTGGTTAATTTTTTTACATATCTTATATGTTTCAAATAATTAATAGATATAAGATATATCAAATTTGTAATGTCATTAAGAAGAGATGAAATATGTTATTAAAATAAGAAAAATTAAGTTAAGAAGAATTGAAAATGTAAATAAAGAAAATTAAACTAGAAGATGGAGGGGATAAAAAAAGAACTCTAAAGCCAAGACAGAAAATGAAAGGTGAACTTAAAGAAATGAAGGGTGAATTTATAGAATAAGAGAAGAGAAAAAGAGAAATGATCCAACCAAAGAAAAAAGAGGGGCCAAGGGGGTGTCTAACAAGGAGAGAGGGTCAAAAGACAATAAGTGTGAAAGTGTTTCTCTTTTAAAAACCATCAAAGATTTTAAAATGGGTCTCACGAATAGTTTTGTTTCTAAAAAAACCCAATCGATATCTTTAAAAAAATTTAAAATATTTTAAAATAAACAATTCCATAAATTTTGTAAAGTAACATAACTCTAAAATATATATAAAAAATTGACAATCTCATAAACATAACTATTTTACATAGTTAAGAATTCAAAATAGCCTAAATTGATATGAAAGCCAAAATAGGGAAGCATTTGAGCCGAGGAGGAGCTCATCATTAGATTGTGTCTACTCCTTGACATTAGGTATTAGCATAGTTTCTATGTTGAAAATACATCAAATCCAAATGAGAGATGCATTGGTATTATAATTAGAAATAAGTTAAATCCTAATTAAAGATGAGTTGATTATGTTGAGGTCATAGCTCAACTGTTAGAATAGTCTTATTGACAACTAGGTCTTAGATTTGAACCCCAATTGAATTACAAAACTATCAATAATATTAGGGCTCAATTAGGCTAGGAACCCCAACAGTATATATAATGACTTAAATTTTTATTACTCACATCAAAATCAATGATGGGTCTATCCTAAAGAGCCAACCTCGATTAAGAGCTCTAGACATTATATAGAATAAATTAAAAAAGATGTTCCAATAAAAATTAATAATGGATTGGTCATATAAAATCATTCAATTATTAGAAATTCTTCTAGATTTCAATATTAGCTCATTGATATAAACAATGTAGCACATTCTACTGAACAATTAATGACTATTGTTAAAATGTATGATTGTGTTGTTTGTATGAAAAACTTGACATCATATTAGGACCAAGTCAAGTTAGGAGCCTCAAATATCATCACATCTAAATTATAGATGTTTATGTCTTATTAGGGTCAGTAGTTCAACACTTTTATCACTAAATGAAAGGTGTTACATTTTTATATATTCAATTTGGTCAATGAAAATGCCAATATTGTGTTAGAGCGGGGCCATGCTAGAACCTTTAATATTCTACAAAATGATATGCAAAAGTTGTAAATCACATTGGAATTAGTTATATGATTGTCTTATAGGAGTCAATAGTTTAGTTGATATATTATGGTTATGGTTATTGGTAAATGGAAGATCCCAGATTCAAACCCTAATTAGTTTATGAAATGGTTTAACATGATATTAGAGCCAACCTAAATAAAAAGCTTTGGACATTGAATAATACATCTTAAAACTAATTCAACTCAGTATTGATGATCGACTAGTCCTACAAAATCAATCATTTAATCTCTAACAAAAAATGGATGAATTTAGATTCCAATATAAACTCATTGAGAGAAAGAATCTAATATATTATACTATATACTTAAATGAGAAGACAAGAACTACAATGAAGAAATAAGGACACTTTTTCTTGCTAGTTCAAAGGTCTAGATTTCAAAGGACAATCACATCCAAACTTTTTGCATCCAATTGAAAGAGAGTTACATTTTGAAAATAAAGTTAGGGATCCTACAATGTCAAAATGGTTGACAACATGCAACTATCAACTACACCCTTGCATGTTGATGTAGGGAGGAACAATGATTTGATAACATGTGGAATAAAATAAACTTAAACCTTTTAACACCTCCTATTTAGAGATGCACATGAAAGCTATACATGAATAAATAAAATCATAGAGAGCACAAGGTCAGATGCAACATATTTGTAGGTGTAGTTATTTCACTTCACATATAAAGAAACCACAACATGCTCAATTGTGAGGCCTTCCAGATTGCAACCTTATTATAGAATAAGAATTTACAAGCTTAGAGCCTCAACTCACATCTTCTATCTTCTAATCATCATAATAAATCATCCATCATGCTTTCCTATATCTAACCAAGCTTCTTTTATAGCTAGCTAAGCCACAAGTAAACTATTCAAGCATTTAATTACAATATAGGTCTAGACTTGGTAGAGTAAACCAAAATTCATGTAAAGGACAATATGAAATTATGCACACTTAAAGGTAAGTCCACACTTGTGTTAGGAGTTGACTCCTAACTATACAAGACACCACTTCATCAAAGGAGACTATGCTAATTAGAACAACACACTTCATTGGATAAAAATAGAAGGAAACATGGACCACAAAGAATGACATAGAACTCAATAAATAAGGAATAATAAAACTTGTGCAATTAGGAAAAATATCTAGGATATGCCCTCAACATGATGACAACTGTGCACAACATAAAAACAAAAACAACAATGGCTACTTCATGAACAACAAACTGGTACAAAAAATAACAACTATAAGGGTGGATGTGAAATTTCTCAAAGACCCAAGATAATCCTGCATCATATACTTGGTGTTAATAAAGAATTGATTTCCACATCAGGCATGACTAGTATTCTAACCTTAATCATAAAGATCCAACTCATCTTGTGTAATCCATGAACTATCTTAAACTAGTTTGTCTTTCCACTAAAGTAGGAAGTCCATGTAGTCTTTTCCTCTAGTGCTTTTACTTATTATGTTATTCAAAATCCTTTCAATTCTTTTAGTCCTCTTCTTAGGATGATCCAAGTTATTTTTAAACTTTTCATCATATTCAAAATACTCAAATATATCTACAATGTTGAATACATGTAAAATATCCCTATCTTTTGGCAATTCAACTTCAAAGGCATTTCTACTGTCAAACTTCCTTATAATCTTACAAGGACCAAACTTCTTCATTTTTAACTTATTGTAGGTAGCAAATGGAAATCTATTCTTCTTCAAGTGAATCATAAGCTCATCACCAACTTCAAAAGATTAATGTCTCCTCCTTTTATTAGTTATCTATTTTTATTCTAGATTAGAATCTTCCAAGTTCATTTTAACTTCATCATGTAAAGCCTATTAGCCAAAAATGCCTTCCCACCAAAAAATTGATTTCAAATATTGAGCCATCTAATGGTCATACTTTTTAAATGTTCAAATGATCAAATTTTTCACAAGGAACTATTTTTAACTTTGGTCTTTTCTTTATCCTAAGTCTCACGACTTTATTTCATGTATGCCTTAGAACATTTCAAAGTTGTGACCATGTGATTTGCATAGTCATGGTAGGTTAAGTTCTAACTTAGGTCAAGGTGGAGAAGGTGTGATTTCTTTGTGTTCACATTGTCACAAAGTTAGCTAGTTCAACCCAATTCAAGGTCTTGATGAGGTGATTGCATTGTTTTTGCCTAGTCATAGGGTGAGTTTGGCATACTGTGGTTTAAGTCACAAAAATGCGGTAAAGGAAGAATCTCTAGTTTTTTAAGGATGCATTTCACACTGTTAGATCTTTCAAATCTATGACCAATGCACTACCAAAAAATGTAAGAAGGAAGTTATAGTTAGAGTTGTGATCAAGTGATTGCTTTGTTTTGCTTGGTTGCAAGGTTAAAAGGTGAACTTTGGGTGAAAGTGGTGATAGTGTGAACATGTTTAAGATCTTGGTCTTTGCAAAATAATGATGGTTAATGAAAGATGTCAAGGGTAGGCTGTGAAGTAGCAGTAACCAACTGGTCGTAGTTTTATAAGAAAAAACTATTATTAAAGAAAGGTGTTGGTAAAGTTGTGATTATAGGTAGTCAAAGCACGAAGACTTCATAGTATGGCAGAATGGTAGAAGATGTTTGGTCCATGTGGCAAGGTTTGATGGTTGAATCCAATTGACCAAATAACACAACTAATTTGGCACACTTATTACAGTGAAAGAAGCTCCTTGATGATGGATCTAATCTTTTCAATCTTCTATAACTACTTTCATCATTCCCCAAGTCTGATAAATGCAAAGGAATACTCCATCACCACCTGTTGATCCATCTATTCAGTTAGAAGTTAAGGGCCACCATCCTTGACCTCTCAGAGCTTTTCTTTTTGGACAAGTGAATTGCCAGCATCCATTTTTGTACTAGGATTAGATATTTTCCAGATTTGCAATAGTGGTTGGATGTAGTGGTTGTTGGAAATTTGATTGAAACGATCATTATTGAAGAAAGAAGATTGTTTGTAAAGAGGGAGATTGTTGATAAAGAATGTTTTCAATCATTGTTTTGTCACTGATGTCAAACCTACTATTTGCTATGATGAAAATTTCTTATAAGATCCAAGTACTATCACTTAGTTTATTGATAAAGAGGATTTAATCAACAAGATGTAACAAAAGCACCTAAGGAAAAGGTTGAGTTATGGTTTTGTAATGAAGTTTAAGGATTAGTTAAGACAATGATAAAATGATGTATTGATAATATACTTGAAGATATAGAGGTTGGCCACACTTAGAAACTATGGAAGTATAATTTGTAACAAGGCTATCTATAAAGCTTGACTTTATTCATTAGTGGGTGCCAAGCAAGTTAGTTCATTCCAGGAAGATTTTCAGTAAGTGCCAAGAAAGTGCAAAATCTAGTGTGTGCCGAGTGAAATAGAAGGAGCCAAGAAAGTTTAGGTGTCGAGCAAGTAATAGGTGCAAAGCATCAATAAAATTTAGTTGATGCCAAGTGAATTCATAGTAGGTACCAAGTATCAGTAAAACATAGTTGGTGCCGAGTAACACAGTATGTGCCAAGCACTAGAATTTTTATAGTGTTGAGTTGTTGCATTATTTGAAAAGTCAAAGATTTGCTAAATCTAAGCTGACAAGTTTGTTACCTTGAATTTTGTGAACCAGATGGAGGATAAGGATGATGAACTAGAGGCACAAAATTTTAGGTACACCATTTTTGAACAAATGTAGGAGGATTCTTCATGATGTTCCTAGAAGAAACAAGATATGGGGTAGATTCATGGGCATATGCACTGAGTTGTGGTGCCAAAAAGGTGACAAGAATTTTTTTTTTCTATTTTCAATAGTGCGTACGTAACCCAAGCCATAGTACGTACATGCTATTAGCAAAATAAAAAAAGTATATATGATGGGCTGCACACCCGCAACCCATCATTTTCATTAGCATTTTTTGTTATTCCTACAGAGAGAAGTGCATACACGAGTTAAAAATGCAACATTTTCACTATCCTTTTCCAAAATGCCTCCTCGTTGATGAAATCCAAGACTAGAAGCGCACCCACAACTATGCCATAAGTGATATAAGCTTAACTTTGCATTATTTGAGATTTTTTTCATATTGTTTTGTAGGGTTTTTAAAAATTTCATTTAGATTTGTTTATTTATTTGGATTTCAATTGATTTTTTATCAGGAAATGTCCATAATCAAGCGGCAAATCCACAAAAACCTCAAAACCAAAACCCTCCTCAAGAAGAAAAACAAATTCCACAACTCGAACCAATTGCAAGACCTCTGCTAGGCACACAAGAAAATATAATAAATGAAATAGAGAGAGGCAAAATTGAATTAGAAAGGCTCATTGCTCGGTTGAAAGAATTCAGACAAACCAATCCAATGAGGGCTCAATTGGCATCATCCCTCGAATCCATTAACACCCAGATAGCTTTAGTTAGTGGTCAGTTAGATATTTGGTAGGTTAAGAGGGATGAAAAAAAAAAGATTTTATGCAAATAAATTGTCATATGAAGATGTTAAAAAAAAAGAAATACCAAAAGGTAGTATATGTGCATTATTTAGAAAACTTGGTGAGAAAAATACTGTTAGAGAGGGTACTAAATGATTCCCCATCCATTGATGCATACACGATGCTATTAGAAATAATTTTTGGGATAGATGGTGGATGGTTTTTGATGCCCCTCGCAATAATCACGAGGTCCCCATGCATTTTTTGAAGAAATTATATTGTGAGTTTTCCCTTCCCAATTATTTTGATATATTAGACTCCCAGGGTAGAGGTGGGGAGTCATCATTTGAGAGGCCAAGAGCACGTCATGACCCTAATGTAGTTAGGGCACTTGTGGTCAAGCCACAACTCGAGCATGTGACTATTCCTTCAGTTGTGAAGGAACATGTAGATGCCAATGCTCTAGGGACCATTAATGCTTTGATGCAGACCCTCATCCATTCCATGAGCCCATTAGTTGAGGGGGAGCCTTCTGTGTATCATGGTCACATGTGCATTTCACGTATCCCTATGCACATTTGGCACTCATGTGGGAGATGGTGCAGATGATGGACTTGTCACCGATTAGTTCCTGAACGAAACATTTGGCATTGACATACAGTTAAATTACAATTATAATTTACTAATTTGATCACATTTCATATGTATAGTGAATGATTAATTAATTAGCATCTATTGACATTGTTCAAAATTCGGGGTCAGAGTGTTGCTGGGCCTAGCAGCGATCCTCCAAGCCCATTTTTTGTCCCTTCCATGAGTCCAGAGGTATGTATCGATTTAATGATTTTAATTAATACATATATTTATTATGTAATCATATTAAAGATTGAAAAAAAAATTATGCATGTGCATTAGTTCTCCATAGGACCCTCAACCTTTACTATAGACTCAGAGCATAGACATCATATGAGCTTCGCACAGGTATAGTTGTTTCATGTTAATTTAATTCATTTGATTATATTTATTTCATGTTTCATGTTAGATGTAATGTGTATTGTATGACATGCAAGTCATGATGGAAAACACACCTCCTCATCTGCAACAATCTATTGATAGTGGAGTGGCCACAGTTGTGGCTAGCTCATAGCCATTGATAGAGGTATGAAAGAATTTTCTTTGTTTTAGTTGTTGTTTATAATAGTTAGTCTCAAAATTTCTAATTTTATTTATAAGTGATTATATTTATTGAATTGTTGTAGGGTCTCGTCACGCTTGATCATCCATGAGCATTCGAGGTGGACTTACATAGTGACTATTTGATGACGGTAAGGAAATAATTGATTTTGTGTGTACATATATTTGATTTCAATGTATAATAAATATTGATTCATATCTACTTTCTTTGTATCAATTGGAGTTGGAGAAGAGCCTCAATAAGAGGTCGAGTGAGCGTGTTAGGAGGACCCCGTCATCTCCACCGTCTCCCTCCACACGATGATAGAGGATGTTGAGAGACTTGTTTCCTTCCCCTCGTGGGAAGGAAAAGATATAGTTGATCTAGAAATGTATATATATATATATAGGCATTAGTGGACACATTAGATACACATTTGATGTATATGACATTCTATGTTTGATATATGACATTTATTTGATGTATGACATTATTGGTTAATATATGATATGTTTGCTCATATATGACATTATTGGTTATCATAATATATTATGTGTTCTTTAATGTACATGACATTATTGGTTATCATTTTATATTATATGTTTGTTCATGTATGACATTTAATTAGATATTCTCATGTATGATATTAAATTAGACATATGCATGTATGACATTAAATTAGATATGTTTATGTATGACATTAAATTCAATACCTAATCTATTCAAAACTTTGATAGAAAATTGATTAACAATAAACTTTATCATTGTTTAAGCATAAGTTAATCATTTACAATATGTCATTGTCATATGATTTATGATCTTGTTCATGTTTAAAGTTTTCCTTCTCTATCATTTGTTTATCAAGTTTAATTCAATAC
Organism: Cupressus sempervirens; assembly: GCA_028749045.1. Lineage (NCBI taxonomy): Eukaryota > Viridiplantae > Streptophyta > Pinopsida > Cupressales > Cupressaceae > Cupressus > Cupressus sempervirens. Next base: position 238,689,741 of record CM053786.1, on the reverse strand, counting down.
CTAATTAGTTTGAATTTTTGATACAATATTGATTGGCAATAAACTTTATCAGTCAAGATCAATTAGAACCTCCTGGCAGTAAACTTTATCAAGAAATATTCATGGACCTCCTGGCAATTGGTCACCTAAATGAGAACCTTGAGATTTATTAGGAACTCCATTAAAGAAATCAGTAGTTTGAAATTACTCTATCCAACAAAATTAGATCAAAAGTTCTCTAAACATTTATGTTAAAAATAATATAAAAATTTGATCACAAGTGCTCACAAAGTTTGTGTAGAAGAAAAAATCATTGTTACAAAAAGAATATAGACAAGAAGAAAAAATGCAATTAGCTTGTTGAGCTTCAATACATAACCACCATTCTTTATCATCAATTGAAAAATGTCAGAGATAGTAGAGAAAAGATGGATCATTTGCAAAAAAAAGTCATTTTAAAAATCATAAATGTAACATAATCACTGATAGTTTTATGTGTTTTCATACATTAATGATTGTAACATAATCACCAATTGATTGGAATGTGTTGTTATTATTCTATAGTAACTAGATTAAGGTAAAAATAAAAGTTTAATAAATAGTTGTGATGTATAAGAAAGAGAGATATCTCACATGAGAGGGGGACAAATCTAAGATGACACATAAGATACTTGTAAGAGGGAGCTATACTTGTTAACGAATTTACAAAGCATGTCATGGAAAATCATAGAGCATCTTTAAAAGGAAATAAAAGAGTATGACAAGTGGAAGGAACATGTTGTTTTGTAGACTTGTATTCAAATTTGGGTGTCAATTTTCTAATGAAGGATTCAAGCACTGCAATTTGGTAGTTTTAGCTCATGTTATCCTTGTATCTCACTCTATCTTGTATCTCACTCTCTCTTATTCCCCCCCCCTCTTTACATTTCTATTTTTTCCATATCTATGTAGCCATCTATCCTCTTCATCTCCCCCTCACTAATGCAGAGATGTTGGGCAAGAAGTGAGGTTTATGAACTTTCTTCTTCCTAATCTACCAAACTAAACTTGTGGCCTTCCTAATATCTTACTCCTTTAGGATATCATTTTTGTGGCCTATCCAAAGTGATAAGGTCATTTGTGAACTCCTCCAAGGTGAGTACTTCTCCAATCAAGATCTTGCACCTTTTTGTTTTAGGGATACTAGCCCTATTCCAAGCCAATAACTGTAACTCTTCACCAATGGCTTCACCAACCCCAAGTTTCTATTGGGACACCTTCCTTATGTTGAACTGATTGAGAATCAACTCTTGGTTTAATCCTACAATTGTCATACAGTACAAAATGTTGACTATCATAGAATTCCTTGTAGGTCTCCTACTCTAATTTTCTAGACTTAAATTCCTCTTAGGTTGAAATCTAACTATTCTATAGGTAGATTCAGACACCCTTTTGAAATTTATTTAAGACTCCAAAGCCTAGATTCCCAATTCCATTCCTATAGCACCTAACCCATGTAAAGTACATAGACCTAATAAGGTCGCACTAGGTTTGGTTTTCAAAGTAATTACTAGATAATTGGTGCATGAATTGGTGAATGGCCTTAAACCTCCTCTATTCACCAATATTTATCATCTTCAAATTATGATGAAACACAATAATGTTTCCACTTTTTTATATTATATATTCCCCCTTATGAAAATACTCATAGAACTAATAAACCCTTCATCTCCTCCTTGCAACACTTCTCTACTTCATGTCTCTGCTTGACTCATATCTTAACTATAACACTTCTCTCCTTAAGTAGCATTCACCAATAGTTCATTTCTCCCCCTTTGACTCATATCTTCTATTTTTACATCACTACCTTTGATATAAGTCCATTCAATATTTTATCTCCATTAACAATTTATCAATGTTTTAAACTAAATTTCCCCTTTTTCTTAACATCTTTAAAGTTAGTCAATATTGATTATCCATTGTCACATAGGAATATATTTAAATTTTTTAGAAAATATTTTATATCTACTCATACTCTTATCATCCCTAGTCATGACAAACAACATAGAACAATGAGTTTCCTCTAGCAATTTGATGTTTTTAGTGGAGGATAGAGAGTTACAAAGTTGGTGACAATTTGGATGTGTAATGAATATTAAAAAAAAAGTAAACAAGAAGCCATGCATTCATTGGGTTTCAATATTATGGCTTTTGTGAGAGCAATGTTATCATTACAAAGAGATTCACACCTTGAAGGTGAGTGCAATGTACCCTTCTCAAACATAATCAATTTGAGAATGATTAGGCTTTTTTTGAGTTTTTTTGTAGACTAATTTGGTAGACAAGGGAGAACTCCAAATTGGAGAGGACAAGGTTGATTGAGAATTGATTTGTTCATGGACAATGTCAACCTTGAATTTGCATAAGGTTACTATTTAAATTAAGTTTACATTTTAGCACAAATTATTCCTAGACCTTTCTCAAAACTTTGGATGGGGCTAAATAAGAATGCTAATAAATTTTTGTTGAAAGATAATGCCTAGATTTAATGTAATAAAATTTCTTTTTTTTGAAGTTGGCATAAAAAGTTACAAGTCAATTTTGAAGGTCTTAAAGACTCCTTAACAACTCGAAAGTGTTTGTAATTAGTGTAGTGGAGAATGTTCAAGAATACTTGAGGATGTTTGAGCATTGAAGGGGACAGGACAAGGTTAGGGATAGGGTTTACTCAACTACCCAAATCTAATGGAGTAGATAGTTTGATCCCACGATGAAAGGTGAGAGAGATTTGGCAGTTGGCAACTTTGTACTAGTCAATACTGCAAGTTTTAGCATCACCCAAGATGGCATTGTAAAATGAAAATAGAGTGTGATCTCCAAAAAGTGAGAGAGTTTATTGTAGGTCTTTGCAACACGATCCTGTAGGAATGAGAATTTCATCATACCTCACATGAGCTCTAAGATATGCCTCGTCAAAGATCACAACCCTATGGCATTTAGTGACCCTTAGGGACATTCTGGTTTGGCATGCCCGAGAATGTTTGAGCATTGAAGGGGATAGGAAGAGGTTAGGGATAGGGTTTAACCAGCCACCCAGAGCTAGTGGAGTAGACAATTCGATCCCATGATGAAAGGTGAGAGAGATTTGGTAGTTGGCAACTTTGTACTGGCCAATATTGCAAGTTTTAGCATCACCTGAGATGGTGTCATAAAATGAAAACAAAGTGTGATATCTAAAAAGTGAGAGAGGTTATTGTAGGTCTCCACAACATGGTCCTATAGGAACTAGAATCACATCCATACCTCACACGAGCTCTGAGATATGCCCCGTCAAAGATCACAGCCCTATGGCATTTAGTGACCCTCAAGGACATTCCAGTTCGGCATGATCGAGAATGTTTGAGCGCTGAAGGGGATAGGATGAGGTTGGGGATAGGGTTCACCTGGCCACCTAGAGCTAATGGAGTAGATAGTTTGATCCCACGATGAAAGGTGAGAGAGATTTGGCAGTTGGCAACTTTGTACTGGCCAATACTGCAAGTTTCAACATCACCTGGGATGGCATTGTAAAATAAAAATAGAGTGTGATCTCCAAAAAGTGAGAGAGCTTATTGTAGGTCTCCACAACATGGTCTTGTAGGAACTAGAATTGCATCCATACCTCACACGAGCTTTGAGATATGCCTCGTCAAAGATCATAGCCCTATGGCATTTAGTGAGCCTTAGGGACATTCCAGTTCGACATGCTCAAGAATGTTTGAGCACTGAAAGGGATAGGATGAGGTTAGGGATAGGGTTTACCCAACCACCTAGAGCTAAAAAAGTAGACAATTCAATCCCATGACGAAAGGTGAGAGAGATTTGGTAGTTGACAACTTTGTACTGGCCAATACTGCAAGTTTTAGCATCACCTAAGATGGCATCATAAAATGATAATAGCGTGTGATCTCAAAAAAGTGAGAGAGTTTATTGTAGGTCTTCACAACATGGTCCTGTAGGAACTAGAATTACATCCATAACTCACACGAGCTCCAAGATATGCCCCGTCAAAGATTGTAGCCCTATGGCATTTAGTGACCCTTAGGGACATTCTGGTTCGACATGCCTAAGAACGTTTGAGTGCTGAAGGGGATAGGAAAATTTTTGGGATAGGGTTTACCCAGCCACCCAAAGCTAATAGATTAGATAGTTCTATCCCATGACGAAAGGTGAGAGAGATTTGGTAGTTGGCAACTTTGTACTGGCCAATACTGCAAGTTTCAACATCACCTGAGATGGCATCATAAAATGAAAATAGAGTGTGATCTCCAAAAAGTGAGAGAGGTTATTGTAGGTCTTCACAACATGGTCCTATAGGAATGGGAATTGCATCCATACATCACATGAGCTCCAAGATATGCTCGTCAAAGATCACATCCCTATGGCATTTAGTGACCCTTAGGGACATTCCAGTTTGGCGTGCCTGAGAACGTTCGAGCACTGAAGGGGATAGGAAAAGGTTGGGGATACAATTTTCCCAGCCACCCAGATCTAATGGAGTAGACAATTCGATCCCACAAAAAAAGGTGAGAGAGATTTGGTAGTTGGCAACTTTGTATTGGCTAATACTGCAAGTTTCAACATCACCCAAGATGGCATCGTAAAATGAAAATAGAGTGTGATTTCCAAAAAGTGAGAGAGGTTATTGTAGGTCTTTGAAACATGGTCCTGTAGGAACTAGAATCACATCTATACCTCACACGAGCTCCAAGATATGCCCTATAAAAGATCGCAGCCCTATGGCATTTAGTGACCCTTAGGGACATTCTGGTTTGGCATGCCTGAGAATGTTCAAGAATTGAAGGGGATAGGATGAGGTTAGGGATAGGGTTTACCTAGCCACTTAGAGCTAACAAAGTAGACAATTCAATCCCACGATGGAAGGTGAGAGAGATTTGGTAGTTGGCAACTTTGTACTGGCCAATATTGCAAGTTTCAGCATCACCCGAGATGGCATCGTAAAATGAAAAAAAAGTGTGATCTCCAAAAAGTGAGAGAGGTTATTGTAGGTCTCTAAAACATGGTCCTGTAGGAGCTAGAATTGCATCCATACCTCACACGAGCTCCAAGATATGCCTTGTCAAATATTGCAGCCCTATGGCATTTAGTGACCCTTAGGGACATTCTGGTTCGGCATACTTGAGAACCTTCAAGCACTGAAGGGGATAGGATGAGGTTGGGGATAGGGTTTACTCAACCACCCAGAGCTAATGGAGTAGATAGTTCAATCCCACAACCCTTTTTCCACTAAGTTGCAAATTTGAACAACTTTTACAACTAATGATGATGTTGCTTGTGGATTTGATTGTGTAAGTTTTTTTATCATCAACATTTTGGATCACACTCTGTGATCCATCATCAGGATGACTTTTTTACATCCTTCTCTCATCCTGATGATGGATCACAGAGTGTGATCCAAAAAATTGATGATAAAAAAAACTTACACAATCAAATCCAGAATCAACATCATCATTAGCAATGGATTGTGGAAATCTGATATTATTAACTTTTACAAATTTCAACAATGCAACTTTGCACAAAAAGTGTAATTTTTACATTTTTCACTTGATTCCAATTCTATGACTTAGAAAAGTTTCGGCAATAGTAAAACCTCAAAGGAATATAGGAATATAGATAGTTTTATGGTTATTTCCTAAAAGTTGCTAGTGCAACTTCGCAATTTTTTCACTTTTTGGAATTTATACTAACCACCAACCTAAATGAATCTTAATCATTACAAATGATTATTATAGACTCAAAACCACTAAACCTACCTAAAAAAGTGCAAAAAATTACATAATGCAAAAAGTTGCTAAGAGCAAATTTTTGCAAATAATAGTTGTCAAACTAAACATGAGGTTGTAAGGTGTTCCAACCATTCAAATGGAAGTTATAACTACTCAAAGGCATGTACTTAAGATCCCCACATGTGGAAAAGGTCACTATATGGATGGTGGACAACATTGGTCAATAAAAAACTTAGATTTTATGCCTTTTTTACAATTTTTTCAATTATGTATAGTCTATATGGATTGATGGTGGTACAAGTCTTATATTTTTGGATAGAGGGTTGAGTTAGGATTCCATTTCAATTGGTTTGAGGTATTTATCTTGTATAAAAAAAAATTTATATCAGTTTTAGTGTAGGTAGGTCAGATTTACTCCAAATTTGAGAGTTTCAGTAAGATGGAATCCTAACTTGCAAACCCATTGTGGGATTTCAATGTCACTTTTTGGAATACAAGTTAGGAGAGCATTCTTTGAGATGGAAGAGAGTTAGGGCTATAGGAGCATGGCATCTATTTTTACTAGAAAGCCCTAGGCTAAACATAATCTTATGTCTAGTCTAGATTTGAAGGAAAAAGAAGGATTAGGCTCCTAAACTGATTAATTTGACCCAAGTGAAGGGTTCAAAAGGAAAATTTTGATATATAGAAGAGATCCAAGGGGTTGAACCAAGTTTGTGAACCCATTTGTTTATGTTTTCCTTGTAACCCATCCTAAACTGGCCATTTAGGACTGTGACACAAAGTGGGCATAACTTGATGCTGGAGCTGAGTTGTTGGTTAATCTTTTGGAATATCTTAGGGGATGCTGAAGAGTATTTAAAAATACAAAAACATTAGGTGGTCCTTTTTATGGTTTGGGGGTTTGACCGTTAAAACTAGAAATTGTCCTAGTAGGAAGTGTTGGTAACAGTTTTGAAATTTGATTATTGAGTGTTGAGAAACCTCAAGTTTGAGATTTTTCTTGTTGGTTTGAGTCTATAATAACCATTTCCATTTGAAAATTTTAGTGTTGAAACCATTTAATAAGTATTTTCCTTTGTAGGCCTATTGGTGGTAGGGAGTTCCTAAGTGTTGATCCAAGTTGTTTGAGTACCCTAAGTTTGAGGGTTGGGCTTGTGAAGTGGAGTCCACTTGCAAGGTAGTGTCTCCCTGTATTAGAAGTCCATTGGATCCTTAGTCCTTGGTGTCTTCAATGAATGTATCTTCAATGAATGACCTTGGTGCCCCTACACCATTAAGCGATAATGATGAACATGAGTAAAATTATGAGATTTGTGCCTACATGTTGCAATGAAAAAGTTATATCTATTTTGAAATTAAGAACTATAAAACAAGTTTCAACAGAAGCTTAGGCTATGATGCAGGAGTATCATATGCTTATCAGAGGCACATTGAGGTCTAAGTCATCACAGAGGTCATGGAGAATCTTCTTTGGGCAATCCTTCAACCAATCATAGCATTTGAAAGCATAAAAAAATCATAATGTTGTATGATGTCTTGATGGATTTCAATGTTAGAAAAGTTGTAATTGAGCCATTGAATAGGATCTAGGGATTTCATAGGGTAGGAGAGTCCTTTGATAGGGTCCTATAGCTTATCATAACCTTACAATGTCATTTGATAAGTTAAAAGATTCAAAAAGGTCTTTAAAAACATAGTTTAATAGTTAGAAAAATTAAATCTTGAATGTAATGGCTACATGGGCATTTTGGAGGGAAAATACATAGTTTAAATTTTATTAAGGAATAGGAAGTGAAACCAGTTGGAGTTGTTTAAGGGGGTTGGTTTCTATCTCCCAAGTCTATAAATATTTGTTTTGTACGGACTGTAAACACAGAATGTACGGACTGTCTCAGAAAAATAGAAGGAAAGTGCTTGGTTTCAAGAGTAATTTGAAGATCTCTTTGCTTTGTGAGTGCTTTCAGGTGTTGTAATGATTGGTACCATCTTAACAAACATTTTTTGAGATTCTTTACTTAGTTTATCATTCAAACTTGAAGTTTTGTTCATCAAATTTCTATACTGTTGGTTGTAGCAGTCTTATTTCTAAGCATTTTGACAGTTTTTTGCATCTAATCATGGTCGTTCCATGAAATGCTCATCATTTCTTCATGGGATTCCATTTATCTAACTTCTACAAATATTTCTAACCATGAAATGAAGATCTAACTTGAGATTGGTGGCGACCAAATCAAATAAAGTTGTGAAAACAAGGGTTATTTGGAGGGGATAGTCAATTAGGAAGAGATTTTCCTTAAGGAGGGTAGTGTTTGTGAGTTGATTCATGTTTATGGTGATAAAAAATAGATGTCTGAATTTTGAATTAGTCCAAGAAGGCTTGGCATGTGTGAGATTGGTGATGCCCTAGGAACAAGGGTTTTGAGAAGGTGAATTGGGGCTTTTGGGGTTAGGGAACCCATAGACTAAAATTGAGAGTGGATTTGTCTAATTGAAGTCATTTTAGGAGTCTATGAAAACTTTGAAGTCCATACATTGAGTATTTCTATATGTTGCTTTGTAAATGCACTATTGCTTCATTGATGAAAATAGGGGCAATGTGTAGAATCTCAAATATTTTCTAAAGGAGTTTCATCTAAGTCTTACATATGTTTTAGAAAAGGATAAAGGGTATTTGGAAAGATCATTTATTCAAGGAGTCATTTGAAAAAATCAAAAGTTATCCATCATTTTGTCTTGCTGCTGTCACAGACTTGTGAAAATGCATTGACAACATTTAAGTGAATTATGCATTTTGGCTTGCAAGGTATGGAAACTGAAAGGTGTTCATGGGAACATGCTAGATAGGCTAGAAAAACCCTATTAAAGAATAAAAACATCCTAGAGTTGACTATTTGTGGGATTTGCCCATCAGGACCTAGAAGGGTCACTTGGCACATTGTTACAAATTTGCTCATTTTGAGTTGACCTAAAAATTTGATCTTGAAATCTTCCACCTCTTCCACTTTACGTTTTCTAATATTTTTAAAAATTATACTTAGTCTTTAGGGTACTAATAATCTTATGTTATGTTTTGAAACTTAACTTATTTAATCTTATCTTGTATTGAAGCTCTATAAAAGTATTCAAATACCTTTCAAGCCTTTTAACTTCATCATCTCTATAACCCTAGATCTAATATCTAATAAATAAATTTCCTTAGTATAGTTTGTCATACTAAGATATTTCTTTGAGAGACAAGGATGATGAAACTACTAGATTTAGAAATTTAGTTACAATGAGCCTGTAACATGTAGTTTTACATGTTAGGCATACAACTCTAACTTCAAATTCAAATCTCTTATCCTCAAAATTATGAGATCTAGTCTTGTTACTAATTTCATAACACTTTCTTGATTAAGGATAACTACCTAAATTTATATAATTATGTGACCAACACATCAACATAATAAATATTAAATTTCCAAATGCTAAGAAAATGTATAACAAATATAGGCCAGGAACCAAATAATATGGATCTATTTCCATGAGATATGAAATTATTAGAAAGCCAAGATTCAAGTCCACATAAGGTCAAGAACATCAAGATATGTTCCATTATATATGCTTCATCGATCAAAAACTTCCTTCATGAGATTAGGAAACACATACTGGGCATGAACCATGAAGAATAGTTGTGATATGATAAGAATTACCAATAACTTGAGTACAAAGAGTAGAGAAAGGTACAAAGCTATTGAAAGGTTCAACATACTATCCAAAACATGACCCTATCTACCTAATAGTAGGAATGAATTCCTTTGAATTCTTAAGCATGTTATACAAATAGAAAGATAACAACCAAGTCTAGAAAACCATAGTAGTGTTGTCGACACTAACAAAGCATAAAATCATTTAGAACTATTGATATCCTCCTGGTGTTTGGTGATGCCTTTAAGCTATCTTTTCTATCTTTCTTCATCCTCTTCTTCCTAAATATTCTTGTTCTCTTCTTCCTTCCTACTTATTTAGTTTTCTCAGATTATTAGACCATCTTGTACCATACATATAGAAGTGACAAAAGAATAAAAATTATTCCATTGAGATAGTATTAGAAATGACCTATTTTGATGCAAGAGTTCTATTATGTAGTGTCTCAATATAACTCATGACATTTCCTTCAATAGCAACACTCTGCATTTGGCTTTCTTGAATAGGGTTTTCATTCCTAGTTCCTACATGGGTAGGGAATTACACTCTAAATTCCTCATTTCTTGCATATTCCTTTGATTTACTAAAGTATGAGTAGAATTTTCATCCTTTGAATCCTCAATTTATTCCTCTTTCTCATAATCTTTTTCCTTAGAACTAATGGTTTCTTTAGGATCCACAAAGGTATATCTTTCTTTTCTTTACAAGCCACTTCCTCTTCTTTAACTTTCTTCATAGTGTCTTTCTTACTTCTAAAACTCAACAACCTCCTTTCTCCTAAGATAGACTAATTTTTTTAAATTTTTTTTTCCATGTATCATTTTTCTATCCTCTTCTTATTGGGTTTCCTTGTCAAAATATCCCTGGTCAATGCCAATATATTTTCTTTTTTTGGGGTTTCAATTTTCTAGTTTTTTCAAGGTTACTTTTAGTAGTCGAAGCTTTTCTTTTCACATTTTTTTATCAAGAGAAAATTCTTCAAGGGAAACATGAGGTGAGATTTTATCTTTAGAATATGAGACATAGGGCTTAGCTTCTTTTTTCTCTTTGGAACTACTTTTGGGGTTTTTCCTTGAGAACTTCACTACTCTTCAATTTTGTCACAGATTATAGGAGGAATTCCTAGCTATGGGTAGTTCAAACATCTATTAGTGGTTTGTGAATTATTATACACATGCTAATTAAGGACATAAATTAACTCTAATTGACCTCTTTATGTTATTATTTGATCATTGTTACAAATGGCCTTCTAAGGTCATTAAAAATTGTAATAAGTTTAATCATGGACATGTGATCTTGTTTTGATCATAGATTGATCATATTATAATCAAAGCATTAATGTAAGCCTTAATGAATGTATAGTTTTCCCTAAAATTTGAGTGCATAAAAAGGGGTATGTGATTGCTCCAAAGGTGGAATTAGTGTTTTATCCAAAAAAGAGTTGCATTTTATGTTGGAAGTTATATAATATTACCAAAGTGAAGGTGTTTCAACCATTTTGGGGTTCTAGAGACATTGCAAAGTAAGATTTCTAGAAAGCCCTAGGGTAAAGGGGCTAGGAAGGAGGGTTTTGTAAAAACCATTGTAAAGTTGATCATGAGACCAAAAAAATAGAAGAATCCTTGCATTTGAGTCATCTCATAAGACTAGTTTGGGTCATGGGAATTCCAAAAGTAAAGGGATTATGAGTTGCTTTGTAAATGGCCTTAAACTAAGCCTAGTTGGCAGACTGAAATAACTAGTTTTAAGTGATATTTTACAAAACAAGTGTAGTCGATTTTGGAGTACATTTTAGAGTGAGGAAAAGGGTATTTTAATCACCCAATATTTTAGGAATTTCGATGGGAAAGTTTGGAGAAAACAACAAATTAGTGACTGGCAAGGGCTAGTTGGAACAAGCCTAAAAGAGGCAAAATCGAGAGAAAGTGTAAGAAATGAGTTGCTGAGAGTGTACAAGGAGTTGGAACATGTTAGATGGGATTTTTTGAGATGATCTAAGATTTTGGGGTCATGGTATGAAGCCAAGGACGAGTTTTGGTATGTTGGAGGCACCAGGGTACACTAGGTGCATGGTGAACAATGTGAGTGTTTAGAAGACAAACTGAAGATTTGGGTTATAACCTCTTAGAAATGGTTATAGGAAGATGTTACCAAGTTAGAGACCTCCTCTTGAACCCTAGTAGAGTCTAATTCCTTTGGTAGATTCCAAGAATACAAGAGAATCCCAAAATTGAGTTGTGGTTCCTAGGGGAATATAGGAGGGCTTTGCATCAAACACACACACTTGTTGTATAGTCACGGATATTGTGATCATTCATGAACTTGAACAACACCATGTTAGAAATAGTGTTGTGAAAAAGGACTACAAAATAGAGGGAAATGGCCATCAAATATGGATGATTTAAATAGCTACATTATCTTTAGAGAGAACTATATCTGTCACTACCCCATTATCATAAGATTATTAACATACAATGGTACTTGAACAAAGAAAACAAATAAATATTGAGGATGTGAATTGATAATACCATTTTGCATATGATTTTGGCATCTCACCCTTTATCACTTCTTTGGTGACCTGCAAATTAAGAATTAGGACAGTAAAAAATCTAAGATAAGCATTAGTCCTCTCTCTCTCTCTCTCTCTCTCTCTCTCTCTATTAAATCTAATGAGCCAACTGGATCTGCTCAACATTTTAATGTCTCAAGTATTGCCTCATGGTCTAACTCGCGAACTTTCCAAAGAATCTTATTATGTGGTTTTCCACCATATTTTATCAAGTGGACATTTGATGCAACAATAAGGTTTGAATAATGAAGAATCTTCCTCTTTGTTTGCCAATCCTCGAATAACCACAAGTTAGGGTTCTTCATAGAATATCATCTAAGCCATGTGCCTATTAGAACCACCGCACCAACATGGTACTCTAAACCTTCACCATCTATAACTGAGTGATCTAATTTTTATTTGGCTTCAACACAATGACACAAATAATAATCTATCCCTTCTTCATTGTCTTTAGGTGCAATAATAGAAAAAAATGGCCTATAGTGACAAATGTACAAAATGCAGTCATTAATTGAGAAAATACTTGGGTAAAATTTATAAAGTTACATATTGAAATTACAACTTGATATATAAATATATATATTACCAGGTTGCACTAGATTTGACAAGTGGTCAAAGTCAATAGACAAATCCATCTCTACTATTTCCAGTTCTTGTGGGGGACAATAGGTGTTAATTGGGTCCAAAATCTATATATCCCATTTGTCCACCCATTCAGTTGACTCATAGTCATCCCAATTTTTCTCTGTACATGATGGACAATAGCATGCCATTTTTTGTGTGTGGATACTCCATGAACCTGCATTAGAGCTTTTAAAAGAGTGTAACTCACTAGATCCTATTAGTATGCAACAATCTTGGTATGGTGCAATTTTAGTATTATCTATCAACAAAAAGAATCTATGAACCGTAGACTCACCTTCCTTACCTGGACCGATTGTAGCGTTATACTATTGGACAATGGATTTTGCATCTATTAATATTTATCCATCTTTGTACTTTAGTTCTTCATGAGACAAGGTTCTTTTAATGCATGTGCCTACACCATCGTGCTCTCCCTTACCATGACTAGCCTCTATGAAATTCCACATATATTAAATTCTACACAACCTATGCATCCTGCTCTACCAATAGAACATCTGTGCATTCTTGAATTGAGATGTGCAATTTTCTGACCAAATAATGTGCTGATAATATGTTATGCCCCTGTTAGCCAAATCTCCATAAAATAGTTGAAAACAACTATGTACAAAGTCCGTAGAATGTGATCGATCATCACTGATGTAAAAATGGTACTCCCTCAAAATCTTTCTATCATCCTTTGTACTTGTAGGTGAATGCATGAATGTTATGTGAAAAAATATGGAAACCTGTTAAGAAGTATAATACTTTGCTTGCACCTCATTTTGTGGTTGTAGTGTGTAGTTCTCTACAAAATCTACAACTGAAACAATGGTATCCAGTGGAAATGTATCCTTGCACAACTTGAATTGCAAATCCAACCATCAAGCTCTATGAGTATGCCTTGCATACTCATAAATAATCGTTTCACAAAAAATCTTCATGAACTCATACACTAGAATCTTTTCAATGACTAAATCACATCTTTTACCATGTTTTCCATCTTTTAGAGCATATGTCACTATCTTAAATTTTCCATAATCTACTATTTCATTTCCAATTACATGTGTACTATCCATATGTTGACATGTTGATAAAAGTTGCAAAAAACCACAAAATAAGCACATACCATCCAAGCATGATGTCTTGTAAAATTGTTGGCCATCCCCTATTTCACATAAAATGTTGGATATGAATTTCCTTGAATATCTTGCTGGCTCATTCATGTCACAATCCTGCAAAACAAACTGAGAATTCAAAACTATGCATATATTCCTGAAAATATCAAAATGGTTAGAAAATTCAATATGTATCCTACAAAAAAAAGTTGTGCATGTGTGATTTATCTTCACATAAAAAGGTTTACCCATCTCAAAAAATCTTTGACTTATTCAAATTTGAGGATACATACCAATAAATTTTGCAAAAAATTGTGTATGAGTTCAGTCCAAAAAATGTTTCGCATGTGGGTCACAATTTTGGTTACCAATCCTCCTTTTTACAACATCTCTTTGATTAGGGGAAACACGAGTTATTTTTTAAAAAATCTTTGATCAATGATTTCAAGGCTTCACTAATTTCTTTATCCTTTCATGGTAGTCTACCACTAAATGTCCATAACTCATTTTTGTTGGATCTTCCAATTGCTCACGCCTTAGCATTGCTCTCCTTAGAGTACCTCTACCAATTTTCAATGTTTTGCTTGTGTTTCTCATGAGTCAAGCTTTTTTCATTTGGCTACTTACTATTGTCAATGTAAGTACTCATCTTGTGATATTACTATCTTTGGTGCATGATTTAGAACCCACTTTGTCATAAACACTCATTAGATTCTTTACAATATTTTTTTCATTTGAATCATCCATCATTCTTAGCCCAAGAATCTTCATGATAGGCCTAAATTTCAAATTCCTCATCATTTCAATAAATAATTGGCATTGACCTGAAATATTTAATTCTTCAAAAATAATCTCCACATACAATTAACTTTTCTTTGACAAGTATGCTTGCTAATCTTGTTAGGCGTTGATTTCAAAATGTTAGTATCAATATCAATCAAATATTTTGGTCTTCTAAAATGAATTCTAGAAGGTGTTATAATCTCTTCCATTCCCTCAATATTTTGAACATCAACATAAGGTCGAGTGTATTGTGTACCTTGAACCAAAGATGATGTGCCTTGACAATAAGATGCAAAAGATGGAATATCACCTACTTGATGTGTTGATGTTGTGCTTTCGACATGACATGATGGAGTGTGTATATTGTTGGATCTACAAATATATGTCTCTTCAACATTAGAGGACGATATGACTTCAACATTGGAAGATGGTGTAGTGGACAATATGACTCCAACATTGGAAGATGGTGTAGTGGACGATATGACTCCAACATTGGAAGATGGTGTAGTGGACGATATGACTCCAACATTGGAAGATGGTGTAGCTTCACAATTCAATTGTCTTCTTGAGCGTAATAGTCTCATTCGTTCTCTTTGTCTTTCCAATTCTTCCTCTTTGTTTCTTTGTACCGGTGGTTCTTGATCCTCTTCGAAAGTCAATTCTTCATTATTGCTTTGAAATTTTCTTTGCTCAGGTAGTAATTTCATTTTATCTCTTTTAATTGCCAAATCTCTCTCTCTCTCTCTCTCTCTCTCTCTCTCTCTCTCTCTCTTCATTTGTTTGAGTTTTTGGTTTCTTCCTTGGCATGATGATGATTTCTACATTTCAAATTATTCAAACATCTAAATTACTTAAAATGTGTAAATTACAAATTATTCAAATACATATAAAAATTATAATTATTTGAATGAATACACAATATATATCATATGACTTGTCAAATTTTTAACCATTTTGAAATAACATTTCATTCAAACATACAAATTTCAATGAATTCACTATATATTAAACAACATGTCAAATTATAATCAAATTTGTATCTATATATCAACAAACAATATTTAGTATAGATTGCACTAACCTTTTCTATACAAGGAATATTCAAAAAGTCTTCAAATCACGTATCCAATGATTGAATTTGGTGTTTGATAGCTTCCAAAAGTGTTAAAATAGTGTTTTCTATGTTGAAACCCATGATTTTTGTAAGAATAACAGAGTGCATAACAGACCAAAAGTAGAGAATGGATGAAATGGGCCCCAAAGTTACTTTTTTCCCATTTTTAGGTGATTTCTCATAGTGCATACGACTATGTGGAAATGCATCACTCTCCATCTTCCTTACTCTCTATCCTCCCTACTCTCTCTCCCATCCCCTACCTTCTCTCTCTTCCTACTCTCTCTCCCCTCTCCCATCCCTTACACTATCTCTCTCCCCTCTCCCATCCTTTACTCTCTCTCTCTCTCTCTCTCTCTCTCGCTCTTCCTCTCCCACCACCTACTCTCTCTACCTCTCTTACCCTCTCTCCTCTCCCATCCCCTACTCTCTTCTCTCCAATCCCCTACTCTCTACATCTGACACACACACTTCCATCCCCCCATCTCTTTCCCTCTCCCTCTCCTACCGCCTACTATCTCTCTCTCCCCCTCTCTACTCTCTCTCTATCTCCCATCCCTTGCTCTTTCTCTCTCTCTGTCTCCCATCCCCTACTCTCTCTCACACTCTCCCATCCCCTAATCTCACTCTCTCTCTCTGATCTTGTACAAGCTCTCTCTGCCACCACCTACTCTCTCTCACACTCTCACACTCTCTTCCATCCCCTACTTTCTCTCTCTCTCTCTCTCTCTCTCACACACACACACACATACACACTCCCATTCCCCCCCTCTCTCTCTCCTCTCCCATCCCCTACTCTCTAGCTTTGTCACACACACTCCCATTCCCCCTCTCTCTCTCCCTCTCCCACTCCCTCTTGTACTGCCTACTATCTCTCTCTCAAGTACTCTCTCTCCCTCTCTACTTTCTCTCTCCCATCCCCTACTCTCACTCTCTCTCTTTCATCGCCTACTCTCTCTCACACACTCTCCCATCCCCTAATCTCTCTCTCACCCCCATCGCGTACGAGCTCTCTCTACCACCTCCTACTCTCTCTCAAACTCTCACACTCTCTCCCATCCCTTACTTTATCTCTCTTATAAATAAATACACATTCCCATTCCCTCCCTCTCTTGTAGTCCCTCTCCCACTACCTACTCTCTCCCATCCCCTACTCTATCTCTCTTACACACTTCCATTCCACCTCTCTCTCCCTCCCACTCCCTCTCCCACTGCCTACTACCTCTCTCTCTCTCACTCTCCCTCTCTCTACCATCCATTTGCCATTGCCTACTCTCTCTCTCCCCTCTCTCATTCCCTACTCTCTCTCTTTCACACACACACACACACACCCATCCCCCCTCTCTCCTCTTCCATCCCCTACTTTTTTTGTCACTCACTCCCCCTCTCCCACTACCTACTCTCTCTCTCTCTCTCTCACTCTCACTATCTCTCTCTCTCTCTCACTCTCTCTCACTCTCACTCTCTCTCTCTCTTACTCTCTCTCTCTCTCTCTCTCGCTCTCTTACTCTTACTCTCACTCTCACTCTCACTCTCACTCTCTCTTACTCTCACTCTCACTCTCTCTCTCTCTCTCTCTCCCTCTCTACTCTGTCTATCTCTGCTACCCCCTATTCTCTCTCCTATCCCCTACTCTCTCTCTTTCTCTCTTACATGCATTTCTATCCCCACTCTCTCTCCCTCTCCCATCGCCTACTCTCTCTTCCATCCCCTATACTCTCTCGAGCTACTCTATCTTCCCCCTCTCCCATTCCATACTCTCTCTCTTTCACACACATGCACTCCCATCCTCCTCTCTCTCGATCTTCTTCTCCCACACTATGTCACACTACCTACTCTCTCTATCTCTTTTTCTCTCTCTCACACACACATAGCCATTCCCCTGGACTACCCCCCCCAACCTAGCTCTCTTATGGTCTTGGTTTGCAATTTAGGCCTTAATAGGGTGTGTGACCTATAGAGAACATAAGCTACTGAGAATTCAATGCTTTTAATAGCGCGTGCGTGCTATAGGATGCACACACTATTGAAAGCTTTGCATTAAACCCAAGCCTAAGGCTTGGTTTTTCCTTGGAGATCCAACCCAAAGGTTTGGAATTTATAAATAGGTTTGAGAAGTGTTTTCCAGCAAACATACCAAAAATGATTGATTTTTCTTGTGTGCTCCCCTTCAAGATTCCTTGTGGTTGGATATCGATAAGATCAGGTTACATAGCATTATAGGTCTCTGTGTTAACTATCTAACCATATAATTTATTTTTATTTGAACTATTTCAAGCCTTTCATCTATAATTTCTTTTGATTGTATGTTCAGTTTTTGTCAAAAACCACCATGTACTAATTGGGCTATAGATTTTAGCTCGTTCATCGAATTTTGCAACAACTTAGTTTTTTAGAAACTAGACTCCATTCTACACACTTTGAAAAAAAAATGTTTTGATTTTAGATTAGTTTTTAGTTATTTCTAGTGGGAGCACACAGATATTTCACATTTTTTGGATGTGTCTAGTTAAAAAATTCATTAAAAAAAAACACAAATTATAAAATTACCCGAAAAATTTGGTATAAACTACATAGTGTTAAGTAACTTTTGATCAGAGCAATTAAAATTTTAGGGGGGGCACACTTTGTACTATGTTATGTTTTTTTGGAATAAACAGTACCACTTTTTGAGGACCTAAAACTAAACCATTTTGAAAAAAAATTAGTAGTTTAGAAGCTAGATTCAAAGGACTATGACTTTTGTTTTTGTCATATCTCTAAATTTTGAGCATGACTATCTTCAAATTATTGTTGAAGTTCAAAATTTTTAGATTTTAGGAAAAAGGTGTCCACTTATACCCCCCTTTTGGCACCACAACTTGGTGCACTTACCTTCATTGAATCTTACCTAATCCATTCAAACTAAAAGAAAGAGTGGGGAGATTTGAGTAGGAAAAGTTTTCTAGACTTCTATTTAAGGAGTCATAGGTTAAGAAGCAAGAGTTGTTGGGGTGCCAAGTTGTGAATTTGTTGAAGGGTGTCAAGGAGAAGGCATTGAGAAGGAAGAACAAAGCACATAGATTTCGCTTCAATAAGTGGCCATATAAGAGATTGCACTGGTATATCGAGGATAGAGACTCAAGGAGACAAAGCTTGAAAGGAGGACAAGCTATTAGAGCTACAAATACTGAAAGCCAAGAAAATTTTGAGAGCTAAATTGAGATATGAAATCTACAAGTTAAGTTGTAAGTTGTATTAGGTCAAAAGCCCTTATTGTTACTCTAACAATTGTATCAGTTAGGGTAAAATCTTATGGACTTAGGTTGGTTTAACAACCATTTGTAAATCCTCTAATAGGGTGGAATTCCAAGTGAATGTTCTAAAGTCCTCTAACTAGGCCCACTTCTAATAGGGTGGCTAAATCCTTTAACCAGGTCACATTTAACAATGTGTTGTAGCCTTTAATAGGGAAGACCTTTCACAAAGCATCACTTCAAAAGAGTGAGAATTGAGTAGCATGTTACTGGTGGTTTTTTCCAAATTGG
This sequence comes from Cupressus sempervirens, assembly GCA_028749045.1. Taxonomy (NCBI): domain Eukaryota; kingdom Viridiplantae; phylum Streptophyta; class Pinopsida; order Cupressales; family Cupressaceae; genus Cupressus; species Cupressus sempervirens. The sequence continues at coordinate 238,670,575 of CM053786.1, read as the reverse complement.
GTTTCCACATAAATCACTATGTTGTGTGTTGATTCTTCATGTGTTATTCTTGCATGTTGATTTTACAGTAACTTGCTAAGTAGGAAAGTTTAAGCTTAGATGGATGAATAGTTTAATGTGCTCACTTTACATGGTGAAATTTTTTTATTAGGATATTTGGACCTTAAATAACTAATTCAGCTACCCTCTTAGTTATTCTAAAGCATTTCTAACAATTGGTATTAGGGCCATCTACTTATTTGGTTTAAAGGTACTAGAAATAGGAAGATCACGATGTCCAAGAGAGAAGTTCCCAAGCTCAACAAAGATAACTTCACTACATGGGAAAGGTTAATGAAGTTTCACCTTGAATCAATAATTGACCATGCACAAACCTCAATTGACATAGAACATACTGATCTAGTTGTACCCACTATAGAAGATATGAAGAAAAAGGAACATAATTAGGCAATGCTGGAGATTGCCTCTACCCTCAACTATGTTGAATTTGATGACATCAAGGGATGTGACTCTACATTCAAGATGTGGAAAGCCCTGACTGATATTTATGGAGGAGATTAGAATGTTCAAAGAGCAAAAAGAAAAATCCTCAGAGGAAAGTTTGATGACTTGAAAATGGAGGAAGGTGAGAATGCTGATCAATATGTCTTTAGAATGAAAGAAGTAGTAAGTGCAATAAGAATTTTGGGTGGTCATTTAGATGATGACATTGTTAATAGAAAATTCTTAAGAACCTTGCTCCTGATCTATGCTATTAGAGTATCAATCATCTAGGAGTTAAGATGTGTTCCAGGAAACTAGCTAACACTTGAAGGTATAGTGGGAAGACTCACTACATTTGAGTTGTCCAACTTTGATAACTACATACCTAAAAACCTTGAATCTGATTTCAAGGCCAAGCTATCAATGTAAGATACTAAGGAGCTGAAATTAAAGAAGAATAAGAAAAAGGTAAAATATGCATCCAGTGACAGCAGCATAGATGAAGAATATGTTGAACAATTAGAGGCACTACTGGCCAAAATATTTCACAGAGGTAAAGAGAAATTCAAAGGTAAGTTGCCCATCATGTGTTTTAATTGCAATCAAGTAGGACATATTTCTATAAGGTGTACATAGAAGAAGAACTATAGAGAAGGCAACAAGAATAAGAACATAAGAGAAGATGATAGTAGAGATTAAAAAGACAAAGGCAAAAAGTGCTACGTTGTTGAAGAAAAAGATTCTAATGAAAATGATGATGAGGTAATCTATGTAGCCATGAAGGATGAGTTAGATGAAGATGAGGTAGCAACACTAGTAACTTGTGTGAACAAGAATGACAAATCAAAGACAAAGGAAAAAAGTGCTACGTTGTTGAAGGAGAAGATTCTAATGAAAATGATGATGAGGTAGTCTATGTAGCCATGAAGGATGAGTTAGATGAAGATGAGGTAGCAACACTAGTAACTTGTATGAACAAGAATGACAAATGGATCATAGATAGTAGATGCTCACATCACATGATAGGAGACAAAAGTAAGTTTATTACCTTTACTTAGTATGATGGAAATAGTGTTAGATTTGGAAATAATGCTCCATGTCTAATTAAAGGAAAAGGTTCAATTAAAATTATAGAGAAAATTTCATGTGATAGCAAATGTTGAAGGATTGAAATACAATCTACTGAGTGTGTTACAATTAGGCAATATAGGTTGCAAAGTAGAATTTGGAAACAAATCTACCAAAATCTATGGCAATGATGGAAATCTAATAGGAAAAGGAGAACAAACTAGGAGTAATCCATTTTACCTAGATATGAAAGATGCAACTTGTCTTATCATTAGATTTGATGATATGTTGCTATGGCATAAAAGGCTATGTCATGTCAACTTTGATAATCTGATTAGCATCAAAAAAATGAAGAAAGTTAGAGGTTTGCCTAAACTGAAGAAGCCTGAAAGTACAACGTGCAACAATGTTAGCTAGGAAAGATGACCAAGTCAAGCTTCAAAAGTAAAACCTACACTTCCAAAGAAGTCTTAGAGCTAGTCCATATAGATTTATATGGCCCAATAGAAGTGTAAAGCTACAAAGGAGACAAATATATAATGTTGTTTGTGGATGACTACTCCACAATGATGGCTATCATGTTCTTAAAGTAGAAATCTGATGCATTCCAAATGTTTAAGTGGTATTTGGCTAGGGTTGGAAAGGAGACAAGAAGAATTTTAAAGTGCCTAAGATTAGATAGAGGAGGAGAATTCACATCAAAAGAATTTGAAACATTTTGCAATAAAAAAAGAATTAAAATGCAAACATCAACACCAAGAACTCCATTGTAGAATGGTATTGCAGAAAGAAGGAATAGATTAGTGACAGATTGTGCCAAAACATTAATGATGGAGAAAAATGTTGCTCTAAAGTACTAGAGAGAAGCTATAAGTATAACTGTCCACACTTTGAATCGAGTACAAGTTGAGAAAGGTAAAAATGCAATGCCTTTTGAATTATGGTATGTTTACTCACCCAATGTAAAAAATTTCAAAGTATTTGGTTGTAGATGCCATATTCTTAAAGATTCTAGAAATGGCAAGTTTGATTCAAAGAGTGATGAAGGCATATTCCTTGGATACTCCACTAGAAGTAAAGCATATAAGTGTTTGAATACTAACACTAACAAGATTGTGGAGAGTGCAAATGTAAATTTTGATGAGCATGCAGAAGGTCAGGTTGATGAAACCAATAAATCAAAAGATTATAGATCCTTTGAATATTTCTATGAAGGAATGCCTGTTGAAGATGAAGCTACCAATCAAGTTGGGAATCAACAAAAAATTTTAGTATCAGATGAGTCATAGCCAATGAATGTTGAGCTACATTCAAAAGCTAAGTTGTAGAATAAAGATAATGCACATTCTGATTCTAAAATTAGTACACATGAGAGAGATGATGAAATACCAAAAAGAGATTTGAACAGTGACTCTGAAGTTGAAAGATCAAACATGGAAAGAAAGACAAAACCAAGACTATCCAACTATGTGAAAAGACATCACCTTATAGAAAAAATCATTGGTGACAAGGAGGCTAGACCAATGAAAAGGAACAAACTAAGGAATGAATCATGTTTGCTGAGCAAGATTGAACCCAAAACAGTGAAAGATGCACTACAAGATGATAATTGGCATAAAGCTATGCAAGAAGAGATATATCAAATAGAGAAGAACAAAACCTGGACCTTAGTTCCAAGACTAGCTAATAAAATGTGATTGGTACCAAATGGTTATTTAGGAACAAGCTAGATGAGAATGGTGAGATCACATAAAATAAGGCCAGACTAGTCTACAAAAGGTTATGCATAAGAAGAAGGACTGGACTATGGGGAAACATTTTCCCTTGTTGTAAGGATGGAAGGAGTAAGAACATGATGTAGAGTTTTTAGCTAAAGACCTCCTTAAGCCTCTCAAGGCCTTTCCACAACCAGGTCTTAACTCCAACACTCAAATTTGGCAACTTACCCTTCACCCAGGTACACCCTACTCAATGGGGTTATGAAGCAACTATATAAGGCACTTCACTTCTCAAGAAAATTCCTTTGGAGAAAATCTACAAATACCCTAAATACTTAGATTCCACAACTTTTTTGGACCCCTTTAGTCTCAAACCCTCCTTTTTAGAAATTAGACCTATTAGGCCAATTAGCCCTCCATTCTCTATTTTTGGGCTTTAACACTCAAATCTCCCACACACCTAGGGAAACTAATCACCTTTCCAAACACCCTTTTGGCTATTTTTTTTAATCCTAAACGGATTGGCAGAGTTCTTAGTCCTACACTCCCAAACCCCAATTGCACTCTTATGCCTAGTTGGCCAAGCTAAGCTAGGGCATCATGAAAATTTGGACAAAATGGGTTCCCAAGACCCCAATTCCTCTAGGCTATCTCAAAAAACTCCAAGTCACTTAAAAAAAACCTCTGGTTCCATTGGACAACTCAATTTTTAAGATTGCTTCCATTTTTACTCCTTCTCCAAGTCAAGTTTGCTCATCAACTTGACCTAGGGCCAGATTGAAAGTGATTCAACTCTTCTCCAAACACCTTGAAACTATGGAATTACATAGTCTAGACTCTTAACTTGCATTCCCTCAAGTTTTAGAATTTTCCATCATGGGCTTTGTAAGTTAGGGCTCCATTAATGTAACCGGTTGTTTCAAAACAAAATTTTGGACCAGTCCTAGAAAAACTTCAATAACTTTTGACTCCCTATAACAAATGAATTCAAACAAAAACAAAAAGGTAGCTAAAACAATGCTCTACATAGAAAACTACATTTGCATTCATGAACTATTTGTACCAGGCCATACAATCTACTGTCTCACCAATTTTCCAAAATTTTTAGGGTTTTTTACATTTATTTCAACTTCTAGCCTTGCACAATGATCCTTCTTTTCTCTATGGATCACATTACATTATTTTTGAATTCAAATCATGAATTTTTGTTCTCTAATGGACCATTGGAAACCAAAAGACACACCTTTTCCAAATGTTATTAAAACATAACAATGTAATTTGTCACTTTAGGTGTACTTAGGCCTAAAACTTATTCTTGAGGATATATTTGACCCCCTAGACCTCTTAAAAAACTTTGAACTATCACCTAAACACACCAAAAATGACCACAACCACTTAAAAATGCCATCAATCTACTAGGACCCTATGGTTGCTTTGATTCACTAGGTTTATAAAGACACCTTAATGATCAACTACCTTACAAAATGGGTCAATACAATGTAAATGAGGACCTACAACCCCTACCTATCCATTTTGCATGCCAAGGAGACATAGGTACCCTACTCCAGAACACTACTTGCATATGCTACTTACAAAGGTTTTAAAGTCTACCAAATGAATGTAAAGTCTGCTTTTTTGAATGACATACTGGAAGAGGAAGTCTACATAGAAAAACCATAGGGATTTGTTGATGACAACAACGAAGAAATGGCTTGTAAATTGCATAAAACACTCTATGGTTTGAAGCAAGAACCTAGATTATGGTATGCGAAATTGCACAAATATCTTGTGAAGATAGGAATTCAGAGAACATATGACAAAAACAACTTGTATATCAAGGTAGAAAAAGGAAAATGATATTTTTTTATTTGAAATATTTTTTTGATGATATAATATTTGGAGGAAAAGATGCCCTACGCAAAGATTTTTCTAATCAAATGAAACATGAGTTTTATATGTTAATGTTTGGAGAAATCAAATTCTTTATTGGATTGCAGGTACATCAGCTGAAATATGGCATATTTGTGACTTAATCAAAATATATCAAGGAGATATTCAAGACATTTTGCTTAGAAGATTCAATACCATTCAGTACACCAATGGTAATAGGACATAACCTATCCAAGAATGATGATTCAACTAAGGTAAAACAAACAATGTATAGATCAAAGATTAGAATGTTGTAGTATATTATGCATAGCAGACTAGACATTGCATTAGCTGTTGGAATAGTGGCAAGATTTTCTACAAATTCAAGAGAAAATCATCTTATGGTAGCAAAAAGAAATATTTGTGATGATATAATATTTGGAGGAAAATATTCCCTATGCAAAGACTTTGATAATCAAATGAAACGTGAGTTTGAGATGTTAATGTTTGGAGAAATCAAAATTTTTATTGGATTGCAGGTACATCAACTGAAACATAGAATATTTGTGACTTAATCAAAATATATCAAGGAGATACTCAAGACATTTGGCTTAGAAGATTCAATACTAGTTAGTATACCAATGGTAATAGGATATAAGTTATCTAAGAATGATGAGTCAACTGAGGTCAATTAGACAATGTATAGATCAATGATTAGAAAGTTGTAGTATATTATGCATAGCACACTAGACATTGCATTAGCTATTGGAATAGTGGCAATATTTTCTAAAAATTCAAGAGAAAATCATCTTATGGTAGAAAAAAGAAGATTGAGGTACCTAAAAGGAATAGATGGCTTTGAATTATATTACAAGAGGAGTAAAAAGTTTGAAATGAAAGCCTACACTAATGCAGATTGGGGAGGTAATATTGATGACAAAAAAAAAACTAGTGGAGGAGAAATTTTCTTAGGTAAAAGACTAGCCACTTGGACTAGCAAAAAGAAAAGTTGTACCTTATAGTCCATAGCAGAAGCTGAGTACGTGGCTATTGCTATCAATTACACCAATATTGTATGGATCAAGCATCTATTGAAAGGTATGAAGGAAGAAGTGACTAAACCTATGATACTATATTATGATAACACAAATGCCATCAATATATCAAAGAATCCTATGATGCATGCCAAAACAAAGTACATTGCAATTAAGTATCGCTATGTAAGAGAATTAGTGGAAGACAAGCTAGTGAGGATGGAATGTGTCACTTCAAAGGAACAAATTGCTGACATCTTTACAAAAGCACTACCTAAAGATGCATTTGAGTATCTTAGAGGTAAGTTAGGGGTGATACCCCTATCCAAGGTTGTTTGAATAATAGTAGGATTTCCCTAGATCAAATGAATTAATTGTTGAAATGTTACAAATTAATGCAGAGGATACTTACTTTAGGTATTTCCTGAAGTAACCAAAGTACTAAAAATTCCAAACATGTCACAAGCAAGGTGACAGAGGGAGAAATTGGAAGATCCTACAAATTCTATACTTGCATGATGAGATACTAAAATAGTATGTCTTTGGCATTGTTGTCAAAGAGGGAGAAAGAGCAGAAGATGATCAACAACATTCAATTGGACAAAGGGAGAAGTAGCTAAACTAATCTAAAGAAAGAGATGACATTAGTATAGTAGAAACTAATGCATGTAGAGGGAGAAATAATGTGCAGAGGGTAAAATAGTAGTTTAGAGGAAGAGAAAAATTGATCAAAGTGGTAAGCTATAGAAAAGAGGGAGTCATACAGAAATTGATTAGATAGAAGGAGAAATAGTAGCTCAGAGGGAAATAATAGTCAAGAATCAATCAGAGAGGAAGTAGAACCAAAAGAGAAGACAATGTATCAGCAAAGAGGAAGATACAAAAATTGATGAAAATGACAATGGTAACAAAATTTCTTTTTGTAATTTGAGTTACTATTTTAACCTAGTTAGCATTTTGATAACTTGGTTGATCAGTTTGGTTTGCCATCAATGCCAAAGAGGGAAATTATTGGAAATCTGATTGAAAAGATCATTATTGAAGAAAGAGGATTGTTTGCAAAGAGGGATATTGTTGATAACAAATGTTTTCAATCATTGTTTTGTCACTAATGTCAAACTTGCTATTTTCTAGAATGACAATTGCTTATAAGATCCAAGTGCTATCACTTAGTTGATTGATGAAGAGGAGTTAATCAACAAGATGTAACAAGAGCACCTAAGGAAAAGGTTGAGTTATGGTTTTGTAATGAAGTATAAGGATCAATTAAGACAATGATAAAATGATGTATTGATAATAAACTTGAAGATATAGAGGTTGGCCACACCTAGAAACTCTGGAAGTATAAGTTGTAACAAGGTTATTTGTAAAGTTTGACTAAGTTCATTAGTGGATGTCAAGCAAGCTGGTTCATGTTGAGTAGATTTTCAGTAAGTGCCAAGAAAATGCAAAATCTAGTGTGTCCTAAGTGAAATAGGATTCAAGCAAGTTTAGGTGTCGAGCATTAGTAAAATTTAGTTGATGCTGAGTGAATTCACAGTAGGTGCCAAGCATTAGTAAAATGTTGTTGGTGCTGACTAACATAGTATGTGTCAAGCACCAAAATTTCAATAGTGCTGAGCTACTGCATTATTTGAAAAGTCAAAGATTTTCTAGATCTAAGTCGACAAGTTTGTTACCTTGAATTTTTTGAACTAGATGAGGATAAGAATGATGAGCTAGAGGCACAAAATTTTAGGTAAACTATTTCTGAATGAATTTAGGAGAATTCTTCATGATGTTTCTAGAAGAAACAAGATATGGGGTAGATTCATTAAATCCTACCTAATCCATTCAAACTAAAAGAAAGAGTGGGGAGATTTGAGTAGGAAAAGTTTTCTAGACTTCTATTTAAGGAGTCACAAGTCAAGAAGCAAGAGCTACTGGGGTGCCAAGTTGTGAAGTTGTTGAAGGGTGTCAAGGAGAAGGCATTGAGAAGGAAGAATAGAGCATAGAGACTCTACTTTGATAAGTGGACGTATAGGAGATTACACTAGTATATCAAGCATGGAAACTCAAGGAAACAAAGCTTGAAAGGAGGAAAAACTATCAGAGCTACAAAGACTAAAAGCCAAGAAAATTTTGAGAGCTAAACTAAGATCTAAAATTTGCAAGTTAAGTTGTGAGTTTTATCAGGTCAAAAGGCCTTGTTGTTACTCTCTAACAATTATATCAATTAGGGTAAAATCCTATGGACTCAGGTTGGTTAAAAAACCATTTGTAAATCCTTTAACATGGTGGCATTCCAAGTGAATGTTCTAAAGTTCTCTAACTAGGCCTACTTCTAATAGGGTGGTTAAATCCTTTAACTAGGTCACATTTAACAGTGTGTTGTAGCCTTTAATAGGGCAGGCCTTTCACATGGCATCACTTCAAAAGAGTGAGAATTAGTAGCATGTTACTGGTGGTTTTTCCCAATTGGGTTTCCACATAAATCACTACGTTATGTGTTGATTCTTCATGTGTTATTCTTACATTTTGATTTTATAGTAATTTGCTAAGTAGAAAAGTTTAAGCTTGGATGGATGAATAGTTTAATGTGCTCACTTGGTGAAAAAGTTTTATTAGGACATTTGGACCTTGAATACCTAATTCACCCCTCCTCTCAGTTATTCTAAAGCTTTTCTAACAGTGGTTGTGAAGTGGTGCTATGAGAAATATATAGTTATGCTTAAGCTATAAAAGCACATTTCTTTTGTAACTTATCGATATATATTCTTCTCTATTTTCCTTGGCATGTTTTGCATGCACATTGTAAATTCCTTTTGTCTCTAACCTATTCTAACTCTTTGCTATATTTCTTTTAGCCATTAACATACTGTTTAAGACTCCTTTTGCCTCTAGTTATTGTTCTTGTCTATATTCTACAATTTGTATGACTATATCTATTTTTGCATATAAATGATATTGAGTGAAGTTTCTTACTATAGCATTCTTTTGTCATCTAATTTGTATGTGGTCATTAGAGTCAACAAGGTCTGAATCTATATTCTTTGAGGTTATAACTAGTTAACTATGTATAAATGGGCAGAGGTAGGATTGAACACCCTATTTTGGTGCATCACCTCCTTTGACTAGATTAGGTAGTTGCTTTTATGTATCCCTTCTCCCTTTTCTCTTCAAGTGTAGTTTAAGTGCATCCTGATAGTAGAGGAAGCCAACCTTCTCTAGAGACTCAACCTCATAGTTTAGGTTGTTTCCATGTTTCACAAGGTTATCCATAGGTAAAAACTTTGGACAAGGGTGCAATATTTTGTGACAATAGTTTTTGGCACACCTAGTGCGACAACACTTAGAAGATTTCAAGTTCACTGGTGTTAAGAAGAAAAGTTTTGATATGTGTTGAGAAGATAATATTGTTCTAATTATTTTCATGCCTTCAATAGGCTCATAATTAAGAACTTGGTAACTCTACTCCATTCCACATCTAGCTTCCAGAACAAGTTGCTATGATTCATACCCAAAGCTAAAACAAGGGCATCTTTTTGAGGTAAGTTCTGATATCAAGAACTTTCTTTTTCTAATCCCAAAAGAAAGGTTAAGGTATCTCTATCACTAGTTAGGAGTATAATGCCTCATGTAGAGACACCTAATTTCCTCTTAGATGAGTGGGCTAATGCATATCAGTTTGATCCTATATCAAAAACCTTAGAGACATGCCTTGGTACTTATTATATATCAGAGAAAAATATTCTCATTCTTAACCTAATGAAGAACAAAGAAGACACAAGTGGGACATGGAGCATGTACTTTGATGGATCTAGGAATAAAAATAGATTAGGGGATGGTGTTATGTTGGTTTCTCCTGCACTAGAAAGGTACTACTTCTCATTTAGGCTTCAATTCAATTGTACCAATAATGTGCTCAAGTATGACGCATTAATTCAGGGTCTCTTACTTTCTCAAAAAAGAGGAATTCAAATATTGAGTATATATGGAGATAGAAAGTTGGTGGTTAATTAGGCAAGGAATCAAAATATCACCAAAAATGGTTTGCTCAAGTCTTATAAACATAGAGTATGCAATTTTCTTGAAAGTTTCAATGCATTTAACAATCAGAGCATCCCTAGAAGAGGAAATAGACATTTTGATATACTTGCAATAGTGAGGGCATCTTATGATGTGCTAAGGATCCTTGAAGATGAGAAGAGAAAAAAGATTAGAGTAGTGGTTAGAAACACTATCCCTAATAATAATATTAATTGGCAGGTCTTTGAATCTGATGCACAAATTGTAAGTTTCTTGTAGAATGAAGCAAAGTTCTTAGAAAGAAATTAGTTGAGATTGCATGACTAGTATGGTGATCAAATCATCAATCTCAGCTCTAATAAATTTCTTAAGGGTCTCGTTACCTTAGAAAGTGTCTTCAATCTTGATGACAAAGCAAGGAATAGAGGCATGAACCTTCCTGCAAACAAAGATGATCATATGCCAGTTGCAATTATGTATGGAAGAACACTAAATATAGGGAAGATATGTTATGAAATTGAACAAGAAAGTTTTTTTCATCTATGTCAAGAATTCAATGATGTATTTTCTTGGACATATGATGATTTAAAGGGTTTTGACCCAAGTCTATTTCAACATACCATAGATTTATTTGATAATGTCAAACCTGTTAGGCAAAAGTAGAGGCTAGTGAATCCCAAGATTGAGCCATTAATGAGAAAAGAGCTATATAAATTTATTGAGGCCAATATCATTTTTCCTATTAAGAATTCTTCTTGGGTGGAAAACGTTGTCCCTGTTAGGAAGAAGAGTGGAGAAATCAGACTATGTGTAGATTTTAGGGATCTTAACCAAGCCCCCTTTAAAGATCATCATCCTCTCCCTTCCATGGAAGAAATATTGTCTAAGGTTAGTGGTTCAAAGAGATTCTCTTTCTTGTATGGATTCCTAGGTTATAAAAAAGTGTTAGTCAAAGAGGCTAACAGATATAAGACCACTTTCACCACCAAATGGGGAACCTATGCCTATAGCAAAATTCCTTTTGGACTAACAAATTTAGGTACCACATTTCAAATAGTAATGGAGATGGCCTTCAAGAACATGATTGAAAGTTTTGTGTTAGTCTACCTTGATGATATCATAGTGTATTCAAAGAATGTAGCAGATCATTTTGGTCATCTCAAACAAGTATTCATAATATGCAGAGAGTATGGAGTATCTTTGAATCCAAGAGAGTGTGTCTTTTCCACTAATCAAGGTAAATTATTAGGACACATTGTATCTAAGGATGGTTTTTCCATTGACCTAGAAAGAACAAAGGAAATACTTGTTCTTTCCCTACCTAGTCACAAGAAAGGTCTGCAAAGTTTTCTAGGTAGAATAAATTTTGTGACGAGAGTTATCCCTAATTTAGCTACCATGGTGAAACCCTTACAACTATGCTTAAAAAGAGTATGGTCTTTTCATGGACCAATAAAGGGAAAGAAAGTTTTGAAGAGATCAAATCAACCATAGCCTCAGCCCCTACTCTTATCAATATGAATTTTGATAAGGATTTCATTCTTTACACCTTAGGAGGTGAGTCAAGTATTTCTACTATTTTGACATTAACTAAATGATATGAATGAAGAAAAACCTATTGATTTCTTTAGTGAAGGACTGAAGGAGTATGAAGATGAATATAATTATATGGAGAAGTAAGCCCTTGCAATCATAAGATCTTTGAAGAAATTTAGACATCTTCTATCCCACAATAAGATCCACTCATTGGTACCTCATGCAAGTGTTAAAGATTTCCCATTGAGCAAAGATATTTGTGAGAAAAGAGTAGGTTGGATCACTAAGGTGATGGAGTATGATGTGGACATCTAGATCACTAGGTTGGTAAGAGGGAAATTAGGACTATGCAAATGGATGATCTCATCTCAAGAAACAAAAGATGAAGAAGTTTCTTTGGTGCTAACAGAAAAACAAGAAGAAAGAAATGATAATCCAAGGAGTTGGATAGAAAACATGAAGACCTTCTTAGTAGGAAATGAATATCCTCAAGGGTTAGATAAGGCTAAAAGGAAATCATTCAGATTGCAATCAATCCCCTATGCTATAGTTGATGGTATCTTGTTTAGGAGAGAGTTCAATGGAGCTTTGCTAAGATGTATTTATGTAAATCAAGAATAGAGGATGATTAAAGAGATTCATGATGGTCCTGATGGTGGCTACTTTTTGGCAAGGACAACTACAATGAAGATAATGAGGGTTAGTTACTACTAGCAATCCTTACTCCATGATTGCCATAGGTATGTCAAAAATGTAAAAAATATGCTCTCTTTTTTTCAAGTAAGAAAATACTTGTAGCTCTCCCACTTCATCCTATTCTAGTGGATCAGCCTTTTCCTTAATGGGGATAATATTTCATTGGTGCTATTAATCCTCCTTCTAGCTTTGGTTACAAATGGATTCTAGTTGCTATAGATTATTTTACCAGATGGATAGATGTGATTGTATTGAAAGATGCTACAAAATATTTAGTTGTTGATTTTCTTGATGGAATTGTAACTAGGTTTTGTGCCCCTTCAACCATTATTTTAGATAATGCAAAATATTTTGTAGGAGCTCAAATTTGTGCATGAGCAATTGATCATTACATTTACCTGAGCACTTATTCCAATTACTACCCTCAAAGTAATGGTGTGACTAAGTCCTCCAACAAAAATTTGATCAGAATCATCAAGAGGACTATTGAAGACAATTAAAGGTGTTAGCATAAGAAATTGAGAACTATCATTTGGACTAACACAATAACACCTAAGAGGGCTATTGGGGATTTTGCTTTCATGTTAGTATATGGTAGAGAAGAAAGGCTTCCTATCTCATTAGAGTTTTTTGCTCTTGAGCTAGCTCATCAGTTGGAATTCATTGAAAATGATGCTATGTTCGTAAGAATGGTAGAACTAATAGAGCTAGAAGAGAAGAGACATCAAGAAATATAGACCTTGGAAGCCTATCAACAACACGTAAAGAGGAACTTTGATAAGAAGGATAGGTTTAGAATTTTCAAAGAGGGTGATCTTGTGCTAAAGTGGTATGCAAATAGAGTGAAGGCAGGAAGACATTCAAAGTTTGATGCACTATGGAGTAGTCCCTATATAATTATCAGTTGCAAGCAAGCCAATACTTTCTAGTTAAGCATGCCTAATGGTGAAATCTTGCCTATTCTAGTAAATATAATATATCTTAAACCCTATTTTTGAGAAAGGATGAATGTTCATGTACATAGTTAGAATATTTTTCTTTCTATTTGTTTTTGCTTTCCAAGAAGTTTCGAGCACATATTTTGTTGTAGAGATTTTTGGGTCTAGTTTTGTAGAGTTGCCAAGATGGAAGGGAATGTTTTATTGCTCAAGATGTAGTGGAGGAAATGAAGTGAATATGTTCTTAAATTTTAGAGATTCTATAGCCTAATGGATCTTTAATGTCATTGGTCATATGCCAAGTAGGCTTGCATCCCCTCTGAGTTGCTAGAAGTGTTAGCCAAAAATGCCTTCCTACGAAAAAATTGATTTCAAATGTTGAGCCATCTAATAGTCATACTTTTTAAATGTTCAAATGATCAAATGTTTCATAAGGATCTATTTTAAACTTTGATCATGTCTTTATCCTAAGTCTCGTAGCTTTATTTCATGTATGCCTTAGAAAATTTTGAAGTTGTGACCATGCAATTCACACAATTGCAGTAGGTTAAGTGCTAACCTAGGTCAAGGTGGTGAAGGTATTATTGTATTGTTTTTTCCTAGTCATAGTGTGAGTTTGGCATATTGTAGTTTAAGTCATGACAATGCGGTAAAGGAAAAATCTTTAGTGTTTTAAAGTTTCAAATCTATGGCTAGCACACTATCACAACATGTAAGAAGGAAGTTATGATTAGAGTTGCAATCAAGAGATTTATTTGTTTCACTTGGTCACAAGGTTATAAAATGAACTTTGGGTCAAAGTGGTGATGGTGCGAATGTAGTTAGGATCTTAGTCTTTGCAAAGTCATGGTAGTTAATTAAAGATGTCAAGGGTAGGCTATGTAGCAAAAATAACCAATTGGTCATGGTTTGACAAGAAAGAACTATTATTGAAGAAAGGTGGTGGAAAAATTGCAATCATAGGTAGTCAAGGTACAAAGACTTCACAGTGTGGTAGAATGGTAGAAAATGTTTGGTCTACGTGTCAAGGCTTGATGATTGACTCTAGTTGACCAAATAAAAAAATTGATTTGGCACACTTATGAGAGTGGAAGTAGCTCCTTAATGATGGATCCAATCTTTTTGATCTCCTACAACCACTTTCATTCTTCTCTAGGTCTAATAAATGCAAAGGAACATTCCATCACTGCTTGTTGATCCATCGATTTAGTCAAAAGTTAATGACAATCGTTTGTGACCTCTCAGAGCTTTTTTTGGTAGCAAAGTGAATTGTTAACATCTAGTTTTGTACTGGGATTAAATATTTTCTATATTTTCAATAGTGGTTGTGAAGTGGTTTTGTTAGAAATATCTAGTTATGCTTAAGTGACATAGATTCTTCTATGTTTTGCTTGGCATGTTTTGCATGTGCATTGTAAATTCCCTTTGCTTCTGAGCCATTGTAACTCTCTATTGTATCTCTTTTAGCTGTTAACATACTATGCAAGACTCCTTTTGCCTTTGGTTAATGTTCTTGTCTATATTTTGCAATTTGCATGATTGTATCTATTTTGGCATCTAAATGATATTGAGTGAAGTTTCTTTCGATAACATTCTTTTGTCATCTAATTAGCATGTGGTCATTAGAGTAAACAAGGTTTGGATCTGTATTCTTTGAGGGTATAACTAGTTAATGATGCATAAATGGATAGAGGTAAGATTGAACACCCTATTTTGGTGCATCACCTCCTTAGACTAGATTAGGTAGTTTCTTTCATGTATTCCTTCCTCCTTTTCTCTTCAAGAGTAGTTTAAGTGCATCCTAATAGTAGAGGAAGCCGACCTTCTCCGAAGACTCATTCTCATAGTTCAAGCCCCATAGCTTGGAGGTTGTTTACATGTTTCACAAGGTTTTCTTTAGGTAAAAACTTTGGACAAGGGTGCAATATTTTGTGACAAAAAAGCCTTCATAAAATCTACAAATTCTTGATCTTCAACACTTCTCTTTGTTTCCAAATGTTTCCAAGTTCAGATCTCTCAGTTCAGTATTTTTTTTTAGGATTGATTCCAATAATAATCTCAAAAAGTGTCTTTTTAGTGCTTCTATTTACATAATTATTTTATGCAAACTCTTCTTGTGCCAAAATCAAATCCCAATTAGTAGGCTTATCTCCAACTAAACACCTCAACAAATTTTGTTCGCAACTTTAATTTGTTCATCTATTTGCGAATGGAATATAGAGCTAAACTTTAACTCTATATTTGGATTCTTCCTAAATGTCCTCTAGAAATAACCAACAAACTTAATATCTCTATTTGAAATAATAGTTTACTGAAATCCATGCAATCTTATCACTTCCTTAAAGGATAATTCAGTGACATGTATTACATCAAATATCTTCTTACAAGGTATGGAATGGGCCATCTTTGAAAATCTATCCACTACTACCAAAAAATCCTTACTTCTCTAAGTTATAGGAAAACCAAGAATAAAATCTATATTGATATCTTCTTAAGGCTTATACAGTACAAGAAATGCTGAACACAAATCCAAGTTATGACTAGTTTCTTTTTTTGTTTGGCAAATTCTACAACTTTTCGCTATCTTCTGGACATCTTTATAAATCTATGGCCACAAGAACCTATCTGAAATCAATTTTACTAACTTATCAATCCCAAAATGTCTGACAAGTCCACCACTTTGCTTCTCCTTCATGATGCTCTTTTTGTAAATTTGGCTAGGGCAGATGATATTAGGTTGTCATTTGTGGGAGCATATAGTCAAGATTGAATGATAAAATCATGGAGATAAAGATTTGATAGAAGTATTTAGAAAATTATCTAAGTATAACAAGTTTGTTTGCTAGCCCATACACTATTTTGATCAGTGTAGTTTAGATAGGTATTTTTTGCATGTGTGCACTAAGGTATGAATAGAATAGAGTGTGAGGATTCTACACCTATGAGTGTGAGGTTGTATGGTCAACACAAATAAAGTTATTGTAGTTTTTCTAGTTGTAGTAATGGACCAACAAAATAGTGTAAAGACAAGGAATCAAATATTGTATATCAAGGAATTATTTTATTTATCAAAATAATTACTTGATTAATTAGGGATGACATCCTAGATGCTATCCCTCAGTTAGGAAGAATTAATTTTTTATTTTGGCATGTGTGTAAAGGTATGAAGATCAATGGTATAGATTATTATGAAATAAATTTATATAAAAGGACAAAAATTGAGATGCAAAGTTTAGATATGTCTATCATATTGATATGTTATTATTTTTTGAGATGTGAATTTTGATGATTAGATCAAAGCATTATAGATATATGAGTAGTTTTGTGAAGAGTGGGAAAGACAAATCATATATTGAAGATATTAGCAATAGTAAGAGGTTTTGTATATATCTCTTGCATTGAAGAACATTATTCTATATTGCATATTTTGGTAGTAGTCTCATCTTGTATACTTTGTTTAATTGTAATAACAACTCCTAATAGGGTTGAGGCTTTTGACAAGGCTTATTCCTCTAACAATGATTGAGAACTATACAAATGTAATAGACTCATAATAGGGTCAATATCTTTCACTAGATACTTTTGATTAGTGGATCATTTTGTGGGCACCATCCCCATTGGGGTTTTATCTTGGCTAGGGTTTCCATAGTTAAAAAAATGGTGTTATGTGTTGCATTACTTTATGGTTGTGTATATTAGTCAGTTTAATTAGTTTACTTTCATATGAAAGTTATAACATTGTTAATGATATCCATAATTAGGAAAACATTTGCAAAATACTAACTCACTTCTCATATCAGTATTTCCTATTACTAACAATTTCTTTTAGAGCCCAGTTACTTAGAGAAGGCCTAACAACTTCAGTAAGATCTCCAAGGATATGGATCAACTACAAAAGAACCTAAAAGAAGCTCTTGAACAACTTGATGTACTTATAGAAGAAAGAAGTACTTTGAAAGATAATTATGAAGATGAGAAAGACTACATTGAAAAGATGACGAACAAGATTGAACATCTTAGATCTAAGAAAGATTCTAAAGATCAGAAAAATGATTATAATGAAGCTTCAAGGCTTAAGAAAGAAAATGAGATCTCGAAAAATGTGCTAGAGATTACAAATCTAAATTTGAGCTTGAAGGATGAAGATAAGAAGATTGAATTAGTTTTGAGATCTAAGAATGCATATATGAGATCTAAAATTGAGAAGATGTCATATGAACTTGAATCATCAAAGTTGCAATATGAAGAACTTGAGAAGTATAATAAAACTTTTAAAATGAGAGTTAATACCATCTAAGTTACATCTTGAGATGTTGTATTCCAGTACTAAGAATCTTGATGAGAAAATATATACACAAATACTTTCTTATGATAAGACTACTCTTGGATATTTTGAAGGAGAATCATCCAAGAGGAATGATGTTACAAAAGAATTAGAAACTATGATCTAATAGCCTAATCAAGAAAAATAATATCTTAAAAAAGTTGAGTCAAATCAATTTGAAGATGTACCTAAGAAACTTAGACAAGTTGAATCACATAAAAAAGTGAGGAATCAATTTGGATGAAGATTCTATGCATGCAATGAATTTGGTCACATGAAGAACTACACATGTAAGTCATTTGAACCCCTTTTTGGTTATTGCTATGATTTTCATTGTTTTGGTCATAGAGCTATTGAATATAAGAAACCTAAAATTCAATAATGATAATAGTAGAATGTTTAGAGGTACTAACCTTAGAGATAATAGACCTATTGGAGGAACCAATGTTATAAGGAATGGTATTATGTGATATAAGTGCAACAACTTTGGACATATAGATAGAGATTGCAGAGAAAAAATCAATCAGTTAGGACCTAGATATTGAGACAATGTTATAGTGTGTTAGATTTGTAACAACTTGGGACATACAACAAGATATTGGAGGATGAACAATATGGGAATGACTAATGACATGAGGAATAACATGAGAAACCCTAATTCTAGAAGGGATATGAACAACATTAGAAGGAATGAGAAAAATAGTAATAGTCAAAGAGAAAATGTGAAAGATCTTATAGGAGATCTTGATGAATCTTTTGTTAAAGCTAAGAAACCAACAAGTTCATATGTTGTGTTGGAAATTTAGTCAAGTGAAGCATCTAAAAATAGATTAAAGTCAATTATAGCTACCAACCAATTATAATATAATTGAGTACTTTGTTTTATCAATTAATATGAAAAAATTAGCATTAGAATAGTATAGAAAACCTTAGAGTAGGAATTGAGACTTAAAAAGTTAATACATGGTAGAAAAGGATGAAAGGAAGCTATGGTTAAGAGTATGTGAGATTTATAATTCACATATAAGTACAAAAAGTAAAATAAGTTCACTGGTGAATCGAAACAACTTTTTGTCACTTGTGTACTTGCACAATTAATGTAGAAGTCAATTGGAAGTGATTATAGGATCACAATCAAAATTTTAAGTACCATTTGATCATGCAATAAGTTAAGGAGTCCCTAGAGAAAATTTCAAGTATTTTGAAGAATATTTGAAGGTGAATTTAACAAGCCCCAAATTTTGCAAACTTGAGGTATTATCACTTGTAGAGTCAAAATTTGAAGTTTAAATTGAGAAGAATGGAAACCCCTACTACTTGTAATGTGAGTGAGAGAATTAGAAACAAGTTTAAGAAGAATCCATACATTTCATTGGAATATGACCCATTAGGAGCATTTTCACAAGTGCCTAATAGGGTTTTGCATGTAGAAGACATACGTGTATACATTTAGTACATATTTGAGTCTATAGGAGACAATGGTATTCACAAAGACATGAGCCTAATATATAACAATGACTTGACACTAAAGCAAGGGTTTGAACATTTGGAAAACCTAGACATCACAAGGCATATTTTCTTTATAGAATTTGACAACCATGCATAGACATGAAAAATTATGAGCAGTATACATGAAGACATGTTCTAGGTAGGAGATATACCTATTATGATTGACAATGATATGATTCAAAAATTAACTATATTGAGAAATGAGGGTAGAAATCCTATAAATATGAAGAATGCAAAGAAATTAGTTGAAATCAACTTGAAAAAAATATCATATGGTAGAAACATGATGTTGGATATGATCAAGGAAATTGACGTAAGAGTTGTAAGAAAGATAGTTGGATACAAGATGAATTATAGTTCTAAAAAAAATGTATTCATATTACATACATGATGATAGTAGAAAAGGAATAGGTCAATACATGTGAAATTATGAGGTAGAAAATACTGAACAACATAGATAGAATCAGGAAGACTAAGAAGGCAATATTTAGGTTTCAATATTTGATAACACATTTGTTTTTCTAAGTAATTGGACAATTTCCTAGAATGCCAAGTTATGAATAGAACTCCAAGAATTTCAAAATGGATCTAATTACACACTACTTTAGAAAGGAACTAGAGGACAGAATGAAAGAAGATATAACTAGAATGATGGAGAATTTCCAAGTAGAAATGAAAAATAGGTTGAGAATACCACCATCACTAGTTGAGAAGTACTGTAATGCCCCACCCAGAGATCCTTGGAACAAGGATAAATATAACCCAAAATAATTAAAAATAAAAAATAAAGTATGGAAACACATGATATAAAACATACAAGGATCACAAAGATCCCAATAGAAGACTAACCAAACATCATGACACCAATGGATCTCCAAATTCCACTACTGACCAAAATGGCTGATTATGGAAGACACACAATTGAATTTGAATCTAAACATTTTGAATTCAAAATGAAAAGCCAAAGAATTGAAAAACACATAAGAGGGTAGCCGAAACACTTCCCAAAAATTTTAGGTCAAATCAAAAGGTGTCCTTTGTCTACCCAGATAGGTTTTTACAATAACTAGACGATACTTTAAATCAGCCCTAGGCAATACTTTCTAGTATCATACAACCTTTCTCAAGAAGGATGCAATACTTTCAGGGTTTGTGTGACACTCCTCAAAAGGGCGTGTGATACTTTACAAGTATCATACAAAATTTCTTCAAAGGGGATGCACTATTGGAAATTATCTCATGCCATTTCTCTAAGAGATGAGCTACACAATCAAGGATCACATAACATATCTCTTTTGGGTGTGCAACACTATATAGTATCACCCCATTTTGACACATGGTCACCAAACAATACAAGAAAAACTCTAAGGAAAAACTAGAGAGTAAAAAAAAAGTTAGAACCTCCACATTGAGGAGTACTAGATCCACAATTCAAGGCATAAAAACTTGAACACAATACTGAAAGACAAAAAACTACATCTAACCATCTAATCAAGTAGTGAAGGGAAATAACTGAAAGCAACATCACCATGTACATAAGTAACATCACAATGAACAATACAACCAAACTAAGTACATAGTTCCTCCTAACCATAATAGCATCATAAAACCATTGTGGGCCCTAGGTATCCCCCGCGTGTAACATCCCAAACTACCAACCAAATCATTGGTGCTATATTATGAGGACATCACTACTAAAATATGCTACAACATAAGCATAAGGAAATCTAACATAATAGAAGTAAAGCATAAGCTGATACTACAAATTAACTCATCATCTACACATGCTAAACATCATAATAAGGAAATGCATCAACAATAACATCATCTAAACATGATAAAAAAGCATTCCAATGAAAGCATAAATCAAAAGAAAGCATACTCTAGAATCGAAAGTGTCAAGGGAAAATATCCATCAATGGTCATACTAGGACAATAGACTATCTCTGTACACTAGTCCCTAGTAGTGGTATAGGTAGCTATGCCTCCCAACCACATGGAGCCCATAGGTCCACTTCTACCATGGTGATGGAGATAATGATCCAACCACAAACACACAAAAGAGAACATCCATGGCTAATACTCATGCCATATAGTATGATGACTGAAACCAAGAATGTAGATAATACATAAACTATAGGTCTTGGTTAGACATTCAATGGGCTACTAAGTAGGGGCTGACATCATAGAGAATTGCTTGGCATTAACATGCCCAAGCTTAGATCCTACAACTCAAAGAAGGCCCTTTCACATACATTTAATTATCTTAAGTTTTATTACCACTTGGTGTTTTCTTTAGTTATCACTTGATTAAAACTTGGATGTGCCAACCTTTGAGAAATAGGCACTAGGTTGTAGAAAAGAAGCCCCCTCTATATGTTAACCTACCATACCTATGCTCATCCAATGATGAGTGTTAATAGGCATGCATATTCCTAACCCAAACCTAATCATCATAACTCCCAAAAGTACCATAGAAGATCAAGCCTTGCAAGTCACCCAACAAATGTACACACACATACTCATGTGTGGTACATCACCATCATGAAGATCATTACACAGGGACTAGATGAGAACACAATGTAGAAATACACTCAACTAAAAACAAACTCGAGAGGAAAGATGCAACGTGCATCCCAAAGCAACATAAAAGTGCAACAATGGTCTAACTAACATTAAAAGGATGATCCAAGTCCACGACCAACATCATGCCAAGGAAACTTGAGAAAATAGGGTGGCACACAAAATGAGGTAAAAACCCCAAAAAATGGAAAACTTCAAAATTAAAACACATTTGGTTTTTAGGCATGAAAACCCCAACAATCCAATAATATTTTGGTTGAAACACCGTATGTAAAAATTACTAGAATAATGGCATGAAACCCAAATCCCCATCCCAAAAATAGGGAAAATGCTCACACCCAACCAATTGGGTAGAACCAACAAATAGAAATAGAGGGGAACACTAGTTCTTAGTCTCCTAACAAACTACGACCATAAACATAAGCTAAAATGGAGAAAAAAATAGAAAATGAGAAATCCCTACTTGATAGAAAAAGGATCAGAAACTGAAATCATCCTGATAAAATAAATAACCCACTAATGGTACTGAAAGTGATGGCAAAGAAAGGTCTCCCTAAGCTAGATCCAGTGAGACTGACCTCATGATGATCCCATGCTCATAGCTCTCACAACAATAAAAAAACCAATGCTTTAGAAAGAGGATTTTAGAAATGCTCTCCAATTTCTAAATTGCAAAATTGAAAATTGAAAAAACAAATCCCTTTTTCAATACTTATTCACTTTTCGAGTGAATAATTGAATAGGGAAAATAGCTAGTTAGACTAGCTAGACTCCAAATTGACCCAAATGAAAATAGGTTATTCCTTGTAATAGGAATTAACCTAAGGAAAAGCTACCAAAGATTAAACCCAATAAAAATTAAAGCACAAAAATCCAAAATCACAGAAATTAGCTTAACAACTTTCGCAACAATGTGAACCTCTTAATACACAGAGACACTCACTGGTCTAATCACATAATGCAGATGAGTTTGGATTAATAATCATCAAAAGGTTTAATTAAACAATTAAAATAAGGATACGTTGACCATACATGAATGACATTGGTAAAATATGAATAGTTGAATCACTAACTCCAAAGGCCATTGCCAAGGATATAATTCTTGGATGCTAAAACACACAATCAAGTGCAATTTCATATAATAACATAGCCAAAGAAATAATGCATTAAATACCAAACTAATCCATTTACATCACTCATGTTTGCATAAAGCATAAGGAGACAAGAATAAAGTAAATAAACATAGCATAAAATCCATCACATAACATCATCAGAAAATATGTCAAAATACTAGAAAATCAGATATCATCATAGACCTACTGTCATGTCAAAATGGCATCAACATGGAAATATGATAAACTAAACAACATAGAAGTAAAGCATCTATGGTACTAAAATCAAAGTATAACATCTGACCCTCAAGTCATCTCAAGCTAAATAGAATAAGAGTATCAAGTATCTCTCGAATAAAAATAGATAAGGTACAGACTGCAAACACGAGAGACACTACAAGTATAAGGATGAAATTTGTTTAATGGTTGAAACTTATGTTACTTGCATGGAAGTAGTAGATCCAAGAGTGAATTTTATTGATTCTATGGGATATGAGATGATAGAGGAATTGATTGAAGGATATGTGAGGATCATTTTAGAATTAGAGAGGAATAAGAAATGACCTAGATGGTGCACATATGAAGAAAATGTCAAAGAAGTTGGTAGTGAATTGTATAGTAAAGACATAAAGAAGAGAGTTGACAAGAAGATTGATAACATCTTGAAGGAATCAAGAATGATCATAGAAGAATTCAAAGAGGCCACATGAATCACAATGGATACGAAGGCAAGTGGCCAGTTAGACATTATTATTGCTAGGCCATTAACCATAAATAGAGCAATAAAGGGAGTAATAATGGAAGTACCATTAGAAAAAATACCTATAGCACCCTATGTAGGAGTTGCACCTATGAAACCATCATTTTTTCCACTAGTTCATAGAAAGGATGAAGAAAATGTTAGCATAATGAAAGTTTAGTCGTCCACCCAACCTAGCACTAGAAGGTGGTCAATATTTGTAGAAGTAAAACAAGAACCAATTGAACCACCCAAGAATAAGAGTTTAAAATAAATAGCCAATGGTCCATGAAAGAAGAGAAAGACACTTGATAATTATAAGGGAAAGCATAAAAGGAGAGTACAAGTAGCTATAGCACCCTATGTAGTAGTTGTACCTATGTAACTGCTACCACATTTTGTTTACCCCACCAAGTTTCAAAATTTGAATGTTACCCCGCCCAACGGTCACCTCCCCAATTACTAATATTTTAATACCCACGAAGATATCAAAATTACCTAAGTTCCAAACCTTATGATATTTTTACACCTCGCAAGTTCTCCACTGTCAGATCAAGGGAGATCAATGGTCGTCGCCATCTCGCTATGATAAAGTTGTGTGAGGGTTACGATGGTGACATAGTGACTGGTTGATGCATGTTCAGTGGGTCCAGCTTGCAGGGCAAAGGATGGCACAGGTCAAAAATGTTTTGTGGCATTGTAGGTGCTATGTCGCTATCACATGGTGGACCAAAAATTTCCATGGAAACATAGCACCCGTCGGAAAAGGTGTGCCGATGACGGTGAGTTAGCATGTTCGACGGCAAGGTTTGGCGGGCCGAAGAAGATAGTGGTGAGGTTTCAAGCAAGCAGTTGGGTTACGTTAGGTACTTCATCTGCCCTGTTGGCAGAGTCTGGTGGCACGACAAAAAATCAAAGGGAGCCACATGCGCTAGATCGAGTCTTTACGATTGTCAGATCTAAAGAGATCTACAGCTGGCGCTATCTCGCCATTAGAAACCGCTCAAGAGATAACATCAGCGATGTAGCGACAGGGTGCCATGTGTCCTAGTGGGACCATATTTCATCTCGCCAGTGCAGTAGGGATTAAATGACTGACAGACCAATAGGGAAGTGCCACATGTACCACGGGCCCAGCGAATTACGAGGGAGGAAGGTTGCAGGAAGGTGGGTCTTCGTGGCTGTTAGATTAGAGAAGATCAACGACTGTTGCCATATCACCATGGTGAAGATGTGCAATATTTACCATAGTGACGTAGCGACAGGTCGCCACGTGTTAGTGGGGCTAGGTCTCGCCAGGGTGCGGTCATTGAAGTATTGCCAGGTGTCGGTTGGATACGACAAGGTTGCAGAGGTGGCGCCAAATATGATGGGCCCAGGGTAAGGATAGTATGGAGTATGATGAGTCTTCATGATCATCGAATCTAGGCCAATTGATGGTTTTCTCCACCTCGCTATGGGTAAGTTGCTCGAGGTTTATGTTGGCGACACAGCGCCTTGTTGACACGTGTCTCACTAGTCTAGTCAAAAAGGATGGTCGGTGGCTAGCGGTTAACGTAATCGTCACAATTAATATGAATATCTGCAAGGGTGGCGCAGTTAGTTCGATGATGGAAGGTCAACCACAAAAGAATTCCCTAGGTGGTGGAGCGAAGAAGGGTGATTGGCCCGCATGACCCAGCTAGCTCGTATAGCCTATTTGACTTGCTTCAACCCTGTTGATTCACGAACCAGGAAGCAAAAATGATCAAGGTTATCTTGCGATCTAATCTTCGCGATCAATTTTGACCTACCTGAAATGAATGCAAGGCATAGGAAAACACTCCACCATATCAGTCGATCCATCTACTGTGTCAGGATCATTCATTGGCACCACTTCTATCTACTCAAGGTATTCTTTCAGTCAAATATCTGATTTTGTACTTCAGAACCATGCTCGAGTGTGATATTTGATCGAATATTTTGGGGTTCAATGGCAGTAGTTGAGCAGTTAATGCAAAATCATTTCCCTCAGTTATGCCTAAACTATAAAGGCAATTTTGTAATCTTTTCCAAGGGTGGACTCTTTCTGATTTCTCTGATATTTCTTTGCAACTCTCAGTGTAACATTCTCTGTACCTTTGAATTGAATGATTCTCTATTTTATCTCCTTCAGCCATCAATGTGTATGTGCATCCCATTTTGCCTCTCATTGGTGTATTGTCGAGATCTGTAGCCTGCATACTGTATCTATTTTTTGCCTACTAGATAATATATGAGTGAGATTCCTCTTTCCTTATGTTATTTAGTTTGGTTTCTTGATCTACATGAGGCTATTAGATCAAAAAAAGCCTGTATGTATATATCCTTAGTTTCATTCTGGTTCAATAGTTCATATATGGGCAGAAATGGGTCTGAACACTCTATTTTGGTGCATCACCTTCGTAGTTTAGGTAGGGTAGAGTTGTTTTCTGCATCTCCTTCTTCCCCTTTTCCTTTCGAGAGTAGTTAGGTGCACCCTGATAGTAAGAGGAAGCCAACCTTCTTCGGAGACTCAACCTCACAGTTCAAGTCCCACAGCTTGGAGGTTGTTTCCATGTTTCACTAGGTTGTCCTCATGCATAGGCCTTGGACAAGGGTGCAAACCTAAGTGACAACATTTTTGGCACGCCCAGTGGGACAATCCTATTGAAGATTTAAAGTCTACTGGTGTCAAAGAAGGAAGAATTTCAAAGATTAATACTGAAGAGGTAGTGCTGGCTTCAGTATTCAAGCCTTCGAGAGGTTGGTCCTTCAAAGTACTTGGCAACTCTGAACATCAACAAACTTGGTTCCAGGCCAAAGTTGTAGTGATTCATGCCCAGAGCTGAAACAAGGGCATCTTCTAGAGGTAAATTTCAATATCGAGAGCTTTCCCTTTCAAATCCTAGAAGAAGGAGGACTAGAATTTTATTATCACTAGTTAGGGGTGAAGAAACAATTAATATATTTGTAAGGTCCACCTCTACTCCTCCTACTGCTCGAACTCAGCCTAGATTGCCATCAACACTCATTAATAGAATACTTGTTTATATGGCACAACCAAGAGTTCATGCTTTTGCCACCTTTAATGGTGGAAGTCCTTTGTTGTTAGCCCAAAGACATGATATACTAGTATCTGCACTAAAAACCATACCTGATATCTCCCCTTTAGAACATATCTAAGAAGTAGCAAATGTCTGTAATATTCATGGTATTACAGAGGATGATGTTGCTATTAGACTTCTAGCCTCATCTTTAAAAGGAAAAGCATTACAGTGGTATAGAGGCTTAGCTCAGGGTTCTATAACTAATTGGGATGAACTAGGAGCAGGATTATGTAAACATTTTGAGGATAAGAGTGACCATTTGTCACTATTAGAGCAGCCGACTACAATAAAAAGAGCCCCCCATGAGTGTATGACTGATTTAAATTATAGATTCCAAAAGACATGGGATAGAATACCTACTGCAGTGAAACCTTCCCCTGGTAATGCCTTCTTGCATTACCTTAGAGCTTTTGACAGTGATATTGCCACAACAATCCAAACTATGGGAGGGGATACCTTGCCTAATGCTTATGAGATAGCCATAAAAGCTGAGAACATCCTAATACAAGGAGGAAAATTGGCTCCAAGGCTCCCTATGCCTTTCTTTCCTGATGTTCCTAATCACCAACCAGCAATGGCCCCTCTTCCTACAACTTCTACATCACAAACTTTTACTCCAGTCCCTCGAGCTTCTACATCCTCAAATGGGATAGATGAGCTCAAAGAAATGCTCCAAGGTCTAGTGCTAAATACAAATAAAAGAGAGAAGACCCTGGATAAAAAATTGCAAGAGCAGGGGATGGAGTTGAAGGACCAAGGGAAGAGATTAGAGGATAGTCTCTCTATGATACAAAAGATGAGTAATAAGGTGGTGGCCTTAGAAAGGCAACAAGCTCAAAGTGGAAAGCCTCCCCAACTGCAATATCAAGCTCTAAGTGGTGGTAGTCTTCCTAATTAGTGGAATAGCTCCTTTGATTAGGGTAGGCAAAATAGTCATGCTTCTGCTTCAAGCTCAAATAAGAACAGAGCCATAGTCCCTCAAAATAACTTGGCCCAAGATCAAGATTTCTGCCCTTCTTGCAACTATTCTTATACCTATTGCATGTGCCAGAAGGCAGAATCTTATATGGCCCTAACTATCCAAGAACCTGCAGCAAAGCAATCATACGAGGAGGATCATCCCAAGGAGGCATCATATATTCACGGATGTGATGATTGCTCTTTCATGAATCATCAGGATGGGGAGCATTGTAATATAAACCAGGATTCCGTTGCTCATAACACAAGGAGCAGGAAGAGAGCTATGGAACATGCTGCCCCTCTTTCTCCTAAGAAGGCCTCAACTTTGAGTGCTACACCTCATATACAAGCAGCAAATGAACAAGCAAGTACTTCACAATAGCAAGAGCAAGATCCAAGAAAGAAAGATGCAGGTGGCCCTTATGTTGCCCCACCTCAACCTCTTATAAGTGCAGCTCCCAAAGTTTCTACCAAAGTTCCTAATGCACCTTTGAAGAAAACCAATGTGAATATCTCTATGTGAGATGCTATTGCTACCATACCAATGCACAAGAGGATGCTGTAGCAAGAATTAGAGAAGATTGAACTCAAGGATCAGCCATCTATCATGGAGAATGCCACAAGTCTAGTACAACTAGTTGGGGATGTGGAGACAAATAAAAGGGTTAGACCTCCCCCATTCTATGTTTCCCTGATTATAGGAGGCAAATTAGTCCACAATTGCATGATAGATTCAGGGGCTAGTAGCTCAGTAATGCCTAGGTGTGTTGTTGATGCTTTAGGGATGAAATATGAGCCCATTGTTAGGGATGTGTTACAACTAGATGGTAGTACTATCAAAACCATAGGTATCCTTAGGAATGTAGAGATGGCCCTACATGCATGCCCTGGTTGCACTATGATTCAAGATATATCTGTTGCTGAAGTCAAGCCCTATTTTTCCATCTGTCTTTCAAGAGACTTCACTGCTCAGATTGGTGGATTCATATCTGTTGATTGGTCATATATGTCATTTAAGACTGGATATGGAGCCAATGCCTCAATTAGAGCAGAACCTCAAGCCCTTCATCACACTAAATCTTACACCCCCAATTTCATCATATGAATTGCCCTATTCTAGAGATGGATGAAAATGACATAGTGAAGGAGCCTGTCACTTCCATAGTAGGGATTCTTGATTTCTTCTTGGATGAGTGGGCAAATGCATATCAGTTTGAGCTTATGTCAAAAATTCTTGAGGCAGGCCTTAGTACATATTGCATAATAGAGAAAGAGGCTCAAGCTCCTGATCTTGTTGGGACTAATGATGATATAAACAGAATATGGAGTATGTACTTTGATGGCTCAAAGAATAGAAATGGATCAGGGGTTGGTGTTATGTTGGTCTCCCCTACAGAAATAAGATACTACTTCTCCTTTAGGCTCCAATTCAGTTGCACCAATAATGTGGCCGAGTATGAATCCTTGATTCAAGATCTCCTACTTGCCCAAAAGAGGGGAATCCAAGTCTTGAAAGTATATGGAGACAGTGAATTGGTATTGAATCAGGTGAGAGGCCAGAATATCACCAAAAATGGCCTGCTCAAGTCTTACAAACACAGAGTCTGGGATTTGCTTGATGGTTTCAATGCATTTAATATTCAGAGCATTCCTAGGAAAGAAAATAAACATGCTAATAGACTTGCAGTGGTGGGTGTAGCTTATGATGTACTAGGGAATCTTAAGGAGGAGAAGAAGAAAAAAATTAGGGTGGTAGTGAGGCCTGCCATCTTTGACAACAACACTCATTGGCAAGTGTTTGACTCCGATGAACAAATTGTGAGTTTCTTGCAGAATGAGGCAGAATTCTCAAGTAGAAACCAGTCAAGGCTGCAAGATCAGTATGGTGATCAGATCATTCACCTTAGTTCTAACAAGTTGCCCAAGGGTCTCATTACTTTGGAGAGTTTTTTTAATCCTGATGATCAAACAAGAGGCAAAGGAATAAATCTAGCTGCAGAAAAGGATGATTATGCCCTAGTTACAATTGCTGATGGAAAATCTCTGAATATGGGGAAGGTATGTTCTGAAACTAAGCAAGAAAAAATCATTCATTTATGTCAAAAATTTAATGATGTATTTTCTTGGACATATGATGACTTAAAAAGGTTTACCCTAGTTTGTTTCAACATACTATAGATCTAGTTGATAAGGCCAAACTAGTAAGGCAAAAACAGAGACTAGTGAATCCTAAGATTGAGCCCGTAATGAGAAAAGAATTATCCAAGTTGATAGAGGCCAATATAATATTTCCTATCAAACACTCATCATGGGTAGCTAACCTTGTCCCTGTAAAGAAGAAGAATGGGGAAATCGGATTGTGTGTGGACTTTAGGGATCTTAATCAGGCTTCTCTTAAAGATCACCATCCTCTCCCTTCCATGGAGCAAATTCTATCCAAGGTCAGTGGGTCAAGGAGATTCTCTTTTCTTGATGGATTCTCTGGTTACAACCAAGTGCTGGTTAAAGAATCTGATAGACATAAGACAACATTTACTACTAAATGGGGCACCTATGCTTACTATAAGATTCCATTTGGACTAACAAATGCAGGTGCCACATTTCAGAAGGCAATGGAGATGGCCTTCAAAAAATTAATTGATAAGTTTGTCTTAGTATACCTTGATGATATAACGATATATTCAAAAGATGTAGAAGATCATTTTGATTATCTGAGGTAGGTATTTCTAAGATGTAGAGAGTTTGGGGTTTCCCTCAACCCAGCCAAGTGTGTCTTTGCGACAAGCCAAGGAAAATTATTGGGACACATTGTGTCTGAGGATGGTCTAACCATTGATCTAGACAGAACAAAGTCAATGCTTGCCCTTCCTCTTCCTAAACACAAGAAGGGGCTGCAAAGTTTCCTTGGTAGAATAAACTTTGTGAGAAGGTTTATCCCTAATCTTGCTACCATGGTGAAACCTCTTACATCAATGCTCAAGAAAGACATGGTTTTCTCATGGAACAAGGAGGGGAAGGAGATTTTTGAAGAGATCAAGATAGCCATAGCCTCAGCCCCTACTCTCATGAACCCAAATTTTGAGAAAGATTTCATCTTCTACACTTTAGGTGGTGAGTCGAGTATCTCTACTATCTTGACTCAAACGAATGGCAGGGATGAGGAGCAGCCCATAGCTTTCTTTAGTGAAGAGCTCAAAGAATATGAAGATAAGTATAGATTTGTTGAGAAGCAAGCCCTTGTAGTCATCAGAGCCTTGAAGAAATTCAAGCACCTCTTATTCCACAATAGGATCCATTTGTTGGTGCCCCATGCCAGTGTAAAGGATTTTCTGTTAAGCAAGGATATCAGTGAAAAGAGAGCTGGATGGATCTCTAGGGTAATGGAATATGATGTTGATATTTAGATTACCAAGCTGGTAAGGGGGAGAGGATTGTGCAAAGAAATGTTATCAGGTTAGGATTCTAATGAAGAGGCTACTATGGTATTAACATAGCAGCAAGAGGAAGGAAATGTTAACGGCCCAAAGAGCTGGATAAATAATATGAAGAGCTTCTTATCAGGGGATGGATACCCTCAGGGATTGGACAGAGCTAAAAGGAGACAATATAGACTACAATCCATTCCCTACGTTGTGATTGATAGTATCTTATTTAGGAGGGATGTTAATGGGACCCTGTTGAGATGCTTTGAAGAGGATCAAGCTGAGAGGATGATTAAAGAACTTCATGATGGCCTTGATGGCGGCCATTTCTCTGCAAGAAAAATTGCTATGAAGATCATGAGGGCTGGTTATTATTGGCCATCTCTGTTCCATGATTATTATAGGTATGTGAGAAAATGTGAGAAATGTGCTTTCTTTTTAGGCAAACAAAGGCTTGCATCTCTCCCCCTTCATCCTATTTAGGTGGATCAACCCTTTACCCAGTGGGGGTTGGATTTTATAGGCCCTATTAACCCTCCATCTAGTGCAGGTCATAAATGGATTTTGGCTGCTACTGATTATTTCACTAGATGGACAAAGGTAGTTCCCTTGAAGGATGTCATAGAACCATTAGTGGTTGAGTTCCTTGATGGGATTGTATCTAGGTTTGGTGCTCCTTCTACTATCATCTCAGATAATGCTAAATCTTTTTTTGGGACCCAAATTTGTGCATGGTCAATGAATCACAATATCTACCTAAGCACATCATCAAATTATTATCCTTAGGGAAATGGTTTGGCTGAGTCTTCCAACAAGAATCTGACTAGAATCATGAAGAGGACAATAGAAGACAATCAGAGGGTCTGGCATAAAAAATTAAAGACTTCTCTGTGGGCTGATAGAATAACACCCAAGAGATCTATTAGGAATTCACCTTTTGTGCTGGTATATGGTAGGGAGGCTAGACTCCCAATTTCACTGGAATTCCCTTCCTTGGAGTTGGCTCATCAGCTGGAATTGATTGAAGATAGTGCCATGTTAGTAAGAATGGCAAAGCTGATGGAGCTAGAAGAAAAAAGAGATAAAGCTATGAAGACCCTAGAGTTGCATCAACAATAGGTGAAAAGGAATTTCGACAGAAGGGCCAAGGACAGGACTTTCAAAGAGGGGGATCTAGTTC
Organism: Cupressus sempervirens; assembly: GCA_028749045.1. Taxonomy (NCBI): domain Eukaryota; kingdom Viridiplantae; phylum Streptophyta; class Pinopsida; order Cupressales; family Cupressaceae; genus Cupressus; species Cupressus sempervirens. Next base: position 238,638,289 of record CM053786.1, on the reverse strand, counting down.
TGAAATGGGATGTTGATAGGGTGAAACTAGGAAGACATTCTAAGTTTGATGCATTGTGGAGTGGCCCTTACCTAATTGCCAGTTGCAAACAGGCTAATGCATTCCAACTGAGTAGACCCAACGGTGAAGTTCTGCCCATCCCAGTCAATGGGATTTATCTTAAAGCTTGCTTCTGATGAAGATTGTGAATCCATGTACATAGTTAGTCTAGTTCCTTTTCTGTTATTTCCTGCCTTTCAAAAAGTGCGCGTGCACAGGGTTCTCCTTTTGAGTTGCTAGCTTCTGAAGTTTTGATAGTCTTAGGTTGTAGAGGAAGTTTTGTTTTGCTTCAGTTACAGAGACAAATCTAGGGTTTTTTAATGTTTTGATTTCCTTGCAAAAAAGGGTTAGGGTTTTGCAGTTCTCAGATTTGTACCTTTCAAACCCATTTTTGACTCCATAGCCCAATGGATTATTTATAGGCACTGGTCTTATGCATCAAGCAGACTCATGCCCCCTGTGAGTCGCCAGAATGTTACCACATTTTGTTTACCTCGCCAAGTTTCAAAATTTGAAAGTTACCTCACCCAACGGTCACCTCCCCAATTACTAATATTTTAATACCCACGAAGATATCAAAATTACCTAAGTTCCAAACCTTATTATATTTTTACGCCTCGCAAGTTCTCCGCCGTCAGATCAGGGCCGATCAATGGTCGTCACCATCTCGCTATGATAAAGTTGTGCGAGGGTTATGATGGTGACATAGCGATTGGTCAACGCGTGTCCGGTGGGTCCAGCTTGCAGGGCAAAGGATGGCGCAGGTCGAAAATGTTTTGCAATTTCGTAGGCACTATGTCACTATCACGCGTTGGCCCAAAAATTTCCATGGCAACATAGTGCCTGTCGAAAAAGGTGTGCCGATGACGGTGAGTCAACATGTTCGGCGGCAAGGTTTGGCGGGCTAAAGAAGATAGCGGTGAGGTTTCATGCAAGTGCTTGGGTTACGTTAGGTACTTCATCTACCTAGTTGTCAGAGTCCAGTGTCATGGCGGAAAATTAGAGGGAGCCATGTGTGCCAGATCTTCAGTTTAGCTAGCACAGTCAAGAGGCGAGTCTTTACGATTGTCAAATATGTAGAGATCTATGGTTGGCGCTATCTCGCCATTAGAAACCACTCGAGAGATAACATCGACGATGTAGTGACAGGGTGCCACGTGTCTTGGTGGGATCGTATTTCATCCTGCCAGTGTAGTAGGGATTAAATGACTGACATACCAACAGGGAAGTGCCACATGTACCACGAGCCCAGTGAATTACAAGGGAGGAAGGTTGCAGGAAGGTGGGTCTTCATGGCCGTTAGATTAGAGAAGATCAATGACGGTCGTCATATCGCCATGGTGAAGATGTGCGATCTTTACCATAGCGACGTAGTGACAGGTCACCATGTGTCAGTGGGGCCAGGTCTCGCCAGGGTGCGGTCACTGAAGTATTGCTAGGTGTTGGTTGGATATGACAAGGTTGCAGAGGTGGTACCAAATATGATGGGCCCAGGGTAAGGATAGTATGGAGTATGATGAGTCTTCATGATCGTTAGATCTAGGCCGATCAATGGTTGTCACCACCTCTCTATGGGTAAGTTGCTCGAGGTTTATGTTGGTGACATAGCGCCTTGTTGACACGTGTCTCGCTGGTCCGGTTAGAAAGGATGGTCGGTGGCTAGCAGTTAACGTAATCATCACAGTTAATATGAATATCTGCAAGGGTGGCACAGTTAGTTTGATGATGGAAGGTCAACCATGAAAGACTTCCCCAGGTGGCAGAGCGAAGAAGGGTGATTGGCCCGCATGACCCAGCTGGCTCGTATAGCCTGTTTGACTTGCTTCAACCCTATTGATTCACGAACCAGGAAGCAAAAATGATCAAGGTTATCCTACGATCTGATCTTCGCGATCAATTTTGACCTACCTGAAATGAATGCAAGGCATAGGGAAACACTCCACTGTCTCAGTTGATCCATCTACTATGTCAGGATCATTCATTAGCACCGCTTCTGTCTACTCGAGGCATTCTTTCAGTTGAATATCTGATTTTGTACTTTAGAACCATGCTCGAGTGTGATCTTTGATCGAATATTTTGGGCTTCAATGGCAGTAGTTGAGTAGTTAATGCAGAATCATTTCCCTCAGTTATGCTTGAACTATAAAAGCAATTTTGTAATCTTTTCCAAGGGTTGACTCTTTTTGATTTCCCTGATATTGCTCTGCAACTCTCAGTGTAACATTCCCGGTGCCTTTGAATTGAATGATTCTCTATTTTATCTCCTTCAGCCATCAATGTGTATGTGCATCCCATTTTGCCTCTCATTGGTGTATTGTTAAGATTTGTAGCCTGCATACTGTATCTATTTTTTGCCTATTGGATAATACATGAGTGAGATTCCTCTTTCCTTGTGTTATTCAGTTTGGTTTCTTGATTTGCATGAGGTTATTAGATCAAAACAAGCCAGTATGTATATATCCTTAGTTTCATTCTGGTTCAATAGTGCATATATGGGCAGAAATGGGTCTGAACACTCTATTTTGGTGCATCACCTTTGTAGTTTAGGTAGGGTAGAGTTGTTTTCTACATCTCCTTCTTCCCCTTTTCCTTCCGAGAGTAGTTAGGTGTGCCCTGATAGTAAGAGGAAATTGGCCTTCTCCGAAGACTCAACCTCGCAGTTCAAGTCCCATAGCTTGGAGGTTGTTTCCATGTTTCACTAGGTTGTCCTGACGCATAGGCCTTGGACAAGGGTGCAAACCTAAGTGACAATAGTAACCATCATTTTTTTCCAACAATTTAGAGAAAGGATGAAGAAAATGTTAGCATAATGAAAGTTTAGTCATCCACCCAACCTAACACTAGAAGGTGGTCAATATTTATAGAAGTAAAAAAAGAACTAGCTGAACCACCCAAGCATAAGAGACTAAAATAAATGGCCAATGGTCCATGAAAGAAGAGAAAGACACTTGATAGTTATAAGGGAAAGCATAAAAAGAGAGTACAAGTAGTTGATTCAAAATTTGAAGAATTTGGAAAAGAGGAAACATAAGCAATAGAACCAAAGACACAATAGGTAAAAGAAAAAGAAAAGGTAGAATTAGAAGTATCAAAGAGAGAAACAAAGAAAGGAAAATAAAAATTTTCTATTGGAGATAGAAAGAAATGGAAACCAAAAATTGAGAGTTTGAATTGTATGATAATTGATGATGGAGATTTTGTACAATTGAACAAATTTTATGACTCATACAAAAACTTTCAAAAATATGAGCTAGAGAATGTAGTCATTACATATATGATAATGTTTAACAAGAAATTTGAATAAATACAAGGATAGATTCCCAAGGATCTATATGAAAGACTAGTAAACAAGAAAAAGAGAGTTATTAAAGAGGACAAGAGAAAAAGAGCATAAGAGAATAAGAGAAAGATTGATAAGAAAATTGTGAGAAGTAAAGGATGATGAGAACCTTACAAGAATCATGAAGAGCATAGAACCTTTATTGAGAAATAAGAAAAAAGCCATACTACTAATGAGAGGAAACTATGAAGAGGTTAACAAAGAAACAAAAGAGGCTATTATGAAGGTTATGGATTCCATAGAACCAATCACAAGAGATGGAAGAAAAGTGATAGGGGAAGCAATTCCTACAACATAGGTACAAGTAGAGTAACAAGATAAATCAATACCCATACTAGTAGCAACAAAGACTAGAAAGGATATAGAGTTGGAAGAGGCAACATAGGCATCAAAGATGCCACAAGTAACAATTCGTATAGACATAATTGTTGAGAAATGATTAATACAAGTATGAGGATGTGTTTCAATCATTGTTTTGTCACTGATGTCAAACCTACTACTTGCTAGTAAGATGACTACTTAGATTATTTGAGTACTATCATTTTTTTGTTTGATCGATGAAGAGGATTTGATCAAATGAGATAACACAAGCACCTAGAGGAAAGGTTGAGTTATGGTATGAAAAAGGCATACAAAGATTAATTAAGAAAATGATGATATAGTGTATTATTTATGTACTTGAGATTGCAAAGGTTGGATACAATAATTTAATCTAGAAGAACAAGTAAGAAGAATTGTGTCTACCAAGATTGGTCGAGTGCACAATAGGTGCCGAGAAAGGTTAGTAAAAGCCAAATAGAAAATTAGTTGGAGCTAAGAAAAGTGAAGATTTAGTGTATGCCAAGTAAACATAGTGTAAGTTGAGTAAAGTTTAGTTGGTGCCGAGCATTAGTAAACTTTAGTGCGTGTCGAGTGAATTCATAGTGGATGTTGTGCAACATAATGTGTGCCAAGCATAAGAGGTTAGTTGATGTCAAATGCTAGTATTTATGTTAAATTGAAGATTTGATGAATCTGAGCTAATATTTTGTTTTCTTGAATTATGTGAAGTTTGTGGAATATAACTATGATGAGCTACTGGCACATAATTCAAGGTAAATCATTTCAACACAAATTCAAGGAAGATTAAGGAAGAAGTTTCTAGAGGAACCAAATAGAAAAGTGGGTAGATTCATTGTATCCTACCTAAGACTACCTAACCATAAAATGAACAATTGTTGTTAAGTGAAAAAATATGTTAAATCTCTATTTATAGGGAGACTGGTCAAAAGAAAGGGTTATCATGTACATGAACCTAAGGAAGACAAGGAGTCTAGGGTATTTCTTCATTCAATAGCCAAACATAAGAGATTGACATTGGAAAGCAAAGCAAGAAGGCTTAAGTTTATAAATTCTTGAAGAGTGAACAAGCTATCAAAGTTGAAGTGTGTGAAAGCCAAGAAAAATGGAGGATTAAAACAAAGATCTATAATTTGCAAGTGAGTTGTAATTGTTTAGTAGATCAATCCTTACTATTACTTTCTAATCATTGTATTAGCCTAGGGTAAATCCTTTGGATTGAGGTTGACCTAACAATCATTTGTAAATCCTTTCAATGAGTGACATTCTAAGTGAATGATCTAAAGTTCTCTAACAAGGTTCATTCCTAATAGGGTGATTGAAATCCTTTAACTAGGTTAGATTTAATAGTGTATATTGTAACTTGTAATAGGGTTGGACTCTTATAGGGCATCACTTTAGAAGAGTGAGAATTAGTAGCATGTTACTAGTGGCTTTCCAAAATTGGGTTTCCACATTAAATCCTTGTGTTAAATATGTTATTGAATTTGTTATTTTCATGTTTACATTTCTAAAAAGTTGTTTTGACCTAGGATAGTAACCTACAAACTTTAAGATTTGTATGATCTAATGGATGCATGCATGATTTTTTTTTATGGATATAGGTTCAATAAGATGTGAAAAGTTTTATTTGTACATTTGTAACATTGATAACTAGTTCACCCCCCCTCTTATTTATTCTAAAAAATTCCAAAAATTGGTGTCAGAGCCATAGTGCTTAAGGGGACCAGTTTCAAGGTACTAAAAGCAAAATATCAAGATTTTGAAAAGAGAGGTACCCAAGCTTAACACTGAGAAATTCCCTCCATAGAAAAGTATGATGAAGCTACACCTAGGATGTCTTGGAGACCATGCAAAATCTACCATCTCCACTGAGCATATCAATCCTACTAGAGCCCTAACTACTAATGATTTGAAAAAGACGAAAGAACACAATCATGCAATTTTGGAGATTGCCTCTACCATAAGTTATGTTGATTTTGATGACATCAAGGGTTGTGATAGTGCAAAGAAGATGTGGGATCCTCTTCACACCATTTATGAAGGAGATGCAAATCTCTTGAGAGATAAATTTGAAAGTCTAAGAGGTAATTTTAATGATATGAGGATGCAAGAAGGTAAGAATGTTGCTCAATATTGCTCTAGAATAAAAGATGTTGTTAATTATATAAGAGGAGCTACTAGTAAGATAGACGATGATATTGTATTAAGCAAAGTACTAAGAACACTATTTCCCATCTATGCTATTATAGTTTTTTCCATACAAGAATTAAGATGTATACTAGGTTCTAATCTGACTCCTGAAGGTTTGGTAGTTAGGCTCACTAACTTTGAGCTCTCTAATTTTGATAACTTCAAATTTGACAATGTATATTATTCTTTCAAAGCTAAGTTGTCAATAAAATAACCTAAAGAGAAGAAGAAAAAGGTAAAATATGCTTCAAGTGATATTGATACAAATGAGGAGGATGTAGAACAACTTGAATCACTACTAGCAAGAATATTTCACAGAGGAAAAGGAAAATTTAAAGGTAAGTTACCTATCATGTGTTTTAATTGCAATGAGGTTGGTCATATTACTGCTAGATGTCTAGAGAAGAAGAAGTATAGAAGTGGAGACAAATACAAAAGTAAAAGAGATGTGGACAAAAAATATTACAAAGACAAAGGTAAGAAGTCTTGCTACATTGTAGAAGAGGAAACCAATGATGGATTTGGTGATCATGATGATGAAGTGATGTATGTTGCAATGAAGGATGATTTTGATGAGGATGAGGCAATTGCAATGGTGTCTTACGTGGACAAGAGTAACATATGGATCATTGATAGTGGGTGTTCACGTCACACGACTAGAGATAAAAGTAAGTTCATTATCATGAAATATTATGATAAAAATAGTGCAAGGTTTGGTAATGATGCACTTTGTTCGATAAAAGGAAAAGGATCTATCAAATTCATAGAAATGATCTTGTTTGATAATGCTTATTATGTTGAAGTACTTAACTATAATTTTTTGAGTGTGTCACAATTGAATAGTTTAGGTATCAAGGTTGAGTTTTAGAACAAAATAGATAAGATCTATGATACTGATGGGAAACTAATTGGGAAAGTTGATCAAACTAGAGGCAATCTATTTTATCTTGATATGAATGATGCTACTTGTCTTGTTGTAGAATTTGATGATGTGTGATTATGGTACATGAGGTTATGTCATGTTAATTTTGATAACTTGATTAGTATGAGTAACATGAAAAGAGTGAGAGGTTTGCCTAAATTAAGGAAACCAAACAATATAATTTGCAAACAATGTTAGTTAGGCAAGATGACAAAATCTAGTTTCTAAAGTAAGACTCACACCTCTAAAGGAATTCTAGAGATTGTTCATACTGACTTGTGTGGAACAATTAATGTACAAAGCTACAAGGGTGACAAGTACATTATTCTATTTTTTGATGATCATTCTAGGATGAAAACAATTATGTTTCTAAAATAAAATTTGATACTTTTCAAATATTTAAGTGGTACTTAGCAAGATTTGAGAAGGAAACAAGGAAAAACCTAAAATGTCTGAGATCTGATAGAGGAGGATAATTTACATCAAATGATTTTGAGATATTTTGTAATGATAGAGGAATCAAAAGACAAACATCTACACCTATGACCCCTCCACAAAATGCAATTTCTGAAAGGAGGAACATATCTATAATGGACTGTGCTAGAACACTCATGATGGAGAAGAATATTGCTTTGAAATACTGGAGAGAGGCTATAAGTACAACTATCTATACCTTGAACTGTGTTCAAGTCAAGAAAGGTACTCATTCAACACATTTTGAATTATGGTATGGATACTCACCCAATGTAAAATATTTTAAGGTATTTGGAAGTAAGTGCTACATTCATAAGGATTGGAGGAATGGTAAATTATATGCTAAAGGTGAAGAAGGTATATTCCTTGGCTATTCCACAAGAAGTAAAGTTTATAGGTGTTTAAACACTAACACTAACAAAGTTGTAGAAAGTGAAAATGTAAAGTTTGATGAATATACAAAGGTACATGAGGCTGAACCCATGAAGAAACTAGAGGAGTACAAATATTTTGTATATTTTATGAAGGTATGCCTGTTGATGAAGATGTTGTAAATCAAGTTGCAAATAAACAAGATTTAGTGATTGTTGAGTTACATACAATGAATGTCGAGTTACATTCAAGAATTGAGCTATGGTTAGGTGATGAGTTGCAGACTAAAGCTAAGGCACATTCTAATTTTGAGATTATGTACATGAAAGAGATGTTGAATTACCTAATAGAGAAGTACACAGTGATTCAAAAGTTGACAGACCTAATGAGGAAAGTAGAGCAAAACCAAGATTATCAAAGCATGTCAAAAGACATCACCCTACTGAACAAATTATTGGAACTAGAGATGCTAGACCAATGACAAGGAATAAGCTGAGAAATGATAGATGTTTGCTAAGAATCCATGAACCTAAGATAGTGAAAGATGCCTTGGAAAATATGGACTAGAGTAAAGCCATGAAAAAGTGATTGAGTAGATTGAAAAGAACAAGACATAGAATCTAGTTCCCATACCAGAGAACAAGAATGTGATTGGAATAAAGTGGGTGTACAGAAACAAGTTAGATAAAAATGGTGAAGTCACAAGAAATAAGGCAAGATTAGTTTGCAATGGGTATGCACAAGAACAAGGAATAGACTATGGAGAAACATTTTCCCCTATTGAAAGATTGGAAGGACTAAGAATTCTGCTTGCTTACTCTACATACAATTGTTTTAGAGTTTATCAAATGGATGTGAAGTCATCATTTCTAAATGGTATATTAGAAGAAGAGGTTTATATAGAACATCCAGAAGGATTTTTTGATGCTAACAACAAGAAAATGATATTGTAGACTACAAAAAGATTTATATGGTTTAAAGAAAGCCCCAAGAGCATGTTATGAAAGGTGTAAGAATTTGGTATAGCTCTAATACCATATAAGAATTTTCCTAATGAAGTAATTCAATGCCAAGATCAAGAAGCTCATTAGATAGCAAAAGAGAGACAAATAGTGATCAAATGAGAATCTCAATAATGATCAAAATGATAATGGATATCAAATAATTAGATATTAGATAATTGGATGAATACATCAAAGAGGTTCTTTGTATATAAAGGAAACTGATATGACTAGGAGTTAGCAAAGAGATAAGCATAACAACTAAGAACATGTCCACCAAGAGTGGATTATCCTCCATTGTGCATAAATGCATGTGAAACAATGAGAGGATAAGAATGCAAAGGTGTATCTAGATGTAGTAGACAACATGTGCTCAATTGGAGTACAAATTATTGTGTTGTCTATAGGACAACTCATGTGAATATGCAAACTCGTAGGTGTCTACATGAAAACTAACATGCTAATGCATTAACCTAAGTAAAATTAAGTGAAGTGTAATTAGTAAATACTTAATTACACCAAAAAAAGGCTTCACAATTATCTTGTGAAGATTAGTTTTAAGAGGATTGGCGATAACAACAACTTGTACTTGAAGAAAGAAAAAGACAAAGATATTTTACTAGCAGAATTTTTTTTTGATGATATCATATTTGGAGGTCAAGATGGATTATGTAAAGTATTTATATATCAAATGAAGAAAGAATTTGAGATGTCTATGTTTGGAGAGATCTTGTTCTTTTTTTGCTTGCAAGCATATCAAATGAAATATGGTATATAAATCACTTAGTCTAAGCATCTAAGAGGTAAACTAGGGGTGATACTCCTATCCAAAGCTACTTAAGAAGCATGAGTAGTGCCCTGCAACAACCAAGCTAAATGTTGTATCTTACAACTTTATGTAGTGGTTGTTACTTTAGGAGTTTTCTAAAGTAATAAAAGTGCTAGAATAGTAGATAAGTCTCCAGTTAGGTGATAGAGGAAAAAACTAAAATCGTTAACATCTACATGTTGAGATGACAAGTCTTTGGCATTTTTGTCAAAGAGAGAGAAATAAAGAATACCAAATAAAGTGAGAAAGAGGGAGATAGTGTACCTAGTATTTACTAAAGAGGGAGATATATGCCCTATTGAGGGAGAAATAAATAAAATTAATAAATCTACCTAGTAAGAGAGAGAAAGTACTAAGGGAGATACAAGAACAAAGCGAACAAAGATAGATACCTGAATATCAAAAGAGGGAGTGATCAGAGAAAGTTTGAAGGAGAATCATTACAAGATGATAGATGAAGGGAGTTATAAGGAAGAGTTGATTGTTTGTTGATTAGAATAGAGTTTGGTAGCCTCTAAAAAAGATGAAAGCTGTTGATAGAGGGAGATATTTTAATACAATATTTAAAATTTTTTTTTTTGGTATTGTTGTTGGTATCAGTTTTTCATCAATGCCAAAGAGGGAGATTGTTGAGAAAAGATTAATACAAGTATGATTATATGTTTAAATCATTTTTTTGTCATTGATGTCAAACCTATTACTTGTTTGTAAGATAACTACTTAGTTGATTCAAGTACTATCATTTGTTTGATTGATTGATGAAGATGATTTGAATAAATGAGATAATACGAGCACCTAGAGGAAAGGTTGAGTTATGGTATAAAAAAGGAGTACAAATATTAGTTAAGAAATTGATGATATATAGTATAGTTTATCTATTTAAGGCTGCAAAGATTGGATACATTGATTAATTATAGTAAAACAAGTAAGAAGAATTGTGTCTACCAAGCTTGACTGAGTGTTGTTGGAAATCTAATTGAAAAGATCATTGTTGAAAGCCAAAGAGGGATATTGTTGTTAAAAGAATGTTTTAAATCATTGTTTTGTTATTGATGTCCAACCTACTATTTTTAGGAATGATAATTTCTTATAAGATCCAAGTACTATCACTTAGTTGATTGATAAAGAGGATTTAATCAACAAGATGTAACAAGAGTACCGAAGGGAAAGGTTGAGATATGATTTTGTAATGAAGTGCAAGGATCAGTTAAGAAAATGGTTAAATGATGTATTGGTAATATATTCAAAGATATAGAGGCTGGCCATAGTTAGAAACATTGGAAGTATAAGTTTTAACAAGGTTGATTGCAAAGCTTAAACTATGTTCATCAGTGGGTGCTGAGCAAGCTAGCTTAAGCTGAGTAAATTTCTAGTTGGAACCGAGAAAATGCAAAATCTAGCATGTGCTAAGTGAAGTTCAAGTGCTGAGAAAAATAAAAGGTGCCAAGCATTAGAAAATCCTAGTTGGTGCTAAGTAAACTTCATGTGTTGAGCATCAGTAAAAACATAGTTGATGCCAAGTAACACAGTATGTGTCGAGCACCAGAATTTCAATAGTGCTAAGCTGCTACATTATTGGAAATGACAATTTTTGTTTCGAATCTAAGCCAAAAAAGTGGTTACCCTAAATTTTGTGAATCAGTTGGAGGATAAGGATGATGAGCTAGTGGCACATAATTTTATGTAAACCATTTTTGAGCAAATTCAAGAGGATTCTTCATGATGTTTCTTGAAGAGACAAAATATGGGTTAGATTCAATGAATCCTACCTAATCCATATGAATTGCAATTAAAAGAGGGAAGAATTGAGCAAAAAAAGAAACTCCAAGACTTCTATTTAAGAAGTCACAGACTAAAAAGAAAGAGCTGCTGGTGTGCCAAATTGTGAAGTGGTTAGAAGGGTGTCAAGGAGAAGGCATCTAAGAAGAGGAAGAACAAAGCACAGAGACTCTACTTCGATAAGTGGGAAGAAAGAGAGGATTACACTAGTACATTAAGCATGAAGACTTAAAGAGAGTAATCTTGATAGGAGGGCAAGCTATTAGAGTTGCAGAGATTGAAAGCTAGGCAAAGATATGAGCTAAGAAGTGATCTAAAGTCTACAAGTTGAGTTGTATTTTATAATCAAATCAAAACCCCTTATTGTTACTCTCTTGCAATTGTATTAGTTAGGGTAGAAGAAAATCTTATGGACTTAGATTGGTTTAATAGCCATTTGTAAATCCTTTTATAGGGTGGCATTCCAAGTGAATGTTCTAAAGTCCTCTAACAAGGCCCACTTCTAACAGTGTGGTTAAGTCCTTTAACTAGGTCACATTTAACAATTTGTTATAGCCTTTAATAGGGTAGGCATTTTATAGGGCATCACTTTAGAAGAGTGAGAATTGAGTAGCATGTTATTGGTGGTTTTTCCCAAATTGGGTTTCCATGTAAATTACTGTGTTATGTGTTGATCTTTTATGTGTTATGATTGCATGTTGATTTACAGTAACTTACTAAATAGGAAAGTTAAAGCTTGGATGAAAAAATAGTTAAATGGGCACACTTTAATTGATAAAAAGTTTGAATTGGATAGGTTCGACCTTGAATAATTGATTCACCCCCCTCTCAGTTATTTTAAGCATTTCTATCAATTAGTGTCAGAGCCATCTACTGATTTAATTTTAAGGTACTAGAAGTAGGAAGATCAAGATGTCAAAGAGAGAAGTTCCCAAGCTCAACAAAGAAAAATTCATTGCATGATAAAGTATGATGAAATTGAACCTTGGATCAATAGGTGATTATGCAAAAACATCAATTGGAATAGAGCATGTAGACCCAGCTGGACCACTTACTACGAATGATTTGAGCAAAAGGAACTGGTACAATCAGACAATGCTGGAGATTACCTCTACACTTAGTTATGCTAAATTTGATGACATCAAAGGATGTGATGCTGAATTCAAGATGTGGAAAGCACTATTAGGCATCTATGGAAGAGATCAGAATATTTAGAGAGGAAAGAGAGAAAACCTTAGAGGAAAGTTTGATGACATGAAAATGGAGGAACATGAAAATGCTGCTAGAATGAAAGAAGTGGTAAGTGCAATAAGAAGTTTGGGTGGTCAATTGGAAGAAGAGACTGTCAATAGAAAATACTTGAGAACCCTGCTCCCTATCTGTGCTATTAGAGTTTCAGCCATCTAAGAGCTAAGGTGTGTACAAGGAAACACACTAACCTTTGAAGGAATTGTAGGAAGACTTAATACATTTGAATTATCAAACTTTGACAACTATAGACCTAAGAAGCTTGAATTTTCTTTCAAGGCCAAGCTAACACTGAAAGACACTAAGGAGGTGACATCAAAGAAGAAGAGTAGAAAAGGAAAACATGTATCTAGTGATAGCAACATAGATGAGGAAGATGTGGATCAGTTAGAAGCAATACTAGCTAGAAGATTCCATAGAGTCAAAAATAAATTCAAAGGTAAGCTACCTATCATATGTTTTAATTGCAATGAAGTAGGCCATATTGTTGCAAGGTGTACACAAAAGGAGAACTACAGTTAAGGAAACAAGTACAAGAACAAAATAGAAGATGATAGAAGAGATTACAAGGAAAAAGGAAAAGGATGCTACATTATTGAAAAAGATTTTGATGAGAATGATGATGAAGTAGTCTATGTGGCCATGAAGGATGAACCAGATAAAGATGAAGCTACAACACTAGTAACTTATGTGAACAAGAATGATAAGTGGATGATAGAGAGTGGTTGCTCACATCACATGACAAGAGATAAAATTAAGCTCATTACCTTTACTCGATATGATGGAAATAGTGTTATATTTTGCAATATGCCCCATGTCAAATGAAAAGAAAAGACTCAATTAAACTTACAGAGAAAATTTCATGTGATAATGCATACTATGTTGAAGGACTGAACTACAATCTGTTGAGTGTATCACAATTAGGCAATGTAGGTTGCAAAGTAGAATTTGGAAAAAAATCTACCAATATTTATGAAACTGATGGAAATCTGATAGGAAAAGGTGAACAAACTAGGAGTAACTTGTTCTACCTAGATATGGAAGATGCAACTTGTCTTGTTGTTAGACTTGATGATATGTGGTTATGACATAAACGATTGTGTCATGTTAACTGTGACAATCTGATTAGCATCAGCAAAAAGAAGAAAGTTAGAGGTTTGCCTAAATTGAACAAGCCTAAAAATATAATGTGCAAACAATGTCAACTAGGGAAGATGACTAAATCTAGTTTCAAAAGAAAAATATACGCTTCCAAAGAAGTACTAGAGTTAGTCCATATAGAATTATGTGGTCCAATAGAACTGCAAATTTACCTAGGAGACAAATACATAATACTATTTGTAGATGACTATTCCAGGATGATGAGTGCTATGTTCCAAAAGAAAAAATCTGATGCATTTAAAATGTTCAAGTGGTATTTGGCCAGAGTTGAGAAGGAAACAAGTAAGAGTCTAAAATGCCTAAGATTAGATAGAGGAGGTGAGTTTACATTAAAGGAATTTGAGATATTCTACAATGACAAAGGTATCAAAAGGAAAAAATTAGTACCAAGACCACCACAAAATGTTATTGCTAAAAGAAGGAATAGGTTAGTGATAGACTATGCTAGAACATTGATGATGGAGAAAAATGTTTCTCTAAAGTACTGGAGAGAAGCTATAAGCACTACTATTTACACCCTGAATAGAGTCCAAGTCAAGAAAGGTACAAATACAACACCTTTTGAACTATGATATGGTCACTTACCAAATGTAAAACATTTCAAAGTCTTTGGTTGTAAATGCTATATTCTTAAAGATACTAGAAATGACAAGTTTGATGCAAAAAGTGATGAAGGCATATTCCTTGGATACTCCACTAGAAGCAAAGCATATAAGTGTTTGAATACTAACACTAACAAGATTGTGGAGAGCGAAAATGTAAATTTTGATGAACATGTAGAAGTCTAAGTTGAAAAGTCCAAGCAATTAGAAGATTATAAATCTTTTGTATACTTCTATGCTATTGAAGATAATGCTGCTAACTAAGTTGGGAATCAACAAAAAATTTCAGTATCAATTTAGTCATAGCTAGTGAATGTCAAGTTGCATTTAGAAGCTAAGTTGCAAAATGAAGAAAATGCACATTCTGATTCTGAAAATAGTATACATGAAAGAAATGATGAAGCATTAAATGAAGAAGAGAAAAATGACTCTGAAGCTAAAGGATCAAACATGGAAAGAAGGGTAGAACCAAGGTTAGCCAAGTATGTGAGAAGACATCACCCTATAGATCAAATCATTGGTGACAAGGATGCAAGACCAATGACAAGGAATAAACTAAGTAATGAATCATTCTTTTTGAGAAAGGTTGAGCCCAAAATAGTAAAATATGTACTACAAGATGATGACTAGTATAAAGCTATAAAAGAAGAGATAGACCAGATTGAAAAGAAAAAAACCTGGACCCTATTTCCTAGACCAGTTGATAAGAATGTAATTGGTACCAAATGGGTGTTTAGGAACATACTTGATGAGAATGGTGAGATAACAAGAAACAAAGCTCGACTAGTTTGCAAAGGTTATGCACAAGAAGGACTAGATTATGGGGAAACATTTGCCCTTGTTGCAAGAATGGAAGAAGCAAGAACATTACTTGCATATGCTTCTTACAAAGGTTTCAAAGTATAGCAAATGGATGTGAAGTCTACTTTTTTGAATGGTATACTAGAAGAAGAATTCTACATAAAACAACAAGAGAGATTTGTTGATGACAAAAACAAGGATATGGTTTGGAAACTACATAAGGCACTTTATGGTTTGAAGTAAGCACCTAGAGCATGGTATGAGAGACTACACAAATATCTTGTGAAGATTGGATTTGAGAGAACAAATGAAAACAACAACTTGTACATCAAGACAAAAAAAGGTAAAAATATTTTGATATCTGAAATATTTTTTGATGATATAATATTTGGAAGAAAAGATGTTCTATGCAAAGATTTTGCTGATCAAATGAAACATGAGTTTGAAATGTCAATGTTTGGAAAAATAAAATTCTTTGTTGGATTACAAGTACATCAATTAAAGAATGTCATATTTGTGACCCAATCAAAATACATCAAGGAGATACTCAAAAAATTTGGATTAGAAGACTCAAAACTAGTTTGTACACCAATGGTGACATGGCATAAGTTATCAAAGAATGATGAGTCAGCTGAAGTAAATTAGAAAATGTATAGATCAATGATTGGAAAGTTGATGTTGTACATAGTAGACCAAACATTACATTAGCTATTGAAATAGTGACGATATTTTATGCAAATCTAAGAGAAAATCATCTGATGATAGTAAAGAGAATAATGAGGTACCTAAAAGGAACTGATGACTTTGGTTTGTACTACAAGAGAAGTGAAAAGTTTGAACTAAGAGACTACACTATTGCAAATTGGGGAGATAATATTGATGACAGAAAGAGCACCAGTGGAGGAGAACTTTTCTTGGGAAAAAGATTGATTGCACGGACCAGCAAAAAACAAAGTTGTACCTCACAGTCCACTGCATAAGCTGAATATGTTACAACTGCTATCAACTGCACTAATATTATGTGGATCAAACATCTATTGCAAGGTATGAAGGAAGAGGTAAATGAGCTTGTGATACTTTATTGTGATAATACAAGTGCTATCAACATATCAAAGAACCCTATCATGCATGCCAAAACCAATCACATTGCAATTAAGAATCACTATGTAAGAGAATTAGTGGAAGACAAACAAGTGAAGATGGAATATGTTAGCTCAAAGGAACAGATTGCTGATATCTTCACAAAAGCATTACCTAAAGATTATTTTGAGTATCTTAGAGGTAAGTTAGGGGTGATACCCCTAGCCAAGGCTACTTGAAGTAAAAGTAAGACTTCCTTCCATCAAATGAGCTGATTTTTGAGATATTGCACATTGATGTAGATGATATTCACTTTAGGATTCATGCCTAAAGTAATTAAAAGTGCTAAAGATTCAAATTAGTCACAAGCAAGGTGATAGAGGGAGAAAGTGAAAGAACCTATAAAAGCTACACTTTCATAATAAGATGCTGAAATAATATGTCTTTGGAATTGTTCTCAAATAGGGATAAATGCCAAGAAACTAATCAACAACATTTGATCATTAGTATGAGGGAGAAGTAAACAAAAATGATCAATAGTTGAGGGAGAAGATGAAGAAGCCAATTAGAATAGAGAATAGTAGAAGATGAGTGATGCATACAAAGGGAGAGAATGTAAGAAGGGTAGAAAGAAAAGAAAAAGGATATAGTAGCTAAGAGGGAGTAGTAGAAATGAAAAAGGATACAATAGCTAAAAGGGAGAAGTAGAAATGAAGCAATTAGGAGAGTAGATCAAGAGAAAGAGATGTGAAAACTAATGGTGACACAATTTCATTTTGGCATTTGACTTACTGTTCTAACCGAGTTAGCATGTTGATAACTTGGTTAAATAGTTTGGTTTGCCAACAATGCCAAAGAGGAAGATTGTTGGAAATTTGATTGAAAAGATCATTGTTAAAGGTCAAAGAGGGAGATTTTTGTTAAAAAAATGTTTTCAATCATTGTTTTGTCATTGATGTCAAACTTGCTATTTGTAGGAATGGCAATTTCTTATAAGATCCAAGTACTATCACTTAGTTGATTGATGAAGAGGATTTAATCAACAAGATGTAACAAAAGTACATAAGGGAAAGGTTGAGTTATGATTTTGTAATGAAGTGCAAGGATGAGTTAAGACAATGGTTAAATGATGTATTGGTAACATATTCAAAGATATAGAGGTTGGCCACACTTAGAAACATTGGAAGTATAAGTTGTAACAATGTTGACTGCAAAGCTTAAACTAAGTTCAGTTGTGGGTGCCGAGCAAGCTGTTTAAGCTGAGCAAATTTTTTGTTGGAGCTAAGAAAATGTCAAATCTAGTGTGTGCCAAGTGAAGTTCAAGTGTCAAGAAAAATAATAGGTGTCGAGCATCAGAAAATCTAAGTTGGTACCGAGTAAACTTTAGGTACCAAGCATTAGTAAAAATACAGTTGATGTCGAGTAAAACAGTATGTGTCGAGCACCAGAATTTCAATAGTGTTGAGCTATTGAATTATTGGAAATGATAAAGATTTGCTAAATCTAAGTTGACAAAGTGGTTACCTTAAATTTTGTGAACTAGTTGGAGGATAACGATGATGAGCTGGTGGCACAGAATTTTATGTAAACCATTTTTGAGCAAATTCAAGAGGATTCTTCATGATGTTTCTTGAAGAGACAAAATATGGGTTAGATTCAATGAATCCTACCTAATCCATACAAATTGAAATTAAAGAAGGGAAGAATCAAGTAAGAAAAGAAACTCTAAGATTTCTATTTAAGAAGTCATAGACCAAGAAGCAAGAGTTGCTAGTGTGCCAAATTGTGAAGTGGTTATAAAGGTGTCAAGGAGAAGGCATCTAAGAGAAGGAAGAATAGAGCATAAAGACTCTACTTTGACAATTGGTCAGAAAGAGAGGATTACATTGGTACATGAGTATGGAGACTCAAAAAGACTAAGCTTGATAGGAGGACAAGCTATCAGAGTTATAGAGATTGAAAGCTAGGCAAAGATATGAGCTGAGAAGTGATCTAAAATCTAAAAGTTGAGTTGTATTCTGTAATCAGGTCAAAACCCCTTAGTATTACTCTCTTGCAATTGTATCAGTTAGGGTAGAAGAAAATCCTATGGACTTAGGTTGGGTTAATAGCCATTTGTAAATCCTTTAACAAGGTGACATTCCAAGTGAATGTTCTAAAGTCCTCTAACAAGGCCCACTTCTAATAGGGTGGTTAAATCCTTTAACCAGGTCACATTTAATAGGGTGTTGTAGCCTTTAATAGGGTAGGCCTTTCACAGGGCATCACTTCAGAAGATTGAGAATTGAGTAGCATGTTATTGGTGCTTTTTCACAAATTGGGTTTCCACATAAATCATTGTGCTATGTGTTGATCTTTTATGTGTTATGCTTGCATGTTGATTTATAGTAACTTGCTGAATAGGAAAGTTAAAGCTTAGATGAAAAAATAGTTAAATGGGCACACTTTACTTGATGAAAAGTTTGAATTGGACATGTTGGACCTTGAATAACTAATTCACACCCCTAGTTATTCTAAAGAATTTCTAACAAGTGTATTGTAGGTGCTAAGAAAAGTTAGTGCAAGCCAAGTAGAAAATCAGTTGGAGTCGAGAAAAGTGAAGATTCAGTGTATGCCAAGTAAACATAGTGTAAGCCAAGTAAAGTTTAGTTGGTACCAAGAATCAATAAAATTTAGTGCATGCCAAGTGAATTGATAGTGAATGTTGTGCAACATAGTATGTGCCAAGCATCAAAGGTTAGTTGATGTTGAGTGCTAGTATTCATGTTAAATTGAAGATTTGACAAATATGAGCTAACTATTTTATTTTCTTGAATTGTGTGAAGTGTGTGGAAGATAACTATGATGATATAGTGGCACAAAATTCAAGGTAAACCATTTAGAGGAAAATTCAAGGAATATTGAGGATGAAGTTTCTAGAGGAACCAAATGGAAAAGTGGGTAGATTCATTGTATCCTACCTAATTCTACCTAACCCTAAAATGGACGATTGTGATTAAGTGGGAAAAGATCTTAAATCTCTATTTATAGAGAGAGCTAGTTAGAAAAAAAGGTTGTCATGTGTGGAAACCTAAGGAAGGTAAGGAATCTAGGGTATTTCTTCATTTCGTGGCCAAATAAAAGAGAGTGTTATTGGCAAGCAAAGAAATAAGGCTTAAGTGAATGAGTTCTTGAAGGGTGAACAAGCTATAAGAGATGAAGTGTGTGAAAGCCAAGAAGAATGGAGGACTAAAATTGAGATTTTTAATTTGCAAGTGAGTTGTCATTTGTTATTAGATCAAGCCTTACTATTACTTTCTAATCATTGTATTAGTCTAGGGTAAATACTTTAGATTAAGGTTGACCTAATAGTCATTTGTAAATCCTTTAATTAGGTGACATTCCAAGTGAATGACCTAAAGTCCTCTAATAAGGCTCACTCCTAATAAGGTGATTGAAATCTCTTAACTAAGGTCATATTTAACAGTTGGTATTGCAACCTTTAATAGAGTTGGCCTTTCATAGGGCTTTAGTTCAGAAGAGTGAGAATTAGTAGCATGTTACTGGTGATTTTTTGCAAATTAGTTTTCCACATAAAATCCTTGTTTCAAATATGTTATTGAATCTATTATGTTTCATGCTTACATTTTTGCAAAGTTGCTTTGACCTATGACAGTAACCTGCAAAGTTTAAGAGTTTTATGATCTAATGGATGCATGCATAAAAATGTTTTATGGATATGAATTCACTAAGTTTTGAAAAGTTTTATTTGAACATCTAGACCTTAGATAACTGAATTATTCTAAATAATTCCAACAATAATACATGTGGATAGCACACAAATTATAGAGGACACAACAGAAGATCTTTTAAAGGATTTTGGGTCCTCTATTATTGACAATTTGGTATATTACACAAGATTTGAAGAAGAATAAAATGCAGAAGAAGAAAAAAAGAAAACAGAAGAAAAAAAGAAGAAAAGATAAGAAGAAAGGAAGAAAAGAGAAGAAGAAAGAAGAAGAAAAGAAGAAGGAAGAAAAGAGAAGAAGAAAGGAAGAAGAAAGAAGATGAAAAGAAAGATGAGGTAGAGGAAAAAACAAATGAGATAGGAATAGACAAGAATAATGAAAGAGAGGTAGAAAAGAAAGATACAAAAAATAGTACACCTATTCATTAGACCTCTCCAAGAGAAATTGAACCGAATTCCTCAAGGTCACCACTTGAATCAGCCTTGGAAACTCTATCTAGAGAGGATGACAATCAAATTGAGAAGAAACAAATAGTAAAGAATCTATAGAACTTATCAATGGAAATCATGAACCAATTGTAGAGTGTTATATTAGTTAGAGTTATTGAATCTAACCCTTAGATAAGAGAAAAGGAAGTTCTTAAAGTGTTTGATAATGAGTTCACATATTTGTAGGAGATTGGAACTAATAATGAACATACACTTCATTATCCTAAAATATTGAAAAAAGTGTGTGAAAAACATTTGAGAAAACTTGAAGAGTCTAGATGTATGCATCAAGGAACTAAGGAGATGCGTAAAACTAAAGAGAAAACATTATATAGAAAATGTTTTTTTTTCACATGATTTTATCAAAGATATTTTAGATGAGCTACCAGTCAAATTGATAGAGATGAATAAATTTGTTACTAAAGTACAAATTCCTAATGTACAGATCATGTACTTAGAGGAAAAATTCAACATAATCCATGATGACATTGGGTTCCTAGAGTTAAAAAAGGAAAGAATGTTGAAAACATTATCATTATTGAGAGAGTATGTTACCTGATAGATTAAATTTGTGCACAAATAATTGGATGAATTCCTTTTAGCTAAATCATCATATGAAAAGTTTTTATATTTAGATTTGAATATAGTAGAGATTGAAACATATGTTCCATGTGCATTACTTAGCATATCTGGGGCAGTTAAGGAAAGGTTTGACAAAGAATACTCTATCTTGAAGAATAATTTTGAAAATTGCAACACACCAATATCCACTCAATAGTCTTAAAGGTAGATGTTCAAAATTTTGATTTGTATATAAAGTTTTGATACCACCTTTGTCATTGATGTCAAATGGGGAGTATAATGAAAAAAATTGTATGTAAAGAATATAGTTGTATAAGGGAGTTTTAAGTAAGAGTATAGTCAAAGGGGGAGTATCCCTATGTAAAGATGCTATAAATAAGATAATGGTCCACAAGTTTTTGAAAATTTTGTAATTTCCATGTAGGAGGTGTTAAAAGTTTTGAAATTTCATAATTTTGAGTTTGTCGGACTTAGCCAATTTTCCCACATGTTGCCATGAATGCCAAAGGGGGAGATTGTTGGAAATTGTCTAGGGTAGATGATATAAGGTTGTCATTTATGAAAACATATAGTCATGATTGAATAAGAAAATCATGGAAATAAATATTTGATAGAAGTACTTAGAAAATTGTCTAAGTATCACATAGTTTATCTATCAACACATGCACTATTTTGATTAGTACAATTCATAGAGGTATTTATAGCATGTGCACATTGAGGTGCAAATAGAATAAAGAATAAATATTCTGTAACTATGAGCATGAGGTTGTATGGTCAATACATACAACATTATTTTAGATTTTCTAGGTGTAGTAATGGGTCGACATGACAAGGTAAAGACAAGGAATCAAATATTTTATATTAAGGAATTATTTTTTAATCAAAATAATTACTTGATTAATAGGGGATGACATTCTAGATGTTAACCATAAGTCAACAAGCATTAATTCTATATTTTGGCAAGCATGTAAAGATATGGACGCCAACCATATAGGTTATTATGAAAGAACTTTGTATAAAGGGAACAACTTGAGATGCAAAGTTTAGAGATGTCTATGACATTGATATGTTATTGTTTTCAGATGTGAATTATGATGATTACATTAGAGAAGTACAAATATATTATCATATTTGTGAAGAGAAGTAAAGGTACATTAGACATTGAAGATTTCAATAGTAGTAAGAGGTTTTGTATATTGTATTTTTGGGAAGTAGGCTCATCTTGCATAATTTCTATAATTGTAATAAGAACTCCTAATGGGGTTGAGTCATCTAACAAGGCCTAGTCCTCTAACAAGGACCAAGACACTATATGAATGTAATAGACTCTTAACAGGGTCAATATCTTTCACCAAATGCTTTTGATCAATGGATCATTTTGTGGGTACCATCCCCATTGGAGTTTTCCATTGGCCAAGGTTTTGCTACTTAAAAAAAAATGGTGTTATGTGTTGCATTACTTTATGGTTGTATTTACTATTTATTTTAATAAGTTTACTATCATATGCAAGTTATAAGATTGTTAATGATATCCATAATTGGAATTTTTTTTATAGAATATTGATTCAACCCCTATCTACATATCTCCTATTTCTAACAATTCTCTCTCTCATAGATCCTCTAGGAATACACAACTAATATCCCTTAAAAAACATATCCTCCTAAATAAGATAATATATCCACTTATCTCTCACCATCCATTCTTTACAAACTTTCCAAGGTTTTACAAAATCAAGATTAGTTTCATACAAATACTTCAAATTATTTATACCAAGTACCTCAACTCTCATTTTTGTTAGAAAATTTCTTTTTCTCAAAGCATCAACAACATTGTTTGAATGTTCACTCTTATTTTTCAATGAAAATGAAAAATTCTATAAAAAATCAACCCACTTCATATGTTTTTGATTCAAGTTACTCTAATTTTCCAAATACTTTTATGGTTAGTATACAACACAAAATCTTTAGACATCAAATAGTGTCTCCATTTATTCAAAGATTGAACAATAACATATAATTATTGATCATAAAATAAATATTTTCTCTTAGCATCATTCAATTTATCATTAAAGAAATCTGCAAGTCTTCCTTCTTGACTCAAGGCAACTCCAATGACACTTCCACGAGTATCATATTCAACTTGAAAATCTTTACTAAAATCAAGCCAAGAAAGTGTAGGCAATTCTACATTCTTTTATGTCAATGTTTCAAAACTCCCTTATTCTCCATGTCTCCTCTTGAAATCCTTTTTACCTCCTCTCCTAGTCTTAGTAATAGTATTTCAAATAGAATTGAAATGTATAATGAACTTTCTATAAAAATTTCCAACCTATGAAATGATCTTACCTCTCCAATATTCTTAGGTGAATGTCAATTAAGAATAAATTTTACATTCTCAGGATCCATCTTCAAACCATCAACTAAAATGAAAAAACTAAGTTACATAATTTTTTCTATCATAAATGAACATTTCTTTAGGTTAATCAACAATTTCTCCTCATTCAACCTCTACAATACTTGTCTAACATGGTCAAGATGTTCTTCTTTAGTATTAAAGAATATCAAAATTTCATTCCTATATACAATAACAAATTTACCCAAGAATCTCTTCAAAACCTCATTCATAAGCTTGATAAAAGTAAGAGGTGCATTAGTTAGACCAAAAGGCATAACCAACCATTCATACAAACCCTCATTAGTCTTAAACCAAATTTTCCATTAATCTCCTTCTCTAATTTTGATATGATGATAGCCACTTTTCAAATAAATCTTGGTAAAATGCTTCGATCCACTCAGATTGTCCATTATATCATCCATCCTAGAAAAATGAAATCTATATTTCATTGTTATCTTGTTTATATCTCTACAATCAATCCACATTCTCCATTCTTCATTCTTTTTAGAAGCTAACACAAAATCTATTGCATAAGGACTCAAAATTTCTCTAATTAAACTCTCCTCAACTAATTCTTGCACTTGTCTATTCAATTCAATATTTTCATTAGATGTCAATCTATGCAATGCTTTATTACTAAAACTAGCTCTAAGTATCAAGTCTATACAATAAATTATGACTATCATAGGTGGTAAACGATCAGGCACATTATCATAAATAATACCTTGAAACTTCTTTAACAAGGACTCAATCTTAGGTGCATGTTCTAACTCATTTTGTATCTTAGTCTTTCTAGGAATCAAAGAAAAAAAAAATATTATGTTCTTTCATATGCCTAGAAAATTGATTACCTTCAACCAAACATACTCTGACTATGGTACAATGATTCTCCTTTAGTTTTTCTATCAAGGGAAATAATATTTGTTTATTTCTATCTACCCAAATAATATACTGATTCAATCTAGCATCATGTAAGGCTTGTATATCATACTGCCAAGGTATACCCAAAAATAATATGACAACAATCCATAGGCATAGTAGCATAGAAGAATTTATCTTGATAATTACCAAATTTGAATTTACCAATACATTTCTCACGTACAAGTGATATATGCTCATTTTGGATCCAAGCAATATGATAAGGCTTAGAATGTCTCAATATCTACAACTACAACTTGTTAACCAACTCCTTAGATGCCAAAATACAAGAGCTTCCACTATTAATGATCACCTTGCAACATTTTCTTGCTATTATACATTTGGTTTTGCACAAACTTCTTCTCAAAAAAGGTTCTCCATCAATTTTCTCATTCCACAAGATTCTTTTTAACATCAGGTTCTCACCATTTTTAGGTTCATTAGGTGTCTCTGTTGATGTTTGGTAGCCTAAGTTGGATAAAATATGATACTAATGTGTGTGTGTGTGTGTGTGTGTGTGTGTGATACTATATAATTAAATAAACATTTTTTACATATCAATTAGACAATAATGGATAGATATGTCTCATGAGTAGACATATCTCTCCATATTTTTTACTTACTATATATAAGAATGAAATCACTACAATTGAAAAACATATACTAAGAGGGAAATACAATTACATATTCAGTGATCCCTAAAAAATAACATAGTGGTAAAGTAGGACTGCATATAGAACAAAATCTAAAAGGAAATACAATAGTAGTTTGGAAGATCAATAAAAGTACATTATCACCAAAACCTGGATAATATGGAAAGGTTATTTCTATTCACTAAAATTATTTTTCAATAAGAAAGTATCATTATGAATAATATTATAGAGTGTCTATGTGTTGGATTATGGTTTGTTCTCCTATTAGATTTTATAATCTTGATTGTTTGATACCAAATGCTTGGAGAGACATAAGGATGTTTAAATGGATTAGTGAATGTATTGTATCATTTCCCTTTGAATTTACTAGGTATAAATCCCTATGATTTTCAATGATACGAAATGAATATGTTCTTATCAGATTAGAAGTTTTCACATTATAAACTCTTAACTTAAGAGAAGTAGAGAATAACTAAATGATTTGTAGGAATTTTTTTAAAAAGAAAAATAGATTTGGACAACCTATCACACCCAATGGAATGATTATAATAGACTATCTTGAGATTTATGACTCTTACTTCTATTCTAAATGTAGTATCAACCATCTAAATGCAAAAGATGAAGAGAAGAAGAAATACACATGAGGGAAAATGGAATTGCTTTGACTACTAGGCTTGAATAAAATGGAATTCACCAAGTTACTAATAGATTCACACACATCTATCCTTCAATTACCAATGAAAATATCTATCATAATATGAAATGAACAATAGAAGAAGCATAATCATTTATGAATAAAGGAAATGGAATCACCTCTACTACAAACATCAAAATGAAATGGTATCCACTTGATTTCATAGAATAGCATATAATTTTCCTTCAGCTCTATTGGAATATTCAAATGGGAAGAATGCTTTTGAGAGGGGGGCAAGGGAGGGGGGTGGTGTGAATCAAAAGTATTACACTCTATCCTTTAAAAATTTTAACTGAAAGTAAATTGCATGCATGTAAATATATCAAACAAACATGAAGTAAACACATGTATCACCACATAACACTTGAGATTTTGGTAACCCAGAAACCCTCCAGGAATAAGAAGGTAAAACTAGGGTGGGGATGATACCCACAAAATTACTGTAGCAATTGATTTCAACCACTTCTGATGGTTTTCCCTGTTGAAGGCTTGCCCTGTTAAAGGCTTTACACTATGTCAATAGTGACCTAGTTAAAGGATTTACAAATACTTTACATGAAGTGTTACCCTATTAAATGATTTAATCATCTTTTCAAAGGATCTACAAAATAGCTATTGGGCTAACCTATCAACATATGGTTTCCTTTCTAATACAATGGCTAGAGAGTATTAGGTATAATAAACCTGATAGCTTACAACCCTTGATTGCTGAATACAGGCACTTGATCTAGTTTCTCTGATCTTGATCCTCTGAGATCTGATATTTGTTCATATCCCTTGCTTTTTTTAGATCAACTGAATGTCTAACTGCTGCTCTCTTCCTCTAAGTCTTTTTACTCTTCACTCTGAACTCCACTATAATGTCCCCATACACTCCATCCATTCTTAATACAATGAGATTTCATCTTCCTTATAAAGACATTCAAAGACTTAGGGTTAGGTGTGGAACTATGACCCATATTGAATCTCTATTTCTCGCTCATTCTTTGCACTTTTATTTTTGGTTGCACGCCTTCTTCATTTTTTAATTGGCTACATGTAGTTTGCATAGGAAAAATAAAAGATTCAATCTTATCTATTTGATCCTTCCGGATCCTTCAATGTTGACCATAAAAATGTTTTACATTTGAATTAGTGAAGTTAATAACTCATATTTGCATTCTGTGTTACTCGACACTTACTAATTTTTGATGCTCGACACATGTACTAAAACTATCTCACTCGGCTCCTATTGTGTTTCTATTTTTCTCGACATCGTCTATGACTCGACACTTAAATATCACTCAGCTCTTGTATCATGCTCGGTACCTAAAGTCACTCAGCACTTGATCTTCACTTGGAACCTAAAGATCACTTGACACCTATTGGATTTTTTGACTTTGCACATGTTGTGGCTCGGCATGCATAGTGTGCTCAGCTTCAATGTAGAAAGTGGTTATTGTGTTGGCACTCAAATTTCAAAACCATTCTGAGACCAACAATCTCCCCCTTTGACATGAGTATCAAAAATACTTAACTAATCGTTATTTATCTGACCTTATGAGTACATTCACTGATCGCAAAATTATTGTAACTCCCTCTGAGTTGATTGTGCCATTATCTGTTCTGTCTTGGTAACCAATTTTTTTTTTGGTTCTAAATATGTCTCATGCTAAATGCTGATATAACATTATATCTCCCCCTTTATCTCATCTCCCCCATTCTCTTTATCTCCCCCTTTTTTGACACTTTTGTCAAAGGTTTCTAAGGGTTAAGACCATTTTTGCCAAAAATGTACTATTTACCTCCATAATCATCCTGAGAGAAGCATCCCAATTACTCAAAGCAATTTCAAGATATGTGTATTGGATGGCAGTCTCTGTAGCAAGATGAACAAGACCATCTAAAGTAGACAAATTAGGATCTTTCTTTAGAACATTTTTTGCATAGGCTTGTTCCTTATGGAGGATTTCCAAGTGTGGGGTGATGGAAGATTGAAGTTGTAGCAATTTGGCTTTAATGGTGCTCTCTTCTATTGTCAATTTAGCCAATTCCTTCTGAGTATGAAGCATTTGAGAAAAATGCTTCTCACATTGAGCTAGATCCTTAGGTAGTTCCATGCTTGAAATATTCAGATTCCTCTCCAAGCTCATTATCATCTTGCTAGTCTCTTGTGTGAAATATGAGAAGTCACACAACTTTTTGTACAATGAGAATATATTCTCAAGCACTTGTTTGACCTTTTCAATTTTCTTGGCTAGTTCAACTTGTGATAGTGCAATTTCATTTGCAATTTTCTTCTTTATTTTCCCTTAAAAGAAACCATTCCATTAGTTTTACATTAGTCTCTTGGTCTTCACTTTGTACCTGGTCCACTATGTTGGCTAGTTGCTCCATTATGGGCTTTGTTTCATCAAGTACCTATAAATTGAAAGCATCTAGAAATATATCCTTAATTTCTACTAATGCTTGCCTCTATTTGTACTCATTCCTAAGTACCTCTTGCTTCTTCTTCCTTTCAAGTGCCTCTTGCACTTTAGTCATTTGGGCAATGGTCATGGTGTCAAAGTCATACCTGGGAATGACTATCTCTTCATCAAGAGTAGGGTCTCCATAGTGAAGTACTCTTGAAACCTTGGTAGAACTTGAGCCTGGTACATATATCTACAATGGTACTACAAAGCTCAGCTACTATGAAGTTTTAGTGGGAGTCCCTGTTCTAGGAAATTTGGCCAATGTTTGAATTTCCTGCTACTCCTCCTTAGGGCTCTCCCCTTCCTTGTCTTGTTCTTTTCTACCTTGATCAATGAAAGTTATCTTAGGAAATGCACCTTGTGTTTGTGCTGTAGATATAGAGGTATCTTTTTATCTAGTTTGCTCTTTTTTTGTCTCCCCTGCAGGTGTACTTATTGAAGTGTCAACCTTAGCAGTATTATCTTTGACTTTGTGCTCTTTAGGTTGAGTACTAGTAGTTGTAGGAAATTGTGAAGGTGGTTCTTGTGGATTCACCTTTTCCTTGGTAATTTCAGCTACTACCTTTTGCAATTCCTCTACAGTCACCAAAATAAGGCTAGTGCACAACTGTGATTGCAATGTTGTTTGGTGAAGAATCTTCTTGAGATCCTCTATAGTGAGTGGATTGATGTTCTGATGAGAGGTGTCAGGAACATCCTTTATTGTTATAGATTTTTCAAGTGTAGTTGCAATATGTGGAGGACTAGGTGGTTGAAAATGGGTGTCTTGGACACTCTATTATTGTTGTTACTTCTTAGCTATTGCCTATTCACCTTCTTGGGCATCTTTCTCCACATCTTCCTCTTTTTCACTTTCATCAATATCTTCTTCTTCATTTCTTCCTTCAAAAGGATCCTCTTCTCCCTCCTTTCTTATAGTCAATCCATAGATTACCTTCCATATTTGTGTTGACTTTTCAACAACATCTTCAATTTGATTCTGCAGGATACTAAAGGCTCAATTTTTAGGTACAAATTTTCTTGCATAATTTTTTCATGCCTTACTGATTTGACCTTTTGTAAGGTATGTCATTACACAAGCCAAAGTTGATTCTCTTATTTCCTTTTCCATTTTGAGGCAATAATGCCACTAATTTTCAATTAATGTGCTTAGTTCCTTAGGTATTGAGTCATCAAGTTCAAGTGGAGTAGTCTCAAACTTTGCCATCATAGTGTAGATGGACTCCTCAACTATGTTTTTTTTTTTTCCTATAGAAAATTTATTGAACTCTATGGTCTTAAGACTAGACAAATCAGCATGATCTCTAATATCATTACAAATGCTTTCTAATCTAGATGAAGTGGAGTGTCTTACCATTCTAAATTGTTCTTCATCAGATTCTATTTCTTCTTCCTCTAACTCCTATGGTGTAATAAAATTTATTCTCTTTTGCTTTGCAGGTCCACCTTGCTCTATTTCCTTCTTCTTTTCTTGTTCCTTTTCTACTTTGGCTGTTCCCCTTGTATTTGCCCTTGTAGTTGGCTTTTCTGGGCTAGGTTTTGTCACAATTTTCTGTGCCTTAGGTTATGCAACTGGTTGCTTCTTTGCTTTCCTTTTCTTGGGCTCAACCTTGGGTGCATCCTTCTCTACACTTTCCTCTTCTTCAACATCTTCACCCATGCCTTGGATTAATGCAGGTGGTCCTTGCTCTTGCTCTTCTTCATCTCCTTCTGCTTCTTCATCTTCTTCATCCCCTTATGCTGTGCCTTCACCAAGTTTTACTCTTATATTTTTAACCAATTTATCCTTAATCTTGAGTGTAGAGGCAATCTTTAACTCCATATTCACCTTTGACCTTACCACATCATAAGTACCAAAGTGTGGGGTACTCTTGTCTATCTCTTCTGCCAATAATGTAGTTATTTCTATAGATGCTTCATCTATGTTGATCTCATAATCAAGAGGCCTTAACCATTTCACTCTTGGTATGATAGCTTGTACATAGGTATACTCAATATCTACAAGTAAAAAAACATCATTTACATGTTTCTCCACTAAAGAAACTAGAATCCCGAGTCTTTGCTTTATTGATTTCTTAAAATCTTCAAAATAATTTGTCATCAGTGTGTCAAAATTGTCTCCCATTTGTTCTATATATTCATTAATTTGGGCTATGATAGTTCTATCATTTCTCCATGTAACTTTTCTAAAAGAAGGAAATTCATTCTGAACATAGAAGAATATACAAACCAAAATTGCACCAAATTTGCATTGGGCACCCTTTGTCCTTCTTATAGCTGCTAAGTTTTCATTAATATGTTGTAGTTGCAGCTCTACAAGATCATAAGTATGATCCTTTTTCACCAATTTGTAGCCTACATCTACTGCAATACAAGGCACATTGTTGAGTCTACTAGATTGATAGAATTTATGGGCAATAACTCTAATAGAAAATTCAATGAGAGGATCTTGAATGGTGTAAATTGTCATTCCTCTTTTATTCCACTTGGCACCTATGTTTTTCTCAATAACCTCCTTGAAATCACTTCTCAAGGTTTTGTATCGATCTAGGGTAGGATATCTAGTTACCTATGAATGATTCTTTTCGTGATATTTATGGGAACATCTTCTAACCATAGACTACCATCATGAATTTTGCTTAACACAAGTCTAATCCATTCTATCTTAAATACAGTGGGAAAACCCAAAGCTCATGTTAAACCCTTCCTCTCAAAAATTTTATATTCATCCTTAAAAACTCCATCAACACAAAACTTCTCATAGGCTTCCCTTATTTCCATATCTCCTATGGCTCCTATCTTACAGTTATAGCATCTCCTTATGTCTTGAACCATTACAAATTTTGGGGGTATGCAGGAAAGAGCTTTGATAGGATCGTTCTTATATGCAACTTTAGGGATGGGATAGAAATTAGGTTTCTTAACCTGATTAGATACTAGTCAGACCTCAAACGACTCTTTGTCATGGGTTTTCTTAGAACTCAAAGCCATTTGTGCAAACTAGGGTTTCCTTTACAAAGAAATATGAAATTGCCTAGCTCAGCACAAGTGAAAATACCTCAAGATCGATGAAAATATATTGTAAGAGGTTGGAATCTACTTGGAATACTAGATTCTATGCTATGTAGTCACTCCACTCTCTTTCTCTTCTTTGCTTCTCATTCATGATGAAGAAAAATGATTAAAATTGCGATAATATACCCTATTTCCATTGCATTAAATTCTCAACTACCCACTTAGCTTCTAAAGGATTTTAACATTATTTGACTTACACTACATTTCCACTTCACTCAGCTTCCATTGGAGTTACTCAACTCAGCATCAGTCATCAACTCGGTCGCTATTAGGAACTCGACACCCACTAGAGTTTTACTCAGCCTCTAAGGACAACTCGATAGTTTTGTAAGAATCTTCATATTATGACTTGGCATCTTTGCTTATGCTGATTTCTTATTTTTAGTACTTATTTTTCTTGGGACTGGTGTATGATATAACTTTGTATATCAGTCCCATGCATCTATTCATGTTTAGTTTGATGAAGTGTGATCACTTGACCCATTGGGTGAAGTGATCTCTTCACTTCATGTGCTAAACTCATCTGTCTTCTTCCAAGTCTTATTCATTTGCCCTCTTATTTTTTCGACATCAATCTTTTCTTTTCCTTTGTTGGCTTCAATTTTTGGTGCTTTTGACCTTGTAGGATAGTTTTTGCTGATTTGACCAATTTTCAAGCAACTGAAACAAGTGGTTTGACTTAGCCACCTGCTATAATTCCTTCTGAAGTGTGTCCTTATACAATTTTTAGGGATATGTCCATATTCTTGACAATAATGATAGCTATACCTAGTGTTGTAATCCCAATAGTAGTGATTTTCATTTCCTTTTGTTTTTGTTGGTTGATTTGATGTCCACATAGGCTTTGATCTGCATTCAAAGGCTCTATGTCCATACTTCTTGCAGTTGTAGCAATGACCTTCAAATCTTGGTGTCTTGATAGTCCTAGTTTTGCATTCATGTGCTTGATGTCCTTGCTTCTTGCACTTATGACAATAGCTTGCACTCTTAGGATTATCATGCTGATGAGCATTCTTGCTTTTGCATACATTAGAGGTATGTCCTTTCTTACCACAAAAATGATAGGTAGGTTTGGTGTTCTTACATTTGTTGTTTCTTTGTTCTACAGTCTTGGGTGGCTCTCCTTCTTTAGTGCTAGTATATCCTAATCCTTGAGTGTCATGGCTGGACCTTGGGGATTTCGGTAACTGCTCAAAATACTTGATGGCTTCACTTGACTTGTTGAGATTCTCTGTTGTTTCTTTTTCCCTATTCAATTCATTTTGTAGTTGTTCATATTGTATCTTTAAAGTAGAGATCTTAATATCTTTCATATTGAGTTCATAATGAAGGTTCATCATTTGGGCAAGTGTATCCATCTGCATGTTTGAGATCCTTGTTAATTTGGTACATTTTTCTTCAAGTTTGTTTGTAAGATTCCTTTTGTCATCTTCCATCATGACTTTATCCTCAACTACTCTTTTCTTTTGTTCAGTGATTTCACATAATGTTATGGCCTATGATTCATGTTCCATCTTGAGAGATCTTATCTCTTCTGCTTGAACTCTATTTTTCTCCATCAGTTCTGCTATTGCTGCATCAAACTCTTTTGAATCTCCTTTGGAAAATACTTGTGTGGTGTCAATCTCCTTTTAGTGAATATCATTTTCAGCTATAGCTATCTCCTTCCTTATTTTCAAGGATTTTCTTAATTCCTCTCCAACTTCCTCTACCTTGTGTAGAGTGAGATGCACATCTATCACCTGGTTCTCAATGATCTTTCCAAGTTTGAAAATTTCCATCTTTAGATCTTTTCCTCCAAGTTGTTAGGCTTATTTTTGAGAGAACTTAGCTCTAATACCAATTGTTCAAATATTCAAATGGTAAGAATTCTTATGAGAGGGCTGGTGGGGGGGGGAGTGGGTGGGGGTGAATCAGAAGTATTACACTCTATCCTTTAAAACTTTTAACTGAAAGTAAATTGCATGCATGTAAACATATCAAAAAAACATGAAGTAAACACATGTATCACCACATAACACTTGAGATTTTGGTAATCCAGAAACCCTCCAAGAATAAGAAGGTAAAACTAGGGTGGGGATGATACTCACAAAATTATTGCAACAATTGATTTCAACCACTTCTGATGGTTTTCTCTGTCAAAGGCCTACCTTGTTAAAGGCTTTACACTGTGTCAATAGTGACCTAGTTAAAGGATTTACAAACACTTTACATGAAGTGTTACCCTGTTAAAGGATTTAATCACCTTTTCAAAGGATATACAAAATAGCTATTAAGCTAACCTATCAACATAGGGTTTCCTTTCTAATACAATGGCTAGAGAGTATTAGGTATAATAAACCTGATAGCATACAATCCTTGATTGCTGAATATAAGCACTTGATCTAGTTTCTCTAATCTTGATCCTCAAAGATCTGATATTTGTTTGTATCCCTTGCTCTATTATGATCAACTGAATGTCTAACTACAACTCTCTTCCTCTAAGTCCTTTTACTCTTCACTTTGAACTCCACTATAGTTTCACCATACACTCCTTCATCCATTCTTAATACAATGAGATTTCATCTTCCTTATAAAGACATTCAAAGACTTAGGGTTAGGTGTGGATCTATGATCCATATTGAATCTCTGTTTCCCACTCATTCCTTACACTTTTGTTATTGGTTGCATGCCTTCTTCATTTTTTAATTGGCTACATATAGTTTTCATAGGAAAAATAAAAGATTCAATCTTATCTATTTGATCCTTATAGATCCTTCAATGTCAGCCATAAGAATGGTTTACATCTGAATTAGTGAAGTTACAAACTCATATGTGGATTCTGTGTTACTCAAAACTTATTAATTTTTGATGCTCAACACATGTAACAAAACTATCTCACTCGGCTCCTATTGCATTTCTATTTTTCTCAGCATTGTCTGTGACTCGACACTTGATCTTGACTCAACACTTGAAGGCTGCTCGACACCTAAAGATTACTTGGCACCTATTGGATTTTTTGACTCGGCACATGTTGTAGCTCAACATGCATAGTGTGCTCAACTTCAATGTAGAAAGTGGTTAAGTGTGTTGGCACTCAAATGTCAAAACCATTCCAAAACTAACAAACTCTAAATGTAGAACTAATCTATCCATGGGAAGCAAAACATGACAAAAAAAAAAGGTAAATGAAATTATAGACCAATTCACCATCAAGTTTTCTAACCCTTGTATTATCAAATGAGATTACATTTATAGTTTTCTATCCTTTCTTAATTCTGGTAGAGCAATAGTCATATAATAGAAAATAAAATGAGAATAAGATATGAAATTATCTAATCTACACTATGATGTGAGCACATGGTATCTCTTCTATTGATGATTCTATATCCATGATGTTTCTAAATATGCACGATGACTATTCAACTTCATGCAACCTCAGAATACCTTATAGAAAATCATTAATTCTTCATATTCTGCTATTTTGTGCCAAACATACATATTTCATATTCCAACAGTCACTACATCTTTGAATTTTTTCCATTGATCTTAAATTATCAGTCATGATTAAAAAATTATAAACTTCCTTTATAACTTCCTCCATAGGTGCCTCTGTAGACACATGTCTTTCCATTTTTATGTCGCTATGATTATTTTCCTTACAACTTTACATAGTTAGATGAAAAAAAACATAGATCTTTTTCTGATCTAATGGTGGTAATAAAACAATGTTAAGTCTCTTTATTTTGCAATATAGGTCCACTTTCCAACCAGGTATGTCATGGGGTACAGATGGTAGTAATTCTTTGCTTGGAGAGTCTGAAAACTATAAAATGTAATGGGCCCATCAAGACACATGCCTTAAAATCACTTTGTCACATAGATGATCAATCATGCATCTTTTTATGATGACACAATGACCTATGTAGATCTTCTTTGATCTAATAGTAGTGAAAAAGGTCTTAACTCTTTGTTTTTCTCTCTACTATGGGTCCATTTTTTTGGCTATACACACTGTGGAAAATAGTTGACATCTTTTCATTTCTTAGAGAGTCTAATGTTGGCCTATATATTCCCCATAGAATATAATGGTTCCATTGATACATATGTTGATATATCATTATGTCACTATGAATAACAATCAAACAACTTTTAATAGTGACATAATGACAATCGTGGATCTTCTTTGATCTGACAGTTGAATGCACTCTCCATTTTAGTTTAATATTTGAACAAGACCCCATCTAATAGGTAAGAATTTGAATTTTCAGCTAGCCAATAACATACATTCTTTTATTTATTTGACTTTTCTCCACCATGTAGCTTATTATGATTGCATCTGAACTGTTCATGTACTAAATTGATGATGCATATTTGCTTAACTTCATATTTTGACTTCAGGAGGGTTTTCAATATTTTCTTCTACATGAAATGCTTCTTTTTCTCATTGATCTTAGTCATCTGCAATGTCTTCTATAGAAACCACAACATAACATTGAATCTTTATCTTCATCATGGTTAGGAACAAATTAGTAGAATATCTAGACCTTCTCATCAAGATGACACATAAAAAACTCCTAGCCCCTAATCAACTAGCTTTGGATTGATGCATTGCTCACATGATTTCTTGTATTAGGTTAGCTCAAAGGAATGATGAGAAGAAAGGCCATCTTATAGGTAGTTTAGACACTGAATCAAGACATTAATACTTAACTTGACTCAAAACCATAAAGAAAAAGATATAAACTAAAACTTGAACAACAACTGGCTCTGTTTGGAGATTTAAGCATGATAATGCTGGAAAGAACTCTAGAAATCTTTGGTTCCACAAAAGGTGACAACTTGGAAACACAAATGATAGAATAAACTAGGAAAACAAAGAAAATCTACTTAAGAAAATAAAAAACTAAGCTAGAACAAATTGCATGAAAGGAAACCTACCTATCTAGCTATTATGCAGAGGTTACTTCATTTCAATTTTGCATTTGATATAACTTTAGATCCTACCCATTATAAGAATATGGAAGGGTTTCTCTTGTGAGATATGCCAACTTGAAAGGGTTATTTTAATTTTTTTGTGTGATCTAAAATGGCCCTTTCCATAAAGACTACAAATTTGAATGCATACCTCTTGGTTTATGTCTTTTATCCCATGCAATACCAGATCACCTTCTATGAATTTTTTAGGCCTTTCCCTTTTATCAAATAACTTCTTTACCCTTCCTTGGTGTTAAATTATTTTGTCAACCATCTCTTCCCTTTCTTCTTGTAGCTTGGTGAGGTACATGATTTTCTTTTGTAATCCATCTTTGAAAAAATCTTCATCAATGACAGGCTTTAATTGATGGGGACACGACCCAAGCACAGAATGGACACAACAAGAAAGGGAAAATTTTATTAACTATGAAAATATGCTAATACATTCAGTACAGAGAAAATAGACTTCTACACATTCCCTATGGGCTTACAATAGCACAAATCTGGAGATAAATTCTTCTCCCAATACCTTCTCTCAAACTCCACTCCAAACTACCTTTTACAATGCCAAAAATTTCCTTAAATAGACCCCAAAGGGTTAAGGATTAGGAATACATTCTAGAAAGTGCTAGTTGGCATCCACCAACCAAATAGAAGGTTCTATAATCCATGTTAGAAGTCAGCACAAAACTATCTAGAAACGGTAGCTGAACTTTCAGGAGGCATAACTTTTGAACCATAGCTCTGATTGACAAATTGTTTATATTTCCAGAAAGCTCTCCAAGTGCTCTATAGCCCTATGGACAAGCTTCACTTTTCCCCCATTTTTTGGCCCTATTGTAGGTCATTTAATTCCCTTAACTTGACCTTGGAGCATTCTTAGGAGGTCTCCAAAAATTGAAAAACTGCAATAACTTTCAAACCGTGGAGACTTTTGACCTGATTCTTTTTCTAGAATGCTCTAAATTACAATTACAATCATCTGACCAATTTACACTTTCTATTTCACTAAAATGATGTTTCAATTACATACTCCTATTTTTTTTCCATTTACATGTATTCCAAGGTGCTCAAATACTCTAACCTAGGAAATTGATAGTGGAACTATGAGAGTTAGAACCTTTATTTGCCCCAAATAGATATCCAAAAATGAAAACACATGAAATAGAAACTAAGTCTAAGTATATTTTTTTGGGTGACACAAGATTGCCCCTATACCTCTAGATGCTCCTGCATCAGACACCTAGGGTAGATTGAAAAGTGACCTTGTCACTTTAGGGATGGTAGAGGAAATCCCAAATGGGAATCCTCAGCTGCTGAGATCCAAGTTGAGTCCTTAATCAATCAACCTTTCCACTTAACCAAATACTCTTCATACTGCCTATTTCTGGTACTCCTACCCACACGATGATCTAGAATGTCTTCCATCTCCTCCTTCTTAGAAGCAAGAATCAGACATGGCTCTAACATCAACTCCTCATCTGCACCATCATCATGGTACTGTGTTAAGTCTACAATGTTGAAAATAGGAGAAATGTGAATTCCATCTGGAAACTCCACTTCGTATGCATTTCCTGAGTCATATTTCTTCATAATTTTGCAGGGGCCAAATTTCTTCATCTTTAGCTTGTTGTAAGTACCTACTGGAAATTTTTCTTTTCTTAAGTGTACCATGATTAGATCCCCTACTTGGAACTCCTTATGTCTTCTCCTTTTATCAGCCCTAGCTTTATACTCTTGATTCATCTTGGTAATGTGTGCTTGCACCTCCTCATGTAGATGCTTGATATGTTCAACAAAATCTTCTACTTCAGCACTTATCCTTTCCCCTTGCTCTATCTTCCTCAATTCTGGTGCAGTCCTTGGGCTACTTCCATATACAATTTGGAAAGGTGATTTTCTAGTACTCCTATTTACAAAGTTATTGTAAGCAAATTATACTTGTGGTAGAATCAAATCCCATCCCTTGGACTTATCCCCAACTAAAAATCTCAAAAAATTGCCCAGACTTCTATTTACCACTTCTGTTTGATCGTCAGTCTAAGGGTGATGTGTGGAACTAAATTTCAAGTCCATTCTCAACTTCTTCCACAATGTCCTCCAAAAATACCCCACAAATTTAGTATCTCTGTCAGAAACTATACTCCTTGGGAGACCATGTAGTCTCACTACCTCTTTGAAAAACAAGTCTACAATATGGACAACATCATGAGTTTTGTGACAAGGAATGAAATGTGCCATTTTGGAGAACCTATCAACCACCACAAATACTGAGTCATTACCCCTTTGTGTCTTCGACAATCCAAGAAAAAAATCCATACTTATGTCCTCCCATGGCTTTTTGATGGGACATGAAATGGCTAATATAGTCTAGTATTGTAACTAATTCCCTTGGCCACTTGATAAACTTGACAACTTTGTACAAAATTATTCATATCCTATGATATCTAAGGTAAAAAATAATGTTCTCTAAGAATGGCAATGGTCTTATCTCAACCAAAATGTCCTTCCATCCCTCCATTGTGCTTCTCCTTAATTAGATTTTCCCTCATGGAACTCCTTGGAATGCATAATTGACTGCCCTTGAATAACATACCATCCTGAAACAAATAGTCTAGCCACTTGGTTCTATCTGCAGCAACAAGCTCTTTACAAGCTTTCCACACTTCAAAAAAATCAGGATCCTCAGGTTACAGATTCTTGAGTTCATCAAACCCAACTACTTCAACCTGCATTATTGTGAGCAACAACTGCCTCCTGCTTAATGCATCTGCAACCCTGTTAGATTTTTCACTTCTATGCTTCAACACAAATGTATAGCTTTTCAAGAACTTTACCCACTTCATATGCCTTTGGTTCAATTTACCTTGGCTATTTAGGTATTTTAATGCCTGGTGATCAGTATATAAAACAAATTCCTTTGTCAAGAAATAATGTCTCCATTTCTTTAAGGCGTGAACTATTGCATAGAACTCTTGATCATAAATAGAATACTTCTTCGTCATATCATTCAATTTTTCACTAAAATATGCAGTAGGCTTACCTTCTTGGCTCAATACAGCTCCAATAGCACTGTCACTAGCATCAGAATCCACTTGGAATACCTTTCTAAAATCTAGAAGTGCTAACACAGGTTGTTCTATCACCTTCTTCTTCAGCAATTCAAAACTTCTCATAGTTGCTGTAGTCCATTTGAACTCTTTTCTATCCCCTATTATTGTGTCAGTCAGGGGTGCACATATGCCATTGAAATTCTTAATGAATTTTCTGTAAAAACTAACCAGACCATGAAATGATCTTACCTTAGTAGCAAATCTTGGATTAGGCCATTCCAAGATGGCTTTTACCTTCTCTAGATCCATTTTAAGACCTTCAGGTGATATAACAAACCCCAAGTAGACTAACTCCCTTTTTGCAAAGATACACTTCTTTAGATTAATTAACAGTTTCTCTTCCCTTAACCTTTCAAGGACACTACAAATATGCAATAAATTTTCTTCCAGAGTCTTGCTGAAAATTAAAATATCATCCAAATAAACAATAACAAATTTTCCTAAGAACTTCTTAAGTACCTCATTCATAAGCCACATGAAGGTGCTTGGGGGATTTCTTCAATACAAAGGGCATGGCTAACCACTCATAAAGACCCTCCTTGGTCTTGAAGGTAGTTTTCCACTCATCTCCTTCTCATATCCATATCTAGTGATAGACATTCTTGAGATCTATCTTTGTGAAATATTGAGCTCCACTCAAGCAATCCATAAGATCATCCATTCTTGGCAAAGGAAACCGATACTTGATGGTTATCCTATTGATAGATTGAGAGTTTGTACACATCCTCCACTCTCCATCCTTCTTTGGTGCTAATACTGTAGGTACTGCACATGGACTTAGGCTCTCCTGAATCAACCCCTTCCTCAATAGCTCCTGAACTTGTCTATTTAGCTCCTCAATTTCGGTAGGAGTCATCTTATGAGCAGCCATGTTAGGAAAACTAGCTCCTGGGATTAAATTTATTTGATGACTAATTTTCCTTACCAGTGGCAATCCTTCTAGAACATTATCAGAGATTATATCTCCAAACTCACCTAGTAAATCTGAAACTTCAAGTGGTATTTCACTACTACCTTCTTTATCTTTCCTAGGAGTCAAAGCATAACACATACACTGATGTTTCATGCCATATAAAAGCTTCCTTCCATCAACAAGACAAATCCTAGCACTGCTACATACCTTTTTGCCTTCCTTCTTCATGGGCTTTAGTTTGTGGCAAACTCCATCCTTTGTTAGAGAGTATGTGTTTGCATGACCATCATGTACTACATGCCTGTCAAACTACCACGGTCTACCCAACAATAGATGAAAAAAATCCATTAGAATAACATCACATAGAAATTCATCATGGTAAGTCCCAATTTTGAACTTCACTAAACATTATTCACTTACCAAGACCTTATGATCATCCTTCACCCAAGTGATCCGATAGGACTAGGGGTGTTTCTCCCTCTTGAGCTTCAGCTTAGAGACCATCTCCTTTGATACCAAGTTATTAGTGCTACCACCATAAATAATCACATCACAACATTTATCCTCACACTTGCACCTGGTATGGAATAGACTCCTCCTTTTTCCTAGTTCAATCTCACCACTTAGTAGGACCCTTTCATTTACTAAAGTCTTTCCTCTTTCTACATCCTCTGAATATGATGATTGTGCATCGTCATCCACATGAGCAACCCTAGCTTGGCCTTAAATTTTCCTATCTATCCTTCTTTGAATTTAAGGGCATTCAAAGGCATGATGACCTTCTTCATTGCAATGGAAACAGGTACCACAGAAGCCTCCTCTTCCTTGTCTACATCCTCTACCTCTTTCTCTCTGATTTCCAAAGTCTTGATCATGGGAGTAGTTGAAACCCTCATTCCTCTAGTTCTTGCTAGTACCCACATCTTCATTTTTATTTTGGGTCTCATTTCGACCTCTAGATGACCTAACACTACCCCTTCCTCCTTGACCACACCCTCTTTTCCTTCCTTCAAGCCTTTTATTTAGTTTCTCTTCAACTCGTAGGGAAAACTGGTATGCTTCTTCAACATTGATCATTCTTACCAAACTTAATTCCTCCTAGATGCTAGGTCGTAACCCACTAATATAACGAGCAACCTTCTCCTTATTTGCTTCTACATGCCCTACTCTAATCAAAAGTCAGTAAAACTCCTCTGTATATTCTTGGACTAATCTTCCTGCTTGCTTTAACCCATGCATCTTCTTAAACAGATCAAGATCATAGTCAACATGAATGAACTGCTTCTTCAATTTGTCTACCATACGATTGCACCTTGTGATCTTATCCTTTCCTCTTCTATTTCTTTCCAATTGAACTTCTTGCCACTAGATTTTAACATGGCCTTTTAGTTTGGTCTTTGCAAACTTAACCCTATCTGG
The DNA here is from genome assembly GCA_028749045.1 of Cupressus sempervirens. NCBI lineage: Eukaryota > Viridiplantae > Streptophyta > Pinopsida > Cupressales > Cupressaceae > Cupressus > Cupressus sempervirens. The sequence goes on along the minus strand of CM053786.1, from coordinate 238,596,722 downwards.
ATCCTTGATATCCTCATATTCAAAGTACTCTTCCAATTCATTGATCTAGTTGATCAACTCATCTGGTTTCAAATTTCTTGAAAATACACCCACATCAATTGTAGGTCTTTTCCCAAACTTAGAAATGGCCCTAAAAATACTTTCCTCTTCTTGATTCAGAACTTCCCCATCAACTTCCCCTTCTTGTCCAAATTATTTTTCATTGTCGTCCTCACTTTCGTCACCTGCAGCAACATTTGCTCCCCTATGTAGCTCCTCCTGAAAAGCTTGGACTTGCCTTTGGAGGGCTCTAGCCTCCTTCAGATTAATAGCTTTGGCCCTTCCACCACACTCTCTTCATGGAGGCATCTTCTTAATTCAAACCCACAACCACATAGTCTTGGTGCAAACTGCCTCACAGTCGGTGCTCTGTCTACACACTCAAGAAAACCCACTCTGATACCACTTGATGGGGACACAACCCAAGCATAGAATGGACACAATAGGAAAGGAACAATTTTATTAACTATGAAAATATGCTAATGCATTCAGTATAGAGAAAATAGACTTCTACACATGCCCTATGGGCTTACAATAGCACAAATCTGGAGATAAATTCTTCTCCTAGTACCTTCTCTCAAAATCCACTCTGAACTGCCTTTTACAATGCCAAAAATGTCCTTAAATAGACCCTAAAGGGTTAAGGATTAGGAATAAATTATAGAAAGTTCTAGTTGGCATCCACCGACCAAATAGAAGGCTCTAGAATCCGTGTTAGAAGTCAGCGCAAAACAAGAAGAATCTAGAAATGGTAACTGAACTTTTGGGAGGCATAACTTTTGAACCGTAGCTCTGATTGACGAACTGTTTATATTTCCAAAAAGCTCTCAAAGGGATCTATATCACTATGGACCAGCTTTACTCATCCCCCATTTTTAGCCCTGTTTGAGGTCATTGAATGCCCTTAACCTGACCTTGAAGAATTCTTAGGAGGTCTCCAAAAACTAAAAAACTGCAATAACTTTCAAACCATGGAGACTTTTGACCTGATTCTTTTTCTGGAATGCTCTAAATTACAATTACAATCATTTGACCAATTTACACTTTCTAGTTCACCAAAAGGATGGCTCAATTACATACTCCTATTTTTTGAAATTTACACATATTTCAAGGTGCTCAAATACTCTAACCTAGGAAACTGGTAGTGGAACTGTAAGAGTTGGTACCTTTATTTCCCTCAAATAGGTATCCAGAAATGAAAACACATGAAATAGAAACTAAGTCTAAGTATATTTTTTTGGGTGACACAGGATTTTCCTTATACCTCTGGATGCTCTTGTATGATTAATTTACATACAAAAAGCTCTAGAGGTAATGGAAAATTATCTTCCACTCCATAGAATAATTCAAAAGGTGAAATACCTATGGCTCTTTTAGGTTTGGTTCTTATTACTAGACTCAGCTTGTCCATTTTCTTGAGGGAAATAATTAGAGGAATGCCTAACTTGAATACCATTATCATAACAAAACTCAACTATTTCTGAAGAAGGAAAATAAGATGCATTATCCATTATCAATTTCATAGGAACTCAAACCTGATAAAAATATACTCTTTGAGAAAATCATATACCACCTCTGATGAAGTCTTCTTTATTGGCTTGGCTTCAACCCATTTACTAAAATAATCTATGGTGGTTAGCATATATGCATGTCCTTGATTGGAAGGAGGATTAGTTGTACCTATAATATGTAAATTCCATTGATGAAAAGAAGATTTAGTTGCCATAGCCCTAAGAGGCAAGGCAACTAGCTAAGGTTTACCAATAAACATCTTACATTTAACACAATTAGCAACCTAGTTATATGCATCTTTAAACATGTCAGGAGAGTAATAACATTTTTTCAAAATTTTGAATGTAGTGAGAGTTCTAGAAAAATGTCCTCCACATGCTCCATCATGAAAATATGTTAACAACTTTACATGTTGCTCTTTATCCACACATCTTAAAAATGTTCCATCAATTTCTCTCTTGTATAAGACATCATCATGAATCACATACTTAAAGGCTTTTGTTTTTAGATCTCTTCTTTATTTAGTTGATGATCCATCAGGGTATTCACTACATGTTAGAAAATAATCAATGTTTGAGAACCAAGGACCCTAAAGAATTACCATAAGAACTTTTTGAGTATTTTGAGTATCTTCTTCTTTGCATTGTTGATCCTCTACTAAGGCTTTACAAAGTGCATTTCCTCTCACAAGTTTGGTTGGCTTAATTTCTATATCATATTCTTGGAATTTTTTTATCCAAACTTCTCTCTTATTACAACCAACCTCTTGTTGTATCAGAATACTTTTTACTATAGGGTCTAGCACATATATGATTGAATGTGAATGCAATACATAAAACCTTAAATTTTTAAGGGCTCTCACCACTATATATGCATGTTTTTCCATTTGTGAGTGTCTTATTCTTGATTCTTTAATGATATACTCATGAAAGCAATTGGATCTTATATTCTTTATTTATTCTCTTGCATTAGTATAGCTAACATAGTATGTTCTAAGGCATAATAGTAAATGATGAATTATTTAGTGTAGTGAAGATGGACAAGCAAAAGGGCTTTGACAGTGGCATCCTTGATGTCTTTAGAACCCTTTTTCCCAACATCACTCCATTTGAAAGTTTCATTGCCTTACATCATATCGACTATACATTTAACTATCCTAGAGAAATTAGGCACAAATATCCTCAAGAAATTTACTTGGCCAAAGAAGTACTTCACTCTAGTTTTACTCAATGGTAGACTTAATTGCTGAATAGCTTTAAATTTTTTTGGATCAATCTTCACTCCTTCTTGGGATACAATATGACCAAACAACTTTCCTTCTATCACACAAAATACCAACCTCTTTGGATTTAGTGAGATACCATGATCTTTACATCTTTGCAACACCTTTTCTAGATCTCTGATATGATCTTTTCTCTTCTTGGAAAAGATTGTCAAATCATCAAGGTACATGACAATAATTCTATATTTCAAATCTTCAAAGGTCAAATTCATGCCATGCAGAAAAGTTGCACCTACATTGATTAGACCAAAAGGCATTCTATTATAGGAAAAAGTACCCCATGGTGTAGTAAGTGTAGTTTTGAACTAACCTATTTCATCTACTTGAATTTGATTATATCTTGAAAATGCATCTAACATGGATATAATTTTTAATCCTACAATAGTTTGTAAAAGATGATCCATATTAGGGAGAGAAAAATTATCTTTCATAAGGCTTGATTTAGATTTCTCAAATCTACAAAAATCCTTATCTCTCGATTCTTCTTCCTCACTAGCACAATATTGATGACTCAAGTAGAATGATGAATAGTGTATATAATCCTAGCCTACAACATTTTGTCAATCTGCTTAAAGATTTCTCCTTCAACTATAGGCTTATAGTTTCTTTATTTCTTTCTAAATGGTGTTGTTTCTAATTTAAGAGAGATTTCATGTTTGAACTTTCTAGCCATGAAATTATTTAGGTCTTCATAACTCCAAGAAAATACATCTTGAAATTCAATAAGCAATTTCGTGATCTCTACCCTCTCCTCTGGTGTGCAACACTTTCCTATATTTATCATCGTTGAGCTGACTTCTGTCCCTATATTGATTCCATCATATTCACGATAGGTTTTTCCTTTCTTATCTCTTTCACTATTTATGTATGCATTGTGCCTATCAAAAAGTTTTTCTGAAGAGATAAGATGAGGTGGAATTTTATTACCTTTCAATTGAATCATACTAGGCTCTATTTTCTTTTTGTCACCTGTCACTGAATCATCACCATTTGTATTAGTGCTTCCTTCAAAATACAAGCATTCAAAAGGATCTTCCCCTTCAATGCATTTTAGTATGTGTTTATAATCTTCGAACACCTTGTATGAATATTCATTATCAAGGACATTAGGCCTAAATAGAACTTCTACTTTATAGGTTTAATGTTTAATGTCAAGATGTGGTAAAAGTAATGATGCAAAAACTACCAAAGAATTAACTCTTGAATTGAATTCTCTGAGTACTAATGTAATTGAGAAGGCATCCAAAATCTCAATTTCACCACATACCTTATTGTTATAGCTTCTCAATCTTGAGTTCTTTACTACGTATTGCTTTTTGACTTTTCTTACCACCAACTCTACATCTCCTTGAGCTTTAATCAAGTTGACTCTTTTTTTTTGCTTCCATTATTCTAAGGAGAAGAGCTTCATATTTTTTAGTATTTTTAGTATTCTTTAAATCTAACTTATAGGCCAAGCAAGTCATTCACCACTAGGTGATGTCAACACTACCCCTACATTTGAATCAACATTAGCACAACTACCATCAAATTCTAGAGTCCACAACTAATCACCTTCAGTTTGACTTATTATTCTAAAATATCAAGGGTGTCAGAGAACAACATATAATTACCAAACTACATTTCATGATACAAGATTTGAGACGTATTATCATCTAATTTCATAAAAATATATTTTGCCTCCTCTTCTAGTTCTAGCTTCACTTTTTTATCTCTAACTTGGATAGTGACACAAGACCAATCTAGTTTTATTTCTCCCCCCATGTTTTTGTATAAACTTCTACTTAGGAGCATGCCATAGCTTGCAGGGATGTTTGCCACTAGAATAGTGAGTTTTAGTATTTTTGAAGGTTAGGTAGCTAGGAAAACTTGAGCATCTTTTATTTTTCCAAGAAAAGGAACTTGTTTTGCATCCATTGAATAATATCTACCAAAAATTTGGCTCAGTGGAAGTCCTAAAGCTTTTACTACAGAGGTAGGCATTACATTGTTAGAAGTTCTTAAATCTATGATACAATTACTCAATCTATTTCCATTGATAAATAGTGAAATGTAGAAAGGATATAGTTTTTGATTTAGGCATGTGGCTAAGACAATGGATTCCTCTTCTTGAAACAACTTAGGGAGTGTAAAATCTTCATTAGTCAAATAAGATCTACTAGTACTAGCTTTACTGAGATGATCAACATTAGTATGAATACTAACATGTTCTTTATCTTTATTGCAATGTTAAAGTAACCATTTCAACTGATTAGGATTAGCTTTCAAGTAATCTAGTGGATAAATTTGAATTCTTGTCTCTTCATAGTATTGTATTATGTCAAAAGAATCAAATGATTTACCTTTGTGTTCCTTTTGTGAAGTTGAAGTTACCATGCCTTTATCTTTATCAATTTTGTTTGATGGTACATTATTTTTGATAAGGACTGAATTGTTGATCTAATTTCTATTCTTCTAACCTCTGGTCATTACTATCAACTTAGGTCCTTGTAGAGTTGCAAAGAAGTCACCTTCTATTTCTGAATCTAATTCATACTCCAAGATTAAGTTTTTAGAGTCTCCACAAGGAGCATGATCATCCTTACTTTTAGGATATTCAATTGTTTGTTCTTTATTATCCACCATCTGCTTATATATGATCATATCAGCACATGTATCTCCTTGATGCTCTACCCTTAAGTGAAAAGCACACATATTTTGTCTCTTAGGAGCACCTTCAATTGCTAATCTTTGTTGAATAGGTAGCATTTTCATTTCTTTAACTCCATTTGGGTTTCTATAACCTTCTTGATGAGGTTGATGAAAAGAATGAGTAGGCCTATTAATTTTTTGCTTCAAATAAATGAGCTCATTAGAAAAAAATTAAAGCATGGCTTCTATATTATTAGAAGTACTAGTTGTATCACTCATGGTTCTAGATTGGAATTCTCTTTCATTTACCAAAGGCTATCATGTCATCGTCTATCTCTAAAGCTAGTGTCTGGGTAGTTTGCAAGTTTTCTTCATTTGCTCTTCTAATTTGATATCCCAAATCATGAGGCATAGAGCTAATGTATAAAGTCTTCTTATTATCATTTTTAGGTGCACTTGAAATATGTATTCTTTTGATGACTTTATTGAATCTTGCATTAAAATATCTCATGGAAATTGATGTCTCTTTCTTTATCTGTGCTAATTGCAACAACAATACTTGTGCATCCTTCGTAATTTTGTAACATTCTTCAAATCTTTGTTTCATAGTTTCCCAATTTGTGATGCATCTTAGAGGTAGGCCTTGAAAGCAATCAACAACATTGTCCACTAACGTATCTACGAACATCCTAATAACCACATTCTCATGTTGAGGATTTACTACACCACAAGCCTTATGGAAAGCATTTAAGTGATGTTTTGTAGAGGTGGTAGTATCACCATTAAATCTTGGGAAGTTATTCTTTGATGCTCTTAGAAAATCATTATTAGCTACAAGGGCAAGAGGACCAATAGCTTTTCCCCATATTTGTGCCATAACTACTGGTACAATATTTTGGTTTTTTTGAAAAGTAATAGAAATAGGAAGTGCAACACCAAGAAATAATAAAGCATCAAAGGTAGAAGGAATATAATTCTTGGCAACATGAGGAGCAAAAGAATGACTTCTTTATGTTCTATTAGGAGGAACAACTATAGATAGGTGAGTATCTTGGAGTTGTTTATTCATAGATTCCCTTGCACATGTTCTTCCTCTTCTACAAAGATCCTCTAGGATAGGAAAGTTAGCCTTCTTGAGCTCTTCATATATTGGGTCAATATTTCCTTTCTCCTTGGCACTCCTGGTATATTTGGGATCCAAGATGTATCAAATAATCTTTTTTATTTACCTTACCAATTTTCAACTTTGGATTTGCTTCTTTTCTTCAACAGGTTGAGGCTGTAAAACTAGTATAGAGTTCTTATGGAAAACACCTAACTACCACAAGTCCTCTCTTGCAACTCAAATATATGGAATTAGATTGCAAATTAATATGAAGGAAAATTTGTTAGAGCTTTCATCTAAATCTTCTCAATAGAGTCACCAAAAACTATTGATTAACATTTTGTTCTCCTATTAGATTTTATAATCTTGACTCTTTGATACCCAATGCTTGGAGAAACAAAAGGATGTTTACCAAAAAATGGGTTAGTGTATGTATACTATCACTGACCTCTAAATTGACTAGGTACAACTCCCTATTATTTTCAATGATATGCAATGAATATATTTTTATGAGATCAAAAGTTTTGATGTTATAAGCTCTTAACCTAAGAGCAATAAAGGATAACTAAGTTTTTTGAGGAACAAACAATTTAGGAAAAATAGATTTGGACAATCTATCACACCCAATGGAATGACTATAATAGACTATCATGAGATTATTGACTCTTCTATTCTAAATGCAATATTAATCTTCTAAATGAAAAAGAGGAAGAGAAGACAAGATACACTTGAGGGCAAATGGAATTTCTTTGACTACTAGGCTTGAATAAAATGGAATTCACCAAGTTACTAATAAATTCACATACATCTATCTTTCAATTCACAATGAAACTATATAACATAATATGAAATGAACAAGAGAAGAAGTAGAATCATATATGAAGAAGGTAAATGGAATCATCTCTACTCCAAATATCAAAATGAAATTGAACCCACCTAATTATCATAGGATCACATGTAATTGTCCTTCAACTCTAAATGTAGAACTAATCTATCCATGGGAAACAAACCATGACAACAAAATAGGGTAAATGGAATTACAAACCAATTCACCATCAATTTTGTTGACCCTTGTATTATCAAATGAGATTTTATTTATATTTTTCTATCATTTCTTAATTCTAGCAGAGAAACAATCATATAATAGAAAAGAAAATGAGAATTAAATATGAAATTATCTAATTTGCATCATGATATGAGCATGTGGTATCTCTTTTATTGATGATTCTGAATCCATGATGTTTTTGAATAAACATGATGACTATTCAACTTCATGCAATCTCAAAAAATCCTATAGAAAATTGTTAATTCTTCATATTCTACTATTTTGTGCCAAACCTACATATTTTTTATTCCAATAGTGACTACATCTTTGAATTCTAGCCATTGATCTTAAATTATTGATCATAATTAAAACATTATAACCTTCCTTTATAACTTCCTCTATGGGTCCCTCTATGTATATGTGTGTTTCCATTGTTATGTCACTATGATTATTTTCCGTAGAACTTTACATAGTGAGATGGCAATGAACATGGATCTTTTTCTAATTTGAGTGTGGTAATAAAAAATTGATAAGTCTCTTTGTTTTGTGGTATGGGTCCACTTTCCAACTAGGTATGTCATGGTTGGCAAATGGTAGTAATTCATTGCTTAGAGAGTTTGACAACTGTAGAATGTAATTGGTCCATCAGGACACATGCCTTCATGTTGCTTTGCCACATAGATTATCAAACGAGAATCCTTTTATGAAGACACAATGACCTCCATAGATCTTCTTTGATTTGATGATGGCAAAAAAGGTCTTAACCCTTTGTCTCTGTACTGTGGGTCCATTTTCTAGCTATACAAACCATGGTGAATAGTTGGCACCTTTTCATTTCTTGAAGAGTCTACCATGATCCTATCTATATCTTGTGGAATATAATGGGCCCATTGAGATATGTTTTGACTCATCATTATGTTTCTATGAATACTGATCAAACAAATTTTAAGAGCAATATAACAATGATCATAGATCTTCTTTGATCTGATGGTTGAATGCACTTTCCATTTTCATTTAATATTTAAATGAGACCCAATCTGAAAAGTAAGCATTTGACTTTTCAATTGGCCAATAACATGTATTATTTCACTTATTTGACTTTTCTCCACCACATAGCTTATTATAATCCCATCTAAACTATTCATGTACTAAATTGATGAGACATATTTGCTTAACTTCATATTTTGATTTCAAGAGGGTTTTGAATGCTTTCTTTTGCATGAACTACTTCTTTTGCTAACCGAACTTAATCATCTACAATGTCTTCTATGGAAACCAAAACATAAAATTAAATATTTGTCTTCATCATGGTTAGGAACAAATCAATAGAAGATCCAAACCTTCTTCTCATCAAGATGACACATAAAAAACTCTCAAACCCTAACTACCTAGCTTTGGACTCATGCATTGCTCACATGATTTTCCACATTAGGTTGGCTCAAAGGAATGATAAGTAGTAAGGCCATCTTATAGGTAGTCTAGAGTAAAGCTCAAGACATTTAACTTGACTCAAAATCTTGGAGAAAAAGAAATGAACAAAAACTTGAGCAACACTCCAATAATATGTGCAACCAAGTGATATCATTGTCTACAAGTTGTTGTTCTGAAGTCTTTGATAGACATGGGAAATGGAAGAAGGGATGTAAATTCTACTCTGAAAATTCCCAATGACTATAGGAGACACATATTATTAGATAATATACCATCATTATCTACAATCATAGTGGCATTTGATTTCAGAATTATTTGAGGTCCCTGACAATAATTTTTTCTTTACATGACTTTGGACCTTGAGGCTTGTTCCAAAACTCAACATCAAATTATGAGATTTGATTTAGAACCATCACCTTAAAAAATGATAGAATTACAAAATTTAGACGGGACATGAACCTACAAAATTTTGGCAATGGGTGTAAAATATTATGTTTGGAGTACGATTGATGAGCCTATATAATGCTTGACTTTGAAATGTTGGCTACTTTGGCAAAAATGTACCTCATAAATAAGGGTAGCACCTTTTAAGAAATATATCATAGGATCAATTTTTCCCAAGGGAAACACCATTTAGAGGGATTGATTGGCTTGTTGATGTCATTTGAGAAAGACCCACAATGAAAAGGAAGGAAAGAACTGATCATCATGTCTAGACAAGCACTAAGAAATCTTCAAGAAAGTTGGACTAGTCTTGGTATTCATTGTGATAGGTAAGGGAGAGTATAATATATTATTTCAATATTATCTTAATAATAAATATTGTATTAGGAGTGTGATCCTCAAAATATAATGTGTATAACTATTTATATGGTAGGTATTGCATTCATTAAAAATTATGGAATGGTACAATATGAATAGATCATTTATATATGATAATCTAAAATCTAATTTCTAATGTTCTTATATTTAAAATATAATAATGTTATTATTGAGAATAATTATAAAAGGTGATTTTTTAGTATAAGAACTATTTTCCTTGATCTTTTCCAAGGATCTTATTTTAGGAAAATTGATTAATATCATACTCAAAGGGAGTCTAACACTTTGTTAAAGGGAAGTTTGGATAGGAAGCTTAGAAGAATGATATTTGGAGGGAGTTTAACACATTTATTTGAAGGAGAAGATAGAAAATATGATACACTCAACCTTTAATGACTTCAATCATACTAATTCAGAGGGAGTAAATCATGTTGAGTTGGATTCTCTAGTGATTGATAAATTATAGTAGTCAAGAGGACTATGATTCATGAATATACCCCATGATTATGTGATTTAATGGGTGTACCATTTGTGTGCATCATAAGTAACTAATGATTTCTAAATAATGTCACTTGTATTTATAGAAGTTATTGAAAGATGATGATCTTACAATTACTTATTTTTCTATTATGATAGATATCTTATGATATCTATGTAGATCATGATAGATTATACTTTTATGGTAGATATTCATATGGTAAGCATTATGAGAATGCATGTGCACATACCTTATGAGAATTTTTTTATTACATGGTGAATGTTATGAAAATTGATATTTAGGAGGCCATTACATAGAGTAATTGGTTAATATCAAATGTGTTGAAATTTAGGAGGCCATTACTCATAGTACATGGCAAATATCTTGCAACTAAACATTCAGGAGGCCATTTATCAAAGAGCATAGGGTTAATGTCAAATTATTTGACATCCAAGAGCCCAGTACTCCCAATATCTTTATATTACATTGAGATAATAAATGGTCATGTGTTTATCCTCCCTATATAAGAGGGAGTCTTGATGTTTGGTAGCTTGAGTTGGATAAACTATGAGACTAAAGTGTGTGTGTGTGTGTCTGTGTGTATTAAATATATGAGATACTATATAATTAAATAATTATTTTTACTATATTAATTAGATAATAATGGATAGATATATCTCATGAGGAGACATGTCTCTCCATATCTATTCCTTAATATAAATAAGAATGAAATTATTGTCATTGAAAAACATATACTGAGAAGGAATGCAATTACATATGCATCAATCCCTAAAAAATAATAGCTTCAACTTATTCATAAGATAAATTGCTTATGCTATTGCCTCCAATCTTCTTTCCACAATTAGTACTATTAAAATGATTTAGAATAACTAAGAGGGGTGATGACTCAGTTATCCTTAGGTCTGGATTTACCAACTCAAGTTTTAATCACTTCAAATATATCAAATCTAATCATTTATTAGCTTAGTTTCTATAGAAAATAACAAGCAACATAAAACTTTTAGTCCACTATCCTAATAGTAACAAACATGCAAAATGTAAAACATTAACAGTAAAACATCTTAGATAACATCCACACAAGTATGTCACTAGGATTTAACATGGAAAACCAATTTTGAAAAAACCACTAGTAACATGCTACCAATTTTCACTTTTTTGAAGTGAGCTCTTTGAAGAGATAACTCTATTAAATATTATTAAATGCATTGTTAAATGTGACCTTGTTAAAGGATTTAATCATCATGTTAGGAGTGGCTTGGTTAGAGAGCTTTAAAACATTCTATTAGAATGTCACCTTGATTAAAGGATTTACAAATCTCTGTTAGGTCAACCTTCATTACAAGATTTCAAATTGATACAATGGTTAGAAAGTAACAATAAGTTGATATGATAAATACAAGTCACATTGAAAATAAAGATCACAATGTACCTCATATCCTAATCCACTGAGTGACATCCATTATCATCTATGTCTCTAATCTTCTTGGAAATCCTTCAAGTGATCACACTTCACCTCTTCATAATTCTTCTTAGCCTCTTTCTTAAGTTCATGAGTCAATAAAATCAACAAAAATCTACTTGCTAACATTTTTAGATTACCCTTATATCTCCTTGAATAGGTAGTTCTAATCTTTCTACTCAAACATCATTGTAGATCGTAGGGCTTGGTTAGATTCATCAATTCCTTCCATCATTTTCTTCTTCTTCTCCCCTTCTAGATACTTCTCCAAATTTCTCTTTTGATCAATAAATAAAAATGTTCAAACATATTTTACATTAAATTAAATGCTCTAGGTCATCCATTTTTATCTTCAACATGTTTTACACATTCCAAGAATTCAATTATGTTGGCTAGAGATCAAGATTACCTCACAAACTAAAAAATGGTGTCACTTGGCCAACACTAGAATCACTCAACATATACTTCTAGTTCCTTAATCTTATAATCTTTTTCTTGGTTAAGCCTATGCATTTGGTTTTCTATTGATCATTTATATTCTAGGCTTCAATACAACTATCTTCTCTACTTTGGTTATGATTAGACAATCATATTATATTGTCAAGGTCTAATTGATCAAGTGCCCATTATAGTTTCTCATAGCTCAACCTTTCCTCCACGTCCTTTTGTTATCTCTTCTTCTCAATCCTCTTCATCAATACTCTTGAAATGGAACTCTACTTAGATAGTATTTGTCTTACCAATAAGGTTTTATATCAATGACAACATAACAATTATTCCAATTGTAGTTCCAAAAATCTCCCTCTTTCACATTGGTGGCAACACCTCTAGTTACCATAAAATCCAAAACATTCAATTTATTAGAATAGATCCCTTAGTATTCAGTATCAGATCTTCATTAATACCCTTAGTTTTATTTTGATTCAATTCTCAGTATAAAAAAATAGCCCTCTTAGTTTCATTCTTATTCTCATCCATGCAACTTTGATATGAAACATATATACTTTTTCTATAATATCAAATCATGAAATAAATCTACTCCATATCTAATATACAACTCATGAATAGTTTGGGTTCCTTGATTTTTGACAATACCTCCACTGATTTTTCTTTCTAATGGTAACTATATGACATCTCCCTCTAGATGGAAATTTCACAACTTCTTCCTCTTTATTTCTTTGAATGGTAACTTATATTTTCTCCCTCTTTGACAACAATGAAAATGACACTTCATCTTTCTCATACATCTTCACCATCTAGATATCTTCATGTTAGTACTTTCATCTATCATCTTTGTTTATGACTAATACAATAGCTTGTGCTTCTCTCCTCACTACATTAGGTAGATCCTCAAATATGACTTTCTTTATCAACTTGTAAGATATTATGATCAACACATTTGATGTAAATATCCATCTTAGCTTAAGTAGCCTTAGCTAGGGGAATCACCTTTAATTTACCTCTTAGATACTCACGTGCATCCTTAGAAATGGCCTTAGTGAAAATATCTACTATTTTCTCCATAATAGTCACATATTCCAATCTCACTTCTTTATCTTGAACTAGTTCTCTCAAGTATTGATACTTGATAGCAATGTGCTTGGTCTGTGTGTGCATTATAGGGATCTTTGATACATTTATAGCACTTGTGTTATCATAATAGATAACAACTAGACCAGTGATCTTATCCTTCATTCCTTTCAACAATTTCTCTATCCACACAATGTTAAAACAATATAACTACTACTAGTACACATTCAACTTCTGTTGGTGATTGTGAAATGTAGTTTTGCTTCTTTCTTTTCCATGAAACTGATATCTTTCCTAGAAAGAAAGATCCATCACTTGTACTGTTTCTATCATCAACATTTTTTGCCCAATCAACTTTTGTGTACACTTTTAGTTCAAACCTATCATTCTTTTTGTAGTATAGTCCATAGTCCTCTGTTCCTTTCAAATATCTTAGGATTTGTAGAAACTTGTAACAATCCCAACTACTAATGCAATATTGGTCTTGTGTGAATAACATATCATAACTTCTCAATTATTGATCTATATAACATTTAGTTTAGATCAGTAGAATCATCATTCTTAGATATCTTATGTCTAGTAGCCATAGGTGTGCTAATTCTTCTTGAATCTTCCATCCCAAAGGTTTTTAGTATCTCCTTGATACATTCTTATTGTGCAATGTAGATACCTTCCTTCATTTCATATACTTGTAAACCAACAAAGAATTTGATTTCCCCAAACATAGAAAGTTTAAATTCCTTTTGCATCTCATTAGTAAATGATTTTCATAATGCATCTTGTCCACAAAATATGATGTCATCAAAAAATATTTCAGCTAATAGTATCCCTTTACCACCTTTAGTTTTTAAGTAGAGATTTTTTTGTCATTAGTCCTTGCAAAACCAATTTTTACCAAATAGTTGTGCAACCTTTAATACCATGCTCTAGGGGCCTGGTTTAGTCCATATAGTGCTTTGTATAGGTTACATACCATGGTCTTTTTTTTCTAGGATCAAAAAATCCTTTTGGTTGTTCAATGTAAACCTCTAGTATTCCATTTAGATATGCAGATTTTACATCTATTTGATATACTTTAAATAATTTATAAGCAGAACATACAAGTAGATTTCTAATTCTTTCCAATCTTGCAATTGGGGAAATTTTTTATTCAAAGTCATTTCCTTCTTCTCATGCATTTTTGTTGCATACCAATCTATCTTTGTTCCTTATGAATTCTTCTTTCTCATTCATCTTGTTCCTAAATACCCACTTAGCTCCAATAACATTCTCATCCTTTGGTCTAGGTACTAGTAACTAGGTTTTGTGCTTTTGTATTTTTTCTATTTCTTCATTAATTTCTTGAATCCAATCTTCATTTTCCAAAGCATCCTTCACTATGTTAGGCTCAAATTTAATAAGTAAATATGTGTCACTTCTTATTCTTTTCCTTTTCATAACTCAAGAATCTTTATTTCCAATGATCTTCTTAGGTGCATGATGTTTTTTCACATATTTTGCTAATGTAGGCACATTTATTATTTCTTCTTTTTCTTCAGGTTCATCTCAAAGATTTACTTTAGGTAGTACTTCATATATCTTTATTTCTTCTTGTAATTTCTCAACACTTGTTTCCTAGTGCTCGACAACGTCTTTTTTCTCAAAATCATTCTGCTAATGCTCGACACCTATAATTTGTTGCTGCAACTCAACATTCATAGTTTTTTGTTAGTAGCCTTGTCCTTTGGCTCAGGTGAGGTACAAGGAACACCTTCTTTGACATATATAAATGTGTTGTAATTTTCAAGTAACATTTTTCATTCTACTTGATCTTTTTATATATATTCATCAACTTTCACATTTCCACTTTCCAAAAAAAAATTTGTGTTAGAATTCAAATACTTATATTTTCTCTTAGTGGAATATCCTAGGAATATTCCTTCATCACTTTTTGCATAAAATTTTCCATTTATGTTGTCCTTTAGTATATAACATTTACTTCTAAAACATTTAAAATATTTCACATTAGGTGCATACCCATACCATAACTCAAAGGGTGTAATATTTGTACCTTTCTTGACTTTCACTTGGTTCAAGGTATAAACTATTGTACTTAAAGATTCTCTCTATTATTAATGTGACACATTCTTCTTTATCATTAGTGTTCTAGCACAATCCATGATTGATCTGTTCCCCCTTTTAGCTATTCCATTTTGTGGAGGGGTCTTGGGTGATAGCATTTGTCTCTTGATTCCTCTATTATTGTAGAATATTTTGAATTCATTAGAGATAAAATCTCCTACTCTATCAGGTCTTAAGAACTTTTTATTTTTACCCATTTCCTTTTCTACTCTTGCCAAATTCCATTTGAACAATTGAAAGGCATCAGATTTTTCTTTTAGAGCCATTAAAATCATCATTGTAGAGTAGTCATCAACAGATAGAATGAAATATTTATCACCATAGTATTTTTAAACTCTAATAGGCCCACAAAGGTTAGCATATAGCAATTCCAAAATATCATTAAATGAGCATGTCTTTCTCTTGAAACTAAACTTTATCATTTTTCCTAATTAACATTGTTTACACATAACATTATTAGGTTCCTTTAATTTTTTCAGTCCTAACTCTTTTAATCTGACTAATGCCTAATGCTTACCAAATTATCAAAGTTCACATGATATAACCTTTTATGCCAAAACCATATATCATCATATTTTTGCAAACAAATATGTCTCATCATATAAATCTAGATAGAATAAGTTACCTCTTGTCTATTCTCCACTTTCAAATAGTTCACCAGTAGCATCAAATATCTTGGCCTTCTTGTGATAGAATTCAACTATGTAACACTTAAAAATTTATAGTTAAGTCCTTCAACCTAATAAACATTATCAAACTTGATCTTATCAGTCAATTTTATTGATCCTTTACCTTTCACAAGACATGGTGCATCATTACCAAACTTGACATAGCTACCTTTATATTGTTCCAAGGTTTCAAACTTACTTTTATCACCACTAATGTGATATGGGAAGCCAATATCAACTATCCATCTATCACCTTTACTCACATATGAAATTAATGTAGTTTTCTCATCTTCATCAAAATCTTATTTCATAGCAACATATACAACTTTTGCATCATTACTATCAGACTCATTGTTAGTTTCTTCTTTAGCAATATAACAAGATTTCTTACCTTTATATTTTTAGTCCTTTCTTCTATTTTTTTTGTCATCTCTTCTACCTTTATACTTTATTTCACTCCTTTCATCTTTTTCTTCCATGTCAGGACATCTTGCAACAATATGACAAACTTTGTTACATGAAAAACATATTATAGGAAGTTTACCTTTGATTTTTCCTTTGCCTCTTGAAAGTCTTCTAGCCATTAATTCTTCAAGCTCATCAATATCATATTAGGGATATCAATATCACTATTCACACACTTTCCATTACCTTTCTTATTAAGAACTAGTTAAAATTTGAAAGTTGATTCAATAGTAGTAGTAGTAAAACTATCAAAGTTTGACAATTCAAAAGCAGCAAGTCTACCAACAAATCCTTCCAAAGTCAAATTGTTACCATGAGTACATCTCAATTATTATATTGTAGAGATTGTAATAGAATATACAAGAAGTAAGGTTCTCAATACCTTTTTGATCATAGTTTTATCATATATTTTCCATTAGATCCTCTTATAGAATTTACCACCTCTTTGACTCATCCATAGTATTGAGAAATAGTTTCACCTTCTGTCATTCGCATCTCATCAAACTTGCCTCTCAATATTTCTAATTTTTCTCTTAAAACATTTATGGTCCCTCCATTGATATTCTAAAATGTATCCCAAATTTTCTTGGTTGTAGTGCACTCCTTTATGTCATCAAACTTGATATAGCTTAAGGGTTGATACAATCTCCAACATTGCCTAATTGTGTTCTTGTTTTTGTTTCATCTATTAAGATATTAGAGGTCTTGATATCTCTAAAAATATATGTTCAACATAGTGGATTGCTCATTCTCTAGTTTCCCCTGAATCCAACTTCATTAAATTTTGCCATGCAAAGAAGTTCTTATTGTTCAGCCTTGGCACTTCCTTTTTATACATCTTGATCTTTTGTTTCAAGTACCTTCAAAAAAATTTGCACAAGCATGAATGCTTTGATACCAATTGTTAGTTTTGATCTCAGATTGGTTTTGACAAGTGAGTGTCAACACACTATGTCATTTACTTAGTTCATGCCAAATTAGTAATTCATGCTAAATACAACATGTAAATATTAGACCATACCAAGTTACAATAAGTGCCAATTCACTCAAGTGTCGAGTAGATAGACCATGCCAAGTGATTTAGGAGCTAAGTAAATAGTGGATGTCGAGTAGTTCATGTGCCAAGTCAGAACAAAATTATAGTAAGTCTCAAGCATTAGAGACTTCATATGCCAAGTAACATAGATTGGACATATTTGTTTATTATGTCATAAATAACTATGTAAACTATTTTTTTGTAGACCTAAAGATATATTACAATATTTTGAAAATAAGGATGAATCTATATGCAGATTCCCTATGCAATTACATGTAGCCAATCAAAAAGTGGGAAAGTTTAAGTGAAAATATGGATGAATCTCAATTGTAGGTTCATACCTAACCCTAAGTCTCCTAATCTTCTTAAGGAGGAAAAAACCCTAAAATTTGTATGGAGTGTATAAGAGATTAAGGAGAAGTATAGAGATGTTTGTATGCAAAAGACAGAGCATTCACATAGGCTTAGAAGTTATGAAGAAGAAATGAATTATAGAATTAGTTAAGAAGAATATAGGATAGATAGAGGATACAACATTGATACATTTGATCACGAAGGATCAATTAGAGATTGGATAGAGGTGATCTGTTATCAGGCAAGCAAATGCCAACTATAAGATCTATGCTAAGAAATTGTAATAGGTGATTTCAGTTAAATCTCCTAGCCAGAGTAGCCATAATAAGCTTTAAAAAATCCTTTAATAGGGTGGCATTCCAAGTGAATGACCTAAAGTCCTCTAACCATACACACTTATAATAAGATGTTGAAATCCTCTAACAAGGTGGGACTTAATAGTCTTTGTAAGCCTTTAATAGGGTAGACCTTTCATAGGGTAAACCATAATTCATGGTCAAACCATTGTAACTTTAATTGGATACACTTTACAACTACAATAGTAAAGATTTGTGGGTGTAATCCCCACCCTAGTTTTACCTTCTCATTTGGAGGGTTTCTAGGTAATCATATCTAGTGTTATGTGTGTCTTATTACTTATATGTTTTAGATGCATTTACTTTACATGTTATTTCAATTTATATATTGAATGCATCTAAAAAATGGTGAAAGTTTTATGGGTCCAAGTTCAAACTCCTAATTCACCCCCCCTCCCCACCACAAAAGAATTTTACTCCTTTCCCACTTGTAATTCCAACAATTGGTATCAAAGTTTTGTTCTCTAGAAAAGAAGCTTCACAACTTAGAGGAAAGATCTTAAAATGGAAGTCTACAAATTTGAAAAGACAATTGAGGACTAGGAGATTTAAATACATCTTATACTACATCAAATAAATGAAGTTAGAGATACTTTGAAGAATTCCTTGAAGAGAAGGGAAGAGATTGCTATAGCAGAAAATGACACACAATACAAAGAGATAGAAACTACCAAGCTATTTGCAAATGGAGACTCTAATGAATTTGATGCAACAGTTGAGGATCTAATGGAAAACCATAGAGCACAAGCTGAGGAAACCAAAAGTCTCAAGCTAGAACCAGAATCTCAAGCCATGATGCTATATGAGATAACTAAACAAGAGAACAGAGCCATAGAAGACAAGGTCATGATTGAAGAAGGAAAAAAATAATCTTGAGCAACAAACTGGAAGAGAAGTCAAAAAAGTTAACTAGGACCTCAAACATGCAATTGGATACCTTAAGCCAAATGATGAATGCTCATCATCAACTGAATGTCAAAGACATTGAGATAACCACATTGAAGTTGTAGACTAAACAAATATAGAATGATGTGAAAAGAGAAAGAGAAATTATTGAAAGTTTCAACAAGCCAAATGAAGCCATCAAGTACTTTAAACAATTACTAAAATCCCCTAGATCAAACAAAGATGTAATAGGATTAGGCTACACAAGCACTAAAGAAGGAGAATCATCCAAAGTTGCTAAAGGAAGGAACATAAAAGGTAAGAACCCCAAACCTACTTGTCATTTTTGTGGAAAGAAAGGACATACTGCTAATGTGTGTAGAAGCAAGAATACAAATAAAAATGTCAAGCCCAAGAACATGATTCATTATCACAAGTGCAACAAGCAAGGTCATTAGGTACATGAATGTAGAACTAGGACCATGAACACACAAAGAATTGAAGTATATTGCTACAACTGTCATAAGTATGGACATAAAGCTTTTGAATGCAAATCCAAATCCATGTGGTCATCAAACAAGACAAAAAAGGTAAGAAGCTATAAAAACCTTTATAATTGGGATTACAATACAAGATATAGCTATCATTACTATCAAGAATATGGACATGTTCCCAAGAATTGCATCAAGACACACTTTAGTGGTAACTACAAAAGGTGGTTGAGTCAAACCACATGCTTTAGCTATTTGAAGATTGCTCACATTAGTAAGCATTGTCCAACTAGGTCAAAGGAACAAAGTTATGAATTTAATAAAGGCAAAGGCAAGGCAAATGTTGAACACATTAGAGATGAGATGAATAAGACACAGAAAAAGAAAGATGATTGCAACACATCAAATGCAGAAGGGATTACTTCACCCAATGGGTCAACTGATCACACCTTATCAAACTGAACAATCAAGAGGTATAGGGGACTAATATTTAAAGTGTTGTATCATAAATCAGTTCCAAAGGAATTTAGTATTGAAAGGGCTACCTTAGCATGAGTGAAGATGCAAAAGGTTGTTGAAAATTCAAGATTAAATTTTTAAGTTTTCATGTTGTTGTTCAGCATGGAAAGTTTTCAATGGATGCTGAGTAGAATGCTAGTTGATGCTGAGATACTAGATCAGCTAGTTGATGTTGAGTTTGTAGTAGCTATCAAGTGATGGAAATATCAATGTATGCCAAATGATTTTAAAATATAGTTGATTCCAAGTTTATAGTTGTACAAGCATTAAGCATTAAATGCAAGGGTTTTGAAGCATATTTGATTGATTTCTACTCATTATTCATCATTTAAAATTCAAGCAAGAGAAAGAAAAGTAGAAAGTGACTCAAAAACTTGATTTGAAGCATTGGCAAAGATCTCAGTGACGATCTCACACGAGTTGAACAAGATTTTACAAGGTATTTATCACAAGCCAAGCTGTGTAGTCTACATTTGCATAAACCCTAGTTTGACATAATGACATCTAGCTCAAAAATTGTAGAAGGGAAAGAAGTTTTGGATGTTTATTTAGTTAGTAACAAAGCTAAACAACCAATATTAAAGAAAATTCCAAATATATCCTATAAACAAGATCTTTCAGGCATGCTACCCATGACTTCCCCGAAAGTCATTATGACACAAGATCTTAGGAAATGCTATAATTGTAAAATAGGAGGAATAGGAGATATGGAAATTAGAGAAGCCTATGATATATTATGTGAAAATTGTGTTATGAAAGAAGAATTCAAAATTGTTAAAGAAAGGGTTTGATGTGTGCCATAGATTTTCCTAGTGTATTCAAATATGAATGGATTAAAATTATGCTAAGACAAATACATGATGGATCCTTATGGCTAGAAGGTGGACCAATGAAGACTAACAAATGAATAATCCATAAGGTTGCTAGTTATCCAAACCTAGATTGGCCATAGACTCTGAGAAGTGACTCCAAGGAAGTGATAGAGAAAAATGCAAGAGAAAAATGGGACAAGAGACAGATGACAATTGACACTATCACTAATCTACTACTAGAATTTTTTATTAGGATAATCTCACACAAATTCTATCAATCTAGCAGATGTTGATCTATAAGTAAGATTGACAAATGAGTGTCAACACACTTAATCATCTTCACTATACATTTTGAGTATACAATGGAAGCTGAGCTAGAATTTCTTTATTTGTCGAGTCACAGATAGTGCTAAGAAAACTACAGTTGCTACTAAGAACAAAACATTACAGTAGATGTCGAGTGACTCAGGATCCAATAGGAGCTAGGCAAAGCCAAGCAAAGAAGGAATTCAATAGGTGCCAAGTGACATAGTAATCCTATACAAGCCAACTATTTTAGGAATAAGTAGAAGCTGAGTAATGCAGAAACTATAGTAGATGTCGAGCAATCTAGAATAGATGGTGTCAAGCATCAGTATTGCTTCATGTGTTGAGCAATGTAGGATTAGCATAAAAGTTTGTGCAATTGCAAGCCAAGATGAAAAATGTTTATGCATGACTCATTGATAGGATAAAAGGATAAGACCAAATCCTCACAATCACTTATGCAATCCTCATACAACCAATCAGAAAATAGGAAATTGCATGCAACCAGTAGGTGAATTTCAAGGGTTTGAGGGGGAACATTTGAAACAAGGATGCATGATGAACCACTAATCTTTATAAGGGAGTCTTGATGCCATTGAACATATAGAGGAGAAAGGAATCATGAGAAGAAGGAAAAGTAGAGCCTATTAAGGTCACTGCAGAACATTGGTGTCAAAGATTTAGAGGAAATGACAACATTTACACATCTAGTTGATCAGAATAGAACAAGGAACACAATCAGTAGATCAGATCAAGTAACTAAGATTAGCATTAGAGATTTCATTAGATCAAGTGTATTATTCTAATACTCTCTCACAATTGTATTAGGAA
Organism: Cupressus sempervirens; assembly: GCA_028749045.1. Classification (NCBI taxonomy): domain Eukaryota; kingdom Viridiplantae; phylum Streptophyta; class Pinopsida; order Cupressales; family Cupressaceae; genus Cupressus; species Cupressus sempervirens. The sequence goes on along the minus strand of CM053786.1, from coordinate 238,574,523 downwards.
CTTGGAAATCCCATGGACTTGGGTAGATTTAACAACCTTATGTAAATCCTTTAATAGGGTGGCATTCTAAGTTGAATTTTTTTAAGTTCTCTAAAAGGCACACTCCTAATAGGGTGTAGAAATCCTTTAATAGGGTTACATTTAACAGTGTGTTATAGCCTTTAACAGGGAAAACCATCAGAAGTGGTTGGAATCAATTGTTGCAGTAATTTTGTGGGTATCATCCCCACCCCAGTTTTACCTTCTTATTCTTGGAGGGTTTTTGGGTTACCAAAATCTCAAGTGTTATGTGGTGATGCATGTTTGTTTCTCGTGATTGTTTAATGTTTATATGCATGCATGTTAATTTTAGTTATATTTTATTAAAGATTTAAAAGTATTTAAAAGGCCAGTACTTCTAATTCACCCCCCACTCTCAGAAGCATTCTTCCCATTAAGACATTCCAACAATTGGTATCAGAGCCAAGTTCTCTCAAGAAGAAGCCTAACAGCTTGGAGGAAAAGATCTGAAGATGGAATTTTTCAAACTTGGAAAGATCATTGAGAACTAGGTGATAGATGTGCATCTCGCTCTACACAAGGTAGAGAAAGCTAGAGAGGAATTAAGAAAATCCTTAAAAAGAAGGAATGAAATAGCTATAGCCAAAAATGATATTCACTACAAGGAGATTGATACCACAAAAGTATTTGTCAAAGGAGATTCCAAAGAATTTGATGCAGCAATAGTAGAACTCATGGAGAAAAATAGAGTTCAAATAGAAGAGATAAGAACTCTTAAGATAGAGCATGAATCACGGGCCATGATGCTATGTGAGATCACTAAGCAAAAGACAAGAGTAGTTGAGGATAGAATCATGATGGAAGATGACAAAAGAAATCTTGCAAATAGACTTGAAGAAAAATGTACTGAATTAACAAGGATCTCAAACATGTAGATGGATACACTTGCCCAACTGATGAATCTTCATCATGAACTCAATGTGAAAGATATTGAGATCTCTACTTTGAGGATGTAGAATGAAAAACTACAAAATGAATTAAATAGAGAACAAGAAACAACAGAGAATCTCAAAAAGTCAAGTGAAGCTATCAAGTACTTTGAATAGTTGCTGAAATACCCAAGGTTAGCCCATGATACATCAGGACTTGGATACAATAGCACTGAAGTTGGGTAATCATCAAAGAGTGCTAAGCAAAGAAGTGACAAAGGTAAGGATTCTAAACCCACTTGTCATTACTGTAATAAAAAGGGGCATACTGCTAATGTTTGCAGGAGTAAAAGGATCAATAAGCATAACACACCCAAAAGAAAGGGTTACTGTCACAAGTGCAACATGCAAGGACATATGACACAATACTATAGGTCTAAAGTCATAAGGACACAAAGCCTTTGAATGTAGATCAAAGCCTATGTGGAAATCAAATCAACATGTAAGGAGGGACAACTATGTACACCATTACAATTGGGATTACAATACAAGGAAAAGCTATCACTATTGTCAGGATTGTGGACATATACCTCATAACTGCATAAGAACACACTTCAAGTGGAACTATAAAACATGGTTGAACCAAACCACTTGCTTTAGTTACCTTAAAATTGGACATGTCAGTAGGAATTGTCCAACAAAGGCCAAGGCACCCAAGACTAAAGTAAATAAGGGCAAAGTAAAGGTTGATGTGGAACACATTAGAATAGACATGAAGAAGACATGGCAGAAAAAGGATGGACCAAGTACATCCAATGGAGGGGTCACTTCACCCATGAGGTCAAGTGATCATATCTCATCCAACTAGTTACAAGATGAGCCTATGGGGCTGATACATATAAGGAAGTATCATAAAATCAGCCCTAAACTGTGATGAAGCACTGTAAAGTATAAATTTGCATGAGATAAGATGCTAAGAAAAAACTTGAATGATGACACCGAGCTATCTTTGGTTTTCAAGTAAAACTATAGTGGTGGCCAAGTTATTAACAAAGTCAATAGATGCCAAGTGTGAATAAGCTGCTGAGTGGATGTCGAGTTGAAAAACTTTTGGAAGCCAAGTGATAGGTGAAGGTACAAAAATACATTAAATGCAAGGTTTTTGAGCTGCTTACAAGTAAAAATTAATTCATTTTGAGTCATTCAAATGAAAAGCGATTACCAAGAGCACAATTGAGAAATTTCTTAAGCATTCAACTAGTGATTTACAATGATTTAGCATCTACCCAAGCTATTTTAAGCATCTAACTAGGTATTTCCTTCAGGTGCCAAGTTGTACAGTTTGTGAAGTTTGTTTTAAACATCAACCCCTAGTTCAATCAAAATGGTGTCTGGTTCAAAGTCAACCCAAAGGAAGGAAAGCCATGAAATTCAACTTGTTAGTAATGAGGTTAAACAACTCGATTTTAGGCCCATACTAGAAGTTGCATATAAAAATGATCCCACTAGTGCCCTATTTACCATCCCTGAAAAAGTTGTTATGGTTCAAGATGTGCGAAAGTGTTACAATTGCAAAATAGGAGCCATAGGAGACTTGGAAATTTGTAATGCCTTTGACAAAATTTGTGATAATCGTATATTGAAAGATGAGTTTTCTATCATAGAGAAGAAGGGTTTAACCAAAGCCCTATTTTTTTCAATCGTATTCAAAAATGAGTGAATACGCATAATACTTAGTAGAATCCATGATGGAGCATTCTGGTTAGAGCAAGGACCAATCAAGATTACTAAGAAAATGGTTCATAGGGTCACATATTTTCCAACCCTAGATTGGTCAAAGACATTGAGAATTGACAAAGAGGAAACAATTGAGAAAAACATAGGAGCAAAGTGGAATAACAGAGGCATGACCATAGACACTATAACTGATCTACTTCTAGACTTTTTAGTGAGGATCATATCACATAAATTTTATCAGTCCAACAGGTTGAATAGTGTACCCTGCATAGCAGTGGATGTGGCATATAAGCTTGTAAAGAAAGACCAGACCTATGACCTTGTAGAGGTCATGTTGCAATAGATTAATGAAAATATTGGAGCTATTAGAAAGTCCAAGGGAGCACAATGTAAATTTTGATTAGTTCTAGTATGCATCTTCTTTTATGTGATGAAGGAATTCCCTTCATTTGGCAAAGTAAACTGGAGCTAGAACAAAACAATTGTTGATCAAATAAATGATTTCATTGCACAAATAGGAGATAGCTTTGATGATCAAATGTCTATCTATTTTGATAATTTCAAGAATGCAATGAAGAAAAGAATGAGGATACTAGTTTCACTAGTAGAAAAGCATGTAAATGACATATGCTTTCTGGTTGACACTGATTTTACTTACATCCAAGTAGTCCTTCCAAGAGAAAGATGGCTTAGACCATTGGGATATGAGCTTGATGTTGACCAAGCTTCTACAACCATCACAACATTACTTGTAGAGGAAATGGAAAAAACTAAAAGGCATTTGGGACATATGAAACTATCAAATAAAGAGTGGTTACCAAACTCAAGATAGCCACAACAGTAAAGAAGAAGGAAAAGTTAGTAAAGAAAATAAAGAAGTTTGGTGTTGGAGAAACAAGTCCACTAGGAGAAGTAGAGGAGATTAGTGATGATGAAGAGGAAGGTGATGAAGAGAAAGATGAAGATGAGCTAGAACAAGAAGACAAAGATAAGAGTGCTGAGGAAGAAGAAGCCAAGGAAGCACCCATCGAAGGAAAAGTCATCAAAAGCAAGGCAAAGACACCTCCTACTTCTCATCCTAAACCAAAGAAAGCTACCACACCAAAATCCAAGAAGCCAAAAACCAAAGCTACAACAAGGGCCTCCACATAGAAGGCCAAAGAGGAAGCCACAAAGAAGAAGACAAAAAAGAAGGCATAGGAAGAGCCAAGGAAAAGGAAAATATATGTGGCTCAACCTGATACTGATGAAGAGGATCAGTCTGAAAAATTAAGTCATCCTCCTAAGTCTTCAGTTGATATATTATGTAAAAATATTAGGAATGGAGACTTAAGTGAAATGAAAAAGATTAATTTCAATAAGTTCAGTAAAGAGGAACAGAATAGCATAGAGGAATTAGTCTATGCATTAATGGCATAGTTCAAGTATACACCTCTTGAACTAGATGGGCAATTGCCAAAGGAATTGTCTAAAATTGTAGAGGACAAATGGAATTTCTATCTAATGATGGAAAAGGAGATGAGGAAATCAACCCTAACAAGCATACTACCTGATTTGACAAAGGAACAAATAAGTAAAGTAGTCAAGAGGCATAATAAAAGGTTTACACCTAAATATATGTCATTCTCCATTTTATAGAATAAAATTGAAGAAGTTGTACAAAATACATCAAGATCATGGAGGAATCTGTACAAAAGGGTTGAAGATGTATTTGAAGGAGAATACAAAGAAGAGGCTACTACTCAGCCAGAAGAAAGAATAAAGAGGAGAGAAGAGAAGATAGAAGTAGAGAAAAAGGTTGAAGAGGAGGAAAGCAAAGATATTGATGAGCAACAAAGTGTGCCAGACACACAACTTCCACCTCCTAGCCCTCCTCACTCTACTAGCACACCTATAGAAATCATAAAGATTAAGGATGTTGTTGACACCACAAGTCAAAACATGAACCCATTAACTATAAAGGATCTCACTAAGATCCTTGACCAAACAACTCTTCAAGAACAATTGTGTACAAGTCCCATATTGGTCAGTGTAGATGATCTTCAAAAGTCAGTAGATAAACTCAAAGAAGCCAAGGTGTCACCACAAGAACCACCTCAAATCACTCAAACTACTGGACTTCCATTTCTACCACTTCCATCACGACCAAGAATAACCATGCAAGCTCATCAGGAGCCATGTGCAATAGTAGGTGAAGTCATAGGTATAGTAGTACAAAGAGAAAGTACACCCCCAACAAAAGTGACACAAGAAGAAGAAGATAAGCAAGAAGAAGAGGATAAAGAAGAAACACATGATAAAGAAGAAACACAGGATCAGGAGGAGTCTACAATATAGACTTTGGTTGAATTCCCAAAAATAAGTACTCCTACTAGACCTATTTAGTAGTCAAATACTAACAAGTTGACCTTACAAGTCAGTACACCAAGCTCAAGTTCTACTAGGGTAGCTAGGACCATTCATTATGGTATTCTTGAGCTTGATGAAGAAATCCAAATACCCTATTATGATTCAAGCACTCTAACTGAAGAAAAGATGAATGAAATACATAGTGCATTGGATAAGAGAAGGAGGCAAGAGGCGTTGAGGAAAGACTACAAATACAAGTAGGCAATAAATGAGATCAAAGATATATTCATGGATGCCTTCAGTCTACAACCTCCAGATTCAAGTAGGCCAATCCTTGAGCAACTATCAGATATAATTGACCAAGTGAATAATGAAGACCATGATACAAATGTGAAACTCCTGGAATGGTCAGAAAAGAAGTTTGTAGGCAAGGTCAACTAAAAGATAGCTAATAACATTATTTTGGGATAGGTTGACCTAGCCAAGAAATTGGATAATGTAAAGATTGTATTAGGGAATATCTTTTCCCTTTATAGAAAATTGTGTGATTTTTCCAAGTTCACACAAGAAATAAATCAGAAAATTTTGAACCTTGAGAGCAACCTTAAGCTCTCTAGTATGCAACTACCCTCAAATCCTACATAGAGTGAGAAGAATTTTACTCAAATTCTTCACAGTCAAAGGGAATTTGCTGCATTATCAGCATAAGAGGCCACTATTAAAGAAAAGCTAATGCGAATACAAGCCTCGATCACTCCTAACTTGGAAATATTACATAAAGATCAAATGTATGCAAAAATAGTCTTGAAGAAAGATCCCAATATTTCTACTCATGAAGGACTTGTTGATCTAGTAGTAGAGCTTGCAATCCAACACAAGTCATTGGATATTGCATTGAATAACTAGGATTTAGCTCTCAAAATACTCCTTGAGGTAAACAAGACATTTTTGGCCAAGCATGGCATTACTGTTTAGAACCCTTTGACATAAGTATAAAAAAGGGGGAGATAATGTAGAAAGGAGGAGATAATATATATAATATATTAAGGGGGAGCACAATTTTGAAAGCATGACATAATAAGGCATAATCAACTCAGGGGGAGTCATAAGGTATATTGTTGTTCACAATATCTTCTTGAAATTTTGTAAGTAAAGAAAGGACACACAAGGATTGGATCATGAATGATCAGTAAGTGCTTTTGACACTCATGTCAAAGGGGGAGATTGTTGATCAATAAGTGAGATTGATAAATGAGTTTCAACACACTTAATCATCTTCACTATACATGTCGAGTATACAATGGAAGCCAAGCTAGAATTTATTTATGTGTTGAGTCACAGATAGTGCCGAGAAAACTACAATCGCTGCTGAGCACACCACATTACAGTAGATGTCGAGTGACTTAGGATCCAATAGGAGCCAAGAAAAGTTGATAAAAGTAGGAATTCAATAGGTGTTGAGTGATAGTGTAATCCTATACAAGCCAAGTAATTCAAGAATTAGTAGAAGCTGAGTAATGCAAAAACTACAGTAGATGCCGAGAAATCCAGAATAGATGGTGCCAAGCATCAATATTGCTTCATTTGTCAAGCAATGTAGGATCAATATAAAAGTTTGTAAAATTGCATGCCAAGATGAAAAATTGTTATGCATGTCTCAGTGATAAGATAAAAGGATAAGATCAAATCCTCACAATCACCTATGCGATATTCATACAACCAATCAAAAAATAGGAAACTACATGCAACCAATAGGTGAATTTCAAGGGTTTGAGCAGGAACATTTGAAACAAGGATGCATGATGGACCACTAATCTTTATAAGGGAGTCTTGAAACTATTGAACATATAGAGGAGAAAGGAATCATGAGAAGAAGGAAAAGAAAAGCCTATTAAGGTCACTGTAGAACATTGGTGTCAAAGATTTAGAGGAAAGGACAACATTTATACATCTAGTTGATCAAAACAAAACAAGGAACAAAATCAGCATATCAGATCTAGTACAGATCAATTAATAGTAGAGCAGATCAAGTACCTAAGATTAGCATCAGAGATTGCATTAGATCAGGTGTATTATTCTAATACTCTCTCACAATTGTATTAGGAACTTGGAAATCCCATGGACTTGGGTAGGTTTAACAACCTTATGTAAATCCTTTAATAGGGTAGCATTCTAAGTTGAATGTTCTTAAGGCCTCTAACAAGGCACACTCCTAACAGGGTGTAGAAATCTTTTAACAGGATCACATTTAACAGTGTGTTGTAGCCTTTAATAGGGAAAACCATCAGAAGTGGTTGAAATAAATTGCTGTAGTAATTTTGTGGGTATCATCCCCACCCCAGTTTTACCTTCTTATTCCTAGAGGGTTTCTAGGTTACCAAAATATCAAGTGTTATGTGGTGATGCATGTTTATTTCTCATGATTGTTTAATATTTATATGCATACATGTTAATTTTAGTTATATGTTATTAAGGGTTTAAAAGTGGTTAAAAGGCTACTACTTTTGATTCACCCCCCACCCCGTCTCAGAAGCTTTCTTCCCATGAAGACATTCCAATAGCAGATTGAATAGTATCCCCTATATTATTGTAAATGTTGGTTACAAAATTGTGAAGAAATATCATACTTATGATCTAGTAGGACTCTAGCTACAATGATTGATGGAGAACCTTGGAGCAATTAGGAAGACTAAAAGTGCACGGTGAAAATTTAATTCTATTCTAGTTTGTATATTCTTCTATGTAAAGAATACATTCCCATATTTTGGTACTATAGGATGGAAGACAAATAGGTTAGTTGCTATGTAGATAAATGAGTACATTGAACAAATGGGAGAAAATTTTGAAACCATTATGACAAGCTATTTTGAAGAGTTTAAGAAGTCAATGAAGTAGAGACTCAAGATACCTATTTCCTTGGTTGAAAAATATTATAATGACAAATGTTTGGTTGTGGACATTTATTTCACATATGTACAGGTTGCTACACCTAGGGTAAGATGGTTAAGACACTTAGGTTATGAAATCAATGTTGATGAAGCCTCAACAACAATTACAACACTCCTAGAAAATGAAGTCGATAAAAAGGAAAAGTCTTAGGAAATTATGATGTGGTAAAATCTATGGTTGAAATAGACTTGAATATAACCTCTACACTCAAGAATAAGGATACGCTGGTAAAAAAATTAAAGAAAAATTTGGTGAAGGTGTAGAGGAGCAAGAAGAGGAAGAAGATGAAGAGGAGGAAGAATAAACAAGAACAAATACAAGGACCTCTTGCTTTGATGCAAGGCATGGGAGATGAAAAGGAAGAAGAAGAAATAAAAGGTGTCAATGAAGAAGAAGCACCCACATATGCTAAGCCAAAGAAGAGAAAGGCTAAGGCACAACCTATAGTTGAGGTAAAGAAACTTGATAAACCTAGCCAAGCCAAGCCAAGTGCTTCTACTAGCAAAGCTAGTACATGTGCAAACACATAGAAGGTGAAGGAGAAGACTAAGGCCACATAACAAGGAGGCCAAGTTTAGAAGAAATAGAGAAGAAAATATGTTGCAAAACTTGACTCAGATAAAGAAAAGACTAAATTAGATGATTTAAGTCAATTCAAAGTAGTAAGTCACAAACCACTTTCTGATATTGAAAATGTGTGTGAAAATGTCAAAAATAATGTAGATTGATGTATATTTAAGCATATTGATTTTGAGAAACTTGAGAAAGAGGAACAAAAGTTAGTTGAAGAAGCCCTATATGCAATGATGTCAAAATTTAAGACTACACCATTAGAATTTGCTAACTTACTACCCAAGAAATTATATGATTTAGTTGAAAAAAATGGCACTATTGTTTAAATTTGGAAAAATAACTAAGGGAAACTACTCTAGCCCAGGTAATGCCAAAACTAATAAAAGGTCAGATTGATAAGGCTTCTAAGAAATATGGAGTTAGGTTTACACCTAAGTATAGAGCCTTTAGCATTTTTCAAAAAAATATTTAAGATGTGGTCAAGAAGTCTACCCAAATATGGAAACTAATCTATGGGTTGACCGTTATAAAACAAGTTGAAGCTAACCCTTTTAAGGGTAAAGATGATGATATAGACAAAGATGACAAAGAAGATGATAAGTAAGATGAGAATGGAGATAATACAGTTGTGGAAGAAACACAAAAGCAAGATGATGACAAGGCTACAACTGAACAATAACAAGATGAATAGAGTGTACAAGACACACAAGTATCGAGTGTTAGTCCCCCACATGACACAGTCAAGTCAATTGAAACTATTATTCTCAAGGATGTTCCTAATGCATCAACTAAGAAAATCAATCCAATGACTGTAGATTATTTGAAGAAAATATTTGACCAATCTACATTACAAGAAAAGTTATGTGAAAATCTAGTGTTGGTTAGTGTAGATGAGCTCCAAAAAGTAGTAGTTGATATCACAAGGGACAAGGTGAATCCACAAGAACCATCATCTACCAACCCTTTAGTTACTCAAGTATATCCTTTGAATCAAACTAAAGTAGATACACATACTAAGGTTGATACACTTGTGAAAGTTGTTACTCTTGAGAAGAAGCATGAAGAAGAGAAAGACAAAATAGGATAGATAGATGCATCTGTACCTAAAGCACAAGGACAAGTTTCTATTAATTTGATTTTATTATACAAGAGAAGATTTGAATAGAGTGAGGATACACCTAACATAAAGGAACAAGAGGCCATCCAAGCATTGGTAACTCTACAAAAATCTAGCAATTCTCCTACAAAAGCTCTTCAGAAGTGAAGCACAAAAGATTTACCTTTGCAAATCTTAGTGCCAGGCTCAAGCTCTTCAAAAGTTGAAAAGACAATTCAACTATGGTGATATCACTCTTGATGAAGAGATTATTATTCCCAATTTTGATTATGATATAATGAAACTAGATCAAAAAGGTATTTTACAACAAGCTTTAGAGAAGAAGAAGCATCAAGAAATGCTTAGGAGAGAGCATAGGTAGAAGCAAGTGCTTCAAAACATCAAAGACATATTTCTGGATGCATTTAGTCTACCTACTCTTGAAGAGACCAAGCCACTACTAAAAAACTATCAGATATAGTGGAAAAGGTCAAAAATGAATACATTGATACAAGTGCAAAACTTTTAGAGTGATCTAGAAAAAAATTCTAGAGCAAGGTCAATGAGAAGATAACTAGTCAGATAGCACTGACTCAAATTGCACTAGAAAAAAAGGTTGAGGATGTGAATAAGGTACTTGAGAACATATTCTCATTGTACACAAAATTATGTGACCCTACACTCTTCACCCAAGAGACCAAACACCATATTCTAAGCCTGGAGTGAAATCTCAACAGATCAAGTACAAGGTTACCTCAAACCCTAGCTTAGAGTGAGAAGCATTTTCATACATCTCTTCAAACATAAAGTCAATTAGTTGTGTTAATAATAGAAGAGGCTAGCATAAGAGCCAAATTGACAAATATATAAGCATCTCTCACCCCTCATATGGAGATACTGCACAAGGAGCTAGACTATGCAAAAACTTTGCTAAAGAAAGACCCTAATCTTTCTACTCTATATGGCCTAGTACACCTTGATACTAAGCTTGCCATCCAACTCAAGTCACTAGATGTTGCATGTGACAATTGGGATGTGTTGGAGTTCCTTTTTGTAAGGAACATATCAAGTAGATTTATAACCCAATATCAAGAAACAAAGACAGAGGCAAGCCTAAAGTTGAGCTAAGTCCTATAATTAGTAGGTTCAAATATTATTTATGGTTCAACATTAACAAAGTCACTAGGACTCACTTCACTTTAGGCTTTGCAAAGCCAAGGTGGGAAAACCTAAGTTAATCCAGCAAATTGGTTACTTTCTCTATCTAGATTATTCCTTATAGCTAACTATAACAAAAAAGTAGATACAAATAAGTGATGACTAGCACTAAAGTTCTTGATACATTAAATAGTAAATTGATTTTGTGTTATGAATTTTTAGTAATGAAATGAGTTTTCAATGTAACCTTGAACTTTAGAATGGACCAATGTCTTATCCAATGGGATATAGAGTCAAAGATTATCAGATTTGGACCTTTTTAATCAACTTGTGATTAGAAGTATCAAAATTAAACTCTAAGTTTCATTTTGATTCTCATCCTTTTCACAAACCCTAAACCTTATCCATTACAGAAAGTAATCACCCAATTTCTTTAAATTAGCAGCAATCAATAAGAGATATACAACTATTTGAATTGCATTAAACTAAAGGAAACTTGTTTATTCAGTCCCAAAGTTATAAATATGTAAAAAAGAGACAAAACCTCAAAGATAATGATAATTAAGGATAAATCCTTCGCATTTAGATCTTAATACTACTAATAGAAACTCACAATATGAAATAGAGACAAGGCATGGGCCTCAAATGTTCACTTTTGTATTCAAGTAGGCATACAACTGAACTCATCTAGATAACTACATAACAAATGGATGGACTACAAAATAATACATGATCTATGTGAAAAATTCTATAGACCACTCCCTTTTTACTTCTCATCTTGGGAATCCATATATAGGATTGCAACAAGCTATAGATGAGAGGAGGATGCATGTCAAAAAGTTATTGTATATAAAAGTTTGAAAGAAGAGAATAAAAAGGTACATAGAAATAATTTCAAAACAATGACTAGAAAAAGATAAGTAGCTACGGAAGTAAAGGAAATCTTATATCAGACATTTTATCTTTTTCTTCTTTTTCCTTTACCGATCCTATTGAAAAAATATCTCAATAACCTCTTGCTAGAAGAGCTTTAATTTCTACTACTGCTTCCCATACATATATTTCCCTTTTAATGGGCCATTCTATAGCTTTTACTTCTTGCAAGTTCTGAGTGGCCTTAGTCCACTTGGCATCCATGACTGCTTTGGATTCAACAATGAACTTATTTAAATCAACTTCTACCTTAAATAGGGAATCAATCAATTTATTAAATAAAATATCTAAAAAATCTTCAAAAATTATCATTGTAGCCTCTTGAGTCAAAACATTGTCAAATGAAGTTGACTAGTCCTTCCAGTCTTTCACTATGCTAGCAACATCAAAAATTGGTGGTATATAGGGCTATATACCCTAGGATAAAACATTCACTTTCCCTTGTATAACTTGCAATTTTCTATTGAAGAAACCCATTAATTATTTTACCAGTTCTAGGTCTTCCTTCACTATAATTATTTTGTTAGGTAGTTCTGGCATTTTAGCCATCAGTATAATTAGCCTCTCTAGAAATTGACAATATGGCCTCTAAAGATTGAATGTGGGTGATAGCAGTGCCTGATTGCAAAATTGCTCAACTCTTTGTAAAGAAACATAAAGATGATGAGCATGCTAAGATATGTTTTTCAACACTTCAATCCTATGACTCATCATATTCCTAACAACTATCCTTACATCTCCTCCCTGCTGAGTAGAGGGAGGATCAATACTCATTCTTCCTAGTTCTGATACCTCTTCTTATTCCATATCCCCTATTTGTACTAGGGCCTCAATTGTATCCTTAGCTGGCTATTATCTTTCATGTTCCTCTTCTCTATATACTAGAACAACCCCCTATTTTGCCTATGTAAGTCGCTCCCTAAGAGATGCAACTTCACTTTCAAGTTCCTGGACCCTAGCCTCAGGCTTTGCAATTCTCTACTTGTATACATGGCTTCTCCTAATCTCATCTTCATAGAGATTCCTAACATCAGTGTAATCATGTATGGATTTGGCTAATCTTGTTTCAATTTCCTCTACCTTGGCTTCATTCATAAATGAAAAATGTTTAAATGCCTTGGAGATTTCTATGCTAGAGGTGCCCTATAGAGTCCATGCAACCATGCAACCATGTTACCTTGTTTAGTGCTTTGTACATCCATCAATTTTGGCTTATTTGAGGCAAAAGCCATACTCCAAATTGCATGAGACTTGGTATCAATGTTGAAACCAGTCCCTCTCCTCAATCCATCTACAACAATTGCCTCATATGAAATGGCATTCTCCTACCTCCTTATTTGATCAAGAATAAATACTTATTCTAAATCCCATCTAGGCACCAATAACATGCCACTTCTCTATTTTAGATGCTTGGCCTCATCTAGAGTCATTACATCACTCTCAAGATCATAGGCCTATAGCTTCTCAATAAATTCCATCTTTTTCTCATTAGACTCTTTTGGTTTCATCTTTAGCACAAGTTCACTCTACTTTATCTTATATAGGAAACTCTTGAATTTAGTGGATTTGATGAATTCATCATCCTCAAGGAACTATTGGGCTTGGATGATCCTATCATCTAGCCTAGCTATAGCTAAATCAAAACTTGTGAGGGTATTCTTAGCTGTAGTTGCTCTATTTTGGAGATAGTTTTTGTCTCAAGTTAGCAAAGTATTGACTTTTCCTTGGCAAAATCTATAATGTCCTTTGTTTCAATTAAGCAATGATGTGGACAATATTCTACCTTTTGTTTCCCTTTGTCATCCATAATGCTTGAGGTGCATCATCCTCTTCTACTTCAAGGGTTACATTTGGCTTAGGGTTATCAAGGAAAACTCTATCTTCTTCTCCTATTGGGCCCTTTGGCATTTTAGCCATGATTTCAGCATGGTCCATGACCATCTTTCTAATCCTCTGAGGATAAGGGATATCCATGTAGAATCCCACAAATTGTGGATCTATTCTTTTCAATTCTTTCACTACCCTTATGAAATTATCAAGCTTTTCTAGCTTGTTAGCTACCTCACCCTCTACTACTATGTTTAGAATAATATCCTCATGAGGAAATTCCTTGGTTCTTGGCAATACATAATTCCTCATTTCATTAAGGGTGACCCTCATCTAGTTATCAGGGTCATACATCCTATAAGGATTGGTGCACAAATTATAATGGTGAAGATAAAAGTGAATTTGGTCTACGGCCTCTTTACCAATTGTAAAATCACCAATCCTAAAACACCTACATAAAAAGGTTCCTCTATGCACCTTGGGTCCTAAATACTCCATGTTGACCATGAATAATTGCTAGATAAATTCAATTATTCCTAACCTAGGAGGGATAAATTTAGGCAATATATGGGGTGGTTGAGGACAACCATAGACTTTCATTAAAGAAAATGTGAGAAATAAGAAAATATCTGCCCAACTGTAGTCAAGTCTCTTTCCCTTAGGAAGTAGGGCTGGTCTCAAAAGACCCTTCAATATATCAAGAGCCCTAAAGTATCCTAGATCTATCATTCTCATAATTACAACATTAAAATTATTGAAAAATGATATAGAATTAGAGAAATGGCAAGTGTTGTCCCATATGTATGTCCATAGCTACACTGATAGGTCTCCATTTACATCAAAAGTCTGATCAATGAAATCAGAGCTAACATACCCTATGTTCTTGTAGAGAATCAAGTGCACCAGTAATGAATAGTGGTGGAAAGTGAAGTCTTTCAAATTTTTAGTCTGATCCCTAACAATACTTTCCTTCATCACTTCCAAAATATGATTAACATAATCATACTCCCTAGCATGGTAGGAGTCTTGTACATACCTTGAAATTATGAATTCTACTCCATAGACCACATTAGATCCATCCTTACTGACCACCTTATGGACACCATATATAGTTTTAACAAAATAATTCTTGAATTTTTCTAGCGGCATCATTTTCTCAACCTTCTTAGGGTAATCACCCACTTTCTTTAAATCCATGGGAATATGTTGTAGCATTGATGTACCAATATTTGCCTTAGTGTTTGCTTCAAATTTCCTTTGTAAATCTTTTAAATCTAGAGGCTGACCCATAGCTTCATCCAATCCAAAGGCCTCCATGGATGACTCTTGGTCTAGGGTAAATAGGATAGTTCTATCCCTCTTATGGAAAGATTTTGTGGTTGGATTATAGCATCAAAATAGGGCCTTCATCAAGTTAACATCCATAAAGACCTTTGAAAATATCAATTTGGCAAGATTCTTCTTCCATGGGTTGCATACATGAATTTTCTTGTCCTTGTTATTATAGAAGTATCTAAATATCTCTAAACTCATAATACTATGGCATATAGCATCTTTTCATAAAGCATATGGGTCAATGAAAGCTTGATCATCTATAGAATTTGCATTGGAGGAACCAGGAAAAAGATTTATCCATTCTTAAGAAGATTAATGTTGTTTCTTATGTCTAGTTTTGCCTCCTTTAGAGGTTGAGGATTTTCAAAATACCATATCTGAGCTTTGAATCTCTTCTACTTCTTGGTAAAAAATTTTGATACTATGTAGATAAAACATTGAATATGGACACTACTCTATTCTCAAAAGCTCTGGAACAACAATCTGGAATGCACTTAAAACTTTGGAACTACTCAAATTCTTTCTCTCTACAAATGAAAAACTATGATTGTGAAAAGGAAGGATCTTTACAAATTAATATATGCAAATAAATGTTCATTTTGCATTCATTTCATCATGCTTGAAATATGATATCATTTCATTCTATCAACTCATTGAAGTGTCACCATTACTATCGAAAAATGCACTTTTTGTACTGTACTCAAATCCTATTGATCAAGAACTTTACTATTGTTTCTAGCTCAGAGAAATGAATTTCCTTTTAATTTAAAAGCAAGGCCTATGATGCTATGACAAAGACAAATGAAAATACCTTTTGTAACATCTTTTTGTTACAAAAATGCTTTTCCAATGTTACAAAAACCCTTGTTAACCGATCAAGACCCATGGCTGAACCCATCTACGATCTTACAATTATCTTGTTGTCATAGCATTGGTACTGATCTTTTCTCCCTTTATGATCTCTTGACAAATATCTTTGTAGCATCGTAGCTTGACCTTTCCCATCATATGATCTTACAATCATGGTCTTATTTGCTAGTTTGTAACATCACCAATTATATTTAGAACTCTTGCAATCCTTTGATAATGGTTAACCCTTTGCAATGTAGCATCATGATCATTATAATATTAATGTGTGATCTGACAATCATGACTTCATTTTATCATCGGGCCAAACTTTTTTTGTCATGAGATGCTACAATGAACCATTCATTATAGCATCAGAGATCATTATATGTTGCATCAAAATAATATAATATTTCCTTTGGTCCCACATTTCTTGACTAAGCACATGCCTAGTATATATACCTTCTATTTTGACCAATGAAAAACTAGACACCTATCTATCAATGCACCATCACCACTACTTACTTTGACATCTTTACAATCTTATGACTATTGGTACCTTATATCATCAAAACATTCCATCATGTCTTTTATGATCCTACAATATACATTGCTTTGTAATATCATAGTATCCCTTTTCATTGCTCCTGATGCCACGATGACCTCTCTTGTCATAATATCAGGGATGGCCACACACTAAACCATTTAAAACTGTAACACAATCTTATGATACAAAGGAAGTTGTAAGGTCAAATTTTTTTTATACCATTTAGGATATCATGATTGCACATTTATCTCAAGATCATAACAAATAAAATACTTGCCTATGATACTCTACTAACCCCTTATTGTAACAACGTTAAGGAAGATGTCAAAGGAAAAATAAAAACCCACTTAATTTCAAGAACCTAGGGTTAGGGCTTAGAACAATTTCATGAATATTTTTGTAATGTGAGATGAAATTCAAATCCTAAGGCACTAAACCATATACTTGGGACAATTTCACACAAAATAATTAGATTAGGGTAAAATGTTTTAAGGTTTCTTCTATAGATGGAAACAAAATAAATGCAACCCTAAGTTTCAATTCAACATTTTCACTATAAATTAAAAAAATTATACTCAGTGAAAATAGAAGCTATTAGGATGTAGCTCTAAAAATTATAATGGAGTTCCATAAATCATTTTTGGATAAACACACTATATGTGTATAGCCCATTTGACATAAGTATCAAAAAGGGTGAGAATATCTTATTGGGGAGAATATCCTATGGGGGAGACAACAAAAAGGGAGAGAGTAGAGAAAGAATGGAAGAATTGAGAAATAGAGAAAAATAAAAGAGTATAAATGCATTGATGTCAAAGAGTATTAGTCAGTAGAGACAAATCTACTCAAAATGGAGAAAAAACATATTAACTCAGGGAGAGTTATAAAATTTGAGGTATATAGGTTATTGCAAAATTTTGAAAATTTTGAAGTTTTGTATATGAGCTGAGTCATGGAGATGTTATACTTGAAAAGATTAGGTTGATTATGTATATTTATTTGTTTTTGACACTCATGTCAAAGGGGGAGATTGTTGATCTTAGATTAGTTTTGAAAAGTGAGTGTCAACACACTTAAGTCATTTACTTAGTTCACACCAAACTAGTAATGCATGCCAAGTACAATATGTAAATATTAGACCATGCATAGTTACAATGAGTGCATAGTCACTCAAGTGTCAAGCATATAGACCATGCTGAGTGATTTAGGAGCTTAGTAAATAGTTGATGCCAGGTAGTTTTAGGTGTTGAGTCAGAACAAAATTATAGTAAGTGCCAAGCATCAAAGAGTTCATATGCTAAGTAACATTGATTGGACATATTTTTTTACTATGGGACAAACAACTACGTAAACCTTTTTTTGTAGACCTAAAGATAGATTACAATCTTTTGAAGATAAGGACAAATCTATATGTAGATTCCCTATGTAATTATAAGCAACCAATCAGAAAATGGGAAAGTTTAAGTGGCAATATGGATGAATCTCAGTTATAGATTCATACCTAACCCTAAGTCTCATAGTCTTCTTAAGAAGGACAAAAATTTAAACTTCTTACGAAGAGTGTAAGAGATTAAGGAGAAGTATAGAGAAGTTTGCATGTGAAAGATAGAGCATTCATGGAGGCTTAGAAGTTATGAAGAAGAAATGAATTGTAGAATTAGTTAAAAATAATAAATAATAGATAGAGGATACAACATTGATACATCTTATCATGAAGGATCAATCAAAGATTAGATAGGGGTGATTTTTTATCAAGAAAGAAAGTGCCAATCGCAACATCTATGTTGATACATTCTAATTGGTGATTTTAGTTAAATCTTCTAGGTAGAGTAGTCCTAATAGGCTTTACCAAATATTTTAATAGGGTGGTATTCCAATTGAATGACCTAAAGTCCTCTAAATAGGCACACTTCTAATAGGGTCTTCAAATCCTCTAACAAAGTGTGACTTAATAGTTTTTGTAAGCCTTTAATAAGGTAGACTATAATTCATGGTCAAACCATTGTAACCTTAATTGGATACACTTTACACTTGCAATCGTAAAGATTTGTGGGTGCTATCCCCACCCTAGTTTTACCTTCTCATTTGGAGGGTTCCTAAGTAATCATATCTAGTGTTATGTGTGTCTGATTACTTACATGTTTTAGATGCATTTGTGTTACATGTTATTTCAATTTATATATTGAATGCATCTAATTAATGGTGAAAGTTTTATGGGTCCAAGTTCAAACTCCTAATTCACCCCCCCCCCCCCCCCCCCCCCCCCCCCCCCCTTCAAAAGTTTACTCCTTTAACTGAGGGGGGCAAGGGTGAATCAGTTAATCACTTCAAATACTTCAAATTTAATCATTAAGTAACTTGGTCTATATAGAAAACAATCAACAACATAAAACTTGTACTCCCCTATCCTAATAATAGAAAACTTTTAGAATGTAAAACATTAACAATAAAACACAAGAATGACACTAGAATTTATCTTGGAAACCTAATTTGGGGAAAACTCCCAACAACATGCTACCAATTTTCACTCTTTTGAAGTGATTTATTTGAGGAACCATATCTATTAAAGGTTACAAAGCATACTATTAAATATGACCTTGCTAAAGGATTTAATTACCCTCTTAGGAGTGGCCTGGTTAGAGAGCTTTAGAACATTCCATTAGAATGTCACCTTGATTAAAGAATTTACAAATGACTATTAGGTCAACCTTGATTACAAGATTTTAGACTAATACAATGGTTAGAAATTAATAAGAAGTTGAACTTATAAATAAAAATCACTTTTCAAATATAGATCACAATGTAGCTCATATTCTAATCCACTGATTAACAATGATTATCATCTTTGTCTTTGATATTCTTGGAAATTCTTCAAGCGATCACACTTTACCTCATCATAACTCTTCATAGCCTCCTTCTTAAGTTTGATAATCAATAAAATCAACAAACATCTACTTGTTAACCTTTTTAGGTTACCCTTATGCCTCCTCAAATAGGTGGTTCTAATAGTTTACTGCTTAAACATCAACATAGATCTTAGGGTTTGGTTAGATTGATCGAATCCTTCCATCATTTTGGTATTTTTCTCCTCTTCTAGACACTTCTCCAAAATTCTCTTTTAATCCATGAATAGAAACTCTCAAACATAGTTTCCCTTGAATTAAATTATCTAGGTCATCCATCCTTATCTTCAACATGTTTTACGTATTCCAAGAGTTCAATTGCGTTGGCTAGAAATCAAGATTTCCTCACAAATTGAAAAATGATGTCACTTGACCAACATTACCATAAGTTAAGATATACTTGTAGTTGCTTAAGTTTTTCTTGTTTTCTCACTCAAGCCAATACATTTTGTCTACTATGGATCATTTCTTTTAGGCTTCAATACAACTATATTGTCCACTTGGTTATGATTAAAAATTCATATTATCTTGTCAAGGTTTAACTAATCAAGTGCCTATTGTAGTTTCTCATAACTCAACCTTTCCTCTAGCTCCTTTTGTTATTTCTTCTTGTCAAATCCTCTTCATTAATCATCTTGATATGGAACTCTAGTTAGATAGAAATTTCCTCACCAGTATGGTCTGACATTAATGACAACATAATAATTGTTCCAATTATAGTTACAACATGTACATTCAAAAGATATATGCCTTTATTCACCACATTTATAAAAAGTACCCTTAAATAAAGATCTTTCTTCTATTTTTCCAACATTATTATTCCTAGTGTAACTAGTATAGCTACTTCTAGTGTACTTACCTCTTTTACCAATAGGTTCTTCCTTCAATTCCAATTTTCCTTTATATTGTATTTGGTTGTCAGATCTTCTACTTTCTCCATTTGTTTTTCCTTCGCTTCTTTGAAATATGTCACCTCTTCCTCTTTGTCTTTGATGATATCTCTTCATAAATCTTTCTTCAGCCTTAAGGCATACTAATATGCTTCATCTACACTATCTATATTAAGATAGCTAATCTCATCTACACATACTATAATTCTACTTTTGGCTTGGCAGCTAAACTTCTCAACATCAACTATTTGCTTGACACTTGAATCACTTGGCATGGTCTATTTGCTCGACACTTGAGTGACTTGGCGCATGAGTGACTCAATACTCATTGCAACTCAAAATAGTCTATATTTACATATTATACTCAGCATATATTACAAGTTTGACATAAACTTAATAAATGACTTAAGTATGTTGACACTCGATTGTCAAAACCAATCTAAGATCAACAATCTCCCCCTTTGACATGAGTGTCAAAAAAACTTAATTGTATATAACAAATCTATTCTTCATGAGTATAATATATTCACAACTTTTCATATAGAAAACTTCAAAATTATCAAAATTTTGTAATAGACTATATATCTCAAAATTTTGTAACTCCCCCTGAGTTAATGTACCTGTATTATGTGCAAAAATCTGTTCTACATTATAATTAATTATGTTTTTTGCTAATACTCTTTGACTTTACATATGCTGATACTCTTTATCTAATATGCTCAGTTTCTACTCTTCTCTATTGGCTTCCCCTTTGGTATATCTCCCCTTTTCTTCTATCTCCCCCTTGCATACTTGTTCTTTCTCCCCCTACATACTTGTTCTTTCTCCCCCTTTTTTACACTTATGTTAAAGGGTGTATGTAGTGATGGTGTATTTGTCCAAAAAAAAGTTGTGGACATCCATTATGATTTTTAGAGCATCATCCCAATTTTCACATCTAACATCTAGTGACATTATTTGGATGGCTATCTCTACTGCAAGGTGAACTAATCTATCTAATGTAGAAAGATTAGGATCTTTCGTCAACAATTTTTTTAAAATGCTAGTTCTTTATGGAGTATCTCCATATGAGGGGTTAGGGAGGCTTGAATGTTAGTCAGGTTGGCTCTTATGTTATTAGCATAGCTAGTTGACTATGTGAGTGAAGCAATGAGTGAAAATACTTCTCACTTTGAGCCGGGTTTTGAGGTAATTGCATACTTGAAACTTTTAGATTTCTCTCCAGACTTAGAATTCTATGACTTGTTTCTTGTGCATATAGTGTTTTATCACATAGTTTTGTGTACTATGAGAATATGTTCTCAAGTACCTTCTTCACTTTCTTAATTTTTGTAGTCAATTCAATTTTTGCTAGTGCTAAATCACTAGATATCTTCTCATTGACTTTTCCTTGAAATTTCCTTATAGACCATTCCATAAGTTTATCATTTGTATCTTGGTCTTCATTATTCACCTATTCCACAATATCTGATAGCTACTCTAATAGTGGCTTTGACTCTTCAAGTGTAGGAAAACTAAAAGCATTTAGAAAGATATCTTAAATTTCTTGCAATGCTTGTCTTTGTTTATACTCCTTTCTGAGTATTTCTTGATTTTTCTTCTTTTCCAAGGCTTGTTGCATTAAACCTATCTATTCCAAAGTCATGGTTGCACAACTGAATTTTGGTATCACTATTTCTTCATCTAAAGTTACATCTCCATAGTGAAATACCTTTGCAACCTTATATGAACTAGAGTCTAGTGCTGAAATTTGCAATGGTATAGCTTCAGTGCTTGACTTCTGAAGGACCTTTGTAGGAGAGCCAAATGTTGGTAATATGATCAATGCTTATATGGCTTCTTTCTCCTTCTCCTTTGGTGTGTCCTTTCTCTCTTGAGGTTTTCCTTGATCAATTATAATGATTTGAGTTTCACCTTGATATTGCACTTTAGGTACAGATGCATCTATTTATCCTATTTTATCTTTCTCTTCTACTTCAATCTACTTCTTCTCAATAGTGTCAACTTTTACAAGTGTGTCAACCTTAGTAGATGTATCTACTGGTGTTTGCATCAATGGTTGCATATGGGTAATTGAAGGGATGGTAGAAGGTGATTTTTGTGTATTCACCTTGTCTCTTGTGATGTCAGTTACTACCTTTTGGAGCTCATCTACACTCACCAATATTGGATTTTTACATAACTTTGCATGGAGTGTAGACTTTTCCAATATCCTCTTCCAGTCATCTATAGTTAATAGATTGATGTTCTAAGATGAAGCATCATAAACATCCTTAACAATAATTGTCTCTAATGAGTTGATTATGTCATGTGGGGGCTGACACTTGGCACTTGTGTGCCTGACACACTTTGTTCCTACTTGTCATCATCTTGGATACCTTGCTTTTCCTCATCCTATTTTTCTTTAGAGGGATCAACCTCTTCTTGCTTCATAGTGGTTAACCCATAGATTAATTTCCATATTTGGGTTAATTTCTTAACCAAATCATCAATATTTCTTTGTAGAATGCTAAAGGCTCTATATTTAGGTGTAAAACTAGATGCATATCTTTTCACTACCTTAGCAATCTGTCTTTTTGTTAGCTTTGGCATCACTTGAGCTAATCTTGAGTCTTTGATTTGTTTCTCAAGATTTCAACACTAATGCCACTTTTTCTTAATAGTGTCATATGGACTTTTGGGTATAGTGTTGGTAAACTCAAGTGGAGTGTTCTTAAATTTGGACATCATAGCATACAATGCCTCTTCCACTAGATTATTTTCATCTCTACTCAATTTATCACAATCTAATTTCTTCAAACCAAAAAAATCTACTTTATTCTTGAAATTATCACACAAGTTTTCAAGATTAGAAAGTGGTGTATGAATTACCACTTTGAATTGACTAATGTCATCTAATTCTGTCTTTTCTTCATCTGAATTAGGCTAGGCAATATATTCCTTCTCTATTTCTTCTAATATTTCCCTCCTTGTTCTACCTTCTTTATTTTCTCCTTAGCCTTTTGTGTGATTTCTCTTGTGTTGGTTCTGGTGGTAGGAGCTATAGGCTTTGTTATTTTGGGCTTGACAATTTTATTTGCCTTTGGTTTAGCCATAGGTTGACCCTTGGCCTTTCTCTTCTTCGATGCTGATTGGGTTGGTGCCTCTTTGATCTCCTCTTCCTCAACACCTTCTTCTTCTTCTTGGTCCTCACCCATGCCTTGGGTTAAAGCTAGAGGTTCTTGTGCTTGTACATCTTCTTCCTCTTCATTTTCTTCATCATCTTCTTCTTCCACATCTTTTGTTTCCTTGCCAAATTTTGCCATCAATTTCCTTACTAATTTATCTTTCTTTTCAAATATAAAATTTTTTTTCAACTCAATTTCCACTTTATAATTTATTACATCATAATTGTCAAATATCTTATCACCTTTATCAATTTCCTCTACTAGGAGTATAGTAATGGTAGTTGAGGCTTCATCAACATTGATTTCATAACCTAGAGGTCCTAGCCATCTAACCCTAGGTACTACAACTTGAATGTATGTGAAATCAATATCAACAAGGAAAAATATGTCATTGTAGTGTTGTTCTACCAAGGAAGCGGGTATCCTCAATCTTTTCTTCATAGACATCTTAAAGTCTTCAAAATAGCTTGTCATAATTGACTCAAAGTTCTCTCCCATTTGCTCAATATACTCATTGATTTAAATAGCCACAGATTTGTTTGTCTTCCATCCAATCTTACCAAAAGATGGGAACTCATTCTATACATAGAAGAATATACACACAAGTATTGATCCAAATTTACATTGTGCACTTTTTGTTTTCCTGATTGCTCCAAGATTCTCCATAATTTGTTATAGTTGTAGCTTTGCAAGATCATAAGTATGATCTTTCTTGACAATTTTGTTGCCAAAATCAATTTTTATGTAGGGTACATTGTTTAAACTACTCAATTGATAGAAATTGTGTGAAATAACCCTAATTACAAAATCAAGGAGTGGATATACAATAGTATCTATGGTTATTCCACACTTGTTCCATTTTGCACCTATATTTTTCTTAATCACCTCTTTGGAATCACTATGTAAGGTCTTTGGATGATCTAGGGTTGGAAAACCTATTACCCTATGAATAATTCTCTTTGAAATCTTTATAGATCTACCCTCTAACCATAGACATCCAGCATGGATTCTACTCAATACTATCTTAATCCATTCAATTTTAAACACCATGGGAAAATCTAGGGTATAGGTCAAACCCTTTCTCTCTACAATTTTGAATTCTCCTTCAAGACTTTGTTTTTGTACAATTTATCATATGCTTGTCTTATCTCCATGCCACCTATGCCTCCTACTTTGTAGTTATATCATTTTCTCACATCTTGAACCATTATTACTTTAGGTAGGATCATGGATAATGCTCTTGCTAGATCTTATTTACAGGAAACTTCTAGAATAGCTTTGAAATTTGGTTGTTTAACTTCATTTCTAACTAATTAAATGTCAAAAACCCCTTTCTCCTTCACAATTTTGGAACTAGAATCCATTCTAACAAACTAGGCTTTTAAAAACTTAAACTGCACAACTTGTCCTATGAAGAATACCTTTAAAATTTGATGAATTGGTGCTTGATCATTGCTAGAACCTTGCGAGTTCTTCAAATTGGTTTTTGAATCACTTTTTTACTCTGCTCATTCTTGCTTTGAAATTGTAATGACAAAAAATAGGTGAAAATCTACCTTATACCATTCAAAGCATCACATTGATTTCTTGGTGCTTGTACAACTATAAGCTAAACATTAACACAATTTTTATTCCACTCAGCTTCTATAGAGGTTTCTCTTCACTTGACAGCTACTACTGACTCGACTCCAACTGACTTTGACTAGTAGCTTAACACTCACTAATATTTCACTCAGCATACACAAAAGAATTTGCATACTCATGAACATTATGAAAACTTGAAGATTTAACCTTGAATTTTCCACAACTCTTTTAATCTTAATTCATGTTGATGTAATCATTTTAGTGCTTTTCTTTTGGAACTAATGTATAATGCACCACACTTTAAGTATCAGTCTTGCAAACCTCTTGTTTTCTTAGTTTGATGAAGTGTGATGACTTAACCCATTGGGTGAAGTGATCCCTTCTTGATTTGATGTACTACCAACATCTTTCTTCTTCCATGTCTTGTTCATGTCATTCCTAATGTGCTCAACATCTACCTTTTTTTTACATTTGTCAAATTTAGAATTGGGTGCCTTTGAACTTGTTGGAAAATGCTTGCTGATGTGACTAGTCTTCAAATAGCTAAAGCATGTGGTTTGACTTAACCATCTATTGTAGTTACCACTAAAGTGTGTTCTAATGCAATTTTTAGAGATATGTCTATTTTCTTGACAGTAGTGAGAGCTATATCTTGTATTATAATCCCAATTATAGGAGTTTACATAGCTTCTTACTTTAGCTAGCTTATTTGATGACCATATGGACTTGGATCTGCATTCAAAAGCTCTATGTCCATATTTTTGACAATTGTAGTAGCAACCTTAAAATCTTGGTGCATGCATGGTTCTAGTTTTGAATTCATTTGCTTGATGGACTTTCTTTTTGCACTTATGACAATGACCCATGCTCTTAGGTTTGTCATGTTGATTTTCTTTCTTTCTCATGCACATATTAGCAGTATGTCCTTTCTTACCACAATAATGACAAGTGGGTTTGGAGTTCTTACCTTTGTCATTCCTTTCCTTAGTAGCTTTGGATGATTCTCCTTCTTTAGTGCTTGTGTAGCCTAATCTTGATGTATCATTATTTGATCTAGGGGATTTTAGTAATTTTTGAAAGTACTTGATGGCTTCACTTGTCTTATTAAGACCTTCAACAACCTCTCTTTCTCTTCTCAGATAATTTTATAGTTGTTCATTCTGTAACTCTAATGCAATTATCTCAATGTCTTTGGAATTTAACTCATGGCAAGAATTCATCATCTAACTTGGGGTATCCAATTGCATGTTGAAGATTCTAGTGAGCTTAGTTGACTTCTCTTCTAGTCTATTTTTCAGAGTTCTCTTGTCTTCTTCAATCATGGCCTTGTATTCTATAAATTTCTTCTTCTATTCAGTTATCTCACATAACATCATGGGTTGGGATTCTTGCTCTATTTTAAGATCTTTGATCTCCTTAGCTTGTACTCTATTATTTTCTATTAGATCTACTATTGCTGCATCAAATCTATTTGAGTCTCCATTTGTAAATAACTTGGTGGTGTCAAACTCTTTATATTGTGTGTCATTCTTTGCAATGTCTATCTCTTTCCTTCACTTTAAGGATTTCCTTAACTCCTCTTTGGCCTCATCCAGTGAATGCAAGAGGATTTTTATCTCAATTCCTTGGTTCTCAATAAACTTCCATCTCAAGATATTTTTTATAAGCTACAAATCTTTTCCTTCTGAGAACTTGGCTCTGATACCAATTGTTGGAATTACAAATGGGAACCATACACTTCTAAGATGGGGGGTGAATTAGAAGTTCAAGCCTCAAACAATAAAACTTTTTACCATTGATTAGGTGCATGTAACATATGAAATAAAAACAACATGTAAAATAACTGCATCAAAAAAAAGTAAGCACACACACTTGACACTAGATATGATTACCTAGAGACCGTCCAAATGAGAAGATAAAACTAGGGTGGGTATGACACCCACAGTTCTTCACTATTGCAAAAATAAAGTGTCACCAATTATGTTTACAATAAGTTTGACCATGATACATGATCTTCCCTATGAAAGGTCTGCCCTATTAAAGGCTTAGAAGGACTATTAAGTCCCACCTTGTTAGAGGATTTTAACACCCTATTATAAGTGTTCCTATTTAAGGGACTTTAGAACATTCACTTGAAATGTCACCCTGTTAAAGGATTTCTTAATGATTATTAAATCAACCTTAATCCAAAGAATTTTACCCTAATTGATATAATTGTTAGATATTATAGTAGAATATTTGATCTCATACAACTTACAATTTTGACTTGCTGATTTTAGATCACAATTCTATCCTTCTTGATCCTTTTTTATCTAATTTTTCAATGTTGTGTCTTTGATCCTCTATTTTGTAAATTTATTTTTCAATTCATTTGATCTACTTAGTCACCTTGACTTGTCTTTGAATAATTCATTCATTCACCTCTTGATATCACTTTTCTCTCCCGACCATTTTTCGACTCTTTTCTCTCTTAAAAATGTCAGGGCATCATCTTCCTTATAAAGACTTTGGTGATTTAGGGTTAGGTATGAATCTATTGTTGAGATTCATCCTTATTTTTGTTTAACTCTTCCTATATTCTGATTAGCTATATGTGGTTGCATATGAAATTCAAATAGATTCATCCTTATCTTCAAAGCTTTGATATCTATCCATCAATCAACATAAAAATGGTATACATAGTTATTTATGCTATGAAAAAAAACTATGTCAAATCTATGTTACTTGGTACTTGATATTACTAGTGCTTAGCACATATGGTAATTCTATTTCTGGCTTAGCACCTAAACTGATTAACATCAGCTATTTTCTTAGCACTTGAATCACTTAGCATGGGCTATCTACTTGGAACTCAAGTGACTTAGCACATGAGTGACTTGGAACTCATTGCAACTCGATATAGTCTATATTTACATATTATACTTAGCATATATTACAAGTTTGACATGAACTTAATAAATGACTTAAGTGTGTTGACACTTGATTGTCAAAACCAATCTAAGATCAACAAGATATTCCACCCTATAACCAAATTCAATAAGGTTCTCCATGATCCAAGCCTCAATAAAGAACTTTCTCTAATATCGCTTGACATAGGGAGGAATAAGGATTCAATAAAAACATGTGGAATAAAATTAAATTAAATCTATTAACACTCCCTACTAAAAGATGCACATGGAATCTATACATGAATTAATGAAATTATAGAGAATACAAGGCCAAATGCAACATATTTGTAGATGTAATTATTTCACTTCACATATAAAGAAACCTCAACATGACCAATTGTGAGGCCTTCTAGGTTGTGGCCTTATTATAGAATAAGAATTTATAGTCTCAAAGCCTCAACTCACATCTTCTATCTTTTATTCATCATACTAAATCATCCATAATGTTTTCCTATATCTAACCAAGCTTATTTTATAGCTAGCTAAGCCACAAGTTGACTAGTTAAGCATTTAATTACAATATAGGTCCAAACTTGGAAGAGTAAACCAAATTCCATGAAAAGTGCAATATGAAATAATGTGCACTTAAATTTAGGTCCACATGTGTATAAGGAGTCAATTCCTAACTTCTAAAGATGTCACATCATTAAAGAAAACTACATCAGTCAGAATAACATGCTTCATTGCATGAAAATAGAAGAAATTAGGGATAGAAAAGAATGACAAAAAACTCAAGCAATGAGGAACATTAGAACTCATGCACTTGGGGAAAAGATGATATGTCCTTGACATGATGAAAATTGCACACAAAATGAAAAAAAAAGTAGCAATGACTACTTCAAAAATAATAGACTAGTACATAAAATATGAAATATTTAGGTTGATGCAAGATTGCTCAAAGACCCAAAATGCTCCAGCATCACATCTATTCTCCAAGCAATCACTAGTATTTATATGTTTGATTAAAGTTATCATTATTCAAATGCATATTTGTGTTGGAAATATTTAGGATAAGATATGTTACTGAGAGGGGAGGGGTGAATCAGTAACTTATAAAACTTTTAAGAAATTCAACATTTTAACCATTCATTATTCATTCATCTAATATATTGCATAAATTAAAGATCAATCATTCATAACACATGAACACAATGATTTGCTGACCTAGAAACCTTCCAATTAGAAAGTAAAAATGGGGCAGGGATGATGCCCACAAAACTTCATTACTGTAGTATGAAGTTGGCCGGTTAAGGCTTACAATAACCACTTCTAGTGATTTGCCTTGTTAGGAGCAAGTAGGACTACTAGATCCACCTTGCTAGAGGATTTACAAACATATAATGAAGTATGCACTCTATTAGGAGATTTAAAAAAAGACTTTTAAGTCTACCCTGTTAAAGGATTTAAACTGATTCACCTATTAGGATGAAGCAGTGGATCTACTTACAACTATTTGTTGATAAGATCCTTTTTGCATTGATCACTTGATGTGATAGATATAACTTTTTTGCTCCTATGTTGACCTTGTTGTATTCCTTTTACTCTACTACTGATAGCAATACCTTCTTCACATGAAAACATCACTATCCTTTTTTTTCATACATGCCATGCTATTCTGCAAATGGTATCATACATTACATATATACCATTCCAATATTTACAATTGCAAGGTTGGCCAAAACACAAGTGAACAAAACATTACTGAGTTGGCCAAATAGTAAATAACTTGAGTTCACTGAACTGACTCGATGACCTTCTAATACTTAGCATCCACTACATTACTCGGTATCATCATGCACTCAGTAGGAGTAGAGGCTCAGTTCATACTAGCCACACAACATTTCTTGGAACTTGGTAACCATTGGTGACTCGGTAGATACAGTGTCACTCATTAGAAACTAACTTCTTCATTTACCTTGCTTTACTCGGTAAACACTGAGTCCTTTGTTTACCTTTTTCACTCGGTAAACATTGCTGATCTTTGTTTACCTTTTTCACTTAGTAGACACTGCTAAGCTTCTCATTCACTCGGTATCTTCTAGAGTGCTCGGTGAGAACTATTTACCTACTGAACTTATAAGGTAACCACTGAATGCTTGGTATATACTTGAGACTAAGTGATGAGCTTGATAAGCATTCAGAATTGAATAAGTGTTTGCACTAATGAAAAATATATCATAATTCCAAAAATTTGTTTGTCCAAGTATGTAAGAATCTCAGATTTTGTCTCATAATCTCATTATATTGATTTTTCTGGAAGAGTTCTATTGTTGTGAATATAGAATAGTCAAATGATTTTGAACAAGTTAAATTTTCAAGTTTGATAATTTTATTATTGAAGTAGATGTTTTAAAGATGTCTAACTTGGATAAATTTGGTGTTGGATAGTAATTCTAGTAGCATAACATTGGTAAAATGGTTTGGGAAGTTTAGAGGATTATCTCAACTACATGCTTTTAAATTTTGAAGTTTATAGTGTTGGATTTGTTTGATTTAGAAGACGGGGCAATGAAATATTTAGAGATACTAAAAGTATTTCAATGTCCAACTCTAAAGAGAGCTCCATTCTTAATTAGGGACCCTAAAAATTCTAAAAGAGTTTAAGTTCACAAGAATGAGAATAAGCATATCTAGTATACTAGAGGTGGGTTGAACATTATGGAATAATATGAGAGCCCCATTCTAATTTGGAGTAATTTGTAAGTGAACAACTCTAAATGATAGTAATGAAAAATGGGTCTAATTTTATAATTTCCCACAACAATGAAGCTATTAATTTATTATTATATGTTATGTTTAAATAAAATTATTTAAGTAGATATTTGGTTAATTGGTAGGTAAGAAGATAAGTTTTTATTTCATCATATTAGTTGATATCTTTTTGGAGTTCCTTTCTCATTAATATAGCATAGTGAAAAGGTCTTACTGGTGACTTTGCACATCATTTCATTTTCAATTTTGACAATTTAATTAGTGAGATAGAATATTGTAACTAATGCAAGAGAATCCTAGGGTAGTTGGCAATCCTGCATGTTGGAGTGTTTTGACCTTGGAGTTAAAGGACTCATCCAAAGGAAGAGGTGTGGATTGATCTTTACTAAGTAGTTTCTGGTTACAATGTTAACTGAGGTTCTTAGTTGGAGTAGAATTACTCAATTATGTCCTAGTGGTACTCAATTGGTAAAGGTACTTGGTGTACACATGGAACTTGGTTCACACTATAGGCTCAATTATGCTTGGTTGTAGTCTTGACCGAGTAGATTGGTTAATGAAAGGATTTGGTTATTCGATAGTTGGTGGACCTCAACAATGGTTGTGGTTTTATTGATGCTTAGAGGTTATTTTTGATACTTAATTTAAGTGTTTCCTGAATATTCTAGGAGTCAATTACTATTGGGATCCAACCTTGGCATTTAACTTGGTTGCATTTAATTTCTATTGTAAGTTGACTTGTGCCTTAAATGTGCATTTAATATAAGGGTTTATTTAATTTGTAATATACTAAGCCAACCTGTGGCTTAGTTGGGTATAAGTAAAGGGTCTTGTGGATTCTTTAGTCATAATGATAGAGCTTAGAGAAGAGGATTCCATAGAGGAGAGAACTTTTAAGAGCTAGTAGCTAAGGTTTGGGAAACAAGGAGATTGCTTGGTGGGCTTACAAGCACAAGTTTAGTTCTTCCTTGGAGGTTTCTACTAGAGTGTGGTTCTAGACTAGCTAGGTTTGGGTTTGAGTTTGGATCTTGAGGGATCTTACATAACTATTAATGTAATTTATATTGTATTTGTGCATAACTAGGAAGGCCTTATAGCTTGACACATTTCATGTAATTAGTTACTTTATAACTAAAGAGTTATATTTGGTATCAGATATTGTATCTTGTATTGTTTTTCTACTATATGGTTATTTTTTGGGGCTAGGAAATCTCTTTTGGGGTTTCTCCTACTTTATACTACATCAAATGGTATTAGAGAAATTTTTTCCCTAAGTGTGTAGATAGATTGCCAAAGTTTGGGCAATTTACACTAGGACTTGGGGTGAATATTATTTGATTGAAGTTTGGATTTGGTAAATTTTTTGTGGAGGGTTTGTCAAAATCTTGGAAGATGCCTCCAAGAAAATTAGACCTAGAGAAATTGAATATCTCTATGATGTTGTGGAATCAAAGATATTAGACAAGATTACATCATAATTTAGATATGAGATGACATTGATGAAGAGTAATATGATTGCTGAGATCATAATTGCTATAAATGGTGTACCAAAATGTGTGAATACTGAAGATGGTTATGAGGAAGTTGATGAATACTTTGAGGTTGTGGGATCAAGTGGCAAGGATAGAGATGATTGTGTAGATAAGCCTATGGGAAATAGGGTTTTTAAGTTTGCTAGACTTGGATTATAGTTAAAGCTAAAGTATAAGATGGAGGTTTCTAATTTGTTAGGTACTTTGAATACTAAAGACTTGATTAATTGGATTGGAGAATTGGAAGACTACTTTGAGTTAGAGTATATTGAAGATTCACTCATAGTGAGGTTGGTAAAGACTTTAGCTAAAGGGACATGTTTCTCTTTGGTGGAAGGAATTACAACAAGATAGAGAAGAGGAAGGTGAAATGAAGATCACTAGATGGAGATTAATAGTGACTAAACTAAAGGCTAAGTTCATTGATGTGGATTATGAACTTATGTTGTTTAAGAAGTTGCAAAATCTAAAGAAGAAAGATATGACTATGAAATATTTTAGAGAGAAGCTCTACAAGTTGACTATTCAGTCTAGACATAGAGAATTGTCTAAGTAGAAGGTTACTAGATATATTAATGGTTTACTATTCAATATTTAGGATGAGGTTGGTATGCTAAATATTTCTTCGGTTGAGGATGCTTATCAAAATTCCTTAATGATAGAAGACAAGTTGAAGATGAAGAATCAAGGTAGTTCTAGAGGAAAGGAGAAGAATAACTACTTAGTAAAGACTAAACTGAGTGTAGAAGATGAACCAAAACTTATTGATCAGATGAGAAGGATAGCTAGAGGTGAGTTTAAGGGTACTTTTTTTAGATGTCATGAAAAAGGACATGTAGCTTATGAATGTCCTAAGGCTAGTGATAGAAGAGTTGATATTATAAATGAGGCTAAAAAATATATAAATGAACTTGAGAAAGGAGTGAATTTATTGGCTTGGTGAGTGCTAGTTTCTCATAGGCCATTGGAATCTTATCAAAGGAGTAATTTATTTAGGACTCATTATAGGTTTGATGGTAAATTCTACAATGTGATTGTGGATAGTGGTAGTATTGGAAACCTTGTTGTTGAGGAGATGGTTCAAAAATTTGGTTTGAGAAGAGTGAGACATCCTTGTCCTTATAAGATTAGCTAGTTGTAAGATGAACATGCTTTAGAAGTGAGGGAGTGGTGTCTTGTTGATTTTTAGATTAGGCAATATAAGGGTCAAGTGTTGTATGATATTGTGGACATGAGTAGTTTTCACATATTTCTTGGTATACCTTGGAAATATTATTGCAAGGCTATGCATGATTGTGTCAAGAATGTGAATACTATTGAGAAAGGTGGTAGGAAGCATTCCTTGATTCCTTTAAGGAAATGAAGAACTTAGTAGGAGGAACTTGAGCATTGGTAGCCAAGTTGAGCTAAAGGATTCTAAGGGGGGTTAGAGATAAGCATGGAATGAAGACCTATAGAATAATAAGGATGGATGTGAAGAAGAAAAAGTGAAACAAGGGAAAGAGTGTACAATTTGAGTACTTGGAGAACATGTATGTGAAGAACCAGTTTGAGATTTATGTTTTGAATCTGAGAAGATGTTCTTCCAACTATTGCAAACATGTTTGTGCACCTAGGGTGTCTGATGTAGGAGCATTATGGGGTAGATGGAAATCTTACATGTTGGATTGTTTTGACCTTGGAGTTAGGGGACTCGGTTAAAGGAAGAGGTGTGGATCAGTCATTACTAAGTAGTTTTTTGTTGTAGTGTTAATTTAGGTTCTTGGGTTGAGTATCATTACTTTATCATGTCATGGTGGTACTTGGTTGGTAAAGTTACTTGACATGCATAGGGAGCTCAGTTCATACTTAAGGGCTTGGTTATGCTTGGTTACATTATTGACCAAGTAAATAGTCAATGATGGGATTTGGTTACTCGACAAATGGTGGAGCTTGACAATGCTTTTGGTTTTGTTGATGCCCAAAGATTGTTTTTGACACTCAGTTTCTATGTGTCCTGAGTTGTCTAGGTGTTAGTTACTATTGGGAGCAAACCTTGGCATTTAATTTTATTGTGTTTAATTTCTATTGTAAGCTGAATTGTGGCTTAAATATGTATTTAATGAAAGGTTTTATTTAGTTTGTAACATACTAGGCTGACCTATGTCTTAGTTTGATAAAAGTAAGGGGTCTTGTGAAGTCTTTATTCATAACTATGGAGCTTAGATAAGATCATGAAGTAGAGGAGAGAACATTGAAGAGCTAGTAGCCAAGGATTGGGAAACAAGGAGATTTCTTAGTGGGCTTGCAAGTATAACTTTAGATCTTCCTTAGAGGTTTCTACCAGAGTGTATTTCTAGACTAGCTAGGTTTGGGGTTGAGTTTGGATTTTGAGGGATCTTGCAGAACTATTATTGTAATTGCTATTGTATTTGGCCATAACCAGGAAGGCTTTATAGCTTGACACATTGCATGTAATCAGTTATTTAATGAATAAAGAGTTGTTTTTGGTATTAGATCTTGTATCTTGTATTGTGTTCTACTACATGGTTATTTCTTGGGACTAAGACATCTCCTTTAGGGATTCTCCTACCTTACACTGCATGAATAACACTCCACTATGGAGCCCAAGATAAATTAATCTAAAAATAACATTAAGTTTATTGAATATTTTTTTCTTAAAAGTTTATGCAACATCAATATAACAATGTGAAAGTAATAAAATAGATACACATCATATACACATAAGTAATATAGTAATAATTTACATTTCTCAAGGGTTCCTTCTTATTTTTGATTAGATAAAAAATTTGTATAGGGATCTTGAAACCCGAGAGTTAATACAAACCAGGCTGAAAATAAGTGTTAGAAGCCCAGCCACAAAAGAAACAAGTCTAAAGGCTGAAATAGCACAAGGCCTAGCCAAATAAACAAAGGTCAAATATAAAAGAAAAAATGAAACAAACAAAAGCCAAAATGAAAAGCTAGCCAAAAAGGAAAAAAATAGGAACTACTCCTCGATCTTTCTTTCCAGCTCCTGCATGACCTGGGAAACCTCCTATGCCATCTTGTTCTCCTCTGCCTCCTGCTAGTGAGTCCTATGATCTTCCTAGTCCAGAGTAGAAAAGATAATTCCAATGGTATTATCTTCATTAGATCTACCTTTACCCCTCTCTTTTCCTTCCACATCCCCCTGCATGCCTCTATCTTTAAGCCAATCAATTAAAGATAAAATGTTGAATTAATCGAGTTGAGCAATGAGATGATTTGGCTAAATGGATTGTGATTATAATTTTCTAGATTGTGGATCCTCCTTTCCACCAAGCTATGCCTATCATCATAATCTATGCCTTTCTCTAGGCCCTTAAGATTCCTGGCTCCTTCCATTTGAACCACCTTCTCCTTAACCTCCTCTAGCTCATGAAAAAAGCCACCTGATTGACTTGAAAATATCAATAATGTTGTTGCAGGCATTGTTCAAGAGGTCCATCCTAGATTCCCTAGCATTATCAGAGATAGCCACAATCATAGGGTTAATGATCTCTTCAAGATATGATTCCTCCTGATTGTCCACAAAGATCTGGGGGCTCATCACATCCCTGAAAAATACCCATTTTTGAGGTCCTCACATTAAAATTTCTCCATGCTTTCCTCCTATCTTTGGCTAGCACCTCCCCACACTCAACTCCAAAACTATCTTGTGTCTGCTCCTCTGGATGGGGTTGGAGATGGATAGGGGAGAGAGGGAGTGGGGAAGAGTCCAAGTCTTGTTGCAACCTCTCATCCTTTGTGGCCACCCTCTTGCATTTCTTCCCACCCTGGGAATCCTTTTTTTCCTCCTGCCTTTCCTTTTCGTCATCTTCAGACTCCATAGCCTCCTCTTCATCATAGGTGTCCTATTCCTCCTTCTCAATTTTCATTTGACCATGATCTTTAGGGCTTATTCTTCTAGGGATAATGGGGGAGGGAGACTTCTTAACATTAGGCATAGCTTTTTTACTTGTGAAGGTAAGCACTCCTTCCTTAGAACTAATGCTCTGTATATCATCTGATTTAGAGGAATAGCTAGATCTTTTGAAATCCTCATTCCCAACCTATGACAGGATGTTACTAATTGTCTGAGCCTTGAAGTGCTCATAGATGAGAAATGACAGCCCCTCATGCAAAGAAAGGTTAGCAAAGGGTTTCTTTTTGAAGCTTGACACCACCTTGCACATAGAGTTCAAAAAATAGAAAGGGAAAGAAACTTTGCTATCATGTCAAATATGATTCAGAAGAACAAAATGGTGGGTGTGAACATGATCAAACCTATGGTCAAGAGTAATATACTCAATGATAGCACATAGAACATACCTCTAAATCTTCATTATAGACTTTGGATCATAAAATGTATCACTTTTTTTTAGGGCATTCAGCTCCTTAGGGTTGTTGGCAAAGTCCTTCACTGCACTGGCCAAAAGCTTTTTGTCCCTAAAGAACTTAAAGCCCACCATCAAAATCTCAGTTATAGCCAAAATCACCTCCTCCATTATTAGAAAAGCATTCCCATTCACCTTGACTCTACCATCCTTCCATGAATTTACCATGCTGTCAATGACATTTTGGTCATAGCCATGTAGCTTTGTGATATACCTTGAAATATTGCTTTGAACTAACTTCTCCCATACTTTCTCTTGCTTCTCTATTTCTCCATTTTTCCCACCAGTTCTTTTTTGCACCTTTCATTCACCATATCCATACTTTTCTCTCCCACAATTCTCATAAGCACAACTCTCTAAAACATCACCACCTAATAGGGTTATCCATGTTTTAGAGGGTGGCTAAAGAAATCATCCTTGTCTTTGCTTAGATTATGAATGCATAAAAAGACCCATGAAGCATGCCAAATAAGTTGTAATAATTTCCACTTCTTGCATTTACAATTGTGGTCTTTAAGAGTTATACCCTTTCCCCATAAGAATTTCATATTAATAATAGCAGATTGATCTCCTCCGTACTCCCTTGGATCTTATCCAACTTGATCAGGCTCTTAACATTCACCATAAAACTCTTTCTCAGTTGCTAGGTCATTTTTTTGGTCAGATTGGACACCATTATTTACAAACCAATCTGCCACTAGGTTTGATTCCTAGAAAATGTGAGTGACATGGACTCTATCAAATTTAGCAAGATTCTCATGTGTATCATTAATAAGATTTGCAATCAACCATGAATAATGAGATTTTTCATTTAACATTTTAATAATATTATTTGAGTCCCCTTCAAGCCATAAATTAGTAACTCTAACTTCAAAATCTAGTTTCACCACATGAAAAGTTGTACTTGCTGCCACAAAGTGATTAGTTTGGAATCCTAGTGGGAGAGAGAAGGTCATAAATCCATCCCTAAATTCATTCCTAATAATGCCTCCACATTTGAAGGAGCTAGGATTTCCCTTTGAGGCCCTATCAAAATTGTCTTTATGCCATCCTTTTGGGGGGAAAAGCCCTTGGCTTCCTATCTTTTTAACAATCTATCTTTTTCCTTCTCCATTTTCCTACCACTCACTTCGATATCTCCCCCCTTCCTTACTAGGTAGTTTTCCTTTATATTTTTGTTAATCTTCTTCCCAAGAGCAATGGTTGGTTCCTCTCTATCTTTGAAGATTCTATTGTTTCTCTCCTTCCATATGCTCCAACAGTAGTGGGGTAAGATCTAGGTGCCTAACTCCTGCAAAACAAGGCAATCGAACAAGAATTTCCATTGGTAGAAAAAATTTAGGATATTATCTAGCATGCACTAGCTAATCCCAAAGTCTTGGGTCAGGAAGTCCCAAACCTCCCTAGAGAAGGTACAGT
This sequence comes from Cupressus sempervirens, assembly GCA_028749045.1. Lineage (NCBI taxonomy): Eukaryota > Viridiplantae > Streptophyta > Pinopsida > Cupressales > Cupressaceae > Cupressus > Cupressus sempervirens. The sequence goes on along the minus strand of CM053786.1, from coordinate 238,536,692 downwards.
GAATGAATAAGTGGTTGCCAATTTCTAGCTGGTTCTTACATAAACTACATCTACTTGGAAAAAACTATCCTCTTTTTAAAAGGTTATCCTAAGTGAGAATATTTTTCTGTAAGGCCAACCAATAAAATATATTGATTTTTGGATTGAGGCCTGGGATCTTAGCTTTCGACCAAGGAGACCTCTCTTTTAAGCTCCAAAGAGTCATATACCCTGAAGCAACAAAGTAATTACCACTGGAGTTGTCCCCCCAGATCATTTCATCCCTCTCATTGCTGAGAACCATTGAATTTAACATTAACATGATTGGATTTAGATCATCAAAGATTATAGATAGATCTATCCAACCTTGATCATTCCTATAGTTGCAGACTTTCAGCCTTAAAAGTTGAGTACAATGGTTTGCCCAAACATCATAGACTAGATTTTTCATTAGGGGGCCTCAAATAAGCTAATTATCAGACTACAACTAGATATCTTGCCCATTTCCCAATTTCCAAGAAACTTTGGCCTTTGCTAGGTCCCTGGCATTAAGTAAACCATTCCAGATAGTAGACCCTTTAGGAATATCCTCACTAAAAAGGGTGAACTAGATAGAAGGCCTCTTAATGTACTTGTTGACCAATGTGTCTCTCCATTCCCCAATGCTATTGAAGATACACCATAATTGCTTTTCCAAAAGAGCCTTATTAAGGTGAGTAAGCTTCCTAATGCCAAGACCTCCATAATTCTTAGGTAGACAAACTTTGTCCTAGGAAACTAGTGGGTATATTTTTTTCCCTCCAACACCTGACCATAAGAAATCCCTCTAAATTTTCTCCATTCTCTTTGTGAATTTAACTAGGATCACAAAGAGGCTTAATGCATACATTGGAAAATTCTGAAGGGTGGATTTAACTAGTAGACATTTTCCAACTTGACTAAGGATAGCTCCTTTCTAGCCTACAAAATTTTTATTGAACCTGTCCATAATGTCATTCCAAAAGGAGTTAGGAGAAGTCAAACCCAAAGGAAGCCCAAGGTAGGTAGAGGGAAACTTTCCAACATTACAACCCAGAATCTTGGAGATTTTCCCCTATCTATTCTCTGGAGTGTTAATAAAATATAAAGAGCTCTTATCCCAATTAATTAGTTGGCCTAACCCTTGGGAGGAGATATCTAGGACATCCTTCATGGCTTTTTCCTCCTACATAGAAGCCTCCCCCCCCATGATAGTATCATCAACAAAGTGCTCATGTGAGAAAGGATCACTTTTGGAGGAAGGTTTTAACCCTTTGATTTTGCCTTCTTTCCTTTTTCTCTCAATAAGCCTTCCCATACATTCAGATAGGATAATGAAGAGAATAGGTGAGAGAGGATCCACCTGCCATAGCTCTCTTGGGGGTTTGAAAAAATTTGAAGGAGCTCCATTAGCCAACACAGCAAGAGAGGAAGTAGAGACAAGTTGAGAAATCAATTTACAAACTTTGACATCAACCCCAAAAGCCTTGAGCACCATATCAAGAAAAGTCCGGTCAACTCAATCATAGGGTTCCTTCTTGTTGATTCACATTCAAATAACTACTATTAATTAGATTTAATCTTTATATAATATCCATAGCTATAATGAAATATCATATACATAGTCTCATAGTGAATATAAAAATTTAAGTGATACATTGAAGTACATCTAATAAATGACATCTATTGCACATGTTGCATAGTATTTAAGGATAACTCAAATACCTTAAGACACAAATACATGATATAGGAATAAATAGGTACAACCTCTAAATATAAATTTTCCAATATGTAAGAGTAAGAATGGTATGTTGTATCAATAAAACATCCAATGTTGATGCTAGTATATAAGGAACCTAATAGTAAGAGTCCCTACTTCTTGACCTCATTGTAACCTAATTAGGTCCACTCCAACCATGGTAGATAGATAACATATTATACACACACAAATATCAAATCAATAAAACTATTCCTAGGAAAGGTATGCTAAAATATCTCTCTACAGGGTACCAGAAACTATTGATAAAAAAGCATAACCTAATTCATAAAAAATATTGGTTTGTATTTACTTAAATAGGAAGAAATATAATTTAATAAAGGTTTCATAGTTATTTAATACAATACCATCAAAATACTTGCATCTTTCCTTCTTCCTTCCTTTTTTGTCCTTTCTCCTTGCTGGAAATGGGTAAAACCTAAACGATCCTCTTTGAAGCTCCTATTTTCATGTTGTTAAGCTCAAGATAGGATCTATCCTCCTAGGTCCTTCATTTCCTTTATTTAACCACTAAAAATATACTCTTTTCACACAAATATCTATATCTTAGACTCTATATCCAATTTGTAGGATCTGGACACCTATTTTGGGATCCTGGAGGTTCTAGACCCTAATTGTTAGGGACATAATGCAACCTTGACTAATCAGGGATCCAATGCACCCTTGACCAATTAGGGATAGAGTGCACCCCCAATAGGCCAATCAAGGATGTAGTGGGTCCTTGATTGGGCCCTATTTTGGGTCCTCTATTTAGGTCCCATGTCTAGATAAATTTGGTTTCATTCTCTAGGAAGGTTGGCCTACAAGAGTTAGTCAATTTTGAGTCCTTTATAAACCCTTCCATTTCCTAATTTTCACATCATGCATTCACAAGATCAAGAACTCATGTTTAATCTCTCAAGTTATTGAGCATTCTTTAACCATTCAAGGAATTCAATAAATCTCTCTATTCAAGATCAAGTATTCAAGCATTCAAACAATTGAAGGAGTTTATTTAAGATCTATCATTCTAAAATTTAAGATCCTTTTTTGCATCTTCTACACTCATCATCTCAAGATCTAAATTCATATACATTCATTCCTAAGGTGGATCTCAAGAATATTCATTCTTGAAGGTTTTGGTTTCACTTTGATTTCCTTTCTAGGGTTTTTGAAATCGAGTCAAGGATTTTGAATTTACATACTTGATTACATTCCAAATTCAAGAGCATGTTCTTAGATTTACATTTATTTGTGTTAGATCTATCATTACTACTTACTAACATTCTATCTTTATTTAAATTTAAGGTTAATTCCTAAACCAAGGTTTGATTGAGGCAAAGCCCTCCAATAAAAATGAACAAATTCTTCATTTTGTGAGTTTGATTCTCAGATTAGTGAATAGGTTGTGGATCAAAGTACACTTTTTAGCTTTCGATAGAATTGTGAAATTAGAATCAGCATCACACTCATTCCATTAGGGCCCATCAAATCATCCATACTACTTGACATGATCAACCCTAATGATCTAGTTTGGCCTTGATAGATCACTGAATGATTTTTGGGTTTTTTCTCATCTTATAGTTTTCAAACCAAGTAGTGAGAATCAACCTTTGGAGGTCATTTGATAGCCCATTTCTAGGTTTTAGTTTCACAAGTCATTTCATCTTTCTCTCTTTCATTTCTATACACTTGATCATTTTATCATATCTTTATATTGAATCATTATATTGTATATCTTCTTTCTTAAACCCTCTTAAGGTGGAAGTGAGGGAAATAAACTCAATTTAATCATCCTTTTGTACTTAGGTTTATATTGATACCTCCTTTTGTGTAAATTGAATCTGAATCAAAGGTGAAAATCTTGGTCTTCCATCTCTAAATCTGCTAGGGTGGATGTTTCAATTTTACCATTACACATTTTGGTGAACCCAACTTATTTGCATCTCTTGTTTAATTTTGGTGTATCTAGATCTACTTTATAGTCTATTGTTTGCATTAGTGGTATTTTGATCTCCTTTTTTATTGTTTTCATATAGATGGCATTTGATATATTTGCATTGTGAAAATACAAAATAATTGCATCTAGTTTCTTTCATAGTTATTGCATTTGATTTCAATGGGGTTGTTATCATTGTTTTCAACTTTCATTCATGATATTTAAGATGTTTGATTTCATGCATATGATGAAAAAAAGTTTTTCCTTGCATTAATTTACATTCCCTTTCAAAGGGTAATATTTTAAATATGATGTTCATACCCTTGATAGTGATATTATTTGGGATGAGCCCATGGATAAAAAATTGATTACTCTCTCCTTGAAACTCATTTGATTAGTGATTTTTTATCCCCGAATGTATGTTTTCTTCCCTCTTTGGATGATTATACTATTTGGAATGAAACCTTAGATAAGGATAGGGATTATTCTCTTCCTAATGAGTCACCTTTGGATGATTTTATTATTTTTCCTCCTATTGATCAACCCCTTTCTATGCATATCATTGACATTCATTCTATAGCTATGGCCTTGATGGGTTTTGTTTGTCCTTCTCCTATGAGTTCCATAGTCTTAGAAGACCACACCCTTAAATATTCTTCTTCTTCCTTTCAAGATAAATCTTAAATTCATTTAAGTTTGGTTAAACATGATAATCATTAGGACCTTCCATTAATTAGTTGTACTTTAGATCTAAAGGATCCTATTCATATTTACCCTCTAAGTGACTTCTTGACTCTTAATGTTTGGGAACCTTTTGATTTCACACCAACATCATATATTCTTGACTTTGTATGTCAAAAACCTTTATTTATTGAGTATATACATATTGATTCCTTCTCTTTGTATTTCCATTCAATTAAATATAGGGGATATTCCATTTTTGTTCTTTATCAATGCATATCTTATGTCATATTTCATTTGAACTATAATGGAAAATGGTATGTCTATTATGATCATTTTACTTGATACATCTACATCCCTATTATGCCAGTCCTATGTTTGTGATGTTGTTAGCTTTTCCTTTTGGGACTCATTTGTAAGCAACATAATAGTCATTTCCCTTATTTCTTCACTTGGGGGCCAAGGGCCCTATTTCCTATTTCTATATCATTGGATATATTTGTTAGATTGGGGTTGTTGTTGCACCAAAATACTGATCTATCAATGTTTGATACAACCACTCAACTTATAGTACATAGGAGGCAGTTAAGCCCTTGTCATGAATCTTGAGGGGAGTGCTGAACAAATTTCCAACAATCTCCCCCTCAATGTTACCTGAGGGTCTAAGGATTCGAACCTGTAACCAAGCTTTGATACCACTTGTTACAAGATAAAGTTTTCATTTTACCAAAAGATCAACCTATCAATGCTCAATACAACCACTCAACTTATAGTACATAGGAGGTGGTTAAGCCCTTGTCATTAATCTTGAGGGGAGTGTTGAAAAAATTTCCAACACTATTATCTCCCTTTAGTAATTATTAATAGAAACCACTTTGGGAGGCATAACGTGTCCTTATTCCCTTCTTGAATGCATCTAATATCCTTTACTAATTTGTATTCTATTATTTCATGTTATCTATTGCATACATAAAGAATCTAACATTAAGGATTTATGTTGGATTCCCTTTTTCTATTTCCTCTAGAATTTTTTATCTCTTTCTTTTTTCTTTCATGATAACTATGTAGGTATAACAAAGTATCACATATGGGTAATACATACAAACTTTCTATGTCCAAATGTGAGTAACACATTTAAGCACAACATATTATGCTCCATACATAGGTAATACAGTTTTGTAGGACCACACCATGGTGATATGAAAGATGTTTATCTATGGATGGAACTTTGATGGTTGACTAGTCCATTACCACCCTATTATACCATTCATCACCATCTTTTGCAATATTTCTATATGTGATTCACAATAGGGTGGGATCTCTACTGGGTGAGGTAATCATTTTTCCTTTCCCTTCTCTCTATTTTTCTTTTATACTAGTAGAGTTAGATCCCAAAGTTATGTTATTAATGATATTTATCTTTCATTTCTTATGTCATCATGTATGCTCTTGTAATAGCTTCCAATATATGATATTAGTGGTTGAGACATTTCTTCACCTAAGATATCTTTCACTGATTGATTTGGATTTTTAGTACTAGCCCCTTCATAGTATATTTTTGATGTAGGAGCATCTTGGGTGTGAGAGAAATCTTGCATCACACAAAAAGTATTTCCTTTTAGTTGTTTTAGTCAGGGTTGTCTTAATGTGGAGTTCTTGTCTATAGAAGCTTTCTGCTTAGTAAGTTATTTATACAAGCTTAGAATGTTCTAATTTTAGAAGTGAAGGTTCATTTCAGTTATATTAATTTGTCAGTAGATTTTCATGGCTAGATTATATGTATTTATAAAGTTATTATAGATTTTGTGTGTGTAATTTTGGAATAAAAAATATAGGCTCAAATTTGAAGGCCTTCGAGGCCTTGGATGAGGCCCAAAATCTTTATGGATGGGTGCTTGAGCAGATATGATCTTGTAGATCTGGAGCTAAAGTTTCCAAATGGTGGTTATAATAGCCAATTTTAGTAATAGATTGAGAGCTATGGTCTTCTAAAGTTGGACTGCTTGAAATTATTAAAATAAATGTCAAAAGTGTATTTGACCAACTATATATGTATTCTTAGAGTCTCTCGACCCTAGGTATTAAGTTTGAGTGTCTAGAACCTTCCTAATTAGAATAAAATTACCTATTTAAGAAAGGCTCAAACATTGTCTAGGATAGCTTTGGGTGATAGTTTGCAACTTTGTCTTGCAGAGTATTGTAATGAAGGTGCCCATGTGGACTAGCATATTGTAATTCTAAATTTTTTAAGTCCATATTTATGGCAATAATCAGAATCCCATATCTTATTCTCACAATTATTGTTGTTTCTTTGTTTCTATTATGTGTTTATAATATTAAGGAGAGCACCCTTCATCAAGTGGTGTCAGAGCTAGAGTTTCTAAGTCTGTGGATAGATCACCGATTGTGAGGTAGTTCACACTAAAATCATGGTTTTGGCTATGCATGTAGAAAAATTGTTGCTTGTGAGGCATTTTGCACTAGGGTTTCAATAGAAACACAAAATTTCCTCCACAAAGAGAGTGTGGTAGAAGAGTTAAAGGTGTTACACCTAAGGATTTTAGAACCCTCTAGAGGAAAATGCAAGAATTGCAAGAATAGATGTGCAGAGGAATGAATCTTACCATAGGAGATGATGAATGTGAGAAAGAACAAAATGTAGACCAAGCTATCATAGAGGAAGTTGTTAAGCTAGAGGAGGTTAATCTTTTTAAGGCCATTTCTAGTATCGAAAAATGTCCTGAGTTTGATGTTCCCACATTTTTGGGAAATATCAACCCAGAGGAATTAGTCGACTGGAAAAATGAATTAGAAGATTATTTTGAATATGAGATGAGTCTTGTTTGAGTGAATAGTATTAAGGAGGCATACCAATTTTCCCTAGGACTTGAGGAGAAGCTAAGCAAAAAGTTTGATAACAAAAGTAGTGGTAATGGTCATAGTGGAAGTTTTAGTGAACAGTCTTATGGAGGTAAAATTGATGATCAAAAGAACAACAATGAGGTTGGAAGTAGCAATTAGACCTAGAGGGAAATGATTCCACTCATTTCCATGATCAAAATAATAGCAATGAGAGAGATGAAAAGGATTTGGAAGAGGAGGCTTTTGTGGGAAATGTTTTTACTGTAGAGAAGAAAGGAATAGAGAATTTGAATGTTCCTAGTGCTAAGGAAGGATAGATCAAAGAGTAGAAGGCCTAACTAGAGTTGCACATGTTGATGAAGATGCCAAATTGTCACACTCTAAAGATTCTTAAAGAGGAGAAGTCCTACTTAATAGTAGATTCCCATTGAGTGCTGAGAATGAACCTAATCAAAGAAGGAGCTTATTTCACACACAAGGTGTAGATGTGAAGATAAGTATTCTGATGTAATAATTGATGGTGGAAGTACTGATAATCTGATGTCAGAAATGATGGTCACAAAGTTGAGACTAAAGAGATAGAAACACCTAAATCCATACCATATTTCTTGGGTACAAGATGACCACAAGGTCATGGTCAGTGAACAATGCTTAGTGAAGTTCAAGATTCAAAGCTACTAGGATGAGGTGTTATGTGATATCATACCTATGGACATATGTCATATTTTTCTAGGTAGGATGTGGCAATTTGATAGGAATTTTGTACATGATGGGCTTTCCTTAATGTAGAGTTGTTGTCTATGGAGGCTTCCTACTTATTAAGTCAGTCATATGAGCTTGGGATGTTTTAATTTAAGAGGTGAAGGTTCATTTTAGTTATATCAATTTGTCAGTGGACTCTCATGGCTAGATAATATCTATTTATGAATTTATTATAGATTTTTGGTTTTTAATTTTTATATAAAAGCTTTAAGCTTAGTTTTGAAGGCCATAGAGGCCCTAGATGAGGTTTGAAATCTTGATGGATGGGCACTTGTACAGACCCAAGTTTGTAAACTAGGAGTTAAGGTTTCTTAAAAGTGGTTATAATAGCTAATCAGAGCAACAATTCAAGAGTTATTTTCTTCCAAAGTTGGGCTACCTAAATTTTTTGAAATAAATGTCAAAAGTGTATTTGGTTGAATCTATATTTATTGTTAGGATTTGTCACCCTAGGTATTAAGTTTGAGTGTCTAGAACCTTCCCAAGAAACATAAAACTACATATTTAAGAAAGGCCTAAATATTGTCTATGATAACTTTGGGTGACTGTTTGTAGCTTAGTTGTGCAGATCATTGTAATTAAGGCACCTATGTTGGTTAGCATGTTGTAACTATGAATTCTGTAATTCCACATTTGTGGCGACAATAAGAATCCCATATTTTGTTCTCAAAATTAGTGTTGTTTCTTTGTTTTTGTTATGTGTTTATGGTATTAAGGTTAGCACCCTTCATCACTTAGTATTTTTATCTTTGTCTATTTTTTTGGTACCCTAGTGCATGGATGTGTAGTTAGGACCATTAGTCTTGTGAGGTTGTTCTCTTTGACTAAGTGATGTTCTAACTTGTATGGATTCTCATTTCCTTGTCTTCTTCTTTTCTCTATATTACAACAAGTGTGGGTTGACCCACATCCTCACTAAAGTGGGTGATATATGTACTATCTTAAAATGGAAGTATTCTAATTTAGTGAAGGCTTAGCACCTATTTAACATGAGATCATCAATCTCCTTGTTCCTCTCTTTCTTTCTTCCTTTTTCTATCCTTTCTGCTAGGTGGAATTAGGGTAGAACCTAATAGATCCTCTTTGAAGCTTCTATTTATATAGTGTTAAGCTTGAGGTAGGATTTATCCTACTAGGTCCCCCCTTCCCTTTATTTGACCACTCAAAATCTACTATCTATGTCAAAAAAGATATATCTTAGACTTCATGCCTAATTTCTAAGATATGAGACCTATTTTGGATCCAAAATGTTTTGGACCTTGATTATTAGGGAAATAATGCATTACTAACCAATCAAGGGTGCAGTGAGTCACTGATGGGAAAATTAGAGATGTAGTGTACTCCTGATGGGCCAATAAGGGATGTGGTGCATCCTTGATTGGGCCCTATTTGGGTCCCATGTCTAGATAGCTTCAAGGTGTTAATCTATAGGTAGATTGACCTATGATATTTAGTCAAATTTGAGCCTTTTATGAACCCTTACATTTCCTCATTTTCACATCATGCATTCACAATGTTAAGCACTCATGTTCAAGCTCTCAAGTTCTTGTTCATTCCTCAAGCATCCAAGGCATTCAAGAAATATCTCCAATGAAGATCAAGGATTCATGCATTCAATCTATTGAATGAGTGTATGCAAGATCTATCATCACAAAATCAAACATCTCATTTCGTACATTCAAGATTCTTTATTGCATCTTCTAGATTTATCCTCTTAAGATATACATTCATCTACATTAATTCTTAAGGTAGATTTCAAGTATTTTCATTCATGAAGGTTTTGGTTTCACTTTGATTTCCTTTCTAGGGTTTTTGAAGTTGAGTTAAGGCTATTGCATTACATACTTGATCAAATTCCAAATTCTAGAGCATATTCTTAGATTTCATTACTTCATGTCAGATCTATCATTTCTATTTTGTATCATTGAATCTTTATTTCATTTCAAGGTGAATTCCTAACCTAGGGATTAACTAAGGAAAAATGACTACCAAAAAAAAAAATCCTTCATTTTGTAGGTTTTGGATCTTAGATTAGTAAACAAGTTATAGATTAGAGTATCATTTCTATCTTTTTATGGAGCTATGAAATCAAAATCTACATCACACTCATACCATATGGGCCATTAGATCATCCTTGATGCTTTAATGGTGACAATATTGACCCTAATGATCTAGTTCAACCCTGACAAATTGTTGAACAATTTATGGGTTCTTTCTATCTCACAACTTCTCAAGTCAATAGGAAAGAATTAATCCTTTCAAATGTCATTCGATAAACCATTTTTAGGTTTTTAATTCAAAAGGTATTTTATCTTCCTCTCTTTCATTTTTATACACTTTGTCATTTTTTCATGTCTTTATATCTCATCCCATCTCTATATTGTATATCTTCTTTCTTAAGCCCTCTATAAATGGAGGTGAGAGAGAAATAAACCTAAGTTATTTATGTTAGCATAGATACTGATGGTATTCATTTGGCGGAGTATCCTACATGTTGTTGGAACATTTGAGGGATTAACATGTTGCATTCATGACTATATTTGTCACTTATGTCAACATAGTATTTTTTTTGTAAAGTTTAGTGGAGTAGAAGAAAAAGAATGAGGTTGTACAGGTCGTGTATTGATGATGAGGTCAAGTGAAATTGAGGATATATTCTACAATATGTCTTGATGACATGGACAAGTATGTGTGTAGAAATTCAAAGACATGTAAAAGTTATATATGATTTATAGAAGACAATGTGTGACAAAGTACCTGAGAAGTGGTTTTTGGTGTTCAAATTGTGTCTCCTAACAAAGATAGAATCATCATGAGAAAAGCAGTAGATAGCCTAATGATAATGTTAGCTAGTGCCCAAGGTTTGAGGTTGCATGTGTGAGAAGTTGTGAACACTATGAGCTAACAATGTTTTATAATTGTGAAAAGATGTAATAAATTCTATTATATTAATGAGGTTCTATTGTGATTAATTGAGAAAGCCTTTATGCTAATGAAGTGAATTATTTTGAGGACATGGTATAAAGGAAAGTCATTTTCCTTGTGATGAAGTGTGGAATATATGAAAGTCTATGAGTTGTAAGTGAACTTGTATTGGATATGTGAAGTTGGTAAATGTGAAAAAGAAATCAAAGGGATCAATGTGATGTGAAGTTTAAGATCTGGTATTGAAATCTAAAAAGTATTTGGAATAGTATTGGAACATTAAGAGGATAGAGAAAAAATTTGAGTTGTGGAGATTAGTTGCATTTCTTGTTGGAATTCTTTAGAATAATTGAGAGGGGTGGTGAATCAATTATCCAAGGTCCATATGTACAAATAACTTTTTTTAGTGCTTAATAGATCCATATCCATGAAACCATAACATGCATGCATCCATTAGATCATACAATACCTTAACTTAGTAGGTTAGTGTCCTAGGTCAAATTAACTTTGTAGAAATGTAGACATGAAATACCACAAGAACATTCACACAATTTGACACAAGAATTTTACATGGAAACCCAATTTGGGAAAAGACACAAGTAACATGCTACCCAATTTCACTCTTCTAAAGTGATGCCGTGTAAAAGGCCAACCCTATTAAAGGTTAAAATACACACTGTTAAATGTGACCTAGTTAGAGGATTTCAATCACCCTATTAGGAGTGAGCCTTGTTAGAGGAATTTAGAACATTCCATTAGAATGTCACCTAGTTAAAGGATTTACAAATGACTATTAGGTCAACCTTAATCCAAAGGATTTTATCCACACTAGTACACTTATTGAAAGAAAAAGTAGGACTTGATCTAATAAAAACTTACAACTCTGTTGCAAATTATAGATCTTCATTTCAATCCTCCATTCTACTTGGCATTCATACTCTTTAGCTCTAATAGTTTTTTCACCCTTGAAGCATTCATCTCCTTAAGCTTTCTTTCCTTATATGCCAACTATAGTCTCTTTTTTTCGACCACTAGATGAAGCAACACCTTAGACTTCTTGTCTTCTTTAGGTTCTCAAACATGACAACCTTTTCTTCTATCCAACTCTCTATAAATAGAGAATTTAGATCTTTTATAGCTTAACCATGATCATCCATTTTAGGGTTAGGTAAGATTCAATGAATCTATCCATTTTTTCATTTGAGTTCCTCTAAAAACTTCCTCTATTATCTTCCTTGAATTCACCTCAAAATAGTCTACCTTAAATTCTATACCACCAGCTCATCATAGTCATCTTCCATGCGCTTCACATAATTCAAGAAATCAAATTAGTTGGCTCAGATATGTCAAATCTTTGATTTAACATTATTTTTTATCACTCAACATCTATATTGTTCTGTCACTTGACCAACACTAATTCACTTAGAAAACACTGAAGTTTATAGATGCTTGACACCAACTAAACTTTACTTGGCATATACTATCTTTCACTCCACTTGCACTATTTATGTTTTTTTCTTGATACCTCTTAATTTTTGTTCGGCTTCTATTTTCTACTTAGCAAGGCTTGGTAGACACTTTTCTTACTTGATCTTCTTTCATTCTTTACTTGAGTGATCTTTCATTTGAGACTTTAGGTAGATAAACAATACACTATAGTATCAATGTCTTACTTGGTCTTAGTGCTCCTCTTATACACCAAATAACTCAATCATTCTCTAGGTTCTCATTGTTATGTCCTCTTTTCAAATGCTCTTCATCAATTAATCACATGATAACATTTAGACCAAAAAACAATTATCTCACTAGCAAGTAGTGGGTTGACATCATTGACAATACAGTGATTGTTCCATTATAGATTTTACACTTCAAAACAATCTCTTTTCAACAATCTCCCTCCTTGGCATTAATGGAAAACCAATAGCAACAACAGTACCAAAAATAAAAAGAATATCTTTGCCATTTCTCCCTCTATAAGTATATGTCATTCCTCTATATAGGGTAATGTGAGCTTTATCAATCTTCTTCAATCTCTCTCTCTCTCTCTCTCTCTATATATATATATATATATATATCCCTTTTTACAACAATGCCAAAGCCTTGCCATCTTTTCATGCAAATATAATCAATTTAGGTTCTCCCTCTTTCACCTTCAATGTGACTGTTAATCTTTTGAATCTTCTCCTCCATTACTTTAGGCAGCTCCTAAAGTAAGATCCGCTACATCAAGTTGTAAGATATGACATTCATCTCAGTTGATGTAGGGCACTACTTATGATTCTTAAGTATCTTAGGGCTATCATCCCTAGTTTACCTCTAAGATATTCATGTGCATCATTAGGTAAAGCTTTTGTGAATATATTAGCTATCTATTCTTTTGTATTCACATATTACATCTTCACTTCTTTGACTTGAACCAACTCTCTTAAGTGATAATACTTGATTGCAATGTGCTTTTTCTTTATGTACATCACATGGTTCTTTGATAGATTTATAGCACTTGTATTATCACAATAAAGTACCACATGTTTAGTAATATCCTCCTTTATGACTTTGAGTAGTTTTTTTGATCCATACCACATTTGTACAATTTACTACAATAGCCACATATTCAGTTCTTCAATAGTAGATTGAGATATACAATTTAGTTTCTTGCTAGTCTAGGTGACCAATCTCTTTCCTAAGAAAAATGCTCCTCCACTTGTACTCTTTCTATCATCAAAGTTTCTAGCCTAATGTCTTTATAGGCTCTTAACTCAAATTTATCATTTTTGTTGTAGTATAGACCATAATATTCTATTCCTTTTAGATATCTCATATTCTCTTAATAGCCATCAAATGATTTTCGTTAGGATTTTACTAAAATATTACAACAATGCCAATAGCTAATGCAATATCAAGTTTTTTATGTACTATATATTGGAACTTTCTAATCATAGACCTATACAATGTTTGATTCACTTCAGTAGAATCATTAGTCTTTGAAAGTTTGTGTCCAATCACCATAGGAGTGCTAACTAGTTTTGAATCCTCTAAAATAAAAAATTTCAATATTTCTTTTACATACTTAAACTAAGTGATGTATATACCATATTTCATCTAATATACTTGCAAACCAACAAAGAACTTGATCTCTTCAAACATTTACATCTCAAACTCTTTCTCCATTTCATTTTCAAATGTCTTATATAATGTATTTTAACTTCCAAATATGATATCATCAACAAAAATTTAACTTAGTAAAATACCTTTACCTCCTTTTGTCTTCAAGTGTAGATTTATATTATCATCATTCTTCTCAAAACTAATCTTCACAAGATAATTGTGAAGCCTTTCATACCATGTTCTTAAGGCTTACTTTAAACCATATTAAAATTTGTGTAGTCTACATGTTTGGATCAACAAATCCTTTAGGTTATTCTATCTAAACCTCTTCTTCTAGTATAACATTCAGAAATGTTTAATCCACATCCATTTGGTAAAATTTGAAACCTTTGTATACAGAGTAAGAAAGAAGAGTTCTTACTTCTTCCAATCTTGCAATTAGGGTAAATGTTTCTCCATAGTCAATTCCTTCTTCTTGTGTATACCCCTTGCAAACTAATCTTGCCTTATTCCTTGTGACTTCACCATTCTCATCAAATTTTTTTCTGTACACCCAATTGATTCTAATCACATTCTTGTTTTCTAGTTTGGGTACTAGAGTTTATGTTTTTTTCTTCTCAATCTGATCAATCTCTTCTTTTATGGCTTTACTCCAATCTTCATTCTCTAATGCATCTTTCACTATCCTAGTCTAATGCATGCTCAACAAATATGTATCACTTCTCAACCCATTCCTTGTCATTGGTCTAGCTTATTTATCTCCAATAATTTGTTTAGTATGGTGATGTCTTCTAACATACTTTGACAATCTTGGTTCTACTCTTCTTTCCTCAATGGGTTTGTCAACTTCAAAATCACTATGTACTTCTCTATCAGATAGATCAACATTCCTTTCATGTACACTTCTCTCAAAATCAGAATGTACCTTAGCTTCTTTCTATAACACAGCTCCTGAATGCAACTGAACATCTATTGTATATTACTCGATAGTCACTAATACTTGGTTTTATTGACTTACAACTTGGTTTACAACATCTTCATAAAAAAAATACCTTTATCAAAGTCTACAAAATATTTTTACTCTTCAGGTGCCTTTGATGAGGCTAAATATTGCCTCTATTTCATGATAGTTTTTAGACACTGTCAATACTCTATTTCATTTTAATCAAGACTTTTGTGGATCTATGTTTACCTAAACCAATGATTAACCTATGGGTAGATAGTATTTCATATTTTTCCAATATCATATATATGATGTGGTATTTCATATAATTATCAAAATGTGTGTTCTTATATTTGAATTTAATTTGAAAATGCTTATTTGAAATTATCTCTATATTATAATTAACCTATTAGCAATGAAGCTGAGAGATGATTGGAAGAATTCAAAGATGAGCGCCAATAGCATTCAAGGAGAAAAGAACACTGAGGTGTAGCCATGGTGGAGGAAAGTTAATATTAGTTTCAAAGGGCATGAAAATGAGTATGGAGGAGCTATGAAGACTTACTACATTCTCTACATTTATTCATATGGTGAGTGAATGTTTAGACTTTATTATTCTCTCCTTAAGCAATTATCTCTTCTTTCCACCTTGAGTTGTTATTTTTCTTCTTTCTCTCCTATGGATTTATAGCTAGGTTATTTACTTTTTTGTTATGGGAATAAGTGTCAATCTCATATATATAGGAATTAGACCAAGTGAGTTAGTTTAGTTAGAAGGAAAGAGTTTATGGGAACATATTGTTACCTTTTACAGTGAATTGTGTTTTTATAGTTCTATGTACTATATAATAAATTTTTGAAATGTAATGAAATAGTTTTTGGCTTCTATCCTATGTTAGTAGTTTAGTTGAATCTGACCAAGGGGTCCCACTTGGAAGGTGTGTTAGATTAGGTTAGTATAGATTTATTTCCAAGCATTCTTAGTATTGTAAGTAGAATTTTTAAGTTCCTTCCTATAGCATCACACTTCATGCATGTTTCTATAGCATATGTGAGAGTAGTTATAGTGGATGAACTGAGTTGGAATATTTGTTAATCTTTTATTGTATTTCTTGCATTCATAGAGTTAAGTGTGTTAGTTTCCTATAGCAATAGTGTAAGTTCTTTTCCTTTCATTTTACTTTCATGCAGCATAAACTTAGTGACTCATTAAGAGACCTAGTGCACATACTGTGCCAACCATTTCAAGTATACATCCCTAGGTTGACAAGATTAAATGCACCTCATAGTGGAAAAAATAGTCCTTATTTTGAATATATTATTCATAGGCATGGACGAGAGCATGACTATGATACACCTATTGTGAGGCAGACCATTTTTGGCACCATTGTTGGGGATGTGTCAAGCTAGGAGCATTCTTGAGTCATAGTTCTTAGATAAAAAAATTTCAGTGACTTTTAGTTTTGAAGCTTCTTTCACAAGTGTGAAGAGTTTAATTGCATGCATCAAAGAGGAAAATGATGAGATGAATATGGAAAATTTAGTCCATGGGAGTCTGTTAATTTGAACAAAGAAATTGAAGAAGAATAAGTTGAATTGCCTTTTGAAGATGCAAGCCCTATTTTTTCCACAACATCATTATCAAGAGCTAAACCAATAGATACAAGTGGTCTTCAACCTTTTACTAAAGTTTTGGCTAGTTTTCTTGATAACAATGCTCTGAATCCACTAGTTGTTAATCATCTATACCCAATGTCCCTTTTCAATAGTAACCTCATAATCTAATACCTTCAGTAATGGCACAACCTAATTTTCCATTTCCTCTCCCAAGCCTTATAAATATTGATAATCTCAAGAATATACTTGTAGCTGCTCTTCCAAATTTCTATGGCCTTGCAATTGAAGACCTTGATACTTTCTTGTTTGAGTTAGACATACTTTATCATAGTTTTGACTACAACACTAATGCCCATAAGCTTAAATTTTTTCTAGCAACATTGAAAGAATTAGCTCTACGATGGTTCATGAGCTTAGGAGCCAATGTAGTAGGAAGTTGGGATGAAATGGAAACTCTATTTCTAGATAAGTATAAAGACTATTGCAAAGCATTTGGTTCAAGAGGAGATGATGTCTTCAAGATATCTCAAAAGGAGAATGAAACATTGGAAGACTATGTTTCACATTTCTTATATACACTATAGAAGAACCCTGTGTTGTCAGAGGATTCACAAAAGCTAGTCTTTCTAAGAGGTGTGAATGATAATTTGCTAGAAGCACTAGACCTAATGGCTAGTGGTGATGTATATCAAGCTTCATGGGAAGACCTTAAGAAGATATATTAGAACTATTCAAGGTCAACCATGAAAAAAGGCTAAGGACCTTGTTCCACAGTCACCAAAGGAATTAGTCAAGGCATTTCAAAGCTCAAGAAATCTAACCTATTGTTGGATTTCAAACAAGACATCATCAATGATGTTGCTACATATCGTGAAAAAATGATTGCAAAGAAGAAGTATGTAGAAGTTGAGCTACAACTAGTTGAATACTACCCTCATTTTTGGGAGCAAAAGAAGGATTGCCAATGTAAAGTAGTTGCAAGCATGGAGAACCAACATCTTCCAACTAAGTACATCAAGATAGATGGAGATGATAAGAAAGTATTTTTTGTTGCTCAACACCAACCATGGGCCCACTGTCAAGGTATGCCTTATGACCCTTTGTAAATTCAAATTCATATGGTAATCAATAGCAAAATCATAATCCCCAAGGTCCTCCACAATATCAATCTAATTGGAATAATGTTGGGAAAAACAACCCACAACAACCCCAATGGCCTTGAAATTCCCAAGTACCCTAGCCTAACCAATAGAGTAACCAAAGGCATAAATAATAAAACTATTGACAAAACTAGTAGAACCAATGACAACCACCCCAAGGGAATTGGCAATCAATGAATCAATGGAGGTGATCTCAACAATGGCCTAACCAAAATACTAGTACTCCACAATTACCACCTCTAGTTCAACAACCTGCTCTAATGCCACCACCTGCAAATTTTGGACCTCAAAAGTAGACATAGTTACCTACACAACCTCAGCCAAACCCAAATAACCAATAGCCATAGTAGCCCATGTATAGTGTTGATGCTCAGGAGTATCTTGCGTACACTTTGGGTGTTGCTGATATACATCTAAGATCTAGTACAACTTTACTAGTGCCAAAATCACCTCTGATGACTAAAATACTAGACCCTCCTACAACATCAAAACCCTCAATTTCTAAAATCGTTGACCCAACTAATGTTGCCATGTATACCCAAGCTCAACCAGCAGTGGAACCTCCTTTTCCAAAAACATTTATTCAAAGAAAACCTATACAAGCAAAGGAACAACCTTTTGATATCGTTGATCAGTTGAAGAACATATATGTCCAAATACCCGTATTCCAAGCCATTAAAGATGTTCCAATCTATGGAAAATCCATTAGAGATGCTTGCCTAAAGAAACCTAAAAGGAAGAAAAAGGACCCCACCATAGTCCATGTTGTGGGACAATTGGTTGACATCATGTTAGGGAAATTGATCACACCAAAATATTCTAATCTAGGAAGTTTAGTAGAGAATGTCAGTATAACTGGTCAGTTTGTTAAAAATGCTTTAATATATCTTGGAGTTACTATAAATATAATGACCAAGGATACTATGAAGAAGTTAAAAATAGAAGGACTAAGGGCTACCCCAATAATTATACAACTTACAAATAGTTCTACTATTACCACTGATGGGATGATAGAAAACATAATTGTAACCTTAGATTCTCTAGCATATCCTGTAGACTTCATGATTTTATCCCCAAAAGTTAATCTATCTAGTTACCCTGTCATCCTAGGTTGACCATGGTTAGCCACAACAGATGCAAATATAAGTTTTAGATCAAGAAATCTGACCATATCAAATGGCCAAACAACAAATAAATTTGATTTATATCCTCTAGCACAACCATTACCATCTATTTGGCTAGATCTAGGGGTTGAAGAAGAAGAGTTAAATTCTATAGTACAACTCATGATGTTGCATAAAAATATTTTTCTAAAACTACAAGAGGAAGATTTAGTACTTCAGAGTATCCTTACTAATAGTTGTGTGGTAGAAAAAGATGTATTTGAAAGTTCTATGTTGGAATTAATCACATATGAAGAATGTGATAAGAATTGTACTTTTCTTAAAGAACCTAACATTCTTCATCCACTCTTACCATGTGAATTAGAAGCAAGTCCAATATTTTAAGTTGCAATGATAGAATCCACCACTATTGTTCAACTGACTAAAATTCATAATCTCCATGCTAATCCCAAATTAACACCCACATAGATTGAACAATTAAAATAATTACTTCAAAGGCATGAAAAGGCCTTTGCATGGGACTATAGTGATATGAAAGGGTTGAGTCATACACTATGCACCCATAGGATATACATCAATGAAGGTTTTCTACCACTCCATCAACCCTAGAGAAGGATAAATCCAAGCCTTAGAGAGATACTTAAAACTAAATTGCAAAAATTTCTTGATGCTGGTTTTATTTATCCTATATCTGATAGTAGATGGGTGTTACCCCTAGTCATAGTGCCTAAAAAGGGAGGAAAATGGAGAATTTTTGTAGATTATAGAGAATTGAACAAGGCCACCAAAAATGATCACTTTCCTTTACCATTTATAGACCAAGTTCTACACACTCTAGCTAGAAAGAAATATTTCTCTTTTCTAGATGGGTATGGTGGTTACAACAAAATCAATATTTCTCCTGAAGATCAATAAAAAACCACATTTACATGCCCATGGGGTACTTTTGCATACTCTATTTTACCTTTTGGTCTATGTAATAATCCTACAACATTCCAATGAGTAGTTATTAGCATCTTTGTTGATATATCACATGATTGTATGGAAATATATATGGATGATTTCACAACATTTGGAGTCACTTTTGAGGAAGCAATGATGAATCTTGAAAAGGTTTTGGTAAGTTGTTAAGGACATAATTTGGCACTTAATAGTGAAAAGTGTTTCATGCTCATGCAGGAAGGTGTGGTACTTGGTCACTTCATATTAGCTACAAGAATACAAGTGGATCTAGCTAAGATAGAGGTAATTCAAACATTGCCTATACCTACAAAATCAAAAAATGTAAGATCTTTTCTAGGTCATGATGGATATTACAAAAATTTTATAAGAGCTTTTAGAAAAATAGCTAGTCCCTTGTATAAGTTACTCACAAAAGAAACTAAATTTAGTTGGGCATCTGAATGTGATGAAGCCTTCTTACAGTTTAAGAAACTTCTAACTACAACCCTAGTTTTACAAGGCCCTGATTGGAATTTACCTTTTCATATATACACAGATGCCTCTGATTATGTCATAGGTGTAGTCCTAGCACAAAAATCCCAAAATCTTGAAAATGTAATCTATTATATTAGAAAGAGCCTTCGTGGACTAGAATTAAACTACATAGTGGCAGAGAAAGAATTGCTAGCAATAGTTTATGCCCTCAACAAATTTTGACATTATGTAATTGGCTATTCCATATTTGTTCATACTGATCATGCAACAATTAAATATCTCATGAATAGACCTACTATAACTAGCATATTAGCAAGATGGTTACTATTGTTGCAAGAATTTGATATAACTATTATTGATAACCTGGGGAAAGCCAATGTTGGAGCTAATTATTTATCAAGAATCTTTCATGATGGTACTGATGCTACTTTGGTAGATGATGCATTTCTAGATGAGAATTTATTTCATATTACTATTCAAACTCCATGGCATGTAGAAATTGCTAATTACATTATAGTTAATAAAACACCAGGACATTTTTCTTACAAGGAAAAGAAGTTTCTTGTAGAGAAAAGTTTTCATTTCATTTTCATTTCTCCTAGATAGATAATCTCTTGTTTTACATTGGACCTAATCAAGTTATGAGAAGATGTGTGAGAAAGGATGACACATATGATATTGTACATGCATGTCATAAGGAACTATGTAGAGGACACTTTGCAGATAAAAGAACAACCTTGAAAATCTTGACAACTAGTTATTATTGGCCTACACTTCACAAAGATGCAGCAAACGATACATGAAAGTGTGATAAGTATCAAAGGATGGGCTAATGGGGACACAACCCAAGCATAGAATGGACACAATAGGAAAGGGAAAATTTTATTTACTATGTGAATATGCTAATACATTTAGTACAGATAAAATAGACTTCCTCACATGCCCTATGGGCTTACAATAGCATAAATCAGGAGATAATTTCTCCTTTCAGTACCTCTTGTCAAACTCCACTTCGAACTGCCTTTTACAATGCCAAAAATGTCCTTAAATAGACCCCAAAGGGTTAAGGATTAGGAATACATTCTAGAAAGTGCTAGTTGGAATCCACTCACCAAATAGAAGGCTCTAGAAGCCACATTAGAAGTCGGTGCAAAACTAGAAGAATCCAAAAATGGTAACTAAACTTTCAGGAGGCATAATTTTTGAACGGTAGCTCTGACTGACGAACCGTTTACATTTTTGGAAAGCTCTTGAAGCACTCTATAGCTATATGGAAAAGCTTTGCTTGTCCCCCATTTTTTATCCCTGTACAAGGTCATTTAATGCCCTAAACCTGACTTTGAAGCATTCTTAGGAGGTCTCCAGAAATTGGAAAATTGCAATAACTTTCAAACCGTGGAGGCTTTTGACCTGATTCTTTTTCTAGAATGATCTAAATTACAATTACAATCATCTAACCCATTTACACCTTCTAGTTCACCAAAATGATAGCTCAATTACATACTCCTATTTTTTTCAGCATTTTCATATATTCCCAAGGGGCTCAAATACTCTAACCTAGAACATTGATAGTGGAACTGTGAGGGTTGGAACCTTTATTTGACCCAAATGGGTATCCAAAAATGAAAACACATGAAACAAAAACTAAGTCTAAGTACATTTTTTTTTGTTGACACAGGATTTCCCTTATACCTCTGGATTCTCTTGCATCATGGGCTGACCAACAAGAACAGATGAACTGCCTCTTTACCCTCAGATGGCATTAACACCATTTGATAGATGGGGCATGGACTTCATTGGTTCAATTGATCCTCCATATAATGAGAAATCCTATATTCTAATATGCTCTAATTACCTAAAAAAATGGGTTTAAGTCAAGGCCATAAAGCATGCTCATGATGAAAAAGTTGTAGAATTTCTGTATGAAGAAATCTTTACCTACAATGGTGTACCCAAAGAGCTAGCCACTGACCAAGGTGCATAATTTACCTCTAATCTAATTTTAAAGTTGATGAAATAATATAACATCAGGCATCAAAAAACTAGTCCTTATCACCCTCAAGCTAATGGACAAGCAGAGGTCACAAACTATGAATTGGAGAACGTCCTAACAAAAATGGTTCATCTACATCGTAGGGATTGGACTAGTAGAGTACAAGAATTTTTTTGGGTTTATAGAACACCATGGAAGACTACTACAAGATTCATGCCATTTGAGCTCCTATATGGAAAGATAGCAATGATCCCCATTGAATTTGAAAATAAAACTTTAAGAATTGCAATGGAGATAGAAATTGAACTTCCTGTAGCAAAAAGAGAATTTCTTCTACATCCTAACTCTTTGGATGAAATGTGCAAAGCTACTTTGGAACATACTGAACTTATACAGTCTCAAAGGAAATAATGGCATGACTCTCATATTAGCAGTAAACAATTTCAATTTGGTGGCTGGGCACTACTATATGATTTTAGATTTAAAGACATGCCATGCAAGTTGCAAACAAGATGGTTGGGTCCATATGAAATCACTCATGTGTTTGAGAATGGAGCCATTCAATCAACTACCATTGATCTAGTACCTTTCAAATTATTATTCAATGGTCACAAACTCAAGTTATATAAATGGACCCAAACAAAAGAGGACTTGCTGCAGTAATTCTAGCTACCAAGTTCAAATACAGACAAGGTAACTCTTCGTACAGCTGAAGGTGTTAACCTTCTTCCTATCACTCTCAACATTAATTTCTTTGTGCATGCTCATAATAAAAACTTTATGTCCACATAAAGTTCACTTTCTAATTCACTTTCTCATTCTATCTTATTTCTTTACCTTCCACCCATCCACGTCATCTCATTTCTTTACCTTCCATCCACCCACTTTTTACATCATCAATTTCTTATATTTTCAATAAACCCTATGAGATGCTAATGGATGTTGTTGCTCATGTCACTTCTACCACCTTTTTGGTATGTGTGATGATTAATTACTAGGTATAAGGTTTTCAAATTATAATTCATTTATAGTGCACAAATTTTGTTAATTATATTTAATACTGCATTCTTTATATGATGGCAGTGTTATATCAGTTTTCTACCCCATACCAAGTTTGACAAGTGAGGATACTTGTCGCTATTTCAAAGGGGGTAGGGAATGTTACTAAAACCAAATGACTGCATTTATTCATAAAGATTTTTCCAAATCTTCATATTTCCTTAAGTACACAAGTGGCTAAGTATTGTACCCGATATTTTCGAATAATTTTATTGTTAGGATGTGATGCGACTTGTGTTTACATTTTAAGTGATCTAAACCCCATTTTTGGATGATTTTTACACACTTCCACAATTTACTCTCATTAAATCCATATTATTACTCATAACAAATTGTTATTGCATTAATTATCTATCAAATGAAATGTGAAATGGTCTATAAAACAACAATTGAAGCCTGGATCTATAAGGGGAAAATAGTGAAGTAGTGTAGATAGTGAAGTGTTGAAAAAAAAAGGGTGGAGAATTGAAGAGGAGAGAACCAGTAGAGCATACTATTTTTCTCTTAGATGTAGAAGTTGTGAGAAGGTTTAAAGCATGCAGATGGTTAGGGTACTTTTTAAGTTTGACTGCATATGATGAAGAAGTAGCCACAAAATTCACAAGGATGTTTAATGAAGGTGAAGCTTTTATATGGGGCTTAATAGTGGTTGCTATAGAGGAATGTATAGTAGAAGTTATAGGGTTACTGTCAATGGGAGAACATTATCCCAACACTCATGATGCTAACACCCATGATGCTAGGTTGACTAGAGCTCAATTTATCATGCCAATCAACCCGTAGATGGACATTACAAAGCAAGGATGTAAGAGAATGTCTCTTTTGCCACCATAAAATGAATTAGCCATGCACATTATCAAGTACCTTACATGTGAAGGTATATTTTCATATTTACATGCACATCATTTTAAATTGCTAAGTTGTATAAGGCATAATCATCCAGTTAATGTACCCAATTTCTTGTATAATATGTTGTGTATTAGTGCAAAAGAAACTCAAAAAGGAAAAGACAATTTCATTACCCATCATGCCCTAATTAAGTTACTTATAGAAAGGTCACTTAGGGATGTTTCTCCCCTATCATGGGTAGAATTTGTCCAAGCCAAAACCTTGCAACCCTAGGCTACCCTTCATGAATAGCCTAGAGAGGAAAATGTAGCTCCCACTAATGAACCTACTAAGAAGAGTACCCAAGAGGCTAAAACATAAAATGTGAAAAGTAATGTATAAGAAAACATATAAGAAAATGTTCAAGAAGATGTGCAAGAGATTTTTCCTTCACCTATTCAAGAAACCTAGAAACCTACCTCTAGCCAAACAAAGAGAAATTGAAAAGAAAACTTTGCTTTAATAAAAGAAGAGTTGAAACCTATAGTTGTGAGGTAAAAGAAAAATAAGAAGGGTCCTGCAATAGATACTCCTGTAGCAAAGACACCAAAAGAAAGAGGTAGGCATAAAGCTATGATATTAGAAGAAACCCCTATAAGAAGAAGTCCTAGAATGAAAGGACAAATTTCCAAAGAATCCCCCTCATCCAAGCCATCTACTAAAGAATCCCTTGTATAGATTGTTCCTAACCACTCTCCTTCTCACCTTGAAGCTAAAAATATTCTTGAAAACCTTAACAAGGAATATAGGGTTTAGGTTAATGAAAATTCAAATGATACCACAATAGACCAACTAGGTAATTCAAGTTGTAGGGATGAAATAGTTCCTGAGAAAGTTGATCCAAACACTACCCTAGTTCCCTATAAATCAACATGGTTTATTGATGTTGTAGAACAATTATGGAGGGAATAAAGAAAGAGGAAAAGAAATCATGAGGAAGATAGCAATTCCATTACTCTACAAAAACTCCTTTTTTAGTTGTTTGGAAAACATATGTTTGCTAAGGCCTTATGGAAAGAGGAGAGGAAAAGAATGAAGAAAGATATAGTGTCTCTAAATTAGAAAATACAGATTTAAAGGAGCAGTTAGCAAATCAAAAAAGAAGAAGAAGAAGAATGGATCATGCCCTCAAATTGACTGATCAAGTACTTGCCTATAGGCTACCACCATGAGTTTATGCTCTTTGTTTAAAAGAAAAAAATTTCTTGTTCCAACTCATGTTAACCCTTAATAAAATCAATGTAGAGTTTAAATCAGCCAAGGAATTTTATGGTTTGTATTAGACTCTGCCATCTTGGTAGTAGAATTTTCTTTGTGAATTATATGTGAATAATTTTGTTATCCCCTCAGAAACCAAATGGAACCCTTTACTTTACATAGGGGATATACATTTAAGAGCCTTGATGTCCTAGAAGTATAATGAAGCAAACTATGATAGGCAACGGAATAATACAGAGATCAAGAAAGGACAAAAATCCTACCATTAAGAGTCAAAAGTAGCAAACCAGAAGAAGTTCTTAGGGATTGGTTGAGGTTAAGTTATGGGGATAAGAACAAGGGAGTAAGGGATAGGATCTTCACTACCAGAGCCAAAGCTTATGCTAATTACAAGAATTTCTCCTACTTTTCTTTCTAGAGAGCTATGACTGGTGCTAGGAGTAGATGGGCTAGATTACCTAAGTCACTCAAAAAGTTAGAGCCACACAGTCCCATCAACTTAGAAGCTTCCCTTCATTGATCTCCAAAGTATCTAGAGCTAGGAAAATAAGCTAGACCCAAATTATGGTGCCTACTTACTATGCAACCTCTAATGCTTATGTGGCCTTTATATGATATTAATGTTGATAGACTTGATAAGCTACAAAAGGAAAATAGAAGGGAGGTTTGGGATAGAATACAAGGATTTTATTACACCTTCAAGAGTAGTAGGAAAGGAAGGGTAGAAGTGGAGGAATTCAATTCACTGACTAAGAAATGCCATGCTCGAAGACACACATTAGTTTACTAGGGGGCAGATGTTGAGGCTAAATATTGCCTCTATTTCATGATAGTTTTTAAACACTTTGTTCATACTTGGTTTCATCTTCATCAAGGCATTTGTGGATCTATGTTTATCTAAACAAATGATTAACCTATGGCTAGATAGTATGTCATATTTTGTGAATATCATATATATGATGCAGTACTTCATATAATTATCAAAATGTGTGTTCTTATTTTTGAATTTAATTTGAAAATTCTTATTTGCAATAATCTCTATATTATAACTAACATGTTAGAAATGAAGCTGAAAGATGACTGGAAGAATTCAAAGATAAGCGCCAATAGCATTCAATGAGAAAAGAATGGTGAGGTGTAGCCATGGTGGAGGAAAGTTATAATGGTTTCAAAGAACACAGTAGTGAGTATGAAGGAGCTATGAAGACTTACTAAATTCTTTGCATTTATTCCTATGGCGAGTAGATGTTTAGACTTTATTATTCCCACCTTAAGCCATTATCACTTTTTCCCACCTTGAGTTGTTATTTTCCTTCTTTCTCTCCTATGGATTTATAGCTAGGTTATTTAATTTTCCTTTATGGGAATAAGTGTCAATATCCTATATATAGGAATCAAACCAAGTGAGTTAGTTTAGTTAGAAGGAATGAGTTTATGAGAATAGACTGTTAACTTTTATAGTGAATTGTGTTTTTATAGTTCTATGTATTATGTAATGAATTTATGGAATAGTTTTGGGCTTCTATATTTTGTTAGTAGTTTAGTTGAAGCTGACCAAGGGGCCCACTTAGAAGGTGGATTAGATTAGTTTAGTATAGATTTATTTCCAATCATTCTTAGTATTGTAAGTAGAAGTTGTAAGTTCCTTCTTGTAGCATCACACTTTGTGAATGTTCCTATAGCATATGTGAGAGTAGTTATAGTGGATGAACGGAGTTGTAATATTTGTTAGCCTTTCATTGTATTTCTAATATTCATAGAGTTAAGTGTATTAGTTTCTTGCAGTAATAGTATAAGTTATTTTCATTATATTTTACTTTCCTGCAACATAAGCTTAGTGACTCATTAAGAGACCTAGTGCACATACTGTGCTAATCATTTCAAGTATACATCTTTGGGTTGAAAAGATTAAATGCACCTCATAGTGGGAAAAATAGTTCTTAGTTTGAATATATTATTCCTAAGCATGGCCTAGAGCATGACTATGATACACCTATTGTGAGGTAGACCACCCTTCATAGGTTCATCTTTGTGTACCTCTATATATTCATCAAACTTCACATTTTCACTTTCCACAACTTTGTTAGTGTTAGTATTTAAAAAATTATAAGCTTTAATTCTTGTGGAATAGCCTAGGAATATACCTTCTTCACTTTTAGCATCAAATTTACCATTCCTATTGTCTTTAAGAATATAGAACTTGCTTCCAAATACTTTAAAATATATTACATTGGGTGAATATCCTTATCATAGTTCAAAAGATTTTGAACTAGTACCTTTATTGACTTGTACTCAATTCAAGGTATAGATAGTTGTACTTACAACTTGTCTCCAAAATTTCAAAGCAACATTCTTCCCCATTGTGAGTGTTATAGCATTGCCCATTATAGATTTGTTCCTCCCAGTGGAGGGGTCCTAGGTGTAGAAGTTTGTCTCTTGATTTCTCTATCATTATAGAATATCAAAAACTTATTTGATGTAAATTCTCCAGCTTTGTCAAATCTCATATATTAGAAAGTCTAATGGATTGTGGAAACCTAATCAAATTGAAATCTCATATATTTCAAGATTTTTCTTGTCTCCATTTTAACTCTTGCCAAGTATCACTTAAACATTTGAAAAATATCATATTTTTTCTTCAAAAACATAACTATCATCATCCTAGAATAATCATCAACAAATAGGATAATGTACTTTTCACCTTTGTAGCTTTGCACATGAATTGGTCCATACAAATCACTATGAAATAATTCTAAAATTTATTTAGAGGAGTGAGTCTTACTTTTAAAACTATATTTTTTCATCTTTCTTAACTGACATTATTTGCAAATCACATTATCAAGTTTCTTTAGTTTAGGAAAACCTCTTACTCTTTTCATGTTACTAATATTGACTAAGTTATCAAAGTTAACATGACATAACCTCTTGTGCCATAGCCACACATCATTGAATTCTACAACAAGACAATTAGCATCATTTATGTCAAGATAAAATGGATTACATCTAGTCTAATCTCCATTTCCAATCAATTTTCCATCAGTTTCATAGACCTTTTCTTTCTTGTTCTCAAATTCAACTTTGCAACCTAAACTAATCAGTTGTGACACACTCAACAAGTTATAGTTAAGTCCTTCTACAAAATAATCATTATCACACATGATCTTTTCTATTGATTTGATTGATCCTTTACCTTTTATTAGAAAGGGTGCATCATTACCAAATCTTACACTATTACCATTCTAATAATCAAGGGTAATGAACTTACTTTTATCTCCAGTCATGTCATGTGAACATCCATTGTCAATGATCCATCTATCACTCTTGTTCACATAAGACACTAATGTAGTTGCCTCATCCTCAACAGAATCATTCTTCATACAAACATACACAACTTCATCATCATGGTCATCAAATTCATCTTTTGTTTCTTCCTCAGCCATGTAGCAAGACTTTTTTCCTTTGTCTTTATAGTCTTTGATGTTCTCATCTATTTTAATTTTAAATTTGTCTCCACTTCTCTTGTTCTTCTTCTCTAGATATCTAGCAACAACATTTCCAACTTCATTACAATTAAAGCACATGATAGGTAGCTCACCTTTGTATTTCCCTTTGCCTTTGTGAAATCTCCTTGTCAAAAATTCTTCAAGCTCTTATACATCTTCTTCATCTATATCACTACCACTAGAAACATTTTTGACCTTTTTCTTCTTCTCTCTAGGTTCCTTTAATGATATTTTAGTTTTGAAAAAAGATTCAACATTTTTAGTTTTGAAATTATCAAAATTGGAGAGTTCAAAGAAAGTGAGTCTACACAACAATCCTTCAATGGTTAGATTACTACTAGAAACACACCTTAGTTCTTGTATGGAAGAGACTCTAATAGTATAGATAGGCAACAATTTTCTCAATACTTTGTTGATTACTCTCTCATCTTCAATAATACCATTAGCTCCTCTCATAGCATTCACAACATATTTTATTCTTATGCAATATTGGACAATGGTCTCACTTTCTTACATTCTCATGTCATCAAAATTTCCTCTTATGCTTTCATCATTGGCTCTTAAAACATTTGTATCTCCTCCATAAATTGTTTGTATAGTATCCCACATTTTCTTTGTAATGTCACAAACTTTGATGTCAGTCAACTTTGAGTAGCTTAGAGCAGAGACAATCTCTAACATAGCCTGATTGTGTTTTTTCTTCTTTTTTGGATATTCAGTAGTTAGGGCTCCAATAGGATCATCATGCTTAGTGGAGATGGTAGATTTTGAATAGTCTCCAAGGCCTCTTAGATGTAGCTTCATCAAACTTTTCCATGTAGCAAATTTTTCCTTATTTAGTTTGGGCACTCACCTCCTTTCTATACATCTTGATCTTTGGCTTTTAGTACCTCTAAACTATTTTTCACAAGAACCACTACCTTGATACCAATAGTTGGAATTATTTAGAATAACTAAGAGGGGAGTGAATCAATTATCCAAGGTTTCAATGTACAAATAAAACTTTCCACTATTTAACAAATCCATATCCATAAAACTATAACATACATGCATCCATTAGATCATACAACACCTTAACTTAGTAGGTTATTGTCCTAGGTCAAAATAACTTTGCAAAAATATAAACATGAGATACCATAAGCACATTCACACAATTTGACACAAGGATTTTATGTAAAAACCCAATTTGGGAAAAACCACCCATAAAATGCTACCGAATTTCACTCGTCTAAAGTGATGCCCTATGAAAGTGCAACCCTATTAAAGGTTACAATACACACTATTAAATGTGACCTAGTTAAAGGATTTCAATCACTCTATTAGGAGTGAGTCTTGTTAGAGGACTTTAGAAAATTCCATTAGAATGTCACCTAGTTAAAGGATCTACAAATGATTGCGATGACCCCTATTTTTATTGAACTTAAAATTACAAAATTCTATGGTGAAAATATTTAAAATGGAGTGTTGTGATGTTAGAGTTCATGTGTTATCAGTTTTCATTTTTAGAGGATAGCCCTATCATGGTATTTTTTTCCCTAATCTAGTTATTTTTTCCTTCGCCTAGTGTGAAAAAATGATGGCCTAAGGGTTATGATTTCATCCAATCCTAAAAAAAATTTATTTAAAATAAAAGTCTAGCCCTTACCATAGGTTTTATATGTAAGCAAGATCTTTTTATCTTTCACATCATCTCTTACAATGCTATGATAGTAAAGGTTAGTGGAGGATTGTAGCATAAATGTTTTTAGGTCCAAGATCTTAAGATATGTAGTACATTATAGTATCATAGATAAGAAAGTTAACGCTCATGATCTTATGATTCCCTTTGTGTTGTATGGTTGTATGTCATGATAAAGAGGTTTTGAGTTCGATGTGCAATGTTAAATAAATAAGGTGATCGTGATATTGGGAAGGTCTTTGATAAGTTGTAGAATGTTACGATGAAGCCCTAGCCATAAGATTAAAAAGTGATATTGAGAATGCTATGATGCTATGGGGTACTTATGATTGTAAGATCATAAGGTAACAAGTGACAAGGCTCAATGGGAGTATAGTGTCAAATAAACAATAGATGTTTGATCCTAATTGGTCAATTGTGAAACATACACTAGGTGGATGCTTGGTTGGATTGATGGGGCTAGGAACTTATTTTACATAATTTGTGTTTTAATGTAGCATAGTGCGATCTTTGATATTACAATAAATAGATTGTAAGATCTCAAGCTAGTGGATAAAGTGATATGATGCTATGAAGAGGATTATGTTGTGAGATTGTAAAAGAAAAATATAAAGCCCACGATGCTACGATAAAGGGAGTTAAAATTTTCTCATAGTATCATAAGGGCCTAGAGGGAAACATAAGATGTTATGTTATGTAGTATAAATTTCCCATCATGAGATTGTAAAGATTTTAAAGGAAATCTCTAATGTCATGGTAGACAGTATATTGTGAGATCATAGAGACTTTTTCCAAGCCTTCCAACACTGCAATAAGGGTTTTTGACTTCAAGAGAAAGTAAGATTGAAGGAAATCTCTCTTCTACCTAAGATATTATCAGGGTGTTGACTCTAGGGTTGATCATAGGATCATAAACCCTAAGTTGATATTATGTTTCCCATTTTCTAAGCTGGACACAATAAAGGATTCTCAACTACTAAGATTTAAGCAATGAACAGAAAGTGTAATGTTAGATAATAATGATGACGCTCCCCTGAGGTGATAAAATAAGATGATTTTATGGCTTGGGTATGTTAATAATCAATGAAAAGATGAATGTTGATAATATACATCAAGTTATAAAGACATCATATCAATCAGTTATGGTTTACTATTTATAGAGAAAGAGATTTTGAGTAGTTGTAGAATTTTTTAATGCATACATATAATTATTTTTAGTGCCTAAGAGAAAATTTCATATAATGTTTTCTAGCATACTTTTAAAATGTCTTATAAAGAGGTAGAACAAATTCCAGCATCGAACATGGAAGTGGTGAAAACTTCAACTTTTCAGGGAGAGAAAACATGACAAAGAAAACCTAATAGGTTTGTTGAAGAATGGATTAATATTTTCCCTAGTTAATCAAATGCTAATGTTTTAGACAACCATTCTTTCATCAACCCATATTCTCTATGTAAAGGATGCTACATGCCCTAGATTCATAGGTTCTAATCTTTTCAAATATTTTTATCATAATAGGGAGAAGAAGATCTCGATGTGTAATCTATGGAAGAAGAACTTGGCAAAGTTGATCTCTCTAGAGGTCTTTGTGGATGTAGGATTGGTGAAGGCCATAATTCAATTATACAATCTAGACACCAAGTCCTTCCATAGGAGAGATGGGACTATCCTCTGCACACTTGACCATCCTTCATTCATTGAAGATTTTGGATTAG
Organism: Cupressus sempervirens; assembly: GCA_028749045.1. Classification (NCBI taxonomy): domain Eukaryota; kingdom Viridiplantae; phylum Streptophyta; class Pinopsida; order Cupressales; family Cupressaceae; genus Cupressus; species Cupressus sempervirens. The sequence continues at coordinate 238,504,329 of CM053786.1, read as the reverse complement.
ATAGAGCCATGGGCTAGTCTATAGACTTGGAGGATCTACAAAAGAAATTTTATAGAAATAAAAAATCTTATATAGGGAAATCTATGCTACATCATATCCTTGTGGACCTAAAGAGTGTAGGTGATTAACCTAAGAAGGTGGAGAAGATGACGCCTTTGGAAAAATTCAAAAATTACTTTGTAAAAATAGTATATGGTGTCCACAAGGTGGTTGGAAAAGATGGAATTGATATGGTGTATGGTGCTAAATTTATTATTTATAGAGACATGCAAGACTCTTACCATGGGGGGAGTATGATTATATGGAATACATTTTTGAGGTGATGAAGTAAAACATTTCCCTAGCTCAAAGTAGAGAGTTGAAATAAATCAAGTTCCATCACTATTCACTACTGACGCACCTAATCTTGTACAAGAATGTGGGGTACATAAGCCCTAATTTCATTGATCATACCACTAATAGAAATGGAGAGCTTCTAGTTCAACTGTGGATATGGGTATGGGACAGTAATTACTACTTTTCTAATACTATTTCAGTCTTTAATAATTTTAGTACCATGACAATGAGAATGTTAGATTTGGGTTATTTTAGGGCATCTAATATTTTAAAAAGTCTATTGAGACCAACCTTACTTCCTAAGGGTAAAAGATTAGACCATAATTGGGGGGACATTTTCTTATTGCCAACTTTTTCCTTGATGAGAGTCTGATGGGGACACAACCCAAAAATAGAATGGACACAACAGAAAGGGAAATTATATTAACTAAGAAAATAAGCCAGTACAAATAGTATAGAGAAAATAAACTTCAGAACATGCCCTAAGGGCTTACAATAGCATAAATCTGGAGAATATTTCTCCTTATAGCACCTCCTCTCAAACTCCACTCTGAACTGCCTTTTACAATGCCAGAAATCTCCTTAAATAGACCTCAGAGGGTTAAGGACTAGGAGTACATTCTAGAAAGTGCTAGTAGGCATCCACCGGCAAAATAGAAGGTTCCAAAAGCTGCATTAGAAGTTGGTGCAAATCTAGAAGAATCCAGAAACGGTAGCCGAACTTTCGGGAGGCATAACTTTTGAACCGTAGCTCCGATTGATGAACCGTTTACATTTTTGGAAAGCTCTTGAAGCTCTCTATAGCCCTATGGACAAGCTATGCTTGTACCCCATTTTTTGACCCTTTTCAAGGTCATTTAATGCCCCAAACCTAACTTTGAAGCATTCTTAGGAGGTCTCCAAAACCTAAAAAATTGCAATAACTTTCAAACTGTGGGGCCTATTGACCTGATTCTTTTTCTAGAATGCTCTAAATCATGATTACATTCATCTAGCCAATTCACACCTTCTAGTTTACCAAAATGATGGCCCAAATACATGCTCCTATTTTTTCGAGATTTTCAAATGCACTGATAGTTGAACTATGAGAGTTGGAACCTTTATTTGAGCCAAATGGGTATCCAAAAATGTAAAGACATGAAACAGAAACTAAGTCTAAGTACATATTTTTGGGTGACACAGGATTGCCCTTATACCTCTGGATGCTCCTGCATCAGAGTCTATGGTTGTCCCTAACTACCCCACATATTACCAAGGTTTATTCCCTCTAGGTTGGGTATAATGGAATTCATATGGTAGTTGTTTATTGTCAATAGGGAGTATCTAGGGCCTAAAGTGCATAAAGGCACTTTCTTGTGTAGATGTTTCAAGGTGGGGGACTTTTCAATTCGAAAAGAGACCCTTGATCAAATCCATTCTTTCCTCCACCACTAAAACCTATCAATTGGTCCCTACAAGATGTATCATCTTGATAATTGGATGAAAATCACCCTTAAGGAAATAAGGAACAATATTATGCCTAGCACCAAGGAGATACCACATGAGGATGTTATTCCAAATATAGTTGTAGAGGATGAGGCTATTGATAAACTAGTAAATTTGGATGATGTTTTGAGGGTGGAGAGGGAAATGTAGAGAATTGATCCCAATTTTAGGGGATTTTATTTAGATATCCCGTATCCTCATAGGATTAGGAATATGGTCACTAACCATGCTAAAATCATGACTAAGATGCCATAGGGACCTATGGGAGAAGAAGAGAGGGTGTGCCTAGATAGCCCTAAACCTAATGTGACTGTAGAAATAGAGGAAGATGATGCTCCTAAAGCATCATGGGTCACAAAAGGGAATAATAGATAGAAAGTGGTACATATCCCTGCAAAGGTGAAACAAAGGACCCTATAGATTTTACCAAAAAATAGTCAATATTTTTCTGAATTAAGGAAAAGCTATCTTTAGGATAGAATTAATGCTACGAAGAACACACTCACAGACTTGGAACTAGTAGTAGCAAGACTGGATGATAGGATCATTTAGGTCCAACAATTCATAGAGGATGATGAATTCATAAAATTGGCTGAGTTCAAGAGCTCTTTGTATAAGGTAAAATAGAGTGAGTTGGTGCTAAAGATAAAACTAGGAGAAGTTGGAACTAGTTGAGAAGCTATAGGCCTATGATCTTGAGAGTAAAATCATGACTCTAGAGGAGGAAAGAGACCTTGTGCAAAGGTGTGGTATGTTGTTAGTACTTGGATGGGATTTGGAGCTAGCATTTATGCTTGATCAAATAAGGACATAGGAGAATTCCATCACATATGAGGCATTTGGTGTTGATGGACTAAAGAGAGGAACTAGATTCAACATAGATACCAAATCTTTAGCAATTTGGAGCATGGATCCATCATCAAATAAACCAAAATTGATGGATGTGCATAGCATAGAATAAGGTAGCATGATTGTGTGGACTCTACAGGGCACCTCTGGTATAGAAATCCCAAAGGCCATGAAGCATTTCTCATTCATGAATGAGGCTAAGGTAGAGGATATTGAGACCAAACTTTCCAATTCCATACATAATTACATTTATGTAAGGAACCTCTATGAGGATGAGCTTAGAAATATACACGTGTATATGGAGAAAATTGTAGAGCTTGAGGCTAAGCTCCAAACAAAACAGGCTAAGGTTGCACATCTTAGAGAGCGGCTTGTAAATGAAGAGCAGGTGGTTGTTACAAAATAGAGACAAGAGTAGAAAGACTAGGAGCAACCAAGTAGAGACACCATTGAGGCTCCAACACAAATAGATGGGTTGAAGGTAGAGGATACAAAGAATGCACTAATTCTCCACCTACTTAGCAAGGAGATGAGATAAAGGCTACTATCCTTAAAGGTTTAATGAGCCACAGGGTTGAAACTCTAAAGAATATATCACAATAGGCTCATATTTTTTATATTGCTTTACGAAGTGTTGAACAATTTTGCAATGAGACACTTTCATGGCTATCACTCACATTCAATTTGTGGGAGCCATATACATAGTTTTTAGAGAGGCTTATTGTACTGATGGCTAAAAAGCCCAATTTTCCTGATAAGATAATCATAGTGAAGGAGGGCTTAGCGGTAGTCAAAGATTTAATTGGCTTCTTCATTGGTAAATCACAATTTATACAAGGTATACTAAAAGTTTTATCTCAAGGAATTCAACCCTATATACCACCAATTTTGGATGCCACTAGTACAATGAAAGTATGGCAAGAATGGTTTGATTCCTTTGGTGCCACTTTGACTCAAGAGGCCACTAGGGAAATTTTTGAAGATAGCTCTAATACCACATATAATAAATTGATTGACTACTTATTCAGAGTAGAGATAGACTTAAACAAAATGTATGTTGATTCTAAAGTAATTATATATGCCAAGTGGGCTAAAGACACGAAGGACCTAGAAGAGGTTATAACTATAGAGTGGCTTACCAAAAGGGAGATCTATGTTTAGGAAGTAGTGGGAGAAATCAAAGCCCTATCAGTGAGAGGTAGTTGAGATATTTTGCTAAAGATAGTAAAGGACGAAGGGTAGTAAAGTTAGCAAAGCATGACATAAATCTTCACCTATTGACTTTTCAGCTACTTATTCTTTTTGGATTGAATATAGGGGAATTTCTCACATATATTTTTGTTTATATATTGTCATTTTTATTTCCAACCATATTTTGACATGTGTCCTTCTCCCATCCATAGCTTGTTTCAATCCTATTTAAGGATTCCTAGGATGTGGAGTAGAGGTTGGCTATCTATAGAATTTTATTACTTTCTCATGTCTTTTTATAGTCCATCCATTTTTATATAGCTATATGAATGTAATCAATTTTTGTATACCTAAATATATAGAATAAATACTAAATATTTGTTATCAAGTTCTGAGTTATTTCTAAGTCTTTATTAGTATTGAATGCATTTTCAAAGAAAATCAATACAAGAATGAAATTCTCTATCTGTCTTTGTCTTTGAGTTTTTTCTCCTTTCTTATATATCCATAATCTTGAGATTGAAATATATAAGTTTCATTCAGTTTAATGCAATTCACATAGATTGTATATCTCTTATTGATTGTTGTTGATTCAAAGAATTAGATAATCACTCTATGTAATTGATAGGGTTTAGGGTTTATAAGAAGGATATGATAAGAATGAAATTCATAGCTCACTATTGAAAAAATTAATTACAATTTGATTAAATAGGTCCAAGTATGTTGGTTTTAACTCTATATTTCAATGGATAAGGCATTGGTTAACTAAAGTTCAAGAAAAAATTGATGATTCACTTAAATGCAAAAAATGCATAACAAAAAAACAAATCAATTTACCATTTTATCTAATGAAGAGCTAAAAGTGTTGGTCATTACTTATTTGCATCTACTTTTTTGGTTATAGTTAGCTATTGTGGTCAGGAAGTTTATAAGAAAATTATAGAAGAACATTGACCATTTCTACTATAGGGGATAGTCTTGAAGAGAAGAATATCAAGTTAATAAGATCAATCCCTAAGGTTTTCCTTCCTAATGGATCTATTAATGCTAGACTAGAACTAAGATTTAGCCTTGTTGAATATAGGATTTAGCTCATACTTAGGCTTGTCCCTATCTTATGCTTCTTGGTATTAGGTTTAAACCCACCTAATATGTTCCTTACTCAGGAAGAACTCTAATAGACTATTAGGTCAACCTTAATTCAAAGGATTTTATCCACACTGGTATAGTTGTTAGAAAGAAAAAGGAGGACTTGATCTAATAAAAAATTATAGTTCACTTGTAGATTATAGATCTCTATTTTAGTTATCCATTCTACTTTACATTCATACTATTCAACTCTGATAACTTTTTCACCTTCAAGCATTAATCCCTTTAAAGATTTTTTCTTTGTATGCCAACTATAGTCTCTTCTATTTGGCCACTAGATGAAGCAACACACTAGACTTCTTGTCTTCCTTAGGTTCCCATGCATGACAAACTTTGCTTCTGACCAGCTATTTCTATAAATAGAGAATTTAGATCTTTTGTTGCTTAGCCATAATCATCCATTTTAGGCTTAGGTATGATTCAATGAATCTACCCATTTTCCATTTGAGTTCCTCTAGAAACTTTCTCTATAATCTTCCTTGAATTCATCTCAAAATAGTTTAGCTTGAATTTTGTAACACTAGCTCATCATAGTCATCTTCCACACACTTCACATAATTCAAAAAATTAAATTAGTCTACTCAAATTTGTCAAATCTTTGATTTAGCACTATTTGTTGTCACTCGACATCTACACTATTTTGTCACTCAACCACCACTAGTTCACTACAAAAACAATGAAGTTTATTGATTCTTGACACCAACTAAACTTTACTCCGTATATACTAAATTTCACTCAGCTTGCACTATCTACTCAAAAATGCTTTGCAGAAACTTTTCCTTCTTGATCTTCTCCTAGTCTTTTCTTGAGTAATCTTTCATTTCAAACTTCAAGTAGATAAACAATACACTATAGTATCAATATATTACTTGGTCTTAGAGCTCATTTTGTACACCAAATAACTCAACCTTTCTTTAGGTTCTCTTTTTATCTCCTCTTTTCAAGTCCTCTTCATCAATCAACCACATGATAGCATTCAGACCAAAAAGTAATTGTCTCCCTAGCAAGTAGCATGTTTGACATCATTGAAAAAATAATGATTGTTTCATTACAGGTTCTACTCTTCAAAACAATATCTTTTCAACATTTCTATTATTTTAAAAGGAATTATAAAGAGGCTAGTTGCATAACAAGTTTGGTGGTCTTTCTCTTAAAGGTGTTTGGACAATAGGTCCATTTTCCTTTTACTACTCCTAACAAGGTTGGAATCCCCTCACATGGATTGAAAGTCTCGTAATAGGGACTGATATGTACTAAATGTATTTCATTGGATCCTAACAGAGTCCATCCTCTTACAAGGAACATTTATATAAGTGTAGACACCTAAAAATCCTTTAAAAAATAAAATATCTTTTATTTTTTGAAAAAAGTCCCTAATGACATCATCATTTATTAATTAATTAATTACTTAATTAATTAATTAAATTTTTTTATGCCATTAAATCCCTTTATCTTAATTAAAAATATTTAATTAAGGAATCCCTCCCAAAAATGTTTAAATCTTATTTAAACATTCTTTCTTTATTTATTAATTATTTAATTAATAAATTGACCAAAAATTCCAAAATAAATAATTTATTTATTTTTACCCAAAACTTGGCCAATTTCCTTAAGACCACTAACCTCTTCTGAAATCTTCTAATCCTTCTTTAATTTTGATTAAAGGCTAATCCCATCATTTTCTACCCCTAATCCCAACTCAAAATATTTAATTAAGATTAAATATTAATCCTCATGTTTATTAAAAATACTTTAACAAATATCTCCTCAACCCAAACCCTTGAAATAAATAATACTTTATTTATTTCCTAAAAACCTTATTTATCCTCATCCTAAGAAGTTCTAGACTCTTCTAGAAAGTCTTCATCCTCATCCAAAGCCTAGACTCTTCTAGAAGATGTCAATCCTTATCTTTAATCCTAATCCTAATCCCCCCCCTAACCTTGTCACATTCCCTAAACATGGGTTAAGACTTGCTAACCCAAGCCAAAGCCAACAAATATCTCCTCCTTCACCCACCTTCATTAAATGCCATCCACTTGCCCATCTCTAACAAGCCTAATCTAATCTTAACCCAAGCCTAATCCAAGCCTTAATCATTTGCACATTCCTAAGTCAAGCTTAAGACTTTCTTAATCCAACCCAAGTCAAAATATCTCAACTCTCTCACAAATATCCCAACCATAAAACTTTATGAAGCCCACAAATCCATAAATGACTCTTACAAGCTCATTCATTGCTCTTAGAGGCCATTATGAGGGTCTTTATGACCTTTGAGCCTCCTTTGTTGACCCCTCAACCCCTCTTTCTCTAACCAATGACCTTGTGACATGTGTCACTCCTTGATTGGCTATAAGGAAGCACAATCCATGTGCTCTCTTCTCATTCAATCTAAACCTTCCATAAGCTTTCTCCCATCCTTGCATCCTAGCCCTTGATCTCTCAAGCCCTTTTCCTATTTAAGGAATCCTCTCCTAAGCCATTTTAACACAATTTAGAAAGTAAAGCCATAATGCCAATTTGAGAAGCCATTTTTACATCAAATCCATTCACCAAAATCTATCAAAAAATCCTCCATTGAAGCCCATTTGAGCATTTGAGCATACATACATAATCAAGCCATCTTGGCTATTAGGCACACCTCTACATCAAGTGATCATCCTCATTGAGAAAGCCTATCCATGGCTCATATTCTCATTTGAGGACATCACTTTGTCTGTCATAAAGTTATGTTAAATTAGTATGCAAATGATTTTGATTGTTTTAATTTAGTGTTTCTAACATACTAAAGTAGCATATACAATAAGTACATATTTTTTGGATTCCATCCCCATTAGGTTTCCCTCTATTCAAGGGTTTTCTTAGTTAACATATCTAGTCTTATCATGTATGTGCATCTTCTTATCATTTCTGATTATATTACTCACATGTTAAGGTTTAATAAGGTTAATAAAAGTATTTTAATCTCATAACTAATTCACCCCCACCCCCCCAACTATCTTGGTGGACTTTACTTTTGAATAATTGGTACCAAAGAATTAGGTCCTTGAAAGAAAATCTCAATAGGTTAAGGAGATCAATGACAAGTCATTTTAGAAAAAAAATTCCTAGGTTTGATGGAGTTAACACTAGCAAATTTGGACTCAATTTTCAACGAATTTTGGTCAAAATTTTGACCTAAGTTGGTCAAAACTTCAACCAATACATTTGTCAATTTAAATTTTTTTTTGCTAATTTGTCATTGTTGGTCAAAATTTCCACCAATGTTTGGTCAATTTTTTTAGAATTGGTGGAAATTTCAACCAAGTCTTGGTAGAAAACTATCAAGAATTGGTTAAAATTTCCACCAATGTTTGGTCAATTTTTTTTAATAATTGGTGGAAATTTTGACCAATTCTTGGTAGAAAACTATCAAGAATTGGTCAAAATTTCTACCAATGTTTGGTTGAAGTTTTTTTATGCTATATCAAGAAATTGTTTCTAAACCAAGCCATTTAATTTGCAACCTTTATAAATCTCTACAAAGATAAAGTTGGAGCAAGAAATTTTTTTTTCTCAAAGGTGTCCTCTAATTGTAAAGTGTCCATTCCATTACCTATTCAACAAACAAGACATATCTAGTTCAATAGATAATGGAATGGATGCTTTACAATTAGAGGACATCTTTGAGAAGAAAAATTCTCTTGCTCCAATTTTATCTTTGTACAGATTTAAAAGGTTGCAAATTAAATGGCTTGGATAAGAAACAATTTTTTGATACAACATGGAACAAATGGACATTTATGCATAGGGCACCATAAATTATGTGAGTGATGTAGATGTAGCCAATTTTTTGGGGGTCAAAACCACCAATTAATATAAGGTTTCTAATCTCCATGAGGTTGACATTGTGGTTGTAAGGGCTATGGAGAGGGTACTTCTTCATTATTTACTTCATCATTGATTAACTTGCACTACAGATCAACACTCTTCATCGTTGTTGTGGGCTCCTATCTTTTGTTAGTTGCTTCTTTTGGCCTTGCACTTTCTTCTTTGTAGGTTTTTCTTAAATACAGCTCTACATCCATCCCCAATTTCAAGAAATTTGGCAATGCATCTATTTGCTACAAAAAACAATACCCATTTCTTGTTTTAGTTTTTGATAGGCCTTGCTCAACTCTTTCATTTGGAGAGAAGGTTTCCATCATGGCAGTAGCACATAAAATATCTTAAGGTAAAATTAAAAATGAAAATGAGTACAAGCATACAGTTGACTTACCTCAGATAAACTTCACCCTTAAAGCTATTCAACAGCATGTGAACTAGAAATACAAAAGCCATGGGATGAGAAATAGATATTAAATAGTGTAAGCAAACTCAACAACTATGCACAACAAGTTATATGAAAGGTAAATAAGAAAACTCGAAAGCTATGCATAGCAAGTTATATGAAAGATAAATATGCATAGCTTGATGATTAGTAATCATCCATATCAAATCCTGATACTTAGAATATTGGCAATGATACTAAACCTAATCCCTGATTGGTATGTTGAACTATAGTAAATGTCTTCAACTTGATATGAAACAATAGATAATACGATAGAGATTCTCAATAGACTTGTATGCATATTTGTATATATATGTGCGCCAATTATATATCTAATTTTATATACATAAAGTTTTTAGTTAATACATAGGTTAGGATGAGTTCAATTGATCATTGGACAATCAAGGAATCAATAGTCTACAATCAGATGGATTGAACAGAATGATAAGAGTGGCCAGCTGACTTATCAAGATGATATACATAATGAATATGATAATAATGGCAATATTGTGTAAGGAGAAAAGAAAATTCATAGCTGAAATTTTTTAATAACAAACAACAAAAATTCATATATTAAAGAAAGCATCCATGATTTCTATTGAAGGAAGTATAATTAGTTGACCAAATTAGAAAATTTCATCAAGTTACATGAAGAAATGTGATTTGTTGCATGAGACAAAATGGTTTGATGTGACTTCTACCATCACGCCTCCTCAAAACATATTAAATAAGACTAAATTACTTCTCAAAGGACATCAATCACATCTATTCATAGTTACACACCATAATCAATCCCTTAAGGAGCCTTGTCATAGCCAAGAAGGGTTGTATTGATCCACAATTATCAAGATAAAGAAATGCATGCACATCTAGACTCAAATAGAGATACTATCACACTAAGATCATCACATAAAAAAGATGGATAATAATTAGAGATGGTGATAATCATATTTGAAAATTCATAAAGAGATTTCCATAAATAGAGATTGCATCAATAATTCATTTACCCATTCATACATTCTCAAGGTATAACTGACTTCTCTTCAAATAGGTCATCATATCAGGATTATTGTTTGGATCAAACATTGTCCTCATCCAATCCATATAGGATTGATTCATAAAAATATCCAAATATCTATCTTATAAAATCAAATATTTCATTTTCAACTCATTCAATCTATAAAGAGATGAATAAGAAACATATCAAACTTCTTGCCATCCTAAATTTAATTCTATTATCCTAAGAGCATTATTGATATTACTGAAATTGACATAACAAATATAATTGGTTATATAAATTTATCTCCATTATCTAAAGTATTATAGATATAAGGTTTATGTAGCTGATATTTGTTTGATCTAGATAACATCCACCAATGGTAAATAGTTAGCCTCTCATATGAGATTCTTGGGTTCGAGTCTCCTTGAACTTAACTCATAATAATAATAATAATTAATTTCAACAAATAATAAAATAATGAATAAACTAGACTTTAGCCCATTATCTAGAAAAAAAATTTGGTCATATTATGAAAAGTGAGGATATAAGACAAGTGTTGAAGTTCTTCAACTGTTTCACTTACCTATCTATCCCCCTAAAGCATAAAATAATTACAAGGATGCATAGTTATGGCTATAAAAAGTTGGCAAGAAAGAAAGTGTATTAAGATTTGATGATTTTGAAATCCTTCTTACTAAGGACACGAAGAGGAAGAATCATGAAACTTTATTGGGAGACACTTTCATAAAAAAAAAAGGGGGCAAATCACAAGGAGGTAATTATTACTAGGGAGGAATGTTCTAATGACTGTTGGACTTCACATTCAACAATAACCACATTATCTATCATCTTGAATCCATTTATAGAGTGTCACAATGTCTATATAAAGTGCCACAATGTATATATAGAGTTTTATAATGTCTATGACCTTACTTTTTTTTGAGAGTTTATTTTCAACACTATGGACTATGGAAGCTTCCCATGCTATTCACACTATAAAACTTACAAAATATAATGTTCAATCATAATTGAACTATAATTTTTAACCACATGCAAGAAAACTAAATTAGATGAATTTGAATCAATTTTTAGAGGAAAATTCCCAATTTTAAATTTGTTTTCCATTTACTTGCAAGGCTTTTAAGCAAATGTTGCAGTCAATTTTATAGAAACTTGTCAGTAAGTTATTGTGTGACTTGCCTAGTGAAGAGGATATCAAGTTTTGAAAGGACTAGACTTATTTTCAAACTAAGATCCTGAAATTCTATTTATATCTCTAAATTTCTTAAATAGGAAATAGTTTTAAAAGTATTTACAAGACATAAATAATGCCTTGGACTCTTCAGCGCTACCTTGAATACTTAGAGGATTGCTCCAATTCTATAAACCCTATAAATTTCTCTATAATTTAGCTTCTCACCTCTTCAAACTAACCAAACGTTCATATTTAAACTCAAACCTAAATTATCAGAGTGCTTATGATTAAAATTCTTAAGGGTTGATTGTTCAAGATTCAATGATATCATGAACATCAGAAACAAACTTTCATTATCTCATCAAAGTAGACATATCATACTTCTTCAATCTTTGTATGAATACTTACATGTACACTATATACTTCACCATTTACATAATATTTTGAGACCTAAAAGATTATAAAGACATGGTCACACCCTATGATTTATATTATTTAATAGGAAACTTTAAAGGAAAAAGAAAACTAAATATATATTTTTGTAAAGCATACTCACTTCTAATGATTCTCCAGATGTGCCAGAAATATCTACACTTGATTATTTTTCTCTAGTGTTAAGAAAGGGGATGGGCGTCAAAGGTAGCAAAGGAGCTTCTTCAAGGAGTTTTATAGCTTTTGAGACTTTTTTACTCTTTAGAAGCTGCAAAAATTGACCCTTTAGATCACTAGGAGGTATAGATAGACTATGAGTTATAAGACTAGGAGAGGTGGAGGCAATGGAGATGCAAGCTTTGGGATTATTGATCCATGCTTTTGTATGATTGAATTCACTTGACTCTTCTTACCCATAAAAGGTGTTGAATGAGTTATATTAGATATGTTAGAAGACTTTTAAGGGCTTTGCTAAATCAATAGGTGGCTTGGGAAGCTCATATAGTGTGGTTTTGTAGGGTGAAGATAGATTAAGAGGTGAGACATTGGGAGAGAATTTTGATGGACCACCATGACAAGATATTGAGGAATGAAGGATAGGGCTAGATTTGAAGGAAGATTATATATGCTTAGATGTCAATGGGCCACTACCAAGTATACTTGACTAATTATACCACAACTTGCTTGTCAATGGACCTAAAACAACATGTTGTTTGATTCTCTTAGAATCAAAAGCATTTTCAATGTCAAACCTTACCATAGGTATCCTTTGAACTGAAGCTGGCATAGGTAATGTGTTTACTCGAATGCCCATATTTGGTTCTTTGGAAGTGGTTGACCTCTTGATATATGATTTTGACTCAATATGTGAGTAGTACAAAGGTTTTTAGCTAATTCAACAAGATTCAACCCATTCTTTTTTAATCCTATATATTGAATATTGGATTGTGATAATGGAGATGTATGCCACAAAGAGCCAATAGTCTTAGTTCCACCTATTGTCCCTGATCCCATTTCAAAATTAATTCCTCTACCAATTGTATTCCCACTTCCACCACCAACCAGAACTGGCAGAGCATAAGTGTGCCAAGGGTGTTGATTTACTACCAATCATTGGATGCCTAGTAGTACTAAGTCTATACTCAACCTCTTTGGGTCTTGCCTATGCACACAAACATATTCATGTTACAAATCACTCCAAAAATTCAATCATCTTAAATTTGTTGCTTACTCTAACAAACAAAATATAGCAAGGATTTAATAATAACAATGTAGATAATAAAGAAAAAATTAATATCCTCATGGAAAATTGGAATTGAACTAAAATTTGTCAAAGATAGCTTGCTACTACCACTCTGATTGGTGGACTTTCAAATTGTTAAATTCTAAGAGAATATCAGGAACTTGTAATTTATGGACAAAAATGTGTTGAAGCATGTATGAATATAAGAGAAAGAAGAGCATAAACATATAACATGGACATGTATTCTTTGAAATGTAAGCAAAGTAGAACTATTGAAGTATAACATGCCTCATTGTGCACTCTTGATATTGCCAAAGTTGATAGAAAATTTTTTAATTGTGAATAATGATATATTATATTATCAAAGTAGCAAAGGAATTTCATATTCATGACAGTTGGTTTTCAAAGTACAATATAGTACACAGGTTGAAGAAGAAAAGTATCCTAAACTAAAAATCACTATATGAAAATTATGCATTTTATCCCACAAGAACTTCAACATTGGAACAACTAATTTTGAAGTTTACTAAAACCAAATAGGGCATAACATTTATCTAGAAAAGAGATAACAAAATTTCATTAAAATATAGCATATGCCCTATTGTATCTATTGACTATGGATGTCTATTTTCTTTTCTTTGTAAGATTACCTATAGCATTTAACTATGAGTAAATATAAAATAAAATGTTTCTAGAACTATGCATTCTACTTGGAATTTGCTAATAAAAATAGTTATAAGGAAGATCTCTTTTTCACTATTCTATGAAATTCTACATAAATATCCTTAGCATTTTGTCATTCTTCACTTTCCAAGTTGGATCAAATAGATTGTTAAAGATGTGATTCCATGTCTAAGCTTTTCCTTGAAGACTAGACTCCCAAACATGAATCTAAAGAGAATTTTGTCTACATGGTCAATCTATAATGTAGCATCCTCACATAATTTCATAAATTTAAGTCATTAAAATTTGAAGTTCATGAAGAAAACTAGAAAATAGTAAGATCTCTATCTTGTTATACTAAAAGCTCTACATAAATATCCTTTAGTATTTTCTCATTCTTCCCTTCCCAAGATGGATGAGATAGATTGATATAGATGTGAATCCATGTCTAAAATTTTAGTTAATGACTAGACTCCCAAGCATGGAACTTATAAAAACAAAATTTTGTCTATAGTGTGAATCTACAATGCAACATCTTTACATAATTATATAGATTTATGCCAATAAAATTTTCAATTCATGAAGCAAATTGAAAAATAATAAAATGACCATGCCCATGCTTGGAATTCATGATAATCATAGTTTTAACATCAAAGACTCAATGAAGAACTTGACTAGAAATTACTAGCCAGACAAATTTGAATTATCAATTGCACAAAAAATTAATCTTAAGATAAATCTTTTTATTTCTTCATTTATATTTTATAGTATCCTCCTTCCAAGTAAGGGAGTGCTTAAATACCTCTGATTGGGTAGCTTCAACTTGTAAAGATGAACACAAAGAAGATGACTCAAATTTGTCTAACAACAAAATATGATTGCTATATAAAAGTACATCAGAACCAAATCAAGTATATGATAACTAGAATACAAACAATAGCATTCTTTGGATAATTATATTTGACATTAAGACAATTAACAAAAAAGACCTTGATATCAAGCATACAACTAAAAATAGCCATTAATACAGATCCATTAAGTCAAAGATTTGCCTACATAAAATTGAAATATTCCAACTAAATAAGCTAGTCCTTTCGATTGAAAGCATTTTGAATGGAAAAAACTATTAAACTATAATTGTATTTTAACAAGATTCTACAAAGCTATGATGAGTGTGAATCTCGCTTTATCTTTAGTAGAAATATCATAACATCTTAAAATCCATTCAAAAATAATCTCATGTCTGAATTTCATAGGATAAACATGTTCAAATAGGAATAAAGTAAGGATTTATAGTAGACCCCTTTTTATGTTTAAAAAAAAGAGAAATGCAATGTACCTCCATGGAATTATCAAAATTGGTGGTAGATTCATCATATTCTGGATAGAATTCATAATTCACTTCTCCATTATCTTCCACTAGCTCATTAAGTTGATATTCAATACACTACTCTTCAACAATATTCTTTACATGAGGTTCAAGTGCCTCAAGAGTAGCAAGCCCCTTTCTATATAAATTCAACTATTCCATTGAGAAAAGGAAAGAATTGGTGAGAAAGGTACTATAGATTGATTTATAGAAACTTAAAAGGATAGAGTGAGGGAAGAGTGCAAGCATTGTAGTTATAAACTTGAGTGATATAGTGATGAGTAACTTGAGTTAAAATACTATGAGATTACCCTTGCTTCAAAGACTTCAATTGAAAAACAAGCAGTATCACCTCATTCTCATAGTCCTCTTTAGCTAATTGTGAATGTTCAAAGGTAAATATTTCCCCTTTACTAGTCTTAGATTTTCCTTTTGCTCTCTCTACTTGCATATGCTCATATGCTTGTCTGAAATGGATAATATACTCATAAAAATATATTTCTCTAATAGTACTACTTAACATAAAGGGGGGGGGGAGGGGGAGCGATAAAGAATAAATAAACTACTATCTACGTTTTTGCATCACAATGCTCTTTCAATTCCTGCAACCAGACATAGAAATGTGAGGAGTAAGGACATAAGTTAACTATACTTATGTAGTATAATAGATTTAGAAGATACTCTGAAAAAATAATAATATTAGATTTATCACTTTTATGTTTCATATATGTTCTATGAGGAAAGCTTCATCCTTAAAAGCATTTTTTGTGGAAAAACAATGATCAAGTAACTAAGATCATTAGTTCAAACTTTTAGGTCCATCGTGCTAATATTGTAGTATTGTTCTCATTTCACTAAATTGGGAAAAAGCTATGTCATTAAGTCCAATGCTTTCCCCCTCCCTTCATTTTATTTTTTATTTTTGTGTAGAGAGATTAGGCAGCAAGTGGGAAAGATAGAGGTGGGGTGAGAAGGGAAACAAACATGAAAATGTTAAAAAAGCATTCCTTGAAACCCTAGATCCATATTTCATTAGGAAAATAGCATGGGATTGGGAAGAACAAAGATCAAGGGATGGTGAAGCATCCTTATGGAACATATCTTTTGACTAGAGTTTGAAGCATGATTACTTGTTACTTGAGTACCAACCTTTATGTAAAAGCAATAGATTGGATCTTGTAGACCTGTGTGCTAGAAAATGAGACTGCAAGAAGCATGGGTTAACAAACAAACACTAGTTTAAAAACCTTCAACATGCATCAAGCATTCACCAAAATGAAAGGAATAAATATCAACCAGTGCTTGTTTGGGTTTTGCCACCCTAAGAAACCAACAAATCCAACCTTCCAACCACCTCTACAACTCAACAAAGGCACCCATGAGAGGCCCTGTTGGTGTGTTAAGATGGAGGGTATGTTTGGTGTGCTCTCCCAAATACAACAATGGAGTTAATCTCTTAAATGAGTGAGTGCAAGTGTGCATGCATGTAAGATATGAATCTAGATTAAATGAGATGAAGAATACCTCACAAAATGGCTATGGAGAGAGCCATTCTTGAAGGCATTCAAGGATGAAGATGACATGCAACAAAAGAACTAACTAGATTTGAAAACTATGATAAAAATGCAAGCTAAAATGAAACTACAAATGCATGTAGAAACTAGATTAATAATGCATGATGCAAACTAAATCAGCTACCAAATTGTTAGTATGATTCTAGAAACCTCTATGAAAATCAAACTACAATGCAAAACCCTTAGCATAAAGATTCTAAGCTCAAAATGGCATGATAACAATGCAATAACAGGAGATGCAAATGCTTGAGACAAGCCCTCTATTTATAGGCTTGAGGGAGGGCTTGGTGAGGTGGCCTCCATATAGGTGCCACAAGGGAGACACATGGGCTAAAGGACAAGCCATGCAAAAGCCAAAAAAAGCTTTTAATGTTTGTGGGGGACAAATTTGTAAGAGGTGTAAGAGGCATAAATGAAGTGGAAGGTTTATTGGATCAAGAGCTTTTCACACATGTATGCGCAAACTCTTAAGAGTTAACAGCTATTTTAAAAAAAGGATTTAAGCTAATAAAGTGAGATTAAGTAATGGGTAGGCATAGGAGGATGAAAATGACGGTTATACGCTAGGCTCTAGGTTAGGCTTAAGATTAAATTAAATGAGATTTAATTTAATCATGAGTTTAGAGGAATTAATGGACTGTGAGGATTTAAATAAATAAAATTTATTTAAAAAGGGGGAGACATGGAGGATCATTTGTTAAATTAATTTAACACATTAAGGCTAGGAGTATTTAAATTAAATTTAAATACTTAGGAGAATGAACTCATTTAATTAAAATAATTTAATTAAATAAGTAGAAGAATGTGAGCAATATAATTAATTGATAAATAATTAATTACAATGTCATGGGTAATATTAATAGATTAATAAAGTGTTTAGGGATGATTTTAAGCATCTACATTTTGCCTCTCTTTGAGGTGATGTCAGGATGACATCATATCAAAGAAAAGAAAATATAGGTTGCCCCAAAGAAGGATAGGAGTCCTATGGAAATGACAGGGGAGGAGGGTGCCCCCTCGAGGAAATGGGGTGAAAATGAATATATTTTTCCCTATTTTCTCGAAAATAGACACAGGAAGGAAAAGGGAAAGAGAAAAGGCTTAAGAGATGACCTTGCATGACTTGTTGGTAAGCTTGACATGAAGCAGGGTGAAGTGGATAATGATTAATCTAAATGCAATTTAACTACATGAGCGCATGAGATTCAATTGTGTTCATATGGGAGAGCACACCTTATTTTGATATTGCAAGAGGAGTTATGCATCAAATGCTATAGTAGCATAGATGCCAATATTCCTTTGCGTGGACTAGACTCTCAACACAATAGATATAGGTTTCAAAGTCATGATGGAACAAATGAAATATACACACTAGAGAGGTCTGGGAACACACAAAGTCTTGTTAGGGATCTTGGTGGAAAGTGTGCTAACCCATTGCCCCTAGTGAGAAATGCATAATCATAACTCAAAAACTGATAGAGCTGTGCTAAAGAATCATGAAAATAGATCATATTGCAAAATGACACGTGTAATCAGGTTAATCCATTCAAATGATACCAAGATATTGAAGATTGAGGCACACATGGGGAGGCTATCACTGACACACAAAGATAAAATCACCAAAAGACCTTATGACCAAGTAGTCATTCAGTCCACAGTTCTTGCCATGAACTTGATTTTGATAGTAAAATTTGTTAAGCCTATGGAGGAAGGATTCATCCTGTAAGGAAAAAATTGATTGTTTGATTGAATTGTTTGTGATTGTTCATTGGCAATAGTGTGAAAGGAACAATGTTCTTAAATCATTTAGTCTCACTTTGAATTTCTGTAAGTTTGTTTGCAATTACTATTTGATAAGCACAGTTTGATGGGTTGAAGCTCAGTGTCATGAGAATAGACAATGAACTAGAAGAATTGGGATAAGATATGATAAGATAATGGATGAAGTGAATTGGAATGGAAGCATGATGCAAGAGAGAAAATGATAAAGTTCTCTAGAGGAAAATGTGTTGAATGGAAGACTATAAATTTGATCAAGGTATATGAAAATAGATGGAAAAATGAAGGAATGGATTATGGAAATGATTTGAATGAAATGATTAGAAGAAGGGAATATGATTAGATTAGAGGAAAAATTAATTGATTGAATTGAATTGGAAGAAGTACAAATTGATGGAAGGTGGAATGGATTAGAACCAATGACAAGGGATAACCAAGGGATGGTAAATGGAGGAAAAGCAACGTGAGTTGGTGGATGAAAGGAATGGTGAAAAGATATGAGGGGCCAAATGATATGGTAGCACAAAATGTGGAGCCAAGGGTCATGTTTTGAAGGAGTCCAAATGCCCCATACCAAGGATAGGAAAATGGAAGAAAATATGGTTGGAAAAGATGCATGAAAAGGGAAGATGGTGCGAAGGCTATTATATGGAGGAAGAGAAGGCATGTGCTCTTCCAAAGCATGTATGAACATTGTGTTATTGTGCCTCTAGTATGGATCATGATCATGGGAATGAAAGTGGAATGAATAAGGGATATGAGAGGGAGGGTATGAAAAAGGGATGCAGATATGAAGGATATGGATGAAATGTGGGTATGAAGTGGATTGGATGGAAGGAATGACCAATATTAAGGACATATGAAAAAAGGATGGAAGTATGTAGCAGTATGGATGGAAAATGTATGAATGAACATGATAAGGACTATGAGATGCAAGATATGGCTAGCATGTCAAGATCAAAGATATGGAAGAATGATGGAAGTATGTAGGATAATGTATGGATAAGGAGAAAGGGACATGGAAATCACATATGGATGGATGAATGGAAAGTGAAAGTCAAGATCAAAGATGGAAAAGGATAACAAAAGGTGGATGGAAGCATGGAAGATACGTATGTAAGTGTAGTATGGCTGGAGCTTGCCCCCAGTGTAGAGTGCAAGTGGAAGAGGAAAAGTGAATGGAGGGATAGGTGGAATTGGAAGATAATGGATACATGATAGGAGAATGAAGGGAGGATTCAAGAATCTATTTACATGGATGGTATCCCTTGATATGTTTTTTTTTTTGCTTTGTTATTTTCAAGGAATTTTACTATTCACACATAGATGTTGGTAGGGTAGTGAAAAGAAGGATGAAGTAGATTGGGGAATGGAGGATAATGACTTATGAAAGGGTTTGGATTAAGGGGGTGGATTGGGTGGGAGGAAGACATGGTTGATGGATGCTGGGTTGGAAGGCTTGTGAATGGGTGGATGAAGGAGGCGGAAAGATCATCATTGGCACACACCTTGAAGGGTGATAAAAATGAGAAAATTGTTGAGGATACATGGGAGAGAGTTTGAATTTTGGGATAGAGGGACCCAAAATGGATAAAGGAGGTGATGGATTTAGAATGGTGGATTTGGGTATATAAGGACCCAAAATGGATGTGGAAGCCTTTGGATTAGCCAAATTGAATGTCATTTTGAATCTTTCTTTGAGATTCATTGCTACATTAAGTAGCTTTGGGATCCACAAAAATTTTGCATGTTTGATTTTGAGCCTTTGCAGCCTTTTGATTTTGCTTTGGATCAGATTTTTCTTGTCTTGAACATGTTGTTTAGAAGGGACATGGTGATCCTTGGGCTTTTGTGGATTTTTGTCTTTATGCTCCTTTTCTTTAGCATCCAATTTGCTTCCATTGGCCATGGTAAGGGTGCATGAAGAAAACTGGGATGGAGAGCTTGTGGATGGTGAACGTGGTAAGGAATGCAAGGATGTGTGCCTTTGTTGATCTTTAGGAGCATGAGAGAATGAAGTGGAAAACATGGATATGGTGGATGAATGTATGTAAGGACCCAAAATGGATGGAAGGGATGAAGGGTTTGATGATGGAACATAAGGACCTAGAATGGATGGAAGATAAGGGCTTAGAATGGACTTGGAAGATGACTAATGGGAAGCTTTAGGTTTGGAAGAAGGAATTGTGGAAGGTCTACCAACATCTCGAAATATTATTGCTTCAAGGATATGCTTATCATTTTTAACACAAGATGTGAGTCCATGTATATGTGGTTCATGAATGGATTGGAGAGGTATGATAGGATCATGTGGAGTATTAGGATCATGAGAGGGATTATGAAGGGGTGCTTTGATCTTGACTTGAAAGAGGATCATGTAGAAAAATGAGTGGATCATGAGATGGAGTGGAGGGAATGGAACCATGAGATGGGTTGATTTGATCTTGACATGGATGAGAGCTAGTGGATGGAGTGGAAGGAGAATCTTCATGAAGTGGAGGATTGACGGAGGCTAACTCATGAGATGGAATGGAGGGAGGAATGTGCATGGTACATGGAATGTTTTGATCTTGTTTAGGAATGGAATCATGAGATGGACTAAGGGGGATAAATGGATCTTGAGGGATAGGGGAACGAGGGGATGAAGAAATGCTCAGATCTAGAGGAGAAGAGGAATCTATAGTGACGTGCTTTGGACAAAGAACTTTGGGTAATTGGATCACTTTATTTTGTATTTTACACTTAGCCAAGAATGATGAGAAATACCCCTTATGTGGTGGGGATGATGTTTTTGGAGGATTAGGATTGTGTGAAGGTGCAATTATCGGTAGGGGATTGCATGGAGGGTTGGTGTTGGATGGGACATGAGGACTAGGATCTTTGAAACATGGGAGAAGAGGACACATGGCATGGAAGGTGGACTCTTGTTGTTGAATTTCCAAGAGACAATTCTTTAGTTGCTCCATTTCCATGGCAAGGTCATTTGTGTTTGAGGAAGTGTGTGAGCTATGAATAGAATTGTATGGAGTTGAAGGATAATGAGGTGGATTTCCCTTGTCAAAGGAAGAAGAATAATGAACATGAGATGGATTAGAGTGGGATATGAAGTGTTGAGGATAGATATGATATGTAGGTTGAATGGGAGGTATAACTCTATATTGTCTTTGAAGATTGTCAACAATTTGATTAAGCACATTCAGATCCATAGATGTGAGATGAAGAATGATGAAAGATTCGATGATGGATGGAAGATGAACTTAGGACTAAGAGAAATTTTGGACTTTGCGTTGATTGGATTTGAAATAGATTGCACTTGATAATGATTGGACTTGATTTGATTTGATTTGATTTGATTGGATATGATTGGATGAGGGTTTGATTTTGAATTGATAAAAACCCTAACCAAGTGAATGTAAAATTTGAATGAAAGTCCAATGGTGATGACAATGTGCCTATGTCCAAAGTAGAAGATTTGATGAAAAGTTGAATTAGAAGAAGATGTGAATGAAATTAGAAAGATTGATTAATTTTGGACGAAGATGTAAATGGATCAAATTAAGAATTGATTAGAAATGACTGGATTTGACAAGGGATTGGATTAGAAGGATGATGATTTGAAGGATTGAATTAAGAATGCATTATGAGATTGGTGGAGGAAATTGAATCTGGATGAAGATGAAGGATGACTTGGATGAAGATTATGGTTGAGATTGAGTGATGAAGAAATGATGTGGACAAAGATGATGAAGACTGGAAGTAATGGTTTGAATGATGAGGACAAGAGATTTATGAGGGTGATGGATGTGATGGAAAGAAGAATTGATGGAGAAAATGAGAGCTTCTTTTTATTGTTTTTAAAATTTTTTAATTTTTGTTTGGATTTTTATGTTTTATAATTTTTTTGGATTTTGAGGTTTAAGATGCAAAATCAAAAAAGGAAATATGTACAAGGCAAGTGTGTTTCAAACACTCAAGAATTTCAAACACACCAACAATCCTATAAGGTTTTGAATAGGATGTACAAGGATCAACTAGAGGGTGTCCTCGATATACACAAGGTACGTGAGGCCCAAATTTGTAGATGAAAGAAAATACTTCCACACAGCTAGGGGGAGACAGTAACCCGAATCTCCTCCTTCACTTCCCAAAGGTATAAAGTTCTTTGGGGCTTAGCCAAGAGTGACAATATTTTACTTCCAAGAGAGATGTCTTTCAATTCACCTCCTGATTTTTATACTCCGCTAGAACACTAGAGTTGAGGTCGTCCCAAGGGTTGATGAAATCCCCAAGCAGGCCTCCTAAAAAGTAAAAGCAAGACCACTTATTTCTTATGCACCCAAGATCGCCCAAAGGCGCGAGGGGAGAGAATATGTAAGTGGCCTTGGGGTTCAAAAGACACGTTTTCTTTCTTGATGAAACTTTAGGTTTTCTATCTATGTTGAAGACACACGTGATTAAACTATACAATGTTCTTTCCAACTTGAAATAGCGCCAACATAAATGAAAATGTAGATTCATCAATAAGAAAGTAAATCGAGTGTGTGCATAAGCAAAATGTTGAAAATGAAATCAATTTCCCTTAAAGAATTCAAGATTGTGTGAGTTTTTTTTAAGCACCAATTCCAAATGTTTTCTAGCTTAGGCATACATGTCAATTCCCTTAAGGAATTCAAGATGGAATTTGATTGTTTTAGCATTTAACCATGCATTTAAAGATGAGTGTTTAGGCATACATGTTCATTCCAAAACAAACTTAAAGCAAAACCTGCAAGCAATATGGTTAGTGATCAAAATATCCCTGCAAAAAACACAAGTTAATGCAGCAAAAATGTAGGAAAAATGTGAAACAACCTTGCAATGAAAGAGTTAGCACAAAGTTTTGTCTTTGACAGGAAAAATAGAGATATAAATAGCATCAAAATCTCATAAAACTACAACCATGATGACGAGCTCAGAATCAACTTTTCGACAATATTTCATTTTTCAAAAATGGAGTTCATCTGCTCAAGTTATGAGCAAAAAATAGAAGGTTACTCCATATAGCTTAGAAGAGCATGGAATGCTGATGCAGTGCTAACATCAGCAACCTATGAACAAAAATAATTTAACGGTTAGAAGCACGTCAAACAAATTTTTTTTGTTCTATTTTTGAACATTTTTGCTAAAAAAAGAAAAATAAAATGGAAAATAAAATCTATATGTCTTGTTTTAAGAAAATAAAAAAATAAAAAAATAAAAAAAAATCAAAATGACATTTCAATTTATAAATTTAATTTGAAAAATGAAATAAAAATTTATATGATATTGATTTTTGAATGGGTAGAGGGGAGGGTTTGAATTGGGCAGAGGAGCTAGTTTGAGCGAGCAGAGAGAGGGAGGCAGAGAGGGGCGTGGGCCAAGCGAAAGGGCAAAGCGTTTGGCAAAGGTAGGTGGAGGGTAGGTTGAGCGGAGAGAGGAAAGGGGGTTTCAGCACAATAGAGGAGGCAGCAACAAGGGTTTTAGATCGAGTGGAGGGGAGGTGGAAGCGAAGCCTCGAGAGGAAGTGGCATAGATTCAAAGCAGTGGCTGCGGGAGAGAGGAGGTGGTGGTGGTGAGGGTTGCGGCTGAGCTAAGGCCACGACGGGGAAGCAGAAGTGGTGTTCATGGCCGAAGGGAGAAAAGAGAGCCATGGGAAGTGGTGGTGGTTATGATTGGAGGCATTCACAGACAGCAATGGCTGCGGTGGGTTTTGGGCCAAGCAGGGAGGAAGTGGAGATTAGGCGGAGGAATAGCAAATAGATGGTGGAGGAAGTGGGGAGAATAGGTGGTTGCGGGGAGCGGCAAACATAGTGAGAGGAGTGCTGACGGACAAGCGAGGAGAACAGTAGAGGGGAGTAGAGCAGGAGATAGGGGAGGCGTGAGGGAGGAAGCGATGGCACCGAGGAGCAGAGCAGGGTTTGGTCATGGGGAGTAAAGGGGGTTGCAACAGGATAGGGAGCAAGCAGACAAAATGTAGGGAGGTTGCTGAGCTATGGGGAGAGATTGCTGCGACGAACTAAGATCCAAGGGAGCAATTGGGAGCGGTGGAGGCGGGGGCAGCGCTTGCGGGCACCACTGGTGGTGGCGCCTGTGGGTGCCCACTTGCCAAAAAGAAAGCCGACTGTTAATAATATATTTATTTTATTTTTAAAATTATTTTAAAAATTTTTTTTGAAGTTTTGTTTTTGAATTGTTTTTGAATTTTTAAATATATATAAAAATGCTAACAAAACCCCCTCTTTTTTTTTATAATAATAATTATTATTATGTTAATTTTTCTACTTATACAAAAAATGAAATGAAATGAAACAACAAATCTACTCACTTTCTTTTTTTCAAACAATTTATATATTAACAAAAAGAGAGTTTTTTTTTTTTTTGGCTTTTCTATTAACAAAGAGTATGTTCAACATATATACACTCTAGAATTTGAAAATAAAGCAATAAGAAATGAAATCTAGAGTGTTATATGTCAAAAGACTTCCCTTATGTCCTCCAAACATGATGATGGGCTTTATGGCTCAATTAAAGGCTCCTCGTGAAACTTGATCTCCAAATGCAAGCCTTTGACCTACAAGCTTGAAAACTCACCAAAACACTCAAAAACACATTAAATGGTTAGTTTGAACCCATAAAGTGGGTCCCACTAGACGTGCCAAAATGTGTACTAGAAAATGAGACCTGTAAGAAGCATGGGTTAACAAACAAACACTAGTTTAAAAACCTTCAACATGAATCAAGCATTCACCAAAATGCAAGGAATAAATATCAACCAGTGCTTCCTTGGGTTTTGCAAGCCTAAGAAACTAACAAATCCAACCTTCTAGCCACCTCTACAGTTCAACAAAGGCACCCATGAGAGGCCCTATTGGTGTGTTAAGATGGGGGGTATGTTTGGTGTGCTCTCCCAAACACAACAATGGAGTGAATCTCTTAAATGAGTGAGTGCAAGTGCGCATGCAAGTAAGATATGAATTTAGATTAAATGAGATGAAGAATACCTCAAGAAATGGCTATGGAGAGAGCTATTCTTGAAGGCATTCAAGGATGAAGATGACATGCAACAAAAGAACTAACTAGATCTGCAAACTATGATAAAAATGCAAGCTAAAATGAAACTACAAATGCATGTAAAAACTAGATTAATAATGCATGATGCAAACTAAATCAGCTACCAAATTGTTAGTATGATTCTAGAAACCTCTATGAAAATCAAACTACAATGCAAAAACCTTAGCATAAAGATTCTAAGCTTAAAATGGCATGATAACAATGCAATAACGGGAGATGCAAATTCTTGAAACAAGCCCTCTATTTATAGGCTTGAGGGAGGGCTTGGTGAGGTGGTCTCCACATAGGTGCCACAAGGGAGACACATGGGCTAAAGGACAAACCATGCAAAAGCCAAAAAAAGTTTTTAATGTTTGTGGGGGACAAATGTGTAAAATGTGTAAGAGGCATAAATGAAGTGGAAGGTTTATTGGATCAAGAGATTTTCACACATGTGTGAGCAAACTCTTATGAGTTAAAAGCTATTTTAAAAAAAGGATTTAAGCTAATAAAGTGAGATTAAAATGGGTAGGCTTAGGAGGATGAAAATGATCGTTATAGGCTAGGCTCTAGGTTAGGCTTAAGATTAAATTAAATGAGATTTAATTTAATCATGAGTTTAGAGGAATTAATGGAATGTGAGGATTTAAATAAATAAAATTTATTTAAAAAGGGGGAGACATGGAGGATCATGTGTTAAATTAATTTAACACATTAAGGCTAGGAGTATTTAAATTATATTTAAAAACTTAGGAGAATGAACTCATTTAATTAAAATAATTTAATTAAATAAGTAGAAGAATGTGAGCAATATAATTAATTGATAAATAATTAATTACAATGTCATGGAAAATATTAATAAATTAATATAGTGTTTAGAGACAATTTTAAGCGTCTACAAGACTCTTATTCTTAATTGACTCTTATTCAACTAAAAAGAATTTGTAAAATTTTCATTCCAACATAGTTAGGTATTGAATTGAGCATTGATGGTGTTGCTAGGGGCCATCTGGTAGCAACATGTGATGGTTGTTTGCTTCATGATAAGAAGGTAATTTTTCTCTAGGAAAATTTTGTAATCTTGGTCTTAAAATCAATAATAAAGATAAATGGGAAGCTCCCATAGAAGAGTTAATCTTGATGCATAATAAGGATTGCAAAGGGTTACTAATATAAGGTGACTCAAGCACTGGTAAAGACATTGAGAAAAGGTTAATAGTCCTAATTGGTATATGAGATTATATGCTAAAGAAGCTTTCGGGTGGATGAAACAATATTTTGAAGTGCATTTTGTGCACTACCATTACAAACAAAATTGAGATATTGATTTGTTAGCAAGGTATTGATAATAATATTACAATTTCAATAGAAAGCTTTGATATATTAGCATGGGAGGGTCTCAACAAAACTACTAAGATAGATAAAGCACTTATAAATAACATTTTCCACTTGATTCTTTTTGGCATCTGGAAGCAATAGGTGGCTTGTGAATTTACATTTGCATGGTATGATTAGGTGCCATAAGTGTACAATGTGTGTAGTGAGATATTCTAGCATCTAGTATTGAATAGGGCAGCTTTACATATTTTAAAATGAGGTTCTTTAATCAGTTCTTTGAACTTTTTTCTGGTATGGTGTGTTGGGCCTTATGTTTAGCTAGCTTGGGCTTCTTTGTAATAATGTAATCATGTGTTCCTTCCTCTAGAGATCTACTTAGGAAAGCCCAAGTTCAGATTTTAGATTTGAAAAGATATTTTATTTTCAAAATTGAGCTTTAGTTCCCATCAATGTGAATTTTGTGCCATAAAGGGTGTTGGAGTCTAAGGGTCATTTTGGGTCACAAACTACCTAGTGGATTTCTAGTCAAAATATGAGGAGGTAATAAGCTATGCTAATATAAAGTAGTGCATTGTTAATTTCTTTGTTTCAATATTGATGGAGATGTTTTTTTGTAATGCAACTTCAAAGGAGCCTCTAGTATTTTCTTGTGAACTAGTCCAGGAAAAAGACATGACAATGAAAGAGTTTAATATCCTTAGTAGTGATGTAGGGATTCTGATGGAATTTTAGTAGGAATGTAAGGATTTTGGTGGTTTATTCCTAAAAATATGGTTATTTCCCATCATCATGGATTTCTGGAAGAGTGGTTATTCCTATTGTAAAATGTACATTGAACACCTCGCATATCATAAAATAGTAACGTGAATGGAGTAAAATAATATTTAACTAGATAAATCAGAGTCTTGGACATTCTTAGAGAAGCTATATGTTGTATGTGACAGTAGGATAAATATTTAACATGGCTATCACATTGGAATATTGGAGAAAACTTAGTACCAAATATGTAATTCATGGGTCATGGTTTTGAGAAAATGGTTTATGTAATACCACTTAGTGATGTTGTGCAAAATTGTTTCTATTAAAAACAAGTACAAGAGTAGTTGTTGAGGTTGGCTTAGTAAACCTTTTCTTGTCAACTAAAGTTTGATCAAGGATCTCTTATAGTTTGCATTTGTGAGTTGGCAAAGCATGGATTGAGAATGGGGCTACATCATTCTCATTTCCTTGTTAACATGGATGAATGCAACTAGGTTGTTTGATGCTTCAAAAGCTTTGCATGAAGTTTTAAGTGTATTAATAATCATGTTTCTTCAAATTATACAATGAGTGTGTGAGTGTTATTAGAAGTTTAGTTTTCCCTTTGAAAAGGTTAACTTGTAGCATGTTTTTCATTTTCTCACACTGTGTATTTTGATTGCTTGTTTCACATAACTTTCTCTAACATGGGTTATGTGGAAATGAATATTATTGCTGCAAAATTCTTTTTTGATTCTCTTCTTTCATATTCAAATGACACTCTAGAAGGGCATAACTACTGGAGTTCATTTGTCTAGTATGGACTTGGCCACAAATGACAAGAGAAATCATGGTGAGAAGGGCTAGCAATCTGAGGGTATGTGTCTCACTTCTTGGGATATTCTCAATTTTTGACAGCTGAAGGGGTCGTATTTTTATTATGGCTCTAAGTTCTTTGTGTGTGCTTATATATGGGTGGTACCCTATCCCAATAGTGCCAATGTCTCTCAATGCTGACTTTTAGAAATACAATGTGTCAGTGTGTGATGGGATTTCCAATTTCTATGCTTAAATGTGCCAATTGATATTTGTTTAATGTTCCTTAGATTTCTCTATTTATATAAGAAATTTTATTGAATACTATCGAAGCTAACATGTAAAATAATTCAAATATAAAGCCCAAATTTAATGGAATATTTTTAAAATAAAAAAAGGGTAAAAGCACAAACCTGTGTCACCTTTTATAAAGAAACATGATATCAAAATGCGACAGTTCAACATTAATGACAAAAAAAATGGTAT
Source organism: Cupressus sempervirens (assembly GCA_028749045.1). Taxonomy (NCBI): domain Eukaryota; kingdom Viridiplantae; phylum Streptophyta; class Pinopsida; order Cupressales; family Cupressaceae; genus Cupressus; species Cupressus sempervirens. Next base: position 238,475,309 of record CM053786.1, on the reverse strand, counting down.
TTTTGTTTAGAATTTAGAGATGATGTAAATTGATGAAATATGTAGAATTGGATGAATTTTATGGCTATAATTTTTATTATTTTTTTTAGTAATAATTTATTCATTTTATTTTATTTTGAAGTCTCTTTTTTAACTATAAAAAACATAGGGTGTAGTTCCCGTCAAAAAAGTATCTGAAAATCATCTTTTTTGTTCTAACTTGAAAATATCTTATAGATGACTTGTATATCTAGTGCAAAAAAAAGAAATAATTATTTTTTATGTATATTTTGTTTGTTATAAGTAATCAAGCTCGACCTTATCAGAATCCAATAGTTTTTTCCTCCTGTCAAAACTTCCTTATCAAATGTACACCTTCTTGAAAAATAATTACATATTCATGAAGAGGACACTCTCCTCTAGAGATAAATATAACTTTTTAATTTTTTGGATAGGATTTACTATTTTTCCCTTTTTTTGAGGGAGAATATTCTAAAATGTTGAAATATTAACTTATAATATTTTAAAATTATAACATATTATAACTAATCAAAAAACTTAAAAATTTATATAATGATGACATTGAACATGAGATCTACAAAAGGGTATTTTTATTTTTTGAAAAAATTGAGTTTTGATAGTGAAATGAGATTTGACCAAAATAGGTTTTTGATATCGTAAACAATGACACAGATCTATGCTTTTACCCAAAAGATAAGTATTTGATTAGAGATGTTTACAAAGAGAGATAGTAGTATAAAGAATCTAAATAAACAAGAAAATGTATTGACCAAGAGTATAGACCAAGAATATCAAAACATGAAAAATATAAGGCAATAACAATGACAAGTTACCTTTCTCACACAATTGCACTAGATAAAATCCCACCATATGATCTATTTACAATTCTCCTACTTCTTTTTAGCCTATTCACCTTGTACTTAGCAGGCCTCAAATGGGGGATATATAAAGTATCAATCCATCAACAACAAAGATGAAGACCATCAGTCTGTGGTGCAACTTAATTACTAATGAAGTGGATGATGAAGAAATGCCCTCCCCATAGCCCTTACAACCACAATTTTGACCTTGTGGAGATTAGAAATATATCATGAAACTATGGTGCACAAATGCAGTGAGGACCTACAATGCAGAAGGACCAAAAAATGTAGAAGATGTCAAACTACATATCCAAAAAATACAAATAATATTATTTGTTAGTTGATGCCAAGGATTTTCTTGTAGTATCAAACAATGTACAATCTACTCAAGGTATTGTTTCACAATTTTCTCAAAAAAATATTCAACTTCAGTGGATAGATCCATCATAACATTAACAAGCTATTTGAGTTCTGTAGGAAATCACACAAAAACTCTATATTTGAATCTGTCCTAAGAAGATATTAAAAAGAAAAAAATGCCTATGTACTTGAAACAATGTTATAGTCCTCTTTGATCAAAGAGCCAACTAGAAATAAGAAATATTTGAAAGGAGGGGAAATAAACTAGTCTCTAGTTTGAGTTTACCAGATACACATTTTTTCACCCCATACATTTAAAATATCAATCAATAGACATGTAAAGAAAATCGTCCCATGTAAATGTTCCTACATCTCCCAACATCAAAAATTTATAGATCCAATCCATCTTTCTTTATATGGAAATGTAGGAAAAATAATTATAAATAAGTACTTCACAAGTCCTTCAAAGACCAATGCAATATCAGTGGTATGTCCTATCATTCTTGAATCCACTCAGAAAGAAATTGAATGGTCCACTTGGTATAACTACCATATGTGTCTTGGTTTTCATATTCTCAAGGGATTTTCTCTGTCTTTTCGACACGTTTGGAGGATCGTTGTCATTTTCAATCGCTATTGTATCAGAGAGGCGAACGATCACGAACCCAATAATAGAAAGAGAGCCAAAATCTTGGCTGGAAAAAAATTGCAAAGATTGGGGCTCATGAGAATTGTTGAAGAAAAAATGGACGTCGTGACTAGAGAACAGAGCAGAAAGGAGCCGACGGGTGAAATGGAGAAGTTGAAGAATATGGGCAAAGTTTGGAAAAAATTGGAAAAGGGCAGAGTTGTGAATTTTTTTGAGAAACTCCATGGATTTGACCCTGAGGTCACCAACAGCATGGCGAACTCATGGAAAAATGGCAAGGTCAAGGTGAATGGGGTTTCCTTCCAAATCACAGAGGAGGTGGTTGCGGAGGTCACGAGTATCCCTATGGAGGGTTTCAAATTCTACAAGGACAAGAAACTTTCATCCAATGCAGTCAAGGAGTTCATGAAAAATTCTATAGAGATGAACAAGCTGGAAAAGAAAGAGTCTTTCTATGTGACCGAGACTATAAAGAAGTTATGGAGGTATGTTTTATATGCCCTCATTGATTATGTTACCCTAGACCCTAGGTTTGATCAGGTCACAACTCACCATTTTGTGATTTTAAATCATTTTTTCCATAAGAAAAAAATTTCCATACCCTTTTACCTTATCACTTCTATGAACAAGGAAATCTCTAGTTTCAAGAAGAAAGCCACTGTTAACCCTGCTTTGCATGAGGGATTATTTCTCCTCATCCATGAGCATTTCAAAGCTCAATCTATATGCAAGAACCCTCCTCATGTTGAGGATGTTGACGAAGGCAGCTCTAGCTTTTCTTCTGACTCTGATGACATTGAGAGCATTAGCTTGGAGGAGGAGAATGTTTCCTCAAGAAAGAAGGAAAAAGGTCAAGCCAGGAAACTATCCACTACTACAACTCCTAGCAAGAAAAGCCCTAGGGATCATGGCCAAGCTCATGCAAAAGAGGGTTATGCTAAGGAGGAGGAGGAAATGGATACAGAAGATTCTAACAAAGTTTCGAAGGAGGAGGAGGAAGAGGAGAAACTTGGGAAAAAATAGAAGAGGGAGGTTGTGAGAGATGAGGAGACTAGAAATCAGAGGACAGATGCTATTCCTCTTCCCCTCTCCCCTATCCAGTCTCAGCCTCCTTTAGAGGAAAAATAGAATGTCATCACTAGTGAGAACAAGGGGGAAGTGCAAGTCAAAAATAGGATAAAGGCCTAGAAAAATTTCAATGTGAGGACTGCTACTATGGGGATTTTTAGGGAAGCTATGAACCCTCAAATCCTGGTGGACAATCTGGAGTGGCCTAGGCTCAATGAGCTCATAGACCTAGCTATCCTAGCCATCTCGAACAACGCAAGGGAGACTGGAATGAACCTTCTAAATAATGCTCGCAGTAGTATGATTGACAACTTCAGATCAATCAAATGGCTCTTCCATGAGTTGGAAGAAGTTAGAGAAAGGGTATCTCAGATGGAAAGTATTAAGAATAAGATAGGTAATGATAGCCAGGAGGACCAGGAAAACAAAGAAAGCTTAAATGAAAGGAGATTAAGAAATCTTGAAAACTACAACCACAACCTCAAAAATCAGATGATTTCTCTTCTGAGTTCGATGAATGACAACATCCAATCCCTTGCTAGTAAACTTACGGACAAGGGCTTGCTGGTGGAGGAGGGAGGACAGAATAGGAATAAGACCAGGTCGAATGATGACAAGGCCACAATCAGTACTCTCACCAATATGGATTAGGGCATTGAGAAGGTCTAGGATCAAATGGCAAAGGAGCAGCAAAAGATAATCGAGGTAGCTCAGACTATGCAAGAAATGGAGAAGATAACTAAAGACTAGTTTTCTTGTCTTTTATCTTTTTGTCTTCTTGGGTTTTGGCTTTTCGACAGGTTTTCTATAGTCTGTTTTAGTTTGTTTGTTTTCTGGCCTTTCTGTGGGCCTTTGTTTTGGGCTGGGCCTTCGGGTCTTTTTTTAGCTATTGGACCTCTATTTTTGTTGGGCTTCTTTGGCTTATTATCAGCCTTGTTTATGTAAAACTTATGGGTTTTAGGATCCCTTAAAACCTATTTTTCTTACCAAAAACTACCATATGTGTCTTGAGAAAGTCATGCCAAGTCTGAATGAGATCTAAAAAGACATTTATTTAGTGGGGGAACACAAAGAAAATCAAGATCTTTGACCACTTGTTATGTCTAAATTACACAGAATGAATGTTCCCATCTTTATAGTAATCAATTAGCCATACTACTTTGTGCTACAAATGCTCATGTAATAGAAGATTTTGCAGAGTCTAGTGTCCCCATCATTACAAATTACTAAAAGAACCCAAATCAAATGGGAATGGACATTATTAACATGCATGGAGGATCTCATTGAGTAGATGGTGACCTCAATCTTTTAGAATAATTAAGAAAAATAATTCTACTGACAAATTTTAGGCAACATAGAAGAGACTTTATTAACCACTTAATACCTTAATTCTCATGAAGCAATTGTAGAACCGAACTAGATTGAGGAAAGACTTTGAGAAGATGAAATTTATTTCTTTCTATACCAAAATTAGATACCATACACTGATATAAGGCTCATTTAGATCAGCTAAAGATGTTCAAATGCTATATGGAGGAAAGGGGTTTATCAAGTAGAGTGAATCCAAATTCTCATAGAGCTTGCATAGACTAAGCTGAATTGAGAAAATTCTATAATGGGATGATTCCAATTTCCCTTTGAATCAGATTTAGATATCCCAAAATAGCCCAAGTCCCATTTAGCTTGGTTGAAAGAGCTAGGCCTTATGCAAAAGAGTGGATTTTACACAATAAATTGGTGCCTAATGCCTACATAAGGATATTGAAGCATCAGAGAATTAACTGATTTTTGAATCACATATATTTTAGCAATGGATTAAATAGTTCTATAACACACACATTTAATTGAGTTGAGAAATTGAAGTGTCATGTAGAAGGTTGGACATTACCAATCATATATTGTCCCAATTCTCCCATATCTATAAAAGTGCCCAATTGGACTAAGGTCTATGAAGGATAAGCCCCATTTCCCTTTATTATTAGAATTTTTTAATTCAGTTTAGAGATTTAATCATATGTGGTAAAGGGGACTTTAGGAGTAAGATAAGAACCTAATCTTCACAAATCCATAATTTAAAAAAATAGAAGATGAATTCTACTTAAATTTTCTTTGAATTAACATGTCCCACGATGACCAAATCTAGATTAGACCTCTTTGAGAGATTCAAGCATTATCTACAAGATGGAATAAATCCATATTTCTAAAATAAACACAATAGAGGCCAACTAAATTGAGAAAGTTGCATGAAAGGATTGAAAATACACTTTTATGTTGAACTTAGATGCCCTACAATAGCACGACTCATAATAAACTCAATTATGAGATTTAGGTGATACAGCAAAAAGAAGAGATCATCAACCTTACAATCTCTTCATGATCACTAGACCCTTGATAGCCCAACTTAATGATTTAAGTTAAGAAAATTTATGAAGTCATGAATCTCATTCCTTTAGTTGGAATTATGTACCCTATGATGAAATAATCCCCAATCTTATAGAATCATGTCAAACTCAGCTACTTGTTAAAATTGTTTCAGTAAAATGAAAAAACTTATTCATATTCAAAAGTAGGCATCCTCTAAAAAGTTTTTGAAGAGCAGGGGATGTGATGATGGAACATACTTGATGAAAGCCCTATTCTCAAGTAACTAGTATACCAAGCTCTATAATACAAGCATGCAACATGTTATCATTATAGTTGACTTAAGGATATATTTCAAGGCAAGCTTCAAGCATAATCAACAAAGCTTCTACAAGACCATAGCTTATAGCAATCCCTACACCACTAAATGCCATGGCATGTGCAATCCCATGATTCTCAAGATGACTCTCAAACTTTCTACCAATATAAAAAAAGTCATTGGAGTCATACTTTTCCAAAATGCTCAATAAATTTTTTGTTAAAAAATTTGTATTATGCTCACACAAAAAAAACCATTGTGCACAGGTGGGTGAAGTCTAGAAGTGTTGAGAAAAATCATGGAAAGGCGCACATCTAGAGTATAAGAATCATTAGCAACCAAAATGTGGGGAAGAAATTTTTTCTCATCTGATTCAACCAAGACAGTTTCCTCCATCTAGGCAAACCCTCTCATTACCCTAGGCTTAATTCACAATTTCAAAAATTCATTTCTTCTTAACCACACTTTAGAAGACCCATGTATTATTAAAATTATGTTTTCAAGACTTAGAAAGGTCTTAGAATCGAATCCCCGAATTGACAAACTCATTTTTATGAGGCTAATCTAATGGATTCCATGGAAATGATGAAGGCTCTACTTCCCCATTAATTGTACTACCCCTCTGCAATGATTTTTGTGGCTATAAATAAATGTCAATGCCATGATTAACACTAGTAGTAATCCCAAATTAATAGACACCAAATTGTGCAACCATTTTTGTCTCTTCACCATAGCTTTAACTAGCTCTTTCAATCTCAATTTCAATTTCACACAAATTTCAGGGAATCCATTCACAAATTTCTAAATTATTATACAAGCTTGAGACCCCAAATTTAAATTTAAATGTGGTTCAGGTAAAGGCTCAAGTCACCCAACTTTTTGATTCTTGTACAATAAGAAAACCCTTACACTATGCTCCAGCTCCATCTCCATCATGTATTCCATCAAATAATGAAATAGAAACTGATTTTTCATTTTAAAGTTAAGCTTGTGTCAGTCAAAATTTTGACCAACACAGGCTTAGATTTTTTTGAAAAGGAAAATTTTTCCTTCTAAAATCTAACCAACATAAACCTTTTTAATTAATGGTCAAAAAATTTGGTAGAAAAATGAGGTCAAATGTAGTAGTGTAAGTATGACTGTTGGAAAGAGAAGATGAAGACACATTTGTTATGCTTGGGTCTAGGATATTGACTAACGACCAAGAATGGAAAAAAAATTATGGAAGAAAGAAAAATTGAAGAATGCAGTGAAGCTAAAAGAGGTCTATTTATGCATAACATACTTGCTAGAGAAGTACTTTCATCAACTCTTCTAGAAAAATGAATATAGTCAAGTAAAATCCTTAGAAACATCTCATAAAATTTGGACAAATTTTGAATCTACCTTTGAAGGTGATAAACATGCTAAGAGAATTAGATTAAAAAATTGGATATGTTTGTTTGAAGAGGCTAAAATGATAAAAGATGAAACTATATGAAGTTATATTGGTAGAATATCAATTTTTTTTTTTGGCAAGAATCAAGTCTTGTAATGGATCTAAAGATGAAGATGAGATTAAATGGAAGATCTTCAAAACCTTGACACTACCATTCAAGGAGATGATGAAAATAATTGAAAAAGTGATACCTTGCACTAAGATATGTACTAGAGAGAATCTTCTTGGAATATTGGAAATAGCAAAAGTAATCTTGAGATAGTCTGGAGAATTTCCTAGAGTGGAAACTACTTTTAGTGCATTAAGTGTTCAACCTTCCTGGTCAAGACATGTAAGTACCAAAGGATATTATGCTAGTAGTAGCAGATCCAGATCCAAGGAAGTCAAAAGGATTGAAGAAGGAATTTCCTTTCTTGTAAAGTGAGAACTAGACAATAAGAAAATCTTTAAATGTTGGACTTGTGATGAACTTGGTCATTATGCTTCTAAGAGTCCTAAAAGAGTTAAAAAGTAAAAAAAAACTTCAAGTCTAGAAGGCCTAGAGAATTTTTGTATGCAAATGAATATGGCATTTTTGATGAGATAGTTCAGAGTGAAAGTGATGATGAGTTAGGGTTTGTAGCTATAAAAGAAGAAAATCTTGAAAAAGAAGTTAGAGAAGAGAAAGCTCTAATATAACAAGTTGAGAAGAAAGTCGATTGAATCATAGATAATGGTTGTTCACATCATATGATTGGTAACATGAATAAATTTGTAAAGTCTAATAGCCACAATGGAGGAATTTCCAGAGTTGGTAATAATAAAATATGTCATATCAATGGAATAGGGTCTATTATTCTTGATTGGAAAACTAACACAAATGATGTTTACTTTTTGGTTGGATCAAAACATAACTTATTGAGTGTTGGATATGTTGGAGTTATTTCTTGTGAAGAACATATTAAGTGAATTTTGTTAGGAATAAGGTGTCTCAACCTTGTATAATTCCTATTCTTATTATTTTTTTTGTAAAATGTATTTCTTGCAAATAATGTTGATGTGTCGACATCTTGAATTGTGTGTAAGGAGATCATGACTAAAATAGTTATGACAGATTCCTATGACACATAAGAGCTATGTTAGGAAGATTCAATGATAGGTGAAGACATGTGGCAACTAAGATATTTGAGTACTGTACACTCTACCCCAATAGTGGAAATTTTTTGGGGTTCCTATTTTCTCGGAGAATGGTAAAACCCTAATACAATTTACCTTTTGGGAGTAGCCCTAAAGTGAAGCGCATGTTATAAGCATTTTTAGGGTTGCGAAGAGATGTGATGCAAAAAAGGTGTATTATTGGTACTACGAGTAGCTACTGGAGTCTTCTATTGTTAATGTTGAACTTGCATTGCAAGTGTATTGTAACCTCATGTTGAAGATAATACATTGTGCAAGTTTTGAAGGGGTGGGGTTGTTTTACCAAAAGGTCTTTTCCCATCGGCAAATCCTTGTGTTATGTGTTCCTTTCTCTGTCTATTTTTTGTATGCATGGTTGGCTGTAATATTGTTGTTTACATGATATTGAATCTGTAAGCGTAGATGATTTTAATAGGATTTTCATCATACTTTCCTTATGAGATTAGTGTAGGAATTTTTTTTCGCACTTGAGTTTCCTTACAAGTGGTATCAGAGCTTGATCAACTTTTGATCCTAGTTGTTGGGTAGGGTTTTTTTAGCTAATCTCAAGTTGAGTGGGAGTCTTGTGTAGAGCATCCTGAATCTTATTTGTAGATTGAGATGGCGAGTTCATCATATGGAAGAATGGAGGTGGAGAAATTTAATGGCACTAATTTCAAGTTGTGGAAACTCAAGATGGAAGACATGTTGGAAGATCGTGACCTATGGGAAGTGACTACAAGTTCTACAAGACCATCAACTATAGCTCAAGTAGATTGGGATATCAAAGACTATAAAGTGAAGGGTCTCATAAGACTCTATTTAACCGATGCAGTCCTTCTGAATGTTCTAGATGAGAAAACTGCATATAGTTTGTGGGAGGGACTTGGGGTCGTGTATCAGGCCAAATCTTTGGTGAACAAGTTGTTCTTGAGGAAGAAGTTGTATTCTCTATGAATGGAGGAAGGTGGATCCTTAACAAATCATTTAAATTCATTTAATCTACTAGCTGCATAGTTGACATCAGCTTGTGTCAAGTTAGAGGAGGAGGATCGTTGCTACACACTTTTGTGTTCTTTACTAGATTCATGGGACCATCTTGTGATGGCTCTCAGAAGCACATTAGTCACCTTCAAAATGGATGATGTGGTGTCTTTGCTGCTATTAGAGGAGATGTAGAGAAAGGCTTCTATTTCAAAAAAAGAAGCTCTTGTTGTTCATGGGAGATCCACGGAAAGAGGGAAGAAAAATGACAATAAGTCTGACAATAAGAGTAGATCCAAATCTTGTGGGAAGTCAAAGACTTCCAATAAGTCCAAGGAAAAATTTTGGAACTGTGATAAGACTGGGCACTTTCGTAAAGACTGTAAAGAGTCTAAGAAGAAGAAAGCCTCAGATTTTGGTTTTGAAAAATCTCAAGAAGATGGCGATGCATTCATCGTAGCTTTGGCAGCCCATGCATCTGATGATGTGTGGTTGGTTGACTCGGGTGCATCTTTTCACATGACCTCTCATCGAAACTAGTTCTCAAAATATGAAGAGTTCGATGGTGGAAAGGTGTACTTGGGTGATGATTCTCACCTAAAGATAGTTGGACATAGAAGGGTCACTATCAAATTTCCTGATGGACGAATAAAGGGAATCAATGGAGTTATGCACATTCCAGGTTTGGCACAAAACCTATTATCTATAAGTATGCTGAATGATGTAGGTGTGCAAGTTTTTTTTTCTAAAGATGGATGTAAGATGATGAGAGGAGCTATGGTGCTTGCTAAGGGTACTAGGAGAGGTACTTTGTTTCAGCTTGATGCACACATTTCTTAGTGTAATAGTTCTTCTGTTTCAAAGAAGAGAGTAGTTATCACTTCATCCCCACCATCTGAACGAGTAGTAAAGAAGACTGTGGTTAGTGGTTTTGATGGTAGTGCAACAAGTGTACCTAAGGGTGCAAACACTTTGGAAGGAAAGCTTCCTACAGAAAAGACAATGTTGTGGCATTTGAGATTTGGTCACATTAGTGAGAAGGGTTTCAAAACCTTGAAAAATAAAAATCTCATTGAGGGGTTAAATGATTGCAATCTTGAGTTTGACTTTTGTGAATACTGTGTATATGGTAAACAAAATCGTGTTCAATTTTACTCTAGTTCTCACAAATCTTCTGATGTTTTGGATCTTATTCATTCTGATGTATTTGGTCCTGTAAAAGTTCCTTCAATCTCTAAGTCTATATTTTTTGTATCTTTCATAGATGATTATAGTAGAAGGACATGGATTTATTTCCTTAAAAGTAAGACACAAGTCTTTAGTTGATTTAGAATTTAAAGCCCTTGTAGAGAATCAGACTTGTAAGAAGATTAAGTGTGTGAGAACTAACAATGGTGGTGAGTTTTGCTCAGCAGAGTTTGAACAGTTCTGTAAAGAACAAGGTATCAAGAGGCATAAGACAACTCTGTATAACCCCACAGAAAAATGGATTTGTAGAGAGAATGAACAAGACACTGATGGAGAAGGCTAGGAGTATGTTTAGTGGAGCTGGTTTAGAACAAAGGTTTTGGGTCGAAGCTATGGCCACTGCTTGTTATCTGGTTAAGAGATCTCCTACATTAGACCTTTTTGGTAAGACACCCATGGAGGTGTGGTTTGGTAAGAAGCCTTCAATTAGACATCTTCATGTTTTTGGTTGTGAAGCTTATGCACATGTTCCAATGGAGAAAAGATCTAAGTTGGAAAACAAAGCTGTTAAATGTATTTTCATCGAGTATAGTACTGGTGTAAAAGGATACAAGCTTTGGGATCCTGTGACTAGTAAGGTGTTGTATAGTAGAAATGTTATTTTTAGAGAGCTAACATCTTCTCCTATTGTGCTACAACTAGATGAAAAAGAAAAGGAAAAAGATGTTGTTTAGTTGCCTCCTACCCCTGAGAAGATTGAACAAAGAGACCATGTTGGGTCTAATGATGAGGAGAGCTCTTGTAGCTCTAATAGTTCAAAAGAAGAGGAAGAACAACCTCAACCTCAGCCCTTGAGGAGATCCATGAGAGAAAGAAAGTAACCAGAAAGGTTTGGTTATTCTATGTTAGATTCTAGTTGTTCTTTTTCTTTGATTACTAACACTGATGAACCTAGATCTGTGAAAGAGGCTTCGGGCATGGAAGATGTAGGTTCCTAGATTAAGGCTATGGATGATGAGATGGATTCATTAGAGAAAAAAAAAACATGGGACCTTGTACCTTTTCCTAAAGGGAGAAAATTTGTTGGCTGTAAATGGGTGTTCAAGAAGAAATTATGTGCAGATGGTAGTGTTGAAAGGTACAAAGCTAGATTGGTTGCAAAGGGGTTTTCACAGGTAGAGGGAATAGATTATGGTGAAATATTCTCTCCTGTTGCAAATTTGACATCCATTAGATTTTTGTTATCTCTTGCTGCATCATATGATTTAGAGATAGAACAGATGGATGTGAAGACAACTTTCCTTCATGGTGATTTGGAGGAAGAGATTTATATGTCACAGCTTGACCACTACATTGTTAAAGGTAAAGAATCCTTAGTTTGCAAATTAAAGAAATCTCTATATGGTTTGAAGCAATCTCCTAGGATGTGGTACCTTAAGTTTGATGCCTTTGTGTTGTCAATTGGATTTGTAAGATCGAAATCAGATCATTGTGTTTATTTCAGAATTGAAAATGATCGCCTTCTTATTGTTGCATTATATGTTGATGATATGTTGCTATTTGGGAAGGGTAAGGGTATGACTTCTGATTTTAAATCTCAGTTGTCAGCACAGTTTGAGATGAAAGATCTTGGGGCAGCTAGGTACATCTTGGGTATGGAAATCAGTAGAGACAGGTCTAATAGAAAACTTTGGTTAAGTTAGAGTAAGTATGTGAAGTTTGTGTTGGACAAGTTTAGCATGGCAGATTGTAGACTACTATGTGTTCCTATTCCTGTGGGAACAAAGTTATCTATAGATGATTGTCCAAAATCTCTTAGTGAGATGGAGGACATGAGTAGAGTACCTTATGCTAGTGCAGTTGGCAGTCTTATGTATGTTATGGTTTGTACTAGACCAGACATTACCCAAGCAATGGGAGTCCTGAGTCTATTTATGGCTAATCCTAGATGGATACATTTGGATGTAGTTAAGCGAGTATTTAGATATTTGACAGGTACATCAGATTACTCCATATGTTATCATGGTAACTCTTCTGGATCTTTGAATTCAGTTTGTATTCATGGGTTTGTGGATTTAGATTGGGCAGGTGATATTGACCGTAGGAGATCCACCAGTTCTTATGTGTTCACTATGTTTGGTGGTGCCATCAGTTGGATGAGCAAGTGACAACCTGTGGTTGCTTTGTCCACTACAGAAGTTGAGTACATAGCTGCTACTCATGCTTGTAAGGAAGCCATTTGTCTTAAGAGATTGTGTTCTGATGTTGGTGTTGATGTAGAACAAATTACTATTTGGTGTGATAGTTAGAGTGCTATTTTCCTTGCAAAGAATCCAACTTTCCATGCCAGAACGAAGCACATTGATGTGCAGTATCACTTTGTGAGAGATATGGTGGAAGATGGAAAGGTAAATTTGGAAAAGGTAGATACTGTGAAGAATGTTGCAGATGCATTAATGAAACTAGTGGGCACTAAGAAGTTCAGATGGTGTTTAGAGTCTATGGGCCTTTCAGCCTATAGCGGTTAGTTCCTGTTATGTTCCTATTACTCTTACAAGGTGTTCGACAAGTGGGAGAATGTTAGGAATAAGGTGTCTCAACCTTGTATAATTCCTATTCTTATTATTTATTTTGTAAAAATGTATTTCTTGCAAATAATGTTGATGTGTTGACATCCTGAATTGTGTGTAAGGAGATCATGACTAAAATGGTTATGACAGATTCCTATGACACGTAAGAGCTATGTTAAGAAGATTCAATGACAGGTGAAGACATGTGGCAACTAAGATATTTGAGTACTATACACTCTAACCCAATAGTCACCCTGAAAATTTTTTTGGGGTTCCTATTTTCTCAGAGAATGGTAAAACCCTAATACAGTTTACCTTTTGGGAGTAGCCCTAAAGTGAAGCGCATGTTATAAGCATTTTAGGGTTGCGAAGAGATGCGATGTGAAAAAGGTGTATTGTTGGTACTGCGAGTAGCTACTGGAGTCTTTTTTTGTTGATGTTGAACTTGCATTGCAAGTGTATTGTAACCTCATGTTGAAGATAATACATTGTGCAGGTTCTGAAGGGGTGGGGTTGTTTTACCAAAAGGTTTTTCCCCACCGGCAAATCCTTGTGTTATGTGTTCCTTTCTCTGTCTATTTTCTATATGCATGGTTGGCTGCAATATTGTTGTTTACATGATATTGAATCTGTAAGTGTAGAAGATTTTAATAGGATTTGCATCATACTTTCCTTATGAGATTAGTGTAGGAAGTTGTTTCTACACCTGAGTTTCCTTACAAATTTAAACCTAATACTAGGAAACAAAGACAAGGACAAGCCTAAGGATGAGCTAAATCCTATATTTGGCAAGGCTAAATCTTAGTTCTAGGCCAACATTAATAGAGTCATCAGGACTCACTTTATTTTAGGCTCTGCTAAGCCAAGGCGGGCAAACCTAAGGAGTTTATCTTACTAATTTGATTTTCCTCTATGCAAGACTATCCCCTATAGCATAAATGGTCAATATTCTTCTATAATTTGCTGACAAACTTCTTGATTGTAGTAGTTAATTACAACCAAAGAAAGTAATAGCAAATAAACCATGACCCACACTTCTAGTTCTTCAATACATAAAAATGGAAATTGATATTCAATTAAAGTTTTGATCTCAGCATAACCTAGGTATGCAACAATAGAGAACATGTAACTTCCAAGCTAACTAGTCCCTTATCCATTGGGCATCAACTAATCCTTAACACATAGATGGACATCCTAATATACTCATATATCCAGATAGTTGATCTATCTATTTGACTTGCAAATAGATATATATCTTCATAAAACTCTCATACCTTCTATGAAATCCTTCTGGTGTAACCTGTAACCCTATCAATGTAAACAAGCATCTAGATGGATCTTTTTTCCAACAAAAAATTCATACTAATAGACAACCTTAAGAGATTTCAACTAAGTTCAAGCTCTTCACTCTCAAACACAAATTTTTTATAGATAACAGAAGAAGGAGGTGAGAATCAGAATGAAACTAAGAAGGTTAAACTCTTACATTAATTTCTTTGAAACCAATACATCATCTGCATGCTAACACTTATAAAATACACAAAGGGTGACTATATAATATGAATGCCTCAAAAGAAATACAATACTGTTGCTCATAACAAAAGAACACTGAGAAAATGGTATCACAACTATGAGAAAAATTTCAAAGAATTGGAACCAGAATGGTCTCACAATTCTCAAATAATCTCCAAAGAATTGGGAACCCCTACAAAGAGAAGAGAGGAAGAATATATACAAGAGAAGATATTTCTAGAATTGTAATCTAAAATTGACATCTATCCCCCTAGAAATGTCTTCAATCTAAAGTTGTTGAAACTGAACTTCCTCATCTACCTGTAACCAGAAACTATAAATGATGCAACAAATATCTGATATATCTCATTAAAATAATTAGCAAAATATCCACTTTGAAGAAAATATTAGATACACCATAGAAAGTGTTGGAAACTTGAAAATTTGATATTTTTTTATCACTTCTACTTTTGCTAGGCAATTCAATTGTACTATCAATAAAACTTAATTACTTCCAACTACCTCAAAAACAATCAAATCATCCTCAAAACTTGTGGATGAAAATAAAACTGATATAATATTATCAAAATATAATATTAAATCAAGCTAGAAATATAATTTTGTATTTTTTTCTAAGAAGCCCCTAAAATGACAAAACTTCCTATAGCTACTCATGGTTAACACCTACACAAAATCTAATTGTAAAAATTGAAAATTCATTCTTTACCAATTCCAATGGTATATTATACTATACATTTTGGACAAAAATGGTTCCCCAGAAACCAATCTAAAATCCAAGTCTCAGGACTATGAATAGTCATATAAAATTGAATAATTTAAAAGTCCAATATTGTCAAAACTATATAAAAACTTAAAAATTATTCAAAATAATGAACATTCAAATTTGATGCATTGAACCATTTTGATTTTGGTTTTTATATTATTACATTTTATTTCCTTTCCCTTATCTCTCCAATCTATTAATGCCACATATCAACTTCTAATTCGATAATCACCACTCGGGCGGGCCCCACCTCATCTTCCCATTTGAAATGTATGAAAATTTGAATATTATGGGTCTAAAATATTACAATGAAATCGTAACATCATAGCCCATATACTTTAAATTCTTGATCATATTATGTTTCAATGATAAGCATTTTAATTAATTAATTCTTTAATTAATCCTCATCATATCATCTCAAAACTCTTTTAAGAGCTTTCTGACCTCACGACCAATAGTATTATCATGGGTCATCCATTACCTTTCCATGGTCTTCTAAAATTTCATAAGATCATTGGCTTCCTTCATTGTGCCCAGTGATCTTATGATAGGCTCCTTGGATGTGCTATGTGGCACTCATTCCTTTACATTTCATTTGGTCAAAACTTTGACTCTCCTTCCTCCATATTGGCCATGGGCAAGACCTGTCCACATGTTTAAGCATTTTTCTTCTTCAAAGACATGTCTTTTGAGGATACAATAATTTTGAAAGTATCTACATTTAAAATCCACAAAACTCATCCCCAGGTGCATATGGGATAAAGCATGTCTACGCATGCTCCCTCTTTGTATGCAGATCTGGACATTGACGCAGATTTCCTTCCATGTGTGGATTGTCATGATGGTGTCTCTAGTGTGTGGATACTTGGCACTCAACCTCATGTGCCCCCTTCAAAAAAAAATTGGGACTTCCCTTGGAGAAGCCGTGGGCTTCAAAAAATGTGGGTTGCCTAATTTTGTTGTGTGTGGGCCTCCACTCTCCAACCACGTGAGTCTTTTCTTTGATGCAGTGACTTTACCATTTTGATGTCATCCAACACCTCCCTACTAGCCAGGAGAGCTCCAACATGTTGAATGCATGGAGATGGGAGCCTCTACTGAGTTGTGATCTTCTTCTAACACATGTAGAGTGTTCAATCACTTCCTTCCTTTTCCACCATGGAGACTTCTAATGGATACCAATAGATTGATCATTTGTGTATTGCTTGGATGCTCTACTTCATCAAGTGTTATGGTGATCTTCCCTCTGTAACATGAGGCTCTAGTATGAAATACTCAAAAGCATCCCTTGTAGGTTACACATTTTCAGAATGGGAATCGATGACTTTCAAAAGTATGTAGTGTCTTGCACAATGGCATCATATAACCTTGTCTTCCTTTTGCATGGACTTTTGTATGTTCGCTCTTAATATTGTTCTTCCTAGGCATCAAAACACTCTTTATGACTATATCTGCAATTTCAGTGATTGACCTCAATTTTGGGTAAGGACAAACAAAACCTCCTATAGCATGAACATGTGCATCATGGTTGAACCAATGAGAGAAGAGTGTCAAGCTAGATGTGTAGATGGAAAATGAAAAAAATTTAATCTCTGATGTTCTAAATGTCTCTTGTAAGGCATCTAAAGACACTAATTTCTTTTCATAAGGAGTTAAGAAACATTAGTTCAAACACCACATTTTGCATTGTAAGTTTCCCCTTTCAAAACTTTTGATTTGCACATATTTTCCTCAATCTGACGGAATTAGTTAGGCCCCAAAGTGGGTCCAGCTAAAAAAAAAAAATTCAAATAACTAATTTTTTAAATTGATCCATCAACCACCTTGAACTGACTGGAATCAAAATCAAGTGGTGAATCATCACTTAAAACTCATTTTATCACTACTCTTTAAACTGTGATTCATTGACAGGAAGGCCTTAGAGCCGACTTTAAAAACTGACTTAAACACCTAGCCAAGCTCTCAAACTTTGGATATCTTCTCTCTCTAACACATTTAGTGGGCCTACCAAATCTCATCACATGATGACATCAGGGTCAAAATATATTAACCTCCAAAGTTTCTTAAATTCACCTGTGAATAAACATGTCAAAAAAATGGAAAATGCATTTGGTTTTGGCTTTGAAAACTAGGCAAACAAGTACTTGAGGTGATGAAAACTGGGGAATTTGTTCTTTTCCATGAGGAGAATATAATTCTATGATTTGGGCTCATCATGGATAACGGGATGAGTTTTGTAAGCGTTCAAAGTGGGCTACCTAGATTTGTAGGACAATGAACATTAGTAAAATAGTGTTTTGTGCAAATGGAATGACCCTAGAAAATTTTGTAAATGGATTTGTCAAGGTTTAAAAACTAACACACTTAAAGTATTTTTAGAGTAGAATTCTGGGGAAAAAACCATTCAATTCACACAATTACGGACTCAAAGATATGACATCCCGAATAGGGCTACGGATCAATTTTCATTTTTTATTACCAGTGAAATTTTATAAATTGAAAACTGAATCATGTTTGAAAACTGATCAAATTGATTTTTCATAAGCTTAAATCTAGAGTGTATAAACTCTCTAACCCCTAGAATATGTTGCAAAAGGAATTTTATTATTTGGGTCAACTGGTCAAAAATTATAGCTTGTCAAATAGGGGTACCCAGAATTATGAACAATATGCAGATTTACAATAGAGGTAATTGAACAACTTTGAGACATTCAGAACTTAGTTGAAACATGTTGAAATGACTTGAAACTTATAATATAGGTTCTTTGTTATGCATGTTAAACATTTTCAAAGTGGTGAGTCATGAAACATAACTAGGTAATAGATATTCAAAGGCAAACTAGGCTATTGATCACTGTTTAGCACTTGGGTAGAAAATGTAGAACTAAAAACTACTCAAAATGGAACTTCGTAGAATGGTTTGGATTGTTAGTTTATCATTATAGAACACATGCACAGGCTGAATGGAGGGTGTTGAAAACATAAAACACCACTAAAGCATTAATACAATAACCAAGTAGTCAAGCAAGAAAATGCATTTATAGGGCTCAGAGTAACTCAAAATTTGGAATGGACACTCAAAATAGGAGTGCAATTTTGAGTGCCATCAAGATAGTTGGTTGACAAGGGGTATTAGTTAAAAGTCATCAAAAAGACATGCATTATTGAAGATGAAGTTAGTAATTTTATTGGCATTGGTACAAGATCAAGAGGTAATGTTTTTTAGCTGAACCCTAAAGAGATGGCATGTTTGGTTTTAAAATTTGATAATAGTTGGTTATGGCATAGAAATTTTTTTAATATAAATTTTGATAATATTGTGAAGGAAAGTAGTACAATTGTTGTCAAAGATTTCCCAAAAAATTTTAAGCCTACTAATGTTGTGTGGAAGGAATATGTTATGGCCAAGAAGAAGAAAAGATCCTTTCCTAGAAAGAAGTTTACTACAATAGTGAAATTAGATATTGTTCATATATATCTGAGTGGTCCCACTAATAAAAAAGAATTCTATACTGAAAGGTACTTCATGATTATTGTTAATGACTTTATTAGGTGGGTAGAGTTCCTTAAAGAAAAGTCTGAAGCATTTGAGAAGTTTAAGTTGTTTAAGAATCAAGTTGAGAATGAGTCTAGATTCAAGGTTAAATGTTTAAGATCTGATAGAGGTAGATAATTTACCTCAAATGAGTTTGACACATTTTGTGAAGTGAATAACATTAAGAGGAAGCTATTAGCTCTGAAGACTCCTAAGAGAATGGAATTTCTAAGAGAAGATATAGGTTTGTAATAGAAGTGAGAGATATGATGTTTGAGAATGATGTATCAAAGTTATTTTGGAGAGAAGAATTTAATACAATAATATATGTAATGAAAAAAGTGTAGATCAAAAAAGGTATGAAAAAGACACCTTATGAACTATGGTTTGGACATGCACCATTAGTAAAATATTTTAAAACTTTTGGAAGTAAATGTTATATCAAGAGAGATGATGATATTGGTAAGTTTGATGCAAGAAAGGGATGAAGGTATTTTCCTTGGTTATTCATTGAAAATAAAATCTTATAGATGTTTTAATTAGAGGACTAAGACTATTATTGAGAGTTAAAATGTGAAAGTGGATGAGAAGTTTGGAGTTAAAGAGAAAAAGGTTGATTATAATTATGATGATGAAGACACTAATTTTAATTCTATTCAAAAAAATGTTGAAAAATTATTTGAGACTAACAATGATATGCAACATGATATTCAAGTTGTGTAATAGAGAGAAGAACCAAGATTTGAACCTAGAGAAGAAGTAAGAATTGAATTTGTGACACCAGCACCTAACTAGAATTTGATAAAGACTCGCCATGTTGATTAGATTATTGGAAGAAAAGATAGAGGAGTTATGATAAAAAACATAGCTTATGAAGAATTATGTTTGATTTTTTTGGAATAATCAAATGGGAAGTATACTTCTAAGAGGGAGGGGGATGCGTGGGGGGTGGTTGTGGGGCTCTAAATCAAAAGTATCACACTTTTAACCTTAAAAAAATTTAACTAAAAATAAACTTCATGCATGTAAACATATCACACAACCATAAAGTAAAAACATGTATCACAACACATTACACCAAATTTGGTAACCCAAAAACCCACCAAAATGAGAAGGTGAAATTGGAGTGGGGATGATACCCACAAAATCACTACAGCAATAATGTTTGACCACTTTTGATGGTTTGCCCTATGAAAGACTTTCCCTATTAAAAGATTTGCATTGTGTCAATAGTGACCTATTTAAAGGATTTACAAACACTTTACATGAAGTGCCACCCTGTTAAAGGATTTTATCACCTCTTCAAAGGATCTACAACCTAGCTATTAAGCTAACCTATCAACATAGGATTTTCCTTTTAATACAATTGCTAGAGAGTATTAGACTAAATAAACCTGATAGCTTATAATCTTTGATTGCTGAATTTAGGCACTTGATCTGCTTATTTTGATCTTGATCCTCTGAGATCTAATATCTATTTGATTCCCTTGCTCTATTCTGATTAACTAAATACTACAATGTTTCTCTATTCCTCTAAGTCTTTTCACACTTCTCTCTAAATTTCATTATAGTTTACCCATACATTGCTTTTATCCACAAATACAATGGGGTTTCATCCTCCTTTTAAAGATATCAAATATAGGTATGGATCTATGATCCATATTGAATATTTATTTTCCACTCATTCCTTGCACTTTTTTTATTGGTTTCATGCCTTCTCCATTTTTCTTATTGGTTGCATGTTGATTGCATGGGAAATATAAAAGATTCATTCTTATCTTTAATATCCTTCATGTTCCTTCCATGTCAGCTCAAAAAATGGTTTACATCTGAGTTTGTGAAGGCACAAAATCATATGTTGATTATATGTTACTGGGCACATACTAGATTACTGGTGCTTAGCACATGTAGTATTCTAGCTTGCTCAACACCTATTACATTATGGCTTGCTCAGCATCAACTGTGACTTAGCACCTATATATCACTCGACTCATATGGTTCACTTGGCACTTCAAGTCACTCAACACTTGATCTTCACTCGACACCTAAAGATTTCTTAGCATCTAAAGATCACTCGACACCTATACAAATTCTGGATCAACAAATACTGTAGCTCAGCATATATAGTGTACTTGGCTTCTATATGAAAACTGGTTAAGTGTGTTGACACTTAGTTGTCAAAACCAATCTAAGACCAAAAATCTTCCCCTTTGACATGAGTGTCAAAAACACTTAACTAAGCATTATTTACTAACCTTATGAGTACATTATCCAATCTATTTGGCATATATACAAAATTTCAAGAACTTGTTCAAAATTTTGTAAGGAACAATATACCTTAAAATTCTTATAACTCCCCCCAAGTTGATTGTACCATTTCATTCCTATAACCAAAATTCTTGTGCTGATGTATTTGATACTCTTTACCTTTTCCCTATTTCTTTACTCTATACCTATTTTATCTTCCATACAACTCCAAAAACATTGTATCTCCCCCACACTATGTCTTACCTCTTATCTCCCTTTTTTGGCTATCTACAATCTTTCCCCTTTTTATTCTCCAAAAGAATGAATGAAATACTTAGTATTCTCCCCCTTTGTTATATCTCCCCCTTAATTTTATTTCTCCCCCTTTTTGACACTTATGTCAAAGGGTGCTAAGGAGTAATACCATATTTTTCCAAAAATGTATTGTTGACCTTGATTATCATCTTAAGAGCTACATCCCAATTCTCCAAAGCAATTTCTAGTGACTTATGCTAGATGCTAGTCTTTGTAGGAAGATGTATAAGTCCATCTAATGTAGAAAGATTAGGATCTTTCTTTAAAATAGTTTCAACATAGACTTGCTCTTTATGGAGTACTTCCAAATGTGGGGTAATGGAAGATTGTATTTGCATTAATTTGGCCTTTATATTGGCCTCTTCACTTATGAGTGCAACTAACTCCTTTTGGGTGTTAAGTGATTGGGTAAAATGCTTCTCACTTTGAGTTGGATCTCTTGGTAGCTGCATGCTAGAAATCTTTAGATTTTTGTCTAGGCTTAGTATTCTTTGACTTGTCTCTTGTGTGAAATAGAAAAAATCACGTAGCTTGTTGTATAATGAGAAGATATTCTCAAGTATAGTTTTGACCTTTTCAATCTTCTTGGCCATTACAACTTGTTGAATTTTTATGGCATTGGATATTTTCTCATTTACTTTTCCTTGAAACTTCCTCTCAAACCATTCCATGAGCTTCACATTTGTCTCCTGGTGTTCACTTGTCACCTAGTCAACAATATCTAACAATTTTTCCATTATAAGCTTTGTCTCATCTGATGACTACATGCTAAAGGCATCCATAAAGATGTCCTTAATCTCATGCAATGCTTGCTTATGTTTATACTCCTTCCTTAGTATTTCTTGCCTCTCTCTCTTATTCAATGCATCTTGCATCTCTATGATCTGCCCAATACTGATTGTCTTGGAGTCATAGGTAGGAATGACAATTTCTTCATCTAACTCAGGGTCTCCATAGTGAAGTACCCTGGTCACTTTGGTTGAGCTTGACCCTAGTGTAGATATTTGCAATGGCATTGCATCAGTGCTTGGCTTCTAAAGAGTTTTTGCAGGAGTACTTTTTTTTGGTAACTCTACCAATGTTTGTATTATAGCCTACTCCTCTTCTTTTGATTTGTCCTCCTTTTCCTCATGTATTCTTCCCTAATCAATCACAATAATCTGAGGTGTACCTATTGACTATACTATAGGATCAGGTGTAGCAATCTGTCATGTTTTCTCTATGCATTTCACTACCTCTATACTCAGCTTCTGCACTGTGGTATCAATTGCTAGAGATGTATCAACTATTGCAATTAGTGGTGGAAGCATTAAAATTTGAGTAATAGTATCTGTAGAGACAAAAGATGGTTCTTGTGGATTCACCTTGTCTCTTAATGAGTCAACTATTTCCTTTTGTAGCTCATCCACACTCATACATACATCATTTGTGCATAATTGTGCTTGTAGAGTTGATTGGTGAAGGATCTTTTTGAGATCCTCTACAGTCAACAGATTGATGTTCTAACAAGATTTTTCATTAACATCCTTCATAGTTATAGTGTCTACAAGTGTGATGGTTACATGAGGAGAGCTAGGGGGTGGCAATTGTGTGTCTTGCAAACTCTAGTCTTGTTGCTGCTCCTACTCATCTATTGCCATTTGATCTTATTTTTGTGTCACCTCCTCCTCACCTTTTTCTTTCTGCTCTTCATTTTTCTTCTCTTCTTCTTCTTTTCTTGTTTCCTATAATTCTATTTTATCTTCTTTCTCCTTCTCAGTAGCCTTACCCTTATTTGTTTCTGCATCCTTCTCTTCTTGTCTATCCTTGTCATTTGTTATGTTATGTATTGATTTCCATAATCTTATTGATTTTTGGACAACTTCTTCAATTTTTTTTCATATGATTCTAAAGGCTCTATACTTTGGTGCAAATTTTCCACCATGTTTCTTGTTAGCCTTAGTTATTTGACCTCTAGTCAAATTAGGCATCACTTGTGCTAGTGTTGATTCTCTTATTTCCTTCTCCATTTTAAAACAATAATGTCATTTATTTTCAATACTCTCATATAACTCCCTAGGCATAGTATTGTCTAACTCAAGTGGTGTATTCTTAAATTCTATGATCATGGCATACACTGA
This sequence comes from Cupressus sempervirens, assembly GCA_028749045.1. Lineage (NCBI taxonomy): Eukaryota > Viridiplantae > Streptophyta > Pinopsida > Cupressales > Cupressaceae > Cupressus > Cupressus sempervirens. The sequence continues at coordinate 238,451,844 of CM053786.1, read as the reverse complement.
CTCTTCTATCTTGTTTTGATCCTCTCTACTTAATTTATTGAAATCAATATTTTTCATATTAGTAAAATTTGCATTCTTAATATTTTCATAGATTTTATCTATGTTTGATTTAAGAGGATGGCTTACCACTCTAAATTGGTTGATATCCTCTTATTTTGTCTTCTCCTCATCTTTAGAATCTGGTTGTGCTACATAATTTCTCCTTTTCTTTTGAACTTCACCATTTTGGTCAGTGGCCTTCCTCCTTTCTTTCACTTTCTCTTGTGGTAGCTCTTGTTGCAGGTGTCTTCTTGGCTTGTGTAGGCTTTGTAACCTTCCTAGCTTTAGGTTGGGCTAGAGGCTATACTTTGGCCTTTCTTTTCTTTGACTCAACTTAAGCTAGTGCTTCCTCAACTTCTTCTTCCTCTTCTTTATCCTCACCTAAGCCTTGAGTTATTTCCAATGGGCCTTGTCCTTGCTCATCTTCTTCATCATCATCTTCTTCTTCCTCCTCCTCAACTACCCCTTCAATGCATTCACCAAATTTCTTCTTCAAATTCCTCACCAATTTATCCTTCTTCTTTATGGTGGAAGCAATTTTTAGTTCCATTTCCACCTTGGAATGCACAACATCATATGTTCTGAAACGGTTTGCCTCATCAATTTCTTCTACAAGCAATGATGTGATTACTACTGAGGCTTCATCAATGTTTATCTCATAACCCAATAGCCTTAGCCATCTCACCCTTGGAACTACTACTTGGATATAAGTAAAATCAATTTCAACTAAGAAGAAAATATCATTGATGTGTTGTTCCACTAGGGAAACTAGTATCCTCAGTCTTTGTTTCATGGATTTCTTAAAATCCTCAAAGTAGCTTGTCATCTGTGCTTCAAAGTTGTCTCCCATTTGTTCAATATACTCATTGATTTGAGTAATGACTAACTTGTCTGATTTCTAGTTGACTTTACCAAATGAAGGAAACTCTTCCAAAACATAGAAAAACATGCAAACAAGAACTAAACCAAAGTTGCATTGAGCACCTTTGGATCTTCTAATTGCTCCTAGGTTCTCCATGATTTGCTACAACATCAATTCTGATAGATCATATGTATGATATTTCTTGACAAGCTTATATGCCAAATCAACAACAATACATGACACACTATTCAATCTACTAGATTGATAAAAATGTGAGAAATCACTTTCACTGCAAAATCCAAGAGGGGATCTGTGATAGTGTCAATTGTCATGCCCCTTTTATTTCATTTGGCCCCTGTGTTTCTTTCAATGGCCTCTTTTGAGTCACTTATCAGGATCTTATGTTGATCTAGGGTTGGAAAGCCTATAACCCTATGCACTATCCTCTTTGTTATCTTCATGAGTCCTCCTTCTAACCACAAATAGCCATTATGTATTCTACTAAGAACAATTCTGATCCACTCTATTTTGAAGATTGTGGGGTAAACTAGGGCATGGGTTAAACCCTTTTTCTCAACTATTTGGAATTCATCCTTCAATATTTTATTATCACATAGTTTATCATATGCTTGAAATATCTCAAGGTCTCCTATTGTACGTATCTTTTAGTTGTAACACTTCCTAACATCTTGTGCCATTACAACTTTGGGTGGAATAATGGAGAGTGCACTGACAAGGTCATTTTTATAAGCTACCTCTAGAATTGGCCTAAATTCTAGTTGTTTGACTTCATTGCTAACCAATTGGACCTCGTGACCTTCCTTATCCTTTGGGTTCTTAGAACTAGAAGGCATTTTTTTGATCTAGAGTTTTAAAAGATTTAAGCTTTAACACTATGCAACTTGGCACTTGAGGAATACCTTAGATCGACAAAATCTATCCTTGATCACTATTGAAATTTGTGCAAATGGCTTTAATGTTGTTTTTTGATCTTTTCTACACTCTTCTCATCTTTTCTTTGCATTTGAATGGTGATAAATGATCAAAAAATGACTTTATACCTTTCAAAACCTATCATTAAATGCTTAGTGCATACAAATGTACACTTGGCTCTTGAAGGTTTCAACATGACTCAACTTCCATTGGTTTTCATTACTTAGCCTCCATTGACATTTCTCAACTCAACACTAACTATCAACTTGGTTGCTACTAGATACTTAACATTCATTAACATTTACTCAACATCTAAGGACAACTTGGCAATACTAGTGAAAATTTAAAGTTTTAATCTTGGCATCTTTTCTCATGTTGTTTTCTCCTTTATAGTGCTTGTTTGTCTTGGGACTGATGTATGATATAAATTTATATATTAGTCCCATAGACCTGTCCTTGCTTAGTTGGATGAGGTGTGACCACTTGACATATTAGGTGAAGTGATTCCTTCATTTGATGAGGTACACTCATCTTTCTTCTTCCATGTCTTATTCATTTGTCCTCTAATGTATTCCACATCTACCTTGTCTTTTCCTTTGTTGCTTCTGACTTGGGTGCCTTTGACTTTATTGGGCAATTCTTTCTAACATGAATAATCTACAAGAAACTAATAAATGTAGTTTGACTTAACCATCTGATATAGTTCCCTCTGAAATGTGTCTATATTTCTTAACAATAATCATAGCTATTCTTGGTATTGTAGTCCCAATTTTAGTGATGACCATAGTTACCTTCTCTTGTTGCCTAATTTCATGTCAACATAGGCTTTGATCTACACTCAAAAGCTCTATCTCCATACTTCTTGCAATTTTATTAATAACCTTCAGATTTTGGTGTCCTAATAATCTTAGTTTTGCATTTATGTGGTTGATGTCCTTTCTTTTTGCACTTGTGATAGTAGCTTGCATTCTTAGGCTTATCATGTTGATTAGTATTCTTACTTCTACATACATTAGCAATGTGTCCCTTTTTACATAGAAATGACAAGTAGGTTTAGTGTTCTTACCTTTGTTACTCCTTTCTTCTATAGTCTTGGATGTTTCTCCTTGTTCAGTGTTGATATAACCAAGTCCTGAAGTATCATTACTAGCCCTTGGTGATTTTAGCAGTTGCTCAAAATACTTGATAGCCTCATTGAGTTTTTTGAAGCTTTCTACAACTTCCTTCTCTCTTTTTAGGCCATTTTGCAGTTGTTCATTCTATATCTTCAATGTAGAAATCTCAATGTCTTTCATATACAGTTCATGATGTGCATTCATCATCTAGCTTAAGGTGTCTAGCTGCATGTTTGAGATTCTTTCAAACTCAGTTGTCTTCTCATTTAGTCTATTGGTAAGATTTCTCTTGTCATCTTCTAGCATAGCCTTTTCTTTAATAGCTCTTTTCTTCTGTTTAGTTATTTCACAAAGCATTATGGCTTGTGATTCTTGTTCAAGCTTGAGTATTCTGATTTTTTCTACTTGATCTCTATCCTTCTCCATCAATTCTACTATTGCTGCATCAAACTCTTTAGAATCTCCATTGTCAAAAACTTTTTTGGTATTAATGTCCTTGTAGTGTATGTCATTTTTAGTTATGGCTACATCCTTCCTTCCTTTTAAGGATTTTTTCAATTCTTCTCTAGCTTCCTCCAAGTTGTGTAGGGTGAGGTGTACATCAATCACCTTATTCTCTATAATCTTCCCAAGTTTGAAGACTTCCATCTTCAGATCTTTTCTCTAAGTTGTTAGGCTTCTCCTTGTGAGAACCTTGCTCTGATACGAATTGGTGGAATAATCAAATGGAAAGTATACTTCTGAGACGGGGGGTGAATTAAAAGTATCACACTTTTAACCTTAAAAAATTTTAATTAAAAATAAAATTAAAGCATGTAAACATATCACACAACCATAAAGTAAACACATGCATCATAGCACATTACACCAAAATGAGAAGGTAAAATTGAGGTGGGGATGATACCCACAAAATTACTGCAGCAATAACGTTTGACCATTCTAATGATCTACCCTGTGAAAGGCCTTCCTTGTTAAAGGTTTTACTGTAAGAAAAAGTGATTGAAATGATAAAATATAATAAAATTAAATATAATGAAATAATAGATTTAATCCAAGAGAGCAAGAAGAGTTTTACCATACAAATGATACAAGATCAATGGAGCAATACCAATGAGGAAGCAACACAAGAGACAAAGATTTGATAAGGGGAAAGAAAAGAAAACCCCTTGTGAGTATTATGAATGAGGAAAATGCCTAATAATGTGTGTGTGTGTGTGTGTGTGTGTGTGTGTGTGAGAGAGAGAGAGAGAGAGAGAGAGAGAGAGAGAGAGAGAGAATAAATGGAGCAAAATAGCTCATTTACAATAGCATCAAAAACTTGGTGTGAATAATGGAGACTAGATGAAAATGAGAGAGAGAAGCACCTCTTTTAAAGAGATGAGAAAATATTTGCATGTCTTTGCATGTGTAACTCCTATTTCTATGAATGCCTCAATTCATAATAAGTTTGTGAAAAGTGTCAATATCCTCTTAAGGAGGAATATCTATTTTCCTTATTAAGAGAAATACAAAAATGAGTTGTTCTCGCAAGTGGACAATAGGAAAAGAATGACATGTCCTTTATATGTGGATTAGAGGATGAATAAATAATACATAAGGGATACCTTAGTTTATCCCAATAAATAAATAAATACAACCAAGGAAAGATTATTAATTCTAACACCCCCTTTAATCTTTACTTGGGGAAATTTTATCAAAGGGTGTCAAACCCAATTTACAATATTACAACTTGATTTTTTAAAATATCTTCATTGTGCAAGAGGTCTCTTATTATCATGGGTACATCGTGGGAGAGCCAAGAGAAGTGAATAGTCCTTCAAGTGTGTTACATCTTCAAGTAGATTCATGTGGCATAGGATCCATACAACAAATAATGATGTCTTGTATGTGCCTTGATGGATTACCTGAAACATAGAAACAAGAAAAAAGGCAACTATCCAGAAGGATAATTTCATCTTATATTCAAGTTAGAAACTTTTATGTATAAGTAAACTCTCATAGAGTAAATATAAGTGTAACTTGGTACTGCAAAGAAATCATATGCTGCAAAGAACAAATATGTTATCAAAACTTTCAAGAAAGGACCATAGAAAAGGCTAGCTAATGAATCCAACATCAATAATGCTTCAATCACATAGATATAGACAATCCACTAATAAGTCATTTTACTGCAAGTTAATGGGTGATCAATCCATAACCTACATGACTCATGATTTAAGCAATGAAGTATACATAACATTATATAGCATGTTTTCAAAGATATCAAACGGGAGAAGTATGAGTATTAACAATAGATTTCCTTCAAATAAGAGTAAAATGCCTTCAAGATGGGTCAAATTAACTAAAATTGGAGGAAAACTCCAAAAATAAATGGTATAAACCATAAAGTGCCAATATGGCAATAGAATGATGCTAGAAAAGCATAAATTGCACTTATGTGCCAATCAATAGAACAAGATAAATATTGAAGGCAATAGTTTATAATAGCTCATAATCCCAAAAAAAAAAAATTTGCATATGTGAAATATATAAAAATGCACTCATAATTGTCAAGTCACAAAATACAAAAAAAAAATTATATTTATCAAGATATATATGTGGGCCCCCATATATATACATGAATAAATATACTAAAATATCATGGTATGAAATCATGTAAAGACAATTAAGATCATATATAGAACATAATTCTAGGCAACATACTAAGGAGAAATGCCAAAGATGATAAATGAGGATCATTAACATCAAACCATATTTGCAGTAATTAATCCTCCCAGGTTAAAGTCCAGCCATTCTAGAAATTGATCTCTTTTACTAAGTACTTTTTGAAGCCATTTATTTTTCCTCTTAACAAATTTATCACTAGAGGAAGAGTCATGATGTATGAATGTACCATTTGTATCAACATTAGAATTATTACCATTATTAATATTAGCATTATTACTATGATCTATAAATGCATCATTATCATTACCACTGTAAGAAAGAATAAGAGAAATAAAGGTAGATATATGAGGAGTAGAGTTTAGAGAAGGAGGTTGTTCCTCCACTAACACAATTCTACTTCCACTAAATTGTTCATTTTGAGCATTAGAAGAATCATGCACACCATTTCTTACAAGACAAACATTTCGTGCTATGTGCACTTTGTTAGTAATAGGATTATAAGCTTGATAACTTTTGGTGTTTTGCATATTTTTACTCATACACCCTGTATATGCAATCCTAGATGAAGCAATAGAAGGTAAATTTTGAACTGTATTAGATGAGATATGCTCATTTTTCAAATGAGCAAGCCTTTCATTCTCCATATTAAAAGCAATATCTTTGTGCAAAGAGTGTCTAGAAGAGGTGAATCCATAAAATTTAAATAAGTTATCATGGCCTAACTTAGCATTAGCAACAACTTCATTAGTGTTAGGATCAATAACAGAGCACATGTCTCTATGAAACTCAATTTTGTAATTTTGACATAATTTTACAATAGAAAGAAGATTGTATTTTAACTCAGGAACATAAAAGACATCATGTAAATTTTCATTTGGAATACTAACATTACCAAATCTTTCAACTTTGCAACTATGATTATCAGCTAATTGAATTGGAATATTAGAAAGATCGAGTTTTAAAGAATCAAATACTTCTTTATGAAAAGTAACATGTTGAGATGAACTAGTATCAATAATCCATTCTAAATTTTTAGGAACATTGTAACTAACAGTAAAAGCATGATGAGATGGATGAGAGTTTTGATTATTGTTATTGATAGGTTGCTTATCTTTTTGCTTTTTAAAACAATTGTTAGTCAAATGACCATCTTTTCCACAATAAGAACAATGAAGTTTCTTATTAGGACTATTATATTGATTAGGATGGTTAGTTATTATTATGATTTGTATTTTGATTATTGTTGTTATTAAAAGAAGGTCAAGAATTAAATAGGTTGCTATTATTGTGATGATTATTAAAGTTATGATTGTTATGATTATTATTGAAATTGTGAGTATTAAAATTTTGATTTTGATTATTATTGGGAGCATGATTAGACGATCTAAGATTTTGATTTTGATTACACAAATGCATGTTCATTAGATCTAAGAGTACCAAATTGCAATAACTTAGCTTCTTCTTGACGCAACAAATTTTAAAAAATACTATACATTAATTGATTATACAAAGTAGGAATAGCAAGTTGAGAATGAACATTAGTAATAAATTGTTGAAATTGTCTAAGAAGACATTTCTTTATAATAATGGTAATCAATCTAATATCAGTAAGAGTAATGCCTAATCCAATTAGTTGACTTTTAATATAATCAAATTTAAGTAAAAATGCATCCATGGATTTGAAATCAATATACCTCAAGTCTTCCAAATTATCTTGCAATTGAATCTTGCATGATTCAGATGGCCTATCATACGTTTGCTTTAAAATATCCCAAGCTTCATGGGCAGCAGTGCAATGAGCAATTAGAACATATAAATCTAGGTTAAGAGATATACCAATAAGGCCAAGGGCTTCCTCATTTTTAGTATTCCATGCATTTTTTTCATCTTGTGTAGCCGAGGTACCGAGAACTATAGAAGGGTTAGTAGCAACATCTAAAATATGCTTAAATCAAAAAATAAAGGATAGATGCATTTTCCAAGCATGATAGTTTGAGTTATTCAATTTGATTTCAAGAATTAGAGTAGACATGATTTAAAAATTACGTTTAAAATTTAAATAATAGATTTGAAATAAAAAAGTGAGACTTATTATCCACAAGAATATTAAATAATTATTAAGAGATTTAGAGAGTCAAAATTAAAAACTAAAATGTTCCCTACAAAGCCACTGGTCAGATCGAAGAAACAAAAAAAATAAAAATTTGAAAATCTGAAAAAAAGTGTTACACATAGAGAACGATAACTTTTTTTATTTAACTCTATTTTCAATAAAATTTAAAGAGTTTTTTCATTTTTATGTCTTCTAAATGCTATTAAAATTTCAACCAAACTCAGATCATAGATTATGAGATATAAGAAAAATATGAACTATTGTACTTTCCTTTCTAAAACAAAAAACAAAAAAAAAAACTTGAATTTCAAAAACTTAAAAACCTGTAATAGAAATAGGATTAGATACAATAAAAAAATAAAAAATAAAGAATCCTTTGGCAACAAGCCTTCCAAAGGAGGTTAGAAAAAATAAAAAATGAAGAACTCTTTGACAACAAGCCTTCCAAAGAGGGTTAGAATGAATAAGAAAGAAAAAAATTTGCAAAAGAATAAGATAAGACTTTCAATATTTGAAACTTCAAGATCTTCAAAATATCAAGTTCTTCTAATGAACCCTTCACACAAGCTCAAAACAAGGATTAGTAGCTCTAATACCATGTAAGAAAAAGTGATTGAAATGATACAATATAATAAAATGAAATAGCATGAAATAATAGATTTAATCCAAGAGAGCAAGAAGAGTTTTACCATACAAATGATACAAGATCAATGGAGCAATACCAATGAGGAAGCAACACAAGAGACAAGGATTTGATAAGGGGAAAGCAAAGAAAACCCCTTGTGAGTATTATGAATGAGGAAAATTCCTAAGAATGAGAGAGAGAAGAAGAAATGGAGCGAAATAGCTCATTTACAGTAGCATCAAAAACTTGGTGTGAATAATGGAGACTAGATGAAAATGAGAGAGAGAAGCACCTCTTATAAAGAGATGAGAAAGGAGTTACATGTCTTTGCATGTGTAGCTCCCATTTATATGAATGCCATAATTCATAATAAGTGTGTGCAAAGTGTCAATATCCTCTTAAGGAGGAATATCTATTTTTCTTATTAAAGGAAATACAAAAATGAGTTGTCCTCACAAGTGGACAATAGGACAAGAATGACATGTCCTTTATATGTGGACTAGAGGAAAAATAAATAATACATAAGGGATACCTTGGTTTATCCCAATAAATAAATAAATACAACCAAAGAAAGATTATTAATTCTAACGTTTACACTGTATCAATAGTGACCTGTTTAAAGGATTTACAAACACTTTACATGAAGTGCCACCCTATTAAAGGATTTTATCACCTCTTCAACGGATCTACAACCTAGCTATTAAGCTAGCCTATCAACATATGATTTTCCTTCTAATACAATTGCTAGAGGGTAATAGACTAAATAAACTTGATAGCTTACAATCCTTGATTGTTGAATTCAAGCACATGATCTACTCATTCTAATCTTGATCCTCTAAGATCTAATATCTATTTGATTCCCTTGCTCAGTTCTGATCAACTAAATACTACAATGTTGCTCTATTCCTTTAAGTCTTTTCACACTTCCCTCTAAATTTTTCTATATTTTATCCATACACTACTCTCTTCCACACATACAATGGGGTTTCATCCTCCTTTTAAAGATATCAAAGACGTAGGGTTAGGTATGGATCTACAATCCATATTGAATCTTTATTTCCCACTCATTCCTTGCACTTTTCTTGTTAGTTGCATGCCTTTTCCATTTTTCTTATTGGCTACATGCTAATTGTATAGGAAATATAAAAGATTTTTTCTTATCCTTAATATCCTTCATGATCCTTCCATGTCAGCTCAAAAAAATGGTTTACATTTGATTTTGTGAAGGCACAAACTCATATGTTGACTCTATGTTACTTGGCACATACTGGATTACTGGTGCTCATCACATGTAATATCTTGGCTTGCTTGGCATCAACTATGACTCCGCACCTATATATCACTCAATTCTTATGATTCACTCAGCACCTGAAGTCACTTGAAACTTGATCTTCACTGAACACCTAATGATTGCTCGACACTTGAAGATCACTCAACACCTATAAAAATTCTAGTTTGGCACATACTGTAGCTCAGCATATATATTGTACTCAACTTCTATATGAAAATTGGTTAAGTGTGTTAACACTCAGTTGTTAAAATCAATCTAAGACCAATAGGTTTATTGAGCTGAACCAAAGACTATAGATGAAGCATGCAAGGATGATCATTAGATTCAAGAAATGAAGAAAGAAATAGACTATTGGTCAAAAGAATAGTCTTAACAATTGAGTGTCAATACACTTAACCATTTTCACTATATGTGCCAAGTACACAATGTGTGCCTAGCTAGAATTTTAATAGGTGTCAAGCCATAGTTGGTGTTGAGCAAGTTAGAATGTAGTATGGGCTGAGTGATCCAGGAAGGTTCATGTGTTGAGTAATCTAGAAATGTTCAAATGTCAAGTGATATAGAACATACATGTGCCAAGCAATACAATGTTTAACATGTGGCAAGCAAACTAGGAAAGTAATAGATGCCGAGCAATCCAGGAATGAGTTCATGCCAAGCATTAGTAATGTAATGAGTTCTGAGTAACTTAGGATCAGCATAAGAGTTTCTATCATCACAAACCAAGATGTAAACCCTTTTTTGGAGCTGACTTAGAGAGATTTTGAAGGAGAAAAAGGATAAAGATGAATAATTTACATTCCCTATGCAATTTGCATGTAGCCAATAAAAAAAATAGAAAAGGCATGCAACCAATGAGAAAAATCCAAGGTATGAGTGGAAATTTGAGATTCAATATGGATCGTAGATCCATACCTAACCCTAAGTCTTTGCATTCTTTATAAGGAGGATGAATGCACCATTACATATGTGTATGAGAATAGTATATGGGGAAATTATAGCAAAATTTTAGTGAGAAGGAGGAAAAGACTTAGAAGAATCGAGCAGAATTTTCATATCAAGTTGATTAGAATAGTACAAGGGACAAGGAACACATACAAAGATTAGATCAAGCAAGGATTAGAATGAGAAGAACAGATCTAGTACCTAAATCTAGCAATTTGAGATTGCATTCAATCAAGTCAAATGTTCTAACACTCTCTCACAATTGTATTAGAGGTTGAAATCATATGTGGATAGGTTAGCTTAATAGCTAGGTATTAGGTGGGTTTAAAAACCTATTGTAAATCCTTTAATAGGGTGACACTTTATGTAAGTGTTTGTAAATCCTCTAACTAGGGCATTATTGACATAGTGTAAAACCTTTAACAAGGCAGGCCTTTCACATGGTAGACCATTAGAAGTGGTTGAGCATTGATTGTTGTAGTGATTTTTGTGGGTGTCATACCTACCCCAATTTTACCTTCTTATTCTTGGAGGGTTTTTGGGTTACCAAATCTTTGTGTTATGTGTTGATGCATGCTTCCATTTCATGTTCTTTTATATGTTTACATGCATGCAAATTATTTTTCAGTTATATGTTTAAAGGATTGAAAAAGGTGTAAAAGATGTCGTACTGCTGATTCACCACCCCCCCCCCCCCCCTTCAGAAGTACTCTTTCCATTTTGAACATTCCAACATAGACCAAATTTTGAAGAATGCTACATGGGAATTACTCCCTAGACCTAAAGATAAGAATGTTATAGGAAATAAGTGGAATTTTAGAAATAAGATGAATAAACAAGCTAAGGTTGTGAGAAACAAAGAAATATTGGTATGTAATGGATATTCACAACAAGAAGGTATCAAATATGAAGAGACATATGTACATATTGCCAAAATTGAAGTAGTAAGGATGTTTTTGGCTTATGCAACAGGTAAAAGGTTTGAAGTGTATTAGATGGATGTGAAGTCAACATTTCAAAATGGAGAACTTGAAGAATAAATTCATATTGAGTAGTGTGAAGGATTTCCTTTAACAAAAGGATACATGGTATGCAAGTTGAAGAAAGCATTGTATGGACTAAAGCAAGCACCTAGAAACTAGTATGCAAGGTTGGACAAGTATTTGGAAAAGTTAGGATTTGGAAAAGGTATTGCAGATAGTAACTTATATTTGAAAGAAAATGAGAATTGATTGTTGATTATTTTGAATTTTTGTGGACGATATAATCTTTGGAGGTAATGACAAAGAAAGTAATAATTTTACTAATCAAATGAAGAATTAATTTGAGATGAGCATGATTGGTAAGATGAAATATTTCTTATGTTTAGATATTGTGTAAAACAATGGTGGTATTTTCCTATCATAGATTAAGTATTTGAAATATTTTTTGAAGATATTTGCTTGGAAAGTTGTAAGCCTATTGGTACACCTATGATAAATGATCATAAGTTATCTAGAAAAGATGAGACATCTACATTTGAGCAAAAGAAATATAGATCCATGATTGGAAGTTTGTAGTATTTGACTCACACAAGATTAGATATAGAAAATATAGTTGGTATAGTATCAAGACTTCAAGAAGACCCTAAGAAATCATACAATGTAATATTAAAAAGAATATTTAGATATTTGAAGGGTATACCTAATTTTTGGTTATGGTATGATAGATCAAATGACTTTACTCTATATGCATATAATGATGTGGACTGAGCAACCAATATGGATAAAAAAAAGTGTACAATTAGTGGATAATTTTTCCTTGGAGGAGGATTAGTTTCTTGATTGAGAAAGAAACAAGATTCTATTTTGTAGAGTACAATAAAAGAAAAGTATGTAGAAACATTAAAAAATTGCAATGAGATCATGTAGATGAAATAGATGTTGAAGAATATTGGGATAGAGTTTTGAAACTTGTTATCATACATTGTGATAACACAAGTATAGTAAGTATGTCTAAGAATATTGTGTTACACTCTAAAATAAAGCATATATCTATTAAGTATCATGTATAAGAGAGAAATTTGTAAAGAAAGATATCATATTATAGTATCTTAATATAAAGGACCATATTGCAGATATTTTTACAAAGCCATTGCCTAAGGATACATTTGAGTATTTCTGAGGTATTCTTCGGGTTATGCCCCTACTTTAGAATAGATGATGAAAATATTTCATATGTCTAGTGGTACAAAGTACTATTATTTATCTAGACTAAATGTTGATGCTTCCTAAATGGGGGAGTATATGTGGTTGAGCAGAGTCATCAATGACTCTTGGGTAGAAATAGTTTCTTTGGACACTTGATTTGGTTGAAGAATTTAAGTAGTTTATTGACATAATGATGCCTTTTTCATTAATTTCAATGGGCGAGAGAGTGCATGAAAAAAAAAAAGATTTTATGGGGGAGATGTATAATCATATTTAGTTGTATCAATGGGGGAGAAGTGTGAACAATTGATACCCATCCATGTAAGCATGAGGAAGCATTGGTGAAGATTGGTCCTAAGAGTTTTAGATTAGATTGATGAAGATGATTGGAAAAGATGAGATCAAAAATAGTAACAAAGATGGACTTAGTAGTCCTAGACTTAGATGTTTTTAATCTATGTTTCCATCAATACCAAAGGGGGAGATTGTTAGCATGAATGTTGATGGAATTTGTTTGGAGGAGTATCCTAAGTGTTACTAGAATATTAGGGAGACTGACATGTTGTATTCATGAGTGTGTTTGTCATTGATGTCCACATAGTATTACTTATGTAAAGACTGGAAGAGTAGTAGACAAAGAATAAGGTTGTACAAACTCTATAATGAGGTCAAGCACAATTGAGGATATGTTCTAAAGTATGTCTTGACGATGTGGTCAAGTGTACACATATAGAAAGTCAAAGACATGCAAAATTTATTTATGATTTAAAGAAGATAGAGTACCTAAGAAGTGGTTTTTGGAGTTCATATTGTAACTCCTAACAGGGATACAATCATGATGAGAGAAGTTTGATAGTGATAGAAGATATTGTAATGATGATGTTAGCAAGTGTACAATGTCCAATGTCACATGTGTGAAAAGTTGTAAAGACTATTAGCTAATAGTGTTTTATAATTTTGGAAATATGTAATGAATTGTATTATCTTAATAAGGTCCTCTTATAATTATTTGGAAAAATGTCAAGGCCAACTCAGTGAATTATTTTGAGAACATGGTATAAAGGAAAGGCATTTTCCTTTTGATGAAGTGTGTAATATATGAAAATGTATTAGTTATAAGAGAACTTGTATTGGATATGAAAAGTTGGTAAATTTTAGTAAGAGATCAAAGAGATCAATATGGTGTAAAGTTGAAGATTTGGTATTAAGATCTAAAAAGTATTTGGTTTGGTATTGGAATAGTAAGAGGATAGAGAAAGAGTTTGAGTTGTGGAGATCAGTTGCATTTATATTATTCTGAAAGGAATAATATAGAGATAATGATTTCAATAGTTTTTCTCCTAAAGCTATTTGGACAATGAGTCCACATGTCTTCTACAAGTCCTAATAGGGTTGGAATATCCTCATAGGGAGTCAAAGTCTCCTAATAGGGAGTGATATGTATTGAATGTATTTTATTGGCTCCTAATAGAGTCCACCATCCTACAAGGAATATGTTTATTAGTACATCATTTTGTGGGTACCATCTCCACTAGGGTTTTTCCTCTAATAAAGTGTTTCCCTAGTTAACATATATGGTGTTACTGTGTATCTGTATCTTCTTATGGTTGCTAATTATATTACTCAAATGTTTAAGGTTTAATAAGGTTGATAAAATTTATATTTATTTGATAACTAATTCACCCCACCCTCTCAATTATCTTGGTAGACTTTACTTTCTAACAATTCATCCTTTTGTATTTAGGCTTGCATTGATATCTCCTTTTATGTCAATCAAATCTAAATCAAATGGTTAGATCTTGGTCTTTCCTAATCTAAATGTGTTAAGGTGGATGTTTCCATTTCACATCTATACACAACCAAAGCTAAAACCACATACCAAATGTTCGAAATAAAATAGGGAAAGTAAACTCTTGTGTGGTGGGGGGGGGGGGGGGGGATCAGTTCATCAAAACTCTAACCATAAAATCATTCACCACACATAAATCTCAAAGTTTGCATGTAAACTTAAATAGCTAGCTAAACATATTCATCCATAGCATGAAAGCAAATAAAATTCAACACATATATAAAATAGGATATTTGATTAGCCAAAAACCCTCTAATGAGAAGGTAAAAATGGGGTGAGGATGACACCCACAAATTTCACTGGTGCAATTGTAAAGTGTATCTAATAAAGGTTACAATTTTTTATCATAAACTATTATCTACCCTATGAAAGGTTTTCTCTATTAAAGGCTTACAAGATTGTTAGATCTTATCATGTTAAAGGATTTCAACACCCTATTAGAAGTGTGCCTAATTAAAGGACTTAAACTTACAATAAAGTAAGCACCTTGTTAAAGGTTTTATGACATCCTATTAGGAATAATCTATTAAGAGATTTAATTGATTCACCTATTAGAATGTCTCACCAATGATCCTATGGTTAGCACTTTGCTACTAGATAACATATCACCTCTTTCCTAATGTGTACTTGATCCTCTTTGATCAGATGTATCACTTATATCCTCTATCTTCTTTCCTTTATTCTCCTCTAACTGATTCTATAATACATATCTCGATTCACAACTCCTTAGCCACCATGAATGTTTTTTTTGTACATGCAAACTTCTCTCTTCACTCATACAATGGTATATGGTTTTCCTTCCTTTAGAAGACCTAGATGACTTAGGGTGAGGTATGAATCAACAACTATGATTCATCCATTTTTTTGCTTAATCTATCCCTTTAACTAATTGGTTGCATGTACTGCATAGGGATCCTCAATGCAGATTCATTCTTATCATCTAGAATCACAAAAAAATCCTTAAGTCAACTCAAAAATGGTTTACATAGAAGTTTTTGCCATTACCAAAAACTATGTCCAAAACTATTTTACTCAGCACTTTAAGTCTTTGATGCTCAACATCCACTATATCTTCAATGCTATAACTCAGCCTCTGAATGACTTAGTATCCATTGATCACTCAACACCTGAATCACCTGACATCAACTGTCTACTTGGCACTTGAGTGTATAATGTCCCTACTAATTTAGGGTAAGATTACCTACAAAACCCTTTTTTAGAATATACAAATCAATACATTAAATTTCACTATTCTACCCTTTGATTTAGCCCAACCTTAAAGGTGTATCCATATTGGGATTGATAATCCTCTCAATGGTCTATAGGCCCTTGATTATCTCTCATCTTGTATGAAGCACACCCTTTAAGGCCATTCCTAGAAGAAGAATCCAAGGCCCTTGACACATATGCATATGTTAACATCAGTAGAATATTTTGGCCTTTAACCTTGTTAAGATCAAGCTCTTTTGAGTGGGACTCTCTTGATCTTGAAATGAGATCACTCTCTTCCTACCAAACTCTCTTGACCTTAATTAATACTTATTGTATTTAAATAAGAGAATAAATAAACTTATATAATTTCACAATAATTTATCTTATTCCCATATAATAGCCTTGCATGGATACTTTATGTACTCATCCATTTGTCCTTTCCTTATTAATGCCATTATAGATGTCAATGGAAGACTCATACTTCTGGCTTAGATTTTGTTCATTACCCTCCTTGGTACTCTGCACTCATGTATTCATACCAATTTATTAAATGTGAACAAGCTCATATTTTACTCCTTGGGATTCCCTCACTCCCTTGGTGATTGGTTCGATTCCAAAGGGATGAACTGATTCCTTATCTTGATCTTTGCTTGATGATTTAATGGTACCTCTGACTATATGCTTTTGTTTCCCCAATCTTGATTGGATTTTTTTTAAAGCTCCTCCTACATACTTCTTTCTCCACTCTTACCATGCTTAAGTATGACTTGGGATTGGTGTCATGCCTTATTGTACCCATTACTTGGAAGTATGTATTTGTTATGTTTATTTAATGATTTCTACTTTGTTTGTTCTTTTATTATTATTTTATGAATTAATATATCATAATGCTTATTTAGTAAATATGTCATGAATTATTAAGTTTAAACTCTTTTGTAACAATGGGATGACTTTATAATCATAAGTAGGGTTTAGGTAACAACCATTCATATAAGTAAAAGCTCATTTTTATTTATTTATTTATTAATAATTGTTATGAATTGATTTGATGAATAATCATTTACAAAGAATTGATAATGAGACCTTTATGGTTTATAAATTAACCAAGGCTCATTTCTATCCTTCTATCTCAAATAATAGTTCTATTTTAGGTAGGTTTTTCCATTTTATTAGGAATTCAATAATAGTTCTATTCCTCATTCTTTTCTTATGAGTTTCCAAAATAACTTTAGGTATTAGAGTGAGTCGACCTTCATCGTCTAGGTGGGGTAATTCTTCACAAGGGGTTACTCTTTGTCCTAAAACCTTTTTGAGGTAGGAAACATGGAATACATTGTGTATCTTACTATCTTGGGGAAGTTCAAGCTTGTAGGCTACTTCACCTATCTTCCTTAATACTTTATATGGTCCATAGAACTGTGGCTTTAATTTCTCAGTGCCATTTTTCTTGATGGATGTTTGTTTATATGGTTGCAATCGAAAGAATACTAAATCCCCAAATATAAAGGTTCTCTTAGTTCATTTCTTATTTGCATAAATTTTTTGTTGATTTTGTACTTGATACAAGTTTTCTTTTAAGGTCTTGATGATGTCAATATTTTTTTAACAAAATCTTGTGCAATTGTTACTAAAATTTCTTTTGTTATTAGGTTCCTGAAAGATGTAGCTTTATATCCATATAGTGCCTTAAATTGGCTCATCCACATTGACATATGGTGAGTAGTATTATAGAAATATTCTCCTAAATAAAACCATTTAATTCAAGCATGTTGATGTCCAATAACATAGTTCCTGAGATATCGTTCTAACCATTTATTTACAATCTCTATTTAACAATCTATTTGAGGATGATAACTTGTGCTAGGCATCACAGTTACTCCTACTAGATGGAAGAGTTCTTACTAGAACTTGCCAAGAGCTTTTTGTCTCTATAATTTATAATATTTTGAGGATTCCAAGGAGTCAAAAAACTTCTTTGAAGAATAATTCAGCTACTTGTTGGGCCTTGTAATCTGTTGAGATTGTAAAAAAAATATGTGTATTTTGTAAGTCATCTATGACCACTAAAATGTTGTCTTTCCCTTGGGCCTTTGGAAGTCTTGTTATGAAATCCATGGATATGTTTTCCCTTTTTTGGTTTGGGATGGGTAATGGTTGTAGTAATCCTGTTGGCTTTTCCAATTCCACATATTTTAGGACTTCTTTTTAAGCCCTTTCTAGGAATATTTCTCTCTAATATGCTTTTATGTTTTATAGTATCCTTAACAACCTACTAATGGATTGTCATGATATTCTTTAAGTATTTTTCCTTTATTTTTTGATTGTGGAGTTAAATATATTCTACCTTTGTGGAGTATTAAATCATCCCAAATTTTGAAATCTTTGTTGGGTAAGTTTCCTTCTAATATTTCTTGTGTTTGGAAATCCTTAGTGTATTCTACTATAATGTTTTCCCTCTAGTCTTTAGAGATGCTTGTAATACTATTTATATGGGACCTTTGACAGAGAGCTTTTTCCACCTCATTATTATCTCCTTTGACATATTCTATATCAAAATCATAAGCTTGGATTTGACTAATCCACTTTTTTTGTTGACCATTAAGATCTTTTTGTTTTAAGAAGAATCTTAAGCTATTATGGTCCATTTTTATAATGAATATTCCACAAACTAAGTACTGACAATAAATTTCTAAGGCATACATCATGGCTAGCATCTCTTTATCATATATTGAGTAATTTTTTTCTGCTTCAATGAGCTTTTGACTTTTGAAAGCTATTGGGTGTCTTTCTTGCATGATTACAACTCTGATTGCTTCTCTTGATGCATCACATTATAGTTCGAAGGGTTTGCTGAAATCTAGAATAGTTAGAATAGGGAAAGTACACATTATTTCTTTTAGTTCCACAAAAGCTTGTTGAGCTATATTATTCCATGAGAATGCTCCTTTCTTTGTCAAATTTGTGAGAGAGGATGCAATTTTTGAAAACCCTTTAACAAAATGCCTATAATAGCTACAAAAACCAAAAAACCCTCTTAGTTGGGTTAGGGTCTTGGGTCTTGGCCATTATTTGATTTCTTTGATTTCTTCCACATCAACACTTACTCCTTTTGCACTAATTTTGTGTCCCAAGTATATAATTTCTTCTAATCTAAATTCACATTTTGAAGATGTCACATATAGTGATTCTATTTCCAATTTTTTTAAGATGTCCTCAATATGTTATAGATGTTCTTCCCATTTCCTTCTATAAATAAGTATATTATCAAAGAATGTGAGTAGAAATTTCCTCAATTATTATTGAAAAGTGTGGTTCATACAAGACTAGAAGGTTGCTAATGCATTGGTGAGACCAAATGGAAGGACTAGAAATTCAAAATGCCTATAGTGGCACCTAAATACAGCTTTTGGAATGTCTTCCTTTCTCATTCTTATTTGGTGATATCCTAACCTTAGATCAATTTTTGAGAAGTCGCAAGCTCCATGTAATTTATCCATTAATTTTTCAATCCTTGGTATGGGATACCTATTCTTTATGGTTTTCTTATTTAGGGCTTTGTAATTGATGCACATCCTCATGGTACCATGTTTCTTTTTTACTAAAACTATCGAAGAAGCAAAAGGGTTGCTACTAGGTTGGATATGGCCCATTTCTAGCAATTCTTGAATTGTGTTTTCTATTTCTTCTTTGAATTTTCTAGGGTATCATTATGGAGTCATTATCACTAGTTTCACCCCTTCTTCTAGTTTGATGGAATGTCTAAACCCTCTTTTTAGGGGAAGCCCTAGGGGAATTTCATCAAAAACATTTTTGTACCTTTTTCGAAATTGCGTTGATATCTATATTAATATTTTGTCCTTCCAATTTAGATTTATCCATTATCATACATTGTACAACCCACTCTCCTTGATCATGACTAAGTATTTTGGCCATTTTCTTACAAAATACTACCTTTGGAGAAGAATCTAACAACCCTTTAAGTGTAACTTCCTTCCCTTCATGTTTGAAGCATATTTCTCAATTAGGACCATCCATTATGAATCATCCTAAGGGGTTTATCCATGGCATACCTAAGATAACATCATTTTGGATGTTTGTTACATAAAGTCTCTTTTCATAGTGTGACGTCCTAGGTTGATTTCTAGTTGGGGTACTAAAGTAGTGCAGTTGCCTATTGAACCATTTCCAAATGCTATTTTGAAACCCTTAAATTCTTTAGTTCTTAGCTTCCTTCTTGTGACTAGATTTCTTCCAATGAAGTCGTGTGTAGCTCGAGAATCCACTAGGGAAATTAAATTTTGTCCCCTAAGTGACCCTTTTATTCAGAATGTTCTATTCTCATTCTCTTGTGTAATAACTGCTATGAATCCATGCTCATACTCCTCGACTTTTTCTTTTTTCCTAGGGATATTTCCTTCTATTGTCTCTTCTATATTATTTATTTGTGCTCTCTTGCATTTATGGTTATGTCTCCATAGTGACTTACATTTAAGGCAAAGGTTATTTTGGTATAGTTCTTCTCTTTTCAAATAATGGTGTTCTCTCCTCGATGGTTCCTTACATATGTAACAAGGTCTTCCTTGGTCTCCTTGGGGTCTTTCATTTTGGTAAGGTATTTTGTATGTAGAGCTTATAGATCTTTCTTTAGGTGTATTATTCTCAGCTTTTTTGGCTTTCCTAATGACTTCTTCTAAATTTTGTGGTTCAAGAGGTTTTACTGAACTCTTAATAAGATCCTTAAGCCCTTCCATAAACATATAGGTAAGCCTTTTTTGAGGAAGGTCAGGTATCAAGATAGATAGTTCTAGAAATTTATGTGAATATTCTTCCACTATTCCTAGTTGTTTTAGGTGGGTTAGTTCCTAGAAGTACCATTCAGAATCTTTACCATCAAATTGATCAATGAGTCTTTTTGTGAATTCATTATATATTGTGATTTTTTTTGTGCCCTAGTGTTATATAGCCATAATGCCACCAATCATGGGTTGAGCCTCATAAATGGAGTATTATAATCTTGATGGCATCCCTTTCTTTCATAGATCTAAAAGATAAATATGTATCTAATTTCTGAACCCAAGATTGAGCAGTTTCTCAAATTGATCTGTCAAAGTATGGTAGTGATATTTTTAATGTCTATTTTGAGGTCTTTATCCACAGTGACTTATCTTCTTCTTCCTAATAGTTTGATTTCATAGTGCTCTTTGATTGGTATACTATTCTTGACTTCGGGATCTAATCCTGCATATATTTGTGCAATTTCCTTTACACTATAAGGGTTTGGTTCCTCTTCATCTATTGTTTGCTCTCCTATTGGTAGGAATGATGGAAGTGTGTCTCAAAAAGATGAATTTTCTAGTGAGGGTACATTTTCTAAATGATTGTATTATGTCTCTCTTCCTGAGTTGGGATTAGTATGATTATTATTGCCTAGTTTTTGTATATCTTCAAAAATTATTTTATGTGTACTTTCAAATCTTTGATTAGTTTGCTCCATGAAGCTTTTTATTTCTTGTGCTAGTAATGTAGTGATTTTCCTTGATTTTTTGTATATAACAATAGTCACAGGATGGCAGGATTCAGGCTATGATACCACTATAATGTCCCTGCTAATCTAGGGTAAGATAACCTACAAAAAAATTTGTTAGAATATATAAATAAATACATTAAATTTCACTATTCTACCCTCTAATTTAGCCCAACCTTAAAGGCATCTCCATATTGAGATCGATAATGCTCTCGAGGGACCTTAGACCCCTAATTATCTTCTACCTTCTATGAAGCACAACCTTTAAGGCCCTTCCTGAAAGAAGAATCTAGGGCCCTTGACATATATGCATATGTTAACATCAATAGAATATTCAATCCTTTAACCTTGTTAAGATCACTCTCTTCCGAGTGGGACTCTCTTGATCTTGAAACAAGATCACTCTCTCCCTACTAGACTCTCTTGATATTAATTAATACTTATTGTATTTAAATAAGAGAATAAATAAATTTATATACTTTCATAATAATTTATCTTATTCCCATATCATACCCTTGCCTAGATACTTTATGTACTCATCCATTTGTCATTTCCTTATTAATACCTTTATAGATGTCGATGGAAGACTTGTACTTCTAGCTCAAATTTTGTTCACTACCCTCCTTGGTACTCTACACTCGCATACACCTATCAATTTATTGAATTTGAATAAGCTCATGTTTTACTCCTTGGGATTCCCTCACTCCCTAGGTGATTGGTTGGATTACTAATGGGATGAATCGATTCCTTGTCTTGCTCATTGCTCGATGATTTAATGGTACCTTTGACTATATGTTTCTATTTCCCCAATCTTGATTGGATGTGTTTTAAATCTACTCTTGCTTACTTCTTTCTCCACTCTTACCACACTTAAGTATGGCTTGGGATTGGTGTCATGCCTCATGATACCTATTGGTTGGAAGTATGTATTTGTTATGTTTATTTAGTGATTTATGTTTTTTTTGTTCTTTTATTATTATTTTATGAATTAATATATCATAATATTTATTTAGTAAATATGCCATGAATTATTAAGTTTAAACTCTTTTGTAACAATGAGATGACTTTACAATCATAAGTAGGGTTTACATAACAACCATTCATATAAGTAAATGCTCATCTTTATTTTTTAAATTAATAATTGTTATGAATTTATTTGATGAATAATCATTTAAAAAGAATTAGAAATGAGACCTTTATGGTTTATAACTTAATCAAGGCTCATTTCAGAGTGACTTGTCACTTGCTACTTACTTGCTATATATTGTATATCTTGCTTGGCATACACTATCTGACAACTTATGCTTTTTACACATTACTTGTTTGGCATAACCTAGTTTCTATCTAATAAATGACTTAAGTGTATTATCACTCATATGTCAAAACCAATCTAAGATTAAAAATCTCTCCCTTTCATATGAGCAAAAAAAGAACTTGGTCATGCATAAATAACCTTAGCTTATGAGCATAACTTAGAAAATCTCTATTAGAACTAGGCTTGCATACAAAAATTTCAAAACTTCAAAATTTTGCAGAACTTGTGACTTATAATTCCCCTTGAGTTGATTGTTCTTTTCTAAATTTGAATACTCCTACTAAGTAAAGCTATTAACAGTTTCTATATTGACTCCCGCTTAGTTTGGTCTCCAAAAAAACTTATTCATTCTCCCCTTTTTTCTTTTTCAAAATTTATTCTCTCCCTTTTTGACACTTATGTCATGGGTGGTACATGAATAGTGTGTTTGTCAAAGAATGATTTATGGACCTCCATGTTAGAAACAATAGTCCACCAAGATAACTAAGAGGGGAGGATGAATCAGTTATCTAATAATTAAAACACTTATCTTCTTTAAATAAACTTAACCATTCAACCAAAGTAAACAATGAACTATATAAAGATGCACATAGACAATTACACTAGATATGTTAACTAGGGAAACTCTTGATTAGAGAGAAAACCTCAGTGGGAATGATGTCTAAAAGATGATATACTAATATAAATATTTCTTATTAGAGGATGGACCTATTAGGAGTAACTTACAATATTTAGTACAATGAATCCATGTTAGGAGACTTTGAATTCCTATTAGAAGATTCTAATCCTATTAGGAGTTGTGGTACAACGTATGCAAGAAGAACCCACTACCCAAACATGTAATTTCAACTACAAGAAGAGCTTACTACTCAAACAAGTAATTTATTGGTATCTTATTCTTTCTTCTATTCTTTCCTTTGCCTTGTCAACTATACCAATCACTGTCAGACCTTGTAGACTAGGTCACAAACGTCAGATCCAAATATCAAACCTTGGCAATGAAGTTTCATTCACTTCCGCACTTCTCTACTCAACTTCACATTCTTTTCTAATTATCATAAATCATTTAATCATTTCAACACATCACATGATAAATGAAAATGTCCTTCCTTTATACCAAGTCCATAAAATAATTCCTAATTTAGTTGTTAGTCCTTCTCGATTAATTATTATGGGACCTCACTAAGAACACGTTACAATTAGTGATAACCTTAATTTTAATCTTTCCAACTTGAATAACTTTCCATACATACAATATTATGATGAGTGATCTTATCCATGTCATCTTAAACATGCCTTCTTCATGTCCTCAACCTCGATCCTTAAGATATCAACTCTGCTAGGAGATATAATAAGTTTACTAGAACATGCCTCTATAAACTCTATCTCAAAAGAGACATCACCAAAACTTATGTAACTTCTTCTTGACTTATCCTTTCTATTTATAACATTAACTACATATACCTAATACTTAGAAGTATCTTTCATAACCTTGGGTAGTTATCATGCTCAACTAGTCATCCATACCAACTTAATATTTTCACTACTCTTCTATTAGATACCACAGAAGATATCAAACATGCTATGTTGACATCAATGACAAACTCAGTCAGTCGTGAATATAACATATCATCATGTAACCAATCTTCCAATCTTGCCAATCTTCCAACAATCTCCCCCTTTGGCATTGATGACAACATAGATGAAAAACATCTAGTTCCAAGAATAACAACAAAAGACAGATAGTCTTCAAATCCTCTTCATCAATCATACTCCCCCATTGATTTACCTCAATGTGCTCAGTGCCAAAACTTCTCCTTTAGTATAATACCTTCCTATAATACTTCTCCCCTATAGTATAATTTTTTTCATGCCACACTTCTCCCCCATTGACATCAATGTCAAATATTTTTGCAATGAACATCTCTTCATCAAACTCTACAATAATTGTTACTTACTTAGCTCGAGTGTCAAAAGACACTGCTCAAAAACATCAACATGAGTCCTAAATGGCTATCTATCATAGATACTCCCCCATATAGGAAGCATCAAAATCCAGTCTAGAAAAAAAATGGTGCCCTATTCCCCTAGATTGATGCACTCTTGCATCTTCTACTCTGATGTACAAAAGGGCACTACTTCACAAATACACAAAAGTCTCTTTGGGAAGAAGCTTAGTGAATATATCTACAATCTACTCTTTAGTGCTCACATACTCCAATCTGATTTCCTTTTCTACAAATTTTTCTCTCAACATATGATACTTAATAGAAATGTCCGTCATCCTTTAATTCAATACTAAATTAATAGACATATTTTCTATGCGTGTATTGTCATAATGTATAACAATAGGCTCACTGATTTCTATCCTTATATCCTTCAACATCTACTTTATCCAGATAGCTTGATTGCAATTTTTTGTTTTGTAGCATACTCTATTTCTACTATACTTTGAGATGTACAATCTTGATTCTTTCTTAACCAAGAAACCAATCTTCCTCTAAGAAAGAAAGTTCCTCCACTAGTGCTCTTTCTATCATCCATGCTTGCTCAATTTGAATCAATATAAGTACTTAGAGTAAAATCATTAGATCTATCATACCATAATCCAAATTCTAAATTTCCTTTTAGATATCTAAATATTGTTATCACTATTGCATAATGTGCTTCTCTAGGATCAATTTGGAATCTTGCAACAATTCCAACTGCATTTGTTATATTTGGCCTTGTGTGAGTTAGATATTGCAAACCTCTAATCATAGATTTGTACTTTTTCTACTCAATATTAGGTGTCTCATCCTTAGTAGATAACTTGTATCTAATTACCATAGGAGTTCCAAAAGGTTTACATATTTCCAAACCAAACTATTTCAGTAAATCCTTCAAGTACTTAGTCTAAGAAATAAAGATTTCTTCTTTATTCTATACTACCTACAATCTTAGGGAATATTTCATCTCTCCTATCATACTGATTTCAAATTTTTTCCTCATTTTTTTTGAAAACTTCTTACTTTCTTCATCATTTCCTCCAAATATGATGTCATCAACAAATATTACCAAGATCACCAAACCATCATCTATTGCTTTCCAAAATAGATTACTATCTTCCATACCTTTGCTATATCTGAGCTTTGTCAAATGCTTGTCCAACCTTGCATTCTAGGTTTTGGGTGCTTTCTTCAATCCATACAGTTCTTTTTGCATACTATGTCATTTTCATCTATCAAAGGACATCCTTTAGGTTGCTCAATTTATACCTCTTCTTCAAGTTCTCCATTCAGAAATGCTAACTTGACATCCATCTGATATACTTTAATGTTCTTATGTGTTGCATAGGCTAAGAATAATCTTACTACTTCTATTATAGCCACTAAAGAATAAGTATCCTATATTCTATTCCATTTTATTATGAGTAGCCTTTACATACCAATCTTGCTTTGTTTCTTACAACTTCTCCTTACTCATTCATCTTGTTCCTAAATACCCATTTAGTTCCTATCACATTCTTATCCGTTGGTCTAGAGACCAATTCCCATGTCTCATTCTTTACTATGTGATCCAATTCTTCTTTCATATCTTGCTTCCAATAGTCATCTTTATATGCTTCATTTGCATTCTTCAACTCAACATGAGATATCAAGCATAGTTCTTCATTAACTTTGCTTCTTGTCATCACACCTTTGTCTTTGCTTCTGATGATCTGTATGGATGGGTGATTCTTTATCATGTTCTTTCCTAAAGTAAGAGTTTTTATCTCAACTCTTGGCTCTACTAAAGGTTCCAAGCTTTGTTCCTAACTTTTCACTCCTTCATTCTGCAAATAATTGTTAGTCTCAAGAAATACCTCATCATTTCTTAGCTTAGCAAAAACAACATTATCATCTGAATTTCTCATGAATTCTCACATTAGCACTTTCCATAATTGTCTTAGTTCTCTAATTATAGCATCTATATGCCTTTCTTTTCAATTAATAACCAAGAAACATACCTTCATCACTTTTAGCATCAAACTTACCAATGTCATCATCTCTCTTAATGTAACACTTACTTCCAAATATTCTAAAGTAATTAACTATAGGTGAGTGACCAAACCATAGTTCATAAGGTGTCTTGTTTGTGTCCTTCTTGACTTGAACTCTATTCATAGTGTAGACTATTGTATTCACTGCTTCTCTCCAAAATGTCTTGCATACACCATTTTCTATTAACATAGCTCTAGTTGTTTCTATTACAGATTTGTTTCTTCTCTGTACAATACCATTCTGTTCAAGGGTTCTCAGAGGTGATAGTTATCTCTTAATTTCATTTTCCTTACAAAACATGTTAAACTCATTTGATGTAAATTCTCCTCCTCTATCTGATCTTAAACATTTAATCTTTACACCAAATTCATTTTGAACTCTATTCTTGAATATCTTAAACTTGTCAAATGCCTCAAATTTCTCTTTAAGAAATGCAACCCACATCATTCTAGAAAAATCATCAACAAGAATCATAAAATACCTTTCACCATAGAATCCTCTAGTCTTTGTAAGACTACTAAGATCTATGTGTACAATCTCAACCAACATTATAGTAGTAAACTGCTTGCTGGGAAAATAGGTTCTGTTATGCTTTGCCAAAACACACTCCTTGAAATTAGTGTTAGTAGACTTTACAATCTTTGGAAAATATCTAACAAAAAACATTTTACTAGTCCTCACAATACTATCAAATTTTATATGATAGAATCTCTTATGCCATAATCAATTTTCATCTACCTTTGCAACCAAACATGTCATTTTAGTGGGATTCAACTAAAATATATTACCTCTAGATCTAGTTCTTGTTCCAATTACCTTTCCATCTTTGTCTCTGATTATGCATGTCTTTTCTATGAACTACAACTAAAAACCTTTTTTTTGCTAATTGTCCAACACTCAAAAGATTGTGCTTTAAACCATCAAACAAGTATATGATGCAGGAGCATCCAGAGGTATAAGGGCAATCCTGTGTCACCCAAAAAAAAAAGGTACTTAGACTTAGTTTCTATTTTATGTCTTTACATTTTTGGATACCCATTTGGCTCAAATAAAGGTTCCAACTCTCATAGTTCAACTATCAATGCATTTGAAAATCTCGAAAAAATAGGAGCATGCAATTTGACCATCATTTTGGTGACCTAGAAGGTGTGACTTGGCCAGATGAATGTAATTGAGAGTTAGAGCATTCCAAAAAAAGAATCAGGTCAAAAGGCCCCACGATTTGAAAGTTATTGCAGTTTTTTGGGTTTTGGAGACCTCCTAAGAATGCTTTGAAGTCAGGTTTGGGGCATTAAATGACCTCAAAAAGGGTCAAAAAATGGGGGACGAGAAAAGCTTGTCCATAGGGCTATAGAGCACTTCGAGAGCTTTCCGAAAATGTAAACGGTTCGTCAATCAGAGCTACAGTTCAAAAGTTATGCCTCCCGGAAGTTCGGCTACCATTTTTGGATTCTTCTAGATTTGCACCGACTTCTAACGCGGCTTGTGGAACCTTCTGTTTTGTTGGTGGATGCCTACTATCACTTTCTAGAATGTACTCCTAGTCCTTAACCCTCCGGGGTCTATTTAAGGAGATTTTTGGCATTGTAAAAGGCAGTTCGGGGTGGAGTTTGAGAGGAGGTGCTATAAGGAGAAATATTCTCCAGATTTATGCTATTGTAAGCCCGTAGGGCATGTTGTGAAGTCTATTTTCTCTGCACTATTTGTAATAGCTTATTTTCTCAGTTAATATAATTCCCCTTTTCTATTGTGTCCATTCTGTTGTTGGGTTGTGTCCCCATCAAGTGGTATCAGAGCAGGTTTTCCTGAGTGTGTAGACAGAGCGCCGACTGTGAGGCAGTTTGCACCAGGACTGTGTGGTTGTGGGTTCGAGCTAGAAGATGCCTCCACGAAGAGAGCGTGGCGGAAGGGCCAGAGCTATTGATCCTGAGGAGGTTAGAGCCCTCTAGAGACAGGTACAAGCATTGCAAGAGGAGCTTTGTAGAGGATCAAATATTGCCGTAGATGACAATAGTGAGGATGACAATGAAGAGGAAGTAATGGAAGTTGACGGGGAAGTTCTGAATCCTGTAGAGGAAAGGCTTTTTAGGGCCATTACTAGGTTTGGGAAAAGAACTACAATTGAAGTGGGTATATTTTTGGGAAATTTGAAACCAGATGAGTTGATCGATTGGATCAATGAACTGGATGAATACTTTGATTATGAAGATATAAGGGACCCAGATAGGGTTAAGTCTACAAAGGCCAAACTAAAAGGCCATGCCAAAATCTGGTGGCAAGAGGTTCAACTGGAAAGACTTAGAAGAGGAAAGGAGAAGATCACAAGATGGGATCGCATGGTGGACAAATTGAAGAAGCAGTTCATTCCTGTGGACTACGAGCTTGATCTATTTAAGAAGATGCATGGGTTAAAGCAAGCAGGAAGATCAGTCCAAGAATATACAGAGGAGTTTTACCAACTCCTGATTAGAGTGGGGCATGCAAAAGCAAATAAGGAGAAGGTTTCTCATTATATCAGTGGGTTACGACCTAGCATCCAGGAGGAATTAAGTCTGGTAAGAATGACCAGCGTTGAAGAAGCATACCAGTTTGCCCTACGAGTTGAAGAGAAGCTGAGTAAAAGGTTTGAGGGAAGACAAAGAGGGTGCGGTCAAGGAGGAAGGGGAAGTGGTAGATCAACTGGAGGCCGCAATGAAACTCAAAAGAAAAATGAAGATGAGGGTACTAGCAAGAACCAGAGGAATGAGGGTTTCAACCGCTCCTGTGATCAAGATTTTGGAAATCAAAGAGGAAGAGGTAGAGCACGTGGACAAGGAAGAGGAGGCTTCCGTGGAACCTGTTTCCATTGCAATGAAGAAGGTCATTGTGCCTTTGAATGCCCTCAATGACAAGGAAGGACAGATAGGAGAGCTAAGGGCCAAGCTAGGGTTGCTCATGTGGATGAGGATGCACAATCATCACATTCAGAGGATGCAGAAAGAGGAGAGACCTTGGTAAATGAAAGAGTCCTACTAAGTGGTGAAAATGAACCAGGACAACGAAGGAGTTTGTTTCGTACCAGATGCAAGTGTGAGGATAAATGTTGTGATGTGATCATTGATGGTGGTAGCACTGATAACTTGGTATCAGAAGAGATGGTCTCTAAGCTAAAGCTCAAGAATGAGAAACATCCCCAGCCCTATCGGATTTCTTGGGTAAAAGATGATCATAAGGTCCTAGTAAGTGAACAATGTTTAGTAAAATTCAAAATTGGAAGTTACCATGATGAAGTTCTCTTTGATGTTATTTCGATGGATGTTTGCCATCTATTGTTGGGTAGACCATGGTAGTTTGATAGACATGCAATACATGATGGACATGCAAACACATACTCTCTGACAAAGGATGGAGTTCGCCACAAATTGAAGCCCATGAAAAAGGAAGGTGAAAGGTATGTAGCAGTGCTAGGATTTGTCTTGTTGATGGAAGAAAGTTTTTAGATGGCATGAAACATCAGCGTATGTGCTATGCTTTGATTCCTAGGAAAGATAAAGAAGGTAGTAGTGAAATACCATTTGAAGTTTCAAATTTACTTGGGGAATTTGGAGATATTATCTCTGATAATGTTCCAGATGGATTGCCACCAGTAAGGCAAATCAGTCATCAGATAGATCTGATTCCAGGAGCTAGTTTGCCTAACAAGGCTGCTCACAGGATGACTCCTACTGAAACAGAGGAGCTAAATAGATAGGTTCAGGAGCTGTTGAGGAAGGGCTTGATTCGAGAGAGCCTGAGTCCATGTGCAGTACCTGCAGTACTTGCACCAAAGAAGGATGGAGAGTGGAGGATGTGTACAGATTCTCGAGCTATAAATAGGATAACCATCAAGTACCAGTTTCCTTTACCAAGGATGGATGATCTTATGGACTACTTGAGTGGAGCTCAGTACTTCACAAAGATAGATCTGAAGAGTGGCTATCATCAAATACGGATTCATGAAGGAGATGAGTGGAAAATAGCCTTCAAGACCAAGGAGGGTCTTTATGAGTGGTTAGTCATGCCCTTTGGATTGACAAACGCCCCAAGCACCTTCATGCGGCTCATGAATGAGGTACTTAAGAAGTTCTTGGGAAAATTTGTTATTGTCTATTTGGATGATATTTTAATTTTCAGCAAGACTTTGGAAGAACATTTACTGCATATTCGTAGTGTCTTTGAAAGGCTAAGGGAAGAGAAATTGTTAATTAATCTAAAGAAGTGTGTCTTTGCAAAAAGGGAGTTAGTCTATTTGGGATTTGTTATATCACCTGAAGGTCTCAAAATGGATCCAGAGAAGGTAAAAGCCATCTTGGAATGGCCTACTCCAAGGTTTGCTACTGAGGTAAGATCATTTCATGGTCTGGTTAGTTTTTACAGGAAGTTTATTAAGAATTTCAGTGGCATATGTGCACCTCTAACTGATACAATAAGAGGGGATAGAAAAGAGTTCAAATGGACTGCAGTAGCTGCGAGAAGTTTTGAATTGTTGAAGAAGAAGGTGACTGAACAACCTGTGTTGGCACTTCCAGATTTTAGAAAAGTATTCCAGGTGGATTGTGATGCTAGTGGTAGCGCTATTGGGGCTGTATTAAGCCAAGAAGGTAAGCCTATTGCATATTTTAGTGAAAAATTGAATGATGCAAAGAAGAAGTATTCTGTTTATGATCAAGAGTTCTATGCAATAGTTCAGGCCTTAAAGAAATGGAGGCATTATTTATTGCCAAAGGAATTTGTTTTGTATACTGATCATCAGGCATTACAGTACCTAAATAGCCAAGGTAAGTTGAATTAGAGACATATGAAGTGGGTAGAATTCTTGCAGAGTTATACATTTGTGTTAAAGCATAGAAGTGGAAAATCTAACAGGGTTGCAGATGCATTAAGTAGGAGACAGTTGTTGCTTACAACAATGCAGGTTGAAGTAGTTGGGTTTGATGAACTCAAGAATTTGTACCCTAATGATCCTGATTTTGCTGAAGCATGGAAAGCTTGTAAAGAACCTGTTGCTGTAGATAGAACCAAGTGGTTAGACTATTTGATTCAGGATGGCATGTTGTTCAAAGGTAGTCAATTGTGCATTCCAAGGAGTTCCATGAGGGAAAATCTGATTAAGGAAAAACATAGTGGAGGGATGGTAGGACATTTTGTTCGGGATAAGACCATTGCCATTCTTAGAGAACATTATTTTTGGCCTCAAATTACACAGGATGTGAAGAAGTTTGTACAGAGTTGCCAGGTTTGTCAAGTGGCCAAGGGGTTTAGTCAAAATACTGGCCTATATCAGCCATTGCCTGTTCCATCAAGGCCATGGGAGGACATAAGTATGGATTTTGTTCTTGGATTGCCAAGGACCCAAAGGGGTAATGACTCAGTATTCGTGGTGGTTGATAGGTTCTCCAAAATGGCACATTTCATTCCATGCCACAAAACTCATGATGCTGTCCATATTGCAGACTTGTTTTTCAAAGAGGTGGTAAGACTACATGGTCTTCCAAGGAGTATAGTTTCTGACCGAGATACTAAATTTGTGGGGTATTTCTGGAGGACATTGTGGAAGAAGTTGAGAACAGACTTGAAATTCAGTTCCACGCATCACCCACAGACTAATGGCCAAACAGAAGTGGTAAATAGAAGTTTGGGCAATTTGCTGAGATGTTTAGTTGGGGATAAGCCCAAGGGATGGGATTTGATTCTACCACAGGCAGAGTTTGCTTATAATAACTCTATAAATAGGAGTACTGGAAAATCACCATTT
This sequence comes from Cupressus sempervirens, assembly GCA_028749045.1. Lineage (NCBI taxonomy): Eukaryota > Viridiplantae > Streptophyta > Pinopsida > Cupressales > Cupressaceae > Cupressus > Cupressus sempervirens. Next base: position 238,419,370 of record CM053786.1, on the reverse strand, counting down.
CAAATTGTATATGGGAATAGCCCAAGGACTGCACCAGAATTGAGAAAGATAGAACAAGGGGAGAGAACAAGTGCTGAAGCTGAGGAATTTGCTGAACACATCAAGCGTCTACATGAGGAGGTTCAAGCACACATTATCAAGATGAATCAAGAGTATAAAGCTAGGGCTGATGCAAGGAGAAGACATAAGGAATTCCAAGTAGGGGATCTTGTCATGGTGCACTTACGAAAAGAAAGATTTCCAGTTGGTACCTACAACAAGCTGAAAATGAAGAAATTTGGCCCCTGCAAAATTTTGAAGAAACATAACTCAGGAAATGCATATGAGATGGAGCTGCCAGATGGTATTCACATTTCTCCCATTTTCAACCTTGCAGATTTGACAGAGTATCATGATGATGGTGCAGATGAGGAGCTGGTTTTAGAGCTGTGTCCAATTCCTGCTTCTAAGAAGGAGGAGATAGAAGACATTCTAGATCATCGTGTGGGTAGGAGTACCAGAAACAGGCAGTATGAAGAGTATTTGGTCAAATGGAAAGGACGGCCAATCGAGGACTCAACTTGGATTTCAAAAGCTGAGGTTTCCCATTTGGGATTTCCTCTACCATCCATAAAGTGACAGGGTCACTTTTCAATCTACCCTGGTTGTCTGATGCAGGAGCATCCAGTGGTATAAGGGCAATCCTGTGTCACCCAAAAAAAAAAAGTACTTAGACTTAGTTTCTATTTTATGTCTTTACATTTTTGGATACCCATTTGGCTCAAATAAAGGTTCCAACTCTCATAGTTCAACTATCAATGCATTTGAAAATCCCAAAAAAATAGGAGCATGTAATTTGACCATCATTTTGGTGACCTAGAAGGTGCGACTTGGCCAGATGAATGTAATTGAGAGTTAGAGCATTCCAGAAAAAGAATCAGGTCAAAAGGCCCCACGATTTGAAAGTTATTGTAGTTTTTTGGGTTTTGGAGACCTCCTAAGAATGCTTCGAAGTCAGGTTTGGGGCATTAAATGACCTTGAAAAGGGTTGAAAAATGGGGGACGAGTAGAGCTTGTCCATAGGGCTATAGAGCACTTTGAGAGCTTTCCGAAAATGTAAACGGTTCATGAATCGGAGCTACGGTTCAAAAGTTATGCCTCCCGGAAGTTTGGCTACCGTTTTTGGATTCTTCTAGATTTGCACCGACTTCTAACGCGGCTTGTGGAACCTTCTGTTTTGTCGGTGGATGCCTACTAGCACTTTCTAGAATGTACTCCTAGTCCTTAACCCTCCGGGGTCTATTTAAGGAGATTTTTGGCATTGTAAAAGGCAGTTCAGGGTGGAGTTTGAGAGGAGGTGCTATAAGGAGAAATATTCTCCAGATTTATGCTATTGTAAGCCCGTAGGGCATGTTGTGAAGTTTATTTTCTCTGCACTATTTGTACTAGCTTATTTTCTCAGTTAATATAATTCCCCTTTTCTATTGTGTCCATTCTGTTGTTGGATTGTGTCCCCATCAGTATACATCCTTAGTATTATTTTTAGCATCAAGAGTTATAGATCCAATACCTTTTATTTGACATGTTGTATTGTTTCCCACTCTGACAGTTCCTCCATCCTAACTTTTGAAATCAACAAACTTGTTCATATCACCATTCATATGATGTCAACAACCACTGTCAATTATCTAATTAGATTTCTTCTCAACCTGTGATACTAAAGCTACCTTCTCTAGAATTTCCCTTATACCTTTTTCTCCCTTTTAGGACACTTAGATGCATAATAACCATCTTCATCACAAGTCCAACACTTAAAAGTTTTTCTTACCTCCTTTCTCTCTTCTTACCAGGAGGGCTACTATTTCATCAATCTTTCTGTCTTCTTCAAATCTATTGTTACTAGAAAAATGTCCTCTAGCACTTGTACTCCTTGATAGGTTAGGTTGAATATTCAAGGCACTAAAAGTTGCCTTTGTTCTGATTAATTCTCTGGACTATCTAAGTTCATTCTCAACTACAACAAGTCTTCCAAGTAATGTCTTCTTTGTGAAATCCTTGGTACAAGATATCAACAACTGTATCATTTGAACTACTAGCTTGAATGGTGGTGTTAGAATCTTAAATATCTTCCATATAATGTTTGCAATAATTTATGATATCCTTCCTATATATGTTCTTATAGATTCATCTTCCATCATCTTAGCATCTTGAAATGTACAAATCCAACTTTTTAGCCTCAACTTCTTAGAGTGTTCATCACCTTCAAAATTATTTTCCAAATCTTTTCAAATCAAATATGAAGTAGGAAGTGATTTTACCTTATTGTACTCAATCTCAAGAAGTGCAATTAATAGTACCTCCCTTTCCCTAGCTCTCATGTGACACATGAAAAGATCTCTTTCTACTTCAGAGAAACTTTCCAACTTATTTTCTTCAATTATTATTTTCACTAAATTTTTCAATATCCAATATCCTAGACCCATACATAACAAATGAGTCTTCATATTTTATTTCTATCTATCATAGTTTGTTCCATCAAACTTTAGACTATCTTTCCTGAACATATTTGCCATGGATCTCCAAAAGCTGCTAAACTTTTTTCTTCAAGGACATGATGCTCTGATACCATTTGTTAGAAACAATAGTCCACAAAGATAACTAAGAGGGGGGCTAAATTAGTTATCTAATAGTTAAAACACTTATCTTGTTTAAACAAACTTAACCATTCAACCAAAGTAAATAGAAACTATATAAATATGCACATAGACAATTATACTAGATATGTTGACTAGGGAAACCTTTAATTAGAGGAAAAACCCCGATGGGAATGATGCCCACAAGATGATGTACTAATATAAATATTCCTTGTTAGAGGATGGACCTTGTTAAGAGTATGTTACAAAATTTAGTACAATGAGTCCTAATTAGGATACTTTGACTCCTTATTAGGAGATTCCAACCTTGTTAGGAGTTGCGCCAACCCTATTAGGAGTTGTGGTACAATGTATGCAAGAAGAGCCCACTACCCAAAAATGTAATTTCAACTACAAGGAGAGCTTACTACTTAAACAAGTAATTTGCTGGTATCTTCTTGTTTCCTCTATTCTTTTCTTTGTCCTGTCAACTAGACCAATCACTGTTAGACCTTGTAGACTAGGTAATGAACCTTGAATCTAAATATCAAACCTTAGATCACTTAGAAAAACCTCGGCAATGAAGTTTCCTTCACATATGCACTACTCTACTCAACTTTGCATTCTATATTGTTTATCATCGATCATTTAATCATATCAACACATCACATGATAAAGGAAAATGTCCTTCCTTTATATCAAGTCCATAAAACAATTACTAAGTCAGTTGTTAATTCTTCTTAATTAATTATTATGGGACCTCACTAAGGATATTTTACACTTGGCGATAACCTTAATTTTCCACTTTGCAACTTGAATAAGTTTCCGTACACATAATATTATAACAAGCAAGCTTAGCCATTTCATCCTCAACATGTCTTCTTCATGTCCTCAACCTCAATCCTCAAGATATTAACTCTACTAGGAGATATAACAAGTTTACCAAAACATGTATTCTAAACTCTATCTTAGAATAGACATCACCAAAACTTACATAACTTCTTCTAGACTTGTCTTTTCTACTTCTAATATTAATTGCATTACGAGATACTTAGAATTATTTCTAATAACCTTGGGTGATTATCATGCTCAACTAGCCATCCTTATGAACTTAATATTTCTATTGCTCTTCTATCAAATGCCACAAAAGACATCAAATATGCTATGTTGACATCAATGACAAACTCACTCAGTCATGAATGTAACATATCATCATCAAACCAATCTTCCAACACTCCAATATGAGATTTACTGATCCATCCTAGTTGCCACATGCTACCTCTAGAGATTTGATTTGAATATCTAATTCAACAACAAACTTAACTAGGCCTTCATGAGTAGAAATATGGGGGTCTTTCTCCATCAATATTTATGTAAAGCCTAGTTCCTTTGTAACACCTCCATGTGAGGGGTCAACATGGGCTGGATGTTGATTAGTGCAGCCAAAATATTAGCATCTTGAGCTTGTAATGCTTCTAACTAACCTTATGTTGACAACAAATTTTTAAAATGAGAGTGACTGTGACTAGGAGATTATTGTAGGATTTTACTTTTTGATTTCAATTCTCCCTCTAGGTGGTCAATGTGTCTCTACACTTCCTATGTGAACAAAGTTACATCACATAACTTGGTGTAAAGAGATAAAATATTCTCCAAAACCTTCTTCAAACCATCAATTATGGTTGCTAGGTCAACTTGACTTAGTGCAATGGCACTGGATATCTTTTCATTTACCTTGGCTTGAAATTTCTTCCTAGACCATTCTAGTAATTTTATATTTGTGTCCAAGTCTTCATCATTTATCTTCTCCAAAATGTTTACAAACTACTTAATGATTGGCTTTTCTTCATCAAATGTAGATAGGTTGAATACATTAGAGAATGTGTCTTTGATTTCATGTAATGCTTGTTTCTACTTATGTTCCCTTCTACGCAGTTCTTGGTGTTTCTTTTTGGCTAGAGCATCCTGCATTATGCTCATTTTCTCTATGGTGATTGATGTAAGATCAAAATTTGGAAGTTCAATCACCTCATCTAAGTTGATATCACCATAATATTTAATCTCATCAATCTTAGATGTACTAGGTCTAGTCCTCAATGACTATAATGGTGTAGCCTCTACACTTGGCCTATAAAGTGCTTAACTAGGAATAGGAGTCGCAGTATCTGGTTGGGTAACCAATATCTAAATTTCTATCTATTCCTCTAGTTTCATACTCAAGACTAAATCTTTAGTCATATCCTTCTCATTTTCTATGATCTCTATTTCACCTTGTCCTTGTGTTGTAGATGCAGAACTAGCTTCCTAACTTGTTTGGAGTAGTCTCCCATATTTTTGAATTGCTGAAACTACTTATACTAAAATATTTTTCACCAATGTGTTGACATGTGATGCCATTGTTTCCTTCCTTTGATACACTAAAATAGGCATTTTAGGTTTAACTTATGTAGATTGAGGAGGGGCAATGGATAATTCTTGAGTTTTCTCCCCTGCAGATGCCAATACTACCTTCTCAATCTCATCCACACTCACTAGTATAGGATGCTTACATAGTTTTGCATTGGTGGTGGAGTCAATCAATATCTTCTTCATATCCTCCTCTATTAAAGGATTGATGTTTTGAGTTTTTCTATTAGAGACATCCTTGATCTTTACTTTTTATGCATGTTGATCCACTTTATCCACATGAGTGGGACTAGTACTCAACATATGTACTTCTAGTACAATCTAATCTTTTTTTATGTTCTTCCTCATCTGTAGTATCCAGATCTTCTTCTTTTATAGTACCTTCCTCATGTCCTTCCCTTATAGATTAATCCTTTGTTATCTTAACTTCCTCTTGTTCTACTTTGTCTTCACCTACTTCCAAAAGTTTCTATCTGTTTGAATCCCCTTATAGTTATTACTCTCCTTTGTCATTGTAGAGTTGTCCAAGTCTAGCATCACTCTTGCTAGAGTAGTCTCTCAGATATTCCTTTCAGTTGAGATATTGTATTGCCACCTTTTCTCAACTCTATCATATAGACTTTTGGATAAAGAGTTTACAATCTCAATTGGAGTTTTCTTAAAAGTTTTCATCATGGAATACATAGATTCTTCTACTTTATTCATTTCTACCTTCCCAAGTATATCAAATTCAACATTTGTGAACCCTAATAAATTAGTATTATTTTTTATATTATAACACAAATTGTCCAAATATGAAGAGGGACTATGACTTACCACTTTGAATTGGTTGTTTTCATCTGACTTGGTCCTCTCCTCATCTAATTCATCTAGAGCTATATATTTCCTCCTTTCCCTCTAATCAGGTTCATCTTCCTTGGTATATATACTAGCTCTCTTACCTTTATGCTTCTCAACTTCTTGAGTCTTCTTAGCAGGAGCTCTTATGCTAGCCCTAGTGACAAGAACTGTAGGCTTTTGTTGTGAAGGTTTCACAACTTTCTTTGGTTTTCTAATTGCTAGCTTCTTTTCTTTTCTCTTTTTCTTTTCTATAGAAATAGGTGCTTCATTAGATTCTTCTCCCTCACCACCTTCATCAAATTCTACTTCTTCTTCTTCTTGGTCCTTACCTTGACCCTATGTGAGAGAAAGTGATGCTTAGGTAGGTGTATCTTCTTCATCATCCTCTTCTTCTTCATCTCCTTCTGCCACTTCATAGAAGTTGTCTTCAAGTCCATTATGATTTTAGACTTGGCTACATCATAGTTTCAAAATGCAGTAGCCTTCTTATCTACTTCCTCTACCAATAAAGCAGTGATGGTTGTAGATGCCTCATCCATATTAATTTTATAAGTTAATAGCCTGACCCATCTTAGCCTTGGAACAATAGCTTGAATAGAAGTAAAATCAACATCAACTAGAAAAAAAAACAACATTTAAATGTTTCTCTACTAATGACACTGACATTCTCAGTCTTTAAAATAACTTTTCATTATAGTCTCAAAATTATCTCCAAGTTGCTCTATGTATTCTCCAATCTACACTACAACAAACCTATTGGTCTCCCAAGAATATTTTCCAAATAATGGAAAAGTGTTCTACATAGAAAAATATGAAAACAAGTATTGAACCAAATTTTCATTGTGCACTTTTTGTCTTTCTTATAGCTCCCAAGCTTTCTAATAACTATTGGAGTTGTAACTCAGAAAGGTCATAAGAATGGTCCTTCTTTACTATCTTGTAGCCTAAATCCATAGCTGTACTTTGTACACTTGTCAATCTACTAGGTTGAAAGGACTTATGTGCAATCACTCTTACTACAAATTCAATCAATGGATTAGTTATTGTGTCTATGGTCATCCCTCTCTTGTTTCATACTTCCCTTGCATTCTTTTCAATTACCTCTTTTGAATCAATCCTCATAGTATTTTTTCTATCTATGGTAGGATATCCTATTACTATTTAAATAATCTTCTTTGTGATCTTGATAGGGTCATCTTCTAACCATATAGAGTTTCCATGTATTGTGTTGAGAACTATCCTAATCCACTCTATCTTGAATTCATTAGGAAAATCTAAGGTACATGTTAAACCTTTTCTCTCTATAATTTTGTTTCCCTCTTTCAACACTCCATTTTCACACAATTTTCCATACAAGTCTCTGATTTCCATGTTTCCTATACTCCCTACCTTACAAGTGTAGAAACACCTTACATCTTGTACCATTAAAACTTGTGGTGGTATAATAGATAACACAATAGATGGGTCTCCTTTGTATGCAATATTAGGAATTGCCTAAAAATGTGGTTGTTTAATATTATTGCTAATCAAATATACATTTAAAACTTCTTTTCCTTCCTTAACCACAATAGTAGAAGAGATAGATACCATTAAAATTATCTAGGGTTTGCATAAATTCAAATAGCGTAGCTCAACACACAATAAATACCTTGAAAAATATGAAGTTTGGTGATGAGTAGTGGTTGAATCTAGTTTGCAAATGCTTGAATCAATTTATTCAATCATCTTATGCTCTTCATGCTCTCTTCAATCTCAAATGATTGCAAATGAGTCAAAAATAACCATATAGCCCTTGAAACTTCACAATAAATGCTTAGTGCATAAATAGCTATAAGATTAGCTCTAATAGTAATTTTGGCTCACTTGGCTTTGATGTAATTTCTACCATTCTTGGCAACCATAGTGAGCTTGCCCAACACTATCACATTCGATAGCTTGACATCAATTAAATTTTTACTCAGTAGCAATAGTGAAACTTTTCATGCTCGGTAGCAATAGTGAAACTTTTTTATGCTCAGCAACAACATGAAAACTTATAGATTTCTTCTAGATTCTAACCAATACTTTGCATCTTACTTCATGCATATATGATCTTTTCATAACTAAATTCTTGGAACTGATGTATAATTAAACTTTGAAATATCAGTCCCACACATACCTCTCTATTTCCTACTTGGGGGTGGTGTGATCACCTAATCCATTGGATGAAGTGACCCCATCTAAACTTGATGTGCTGTAATATTTCTTTTTTATCCATGTCTTGTTCATTTTCACTTTGACTTCTTCAAAATCAACCTTTCCTTTACCTTTATTGAATTAACTACTAGGTGCTTTTGACCTTGTTGGACAATTTTTGTTCATGTGACTAGTCTTCAAATAGCTAAAACATGTAGTTTGACTTAACCATCTACTATAGTCACTTATGAAATGTGTTGTAATGAAATTCTCAACAATATTTCATACTCTTGACAATAGTAACAACTATGCCTTGCATTGTAATCCTAGTTGTAAGGTTTTTTAATATGTTGCACCTTTGTCTACTTGTTTATTGACTAGTTAGGCTTAGATCTACACTCGTATGCTCTATGTCCATACTTCGTATAGTTATAGCAGTACCCTTCAAATATTTGTGTACTTTTAGTGTTGGTATTGTGTTCATGTGCCTAATCTTCTTGCTTGTTGCACTTATTATAGTTAAACATGAATTTATTCTTAGGGTTCCAATTTGCATTGTTTCTCTTGTAAACATTTGGTGTATGACCAAACTTTCCACAATTATGATAAGTAGGTTTGTAGCTCTTACCTTTTTTGTTTCTTTGTTCACCATTTTTAGATGATTATCCTTCCTTAGCGCTGATGTATCAAAATCTAGTAGTATCATCATCAGATCTAGGAGATCTCATTAGCTTCTCAAAGTAATTGATGACTTTACTAGGTTTGTTGAAACTTTTAGTAAGCTATTTTTCTCTTTTTAGATAATTTCTCATTTTTTCATTCTATAATTCTAGGGTTGTGATCTCAATATCCTTTCTATTCAATTCAATATTGGTAATCATCATTTGATTCATTATTTCCAATTGCATGTGAGCAATCCTATTTATATCCGATGTCTTCTCTTCTAGTATGTTGGTCAATATCCTTTTGTCATCTACAATCATGACTTTGTCTTCTACTACTTTATTTTTCTACTCAATCACCTCACATAAAAATAGTGATTATACTTCTTGTTCTATCTTAAGATTTTTGACCTCTTTAGTTAGGGCTCCATTCTTTTCCATCAAATCTACAACTACTACATCAAATTCACTTGAGTTTCCATCTACAAACAATTCATTAGTGTCAATCACTTGGTAATGTGTTTCATTCTCCTCAATATCTATCTCTTCCCTTCTCTTTAATGAGTGCTTCAACTCATCTCTTGCTTCATTCAACTAATGTAGGGATAGATATATTTCAATCTTTTGGTTATTAATAACCTTTCCCAACTTGTAGACTTGCATCTTCAAGATCTTTCCTCAAAGCTACAAAGCTTTCCTTTCTAGAGAACCAAGACTCTGATACCAATTATTGGAAATACAATAGGAAAAGTAAACTCATGGGGGGGGGGGGGGAAGAGGCAGTGAATTAGTCCTAAAAAACTCTAAGCATAAAATCATTCACCACACATTCATCTCACAATTTGCATGTAAACTTAAATATCTAGCTAAACATATTCATCCATAGCATGAAAGAAAATAAAAGTCAACACATATATGACACAAGATATTTGGTTACACCAAAATCCTCCAATGAGAAGGTAAAACTAAGTAGGGATGACACTTGCAAATATACACTACTACAATTTTAAAGTGTATCCAATGAAGGTTACAATGTTTCATAAACTATGATCTACCCTATGAAAGGTCTACCCTATTAAAGGCTTACACGATTGTTAGATCTTACCTTGTTAAGATATCTCAACACCCTATTAGAAGTGTGCATGATTAAAGGACTTAAACTTACAATGAAGTAAATGCCCTATTAAAGGATTTACAACAACCTATCAGGACTACTCTATTAAGAGATTTAATTGATTCACCTATTAGAATGTCTCAATAATGATCCTATGGTTAGTAATTTCTTCCTAGATAATAGATCACCTCTTTCCTGATGTGTACTTGATCCTATTTGATTAGATGTATCACTTGTATCTTCTAACTGATTCTGTAATGCATATCTTAATTGACAACTCCTTAGCCACCATGAATTCTTTTTTTGTACATGCAAACTTCTCTCTTTGTTCATACAATATTTTAGGGTTTTCCTTCCTTTAGAAGACTTAGGTGACTTAGGGTTAGGTATGAATCAATGAATGTGATTCATCCATTTTACCACTTAATCCATACCTTTAATTGATTGGTTTCATGTACTATATAGGGATCCTCGATATAGATTCATTCTTATCATCTAGAATTGCAAAACAATCCTTAAGTCAGCTCAAAAATTGTTTACATAGAAGTTGGTACCATTACAAACAACTATGTCTAAAACTATTTTACTCAGCACTTGAAGTCTTCGATGCTCAACATCCACTATATCTTCAATTCTCTAACTCACCCTCTAAATGACTCAACATACATTAATCACTTGACATTTAAATCACTTGACATTAATTGTCTACTTGACACTTGAGTGACTCAACACATACTATATATCTCACTTGATATACAATATCTAACAACTTATTCTTGACATACATTACTTGGTTGGCATGAACTAAGTTCTATCTAAAAAATGACTTAAGTGTATTATCACTCATATGTCAAAACCAAGCTGATATTAATAGAGATTTCCATGTTCACTATGTTGTCAAGTATCATTATATCACCTGAGTGGACTTCTAAACTTGAGTGTTAGCATTGAGCCAACTAGGTGAATATTGTTGAATATAGTATTATAGCCAACTTCAGAAGGTAATTATTTGGATTGGTATAAATGAGATATATCTTGTCACATCCAAATGAGTATGCAATTAACCATGAGTATGAAGCACATGTGAGTTTGAATATTGACTAAAGGCTACAAGAAGTATAAGGAAAAGCATAGTCTCATCCATCACATTAATGTGATCATTCTAAATCAAAGGAATCTCATTCAACATACTGAGTTGCATAGTAGAGATTAGCTACTGGTTCATCCTAATAGGTGCATAAGTCAAATCCTCTAACAAGGTGGACTTAATAGTCTTATAAAAAATCTCCTAATTGAGTACAAACTTCATTGTATTTTATAAATCTTCTTGCAAGGTGGACCTAATAGCCCTTATTGCTCCTAATAGGGAAGATCACTAGAAGTGATCAATTGTAAGCCTTAACATGCCAAATTTATACTGTAGTACTAAATCTTGTAGGTATTATCCCTACCCTAGTTTTAATTTCTATTTGGAAGCTTTCTATGTTAACAAATATTGTGTCAAGTGTTATGACTATTTTATTTCTTTTAGTCTTTCATTCATGCATTTAGATCATATTAGTTTATGAAGGATTAAATGGTGAATTGAATTAAAATTTTTATTGGTTCCTAATTCATCCCCCCTACCTCTTAGTCACCTAGCCTTCTCTACATTTCAAAAACATCAAGGCACAATTGGAGCATTAGCGTTGTAGTGGAACCTTAACTCTATATGACTCTAATTTTGTTTTTACAGTTTTAAAGAAAGCCAAAAAGGGCACTCTGATTTGCAACCTATTCATCAATTCAATATTCATAACCTAAAATAAATAAATAATTGTTTTTTTTTATGGGGTATTGACCTTAGTCAAACCCTAGTTTAGGAATTAACTTTGAATTAAAATATTTGAAATAGCATGAATGTAAAGTAAATGTACAAATTCACCTTACAAAAGCCAGATCTGTTGAATATAATACAATGTGCTTACTTCACCAATGGATTTAGATCAAGAAGATGAATATGAATCAATATAGAAGATGTTATTAACATGAATGCTAATGATATTCCTATATGGGGGACTATTCTAGTTATTCCAGAATATTGGAGTGATTGACAATATGATTGTGTGTTACATTTATGACTATATTTTTCATTGACGTCAACATACTATGAAGATTGGTAGAGTAGAAGATAGAGATCAAGATCATATGAATTGAGGATTGAAGATGAGGTCAAGTGTAGTTGAGGACATGTTCCATATCGTGTCATAATTTAGTAGTCAATTGTGCATGTAAACACTCAAAGAATGGTGAGAGTTATGTGAGATTTATTGAAGATAATTTGTAGAGAGAATTCCTAAGAAGTGGATTGTGATGTTTGGATTATAGCTCTTAAGATGGATAGAATTGAGTTGAGTGTAGTTAGATAGAGAAAGAAGATATCCTTATGATAACATCAGTGAGTGTGCAAATTTTGAGGTCACACATGTGAGAATTTGTAATGACTATGAGGTGACATTTTTATGTAATTACGAAAAAGATGTAATGTAGCATGGTATTCTAGTGAGGTCATATTGTATTTGTAATTAGGAAAGCCTCAAGGCTAAATCAATGAATTATTTTGAGGACATGGTATAAAGAAATTTATTTCTCTTGTGATGAAGCCTGTAAGTGTGGATTGTGAAAGTCATATGTGAATTAAGTAAATGTGAGTAAGTGATCAAAGGGATTATTGTGATGCAAGTTTGCATATATGGTATTGAGAGTTGATAAGTGTTTTGATCTGGAAAAGGAATAATAAGAGGATAGAGAAAGAATTGAGTTGCTGAGATTAGTTGTATTTATTTTATTCTAGAAGTAATAATATAGAGATCAGTTGGATAGTGAGTTCATTGGTCTTTCCCTTGAATTTGTTTGGATAGTGGGTCCATCTACCTTCTACAACTCCTAAAGGAATTGGCACAAATCTTAACAAAATTAGAATCTCCTCATAGGGATTCAAAGTCTCCTAATATGGATTGATATGTATTTAGTATATTTCATTAGCTCTTAATAATGTCCATCCTCTTATAAGGAACTTATATATTAGTACATTATCTTGTGGGCACCAACCTTGTTGGGGTTTTCCCTCTGATCAAGGGTTTCCCCCATTAACATATCTCATGTTATTGTGTAATTGTATCTTCTTATGGTTGTTGTTTATATTTATCACATGTTTGAAGTTTAATAAGGTTTATAAAAATAATATTGACTAGATAACTGGTTCACCAACACCACCCCACCCCCCCTATCTCAATTATAATGGTGTTCTTTACTTTCTAACAATTGGTATCAGAGCATTGGGTCTTTGAAGGAAATTTTGAGTAGCTTAAAGGATATCAATGGTGGGTCATTTTAGAAAGAAAAAGAAATGACATAAGAATGATGAAGTTAACTATGACAATTGAAAAGAGAAGATGAACAAAAAATTCTATGCATTGGTCTAGGATATTGGTTGATTAAGAAGAATAAGATGATTATTGTGAAAGCAAGTAAACTTGAAGAATGTACTAAAGTTGAAAGATATTTTTCATGTGTAACATGCTTGCTAGAGAATAACTTTTGTCAAATTTTCCTAAAAAATGAATACAATAACGTAAAATCTTTGTGATTATCTAGTGACATTTGGAAAGATTTGGAATCTACTTACGAAGGTGATTTACATGCTAAAATGTTTAGATTATGAAATTGGATATGTTTATTTCAAGAAGCTAAGATGATGGATGACAAATCTATAAGAAGCTATATTGGCATAATATCATAAATTGCTGCAAAAATCAAGGCTTGTGAAGGAACTAAAGAAGAAGATGAGATTATATGGAATATCTTGAAGACTTTGACACCACCACTTAAGAAGACATAACAAATGATTGAATAAGTGATACCTTGTATAGAGAAGTTCTCTAGAGAGACTCTTGTTGGAAGATTGGAAGTAGCAAAAGTAATTTTGAAATAGTCTGGAGATTTTCCTAGAGTGGAGACTATTTTTAGCACATTGAGTGTTTGTTATACTTTGTCAAGGAGTGCAAGAACTAGTGGAGATTATAATAGCAAAAATGGATGAAGATCTGAAGAAGATAGAAATTTTGAAGAAGGAATTGTCTTGCTTTTGAAAAGAGAATCAGATGGTAAGAAAATCTTTAAATGTTGAACTTGTAATGAATTTGGTCATTATGCTTCTAAATGTCAATAGAGAGTAAAGAATTATAAGAAGAATTTGAAGTATAGAAGACCTAGAGAATTTTTCTATGCAAATGATGATGATGATTTAGATTAAAGAGCTTAGAGTGAAAGTGATTATGAATTAGGATTTGTTTCTATAAAATATGAAAATCCTCAAAAAGAAGTTCAAGAAGAAAAATCCCTAGTGTTACAAACTCAAAAGAAAGTTTATTGGATCATCAATAGTGGTTGTTCACATCATATGAATAGTTATATGAATAATTTTTTCGAATTTAATAGTTTTGATGGAGAGATTTGTTAGAGTTTCTAACAATGTTGTTTTTCATATCAAGGGAATACGATCTATTACTCTTGATGGTGAAAACTAGCACATATTATATTTATTTTGTTGATGGACTGAAACATAATCTTCCAAATGTTGGACAATTATTTTACAAGCAATATCAATTATAGGTTATAGAGAAAATATGTATCATCAATGATAAGAATGGTAAGATGATAGGCACTAGAACAAGATTTGGAGGTAATGCTATTTAGTTGAATCCTAAAGACATGAAATGTTTGGTTGATAAAGTTGATAATAGCTAGTTGTGGCATAAAAGGTTTTGTGATATAAATTTTGATAATATTGTGATAGAAATTAGTACATTTTTTGGTAGGAATTTGCCTAAAATTGTAGAGCCTACTAATGTTGTGTGCAAGGAATGTGTTATTGCTAAACATAAGAGATTCTCCTTTCCTAGAAAGAAGTTTACTACAATAGAAAAGTTGTAGATTATTCACAAAATTTCTAGTGTTCCTACAAAGAAAAGAGTATTCTATGGTGATAGGTACTTCATGATTATTATTGATGAATTTACAAGGGTGATGTGGGTAGCATTCCTTAGAGAAAATTATGAAGCATTTAAGAGGTTTAAAATATTCAAAAACAGAGTTGAGAATTAGCATGGATTAAAGATTAAGTGTTTAAGATCTAATAAAGGTGGAGAATTTTGCTTGAATGAATTTATTACTTTTTTTGAAGTGAATTATATCCAAATATATCTATCACCTAAGACACCTAAGAAAAATGGTATAGTTGAGAGAAGAAGTAGGTATGTAAAAGAAGCAACAAAAGCTATAATGTATCAAAGACATTGTGGAGAGAAGTTGTGTATACAATGAATAGAATGCAGATTAGAAAAGGTACAAACAAGACTACTTATGAATTATGGTTTGGACATGCACCATCAGTAAAGTATTTCAAAAAATTTAGAAGCAAGTGGTATAGTAAGAGAGATGATGACATTGGTAAGTTTGATGCAAGAAGTAATGAAGGTATGTTCCTTGGTTATTTATTGAAAAGAAAAGCCTATAGGTTTTTTAATCAAAAGACTAAGACTATTGTTGAGAGTAAAAATGTGAAAGTGGAAAAGAAGTTTAGTGTTCAAGAAAGAATACTTGATTATAATTTTGATGAAGAAGCTAATACTAAGGCTATACAAGAAAATGTTGAGTTTTTTTATGAAACTAACAATAATTTGTAGAATGAAATTCAAGCTATGGAGTAGAGAGAGGAACCAATATTAGAAGTAAGAGTTGAGACACTGACATCAACTACGTATTTGAAAATAAATTTCCTTGATAAGAGGAGATATTTTCTACATCAAGTCAAATTGTGATATTTCTATAAGGATTTAACTGTATATTTTTTGAGTCAAACTCATTGACTCAGATATCATAAGTGGTGATTCAAACATGAGTCCATCTCTCATGAGAATAAATGAAACACTTAGCATTCATTGGATTTAGGTGATGCTCATAGAGGTGAAGCACTAGAACTTCTTGGGAGGTAACACATCCTATTACTACTCTAGATCAAGAAAACTTAACTATGAAGTTCCCTCCATGGTTAAACCAACTCTGCTTGCAACCCCATTTGGAAAACCTTCACCAAGTGTTGTTCCTTATGAACCATTCATTATAAATCCCCTTAAGGTCATCAATTAATAAGTAGGATATATTTTCCATAGCAATTCAAATTGTAGTATTGCCATCAAGGTCAATGAGTTTGACTCAAAACTACATAGTTAAATCCTAATAGCAATACCACAATTTGAGAACATGTCCTGCTTAAAAATTGATGAGCTTACAAGGATTTCTAATGAATGTTTCATAAGGAACAAAACTTGGTGAAGATTTTGAAAATGGGGTTACAAGCATAGTGGGTTTACCCATGGAGGGAACTCTATAGTTAAGTGTGCTTGAGCTAGAGTAGTACTAAGATGGGTGACATCCTAGGAAGTCTCGGTGCTTCACCTCTATGAAAATAACCTATTGAATGAGTGTTAAGTAATCCATTTGTTCTCATGAGAGATGGATTCATGTGTTAATCACTACTCATGATATATGGGTCAATAAGTTTGACTTAAAAAATACATAATTAAATCCTCACAACAATATCAAAAAATTCACCCTTTTGATTAGATTATTGGAAGAAAAGATAGAGGAGTTATGACAAGAAACATAGTACATGAAGAGTTATGTTGGATTTTTCAAGTTGAACCAAAAAGTGAAGATGAGGTGTATAAGAATGATCACTAGATTCAAGAAATGAAGGAAGAACTAGATTAGATTATGAAGAATGAGACATAGGAATCAGTCCCTAAACCTATGGACAAAAATGATATAAGAGCCAAGTGGGTTTTTAGAAATAAGATGGATAAACAAGGAGAGGTTGTGAGAAACAAAGCTAGACTGATATAAAAAGGATATTCACAACAAGAAGGTATAGACTATGATTAGAAATTTGCACCTATTGTCAGAGTTAAAGTTGTGAGAATTTTCTTGGCTTATGTAGCAAAGAAGAAGTTCATTGTGTATCAGATGGATGTGAAGTCAACATTATTGAATAGAGAACTTAAAGAACAAGTATATATTGAGAAATTTGAAAGATTTTCTTTGACATAAGAAGGATATATGGTATGTATGTTGAAGAAAGAATTGTACAAATTAAAGAAAGAAACTACAAAACTATATGCGAGGTTGGACAAGTATTTGACAAATTTTGGGTTCACTAAAGGTACTACATGTAGTAACTTGTATTTGAGATAAATTGACAATTATTTGTTGATTATTGTTATATCTTTGGATAATATAATATTTGTAGGCAATGAAGAAGCAAGTGAAAAATTTATTGAATAGATGAAGAAGGAATTTGAGATGAGCATGATTGGTGAGATGAAATATTTCTTGGGTTTGCATATTGTGTAGACTAGTGAAGGTATTTCCATTTTTCAAACTAGGTATTTGAAAGACCTATTGAATAGGTTTGGTTTAAAGAATTGTAAGCTTATTAGTACACCTATGATAATTAGTCACAAGTTATCTATAAAAGATGAGATAAATACTATTGAGAATAAGTACAAATTCATGATTGGAGATTTACAATATCTTACTCATACTAAACCAGATATAGAAAATACGATTGGTATAGTAGAAAGATTTCAAAATGATCCTAAGGAATCACACTATATAGTAGTAAAGAGAATATTCAAATATTTGAAAGGTACACCTAATTTTGGGTTGTGGCATGGATGACATAAAGAGTACAAGTGGTGGAGCAGTCTTCTTGGGAGGAAGATTGGTTTCTTAGACAAGTAAGAAACAAGACTATGTTTCACAAAGTATAGCAGAAGAAGACCATATAGCAGCAATAAACAATTACAATCAGATCATATGGATGAAACATATTTTGAAGGATAATAGGATAGAGTTTTTTCATAACCTATTATCATGCATTGTAATTATACAAGTGTAGTGAATATGTCTAATAATAATTTGTTACTTTCTAAGAAAAAACATATATCTGTTAAGTATCATGTTTTGAGAGAAAAAGTTGCAAAGAAAGAGATCAGACTAGACTGTGTTAATAGAAAGGAGAAAATTGTAGATATTTTTATAAAGCCTTTTCCTAAGGATACATTTTAGTATTTGAGAGGTACGCTTTGGGTTATGCCCCTTCCTACTTTAGAGTAGATGATGCATAGATTGTATCAGTCCAATAGTATAGAACACTATTGTTTGACTAGACTAAATGTTGATGCTTCATTTATGGGGGATTATATGTGTTTGAGAAAAGTCATAAATGACTCTTTGTAGTTGGTATTGAATAGTTTCTTCAAACACTTGAGCTAATTGAAGATATTGAGCAGAAGATTGACATAATGATGCCTTTGTTATTTATGTCAATGGGGGAGAATGAGCACATGAAAATCATCTCTTATGAATGGGAGAGAAGTGAGTGCATGTGAAAAGCATATCTTGTGATTGGGGGAGAGTTATGAAGAAAGGATTGATGTCAATAAGGTAGAAAAAGATATGTTAATGAGAGAAGTATATAAATGGGGGTGAAACAACACTAATAAAGAGTTGTTCCAAAGAGTTTCAAATTTTATTGATGAAGAGATTTTGAGAAGATGAGAGTAGCAACAACAACAATATGTTTGGTATTCTTGTAAATTAGATATTTTTCATCTATCTTGTCATCAATGTAAAATGGGGGGATCATTAGCATGAGTTTTGATGATATTTCTATGGGCAAGTATTCTAGTAGTACTAGAATATTGGGGAGATTGAAAACACGATTCTGTGTTGCATTCATGACTATGTTTGTCATTGATCTAAATATATTGTAAAGATTGGAGGATTTGTAGACATAGATCAATAGTGTATGGATCAAGGATTGAAGATGAGGAAAGGCATAGTTTAAGACATGTTCCATAGTGTGTCCTAATTTAGTGGTCAAAGGTGTATGTTGATAGTCAAACACTAGTGAGAGTTACACAAGATTTATAGAAGATAGTTTCTAGATAGAGTTCTTAAGAAGTGGTTTCTAATGTTTGGATTATATATCTTAACATAGATAGAATTGGGTTGAGAAATATTAGACATAGAAAACATCCTAATGATGATTTCATCAAGTGTGTGAATTCAAAGGTTACACATGTGAGAAGTTGTAAAGAGTGTGAGCTAACAACATTATGTAATTATGAAAAGATGTAATGTAACATGTTATTCTAATGAGGTCCTATTATAATTCTATTTGGGAAAGCCTCAAGACCAACTCTATGAATTATTTTGATTACATTGTATAAAGGAAAGTTCTTTTCCTCTTTATGAAGTGTGTAAGTGTGTATTGTGAAAGTGATATGCAAATTATGTAAATGTGAGTAAGTAATCAAAGGGATTATTGTGATATTAGTTTAAAGAACTCATATTGAGATATGAGAAGTGTTCAGGTCTGAAAAGGCATGGTAAGAGTATAGAGAAAGAATTGAGTTGCTAAGATTAGCTTCATTTTTTTCATTTTGAAAGGCATAATACAAAAATTATTTAGACAGTGAGTTCAATGGTCTTTCACCTAAATTTGTTTGGACAGTGGGTCCATCTACCTTCTACAAATCCTAACAGGGCTGGAATATCATCATAGGGATTAAAAGTTTCCTAAAAAGGATTGATATGTACTAAATTTATTTCATTAGGTCTTAATGAAATACATCCTCTTACAAGAAACTTATATGTTAGTACATCATTTTGTGGGTACCATCCCCATGGAGTTTTCCCATTGATCAAGGGTTTCCCTAGTTAACATATCTACTGTTATCGTTGTTCGAAATGTAATGATAATTGAGCAACTAAGAGTGGGGAGGTGTTGGAATTCTTTAAAATAACTTGGGGGGCGGGGGGGGGGGGGGGGGGAGGTGGGGGGTGAATGAATTATCCAAAGTCCAGATGTATAAATAAAACTTTTCATAGCTTAGTGAACCCATGAAACATTTATCATCATGCCTGCATGCATAAGATTATGCAATCACTTAAAACTTGTAGATTACTTTCAAATCAATTTACATAAGTGTAAAAATATGAAACATAATAGATTTAGAAATATGTTTAATACAATGATTTACATGGAAACTTAATTTGGGAAAAACCACCAGTAACATGCTACTCTTTTTCACTTTTTTGAAGTGATGCCCTATGAAAGGCCAACCCTGTTAAAGGTTACAATACACATTGTTAAATGTGACCTTATTAAAGAATTTCAATCATGCTTTTAGGAGTGAGCCTTATTAGAGGACTTTAGATAATTTTCTTGGAATGTCACCTAGTTAAAGGATTTACAAATGACTATTAGGTCAACCTTAACCCAAAGTATTTACCCTATACTGATACAATTATTAGAGAGTAATAGTAACGCTTAATCTAATAACAACTTAAAACTCCATTTTAAAATTATATATCTCTATTTTAGTCCTCCAATCTGCTTGGCTTTCACACTCTTCAGCTCTAATAACTTATTCACGCTTCAAGTATTCATACCCTTAGGCCTTCTTCATTAACATGCCAATGTAGACTCTTCACTTAGGTCACTTGACGAAGCAATACCCTAGACTCATTGTCTTCCTTAGGTTCTCACACATGATAACCCTTGCTTCTAACTAGCCATCCCTATAAATAGAGAATTAAGATCTTTTTTCATTCATTTTCCATCATCCAATTTAAGATTAGGATAGATTAGGTAGGATTCAATGAATCTACCCCTCATTCCATATTAGTTCTAGAAACTTGTACTACAATCATCTTTGAATTTGCCTCAAAATGGTTTACCATGAATTCTATGCTACCATCTCATCAATCTTATCTTTTACCTAGTTCACACAATCCAAGAAAATAATCTTGTTAGCTCAAATCCATTAAATTCATTATCTTTCTAATAATGTTGGCACTCTGCATTAACTTTCTTCTAATGCTCGACACATACTTCATTGCTCAAAATCCTTTGTAAAATCACTCAACATGAACTAAAGTTTACTATTGTTTAGCATCAACTAAAATTTACTTGGCACTATTTGCTTGACGTATGCTAAAATAAACTTTTTCTTGGCTTTGACTAATTTTTTTCTTAGCTTGCACTAACTTTTCTTAGCACCTACTATCCATTCAGTCAAGATTGGTATACAAACTTTGTTTAACTTGTTCTTTTGAACTTGTTTAGTGTAACCAACCTTTGCAACCTTAAGTAGATTATCAATGCACTATGATATCACTATCTTAGTTGATTCTTGTACTCCTTTTTCATATCATAAATCAACCTTTCCTCTAGGTTCTATTATTACATCTTTTGATCAAATCCTCTTCATCAATCAAACAAGTGATAGTACTTAAATCATAGAAGTAGTTACCTTACCAAAAAAATAGTAGGTTTCACACCAATGAAAAAATAATGATTGAAACAAATTTATTGTACTTATATCAATCTATTTTAAAAATTCTCCCTCTTTGGCATTGATGGCAAACAAAATTGATTAATCAATCTAACTAGGTTAAAATAGTAAGGCCAAAAAAATACCAAAAAGACAATAATTCCTTGTATTGAAAGCTCTCCCTCTACCAGCAACTTACATCTTCTAAGTAGTTAACAAAACATTGTTGTGTCATCCTTACAACACCCTTAGAATTACTTCTTATATCTCCCTTCTATATTTATCTCCCTCTTACTAGGTAGATGTTATCAGTAGATATCTCAGTAGTCGGCATTCCTCCCTCATACTATGTTAGGATTTCTCCCTCTTTTTTCAATCTCCAATCTCTTATATTTCCCCTAATTAGTAACTATGATCAGTAACTATCTCCCTTTAGGATTTTTGGTGTAAATAATTATTCACTATTTACACTTACTTAAGTTTACTTAGGTTAATGCATTATTTTATTATTTATTTATTAGTCACCTAGGAGTATGTGCACTCTTGTGAATTGTCATGTTGACAACATAGGAGTTTGCACCTCTTGTATGCACATGGTGTCTACAACATCTCCATTTGAGATACACCTCATCATTCTTATCCTATCATCTAGAATGATGGATAATACATGTGCATAGGTGTCATGCTTATCTTATCTCTTGGCTCTTTCTAGAGACATTCTAGGTGCTTCGTAAGAGGCCTTTATATACAAGCAGTCCTAGTGTGTACAATTAATCTAAAAACATAGTGATGCATTAGGACATGCTATGATATATTGATCATACACTTTTTGGTCTATAGTTGTGCTTGTGTTCAAGTTCTACAACCTTGGGTGAATTTTTCCCTAAGGCAAATTCTTACATATTATTAGAGCTATACCAAATTCTTGCATGGTATCATAGCTATACCAAATTCTTACATAGTATTAAAGCTCTTGGAGAATCTCCCTTCACATAGTTTTTCCAGACCATTTTTACTTTAGTACCTCAACTCAAATCTGGTGTATCACAAAAATTGGGAGTCTCTAGAACTAGATCTAACCTCTCCATTGTGTCTAAAATGTCAATTAGGTAAAAATCAGCAATAAAGTTGCCTACTCTAGGCTAAATTCGATTGTCAGGCAAATTTTTTTGCAAACCGACACCCAAAGGACTGATTTGTAGAATTGGTATGATCATTTTAGATCTATTTATTTAATTTTTAGATCTACATTTTTTTCATCTGCATCTCTAATATTTTTTTGAATTTTCATTATTTTCAAGAAATAATTTGGCCATCGGGCCATAGGAGAGATTTTTTACAGGTGAGGATTGGTGTTTGCTGGTGTAAATCAAATATTTGCATCACATTTAGAAGGTCAAAAAACCCCCAAATTGGATTTTTTTATCCAAATTAAACATCTAAGGAAAAATCTAGAGCCATTTGATTTTTGGAGACATGAGGGTGGTGATTCAAAAAAAATAACAGCAGCAAAAATTTTCAAAAAGTGATATCTCCCTCATATGGACTCCTTTTTGTGAGCAATTTTTTTTTTGTTTTGGGGTAGAATTTTATGATCAACACATTGGTGCACGTGGTTTGAGATTTTTGTTCCTATTTTTTTTTGCAACTTGTAAATCTCAATTTTTGCCACTTCAAATGCTTAGTACAGGCTCATTTGGAGACATAATCAGGTTCCCTTTTTTTTGAAAGTGCATATGTTTTGTCTACTTTCTAGATCTATAATTAGATTATAGATTCTATGGACAAAAATACTACTTTCAAAAATAGGCCCTAAATTGGCTATTGTGTATGCACTACCTATAAAGTGCCTAAATCATACATTGGAGGGGGGGTGTTGTTTGATTGTTCTTTTTTCATTTTGGGAGTTATATTGATTAGTCCATCATGGAAGAGGAAGATTTAATTACCTTGACATCTTATAACTATCAGGAATGGAGTCAATTGGTTATCCCATATCTTACTTAGCATAATGTACTACCATATGTGAGAGGGCTTTTATATGATGAGGACACATATTCCATCCTTTGTCATGCACTCTCTCTCTATATGGATATGGAGGTTATGGATTCACTTGATGACTTGAAGTCAAAAGATTTATATGATATTTAGATCTATCTTTGGGAGCTTTATGGAGATCCACAAATTCCTCCATTCCCAATAGATCTTTTACCTCAAGTTGTAGCTACATCCTCTCTAGATGAGATCACACCTCTAGATGCTTATTTTTCTTCTACTAATCCTATTCTAGCCATAGATGCTTTAGATTCAGTGCAATAGGACACTTCATGTCTTCCTACTTTACCTTCATGCGATGACTTCCTTCCAGCCATTGTAGCTCTATTTGTGGAGTTTCACATTGAATATGTGGGAGATTTCCTTGATGATATTCATCTCCTCTTTGAGGTGAATTCTTCATCCATTGCCACAGTGAATGATTCATGTACTTTAGCATAGTAGGGTACACTTTATCTTCTAGTTCTATCCTTAGGTGATGACTTCTTGGTAGAAATTTTAGGTTTGTTCGTAGAGTCACACATCATGGACTTGGGAGACTTCTTTGATGATATATTGCTTCTCTTTGATGAGGACAATCCTTCTATATTTGTTGCGAGGGCTCACTCTAACCCTCATGTCCATTATCTAAATGATCAGTCTTTACAGGTTGATGTGATTGTGGATCCATATGTATAGCAGTTGTAGGAGGTCTCTCTATCATTTGAAGAGACTTTTGGTTCTTTGAAATAGGTTCTACAACAATCCTTGCTAGATATACACTTCTTCTCAGTGTTTTTGGAAGGAGCCATCATTAGTATTGACACAGGGACACTTGAACAAGTTTTAGAGATACCTTTCATCATCAAGATTCCATCCATGCACTGGGGTAGCATCTCACCAGTACTACTACCATTGTTTCTTCTAAAGGGGAGGAACATCATTTAGTGGTCATGGATCAACTTCTACATTGGAACATTTCTCACTAGCCAGTACCTTACATTTGGGAGGGGTGGACTACCTTATCTCCTTCTCCTTTTTTTAGGGTGGGGGGGACCTTTTCCTCTTATGAGGTTTTGTCCTTCTCCCATTTCACTATTGTATATATTTGATGTATATCATAATGGGAGGGTTTTGATTGCTCCATCCATCCATGCATCCTATTTTCATCTCTCTCTTTTGGCTGAGGTTTTTTTCCATGAGGTTTTCCCTCATTCTCTACTTTATGAGAGATTGCATTGGATTTTCATTATATACATGGGTACCTAAAATAGCCTAGTAGCTAGGACCCATTATGCATTTTATCCTAGTTTTTGTAAGCTTAAGAGCATTCTCCTAAGTTTCACTTAAGGGGGAGGGGGTGTTGGTGTAAATAATTATTCACTATTTACACTTACTTAAGTTTACTTAGGTTAATCCATTATTTTATTATTTATTTATTAGTCACCTAGGAGTATGTGCACTCTTGTGAGTTGTCATATTGACAACACAGAAATTAGCACACTAATTAAGCACATCATGTCTACAACATCTTCACTTGAGATACACCTCATCATTCGTATCCTATCATTTAGAATTATGGATAAGATGTGTGATTAGTTGTCATGGTAATCTTATCTCCTAGCTCTTTCTAGAGACATTCTAGGTGCTTCCTAAGAGGCCTTTATATATAGGCACTCCTAGTGTGTATAAATAATCTAAAAAGATAATGATGTATCAAGACATGCTATGATATATTAATCATACTCTTTTTGGTCTATAGTTGTGTTTGTGTTCAAGTTCTACGATCTTGGGTGAATTTTTCCCTAAGGAAAATTCTTACATGGTATTATAGCTATACCAAATTCTTACAAGGATTAGCATCAAATTTCCTCTATATTTCTCACTCTTTGATTACTTTAGGAAAACCTTAAAGTAAGATCCACTGCATCAATTTGTAACATATGGCAATCAACTTATTTGATGTAGGGCACTCTTTTTTTTCTTAGATAGCCTTTGATAGGGGTATCACCCCTAGTTTACCTATTAAATACTAACGAGCATCCTTAGGTAAATCTTTTGCGAAGATATCAACAATTTTCTCTTTTTTGTTAACATATTCCATTTTCACCTCCTTATCTTGAACTAATCCTCTCAAGTAATGATAATTGATTGCAATATGCTTAGTCATTGTGTGCATCACAGGATTTTTTGATATATTTATAGCACTTGTATTATCACAATAAAGTATCATTGGTTTAGTGACCTCTTCTCTCATACCTTGGAGTAGTTGTTTGATCCATATGATGTTTGTACAATTTATAGTAGTAGTAACATATTCAATTTTAGTAGTAGATTGTGAAGTGTATTTTTGTTTCTTACTAGTCCATGTAGCCAACCTCTTGCCTAAGAAAAATGCTCCTCCACTGGTGCTCCTATCATCAATTTTCCAACCCAATCAGCATCAATGCAAGCTCTTAATTTAAATTTCTCATTTTTCTTATAGTATAGAGAATATTCCTCTACTCCTTTTAGATATCTCATTATTTTCTTTATAGCCATCAAATAATTCTTTCTAGGATTAGCAGAGAATCTTGCAACAATCCCTACAGATAATGCAATATCAAGTTTTTTATGTACTACATATTATAATTTTCCAATCATAGACCTATATAATGTTTGATTAACCTTAGCTGAATCATCATTCTTTGACAATTTATGTCATCTCACCATATGTCTACTTACTAGTTTGGAATCCTCCAATCCAAAAAAATTCAGTATCTCCTTGACATACTTTGACTGAGTGATGTATGTACCATATTTCACTAATTTACTTATAAACCCACAAAGAACTTGATCTCTCCAAACATAAAACATCTCAAATTCTTGCTTCATTTCATTTGCAAAATCCTTAGATAAAGCATCTTGATCTCCAAATATGATATCATCAACAATTTTTTTAGATAACAATATACCTTTTCCTTTCTCTATCTTCATGTATAGATTGTTGTTATCATTAGTCCTTTCAAATCCAATTTTCATAAAATAATTATGAAGTCTCTCATACCATGCTCTTGGTGCTTTTTTCAAACCATATAGAGCTTTGTGTAATCTACATACCATGTTCTTATTGTTAACATCAACAAATCCTTCTAGTTTTTCTATATAAACTTCCTCCTCTAATATTCTATTTAGAGATGCAAATTTAACATCCATTTGATAAACTTTGAAACCTTTGTATGCAGAATAAGCAAGAAAAGCTATTACTCCTTCCAATATAGCAATAGGAGAAAATGTTTCTACATAGTCAATATCTTCTTCTTATGCATATCCTTTGCAAACTAATCATGCCTTGTTCCTTGTAACTTCACCATTTTCATCTAGCTTTTCTCTATATACCCACTTGGTGCCAATCATTTTTTTTTTTTTCTAGTCTAGGAACTAGAGTCCATGTCTTATTTTTTTCAATTTGTTCAATCTCTTTTTCCATGGATTTCCTCCAATCTACATCTTCTAAGACATCTTTTACTGATTTGGGTTCTTTCATGCTTAGAAAAAATATATCATTTATAAATTTTTTCCTTGCCATTGGTCTAGCATCTTTATCTCTAATGATTTGTGTAGTAGGATGATGTCTCTTGACATATTTAGACAATCTTGGTTCAGCTCTGATTTCCTCATTTGGTATATCTACTTTAGAGTCACTATGTCCATCTTTGTTAGGTATTTCAACATCTCTCTCATATACACTAATCTCAGAATTAGAATGTGCCTCAATTTCATTTTGTAATTGAACATCTAAATGTGGTTTAGTTCTTGAATGCAACTCAAGATTTATAGTATGTCACTTGGTAGTTACTAAAACTTTTTGTTGGTTTGTAGCTTGATTTGCGACATCTTCTTCAGCAGGCATACCTTCATAAAAGTATACAAATGATTTTTATTCTTCTGGTTCCTTCATAGGTTCAACCTCATATACTTTTCTATATTTATTAAATTTCACATTTTCACTTTCCACAACTTTGTTAGTGTTAGGATTTAAACACTTATAAGATTTACTTCTTTTACTTCTTATGGAATAACCTAAGAATATACCTTATTGACTTGTTGCATCTAGTTTACCATTTGTAAAATCTTTGAGCATAAAGCATTTTCTTCCAAATACCTTAAAATATTTAGCATTGGGTGAATGTCCATACCATAGTTCAAAAAGTGTTGAATGAGTACCTTTTTTGACTTGTACATAGTTCAAGGTATAGATAGCTATACTTACAACTTCTCTCCAGTATTTCAAAGTAACATTTTTCTCCATCATAAGTGTCCCAGTACAGTCTGTTACAAACTTGTTCCTTCTTTCAGGAATTCCATTTATGGAGGGGTTCTAGAAGCAGATGTATATCTTTTGATTCCTTTGTCATTATAGAACATCTCAAACTCATTTGATGTAAATTCTCCTCATCTGTCAGATCTCAAAAAATTTAGACTTTTACCTATTTCATTCTCAACTCTTGCTAAGTACCACTTAAACATTTGGAAAGCATCAAATTTTTGTTTCAGAAATATAATTGTCATCATTCTAGAATAATCATCAACAACCAGCATAATGTACTTATCTCCTTTATAGCTTTTCCCTTCATTTGGTCCACATAGATCAGTATAAACAATCTCTAGTATTCCTTTAGAGGTATATGTTTTACTCTTAAAACTTGACTTTGTCATTTTTCCTAACTAACATTTTTTGTACATTATATTATCAGGTTTCTTCAACTTAGGAAAACCTCTAACTTTTTCATGATAGAGATACTAACCAAGTTATCAAAATTATTGTGACATAACCTTTTGTGTCATAACCATACATCATCAAATTTTACAATTAGAAAAATAGCATCCTCTTTATCAAGGTAGAATAGATTACTCCTAGTTTGATCACCCTTTCCAATCAGTTTTCCACCAATATCATATATCCTAGCAATCTTATTTTCAAACTTAACCTTACATCTTGAATTATTCAATTGTGACACACTCAATAGATTATAGTTAAGTCTTTTATTATAGTAAGAATTGTCACATAAAATCTTTTCTATGAGTTTGATAGAACCTTTTCATTTTATCAAACATGGTGCATCATTACCAAATCTTACACTATTTCCATCATAAAAATTCAAGGTGATGAACTCAATTTTATCTCCAGTAATGTGATGTGAACATCCACTATCAATGATCCATCTGTCATTCTTGTTCATACAAGACACAAGTGTAGTTGCCTCATCTTTATAAGATTCATCCTTCATTGCAACATACACCACTTCATCATCATGTTCATTAGATTTTCCTTTTCTTTCCTCTTCAGTAATGTAGCAAGACTTCTTGCCTTTGTCTATGTAATCCTTGTTGTCTTCATCTCTTCTACTTTTATAATTGTCACCACCTCTGTAGTTCTTCTCTAGACATTTACCAACAATATGATCAACTTCATTGAAATTGAAACAAATGATAGGTAGTTTACCTTTAAACTTTCCTTTACCTCTATGAAATCTCATTACTAGTAGCTCTTCAATTTTATCTACATCCTCATCATCTATACCACTATCACTTGACACATATTTTGTCTTTTTCTTCTTCTTCTCATTAGATTCCTTCAATGATAGCCTAGCTTTGAAAGTAGATTCAATATTTTTAGGTCTGCAATTATCAAAGTTAGATAACTCAAAAGAAGTGAGTCTACCTACTAGACCTTCAAGAGATAGAATATTCCTTGGTATACATCTCAGCTCTTGTATTGCAAAACCTCTAATAGCATATATATGTAGCAGTGTTCTTAAAATTTTCTTAGTATAATGTCATCATCTATTGTACCAATAGCTCCCCCTATTGCATTAAAAAAATCTTTTATCCTTGAGCAATATTGAGAAATATTTTCACCTTCTTTCATTCTCATATCATCAAACTTACCTCTAAGACTTTCATCTTTGGCTCATAGAGCATTAATGTCTCCTCCATAGTTGGTGGTTAAAGCATCTTAAAAAAAAAATTGCACTGTCAAGACTTTTGATATCATCAAATTCAGCATAGCTTAGTGAAGAGGCAATCTCTAGCATTGCCCAATTATGTTCTTTCTTCTTTTTCATATCCTTAGTAGTTAGGGCTCCAATAGGATCAATATGCTTATCGGTAATGGTAGATTTTTCATGATCTCCAAGTCCAAAAAGGTGTAGCTTCATCAAAAATTTTCATGCAAGAAAGTTATCTCTATTAAGCTTGGGTACATCTCTTTTTAACATCTTGATCTTTGTGCTTCTAGTATCTTCAAACTAGTCCTCTTAAGTAGATGACTCTAATACCAATTGTTGGAATTCTTTATAATAACTAAGAGGGGGGATGAATCAATTATCCAAGGTCTAGATGTATAAATAAAACTTTTCACAACTTATTGAACCCATAAAATATTTATCATCATGCATGCATCCATAAGATTATGCAATCACTTAAAACTTGTAGGTTATTGTCAAATCAATTTGTAGAATTATAAATATGAAACATAATAGATTCAACAACACATTTGACACAATGATTTACATAGAAACCCAATTTAGAAAAAACCACCAGTAACATGCTACTCTTTTTCACTCTTCTGAAATGATGTCCTATGAAAGGCCAACCATATTAAAGGTTACAATACACACTGTTAAATGTGACCCTATTAAAGGATTTCAATCAACCTAACCAGTTACTTGGAATGTCACCTAGTTAAGGGATTTTAAAATGACTATTAGGTCAACATTAATCTAAAGGATTTACCCTGAATTGATACAATTATTGGAGAGTACCAGTAAGGCTTGATCTACAAACAACCTACAACTCCATTTATAAATTAAAGATCTTTTTTCTGGTCCACCATTCTACTTGGCTTTCATACTCTTCAGCTCTAATAGCTTTTTCACCTTTCAATCATTCATACCCTTAAGCCTTCTTGCTTAACATGCCAATGCAAACTCTTCACTTAGGTCACCTGATGGAGCAATACCCTAGACTCATTGTTTTCCTTAGGTTCTCACATATGATAACCCTTATTTCTAACTAGCCATCCCTATAAATAGAGAATTAAGATCTTTTGTCATTCATTCTCCATCATCTAATTTAAGGTTAGGATGGATTAGGTAGGATTCAATGAATCTACCCCTCATTCCATATCACTTCTAGAAACTTTTCCTACAATCCTCTTTGAATTTTCCTCAAAATGGCTTATCATGAATTTTGTGCCACCATTTTATCAATCTTATCTTCCATCTAGTTTACACCATCTAAGAAACAAGCTTAGACCCATTGAATTCATGATCTTTCTAATAATATGGGCACTCGACATTAACTTGCTCCTGATGCTCAACACATACTACATTACTCGAAAACCTCTGTAAAATCACTCAGTACAAACTAAAGTTTATTGGTACTCGACATCAACTAAAATTTACTCGACATCCACTATTTTTCTTGACATACACTAAAATAAAATTTTACTTAGCTCCAACTAATTTTCTACTCATCTTGTACCAACTTTTCTTGGCACCTACTATCCATTTGGTCAAGCTTGGTAGACAAACTTTGTTTAACTTGTTTCTTTTGAACTTGTTTTGTGTAACCAACCTTTGCAACCTTAAGTAGATTATCAATGCACTATGATATCATTGTCTTTGATAAAATTTTTACTCCTTTTTCATATCATAACTCAACCTTTCCTCTAGGTGTTATTTTTACATCTTTTGATCAAATCCTCTTCATTGATCGAACAAGTGAAAGTACTTAAATCATATTAGTTGTCTTACAAGAAAAATAATAGGTTTGACATTAGTGATAAAATAATTATTAAAACACATCTATCATACTTGTATCAATTTTTTTTCAGTAATCTTCTTCTTCAACAGGGGGGTGGGGGTGGGGGGTGAATCAAGAACCACTTAAAACTTATTTCTCATACTACCACTTTATTAGATTATCTAATCCACTTGCATATGTGGAATATAAAACAATAAAGTAATAACACCATAACACTTTAACACAATATTTGGTAAACCATAAACCCTCCATGAAAAATGTAAAATTGGGGTGTGGATGACATCCATAATGCTTCACTATTGTGGTAATAAATGCTTCACTATTGTGGTAATAAAGTTTGTCTGTTAGGGCTTACAATTGATCACTTTTGGTGATCTACTTAGTTAAGAGTAAGTAGGACTATTGGGTCCACCTTGTGAAAGGATTTATACAATACAATAAAGTATGCACTTGGTTAGGATATTCTACAAGGATTGTTAGGTCCACCTAGTTAGAGGATTTCAGACTAATATACCTATTAGGATGAATCAACAAGTTGATCTCTACTTTACAACTTTGTTTATTGATGAAGATCCTTTTGAATAATATAGTGATCATCTGACTATGATAGATGAGTCTCTTCTTTACCTTTGTACTACTTGATATCCTCCTAATCAATCTTCTCTTTCATTATCCATATTTTCTTATGATAATAAATGTAACTTCATGATATATTTAGATAAAACAATATTTCTTCCTTATATATCTATCCAAATAATAACTCTGCATTAGGTCATCTATAATAGAATTTTGATAGTTTCAAAAATAATTACCAAGTTAGCCCAATGCTGATACTCGAATCCAATAACTTACTTGGGTGAGATGGAAACACTCAAGCAACATTATCAATTCAGTTGACTCTAGCACTTGGTTGACTTTGGATGCTTGGTTCACATTGGTCACTTGACAAACTCAATTGGCTCTGTTCACATTGCTCTGCCTTCTTAGTTTTCATTCTAATATTGGAAAGCTAAACTAACTTAGTTTACATTAGAGCTTGGTTTCCATTATGAGCTCAGTTAACTTTTTTTTTTAGTAGCTTGAGCTATACTGGCTTCCATGATGACTAAGTGTTTTGGGACTTATTGACAACATTTCTTG
Source organism: Cupressus sempervirens (assembly GCA_028749045.1). Lineage (NCBI taxonomy): Eukaryota > Viridiplantae > Streptophyta > Pinopsida > Cupressales > Cupressaceae > Cupressus > Cupressus sempervirens. The sequence continues at coordinate 238,387,134 of CM053786.1, read as the reverse complement.
CCATAGGGTCAAAAATGCCCCCCCTTGGCATTAGTAAAAAAAAACTTTTCATACATGAAGTCTTCAATTAAAATATTTTAGTCAAACTCCCCCTATGTATGTGCTTTGTTTTGCAACTCAAGTTGTACTAAAAACTCTACAACTCAGTTTGAACTAGAAGCTCTATTTTTTATTTTTCAAAATTATTTTTGTTTGTCTTCTTTTTACATATCTTTTATAAAATACTTATTATATAAATATTTCCTCCATTATACACATCTCCCCTTTATATACATACATATATATGATTTCTCCCTTTTTTTGTTACGAATTCCAAAATTTACAAGGTTGTGCCAAAATGAGAGAGGAAATCATGACTTACATTCAAAATTAAAGACATAATCTTATCCCAATTTTCTTTCAATACCTTTAGGATGTGCAGATCAATCTAAAGCTTGGTTGATAACTCCATCATGTGCTCTACCACTAAAAGGTTTGTTTCTTTGCCTAATGTCTTTGCATGTTCAATTCTCTTCTACATTATATCCATATGGGTAAGCATCATAATTTGAATTTCTATCAATGTTTCTCTTATTCTAACATCTTTTCTTAATAGTTCTTCCTAAAGATCTATCAAAATTTTGAATTTTTCAAATGAGTTTAACTGGAATCTGAGTTAAGTGCCAACTGACTAGCACTAGCCTTCAAGCTGATATCAATCTTAGCTTTTTTATCCTTCATTTCCTTGGTAAAAATTTTTATGTCACCCAATTTTACAAATAAGGATATAACATTATTTACAACATTCTCTGATATATAAATAAGAGTAGATAACTCTACTTGGTTAATTGTAATTTTCTATGCTATATTTTCTAAAAAATTTCTTTCAAACTTCCTTTCATTCTTTTCAAGAAGTTTTTCATGTCCATCTGCATCTTCATTGAACTTATGTACAATTTCAATTAGTTGTTCAATGATGGGGACCTTTTCATTTACCTTTCTAGATAGTATATCCAAAAATATTTCTTTGATGTCCTCATGGACTTTTCTTCTATTCCTTTCTACTCTCAACTTCTATTGTTTGGCTCTTTTCTTCCAAAGTTCGCCCATTATATCTATTTTCTTGGTAGACAGATTAGATTGGTCCCAATTTGGAATCACAATCTTTTCATCTATGTCAATATCATCAATAATCATTTATTTTTGTTTCATCTTGGTAGCTAATGAAGGTATGATTTCTTTCCCTTCCTCTTCACCACTCAATTGAACTATGTTTGACTTGGTAGACTACTACTTTGGACCTTGATAGAATAGGGGCTTGGTCTAGAGAGGTTGGAAGAGATGCCATGACTTCAGCTATAATTTTATCAGGATTAGACTCTTCAATGGTCTAAACTTTCGGTAGATTTTCCTCTTCTTTTAGATCAAAAATATTCTTTCGCATATTGGATGTGGATTGTATAACATCCTCAATTTTTTTGGACAAAATATGAGAATTTTTGAATCTAGGAGTCTATTTATTTTCATATTTTGACATTACCTTCTTTATTTATTTGTCAAAGAATTCTGGCATTAGCATCCTTAGATTTTTTCTCTAATGTCCTCTATTTTGACTACATCAGCCCAATGGTGAGAGACATCCTTTAGCAGGGCTTTAGGAGCTTTGTCTCTAAATTCATTGGGGTCTTACTTTTGTTTTTCCATTTTCTCCACCAATGTATTTTGAAATTTTTTTTTTCTCATCCTTCCTTCTAGATTCATATTTGAGGTATTTGAATTTGGCCATGCCACTTCCTTCCTTTACTAATTTCAACCCTTTTTAAAAAGTTGGCAGGCACTTATTTAGTGAGATGATTGGAGTTTTATCTTCATCTTCATCATCATCATCATCTAGACTCAATTTCCTTCTTGGCTATTGGAGGTTCCTCCACCTCTTCTTCTTCCACTTCTACATCATCACCTTTACCCTTAGTAAGCATGAGAAGGGTATCATATTTTCCAAAATTCTTCTCATGGTTTTCAATTCTTTTCATTCCTCTTTTCATAATTTGAGGAATTTGAATCTAAAGTGATATTCTATTTTTTTCTTCTTTATAAGTTCCAAAATAAGTAGCCTTAGGATCCACAAGTTCATTGATAAGGGCTTCAATGATATCTCTTATTTTATCAATGTTAACTTCATAACCCTGAAGTCTCACCCATGCAATCCTAGGTATGCCTGCTTGAATATGAACTTTGTCATAGTCAACTAGGAAACATATATCTTGCTCATAATCATCAACCAATTGCTTAGGGATCCTAAACCTACTTTGCATATTCTCCTTGAAGTTCTCAAAATATGCATCCATGATGCCATCAAAATTATCACCCATTTCACTAATGAAATCAATGGTTAAATATAGTATAGTTGTGTCTTTCTTTCATGCAATATTTCCATTGTATGGAAAGAACTTTTATACATAGAAAAATAAACACGTCAGAAGAGAGACAAACTTACATGCATTGTTCTTGGAAGCTCATATTTTCTCCATGCTCTTTCTCAACTAAATATGTTGTAGCTTAGCAAGATCAAATGACATGTTCTTCTTCACCACCTTGTAAGCTAGGTCAACTACTTCACAAGGAATGATGTTGGGTCAGCTTGAACTATAGATCTTGTGAGCTATTCCATGAGTTCCAAACTTGATTTTCATATCAATAATGTTTTTCAATGCCATGCCTTTGCTATCTCATTTAGCTAGGGTTTTGGTTACCTTGGACTTTTCCACCATTGTGTAACTAGTAATTTGATGGATCATCTTCTTGGTGATTGTGAATGATTGCTCGAGCCAGAAGTTCATGTGCTAGACTTGGCTCAATATAAATCTGATCCACTTCACTTCACATTTCCTTAGCATATGAAGAATGTGGGTCAATCCCTTAACTTCTAGATGCTTGTGTATAGGATTCAATGCTCCATTCTCACACAACACACTGTATGCCTAATCTAGCTTTAAATTACCCAATTATTTAATTAAATAGTGATAAAATTCCTTATATCATGAATTAGGAGTACCTTTAAAGGAATGGTTGAGTGTGCTCCATTAGGATCCTTTTCTTTAGTGATTGTAGGATACAGTTTGAAATTAGGTACTTTGCAATCTTTGTTCTTGAACAACATTTTAGAAACCTTCTTGACCTTTTTTGATTGAAGCTACCATGATGCTCAGTTGATGAAGAACATTAGATAGTCAACTTGTTTGCACACTTAGCTCATCAAAAAAAAAAATCTAGATTGCTTGAGGGATCGAAGAATGCTCTATATAGTTTGATCTTTGAATTTGTGATGAAATAATAATCCATTGATTTCTCCTTTTATCAAAATTTTAAATTTTAGGACTTAATAAATGTTCTGTACTATGGTAGGTAAATAAGCTTGGTTAAGTCTTCAAAATTGAATAGATCATGAAGCTTAGTTAGAACTAGTTACCAATCTAATGTCACTCAGTTCAGTCATATGACTCGGTTAAGTCATATAATTTGACCTTGCTTGGTTATACTTGAATAGTAACTTGGTAATGTCTAATTACATGGTTATAACTAAGACTTGACTCAATTAAAACATGATTCCTCTATTTGTCTAAGTGTATCTAATATGTTTATTTAGACTTTCTCACTTGCTTGACTAGAAGTGGTGTAGGATCTTATTTTTCTCATAGCTCTAGTGGTCTCCTTTTATATTTATTTAGAGGTGATTGAATCACCCAACTCATTGACTTGGGTGTTAATAACTTCAGAGTTTTGACTTGATCTTTCAAGAGATTTCCTTACCCACTGTTGATTCTTTTGAGACTTGATCTCATCAATTTTGGTCCTATCTTTTTCTTCTTCATTGGTATTTATAGTAGCTCCATTCATGTAGTTCCTTTCTGAATGAATGATTTATTTGCATACATATCATCTTTAGGTAGGATTTTTTTTTCTAAAGTGATTCCTCACATAGTTTTCTCCAATGTGTCCATGTTCTCTACATAGATAACATGTGTACCATGTGTTGTAATCCCAACTGATAAATGTTCCTAGTCAAGGTCAAATGTTCCATGCTTTATTTTACACTCTTAGGATTTATGACCTTTCTTGTTTCATGTATACCAATTTCCTTCAGACTTTGGTTTCTCTTTATATTCACTTTCTCTATGACCGGGCTTATTGCAACTATAGAAATTTCCATTAAATTTTGACTTTCCATTACTCCATCATTTCTTTGATGAGTGTCCTATCTTTCCACAATGATTTCATGTAGGCCTTTTTCTCTTTTGAGATCCTTTCTCCTTGTTCATTGAAACCCAATCCTATTTTTCCTTTGTTTCTTTTTTGAGATAGTTCAATCAACTAATTCATGCTTTCTTTTGCTTCTCTAAGATCATTCTTGAGTCTATGATTTTTTGTCCTTAAATTGATGACTTCTTGATTTGCACTATTAAGCTAATTTTTCATATTTTCCTAATGTATTAATAGATGGTGGATTTCATTGTCCTTTTCTTCTAGTCTTGTGTTAAGTAATCTTTTATCTTCATCTTCCATCTCTTTATCATTTTCAGCTTGGTTCTTTTGTTTCATGACTTCACATATCTTGACTGAATGAATCTATTGTTCTCTTTTTAGTTTTTTGACTTCTTACAAAATGAGCCTCCTTCCAAGTAGATCTTCTATACTTGTGTCTACTTCATTTGAAATCATTTCTTTGCAAATATATTCAATTATTTCTTCTTTGTATAGATTGTCATTAATATGTACTGCTAACTCTTTTCTTCTTTTCGAGGATTAAAAGAATTGATTCTTTAGTTTCTTGATTTGTTCCAAGGTCATGTGTAGATCCATCTTTTCATTCTCAATGCCTTTAACTAGCTTGTACACTTTCATTGCTTTTGATCTTTTCTCCAATGCTATTAAATTGGTGGTAAGATAACCTTTCTTTGATACCATTTGTTGGAAATTTAATGATGAGCAAGTGATTGAGAGGGGGTGAATCAGGAACCACTTAAAACTTCTTTCTCTTACTCCCACTTTATTAGATTATCTAATCTACTTTCATGTATGGAACATAAAGAAATAAATTAACAAAACCATAATACTTTGACACAATATTTGGTAACCTAGAAACCCTACAAGGAGAAGGTGAAATTAGGGTGGGGATGACACCCACAATGCTTTTCTACTGAAGTAATAAAGCTAGCCTATTAGGGCTTACAGTTGATCACTTCTTATGATCTACTTGGTTAAGAGTAAGTAGGACTACTAGGTCCACCTTGTGAAAGGATTTATACAATACAATAAAGTATGCACTCAGCTAGGAGATTCTTGAAGGATTGTTGGATGGACTTGCTTAGAGGATTTGAGACTGGTACACCTATTAAGATGAATCAATAGGTCAATCTCTAATTTGCAACTTTTTTTACTAATGAATATCCTTTGAATAATACAGTGATCACCTTACTATGATAGACGAGTCCCTTATTTTCCTTTGTACTACTTTATAGACTCTTAATCAGTGTGCTCTTCCATTATCCATATTGGCTTACAATAATAAATGTAACTCCATGATATATTTGGATGAAACAAGATTTCTTCCTTATGTATTGATTCAAATAATAACTCTTCAATAGGTTGGCTATAATAGCATTTTGATAGTTTCAAAAATAGTTACCAACTTGACTCGATGCTAATACTCAGGTCCAATAGCTTACTCGAGTGATATAGAGACACTCAAATAACACTATCAACTTACTTGACTCTAGCACTCAGTTGACTCTAGATGCTTGGTTTACATTGATCACTTGGTTCACATTTCTCAACCTACTTAGTTTTAATTCTAAAACTAGAATGCTAAACTAACTCAATTTACACTAGATCTTGAATGCCATTATGACCTTATTTATCATTCTTTTGTTTGGTAGCTTAGTCTATATTGACTTCCATGATGACTATGTGTTTTGGCACTAATTGACAATATGTCTTTGAATAGGGTTAACAATCTCCCCCTTTAGCATTAGTTACAAAAACACTTGTCATGCATGAAGTCTTCAATTAAAATCTTTTAGTTATACTCCCCATATGTATGTGCTCTATTTTAAAACTTAGTTTTTACTAAAGACTCTACAACTTAGTTTGTACTAGAAGCTCTATTTTTTATTTCTTTAAATTATTTTTGTCTATCTTCTTTTTACATATCTTTTATACAATTCTTATTCTATACATATTTCCTCCATTATACATATCTCCCTTTTATATACATACATGCATACATACATACATACATACATACATATACATATATATATACATATATATATATATATATATATATATATATATATATATATATATATATATATATATATATATATATATATATATATATAGACACACACACACACATATGCTTTCCTCCTTTTTCTTTTGTACAAATGCCAAAATTTACAAGGTCTTGCCAAAATAAGAGATGAAATCATCATGTACCTTAAAAATTAAAGACATGATCTTATCCTAGTTATCTTTCAATACCTTTAGGATTTGTAGATCAATCTGAAGCTCAAATGATAACTCCATCATGTGCTATGCCACTAAAAAGTTTGTATCTTTGACTAGTATCTTTGTATGTTGAATTCTCTTTTGCATAATATCCATATGGAGAAGAATCATACTTTGAATGTCTATCAATTTTGTTCTTAGTTATGGCTTATTTGCTTAGAATTTATGCCTTAGATCTGTAAAAAACATGACTTTTTCAAAATGAGTTGAACTGGAACTCGGGTTAAGTGCCAACTGACTAGCACTAGCCTTCAAGCCCATATCAATCTTAGTGAGTTTAACCTTGATTTCCTTGGTAAAATTTTTTGTATCGGTCAATTTTATAAGGATATAACATTATTTACAAAATTCTCCAATGTAGAAATAAGAGTAGATAATTGTACTTGGTCAATAGCAATTTTTTATGCTACATTTCAAAGAACTTTCCTTTCAAACTTCCTTTCAGTCTTTTCAAGAAGTTTTTCCTGACCATTTGAATCTTCATTGAACTTATGTATAATTTAAATTAGTTGTTCAATGATGGGGACATTTTTATTTACCTCTATAGATAGTGTATCCAAAAATATTTCTTTCATGTCCTCAAGTACTTTGCTTCTATCCTTTTCTTCTCTTAGCTTTTGTTGTTTGGCTCTTTTCTTCCAAAGTTCACCCATTATATCCATTTTATCGATAGAAATATTAGATTGGTCCCAATTTGGAATTATAATCTCTTCATCCAAGTCAATATCATCAATAATGTTTTATTTTCCTTTGACCTTAATAGCTAATGAAGGTATTATTTATTTCCCTTCATCTTCACAAGTTAGTTGAACTATGTTCAACTTGATAGACTACATCTTAGAGCTTGATGGAATAAGGACTTGGGCTAGAGAGTTTTGAAGAGATGCCATGACTTCTACTATAATTTTCTTGGGAACAAACTTTTCAATGGTCTAAACCTCTAGTAGATTTTCCTCTTCCTTTAAATCAAAAAGTTATTTCCACATATTTTCATATTTTTAAATTGCCTCCTTTATTTCTTTCTCAGAGAAGTTTGGCATTAGCTTCCTTGGATTTTTTTCTCTAATGTACTTCTTTGTTTTGATTGAATTAGCCAAATGGTGAGATACAACCTTTAGTAGGTCTTTAGGAGCTTTCCCTTTGAGTTCATTGGTGTCATACTTCCATTTTTCCATTTTCTCCACCAAGGCTTTTTCAATCTATTTTTGCTCATCCTTGCTTTTGGATTCATATTTGAAGTATTTGAAGTCAGCCATGCCACTTCCTTCATTTACTAATTTTAACATTTGTTCAAAATCAGGTGGGGGTTTCTTTAGTGAGATTATTGGAGTATCATCTTCATCTTCATCACCGTCATCATCCAACCCCAACTTCCTTCTTGGCTTCCTAGGCTTGGTGGCAATAATCATAGGACTAGAAGACCTTTCTAATTTTCTTGATGGTATTTTTTTTAGAAATGGATAATACTCAAAGGTTGGGTCAATCAATATTCTACAAACTTTTTTCCTACAACTAAATATTGTTAATTACTTTCTAACTTGCATATGAAAGTAAAGCAACAATTCTAAATAGTAAATATAACCATGCACAAAGAGAACTCATAAAACCATTATTTATTAACTAGGGAAACCCTAGCCAAGGGAAAACACCAATGTGGATGATACATACAAGATGATCCACTAAACAAAAGAATCATGTTAAGGATATTGACCCTGTTAGGAGTCTATGAATTACATATAGTGTCTCAAGTCATTATTAGAGGACTGGGCCCTATTAAAAGCCTCAACCCTATTAGGTGTTACTTCAACCATGTTAGGAGTTTCTTCAACCTTGTTAGGACTTGGTAGATCAAATATAATGTATGCAAAAAGAGTCCCTAACATGCAATTATACAAATAAGATCTTTCACAAGAATAGGTATACATACAATATTGTCTTACTGTTGAATCTTGCACTTGCTCTAATTACCTATCAGGTTTCACACCACATAAATCTCACACATCATATATACTAGATTCACAATAGTTTGCATCATCACATATTGCTCAAACTACTCACACTTATCTGCGCAAGATAAGATCTTCATATATACCTTACAAATTACAAAATTCTACTATGTCGGCCTTCATGCTTTCACACACTTGAACAATTATAAAAATAACTTTGAGTAAAAATATAAGATGTCTACCCAACATGATTAAGTAATTATTTTGTTACTAGAATGATTCCTTAAGTCATACAATTCAATTTATTGATATGCTATGTTATGCTTTCTTAGATACATGAACTAGTAAATCAACTGTAACTTGCTTCGTATAGTCTATATAGGTTTGTGCACTTACATACATCATCATGACACTATTAAATGACTATCCTTAAACTACGCATGAGCTAACTTAGAGTCTTTCATCTGTACATATTGTGTTTGTCTTTTTATTGTTGCAAACTATCTAACACTTAGACAAATTTCTAACTCTGATTGCATAAATGAAATACTAAATATATGTTGTCATAATTGACAACACTTAGACATCTATCTAGCCATATTTTCAACAATCTCTCATTTGGCATTGATGGAAACATTTTGGAAAATTTTCTATGTCCAAAAATGATGTCATGCAAAAAATATAAATACACAAAGTGAGTACACAAAATTGCCTTCAAAACTAAATTTATTTTATTCATGTTTGGTGAATCATTATATTCCTTACCACTCATGTACAATGATAGATAGATAAGCTCCCACATACATATACATACACATAATTTTATTTTACAAACATATACATATATAATGTTTCTTACATATACTTATCCCCTTTTGACATCAATGGCAAAGGTGTCAAAAATATTTACAAAACTATGTTTCCTTTCTTTCTTTGATCAACTTGACATTCTAGATAAAAAAATTACAAAACCAAGTTTCAATTTCTCAAGATCTTTCTTCTAGTTCTCCTTGACTGTGTTAAATATACTAATGAGTGTACAAAGTGCATAAGATGCCACTTTAACCATGTTCAAGTCAATATAGGCAAATTTTTCATAGGAGGCCTTAACTACAATACACTCCTCCAATTTCCTCCGTAAAATACTCATTTTGGATGAAAAAACTTCTCTAAGAATAGAAAATATTCTGATTACTTTCTCCTTATCAATTTTAATGCGTCTAATATCATTTTGCATCTTCTCCATTTCAATTCAAAAATCTTCAACGTTTGCCTCTAGTACCTACAATCCAGTAGTGAGTATTTGAAGCTCACTCATTTGGCCTTTGATCTGATTATAAAAATTTGATAGGTAATTGTATGACATTCCCACGCTATCCATAAAAATTCTTACCTTCATCTTTGATCTTCCTTAATTCTTTGATGCACACATCTAATTTTTTCATATCATTTCTAACATTTGTACATACTGTATCAAATAGTGATACATCATGCTTTTCTTGTTGTTGTATTGAAACAATTTCAAACAAGGTTTTGAATTCTTCATCAAAATACTTAACCAATTCTTTCTCCTTTGTCTGTAAGTCTTGATTTGTGATAGTTGTGTGGACTATCCTCTACATTCTCTCTAAGACTTCCATTAATATTATTTCCAAAGGCTTTACTAATTTTTTCTTTTCAATTAATTTTCTCAAAGAGATCATTATTTCTTTTTAATCATCATCATCATCATTTATTGTTCTTGATGTTGTTGTTATTTTTGCTACTAGATTTTATGTTGGAATTAGTGCAACTGCTTTTAGTTCTATACTCTTACTTTCTTCCTCTTGTCTTCTTTTTTCCTTCTCTTCACTTTATTTCTTTCTTCTTTGATGGGGACACAACCCAAGCACATAATGGACACAATAGGAAAGGGAAAATTTTATTTACTATGTGACTAAGCTAATACATTCAGTATAGAGAAAATAGACTTCCTCACATGCTCTATGGGCTTACAATAGCATAAATGTGGAGATAATTTCTCCTTTCAGTACCTCCTCTCAAACTCCACTTCATACTACCTTTTACAATGCCAGAAATGTCCTTAAATAGACCCCAAAGGGTTAAGGATTAGGAATAAATTCTAGAAAGTGCTAGTTGGCATCCACTAACTAAGTAGAAGGCTCCAAAATTCATGCTAGAAGTCGGCACAAAACTAGAAGAATCTAGAAATGGCAATCAAACTTCTGGGAGACATAACTTTTTAACCGTAGCTCCAATTGACAAACCGTTTACATTTATGGAAAGCTCTCAAAGCACTCTATAGCCCTATGGACAAGCTTCACTTGTATCCCATTTTTTTGCCCTATTTGAGGTCATTTAATTCTCTAAACCTGACTTTGAAGCATTCTTAGGACATCTCCAGAAACCAAAAAACTACAATAACTTTCAAACCATGGAGACTTTTGACCTGATTCTTTTTTTGGAATTCTCTAAATTATAATTGCAATCATCTAACAAATTTACACCTTCTAGTTCACCAAAATGATGGCTCAATTACATACTCCTATTTTTTTGGCATTTTCATGTATCCCAAGGTGCTCAAATACTCTAACCTAGAACACTGATAATGGAATTGTGAGGGTTGGAACCTTTATTTGACCCAAATGGGTATCTAGAAATGAAAAGACATGAAATAGAAACTAAGTCTAAGTACTTTTTTTGGGTGACATAAGATTGCCCTTATACCTCTGGATGCTCCTACATCAAACACCTAGGGTAGATTGAAAATTGACCCTGTCACTTTATGGATGGTAGAGGAAATCCCAAATGGAAAACCTTAGTTGTTGATATCCAAGTTGAGTCCTTGATCGATCAATCTTTCCACTTTACCAAATACTCTTCATACTATCTATTTTTGGTACTCCTGCCCACACAATGATCTAGAATGTCTTCTATCTCCTCCTTCTTATGAGAAGGAATTTGACATGGCTCTAACAATAATTCCTCATTTGCACCATCATCATGATACTTGGTTAATTCTACAATGTTGAAGATAGGAGAAATTTGAATTCCATCTAGTAACTCCACCTCATATGCATTTCCTGAGTCATGTTTCTTCAAAAATTTTTAGGGGCCAAATTTCTTCATCTTTAGCTTGTTGAAAGTACCTACTAGAAATCTCTCCTTTCTTAAGTGTACCATGACTAGATCCCCTACTTGGAACTCCTTATGTCTCCTCCTTTGATCAGCCCTAGCTTTATACTTTTGATTCATCTTAATAATGTGTGCCTTGACCTCCTCATGTAGGCACTTGATATGTTCAATAAACTCTTTTGCTTCAGCACTTGTCCTTTCCCCTTGCTCCATCTTCCTCAATTCTAGTGCAGTCCTTGGGCTATTTCCATATACAATTTGGAATGGTGATTTTCCAGTACTCCTATTTACAAATTTATTGTAACAAAATTTTTCTTGTGGTAGAATAAAATCCCATCCCTTGGGCTTATCCCCAACTAAAAATTTCAACAAATTGCCAAGACTTTTGTTTATCACTTCTGTCTGACCGTCAGTCTGTGGGTGATGTGTGGAACTAAATTTCAAGTTCATTCTCAACTTCTTCCACAATGTCCTCTAGAAATACTCCACAAATTTAGTATCTCTGTCAAAAACTATACTCCTTGGGACACCATGTAGTCTCACTACCTCTTTGAAAAACAAGTCTGCAATATGCATAGCATCATGAGTTTTGTGGCAAGGAATGAAATGTGCCATTTTGGAGAACCTATCAACCACCAAAAATACTAAGTCATTACCCCTTTGTGTCCTCGAAAATCCAAGAACAAAATCCATACTTATGTCCTCCCATGGCTTTGATGGAATAGGAAATGGCTGATATAGTCCAATATTGTGACTAAATCCCTTGGCCACTTGACAAACCTGATAACTTTGTACAAACTTCTTCACATCCTGTGATATCTGATGCCAAAAGTAATGTTCTCTAAGAATGGAAATGGTCTTGTCTCGACCAAAATGTCCTGCCATCCCTCCATTGTGCTTCTCCTTGATTAGATTTTCCCTCATGGAACTCCTTGGAATGCATAATTGACTGCCCTTGAACAACATACCATCTTGAATCAAATAGTCTAGCCACTTGGTTCTACCTACAACAATAGGATCTTTACAAGCTTTCCATGCTTCAAAAAAATTAGGATCCTTGGGGTACAGATTCTTGAGTTCATCAAACCCAACTACTTCAACTTGCACTACTATAATAAACAATTGTCTCCTGCTTAATGCATCTACAACCCTATTAGATTTTCCACTTCTGTGCTTCAACACAAATGTATAGCTCTGTAAGAACTCTACTCACTTCATATGCCTCTGGTTCAATTTACCTTGGCTATTTAGGTACTGTAATGCCTGGTGATCAATATATAAAACAAATTCCTTTAGCAATAAATAATGTCTCCATTTCTTTAAGGCCTGAACTATTGCATAGAATTCTTGATCATAAACAGAATAGTTCTTCTTCACATCATTCAATTTTTCACTAAAATATGCAATAGACTTACCTTCTTGGCTCAATACAGCTCCAATAGCACTGCCACTAGCATGACAATCCACCTGGAATACCTTTCTAAAATCTAGAAGTGCCAACATAGGTTGTTTTGTCACCTTCTTCTTCAGCAATTCAAAACTTCTCACAACTGCTATAATCCAATTGAACTCTTTTCTATCCCCTCTTATTGTGTAAGTCAGGGGTGCACATATGCCACTAAAATTCTCAATGAACTTTCTGTAAAAACTAACCAGACCATGAAATGATCTTATCTTAGTAGAATATCTTGGAGTAGGCCATTCCAAGATGGCTTTTACCTTCTCAGGATCCATTTTAAGACCTTCAAGTGATATAACAAACCCCAAGTAGACTAACTCCCTTTTTGCAAATATACACTTCTTCAAATTAATTAATAGTTTCTCTTCCCTTAACCTTTCAAGGACACTATGAATATGCAATAAATGTTCTTCCAAAGTCTTGCTGAAAATTAAAATATCATCCAAATAAACAATAACAAATTTTCCCAAGAACTTATTAAGTACCTCATTCATAAGTTGCATGAAGGTGCTTTGTGCATTCGTTAATCCAAAGGGCATGACTAACCACTCATAAAGACCCTCCTTGGTCTTGAAGGAAGATTTCCACTCATCTCCTTCTTGTATTTGTATTTGGTGATAGCCACTCTTGAGATCTATCTTTGTGAAATATTGAGCTCCACTCAAGCAATCCATAAGATCATCCATTCTTGGAAAAAGAAACCGATACTTGATGTTTATCATATTGATAGCTCAAGAGTATGTACACATCCTCCACTCTCCATCCTTCTTTGGTGCCAATACTGTAGGTACTGCACATAGACTCAGGTTCTCCCAAATCAAACCCTTCCTCAATAGCTCCTAAACCTGTCTATTTAGCTCCTTAGTTTTAGTAGGAGTCATCCTATGAGCAGCCTTGTTAGGAAAACTAGCTCCTAGGATTAAATCTATCTAATGATTGATTTGCCTTACTGGTGGCAATCCTTCTAAAACATTATTAGAGATGACATCTCCAAACTCACCTAATAAATCTGAAACTTCAAGTGGTATTTCACTACTACCTTCCTTATCTTTTCTAGGAATCAAAGTATAGCACATATGTTGATGTTTCATGCCATCTAAAAACTTCCTTCCATCAACAAGACAAATCCTAGCACTGCTACATACCTTTTCGCCTTCCCTTTTCATGGGCTTCAGTTTGTGGTGAACTCCATCCTTTGTTAGAGAGTATGTGTTTGCATGACCATCATGTACTGCATGGCTGTCAAACTGCCATGGTCTACCCAACAATAGATGGAAAACATCCATTGGAATAACATCATAGAGAAATTCATCATGGTAAGTCCCAATTTTGAACTTTACTAAACATTGTTCACTTACCAAGACCTTATGATCATCCTTTAGCCAAGCGATCTGATAGGGCTGGGGTTGTTTCTCCCTCTTGAGCTTCAGCTTAGAGACCATCTCCTCTAATACCAAGTTATCAGTGCTACCACCATTAATGATCACAACACAACATTTATCCTCACACTTGCACCTAGTATAGAATAAAGTCCTGCTTTGTCCTAGTTCAATCTCACCACTTAGTAGGACCCTTTCATTTACTAAAGTCTCTCCTATTTCTACATCCTCTGAATCTGATGATTGTGCATCCTCATCCACATGAGCAACCCTAGCTTGTCCTTCACCTCTCCTATCTCTCCTCCCTTGATATTGAGGGAATTCAAAGGCACGATGACCTTCTTCATTGCAATGGAAACATGTACTAGGGAAGCCTCCTCTTCCTTGTCCACATCCTCTACCTCTTTCTCTCTAATTTCCAAAGTCTTGATCATGGGAGCAATTGAAACCCTCATTCCTCTGGTTCTTGCTAGTACCCACATTTTCATTTTTCTTTTGGGTCTCATTTTGACCTCCAAATGACCTACCACTACCCCTTCCTCCTTGACCACACCCTCTTTGTCTTCCTTCAAACCTTTTATCTAGTTTCTCTTCAACTCATAAGGAAAATTGGTATGCTTCTTCAACACTGATCATTCTTACCAGGCTTAATTCCTCCAAGATGCTAGGTTGCAACCCACTGATATAATGAGAAACCTTCTTCTTATTTGCTTTTGCATGCCCTACTCTAATCAAAAGTCAACAAAAATCCTCTGTATATTCCTAGACTGATCTTCCTGCTTGCTTTAACTCATGCATCTTCTTAAACAGATCAAGCTCATAGTCAATAGGAATGAATTGCTTCTTCAATTTTTCCACTAGATGATCCCACCTTATGATCTTATCCTTTCCTCTTCTATTTATTCCCAATTGATCCTCTTGCCATCAGATCTTGGCATGGCCTTTCAGTTTGGCCTTTGCAAACTTAACACTATCCGGATCCCTGATATCCTCATATTCAAAGTACTCTTTTAGTTCATTAATCCAGTCGATCAACTCATCTAGTTTCAATTTTTTTGAAAATACACCCACATCAATTGTAGGTCTTTTCCCAAACTTAGAAATGGCCCTAAAAAGCCTTTCCTCTTCCTGATTTAGAACTTTCCCGTCAACTTCCCATTCTGGTCCAAATTCTTCTTCATTGTTGTGCTCACTTTCGTCCCCTGTAGCAACATTTGCTCCCCTACGGAGCTCCTCTTGCAATGCTTGGACTTTCCTTTAGAGGGTTCTAACCTCTTCAAGATTAATAGCTCTAGCCCTTCCACCATGCTCTCTTCCTGGAGGCATCTTCTTAATTCAAACCCACAACCACACAGTCGGCGCTTTGTCTACACACTCAGGAAAACCTGCTCTGATACCACTTGATGGGGACACAACCCAAGCACAGAATGGACATAATAGGAAAGGGAAAATTTTATTTACTATGTGAATAAGCTAATATATTTAGTATAGAGAAAATAGACTTCCTCACATGCCCTATGGGCTTACAATAGCACAAATTTGTAGATAATTTCTCCTTTCAGTACCTCCTCTTAAACTCCACTTTGAACTACCTTTTACAATGCCAAAAATGTCCTTAAATAGACCCCAAAGGGTTAAGGATTAGGAATACATTATAGAAAGTGCTAGTTGGCATCCACTGACCAAATAGAAGGCTCTAGAATTCATGTTAAAAGTCAGCGCAAAACTAGAAGAATTTAGAAGCGGTAACCGAACTTTCGAGAGGCATAACTTTTGAACCGTAGCTCCGATTGATGAACCGTTTACATTTCCAAAAAGCTCTTGAAGTGCTCTATAGCCTTATGGACTAGCTTCACTCATCCTCAATTTTTTGGCCTTTTTCAAGGTCATTTAATGCCCTAAACCTGACTTTGAAACATTCTTAGGAGGTCTCAAGAAATCAAAAAACTGCAATAACTTTCAAATTGTGGAGACTTTTGACTTGATTCTAGTTCACACCTTCTAGTTCACCAAAATGATGGCCCAATTACATACTCCTATTTTTTTTAGCATTTTAATGTATCCCAAGGTGCTCAAATACTCTAACCTAGAACATTAATAGTGGAACTATGAGGGTTGGAACCTTTATTTGACCAAAATGGGTATCTAGAAATGAAAACACATGAAACAAAAACTAAGTCTAAGTACATTTTTTTGGGTGACATAGGATTTCCCTTATACCTCTGGATGCTCCTGCATCATTCTTCTAATCTTTCTTTCTTGTCTACTTCCTTTCTTTTCTCCTCTTACCTCTGTTAACTTCATAATGGTTTTTGACACTTGAGTTCCAATACACTTAACTACTTTGTATATTGGAACTGAGTACAACATGAATGTTGAGCCACAACATGAGTTGAGTTAGGAAAGACTTCAGGTGTCGAGTGATCTTCATGTGCTGAGTAGTTTTCAGATGCTGAGTGAAGATTAGGTGTTGAGTAAAGTTCAAGTGCCGAATGATTTTAAGTGTCGAGTGATATTCAAGTGCCGAGTCATAGATGATGTTGAGTAATACAGAAATAAAACAAGTGTCAAGTAAGCCAATTTTGTTTAGGTGTCGAGTTATCCAAGAAATAGCATGTGCCAAGCATCAGTAATGCTTCAGGTGCCGAGTAACTCAGAATATCAACTTAAGAGTTTGTAATTGCACAAACTATGATGCAAATAGTTTTTGTAGCTGACATAAGGTAAATCTCGAAGGATTAAATGATAAGATCAAATCTTTTATCTTTTCTATGCAATCTACATGCAACCAATAAGAAAAATGATGAAGGCATGCAACCAATGGAAGAAGTGAAAACAATGAGTGGAAAATAGAGATTGAATATGGATCGAAGATCCATACCTAACCCTAAATCCTCAAATGTCTTTATAAGGAAGGTGAAATTTCATTATAAAATATATGAGCAGATATACAAGGGTGTATAAGGAAATCTACTTTTAGAACAAGGGTTATTAGATCACAAAGGATCAAGATCAAAGAAAGTAGAACAGGTGCCTACATTCAACAATCAAGGATTGAAATATATCAAGTTCATTATACCTAATACTTTCTATCAACTATATTAGAATGAAAATCCTATGGTGATAGGTTAGCTTAACAACTATTTTGTAGATCCTTTAAATAGGTGATTAAATCCCTTAACAGGGTGAGACTTCATGTAAATTTTTTGTAAATCCTCTAACTTGGTCACTATTAACACAGTGTAAAGCTTTTAATAGGGTAGGCCTTTAACAGGGCAAACCATCATAAGTGGTTGAACAATATTGCTACAATAATTTTTGTGTGTATCATCCCCACCCCAGTTTTACCTTCTTATTCCTAAGGGTTTCTAAGTTACCAAATGCCAGTGTTATTTGTTGTTGATGCATGTCTTACTTTCATGTTTACTTGTTTTATTTACATGCATGCAATATACTTCCACCTAAAAATTTTATTGGTTAAAAGTGTGATACTTTTGATTCACCACCCACCCCCCCCCTCTCATAAGTATTATTCCTATTTGAATATTCCAACAATTGGTATCAAAGCATCCAGGTTCTCACAAGCAAAATTTTGATAGCTTGGAGAAAAAGATCTAAAGATGGAAGTTTTCAAACTTGGAAAGATCATTGAAAACTAGGTGATTGATGTGCATCTCACTCTACAAAAAGTAGAAGCAAGAGTGGAATTAAGAAAATATTTAAAGAGAAGAAAGGAGATAGCCATAGCTGAAAATGATATACACTACAAGGAAGTTGATACCACACAAATGTTTGCCAATGGATATAGTAAAGAATTTGATGCGGCAATAGAAGAACTGATGGAGAAAAACAAAGTTCAAGGAGAGGAGATAAGATCTCTCAAGATGGAACATGAATCATAGGCCATAATGATATCTCAAATTACTGAACAAAAGAAAAGAGCACTTGAGGATAAAGTCATGATGGAAAATGACAAAAGAAATCTTGCAAACAGACTTGAAGAAAAATGTATTGAATTGACAAGGATCTCAAACATGCAGATGGATACACTTGCCCAAATGATGAACCTTCATCATGAACTCAATGTGAAAGATATTGAGATTTCTACTTTGAAGATGTAGAATGAACAAATATAGAATGAATTGAAAAAGAAAAAAAGGTAGCAAAGAATCTCAACAAGTCAAGTGAAGCCATCAAGTATTTTGAACAATTGATGAAATTCCCAAAATCCACCCAGGATACATCAGGACTTGGATACAACAGCACTGAAGTTGGAGAATCATCAAAGAGTGTTGAAAAAAGAAGTGACAAAGGTAAGGATTGAAAACCCACTTTTCATTACTATAATAAGAAGGGGCATATAGCTAATGTTTGTAGGAGTAGAAGATTCAATCAATCAAACACACCCAAGAGTAAGAACTTCTGTCACAAGTGCAACATGCAAGGACATATGAGACAAGATTGCAGATCCAATGTCACAAGGACTCAGAGATTTGATGGACATTGTTATAATTGCAAAAAGTATGGACATAAGGCATTTGAATGCAGATCAAAACCTATGTGGACATCAAATCAACCAGCAAAACCAAAAAGGAATGGAAGTCATTATCTTTGGGATTACAACACCAGGTATAGCTATCATTATTGTCAAGAATATGAACATATGCCCCAGAACTGCATAAGAACACATTTCAAAGGGAACTACAAGAGATGGTTAAACCAAACCACATGTTTCAGTTGTCTAAAAACTAGTCATACCAGCAGAAATTGTCCTACAAGATCAAAGGCACCCAAGACTGAAGAAAATAAGGGCAAAGAAAAGATTGATGTCAAAAATATAAGAGGGCAAATGAATAAGACTTGGAAAAAGAAAGATGAGTGCAACACATCAAGTGGAGGGATCACTTCATCCAATGGTTCAAGTGATCACATTTCATCAAACTAAGCATGAGAAGTATACGAGACTGATATACAAAGCTATATCACACATCAGTCCCAAGACAAAGAAGCTATGCAAAGTATAAATCTGCATGAGACAAGATGTCAAGACAAAATCTAAATGATGTTGCCAAGCTATCTTTAGATGTTGAGTTAAATTCCAACACATGCTGAGCTCCTAATAGCGATCAAGTTGATAACTGATGCCGAGTTAGGTCAAAAAAAATTTTGGAAGCCGAGTTGGTCGTTGATCATTTAATCAATGAAAATAGTGTATATTATCATGATTTTAATTAGTTTTACTCATCATGATCAAGAAGCAAAGAAGAGAAAAAGAGTAGAGAAACTTCACAGTAAAGAATCCAGCATTTCAAGTAGATTGTAACCTCTCCCAACGTGTTTTCATCAATCTTGAGGTATTTTTCATTTGTGTCAAGCTACGCAGTTCTATATTTCATAAAAAGGAAACCCTAGTTTGCATAAATGGCATCAAGTTCCAAGAAAACCAAGGACAAAGAGTCATTTGAAGTTTAGTTAGTGTCCAATGAGGTCAAGCAACCTAATTTTCGTCCAATACTTGAAGTTGCATACAAAAATGACCCAGCCGGAGCTCTCTCCCAAATACCCCCAAAAGTTGTAATGGTTCAAGATGTTAGGAAATGCTACAATTGTAAGATAGGTTCCCTAGGAGATATGGAAATAAGGAAAGCCTATGAGAAATTGTGCGTAGATGGAGTCTTAAGAGATGAATTCAAAATTGTTGAAAAAAAGGGTTTGACCCAAGTTTTGAGCTTTCCCACCGTATTCAAGACAGAATGGGTTAGACTTGTGCTGAGAAAAATTCATGGTGGTAGTCTATGGTTAGAAGATATTCCCATCAAATTAACCAAAGAAATCATACATAGAGTAACAGGGTACCCAACCCTAGATCGGTTCAAAACCTTGAGAAGTGAATGGAAGGAGGTTATTGAAAAGAACACTGGTGCTCAGTGGAATAAGAGAGGAATGAAAATTCACACCCTACAGGATCCTCTTGTTGAATTTGTTGTTAGAGTCATCACGCATAAGTTCTACCAATCTAGAAGACTCAATAGTGTACCATGTATTGCAGTAGATGTAGGCTACAAATTGGTGAAAAATGATCATACTTATGATCTTGCAGAACTGCAACTACAACAGATTAATGAAAACCTAGCTGCCATAAGAAGGACAAAGGGCACTCAATGCAAATTTGGAGTAATTCTAGTTTGTATATTATTCTATGTTCAAAATGAGTTTCCCTCTTTTGGCAAAGTGACATGGAGGAATGATAGAACAATCATTGCCCAAATCAATGAATATATAGAACAAATGGGAGAAAATTTTGATACCCCGATGACAAGCTATTTCAAAAATTTCAAGAAATCCATGAAGCAAAGGGTGAGAATACCAGTTACTTTAGTAGAAGAACATGTTAATGATATATGTTTCTGGGTTGATATTGATTTCACATACATCCAAGCAGCAATTTCAAGAGTGAGATGGCTAAGGCCATTTGGATATGAAATCAATGTTGATGAGGCATCTACAGCAATAACTGCATTATTGGCAGAAGAAACAAATAAAAGTGCTCCACATTTTGGCACTTATGATGTAGTAAGGTCAAACATAAACATGGAATTAAAGACTAGTTCCACATTAAAAAAGAAAGACAAATTGTTAAAGAAGATTAAGAAGAAATTTGGTGAAGAAATTGAGGCTGAAGCAGAAGAAGAAGAAGAAGATGACAATGATGATGAAGATGAGCAAGAACAAGGCCCAATGGAATTAACTCAAGGACTGGGTGAAGACAAGGAGGAAGGTGCAGAAGACAAAGAAGCCAAGAAGCACCAACTGAAGCTAAGTCAAACAAAAGAAAGGCAACAGAACAGCCTCTAGCTCAGCAAAAACCAAAGAAATATACCATGCCATCACCTCAAAAGCATACAACGCAAGCTACAACAAGGGCCTCCACTCAAAAGGCTAAAGAGGAAGTTACAAAGAAGAAACAAATCAAGGAAACACAGGAAGAGCTGAGGAAAAGAAGAAGATATGTGGCTCAACCTGATACTAATGAAGAAGATCAATCTGAAAAGGTAAGCCATTCTTCAGTTGATATTTTATGTAAAAAGATTGGAAATGGTGATTTAAGAAACTTAAATAAAGTTGATTTTAATAAGTTTTCCAAAGAAGAATAGAATATGATAGAAGAAATAGTCTATGGAATGATGGCACAGTTCAAGTACACTCCACTTGAACTAGATGGACAATTGCCAAAAGAACTATCTAAAATTGTAGAAGACAGATGGCATTTTTGTCTGAAAATGGAGAAGGAGATGAGGGAATCAACCCTAGCAAGCGTATTGCCGGATTTGACTAAGGAACAAGTAAAGAAAGTAGTCAAAAGGCATAATAATAGGTTTACACCTAAATATAGGAGATTCTTCATACTCCAAAACAAGATGAAAGAAATTGTTCAAAGAACAATGAAGTCATGGAAAAACTTGTATAAGAAGATTGAAGATTTTCTTGAAGAAGAATACAAGGAAGAAGCTATTGCTCTACTAGAAGAGAGGAGAAAAAGGAAAGAAGAGAAGACAATAGTAGAGAAGGGAGAAGAAGAAAAGAAAGTAGAAGAAGAAAAGAAGATAGAAGAAGAGAAGAAGGAAGAAGAAAAGAAATATGGTGAGGAGGAAGAAATACAAAAACAAGATATAACAGCAACAGCTGAGCAAGAGCAGCAACTAGATCAAAGTGTGTAAGACACACAATTGCCACCCTCTAGCCCTCCTCAAGTATCTATCACACCTATAGAAACTATAACTATTATTCATGTTCCTGATACTTTTGGTCAGAATATCAATCCATTAATTGCAGAAGATCTCAAAAGAATCCTTGACTAATCTACACAACAAGCAATATTATGTGCAGATCCAATATTGGTCAGTATGGATGAATTGCAAAAACTAGTAGAAAGCATAGTTAGAGATAAGGGGAATCCACAAGAAACACTTTTCATCATCTCTATAGCTACTAGTAGTCAATTTCAAATGCCAATAGTTATCTCAATAGGCATAGTTGATACCACATTACAGAAGCCGAGTGCAGCAGTAGAAAAAGGAATAGAAAAAATAGAACAAACAGGACAAACAGAACAAACCAGATAGACTATTACATCTGATCCTACAACACAAACACAAGGTGCACTTCCTAAGATTACCATAATCGATCAAAATAGAAGATAATAGGAGGAGGAAATAGTGGAAACCTCTAAAGAGCAGGAGGCAATACAAACATTGATAAATTTGCCTACCTCAGGAACTCCTTCACACCAGCCATTGCAAATATCTGTACCAACATCTAGTACTACAAAAGTTGCAATGGTACTTTACTATGGAGATCCTAAATTAGATGAGGAGATAGTCATACTAGGCTATGACTCAAAAACTATAACCATTGATCAAATAAATGAGGTGTAGGAAGCACTGAATAGGAGAAAAAGATAATAGATACTCAGGAAAGAGTATAAAAAAAAGCAAACACTGCATGAGATTAAGGACATCTTTATGGATGCCTTTAGTTTGCAATCATCAGATGAGTCAAAGCATATCATGGAGCAATTAACAGATATAGTTGACCAGGTGACAAATGAAGACTGAGACAAATGCAAAACTTATGGAATGGTCTAAAAGAAAATTCTAGGGAAAAGTAAATGATCAAATATCAAGTCAAATTGCACTTTCCCAAGTTGAATTGGCAAAGCTAATTGACAAAGTGAAAAAGGTACTTGAGAATATATTCTAATTGTACAAAAATTTGTGTGACTTTTCATACTTCACATAGGAGACTAGCCAAAAGACAATGAGCTTGGAAAGAAATTTAAATATTTCTAGCATGCAGCTACCTAAAGATCTAGCTCAAAGTGAGAAGCATTTTACCCAGACACTTCACACTCAAAGGGAAATAGTTGTGTTAATAGCAAAAGAGGCCAATATCAAGGCAAAATTGATACAGCTCCAGTCCTCCATTACCCCACATTTAGAAATACTCCATAAAGAGCAAGTCTATGCTGAAACTGTTCTCAAGAAAGACCCTAATTTTTCTACATCAGATGGACTTATTCATCTTACTGCAAAGACTACCATCCAGCATAAGTCACTAGAAATTGCTTTAAACAATTGGGATGCAGCTCTTAGGATGATTATGGAGGTAAACAGCACATTTTTGGCTAAATATGATCTTAACCCTTAAAAATTCTTTGACATAAGTGTCAAATAGGTGGAGAAGAAAAAGAGATATAATAGGGGGAGATACAGATATTGTGAAGATGAATTAATGGGGCAGAAAAGATAAAAATAGGAGCATGATATACAGATAATGGCACAATCAACTCAAGGGGAGTTACAAAATTTTTTGAGGTATATATTGTAAGTTACAAATTTTGATCAAGTTTTCTTTAAAGTTTGTATATACCAAACAGATTAGTAAATTTACTCATAAGGTCAGTTAAGTGTTTTTGTCACTCATGTCAAAGGGGGAGATTGTTAACTTCATAATGGTTTTTGACACTTGAGTGCCAATACACTTACCTACTTTCTATATTGGAACCGAGTACACCATGAATGTTGAGTCACAACATGAGCTAAGTTAGGAAAGACTTTAGGTGCCGAGTGATCTTCATGTGCCAAGTAGTTTTCAGATGCCGAGTGAAGATTAGGTGTCAAGTAAAGTTCAAGTGTCGAATGATTTTAAGTGCCGAGCAGAAGAAAGTGTTGAGTGATATTCAAGTGTCGAGTCATAGATGATGTCGAGTAATACAAAACTAAAACAAGTGCCGAGTAAGCCAATTTTGTTTAGGTGCCGAGTTATCTAGGAAACAGCATGTGTCGAGCATTAGTAATGCTTCAGGAGCCGAGTAACTCAGAATATCAGCATAAAAGTTTGTAATTGCACAAACTATGATGCAAACAATTTTTGTAGCTGACATAAGGTAAATCTTGAAGGATTAAATGATAAGATCAAATCTTTTATCTTTCCTATGCAATCTACATGCAGCCAATAAGAAAAATGATGAAGGCATGCAACCAATGGAAGAAGTACAAATAATGAGCGAAAAATAGAGATTGAATATGGATCAAAGATCCATACCTAACCCTAAATCCTCAAATGTCTTTATAAGGAAGATGAAATTTCATTGTAAAATATATGAGTAGATATACAAGGGTGTATAAGGAAATCTACTTTTAGAACAAGGGTTATCAGATCACAAAGGATCAAGATCAGAGAAAGTAGAACAAGTGCCTACATTTAGCAATCAAGGATTGTAATCTATCAGGTTCATTGTACCTAATACTTTCTAACAATTGTATTAGAATGAAAATCCTATGGTGATAGGTTAGCTTAATAGCTATTTTGTAGATCCTTTAAATAGGTGATTAAATCCTTTAACAGGGTGACACTTCATGTAAAGTGTTTGTAAATCCTCTAACCAGGTCACTATTGACACAGTGTCAAGCCTTTAACAAGGCAGGCCTTTAACAGGGTAGAGCATCATAAGTGGTTGAACAATATTGCTGCAGTAATTTTTGTGGGTATCATCCCCACCCCAGTTTTACCTTCTTATTCCTAAGGGTTTCTGGGTTACCAAACTCTAGTGTTATGTGTTGTTGATGCATGTCTTAGTTTCATGTTTAATTGTTGTATTTACATGCATGCAATTTACTTCCACCTAAAATTTTTATTGGTTAAAAGTGTGATACTTCTGATTCAACCCCCCCTCCCCCGTATTATTCCTATTTGAATATTCCAACAACCTCTTCTCATATTTAATTCTTATTGCTTCTTTCTCTTTTCTTCTTTCATCTTCTTCCCTCTTTTCTTGTTTCTTCCTTTCCTCTTCTTCTAACCTTTCCCTTTTTGTATTTTTCTTTACTTCATCATCCTCTTCATTGGAGCTTGAGTAGGCAGTGATATTGCCAACAATATTTGTTCCATATTCTATAAATATATTTTCTTTAATCCAATAGTTATTTGTGTACTACCCAATTGCATGGATTTAGCATCAATAACTATGTGAGGAGGTGAATAGGTATTTTGTGCCTCTTCAACTTCTTCTTCACCATTAGTAGGAGTCCTAGCCTCCACATAAACTTGACTTACTAATTGTGGCTGTGCACTCTCCTTGGTGATTCTAAGCATCGAAGTCATGTATTTTACTATGGATTCTTTTGTTTCCTTCCTAACTTCTTCATAGTTTCCTCCCATAAGAAGAATTTCTCTTCTTTTATTCCTTAGCAATGGTTCGATACCTTTCAAAATTATGTCCATGTCTTCCTTTTTTCTAACTTCACACAATTTATTAATCATATTTTCTCTTAATTTAGTGTCTTCCTCTACTACTATTTCCTTCCTATTAAGTAATCTATTGTATAGATCTTTTGGAATCTTACTTTGAATGTTGTCAAATATTTTATTTTTTAAGATCATATTTCTTACTATAATGTTCTCTAGTTGTCTTCTATCCATGTTACTATACAAGCTATAATACTTATTCAATTGAACAAAACTATCATTGTTTATGATTTGCATGTTTAGATTTTCTACCTTTGGTTTCTAGGATTTCTTACTAGTTGTCTTTTCTTCTCCAACTACCTGTTCGGTTGGCTTCTCTTTAGTTTCTTCATCAGATTCCTTAGAATCACTTATTTGTAGTGTCATTCTTCTCTTCTTAGGTCTACTAGTGGTTTCCTTGACCCTTTTCTTGGAGGATGGTGTTGGTTCTTGTTTAACCTTCACCAATCTCTCTAATTTACTTTGCATAATAGATACATCATCTTCTAGTTTCCTCTTAGGTTGATCATGATGTACCCTAATTGGTTGAACTTGTGCAACTATTGCATAAGGTGTGGTCAAGATTTTTGAAGTAGTTTCTTCTACTGTTAGCTCCATAGATGGTGTTACAATGGCAATAGTTGTAGCTACCAACATCTTAGTTTTCCCACTAGCTTTCATCTCTAGTGCTATACCTTTGATCTCAATGAATTACTCTCTTGTCATAATAGATTCCTTAAGAATGGATTCTATTTTCTTCTATATGTTATTTTTAATCTCTTTTCTCTGAAGTTCAGAATGAACTTCCCTTATCATTTCCTCATAGGTACCCCATCTCGAACATTTAGTGTCCCTCTCATTTACAATATGATCTATGCATATCCTTCAATGAGTTCTTCACTTATTTTATGTCCCATGGGTTCAATAAACTTCACCCTAGGTTTTACTACTTCCATACATGCAGTATCAATTTCTACCATGA
Organism: Cupressus sempervirens; assembly: GCA_028749045.1. Classification (NCBI taxonomy): domain Eukaryota; kingdom Viridiplantae; phylum Streptophyta; class Pinopsida; order Cupressales; family Cupressaceae; genus Cupressus; species Cupressus sempervirens. Next base: position 238,360,398 of record CM053786.1, on the reverse strand, counting down.
AACATACCTCATTTTTATATTTCTCTACCATAGAAAGAGGGATTATATATCTCAGCTTCATCTTAGATTGGAAGCCCTTCATCATTCTATCAATGTCATTATCTTTGACATTCTCTAATCTGGCCCTGTAGAAATGTGTAACCATCTTCATTGAACATTCATTACTATCCCAATTTTTCATACCAAGGAAATGCTTGGTAATATAGAAAAATAAGTGTTCTAATAGAGATTCAAATCTAAAAACTACATTCTTAGACTTCTTTAGCTTTGTAATGTTGTTCAATGACTACACTCTAACAATCTCACACATATTTACTTTCTTTTTCTCAACTACCGTAACCTATGTTGCATGCAAAAATACTTCTAGCACTAAGTTAACTAGAACTTTACTCTAACTTGTAACCTATAATTTTTCTTAGTATTCTAATTCCAATATCCTAAATTAGATCAACCCTTATGTTCCTTCCATAAAACTTAGTTTCTAGGTTTGATAAACAATCTTTCTCATGTTTATGTCATTCATTGTATTGCATCCTTCATTTATCATACCTGTGACCTTATGAATTAGGTCATTATCAATTGTGACTAGTACATCACCTACCCAAAACATTTCTTCATGAACTCTACTTAGGATAATTCTAGTCCACTCATGATTATCGAATTTTGTGTAGAACATATACTTAATTAGATTCAACTTATTCAGGTATGTGTACTCATATTTTAGGGTTAGGTCTCCATTACACATAACTCCTCAATCCTTACTAATTTCCTCATCTCCAATTCTCTCAAATTTCTAATGAATGTAACTTCTAACATATTCTATGTGAAGTACATTTGGCAAGATTTGAGAAAACCCTCCTAGTAGATCATCTATGAGAGAAACAAATGGGTGCTTCTCTAATTTATATCTAGGTCTCTCACTTGCATCACATATTGATTGGCTTTCCATATTGTTTAACTATTTATACTGAAAGTTAAATTTAAGTTAAAGTCATAAAATACCTTTAATGTCACATTTTAAGGCTTCTACAACTTTGCACTCCAAATGCTTCTTTTTGTACTTGAATTCACTATCAGAAAACTCACAAATTTCTCCAAACTCTTTGCACAATCCAATGGTACTCTTAATCTTGCTCACAATCCTTAAATGATTTTAAATCTAACTCCACATTAAATGTGCATCCATGGAAATTTCAAAAACTATCGCTAATTAATAGTAAACTTGTTTTCTTCCATACAACTTGATACGATCATATCAATACTTACGTACTTAATCATAGCTTCTTCTCTATGTCCTCTACCTTTTGTTAACTACACAACTTCTAATTCACCTTCTAACATTAGTTCTATTTAATTGATTCTTTGCCTCTATTGGAAATGCTTCATTCAAATAGGATGAGTCACAAATAATTGTTGACTTCAATCTTGCATTAGGTGCATCAAATTATTATTCTTGTAAGGTTTTATGAGAACTTTCTGAATTAATGGCTTTCATAAATACTTCCTTGAATTCATTAATGTGGTCTTTGATTTCTTCCTTCTGACAATTGTCATTTCTTTTTTCATTTCTATTATTGTTCCTTCTATAGTTAGGATTCATATTTAAGTTCCTTCTATCCATTCTAAAAATTCTTTTTGTATGTCCAAAATTATTTCATAACTTGCATACATGTGTATTCCTTCTTTCATTGGTTCCATCCCCACTTTCAGGTGCTCTACAATTCCTTGCAATATTTCTAGGATTGTTATATTTGTAACACACAATCTGATTCCTTCCCCAATTAGATATTTCACCATCATTGCTCATCTGCTTTGGGATCTTCCTCTTCTATTACCTCCAAGGTTAGTATTCCTAAACACTCTACTATTCCCATTATTACTATTAAACTTAGGCTTATTACAATATATTGCTCTATATCCATAACCATGACAATTATAAAAATAGAAATTAGTAATGGGTTTAAAAGACTAACCTGTGCAATCTGTCTTCATATAACCAACTTCATTGCATATGAAACACTTACCTCTAAATTCATGCCTAACTTCTTTAGATGATTCATCTTTCTTAGGTCCATCAACTTTCTTTGTTATCTTAGGTTCATCATGTTTTTCAGACCACTCAACTTCTTTAGATACATCTATAGATATTCTTGAATCAATCTTACTTTGATTAGACTCTTTACGCATAGGGGTTTCAACAGCTAGGTCTAGTTCTTTTCTAAATCCAATTTTATTGGTTGATTTTTCAATAATATATCCAAGGTATTTCTTATCATAAGAAGGTCTCTGATGAAATATATGTTCGTCAATATTCTCACTACTGGAATAGAGTTTCTCTAACTTCTTCTTAGCCTGTTTCAATTCTCCTTTGACAATGATATTATATTTTTCTAGTTTTGCATTCTCTATTTTGGTAGAATCTAATTTAGATGCTACTATGGTGAAATAGGATCTAAGATCTGCATTCTCAATTTTTAGATCTAATTCACTTTCACGATCATCTTTCTTAAGACTCAACTTAAGTTCAACAATTATCAACTCATGTTTCAAGATCTTATTTTCTTTCTTAAGGATTTTTACTTCCTTCTTTTCACTAGTCTATTCATCTTATTCCTTCTTAGATTTATGATCATCAATCTTATCTTTCATTTTACCAATGTAGATTTTTGCATCTTCATACTTATCTTTTAGGTTATCTCTTTCTTCTATAAGAAGATTAATTTTCTCAAGAGATTCTTCTAGATTTCTTTTCAACTATTCCATATTCATAGGGATCTTACTCAAGTTGTTAAGAATCTTCTAAGTAATTAGGCTCTAATACCAATTGTTAAAAATAGATAATACTAAGAGAGGGGTGAATCAGTATTCTACAAACTTTTGCCCATAACTATATATTGTTAATTACTTTATAACTTTCATATGAAAGCAAATCAAGAATGTTTAGTTGTGGACAAAATTTGTAGAATATTGATTCACCCCACCACCACCACCACTTAAGACATCTATCTAGCCATATTACCAATAGTTTTTGTCATCTTTATTGGAGATTCCTCTACCTCTTCTTCTTCATGATCACCTTCCTCTTCGACGTCATCACCTTTACCCTTGGTAAGCATGAGAGGGTAAAAGCATAAACCTATGTCACCCTTTCACAAAGGAAAAGGCTACAAAAGTATAATTTTTCACCTTCAATGATATAAAACTAGTATTATTATTTACAATTTGAAAATGAGATAAACTAATGAAATGAGAATCGATAAATTTTCCTATTTTAAAAGATAAATTTTTAGTTGTTGAAAAGTGCTGAAATTTAAGGATCTAGTTCTCACCACCAAACTATATTGAAATAAACTTATTTCTCTTTGATCTCAGATTATGTTATAGATGACATGTGTAGCTAGAACAATCAAAAATAAAAATTAGCTTTAGACCTCTATTTTATCTTTTATAATGATACAAATTTCAACTCCCCTGAAATCAATAGTTTTCATCTCCTACCACATTTTTCAAAATAAATCTATTCCAATCAAAAGAAAAATTATACATTCTTGAAGAGGACTCTCTCCTCTAGAATTTTTGTAAATAGAAAAATAAACACATTAGAAGAGAGCCAAACTTACATGAAATTTTCTAGGAAGGTCGGATGCTCTCTATGTTCTTGCTCAACTAAATCTAGTGTAGCTCAACAAGATCAAATGACAGGTTCTTCTTTACGACCTTATATGTTATGCCAATTTCTTCACAAGTAACACTATTGAGTCAACTTGAAGTATAGATCTTGTGAGCTATGACATGAATTTTGAACTTAATTTTCATATCAGTAATTTTATTCAACTTCATGCCTCATTCATTCCATTCAAACAGGGTTATCTTAGATAGTTTTCCTTGTGCTAGGGTTATGGCTACCTTGAACTTTTCCATCATTGGGTAACCAATAATTTGATGGATCATCTTCTTGTTTATTGTGACTAGATTCTCAAGCCAATAGGTCATGTGGATCAATCCCTTAACTTCTAGATGCTTGTGTTCAGGTTTCAATGCTTCATTCTCACACAACACACTATATGCCTAGTCTAGCTCAAAATTACAAAATTCTTGAATTGAACAATAATAAAAATTCCTTATATCATGAATTAAGAGTACCTTCAAAGGGATGGTGGAGTGTGCTCCCTTAGGATCCTTTTCTTCAACAATTGTAGAGTACATTTTGAAATTAGGTGCTTTACAATCTATGTTCTTGACCAACATTGTAGAACCCTTCCTAACCTTTGTGCTTAATGAAGCTTCCACAATTCTCAATTGTTGAAGAAATTTAGATAGTACACTTTCCAACACACTTAGCTTGTAAAAAAAATTTCTCTAGATTGTTTAGGGGCTCGAAGAATGCTCTGCACAATTTGATCTTTGAATTCACAATGAAATAATAATCCTTTGATTTCTCCTTTTATTGAAATTTCAATTTTTAGGGTTTGATAAATGCTCCATACTATGGTAGGTGAAATAAGCTTGGTTAAGTCTTCAAACTCAAATAGATCGTGAAGCTCGGTTAGAGGTAGATACTAACCTAACTTCACTCGGTTAAGTCATACAACCTAACCTTTCTCAGTTATGTGTGAAGAATAACTCAGTAATGTTTGACAACTCTGTTACAGTGGAGACTTGACTTGGTTGAAGTATGATTCTTCTATTTTTCCTAGTGCATCTGATATGTTGATTTGGAATTTCTCACTTGCTTGACTGGAACTAGTGTAGGATCTTATTTTTCTCATAGCTCTAGTTATTTCCTTGTATGTTCATTATGATGTGATTGAATTACCCAACTGATTGACTTGGTTTTCAATAACTTTAGAGTTTTGACTTGATGTTTCAAGAGATTTCCTTACCCATTATTGATTCCTTTGAGAATTGATCTCATTAATCTTTGTCTTTCCTTTGTTTTCTTTATTAGTATATATAGTAGCTTTGTTCATGCAATTTCTTTCCAAATGATTGAGTTACTTTCATACATAGCATCTTTTGGTAGGATTCCTTTTTTTGAAGTGAGTCCTCACATAGTTTTCTCCATTGTGTGTATATTCTCCACATAGATAACATATGTACGATGTGTTCTAATCCCAACTAATAAACTCCCCTAGTCTTGGTCCAATGTTCAATTGCTTTGTTATGCACTCTAAGGATTTATGACCTTGCTTGTTACATGTAAAGCATTTTCCTTCAAACTTTGGTTTCTCTTTACATCCACTTTCTCTATGACCAAGCTTATTACAAAATAAGAAATTTCTATTCAATTTTGACTTTCCATTACTTTAAAATTTGTTTGATGAGTGTGATGCAGGAGCATCCAAAGGTATACGGGAATCCTATGTCACCCAAAAAAGTGTACTTAGACTTAGTTTTTGTTTCATGTGTTTTAATTTCTGGATACCCATTTGGGTCAAATAAGGTTCCAACTCTCACAGTTCCACTATCAGTGTTCTAGGATAGAGTATTTGAGCACCTTGGGATACGTGTATATGTTTAAAAAAATAGGACTATTTAATTAAGCCATAATTATGATGGATTAGAAGATGTAAATTGGAGGGAGGATTAAAATTTTAATTTAGAATATTCTAGAAAAAGAATCAGGTCAAAAGGTTGCACGCTTTGAAAGTTATCTCAATTTTTTAATTTCTAGAAACCTCCTAAGAATGCTTCAAAGTCAGGTTCAAGGAATTAAATGACCTTTTCTAGGGCCAAAAAATGGGGGACAGACATAGCTGGTCCATAGGGATATAGATCACTTTGAGAGCTTTCCAAAAATGTAAATAGTTTGTCAATCAGAGCTACAATTCAAAAGTTATGCCTCCTGAAAGTTCGATTACCATTTTTGGATTCTTCTAGTTTTGCGCTGACTTCTAACATGACTTTTGGAGCCTTCTATTTGGTGGATGGATGCCAACTAGCACTTTCTATAATGCATTCCTAATTCTTAACCCTTTGGGGTCCATTTAAGGACATTCCTCGCATTGTAAAAGGAAGTTCGGAGTGGAGTTTGAGAGAAGGTACTAGGAGAAGAAATTATCTCTAGATTTATGCTATTGTAAGCCCATAGGGCATGTTTTGGAGTCTGTTTCTCTACACTATGTGTACTAGCATATTTCCATAGTTAATAAAATTTTTCCTTTCCTATTATGTCCATTTTGTGCTTGGGTTGTGTCCCCATCAGAGTGTTATATCTTTCCACAATGATTGCATGTAGGAATTTTGTTCTTTTCAGCTGCTTGTGATGATTTTCCTTATTTAGTGTAATCCGATCTTATTTTTCCTTTGTGTCTTTTCTAAGATATTTTAGCCAACTGATTCATGTTTTGTTGTGATCTCATCACTCTTTCATTGGTTTCTTTTTTCACTCTAAGATCATGCTTGAGTCTATCATTTTTTGTCCTTAAATTGATGACTTCTTGATTTGCACTATTATGTTGATTTTTCATATATGCCTAATGTAGTGATAGCTAGTGGATTTCATTATCCTTTTCTTCTAGTCTTGTGCTTAGTAATATTTTATCTTCATCTACCATCTTTTTATCATTTTCAGCTTGTTTCTTTTGTTCCATAACTTCACATTGCTAACTGAATGAATCTCCTATTATCTTTTCAATTTTCTAACTTCTTTTGCAAAATGAGCTTCCTTCCAAGTAGATCTTCTATAGTTGTGTCTTCTTAATTTGAACTCCTTTCTCTACAAATATCTTCAATTATTTCTTCTATGTATAGATTGGCATTCATATTTACTGCTAACTCTTTTCTTCTTTTCAAGGATTGAGAGAGTTGATTCTCTAATTTCTTGATTTGTTCCAAGGCCACATGTAGATCTAGTTTTTCATTCTCAATGGCTTTCTCTTGCATGTACACTTCCATTGCTTATTATATTTTATCTAAAGTTGTCAAACTTATGATAACATAACCTTACTATAATACCAATTGTTGGAAATGTAATGATGACTGAGTAACTAAGAGGGGAGTGAATCAGGAACCAATTAAAACTTCTCTTACTCCCACTTTATTAGATTATCTAATCTACTTGCATTTATGGAACATAAATTAATAAAGTAACAACACCATAGCACTTTGATGTAATATTTGGTAACCTAGAAACCCTCCAATGAGAAGGTAAAACTAGGGTAGGGATAATACCCATATTGCTTCACTACTATAGTTATAAAGTTGGCTTGTTAAGGCTTACAATTGATCACTTCTAGTGATCTACTCAGTTGAGAGTAAGTAGGACTATGAGGTCCACCTTGTTAAAGGATTATACAATAAAATAAAGTATGCACTTAGTCACGAGATTCTAGAAGGACTATTAGGTCTACCTAGTTAGAGGATTTGAGACTGATAAACCTGTTACGATGAATCAACAAGTTGATCTCTAATTTGAAACTTTTTTTGCTAATGAAGATCCTTTGAATAAGATAGTGATCACCTAATTATGATAGATGAGTCTCTTCTTTTCCTTTTTACTACTTGATAGCCTCCTATTCAATCTACTCTTCCATTATCCATATTTTCTTATGATAATAAATGTAACTCCATGACATATTTGGATGAAATAAGATGTCTTCCTTTTATATCGATCCAAATAATAACTCTACATTAGGTTAGCTATATTAATAGCATTTTTCTAGTTTCAAAAAAAATTACCGAGTTGGCTTAATGTTGATACTTAGGTCCAATAGATTACTTGGGTGATATGGAGACACTCGGGAAACACTGTCAACTTGGCTGACTCTGGATGCTTGGTTCACATTGATCACTTAGCAAACTCAACTAGCTTAGTTCGAATTGCTCTACCTACTTGGTTCTCATTCTAAAACTAGAATTCTAGTCTAACTCGGTTTACACTAGAGCTTGGTAACAACTATGAGCTTAGTTAACATTCTTTTGTTTGGTAGCTCAGGCTATACTAACTTCCATGATGACTAAGTGTTTTCACCCTAATTGACAATAAATTTTTTCATATAGTCAACAATTTTATGTGTATCTTCTTATTTAAAAAATATATATATTTATCACATGTTTGAATTTTAATAAGATTGATAAAAATAATATTGATTTGATAACTGATTTAGCCACCCCCCCTCTCAGTTATCTTGGTGGACTTTACTCTCTAAAAGATGCAGTAAAGGATCTTAAATGGATTGGAGAAGATCTTGAAGATAAATTCCTTCAAATTCTTGAGCATTTGATTCCTTTATCTTCAATAGATAAATGCTTGAATGAATGCTTGAAGTCTTGAAGACTTGACAATTTGAAACTTGAAGGCTTAAAAGCTAGAGCTTGTGAATGTAATTTATTGTTATGATTGTGGCTACTTGGATATATTTGAATGAGATATAAAAATAGATACAATGGAAGGGTTTATATAGAAATTGGAATTAACTAACTCCCACAAATCAAAGGACCTAGAAGTTAACACCCTAACATCTTAGAACACGAGACCCAAAGAGTGGGGTAAAAATAGGGCCACACTGAGGGTTCATCATGTCCTAATTGGATCATCAAGGGAGAAATATGATCTTGATTGGTTATGATAATACTGTATCCATGATGTTCAGGTGCACAAACTCCTAGAGTTATCTCAGGGCTCCTAAATAGGTATCAAGATTGATGTAGTATGAATCTAGGTGTACCCCAAAATGAGGTGATCCAAAAATTAGCAAACAAACACACAATGGAAAATGAACAAGAGGAATGAGATTTAGATCTAGAGAGACAAAATTCCATATATTTGAATCAATAATTTTACATCCAACATGCCTAGATTTATGACCTTTCAGGTTATGGCCATTAAAAAGAATAATACATCTTTCAAAGAAGAACAGATCTCTAGACTGAAATGTGAAATTCTACCTTCATGCTACCTCAAGTTAAGACTCCCCAACTAGATGATTTCTCCATCATCAAACCATAATACCTAAGACCCCTTTAAATTCTTGCATGGCCACAAGTCATCCTGTTACAAAATACAAACTAAATAAGCCCTTACATTATATGCAAACCAAGACATAACTCAACTCTCAACAAATATTAAATACTTCTCACAAACTTAAATGAAAAGGTTAGCTCCAACTAGAACTAGACACAAACAACTCGGTCAATGAAGGATCAAGAAATGAACAACCCTCAAAAGAATCACCATCTTACTTAGCATACAAAGAACTCGATCACCAAAGGGATTCAGTTCATACTTAACTTGGTCACAACTAGAACTTGGTCAAAATTATCAACTCAACAAACACATGAACTTAGTGAACACTGGAATAGTGCAACTTGGTAGATATATGAACTCAATCAATTATTCCAATTGACCACCACAGCCACTTGGTAGCTATTGCAACTTGATAAGCATTGTTACTTGATAACCACTGATTGAAAAGAGTAGGAAAGTTAAGAAATCAAGAATGCCCCTACATCATTCTACCAAGGTAAATAGAAAAGATTTCAGATGCTCCTACATCAAACTCACCAAGAAAATAGAAAAATGTGTCCCAAATTCTAATTCCAAAAGAAAAATCTTCTCTAATATTCATCTTCACCAAAATTTTCCACTCCATCAAGGATAAAAGATCAAATCTAAAAAGCAACCATCTGTACTTTGTTCATCCAAAAATAAGAATCGCATCCAACCAATAAACATACTCACTTATAGGAACTAATGGAAAACCACAATGCTCCATAAGTAATCTTTGCAAATTATCATCACAAACAACCATAATAACATCCTCATATATGAAAATGAGATCAACAACAATATCCAAATTACAAATGCAACTAGAAACAAGATATGAACTCAGATCTTTAATGGTAGCAACAATAGCATGTATATTCATTTATCTAGCAATATGTAAATCAGTAACATCATCAAAATCCACCTTATTAGCAACATCCATATATTTCAACATCTCAATATCAACATATAAGTTGAGATCCATATCAACAACAACAATATCATGTAAATCCACCTCAATAACATCTCTAAAACCCTTAACCACATTACCAAAAAATAAATCCATCTTCCTACCACAAGTAACATCCATATCAATAACATTTAAATCCTCAATCACATCTATATCAATATTAACATCATCTTGAATAATAAAAACTTCCATTTTCTCACCAACATAAGTGAAACTCATCTCTTCAGTAAACTCATTGTGCACAACAAGATACCCTACAATTTCCATGTCAGATCCATCATGAAAACCAAAAGATTCTTCATCAACTTAAAAAAAATCATGTACTTCCATGATCTATCTTCTTCTCTTCATAATCTCTTTAACTATCCAAAAAACCTTCTTTCTAATCCTCAAATGCCAACTCAAATTAGACTCTTTCAAATCATCAATCCTTTCATGAATTTCATCCTAAAAAGAATCATACTCATTGCTCTCAAAATCATCAAGATTTCTTCCATGGTCTTGCACTAACTCAATAGCTTCAACTCTATTTGCAATTTTCTATAACATGTCAAAGAGCTCTAGATCAAGATCTCTCCTTCCATGAACCATCTTTCCACATACAAACAATGATCAAATGATGATTCCTCCACAAGTGTAGGTCAAATCTATAGATCTTCCACCCTACACCAAATTTACCAACTAGCTAGGACTTCTAAAATAAAAACTCTTCTTTGATAAAATCCTATCCAATCCAAGGTCCTAGTATAAATTTCCTCACACTTCAATGATCTATTTGCACACTAAGGAACCCTAAGCTCTTATACTATCTGAGGAAGTATAAATCCAGATGTATCCCAAAATAAGGTGATCTAGAAACCAAAAAAAGAACACACAATGGAAAATGAACAAGAGGAATGAGATTTAGATCCAGAGAGTTAAAATTCTATATATTTGAATCAAGAAATTTACATACAATATCCCTAGCTGAATGGCCTTCTAGGTTATGACCATTACAATGAATAATACATCTTTCAAAGAAGAACATATCTCTAGACTCAAATGCAAACTATTACCTCCAAACTACTACACACTAGGATTCTTCAACTAAATAAATTTTCCATCATCAAACCATAATACCTAAGACTCTACCCAAGACCCCTTTAAATACTTGCATGGCCATAAGTTGGCCTATTACAAACTACCAACTAAATAAACCCTTATATTAAATGCAAACCAAGCCATAAGTCAATTCTCAATAATATTAAATACCTATCACTAACATAAAATGCAAAGGTTGGATCCAACTAGAACCAAACATAGACAACTTGAACAATGAATGACCAAGACACAACTGATGCTCAGAAGCATCACTAGCTTAGTTGGCATACAAATAACTTGATCACCAAAGGGACTCAGTTCATATTAAACTCAGTCAAAACTGGAACTTGATTAGAACTATCAACTTGACAAAAACATGAACTCAACAAACACTGGAATAATTAACTTTATATAGCAAGTGGCCATCATTGTTAACCCAACTTATCCTTTGTATTAGAGCTACCAGTTATTGGGGTATATCTTCTTGTTTGACTTATTGTGGGAAATATTTCACATTGATAAATGAAAGTGATTAAAATCACATTCTATGGTTTTGGATACATGATACCTAATGCAAAGATCACATTCTATGAAATTAACCATAAGTCAAAATTTGTGCTCAAGGGGATCTACATGGCATACAATTGAAGGTGTGAGTTGAGTAATTTAGGCCTTCTTTTCCTTGTGACTCATAACTATTTTTTTTCACCCCTGTATGTGTCGAATATGATCTCCTTTATTTTAAATATTTTCTCTTTTGATGATATATCTATTATTTTCTACCTATCTATGCTATACTAGTGCTTGTAGGGTTTGGCCCCATAGATTCCACATATCATGGAATTAATTTCATTGGGTTGTGTCTGAGTCATCGTTGTGGAAAATATATCCCTCCCATATGAAGATGTGATTCAATGGCATAATTTCTCTCCGACTATTATGGAGCATGACAATGAAAATCTAAGTAAGACTCTTGACAAGGTCACTACCACTAATCTGACAACTATACAAAAAGCCTCTGGAAAGAGATCAATAGCATGTTTCTTCTCTTTATAGAACCCATCTAGAAAGGTGACACTATGTTCTAGATACTTGAGGCCTTGACATGTTGTTTGGATAAGTCATAATAAATTCTTCTACAATTACATCTATCTAAAACCATATCTTATTATATTAATTTTATTATCACTCTCGAAGATATTTTATATTATTGTAATTTATCTGATGTCTCTCTTCGAGAACTATATGCACCCTAAAATGGTCACCTAGACTATGGGGCCCAATTCTTCAATTTATCAATTTCTCGAATCAATTTATCAATTTCTTGAATCAATGCATTGCAATATTTTATTAAATCAATTCAAATAATTTTTCTTGATCAAATCATAATTAATTTAATTATTTCAATATTTCCTAAGGTTTGGTCATCTTATTTTAGGTCTTATTTAATTAAAAGAAAACTTATCTTTTAATTAAATAAATAGCTCCTATATAATTAAAAAAACTTTCTCCCTTTTAATTAAATAAAATCCTCACTTATATCTCTTTGTGATGAAAGAAGGAAATAAATTAAATTAAATCAAATAAATGTTTTTTTTTCTATACACTTAAATGCATATATTTCTAAGTGGGATTCTTGTATTTCGTCTTTCCACTTTCTTGTCAAATACTCCTCTTTTCTCATTGGTATAATTTTGTCTCACATGGATCAAGCCTTATTATCCCATTTGGTTGTGAGAAGCCTCCCACCTCCATAATTGACCATATAAGGAGCCCTCTCCTTCTCATTTCAAAAAGAAAAATGAAGAAGAAGAATAGATGTTAGTTTCTATAGTATTTTTATGTTGTAGGTTTAGAGAGTGATTTTGGTGAAGGAGTTTGAGCATTAGGGTTGGCATATTGGAGCTTCATTGCAACTTCTCTCTTCTTTTCTTCTTATCTCATGCATCCATGGATTCCATCATCATGCTTCATCCTTGCATTTATATATATAAAATTAGAGTAATATTTGCTTTCATAGATTAATTTTGCATTGTTATTTCCTTTCGTATATTAGATTTTCTTTCTTGCATTGTTATCATTTAGATTAGCTTGCATCTTCATTTGCATGCATATTTTGTTCTTTGAATTTTTCATTTTATGTTATAGTTGTATGCACACAAACTAGGTAAAATTGAGAGCCTCCATTACAAACCCTTGCACTCTATGAATAGAGAGTTATGAGTAACCATTTGAAACCTCATTCTTGAAAAATCTTGGATATAATGGCTCATAGAAGTGTGTCTATTGAAATATGATTGAAAAGATCATTATTAAAGAGGGAGATTGTTGATAAAGAATGTTTTCAATCATTGTTTTGTCACTAATGTCAAACCTACTATTTGTTGGAATGATAGTTTCTTATAAGATCCAAGTACTATCACTTAGTTAATTGATGAAGATGATTTAATCAATAAGATGTAACAAGAGCACCTAAGGGAAAGGTTGAGTTATGGTTTTGTAATGAAGTATAAGGATCAGCTAAAATAATGATAAAATGATATATTGATAATATACTTGAAGATATAGAGGTTGGCTACACTTAGAAACTCTAGTAGAACAAGTTGTAACAATTTTATCTACAAAGCTTGACTAATTTCATCAATGGGTGCCGAGAAACCTAATTTATGCCAAGTAGATTATCAATAAATGCCAAGAAAATGCAAAATCTTGTGTGTGTGTGTGTGTGTGTGTGTGTGTGTGTGTGTGTGTGTGTGTGTGTGTGTGTGTTAAGTGAAATAGAAGGTGTCAAACATGTAATAGGTGCCAAGCATTAGTAAAACTTAGTTGATGTCAAGTGAATCCATAGTAGGTGTCAAGCATCAATAAAATGTAGTTGGTGCCGAGTAACATATTATGTGTCAAACATCAAAAATTCAATAGTGTCAAGCTATTGAATTATTTGAAAAGTCAAAAATTCATCAAATATAAGCTGACAAGTTTGTTACCTTGAAGTTTGTGAACTAGATGGGAGATAAGGATGATGAGTTAGTGGCACACAATTTTAGGTTCACCATTTTTGGGAAAATATAGGTGGATTCTTCATGATGTTTCTAGAAGGAAACAAGATAAAGGGTAGATTCATTGAATCTTACCTAATCCATTCAAACCAAAATTAAGAGAAAAAGGATTAGAGTGTGGAAAAATATTCTAGACTTCTATTTAAAGAGTTATAGGTCAAGAAGCAAGAGTTGTTGAGTGGTTGGTTAGATGTCAAGGTGAGGGCATCGAGAGGGAAAGAATAGAGTACATAGATCTACTTTGATGATTAACCACAGAGGTAATTACATTGGAACATTGAGCATGGAGACTTAAGGAGACAAAGCTTGAAACAAGGAAAAGCTATTAAATTTGTAGAGATTGAAAGCCAAGAAAATTTGTGAGCTAAATTAAGATCTAAAATCTGCAAGTTATGTTGTGAGTTATATCAGATCAAAAGCCTTTGTTGTTACTCTCTAGCAATTGTATCAGTTAGGGTAAAATCCTATGGACTTAGGTTGGTATAATAGCCAATGTGTAAATCCTTTAAAAAGTTGACATTCCAAGTGAATGTCCTAAAGTCCTTTAACTAAGCCCAATTCTAACAGGGTGGTTAAAATCCTTTAACTAGGTCACATTTAACAGTGTGTTGTAGCCTTTAACAGGGTAAGCCTTTCACAAGGCATCACTTAAGAAGAGTGAGAATTGAGTAGCATGTTACTGGTGGTTTTTTCCAAATTGGGTTTCCTCATAAATCATTGTGTTATGTGTTGATCTTTCATGTCTTATTCTTGCATGTTGATTTTTTAGTAACTTTCTATGATGAATGTATAACTTGGATGCATGATTAGTTTAATGGGCTCACTATACTTAGTGAAAAAGTTTTATTATAAAATTTGGACATTGAATAACTGATCCACACACCCCCCCCCCCCCCCCCAACCCTTCTTATTTATTCTAAAACATTTCTAACAATTGGTATCAGAGCCATCTACTGATTTAGTTTTAAAGTCCTAGAAGTAGAAAAGATCAAGATGTCAAAGATAGAAGTTCCCAAGCTCAATAGAGATAACTTTTCCTTATGGAAAATTTTAATGAATTTACACCTTGGATTAATAAGTGATCATGTATTAACCTCAATTGAAGTGGAATGCATTGATCTAGTTGTCCCTACTATAGAAGATATGAAGAAAAAGTAGGAGCATAATTAGACAATGTTGGAGATTTCCTCTGCCCTCAATTATGCCAAATTTGATGACATCAGGGAATGTGACTCTATATTCAAGATGTGGAAAGCCTTGACTGATATCTATAGAGGAGATCAAATTGTCTAGAGAGCAAAAAGAGAAAGCCTTAGAGAAAATTTTGATGACATAAGAATGGAGGAAGGTGAGAACATTGCTTAATATGTCTCTAGAATAAAGGAAGTAGTAAGTGCAATAATAAGTTTGGGTGGTCATTTAGATGATGAAACTATTAAGAGAAAATTCTTAAGAACCCTATTCCCCATCTATGCTATTAGAGTGTTAGCCATCCAAGAATTAAGATGCATACTAGGAAACAAGTCAACTCTTTAAGGTATAGTGGGAAGACTCACTGCATTTGAGTTGTCCAACTTTGATAACTACAAACTTGAGAATCTTGAATCTGCATTCAAGGCCAATCTATTTTTCAAAGACACTAAAGAGGTGAAACCAAAGAAGAAGAAGAGAAAGGTAAAATATGCATCCAGTGATAATGACACAGATGAAGAAGATGTGGAACAATTAGAAGCACTACTAGCCAGAAGATTTCACAGAAGTAAAGGTAAATTCAAAAGTAAGCTACCTATCATTTTTTTTAATTGCAATGAAGTAGGACATATTTATGCAAGGTGTACATAGAAAAAGAACTACAAAAAAGGCAATAAACACAAGAACAAAAGAGAAGATGATAGCAGAGATTACGAAGACAAAGGCAAAAAGTGCTACATTGTTGAAGAAGAGGATTTTGATGAAGATGATGATGAGGTAGTCTATGTAGCCATGAAGGATGAGTTAGATGAAGATAAGGCAAGTGTTAGAGTAAGTTATTTATTACTCTAGTTTCTTTAGCTCTCTAAAGTGCATATAATTCATATTTTATATTAATTATAATACGCAAACTTAGTTTTCTTTCCTTTAGGGTTTCATTCACCTTAAGAGGTTGAACTTTTGTATTTTGTTTTTATAACTTAGAATACATTTTTTCTCTCACATTCTTGAGAACTTCTGAGCTCTACTTTTTCCTTTTTCTAGTTTCTCTTCATTACAGGATATTTGCATGCAGGTGTTCTTAAGGATCTATGAAGTTGGTTTTCTCAACTTCTACATGGTATCAAAGTGGACCTACTACTTCCTTGTTTGAAGATTTTTGAAGCCAAGATTCAGAATTAGATACCCTATCTTTTTTTAGAGTTTTTTTCTTCAAAAGAGTGAAGGAAAAAAATTTTGGGGCACTTTGGGCTCAAACAGACACTACCATTGGATCCGAAAGGCCATTTGTAGTCAAAATACATGTAAAAAAACTTATTGTTTTTGGCCTCCAGGTGTCTGGGAAAATTGTTTAACCCCCAAGAGGCCATATTTACACATTTTTTGAGAAATTAAAAAAAAAAGGGGGTTTAAAAAGGCCATAGCCAAGTGATCACCCAAGTGCAACCACATGGCCACCATCGCATAGCTTTCTCGTCACCACTACTCAGCCTAGGCCTAGCCACTATTGGTGGGCCACGTGACTGCCACCCCCACCAGCAGCACAACTAGAACTAGCCACCTCTACTAGCTAAGCACCTATTTCCTCCACTTTGGCATTGCCAATAGATTTCCCATTGCTAACATCATTTCATGATTTGCTGATGTCATTTACCAACCACCATACAACTTTTTTGACAAATGACATCATCCCTTCATACCCCCTACTAATGTCACTTTCTGGCCAGATGACATCACTTTTTGGTTGCTGACATCATTTTTTTGACCATCAAATTTTTATTCTGGCGATGTCTTGGTGACAGCCGTATGGGCATCAAATTTAGGATAGTGTATGTAATTTTCTATTGAGCTCCTCTTTTGGACCTACAGTTAGTTTTTTTCTCATGACTTGAGCATATAGACATATTTTTTTGATCTGAAAGAAGTGCCAGAAAGCTAACTTAGAGATGGAGACGATGGTGTTGGTTTCATTTGCTTCTATTCATTTGAGCTTCCAAATTTTCTTTGAAGTAGAGGCTTTTATTTTCCTCTTCTCTACATCTGAATTCTAGGTTCTTTTCTCAATTTTTATGTTTTTCCATAGTTGTTGCTTTGATTTTGGGGGATTTTTTTATTCGTTATGGGGGGAGCATTTTCTATTCTATAATTTGCTTCAAAATCAAACCCTTCTATTTTCATCTTTTCTTTCTCTCAATGTCAAATCCTTTTGTGATCCAGCTCATTCCACACAACTATCACACTTGGAAGACATAGATGACTAAGCTTCTCATGTCAAGAGGATTATGGTCATGCCTAGGTGTGAACCAACGTGTTTTGCAGTGCCCTTTTGAGGTTCTTTAGCATAGAAACAAGGTGGATGAAGCCATGCGACTGATTGCATTGAACATCTCTAATAGTCTACTATTTCATTTGGATGGTTTGACCACTCCATTGGCTATTTGGACCAAATTCCACATGTTTTTTGGCATAGTGAATGAGTTTCAGGCACTACAACTTGATGCATAGCTGAATTCTTTAACACCAGCCAGCTTTTCCACTATTGAAGACTTCTTGATGAAATTCAAATCTCTACCCACAGTCTTGCAATGATGTGGTAAAAAAAAAATTGATGATGAATTTTTTTTTTTTATACTCTCAAAATTGTGAGGACAATATCAAATCTTTTCTTCCACTTTCTACTCCACCATGGATGCCTTGGGTAATAGACATCCAAATGCCCTCATTTGAGACATCTTGTGATTAGTTGACACAGGAACAGGCTAAGATCCAATAGGTGGATGCCTCTGGCTCTTCCAGCTAAGCATTGGTTGCTCAGAATTCTCAGGGGAAACCAAAATAGAAAGCCAAACCAAAGAAAGATGCACCAAAAACTAATGCCAAACCTCTAGCTAACCCTTCCAAGGGTAAATATGCTTCGAAGTCTACTAAGTCTACCTCAAAGACTAAGAAAAAATCAAATAAGACTTGCAATTTTTGTGGAAAGGATGGACATTCTATTTCTAGGTGTTGGGAATGCTTGGAGGCTTTAGAAGAAGCCATGCAAGAGCATCACATTTCAGCTCCTAAGTCTGCATCCCCCCTTATAGGGAAAGGTCACACTCTTACTGCACAAGCTATGACTTTTGGGCCTACTTAGATTCTTGATTTTGGTGCCTCTCACCATATGAAAAACACTCAATAGTTGGTCACCTCACTTGCCCCTTCTCCTACTTCCCATATTGCTATTTGGAACTCATCACATCTTTTAGTCATGGGTTCTAGTTTTCTTAGATTAGTTGGGGGCTCTCTTCAGGATGTTCTTGTCCTTGACATTTCGATGAACCTATTATCTATCTATCAGATTTTCCACTCTAGCTCTAGTAAGATAGTTGAGTTCTCACCACATGACGTGGTTATCTATGACTTACATGATTCTGAGATGATTGTGGCTACTGGGAGTGTTGATTCTGCATCTCACCTTTAAAAATTTGATAGATTTGAGTCTTTTGATGACATAGTTTCATGTCTTGTTGCACATGAAAACTTAGTAAGCAGACTTTGGCATGATCATTTTGGCCATGTCAATTATAGATATCTTCAATACATGAGCACATAGGCACTTGTTCTTGGGATTCCACAAATTTCCTATACAAGTGGTGTTTGTCAGGGTTGTGCACTTGGAAAACAACATAGGGATCCTTTTCCACATGGATGAGCCACTCATGCTTTGGCACCACTAGAGTTGATTCATAGTGACCTCATGTCATTTCCCACTCCTTTTTTAGGTGCTAGATATTTGCTTACTTCCATTGATGACTTCTCTAGATGTACATGGGTGTACTTTTTGAAGTACAAGTCTAATGTCTTTGATTCATTTCGAGTCTTGAAGACATTTGTTGAGAAGTAGTATGGTCTTTCTATTCAGTGGATATGGATATATAATGGGGGGGAGTATGTGAACCAAGCTTTTAGGGATTTTTACTCTGAACATGATCTTTAGCATTAGTTTTTAGTGCCCTACACCCCTCAATAGAATGGTGTCGCTGAGAGGAAGAATAGAATCCTTCGAGAGCTAGCTAATTGTATGATTTAGTACAAGTCCATGGATTTGTGTTTTTAGGTAGAGGTAGTCAATTGTGCCAACTACATTTAGAATTAGATGCCTCACAAGGTAGTTTGAAATATGACTCTTGAGGAGGCTTGGTCTCATGTCAAGCTTGATGTATCTTCATTTTGAGTTTTTGGTAGTGAAGCATGGGCATTTATACCAGATGCTCAGAGGAGACTAATGGAGTGGAAGAGTTGACACCTCATTTTTGTTAGCTACTATGAGGATGTTAAGGCCTACAAGTTGTTTGATCTTCATTCTAGAGAGGTCTTATTTTGATGGGATGTTCAATTTGATGAGTGCCTTCTTGTAGTAGATATGTTGCATCTAGAGCCAACTTCACTTACCACCACTCCTTTATCCTTTCCAATATATTTTCTCAATGATGAGGATGATGATCATGTTGATCCCCATTTACCTTTGCCATAGGATCCTCCTCAGATGCCTAAATGGGCTTGAGCTATAGTTGAGGCTACAGGATTGCTAGTTGGTGACCCTACCACTTCCCGTCGCACCTGTTCACATATTATGGGTTCTAGTCTTCTTAGTCATGCTATTTGTGATGATCCTTAGACTTTTGTAGCAGCGATAGGACATCCTAAGTGGGATAGTGCAATGGAGGAGTATTCTTCTTTGATGAAGAATCATAATTTGGATCTTTGTTATCTTCCTAAGGTAAGAAAGTTTGTGTGATGCAAATGGTTGTATCGTACTAAGTTTTTTGCTGATGGTTCCATTGATAAGTGTAAGGCTTGTCTTGTTGTTAAGGGGTTTTCACATGTTGAGGGTATTGATCATACTAAGATATTTTCCCCTATTGCCAAGATGAACTCTATTCACCTTGTCTTATCCCTCACAACTTCACAGGGATGGCCCATTTAATAGATGGATGTGAAGAGTGCATTCTTGCACAGTGATCTTACTGAGGAGATTTACATGGAGTAGCCTCGAGGATTGTCCAGGATTCCTCCTTGGTTTGTAGACTCCAGCACTCATTTTATGGTCTTAAATAGGCCCCTTGAGCTTGGTATGAGAAGATGGACTCCTTTCTACTTTCTACAAGCTTCATGCGCTACCATTATGATCCTATAGTCTACATTCAGCATCTTGAGGCTGAGGTTTTGATCCTTGTGCTATATGTTGATGATCTTCTTCTCATAGGTAGCTTATCCTCTATGATTAAGGATGTTTAGAGAGCATTGATGAAATAGTTTGAGATGACTAATATTGGCATGCTACACTATTTTCTTGGTCTCCAGATTGTTTACTCCCCTACTAGAATCTTTGTTTACCAGTAGAAGTATGCTCTTGACATGCTTGATTGCAAACCTGCTCCTACACCTTTTCAGTTGGGTGTTACTTTGTCTACATCTTGCACTTCACCTTTAGTGGATCCCACATTGTACCAATAGTTGGTTGGTAGCTTGTTGTACCTAACACACACTTATCTTGATCTCTCCTTCACAATGGGTCTTGTCTCTAAGTTTTCACATGAGCCTCATAAGAGTCATTGGCAATTTGTCAAGCATATTTTAGATATATTTAGGGCACACTAATGTATGGCATTCATTACACATCAAGGACACCTCACATTGTTGGCTACACTGACTCAAATTGGGTCGATGATTTTAATGGTTGAAAGTCCACTTCTGGCTTTGTTTTCTATCTTGGCTCTAGTCCTATCACATGGTCATGCAAGAAGTAGCAGGCTCACACACTTTCATCTATAGAGGCTAAGTATCGAGCCACAATTCTTGCTAGTTAGGAGATTTTATGGATTTGGTAGTTGATGATTGAGTTTGTTTTTCCTCCTAATCAGCCCACTATTTTGTGGCGCGATAATCAAAGTGTTATTCATATTTCACACAACTCGGTGGAGCATCAATGCACTAAAAACATTGAGCTTCATATGCATTTCATTCATCATGTGATCTTTTGGAGTTGATGAAAGCCAACTCTGAAGATGCCCAAGATCACCTACACGCAAGAACCTATCAAAGGGAAGCCAAGGAGAGGAAGAGCATGGAGCAAGGGAAAAACCCTAAACAGACATGAGAGAGAAATAATGCAAACACAATGAAAATGTATTTACAATATGCAAAATGAGATGTGTTACAATGAGAGAGAGGTCACTTATAAAGACATCAAGGAAGCTTGTAGAACAAGTTGGAAGGTGGTAGAAGATAAGGTTGACAACCAAGAACACTTCCACAAAAAGGTGGAACATGCTAGAAGGGAACAAACTCCCATGTTGTCAACAACTAGCCACTACAACTATTAAATACTAAATATTAAATAAATGCATTAACCTAAGTAAGCTTAAGTAATGGAATAAATAATTAACAATTAATTAATTATTTACTCTAACATGATCTAGGATGGTGTTCTCTCTTTGTATTACATTTCCACTAATGCACAGGTTGCTAACATCATCACCAAGTCATTTGCATCACCTTGCTATCTTTAGTTGACGTCTATGCTTGGGATTACAGAAGTTGTCCTTGGGGGGTCTTATTGAGGCCTTCCTTCCTTCATGTTTTTTTTCAGCATATTTTTTCTATCTCTTTTTGGGGAGGGGTTTTTCCTACTGGGTTTTCTCCTTTGTCTCCAGTTTACCAAGATTTCCTTGTATTAGGGACCTGATCAAGCCTTGTTTCTGAGACCCATTTTCTTTCTTTCATAGCTTTGCTAGGTTAGCTTCCTCCTAAGCTTCACTTAAGGGGGGGTGTTAGAGTAATTTATTTATTACTCTAGTTTCTTTAGCTCTCTTAGGCGGATATAATTAATATTTTATATTAATTATAATGCGCAAACCTAGTTTTCTTTCCTTTAGGGTTTCATTCACCTTAAAAGGTTGAATTTTTGTATTTTGTTTTTATAACTTAGAATACACTTTCACTTTCACATTTTTGAGAACTTCTAAGCTCTATATTTGCATGCAGGTGTTATTGAGGATATGTGAAGTTGGTTTTCTCAACTTCTACAGCAATAGCATTGGTAGCCTGTGTAAACAAGAATAACAGGTGGATCATAGACAATGGTTTCTCACATCACATGATAGGAGATAAAAGTAAGTTTTTTACATTTACTCAATATGATGGAAATAGTGTTAGATTTGGAAAATATGCTCCATGTCTAACCAAAGAAAAAGGTTCTATTAAGCTTACAGGAAAAATTTCATGTGATAATGCATATTATGTTGAAGGATTAAACTACGATCTATTGAGTGTGTCATAATTAGGTAATATAGGATGAAAAGTAGAATTTGGAAACAAAACTACCAAAACCTCTGATATTGATAGAAATCTGATAGGAAAAGTAGACCAAACTAGGAGTAATTTATTTAACCTAAATATGGAAGATGTAGCCTATCTTGTTGTTAGATTTGATGATGTGTGGCTATGGCATAAAAGGCTATGTCATGTCAATTTTGATAATCTAATAAGCATTAACAAAATGAAGAAAGTTAAAGGATTTCCTAAACTAAAGAAGCCTAACAATACAATGTGCAAATAATGTCAGCTAGGAAAGATGACCAAGTCAAGTTTCAAAAGTAAAACCTATACTTCTAAAGAAGTATTAAAGTTAGTCCATACATATTTATGTGGCCCAATAGAAGTGAAAAACTACAAAGGAGACAAATATATAATGTTTTTTGTAGCTAACTACTCTACAATGATGATAGTTATGTTCTTAAAGCAAAAATCTGATGCATTTCAAATGCTTAAGTGGTATTTGGCCTAGGTTGAGAAGGAAACAGGGAAGAATCTAAATTGCCTAATATTAGATAGAGGAGGAGAGTTTACATCAAAAGAATTTGAGACATTTTACAATGATAAAGAAATAAGGAGAGACAAACATCAGCACCTAGAACTCCCCCATAGAATGGCATTGCAGAGAAGAGGAATATATCAATGATAGACTATGCTAGAACATTAATGATGGAGAAGAATGTTGCTCAAAGATACTGGACAGAAGTTGCAAGTATTGTTGTCTACACCTTGAATCAAGTACACATCAAGAAAGGTAAAAATGCAACACCTTTTGAACTATGGTATTTTCATTCACCAAATGTAAAACATTTCATAGTGTTTGGTTGTAAATGCTATATTCTTAAAGATTCTAAAAATGAAAAGTTTGATGGAAAGAGTGATGAAGGCATATTCCTTTCATACTCCACGAGAAGTAAAGCATATAAGTGTTTTAATACTAACACTAACAAGATTGCAGACAATGCAAATGTAAATTTTGATGAGCATGTAGTAGTTCAAGATGATGAATCAATCTGTGTTGCATAAAATTGTAACCAAGATTATGCAAACCTCAAACTATGATCATAACAATGGAGAGTATGTTCGGTATGCTCTTAGGAACACAATAATGGATGAATCTCTTAGATGTATGAATGCAAATGGAATATGTACCTAGACTAGATGATGTGAGAAATCAAAATGACAAAATGATGATTCAACAATAAGCAATTCTAATGGACCTCTAATGATTCCTAACCCAGTCGAGGTTCTCTTCGTGTGTGTGTGTATATCTCCTCATAGTGTCAAATGCTTGAGACAAGATGTCTATTTAAAGTGGATGGAGGAAGCATCTAGAATGTGCTTAGAACCACTAAGAGATAAAGATAGGGATTGACAACTAAGCACAGGAGATAAGGATAAGAATTGACAACTAAGCACCTTATCTCACATTCTAGATAGATAGATAAGACTGATGAGATGGCATGTGTATAGAAGATTCCTATGGTGTAGACAACATGTGCTTAAAAGAGGTGATGACAACTCATATGAATGCACGTACTTCTATGAAATTTGAATAAAGATTAAATTAAATAAAATTTAATTTAATCAAGGTCTAGAAGAATTAATGGAAAATGGAGGATTTTAAATAAATAAAATTTATTTAAAAAAAGGAATACATGGAGAATCATGTGTTAATTAAAATTAACACATTAGAGCTAGGAAGTATTTAAATTAAATTTAAATACTTAGACAAAAATGAACTTATTTAATTAAAATAATTTAATTAAATAAGTAGAGGAATGTGACCATTATTAATTAAATTAATAAAGTCATTTAGGGCAATTTTTAGTGTATACACCATCAAGAAACTAGAAAAGTATAGAACCATTGTATACTTCTATGAAGGAACGCCTACTGAAGAAGGAGCTACCAATCAAGTTGGGAATCAACAAAAATTTTTAGTATCAACTGAGTCATAACCAGTGAATGATGACTTGTATTTAGAAGTCAAGTTATAGAATGAAGAAAATGCACATTCTAATTCTAAAATTAGTACACATGAAAGAGATGTTGAAATACCAGAAAGAGATATGCACAATGACTTTGAAACTAAAAGGCCAAACTTGGAAACAAAGAAAGAACCAAGGTTATCTAAGTATGTGAGAAGACATCACCCTATAGAACTAATTATTGGTGACAAGGAAGCTAGACTAATGACAAGAAATAGACTAAGGAATGAATCATGTCTACTAAGAAAAATTGAACCCGAAATAGTGAAAGATGCACTATAGGATGATGATTGGTGTAAAGCTATGGAAGAGGAAATGATCAGATAGAGAAGAAAAAAACTTGGACGTTAGTTCCAAGACTAGTTGATAAGAATGTGATTGGTACCAAGTGGGTTTTTAGGAACAAGCTAGATGAGAATGGTGAGATCACAAGAAATAAGGCTAGACTATTATGTAAAGGTTATGCACAAGAAGAAGGGTCAAACTATGGGGAAACACTTGCCCCATTGCACGAATGGAAGGAGTAAGAACACTACTTGCATATGATGCCTATAAAGGTTTTAAAGTCTACCAAATAGATGTAAAAATTACTTTCCTGAATGGTGTATTGAAAGAAGAAGTCTACATAGGAGAATTAGAGGGATTTGTTGATGAAAAACACAAGTATATGGTTTGCAAACTGCATAAAGCACTCTATGGTTTGAAACAAGCACCTAGAGCATGGTATGAGAGACTTCAAAAATATCTTGTAAAGATAGGATTTGAGAGAACAAATGACAAAAACATCCTGTATATCAAGGTAGAAAAAGGTAAAGACATTTTGATATCTAAAATCTTTGTTGATGATATAGTATTTGGAGGAAAAGATGCACTATGCAAAGATTTTGCTAATCAAATGAAAATGAGTTTGAGATGTCAATGTTTGGGGAAATCAAATTTTTTGTTTGATTAAAAGTACATCAAATAAAACATGGCATATTTATGACTCAATCAAAATACATCAAGGAGATACTCAAGATATTTTTCTTAGAAGATTCAAAACTAGTCAGTACACCAATGGTGATAGAACATAAGTTATCCAAGAATGACGAATCAGCTAAAGTAAATTAGACAATGTAGATATCAATAGTTTGAAAGTTGTAGTATGTTATGCATAATAGACTAGTCATTACATTATCTATTGGAATAGTGGCAGGATTTTTTGCAAACCCAAGAGAAAATCATCTTATGATAGTAAAAAAAATAATGAGGTACCTAAAAGGAACATATGACTATGTCTTATACTATAAGAGGACTGAAAAGTTTGAGTTGAAAGCCTACACTGATGTAGATTGGGGAGGTAATATAGATGATAGAAAAAGTACCAGTGGAGGAGCACTTTTCTTAGGTAAAAGATTAGTCACTTGGACTAGCAAAAAGTAAAGTTGTACCTCATAGTCCACAACTGAAGCTGAGTATGTTGTTAATACTATCAACTAAACCAATATTGTATGGATCAAGCATCTATTGAAAGGTGTGAAGGAAGAGGTAATTGAACCTGTGATACTCTATTGTAATAATACAAGTGCCATCAACATATCAAAGAATCCTGTGATGTATGCTAAAACAAAGCATATTGCAATTAAGTATCACTATGATAGAGAATTGGTGGAAGACAAGCAAGTGAAGATGGAATATGTCAACTCAAAGGAACAAATTTTTTACATCTTTACAAAAGCACTACCTATTGGTACTCAAAATTGAGACTTTGATTTTGAGTACCATTGAGAAAATCAAGCCCTTAAATGCTCTTTGATGCACATGTACCCAACTGTCCATTCGAGGCCCATGAGGTGTTTAATATTTCCAAAACCTTTTATTCAGTGTGTCCATGTGTCCCATGAAGATAAATTTCCATTCTAATTCATTTCGTGAAACCCTATTTTGAGCAATTTATAATTTTGCATTTTTGCCCAAGTGTCAAATAGTGAAAAGAGGCCATGTTTACATGTGAATATCTCAAACCCAATAATGTTTCATGACTTGTTACTTTGGTATTGTTTAGTTTCCATACCAAATAACCTATGTTTCAAATTTTGAGTTTTTTGGAATCCATTTGACTAGCTTTTGAATCCCTTAAAATTGGTTGTTTATCAATGTCATGCTGATTCAATTTGTTATGAATTCTAGGAAGCCTTGTTTGACTTGTTATAACTTTGACCTAATTGACCAAAATAAAAAAATTTCTTTTGCATTACATTTTAGAGGTTAGATACTTGCTATATTAAAATTTTAAAATTATGATGAATCCATTTGATCAGTTTTTTAATGTAATTCCAAATGCAACTTGTAACCTTTTTATTGGTGTCAAGAAGTGTAGAGTTGTTAGTACCCTTGTTCGTGATGTTATATCTCAAAATTTGTAATAGGTGAGGTCAAATGAATTATACCATTGTGTTGTACCCTAAAAAATACTTCAAGTGTGCCGATTTTCAAGTATTGACGAATTCGTCTGCACACTTTCCCAAGTCAATTCCATTTGCAAAACAATGGTTTTCTGTCAGTGCTTCTAGTCTACAAATTCTGAGTAGCCCACTTTGACCGCTTCTCATTTGTGCCTTGTAATTTTTCATGAGCCCAAATCATAGATTCATACTCTCCTTGTGATAGTGAACCAATGTCCCATTTTTTGTGCCCCAAAGTATCAGTTTGCCTTGTTTTCAAAGCCAAATCTGAAAACATTTTATGGTTTTCTGACTTGTTTTCCTGTAGGCAATTTTAAAAGGACAAATTTGACATTCAATATATTTTGACTAATAATTCATCATGAGATGAGATTCAATAGGGTAGGATTATATGGAGCAGAGAATCAACATTTTAAATCTCATAGCCCAGTCAGGCATTTTGATTAGTTTTAAAGGTTAGTTAAAGGACCTTCTAGCATGAAGTCAACAAATTGAAATAAAATGATAATATGAGTTCAATATGACTGACCAGTGGTCAAATTTATTTCAAATCAGTATTAGGCAATCAATGGATCAGTTTGACATTTCAGTTGTTCGAAAAAGAAAAAAATCTAGCCGAACCCACTTTGGGGCTTGACTATTTCCATAGGGATTGACAGATTTCAAGGTGAATAAAGGGTGTTTTAAAAGGAAAATGTATGCACAATTAAATAAGAGGAAAGTAAATATAAAAAGTGACCTTAACCCTAATATTATGTCTTTTAATATAGTCATTAGTGTCACTTAGTTGATTGATGAAGAGGATTTAATCAATAAGATGTAACAAAAGCACCTAAGGGAAAGGTTGAGTTATGATTTTGTAATGAAGTACAAAGATTTGTTAAGACAATGATAAAATGATGTATTAGTAATATACTTGAAGATATATAGGTTGGCTACACTTAGAAACTCTAGTAGAACAAGTTGTAACAATGTTGTTGGCAAAGCTTGACTAAGTTCATCAATGGGTGATGAGCAAGCTAGTTCATGCCAAGAAGATTATCAGTAAGTGCTAAGAAAATGCAAAATCTAGTGTGTGTCGAGTGAAACAGAAGGTTTCGAGAAGGTAATAGGTGTCAAGCATTGGTAAAACTTAGTTAATACCAAATGAATCTACAGTAGGTGCCGAGGAACACAATATGTGTCGAGCATCAAAAATTCAATAGTGTTGAGCTGTTGCATTATTCAAAAAGTCAAAGATTCACCAGATCTGAGCTAACAAGTTTATTACCTTGAAGTTTGTGAACCAGATGGAAGATAAGGATGATGAGTTGGTGGCACAAAATTTTAGGTTAACCACTTTTGGGAAAATACAGGTGGACTCTTCATGATGCTTCTAGAAGGAAACAAGATAAGGGGTAGATTCATTGAATCTTACCTAATATATTCAAACTAAAATTAAAAGTAGAAGGATTAGAGTAGGAAAAAGTATTCTAGACTTCTATTTAAGGAGTTACAAGTGAAGAAGTAAGAGTTGTGTAGTGGTTGGTTAGATGTCAAGGTGAAGGCATCAAGAGGGAAAAAATAGAGTATGTAGATTTTGTTTCGATGGGTGACCACAGAGGTAATTACATTGGCACATCAAGCATGGATACTCAAGGAGTCAAAGCTTCAAAGAAGGAAAAGCTATCATAGCTATAGAGACTAAAGGCCAAGAAAATTTGTGACCTGAATTGATATCTAAAATCTACAAGTTATGTTGTGAGTTGTATCAGATCAAAAGACCTTGTTGTTAATCTCTAGCAATTGTATCAGTTAGGGTAAAATCCTATGGACTTAGGTTGGTTTAATAGCCATTGTGTAAATCCTTTAACAGGGTGACATTCTAAGTGAATGTTCTAAAGTCCTTTAACCAAGCCTAGTTCTAATAGGGTGTTTGAAATCCTTTAACAGGTCACATTTAATAGCGTGTTGTAGCCTTTAATAGGGCAGGCCTTTCATAGGGCATCACTTCAGAAGAGTGAGAATCGAGTACCATGTTACTGGTGGTTTTTCTCAAATTGGGTTTCCACATAAATCACTATGTTATGTGTTGATCTTTCATGTCTTATTCTTGCATGTTGATTTTTTAGTAACTTGCTAGGATGAATGTATAGCTTGGATGCATGATTAGTTTAATTGGCTGACTATACTTAGTGAAAAAAATTTATTAGGATATTTGAACCTTGAATAACTTATTCAACCCCCCCCCCCCCCCCAACCTTAGTTATTCTAAAGCATATCTAACAGTGTCAACATTTTAGAACATAAGAACCACAAGCTATTTTAGACTTAATCTCTTAGTGTGCATCTTTAGTATTGACTATCATAATATTTGACTCCAATTAGTAACATTATTGACATCTTCTATGATGGAGTTGTTCAATATCCTCAACTCTACATCAATCATGTTTTCAATATTCCCTTCATTCGCAATAATCATACACTAGTAAGACACTAAAGAATGCAACTAATAACCATATAATTTTTAAATTTTTGAATTTTTGAAACTTAAAATCCATAGCATAAAATTATTTTCCTTCAATATGGAGGACTCTTGAATCACTTAACTTCATACACACTAAAGTCTCTTAATTTACATGCAAGATTTTCACAAACTTCAATACAATCCTGTAGTTCAAATGCATAATGCTAGAAATAAAGGATGAATTACAATCTCTATGGTGTCTCTATTATCTTGCATTTGAAGTGATGATGGCATAGGATTTTACCTTTATCCAGTATCAATCCACAATGGCTCCAAATTATAGATATATCTACAATATTTGATTTGAATATAGTATTGATTGTTGTATATGCATGGTCTGCAATGTCCAATATCAATCTCTAATTACAAATTGGAATATATCATTTTCATGAACTATCTTATCCTAGGATTTTGTATATTCTCTAGTAAAATGTTATTTTATGAGGACCACTTGTAGATTTAACAGCATTACCTTCTTGTTATGTATATTTTAAGTGCAACAATCTCTAATTTATAATGAGAAAAGGTTGTGAAAAGACATGTGGGACATGTCTTTTAGATAATTAGATATTAATATAATAAAACATAATAATATCTCACATAATAATATATTATTTAATTTATATATATACACACATACATATATATTATATCTTACACACATGTGCATATGTGTGTGTGTCTGTACTTTAGTCTCATAGTTTATTAATTGAAACTATCAAACATTAACAATACCTTGTCCTAATAACTAATTGAGATAGCCTACGAGGGTTTTCCCAATATAATGAGTAATATAGGAAATTCATAAGATATTACAATTTCATCATGCTAGAACATGTTGGCATGAATTTTGATGATACTACATTGGGAGAGTATCCTAAGCATTGGAGAGCATTGTCATGTTGTCATTGATGTCAACATAGCAATAAGGTTGTGGAGACTGGAAGAGTAACAAAGAGAGATCTTACCTATACAAACAAGCTTTTCCTTGTCTGGTGAGGCACAGTCATGGACATGTTTAGTATAGTTTCTTGATGATGTGGTTGAATGTGTAGCATGTAAGTCAAAGATGTACAGAAGTTGTACTTGATTTACAAAGAGCAGTTCAAAGACAAAGTTCTTGGAAAGTTGTTTTTGATGTTTATATTATATCTTTCATCTAAGATATAATAAGAAGATGTATAGTTAGCCAATGCTAAAGGATAGTCAGATGATGATGTCAGCAGATGTGCGAGCCTTAGTATCAAAAGTGTGAAGTTTTGTATAGAGTGTGAGCTGACAGTGCTATTATAATTGTAATCAATTAATTGTCTTATCATAATTAGTTGGGAAAGCCTCAAGGCCAACACAAGGACTTATTTTAAAGATATGTTATAAAGAAAAGATATTTTCCTTGTTTTTAAAGTAGTAAGTGTGTTGTGATCATTGTATGAAGCACAAAGTGTGGAAAGGAGTAGAGTGTTTACTAAATGTGAGTAAGTGATCCAATGGATTATTGGATGTGAGTCTTGATCTAGTTACAAGATTAGAAGTAGAAAAATTTTGGTTGGTAGTATAGAAGAAGGAAGTATTATGAAAATCTATTATTATTCAAAGAATAATACAAAAATCATTTGGACAGTGGATTCATTGGTCTTAACCTTGAAGCTATTTGGGTAGTTGGTCTAGCTATCTTCCATAACTCATAGTAGGGTTGAAATATCCTAAGAGGGACTAAAATGTACTAAATGTTGTTATAGAATCCTAACAGGGTCCATCCTTCAATAAGGAATGTTTATATTAGTACATCATCTTATGGGTACCATCCCCACCGAGGTTTTTCCCTCTAATCAAGGGTTTCCTTAGTTAACATATCTGGTGTTGTTGTGTATGACTATCATGTTGTGGTTTGTAATTATATTTCTCATATGGTTAAAGTTTATTGAGGTTGATAATTGTGATATTAATTGGATAAATGATTCACCCCCCCCCCCCCCATTTACATTGGTGGACTATATATTCTAACAATTGATATCAGAGCATTAGCTCCTTGAAGGATAAGCTTAACAGCTTTGGGAGATCAATGGTGAATCTTTTCATAAAGGATACTCCTAGACTTGATGGGGACACCTATGATGCTTGGAAGGTGAAGATGGAGACTCATCTATTATGCATGGATCTAGGTTATTGGATCTTGACTAAGAGTGATAAGATGATTTTTGAAGAAGGGAAACTTGAAGAATGTAGTGAAGTAATGAGAGATTTATTCATGTTCAACATGAGAGCTAGAGAAGATCTATTGTCATCTCTTATAGAGAATTAATATAGTCAAGTAAAGTCACTTCAAACATCTCATGAAATTTGGAAAGCATTAGAATCTACTTTTGAAGTCGATACACATACAAAGAGAGTAAGATTGAAAAATTGCATATGGACATTTCAAGATGCTAAAATGATGGAAGATGAATCTATAAGAAACTATATTGGTAGGATATCATAAATTATTGCATGAATCAAGTTACATGGTTCAACCAAGGAAGAATATGAGGTCATGTGGGAGATCTTGAAAACTTTGACACCACCATGCAAGTACAAGGAGTTTACCAGGGAAATGTTGTTTGGCAGATTTGAAGTACTAGAAGTAGATTTGAGGCAATTAGGAGAACTCATAAGAGTTGAGATAGCATTCAGTGCCTTGAATTTTTTCCCAACCCTAGCTAGAAGCATAAGCATACATGGAGAATTTTTTGGTAGCAGTAGAACTAGATCTAATGAAGACAAGAAGATTGAAGAAGGTATAGCACTTCTTGTGAGAAGAGAAAAAGATGGTAAGAATATCTTTAAATGTTGGACATATAATGAGTTTGGTCATTATGCATTTAAATGTCATAATAGAGAGATAAATTATAAGGTAAATTTTAACCCTACAAGAGATGCAAATTTTTTGTATGCTAATGAAGATGAAGAATCTAATGAAAGAGCTCAAAGTGAAAGTGATGATAAGCTAGGATTTGTAGCTATTAAAGAAGACGATCATGATAGATAAATTAGAGAAGTAAAGGCTCTAGTATCCCAAGTTGACAAGAAATTTGATTGCATAATAGATAGCAGTTTTTCACATCACATGACTGATGATATGAATAAGTTTTTTAAATTCAAAAACTATGATGGAGGTATTCTTAGAATTAGAAACAATGCATCCTATCATATTACAAGGATTGGATCCATTATTTTTGATGGAAGAACTAACACTAATGATTTTTATTTTGTTGATGGATTGAAGAATAATTCATTGAGTGTTGGATAGTTGGTGGACAAAGGATATCAATTACAATTCATAGAAAAGACTTGCACTATCAAGGATAAGGATGGTAAGATGATTGGAACTAGAAGTAGGTCCAAAGGTAATGTATTTCAATTGAATCCTACTTAAATTAATTGTTGGGTTGCTAAAGTGGATTAAAATGAGTTATGGCATAGGATATTTTTTCATATAAACTTTGATAATATTGTAAAGGTTAGTAGCACATTTATGGTCAATGATTTTCCTAAGATAATTAAGTCTACTATTTTGGTTTACAAAGATTGTATTTTGGCTACGAAGAAGAAGGTGTCTTTTTCCAGCAAGAAGTCCACTACCATAGAGAAGCTGGAGATTGTTCGCACAGATTTGAGGTGTCCATCAAGAATAAGAGAAGTCTATGGTGAAGGCTATTTCATCATTTTCAATTATGATTTCACTAGAATGATGTCGGTAGCATTTCTTAAAGAGAAGTATGAAGTTTTTGAGATGTTTTAGATATTTAAGAATAGAGTTGAGAATGAATCTAGTGTTAAGATAAAAAATTTAATATCAAATAGAGGAGGAGAATTCACCTCTAGAGAGTTTAACATTTTTTGTGAAGAGAATGGAATTGTAAGGAAGTTATCTTCACCTAGGACACCTAAATAGAATGGGATTTTAGAAAGAAGAAATAGATCAGTAGTAGAAGCAACAAGATTGATGTTGTTTGAGAATGATGTATCCAAGACATTTTGGAGAGAAGCAATTAATACAATAGTGTACACTATGAACAGAGTACAAATCCAAAAAGGTATAAGCAAGACACCTTATGAATTATGGTTTGGTCATTCACCATTAGTTAAGTATTTTAGAATATTTGGAAGCAAGTGTTATTTTAAGAGAGATGATGATGTTGGCAAGTTTGATCCAAGAAGTGATGAAGGTATGTTTATTGGCTCTTCATTGAAAAGAAAGGCATATAGAAGTTTAAATCATAGAATTAAGACAATAGTTCATTGCACAAATGTTAAGATTGATGAAAATTTGGGAACTAAGGAAAATATGTTAGATTATAGCTCAAATGAAGAAGAATATAATTCTAGAATTGTTGGAAAAAATGCAAAAAGTTTTCTTTGAGACTAACAATGATTTGCAGAATGATGTGTTAATTGATGAGGAAAGAAGAGAGCCAAGATATAAACCTAGAGATGAGATAAGAGTTGAGATGTCAACTCCTACCTCTAATAGGAAATTTTTTCACAAAATCTTACACCCTTTCTTAAAGTTTTTACCTAAAGGAAACCTTGTGAAACATGAAAAAAATCTCCAAGCTATGGGACTTGAACTATGACATTGAGTCTCCAAAGAAGGTCAGTTTCTGTACTATCAGGTTGCACCTAACTACTCTTTGAGAGGAAAAGGGAGAAGGAATGCATGAAAGAGAACTATCTAATTTGATCTGGGCATCAAACTTGGAGTGTCTATCTAGTTTAGCTCTATTTGCATCCCACTTGAGAACAAGGTCTCCCTCTGTGAAAATCCTATCTTTGGCCTTCTTGTCAAAACCCTTCTTGACCTATTGCTAATTAATTTCAAGTTTTTGCATAGCATGTTGTCTTCTTTCATCTAGCTCCATCAATTCTTCCATCCTAACTATCATGGCATCATTTTCAATCAGTTCCAATTGATGAGCTAATTCTAGGGAAGGGAACTCAAGTGAGATAGGAAGCCTTGCTTCCCTTCCATATACTAGCATGAAAAGAGAGTTCCCAATAGCCCTCTTAGGTGTAGTTCTATCAGCCCAAAGGGTTGTCTTCAATTTTGAATGCCAACACCTCTAGTTATCATAAATGGTCCTCTTCATTATTTTCATCAGATTCTTATTGGAGGACTTGGCTACACCATTGCCTTGGGGGTAATAATTTGAGGATGTACTCAAATATATACCATGATCAACTACCCAAGAGAAAATATGAGTCTCAAAAAAGGACTTAGCATGTCTAATATTATTGTTGAAGGAGTACCAAATCTAGTTACAATTCCATCAATAAATTCTACCACTACAGTCTTTGTGGCATCCTTCAAAGCCACTTCCTCTGTCCACCTTGTAAAATAGTCTATAGTGGCTAAGATCCACTTATGACTAGAGTGGGAAGGTGGATTGATTGGACCAATAAAATCTAATCCCCATTGAGAAAATGGTTGGTCAACTTGAATAGGATGTAGAGGTAGAGTTGCTAACCTTTGTTTACCTAAGAAGAGCACACTTGTCACACTTCCTTATATATCTATGATAATTATGAAATGAATTTGGCCAATAATAACTAGGTCTCATGGCCTTCATGGTTGTTGTTCTAGCTAAAAATGGCCACCATTAGGACTATCATGAAACTCCTTGATCATCATATCAGTTTGATCATTTCTAATGAATCTCAATTGAGACCCATTGAAATCCTTTCTAAAAATAAACCCATCCACAAGGACAAAAGGAATAGATTGCAATTTAAAATGTCTTCTTTTAGCTTTATCTAATCCTTATGGATATCCTTCTCCCAACAAGAAGGTTTTCATGTCATGCATCTAATCATTCAAATTTTGATCTCATGGTAGTTTTGCATCTCCTACAACTAGAGCAACCTCCTAAATTGGCTTTTGGGATGAAATCATCTATTCACATAACCCTTTACCTCTAACCAACTTGGTGATCTTGATATAAATGTCATACTCCATGACCTTAGTGATCCATCTATCCCTCTTCTCATTAACATCCTTGTTTAAAAGAAAGTCCTTGACACTTGCATGAGGGACTAGGAGTTGGATCTTGTTGTGTGATACTAGTTGTCTAAATTTCTTTAGAGTTCTTATGACTGCAAGAGCCTACTTCTCAATGTAGTTTTACTCATCTTTATAATCCTTTAGACCTTCACTAAAAAAGGTTATAGGTTGATCTTCATTTTCATCATTTAACTGAGTTAGGATGGTTGAGATGCTTGACACACCCCCTAGGGCATAGAGAATGAAATCCTTATCAAAATTGGCATTGATAAGGGTGAGGGTTGATGCTATTTCTGCCTTGATCTCTTCAAAACTATCTCTTCCCTTCTTTGTCTAGGTGAAGACCATATTCTTCTTAAGCATAGTTGTAAGAGGCTTAACCATGGTACCAAGATTAGGAATGAACCTTCTCACAAAATTGATTCTACCAAGGAAGCTCTGCAATCCTATCTTATGACTAAGAAGTGATAGGGCTAGGATTTCCTTTGTTCTCTCTAGATCAATACTCAAACCCTCTTTAGACACAATGTGTCCAAGAAATTTCCCTTGATTAGTACACACACTTTCTTGGATTCAAATTCATACCATATTATCTACATTTGATGAATACTTGCCTTATATGACTAAAATGATATGCCACATTCTTAGAGTAGACTATTATTTCACCCAGGTAGATCAACACAAATTTTTCAATCATGCTCTTGAAATCCATCTC
This sequence comes from Cupressus sempervirens, assembly GCA_028749045.1. NCBI lineage: Eukaryota > Viridiplantae > Streptophyta > Pinopsida > Cupressales > Cupressaceae > Cupressus > Cupressus sempervirens. Next base: position 238,324,060 of record CM053786.1, on the reverse strand, counting down.
CATTTACTTTTGAAAGGTAGCACCTACATTGGTTAGCCCAAATGACATTTTACTATAGGCATAAGTGCCCCATTTAGTTGTAAAGTTGTCTTATACCTGTTAGAATCCTTGACTAGTACTTGGTTATAACTAGAGAACCCATCTAATAAATAAAATCTTGTTGAACCATTGACTTTAGATAATATCTACTCCATGGAAGAGAGAGGATGGTGATCTTTAAGAGAGGCTTGATTTTGATCTCTAAAGTCTATAAGAATTTTTCTTAGGAAAAAATCACCCAAGATCAAGAAGCTCAAGCACAAGCACAATATGGAGCAACAAAGTATGATCAAAATAATGATATGATATTCAATTGATGTATATACACACTAGGAGTGCTTGAATATAAAATCTTCTAGACTGACTAGAAGTTGGCACAATGATAAGTCTCACAACTAAGCACATGTCCACTAAGAGTGGATTATGCTCCATAGAGCACATAAGTTAGTGCAATGATGAAAGCATAAGCTTAACATGGGTGTGTCACATAAAATTATGTTGTAGACACCATGTACTAAATTAGAGATGCTAACTCTTGTGTTATCAACAAGACAACTCATATGAGTACGCATACTCCTAGGTGTCTAATCTAATAAATAATAAAATAATGTATTAACCTAAGTAAAGTGTAATGATAATTAATTATTTACACTAAAGCCCCCTTAAGTACAACTTAGGGGAATGCACTTAATCTTACAAAAGCTATAATGAAAATGCATGATGGGTCTTGGTTACTAGGCCATGTTAGGTACCCATGTACAAAAGCAATATAATCTCTCTGAAAATGGAGAAAGAGGGAAAACCTCATGGGAAAATCCCTCCTGCAAAAAAGAGAGATGAAAAAAAAAGATGCATGATGGATGGAGTAATTAGATCCCCCCATTGCACCATACATCATGTATATACAATATAGAAGTATGAGAAGGACAAAAACCCATAAGAGGAAAAAGTCCCCCCCATAAGAAAGGAGACAAGGTAGTCCCCCCCCAAAATGTAGAATGTCGATCAATGATGGCTACCTCAAGATGAATGCAAAAGCTGATCTATGACTGTTGAATAACGTTGCTCCCTTTAGGAAGAAACAATGTCATGGGTACATATGAGATGCCTCTCTTGGTACTCTAATTCTTCACAGTGTAGAGAAATTCCAGAATATGTGTGAAAAATCATATAATCCTTGTGTCCAGCAATTGGAGTTTCTTTTCTTGTCATTTTTCAAAATCTTGTGTTACCCTAGTTATCCCCTGATCTCTATGTTGTTTGAATTTTATTAATTCTCAAGGTTTTTCATCAAAATAGTCATTAAAATGTCCTAAGTATATTAAAACCCTAGGTTTATCTTGAATTTTTTGAAAGCGTTTGCAAAAGTCCTAAGTTATCTTCCTTTATAGTTTTATGGTGTTGGAGCTTCATGTAGGAGCATTATGCTCTCTTTCTTTTGTTTTTATGGTCATGTTTCATTGAATGGCATAAGGATGTAAAGGAATTTCTAGTTTATGGATATATAGTTGTGTAACTCGTAACAAAAAAGTGATAGACTTTGAAGCTTTCTAGTCATATGATTGATCCTTGGGTGAAGGTGTGTAAAAGGTTTTCATATATTGTAAGTTTTGACTTACAGTTTCATGGTGATGAGTTAACCTGGATGAATGAAAGTCTTTCATTAAGTTACCTCCAGTTATACATTTTCCTTTTAAGTGTATAAGTGTAATAAGGTTTAAAATGGTTATGTCTATTGATTTATGGGGGTATGAATAACAAGTTGGGTGGGTGGGCAAAAAGGTGTATTAGTTTGATTTACACTCTCACATTTTGTTGAATGGTGTAAGGGCATAAAAGCCCATGATGGCATAAAGGATATCTCATAGACATATTAAATGGGTTTTATAGTTCTATGCACAAGGGAAGCTCATAAAAAAAAAAGCAAGGTTTGATTTCATTTATGTGCTTCCATTGTTTTGGTTTGTAGCTAATCGTAAAGTGATGTCATACAAAGGAATGTGTCATGTGGGATTTGAAAAATTGCCACTTGGGCCCTAAGAAGAGTGAATCAAGTTGTGACATGTCACATATGTCAGATGGGCCAATCCCATGTGGAAGATAACTTAAGTCACTCATTTTTCATGTGCTTAAATCAACAATGATGTTTTTTTCTAAAATCTAATATGGGTCGTTGATTTGTTGAAAGAAAATTTTTCCCTTACACTCTTACTTTTGCAAGGATGCCATGTGAATGAAGAGGTGCTTCATGTCTTTTTCCATGGATATAAGATTGGTTTAGGATATGAGCATAAAAGGTTAAATGAGGAATGAAATGAATGCTTTATGCTGGTAAAAGATGTGTTGAAGTGTAAACACATAAAGATACATTGAAAGGTTTTGAGATCTTACAATAAATGGGGTTGTGTAGGACTATAAAATGAATTGCAAGGCCATGCTTAAAGAACCCTAATGCTTCTATGCTTGAAGTTTTCTGAAGCATCACTGGATAAGCATAAGGGTTTGATAGTTATATCTCTAGAATTGTGAGGATTTAAGGGTTTGGACTTAGTGTATAAGTGAAAGACCAAGTTTGAAAAAGGAGGCCGGTTGAGGTGTCATGCCAATTAAGAAAAATGGAAAATTCACCATTGTCGAGTAAAAATGAAAACAAAAAGGTACTTCAAGATCAAATTACATGGTTGATATTCTTTGCTAACACCCTACAAGGATGGTATAAAAGCTCATACATGTAGAATTTATTAAAGCTTTAAAATTGCATGATTAAAGTATAAAGATCTAATTGAAGGTTCAGAATATTTTCCACTTCCGAAGAGCTTGTGTTTCCTATTCTGAAAATTCTTAAGGAGTCCATAGCTTTCTAATTTTCTATACCATTTTTGTAAGAGTTGGAGTTATAAGTTTGCAGAAAATAATACCTGACATGGATGTTGAGGAGGTCCCTGCTGACAAAGTAGAAGTGGAAGAGGAAGGTGATGGTGTTGTTGAAGTAACAATAGAAGAAAAGAAGAAGAAAGGGACAATAAAAATTGAAAAGAAAACTTGGGTCCATAAGCCAAATAAACATATAGAGGAATGGTTGAAAATACTCCTAGGGTCATCTAATGTAGTTTCAGCTAATGCCCATGTTTTTAAAGACCCTTACTTCTTATGCAAAGATGCAAAATGCCCCAAGATTGATGGGTTTAATCTATTCATGTATTTCTATCAAAACAGAATTGAAAATGTGCCAGTTTGTAACCCATGGAATAGGAATATGAAAAAATTGATATTACCTAAATTATTTATTGATGTGGATTTTTTGAAGGCTTTAATAAACTCATATAATCTAGTCACGAGGTCATTTCATAGACATAATGGGAGCATCTTATGTACACTTGATAGGACCTCTTTTATAGAAGCTTTTGGTTTGGAGGGGCAAATGGATGTGCCCATAGATATTGATGACTTATAGGGAAAATTTGGGACAAATAAGACTCATTATCTGAATAATGTGATGGTACCCCATATCCCCTACAATGTCAAAAAGGCAGTGCAGATACCAAAGAAAGTAGACGACCATTTTCCACTAAGTAGATTCAAACACTACTTCAAGAATATTGTGTATGGATTACATAAAGTTCTGGGAAGTGATGAGGTAGAGGATTATGTATATGGCTCATTGTTTCTAATGGCACGTGACATACAAAACTCTTTTCACAATAGTGAATATGATTATGTGGGATTCATTATGGATGGCATGCACCATCAGATTGTGAATGACAAGAAAGGAGACATGAGGGAATTCAAATTTCATCATTACTCATTCTCAATGCACTTGATCCTATATAAGAACAAGTGTTAATTCAATCAAGATTTCATTGATCAATTGTCTAATGAATTTGGTGAGTTCCCTGTGCAATTATGAACTCGTATTTGGGATAGGAATTTTCATTATTCAAATGCAATTATGTTTTTCAATTTTTTTAGTTTTGTGATCATGAGAATGGTACATCATACTTTATTTATGGCCCCTAATGTTTTTAAAATATTACTCAGACCTTCATTTTTGGATGAAAAAATGAAATTGGACCATAATTGGGGTGATATATTTTTGTTTAAGGAGTGCACCTTGATGAGAGTTTATGCATGCCCATAGCCACCTCATATATTAACCAAATATCTGTGTTGGCATAAAGTTATTTGCCATTAGTGACAACACTTTTCTCACAATCCAAACTGAGCATCGAAGACACAGTTCAAATCGAGTGTTGAAGACTCAGTTCAAACCAAGCATCGGTGGCAACAGTTCAAACCGAGCAGATGGACTCAGTATTAACCAAGTTCAGTCGGTTAACATAGAACTCAGTATTAACCGAGTTCAGTAAGTTAATTAAGAACTTAGTGTTAACCGAGTGAAGACGAAAGCAGTATTAACCGAGTAAAGAAGGACTCAACGTTAACCGAGCTCAGTCGGTAAGCAAAGAAGTTAGTTTCTGTCAAGTGACACTATATCTACCGAGTCACCAATGGTTATCAAGTTCCAGGAAATGTTGTATGACTAGTATGAACCGTGCCCCTACCTCTACCTAGTGCATGACGATGCCGTGTAACGTGGTGGTTGCCGTGTATCAGAAGGTCATCATGTCTGTCTGAAGAACCCGAGTTTATTTTACCATTTGGCCGACTCTGTTGTCTTTTGTTTACTTGTGTTCAGCCAACCTTGCATCTATTATTACTGGAATGGTATAAATAATGCTTTACATATTGTAAAAAGGAATAATAATAACAAGGAAAGGATGTGTGATGCGAATATAGCAGCAGAACAGTATATTAGCAAGGTCTACAAGGTGCAGCAAAGACTTCATCAATCACAAGAGGTGATCAATTGTAAAAGATCTAATCAATTCATATATAGATCTGATTGGTTCATCCTAACAGGTGAATCATCTTGTAAATCCTCTAACCAAGTAGACTTAATAGTCTTTGTATAAAATCTCCTAACAGAGTGCATACTTATAAAGTGTGTTTCAAATCCTTTAACAAGGTAGATCTAGCAATCCTTCATGCTCTTAACAGGGCAGATCACCAGAAGTGATCATTGTATGCCTTAACTGGCTAACTTCCTACTGTAGTAAAGAAGATTTGTGGGTTTCATCCCCACCCCAGTTTTACTTTCTATTTTGGAAGGTTTCTGGGTCACCAAAATCTTTGTGTATATATGTTTTGGATGTTTATTTATCTCTTACATGCTGCAGATTAGGTGAATGAATATTTTATTAGTTTATGTTGAATTGATTAAAAGGTGTATTGTTACTAATTCACCCCTCTCCTCTCAGTAACCTGTTATATCTTGAATATTTCCAACAATCTACCTCCTAGGTTAGCTATTATTGAATTCTTTTGGAAATTCATATTGATGAACAAAGAGATGATTCCTCCTTCCCTACATAAACCTATATTTGTCTATAGATGTTTTAAAGTAGGAGATTTTATAATTGGAAAAAAATCCTATTAAGAACTTAGTGACTATCTAGGTTAGTATAAATTTTCTACTAGACCTTATAGAATGTATGACCCAAAAAATTATATAACCAATGAGGTCAAAGCTATTAGGGGTTATAGTCTACCTTCTAGTAAACCCATGCCTATGGAAGATTTAATTGCAAATATAATAGCAAAAGGGGAGTCTAATGAGTTGTTGGGAAAGTATGGTGAGATTAAAAAAGTAGAAGATGCCTTAAAGAGGACCAACCTATATTTCAAGGGTTTTTACATAGATATCCCATATCCTGGTAGTTTGAGGAAAATGGTTGAGAATTTTGATCATATTATGGCCCAAATGTCAAGTGAGCTAGTAAGAGAAGAGGCAACAATGAATAGGGAGTCTCCTGAGCCTAATGCCTAGTTGGAAATTGATGTTGAGGAGAAGGAACAACCATCATCTTCTACATGGGTGGCTAAAGGAAATAAGAGGTAGAAAATCGTGCATATCCCAAAGAGAGTGGTGAGTAGAGCCTTACAAGTCATACTAGGAAATTATCAATATTTTGTTGATATTAGGCAGAACTACTTGCATGAAAGAGCAATAGAGGCAGGTAGAGCCTCAACTGATTTACAAATTGTAGTCTTAGATTGGATGATAGACTCATCCAATCTGATAAATTCATGGAAGATGATGATTTCATTAAATCATCTAAATTTAAAAGTTTTTTATATAAAATTAAGCAAAATGAGATCACATTGAGCCTTATGCTAGGAGAGGATCCTAAGAAGAATAAAGAGTTATTGGATAAACTACTGGCATATGATCTAGATAGTGAAACAATGTCCCCTACAAAAGCCAAGGAGATGGTACATAGAATTGGAATGATTTTAGTGCTAGGATGGGACATTGAAAGGGCCTTCAAACTTTATTAAATTAGGAGGCAAGACAAGGCAATCAGTAATGAAGTTAGTAGTAGTGAAGTCTTGAAGAGATGGTCAGGTTTTAATATAGATACTAAGACCCTAGCTATATGGAGTGTTGCCCCTGACACTAAGAAACATAAAATGATGAATGTTGAGGGGACTAATTAGGGTAATATGATTGTTTGGACATTAGACAACACCACTTGCAAGGAAATCTCTAGTATGGTTAAACACTTTGCATTCATGAATGAGGCAAAGATGGAACATAATGAGGATAGGCTTGTTGCTACCTATAATGAATGCCTAGATGTTAGAAAGTTATATGAAGAAGAGCTTAAAACAAGCTATGTGCAAAAATAGAGAATAGAGAAGTTGAAGGGAAAAATTTAGTGCCTAGAAGAGGAAGTTACATCTTTGAAGGACCAACTCAAAATTGTAGTAGAGGCAGAACATGCACAAGGGAGTGTGGAAGAGGTTAGGAACACTATTGAAGTAGAAATCCAAATATGGGATATATTGATAGGGGTAATATTGCTAGTGCCAGTGCCAGTGGTAAGTGTGGAAGCTGAGGTTTCTCACTATGATAGTGCACCAAAAAGGGGGATAATGTTGAGTATGTTAAATCACAAGGTAATCATCTTGAAGAGAATCTCTCAAGATGCATATGATGCATTCACTAGCTTCCAAGTTACTAACTAAATGTTCAAAGAAGTAGTAAATTGGCTTGACCCCATTTTCTAGCAATGGGGACCTTACATGCAATATTTTGATAGATTGATACCTCTACTAGCTAAGAAGCCAAACCTTCCTAATAAGGTCATTTCTATTAAAGAGCATATGGATAAAGTAAAGGATTTTTTACATTTCTTTATAGGAAAATTGTCAATCATTCAGAATAAGATGAAAGTGTTGGTCAATCATTTTTATTCCTTAATCCTCTCTATCCTTAATTCTGATAGCCAAATAAAAGATTGGAATGAATGGTATAGTTCTTTTGACCATATTCTAAAATTTCCATAGGTGGTATCCATTTTTGAAGGTGACATTGATGAGTTTTCTTTCAATGAACTCATTGATACTCTGTTCAAGATTGAAACTAAAATGAATAGATTCATCATAGAGGGGAATGCAGTTACAAATGCCAAGTGGCAAAAGTTTGTTGGGGAGTTAACAACAATCAAAACATGTGAGTGGCCAAAAAAAAGAGAAGTTATTGTATGGGAGGAAATTGCTGAAATAAAGGCTCTACCAATAGGGGATAGTTGAAGATGAGGACAAAAAATTGAAGATTTGATGCTCCAATTGTCATATGGAACTGTTTCTATTGTTTATTTTTGTGATTAAGAGTTGAAAGATATTTTGATATTTTTTTGTATTCCTTTTTGTAAAAGAACACCTGTCAATCACATTTTTCCCTTTGCTTGTTGCAACTCATACTTATATAAATGAGTTTTCAAGGCATTGTGGTAGGTCCAAAGGCTTGTATAATTTTTGCTTCTCTTAAGAAAAGTATAGTTGGTCTAGTTGTATGTAGTTGTTTTGAATTTACTTTCAATTTTGTACTCTCAGATAATATATAGAAATGACAGAATCAACAAAATATTTTGGGCTTTTCATTGAGTCTTTATTGGTCATTGTATCAATCATCTAAAAGGAAAATATAAAGGGGTACTTACATTATATCTTTGTCACCAATTTATGTCTCCATTTTATGAGTTTGTTTACTTTGAAGTCATTTGAATAAGGTTTAATTGATTGAATGCAGTTGGATGGGTTGTATACTAGTTCTATTGTTGCTTTTATTTCAAGGAATTATGTAAATGCTTTAGTAAATAAATAGATTTTATGAGTTTATGAAATGGATATTTCATAAAAATGGAAATGGGTGATTACAATTGATAGATTTATTTACAAGTTATTTGAATTAGATCTCCTATCAATAATTGACTTTATGCCCAATGGATAAGGCACTAATCACATAAATCAAAGGAAAATGAGAGTAAATTCTACCACTACATACCAATCAATCATAAAATCAAATTCAATTTTATTTTCTTTTGTTCAAGGTTGTAAATGTGTGTCAACACTCATTTATATCTAATTTTTGAGCCTTAGGTAGTTGCTATTTCTAGAGATATTTGTAAACTCAAGGAGAACTATGATCAAATCTACTTATGAGGGATGTATATGAATCTAAGAATGTCAAGAAATGGATAAAATCTGTATGCGTCTCAGATAGAAAATGAGAATTAGAATGAAACTAATAGAATTCTCATACAATAGTATGCATTTGAAACATCCACTAAGTATACCCCAATTGGTTCTACAGAGCCTAAATAGTAGAAACCCATGCTTGGTTTTGTTGAAATTGGTTCCAAATGATTTATACACATAATTTTTAATAGGAAGTAGCTAACTCTTAGATTATGTGAGTATTATCACTTTGGTATTGAGAATTTTTTGGTTTAGTAGTGAAAAACACAAACAAAATGGTGACTCTACTAGGGATATAACACTTTATGTTGTCATAAACTAGTATATCATTTAAGATCTATGTTTCCCTTGGGTAGAGTTTGAGGTAGGCATTTCACATGAACTTTTCTATGGTTTTGATGGTTATTTTCATTTTGTCTAAAATTATTAGTGAATTAATTGTGGTTTATTTAACAATTATTCCCATTTTGATAGGGTGGGTGATGACTTAGAAAGTTTTAACCAGTGTCACTATTTGGAAATTTGTTGTCTCAAGTTATGGAGAATAAGAAGAACACATAAGAAAATGTGAAGAAAACCTAGGAATTAAATTGCAAATTGATATCTCTCCTAGGGGAAGATAGAATTGGGCTATGAAAAGGCCTTAGATGCATAGAGAAGACCAATCCCAAGAGCATGTAGTAAGGGGAGAGAATGTTCATTCTTCTACTATGGAAAGGGAATCATCTTGCCAAAGTTCTAGATCCCATCCCAAATTATATGGTGATGGCTTTTTTAGCACTCCAAAGTAATATGTCATGAAGCTTTTAGGCAAAAAAATGCACCCAATTTAGACAAAAGAAATAGTAATAATATTTTTCAACGAAGTATGAACCCTTTCTTGTCTAATTGTTCTCAAGAAGAAATAGGACCAAAATATTTAGATCCTGAGGATTTTAACGATGAAAAAAATGCTAGTTCTGAGTTTAATATCCCTGATCCTAATGAGATTGAGATCTTGAGAATGCAGCTTGTTGAGCAAGATGCCATAAATAAGAAATTGAAAAAGGAGAGGGAAGAAAGGATTATGAAAGCTTTTGAAAAAAATCAAAGAATACTTAGGAAAATTGCTACCCTAAAGAAGAAAAATAAAATAGCAACCAGTGCATAGCTACCAAAGATTATAGATCAAGTTGAACAACTTAATACACAAGAGAAAAATTTGTTGGAAACTCTGAATATGAATCTAGAAGGACCTATAATACAATAGATTAAGAACTATAGTTCTCTAGAAGTTAACAACAATAAAGCAAAATATGTAGAGTGTGTTTTTGGTGCTAAGGATAAAGGAAAATAGAAAGAGATTGGTGTTATGATTAAGGAACTAGCAAAGATTGTTCAGATCCATGATTCCATGTGACCTTTTGATATTGAGTTGGAAAAGAAAAGGAAAGAAAATGGTGCTTTGGTTAAGAGATTGGAAATTGCAAAAAATGAAGCAGCTATAGCTAAGATGAGCAACAAGATTAAATTCTTGGAAAATGCTAGGAAGTAGTCTACAGTTATGCCTAAAGATGATGGTGGATCTAATGATGCAAATCAAAATATTACTAAGGTACCTACTTCTTTCTTATCTTCATTTTCACTTAAAGTAAATCTTAACAAATATGTTGGTGATGCTAGCACTAGTAATACTATGGATAATACTAAGAGAGATATTGCCCATCATCCCAAGATTGATTTACAAAGGACACCTATCTAGTTAGAGGGTTATATGCAAATATGTTTTGATGGAATCCCTAGTTTCCCTAACCCCATCCCACAAGAAATAAGGAAAAGATTACCTACATTTTTTGGGAACAATGCTATCACTTGTGAGGACCATTTTAGGATTTTTCTTAATATGATGAGTGATTATGAGGTTGAGGCTGAAGATGTTTTTATGAAATTATTCATTCAACCATTAATTGAAGATGTTAGAGAATGGTTTAGGAGACTTCCTAAATTATCTATTATTGATTGGAAGGATATTCAGTATTGTTTCAAAGAGAAATATGGTGACAAGCAAAATCAAAGTTATATCCTAAGTGAATTTAGTAACATTAAGAGCCTACCTAATGAGTCTATCCCTAAATTAAGTAATAGATTTCAAAAAAGGATGTATAAGCTCATGCAAACCATGTGAGTTGATGACAAGATATGTCTAATTACCTACTTGAATGCTTTTGATGGCAAAATGGCATACCAGCTTAAGGATAAAGAACCTAGGACTTTAAGATATGCTTTCAGAATTGCTATAAATGTAGAGAATAATTTGAGAATTTCAAGGAGATTAGAAAGTAAAAGAGATGATCTTAGCTTATTTGGGAATAAGGGAAATAGAAAGGAAATCACAAAAGTGTAGTTAGAAAAAAGCAAGAGCCTAGTGAGATAAGTCAAGTTCTAAATTCTATAAAGGGTCTAAATCTTCCTTAGGTAAATAATGATAAGAATCCCATTGAAAAATAGGGTCCCTTACCAATAAAATCTCAATAGATAGAATAGGTTGCAAAATTTCCCCTATAACACTACCTGGAAAGATGTTTAGCCTAGTGTCCCTCCTCCCAAGAACACCAATAACAAGGTGACCCCTAATCCCTTTTCCAAAAATTCTATAAATTTGGTGGGTGATCTTGAGTTCACTACTAAGCCTACATGGTACTTTGTGTGTCAATTACCCCATGCTCTTGAATCTTGTTTAGTAACCTTTTCCTTCCTAGGAAATCAGACTATAGTAGAAGAATATCAGGTACATGAAGAAAATATTGATGATGTAGGATATAATATGTTTGAGTCACATTATGAGTATTCTAACTATGAAGATTATGGTAGAGATGTAAACAAGCAAAGGTAGTTTTAGAATGAAATGCAACAAAAAGTATTTTTTGATGAGAGTGATGTTGAAGACAATGTGTGTAACATTGTAAATACCAAAGAAGAAGTAACATTACGGAAGCCTTCTAGGGAAGAGATTGATCAAATTACTACCAACATGATAGCTCAAGTGTAGACTGGAAACATGGCTCAAAAAGAGGGTAATGATAAGGTGACTATTATGTTTATAAAAGGGGTCAATCTTAAAAAAGGAGAAGCTATGAAGCCTAAAGAAATCCCTGCTATGAAGGTTAAAATTACTAGTTAAAAATGGGAACCAAAGAAAATGGACAATACCAAGGGTTTTGAGCTTCCAAATAATGTTCCAAAGAAGTTAGATGAGAAGGTACCCAAAATGATAGCTAAAAATGACAAGAATCATCAAGATGTTGTGAACATTTTCGATAAACATCATGAGAAAAGGAATATGGTGATTAATGGTTCCTCTAATTCTTTTATAGACATGACCTGTCTGTTATCACAAATCACTATCAAAGTCCCTTTGTCTAAATTATTAAGAATCATTGAACACTGAACTAAATCCATAGCATGGTTGAAGGATACTAATACAGAGGTAAGACATGACCATAATGAAAATCATAATCCCAAATAAAGTAATAAAGAAAAGGTGAAATACAAAGAAGCCAAAGTAGTTGTGTCTCAAATTCCTCAGATGTTTTTGGATAGCTCTATAAATGAATGTTTGGGAAATGTTGAGCCATTTTTCTTGAGTATTTTAGTGAATGGTAATGCTGACTCTTGATTTAATAGTTTTGAAAATAACCAAGAAACTAGACCAATGCATCTAAGGCTAGCCAATTCCTATGACAGATACACTTGACTGCAGTCTTGGGCCAACTATAAGGCTAGACCCTTCTTCTACTTTAGGCTCTGCTAAACCTAGGTGGGTAGACCTTAGATTCAATTGATACCATACCAGTGCAAAAACATATCCCTAAATCTATTAAGTAGATGAAAACCCTTATATCTCCTAATAACTCATGAAATGACATCAATCTACAATAGCTAAATGCAGATCTATGAATCTCAAAAGCTGAGTGAGGGTTAAACATTTAGGTCCTTCAACATGAAAGGGAAAGAATGTTTGATTAATAATATTGAATTCAACAAACCCTCAGATATGCAGCAGTATGACTTTAATGATCCTGTAGCTGACCAGTGCCTAATTCATTGGGAAAATCCATGAATCAAATGCATACATATGGATATCTGATACTTATGTATATATCCAGATATATGATCTATCTATTTACCTTGTAAATAAACATCAGTGCTCAATCCAAACCTCATTCTTACATGATATCCTTCTCAATAAACCTGCAACCCTGCTAATTCACTAAAGCATTTACATAACCCCTTGAGTTACAAGCAACAATAAGACAACATACAGCCTTAAGGGACTGCAACTATGATCTAGGCTCTTTGTTCAAAGATCATAAAACTTTGAAGTTCATTGAAATAGGAGACAAGATTCAAGATGAAACTCAACCTTCTACTACTCTTTCTATTATCTCCTTGAAATTAATATAGTCATGTGCATGAAAATGAAAAACATGAAACAACCTAATAGATCTAAACTATTTGTATATTCCTTCCTACTGCTATTCACATGACAGAATTATGCTAAAAAATATGGTGTCTCAATATTGGGAATGCATCAAGACTGGAACCAAAACCCTGGTATTACAATAGTGTGCAAATTTTCTCCAAAAAATTGGAACCAACTAGTTTCTCAGTGACAAAAACTAGAACCCTTACAAAAGATGAGAGAAAGAAAGATATAGGAGAAGAATTCATTCCCAGATCTAATCTGAACATGACATCTGTCCACTTGGAAAACCTTCTCAACAAGTTAAAAACATCTCTCTCATCTCTCCCCTCAATTGGTGAATCGAATCTTCAATCAGTTTTGGCTCCAAAAGCACCAAATATCTGAAACATATTATTGAACAAATAATTGATTTGATTCCTGATTTTTACTCATGGTAAAAATGAAAATCAGTTAAAAAATGACTTCTAAAAGCCAAGGAAACCCTCTAGAATTTATTTTCTTCACATATAGACTTCAACAAGTCTCTATATTTGCCTCCAAATTGATTTTGACATCCCATGATAAATTTTGCCCCTTTTATTGAGAAGGCCCCGAAAATCACAAAACTACTTATAACCTAAACTAATGAAGACCTGTACATAATCTAACCTCGAATCTTGAAATATTGGCTTCTCCTAGTTCCAATGGTATACTATAAGGCTTATTTCAGAAAAAAAAAAATTCCCTTATTATGACAGTTTGAAAAATAGGCCCTTGGACTAAGAACAGAACATTAAAAATGAAAAATTTTTAAAATTATATAGTCCAAACTATATAAAAATTTAAAATCATTCAAATTTTAAATTTTTAAATTATCAATTGTTGAAATCTTTGAATTTCATTTTTACATTCATTTCCATCTTTGCCCCCACCACTTGTCAACTCCTGATTTTCCCTTACATGCATACGCGGCAAGCTCCCTTTACGCTCTCATGGGCAATCACGTAAATCTGAAGCCCTTGACATCTTCATTTACACTCAACCATTGAATGTTTCCTTTTACATTTTCATGCCTAAGTGTAAACTTGAAGCTTTCAAAATTTTGGTCTACAATCATACGGGGAGCTTTAGTTCATGTAGGATCATAATGACATATTTCCTACCTTTCGCTCTTACATTGAGTGTAACACTAGAGGACTTTGAAAAAAAAATTTATGACTACACAAGGTGAGCATAACATCAAAGGGATTCTCAAATCTTTTTACGCTCATACACTTGGGCAAAGCTTTCAATGGGTCAAAACATGTTTGACTTACGAGCCCACAAGCCCCTCCACATAAGCCCCACGCTATCTTTGAGAGGACAAGCCACTGAAGACACTTAATGTTAGAGTGCTTGGATATTTAAGGATTAAAATGTGCTTCCACATGGACAATATGGGATTTATACCTTGATTTTTTTCTTACTCTACTTCTATGGCCTATGTGAATGTTATCCTCCCCTATTTGGTGTGAGTCATCCTACAAGGCATGGGCTACTCCTTTATGTTTTTTTTTGCACCAGGTGTGAGGAGCTCCCTCTATACTTCATCTATTGTGGATGGCCCTTCTTCATTGTGTAAGGCTGTCTGGCATTGATTGGCTTTCTTCTATGTTGTGTGGACTGCCTTGCTATAGCTGCAAGATCCTCACTATTCACAAGTATTTTTGTTTTACCAAATTTGCCACCTCCTCATTGTGGGTATCTTTGACTACCCCTTATTTCCTCTTTGCTAGGCATGTTTTATATTGCTTAATGTGTGGGAATCTCTCAATGTTTAGCATAGTCTTTGATCCAGCGTTGGTTGCCTTCTACATAGCATACACTTCCCTTTTTAACTACCATACATGAGCTCTCCTTGTTGGCAGGTTCTTTTTAATATTTTCTGTTGACTTCTAGACTTTAAAACACCCCCTCCCCCCCTCCCTTGACCAGTAGCATTTGACTTGCCTTATACTCAAAATGTGGGTTGTCATCAATGCTTATAACCCTGCAAATGTTGTCTTCATCTAATCACAGTGAGGGTTTTTTGTACAAATCTCCCCTCACTTTCCAATCTAATACTCAATGTTGGTGTTCTATTTTTATTTATGTGGCTAAGGATGCTTCAACTATCATGAATGTGAATTGCTCTTCATTTGGATGCTATTGAGATTCGCTCTAGTAGTGAACTAGCTCTTGCAAATGGTGTCTCCCTTGTGATATAGGACTTCACTGTGTACTACTTTCTACATTATTCATGCTATGAATGGAAATGGAAATATTTCATAATTTTGCATCCCCCAAACTAATTACAATGTTGGATTTCTAGCCTTCAAACTAGTAGATTTACTCAAAGATAAAGTAATTTTTTCCAAACCCTTTGTGACATGATTTTCAACCATTACTTCTTCAATGCATGTTTCCTTTTGAGCATAAACTGTATGAGCTCCAAAAGATTGAACAATATTTGGAAGCACTTCTTCTGGCTTTCCATATTTAATAAGTAGATTGGAACCTCTTTTTAGCAAGTTGCTCTTCAAATCAACCAGACTCTCTAGTAAAACTCAGCTCAAAATTCTTATGGTAGGTATTTGAAGAATCAACCACCATTCTTCAAAACCTTTTGTCAAAAGATACATTTGACCAAAATATAGATATGCATATGACTTTGGATTGAGCTTTATCCAATTGATGAATATCTCAAAGCATCTTTTCCTATCAGGCAAAGAAGAGAAGGATCAATTAGAGAAAAAGGATCCCTTTGTTGACCACTGGACATTGCTTCAACAAGTTATTCTTTTGAAAAGAATATAATTAAAAAATTTAACACTTCAAACATTGCAATCCCTAAATACATCGTTCCATGCCTAGACATCTTGACAATTTGACTGGAGTCAGTCGAGCCACAGAGTGGGTTCGGCTAAAAAAAAATTTGTCTTCGAACAACTGAACCTTCAAACTAATCTATTCATCATCTGATACTAACTAGAATCAAATTTGACCACTAAATAATCAATTTGAAGCTCATTTTACATAATCTGTAAACTATCAATTTCATGCCAGGAAGTCCATTGACTGGCCTTAAAAATTGACCCAAACACCCGATCGAGCTTTGAAATCTAGCACATTGCACTCTATTCTACACACTTTTACCCTGTTGAATCTCGTCTCATGATGAATTCAAAGTCAAAAGATATTCATTTTCAAAGTTGACCTCTCAGAATTACCTACATGTAAACATGTTAGAAAATAATAAATTGCATTTGGAATCGGCTTCAAAAATTGGGCAAACTGAAACTTGGGAAGATGGAAACTGGGACGTTGGTTCTCTGTCATGAGGACATTATCTATATATGATTTGGGCTCATGAAAAATAATTGGATGCAAATGGAAAGTGGTCAAAGTGGGCTACTTGGAATTAGCAGACTAGAAACACTAGCATAATATCATTTTTTGCAAATGGAATTGACTTGGAAAAGTGTGCATATGGATTCATCATGACTTGCAAACTGGCACACTTAAAGAATTTTCAAAGGAAAATGTATGGGTACAATCAATTTGATCTTACCAATCATGGATCTCAAGTTATAACGTCACAAATAGGGGTTCCAATCAATTTGCACTTTATGACACTAGTAAAAAGATAGAAATTCTATTTGGAATCGTGTTTGTAAACTGATCAAACGGATTCTTCATAAGTTGAAACTTGAAACATAACATGTCTCTAACCTCTAAAATGCAATGCAAAAAGAATTTTTTTAGTTTAATCAACCAGCCAAAAATTAGTATAGGTCAAACAGGGCTTCCCAGAATTACATGCAATGTGCAAAAGCATGAAAACAATAAACTACCAACTTTGAGGGATTCAAAACCTAGTCAAACGAATTCAAAACAACTCAAAATCTGAAACAGAGGCTCTCAGGTATGGACACTAGACACTCTCAAAGTAGTGAGTCATAACACATTATTGGGTGTGAGATATTCAATGGCAAACATAGACTCCTATCATTGTTTGACACTTGGGGGAAAATGTAGATTTGGTAATTTCTCAAACTGAGACTTCACAAAATGACTTAGAATGACAATTTAACTTCATGGAACATGTGGACAGGCTAAATCAAAGGTGTTAGAAGCATTGAACACCTTTTAGGCCTCAAAGGTATAGCTAGGTACATATGCATTTATACGCATTCATAGGGCTTGATTTGACTCAAAATTTGAAAAAGATGCTCAAAATGGGAACACAATTTTGAGTGCCAACAAGTAAAACACTAAAAAATTGGATGATTGACTCTAGTGCTTCCAATACTATCATGCCTTTTAAAATAATGAAGGAATTAGGCCTGAAGGTTGATACTACTTAGGGAAGATGTTGTGCTATGGATAAAAGAGAAGTGATAGTCATAGGTACTATCAATGCTTTACCATATAGACTGATAGTCTATTCTAACAAAGAGCTTACTATGAGTGTGTTGGTTGTTGATAGTCCACCCTAGTATGGCATGTTGTTATCCAAAAAGTGGTGTGTTGCCATGGGAGGGAGTCTACAATGTGATTTATCATTTTCTACTTTCAACATTGAGGGATGCATATGAATCTAAGAATGTCGAGAAATGGATAAATTGTGTATGTGTCTAAGATAGAAGATGAGAATTAGAATCAAACTAATAAAATTCTCATACACTAGTATGCATTTGAATCATCCCCTAAGTATACCCACCTTGGTCCTGTAGAGCCTAAAGAGTAGAAAACTAGGCTTGGTTTTGTTGAAGTTGGATCCAAATGATTTAGACACATAATTGTTAATAGGAAGTAGCTAACCCTTAGATTATGTGAGTATTATCACTTTGGTATTGAGCATTATGTTGTTCAATGGTGAAAAACACCAACATCCCCAGTGTGTAGAAAGAATTTTGAAGATGAATGGTGTCTCTGAAAACTACTCAATTGTCCCTATGTCGATACTAATGGTCACCCCTTCCAACACTACTAAAAATAACAAATTTGGATCTTGCAAGGATGGATGTAGAACATATCCCAAAGAACCAACTATCTCCTCAAATGATAAAGAGACCTCCTACAACTACTATAAATAAGGACCCACAATCATATCAACCTTGTAAGATTGATCATATAGGGAATGGACAAGAGGGTCAAAGTGTTCCCTTGCAACAACCAAAGAAGGTTCTTCTTCATCAAAGAGAAGATTTATATCATCAATAATGTATCCCAAATCTACTAGGTAGGACTCCACAAAAAAATTTGAAATATCTATTATGTAGTCATCCCCTTATTTTGGAACCAGAAGACAAGGTGTACCCAACTATACTAAATTACATGGACCTATCACTGTAGCAATTTATGCATGTGTAATGTGTTGATGTTGTGACCTTGTTCTACATCTATCTGTTACAATTCTTTTAGAATAACTAAGGGGGGGTGAATTAGTTGTCCAAGATCTAGATGTACAAATAAAAATCTTCTCTTAGTGAACCCATAAAACATTCATATTCATGCATGCATCCAAATGAATATGTGATTACTTAAAACTTGTAGGTTATTATCTAATCAAATTGTAGAAATGTAAAGTATGAAAAAAAATATATTCATCAACACACTTGATACAATGATTTAACATGGAAACCTAATTTGGAAAAAACCACCAGTAACATGCTACTCCTTTTTCACTCTTCTGAAGTGATGTCGTGGGAAAGGCCAACCCTGTTAAAGTTTACAATACACGTTGTTCAATGTGACCTAGTTAAGGTATTTCCATCACCCTATCAAAAGTGAGCCTTGATAGAGTACTTTACGCCATTCACTTGGAATGCCACCTTGTTAAAGGATTTACTAATAACTATTAGGTCAGCCTTACTCCAAAGGATTTACCCTAGACTAATACAATTGTTAGGGAGTAATAGTAGAGCTTTGATCTGATACAACTTACAACTTCTCTTATAGATTACAAATCTCTATTCAGTCCTCCATTCTGCTTGGTCTTTACACTTTGTAGCTTTGATAGCTTGTTCATCCTTCAAGCATATATCTCCTTAAGTCTTCTTTCTTAGCATGCCATTGCAAATTCTTCTACTAGGTCATTTGATGAAGCAAAACCCTTAATTCCTTCTTCTCACTGGGTTCTCACATATAATGACCTTGCTTCATGACCAAAAATTCCTATAAATAGAAAATTAAGATACTTTGTTGTTTTCCATTGTTCACTTTAGGGTTTGGATGGATTAGGTAGGATACAATGTATCTACCCCATATCTTGTATCTCTTCTAGAAACTTCTCTTAGAATCCAATTGAATTTTCCTAAAAGATGGTTTACATCAAATTTTGTGCCACCAGCCCATCAACCTTATTTTCCTCCTATTTCACAAGTTTCGAGAAAAAAAATTTGTTGCCTTATATTTTCCAAATCTATGATCTTTTTCCATAATGTAGCAGCTTGGCGTTATCAATCTTTTGATGCTCAGCACATACTACATTGCTCAGCATCAACTATGAAATCAGTCGGCATCAACTAAAGTTTACTGATGCTTGTCATCAACTAAACTTTACTTGTCATCAACTGTCTCACTCAACATCCACTAAAATTTTCTTTTTTTAGTCTCCAACTAAATTTTTACTTGGCTTGTACTAACTTTTCTCGACACCTACTATCCACTCCATCAAGTTTGGCAAACAAACTTTGTTTAACTTATTCTTCTAAACTTTCTTAATGTAGTCAGCATTTGTAACCTTGAGTAGATCATCAATACATAATGTCATCACTGTTTTAACTAATCCTTCTACTTCGTTACATAATTATAACTCAATCTTTCCTCTAGGTGCTTTTGTTGCATCTTATTGATCAAAACCTCCTCATCAATCAACTAAGTGATAGTACTTGAATCTGTAAGTAATTGTCTTACTAGAAAATAGTAAGTTTGACATCAGTGACAAAAAAATGATTAAAACACATAATAATATCCCTTATAAAAATATTTCTAATCAATGGTCTTTTCAATAAAATTTCAACAATCTCCCTCTTTGGCATTGATGGCAAACCAAACAATCAACCAAGTTAATCAAATGATGAACATCTTGTTTAACCAAACTAACTAGGTTAAAATAGTAAGACAATACCAAAAAAGAATACTTGTATTGAAATTTCTAATTCTATTAACAATTTCCATCTTCTGATTAGGTTACAAAAAATATTTCTTATAACTCCCTCTAAGTTCCTTCTTATATCTCCCTTATACCTCCCTCTTTCTTTTATATTGAATTAATCAGCAGAGTATCTCCCTCTGATGATGATCCTTTTGGCTCTTTGATCAATTTCTCCCTCTTTGTTCTAACTCAATTCTTGATATCTTTCTCTAATGTGCTTTCTCATATACTGTCTCCTTCTCTTATCACTTCCTCCCTCTCTAATCAAAAAATCAATTTAGGACTTTCTCCCTCTTATCTCTTGCACTTGGTCAATAAAAATTTTCTTCTAATGATGATTAGTTTAATATACTTTCTCCCTCTTTGAAAATAATTCCAAATACATATTCTAAAAACTTAGCATCTTTAATATATGCAAATATAGGCTTTTGTAGGTTCTCCCTCTATCACCTTGCTTATGACTAATTTGTAGTTTCAGTTCTGTGATTACTTTAGGCAGCTCCTAAGGTAGGATCTTCTGCATCAACTTGTAATATTTGACAATCAGCTTGTTTGATTAGGGTAGTTCTCTGATTTCTTAGATAGCCTTTAATAGGGTTATCACCCCTAATTAACCGCTTAGATACTCATAAGCATTCTTAGGTAATGCTTTTGTGAAGATATTAGCAATTTTCTCCTTTGTGTTAACATATTCCATCTTCACCTCTTTATCTTGAACCAACTCTCTTACAAAATGATACTTTATTGTAATTTGCTTAGTCTTTGTGTGCATCACTAGATTCTTTGATATATTGATAACACTTGTATTATCACAATA
This sequence comes from Cupressus sempervirens, assembly GCA_028749045.1. Lineage (NCBI taxonomy): Eukaryota > Viridiplantae > Streptophyta > Pinopsida > Cupressales > Cupressaceae > Cupressus > Cupressus sempervirens. The sequence continues at coordinate 238,302,976 of CM053786.1, read as the reverse complement.
AAATATCATTGGTTCCTTGATCTCTTTCTTCATTCCTTTAAGTAACTATTTGATCCATAAAATGTTTGTGCACTTTATAGCAGCAACAACATATTCTACTTTAGTAATAGATTGAGAAGTATGACTCAATTTCTTACTAGTCCATGTAACTATTATTTTTCCTAAGAAGAATGCTCCTCCATTGGTGCTCTTTTTGTCATCAATGTCTCCAGCCCAATCAGTATCAATATAGGCTCTCAGTTCAAACTTTTCATTCTTCTTGTAGTATAAACCAAACTCTTATGTTCCTTTTAGATATCTCATTATTTGTTTCACAACCATTAATTGATTCCCCTTGGGATTAGTAGAGAATCTTGTAGCTATCCCTACAGAAAATGCAATATTAGATTTGCTATGAACTACATATTACAATTTTTTAATTATGTATCTATTTAATGTTTGATTCACCTCAGTTGAATCATCATTCTTTGACAGCTTGAGTCCTATCACCATAGGTGTACTCACTAATTTGGTTTTCTCTAATCCAAAAAATTTTAATATTTCTTTGATGTACTTTGACTGAGTGATATATATCATACTTCATCTGATATACTTGTAATCCCACAAAAAAAATTGATCTCTCCAAACATAGACATTTCAAATTCTTGCTTCATCTAATTTGCAAAGTTCTTACATAAACCATCTTGTCCTCCAAATATGATATCATCAGCAAATATTTTAGATAAGAAAATGCCTTTTCCTCTTTTTTTCTTCATGTACAAATTTTTGTTATCATCAATCCTTTCAAATCTAATCTTTACAAGATAAGTATGAAGTCTTTCATACCATTCTCTTGGTGCTTGCTTCAAACTGTAAAAATCTTTATGCAGTCTGCATACCATGTTCTTATTGTCAACATTGACAAATCCTTTAAGTTGTTCTATGTAAACTTCTTCCTCGAATATGCCATTTAAAAATGTAGATTTAACATCCATCTAATAAACTCTGAAACCTTTGTATGTAGTATAAGCAAGTAGTGTTCTCACTCCTTCTAATCTTGTAATAGGGGAAAATGTCTCTCCATAGTCAATTCCTCCTTCCTATGCATATCCTTTGTAAACTAGTCTTGCTTTGTTCCTTGTGACTTCACTATTCTAATCTAGCTTGTTTCTAAATACCCACTTGGTACCAATCACATTTTTTCCTTCTAGTCTAGAAACTAGACTCCATGTTTTGTTCTTCTTAATTTGTTCAATCTATTCTTCCATGGCCTTGTACTAGTTATCATCTTCTAATGCATATTTTATTGTCTTAGGTTCCTCCATGCTTCACAAACATGATTCACTTCTCAATCTATTTCTTTTCATTGGTCTAGCATCTTTGTTTCCAATGGTTTGATCAGTAGGATGATGTCTTTTATCATATTTAGACAATCTTGACTCAGCTCTTATTTCTTCATTTTGTCTCTCAGCTTCAAAATCACTATGTACATTTCTATTAGGTATCTCAGCATCTCTATCATGTGCACTAACCTTAGAATCAGAATGTGTATTTACTTCATTTCGCAACTTGGCATCTGAATGTAGCTTGGTTCCTAAATGCAACTCAATATTCATAGGGTGTGACTCAGCAATTACTGAAACTTGCTATTTATTTCCAACTTGGTTTACCGCATTTTCTTCAGTAGGCATACCTTCATAAAATTATACAAATGATTTTTATTATTCTAGTTCTTTCATAGGTTCAGCCTCATGTACCTCTATAAATTCATCAAAATTCACATTTTCACTTTTCACAATTTTGTTAGTGTTAGTATTTAAAGACTTGTAAGTTTTACTTCTTGTGGAGTAACCAAGGAATATACCTTCTTCACTTTTTGCATTGAGCTTTCCATTCCTCACATCTTTAAGAATGTAACATTTACTTCCAAATACCTTAAAGTATTTTGCATTGGGTGGATATCCATACCATAGTTCAAAAGGTGTTGAATGAGTACCTTTCTTGATTTGCACATGATTCAAGGTATATACAATAGTACTTACAGCTTCTCTCCAATATTTTAGAGCAACATTCTTTTCCATCATGAGTGTTCTGGCATAGTCCATTGTAGATTTGTTTCTTCTTTCAATAATTCCATTTTGTGGAGGGCTCTTAGGAGTAGATATTTGTCTTTTGATTCCTGTTTCATTAGAGAACATTTAAAAATCATTAGATGTGAATTCTCCTCCTCTATCTATCTTTTGATTCCTCTTTCATTATAGAATATTTCAGACTTTTACTTGTTTCCTTCTCAACTCTTGCTAAGTACCACTTAAACATTTGAAAAGTATGAGATGTCTAATTTAGAAATATTATTGTCATCATTCTAGAGTAATCATCAACAAATAGCACTAATACTTGTCTCTTTTGTAGCTTTTCACTTTAATTGGTCCACACAGGTCAATATGAAAAATCTTTAGTATTTCTTTAGAGGTATAAGCTTTACTCTTAAAGCCTAACTTTGTCATTTTGCCTAGCTAACATTGTTTGCATACTACATTATCAAGTTACTTTAACTTAGGAAAACCTCTAACTTTCTTCATGTTACTAATACTAATCAAGTTATCAAAACTAACATGACATAGCTCTTGTTCCATAGCCATCCATCATCAAATCTGACAACAAGACAAGTAGCATCCTCTATATCTAGATAGAATAGATTGCTTCTCGTTTGATCACCTTTTCCAGTCAGATTTCCATTCGTATCATATATCTTAGCAATCTTGTTTTCAAACTCAACCTTGTATCCCAATTTGTTTAGTTGTGACACACTTAATAAGTTATAATTTAATCCTTCAACATATTAGCATTGTCATATGAAATCTTGTCTATGATTTTGATAGAGCTTTTTCCTTTTATCAAGCCTAGTGCATCATTACCAAATCTTATGCTATTTCCATCATAACAAGTTAAGGTAATGAACTTACTTTTGTCTCCAGTCATGTGATGTAAGCATCCATTGTCAATGATCCATCTATCATTTTTGTTCACACAAGTCATAACTGTAGTTGTCTCATCTTCATCAAATTTTTCCTTCACTACAACATACACCACTTCATCATCATGTTCATCATAATCATTTCTACTTCCTTCTTTAGCAATGTAGCATGACTTCTTACGTTTGTCTTTGTAATCTATGTTGTCATCTTCTCTTCTATTTTTGTACCTATTTCCATCCCTATAGTTCTTCTTCTATGTACATCTGTAGCAATATGACCAACTTCATTGCAATTGAAACAAATGATGGGTAACTTAACTGTGAAGTTGCCTTTACCTTTTTGAAATCTTCTTGCCAATAGTGCTTCTAATTGGTCAACATCTTCTCCATCTATATCACTCTCAGTAGATACATATTTTATCTTTCTTTTCTTCTTCTTCTGCTTCACTTCATTAGTATCCTTCAATAACAACTTAGCTTTGAAAGTAGATTCAAGACTCTCTTTTTTGTAATTGTCAAAGTTAGATAGCTCAAAAGTAGTGAGTCTACCTACCAGACCTTTAAGAGTTTGATTATTTCCTAGAATACATCTCAATTCTTGAATTACAAAAACTCTAATAGCATAAATAGGCATTAGTTTTCTCAAGAGTTTACTTAACATAGTATCATCATCTATATGACCATTAGCACCTTGTATTGTACTAACAACTTCTTTTATCCTAGCAACATATTGAGCAATAATCTCACCTTCTTGTTAGAATTCTTTAGAATAACTGAGAGGGGGGGTGAATTAGTTATTCAAGGTCCAAATGTCCTATACCTTTTTACTACTTTTAATGAATCCATACCCTTTTCATCTTGTTTGAACTTAAATCAATCATATAAGCAAGTTATAGTAAATCAACATGTAAAGATAAAACATTCAAGATCAACACATGACATAATGATTTACGTAAAAATCCAATTTGGGAAAAACCACCAGTAACATGCTACTTGATTCTCACTCTTTTGAAGTGATGCCCTATTAAAGGCTTACAACACACTGTTAAATGTGACCTTGTTAGAGGATTTCACCAAACTATTAGGAATGGGCCTGGTTAAAGGTCTTTAGAACGTTCACTTGGAATGTCACCCTGTTAAAGGATTTTTCTAATGGCTGTTAAACCAACCTAATTCCATAGGATTTAGACTTACAGTTAAAATTGCTAGAAAGTAACAATAATGGTCTTTTGATCTGATATAACTTACAACATACTTTGCAGATTTCATATCACACTTTCAGTTCAATCTTTATGCTTGGGTTTAATCTCTTTTGCTCTGACTACTTGTCTTCCTCTCAAGATTCATCTCCTTGAGTCTTCTAACTCATTCTACCAATGCAATCATCTTTTTGGTCGTCTATACAAATAGAATTTCCATGCTATCTTCTCCTAGGCACATTCTTCAGCATTTCATGCTTTTATGCTTGACCATTGTCTCTCTTTCGTTCTATCCCCTCTCACTCTCTTCTTCTCTCATTAACTTATGTCTTCTTATATAGAAGTCTGATTTGCCTTTACCGTTGAATTCTCCCTCTTCAATTTTAGGGTTTCAAAATGGATTAGGTAGGATACAATGTATCTACCCCATATCTTGTTTTCTTCTTGAAACTTTGCCAGTTGTATCTTAAAAATGTTCTACATGGTGTTCAATTCCACCAACTCATCATTCTTATCTTTCATTTAATTCACAAATTTCTAGATAACAACCTTGTCGGCTTAGATTTGGCAAATCTTCGATTTCCTAAATAATGCAGCAACTCGGCATTATTGAGTTACTGGTGCTCGGCACCTCTGTGTTACTCAGCACCTATACCAACTCGGCACTTGAACTTGCTCGACACTTGAACTTACTCGGCACTTGAACTTACTTGGCACTTGAACTTACTCAGCACTTGAACTTGCTCGGCACTTGATTCTACTCGGCACCACTCGGCATCTGAAGTTTACTCGGCATTAACTAGAACTTGCTCGGCTCTTACTAGCTTGCTTGGCTCCTTCTCTCTAATGAACTTAGTTTGATCTTTACAAAAGACTTAGCTAAAGCCTTAAATCTTTGATATGTTTCAGTGTGTCCATTCTTTGTAGTATGTCATCAAATACATTCTTTCATCAATGGCTTAGCTGATCCTTGTACTTCATTACAACATCATAACTTCAACCTTTCTCTAGGTATTTTAGTTACATCTTATTAATTGCCTCCACCTTGACAATCAACTAATTGATAGTATTTGGATCACTAAAGCAATTGTCATCCCTGCAAGTAGCAAGTTTGACATCAATGACAAAACAATGATTGAGGACATTCTTTACTAGTTCCATATTTTATTCCAACAATCTCCCTCAACTTTTCTTATAATTATTTCAATCATTTCCAACACTTCTTCCATTAACATGTCATCAAAATTACCTCTAAGGCTCTCATACTTGGCTCCTTTAACATGTTTATCTCCTCCATAGATGGTATGTAGGGTATCCCATATTTTCTTTGTAATGTCACATCCTTTGATATCATCAAAATCAACACAGCTTAGGGTAGAGGTAATCTCAGCAGTCAAGGCTCTTATCATATCAACATATTCCATTATAATGGTAGATTGTGCATGATCTCCAAGTCCTCCAAGGTGTAGCTTCATCAAAATTTTCCATGTAGGAAAGTTATCTATATTAAGCTTGGGTACATCTCTTTTTGACATTTTGATCTTTGTACTTCTAGTACCTTGAAGCTAGTCCTCTTAAGAAGATGGCTTTGATACCAATTGTTGGCATTCTTTTAGAATAACTAGGAGGGGAGTGTGAATTAGTTATCCAAAGTCTAGATTTACAAATAAAACTCTTTTCAACTTAGTGAACCCATAAAACATTCATATTCATGCATGCATCCAAATGAATATGTTATTACATAACACTTGCAGGTTACTGTCTAAACAAATTGTAGAAATGTAAAGTACTAAACAAAATAGAATCATCAAAACACTTGATGCAATGATTTAACATAGAAACCCAAGTTGGGAAAAACCACTAGTAACATGCTACTCCTGTTTCACTCTTCTGAAGTGATGCCCTGTGAAAGGCCAACCCTATTAAAGGTTATAATACACATTGTTAAATGTGACTCAATTAAGGGATTTCAATCACCATGTTAAAAGTGAGCATTCTTAGAGGACTTTAGGCCATTCACTTCGAATGTCACCCTAGTAAAGGATTTACTAATGATTTTTAGGCCAACCTTTATCCAAAGGACTTACCCTAGACTAACATAATTGTTAGAGAGTAACTATAGAGCTTTGATCTGATACAACTTACAACTTCTCTTGTAATTTATAGACCTCTATTTAGTCCTCTATTCTACTTGGCCTTTATACTTTGTAATTTTGATAGCTTGTTCACCCTTCAATCATATATCTCCGTAATTCTCCTTGCTTAGCATGCCATTGCAGATTCTTCTCTCGGATCACTTGATGTAGTAAAACCCTTAATTCCATCTGCTCTGTGGGTTCTCACATATGACAACCTTGCTTCATGACCATACATTCCTATAAATAGAAAATTAAGATACTTTGTCATTTTCCATCATCCACTTTAGGGTTTGGATAGATTAGGTAGGTACAATCTATCTACCCTATAGCTTGTATCTCTTCTAAGAACTTCTCCTAGAATCTATTTAAATTCACCTCAAAAATAATTTTTACATCAAATTCTGTACCACCAGCTCATCAACCTTATCTTCCTCTTAGTTCACAAGTTTCAAGAAAATAAACTTGTTAGTTTATATTTGGCAGATCTACGATCTTTATCATAATGTAGCAGCTCAACATTATCAATCTTCTGATGCTTAGCACATACTGTGTTACTTAGCATCAACTATGAAATTACTCAACATCAACTAAACTTTTCTCAGCATCAACTATCTTACTTAGCATCTACTATAAAAAAAAAATTCTTGGCTCCAACTGACTTTCTACTTGGCTTGTACTAACTTTGCTCGACACCTACTATCTACTCGGTCAAGCTTGGTAGGAAAACTTTGTTTAACTTGTTCTTATAAATTTTCTTATTGTAGTCAACATTTGTAACTTTAAGTAGATCATCAATACATCATGTCATTACTTTTTAAACTAATTCTTGTACTTCATTACATAATCATAACTCAACATTTCCTATAGGTTCTTTGGTTACATCTTATTAATCAAAGCCTCATCATTAATCAAGTGATAGTACTTGAATCTATAAGAAATTGTCTTACCAACAAATAGAAAGTTTAACATCAGTGACAAAACAATGATTGAAACACATAACAATCTCCCTCATAACAGTCCTTCTAGTCAATGATCTTTTCAATCAAATTTCAACACTATCAATAGGATCCCCAATATCTAAATTTGTTAAATTGTTATCACTGTTGTCACTATTAATTTTCATAATATATGAAGTATGGAGAGGATTAGAGGATAACCTAGGTGAACTTGCCTCAAAGTGAGCATTCCTCTCTATGAAAATCTCATGAGCCTCAGGATCCATAAGTATATATGCATTAACACTTTCTTCATATCCAATGAAAGTACAAGTTCTTAGTGGTGGTACCTTGCATTCCCTTTAATATATGTATGCCCATGTTGCACTACCAAAAACTCTAAAGTGTTTCACAATTGGTTTTCTTCTACGCCATGCCACAAAAGGAGTCATTCCATCTAAGACATTATGAGGAGATCTATTAAGGATGTGATTGGCACTACTTATAGCTTTGACTTCAAGTGATGAATCAAGAGACTTAGCTTGAATCATGCAACTTTCCATTGACTTAAGAGTTCTAATTCTCATTGTTGCAACACTTGTCTTTTGTGGACTAAATGGTATAGGATTGTAAAGATCGATACCCTCAAATTTAAAAAAGTCTCTAAGTCTTCAGTACACATATCTACTTTCATTGTCAATACGAAGAACCTTGATGGCTTTACTTGATTTCTTCTCAACATGATTCTTGAAGGTTAGAAACTTATCAAACACTTCATTCTTGTGATTAAGAAAGTAGACCCATGTGTAGCATGAAAAGTCATCAATGAAAGTGAGGACACAACAACCCTTGCTAACTAATGTCACAAAAAAAGGACCTGCTAGAACTGAGTGAACCAACTCAAGAACAACTGCTACTCTCCAAGATTTCCCTTTGTCATACTTTTCTTCTAGACACATATCCATTGAATAAGTTGAACATTCACCTATAAAAAAAATTAATTATAGGTAGACCTTTGACAATTTTTTTGAGCTAAGTTGATGAAGATAGTAGAAGGTAAGATGACCATACCACTCATGTCATAATTTACTTTGTGAGTGTGAATGTGTCAACAAGGCATGTGAAGGAGACTTAGGCACAAAGTTGGAGAAAGAATTAAGTCATGTGTCATGATTGACTTCTCCCACTGCAACCAATGAATCATCCTTAAGATTTTGCACTATTACTGAATCAAGAAAGAACTCAACTTTATTGCCACCTCCATAGTGAGTGATTTGGTAAATTGAAAGGATATTTGTTCTAAGGTTAGGAACATAGAGAATGTCTTTGAACTATCCATTTTCTATCTCAACTTGTCCTTTCTCTTCAACTTCCACTTGTGTATCATTCCCTACAAAGATGTGAGGTACCTTGAAATTCTTCAATGAAGAAAAGTATCCTTTTGAAGAATCCATATGATATGAGGCACCTAAGTCAAGAATCCATTCCCCTGAAGAAATTGAACTTGCTATAAATGTTTTCCCTATGAAGTGGATGGATTTGAATCTGTGGAAGCATTTGGAACATTAATTTTGTTCTTCCTAAGTAAGTTTTCTAACTCATCTATTCTCTTAGTATTATAATGATGCTCATCATGATTTGGTTTATTGCAATATACACAAAATAGTCTATCCTTCTTGTTGCAATATACGAGGAAGATTGTTGTCTCTGATTATGATTTTGGCTTCCTCTACTTAATCTTGTTGTTGGTGAAACTTTTTCTACCTTGATTTGATTGGTTCTCATTACTAGCCACCAATGTTGTAGACTTGGATAACTTGAGAATCCCCATATCTATTAACTTGGATTTTTTCGACATCAACATTTTTGCAAATGTATCAAATGTAGGCTTAGTGAAGGCACTTCCCATAGTCAACCTATAAGTTTTGTAACTTGAAACAAAAGATGCATACTCTAAATGTAGCCTCTTCAAGATGTGATGAATCAATCAATTATCCTTCATGGGATTACCACAATCTTTAAGTAGTGCTCTCAATTCATTGGTTTTATTGACATAGTCTTGAATTCTGTCAAAATTCTTAGGATCCAATAGAAGTAGATCGTTCTCAATTTGGAATCCCTTTTCCTCATCCAACTTACCATATAACCCTTCAAGTTTCTCCCAAGCACCCTTGGAATCCTTAAATTTGTAAGTGTGGAAGAAGAGATCTCTATGAACACAACTCCTATTAATTCCTAAAGCCTAATTGTCTTTAACTTGCAATCAACTTGCATATCAGCATTAGTGGATTTTATAATTGTACCATCAACATATAGATTTAAACCTTTTTTCATTAGTCTACTTCATATAATATCTTTTCATGTAGTATAATTTTTTGAAGTTAGAAGTGGAGTTTTAGGTGAACCTGTGATGCAAAGTTAAAAGAGCATAAGAGAGAAAGAGAGATAAGAATACAAAACACACACCCCCATTCACTAAATCAAATAACCCCCCCACCCCCCACCCCCCAAAAAAAAAATGCTTTTGGCACTTTATATCTAATGTGTTTACAATAGGCCACTTGTCAAAATAGACAAAAGTGGGCTTCCAATTTCGTTGTTTACAACCTCCTTTTGGAGTTCAAATCTAGTACTTAGCAATATAGCTTAGATATTCGACAATTTGAAGTTTAATCAAAGTAATACAATGCAAAAAAGGACCTATTTCTAAAAGTCGTATTTCTATTCACACAAGCCTATAATCTGATTGCAAATCTGGAAAGTACATGAAAATTAATTCACTTTCAAAAAACTAGAACCTAAATATGTGTCCAAATGAACCCAAACTAAGCCTTTGAAGTTACAAAAATCAGAATTTGTGATTTGTAAAAAAATTCAGGAATAGAAATCTCAAACATCCTACACCAATGTGTAAATTATGAAATTCTACCCTAAAACAAAAATAAATTGCTCAAAAAAAGGAGTTCGTATGAGGGAGATATCGATGTTTAAAAATCACATTTGTAATTATTTTTCGTGAATCATTGCTATCACACCTCCAAAAATCAATTGACTCTATATTTCACCTCAGATGTTCAATTTTGATAAAGCAAAAGTTAATCTGGGGGTTTTCTAACCTTCTAAATATGATGCCAATATTTGATTTACACCAGCAAGCTCCAATCTTGTCTTGTAAAAAATCTCTCCTACTGGCCTAAAAGGCCAATTTTTTCATAGAATTTTGGAAATAAAATGCAAATAAAAAATGTAGAGACAAAAAAAATTTAGATCTAAAAAATTAATTGCATAAATCTAAAGAGATCATACCAATTTCACAAATTGTGCCTTCGGGTTCCAGTTTACAAAAAAAAATTGCCTCGAATTTGACTATGGCCTAGAGTAGGCAAATTTATAGTCAAAATTCATTGAATCAATCCTTTGGATGCAATGGTGAGGTCCACTTTGGCTCTAGATAGTCCCAATAACTACAGATTCTTTGGATTTGAAGTGTAGTCCATCGAGAGGTGAAGCAAAAATGATCTTTAATGGCTATGTGAAAAGAAGCTCCCTTGGCTCTGATAACATGTAAGAATTTTCCTTTATTCTCCTCCCTAATTGTACAATTCATGTTTATAAGGCTAGGAGTATAAATTTTTATGTGGTTAAGAGCCAAACATTCTACCCCTAAAGAAGCTCTTGTCTCATATCTTGTCTTAAAGAACATATAGGACCAATCTATTGCAATGTGACCTTCTATTTGTGTAGTGAAGTCTCTAGAAAGACAAATGGAAAAATAAGGTTCTACTTCTGCTAGTGATACATCCTAGGTTATAGTGCAACTAGGGTAGGCATGCAATGTCATTTCCACATTTCTTAGGACCCCTATACTCTTGATAGAGCTATCATCCAACTAAAGGACATCCCTGACTATGGGTTCATACTTGATGCCAAGGAGATTAGCTACACTTTTAGGCATTAAAGAACTACTAGCCCCTGAATCTATCATAAAATTGTGGATTAGTTTATCTCCTATGATCAAGGAAACATAAAATGGAGGAGGCCTGACTTTCTTACTTATTTTGCCCCCTTTTATTGGTTGCATCAATCTTGTGGCATTCTCCTCTCTACGTGGTTGATCCCTTGCTTCTATGCTCTCCAACTCTTGCTACAATGGCTTCTTATGTGATGGCATGGAAGTAGCATCATCTCATATGGAGAGATTGATAGTAGCCCTATTTATCTAATCTAAAATGTTGAAAGGGGAACTCACTACTTTGGTTGACACTTTAGGAGATGCATGGATTTCTGACTAAAATGGAATAGCTTTAGGTTCAACAAGATCCTTGTTGCTGGTGTTTTACTTCTACTAAGGAGAAACATTAGATTGTGCACTCATCACTGGCACATGAGGAGCAACATCTAAGATTGAATCTTGATTAGGTGAGGGAGATATAGCATCCTCAATAGCTCTCCTTTTACTTCTAGTATTGTAAGCTATGGCATCATGATTGGTATGACAATGCTTCTCTGGTTAATGGTTCATGAAAGAACAATCACTCTATTGTTCTATATGAGAACCATCAGTAGGTTGACTAACATTATATTGTTTTCATGCTACTTGCTCTTATGTAGTCAATGCTAAGTAAGGCTCTTCCTTCTAGAACATACAATATCCATAGGAATAGTTGTAGGAAGGGAATAATTCTTGATCTTGAGAAAGAATATTTTGAGGGGCTAAGGCCCCACTTAGGTTTGTATCTATAGTAGGGGTATTACCCATAGGTCTATTTTGATCATAGGGTACATGATTTTGATTTTGATTTGGGGGCCTACCATGCATAGGGGCTTGATATTGAAGTTGGGGAGGCTTGTTTCTTTGAGCTTGTTGCCTCTCTAAAGTTACCACCTTATTGCTTACCTTTTGTATCACTAAGAAGCTATCTTCCAACTTCTTCTCTTAATCTTGCAACTTCCTGCCTATCTTAGAACCATGATCTTGCAATTTTTTATTACTCAACATGAAGGATTGCATTGTGTCTTTCAACTGTCCAAACTCATTGGAAATTGTGGAGGCTATTGGAGCTATAGCAAGAGGTTGACTTGTGGAAGTAGTAGGAATAGGGGCTATTGTAGGTTGATGATTAGGCATATCAGGAGAGAAAGGCATTAGAGACCTTGGAGCTAACTTCCCTCCTTGTATCAATATATTTTCTACCTTTATGGTAATCTCATAAGCATCTGGTAAAGTATCCCCTCCCATAGCTTGCACTATGGTAGCTATATCACTATTGAAATCTTTGACATAATGTAAGAAAGAATTACCAAGGGAAGGCTTTACTGCATTAGGTATTCTATCCCATGTTTTCTAAAATTTATAATTAAAATCTATCATATATGTTGCCCCACTTTTCATCCTCTAACTGACTAAGTAAAAGTGATTACTTGTGTTTTAGTGAGTTCCTAGTTGTGTTTGAGTCTAGGTCTAAAACCTCTTAGGTGGAACAAGTCTCCATTAGATTTCTCTTTTTCCCCTTCTCCACATTTCATAGTCGAGAGGTTCCCCATTTTGTCAAAGTGATTGTATGGGTAGGTTTGTGCCTAATCCTAAGGAGATTCATGTTGCTCATATAATGATGATGTACAAGTTATATCCACTTTTAGCCTCTCACTTTCTCCATAGAAATAGAAGCTTGAAAAGATCTAGAATTTCTCTTCTCCTTAGTGGGTTTCTAACCCATGAAGATGATTTCTCACAAAGGGCACCAATTGATACATATGGATTGAAAACACAAAAATAGAAAAGTACCAAATGGAAATTCCACATTCCCTTTGTGATTATTACTCCAAAAAATGTTTGAGATTCATTACAACTCTCATAATCATTTCTAGCAGAAAACTTAGAATGAACTTCTCCTTGGCAGGTTTTCAACCCATGAAGTTGGTTTTCTGCAAAAGGTAGTTCTAAATGAAAAGAAATAATAAGTTGGCCCCTATAGAATTTTTTCACCTCACTTAGATATTTATAAACCTAAAAAAGGAAAATGGTCTAAAGATCAATTAAAAAGGAAGCATTGGAAAAAAAACACAAATTGTCTTCTTCTCAATGAGTTTTCAACCCATGAAGACAATTTTTTGGATTTTAGAAAAAATCAAGATTGATAATTAGATTGGACCTACCATTTTTACACAAATGTCTCAAAATGATAATAGAAAGAATATAACCATCACAAGAAAGAGATAATGAGAAAAATTCAACCAAGTAAATATTTTCCCATAGAGTACTCCATTAGTGACTTTCCAGAACTTAAAGGAAAATAGGAAAGTAAGTTATAGAGAGATAGAAAGTTACTATTGAGCCAATAGAATAGTGAAAAGACCCTTAGATATTTATTAAACCTCTACTTTTATTTTTTCAATGGATCTCTCCTTTATTTCATTTATGTTGTCCAAATTTTGAAGATCAACAGATGAATCGAGGCTCTTATATATATGGAAACATGAATAGTTGAACAAACTACTACTCTTTCTTTTAATTGTTATTTTGTTAATGTTCTTAACCTTTTACAAAAAGCTAGTATCTATTACATTAGCTATTCTTCTTACTTTCTTAATTCAAAACTCTTTCTCAAACCATGGCCAAGTTTGTGAGTTTTGTTGGTTTGAACAAAATCAAAGCTCAGTTGCATATTTTTCATAAATACATCCCTTCACTTTTATGACGTGGAGGATTTCCAAAAGAGAGTGAAGTCAAAGCAGATCCATCTCATTACTAAGAAGCTTCGAAGATGTGGGTTAGTCAAGGTAGTGAGTTTTCCAATTATAGTCTAGGCTCCAGAGTTAATCTATGAGTGTATAAATCATTACAACTTAGACATGAGGAAAATTGTGCTACTAGATGACATGGTACTGATCTCAATCTATAGGAAAACTATGGTGAATTTCCTTTGAGTATTGGAACACAAAAAATTCATAGACTTGACCCTCAGAGGATCCATTTCTGAGTTCTCTATAAAGAAGATGATCTAGATGAAGGAAATCATGCAAACATGGTTCCAAAAGCCACAGAGTGATAAGAGTAAGATCCCTAAGACCCTGTTTCGAACTAATCTTAAACTTAAGATTATCAATATCTTGGTCCTCTTACACAAAATGAAAGGTGAGGTAGAAGCTTTAAATTTTGTTGAGCAATATTTCTTTTTAGTGCAAGTAATCTTCTCTCACACCCAATATATTGATTGGGCTCATGAGGTAAGCAAGATTTTTTCCAACGCTCTCTATGTCACAAAGTTCTACAATACAATCTATATGTCCTATTTCCTCATTTATATGTTGTCTTCTTTGCAACTATGGCTAGGCTTCCCAAGAGTGGAAAATTTTCCTAATGATGTGAAGACTTATGAGTTTTACCCATGTTTAAAATTTGAAAATAGTTATGCAGAGTATGTGAAATTTAATGATGCATTCACTATGAGAATTTTCTAGGAGCTTTAGGGATGTCTAGAAAGGAGATTCTATCTTGAAGCAATGGCACCCATTAGCCAATTTGGGGGCTATTTCATCCAATTCTTATCCTTTTCTTATTTGTGTTTTGTAGCTTTTTATAGTTCCCCTTTGAAGATGTCATGATATCCTAGCAATATGATCATGTTGATCAAGATCATGTGACAAGCTACTCAAGTGAACGTGTTGAGCATGAGTATAAAGAAGAAAGGGTACGAGTTTCCCATGAAGGTGGGAGACTTCAACTATAAAACCTATCTTAATGCCAAGAACATGTTGAGGGTGTTTGAAATGAAGTATAAGTTGGAAATATATGAGGTCTTAAGGCCCATGTTTTATTTTAATGAGTATGCAAGGGGGGTTTTGTATATTGGAAGTGTTATCAAGCACATCACCACCATTAAGGACTATTGGGCCAATTGCAAGGATGACTTCGATAGTTGTGATTGTGAAAATGTATAAAGTTAATATTGATTTAGGAGTAGAAGATGATGGTTATAACATGTATAGGAACACTTACTTGACCAAGCTAAGAGTAACTCTAATAAACTCAAAACCTTATGAGGATTATGATGGCTTAGATTATCAAAAGGACCAAAAAATGGGTCAAATCAACCATAGCCAAAAGGAGTTAAGCCAAAAGTACATCCACTCAAGCTTCTCCATCCATTATAGTGGCTTCCTCCTCTCAAGGTGGCACATCAACTACAACCTTGGCCATTACTCAAGGGCTATCACAACTATTAGGTGGAAGTGATACACCTCCTAAAAAAAATATTCCCTTAGCTAAGATTTGTTAGGATGGATCCCTCCAAACTCTATCAAAAGTTGAGAAGAAGAAGATGGAGGAATTAAATAATGGTGTGGTCACTCTTTCCCTCTCACTTCATAGTATTTCAATCCCATCTATAAGCACTACACTTCTCCTTCCAAGTAGTATCCAAGTGCAAGTAGTAGATCTTGAAGATGGTGGGAGTAGTGAGAGTGAGTCGACTAAATTGGATGAGGCAATTAATAAGACCTCAGAGGTGAAGAAAGGCCAAGATTCTTCAAATCTTGTTTCATAGGCCCCAAAGAATCCTTTCTCTTAAACCACAAAAATAATCACCCTGGTCAAGAGAAGGATGTTTAGAATAGACTCTCTCAAAACTTCCTCCAAGGTGATCAACATAGATTCATGGGTAGAGAACACCCTAAATAGAAAAAGAAAGAAGAGAGATGAAGGAGCTCCTAACAAAGATACTTTATCTTTGGCTATTCACTCTAGATTGGCACTGAGCAAGCTCAAAACGTAGAATACCTTATCTGTCCTCAAACAAGATCCTAAAATAGGACATCTAACCATGGAAATTGAAAAGCCCACTAAAGAAGGAAGAATCAAAGATATATCTACAAATGTTTTTTTCCTACATTCAATAGATCTTAGGGAGGAAAAACATGACACTGAGGTTGGCTTATGGAAGTAAAAAAATGAGGTGATAAAGGGATAACTTGAAAGTCTTAAATTATCAAAGGTTAGAATGAAGGCAAAAATCTGAGAACTAAATGTCTTGATTAGGAAATTGGTCACCCTATTTGCAAGCATCTCTAGAATACCTATCACTAGTGTTCCTACTACTACCAATGTCCAAGCACTCATCTCTTAGCTCCAAGAAGATAAACACTTTAGGAAAATCGATAGAGAGTGGAGTAGGAAACTCAAATTGGAAGGACTTTCCATTATAGAATAGATTGGGAATGCCATACTGAGGCCGAAAACAAAGGACAACATTTTAGAAAATAGAGCCACTCTAGCCTTGGAGAAAGCTAAGAGTGAAGATTGTGTTTCTTTTCTAAAGATGATTATTCATATGAAAACTAAGGAGGTTTTGGAAGAAAAGATATTTCCTAAAGGAGATGATCCTTTATTTGAATGGCTCCAAAGTATGTAATTCAAATCTAATATGATCATAGTGGCAGAAGAAGGGCTTAAGGAAAAAAAAGCTAAAGTGAAGAAGGATTGGGATAGAGACTCTAAACTCCTAAGAGGTCTACATACAAACTCGCAAACTAGTACACAAGGGAAGGGAATCATTGGAGTAACTGTCATATAGAAAAATTTCTCCAACTTCATAGAGATTTTAATGAGGATATCTTCTATTCACCAGAGTAGAGTTTTCGAGCTCCAAAAACTTAGCAAGTGTGTACACATGTCCATTAAGGAAATACAAGACTGGTTAAGTGTTATCAAAGATTTGGCCAGAGAGCATTCTAAATGGCTCTTAAGATACAATAATGTACATGTACATAGGCATAAGGAATTGATTCCAATCATCATTTTTGCAAAAGCCTATAGGGAAAAATCAGAAAAGGGAAAGAATGCAAAGTGATTCATATTTAGCTGATGTAGGAGCATCCTGGGTTACACTATTATCCTACATAATTTTTCTATTTTTCTTTCTATCAAGTTGCAATGTCTTGTATTGCCAAGCTTTTAGTGGCTATTGAGCATTAGAGGATTTCAAGTTTGTAATTGTTGTCGAATGATCCTTTGGTTGATGAGTGCATGTTGTTTCCAAGTTCTCTATGGTTGCCAACTGTAGACACCTAAATTTGATTACATTGCCTTGGTAATCCTATTTAGGTGTCTCTAAAGGCATCATTAATTAAATTCTTATTTAATTAATCCTTTGCCATCCCCTAGCTGATTAATTTAAATAATCATCTATAGTCCTAATTGATAAATCAAATAACTTATCATTTATCAATTAAATCCTATTCTTCTATCTAAATCCAAAATCCCCATTTATTAAATAAACCTATTTGATAAATAAAACCCTCAAATCTAATAACCCCTAACCTATCCTAAATCCCCCTTTTAGCCTAATCCACCCCATCCACCCATACTAACCAAGCTTAGCCACTAACTCACCCACCCTCATGAATGCCATCCACTTGCAAATCTCTAACATCCCTAATCTAATCCTAAAACCAAGCCTAACCCACCTCCTAATGTTGTCACATTCCCTAAGGAAGCTTAAGACTTTCCTAAGCCAAGGAAAGTCAACAATCTCAACTCCCTCCAAAATATCTCAACCACCAAGCCTTCAATGCTCTTACAAAAGCCATAAAGACTCTTACAAGCTCTTACAAGCCATAATGAAGGGTCTTTATGAAGATATTATCCTTTGAGCCTCCTTTGTTGACTCATCCTTCCCTTTTCCTCCATCCACTCACCTTGTGACATGTGTCACTCTCTGATTGGTGCTAAACAAGCACAATCCATGTGCTCTCCTCTCATGCAATCTCAACCCTCCTTAAGCTTTTCCCCATCCTTGCATCTTAGCCCTCCATCCCTCAAACCCTTAGCCTATAAATTGAATCCCCTCTCAAGCCATTTAATCACAATCCATCAAGTAAAGTTATAATATCATTTTGAAACCAAATCCATACTTTTGCATGCATCCACACCAAAAATCCCAAAAATCTCCATTGAAGCTAGTTTGAAGCTTGAGCATACATCCCAAATCCTATCAAATAGACTCATCCCTAAATCAAGTGACCATCCTCATTAGGAGAGCCATTCCATGGCTCATATTCTCATTTGAGGGTTTCACTTTGTCTCTCATATATGTTATGTCTTTTATGCTAGTTAATGCTTTTGTTTTTGAATAGATTAGTATTACTTGCTAACATATTTCTCATATACACCAACTATTGAAGGATGTCATGTTTTTAGTTACTTCTGAGTAACCCTTTGGTTTCTGAGTGTGTGTGGTTACTGAGCTCTCTTTGGATGTCAAGCTTATTTAATTTTCAAGTGTTCGTTTGAATATTGAGTGTCAGTATCTTCATAAAGTCTTCATTTGTTGAATAGTCTATGTCTAGTTCTAATTTGGGCTGACCTTGCTCACATTTAATTTTGGGATAGGTAGTTAATATTTGGTGTGAGCCAACTTGTGATTATGCATGCATTTAATATAAGATTTAATTTTGTGATAGGCTGAAATATGACCGTACAAGTATTCAAGGAGGTATAGGATTGAGTTTTAAGGAGACTGGGGAGAATAGTAAAGAGTAGGAGTGTGAAGTAGGATCATCGAGGATTGTAATTGAATTATTACATGGCCGTAACCTAGAAAGCCTTTTAGTTGGGCATGTATGGTGATTATTTGGTGAATCAATAAAATTTTCGATCTTCCTCCTCCTCTAAGTTGTTGTTCTATGTCTTGTTTTTTTTTTGTGTTGACTCTATGCAAGTGGTAGGATAGTTGGGTATGCCTTTGGCCCTAGTTATATGTCTCCCTTGTGTCAGGTGGTATCAAAGTAGAGGTTCATCCTTGTGGTAACTAGAATTTGTAGAACCCTGAGTGAATTAGGTTATAGGGTTGTAAATCTATGGATTTGACCTATAACTTGCAGAGGGTTACAATCTTGTAAGAACCTAGTTTGTAAAAATGGTTTGAGGTAGGGGAAATCTTGATAATGCAATATTGGATATATTAAGACAAATTGAAGTTAGATTAGATGTTTTAGAGATAGACCAAAGGAGAGGAGCACATCTGTATGATGTAAGTGATGATGTAATAGTAGCACCAAACCCTAATCTAGAACTTGAAGAAGATTAAGATGAAGCAAGGTTGTTGAGAGTATTGTCTAGAGAAAATTAAAAGCTAATTGTAGAAGTTGTTCCTTATGATGGAAAGTTGGATACCAATGTTATGTTGGATTGGAAAAAGTTCTTGGAGTACAAAAACACTCCTAAAAGTAGGAAGGTGAAGATTGCATTTACTAGGTTGAAAGGACATACCTCATTGTAGTGGGAGCATTTGCAAACTGATAGACAAAGGAGAGGAAATGAGAACATCAGAGCTTAGGTGGAGATGGTAAGCAAAGTAAAGAATAAATTCATTCTTACTAATTACCAAGTTAGCTTTTTGAGAAACATGCAAAATGTGACACAAAGAGACATGAGTGTGGAGTATATTGAGGAATTTTACAAATTCGAAATTAGATCTAGACATGTGGAGGATGATGTTGAGAAAATTGCAAGATACATAAATGGATTGAGATTTGGAATTTTAAGATGAGATAATTTTTTTGAAATTGGAAAGTGTGGAAGAAGCGTAGCTATATGCCTTGAAAGCTAAGGAGTTGTTGAAAAAGAAGTGTGAACAAAGACAAAGAGGTAGAGGTGGTAGATTCCATAGAAGCAGAGGTAGATCTTATGGTGAAGGTAACGGATCTAATAATTTTGTGTAAGATAAGGGAAAATCTAAATGTAAGAGTGATGATAGAAACAAGAATAAATGGAAAGGTGGTAATTCTTACTAAGGATGTACTAATTTTTACCAAGGCAGAGGTAATTCTTATCCTAGAGGTGTTTTTTTATGGTAATTATTTTAGGTGTAGAAAAGAAGGGCATAGATCTTTTGAATGTAGATCCTCTAAAAATGGGAAAGGTAATAGAAATACTATGATTCAAGGAGACATTGAGGGTTCACCAAGTGGACCTGAGGCTAGTGAAAATCTGATAGAGAGAATAACCTTATGTAATAAGGGAAGTTATTAGGAACCTATCCTAAGGAGAAGTCTTTTCAAAACTAAATGTAAGATGGCTGAAAAATGTTGCAAGGTAATCATTGATAGTGGAAGTTCTAAAAATTTGGCATCAGAAGAGTTGGTTACAAAGTTGCAATTGTAGAGGATGAAACATCCTAAGCCCTACCATGCTTCATGGATCAAAGATGAGCATAAGATATTGGCAAGTGAACAATGCATTGTGAAGTTCAAAATTGGGCATTACTTTGATGAAGTTTTGTGTGATATTATGCCTATGGATTGTTGTCATATTTTTTTGGGTAGACCTTGACAATATGATAGATATATTATACATGATGGAAGATTGAATCAATATACACTTTAGGTGAATGGAAAAAAGAAAATATTGTTGCTTTCGATTGAAAGTCCAGATGAGCTTAATTGTACTATTGTGAAAATTTGTATGGTCAATGGGAAACAATTTGAAAAGGAAATAAAAAAGCACCAAGTTTATTTTTCTATAATTCCTAGAAGACCAAGTTGTAGTAATAATGACCAAGTGGCATCTAGTAGTATTGATTGAGTACCAAAAGAAATTGTAGAATTGTTGAAAGAGTATAAAGAGATTATTGCAAGGGATATACCTGGTGGTTTACCTCCAATAAAAAGTATAAGACATTGTATGGATTTGATTCCTTGAGCTACTTTTCTAAATAAAGCACTATATAGATTGACACCTATAGAGATTTAAGAACCTAATAGAAAAGTGCATGAGTTATTAGAGAAAGGTTTAACCAAAGAAAGTTTGAGTCCATATGTTGTACCTATTGTATTGGCACCTAAACAGAATGGAGAATGGAGAATGTGTACTGATTCTAGATCTATTAACTATATCACCTAATCTAGCAATACAAATTTAATACTAACTAATAATGAAAGTATTAATAGCACAAAATAAGTTAACACTTGTGATAGGACCAAGGTTATCACTAAGAAAGAAGGCAAACCAAGAATGGTAGGCTACTTACGGTATAACCTTTGATGACATGGATATCTCCCTGATGGATGGAGATGTGTGTTCATGGTGTGCTCAAACTTCTAATGGATGGGTGATTATCAAGTATGAGGGTGGATGGATGATTTAATAATGGAGATATGGACTAGTTTCAGCATTATGATGGTATTTTGGTAGTTTTTAGGCTCTCAAAATAGCATCATAATTTTTCTTGAAAAGTGGATGATATTTGTGAAGGGAGAGGGTTTCATTTATAGGCTAAGGGGTAGAGACATGGGTGGTCAGGATGCAAAGATGGAAGAATGGTGAGGGAGGGTTAAGATACATTCAAAGGGAAGTACATGGATTGTGCTTATTTGGGGCCAATAAGGGAGTGACACTTGTTAGAAGAAGGATAAGTGTGAGGGGATTAGATAATAGTTGGTCAAAGGAAGTAATGAGGAGTAGTGAGGGAAGATGATGTGTAAGAGGTATGTAAGATGCATTAAGAGGGATGTAATAGTCATTAATGGCATGTAAGACCCATTAATGCTCTTGGATAGGGATGGAAGGGGATAAGGGAGACTTCTTGACTTTGGCTTGGATTACCAAGTCTTAACCCTTGCTTAAAGTTGTGCATATGTTTAAGAGTGGGATTAGACTTAGCTAAGGAAGGGGGTTAGGGGGCAAGTGGCTTAACTTTGATGGGATGAGTTAGTTAGGTGGCTAAGTGAGGTTAATATGGATGAATGGGTTGGATTAGGGGCAAAGGTTGGGTTTATGGATGTTTTAGGGGTTTGGGATAGTTTATTAAATGTTTTATTTAATAAATGGGGATGTGAGATTAAATTAAATAGATTTAAGGATTTATTTAATTTAATAGAGGAATAGAGTTTTAATTGATAAATTGATTTTGGATTATCATTTGACATTATCAATTGGACTATAGTTAATTTAATTAATTAATTAACTAGGGGATGATGATTAATTAATTAATTAATATTTAATCAGTAACATCCTAAGAGATGACTAAATACAATTACCTATTTGTGTAATCAAATTTAGGTGTCTACATAACAAGATCATAATAAAATATAGGTTTCCTATGCTGAGGATGGATGACATAATGGATTGTTCAAGTGGAGAAAATTATTTTACAAAGAATGATTTGAAAAGTGGCTATCATCATATCAAAATTAGAGAAGGTGATGAATGGAAGACTACTTTCAAAAAAAAATATGGTTTGTATAAATGGTTGGTTATACTTTTTGATTTGACTAATGCACCTAGTACTTTCATGAGGTTAAAGAATGAATTTTTAAAAAAGATTCTTGGGTAAGTTTTTGATTGTTTATTTGGATGGCATTCTGATATTTAGTATGAATAAGGAAGAACATCTTGAGCATGTTAAACAAGTATTGCAAAGATTCAAAGAGCAGAAGTTAATGATTAATCTAAAAAAGTAGAAATCAAGGATGATGATAGTAGTGATAGTGATGAAATTAATGACACTCCATCCATCACAGTCTCACCAGGAGAGCTGCATGCATTAATGGAAGAAGACAAGGAAGAAGAATAAATGGAGGAAGAAGTTGAAGAGGAAAATAAGGAGGAAGATGATCTAGTAAAAATTGTAGCAGCAGTTATTGCATCCCTTCCTCACTCTCCACCTAAAACCATCACAACATCAAGGTTGGAGTCAGCTTCAATAGGATTGATAGCATCAGCATCAAATTTATCATATGCAGCTGCCACATCACAGCTCCAGGCAACATCAATGGAAGTGTCTACCACTTCATCTACCGAGTTGTACCCCTCTTCTTTAGCCACCAAGCCAGCCTCCTCAAGCCCATCATCATCAGTCAGAATAATAGTAAGTTCTTCAATTTTGTCAATTCCATCCTATTCTATAATTTTGATAGCATTATCTGCATCTACCTAAAATTCAATTAGTTTAGATACTACTATAATGAGTGTATCATCATCTTTGGAAAGTATTCCAATTTTTTATCTAGTGAATACCTCTACTGGCACTCAATCCTCAAATCCTATCCCAATTTTTACTGTGAGCCCTTCCATCTCTACTATTGTGTCTATTCCTAAGATTAAACCAGACATCATAGAAGCCAAACAAAAGCATCCATTAATAATTCTAATCACTGGAAAGGAAATTCTAGAAGATATTGATTTAGACATAGATATAGTAATTCCAAAAATTAACTATGAAAATGCTACCATTGAAGAAATGAGGTATTCTAGTCAATTAATAGAGATGTAAGCTACGTAGAAATAGTTGAGATTTGAAAGGAATAAGGAATATAGAATAATAGAGGACACCAAGAACATAATTACAGAGGCTGTAGGTGTTGAAGTAGATTCTACTCAACACATTTTGATTCAATTAGAAAAGGCTGTAAATAAATTTAATGAGGATACCTCTGGTCAAGAAAAATTGATTAAGAAGGCTAAAAGGAAATTTGATAATAAGTTTCTTGAGCACATTGCAATAAAACAAGTAGAATTGTCCACAATTTTGGCCAATCTTGAAAATTCTTTTAATAATGTAACTTCACTTTTTGCCAAACTTTGTGATGTTACCAAGTACACCAAGGAGATCAAAGAAAAATTGAATAAAATTGATGAGGATATGAAGGGCAGTGCCCAAATGCTGCAACTTGACCCCAATTCAAGTTCATCCCATCATCTTAGAATCATATTTTTGTTAGAAAAGTAGGTAGAATTGTTTAGAGAGGAAGCAAGGATTAGGTCTACCTTAATTGACATTTAGAACATGATCCTTCCTATCATGGACATAATGCAGAAACACATTGTCTACTCCAAAAGCATTGATCCATGACAAAAATTTCTCAGTTGTAGATCATATGGTTGAACTTTCAGCTAAAGTTCAAATAGCACTCTCCACCTGCAAAATTTTGCAAGAAAATTGGGATAAGACTTTGGCTCTTATTCTCAAGGTACACTCTAAGTTTATCTCTCATTTTGATGTTTTTGTGTAAATACATATTGTTTACTTTGGCATTATTGTCAAAAAGGGGGAGATAGAATTAGAGAAGAGATAGAGATGGAGATAGAGTTAGAAAAGAGATAGAGATATTTGTAAATACTCTGAGAATATTGTATGGGGGAGATATATGTAAATCAGTATGTCAAATTGTGTATATAAGTTTTGACTCATAAGTGTTTTTATCACTAATGCCAAAGGGGGAGATTGTTAGAATTATGGTACATTTGTCATTAGTGCAAACACTTATTCAATTCTGAATGCTTATCTTGCTATCACTTAGTCTCAAGTATATACCGAGCATTCAGTGGTTACTTTAGAAGTTCAGTAGGTAAACAGTTCTCATTGAGCCCTCTAGAAGATACCGAGTGAATAAGAAGTTTAGCAGGTAAACAGTTCTCACCGAGTACTCCAGAAGATACCGAGTGAATGAGAAGTTCAATAGGTAAACAGTTCTCACCGAGCATTCCAGAAGATACCAAGTGAATGAGAAGTTTAGCAACATTTACCAAGTGAAAAAGGTAAATGAAGATCAGCAGAGTTTACCGAGTGAAAAAGGTAAAAAAAGGACTCAGTGTTTACCAAGTTAAGCAAGGTAAATGAAGAAGTTAGTTTCTGCCGAGTGACACTATATCTACTGAGTCACCAATGGTTACCAAGTTCCAAGCAATGTTCTGTGGCCAATATGAACTGAGTCTCTACTTCTGCTGAGTGCATGATGATGCCAAGTAAAGTAGTGGATGCCGAGTATCAGAAGGTCACCGAGTCAGTTCAGTGAACCCGAGTTATTTACTATTGGGTCAACTCAGAAATGTTTTGTTCACTTGTGTTTTGGCTGACCTTGTAATTGTAAATATTGGAATGGTATATATGTAATGTATAATATAATTTTCTAATCTTGAAGAATTGCATGCATGAAAAGAAGAAGAGAATAATGTTCACATGTGAAGAAGGTATTGCTATCAGCAGTAGAGTAAAAGGAATACAGCAAGGTCAATATAGGAGCAGAAAAGTTATATCTATCACATCAAGTGATCAATGCAAAAAGGATCTTATCAGCAAACAACTTTTAAGTAGATCCACTGCTTCATCCTAATAGGTGAATCAATTTTTTAAATCCTTCAACAGGGTAGACTTAATAGTTTTTTGTAAATCTCCTAACAGAGTGCATACTTCATTGTATGTTTGTAAATCCTCTAACAAGGTGGATCTAGCAGTCCTACTTGCTCCTAACAGGGCAGATCACCAGAATTGATCATTATAAGCCTTAATCGGCCAACTTCATACTACAGTAATAAAGTTTTGTGGGCATCATCCCCACCCCAGTTTTACTTTCTAATTCGAAGGTTTCTAGGTCACTAAATCATTGTGTTCATGTGTTATGAATGATTGATCTTTCATTTATGTAGTAGATTAGATGAATGAATGATGAATGGTTAAAATGTTGAATTGCTTAAAAGTTTTATAAGTTACTGATTCACCCCTCCCCTCTCAATAACATATCTTTTCTTGAATATTACCAACAATTTGTATTAGAGCTCTTGGTTCTCAGGATTAAGTTTGATAGCTTGAGTAAAGATCAAGAACAATGGAGATATTCAAACTTGACAAAGCTATTGAAAATAAAAAGTTAGATCTGGAAATGATCATGGCTCAACTCAAAGAAGCTAAGGAACATCTTTCTCAATCCCTAAAAAGAAGGAAGGAACTTGCAAGACAAATGAATGATCATCAGTATGTTGAAGAAAAGATTGAAGACCTTTTACCATCAAGCAGTTCAAATGAAGCTAATGAGGCAATCAAGAACTCCTAGCAAAGAATGGTTCCCTATAGGAAGAAGTAAGAAAACTTAAAAGAGAAAAAGAAATCCAATTTAGGCTACATGAAGTGTTGGAACAAAGAAACAAGGCAAATGAAGACTTAGAGGTAAGAAATATTCAATCCCTTCAGCATCAAGATCTTATAAATCAACTATCCATATGAATCTGAGATTTGAAAATGAAGATCTAAGGAATGATTTGATCACTAAGACAAATCAATGAAAGCTTAAAAAATGACTTGAGATCTGAAAGACAAATCAATGAAAGTTTGGAAAATGACCTAAACACTAAAAAGCAAGTCAATGAGAGAATGATGAAATCACAAGTAGACATGACTCAATTAAATCAGCTAAGTGAACAAAATCTTTATAGACAAAAAGGAAAAGCTGGACTTGGTTACAAGGAATAAGGTGAAACTTTCAAACAAGGAGCACAAAGAAGTCAAAGACCTACTTGTAACCACTATGGCAAGATAGGTCATACATCAAAAAAATGTTGGAGCAATGGAAAAATTAAATTCAATGGTAATGCTTCAACTGCAATCAGCATGGTCACAAATCTAATGAATGCAAAGAAAAACCAAAATTTGAAGGCAAATGTCACAAATGCAAGAAACTAGGTCACAAGGCATCTAAATGCAAATCAAAAGCATTCAATCCAATAGAACAAATTATCAAAGCAATATTTGGTTGGGACTACAATACTTGGTGCAAGTGTCACTATTGTGGAGAATATGGACACATTGGAAAAAATTGTGCAAGACATCACCTAAGAAAGAAAGATAAAACCATAAGATGTTACACATGTACTGAACTTGTTCATATAGCTAAGAATTGCATGAATACTAGAAGAATTGAAGATGAAAAGAAAGCTAAAGCTGATAACATTCGGAAGCAGATGAGACAACAGTGGATTCCTAAATCTACCAAGCAAGACAGTTCAAATAATGGTCATGTCACTCAAGAAGTGGGTGACTCCACCATTTCCAGTTAAGATTTAAGAAGACTCAGGAACTGTATCTTCTAGCCACATCTTAAAAAATTCTAGAATGAAAGAATGCAAATGATCAAATCAGTATTTCAGATACATGGATCATAGAAAAGTTATCATTCACCGAGTTGCATGTACTGAGCAAGGTTGACTAAAGACCTTACCAAGCTAGGTCAGGAATATCAAAGATTTTGTTAGACCACTAAGTTGTAAGGTTTTACCAAGTAAATCAATGATAGATTGGCATGCACAATGTCATCTCAGCTACCTTTGTACTGAGCTTTAATGACATTATTTCATCAAAAAGGGCAGAATTTGATTCCATTTTTCACCGTGATTTAAAATATACAGAGCCAAAAGGATTTCCAACAACATGCCAAGCGATTTGAAGCAAAATTCTTGCGAAGTAATTGTTTGAAGAATTTATCATCCACCAAGTAGCAATGGAATTTGCAAGCACCAACAACAGCAAGGTGAAGAAGGGTTCTAAAATGCTTGTAAAAGGAGTTGAATGGAAAGCCCCAAAATTCAAGATAGTACCTGCAGTTGCTGAATCACTTGACCTACACGGAGCTCAATCAAAAATTCCTCCTAAGGTACTTCTTGTTAATGATATTTGCACTCATTTCAAATACACTATTCAAGAAATTGGTACATTAGATATGGATAATGCCCTAGGTCAATTATGTGTTGATGGAGCCCTAAAACCTGAGCATAAGCATTTAGAAGAAAAAGGCTTAACCCATATTCCACACCTACCAAGGAGTTTCCAAATTAAATGGGTTAGATATGTTTTGAGCCATGTACAAAATGGCCAGTTGTGGTTGGAGCAACTCGTATTGATAACCAAAAAGATGATTCATAAAATCATGGGTTTGTTTATGCTAAATAAAGCCAAAACCACTAAAACCCTAGCTCAGGATGAGTTGTAGAAGAAAACCCTAGCAGAATGGGATGGTAGAGGACTTAAACTTAACAATATATCTAACTTGGAACTCATATTTGACATTTATGTAATTGCATATAAACTATACGGTTCCAACAGATTGAATAGTGTACCGTGTGAAACTGTAGATTTAGCATTTAATATTGTAAAGAAGAATCTAGAATTTGATCTGTCAAAATTACTATTAAGATAGCTGAATAAGAATATGGAGAGCATAAGAACTTCAAAGAACAACCCTTGTAAATTTGGTTCTTTGTTAATTTGCTTATTCTTTTATGTACAAAAGTTTTTTCCATCAAAAGGATCTATAGTATGGAGGAAAGACACTCCAATTCTATATCAGATTAATGAGTTCATAACAAAAATGGGTGAAAATTTTGACAAAGTCATGGATAACTATTTTGAAGATTTCAAGGAAAGGATGAATAACAGGTTCATAATTCCTCCTAAGCTTGTTGAGGATTATAAAGATGATATATGTTTCATGGTTGATTGTGATCATGTGTACATACAGGTAGTCATACCCCGAGTGGCATGGGTAAAACCATTGCCTTATGAATTAAATATTGATGATATAAGAGATATCATTGAGGCACTGGTAAATGAACTAGCTATACCTAACATCTCTGCCTTTGGAACTTATGATGAAGCAAAGGCCAGAATTGAGCTTGAAATCAAGCTACCATAGGCCATAAGCAAAGGTAAGAGGAAGATAGCCAAAATGAAAACTGCTACCGATCCTCTCATGCTAACTGAAGGAAAAGGCAAGGATGAAGAAGATGATGCAAAAGGAGGAGGAGAAGAAGATAAAGAAGAACAAGAGTCTACAGAAGAACCTCAAAAGAAGAAAGGTAAGGTAATCATTACCAAACCTAAGAAGATGCCTACTACAGTATTCTCAAGGAGAACTAGAAAAGGAAAATAGGAACTTGTACTAGTCAGACCTCCACCCACATTTGAAGAAAGGCTCAAACAATTGGAAGAAGGGCAGGCATAACAAATTTCAAGGCATTGAAATTTGAAACAAGAATAGATGTTGAGAAAATGCAGATAGAGGAACTGGTACTCTCCAAGATGTGAAAGTGGAAATACTCTCCAGACTAGCTTGCCTCTCAAATCTCCAAGGAACTACTGGGGAGATTGCAACCAAGATGGGAGACAGCCACCCAAATAGTAAAAGATATCTATGAGCAATCTCTAAAGAATCTTCAACCAAATCTCAATGGAGCAGAAATAAAGACTGCAATGGAAAATCATGAAGGTAAAATGATGATCAGATTTCACACTTGTTTGATTCTAATTAAAGACATTGAGCATGTTGTAAATGAAGCAATAAACATGTGGAAAAATATCTATCTTCTGCATAAGCCCAGTGAAGACCTAGTAGAAATCAAGGATGATGATAGTAGTGATAGTGATGAAATTAATGACACTCCATCCATCATAGTCTCACCAGGAGAGCTGCATGCATTAATGGAAGTAGACAAGGAAGAAGAAGAAATGGGGCAAGAAGATGAAGAGGAAAATAAGGAGGAAGATGATCCAGTAAAAATTGCAATAGTAGTTATTGCATCCCTTCCTCACTCTCCACCTAAAACCATCACAACATCAAGCTTGGAGTCAACTTTAGAAGGATTGATAGCATCAACATCAGATTTATCATCTGCACCTACCACATCATAGCTCCACGAAACATCAATGGAAGTGTCTACCACTTCGTCTACCAAGTTGTAGCCCTCTTCTTTAGCCACCAAGCTAGCCTCCTCAGCCCCATCATCATCAGTCAAAATAACAGTAAGTTCTTCAATTTGTCAGTTCTAGCCTATTCTACAATTTTGATAGCATTATCTACATCTACCTCAAATTCAATTAGTTTAGATACTACTATAACGAGTGTATCATCATCTTTGGGAAGTATTCCAGTTTTTGATCCGGTAAATACCTCTACTGGCACTCAATCCTCAAATCCTATCCCAATTTTTACTGCTAGCCCTTCCATCTCTACTATTGTGTTTATTCCTAAGATTAAACCAAACATCATAGAAGCTAAATAAAAACATCCATTAAGACTTTTGATCACTAGAAAGGAAATTCTAGAAGATATTGATTTAGACACATATATAGTAATTCCAAAAATTGACTATGAAAATGCTACCATTGAAGAAATGAGGTATGCTAGTCAATTAATAGAGATGAAAGCTACGCAGAAGCAGTTGAGATCTGAAAGGGATAAGGAATATAGAATAATAGAGGATGCTAAGAACATAATTATAGAGGCTATAGGTGTTGAAGTAGATTCTACTCAACACATTTTGATTTAATTAGAAGAGGTTATAAATAAATTTAATGAGGACACCTCTGGTCAAGAAAAATTGATTGAGAAGGCTGAAAGTAAATTTGATAATAATGTGCTTGAGCACATTGCTCAGCACATTGCAATAAAATAGGTAGAATTGTCCACAATTTTGGCCAATCTTGAAAATTCTTTTAATAATGTAACTTCACTTTTTGCCAAACTTTGTGATGTTACCGAGTACACCAAGGAGATCAAAGAAAAGTTGAATAAAATTGATGAGGATATGAAGGGCAGTGCCCAAATGCTGCAACTTGACCCCAATTCAAGTTCATCCCATCATCTCATAATCATGTTTTTGTTAGAAAAGCAAGCAGAATTGTTGAGATAGGAAGCAAGGATCAGGTCTACCTTAATTGACATTGAGAACATGATCCTTCCTATCATGGACACAATGCAAAAACACATTGTATACTCAAAAGTATTGATCCATGACAACAATTTCTCAGTTGCAGATCATATGGTTGAACTTTCAGCTGAAGTTCAAATAGCACTCTCCACCTGCAAAATTTTGCAAGAAAATTGGGATAAGACTTTGGCTCTTATTGTCAAGGTACACTCTGAGTTTATCTCTCATTTTGGTGTTTCTATGTAATACATATTGTTTACTTTGGCATTATTGTCAAAAAGGGGGAGATAGAATTAGAGAAGATATAGAGATGGAAATAGAGTTAGAGAATACATAGAGATATTTATAAATACTTCGAGCATATTGTATGGAGGAGATATATGTAAATCAGTACGTCAAATTTTGTATATAAGTTTTGGCTCCTAAGTGTTTTTGTCACTAATGCCAAAGGGGGAGATTGTTAGAATTATGATATATTTGTCATTAGTGAAAACACTTATTCAATTTTGAATGCTTATCTTGCTCATCACTTAGTCTCAAGTATATACCAAGCATTCATTGGTTACCTTAGAAGTTCAGCAGGTAAATAGTTCTCACCAAGCACTCCAGAAGATACCAAGTGAAAAGAAGTTTAGCAAGTAAATAGTTCTCACCAAGCACTCTAGAAGATACCAAGTGAATGAGAAGTTTAGCAGGTAAACATTTCTCACCGAGAATTCTAGAAGATATCGAGTGAATGAGAAGTTCAGCAACGTTTACTGGGTGAAAAAGGTAAATGAAGATCAACAGAGTTTACCAAGTGAAAAAGGTAAACAAAGGACTCAATGTTTACTGAGTTAAGCAAGGTAAACAAAGAAGTTAGTTTCTACTGAGTGACACTATATCTACTAAGTCACCAATGGTTATCGAGTTCCAAGCAATGTTTCATGGCTAGTATGAACCGAGTCTCTACTTCTACCAAGTGCATGATGATTTGTAACATATCTTTTCTTGAATATTTCCAACAATATATTCCTAGAATTTCTATAAGGTTGAATTTGATTAAGGAAAAGCATAGTTGTAGATTGGCTAGACATTTTGGAATTGATAAGATATTGAGTTTGCTAAAGGATAAGTATTATTGGTAACAATTGTATGAAGATGTTTAAAAATTTGTGAAGAGTTGTGGAGTTTGTCAAGTTGCAAAAGGGGTAAGTCAGAATACTAGTCTATATACACTTATTATTATTCCTGAGAAACCTTGGAGTGGCATCAGTATGGATTTTGTTCTTGGATTGCCTAAAACAATGAAGTGGTATGATTCTATATTTTTTATGGTGGATAGATTTTCTAAGATGGCTCATTTTATACCATGTAAGAAGATATCAGATGCTGAGCATGTTGTTGAACTTTTCCTTAAAGAGATTGTGAGATTGTATGGATTACCAACAAGTATTATTTCTGATAGAGATAGTAAGTTTGTTGGTTATTTTTGGAAGACTTTGTGGAAGAAGATGGGTACTGAGTTGAAATTTAGTTCTACATTCCATTCATAAACAAATGGACACACAGATGTTGTGAATAGAAGCTTGGGTAATTTTCTAAGATATTTAGTTGGAGATAAGTGAAGTAATTGGAAAGTAGTGTTGGAACAAGCTGAGTTTACATATAATAATTCTATGAATAGGAGTATAGGAAAAACACATTTTGAGATTGTTACTAGAATACAGCCTAGAGGTGTATCAAATTCGATAAATGTTGCTGGTGAAGAAAAGAAAAGCATTGTAGGGGAAGAATATGTTGATTTTGTAAGTTTTTGCATAAAGAAGTGAAGTTGAGGTTGGAACCAAGTAATTAGAAGTATAAGGAGAGTGTTGATAAGTCTTGAAGACATCATGATTTTGAAGTTGGTGATGAGGTGATGGTTCATTTGAAGAAAGGAAGATTTTTTGTTGGAACATATAGTGAGTTGAAGATGAAGAAGTTTGGACCTTGTAAAATTTTGAAGAAGTTTGAGAGTGGTAATGCTTATGAAGTTGAGTTACCTAATGACATGGATATATCTCCTATACTCAATATTGTTGATTTATATAAGTATCATGAGTTAGATAATGAAGTTGTTGTATCAAAAAATTATCCTAAGAAGTAGATTGAAGAAGTTGAATAGATT
Organism: Cupressus sempervirens; assembly: GCA_028749045.1. Taxonomy (NCBI): domain Eukaryota; kingdom Viridiplantae; phylum Streptophyta; class Pinopsida; order Cupressales; family Cupressaceae; genus Cupressus; species Cupressus sempervirens. Next base: position 238,270,126 of record CM053786.1, on the reverse strand, counting down.
TTGGATCAAAGAGTTGGTAAGAGCACAAGAGGAAAAGATTACTATGAATATTTTGTGAAGTGGAAGAATAGACCTATGAAAGATGCTATGTGGATTTCTCAATCTGAGTTGGATTCAACTCAGGTTGTGACACTTGCATGATTTAGGAGAATTATTTCGTTTAGCCCCAGTTGTCTGATGCAAGAGCATCCTAGGTTGCACTAATATCCTAAATAATTTTTTTGTTTTCCTTTCTGTCATGTTGCAATGTCTTGCATTTTTGAGCTTTTAGTGGTTATCGAGTGCTAGAGGATATCAAATTTGTAGTTGTTTCCTAGTGAACCTTTGGTTTCTAAGTGTGTGTGGTTGTCGAGTTCTCTTTGCATGTTGAGCTTGTGTGATTATTGAGTGTTTGTTCATATTTATAATGCCACTATCTTTGTAAAGTCTTCACTTTCATGTAGTCTATGTCTACTTCTAGTTTGGGTTGACCTTGCTCACATTTAATTTTGGGATAGGTAGTTAATATGTGGTGTGAGCTAACTTGTGGTTGTGCATGCATTTAATGTAAGATTTAATTTTATGATAGGCCAACTTGTGGCTGCACAAGTATTTAAGGAGGTCTAGGATTGAGATTTAAGGAGACAAGGGAGAATAGTAAGGAGTAGGAATGTGAAGTAGGGCCATCAAGGATTATAATTGAATTATTACATGGTCATAACCCAAAAGGCCTTATAGTTGGGCATGTATGGTGATTATTTGGTGAATCAATAAAAGGGTTGATCTTCCTCCTCCTTTGAGTTGTTCTCTATGTTGTGTTTCCATTGTGTTGACTCTATGTAGGTAGTAGGATAGTTGGGTGTGTCTTTGGCCCTAGTTATTCATCTCCCCTGCATCATCAACCCCTTTCGTATTTTGATGTAATGATTGTAATGGAAAAATTGGCTTCTTTCCATTTGTCATTTCTGAAGAGATGAACTGATTTAAATTCCTTTGTAATGGTCATCTTAGGATCCTATATGTATTAGAATGAAAGATTAATAAAAGGTCAGCTAATTTTTGGTATAAAATACTAGATGTTGCAGAGACAACTGAATGGTATTTTGTGTCAATTATTGTTTATTCCATTCTATTTTGTGTTAATTTTATGTTTTGTCTTTCATCTAAATTAAACTAAGGAATGTACAGAGATTCCCTCCCCTATTTTAAGGAAGCGAATTGAAGATGATAGTATTGTTATCATAGGTTCAAGAGAAATCCCTTTTGCATTTTCCTTAGTGATAGTCTTCCTTTCTCTATAGTTAGTTTCATGTTGATATCAATTTAGTATTAGTTAGCATGCATTACTAAATCATTAAGCTTTGTGGGTTCATAAGATGTGTGAATTCATAGATGTAATCAATCTTAAAATATCATTCCTTGCCTGAGTTAGTTCTCATTTAGGCTTAGCTTGGTTTACCTCTCTTGTTCTCAGGTTAAAAACATACCTCATTTTAGATTTAGAGAAAAACATAATTCATTGCAAGTTACTATGCAATAGGGAGCTGTACCTAAGAATTTAGAGGAAGCTTAGTCTTTTTAGAAGCAACTTTCCAACTATTTTAACTAGATATTATTCACAAATTTGGGCATTTAAGAGTTAAATCAAAAGAATAATCTATTTACCAACAATTTTTGGTGACTCTACTATGGATACGAATAGTCGCTTGACTAATTAATCTATAACATGAGGGAAAATGGTACTACCTCATGAGAACATAGTCTCAATGCTCCAACCTAATCTTGGATTCCAAGATTACCAAGAAGATATAATCTCATCCCTTAACATATTTGTTTGGAGAAATTATAGGAACATAGAGCACTATAGAAATGCTAGTTGGGTATTAGAAGAAGAATAATTTAGGGCTAAAGCATTAAAAAGAGTTGTTCAAAGGAGATAAATTCAAAGAGTAGAAAGATAAGCAAAACATGAAGCCTAGAGGTGAAATTAATCTAACATCTTGGAACAAGAAAGGTTCCTTAGAAATACCAAAGAACAAGGTAGACAAGACCCTATTTTTGAAAAGCTTCCATAACTTGGTTTCCCCATCCTAGACACCCCTAGGTGAAAAGGTGACAAAAAAATTTGGAGCAAACCACCCTCACCTATAAAAAATCTAAATTCTTCACATACTACTTGCCAGGTATTTTCCTTACATGGAGTAACTATTCCTCCAGTTGTCAATTTTATACCATACCTTTCTAGAACAATCATGGATGCTCCCTATGCTACAACAATAGGTTTCTTAGCACTGACAGCTTATCACTTACTTCCATCTGGTTCAAGGAAGAATTTCCCTAAGTTTTCAAGTGATGGGAAAGTTACTACTGATGAACATATCAAGGCCTTTCTCGTAGCTACTCATATATTAGAAGTATTTCATGAAGATGTAGCTATAAGGATATTTTTAGAAACTCTAATGGAGAATGTAGTAGATTGGTTTGATCATTTAGACGACGGCCCAATCACAAACTGGGACACTGAAAATGGCCTTTGAAATAAGATTCAAAATGGCAAAAGATGAGCACATCTTATTAACACAATTGACATATATTAAAAAGAAACCTACCATGAGTATGAGGGATTTTGTTGAAAACTTTTAATAAGATTACTAGTAGGATCCACACCATTGATAGACCCACTAATAGCAATCTAAAAACATTCTTCATAAGTGCTATGTCGCAAGATATCATTTATTATTTGAGGAGGTTCCATCCAATAGATCTAGTAGATGTAAAAAAGAAGGTGGTCAAATTTGAATATGACTTGATCTCTACTAGGAAATGGAAATGAGAACTTCAAACCAAGGGAAGTTCCAACAATACTACTTCATCTAATGAAATGATTCAAAAGTTATCAAATCAGTTGGTGGCAGTGAAGAGGCAATTACCTAGATTGAATCACTCTTACCAATGGAATTGTCAAAATCTTCCAGGGAGGAATAATGACAAAAAAATTATGCAGCTTATAGGTTCACAACCAAGGTTGGCAATTGAGGCAGCACCTAAGAAATAAAATATGTGTGTGTTTCACTTCACAATAGATCATGATAGTGAAAGTTGTATGAAAATGGCTCGTATGATGTAGTTGTTATCCACTAATCAATTGAATACTACAACGCCTTTCTCTGAGTTAGATTTGTACTCAAATGGCAACTCTAGAAATTTATTTTTGAAGTATGAGTTAGACTCTAAGCCAAAGGGTGAATGTTATGCAACTATTGATGGAACTTCATACATAGTGTTAACTCGGAGTCAAAAGCACAAAAATCAATTTTCCAGTCATATTCCAAGAAGTGATCCCACCTCTTCATCAAATAACATTCACATTAATCAGGGAGCATCGACACCTCAAACAGGTAAGGACAAGAGCCCTTTTGATTTCATCTAATTTTGTAAAGAGTCAAAGATCCAAATCTCTCCCATAGACTAACTAAAGACCCATCCCTTTGAGTTAAAGAGATTAGTAGATCATGGTAAAGGAGATGCTTCAGATATGAATCATAATGTTACCATTGAGGAAGAAGTAAAACTTTGACAACTAACATGTTTGATCAAGAAGATTCCACTATCTTAGTAACTTTTCCTAGGTGAAAACCTAATCCATTCTACATATCTTTATACATCAATGGATGCAAATTGAGTAATTGCATAATAGATTTAGGCAAATTGTACAATTTTATGCCTTATTCTATGGTTAAAGCCCTAAGCCTCACCCTCACTAAAGTTCATGGAATATGTTATTTAATGGATGCTAAACAAACATCATTACTTGGGCAAGTCAAAGATGCTTAGGTGACCCTAGTCTCTCATCTAAAAAAGAAAATATTGTTGGCTATCCTAGTTGTGGATATTCTAGCAAGTTATGGCCTACTTTTAAGAAAAAGTTTTTGTAGAGATCTAGGGGGAGAAATAAAATTAGATTGGTCTAAAGTATTCATACCTATAGGAAGCAAGAAGGTTAAGTTGAAACCTGAAGAGAAGGAAAAATTTATTGTCTTAAAGTCAGATGATCCTAAAGCCTAGATTCTCTATCAAGAACTAGAGTTTAGCAACTAAATGTTGTTTACCAAAGATGCTCTAAATGAGAAAGAAATCAAAAATCTAGGAAAGAAAATCCTAAGTGAAGAAAAAGAGGCATTCTCTATATGGACATTATAGTTTGACAAAATTTTCTCCTCGTCAGGGTTTGGTGTAGGCATAGTGTTGATACCTCATAAAGGAGAACCTAAACCCATGGCTTTAAAATTGGAATTTGGGAATAACATTGCAGAATATGAAGCTGTATTACTTGGTATGATAGCTGCAAAGGAAAAGGGAATAAAAATCTTGAGTACTTGAGGTGATGCAGAACTCGTTATGATATAAATTAAGGGGTAGTACTCTATGAAGAACCATAAGTTAAAAAATCATAGAAACAGGGTTTGGGATGAAATAGAAGGGCTTTATGCATTCACTATTGAATCAGTACCAAGAGAGATGAATTCTAAAGTAGATTCACTAGTTGTTTCTGTCTCCTTATTACTTCCTCATCCAAAATTCAAAGATAAGACATATCAAGTGGAAATTATGTATCGAGCCTCTGTTCCTGAAAATGTAGAATTCTAGCAAGTTTTCAAAGATGACAAGATTCTATAGATATTCTTAAAAAATAATAAAGCTATCTACAAAGATAAAACAAATAAAGGCAATAAAGAAGACCCTAATATAAGCAAAACAAAGATCAAATTTATGAAGTCCAATTGCAAGGTACTATTATTCCCCCATACTTTGTATATTTGGAAAAATTGTTTAGTAGGCATAATGCCTACAGATAGAAAAAGCAGACAAAAAAGGGTCCTGCTATTGGTGAATATGAATGGGTGAATATTGGATATATGAAAAATCCTAAGATGATTAATATTGGAAAGTTTTTCTCACCTAAAGAGAAGGAAGCTACCAAAAAAAAATTCATAGAATATCAAGATGTTTTTTCCTAGAGTTATGAAGATTTGAAAAGCTACAGAGGCAGAAAAACAAAGTATCAGATTCCACTAAAACCTGATGTAGTTCCTTTCCAATAGAAGTAGAGTAATTATAATCTAAAATTAGTAAATTCTATATTCCAAGAATTCAATAAGATGTTGAAGGCAATAATCATTTATCTCATTCATCACTCCACCTGAGTAGCTAATTTAGTACCAATTAGGAAGAAGAGCAAAGAGATAAGGATATGCATAGATTTCAATAATTTGAACAAGGCATCTTTGAAAGACAATTTTTCTCTTCCTAACATGGATTACCTACTACAAATACTGGTTGGGGCTAAAATGGTGTCCAAGCTCGACGGGTTCTCAGGATATAATCAGGTACAAGTGGAAGAGAAAGATCAACACAAAATGGCTTTCACCACTCCTTGGAGTACATTTGCATATCATAGAATTCCCTTAAGTCTCATCAATGTTGGTGCCATGTTTTAGAGGTGTATGAGTAAATCTTTTTCTGATCTAAAAGACCAAATTATTGTTATATACTTGGATGATCTCACTGTGTTTTCAAAGAAGAGGAAAAATCACATAGAAGACCTAAAGAAAGTATTACAAAGATGTCAAGAACACAGAATCTCACTAAATCTTAAGAAGTTTCTTTCTTGCATAATAGAAGGAAAGTTGATTGGTCATATAGTTTCTCAAGAAGGTATCAGAATTGACCTTGAGAAAGTCAAAGCCATTTGAAGGTTAAGCCTACCAGTAAATAAAATAGGAGTTAAATCATTCCTTAAGCAAGTGAATTTCATCAAGAGGTTTGTACTAGACTTTGCAAAAACCACTAAGTGTATTGTGGATATGATGAAGGGAAATTCAAGTTTTAAATGGAATGAAGTTGGGAAACAAGCCTTACAAAATATAAAAATTTATATTGCTAATGCTTTAGTACTATGTCATCCAAACTATAAATTGGATTTCATTATCTATTATTACACCTCTAAACACACCTTGTCAACTATCCTAATGTAGGATAATAAAGAAGGAATTAAAGCCTATATTTCCTTCATGAGAAAACCTCTAAAAAATCATGAGTTGAAATACTCTCAAATCAAAAAGCATGCCTTTGCAGTGGTCAAAGAACTAAAGGATTTTAGGTTCTATATCTTGCATTCACATTATATAGTTTATGTACTTTATGTTGCAATAAAAAATGTGTTAACTACAAGGTGTGGGGTGCAATGCTAGGGGAATGTGCATAGAAAAACTGCAAGAATATGACATCAAAACCAAGCCTACTAAGTTAGTGAGGGGTAATGCCTTATGCAAAGAAATTACAGAAAATGGAATCTCTGAAAAATCAAAGGAGTTGGAGAGAAGAAGTTAGTTTTGGGAGTAGGCCTATAAGACTCTTTGTTTGATAACATTACCTATCTACTAACATATGAAGAATGTCCTAAAGGCATGATAGCAAAACAAAGAAGAGATATCAAGCTGAGTTGTAAACAATACTTTTCTTAGATGTGTGGATCAACAACAATAGGAGAGGTTGTTGAGAGCATTCCATGATGAAGCATGTGGTGGACATTTCTCATCCTTAGTCATGGCTTTCAAAATACTAAGATAGTTTTACTATTGGCCCAACATATTTAGGGATGCCTACTCCTGGCTATCGAAATGCAAAAAATATAAGATGTTTATAGGTAGACCATAGATAGCCACTCTGCCTCTTAGACCTGTCATCATTGAAGGACCTTTCCAATGATGGGACCTCGATTTCATTGGTCCTATCAATCCAACATCTAGCACTGGTCACTAGTATGTTATAACTACCATCGATTACTTCACCAAGTGGATGGAGTCTAGAGAAAGCAAGAAAACTACTTTTGAAGTAGTTTGCAAATTCATCAAGGAGAACATACTAGTTAGATTTGTTATACCCATCAAACTGGTAATGGATAATGTGGCATACTTTTCTTCAATTGAAATCTTAAAAAAAATTCAAGTATGGCGTCACACTCAATCACTCATTTGATTATTTTTTGTAAGGAAATGTCCAAGCTAAATCTAGTAACAAGAATTTAATGAATATTATTAAGAAGTTAATTTCAAACAATCAAAAAACTTGGCACAAGAAGATTCATAAGGCACTTTGGATAGATAGGGTAACCCCTAAGAGGGCAATCAGCATCTCTCCTTTTGAATTGGTCTATGGGACTAAAGCTAATCTTCCTTTACCCCTAGAATTGGCCTTAAGAAAATTGAGAACAATAATTGAAGATGGCACTAATAAAGATGGACTAGAGAAGAGGATCTTGTTCTTGAGAAAACTTGAAGAGGAAAGAGAAGAAATCATGGATCACATCACATGACACCAAATGTGCATGAAGATCATTTTTGATAAAAGGGCAAGACTATAGAAGTTCATGGTAGGAGATAGTGTGCTATTGTGGGATAACTGAAGGGCACCAAAAGGTATGCACAAGAAATTTGATACTTTGTGGAAAGGCCCATTCACTATTCATCATGCCTTCGAGAAAAAATCATTCAAATTGGCATATCTGGTTGGTAAAATATGGCCCCTGACATACAATGGTTAGGGTTTGAAGCTCTATCAAATTGAAAATTGAAAATAGGAAAACCCTATATTGTACTATAGTTACATTTAGTTCCCTTTCTTATTTTCCTAGTTAGGTTTCCCTTGTTCCCTTGTTTTACCTTGCTTTAATGTTTTTGTGTGGCCACCTTTTAATTTTGCAAAACTAGAGATTTTGGATTCTTTGCTTGGCTATGGCTTACCCAAATCCCTAGACAAAGCTAACTATTGTCCTAGTTTCCATCCTCTAACTAAGTAAGTAAAAATGATTACTTGTATTTTAGTGAGTTTTTAGTTGTATTTGAGTCTAGGTCTAAGCCATCCTAGGTGGAATGAGTCTCCATCATATTTCCCTTTTTCTCCTTCTCCATATTTCATAGCTCGGTGGTTCCTCATTTTGTCAAAGTGCTCATGCTGGTAGGTTAGTGCCTAATCCATTGGAGATTCATGTTGCTCATATAATGATCATTTATAAGTTATATTTTCTTTTGACCTACCACTTTCTCCATAGAAATAGAAGCTTGTGGAGATCTAGAATTTGTCTTCTCCTCGGCAGGTTTCTAACCCATGAAGATGATTTCTCACAAACCACACCAATTGATACACATGGATTGAAAACACAAAAATAGAAAAGTATCAAATGGAAAATCCATATTCCCTTTGAAATTTTTACTCAAAAAAATGTTTTAGATTCATTAAAACTCTCATAATCATTTCTCACAAAAAACTCATAATGAACTTCTCCTTAGCAAGTTTTCAATCCATGAAATTGATTTTATGCAAAAGGAAGTTCTGAATGAAAAGAAACAATAAGTGATCCCTACAAAAATTTTCCAACTCACTTAGACATTTCCAAACCCAAAAAATGACAATGGTCTAAAGGTTAGGTAAAAAGGAAGTATTGGTAGAAAAACACAAATTGTCTTCTCCTTGGCAGGTTTTCAACCCATGAAGACAACTTCCTAGATTTTAGAGAAAATCAAGATTGGTAATTAGATTGGACCCACCATTTGTAAAAAAACATCTTTGAATGATAAAAAAAAAAAATCTAACCATCATGAGAAAGAGCTAATGAGAAAAATTCAACCAGGTAGATATTTTCCCATGGAGTACTCCATTTGTAACTTCCTAAAACTTAAAGGAAACTGTGATGGGAACACAACCCAAGAACAGAATGGACACAACAGGAAAGGGAAATTGTATTAATTGAGAAAATAATCTAGTACAAATAGTACAGAGAAAATAAACTTCAAAACATGCCCTAAGGGCTTACAATAGCATAAATCTGGAGATAATTTCTCCTTTCAGTACCTCCTCTCAAACTCCACTCCGAACTGCCTTTTACAATGCCAAAAATCTCCTTAAATAGACCTCGAAGTGTTAAGGACTAGGAGTACATTCTAGAAAGTTTTAGTAGGCATCCACCGACCAAATAGAAGGTTCCAGAAGCTGTGTTAGAAGTTGGTGCACATCTAGAAGAATCCAGAAACGGTAACTGGACTTTCGAGAGGCATAACTTTTGAACCGTAGCTCTGATTGACGAACCATTTACATTTTCAGAAAGCTCTCGAAGCGCTCTGTAGCCCTATGGACAAGCTTCACTCATCCCCCATTTTTTGACCCTTTTTGAGGTCATTTAATGCCCCTAACCTAACTTTGAAGCATTCTTAGGAGGTCTCCAAAACCCAAAAAATTGCAATAACTTTCAAACCGTGGGGCCTTTTGACCTGATTCTTTTTTTGGAATGCTCTAAATCACAATTACATTCATTTGGCCAATTCACACCTTCTAGGTCACCAAAATGATGGCCAAATTGCATGCTCCTATTTTTTCAGGATTTTCTAGCACACTGATAGTTGAACTATGAGAGTTGGAACCTTAATTTGACCCAAATGGGTGTCCAAAAATAAAAACACATGAAACAAAAACTAAGTCTAAGTACATTTTTTTGGGTGACACAGGATTGCCCTTATACCTCTGGATGCTCCTGCATCAAAATGGGAAAGTAAGTTACAAAGAGATAGAAAGTTATTGTTGAGCCAACAGAATAGTGAAAGGACCCTTAGATATTCATTAAACCTCTGCATTTACTATTTCAATAGATCTCTCCATTTCATTTCTATGGCACAAATTTTGAATATCAACAGATGAATCAAGGCTCCCATATATATGGAAACATGAACAGTTGAACAAAATACGACTCATTCTTTTAACTATTATTCTATTAATGTGCTTAACCTATTTCAAAAAGCTAGTATCTATTACATTAGCTATTCTTCTCACTTTCTTAATTCAAAACTTGTTCGCAAAACCATGGCCACCAAGTTTGCAGGTTTTGATGGTTTGAATAGAATCAAATCTCAATTGTAGAACTTCACATATACATTTGTTTACTTTTATGACATGGAGGATCTCCAAAAGAGAGTAAAGTCAAAGCAAATACATCCCATCACTAAGAAGCTTCAAGGATATAGGCTAGTCGAGGCAGTTGGTTTTCTAGTTGTAGTCCGAGCCTTAGAGTTAAATCTATGAGTGGATCATTACAAGCTAGATAGGAGATAAATTGTGCTACCAGATGACACGGTGCTGATTTCAATTGATAGAAAACTATGGTGAATTTCCTTTGAGTACCAAAATGTGAATAATTCTTAGACTTGAACTTCAAAGGAGCCATTTTTGAGTTCTCTACAAAGAAGATGATCTGGAGGAAGGAAATCATGAAGAAATGGTTCCAAAATCCACAGAGTGCTAAGAGTAAGGTCCCTAAGACCCTATTTGGGACTAATATCAAACCTGAGATTATCGATATCTTGGTCCTCTTACATAGATTGAAAGGTGAGGTAGAAGCTTTGAATTTCATTGAGCAATATTTCATTTTAGTGCAAGTCATCTACTCTAACACACAATATATTGATTGGGATCATGAGGTGAGTGAGATTCTATCCAATGCTCTTAGTACCAAAAATTTCTATAATACATTCTATATGTTCTCTTTCTTCATTTATATATTGGCTTCTTTGCAACTATGGTCAGGCCTCCCAAGAGTGAAAATTTTTCCTAATGATATAAGTCTTGTGAGTTTTGCCCATGCTTACAATTGGAAAATAGTTTTGTAGAGTATGTGAAAGTTAATGATGCATTCACTGTGAGAATTTACAAGGAGCTTCAAGGATTTCTAAAAAGGAGATTTAGTCTTGAAGCCATGGTAGCCATCAACCAATTTGAGAGTTATTTCATCCAAATCTCATCCTTTTCTTATTTGCATCTTGCATCTTTTGATGGTTTCCCCTTGAAGATGTCGAGATATCCCAGTGATATGATTGTGCTAATCAAGATTGTATGACAAGCTACTCAAGTGAACATGTTGAGTGGGATTTTGAAGAAGAAAGGGTATAAGTTTCCCATGAAGGTGGGAGCCTTTAGCTATGAAACCCATTTTGATGCCAAGGACATGTTGAGGGTATTTGAAATGAAGTATAAATTTGAAATGTATGAAGTCTTCAAGCCCATGTTTGATCTGAATGGGTATGCAAGGGAGGTTTTGCAAATTAGAAGTGTTATCAAGAACATCACTACCATTGAGGACTACTAGACCGATTACAAGAATGAGTTTGAGATCCATGATCGTGCTTTTTCCAAACTGACTATCAATTAGTTGAAAATGTATAAAGTTAATATTGATGTAGAAGGAGTAGAAGATGATGGTTAGAACATGTATAGTAACACTTATCTAAACCAAGCTAAGAGGCACTTTGATAAGCTCAGAACCTCATGAGGATTCAAGGGAAGAGCTAAATATAATGATGGCTCAAATTATCAAAAGGATCATAAAATGGGTCAAATGGACCACAACCAGAAAGAGTCAAGCTAAAAGTACATCCACTCAAGCTTCTCTAATAGTTATAGAGGCTTCCTCCTCTCAAGGTGGCACATTAGGTGCAACCTCAGCCATTACTCAAGGGCTAGAAAAACCATCAAGTGGAGGTGATCAACCTCTTGACAAAAGTATTCCTTTAGCTAAGACTTGTCATGACAACTCCCTCCAAGTGATTAGAACTCCATCAGAAGCTAAGAAGAAGAAGGTAGAGGAACTAAAAGATGGTGCAGTCACTCTTTCCCTCTCACCTTATAGTATTCCAATCCCATTCATAAGTTGCACTTCTTCTTCTGAGTAGTCCCCAAATGCAAGTAGATCTTAGAGATGGTGGAAGTAGTGAGAGTGATTTTATTGAATAAAACAAGGCAACGAAGAAGACCTCACAGGAAAAGAAAGGCTAGGATTCTTTAAAGCTTATTTCATAGGCCCTAAAGAATCATTTCTCTTTAGTCGCAAAAACATTCACCCTGGTCAAGAGAAAGATGTTTAGCATAGAATCTCTTAGGACTACCTCCAAGGCTATTGGCACATATTCATGGCTAGAGGACACCCTAGATAGAAAAACAAAGAGGAGAGATGAAAGAGCTCCCAACAAAGATACTTTATATTTTTCTATCTACTTTGGATTGCAACTGAACAAAGTCAAAAAGTAGAAGACCTTGTTCATCCTTGGACAAGATCCTAAAACAAGATATCTAACCATGGAAATTACAAAGACCACTAAATAAGAAAGAATCAAAGATATGTCTATAGATGATTTTTCCCTACATTTAGTAGAGCTCAGGGAGGCCAAACATGACACTAAGGTTGGCTTGTGGAAGTCAACAAATGAGGTGATAAAGGGACAGCTTGAAAGTCTTAAATTATCAAAGGTTAGAATGAAGGCAAAAATCCAAGAACTCAATAGCTTCATTTGGCAATTGGTCACCACATTGGCAAGCATCTCTGGAATGCCTATCACTAGTGATCCTACTATTGTTGATGTACAAACACTCATCTTTCAACTCCACAAAGATAAACACTTCAAGAAATTTGGTAGAGAGTGGAGCGAGAAACTCAAGCTAGAGGGACTCGCCATTATACAATAGATTGGCAATGCCATGTTGAGGCTGGGAATAGAGAAGGACAACATTTTAGCAAATAGAGCCACTTTGGTCGTAGAGAAAGATAAAAGAGTAAAGATTGTATTTCTTTGCTAAAGATGATTATTCATATGAAAAATAAGGAGGCTATGGAAGCAAAGATCTTGCCCAAATGAGTTGAGCCTTTATTTGAATGGCTCTAGAGTATGCAATTAAATCTGACATGATCATGGTGACAGAAGAAGGGCATAAGGAAACAGAAGCTAAAGTGAAGAAGGATTAGGATAGAGACTCTAAACTCCTAAGAGGTATACATACAGACTTGCACACTAGTGTGCAAGGGAAGGGAATCATCAGAGTAACTATCATGCAGACAAATTTCTCCAACTTCATAGATAGTTTTATGAGGATATTTTCCAATCACCAAAACAAAGTTTCCAAGCTCTAGAAACTTGGCAGCCATGGAGGAAATACAAGACCAATTAAGTGTTGTCAAATATTTGGCCAAAGAGAATTCTAAATTTCTCTTAAGACAAACTAATGTACATCTACATAGGCATGAGGAATTTATTCCAATCATTGTTGCTGCCAACGCCTATAGGGAAAAATCATAAAAGTGAAAGAAGGCAAAGTGATTCATATTCTACCCCTTCCATATTTTGATGTAATGATTTTAATGGACAAATTGGCTTCTTTCCATTTGTCATTTCTAAAGAGATTAATTGATTTAAATTCCTTTGTAATAGTCATCTCAAAATCCTATATTTATTAGATTGAAAGATTAATAAAAGATTGGCTAATTTTTGGTGTGAAATATTGGATGTTGCAGAGACAACTGAATGGTTTTTTTTGTCAATTATTGTCTATTCCATTCTATTTTGTTTTAATTTTATGTTTTCTCTTTCATCTAAATTAAACCAAGGAATGAACAAAGCTTCACTCCCTTGTAAAGCAGAAAACTAAAGATAATAGTATTGTTATCATAGGTTCAAGAGAAATCCTTTTTGTGTTTTCCTTCACATTAGTCTTTCTTTCTCTATAGTTACTTTCCTATTGCTTTTATTTTAGTATTAGTTAGTATGCAATACTAAATCATTAAGCTTTGTGGGTTGATAAAATGTGTGAATTCATAAACTTAATCAATCTTAAAATATGATTTCTTGCTTGAGTTAGTTCCTATTTAGGCCTAGCTTAGTTTACCTCTCCTATTCTCAGGTTAAGAACATGCCTCATTTTAGATTTAGAGACAAACATAATTTATTGAAAATTACTATGCAATAGGGAGCTATACCTAAGAATTCAAAAGAAGGTTAGTCTTTTTAGAAGTAACTTTCCAACTATTGTAACTAGATATTGTTCACAAATTTGGATATTTAAGAGTTAAATCAAAAGAACTTTTTTTTTACCAACAATATACTCATGGGGTTCTCTTTTGATAGTTGTCAGCTTCTCTAAAAGAGATAAGTGATCACTTTTGTCCTCAAAATGCTTACAAATCCCTACTTCTGGCCCATCCCAATTAGTAATAGAGTTTTGAGAAAAACCTCTATACCATCGTAATACTTTTCCCTTTAATGATGAAGCTAGAAGCCTAACAACAACATCATCTTCTGTAATACCATGAATATTACAGATATTTGAAATTTCTTGAATATGTTCTATAGGGGAGATGGAAGTTTAACCAATTAAATTAGGTATACTTTTGGGAGCTGATGTTAGGATATCATGTCTTTGAGCCAAAAGGAGAGGACTCCCACTATTAAAGGTGGCAAATAAATGTGCTCTAGGCTGGGCCATATGAAATAATGATTTGTTACAATGAAAATATGGCAACCTAGGTTGTGATCTATCAATAGGAGGAGTGGAAAGAGATCTTGCAAGTATATGTGCTATTGTTGCACTCCTAATTGGTGATAGGGATAGTCTATTTCTTTTTCTTCTAAGGTTTGACAATGAGAGTTCAGTGTATTTAAAATTACCTCTAAAAGATTCTCTTGTATGAGCCTTGGGCATGAATTACATAAACCTTGGTCTAGAAATGAAAATCTAGAGATCGAGTAGAGTCACCAAGTGCCTTGAATGTAAGCCTCTTGAAGGCATGGAATGCTAAGAGCAGAACTATCTTCTCAGCATCAATTTGCAGTTCTTTTTCTTGACACCAATGAACTAATAGACATAAGAATGTACCAATATTAGTCCCACTAGGCATGCCAAAAAATGTTGTCACAAAAGCTTGCACCCTTGCCTAAAGTTTTTACCTAAAGGAAACCTTGTGAAACATGGAAACAATCAAAAAAATGGTGGGACTTGAACTATGAGATTGAGTCTCTAGAGAAGGTTGGTTTCCTTACTATCACAGTTTACCTAACTACTCTTTGAGAGGAAAAGGGAGAAGGAATGCATGAAAGAAAGCTATCTAATTTGGCCTAAAGGGGATGATACCCCAAAAAAGTTGTTTAATCTTATCTCTGCCTAAAGATGCACAGTTCACCAACATAACCTCAAAGTATATAGGTTCAATCCTTGCTTCATCCAACAACCACATGCATATCATAAACCAAAAGAATGCTATGAGGAAAAGATTTCACTCTATATCATTCAAAGGGCCAAATAGATACAATTATGCAGTTGAAGAATAAGACAATACATTAACAAAATGAAAGAAGATATTGCACAATATATTAATGAAAGAAAGAGATACAATTAGAGAATTATATCAACTCAAAGGCATGGGAAATTTCAATAATAGAATATAGATAACAATGCTATAGAAGCCAATAGTGGCATGTTGTGATGGTTAAGTTGTTGTGTTCTTATCCTTGCCATCAAGGTTCAAATCTCATGGGGATGAGGTCTCCCATTTGTGGCCTCACTGGTTCATAGCTCCAGGTCAAAGCGTTTACCCCTTTTGAAAAAAATAATGCTATAGAATCAAAGGAAAGATCAAACCTTAGAAGGGCTACAAAACTTGCATTTATTTTTTAAGTATAACTCAAATGGATTCTACCCTAAGACAAAGCTCAACAACTACATTTAAAGTTGCAGAGAACAATCACTATAAATCAAAAGAAGATCTAATCTTGGTACACATTTAGATGTAGGAAAATCATATATTTCACCAAAAGAATAGCCTAGAGAAGATAGAAATGGCAGCCATTAATGCATTAATTGAGTAGATGGATAACCAAGAAATGATGGAGCATCCCTTTTCATTTAATAGGCATGGAGATCACTCAGGATTGGTTGTGGATGATCAAGAGGATCAGATCTACCATTAAAAACTGTTTCTTCTTCACCATTAGCATGCCAAGTCAAAAAATCAATAAATCAAAGGAAGTCAATCCCCAAGCTTCACCATGTGGACCAAACATATTTTATCCTTTTGCCACCCAGAAACTCTTCTATTTTTCATGTTTGTCCTTGGACTCCTCTAGATCATAACCTCACAACTTTTCTTCTTCATTGGTTGTTTGCTCCTATGAAACTATGACCAAACCATATTGTTGCTTCATAGTCTATTCTTAACACTTTCCACTTACAATTGTGATCAAGTGATTGTATGATACTAACCCTTCATACCATCGCTATAGTTTAAGCCTAACAACCTTCTAACCATGTGATGATACAAGATCAATGAATTTCCTTAGTTGCATCCTTGTAATCTAAAACTAACATGGCATAAAATTCTTGTGACCTTGTGAAAAATGAACTTAACTATCTATAAAATGCATTTTTGCAACATTACAACTTAAAAATTGACCCTACCACCTAACGTTGTGACTAAGTAGTCTATAAGCTTCTACAGCTTCACCAACTTGACCTAGAGTCGAGCCTTTAGCCCTGTGAACATACAAAAAAAGGTATTCACAGTGTCACAGCCTTAACCATGATTATCCCTTAACCCATTGCAATTGTGCAATCCAAAGGATGATTGCAACATCACCACTTGAACATCATTAGCTCATTCAAAAGAAATATTTTGAATATTCTTTCTTTATTGATTAATATATGAAACTCATTCTAGAACTAACCCTACTACCTCTATTGAGCTTTGATCTCTTCTGGGATGTGTCACATCATCATTTGATTCATTCCTCCTCCACTCTAGATTTACCACCTAGGCTTGCTAGGACACATGTCAATATGTCATTATATTGCTATGACTAAAGGTCTATCAATTTTTTATAGTGACATAACAACGATGCTCGATCTACTTTTAATCTAATGGTCCTAAAGATGCATCACTCTTTGTTAGTACCTCGACGAATAAAAATCTTTCCCTATATCAACTCATTCTAACACCCCTTTTCTTGTAGCCCACACTATGAAACTAGACCCATGACTCCACATGGCAGTAAGGCATTTACCCACTTTCATTAAATATCATGCATTTTTGTAAAGCGGGGATACAACCACCATAGATCTGGGAAGATCTAACAAAAAATATTAAACTATGAAATTGCTCTTCATCTATTGGATTTAAGTCATGACACTATGCCAACTTATCACATCTAACCCCTATTGCCTAATCATGACCTTAACTTTGGTTGATTGATTTGAGCATGCACTATGTGAAGAAGAGCATTCACAATATCATAGCATTAACCATGATTAATCATCAAACCCCTATGATGATGTGAATGAAGGCTTTCACAATATCACAAACATTAACTAGACATTAACATTTTAAATTGTGACCCTATGTTAACTACAAAGATGACCACCTCCCAACATCAGAACTTGAAACACCAAAGTAATATTGATTGAGTGACATCAATTAAAAGGAACAACCTTCATTTGATGTAGTTATTTTACCTTGCGACGATATGACAACAGGAACTCCTTATGAATCTAGCCCACTAGACACATGGTGGCTAAGCATATTCCTACATGAGTTAAACATCTTATAGCTTAAGAAAGCAGGATTACATGGATTGTTGATCTACCTTCATTAGACAATTAGGAAATAGTGGGCTTTTTGATCCAAAACTTGCCTATAGATATACCATGCGGTCATGCAATAAGGAGTTCGCAGATTTTCCAATTAAAATATTGATGTTACATAAAAAAAATTTGAAGCTACACCAACCACTATCTTTGACTACTCCACACCTTCGCCACTTGTTTGATGGTTAGGGAACAAACTGCATATGATCATGTGAAAAGGTAGTCACATGATTTTAACTTGAACCATGAGCATGAAATATAACATGAAGGGTGGAAGAATTAGGAATAAATAGATAATCCAAGCTTTTAGAATATATCCTCATATCATTTGAATATTTGAATCCACATATGATTGTTGGTCATGCTTGATAGGCAAAACTCAAATTTTGGCGGGAGGGTAAATATGGCTAATGGGAATCTGACAAAGAATCACCCTCTAGAGAAAATAATTGGAAGCAAAGACAAAGGTGTAATGACAAGAAACAAATTTAATGAAGAGATGTGTTTGATTTCTCAAGTTGAACCTAAGAGTGTAGATGAAGCATGTAAAGATGATCATTAGATTCAAGCAATGAATGAAGAATTAGATCATATTGTGAAGAATTAAACATGGAAGTTAGTTCCTATACCTAAAGATAAGAATTTGACAGGAACCAAATGGGTATTTAGATACAAGATGAATGAGAAAGGTGAATTTGTGATGAATAAGGTTAAACTTGCATGCAAGGGATATTCACAGCAATAAGGAATTGACTATGAGTAGATATATGCACCTATAGCTAGAATGGAAGCAGTAAGAATGTTCTTGGCTTATGTAGCAAAAAAGAAGATCAAAGTATATCAAATGGATGTTAAATTAGCCTTTCTAAATGGAGAACTTGAAGAAGAGGTATATATTGAGCAGCTTGAAGGTTTTCCTCTAACAAAAAATAAAGATATGGTATGCAAACTAAAGAAAGATCTATATGGTCTGAAGCAAGCACCTAGAACCTAGTATGTAAGGTTGGATAGCTATTTGGAAAAGCTTGGATTTTCTAAAGGCATGATAGATAATAACTTGTATTTGAAATAAATTGAGAATTTTTTGCTTATAATTGTAATATTTGTTGATGACATCATTTGGAGGTAATGATGAAGGAAGTGATAAGTTTGCTAGAGAAATAAAGAATGAGTATGATAGGAGAAATGAAGTTTTTCCTAGGATTGCAAATAGTGTAGAACAGTAATGGTATTTTTATTTCACAAGATAAGTACTTGAAAGACTTTTTGAAGAGACTTGGATTGGAAAGTTGTAATATTGTTGGTACACCTATGATAACTAGTCACAAGTTATCTAGCAAAGATGAGACAACTATAGTTTAGCAGAAGTACAAATTCATGATTGGAGGTTTGTAATATTTGAATCACACTAGATCTAATATAGAAAATCTAGTTGGGATTGTAGCTAGATTTCAAGTTGATCCTAAGGAATATCATTATGTAGTAGTAAAGAGGATATTTACATATTTGAAAGAAACATCTAACTATGGAATTTGGTATGACAAATCGAGTGATTTCACTCTATGTGCATATACTAATGCGGATTGGGTAGGCAGTATGGATGACATAAAGAGCACCAATGGTGGAGCATTTTTCCTTAGAGGAAGATTGGTTTCTTGGCTAAGCAAGAAACAAGATTATATTTCTCATGGTATAGCTAAGTGTGAAGAACCTCCTTATAGCAATATCGTGCGAATGCTCGAAATAACAGAATACAAAGTGATAGCAGAACTCAGAATGAATCTACTGATCGCAGGCCACTTCGAGGGGGTAACCTCCTTTGAGCAAGCTCAATACAATAAATTCGTCCGTGCCTATCAAGGGCCTCAACCTATTCTTATATACTGGGTACGATCTAGAAAAGTAATACTACCTATGCATGTGGGATAATAAAATATACTCACGGGACGACTTACAAAGCATATGCGTCCAACAACACTACTCTAACAAAATAAACAAAAGAAACACACAGGTTCCTAACATCCCCTCTCCCTTAGAAAAAAGCTTTGTCCTCAAAGCTTAAGGTGTGGAAATTGTTGTTGAATCTGAAGAAGGGGTTCCCAGGTAGCATCCTCTGGTTGCATGCCATTCCACTGAATCAAGACCTCAGAGATGGAGCGAGAGCGAAGCTGGCGAGTGCGCTGGTCAATGATTGCCACCGGCTCCAGGATAATGGATCCTTCCGTATCCATTTCAGGGAGAGTAGTTTGTGCTCTGACAGTGGTACCCAAAACTTTCTTTAGACAAGAAACATGAAAGACTGGATGAATGCGGGAAGAAGGAGGAAGTTCCAGTTTATAAGCAACTGAACCAATCTTCTGCAGAACCTTATAAGGCCCATAAAATTTTGGGGCCAGCTTATGACGCCCTTTCAGCTTTAGGGAGGATTGTTTGTATGGCTGTAGACGAAGAAAAACCATATCCCCAACTTGAAATGAGCGCGCAGAACGGTGTTGATCTGCTTGCTGTTTCATCCGATTACGGGCCATGTGAAGATTATCCTGTAAGGTACGAAGAATCTAATCCCTGCTGCGGAGAACTATGTCAACTGCTTGGACTGGTGAGCTGTTGGGAGTGTAGGGAAGGAGCACTGGAGGTGCCTGACCATAGACTGCTTCATATGGAGTCATTTTAGAGGCAGTGTGGTAAGAGGTATTGTACCACCATTCAGCTAAAGGGAGCCACTTGGCCCACTGATGTTGCTGTTCGGAAGTGAAGCAACGAAGATAAGTTTCCAAGCATTTATTGACAATTTCAGTTTGACCATCAGTTTGTGGGTGATAGCCCGAACTCATCTTCAGTTTGGTGCCAGTTTTCTGAAACAGTTCAGTCCAAAAATGACTGGTAAAAGTTGCATCAGCATTTCTTTTTCATAAGTAGAGAGGGCTAGATTCTTACCAGAGAGGGCTTTGCTAGTGAACGCAATAGGATGGTCATCTTGCAGGAGAACAGCACCCAATCCATTGCCGCAAGCATCACTCTCAATAGTGAAGGGTTTGGAAAAATCTGGCATCGCGAGAACAGGTGTACTGCACATAGCCTGTTTCAGTTGTTCAAATGCAGTCTCAGCAACAGGGGTCCAGGAGAAGGCATCCTTTTTTAACAGAGCTGTCAATGGTGCTGCAATTTTCCCGTAATCTTTGACAAACTTGCGGTAGTAGCCAGTCAACCCCAAAAAACCCCGAAGGCTCTGGAGAGTTTTAGGATGCGGCCAAGTTTTCATGGCATCTATTTTTGTAGGATCCACCCGCACTCCATGGTGTGCAACAATATGCCCGAGATACTCCACTTCCTCCTGGCCAAACACACATTTAGATAGTTTTGCACAGAGTTGATGATCAGAGAGAAGTTGCAAGACAAGCTCCAGATGATGGAGATGCTCAGCCCAAGTTTTGCTATATATGAGGATATCATCAAAGAAGACCAGAATGAATTTTTGGAGGTATGGTCGAAATATGTTATTCATCACTGCCTGAAATGTTGAAGGAGCATTCGTGAGGCCAAAGGGCATGACTAAAAATTCATAGTGACCATCATGTGTGCGGAAGGCAGTTTTAGGTATATCCTCCTCATTAACTCGAATTTGATGATACCCAGAACGAAGATCTAACTTGGAAAAAAAATGAGCCCCATGAAGTTCATCAAGAAGTTCATCAACAACTGGAATGGGAAACTTGTCCTTTATAGTGAGATGATTAAGTGCTCGAAAATCAATGCAGAGTCGCCATGACCCATCTTTTTTGCGAACAAGCAGAACTGGAGAAGAAAAGGAACTGGTACTAGGGCGAATAATACCTTGCTTCAGTAAGTCACGGACAAGTATCTCGATTTCGGTCTTCTGATGAAATGGGTAGCGGTAGGGCCTGATGTTGGGCGGAACACTGCCAGGAAGGAGCTGAATACGGTGGTCCTCTGGACGAGAAGGAGGTAATCCCACAGGTTCAACAAATATACCAGAATACTTGTCCAAAATGTGTTGGAGATCGGCAGGAGTGCTAGAGACTGCTGATGGCTGCATCTGAATGGAATGGAGCTGAGCGATGACACCATGTGAATTCTTCTTAAGAAGTTTTTCCATACGGTGTGAACTAATGATGCTAAGAGACCCTGGTTGTAAGCCTTTCAAAGTGTGTTGGTGCCCCTCGGCTGAAAACTGCATCCAAAGTTTAGCAAAATCCCAGAGAATGGGGCCAAGAGTGCGTAACCATTGGGCACCCAAAACCACATCACAGCCACCTAAGGGTAAGGCAAACATGTCAGAGCGCATTTTATAATCTCCAATAGAGAGACGCACATTGCGACATTTCCCTTTACAAGGTAAAGTGCCCCCATTGGCAATCATGACTTCAAAGCTAGAGCAGGGATGGATAAAGCAATCAGCCTGTTTGGCTATTCGTGGATCAATGAAGTTATGAGTGCTACCAGAATCAATGAGTATAGTAAGAGGGATCTTCTTGAAGAAACCCTGGACCCGCATGGTTTGTGGAGTAGTGACTCCTGCCAAAGCATGGACAGATATCTCTGGTGGAGCTTCTGGTGAAGGAGGTTCAGGCTGGTGAGGCTCAACCTCATCATCCACTATTTCCTGAGCATCTACATATTCTTCCAGTTCCGGTGGAGAATCCACATCCAAGAGATAGAGCTTTTGCTGAACACATCTATGGCCCCGAGACCATTTCTCATCACAATTATAACAAAGCCCTTTGTCTCGCCTGACTCGCATCTCTGTTTCAGACAAGTGCTTGATCGGAGTAGTTCTGGGAGCTGGTATGACTGGAGGGTTGTGAGAACCTGTATTTCTGAATGGAACAAAATTAGATCTGGAGCGTTGTAGAGCACTAATCTTGTCTTCCGCTAACTTAGCCAACCCAAGGGCTTCCATCATTGTAGTAGGTCGAAACATTTTGACTTCTGAGCGAAGTGCATCCTTCAGACCACTGACAAAACAACTACGGAAGAATTCATCAGACAAGCCCTCTATGTAATTAGCTAATTTTTCAAACTCTGTCTGGTATTCTCTTACAGTGCCTGTTTGACGCAGTTTAGTGAGTGCTCCTGTGAAATCATCAAAAGAACTAGGGCCAAAGCGCTCCAAAATGAGGGTGCACAATTCTCTCCACGTTGGGTCTACATTAGCCTTGATGTACCAACGGAACCATTGAAGAGCTTCATGTTCCAAATGAAAAGATGCAAGGGAGACTTTGTGGTTATCCAAAGTATTATGCAAGTTGAAATACTGCTCTGCCCTATAGATCCATCCAGTCGGATCAGAACCATCGAAGCGTGGAAAATCAAGCTTTGGTCCACGGAAATTGCCAGAAGAGGACCCAGTATCTCCTGAATGGTTTCGGCTCATGGCTGACTGCTGAAAGTTAAGACCCAGAATTTTGTCATCCAGATCTTGAAGTTTGGTTTTGAGGGATGCAATTTCCTCTTCCATGATTTTTGCTCCTGTACGCGTAACAACCATAAAACAAGGTTTTTTTTTTTTTTTTTTTTTTTTTTTTTTTTTTGGAATGGGTAGAAGATGAGAAACAAAAACTTTTTTAGTTACGGCAAACTTGGATTTGGGTAAAACTCATATAGGAAATGGGTGTTCGACGGGTGGTAGGAGACTATCTGGGGACAAGGGAAAAAGAAAAATGAGGGTTTCAAGGGTAGGGAGGCGAAATGAGGCGAACAGTCCAAGAGGGATAAGGGAGCAAAATGAGGAATTGAATCTTGTGGCTCAGTTTGGTGGCGATTGGATGAGAGGTGAAAAAAATAGGGCAAACCCTAAAATTAGATAAATGAGGGATTGAGGGCTTTGATATGTAAAATTTGGGGTTGGGTCGCCAAGGAAGGAAGTATGCGAAATGATATTGCAGACGTTCTGCGAAAGTATGAGCAGAAACAGAAACCAAACAAGGAAGCTACAATGAAAAAACAGAAAAATTTTTACTCTTTTTTTTTTTTTGTTTTTTTTTTTTTTTTTTTGAACAGTCGACTTAGAAAAATTCACTCACAGACAGAACAACTGAAAAGAGTTATTGCAATAACAAGAGATATTAGAAGTGAGAGGAACCTGAAGGCCACGACAGAAAAAAAATTTGATGTAATTTCCACCCAGCGAGCCCAACAGAGTGCTCTGATACCAGATGTGAAGAACCTCCTTATAGCAATATCGTGCGAATGCTCGAAATAACAGAATACAAAGTGATAGCAGAACTCAGAATGAATCTACTGATCGCAGGCCACTTCGAGGGGGTAACCTCCTTTGAGCAAGCTCAATACAATAAATTCGTCCGTGCCTATCAAGGGCCTCAACCTATTCTTATATACTGGGTACGATCTAGAAAAGTAATACTACCTATGCATGTGGGATAATAAAATATACTCACGGGACGACTTACAAAGCATATGCGTCCAACAACACTACTCTAACAAAATAAACAGAAGGAACACACAGGTTCCTAACACTAAGGCAGAGTATGTTGCAACAACAAATAATTATGATCAAGTGATGTGGATGAAATAGATGCTAAAGGATATCATAATTGAGTTTGTAGAACCTGTTATCATAGACTATGATAACACAAGTACAATGAGTATGTCTAATAATCTTGTATTGCATTCTAAGACTAAGCATATATCTATTAAGTATCATATGTTAAGAGAGAAAGTAGCAGAAAAGGAGATCAAATTAGAGTATATGAGTATTAAATATCAAATTGCAAATATATTTACAAAGTCTTGACCTAAAGATATATTTGAGTACTTGAGAGATATGCTTTGGGTTATGCCCCTGCCTACTTTTGAGTAGATGATGTAGTAAGTACATCAGTCTAGTAGTACAGATCACTATTGTTAGAGTGGACTGAATGTTGATACTTCCTGTATGGGGGAGTATATGTGATGAGCTAAGTCATTGAGGACTCTTGATATTTGGTGTTGAATAGTGTATTTGAACACTTGATTTGTTTAAGACTTGGAGTAGTAAATTGACATAATGAAAATGTTGGCATTGATGTTAATGGGGGAGAGAATATGCATGAAAAACATCTCCTAAGTATATATAGGGGAGATATGTACATGAATGGGGGACAACTAGTTATTAGGGAGATTTAGAAAGATACATGTAAAGGAGAAGGATGAATATCTCTATGAGGGAGATATGTATGATGAGTTGTTTACTATGAACAACTATTGTCAATTCTAAAGAAGAAGAAGAATAGAGAAATGTTCAAGAAGATTGAAGATTTGAAGAGGATTTCAGAAGATAAGAATAGAAGCAGTAGTAGTAATACAGTACTATTTTGGTATTCTTGGAACTTAAATGTTTTTCATCTATGTTTTCATCAATGCCAAAGGGGGAGATTGTTAGCATGAATTTTGATGATACTACACTGGAGGAAGTATCCTAAGCATTAGAGAGCATTGACATGTTGCATTCATGATTGTATTTTTCATTGATGTCAATGTAGCAGTAAGGTTGTGGAGACTAGCAAAGTAACAGAGAGAGATCTTAGTTGTACGGATAAGGATTTTCTTGTCTCATGATGTGGGGCCATGGACATATTTAGTACAATATCCTGATGACATGGTTCAATGTGTAGCACATAAGTTGAAGATGTATGGAAGTTTGAGCTAATTTACAAAGATTGGTTTAGAGATAGAGTGATTGGAAAGCAGTTTTTGATGTTTGTATTATGTCTTTCATTTGATATGTAATAAGAAGATGCACGATTAGTTAGTGATAGAGGATAGTCAGATGATAATGTTGCAGATGCACAAGCCTTAGTATTGCACATGTGAAGTTTTGTATAGATTGTGAGACAACAATGCTATTGTAATTATAATTAATTAATTATCTTATTATAATTAATTGTGAAAGCCTCAAGGCCGACTCAAGGAATTATTTTGGAGATATGGTATAAAAGAAAGATGTTTTCCTTGTTTGTAAAGTAGTAAGTGTGTTGTGATCAATGTATGAAGTGCAAAAAGGAGCAGAGTGTTTGTTGAATGCAAGTCTTGTGATCTAGTTACAAGATCAAAAGGAGTAGAGGTCCAATTGATAGGATAGAGGAAGGACATACTATTCAAATCTATCATTCTGCAAAGAATAATGTAGAGATCATTTGGACAGTCAATGGGTTCACTGGTCTTAACCTTGAAGTTGTTTGGGTAGTGGGTCCACCTGTCTTCCATAACTCCTAACAGGGTCCATCCTCCAAAACAGAATATTTATATTAGTACATCATCTTGTGGGTACCATCCCCACTAGGGTTTTCCATCTGATCAAGGGATTCCCTAGTTAACATATCTAGTGTTATTATGTATGAGCATATTTTTGTGGTTCCTAATTATATTCCTCATATGGTTGAAGTTTAATAAGGTTGATAATTGTGATATTAGTTGGATAAATTATTCAACCCTCATCTCTGTTATATTGGTGGACTATATATTCTAACACAACATACTTTATAACTTCTAAAGTAAATCCCATTACAAGAGTCATTTTTGAGTGAGCATATCCCACGTTACACTTCAATGACCTTCATAGAATAATCTATAGCATTTTCTAACATGAACATAGCATTATAAACATGTATTTAGCCATGATCTAAGATATCTTATCTTCATTCCATCTTTCTTATCATATACATTGAATTACCATAAAACTATTTTCTTACACTAGTTTACAACCAATCTTAACTAAATCAACTACAATTGATTCAATTCTTCATACTAATATGACCAAACATAAATGTATCATTTGAACATATCCATGAATATGAATCTAAAATTTCATTTCTTAAATCACCAAATTCAAACCTTGTTGATGAAAGTTTCTATTGTGATGCATTGAAACTTTTTCTATCACATATCCAAATGCATATATGTTCACATCAATGAAAAACAAGTCATGGGTGCAACACATAAGAATCCAATCCAAGTTCTAACTATCTCACCTTTGGTACATTCACAATAATTACATCATTTTTGGTGTAAGAAAGTAAAGATTCAATACACTTCATGGTGGATACTAATACATGTTCAATGGAGGAAGTAGAACCAAGAATCTCTTGGGTTATTCCAATGGGTTATGAGGTAGAGGTTCATCTTATAATAGCCTATGTGGAGGGCCTACTTTCAAAACCAGGTAATCCTAATGTTCCAAGGTTTGCTACTTTTGATGAGAAGGACTAGGATATTTGTAGAAAACTCAATCAACTAGTGATTGAGAAGAAAATTAGAAAAGAAGTAGAGAAATTTTCTATTGAGGCTTTACCAAAGAATATATTGCATGGTTAAGAGAAAACATGCTAGAACCATAGAATCTAAAAGAGTTGAAGAAGTAGAATTTATATCCTCTACTGGGAAATCCACAAATTGGAGACAAACTAGGAGTTCAAATATAAAGGAAAATGTGTTACTCCACTGATAAAGGTATACACTAAAAGTTGTTAAGCTTGATAAGCCTGAGAAATCAAAGAAGAGAAAGGAAGATAAACTATTCCAAGTTATTGGAAAGAGGAGAAAGGAAAAATATGAAAGAGGGAAAATATATGAACCTAGAGAGATAGGGTTAGATGTAGAGAAGTAGTACTTGAGAGCTGCAAGAAAGAAGTCCAAGGTTGTCAATGCCCCACTAAGAAGATTGCTTATATTGAAATGAGTATGTACCACACTATTGAAAAAATTATAAATCAAGTAGAGAAATGTGGTGTATTAGTAAATGTCAAATTATTATATGATACATTTAAGGTTCATTGGAAAAAAAGAATAAAAAATACAATAGTGTATAGTATGAATAATTTTATGATGTAGGAGCATCCTGGGTGTAAGGGAAATCTTTTATCACCAAAAAAATATTTCTATTTCTAGTTTTCTAGTTTTTTTGTTTTTAAATAAGCGTAATTCTTATACAAATTTTCTATTTCAAGGAGTTTGCTAATTTTAGTAAGTTGTTCTTGTTGGTGTTTGAAAATGTTACCCATTTCCAATTACCCTGATGAGAACAAAGCACATCTAGGGGCAGCTAACTCCCATTTTCAACATGCCCATTCAGACACCAGGCCAACTATAAGGCTATACTCCTTCTACACTTCAGGCTTTGCAAAACCTAGGTGGGTAGACTTGTAGATTCTTTATATGGTACCAGTTATCAAAGCATACACTGAATCTATTAAGCAGATTGAAACACCTAATATCTCCTAATGGCTTATGAAACAACACAGATTCTACAATAGCTAGATGCAAACCTATATTATTCATAAACTGAGTGAGGGTTTAAACTTTAATGTCCACTTCAACATGAAGGGAAAATTATTGATTTATATTGAGAAAAGACAGCATGTCCAATATGCAACAAAAACATAATGATCCTACAAATGACCAGTGCCTTATCCATTAGGGCAATCCTAGACTCCAGAATTATGCATCCTTGAACATCACTCAACATATGGCATATGTAGAAACATTCATGTTCGGTCTGTTCACCTGATGAATCAGACAACAACATCCAATATAACCCCATACTTTCACGCATCCTTCTCAATGAATCTGCAACCCTGTCTAAAACCACAAGCAATTATATGACTCCTTGAGTCAAAGGCAAGCAAACCTCAAACATACAACCGGGCAATTGCAAATAGATTCAAGATCTTTGTTCTTGAACATATAAAATTACAAATTCAACAAGAAAGGAGACAGAATTATATTGAAATTCAAAACCTTATGCACATTGTATTTATCTCCTTGAAATAAGTACATTAGGAATGCATAAAACAAGATACAAGATCACACTAGTGTATCAAAACTATCTATGAAATCCATATGCTATTCATACAAGATATGCTAGGTGTGTGGCTTTCACAGCCTGAGCAAAGCTCAAAGAACTGGAAAAAGAAAACCAACCAACAACCTTTTTTCAGAGAAGAAGACAGAATATGTATGGAGAAGGCAATTCCTGGATTTGATTTGCAATTGACACTTGCCTATCTGGAAAACCTTCTTAACTGGTTAAAAAAACTCTTTAATCTTTCCCCTCAACTGGTGAATCAAATCTTTTCATTTTACCTCTCAAGAGCATCAAATATCTCAGCAACCTAATGATGAAATAATGTAACTGATTTTGATGGGAAAAAAAAGAACTCAATGTAAAAAGTGAAAATCAGTTCTTAGTGACCTCCAAAATGCAAGAAAATTGTTGAGAGTTGATTTTTCTCCATATTCAGATCTCGACAAGCTTTTAAAATTGCCCTCTAACCAATTTTGATGCTCCAGAATCAAGTTTGCTCATTCTGTCGCCAATGCCCCAAGAAACACAAATTGACCTATATCTCGAACTGGTGAGCACCTGTGCAAGAACCAACCTCAAATTTAGAAAATTCAAATCTTCCTGGTTCTGATGGTACATCAGAGTGCCCAATTTGGTTAAAAATTGCCCCAGATATTGCCTTTTGAAAATCTCAGTCCTGTTCATGACTTCCATGTAGTTTTGCAAAAATTTTAACTTTTACATAGTTTCAAACTATATGATAAGTGAAAATTTATTTAAAAATCTACCCCACGTGATCTTTTAGAAAAAAATTTTAAAAAATAAATTTTTTTAAAACCTTTGAAAATTCCACCATATGTTTCACTCGGGTCAAACTTGGTTTGACCATATCGCCATGTGTCACGTGCTGATTCGCTGATTTGACTCTTATCGGATTCCTGACTTTTTCGACGACCTCGCTATGTCGCTAGCCGAATTTTTTGAGATTTTTTGGCAAGCGACATAGCGACCTACCGGATTTTTGACTTTTTTGGCCGCCTATAAGCTGCTGACGTCATCATTTGGGCATGCATTTTCTTTCCAAATTTACTTCATTCCTTCTAGCCGACTGGGACCCACATGCACCTACCTTGCCTTTTCAAAACGCTTTGTCTTGTTGACACTATAAGTTTGAGTGCAAAAGCATATAAAGACTAAAAATACTTCCCACCTGCTCAATGTGGGATAATGTTCCTCAATGGTTCTTGCTCTTTGTGTTTGTTGTGATTGCTAAATGCATGAGTTTTCTTTTGCTGCATATGTGTGAGTTGTTCTAGCTCCTTTGGCATGAGTTTCTTATTCCAAACGTGAAGCTCCATCTTGCTGGTTGTTTTTGCTATGAATCTACAGACTTTTCATTGTAATGGTCATTTCTTATGCACATGGTCATTTAAAATGAGCTCCCCCCTTCTAAAAAACATGATATTGTTGCTGGAGGAAGCCATGGGCTTCAAAAATGTGGATACATGCTTCCTTGAGCTTTGTTTCAACAGCAAATTTGTTCATTTTTCTAAAAAACGTGGATGCTTCTTCCTCTGTGGATGTTTGCTGCTGTCCTCTTTATTTTCTCCAGACATAGAGCACATCTTCTATGTTGAAAACTACCTCTCAGCTGCAAGTTTCAAATTGAGACTACAATGTGGGAGAGAGCAACCTTATGCAATCTTTTCCTTAATTCAATGTGCAAACTCACAACAAAAAGCTTCATTGTGCTTATGGATTTTAATTGATGTGGAAATTTCTTAATTATTACTATCTTTTGAATCTGCCGGCAAATCAGCATCATATTGTGATCCTCTAAACCTCTTTAATGGAACACTTTCCAAATTCTCTCTTTCTTGAATCTTCACATGCTCCTTGTATTTTTCTTTTAAGAAACCATTTCCACCATTTACTTTGTCATAAGATTGAATCATATGCATAATGATCATCAATTCATTATTTTAAACTCACTTTTAATCAATTATACAAATTGTGAATTAGTGTCTGAGGCCTACCGGTTGTAATTAAAACTTGATCCAATCAAGTTACCAAGCCACGAAAACCTGCATGAGTGTTCAATCCTGCATACTCTATCACACTGCAAATTTTCAACCCATGATGGATTCCCAGTCAAGAGATTTTAATTGCCGAACATCCATACTTCAATTACTCTGCAGGCAAATAATGTTAAAAACATAAACTGGGCTCGGGTTCGGCATTATAAACTGGGTTATTGATCACTTGGGGTTGTGAAAACTAGGATATAAGTTCTTTGCCATGAAGAGAATATAATTTCATGTTTTGGGCTCATGACGAATCACAGGGCACATTTGGCGAATTTCCGAAAACAGGCACTTGGAAATTTTAATTGAGAAATGTGCCAAAAAGTAATTTTTAGCAAATGTATGGACATAAGAAAGTATGCAAATGGATTTGTCATGACTTGGAAACTGGCATACTTCAAGGATTTTTAGGACACAACACAATGGTACAATCCATTTAGGCTAGCCAATCACAGGATCAAAGTTATAACCTGCCGAACAGGGGTACAGATTAATCTGGATACCTTAGCCGTAACAAAACAATGCAAACTTGGTTTTTGATCATGTTAGCAAACTGATCAAATGGATTCAACATGATCTCAAAATTGGAACATATGAAGTGTCTTACTCCTAAAACACAATGCAAAAAGAATTTTTTCATTTGGGTCAACTGGGTCAAAGATATGATTGGTCGAACAGGGCTTCCTAGAATTGTGAACAACTAGTCAAATGCACAGAACAATAAATGACCAAATTTGCGGGGTGCAAAACCTAGTCAAACGGATTTGAAATGACTTGAAAATTGAAACATAGGTTCTATATTATGGACACTAAACATCTCTAAAGTGACTAGTCATGAAATAGTCCTGGGTAAAAGATATTCAGATGCAAACTTGGCCTTTGATCGCTATTTGACACTCGGCAGAATTGCAAATTTTGACACTAGCTCAAAATGGGACTTCACAGAATGATTCGGGATGGCAAAATAACATTGTGGATCATATGCATATGTCAAATGAAAGGTGTTAAGCCACTCAAACACCATCTAGGCCTCAAGCTACCAACTGACCACATGCATAAAAGGCACTTTAGGACATGATTTTCCAAAATTTTCAAAATGTGACTAAAAATGAAGCATGCAATTTTCAGTCCCAATAGTTCTTATGTGCTTAGATTGTTCTAATCTCATATATGGAGATTCATCTTTGACATATGAGCTTGTTGGATGATTTTTATCATCATATCAAATGTATTGGTACAGCTATTGTAGAATTTTGGTATGAATTTTAGCTATCCAAACTTCAAGTCCTATGATGAATGCCTAAATAAATCTAAAATGAGTCAAAACCTCAACTAAAGAATGTTTGCACAAATAGTTGTATATTGCTAGCTAAGGATTCCACAATGGGGTTATAATAGCCCATCGGGTCAATGATTCACTAGTTATGGTCTCTAGAAGTGGACCCATCCAAAATGTAATTTGTAAATTGTCTTGAGTCAACCATATGTAATAAAGTTTAATGGAATAATATAATATGAGGTTGGTTGATCTTAAGAGTTAAGGCTTAGTGTCTAGAACCTTCTCGGGTAGTTAAAAGTGCCTATATAAGGAAGGCCTCTAGGTTGTCTAGGTTAGTTTTGCATGATAGTTACAACTTTGGATTGCAAACTATTGTAAGCAAGTGTTGGAAGTGTTTAAAATAACTAAGAGGGGGGTTGAATTAGCTATCCAAGGTTCAAATGTATAATTAAAACTTTTCACGACTTAGTGAACCCATATCCATAAAACATTTTCATCATGCATGCATCCATTAGATTCTGAAATCACTTAAATTTATAGGTTAGTATCAAATCAATTTGCAGAAATGTAAACATGAAACATAAAAAATTCAATAACACATTTGATGCAATGATTTAATGTGCAAACCCAATTTGAAAAAACCACCAGTAACATGCTACTCATTCTCACTCTTTTGAAGTGATGCCCTGTGAAAGGCCAATCCTATTAAAGGTTATAATACACATTGTTAAATGTGACCCAGTTAAAAGATTTCAATCACCCTATTAGGACTAAGCTTTGTTAGAGGACTTTAGATCATTCACTTGGAATGTCACCTTGTTAAACAATTTACAAATGACTATTAGGTCAACCTTAATCCAAAGGATTTACCCTACACTGATACAATGATTAGAGAGTAATAGTAAGGCTTAATTTGATAATAACTTGCAACTTCATGTGTAGATTACAAATCTCTATTTTAGTCCTCCATCTTCCTTGGCTTTCACAATCTTCAGCTCTGATAGCTTGTTCACCCCTCAAGAATCCATACCATTAAGTCTTCTTGCTTTGTTTTCCAATGTAGTCTCTTCTCTTAGGTCACTAAATGAATCAAATACCCTAGACTCCTTTTCTTCATTAGGTTCTCACACATCGACTCTTGCTTCTGACTAGCCATCTCTATAAATAGAGAATTAATATATTTTTTTGTTCATCACACATTGTCCATTTTAGGGTTAGGTTAGATTAGATAGGATTCAATGAATCTACCCCTCATTTCATTTTATTCCCTTCTAGAAACTTCTTCAATCCTCTTTGAGTTCACCTCAAAATGGTTTATCTTGAATTCTATACCACCAGCTCATCAATCTTATCTTCCACATGGTTCACATAATCTAAGAAAATAAACTTGTTAGCTCAAATTCATCGAATTCTTAATCTTTCTCCTAAAATTGATGCTTGATATTAACTGGATTTTTATTCTCAACACAAATTGTATTGCTCGGCATCCACTATCAAAATACTTGGCACAAACTAAAGTTTACTAGTGCTCGGCATCAACTAAACTTTACTCAGCTTACTCTAAAATTAACTTTTGTTGGCTCCAACTAATTTTCTGCTTGGCTTGCAATAACTTTTCTCAACACCTACTATCCACTTGGTTAAGCTTGGCAAAAAAAATTCATTTAACTTGTTCTTCGAAACTTACTCAGTGTAACCAACCTTTGTAACCTTAAGTATATTATCAATGCACTATAATATCATTGTCTTTACTAATCCTTGTGCTCTTTTTCATATCATAACTCAACCTTTTCTCTAATTGTTATTGTTACCTCATTTGATCGAATCCTCTTCATCAATCAAACAAATGATAATACTTAAATCATATAAGTAATTATCTTATTGGCAAGTAGCAGGTTTGACATCAGTGAAAAAATAATGATTGAATCATATTTATCATACTTGTATGAATCTATTTTCAGAAATCTCCCTCTTTAGCATTGATGGCAAACCAAACTGACAGAACTTAATTAGTATGACCAATCAGAATACCAAAAAGAAAATAATTTCTTGTACTAAAATCTCTCCCTCTATCAAAAACTTTCATCTTCTAAATAGGTTAAAAAAATTCTATTCTGATCAATAGGCAATCAACTCATCCTTATGAATCCCTCTTGATCACTTCTTATATCTCCCTCAACATTATCTTCCTCTTATTAGGTATATGCAATTAGTAGGTACACTTTCCCCTCAGAAATCTCTCAATATTAATTAGTATACTTAATCCCTCTTTAACAACAATGCTAAAGATTTGTCATCTTAATATGTAGATATGAATATTTTTAGTTTCTCCCTTTGTCACCTTGCTTGTGACTAATTTGTAGTTCCATCTCTTTTATTACTTTAGGTAGCTCCTAAAGCAAGATCCACTGCATCAATGTATAACATATGTCAATTAGTTTGTTTGATGAAGGGAACTCCTCATGCTTCTTAAATAGTCTTTGATACCAGTATCACCCCTATTTTACCTCTTAGATACTCATGAGCATTCTTAGGTAATGCTTTTGTGAAGATATTAGCAATTTATTCTTTGGTGTTGACATATTTCATCTTCACCTCTTTATCTTGAACTAATTCTCTCAAGTAATGATACATGATTACAATGTGCTTAGTCTTTTTATGCATCACAGGATTCTTTGATATATTTATATCACTTTTATTATCACAATAAAGTATCATAGGTTCAAAAATTTCCTCCTTCATACCTTTGAATAGTTGTTTGATCCATACAATGGTTGTACACTTTACTGCAATAGCAACATATTCAGCTTCAGTAGTAGATTGAGAAATGCAGTTTTGTTTCTTGCTATTTCATATAACTAGTCTTTTGCCTAATAAAAATTCTCCTCCATAGGTGCTCTTTCTATCATCAATATTTCTAGCCCAATCAACATTAGTATAGGCTCTCAATTCAAATTTCTCATTTTTCTTGTAGTATAGACCATAATTTTCTATTCCTTTTAGATATCTCATTATTCTCTTTACTACCATCAAGTGATTCTCCCTAAGATTAGCAAAGAATCTTGTAACTATCCCTAAAGATAATATAATATCAGGTCGACTATGTACTACATATTGTAATTTACCAATCATAGACCTATATAATGTTTGATTCACCTCAACTAAATCATCATTCTTTGACAATTTATGTCCTATCACCATAGGTGTGCTTACTGGCTTGGAATCTTCGAATCCAAAAGTTTTTAGTATCTCCCTAATATACTTTGACTGAGTGATGTATATACCATATTTCATCTAATGTACTTGCAAACCCACAAAGAACTTGATCTCTCCAAACATAGACATCTCAAATTCTTGTTTCATTTCATTTGCAAAAGCATTACATAAAGTATCTTGACCTCCAAATATGATATCATCAACAAAAAATTTAGATAATGAAATACCTTTTCCTTTCTCTATCTTCAAGTATAGATTGTTCTTATCATCAATCATTTCAAATCCAATATTTACAAGATAATTATGAAGTCTCTCATATCATGCTCTTGGTGCTTGCTTCAAACCATAATGAGCTTTGTGTAGTCTACATACCATGTTTTTGTTGTTAGCATCAGAAAATCCTTCTAGTTTTTCTATATAAACCTCTTTCTCCAAATACCATTTAGAAATACAAACTTAACATCCATTTGATAAACTTTGAAACCTTTGTATGTAGAGTAAGCAAGTGGAGTTCTTACTCCTTCTAGTCTTGCAATGGGAGAGAATTTTTCTCCATAGTTTATTGCTTCTTCTTGTGCATATCCTTTATAGAATAATTGTGCCTTGTTCCTTGTGACTTCACCATTTTTATCTAACTTGTTTCTATATACTCACTTGGTACCAATCACATTTTTTTCTTCTCATCTAGGAACTAGAATCCATGTCTTATTTTTCTCAATTTTTTCAATCTCTTCTTCCATGGCTCTACTCCAATCCACATCTTCTAAGGAATCTTTCACTAACTTGGGTTCTTGCATGTTCAAAAAATATGAATCATCTCTCAATTTGTTCCTTTTCATTGGTCTAGCATTTTTATCACCAATGATGTGTGCAACAAGATGATGTCTCTTAACATACATAGATAATCTTGGTTTAGCTTCAACTTCTACATTTGGTCTTTTAACTTCTAGATCGCTATGTACCTCTCTATTAGGTAATTTAACATCTCTTTCATGTACACTAATTTTAGAATCAGAATGTGCCTTAACTTCATTCTATAACTTGGCACCTGAATGTAGCTTGATTCTTGAATGTAACTTGGCATTCATAGTATGTGATTCAACAGTCATTGAAACTTGCTATTGGTTTGGAATATGATTTACATCTTCTTCAGTAGGCATACCTTCATAAAAGCATACAAATGATTTGTATTCTTCTGGTTCCTTTAGAGGTTCAGCCTCATATACTTCTATATATTCATCAAATTTCACATTTGCACTTTCCACAAATTTGTTAGTATTAGTATTTAAAAACTTATAAGTTTTACTTCTTGTGGAATAACCAAGAAATATACCTTCTTCACTTTTTTCATTTAGTTTACCATTCCTGATATCTTTGAGAGTATAACACTTGCTTCCAAATACCTTTAAAGTATTTTATATTTTGTGAGTATCCATACCATAGTTTAAAAGGTGTTAAATGAGCACCTTTATTGACTTATACATAGTTCAAGGTATAGGTTGTTGTACTTACAACTTCTCTCTAGTATTTCAAAGCAACATTTTCTCCATCATGAGTGTTCTAGCATAGTCCATTATAGATCTATTCCTCCTTTTAGAAATTCCATTTTGTGGAGGAGTTCTATGAGAAGATGTCTATCTTTTGATTCCTCTATTATTACAAAACATCTCAAACCCATTTGGTGTAAATTCTCCTCCTCTGTCAGGTCTCAAACATTTCATACATTTACCTATTTCTTTCTCAACTCTTGCTAAGTACCACTTAAACATTTGGAAAGCATTGGATATCTGTTTCAGAAGCATAACTATTATCATTCTAAAATAATCATCAACAAGAAACATAATTTACTTATCTCCTTTGTAGCTTTGCACTTCAATTGGTCCACACAAGTTAGTGTGAACAATCTCGAATATTCCTTTAAAGGTATGAGTCTTACTCTTAAAACTTGACTTTGTCATTTTTCTTAACTAACATTGTTTGTAAATTATATTGTCAAGCTTTTTCAACTTAGGAAAACCTCTTACTCTTCTCATGTTACCGATACTAACTAAGTTGTCAAAATTAACATGACATAACTTCTTGTGCCTGTTGGTGTTTTTAAAAAAGTACTCAAACTACTAAGCGACAAAATGCTTAATACCAAAATGACAGTACATACACAATCTAAAGATCAGCCTATTCTTATTAACAATGGCATATGTAAGGTATTTGGACCAAAATTCAACAAAACCACAAATGGTCTTCTACTCTTTTGGCTCTGCAAAACCAGGGTGGGTGTACCCAGGGATGGTTCAAAACTGATGCAATTGTATGAGGATTATTCTTAGTTTCATTCTGATTCTCATTTCAAGATCCTCAAAAATATACATAATTCTTACTAACTTGATAAACACATCCCATAAACAGATATGGCCAAGATGTCTTCTATAGATCTGCAGATGTTTTCAACAACAATGGCTAACTAAAGCTAAAACATTCCATGCAGACAAGTGCTGGCCAACTTTGAAGATCTACAGGAAATAAAAAGTAAAATTTGATTTGATGATGCTTTTGAAACATCATTTGTAAGATATTTCTCCTTCAGCTGAAATAACTTGATCAGTGCCTAATCTATTGGGGTTCAGAGTCTATAGCAAATTCTTAGATCTAATTTGTTGCCTTACAACAAATTTTATCAGCAATTCCTATCAGAACTTATCATTCAAAAATCCTTTTCAATACTTAAGGAATCTTATCACATTCATCAAAGCTTTTATTTAATCCATTGAATTAACAGCAATGATAAATGGATATACAACCTAACTAGATTGCATTCAATTGTACAAGCTTTTACTCATACAACATCAAGGAAGCTAAGTATTTAAAAGGAGACAAAATTCAGAAAGAACAGATATGGGGACAGTTCATAAGTTGTATTCATTTCCTTTGAAAATGGTATATCCTTTACAGTAGACTCAGAATGGCCTTCAGAAAGAAACACAGCTCATTCAATATTCATGTATTCTTAGAGACTTTGCAGAAAAATACATTACAAACTTGCTTTCAAAATTTGGACCAAAAACCAGACTAAGCACAATAGTTAGAAGAAATACAATTCGGACCATTCTTTAGCCTTGGAATCTCACTTAAATAATGTGAGATGCAACAAGCTTCGGGCTAAAGAGAGTGACATGTGTCCCCTAAAAGATACTGACAAATGTCTGTAGTAAAAGACAAAAAATAAATAACAGAAAAGCTAACACATCAAACCATCCTGGGTGGGTCCCTTTCTGTTATACTTCTCATTTGTTTTAACAAGAAGATAGGATCTGATTCTCCAATTATTCTTCATCCTCAGAGTAAGTAGCCATGAGGTTTGAAAGTGATGTATCGTCTTCAGTTACCTGTAAATTTACTCCAACCTAGGGATTTTCCATGTCCTCATTATTAACTTCGGGGGTGACTTTTAATTTTACATTTTCCTCCTCATCATCTTTTGACATTTATTCTAGAAACTGATTTTTCCATTTATTAAAAGCATCATCATCTGGCCAATCAAAGCTCAGAGCTTCTCTTTGTATCATTATTAAAGAATTTGCATTTTCTTCTAAAACATCATATTCTTTCCTCATAGCAGTATAAAACAATTGTATTTTTACTAGCTCTTCATTTGTCTTTGCCCAGAACCAGTGGCTAGTTTCACTTATGATGTTTATTATTCTTTCATTTAATAACTCATCCATCTCCCTTTTCCACTTTTCTTTTTCTTTTATTGTATCAACGGATTCTAAAGCACAAGGAAATAGGTTGAATTTTTCAGCAATGTATTGGAAAAAACAGAGTGTTAATCTTCTCTGTAAAGAATCTCTTTCATCATCAAAATTCTCTAGCTTATTTAATAAATCAAAAATCTTCTCAACTTGATGATAAGGCATTTGGACTGCAGAGATACATATGATTGTAATATCATTATTTCTCTCCCTCCATTTCTATGCAATAAGAGTCAGTTTATCCTTATCCCTGTTCAACTCATCCATGAGGGCTGCAATTCTTGTCAACTGATCAAAAAAAGTTGACCATTGTATTTTATCCCTTAGATATATTACACCCTGCTTTAATTTTTCTTCATATTTATTTCTTAATTCTATCTACAACTCATGCAATTTTATTTTTTCTTCTTCAAATTCCTCTGCAATATAGAATTGGGGTCTTTTAGGGGTCTCAGGTATTTCAATAATAGTGGTTGATCCAGATCCAACAAATGGCTGTGAAGAGTATGCAATTGTAGGTGCATTGGATTCTCCCATTTTTCTTTTCCTCAGTATCCTCTCCATTTGAGACATTTTGTTTTCCAATGATTGTATCTGTATACCCCTTTCCTCATATGCCTTCAAAACTTCTTCAAACCTAGCATTGATTTGGGTAAACTTATCTTCTTCTTGTCCAGATACAACACCACCCAATTTTAGCATTTCTGAAGCCATTCCCATTACTTGTTTACTACTTGCCTCACCAGCCCTATATATTGTCAATGTACCAGTATGTTCTGTAGTGGGAAACTCATGCATCCTGGTACTTTCTCTCTTATCTATGGACCACAAAACAAGGGCTTGGTGGTCATCACTAAAGTTGATCCCTCTATGAGCCTGTAAGACTTCTTCAGCAGTTGTCAGTTGAACATCCTTTTGCTTCCTTACTGAATAAAAAATAATAGCATTCGCTATATCCCATTCTGGCAGAAGGAAGACTCCTGATTGTCTAACTATTTTCCTTCCAGCTTCAGGAGTGAACTAGGCAAAATCACTCAAAAACTTTGATTTTACCTCTTCCTTGATAACCGGGTCAGATTTATTTGGTTGCTCAGCCTTGATCTTCTCATAGGCTTTCTCAAAATTCTTTATATTTAATCTCCATAAAAACTGAGCAAAAGCCCTAGATCTTACAAAATTTTCATCATTGATAAATCTTTCAGAAGCCTAGGCAACAATTGGGTCAATTTCCTTACCTTGGTAATCAGCAATGGTCAAGTCCAAGGAAGGTGTAGGAGGTTCCTGTAGCTCTCCAACATTTAGGTTTGTAGAAGTGACAATCACATCCCCATCTCCTCCCATTTGTCTAAGTTGTTCCTTTAGAAATGCCTCATCATCTATTTGGATTGGAGACTGGCTTGGGGAGTATTGTTCTTTTTGAGAAGAAGAAGACCCCTACTCCAATTTTTGTCTTTTTGGAGAGCTAGCTGCAGATGGACTTCTTGGCCTTGGCTTCTCATGAGTGGGTACTTGTTGCACACTCTGAACCATGACATAACCTGCCCTTTTCTACAATGTATATTGGCCAGGAGTTACTACATTTCTACCACTCATTCTTCTTTGTATTTCTGTTGCCTTGTCTGGATGCGCCTTGATAAATATATCTTTCTTTTCATTCATAGTCTGAATTATTATAGCGAAATTATTCATTAATGCTTGTATTTTATCTCCCCAGTATTTCTTATCTTTCAATGGGTCATACTGGGGGTCAAAACCATTAATGAATTCTAGGTTTTTACTGAAAACTATCCATTTCTCTTTCCTTAATTCTTGCTCCTGCAATGTGAAAATATTTTTGATTATATCGTCCGGATAGTAAACCCAATGTACCATATGGGAAGCTCTCACCCTTTCTCTTAATAGATCATAGAATCCTTCAGGGTCAATGAATCTGGCGTGAGATTCTGCCGTGTTATATTTATTCAAAAACAAATTTAAATGCTTCCACCCCTTTTTAACAAAAACAAAATCATGCACTACAGTAACCATTGGAAAGAAAGTGCCCTTCTTGACCAATTCCCTCTCATCTATAGTACCTATCTACCACAAGAGCTCAGCTATCCCTATCTTCAAAGGTACATGAAAAGGTAACACATGAGGTTTTCTTAAGAAACCATAAACTCTTATTACTGTTGAAACATTGTAGGGAATTATATCCCCCCAGTTGTGACTGACAAGTAACCCTTTAGCATGGTCCTTGGGTCTAATCAATTCTAATAACGCTTGTGGGATTCTAGGGCTATCTCTTCTTAAAAGCAGTCTAAGCTTTGATGCAAAATACCTATCAAATCTTACATAACTAGCATCAGTGGCCTTTGAAGTCATATCCACACTCCATAATTGCACTAGATTTCTTTCTACATCCTTTGTGGTTTCTAACTCCATACCTTTGGAGAAAAAAGCATATCCTTTGTATAAACATACATGCATCATCAATGAATACCGACAGAATGGTTTGTTTACTTTCCTCTTTACTATTCCAACCAGTCCGTTTTGAATCTCTTTTGCTAGGAAAGTGGCAAAATATAGAATGGTACTCATTCCAAATTGAAGGGTTTGACCAATTATAAGGACCACAAAACCTGGAATTTGATCACCCTCATCGATCCCCAAGATCTTGCAAAGAGAAAAATATAGTGCTTGAGCTCTCAGATTGAAATGTCTTCTTAACAATGGCTCTGGAGTACTGGCTGTGATTACAGGCAAATTTCCAACCCTAGCAGCATACTCCTGTAGTGGCCCTGTTCTCAAATACACTCGTTGTGTATCATATCTAGCTTGCAAATCATCCAGATCAATGATTTCATGCACAGCGTGGTTAGGGTTCAGGTTGAAAACCTCACTGAACAATTCAGGGCAAACCCTAAAAAGGTTGACCCCTCAATGATATTT
Source organism: Cupressus sempervirens (assembly GCA_028749045.1). NCBI lineage: Eukaryota > Viridiplantae > Streptophyta > Pinopsida > Cupressales > Cupressaceae > Cupressus > Cupressus sempervirens. The sequence continues at coordinate 238,228,582 of CM053786.1, read as the reverse complement.
TACCCACCCTGTGATAGGATCATACCTCTTTGCCAGGTCCATCAATAAATCACTATCAAAGAAAACACTGGGGACTACTAATTTTCCAATGTCAAATTCCCATAGATTGCTCATAGGAGTGTCCAGTTTTCACTCTGAAAACCATTTCTTAAACAACTCCAAACCTCCCATAGAAACCTAGGCATCCCTTATCCAATTAGCTTTGTCATAAAATCCTTTTACCACAACCAATCTAAGGTTTTTTGGAATGAGCTCCCTTCCCTTTGTTATTTCATGCACTGATAAAGGGAATTATTCGAGAAAATCATCATGCACTAAATGTTTTAGATAATCTTTTTGTCCAGTAAACTCTTTTCAGGGCAGCATTTCTAATGAAACTTTGGAAAATTCACAACAGCAAATGCTTCAAACTTTACTCAGAAAGTCACAGAGCACTTACCTGCTAGAAATCACACTTCTGCACTATATGATGTCTTCTGCAATTTTATTGTAGTATTAACTGAGAAATTTCATACCTTAGCTCTGAAATCTTGAATGCCCTTTTCTTTTTGTACTTTGGTGATTCATTAATGGTGAAATCGTGGGCTCTTTTTATGAATTAAAACTACATGCACCAGGTCTGGATCACATTTACTCTCAGTAACCGTTGCCTGCAATTTGCACTCAAATTTGAACCCCGTCGGTAGATTTTATCAGATCGCACGGTCCTGATTTAAAATAACAAGGCTTTACAGTCTTTTTTGAAAAATGCTACGTGTCATCATTGTGCCTCCCTGCATTTTTTAAAAACCTACAACTGTATAACATGGGGATGTGCTGACCCTTGATCTCTGATAGATCAACGGTGATTGAAAAACACTTCAACTTGGCATCCTTTCAAATGGAATATCACAATTAAAGGTACACAAAGGGTTTTCAAAAGGCATTTTGACGTAAATAAAATATTTAGGATGAAAACCCCGCCAGAATATTTGAAGAAAATACCCCTTTTTTAAAAATTTGAAAACGAGGGTATCAAAAAACAAAGACATAACTGATTTTTCGCCCAAGTACTAGAAAAATTTCCTATAGTATGAAAAATCACACCAACAGTGCCATAGCCACACATCATCAAATTCTACAACTAAACAAGTAGCATCCTTTATATCAAGGTAGAATAGATTACCTTTAGTTTGATCACCTTTTCCAATCAATTTTCCATCAGTGTCATATATCTTAGCAATTTTGTTCTCAAACTCAACCTTACAACCCAAATTATTTAGTTGTGACACACTTAACAAGTTATAGTTAAGTCCTTCAACATAGTAAGCATTGTCACATAAAATATTTTTTATGAGCTTGATAGAACCTTTTCCTTTTATCAGACATGGTGCATCATTACCAACCTTACACTATTTCCATCATAATAATTGAAGGTAATAAATTTACTTTTATCTTCAGTCATGTGATGTGAACACTCACTGTCAATGACCTATCTGTCATTCTTATTCACACAAGACACTAGTTTAGTTGCCTCATCTTCATCAGATTCATCCTTCATTACAACATACACCACTTCATCATCATGATCTTCAAATCCATCTTTTGTTTCCTCTTTAGCAATGTAGCAAGATTTCTTGTCGGTGTCTTTGTATTCTTTATTGTCTTCCTCTCTTCTTTTTTTGTACTTGTTACCACCTCTATAATTCTTCTTCTCTAGACATCTAGCAGCAATATGACCAACCTCATTGCAATTGAAACACATGATAGGTAACTTACCTTTAAACTTGTCTTTACCTCTGTGAAATCTTTTTTTTAGTAGTGCTTCAAGTTAATATACATCTTCCTCATCTGTATCACTGTCACTGGATACATATTTTAACTTTTTCTTCTTCTCATTGGTTTCCTTCAATGACAACTTAGCTTTGAAAGAAGATTTAATATTTTTAGGTTTTTAATTATCAAAATTAGATAGCTCATAAGTAGTGAGCCTACTTACTAGACCTTCAAGAGTCAGATCATTCCCTAGTTTACATCTTAATTCTTGTATTGCAAAAACTTTAATAGCATAGATGGGTAACAATGTTCTCAAAACTTTTCTTAGTATAGTATCATCATCTATTTTACTAGTAGCTCCTCTTATTACATTAGCAACATCTTTTATCCTAGAACAATATTGAGCAACATTTGTACTTTCTTGCATTATCACATCATCAAACTTACCCGTAAGACTTTTAGATTTGGCTTATAGAATATTTTTGTCACCTCCATAGATAGTGTGTAGACCATCCCACATTTTCTTTACACTATCACAACCCTTGATATCATCAAACTCGGCATAGCTTAGGGTAGAGGCAATCTCCAACATTGCCTGGTTGTGATTTTTATTCTTTTTCAAATGTTTGGCATTTAGGGCTCAACTAGGATCAATATGCTCAACCGTAATGGTAGATTGTGCATGATCTCCAAGATCTCCTAGGTGTAGCTTCATCAAACTTTTCCATGTAGGAAATTTATCTCTATTAAACTTGGGTTATTTTCTTCTTGACATTTTGATCTTTGTGCTTTTAGTACCTCAAAACTAGTCCTCTTAAGAAAATGGTTCTGATACTAATTGTTGGAATTCTTTAGAATAAGTAAGAGGGGGAAAATTAGTTATCCAAGGTCTAGATATATAATTAAAACTTTTCACAGCTTAGTGAACCCATATCCATGAAATATTTTCATCATGCATGCATCCATTAGATTATGCAATCACTTAAACTTGTAGGTTACTATCAAATCGATTTGCAAAAATGTAAACATGAAATATAATAGATTCAATAACACATTTGACACAATGATTTAACATGGAAACCCAACTTGGAAAAAACCAATAGTAACATGGTACTCATTCTCACTCTTCTAAAGTGATGCACTATGAAAGGCCAATCCTATTAAAGGTTAAAATACACACTATTAAATGTGACTCAGTTAAAGGATTTCAATCACCCTATTAGGAGTGAGATTTGTTAGAGGACTTTAGATCATTCACTTATAATTTCACCCAATTAAAAGATTTACAAATAACTATTAGGTCAACCTTAATCCAAAGGATGTACCCTAGACTAATGCAATGATTAGAGAGTAACAATAAGGCTTGATCTAATAACAACTTACAACTTCATTTGCAAATTATAGATCTCTATTTCACTCCTCCATTTTGGTTGAATTTCACACTCTTCATCTCTGATAGCTTGTTTACCCTTCAAGCATCCATACCATTAAGCCTTCTTTCTTTTTTCACCAATGAAGTCTCTTCTCTTAGGTCATTGAATGAAGCAAATACCCTAGACTCATTATCTTCCTTATGTTCTTGCACATCAACTCTTGCTTCTAACTAGTCATCTCTATAAATAGAGAATTAAGATATTTTGTCATTCATCCTCCATCATCCATTTTAGGGTTAGTTTAGATTAGATAGAATTCAATGAATCTACCCCTCATTTCATTTCATTCCCTTCTAGAAACTTCTCCTTCAATCCTCTTTGAATTCACCTTAAAATAGTTTATCTTGAATTATGTACCACCAGTTCATCAATCTTATCTTCCACATTGTTCACACAATCCAAGAAATCAAACTTGTCAACTCAAATTCATCAAATTCTTGATCTTTCTCATAATACTAATACTCAACATTAACCATCTTATCATGCTTGGCAATAACTACATTGCTCAGCATCCACTATCAAAACACTCAACACAAACTAAAGTTTATTGGTACTTGAAATCAACTAAACTTTACTCATCTTACACTATTTAACTCGACTTACACTAAAATTGAGTTTGCTCTACTCCAACTGATTTTCTACTCAGCTTGCACTAACTTTGTCGGGCACCTACTATCCACTCAGTTAAGCTTGGAAAACAAACTTCATTTAACTTATTATTCTAAACTTACTCAATGTAACCAACCTTTGTAACCTTAAGTATATTATCAATGCACTATAATATCACTATCTTAACTAATCCTTGTACTCTTTTTCATATCATAACTCAACCTTTCCTCTAGGTGTTATTGTTACCTCATTTGATCAAATCCTCTTCATTAATCAAATTAATGATAATACTTGAATCATATAAGCAATTATCTTACCAATAAGTAGTAAGTTTGACATCAGTGACAAACAATGATTGAAACATATTTATCATACTTGTATCAATCTATTTTCAGCAGGAAGGTCTCCATGTGGGTTTGCATATTATAATTTTTTAATTTCACACTTGCAGCAATAATAAGAAGCCCATATTTTGTTCTTGTAATTTATATTTTTCTTTTTTTATGTTGTGTGTTGTGATATTTAGGGGAGCAGCCTCTGTCAAGCGGTATCAATGCCTAGTTCCTGAGTGTGTAAACACTTCGCCAATTGGGGGGCAATTTGGACTAGGATCATGGTTTGGAAAGATTGTGTGGATAGATCACCGATTGTGAGGTGGTTTACAATAGGGTTTCAACAAAAGTGTGAAAATTCCTCCACAAAGAGAGCATGGTGGAAAAGTTGTAGGTGTTACACTTGAAAGTTTTAGAGCCCTCCACAGATAGGTGCAAACATTGGAAGAACAAATGCACAGAGGAATAAATATTTTCATAAGAGATAAAAGTGATGATGAAGAAGAAGAAGGAAATGTTGAAGAAGAGGTTTTTTTGAACCCAAAAGAAGAAAGACTTTTTAGGGTCATGTCCAAGATTGGGAAAAGACCTAAATTTGAGGTTCCCACATTTTTGGAAAATCTTAATCCACAGCAATTGATCGATTGGATCAATTAATTAGAGGAATACTTTGAGTATAAAGATATTGAAGATCTAGATTGGGTCAAATTTGCAAATGCCAAACTAGAGGCTCATGCAAAGATCTGGTAGCAGGAGATCTAGTTGGAGCAAAATAGAAGAGGAAAAGAAAAAATCATAAGATCAAACCAATTGACAGCCAAATTGAAGTGACAATCCATTCCTATGGATTATGAGATTGACCTATTGAATAAAATGCAAGGGTTGAAGCAAGTGGGAAGATCTATTCAAGAGTATACCGAAGAGTTCTACCAAGCTCTCATTAGAATAGGCCATGTAGAAGCTGACAAGGAGAAACTTGCTCGTTATCTTAATGGGTTGAAACCAAACATTTAGGAGGAGATGAATCTAGTTCAAATGACTAGTATTAAAGAGGTGTACCAATTTTCCCTAAGAGTTAAGGAAAATATGAAGAAGTTTGATAAAAAAAAATAGCAAAAGAGGTCGAGGCAAAAGATCTAGCTCATTGTCTTATGGAGGTCGAAATGATGATCAAAAGAACAAGGATAAGGCCAAAAGTAGTATTCAGAACTAGAGGGGAAATAATTATCATCATTTACATGATCATAACAATAGAGATCAGAGAGGAAGAGGAAGAGGACAAGGATCTAGAAGAGGAGGCTTCTGTGGAAAATGTTTTCACTGCAAAGAAGAAGGGCATATAGCATTTGAATGTTCCCATTGCCAAGGAAGGACTGATAAAAGAACTAAACACCAGGCCAAAGTAGAAGATGTTGAATCATCACATTCTAAAGATGCTAAAAGAGGAGAAGTCCTAGTTACCAAAAGAGTCTTTCTAAGAGGTCAAAGTGAACCTAATCAAAGGAGGTTTTTTTTTTCAAAAGATTAAATGTGAAGATAAGTGTTTGATGTGATCATTGATGGTGGAAGTACCAAACATCTGGTGTCAAAAAATATGGTCATGAAGTTAAATCTCAAGAGGCGAAAACACTTATGTCCATACCCATTGCTTGGGTGCAGGATGACCACAAGTTCATAGTCAAAGAATAGTGCTTAGTGAAGTTCAAGATTGGAAGCTACCAAGATGAGGTGCTATGTGATATCATACCTATGGAAATATGTCATATGTTGTTGGGTAGGTCGTGGTAGTTTGGTAGGCATGCTTTACATGATGGGTGTGCAAATACCTACACTCTAACAAAGGATGGAGCCAAACATAAGTTGAAGTCATTGAAGGAGAAAGAAGAAAAGGTGTGGAGTTTTTCTAGAATATATTTTTTTGATGGAAAGGAATTTCTCAAAGGTATGTACTAGGAGTATGTGTTTTTTTGTAATTCTAAAAGATGGTGACGAAGTAGAGGAGGTACCTACCGAAATTGCAAATTTGTTTGAAGATTTTTATGATATTGTGTCAAATAATGTATTTGATAGATTACCCCAATGAGGAAGATGAGTCACCAAATGGTCTTTCTCCTAGGAGCTAGTTTTCCAAACAATGCAGCACATAGAATGACGGTAGCAAAAATTGAAGAGTTGAATAGACAAGTGCATGAGTTATTGGAGAAGGGGTTGATTTGAGAGAGTCAAAGTGTTGTACCAATAGTATTAGCACCAAAGAAGAATGGGGGATGGAGGATGTGTACAAATTCTCAAACTATCAACAAGATGACAATTAAATATATATTTTTGTTTCCATGGATGGATGATATTATGGATTGTTTAAGTGGATCTATGTATCTCACAAAGATAGATTTGAAGAGTGGGTACCATCAGATTCACATCAAAGTAAAGAGATGAGTTGAAGACTTCCTTCAAGAAAAAGGAGGAATTGTACAATTGGTTAGTCATGTCTTTTGGGCTAACCAATGCACCCAATACTTTCATGAGGCTTGTGATGAGGTACTGTAGGAGTTTCTAGGTAAGTTTTCATTGTTTACATAGATGATATGGAGGATTACTTGATGCACATTCATTAGGTGTTTGACAAGTTGAGGGAGGAAATGTTGCTAATAAATTTAAAGATGTGTAGTTTTGTGAAGGAGTTGATGTACTTGGGATTTGTAGTATTAGCAGAAGGTCTGAAAATGGACCCTAAGAAGTGAAGTTTATCCTCGAATGGCCTACTCCAATGAGTTCAATAAATATAAGAGATTTTCATGGATTGACTAGTTTTTACAAAAAATATTATTAGAGGTTTTAGCAATATTTGTGGACCTTTGACTGAAACAAGAGAGGAGATAGCAAAGAATTTAAGTAGTCTCTAGGTGCATATAAGAGTTTCAATTTGTTAAAAGGGTAAGTGCAAGAAGTTGGGTCTCATTTTTGTACAAAACGTGGAAGTGTTTTCCTATTTTTTAATTGTTTTGTCAATTGATGTCAACATTTAAGGAATTTAGAAATTGAAAATAAAAAAACTTCTGTAATAAAAATTGTAGTGCTTGGAATCTACTTTTTGAATATGTAATTTATTTGTATATACATATGATAGATTTAATTTTTGGTATGGATCTTTAAAAACTACTTTTTCAAAATGTTAGTTTCAGGACCATACCACACTCGTGTGTGGACACCATAATTTGACAGAACTAAATCAATTTTTGTAAATCCTTGTAAAAGAAGTTACCTAACACACCAAAGATTGATGAAAATATTTTTTCTTAATTTTTTATTGAATAACTTATTTATTATTAATTTTTAATTGGCTATAAAGGTAAATTTTAAAACCTCTCATGTACTAACACCATAATTTAACCAAAAATTCACTTTTTTCAAAAAAAAAAATTTAGCTTCAAAAGAATTGCATGTAGATTGATGACATAAATTAATTTAAGAAAATTTTTAAAATAAAAAAAGTTATTTAAGTTTTTGTGAACCTCACTAGTTTATATTTAGGTACCACCTTTGATTAAAAAATAATGCTAAAATAGTAAATAAAATCATAACACTATAAAATATATATTTTTGAAATCAAGATAGTGAGAACTCTAATGGGTTTTTGTTTTATGAAAAAAAATTGATTGGGAAGACCCTCTAAAAATTATGGCAAGGCCAAAATTTGTCAGTTCAATGGGCTTAGCCAAATCTTGATAGGTCAAGGCATAGGCTTGGTCTCACCAAGCCTATTCCGAACCAAAATTTGAGGTGGGAGAAAAAATCCCCTCCCCGTATTGTAGGAAACGAGCGCTCGTTATTTGATATTCAAAAAATGGGTGCTCATTTAATAAAAGTAAAATCAATGTTTAAAATGCATTTTAAATCTCAAAAATAATTTATTTATTTTTTTAAAAAAAGCACCCATGTTTTGAAAAACAAACGCCAATTTTTTTTTTAAACATGTGCCCACTTTTTGAAATTCAGATTGGGTATCTGAGCCTAATATGGGTGCCCATTTTTTAAAGATGGGCACCCGTTTCTAAAAGAGTATGATCTCAATCCACAGACTTTTGTATGATTTGAGACCCAACTTCTTGCTTATACCCAAAACACAAAGTTACAAAACTGCCTATTTTAGCACTTCCATATTTTAATAAGGTGTTTCAAGTAGATTGATGCTAGTGACATTGCAATAGGAGTTGTTTTGAGTCAAGAAGGTAGACTTGTTGCTTATTTCAGTGAGAAATTAAATGTTGTCAAAAGAAAGTATTTTGTTTCTGATCAATAATTTTATGTTTATGATCAAGAATTTTATGCTACAATTTAAGCACTGAAGAAGTGGAGACACTATCTTCTTCCTAAGGAGTTTGTTTTGTATATTGATTGTCAAGCTTTGCAATATTTGAATAGTCAAGGAAAATTGAATGAAAGGCATTTGAAATGGATTGAGTAATTGCAGAGTTACACATTTATGTTGAAACACCTAAGTGGGAATCCCAACAAAATTGTAGATGCTCTTAGTAGAAGACAAGTTTTGGTGACAGAAATACAGATTGAGGTGGTTGGGTTCAAGAAACTCAAGAATTTGTATCTGGGGGATCCTGATTTGGTGAATCTTAGACGGCTTGTATAGAGCCTATTACACTTGATAGGACAAATTGGTTGGGTTTCATAATCCAAGATGGTATGTTGTTCAAGGGAAGTCAGTTGTGCATTCTCAAAAGTTCCATATGAGAGAATCTCATCAAGGAGAAGCATAGTGGAGGATTGGTTGCACACTTTGGTAGAGATAAGATCATATTGGCCATAGTTGTAACAAGATGTGAAGAAGTCTGAGCAGTGTTTTTGAGTATGTCAGATGGCGAAAGGAGTGAAGAAAAAAATGGGGTTATATCAATCATTACTTGTACCTGAGAAGTCATAGGAAGATGACAATGTGGATTTTGTTCTTGGTTTATGAAGGACACAATGAGGGCATGACTCCATATTTGTGATGGTTGATAAATTTTCAAAAATGGCACATTTCATTTCTTACAAGAGGACTAGTGATGTTGTTCATGTGGCCCAGTTATTTTTCAGAGAAGTGGTGAGACTACATGGTCTATCAAAGAGTATTGTTTCTGATCGAGATACCAAGTTTGTTAGGTATTTTTGGCATAGATTGTGCAAGAAATTGAAGACAGATTTGAAGATCAGTTCATCACATCATCCACAAACTAATGGATAGAAAAAAGTTGTGAATAGGAGTTTGGGGAATTTATTGAGATGTTTGGTTGGAGATAAGCCAAAAGGTTGGGATTTTATTTTACCACAAGAAAAATTTGCATACAATAATTCTATCAACATGAGTACTAGTAAATCACCACTCCATATTGTTTATAGGAGTAGTCCTAGAAATGCTTCAGTTAGATAAAGGAGAGATAAGTAGTGTTGAAGTGAAAGATTTTGTTGAACATTTGAGGAACATCCATGAGGTGAGGAAGCACATTACAAAGATGAATACACAATATAAGGTTAAGTAAGATGTGAACAAGAGGTATAAGGCATTTCAGATTGGTGATGTTGTCATGGTTCATTTGAGGAATGAGAGATTTCCAATGGGTACATATAGTAAGTTGCAAATGAAGTTTTGACCATGCAAGATAGTGAAAAAGAATGATTTTGGAAATTCTTATGAAGTAGAGTTGCTAGTAGAACTAAATATTTCACCAATGTTTTAACATTTTTAGATTTGATAGAATATTATGAAGGAGATGTTGGAGATGAAGATGCAGAAGCACAATGGATGATTCTGACATCTACTGCAGCTACATATGAGATTGAGGAGATATTGGACAATCATGTGGGAAGAAGCGCAAGGAACAAAACATATGAGGAGTATTTGGTCAAATGGAAAGAGAAGCTAGTGGGGTATTTATCATGGCTAGCATGAGAGGAGGTTGACCATCTTGGTTTTCCTCTTACTAACTAAGATGTGAAAGGGTCACTTCTCAAATTACCCAGGGTGTCTGATGCAGGAGCATCCTAGTTGCAAGGAAAATCTTGAATCACCCAAATATATTTCTATTTATAGTTTTCCATTTTTTTTGTTTTTAATAAGGGTTATTCCTGTACATAATTGATATTTGGGGGAGCTTGCTAATTTTGGTAAGTTGGTATTATGTGCTCAGATTGTTCTAATCTGATATATGGATGTTCATCTTCAACATATCATCATGCTTGATGATTTTTATTGTCATATCAAATGTATGAGTGCAATTATTGTAGATTTTTGGTATGAATTTTGGCTATCCAAACTTCAAGTCCACTGATGAAGTCATAAATGACTCTGAAATGAGTGAAACTTTAGCTAATGGACACTTGTAGGAATCAATAATTGTGGATCACTAGCTAAAGATTCTAGAATGGGGTTATAAAATCTCATTGGGTTAATGGTTTTCTAGTTATGGTCTCCAGAAGTGGACCCATCCAAAATGTAATTTGTAAATTATCTTGAGTCAACCATATGTAATAAAGTGTTATGGAATAATATAATATGAGGTTGGTTGGCCTCAAGGGTTAGGGCTTAGTGTCTAAAACCTTCTTAGGTGATTAAAAGTCTCTATATAAGGAAGGCACGTAGGTTGTCTAGGGTAGTTTTGGGTGATAGTCATAGCTTTGTATTCCAAACTATTGTAAGGAAGGCACCCATGTGGGTTTTCATATTTTAATTATATAATTCTACATTTGTGGCGATAATAAGAAGCCCATATTTTATTCTCAAAATTTGTGTTATTCTTTGTTTCCATTGTGTGTTGTGGTATTTAGGGGAGCACCCTTGATCATCTTAGCAATGCATTAATAGAGTCGCAAACACAAATTCATCCACCTCTATATAATAGATTAGAAGCAAGGTGTAAAATTTCATTAAGGAAATATAAAGTGTTAATAGAGAAAGTCTTGAAGAAACTCCAACTAGATTTATCCCCTAAATAAATCAAGGAGATTCTTGGCCAAGCAAGGACATATTTTAAGACCAAGAAAAGGTTGACCATATTACTTTATGATGAAATCAAATCAGTTCAGGTGGAAACAAAGGAAACATTGAGAAAGTTTCTAAAGCTATATAAAGAAAAAGAAGAGGAAGAGGTTCAATTTATTGATGATGAACTAGAGAAGGATAAAGATAATAATCCTGAGATCACCCACACAAGTAAGGGGTTGAAAATAAGAAATGCAAAGGTAATCAATGATAACATTCTTAGTTCCAATGATCAACAAATGGAAGTACATGATATTACTATTATTGACCAAGTCATGGTAGAATTGATGGTTAAGGATACCACTACTCACACTTCTACTAGGGAGTAGATGCAAGAGGCACAAAAGGATGTCACTGGTGATGATAAAAATAATTATGGGAATTAGGATGGTTAAGGACAAATTGACAATGTGTAGGATAAAGGAGAAAAAGAGAAGCTCAAAGAAGCAAAGAAGGATAATATCAGTGAGATTGGAAAGGAGCATTAAGAAGTAGAAAAATTCCTATCTACATTGAAGGAACGTGGAGATGATGATAGCCTACTAGTTATCAAAAGGACAATCAATTTGAGCACTATGAGTCCTGAAGAAATGATGTATGTGGTGATGGAAGTCAAGTCCAAAGCAAGGAGAGATTATAAGAAGGAAGAGAACATAGTTAAATCATCCATAGACATTTTATCAAACATAGTGTAGGATATTACATTTGATGAAAAGGCAACATCAATTGAACAATTGGGTTAGTTAGTGTCTACTATAGGAGAAATTACAAAGTCTTAAAGAGGTTGCAATTCAAATTGTTGAAAGGGATTATGAGAAGAAGAGATCTTGTAAGTTGGCTACAAGAATTTTTTTGGATAGAAGAGCATTTACTATGGGAGTCAATCACTTAAGCGAAGCTTTGAAAGGAGGTAAAATAGTTACTACTATTAATCACTATGAAATTTTTTTTAGAGATTTTGATAGGAAAAGGTGTGTAGCTTAATAGGGGCTTCGACTATTGATTGTTAATTTTGATACTATCAAGCAATTGGAAACTAGTTTTGGAGCTTCAATCAATATTGTCAATCATAAGCTTAGAACCTATAGCAGTGAACAAGAAAAGAGGATTAGTAACCTAATGAACATAAAAATTCAACTACTTCCTAAAGTTGAAATTTTGTAAGAATCCAAAATGAAGAAGTGATCTTGGCACTACTTGATATAAGCACTATGGATGCTTTAGATGATTTATCATATCAAATATGCAATCAAGTTGTAGTGATTGAGAATATGAAGAATTCATGGGATACTAACATGCATGTGTTGAAGATGAATTGTGATGAATTATTCAAGAGAATTCAAGCCCATACCAGTAATCCATTTTTGCATTTATGATTTTTTTGTGCACCTTTGTCATTGTTGTCAAAGGTGTGGTAGTATAGGAGAAAATTTTGTATATCGGGTAGTAGATGTAAGGGGAAAAAATAAACATTTACAAAAATCTTGACAAGAAGTAAGAAGTGATTTACACAGTTATAGGATCAAGTTTTGGTAATATGTAACTCACTTATTTTTGTCCTAAATACTTAGTCACAATTTTGTTTGAGTTTTGTCATCAATGCTAAGGGGAAGATTGTTGGCATGATGATGATAATTTAGATGTTCAAAAGAGTCAGAATGGTTAGATCATCATTCTTGGGTGTTCATTGTTTGGAACAAGATGATCTACATGTCATAGATTAGTGCTACTATAGATAAGATTGATCAAATGGATAAAATGCTTAAGTGTTTAATGTATCAGGTAAAGCAAAGACAAATGTAGTAAATTAGATGTGTGACAACATGGTTTAAGAATCATAGCATATAGTTTACCAGATATGATCATTATAGGTATAAAAATCAAGTTATGAAGGAAAATATATTAGAAAAGTAGCAGCAGTGAAGTTTTGATAACATCTATAGGTCATAGTGTGAAGAACAGTGAACCAATAGAGTGTATTGTCTAGATTTGACAAATCGGTAAAGAATATGTTGTTAGTTGAAAAGTCAAAGTGGTTAGGTATGATTGGGCCGACATGAAGGTATAGAATTCAAGGTATTAGAACTCACTCATGAAATTTGGATTGCTTTTGACATCAAGTAATAGAAAGATGTTTATGTAGTGGAATTTATTGTGAAGGCAGTTTAGTTTATTTGAATCAATCAAGAGCAGAGTAGAGGTTGGGAATTAATTAGATCTAGCATTAAATGAGTGGAAGTTTTAGATCATTCATTACTTGTTGATTTTAGTCGGTTGACAAGATAAATCCCCTAACATGGTCACTCCCAAAATGGTGCGCAAGGTCCTAATAGGTCTAAAGGAAAAATCCTCTAACCAAGTGACTCTTCGAAGGAGTTTGACCCTTACTAGGGTAAATCCTAATAGATTTGATTGTAAATCTCCTACAAGACTAAATACTCTTAACTAGTGGGCGTAATGCTTCTAACATGACAACTTATTAATGCAATAATGAGCATTTGTTGGTACTAACTACCACTTTAGTTTTTCCCTTTTGTTATTGTTTTACAGTTTCATTAGATAAATCTTAACAGTTAAATTTAAATATCACCTCCTTGTTTAATATCATAGAAATTAAAGATTATATATTCTTATAATGTAAATTAATAAATTTCATGTGTGTGTGTGCGCGCGCACGCGCGCGTGTGTGCGTGTGTCACTTTAGTTTTTCCCTTTTGTTATTGTTTTATAGTCTCATTAGATAAATCTTAACGGTTAAATTTAAATATGACCTCCTTGTTTAATATCATAGAAATTAAAGATTATATATTCTTATAATGTAAATTAATAAATTTCATGTGTGTGTGTGTGTGTAACTTGATTTATATCCTTATTATAATGTGTAAGCAATAATTTATTGCTATAGACATATTTCTTTTTTGGTTTATGGTTAATCCAATGGGGAATCACAAGCTCGATTGGACATGTCTCTATGTAGAGTCAGGTGTGTGTGTGTGTGTGTGTGTGTGTGTGTGTGTGTGACTTGATTTATATCCTTATTATAATGTGTAAGAAATAATTTATTGCTATAGACATATTTCTTTTTTGGTTTATGGTTAATCCAATGGGGAATCACAAGCTCAATTGGACATGTCTCTATGTAGAGTCAAGTCCCATTGGGTCATGACTCTCGTTTTAATAGCTCCTTCTTCGTACTTATAAATGGTGTGATTATTTGTCATTACACAACAAGAAAAAATTGTGAATATAGTTACAATAGAGAAGACATATATTTGTGCACACGGCAGGTACTAACATTCCATAGACATCACTACACTTGGTCTACATCAAAGTGCATGATATCGAGTATAGATTAGTGTATGCAATGAATCAGAGAAATGATAAAATTCATTACATGCACGTTGTAAACTCTAGTCATTCCAATGCCGTCAACTCCACCTTATTTCATTTTATTAAAGTGCCCACCAGCTATTGTGTGACATCATTCAGAAGCATTATTCATATGCAAGTATTAGTATATGCTAAGGAATTAGAATATACAAAGGGAATATTATAAGTAAATTAAATATATAATTCGTTATAAAATTACTTATATCAATTACATCTAAAGCTATCCTCTTTCATCAACATGGTATCAGAGTAGGTTTAAAGGCAAGATACATTCAGATTATTGAAGATTCTCATTATTTATCTAATCTCCTTATCACAAGAGACTCGAAGATAGACTTGAAGGTGCTTCTGATTTTGAAGCATGGAAACTACAAATTATGTTAGCTATGAAAAAGCATGATCTATTACCTATTATAAGTTCTCCTAAATTGGAAAAAGTCAATGATAATGACCAATGGGGACAAAACAACATAAGAGCGATGGAATTATTGATAGATGGAGTGAAAAATCACTTACTACCTATTATCACCAAGTTGGACTCTGCTTATGATATGATGAAATCTCTAGAAGATTTGTTTGAAATCAACAACACCTGTCATCGTCTTACTCTGAAAAATCAACTCTCTAATATAAAAATGAATAGAGGAGAAAATATTACCTCTTATCTTACAAGAGTAACTGACCTAAGAAATCAACTTATGACAATTGGTCACATTTATGATAGCAAGGAGTTAATTTTGGTAACATTTAATGGACTCCCTGCCTCATGGGAAAATTTCAGATAGGGAGTATGTGCTCATTCCAAACTTCCTAATTTTGATTGTCTAAAAGCCAATTGCATTCAAGAATAATGTAATTTAATATCCAAAGGAATTATTGATGAATCCAAGAATGAAGGTTTTCAAGCTCTCACCACTAAATTAAAAGGGAAAACGGGAAAATATTCTCACAAGAGACAAATGGACTACTCTAAAGTACAATGTTTTACATGCGACAAATATGGACACACTACAACTATATGTCCTCACTGAATTAAACATCAAGCATCTTTTGCTGAAGTTGGTAACCCTAATTTGAATTTAGGAACTTCTCCTTTCTAAATAAGTTATTGTAATAATGGTTTAAGAGGGAGTTCTTTTATCATTCATTGTTAAGATCAAACTTCTTTATTTTTGAAACTTGTTTACATCACAAAGAAGTGACGACTTCTTAATGATATACACTTGAAATTGTAGAAGTAATTGAAAGGTGACGATATTTCAATAGCTTAAATTCTATTTTTATAGATGTTATTTTGCATGGTGGATTAAGTTCCTTAAATAGACCATGGCCTCCTATTGAAATCGAGATTAGATTTCAATAGAAATTGTTTTGCATGGTGGATTAAGTTCCCTAAATAGACCATGGCCTTCTATTGTGATGAACATCTTATGATATTTTATAAGATCACAATAGAAGCTTGTTTTTGCATGGTGGATTAAATTCCTTAAATAGACCATGGCCTCTATTGTTATGAACATCTAATAATGTTTATCGTAAATCACACTAGAAGTAAATTTTATGGTGAACTAAGTTCCCAAATAGACTATGTTACAAACATCTATTAAGTTAGATATTTCTTTTGTTGAAATTATTTATCCTTCCTAACGAAAAGGGAGTGTTAATGTTTTATAGTTTTGTCAGATAAATCTTAAAGGTTAAATTTAAATATCCCCTCCTTGTTTAATATCATAGACATTAAAGATTATATATTCTTATAATGTAAATTGATAAATTTCATTTATATATATATATATATATATATATATATATATATATATATATATATATATATATATATATATATATATATATATATATATATATATATATCTAAAACTTGATTTATATCCTTATTATAAAGTGTAAGCAATAATTTATTGCTATAGACATATTTCTTTTTTGGTTAATGGTTAATCCAATCAGGAATCATGAGCCCGATTGGACATGTCTCTATGTAGAGTCATGTCCCATTAGGTCATTTCTCTCCTTTTAATTGCTCCTTTGTAGTACTTATAAACGGTGCAATTATTTGTCATTACACAACAAGAAAAAATTGTGAATACAATTATGAAAGAGAGGACATATATTTGTGCATGCGACAAGCACTGACATTCCATAGACATCATTACACTCAATCTACATTAAAGTGCAGATTAGTGTATGCAGTGAATCGGAGATATGATGAAATTCATTACATGCACTTTGTAAACTCTAGTCATTCCAGTGCCATCAACTCCACCTTATTTCATTTTATTAAAGCACCCACCACCTATTGTGTGACATCATTCAGAAGCATTATTCATATGCAAGTGTTAGTATATGTTATGGAATTAAAATATACAAAGGGAATATTATAAGTAAATTAAATATATAATTCGTTATAAAATTACTTATATCAATTACATCTAAAGTGATCCTCTTTCATCAACACCTTTAAGGGTTTCCATGTGAAAAATATAGGTGTTAAAGTGTTTCATGTGTGAATGTTTGAATTACTTTGTTATTACATAGTTATTTCACATGCATGCTTCATATTGTGGAAAGTGTTGGTGAAACTAGTTAGATCTTTGATTACAGTGCCTCAACACCCAACCCCACCTCCCCCCCCTCCCCCGCTCAATCTCTTAGTATCTCCTAATGCTAACACATTGTCTTTGCTATCCTTCTGCAACTCACTCCAATGTAAGGCAGCATGAGCATTCAACTTAGTTTGTGCTAACCTAACTCTCTATGAATCCTTAACATTTTCAAGCTCAAAGTAATATTCTAGTTTATTAATCCAATCTACCAAACTATCTTTACGATATAAAGAACTAGAGGAGTTAGAAACATACATTCTATGAAACTTGCTCATTTGTGTCATAACTCTCAATAATATTTCTTCTTCTTTAGGGATCTAAACCTCCATTGTTTCATAATCTTCACTATCCTCTTTAAATTCATCTTCAGTCTTAGGATTCCTCATAATGCCAGATAGAGTATTTTGGATCCCAGTCTTAATTCCTCCATCATCTTCTCTAACCTCTTGGGAATCATTCTTCTATGTGGTATCCTTGCAAATTCTAGGAATCTTTTTCTCAACTTCATTAGATTCGACAATTTGATCACAAGTGTCGATTGCCCTAACACTATCAAGCAATCTACCATCACCTACAACCTATCTCCAACTAACTAATTCCTTGAAATCACTAACTTGTCCCTTCAACTGATCCATTAGCTTCTCCAGGTTCCTTTGTGGAATCTTTTAAAATTATAGGTTAGATATGTTGTCTATCACCCCACAACTAGGATCTTAGGGTTCACAATTCTCGATGCATGATTTGATTAACACCTATTACTAAAACTTTCTCTAACATGCAATAATTAGCATACATTCCTATTTGAAACCTCCTTACTAGCCTCTTGTTGATGTAAGTTGGATCCTTAATGGTGTCACTCCATGATTAGAAAATATGTAACTTTGCAAAATCAAAAGCTCAAATTTCCCATCCAAGAATAGCAATTGTCATTTGATACCATTTGATGCAATCAAGGAAAGATAATCTCCTATGGAGATATCTAACCTTGGAACTACAAATTATACAATAGAAACGACAAAAGAAGGCAATAAACAAGATCATCAAATAATGAACACAATGTTCAATTATTATCAAGTTGGCCTACAAGTGTAGATTACATATTTTCAACAGACATGTCTTATTACCAAGGACAAAAGCATTATTCCAAATCTTCACTATCCAGATCTCTTAGTTATCACCTCCTATGCCTCCTACACAATAGCCACTAATCTCTTATATACAAGACCACCTACCACAAGTCATCATATTGAATCAATAATCATCAAGATAAAGAAAATGCATTACAATAATATAGGTCAAGATCCAAATCCATAAGAACACCCCAAATAGATATACTATGATATGCGACCACACATGGAGATTAGCCACATGTATAAGAACATAGATCAATGTGCCTTTACGCTTCGTATAACATGAATCTTCAACAAAATAAATCTTGCTATCTTGGCCATTATAGTAGGAAACATGATATAGGACTAGACCAATCACAAGATATCTTTATCCAAAAATATCAAATTGAGCTATTAGGATAGACATAAGATCTCTATGATGTCTACAACACATCATAAGAATTATATGAGATA
Organism: Cupressus sempervirens; assembly: GCA_028749045.1. NCBI lineage: Eukaryota > Viridiplantae > Streptophyta > Pinopsida > Cupressales > Cupressaceae > Cupressus > Cupressus sempervirens. Next base: position 238,209,826 of record CM053786.1, on the reverse strand, counting down.
ATGAGCCAACTAGATCAATCACTAGTTAGAACATAAAGAATTACCCAATTGAAACAAAAAAGAGATAAACAAAAAGGAAATCTTTTTTGGTGATGTAAGATTGCCAACTATCGAAGGATGTTCTTGCATCACTTTCTTAACTCTCATTCTAGTGTGTATTATAGGACTTCATTATACATTTAATTAAGAGTCAATTGAAGAATATGAATCCTCGCTTAACTCAAATCTCAACAAACTTCTATTTGGGCCCTTAACTATAGGCGTGCCCTTTATTTCTCTCATCTTGTCAAAATATTATAAATCTTACCTCATGCATCTAAACATCATAATTTTTCACAAAAATGGATCTATAGAAGATTTGGCCAATTTAGTTAGGTCCAATTTTCTTGAGGTAACCTTAACCATTTTTCTATCTAAAATTTTGAGGGATATTTCTGTAGTCTTGCCTTATTTGAAATTTCCCTGATGCAAAAATATGATAAGCATAAGTTTTCTTTTCATCAATTCAAATCAAGAAACTCGTATATAAACAAGTAAACTTTCTCATTGTGATATGCAACAATTGTGACAACAAGATCTCCAAATTGGAGTTATCTTTATGAAGCAAATTCTACAAATTCAAGGAAAAATTAGCAATGATCAAGACTTCAATCAACTTTTATATATCATCATGGAAGTTTCAAGAGAAGTTAGAGGAAGATAGGGAATTGTCAACTGATACTTAGCTTGTTCCTCTCCCTAAGCATATGTTACTCTCATATTTTTGCAAGTAAGCTTCAAATTTGAGTTTGGTCATTTCAAGGCATGTGATTCATGCATTCTTGAGTTGATTTCAATCATATCATTTAGGGTTTTTCTTTGACACACTTGAGTAGGAATTGAGTTTATATTTATGCAATTTAGCTCATAACAATCATATAAACACAATTAAGATTCAAGAGCACACACTTTATTCTAGTTTTTATATTAACTACTCATGGAGGTGCAAATCACCAAAATGGGGTGTTGACCAAGGAAAATCCCTATGCAGTTACAGACACATCTATTTTATAAATTTAATTATACATACCAATAGAGATGGAAAGACAAAAACCAACTCTAGAGATAGTTACAAGCCTAGATTCATGATCTCCAAGATAACCAAACTTAAGGGTATTTGGGGCATTCTTGATGTAGGTCAAGAATGTTAGGGCTACCATGAACACTCAAAAAGTAGCTTAAATTTGGCAAAGACAAAGAATGAAATCTTAGAGAGCCCAAGTCTTGAAGAGCATGCAAAAATTCAATCTCTGGATAATGACACCCTAACCAATAAACCCTCCAACTTGAACTAAATTTTGGACACAAGTGGACAACACAAGTGTCCTTGCATTTTTGTGCATGTTCGAGATCAATTTTAAAATTAGTGAATATCATCTATTTGTGCTTAGACCAACCACCTAGCCTTTAAAATCACTCAAATAGCCACAACTCTCTTGAGAAAAGTGTTTCTCAATCATCTTTATCTTTTGGCAACTTCGTACTCTAAATGTATAGGTGAAAGAGGGTCTTGGTCGTATGCTTACCCATCTCTTTCCTTACAAACATTTTGGTGAACCAAAGATTCTTTTATTACATTTTGTAATTTGTATGTTCATTTTGCTTTTCAAAACAATAATAAGTATAAAAACATTTATTTTCACGCACTGTCATGTATATTTAGATTAGTCATTTGATGCTTTGCTTCATTAGGTTAGATCATTTTATTGCATGTTTCTATTTTCTTAGATTAGAAAACCAAAACTTTAAAACCAAAAAAGTCAAATTTCTTTTTACAAGACTTCAATGCCTTTAATGAGTCATTTAATAGTGATGATGTTTAATATAATTTGTATTAATATATATGTATTATACTTAAGATGAGTCCGGTTAGATGGATTCATCATCAAATTTGGTGTCATTAGGCAATCAAATGTATAAATGCTTTTTTTTTTTTTAAATATGTAAGATGTTATATTTGTAATAATTCATCACTACTAAGTACTTATTGCCATTTTTCCCCCTTGTGGACCCGAAGTGTAAATTTAAGGTTGTAAGACCTTTGAGCCAACGAAATGGGTATGCATACTCAACATCTTCCAACGGACTTTCAAGGCTATAGGAAGATTCCGTTGGGAGATTCCTAGCATGCGTATCCATTTGGTTGGACTTTATTATACAAGGTTAAGAATCTTCCACTAGACTTGAAGACTATATCATGCATGTTATTAATATTGTTAGGAGAATGCGAAAAGCCAAACATAGCACTAAAGTACTGAGATTTTCACAACATTGTCATTGAATCTTAGAGGTCAATTGTTTGAACCTTAAGGAAGATAAGAATGAACCGACGAAATGCTGGAATCTTAACAAAGTAACTTGCAAGATTATAGTTTAGAGTAATTTTGTCGTGGCTAGGTTAAGCCAACAAATTAAAATTTGGTTGTTAGGTCTTCAAGAAAGATAACTGAGATATATGACTGTAGATTGTTAAGTTAAACTGATAAAATCTAACCAAAGAATGGTGGAATTTTGACAAGGTAGAAGCCAATCGTTAACAACGTATCTTCCACAATAAGCATAATAATAGGCGAGAAAATCAATTGAAAAAAACATTGTTAACCTGCTAACTTCTACGGTAAGAGTAGAATAGGCAAGAAAATCAATATAAAAAAATTGTTAATAGGCTAACAATAGGCTGACTTCCACAATAAGCATACAATAGGCAAGAGAATCAATTGGAAAAACTTTAAAACAAGGTTAAAGAAGCTTGAATTTGAGACCAACAGCTGAAAATGAACCCATTAAACCCATAAACTCTTATAAACTTGTAAGTACTGAACAAACTAAGGTAAAACCATTTTAGAATTTTTCTCACATGGCAAACAAAAGTTGGTAAGCTAATGGCAAATGCCTGCAATTATCTACTTGTTAAGATGTTAAGGAACAAATCCCAATCTTCTAGACATTACGAAACAATAAAATTGTTTGACTAGTATTCATAACATAATTGTGGATGAGAGATTCATACTGATTTTTGCCTTCACTTTGATAAGGTCTAAATAGTTTAAATACATTCAAATTTCGAATTGGTATATTTAACTTTATTGTTATTCTTCCACTTTAGTGCTCCCATGCTCTACTTTGTTACAGTAAGATCAATTCATCAAAATCTTCCCTGCCGATTAAAAGACGGTAAATGTAATATTGCAGCTCCCTGGCAACACAAAGGTAATATATATCTAGAATTACAGAAATGGTTTAATGTTTCATTTTTGCATTCCGCCGTAGAAGTATCATGGTTGGTGCTGAATCAATCCTTTCATTGGTTTCCATTGTAATTATTATTATATTGTTGTTTCATTCTTTCCCATGACAATTAATATCGTGCAATTGAAACTTCATTAGGTTGCAGTTCATTTATATCAAAACAATCTATGTTGTTCTACAAGAATTTCATAAATGTCTGAATGCATTAAAATATACTTTCACACCACTTTGCATTACTTGCAATAGATTTATATCTCAATTATTCTTTTTTTAAGTTTCTGTATTTGTATTCAACAACTCTTGTACCATTGGTACTGTTCAAAGATCCTTATAATGTTCCTGCAACATACACTGACCAACAAATTTCCCATTTGATGTTCAGCCACCCAAATAAAACAAAGAATTACTGTTCTTATTAGCATAGAACCAATCATTAAAGAACATGGAACTGCAGACTGCAATCTGGAGGTTTTCAATCTGTAATCTGTAATATTTTATAAGTAGAGTATTACCAAATAAAAAACATGGAAATGTAAGAATAAACTTCCTGTTACAGACAATTTCTGATCCAAATTAATTGTTATGGTCAGGCATAAAGTTAGTTTGATGTTCTTCAAAGGTGGTCTAGATGTAGCTGTGTTGTTGAATAAATTTGGTATTGGATGTTCTACAGTGGAGGCCTAGCTGTAGCTGTGTCGTTAAACATCTTTTGATGTTCACATTTTTTGTTTTCTATCATTCTTCCTGATGATAGATCACAGAGTGTGATCCGAAATGTTGATGCAAAAAAGTATCGACACAATTGAATCCAGAAACATTCTAAGATTATCTTTTGAAGTAGCCCGTGTATTAGCCTTACTTTTGGTTCCAGATCTCCTTTTTCTAAATGTTGATTGTGTTAGTTGTTGAACAACTTTTGTAGTAGTCCATGAATTGTTTTAGTTCCAGATCTAGTTTTTCAAACGGTGATTGTGTTTGTTGTTGAACAACTTTTGTTCTAGTCCATGAACTATCCTTGTTTTTGGTTCCAGATCAGTTTTTTCTCAAAATGTTGATTGTGTTGTTTGTGGATAGCTATTTTTAGTGAGGTTTTTCTGTAAATAGGTTTTTACGGCCTATTTACCCATTAATCGAAAACAGAACGCCATTGATATGTCCACCAATGCCATTTTTCATTTTTTCTCATCTGCCTGAGAGGTCTTTTAACGAAAATTTCAAAACCAAAGAGCTGTGTCAATCAATGTCACTACCACATAGAAAATCCACAGAAATGATAATTTCAACTTTTTCATCTGCCTAAGATGTCTTGTAATGAACAATTGTTCATGGTCAGCTTTTTTCTTCTGACGATTTGCTGTAAAAAGATTTTAAGAATCTGATAATAAAACCCATTTGCCCATTTTTTGAAACCAAAATCTGTTAAGGATCTGTTAATAAGACCTATCCGTGTCAACATTTCAACTTTCATCTGTTCAAGAGGCCTTTTAATGAACAATCACATCACCAGGTGTTGCCTCAGCAAATGATACCGCTGATTAAAATGAAACCCTAATTCATTGAAAAGACTTTTATCCAAGCAAAAAATGTGGCACACTCTGAACCCTAGACGCCAAATTCATAGCCAAAAATCTCCATTGAAAGACTCTGGAAATAATAGTGATAGCACTGCTGTTACTATCATTTACAGAAACGCAATACAATCCATTACTCGTTTCAAAACAAGGTTAAAAAACAAAAAAAAAAACAAATTGAAAATTTCTTCATTGCCCAAATGAAATTTCATGAAACACAGGCATCTTTACATATAATCAAATCAGGTTGCTTCCAGCCTACATAAACATGCAATGCGAAATTTATCAGACAACCAACGTTTTATTTCGTAATTAGGTTGAACAAACATAACCCAAAATTGAGAATTTCTTCAAACTCAAATGAAATTTCATGAAACACAAAATAGAAAATTTCTTCAATACCCAAATGAAGTTCATGAAATACAAAATTATATGGGCATGGTGGATGACCAGAGGGGACAACAATTAATACCCAATGCCTCCATTTTTCATCTGAGCAAACAAAAGAAATCGAAACTTGCCTTCTATCATTGAAATTGCGCAAATAAAAACCCCAAATCCTCAATGCTTGAGCGGCCTAAACTTTCCGTGTCAGTCCACCACCAAACCCTACACGGCAGAGTAAAATAACCAAAACAAACTGGTCGGAATCATGAAAGAAACCCACCTCTGTAATCGATTTGCAGGATGAGGGTTTTGGTTGGATTCAAGTGGGTACTCACATATAATCAACATTAAACCCAAAATCAATCGCATCAATCACATCACAGCAAGAAAACGTTCCAATCTGAGTAGTACACAATGAATTAAAGCTATGGAAACAATGAATACCTAGTCTTGAAAGATCAATGCCTATTGGAAAATCATTCAAATGTCCTCTCCAAGACGACAGAGCAGAAATGGCCTTCAATTCCGGAGAAACATCATAGCTGAACAGGAATTGGACGGTACGCGAATGTTTACAGGGGCCCATAGAAGATAAGATTACTTAGTGCTACAATGACCAAAACCGCTTAATTTTTTTCACATCGCATGTTTAATTGATTTCAAATCAACTATGTCCATTACAACATAGAAAATTATGTCGATCACATTTAATAGATTGAGTAATAATGAGCACCCTCACCATAACACTAAACAATGAATTTTTTTTTTTCAACTTGTCGCTAGGATATCATTTTTTGGTTTAAAGTTCAAGTAATATAGGTAGTAATTGATGGGTAATAATATTATTTAAGTAATTTCTTTTCCACTTTCAAATTAATGTTTTTAAAAGTATTTTAGACCATTTTACTTTTAATTTAGTTTTTTTCTTTAAGGGGGGACTGTGTCAAGGTGTGAAAGGATTTACTTTTTCAAGATTGTATTTTTTTAATATTTTTTGGGCAAAAGTTTAGTAATTTTTTTCATATTTGAAAAAAGAATAGTTTAAAATACAATACAAATATATTAAAGTAACAAAATAAAACAGCCTCTAATGTGATGCTTGTCTAGCATGGTGTTGTGTCTTTTTGTTCTATTGGTCGTTCTTAGTGCTCGTGTGGTCTCGGTCTCTTAGTATCTGGTCCTGGACAAGAGTGTTAGTATTTGTTTCTTCCGGTAGCAGTTAGGTGTTTCCCTTAGAGGATTTTGATTTGAACTGTTTTGTATTATCATTGAGGTGCCAGGGCCTTATAAAACCTATTTTTTCCACTAATTCTATGGACTTAATGCCTAATCTTGGATAATTTTTGTATGGGGTTTTTGGTCCCCTCAAAACCTATTTTTACTTTAAGAAAAAACAAAAGAGAAGGACATGTACAAAAATGCACCTTATATTTCACAAACAAATTTGAATAAATTATCATTTTTTAAAGTCAAGAATGAAGGAGCATCACCATCTCTTTTGATCTAAAGTTAAAAATCAGTATTATTGAATTCTTTTATTTGTTTTAAACAACATGTTATAAACAATTAAGAAGTTGTTTGTTGTATTTTTTGGGTAGAATGTGTTCCATTTGGAACACAATGTACCCAGAAAATACAACAAACAATTTCAATGGATTGTGGAAAACTACTATCTATAATTAAGAAGTTGTTGATCAATTCATTTAGGGCCCATTTGGTAGCAAGAATTGTTGAATACGTCAATCAGCTATGCTAGAATAAGCTGACTTCTGGAATTCATACATTCTTAAAATAATTTCTAGAATATCACTTGGACTTGTTTGGTTGACCTAGAAGATGAGTGGGAAGAAGCATTTTATGTGTTTGGCTGCAAAAATTGGAATAGGAATTGGAATAAGTTTTTTAACAAATAGCATGTAGGTTTTGTTAATATTTCTTTGAGTCTCGATTAAAAACATTTGAAGTCATTGATTTATGTCCATGATACTCAATGAGACAATTCATCAAACAGTTGATATCTTGACAATCTCTGAACTGTGACTCCCACCAAGAAAGCAATCACTCATACTTGTTCATGTTTCAAATATATTCTCTATTCAATTGCATTAGTTTAATGTTGACTGGGACATTCTTGTTGTAGGCCTCTTCTATACCCTCAAATTTTGAATACATGTCTATGAGTGCACAAACATTGACTTCAAACTGATCTTTTCTGTACAGGATGAAATTTCTTACCTTGATGACCCATTACTTTGTGGTATTTTGTGTAAAAGATCATGCACTTTGTCTTCTACGATTGAATTTTGCCTACATGCTATGAGATGAAGGCAAGGTGTTAGTTTGGGAAGAAATTCAAGTCTCATGTGTTGCCTTTCTCAACACTTAATACCAGAAGAACATACCCTCTTATTTGCATGCAACCAGAAACAAATGCTCTATGCACAATGGAAACACCACAATGGAAACAAAAATTTTGCTATGGAAATAAACGACTGAAGACAAACAACTCTACGCACACTTCTTTGGAAATAAATGATTGGAGACAAACAGCTCTATGCACAATTGGTCGACCAAAACCCTTGCTTGCACAAACATAGTTTATTTCCCACCAAAAATGTTACTAATGCAGGCGGGCTTGATGACACATTAAATTTGATTTACAAAAAGTAGAATAGGAATAGGCTATTCTTATTCTACCTTTCAAGTTGGAAGTCTGCCATGCCCATTTTGGGCCAAAATTAGAATTCACGCATTGAAATTCTACTTTTGGTTTTTACAAACAAACATTGAATTGGTGAATGCCAGGATTTGGATTTTCCTATTTGCATCCAATTCCTACTACCAAATGGGCCCTTAGTTATATTTTTTGATGGGCCAATTTGGTCTTCTTGTTGTTATGTACCTCTGTTTTTTTCTTCATTTCATGATGATGGTCGTTGATGCACTATGCTAGGGTTTTGGGTTATGTATTGGTTTGCTAAGAAATTTGTGCATATCTATGTGCCATGTTGCATTTACTACAAGATTCATAGTTCTAGAAAGTAAAGTCCACCAAGATAGTTAAGGCAGGGGAGGGAGGAGGACGAGGGGGTGTATCAGTTATGTGCTTAAAAAAACTCTCAATATCTTTATCAATTCTGAAACATGTAAACAATAGATGCAACAACCATAGAAAAATAACCATGCACAATAACATCACTTATGTTATCTAGGGAAACCCTTGATTAGATGGAAAACCTCGATGGGAATGATGCCCACAAGATGATGTACTGATATAAAAGTTTCTTGTAAAAGGATAGACTTTGTTAAGAGTCAATAAAATACAATTAGTACATATGAGTCCATGTTATGAGACTTTGAATCCCTGTTAGGAGTTGTGTCGACCCTATTAGGAGTTGAAAGGAGGACAATTGAACCCATTGTCCAAATAACCCCAAAAACATTCTTCACTAGATGAGCATATTCAAGATCTTTAAATTGACTAAACAACAAATCCTTGTCCAATATAGTTCCTTTGAGTCTCACAACACATAATCCTCATCAATTTTTTCTCTAATCAAAAGATATTCACATTCAAGTTCACTTGTACAATAACTATCTCTAATGGATGATAATCAACAAGGAAATGACTTTTCCTTTATACAAAGTCCTAAAACAAGTTATTGAGTCGACCTTGAAGCTTTCTCAATTTATTGTAATAATATAGGAAATTCTTAAGATATTACAATACACATTCCATTATGTTTATGCACTTTTTCAAGATTATCAACAAACGGTCGGCTCACAATCTTCATAACTTTACACAAGCTTATCATTTGATTATTCCCTCTTAACCAAGGCATCTCTATCATGTCTTCGACCTCTTTCTAAGTCCTCTTAAGACAATTTCATCCCTATGAGGAGATAGAATCAAAACATCAACACCTACTTTCTATAAATGCTATTGAAAGATGTCTTTAGTAAATCCTTTATAACTCAAACCAGTCTTTGTATTTTCATATGCACTCATAGCTATAGCATTTAGACACACTAATCAACATGTCCTCAAGTGCACATAAGATGATATTCAATCCTCGAACTACGCTAAACACTTCTTCCTCTATAACTTTGTCAATCTTCATAGAATAACAAGTATGTTGACATCAATGAAAAACACTATCATGAATGCAACACATAAGCTTTGAATTATGTCTCCAACATTGCTAGCATACTCTCCTAGAGGAATAGCATCAGCATTCAATCTCCCCCTTTGGCATTGATGGAAACATAGATCAAAACCATCTAAGTCCCACAAAAAACAAATGTATATCTTCTCCATCTTCCTTTGCTCCCCTATTCATGTTGCTCGTGAATGTAAACATACATGTCTCAGTCTCAGATAGGTTGTAAAGAATTTCTCATGTTCAAATCACAACCATATAGTAACCAACATGCATAAGGAAGGTGTCAATCTCCCCCATACATAATGTTCCCTCCCCAAACAATGTTAATCATGTGTTACTCTCTCTAAAGGATTTTTTTTGGTACACCTCTCTCCCTCATTGGCATCAATGACAAAGGTATCATTATGTCAAATCTCTAAGTTCAATCATTTCCAAAACAATTTGTTCAAGCTCAATTATCCAAATACATTGCTAATGTCAATACCAAGAGTTCTCAATGACTCAGCTTAGGCACAGATACTCCCCCATAGGAGAAGCATCAAGCATCCAATCTAGATAAAGAAACAATGCTCTACTATTAGCTAGACTAATGTAATCTTTACACCAACTACTCTGAAGTAGGTTGGGGCATAACATACCCAAGCATACCTCTCAAGTACTCAAATGTGTCCTTATCCAAAGGTTTTGTAAATATATCTTCTATCTACTCCTTTGTGCTAACATATTCCAATTTGATTTCTTTTTCTACAACTTTCTCTCTCAAAAAGTGATACTGATGTAGAAGCATCTTGGGGTAGCTGGAATGTGTTGAAAACTATAGATGGGACCAAGTGTTATGTTGTCATTGATGTCAAACCTTACTAGTGAGACAATTGCTACCTAAGTAGAGTTCTATATCATTTGATTGATGAAGAGAATTTGAAAAGAAGAGATAATAAGAAGACCAAGTGGAAAGTTTGAGTTATGTAGAACTGCAATGGGCACTTGATTAGTTGACGCATTCACAAGATAATGTGTTATTTAATCATAACACTAAATGGAGAAGATAGTTGTGTTGAAGCCTAGTAGAGATGATCAATGGAAGACCAAATGCATAGACTAAAATGAGCAACAAAGTAGAAGATTAAGGAACTTATAGACAAAATCAAAATGTGCTAGTGTTGATCAAGTGACACTTATGACTAAGTTGAATATAGTGTTGACCAAGCATCAGTAAAAGGTCAAGCAAGATAGTTAGTATTGACCAAGTTGTCCAGTGACGAGTGAGATGAGGAACGCGGTATTGACTGAGTTGTTGGAACAATTGATTAATTGTGTATTATCTTTGATGTTACACAAAATGTCATATCATTATCAGTTAGTGTATGTCGAGCTCACTCGTGCATTGAAGATAGTTTTCTGTGGCTACTAAGCAATCTAGATTTTGCCTAGTTTAGAAGGTAGTATCTAATGAGTTTAAGTGTCAAAGGAAAGTCTGCAGAAGATGAGTGTTAACCAAGCTCACTCGATTAACGAAGGAAATGTTGGATGGAACCAGTGTTAACTGAGTTCACTCAGTTACCAAAGGAACTTTGCTAGCATGTAGTGTTGACTGAGTTTCAATTGGTTAACATAAGAAAATTGTTTCTGAGTTAGTGTCTACCGAGTAGGGTTGGCTAACAAAGGATTTTCTTATTTTGGCATATTAAGTTTTTATGATTTATCTATTGGTTCATGTTGACTAAGAAGATGAATATTAGTTATTCTATGTTGTATTTGAGTTGACTTGACAATATGAAAGATATAAATAAAAGGTCAAGTTGAGAGTGTGAAAGTATGAGAATGTAAATGCATGGAAGATTTTTGAAGATCTAATGATACAAAGAGGAAGTGAATTAGAAGGATAAGAAAAATTTCCTTGAGAAGATGAAAAGATATATTCGATCAGGAAGGATCAAGTACAAGCCAAAATTGAGATCTGTAATCAGCAATTCAGTTGCATCCAAATCATGTCATGTCATTGTTACTCTCTAACCACTGTAGCAGTGATCTAAATCTCTTACCAGAGTTGGCTTAACAACTATTTGTAAATCCTCTAACAAGGTGGAAGTTCTATTGAATTGTCTAAAGACCTCTAACAAGGCCACTCATAATAGGATGATTAAATCCTCTAATAGGGTCACACCTAATAGTGTGTTTTGTAACCTTTAACAGGGTTGGCTCCTAATAGGGCTCACTTTAGAAGAGTGAAAAATAGTAACTAGTTGCAATTGGTGGTTTTTCCCAAATTGGGTTTCCATGTTAAATTTTATTGTCAAATGTGTCATGCTATTTCTTTTATATGCTTGCAACTAAGTTAAAGTAATAAGTAATCATAGATAAAATCTTAAGATTTGCATGTTAAGTAATTACAGAGCATTCTCAACATTTACCGAGTTTCAACATCTTTGTCTGTTTACCGAGCATCAGTAGAATTAATTTTTCATAGAATTGTTTTGTACTAACATCTAAGGGATCTAGGATTTATTTTTGTAGTAACTATTCACTCCTCCCCTCTCAGTTACTCCTCTTATATTTCCAACATGAGTATCATCATTTGATAGTTTATGAAGGAATTGGGACTTTCGATTAACATAGTTGAATTGTTAGTTGGTCAAAGTGTGTGAAGGATAAGTATTGATGAGCTTGAGCATTCAATGTATGATAAACCATGTTTGTGTATGTTCCTAGGCATGGATTCTAAGAGAAGTTTTGAGAAGTTTCTAGAAGAGAGAAGGAGAACAAAATGATGGAAGGATTCAATGAATTTGACCTAACCTTGAGATCAACGATTATGTTTTAAAAAATATATATCAAAGCTACCTATTTAAGGAAGCATAAGGATTAACCTAGAGAGGTTAGCATTTGTTGATTCTATTGATTGGTAAACGTGAGCAAAAGGTTGTGAAGATTAGAGAAGAGAGGTGAAGTGTGATTGCTTGAGGGTAACATTACAAACCTGTGTTACCATGTATGATACTCGACAGAGTTATGGCCAAAAGGGTTGCAGCCAAAATGGTTATGACCAAAACTGCTTGGGTGCCAATGTGGTGTGGAGGTGGCCCAAAGGTTATGACCAAAACACTTTTTCTCATAACGATTTTGGCAAAAAAAAATACAAAGAAAATATAAATTTTGGGTGGTGACCCTTAGTGGTCATTTTCACTATAGCAATTTTTGGACTTTGTGTAGTAGGTTAGGGTATTTCAGCTGTAAGAGGTACATGCATTTTATTTTTTTTGTTTTGTTAAGTTTATTTAAGTGAGTATATGCTAGTATTAGTTAAATTTATTATTTTTTAAGTGTGTTATTAGTTAGTTAGTTAGATTTATTAGTTAGATTAGTTAAACTTTTTTTTTTATAGTTATTATATGTTAGGTACATTAAATACATTAGAAAATTATGTAGTTGAATTTAATCTTTAAATTAATCATAGGTGTAGATTAAATATAGATAACTATAATCCTAACATTATTTAATTATAGTCATAGATCAAACTTAATTAACATAGATTAATGTAACTCGAGTCTTAACATTAGTTAATTATAGTCATAGATTAACTTATGTAAACCTAGAATCCAACATATCTAACTTTTACGTTATAGAACTAACATAGTCAAACATCAGGTAGAACTAAACTAGAATAACTTAGTTGTTCAAACTTATTCAAAAGATATATAGCGTAAAATCTAGAGGACCAACTTAGTTTAAATATATATAACCTAAAGTTAAGTTCCATCTAGACATCAAACCTAGAATATTTTTTCAAACCTATAGTTAACTTAGTTGTTCAAATTTAGTAAATAACCTTTATCTATAAACTTAGTTTCAAATTGACTAAACTCTAGAGTTTTTTATCGTGCACATGTACATATTTTTTGTTCAAATAGATGAGCTATACATTGTTGATGTTGATATATATATGTGTACATGTTTTAAAATGATCTGTACTTTTCAGTTGTTCAACTTAGATGTGATTAAATAGTGCATATACATAATGTTTTACATATATGTTTTAAATTAAAATTTGATTATTTTTATTTACATTGTATGTATATGTGTACATATATGCATGTGCAGATCTATCCTTTTCATACAAGCATCTTAGTTCTATTCATAGACATATACACATCTTTACATGCATCATACATTATGGCATCTGGTACTTGGGGTGCACCTGCATCCTCAAGGGAGGGTAGTGTTCATGGAGGGGTGGTAGTATTGAGTCCAGTACAACATGTAGAGTGACATCATCTATTGAGGAGAGAGATAAGTTATTTAGAGATATCATTGCTAGGTTATCTCATTCTATTGGCATTCTAAATTCTACACCCTTGACTTCTACTACCCTCCCTTATAGGGAGAAGGTTACTACTATGAGAGATGAGTTGTATTGTATGATTCAGACAGTTGAATCATAGAACCCATATGATGATATCAGTATTGAGACTTTTTATTCTTCTCTTTCTCATAGTGTTACTAGCACCGTAAAGTCTAGGTAGGTTGATACAGATTTCTCCACCACTATAGTGAAGACCATGTTTCCCTTTTATAGAGATTGGAATAGGGTTAGAGGTTACTTAGCTAAAAAGTGTACGGATGAGCTTGTTGCATTGTTTATATATCTTCCTTGGATAGCCACACATCATAGATGGCCACAAAAGGATGAGTTTCCCCTATATTTCTACAAATAATTGTTTGTAGAATTCTATTTATAGTATGAGGTAGCTTATACAACACCTCATACAACACCCCCCTACTCAAGCTCCCACAGTACGCCAACATCTATTTACCACTACACTTATAGATGAGACAATTGATTTAGACTCTGACCTTGTTTTATCACCACATGATTCAGATATCAATCAGATCAGTAGAGCATTACATGATGCTATGGTAAACATATATCTATCTTTAAATTTATTTATTTTAATTTGCAATGATATTTATGCATACTTGAGTTAAAATACATGCCTAGAGACATACATATTCTGGATTGAATATAACTTAAGTATGTGTACATGGACATGTGCTACATGGCCTTAGTAATAATATATTGCATTTTGGTGATCTTTAGACACCTACAGATCCCAGACGACATGACTTAGAGGTATGTACTTTAGATAAATTTTATATACATGTAATGTGTGTAATTTTATAACTGTATAAAAAAAAATTAGTTTGACATGTATGTATGTATTTCTTTCATTTGACATAGAGTTCAGATGCACATCATAGAGATTTCTGGGGAGATGGACCAAGAGGGGGTGCAGTTGATCGACATACACACACACACACACGTATGTATATACATACACATATATTCACACACACACACACACACACACACACACACACACACACACACACACACACACACACACACACACACACACACACACACACACACATATATATATATATGTATATATATATGTATATATATGTATGTATATATATGCATACATGTGTGTGTGTATATACATACATGTGTGTGTGCGCATGCATGTGTGTGTAATGCTTGTCTTTTTTTAGATGTTATATATATATATATATATGCACGTGTGTGTGTAGTGCTTGTCTTATTTTAGATGTTATATATGTGTGTGTGTGTGTGCGCGTGCGCGCGTGTGTGCACATGTGTGTGTAGTGCTTGTCTTATTTTAGATGTCCATTTCATTGCCTAGAACTGTGTTATTCTAGATTTTGATATGGATACATTTTATATGTTATTTTGGATACATTTGATATGGAGACATTTTATATGTTTTTTTCAAGATATTTTATGTAGTATTTTGGATACATTTTATATGAGTACATTATTATCCATCGACATTTCATTATATACACATATAGATACATGTTATTTCATAGATGTGTTATTTTGTAGATGTACATGTTATGTTCTTGTCTTGTGTCTTATGTTCATTTTTTTGTTTGCATGTTACATGTTCATATTGAATGTATGTATGCTTTCAATATTCATGTTTATGTTCATGTTGAATGTACATGTTATTGATCTTGATGTTCATTTTTCCATTAAAGCACATATGATAATCAAATCACATCACATGTCTTAATCTAATTTTAATGAACTATAAAATGGCACACCTTAAGGGGAGGTCCTAAAAAATACATATAAGAACATAAAGAATACACTAAAGAATACATTAGAGCATTTAATCACTAAAGAATACATAAGATTTCATACATTAAAGCATAAATAACATCTTCAAACAAATCAAAACATTCAATCATCAAAGAAAGTACATAAGAACATGAACTAAAACATAAGTAACATCTGAAACACATATATACATCAAACCATCTAATGCACACACAAAACATATAATCATAAAATCATATCTACCAAGTACATGAATTAAGGGGATGTCTTAAGGGGAGGTCCTAAGATGTGTCTTAATGAGTTGTCTTAAGGGGAGATCCTAAAACCTACGTAAGAACATATAATCATAAAATTATATCTACCAAGTAGATGACTTAAGGGGGTGTCTTAAGGGGAGGTCCTAGGAGGATGTCTTAAGGGGTTGTCTTAAGAGGAAGTCCTAAAAATGTGCATAAGAATGTAGATTAAAGAACAAATAATGTCTTCAAAAAAATCAAAGCATTCGATCATCAAAGAAAGTACATAGGAACATATAATCATAAAATCATATCTACTAAGTACATGAATTAAGGGGATGTCTTAAGAGGAGGTCCTAAGAGGTGTCTTAAGGAGTTGTCTTAAAACCTACATAAGAATATATAATCATCAAATCATATCTACCAAGTACATGACTTAAGGGGAGGTCCTAAGAGGATGTCTTAAGGGGAGATCCTAAAACCTACATAAAAATGTAGATTAAAGAACAAATAAGATCTTCAAACAAATTAAAGCATTCAATCATCAAAGAAAGTACATAAGAACATATAATTATAAAATCATATCTACCAAGTACATGACTTAAGGGGATGTCTTAAGGGGAGGTCCTAAGAGGATGTCTTAAGGGGTTGCCTTAAGGGGAGGTCCTAAAGCATACATAAGAATATAGATTAAAGAACAAATAACATCTTCAAACAAATCAAAGCATTTAATCATCAAAGGAAATACATAAGAACATATAATCGTAAAATCATGTCTACCAAGTACATGACTTAAGGGGATGTCTTAAGGGGAGGTCCTAAGAGGATGCCTTAAGGGGATACATAAGAACATACATTAAGACATAGATCAAAGCATCAATAACATCTTGAAACATAAAATTAACATCAAACCATTGAATCATCAAAATATAAATACCAACACACATAATTTAGCATATCCAAGATCCAAAGTATACATTTATAAAATACGTATATCCACAAACCAATGTACATTAAATATAAAAGTATAAGAGCTACATTGTTTAGCTTCTACAGCTCCATAAATAGTGTATTGTTAGAATCCTCTCTATTTTTTATTATCTCTAGAAGTTTTTCATGTTCTTCAATAGATAGTTTCCTCTTTTGACTTCCACAATGTCATCTTCTTCGTATTGCCTCAAATTGCAACTTTGTTGCTATAACATGGTTATTGTAATGCAAAATTTTGCCTCCAGGCATGTATTCAATAAATCGGATACCACTTTCAATTTCCCTTGTTTGTTGATAATATGTGCCTTCAAGAACAACTAAACCAACTATATATGACTGTCCATCAACATCTACAGTTCCTTCTAGCAACTTGTGTTTTACTTTTGTGTGTCTTAGAAGATAATAGTCTGCGTTTTGATGTGATAACCAATCTTGCTTCTTCCCCAAGCTCTCTTAGGTTCTCCTGGCCATACACTTGACCCACTAGGGCTTCTATCCACCCTAGGCTCCTTAGGACTCTCTAAAACAGATCATAACTCTTCAATTGGTGTATGTAAATAAGGTAGATCAACTTGCTTGCTAATCCCCATCAACACAAATAACCCCAAAATGCCCATTTTGATCTCCAAATGGTTGGATGGTCACCTTGGAATTTTTTTGGATTCCCTTAAAGATTCCAAACCAAAAACTACATTGAAACCCTAATCGAGTTCCAATCCACAAGTGAAAATGCATTCAAATGCTTGTAAAAAGGCTACTAAAATTAGTCCTCCAAATGCACTAAAACCACAATACCTTGAAAAAATCCTTAACATAGGGTCAAAAAAACCACCATTCCAAATACTCTTTTTAGATACCTTAAGGATTTTGGAGGTCTAGGGTTTCCAAATTGTTCGTACTATACGAGCACAAGTTTAGCCTAAAATTAAGGGTTTCAAGGGTTTGTATGTTGTCTAATGCAAAAACTTGATTTCCACACTTTAGGGAATCCACCAAAACTTCCCACTTGGCTTTGGGTTACATCAATCCTTCCTTCAACACATTCCATGCTTAGGTTGAAACATCCATACATCCAACCACATCTATCTACTTGCAATAGCCTATAATGCCTAACCAAGTTTGCTAGGACTTGCCTAAGGCATCACTGCAATAGAAGTTCTTCAACATTCGAGGCCCCATCTTCACTATACAGAATGTACATGGACTCATGTTCCAAATCCCAAGAGATTATATTGTACTTACAGTGGGAAATGGTCCTATGACTCCATTTGTGCAGACAGACTATCTCATGACAACAGACTAGTGAAAATCAAAACAATTAATCTAAGCACACCAAACTCTGTAAAACAACAAACCAAGTATGTACAAAACCTTAAATCAATTATCGCTAACACTTATAACATAAAAAAGTATTGAATCTAATCCTCACACATGCCAAGAACATTCAAAACAATAAACTGTTATTGGAATCTTGCTTGCTCAGTCCATGTAATGACAAAACTACTTTCTCCAACCCCTTGGATAGGTTGAGAATGACCTTTTAAAGGCTTACCATGAGTGTTCCCAATTATTTCAGACAATTGAAAGGCTCTAACCAAAAAATTTCTTCATTGCAAGAAAAAATGTCAAAAAGTTGTCAATGACAACTTTTCAAGTTTGAGCAATTTTTGCAATTTTGAGCATCTGCTTCTCAACCTTGCTCTCACTGATACCAAGCAATGAAAAAGGCTTTAAATGGTCACAAAACATGTAACAAGTCCATTCAAAAAACTATTTGACCTTCCTAGCCCTCAAAAGTCAAAAATGCCCTAATTAGGCTAATTGAGCAACATTGAACAACTATGAGCAACTTTGCCTATACAACCCTATCTTAGGGTGAGATCACTCTATTATTCACCTAGTGGTGTGGCTAGCACCACTAGAAGACAAAAAATCAAAGGGAACCCTAGGTCTTTCTTATCCCACCTAGGTGCCCTTGCACCATACTCCCCCAAAGAGAAAAGTCATGTCACTCATGTGCACAGCATGACTTTGTTGATGCCTAGTTTCTTGAAATCTTCCTCAACAATCCATGTGGCTTTTGAATCTAGTATGGTCTTCCACTTGAGAAGGTGCTCCATGTATACTCTATTTCTAGTATATTTCTTGACTCTGGAGTCTAATACCTTGTCAACCTCCAACTTGGTAGTGGAAGGAACTGCTGCAGGGTCCAAATCATGTTGAACTCCTTGACTATTGGTAGCATCAATAAGCAATGCTCCTCCAAATTGCACCAAATTTTGCACATTAAATGCATGAAATATGCCCAAATCTGATGGAAAATCTACCTTGTATGCATTTTCTCCATACTTTGGTATGATCTTGCAAGGTCCTACTCTCTTCATCTACAACTTAGTAGGAACACCCTTCTACAATCTTTCTTTGTTTAAATGCACCATGACATAATCTACAATGGAAAATTTAATATCCTTCCTCTTTTCATCTGCTTTGGCCTTGATCTTCTATCTATTTTCTTGTATAGTCCATTTGACTTGGTCTTGTATCTCTTTCATGGTTTGGACAAAATCTCAACATGTCCACTCCTATGTTCCATTCCTCTAAGATCCCTCAACTCACACACGCCTCTAAGATGCATGTCATAGATGATTTCAAAGGGGCTTTTACCTATTGTTTTGTTCCTACTATCATTGTAGACATATTATGCTTGGGAAATGATGACATCCTAGATTTTCCCATATTCCTTTGTTAGGCATCTTAAGAGGTTATGTAGCACTTTATTGACCACCTTAGTCTCACCATCAGTTTGAGGATGGTATGCTGATCCAAAGGATAAATTTGTGCCAAGTATGCCCCAAATTTTTTTGCAAGAGTGGCTCATAAACTTCACATCCGTATCTAAAACTATACTTAGTGGAAGGCCATGAATCCTTATCACTTCTTTGAAGAAAAAATGGGTAATGTGGCTTGCATCACTAGTTATTTTGCATTGGATGAAATGCCCCATTTCATTGAACCTGCCAACAACCACATAGATACTGTCATAACCTTATTTTGTTTTGGGAAATCCTACTATGAAATCCATGCTCACACATTACCATGGCCTATTAGGGACTATTAAAGGTTGATAAATACCTACATTAATCATCCCTCCTTTAGCTTTCATACACACCATGCACTATTCCACATACTTAGTCACATCTTTGACTAGTTTAGGCCAATAATAAAACCTTTAGACCAATTCTAATGTCTTGCTGACTCTAAAGTGTCCACTTAGACTACCATTATATTTCTCCTATATAAGGTTCTCTCTTATGGATCCCCTTGGTACACACAATTGGTTACCTTTAAAGAGAAATCCATTTTGTAAGGTAAACTCTACAAATCTACTATGAAAGTGGTTCTCAAAATTTGAACATACCTTGTATGCTTCTCCAAACTCTTTATCTTCCTTGTAGAGACTCTTAAAGCTTTCTATCCCAATGTTATGCAATTAGACTTCTTGAACTATCAACACTCTCTTACTTAATGCATCTACCACTTTGTTCATTTTTCCTTTCTTGTGCTTGATTGTGAAAGTGAAAGCCTACAAATGCTCCATCCATTTCAAGTGCTGATTACTCAACTTCTCTTGTGTGATGATGCAGCTTAGGGCCTAGTTATTTATGAACATAACAAATTCTTTGGGCAAAAAATAATGCGTCCACTTCCTAAGGGACTAAACTAAGGCATAAAGTTAAAGGTCATAGGAAGAACATTTATTTTTGGCATCATTAAGCTTCTCACTAAAGAAAGCTAATGGCCCACCTTCTTGACTCAATACTCGCCCTACTACTAGGACACTTGCATCACATTCAAGGGTAAAATTTTTCTCAATTTGGGTAGCTACTTGCTTCTTGAGCATCTTAAAAGACTTCTCGTCTTCTAAGGTCCACCCAAACTTGGACTTGACCCCACCCTTTATGGTCTCCAAAAAAGGTGCACATATGTCACTAAAGTTTCTAATGAACTTCCTATAGAATTGAGTAAGACCATGAAAGGTCCTTACCTTAGTTGAATTAGTAGGTGGTGGCTAATTGAGGATTGCAACAACCTTCTCTTAATCCATCTTCAATGTTCCTTGGGACACCACAAAGCCTAGGTACACAAGTTCTTGCTTGAAGAAGTCACACTTCTCAAGGTTGATGGCAAGCTTCTCTTCATGCAACCTTTGTAACAATGCTTCCAAATGTTTGATGTGCTCCTCCTTAGTCTTACTAAAGATGAGGATATCATCTAGGTACACAACCACAAATCTTCTTGTGAAGTAATTAAGCACTTCATTCATGAGCCTCATGAATGTGCTAGGAGTATTGGAGAGATCAAATGGCATCACTAGCTACTCATATAGCCCATCTGTAGTCTTAAATGTTGTCTTCCACTCATCTCCCTCTTTAATCCTAATTTGGTGGTATCCACTCTTCAAATCCAACTTAGTGAAGGACTTAGCTCCTCCAAGATAATCCATGAGGTCCTCAATCCTAGGTATGGGAAACCTATACCTAATTGTGATCTTATTTGTGGCTCTTGAGTCCATACAAAATCTCCATTTCCCCCCTATCTTGGATGCCAGCACCATAGGGACTACACATGGATTTATGCTCATTTGTATCAAACCTTGGTCCATTAGTTCTTGTACTTGGCTTGCCACTTCTAAGTTCTAATCTTGAGTGAGCTTGTATGCTACCTTGTTAGGTAGGGATGCACCTAAAACAAAGTCAATTTGGTGACTTATAACCCTTCTAGGAGGTAGTGTAGCAGGAGCTCCATCACTCACTATATCTTTGTATTTCTCAAGCAACTCCTGAACCTCTTTAGGTAATGGTTCTTTTACTACATTTTCTTCTCCTTTAGACTTTAGCACTACTATATAACTCTGGCTTTTCTCATCCTTGAGGTCCTTGAAAAATTCTTTACCACTACAAAATAGTACACTAGGTAACTTGGTCTGTGGCTCTTCTCCCTCCAATAAAGATTGGATTTTGAATGTTCTATCTCCCTTCTTAAATGAGATAGAATTTTTATTTCCATAATATACTACTTCCCCAACAAATTTCCAAGGTATATCCAACAACAGATGGCAAGAATCTATGGGTGATCCTTATACCTTGCTATGGAGAAGTTCACCCAAGTTTGCTTATTCACTAGTATACTTTGCCCCTTATTGAGCCAAGTAACCTTATAAGGATTGACATGAGGTATCTTAGTCAACTTGAGCTTATTGAGTGCCTCCTTTGATATGATATTATCAGTAGATCTAGAGTCTACCACCACTTTGCACACTTTCCTTAGGACTTTACATCTAATCCTAAATAGAGCTCTTCTATGTTTAGGCTCATCAAGAGCAGGTTGTTTAATCAACACCCTTCTAAACATCAGATTCTCTCCCTTTTCTAATTCAATATGATTGACTTCATAATCCTTGCTACAATTGTCCTCTTGAACATATGTTATCCTCTTATCAGGGTTAGAAGAAGAGGGTTTTTTAATACACCTATAGGTAGGGTGGCATAATTGACCATAATTGTAGCATTTCATAGTGCAAAATAAGAGCTACTCTTGCTTGATCCTCCACCTCTATTTAAGCCTCCTTGGTTACCCCTACCTCTACCATAACCTCATCTAGAAGTTCCTTCATTGGTCTACTCAATGAGTCTGTTCTCACCTTATTTTTTCTACTCATTACCTCTACCTTGGTAGCATCCTCTTTGTCCCATATAATTTCTTCCCTTGCCCCTATCTTTGAAGTTGTGATCCTCTTTCCTCTTGTTCTTTTCCTCCACCTTTAGAGCTAGTTGATGGCACCTTTGGACAGTGGTAGGTGCCCACAAGCTAAGCTCCTCTCAAATATTCCACTTCAAACCTCCTAAATATCTAGCCACCTTTATTGGCCCATCCTCTGTTACTTGGATCTAAGACACAACCTTTAAAACTCCTCTATGTAAGAGGCCACGTCTAGTTCTTTTTTCTTCAGTCCTTGTCTCCTTTTGTGGAGCTGAATCTCATAATCCTCTGGTAGGAAATTCTCCCTTATCTTAGTGACCATCACACTCCAATTGGCTATAGACTTCTTTCCCATTCTAACTCTCTCATCTTGGACATATTTCCACCATGTCAATGTTGATTCTCTAAGCCTTGAATTAGCCACTTTGACCTTCTATGCCTCTAACACCCCTTCACACTCAAAATGGTTCTCCATTCCATCTATCCAGTCCATCACTACATCAATATCCAATTTTCCACTAAGTGGCACACCATCCAAATCTTTCCCTCCTAGGGCCTTGATAACTTTCAAAAAGGGCTCTTCATTCAAGAAAAGGTCAAGTTCAGGTACCACATCCTCTTTTGCTACATCCTTACCCTTCTCATTGTCTTCTTCTTCTTTCTTTTTAGTTGCATTGGAAAATTCCTCTAGTTTTGTCTTCACCTTTTCCAAGGTTACTTCAAGGAGCCTATTCTTCTCCTTTTTCTCATCAACTTCTTTGGCTAGCTCTGCATTGGTCACCATGCTTGACTCACTTACTAACTCTCTTGTAGCTACAAAAATACACCCCTTTTTCCAAATCTTTAACTTGCTCTGATATCACTCTAATTTGACAACCAATCTTTCTTCTTCCCCAAGATCTCTTAGGGTCTCCTTAGGCCATACACTTGACCCACTAGGGCTTCTATCCATTCTAGGCTCCTCAGGACTCTATAAAATAGATCCTAACTCTTCAATTGGTGCACATCAATAAGGTAGATAAACTTTCTTGTTAATCCCCATCAACACAAATAACTCCAAATGCCCATTTTGATCTCCAAATGGTTGTATGGTCATCTTGTAATGTTTGTGGATTCCCTTCAAGCTTCCAAACAAAAAAATACACTGGAACCCTAATTGAGTTCCAATCCACAAGTGAAAATGCATTCAAATGCTTGTAAAAAGGCTACTAGAATTAGCCCTCCAAATGCACTAAAACCACAATATCTTGAAAAAATCCTTAACATAGGGTCAAAAAAACAACCAATCCAAATACCATTTTCAAAGACCTTAAGGATTTTGGAGGTCTAGGGTTTCCAAATTATTTGTACTAGACGGGCACAATTTTAGCCTAAAATCAAGGGTTTTAAGGATTTGGATGTTGTCTGATGCAAAAACTTGATTTCCAAACCTTAGGGCATCCACCAAAGATTACCACTTGTCTTGGGGTTACATCACTCCTTCCTTCAACACATTGCATGCTTAGATTGAAACATCCATACATCCAACCACATCTATCTACTCCACAACAACCTATGATGCCTAACCAAGTTTGTTAAGACTTGCCTAGGTCATCATTGTAATAATAGTTCTTTAGCACTCTAGGGCCCCATCTCCACTATATATAATTTACATGGAATCATGTTCAAAATTTCAAGAGACCATACTATACCTACAATGGGAAATGACCTTATGACTACATTTGTATAGATAGTCTGTCTCAGGACATCAGATTGGTGAAAATCAAAATAATTAATCTAAACACACCAAACTCTATAAAACAACAAAACAACAATGTAAACAACCTTAAATAAATTACTACTATAACTTCCAATACAAAAAATACCGAATCTAATCCATACACATGCCAAGAACACTCAAAACAATAAATTATTATTGGAATCTTGCTTGCTTAGTCCATACAATGACAAAACTACTTCCTCCAACCCTTTGGATAGGTTCAAAATGGCATTATATATAGGCTTACCATGAGTGCTCCCAAATTGTTTAGATGGTTGAAAGGCTTTAATGGAAAGTTTACTCTATTGCAAGAAAAATTCTCAAAAAGTTGTCAATGACAACTTTTCAAGTTTGAGCATTTTTTGTAAGTTTGAGCATCTGCTTCTCAACCTTGCTCCCACTAATAATAATCCATGCCAATGACTTTAAATGGTCACAAAAAATGTAACAAGGCCCTTCAAACAACTATTTTACCTTTCTATCCCTCAAAACCCAAAAGTGCCCTAACTAGGCTAATTGAGCAACATTAAGCAACTATGAGCAACTTTGCCTATACAACCCTATCTTAGGGCGAGATCACTCTATTATTCACCTAGTGATGTGGCTAGAACCAATAAAAGAAAAAAATTCAAAGGGAATCATAGGTCCTCCTTAGCCCACCTAGGTACCCTTGCACCATATTTTCTACATTATCTTCTAAGGCTTGGACAAACAAAAATATCTTATACGTACATACATAAAAATAGAAGTAAATTTGTGTCAAAATTAAATATATATCATGATGTTATGCAAGCTAAAACTATTGTGCTTTCATGCCCATGTTAATTTTTTTAATGTATGTGATAAGACCTGAGAGGTAAATATTTATTTCTAAACTACATTATTTGGCTCCTACACACACTATAAATACTTTCACTTCCTACATGTTGCCACTTGTAGAGGGTATGAACATGATTTCTTGATTTGAGGAGCATTTATTGGCCTATTTCCTATCACTTCATGATCAAATGTACTCACAAAATTAGATTGTATTTGATATTTCTTGACTTGCAGGTGTATAACTTAACTCCAGTAAAGTTGGGCTTTGAGCTTCATTGTTGTAATTGAGTTATGTCCAATCTCTTTAAAAGGCATTGTTGTACATAGTTTTAGGGTTCTTCTTTGGGATTTCTACTTCATTTCTTTCTAGTAGCATTTATGCTCTATATATGTAATTTTCTTATGCCTCGTAGTAATAGAATTTTCTACTTTTTACCTATTCTTAGGTTTTTGTGTCTTGTGTATATCATTTTCCTTATGCTAAATATTTTATTTTCTTATTTTCTCAAGTTTGCATGATGAATCTAATTTTCTTATAAATTCTATATAATTGAATACATTTTTCTTCAACCATCTTATTGGTTCTAATCCTCATATGCATTTTAGGAAATAAGAATAGATTTGAGATTTGTACATGCTTTGACGGTTTTATTAATTTATATTGGAATCCTAAGCAAAGAGTAACCACATTTCAATTTGGTGCATCACCTTTTCCCTTTCATCATTTAAATTTCATGCAATCCTTCTCCCCTTTTCCTCAAAAGTTGTAATTCAATGTATCCTGATTGTAAGGAAGACAACCTTCTCCGTACATTTAGCCTCAAAGCACAAGTCCCACACTTAGAGGTTGTTTCCATGTTACATAAGGTTTCTTAAGGATCATACCCCAAGCATGGCTGCAAAATTTTGTGTCAACAAATACTTTCAGGGAAAAAATATTTCAATAGTTGGAAATGTTAGATGAAAACTGTATTAATTCTCTTCAAAATATTATAACCTATTCAAAATATATTAATAAGAGATTCAAAGGTAAAGTGATTGGGAATTTATTTTTTATTAGTAATTTCATGCTCCATGAAAAATAGGAACTCCCTACTTGGTGAAAGGGGAAATTTAGTCCTAATTAGCTAGGCCCTTACATTGTCATTGAAGTGTATGGATTTTGTGGATATAAAATTGTTGATATGAATGATGTACCTCTTAAGGAACCTATTAATATTATGCATTTTGGATTTTATTATGGCTAGTTTTCATCTTTTTTCTTTTTCTTATGTGCTTATGTTTTCCTTTTGAGTATTATCTTATTATTTCTCAAAGTGTGGTGTATAATGTTTTTATTAAAATATTATTCTTTAAAATGTTAGTACATGTCTTGTTTCATCACCTCATGTTTACTCTAATTTTTATGCTACTAATCATACAAAACATTAGTCATAGAAATATTAGAAGAGATGGTAAACATGTAAATCCATCATATGTACATATTATTTATTTTGTTATACAAGTGACACTATACAAAATGTTCCCTATAACATAATAATGTCTTGAATACATCATATCTCATCCACGGGGTGATGATATCTTGATCTGTCAGATCTTTGGCATGATATTTTCTCTCATCAACTTCACATTCTACTTTGTAACTCTTGTTTCTTATGCTTTACGCACTCCACTCACTCATTCCTTAGCTACTACTAGAGAAAAAGGTTAATTTAATTTCATTTATTAAATTACCTTTTCTCCCTTCTTAAAATTTCACTTTAAGCACTTATGCATTCACATTTAATAATTAATTAATAATTATTAAATGTCATTTACCTTTTAGGTTACCCTTTTTAAGGTTTCGATCTCCTTCTATAAGGATTGATATTTTGTAACTATCTCTTATCTTTTTCATTTTTGAGAACACAATTTGCATATTTTAAGAGAAAACTCTTTTCTTTTTCTTCTTTGTGATAGGTTTTTACATTTAGGTATTCTTCAGGCTTTGTGGATTTGTATTGCTCAAATCCTTCATGGTATTAGAGCCAAATCTGCTATAGTTTGTTTGGTATTTGGAGAAAAAGGAGAACAAGGGTTTGACATAACAAATATGACATTTTACAAAAAATTTCTTTGACATTTTGAGGTGTGATGGTGGTGATTTAGAAAAATAATTATAGAGGTGATTTTCAAACAATGATATCTCACTCATACAGACTCCTTTTTCTGAGCAATTTATTTATTTATTTTGGGGTAGAATTTCATGATCGACACATTTCTGCATGTTGTTTGTAATATATTTTCCTAAATTCTCCTAAAAATTAAAATCTTGATTTTTGCAACTTCAAAGGCTTCATTCGGGCTCATATGGACATATGTTCAGGTGCTATTTTTTTTAAGTGAATATTTTTTTTCTACTTTCCAAATCTGGTATTAGTTTGGAGTAATATTGAGTGGACATAGTACTTTAAGAATTTGGTCATTTTTTTGCCATAAAAAGAAATCCAACACCTTCTAAAATAATGACCAAGACCTCTTCTTGTCTAGAAATTATGACCCCTCATAACTATCACACATGGAAGACCTTGATGATACAACTTCTTTAGTCAAAAGGGTTGCGATCTTGTTTAAATGTTGTGCAACAAGTTTATAGAGGCCTTTTGAGGTCATGAAAAACACATGAAGAAGATGGATGAGGAAATGGGGTTGATTGATTTATAGGTAGCTGATAGTCTATAGTTTCATATTGATGGGTGCAATACCCCTCTAGCTATGTGGACCAAGCTTGAAGGCTTGTTTAGTATAGTGAATGAGTTTAGGACACTTTAGATTGAGGTAGAGCTTACCTCTCTTGTATCAGATTCTTTTCCTCCCATTGGGGACTTCCTGATGAAATTAAATCAATAATGATCTTTATTGCAGGTTTGTAGGAAGACCAAGACTGATACTAAGTACATCTACCTGATTCTTTCTAAGCTTTGCACGGAAACTTTCAAATTTTTGCTTCTACCTTCTATTCCTCCAAAGATGCTTTAGGTAATAGATTTACCATGCCATCCTTTGAGGCTTTTTGTGATCGTTTGACTCAAGAGCAAGCTAAGCTCTCTCAGTTGAATTCTCTCATAGGCTCACAGACTTATGCATTAGTAGCTCAACCATCTTCAAGGATGAAGGAAAAGACACATAAATATCATTCTATAGAGTCTCAAATTAATTCTAGCTCTCATAGTTCATCAGGGCCTCCTCCTCCCAAAAGGGGTAAACCAAATCTAGAAAGACCAAAGTGTGCTTATTTTAATAAGCCTAATCATGATGAGTCACATTGCTATGAGAAGAAGTTAGATGCCTATGCCAAACAGGTTTTAGATTTGACAACTCTCCTTTAGAAGAGCAATGATAAAATCCCTTCTACTTCTCACAGATATTCTTCATCATCATCATTTCAGTTAAATGGTAAAAATATAGGAAAGGGTCATGCACTATGTGCAACTACTATTCCTAATTCTTCTAGATGGTTACTAGATTCAAGTGCTTCATACCGTATGGCATCTTCTCAAGATTTGTTCTCTTCTTTTGAGGCTTCTCCTACTCCACACATTTTGATGGGGAACAACACTGCTATGACTGTATGTGGGAAATATTCTATTAACATTGATGATGGTACATTTCATGATGTACTTTGTGTTCCATCTTTGTCCTCTAACCTTTTATTTATTTATCAAATTATACACAGTGGGACAAGGAAGACAGTTGAGTTTGCACAAGATTTAGTGCACATCAGAGATAGTCAGATAGGCAATATTATTGCTACATGGACTATTGATCATGCTTCTTTCCTATATTCCTTCTCTCATTTTGGTCCACTATCTCTACTATCAAAGACTCACTCTCCTTTTTCACAAGAGTCTACTAAGGTGAAGTCAGGTCACTTGAACTTATGTGTTATTTCGAAGAGCAGTGGTCTGATTTATATACCTCCACCTGCTACTTAGATTCCATCTCTTACACACAATTACTCTTCAACATTTCCTAATATTGCAACTCTAGTCATCGAGCCACCTACTACAAGTGTTGAGGATATATCAGAGGACACACATCTCCTCTTAGATGATGGATTCATCACACCTATTATCTCATGTCCATTGGAGATTCCATTTCAGGATTCTCATGCTCTCCTTTGAGCATTAGTTAGGACTTCCAACTGCACCTTACATACATGGGTTTTATCATCCTTGTCCACTACCTTTATTTCCTTTATATTAGAGCCACATTGGTATGTTCATTGACACATGAGTTCTACCATTTTGTGGGGGCTATGGAGTCTCAAGCTTCTATCATGGAGACTTTTATTGTATTTATGTCTTGAGATATTCTCTTGAGATGTTTCATTTGTGCATCCTTTTCTATCTCTTTTTTGGAGTAGAGTTTTTCCCACTAGGATTTCTCCATTTCTCCACTTCATAGAGATTTGATTATGATTGGGTACCTCATCAGGCCTTGTTTCTAGGACCCAACTTTTCTTTCAACATTGTAGTTTCCTTGCTCTTTATGCATTGTTTATAGCTACATTGTTTCTTATCTTAAGGGGAGGTGTTACAGAAAGAGGTTAATTTAATTTTTTTATTAAATTACCTTTTCTCCCTTCTTAATATTATGCTTTATGCACTTGTGCATTCACATTTAATAATTAACAATTAATTATTAAATGACATTTACCTTTTAGGTTACCCTTTTTTGGGTTTCGATCTCCTTCTATAAGGATTTAGCTTTTATATTTATCTCTTATCTTTTTCATTTCTGAGAATACAATTTGCATATTTTCAGAGAAAACCCTTGCCTCTTCTTGTTTTTTCTTCTCTTTGATAGGTTTTTACATGCAAGTATTCTTCAGACTTTGTGGATTTGTATTGCTCAAATCCTTCAACTACAACTCTAGTGCTATAGTTGTAAAGATGTCTGTATGTCTCCCTATAACTCACATTGCCTCATAGCACACAAGTGATGTGGATTATATCCTTAAAGCTAGGACCGTGTATCTCAAGACATCTCTCACAAAGGATATCCACTCCCTAGTGCTAGTCACATATCACATATGTATATATATTATTTATTATGTGCCTTTAAATTTTGTATCTGTTAGATTAATTATGCTTATATCAAATTTTATCATACATAGATCTCCTTTGTAGAAGCTTGGTTTTCTCTTTGGAGGATATATTGAGGGCACTATTTGGTTAGTCCCTTCTCACTTCATCTATCTCATATAGGGTGGGGGCATATCTAGGTGAGATCATACTTCTTGATATTAGAGAGTTATGACCTCTATGGGGGATGATAGGGCCTCATCTATGATTTCTCTCATCACTTATACCTACTCTCCTCCCTCCACCTCCATGCCTTCTTCACCTCATGAAGATCCTTTTTGTCCTATCCCTCTTCAACCTCTCCTTTATGTTAAGCTCTAGAATATGAAACTATATCTCATGTAGGTTAGTCATCTAAGAATATGGTCTTACATTGTGCATGTTCACATAATACAGATAGTCCAATAATACTCCTACATTCTCTACTATAATAGGGATTGGGACATTATTTGGGATCTTATTATACATCAACTCAATGTCATCAACAATAGGTTGTTTATTGGTTCCATGCCTCTCTATGTATCTCTACCCATGGTTGTATCAAGGAACATATGTGGAGAGACCTTATTATTGATTGAACTGCCTCATCACTTTATCA
Source organism: Cupressus sempervirens (assembly GCA_028749045.1). NCBI lineage: Eukaryota > Viridiplantae > Streptophyta > Pinopsida > Cupressales > Cupressaceae > Cupressus > Cupressus sempervirens. The sequence goes on along the minus strand of CM053786.1, from coordinate 238,178,984 downwards.
TAATAGTAGGGCATTACATGTAATCATTGTGTTGCATAAAAATGTAACAAAGGAATAAACAATAAGCAAAAAAGCCTATTCCTACATATTCATGCAAACCTCAAATATGAAAGACAACATGTAAATAATGATGACATGAAATCAAAAGAGCTTAAACCATTCAAAATAGCACTAATGCAAACTTCCTAAAATCACCAAGTGGTTGATGATTTCATTGTTGTGGGATGTGGTTGCTCACAAATCCTACAACATAACAATGGGCTAGATAGTGCTTATGGAGATGAGGAGAGGGCTCTCCTTTTATAGGAAATGAGATGAAACAAATGGTTCAAATTTAATGCAAGATGAAGGGCTAGGATCTCTCAGGATCAATGAGGTCTCCATGAGGTGGAGGCCAAGTAGACTTCATGTGGATTAGACTTTTGACCATTCAAAGGGGGAAAGATGCTCACACATGTGTGAGAAACCTTTGATGTGATAGGTCAATGAAAAGTGTAAGAGGTGTGAGAAGCATGGTTTCTCACACATGTGTGAGACACCTTGATTCTCATGTGAAGGGGGGCAAACATGTAAGAGGTGTGAGAAGTGTGAGGGGTGTGGGAAGTGTGAGCATTCCTCACACATGTGTGAGCACACACTTAGGATTAAAAGGGGATTAGCAAGGTGATTAGGAAAAGTAAGTGGGATTAAGTAGTGGGTAGGTTTAGAAGGATGGGTTAGGTTAGGAAAGTGAGGTTGGGTGAGGGTTTAAGTTAGGAGTCATGTGCTCAAATAGGATTAAATTTAATATTTAATTCCAAGTGGGATTAAAAGTGGTTAATTAAGTAGATGAAGTACTTTACTTAATTAAAGTGAATGGGTTAAGATGTAAGTGGGATGAGGGGAAATAGGCTAGGATTAAATAAACCTAAATTTATTTAAATCAAGGAAAGATGAATGTAATTAAATAAATGTAAATTTATTTAATTAAAGGTAGGGTAAGACTATAATTAAATAAATAATAAATATCTATTTAATTGGTCACGAAAAGGGTATTTGGACAATTTTAGGTGTCTACAATCATATTTTCCATCTCAACTTGTAACGCCCTGCCAAGGGTCCCAAAAGAATTAACCTAAAGTTCTACTCAATTTGCTAAACATTTTTTTTTTTTAAAGTAAGAAAGTATAACATACACATCAAACACATAGTAGCGGAAGCAATAACATGTAATCATCAACAAACATACATAATATGTTACATTCCTTAAGGATCCCAAGACGTTGAGTCACATTTAAATTTAATCTAAAATTAAGTCTAACAACTACCACATCCACATGAAAGAATAATCAGAAAGTCCAATGTCCATATAATAGAGATTTGTTCCGAATGCCTCTTGGAAAATTAATTCAGAATGCTCAATCATCCACTGTACATGTCATAGGGTATGAAAGGCTTAAAAGAAAATACATATGTAGAAATAAAGATACATCATCCTCAAATCCATGATACAAAATACAGTAAAATAAATGAAATCATTCACCATACATGATACATCCATACATCCATAATGATAAAACATCCATCATAAAATCTAACCATCCATCATAATGATCCAAGAACATAGTGAAGGTAAATGCCAACCAAGAAAACTCCAGCCATGATGACCATGGGCGGATCTCAATGGTAAGAGTAAAAAGCACTACTACTCGATCGCGTGCAACCTAAATGGTCCATTCCCACTACATTGAGGAGATAGTCTCAAGTCCCAAACAGGATATCAAAACATGAAACAAAAATACTCTCTAAGTCCAGAAAATCCTAAAAGTACACTAACTCAAAGGTTCCAACATAGATAGACATCTAGACCCAAAGGCACACAAAGACATGTAGGAAACCTACTATCTAAGTGGGAAAGTGTCATCACATGAATCACATTGGAAGTTACTCGAGCAATCCCTCAAGAATCTCGGGTCCCCAATAATCCTATGGCCACTAGTATCCTCTCATACTGACGATGCATACTATGGAATGCAAGGTCGCAACCAAGCGTTCTCTCTACTCCATCCTAGTCTATACTAGCACTCAAGGCATGGGAGAGAAAATATACTTATCTTATTAGGTTCATTTAAGTCAGTATTTAGGTGAGATGTTTTCACTTATTAAAACAACTTACAATGAGTCATCCCCAGAGCCACTTTGGGTCTCTCATCCCTCATTGCAAGCCACTTCCCGACACTACACATAGATAACCTACCCTAGGCTCATGAAATCACAAATCAAGAATCATAATAAAATCCACAATAATCACATCAGTTCTCCACGAGCAACTCATAAGCATCAAATAATAATCATAATGATCAAAATAGTCCTCTATCAGTAACTGAAGGCATCCATGATAAATCATAATATCCAATGGTTCTCCAATGAGCAACCAGAAAGTATCCCAATAATAAATCACAATACTGATCGAAAACTCAAAAATGGTTAAGTCAGGTATCTCACAAACATACACCTCAGCTTCATGCAAGGAAACTAGAAAGCAATACGAATAGTAAATACATCCATCATAGAACATAGTATCACATTACCAAGGTCGGGTATAAAGATCGAGAACAAATCACCATAACATCACAATCGCACAACCCCCGAGCCTCTGGTAACAACCTAAGACTGGTCAACACCTAATCAACCCCAAAACCCCGAAGCATAGACATCACACAAAAAATAGGATAATCTCATAGTTTATGTTTGATTTAAAAAAATTCTTACAGTCGAGTTAAACATAAGGTTATAGTTTTCATGTATGTTTTAAGTAAAAAATTTCTCCATTTACCCTATAGTTTAACTCATTCATTTAATCCATTAAAAAAAAAAATAATTACCCCATTTTATTTTTAAGTCAATTACCTAAAATATTCTAAGGATAATCAAATATATACATTTTGTTATATTCTTTTTAAAGAATCATTTAAAACATTCCTCATTGAAATTCAATAATTACAATTCAATAAAGTCGGAATTAAATAATTTCCACCTAATTATCTAATTTTCATTATTAAATAAATAAATTATATCATATTTAATCAATCTAATAACTATATAATTAACATTTAATTAATTAATAAATATTATTTATAAAGTAATATTAATAATTAATAATTAACTATCAATTAAAATATTATATAAAATAATATTAAAATTTAATAATTTAAATATTATTAAAAACATAATAAAAAATAATATTAAATTAAAAAAAATCAAATAGCATTTTTTTAAAGCCCGCCGACTTATAACATAGGCCTGCGGCCTACCATAGTCCTGCGATCACAAGACCTGCAGCGACAGGTACTTGGTACCTAACGTCGCAGTACCTACGACACAGGTATTGTCGTGCAGGGCCATGGCAGTGGGGGTGGGGTACGGGGTAATTCCCTCCCCCCCCCATAATTATATATATATATATATATATATATATATATATATATATATATATATATATATATATATATATATATATATATATATATATATATATATATATATATATATATATATATTTTTAAATGATTTTTTATTTAATAAAAATAACAATTCAAACCCCCTCCCATGTGTAAAAATTTATGTATTATTTTATTTAATTATTATTTTTAATAGAACTCATTCCTTCAACAATGTATTAACAACTTTATATATAATTCTCTTTTTTAATATCTATATATTTTTAATAACTTTTGCAATATTAGCTTAGGAAAGAATAAATGTAACCATTCAAATTTTCAACTTAGAATTTTCATTTCCGAAATCAAATCCTTTCCAAATTTAAATTTCTCAATTCCTTTTTAATTCAACCCAGATCCCAGTTAATTTCTAATTTTAGTTCTACTGACAGAGGATTGCAATGATATTTAAAACTCATAACTAGATGAAAACAACATATATGCTCGAATTCTAGTTTACAAGATTGAAAGATTCATTGCAATGAAATACAAACAATCAGATGCACAGTCACGAAGAAGATAGGAAAGGATAATTGTGAAATTAGTCAACGATCAAAGCACAAGATCCTACCTGTTCCTGATGCTAATACGAAATCCCCGAAAAACTTTTAAAGAATTTGCTCCTCTTCAATAACTTTCTTCTGAAAATCTTTCCTAGAATTCTCCTCCTGAAATTCACTTCCAAAAGTTGTCTCCCCAAAATTCCTGTCTCCAAAATTCATGGTCCCTCAAAAATGAACCCCAAAGTTGTGATAAGGATTTTTCTCCTCAAATTAGGGCACTAATTGTGCATTCACTCGAGAGGACTCCTTGCTCACAAGTCTCAACTTGAAATTAACTTTTATTAATCTTTGCTTTATCTTTTCATGCACATTAACCAAATTATTAAATAACCTTATTTAATTTTCCAGTTGACTTCTATTTTTAATCAATTTATTACTTTAATCTCATGTGCACTTTATAAATTAAAATAACATTATTATTTTCTCTTATATTATCTTTTTAATTAATTTCTCATATTTTATCCTCATGCATACATCATGTGAGCTAGAATCCTTTAATAATTTAATATCTTTTCCACTTTTAATTTATTTTAAAAACTTTAATTGATAAAATATTTATTAATTCAATTAATAATAATATTTAGCATTTATTTAAAAATAAACTCTAAATATATTATTATTAAATTAAATAAATATTATCACGTTCTAAATTTATTCTTAAACTTTTATCTCCAAATTTAACTCTTTTATTTAATTAATTTCTCTATTAATTAAATATTAAAAATATCATATTAATTTTCCATTAAATTAAATCATTAATTTAATCTTTTAATTAAACTTAATTACTAGAAAATACACCAAAGACTCATAAAGACAACATATGAAAATCAATCATAGCAAAACACATACAAAATCAAACTAAAGGGTTATAACCACGAATTAACGTCATTTGATGCATTTAGAGGGTACTTGACTCAGATACTTGTCCTAATTATCAATTAGGACAAATGGCTAAAGGGTTTAGGATTTGGACTTAAGATTTATCTCCCCTCTCTTACCATTGAGATAATGCAATAGGGTATGCTCATCTTGGAAATTTAGGGAAGTCGATACCTAGTACCTGTAACTTGCATAAAAATCCATGCATGTACAGACACAATATTCTAAGCTAAACAAGCAATGGCAGGAAGTGGTGCATCGTGTAGATCTTGACTAACAGCTGACTACGATTCCCTTCCTTAACCACATCAGAAACACCATACATAAAGAAAACAAACACGCACACCATACACATGTAGTATGGGGTAAGTATCCATAAGAAAACACATGTGATAATAAACAATCTAACTAATCATCATCGATAACTGAAAAAATTGAATAGTCATCATACATACATGAAATATAGAGTATCAAGTAATCTCATCATATAATCAACTAAATTTGAAACAATATCTGATACTCTTAAAAAAAATACTACTACTCATCAAGTATAAAACTAGCCTAAAAGAGTTTGGCATTGATAACTGAAATGTGACTTAGGGGCAGGCACTACACAACTTTTGTATTGATTCCAACCATACTATCATGTGATAGTAAGGTCTCTATACCACCTCTATAGTTGGTAGATGGTCTAATCTAACTCTCCACTAGATTACATATCCAAACTACCATATCTAGCTAATAGGATATACAAATACTCTCAGTGACTCTACTAACACATTTATTGGATAGCCAATTAACCTAATGCATGTAATATTCTCAAAGGTCCACATGTGTAAAGTGGACATATTGTCAAGCTCTACATATAGAATCTGGAAAACCTTCCAAGATCATAATAAAAGTGCACAAGCATGCTCTAAACCCACACATATGCAACTAACTCCCTTTATGGAAAATACCTTAAAGAAAATACTCCAAATGAGAATGAAAGGGGTACTATCACTTTATATGTTCTTATTAGGTACTTTTTGACTTATTCTCAATAAGTTAGCTTTTAGATATTAATACTCTCTCTTACTCTTTTGGTCTTATCTTGAGCATGCAATCTTTGATTTGAGTGTCATTATAGGAGTTAGAATCATGATTCCATTGCTACCCCCAACTAATAATATTGTTAATGTATGTAAAGAGTCATATCAATTGTGCTTTTGTCAATGATATCAATCTTGATTGGTAATACATTATGTTATTTTAGTAGAGTGCCATATCATTTGAGTAATAAAGAAGATTTGTTTAATGAAGAAGATTTGAACATAGTATAATGATGAAGTAAGTGTTCATAAGTGTATGGATTTCAATGGGTACTTGGCGATTTATAATTTGATAGTATAATGTTGGTTTGATTTTTTTACAAGGTTTGATTAAGTGATGAGATCATTTATAAGAAAATTATAAAGTCATGAAGTGAGAACATAAAGAAATAATAAGTTGCATTGGCTGGACAATTTGGTTGATGAATAAAGGAGTAGTGGTACTAACTAAGTTATTAAATTTTTCATCAAGCATGTGTAAATTCAATAAAGGTTGAACAATATTAATTGAGTAAGAATAGTGTTAATCAAGCAAGGGAAAGAAGAACAATTTCAGGAAGATTTGATTTAAGGCTGACATTTGATGAAAATGTGGATCATTTGAGAAGTTTCAAAGATAAGGATGAATATTGTTATGAGATCTACAAGTAGAGAAATTCAAAGAAGATCTAATGAAGGATATAGTTCAAGGTGAAGGCATGATACCCAAGTGTCTAGATTCAATGAATCAAAAGTGGATGAAGATTGGATAATTGTGATTAAGTGATAAAATATAGGAGAATTTGGTAAAGTGACAATAAGTTGTCTATTTAAGGGATGAATGAATTGTTCATTATTGTTGATCAAGTCAATTGTGTGGAAGAAGAAAGAAGGTGAAACCAATTAGAGAAGCATGGTAAAGTCTAGAAAGTGAAGTGCTAAGTTGATGTGTATGTGAGTGGATTAGTTAAAAGTAAGAAAGAGGATGCATAAAGGATAGAGAATGAGAAAAGTGGAGAATTGATCAAGAAATGTGAGTTGTTATTCTTAAAATATCATTTTGATATTATTCTATAATTATTGTTGCAGGAAATATCTTAACCAAGTGGACTTAACCATCTTATTTTTAAATCCATTTGTATGGTGGTATTCAATTGAATGTTTGTAAGTCCTTTAGAGAAGGTCACTCTAATGAGGAGTGATAAGATCTAAATGATCTTTGGTGTAAATCCTTTAACTAGGTTACATCTAACAATGCATATTTAGCCTTTAACAAAGTTGGATCCTAACAAAGCTCACTTTACAGGTATTACAAACCCTTCATATTAAGGTATGTGATATAAGCTATAGGCATAAAGAAAATCTAAGCTAATATTCCATTAAGCTAGAATGCAAGCAAGAGAATGAAGATGCAAGAAGAATTCCCAATGAGTGCTCCAAGTGCTACAAAATCATCAAGAAAACCTACAACTTAAAGTTAGCATAAAAGACCTTGGTTAGAGAATAAGGAGAGAGCCCTCTCTTTTAAATAAAAATGGATGGTTGAGATAAAAAGCCAAGAGAGGATTAATCAATGGTGGGGGATGCATCTTGAGTGATCAATGTGCACAAGAATCTAACATAATCAAGTTATATGGTGGAGTTAAAAAAGGTGAGAGATTTGTGAAGCGGAATGAAGATTCCACCCACCTTGGAAAGTGTGCACCTCACATTAGACAAAAATCCTTTATTTTATTTTTAAAAAATAGGAATAATCATTTATGTGTGCACACTTAGGATCAATGGGAAGTGGGAGATTTATTTAATTAAAAGGGAGAAAATTATTTTAATTAGGTAAGAAAATTAGGATAAAGTGGTCAAACCATAGGTTATAATTGAATAAATAGATCTTGGATGATTTGATCAAGAATAAGCAATAGATAAACTAAGAAAAAATGCTAGAAAGGGAGATGATATGCTAGATGACCATTTTTAGGTGATTACATTTGCCCCTCTTTGTGTAATGCCTACCCCTAGTTCAATTTTCATTTTGGATTATCCGATTCTTTTAGGCTTGTTTTATGATTAGCGATACATGGTTACTAGATTAGATTAGATGTGTTTCATATTCAGTTGATATATTTATTGAGTTAGTTATTTCATGTGTTCAAGATTTTTTTTTGATGATACATGTATCTTCATGCAGTGATTTTTAGTTATCTCAAGATGATTAGTTAGATGAATGATTTATATGTAGTTCTATGGTTACTTACCCCATACTTGCATGTGTATGGTGCACTTGTCTATTTTACTTTATGATTGATGTTTCTGATGTGGCTGAGGGAGGGATTCGTAGTCACCTACTAGTCAAGATCTACATGATGTACCACTTTCCACCATTGTCTATTTAGTTTAGATTATGTGTGTATGTACATGCTCAAATTTTATGCAGATTGTAGTCCCTATGCATCAACTTCCCTAAACTGCTAGGATGAGCATGTCTTATTGTAGTATCTCAATGGTAAAAGTGGGAAGATAATTCTTAAGTCCAAATCCTAAACCCTAAGCCAATTATCCTAAAAGGTAGGACATGTATCTGAGTTGTTTACCCATCCAAATTCATCAAGTGACATGAATTAATGATTTTGACCTAAGAGTTTGAATCTATGCTTTGTCCTTTAGTTGAGTTTTTGTATTTGGTTTTCTGGGTCTATTGTGCTTTTCAGTTATAATTAAATCAAATTAAAAGATAATTTAATGATTTAATTTAATGAAAATTTAATAAAGGAAATTCAATATTTAATTATATTTGATTAATTTAGAATTTAATTAAATAAAAGAATTAAATTTAAAAGATATAAAGTTTTAATTTTGGCATAAAAATATTAATTTAATTTAATAATAATATATTTAGGAGTTTCATTATTACAATAAACTCTTAATATTATTATTATTTTAAGTTAATAAATATTTTATCAAAAATATCTTGTGAATTAATTAAAGAGAAAAAAGAATTGATTAATAAAGATTATTTTAATTAATTCTAAAAAGGTTGCATATGAAATTAAAATATAATAAAATAATAATGGAAAAAGGGGTTTCACGTGATTGCATAATCGAAGCCCTAATTTAGGGAAAAATTCTTTATTAGGATATTAGAGTTCATTTCTCAATATCAAGGTTTAGAGAAGCCATTTTCTTAGAAGAGGGTTTCAAAGGAAAAAAAGGAATTGCTTGTGAGTTCTGTGCATTTGATTATTTAGCATAAGACCTAGGTAGGATCTTGTGAGTTTTGCGCAGTAGTTTCTTCTGTGAAATCATTCTATCTTCTCCATGTTTGTGGATTTGTATTCAAAGTTTATTTGGGTTAAAACCCTTGCTTGCGCTTTCATTATTTTTTATTTTGAAATCATCTGTAAATGAATTGAAGGTTTAAAAACTCTTGTTTGGTAAATTTTAAAGATTTGTAATCTAATTGGTAAAAATTAGGATGTGTGGTTTGAAAAGAAAACCATATCTATTTTATGAGTTTTAACTGTTTAAATTTTCTTGCCCCATAAGATCTAGATTGCAAAATTATCATATATATAAATAATTACTATGATAATTATAAAAATCTAAATTTATAGAAAATTGTGATATTTCATGTTAATGGGGGTGGGGGGGGGGGGCACTTTTGTTTTATTTAGAAATTAAAAATAAATTATCTAATGGTGGGTGGGGGCCACCACCCCTACCCACCTTTACTCTTGCCCCCCCTCCTTACCCTCCACCAGCGGCAATGTACTAGTGCGGCAACATCAGGTACTACTGACATAAAAATATTCTGCTGCAACTGTAGTAGACTATTGCAACAACTTTTATTAATAGGCCAATGAGCCCTAAACACATTTTATTTTATTTTATATTTAAATAGTTCTTTTATATAGTTATTTTAAATTATTAAATTTTGTAATTTAATAAATGTTTTTAATAAATTTTTTAGTAAATATTTAAAATATTAATTATTGTTAAATATTAAATAAAATAACATATTATTATTTTTAATTATTATTTTATTAATGGATTAGTAATTATTTTATTAATAATTCAAAATAAGTTATTTTATTAATAGATAATTATAATCATTAATAATTTAATTATCCTTGATTGAATTTTAATAATATTTAATTGAAGTCTTTAATTAATTTATTATTAAAACATATTTGTAAAGTATTGTGAATTGTGAGTTGAGAAATTGATGGTTTTTTAAATAAAACTCAGATTTTGCTTAAGACAAGTTAGTTTTAAATGAAAATGGTTTTTTTTCTACTAGGGGAATTTTGTTACATCTTTTGATAATTCAAAAACCTTAGTAAATTTGATATTTTGGAAGAATGAAATCTGAAACCCTAATTATATATCAAATTTTGTGTCTTGAAAATGAAAAATGTTAAACTTTAAAACCTATAAGTGAAAACTGAACTTTAGTGTTTCAAAACCCGAGGAGTTATGAAAGTTACATTGTCTTGTACTTTATGTGATGTGAGGTTTACTGTTGTGGGTTTTAGGTTTGACTTAGTGCTTTGACCAATCATGATGTTTATTAGAGGCTTGGGGGTTTTGTTCTATCATGATGTTATGTACACGATCTTTTATACTTGAATATGGTAATGTGTCACATGTTGTCTATGATGAGTTTTGATCAATGTTTGTTAGTGCTTTCTAGTTCTTGTGTAGAACTAAGGCGAATAGTATGACTTTTCTAGTGTAACCATTGAGTCTTCAATCAGTTATCTTTTGATGCTTTCCAGTTGCTTGTATAGGACTGAGGTGATAATTGTGAATTTCTTGTTGTAACCTTTGAGCTTTTGATTAGTTATATTTTGGTGCTTTCCAGTTGCTCATATAGGACTAAGGTGATTATTATATTTAATCTTTTGGTGATTTTCATTTGCTTGTATAAGACTGAGGTGATATTGAGATCGGATAGTTTGATGTCATTGCTAGAGTTCCTTGTTCTATACTTCCTTTCATTCTATTCTTGTGTACTATGATGGATGGTTATACTCTATTGCATTGTATTTGATTTTAGAGATCCTACGAGATGATGTAATTTATTTTATGATGTATTATTCTTTGAGCTTTTCATACCCTATGACTTGTATAATGGATGATTATACATTTTGATTATTACCAAGTGGCATTCAAGATAATTGTATATTATTTAAATAGATTCATACTTGTAGTTATTATTTAATGTGGATTTATTGCATATTGGTTTTAGTATTAACTAATCTTAAATGTGATTCAATGTCATGGGACCCTTAAGAGATGTAATCTATTTATGTGTTGCTTATGTATATGTGTATGTTATTACTTCCGCTATATTATATTTGTTGTTGTTAAGTTATTATCTTTCAAAATTTTTTTTTTTGGAAAACTTAGTGAAACTTTAGGTTATTTTCTTTTGGGTTCCTTGGCGGGGTGTTACATCTAGTATCAGAGCCCTAGTTTCTACATTGGGAGCTCTGGGTATATTGGAACACCACTAATATTCAACTAGTTAAATAGAAACAAAACTTAAACAATTTATGTATCTATTGCAAACTTGAACACTGGAAAACTTCTGACTTGATTTCTTGAAACATAGAAAAAGGAAAAACTGGAAAAAACTCTTCAGTTGGATTTCAGACATATGTTCTTATGATTGTGTTGTAAGGTGGTATGCATTTGTTGACTTTGTGGGCATTTTTGTTGTTCTTGCTTGGGTGTTTCTAGTGGAGTCTTATCCTCATATGGGGGAAAGGGTTCAATGGGACCCACATAGTGAGTGCTAGAGTTTTTTATCTTTCTTGTAGGCTTCTAGGAGTAAGCCTAAGTCTAGCGAGGTGGATGTAATGCCTACCCCTAATTGACTTTTCATGTTGGATTGCCAAATTCTTTTAGGCCTATTTTATGATTATGTTTTATGATTGTAGTACATGGTTACCAGATTAGATTAGATGTGTTTCATATTCAGTTGATATATGTGTTGAGTTACTTAGTTATTTCATGGGTTCATGGTTATTTCATGTTTTAAGGATTATTTCTATGATGATGCATGTATGTTCATACAATTATTTTTAGTTATCTCAAGGTGATTAGTTAGATGAATGATTTATATGCAGTTCTATGGTTACTTGCCCCATACTTTCATGTGTATGGTGTACTTAGCTATTTTACTTTATGATTGAAATTTCTGATGTGGTTGAGGGAGGGAGCCATAGTCATCTGCTAGTTAGGATCTACATGATGCACCACTTCCCACCATTTCCTATTTAGTTTAGATTATATGTGTATGTACATGGTTAGATTTTATGTATATTGTAGGTATCAAGCATTGACTTCCCTGAATTGGCAAGATGAGCGTGCCCTATCATAGTATCTCAATGGTAAAAGTGGGGAGATAATTATTGAGTCCAAATCCTAAACCCTAAGCCAATTGCCCTAGAAAGTAGGACAAGTATCTAAGTTGTTTACCTATCTAAAGTCATCAAGTGACGTGAATTTGTGATTTTGACCCTGGAGTTTGAATTTGTGCTTTGCCCTTTAGTCGAGTTTTCGTATTTGGTTTTTGTGGGCTTGTTGTGATTTTCAATTATAATGAAATCAAATTAAAAGATAATTTAATGAAAATTTTATAAAGGAAATTCAATATATAATTATATTTGATTAATTAAGAAATTAATTAAATTAAATAATTAAATTTAAAAGCTATAGTTAGTGTAATCTTATTTATTTAATTTAATAATAATATATTTAGGAGTTTCATTAATATAATAAACTCTAAATATTATTATTATTTTAAGTTAATAAATATTTTATTAAACATGTCTCGTGAATTAATTAAAGAAAGAAATGAATTGATTAATAAAGATAATTTTAATTAATTGCAAAATGGTTGCACATGAAATTAAAATATAATAAAATAATAATAGAAAAAGGGGTTTCGCATGATTACACAATTAAAGCCCTTATTTGGGAAAAAACTTTTTATTAGGAGATTAGTGTTCATTTCTCAATACCGAGGTTTGGAGGAGCCATTTTTCAAGAAGAGGGTTTTGAAGGAAAAATGAAATTGCTTGTGAGTTCTATGCATTTGGTTATTTAGCATTAGATCTAGGTAGGATCTCATGAGTTTTGTGCAATAGTTTCTTCTATGAAATCATTCTATCTTCTCGGTGTTTGCGGATCTGTATTTAGAGTTTATTTGGGTGAAACCCTTGCTTGTGTTTTCATTATTTTTCATTTTGAAATCATATGTAAATTATTGAAGGTTTGAAAACCCTTGTTTGGAAAATTTAGAGATTCGTAATTTGATTGGTAAAAATCAGGATGTGGGCTTTGAAAAGAAAACCATATTTATTTTAAAATTTCATTTCCCTATCAGATCTAGATTGGAAAATTATTGAAAAAAATGTATTTAAATAATTACCATAGGAATTTATAAATACCTATGATAATTATAAAAATATAAATTTATAGAAAATTGTGATATTTCATGTTATTTGGGGGGGGGGGGGGGGGGGGTGCTTTTGTTTTATTTAAAAATAATAAAAAATATATGCTAGTGGGTGGGGGCCACCAACCCCCCACCCACTTTTTCTCCTGCCTCCCCTCCTTACCCTCCACTAATGGCGATGTACTATTGTGACAACTTTTGTTAATAGGACGGTGGGCCCTAAGCACATTTTATTTTATATAGTATTAAATTATTAAATTTTGTAATTTAATAAATGTTTTTAGAAAATATTTAATATATTAATTATTTTTAAATATTAAAGGAAACAATATATTATTATTATTGTTAATTATTATTTTATTAATAATTCAAAATAAATTATTTTATTAATAGATAATTATAATCATTAATAGTTTAATGATTCTTGTTTTATTTTAATAATATTTAATCGAAGTCTTTAATTAATTAATTATTAAAACATATTTGTACAATACTATGAATTGTGAATTGGTGAATTGATGGGTTTTAATAAAACAAAGATTTTGCTTAAGATGACCATTTTTAAATGAAAATGATTTTTTTATACTAGGGGATTTTTGTTACATCTTTTGATAATTTGAAAACCTTAGTAAATTTGATACTTTGGAAGAATGAAATATGAAACCTTGATTTTATATCGAATCTTGTGTCTTGAAAATGAAAATGAAAACTTGAAAATCTATAAGTGAAAACTGAACTTTAGTGTTTTCAAAACCTAAGGAGTTATGAAAATTACATTTTCTTGTACTTTATGTGATGTGTGGTTTACTGTTGTGGGTTTTGGGTCTGACTTAGTGCTATGACAAATTAGGATGTTTACTAGAGGCTTGGGGGTTTTGTTCTATGATGATATTATGTACATGATCTTTTATACTTGACCATGGTAATGTGTCATGTGTCATCTATGATGAGTTTTGGTCAATGTTTGTCAATGCTTTCCAGTTCTTGTGTAGAACTAAGGTGAATGGTATGATTTTTCTAGTGTAACCTTTGAGTCTTCGATCAATTATATTTTGATGCTTTCTAGTTTCTTGTCTAAGACTAAGGTGATAATTGCGACTTTCTTGTTGTAACCTTTGAGCTTTTGATTGGTTATCTTTTGTTGCTTTCCAATTTCTTGTATAGAACTTAGGTGATTATTGTTTTTTACCTTTTGGTGCTTTATAGTTGCTTGTATAGGACTGAGGTGATATTGAGATCCGACAGTTTGATGTTGTTGCTGGAGTTCCCTATTCTGTATCTCCTTTCATGCTCTTCTTGTGTACTATGATGGATGGTTATACTCTATTGCATTATATTTGATTTTAGAGATCCTACGAGGTGATGTAATTTATTTTATGATGTATTATTTTTTTAGCTTTTCATACCCTTTGACTTGTACTAGTGGATGATTATGCATTCTAATTATTGCCAAGTGACATTCAAGATAATTGTATATTATTTAAGTGGGTTTGTACATGTAGTTATTCTTTAATGTGGATTTTTTTTATATTGGTTTTAGTATTAATTAATCTTAAATGTGATTCAATGTCACGAGACCCTTAAGAGATGTAATTTGTTTATGTTTTTCTTATGTATATGTGCATGTTATTGCTTCCACTATATTATATCTGTTGTTGTTAAGTTATTATCTTCAAAAAAAAAAGTTTGGAAAACTTAGTGAAACTTTAGGTTAATTTATTTTGGTTTCTCTAGTGGGGTGTTACATTGTGACTAATGTGTGATTGATCTTGGCAAAAATGAAGTCAAAGAATGAAGAAGCCAAGAAAGAAGCAAAAACCAATTCTAAAGAATGAAGTGCATAGAGATAGAAAATCCTGAACACTCATCTTGCTAGTGATAAGACTAAACATTGAGAGAAAGGTAGACAATATCAATACCCAAGATGAGCACTAATATTTCAAGCTAGGTAGCCAAAAAAAGAAGATGAATCAAGAGAAAATGGGAAGGTCAAGCATATGCTCCTGAGAAATATATAGCCATAGTAGAAAAAGTAATTTGCAACAATGATAGAATATTCCTCCACCCTTAGGATCAAAATCAAAATGAGATAGAGGAGATATAGAAATTATCTAGAGTTGATCAAATAGAGATAAAGAAAGGTCCATGATAATAGATAAGTGAGTAAAACCAAAGACTGACCACCAAGCAGTAAATATATGCCTTCATTTGACTAAGTTTGGCCAAGAAAGGTAAAGCATTAGAATTAGGTCAAAGCAAGAAAAATAGTGAAATGAACTGAAATGGAGTGAACAAGAAGAGAGAAAAAGAGTATAAATGATAAATAAATGAAGAAATGATGAATGCCCCAAAAAGATTCAAAGATTAAACCTCAGAATGTCAACCAACTATGTAGAAGAAGGAAGAGTTTTAAAATAAAATTTTGACTAGTAAGATGAACTCAAATTTTGATTTTGATCCTAAAAATGGATAGAAGATGTCAAAATTAGGCAGGGTGCATTTTTTGCACAAATATGAGGAGTTCAAAAATTAGGTCAAAATGAGATCAAAGGGTTATATAAGGGGTCCAAAAGGGTAGATATATGTGATGATAATATTAATCCCTCATGATGAGATGATAACAAAGAGGTGAGTGAAATCCAAGAGGACATGATAAGGTATAATTGAGAAGAAGCAAGAGAAGACAAACATAGTTAACTGACACACCCATAAAATATAAAGAAGGCTCTCTCAAAATCCAAATGCAAAGATAAGCTAAAATAACCCTAGAATGCAAGTTAGTATGCAAAGGTGCAATTGTAAGGGTTATATAAGTAGGTTCTATTTTTTATTATCAAGCCTTATTAGGGACATTAGAAGATCATACAAGAATCACTAGAATTAACTATGAGGATATGAATATGATCTATATTAGATAGGTATGTAGGAACCCAACCTATACATCAAAGACATAAAGGTCAGGATGATGGTGTAGTTAGATTCCCTAGGTTTAGTATATCAAGATTATTCTTGCATCAAGACACAACATGTCGAGATGGCCATAAGCACACACTTGTCAAAAATAGAAAAGGCTCATACATTATAAATCCTAAGTGTTAAGAGGGACAAGCAAGATTCTCAAGACACCTAAGATCAATAAGGTATACCTACATGTAGAAAATAAAAGAAAAAATGCTCCATGCCCCAATCTTCTAGGTAATGAAATCCTCAAGAGACTATTAAGGAGGGAACACTTAGCAAAAAAACCATCATAGACAACACAAAAAGATAAATAAAGATAACAAATCACAACTAATATTTAGTGTTAAGTGTGTGTGTGTGTGTCAAAGTCACATGACTATCTCCTTAGGACTTAAGTCTTTCAATGAGAAGTATTGTGACATCCTAGACTATAGCTAGAGTATCTAATAAGTGTTGATAAACACTTGATGTTAAGGGGAAGTGTTGAAAAATAATATTAAGCTATAGAAAAGGACAAGCCACAAAAGAAGGGAGTGATAAAGCTTGTTAAATTAGGTGATGGTTCTAGCTCAATGTATAGATATCCTACTATAACAAATGTAGAGTTGAGAAAACAAGAAAAGAAACCAAGAAGAAGGCTCATAGTTGAAAGAGAAGAAGAAGATGATAAAAAGATTGAGTCTGATGATGTCACCCATTATAGAGTTGTTGTACATAAGCCTCCTAAAAGTATTGATGAGGTATGAAATAACATAAGGAATATTGATGGATTGTTAGGTTTTCAATTTATTACATATGAGAAGTTAGATAAAATTGATAAAGCTAAGAGAGAAGAGTCCTTAATTGATATGATGGAAAATTTCAAAACAACACCATTAGAGATAGGGAACAATGTCTAATGGATTGTGTAACCAAATCAATGCAAAGTGGAAATATACCATAATGATAGAGAGGGAGATTAGGGAAGCTGCATTAGCTCAAATCATGCCTAAGTTGACAAAGAAGAAAATTACACAATTCATGGATAAGTATAGGAAAAAATTAATACCTAAATAAAGGGAATTCTTAGTTTCAAAGATTAAAATTGAGGACATTGTGCTACAAAGCAAGATAACATTGAAGAGGATCTTTGGATTGATATCCGTTGAGGACAAGAAAGATGAAACTGAGGAGAAAAAATCCAAATAGGTTGAGTTAGATAATAAAGATGATTATTTTGATGATACCGATGATCTGGAGGAGGCCATACTAAGAAAAGTTTAAGAAAGTGAACAATAAGAAACTATTACAATTGAACATGAACTTGTAGAGAATCCAATAAATGAGGATGTATTGGTTGAGGGAGAACTAAAGGATGAGATCCCTATTCAAATGTCTACCACAAAGGTATTACTCAATCCAAATCTTGTGTTAATTCAATAAAATAATATCCAAATCTAGACACACAAGTATGTACAAAAACTATAGAAAAAAAATTAGATACCTCTACCTTTCCTATATTATCATTGGAATAGAAGGTTAGTCAAGGTGATGCACAAGGAGAAAGTGTAGATCAATAGGGTGAGTTGGGAAACACTACATATAATAAGGCATCTAATAAAGTCAAGATAGATGAGACAAAAAAGGGTATAGATAATGCAAAAGAAGAGAAAGGAGAGAATATCTCTATGGATTAGGTAGACTAGTCTACTACAATTAGTCAGACAATTGCCTCAAGACCAAAACTAGAGGGAGAAAAAGAGGCTTGTAAACAAAGTTCAACAAGTAAAATTAAAATTACCATGAAAGATCAATCATGTGTATCAAAACCACAACCAAGTCAAGAGAGAACAATAAAGGAGAAGAACATAGGAGAAGAAGAAAATCAAGCTATTGTAACCCAAGATTCACACAAGCTAAATCTAGCAGTTCAAACCCAATGTTTGCAATAGACTATGCTGACCTCAAGCACATTAACTTCTAAGAGAATAAGTTAAAAAAGAAGCATAGAAACCCACCCTAGGTTATTAAAGGTAAATCAATCACCTTAGATGAAGATATTGTCATACTAGACTGGGGTAAATAAAAATTTAGTGAAGAACATGTTGGTGTTTTGAAACATCATGGTTTCAAATTACCCCAAGGAGAAAAAAATACATCTAGAGGTAGCTACTTCCAATCTACAACATATTATTTCATACATTAGGCCAACTATAAGGTTGGACCCTTCTTCTACTTCAGGCCTTGCAAAACCTAGGTGGGTGGACCTGTAGATTCTTCATATGGTACTAGTATTCAAAGCTTATACTGAATCTAAAACAAAGTAGATAGAACCCTTATATCTTTTGTGCTTATGCAAAGATCATAGACATGAATTAGCTAATAACATGACCTAAGAAATTGATAAGCATAGAGGATATAAGGGTTCTATTTGCTTTGTTTTAGATTCAGTGTATGCTTTGAATACTGTTACCATATGAAGATTCTATAGGTCCAACTGCCTAGGTTTTGTAGAGCTTGAAGTAGAAGAAGGGCCCATCCTTATAGTTGGCCTAGTGTCTAAAAGGATATGTTGCAGATGGGAAGTAGCTACCCCTAGATTTATTTTGTTCTCATTGAGGTAATTTAAAACTATGACATTTCAAAACATCTACAAAATGGTGACTTTGCTAGGGAGATGATGGCAAATAAACCTTGTTAAAAGGAAAAGAATATTTGGTGTGAATTGAATATTTTAGTCCTACTATTCAGAATGGTTTTGCTCATTCCAGTCACCAACAAAATGGTGACTCTACTGAGGACTGTATTGAGTTTGAATGACAGACAAACCTTGAGAATTTGAAAAAAGAAGATTCAATACAACATAAGAAGTGCATGAAAATGATGTAGTAATAATTTTTCTAATGTTATTTCTAGTTTCTTAGTCCCAATCCTACACTTGAGTAATGTTTTATTCATTTTTAGTAGTAGCTTTGAGGTTGAGTGTAAATTGTGGTTATTAAGAGAGTTCATATTTAGTCAATTCAATCAAATTTTGTTTTTTAAGTGCTATTGAAAAATTAGAGTCAAGAATGAACAAAAAGTTATGTTCTCTTTTCCAAGTTTGTAAATCTACATGAGTAGTTTGATGATTTTCTTTTCTCCTACATTTGAAGGTCTAGTTTAGATTTTTCAAGTGAAAAATTATGTTTTATTTCTCACAAGTGTGAGTGGCGACTCTAAATCTCTATACTAGTTTGTTCCTAGTTGATTTCATTGTAATATTTTGAAGGACTTTCAAGTTGCATGGGCAGATTTGAAGCTTTTGATAGTTTCTTGAAAAAGAAGGACATTCTTGATAAGTTTTAAAGTGTTTTTTGCAATCTACTATTATAAGAAAGTGAAGTGTTAAAAAGTAAATCACAACAATGATTTATTTATCCTCTTTCAAGGAGGTGGTGGCTCTACAAAGTTTTCATCAGTGGTGTGAAGGAATTTCAGTATGCACCCATGCCAATTCAAAAGATCAAAGTCTTGCATCAACACATAGGGTACTTATCTTTTCATGAGTTTCATTTTCATGGAATGCCAATTGTTAAAATGGTTGCCTCTATTCAATGATTTTCAGCACTAGAAGAAAGAGGCAAAAAATTTATTTTAAGATGGAGTTAGATCTTAGATCTGAGATTAATTATATCTTAGATTTGGCTACATCATAATTACCAAAGGTTCTAGCCTTCTTATCTACATCTTCTACTAGCAAAGTAGTAATGATTGTAGAAACCTCATCCACATTTATCTCAAAACCTAGAGGCTTTAGCCATCTCACCCTTGGAACAACAACCTAAACATATATGAAGTTAGTATTAACAAGAAATCAAACATCATTGAAATTCTTTTCAACTAGTGACACTGGAATCCTTTGTCTTTGTTTCATTGACTTCTTAAAGTCTTCAAAGTAGTTAGTCATTATAGACTCAAAATTTTCCAACATTTCTATGTTGAATAAATGGATCTACAATACGATTGTAAGTATCATAAAAATTGA
Source organism: Cupressus sempervirens (assembly GCA_028749045.1). Taxonomy (NCBI): domain Eukaryota; kingdom Viridiplantae; phylum Streptophyta; class Pinopsida; order Cupressales; family Cupressaceae; genus Cupressus; species Cupressus sempervirens. The sequence continues at coordinate 238,158,564 of CM053786.1, read as the reverse complement.
AGTGGAAATTACTCAAGATCTAAATGCCAAAAAATATTATCTAAAGCTTAAATTAGTAATCAACAAGATGCCTTTTCATTATAGACTTGAGGAATCTTCCCTGCCTAATGTTTTCCTTCATGTTCTAGTTCTTGATTCAATTAATTGGCTAGAAACCATAAGATTACAAGAGTTTTTGCAAGTTGAAAGATTCATTAAGGAGATGGAAAATGATAATTATAGAGTTCATAGTATATCTTCTAATGATAATAATGGGTGTGCTGAAAGTCAAGGTAGTAGTGAATGTAATGAATTTATATATAGCAATAATCTATCTTCCAAGTGTGAAGAGATGGATTGAAATTCTAATAATTTAGATGATTGCAGTCAACATGAGGAAGATGGATATGAAAGTGAAAATAAACCTTGTTATAGTGAATATGAAGTTGAGAAATTATATAACAGTAGTGGAGGTAGTTCTTTCCATGATGATAATGAATGTTGTAATGATTCTAGTGTTCCAGATTGTTATACTAATGATTTTTCTATTGTAAGTTCTTCATGTCATCCAGATAATAATCACAAGAAAGAGGAGAAGACTTGTGAGGTAGCTTTCTTGAGCCTTGATGAAATTTTAACTTTATTGGCTTGTGATTTTGAAAAACATGTAAGTGTTTCTAAAGATGCTCATATTTTTCCTCCTATTTTTTCATTCAGTCAAGTTACTTCCCCAAAGTTTAATGTGGGAAGAGATATAAAATCTAAAAAATCTTTGTCAAATTTTGGAGGTGTTTATGATAGTACCCCAAATGTCTTTGCATATGACAACTTGCTAGATGTAGGGGAAGTTAGTGAAGGGAAATTTCACACTATTTCAGATTCTTCTCATGTTGGCATTGCTGCAATATGTTTCGATGTTTCATGTGATGAAGAGGAAAATAGTGAAAGTTGTCAATTTGACTATGGATTTTCTTTAGATGTTGATAAGTCTTGTGGTGATAATTCAAGATTCATTCTGATAGTCTATTAGATGAAGAAAATAATTGTTATTAGCATAGTTTAAATCAACACTTTTAGGAAAAGTTTTCATACTTGGTGACTAGTCAATTGTTTGAGCGTGAAGAGGTTGCAGCAACAGATAAATCTGATTTGATGAGTAACATGACTGCAAGTAGGCAATGATTAGATTTCACATACTCACACCTGGATACACAAGGTGAGTTAAAAAATTTTGACACATAAAAGTTTTTGAACAAAGTAGAATACAAATCCTTCATGTTTTGGTTGATAGCATGTGGCCGTCATATGTAGATGACGGTTGTGAAATTGATTCTAGTTTACATGAGCATGATGTAGAAGTTAATGCTGATTTATACATGCACTATGATAATGAAGGAAGTTATTTCATTTTTCCAAGTGAATTGATTCAAGATGCTAATATGATGGGTGAAAATGATAGAAGAGATTTTTCTAGCTTACCTCATGAAAATTTAGATGAAAATCAGATATATGATAGAGATAAAACTTTTTGTTGAAGTGTGGTGGCCTAGGGTCATCATTTGTATAGTTTAGTAGTTGTTTTTTTCTTTCAATAAGCTGTTCGAGAGAAGCTTTTTTGTCAAGTGTGTGGCCTTCTTCTTCCATTGATTCTAAAATCCTTTCCATGCCCACAAGGGACATGCATCTCCAAATAGAGCCACTGTTGGGACTCAAAATTGCCTTCCTGATTTGAGTACCATTCCAAGCTTTTGAGCCCTTTAAAACACATTTAATGCATGTGTACCCAACTATCCTTTTGAGGCCTAAGAGGTGTTTAATGTTTCTAATAGCTTGCATTTAGTATATTCATGTTTCTTGTGAGATAAATTTCCATTCTGAGTCATTCTATGAAGTTTCGTTTTGAGCAATGTCCAAATCTGCATTTTTGCCCAAGTGTTAAACAATGATAGGAGGCCTAGTTTTCATTTGAATATCTCACACCTACTAATGTTTCATGACTCAAAACTTTAGGAGTGTTTAGTATGCCTATCAAAGAACCTATGTTTCAGATTTCAAGTCATTTAGCAATTTTTTGACTAGGTTGTGAATCCCTCAAAGTTGGTTGTTTACTATTGTCATGTTGATGTAAATTATTTAGAATTTTGGGAGGCCCTGTTTGACCGGTTATAACTTTGAATCAGTTGACTAAAATGAGATAATTCCTTTTGCATTGCATTCTAGAGTCTAGAGAATTGTTATGTTTAGTTTTTCTAGTATCATATGCACTTTGTAAATTTTTTTTGGTATCATAAAGTGTAGATTGATCAGTACCCCTATTAAGGATGTCATAACTTTGAATCTATAATAGGTGAGATTGAATAGATTGTACCACTGTGTTCTACTCTAAAAATACTTTAAGCGTAGCCATTTTCAACTCTTGATGAATCCATCTACACACATTTCTAGGTCCATTCTGTTTGTGAAAATCACTTTTATGCTAGTGTTTCCAGTCATGCAAATCCAGGTAGCCCACTTTGACCATTCACCAAATGCACCTAGTTATTTTTCATGAGCCCAAATCATAGATTTATGCTCTCCTCATGATAGTTAACTAATGCTCTAGTTTTTGTGCCCCCAAGTATCAATTTGACCTATTTCCAAAGCCAAAACTGAATGCGTTATATTATTTTCTGACATGTTTGCTTGCAGGTAATTTTGAGAAGGCAACTTTGATGGTCAATATCTTTTGACCCCAAAGTTGTCAAGAGATTAAATTTGACAGGTTGCAAGTGTGGAACATAGAATCAGTGTATCTAATTTCAAAGCTCAGTTAGGTGTTCTGGTTAGTTTTTAAAGCTAGTTAGAGGACCCTTGGCATGAAGTTGGCATTTTGCAGATAAATGGTAAAATGAGTTTGATTGATATTTTAGTGATGTAGTAAGGGTTAAATTCGAGTATAATCAATGCCAAATGCTCATTAAATCATTTTGAGGGTTCAATTGTTTGAAAATGATTTTTTTTAGCTAGACCCGCTTTGGGGCCTGACTAATTTCATTAGATTGCAAAGTCAAACTTGTGGAGTAAAAATGTCCTAATAAGACATAATGGCCATGATCATCAAAAAAATCTCCTATGCAATAGGCTAATAAGTGTTTGCTTTTATGCACATGGTAAATATACTAAAAGGGTTAGAAAGTTTGTATTTCTAAGGGATCTATGGTTTAAGTTTTTTTCATGAAATGAAAGATAATTGAGTTATTTACCAATGTCATCAAAACTAATCTTAGAAGGCACTCAGTCCAATTTGCCTATTTCCTAATTACCTTGAAGATATATGATATGTGATACTCCTTGGAGGTGTGTTGACATGGCAACATGATCAATGCAATTGAAAATAATTAAATATAGGTTTAAAGAGCATTGATCTGACAGTATTTGGGGGATGTTTTTATATGCCCACTATTGAATTATATTCCTAGGTTGTTACTCCCATAAGGGCATGCATTGCACAGAGAGAGCAACAATTTTTTAGCTATCCTCTAGGACCCAAGGGTGAACCAATGAGGAGTTTTCACATCTATTTCATTCATTACATTTGCATGTTATGTTTGAAAAGTTTCACCTCTTTCTTTTCAAAATTTGAATACAATAAACAGTTGCTTCTAATATTTTAAAGGAAATTTTTTTAAAATCATGATGAGTTTCATAGTCAAAAGATGACTCACAAAATACTACTCTTTGGGTTCATTAATGTACCTTGCCAACTCAAATGGTGGGGCAAAAAGTCTGTGGTTGGTAGAATGGCCTCAAAGGTGTATGTAAAGAAGAAAATAATCTTAAAGGATTTTAAAGGAGATAGAAAATAAAGTTCATGATATGGTAACATTCAATGCTTGATCTATATGCATGAAAATGCTAATATTAATGAGGGAAAGCTTGGAGTGATGATCAGGAGCTAGGAAGGGAGTTTGAAGGTATTAAGCTGAATTTTGGAATGGTTTTAAATATTTCCAAGACTACCATTTCATGGAGGAGGGAGCATGGTTGTTACTGTGAGTGATTCCACTTGATATGTTGAAGAGATAAGAAATGCCAAGCAAAAAAAAATGTTTGTATAGGACACCTGGTCATAGCTTATAGGATTTGCAAGGTGGATATAACCAAGGCATGTAAGTGAAACATGGTGTTGACTACATTAGAACTTCCCTAATCTATCATTATTTTAAATTGCCCCTCCATGGTTGATTCATTTTGATAGGTTGCATGTACAGACAATGGAAGGGGGCCTATGTCTGCACTTTCTCTTCATTGAATGATGCCTTTTAATGGAAGTAAAGTAGGACTCCATGACAATAGAGTAGTTTTGCAAATTGAAAGGAACCAAAGTGATTCATGCTAAAAGAAAGAATGGAATTTTATTGAGAAGGGGAGCGATAAGTTTGAGAATCTATGCCATGTGAATGAGGAATTTCATCTGGGGAGTTTTATTTGAACCAAATGCCATTTGGTAAGTGCAGATGACTGCATAATTTTGTTGCTACATGGAGGGAATGATGACTAGTTTGAACAGTATTGCCAGACATCTTTTAAAGTGTTGGGAAATTATATCCATTTTTTTGTGAGGAGAGTTGCTATCATATATTTGGGGATTGCAATTTCAAAGCCTACAACAATCATGTTTGATTTAAGATGAAGAGTAGTTAGACCATGGTGTTGAAGGAAAAGCGTAGGTTTTGGATTCCAAACCTTAGGAACTTAGTCCCACATTGGTCATATGGCGACCTTCTTATGTTTTTAAATACCAAATCACTCACATTGTAATATGTCTTAAAGAAAATGCATTTTAAAGGCAAGCCTTCTTGTGTGGGGCCCAGGACTATTGGAGAGGCATGAAAGATATTTTGAGCTAACTTGTGACTAGGTGATGATGTGGCAATGAGAAACCAATGAGAGAGTGATAAGTGGCAATCTAACGATGAACCTGATAGTGACACATGAAAAATAATTATAGGTTTGGCATAGATCCCAAGGCAATGATGTAGCGAAAGACAAAACATGGTGAAAGGTCGCTATGTCACTAGTAATATGGTGGTGCTGAGATGACAAAGTGATATAGTGATAGGTTACCACGTGGCATGGTGATGTGGTAGTGGTGATGTAGCACATGTTATGAGGTAGATGATAGAGCAATAACATGGATAGAGATCCCATGTGTCACGATAGAGCTATGTCATGATGATGTGGCAAGGTGTTGAAGTGTTAAGCAACATAACAATGCAATCAAGAAGTGACACATGGCTTGGGTGGAAGATCTATCTAGAGGATTCTAATGAGGTGGTATAGATTAGTAGTAGTATGACATATGGTGCCCAGGTGGTGGAGGTAGATGACTAAGCAGGAGATGGATGAATTAGAGTGTGATGTGTGTCACAACTCAGTCAAACAGGTTTGACCTAGATGGAAAATGGTGGAAAATTTCAAAAGTGAAAAAATTAACATTTTATTATTTTCTCCTTCTAAAATCACGTGCAAAAGATTTTAAATAAAATTGATATTTTAACCTATAGTTTAAACTTTAGAATAAAATTAAATACTTTCAAACAAATGTAGACCTCAAAGCCATGATAGGAGCCTATTTTTCATTTTAAGATTCTGGGCATCTTTGATGCGCCAATATAGGACTATTATATATCATCGAAACTAAGAGAGAATGAAATTTCCATTTTTGGAGTTTGATTTTGCATAGGAAGCCACTAGTTCAAGTTATATAGGGTTTTGTCTCAGTTACTCAGTTCTCAATCACATTCAAGTATTGAAGTTCAGATTTGTTTTCTAGCAAGATGATGGACTGAATGTGTGCCAGAGGCAACAAGAATGTAGTTAGGAGCAATTTTTTTTTTTTACTTTCAAGTTAGTTTGATGAAGGTATTATTAGTATTTTAGATGCATTTCAGATATTTTGGCAAAATAAGGTTTTTGTCATTAAGGAAAAGATTTATCAAGTTTGTTACACAACAATGATGAGAATTACATCAAATTTTAGTTATAGAAAGATGAGAGATGCTTTTGCAATAGTAGGGAATGAAGATTTAAGTGGACACATGTCACTTCAAGATTAGATCTAGGATTACATTCCTTTTCTCTATCTCTCTCTTTCTCATCCATTAGAGAGGTTCCAATCTTGATATTTTTCTCACTATTGTGAGACTAGGGTTCCAGCTCTGGAGAAAGTTTCTTGTGGCTGTGATACCATTTCTCTTTAGCATTTCTCTTGTAATGAACAACACGTAATAAGAATATAGATAGTTCTAATCTATTAGGCATTTCTATGTTTCAATTTCATGCATCTTATTGTATTTGTTTCAAAGAAATGAATAAAAATGCAGCAACAAGTTAATCTTCATTATGATATCTTGTCTCCCATTCATGCTATTTGTGATCTTTTATGTTTTGTAAACAAAGAGTATGAAACCCAGTTGCAATCTATTCTAGGTTGCATATGTTGATTTATTTTTCTTATGATTCAACGAGTCATGTAAATGCTTGGTTTATCATCATAAGATTGCAGATCTAACGAAGGGATAGGTGGAGTATGAGGTTGAGAAAGATGCAGATGTCTGATTCACAAGGTGAATGGATAGATCAGGAAGGTCCTGATGTATGGGATATGTGAATGAATTTCATGGATGTGTGTTAGGGGTTTGTGGGATTTCCCAATAGATAAGGCACTAATCAACTACATGATCAAAGTGTTATGTTGTTCGTGTCATGGTTCTATTGAAATCAACATCATTAATCAATTATCTTTTCCCTTTAATGTTTAAGGAACTAAAAAGTGTTTCCCTCACTTGGCTTATCAATTTATTAGGTCATTTTATTAGCTATTTCATGTTTATAATCTTTGCATAAGTACAAAAGATACAAGGGTTCTATCTACTTTGTTTTAGATTCAGTGTATGCTTTGAATACTAGTACCATATGAAGAATCTATAGGTCCAGCCACCTAAGTTTTGTAGAGCCTAAAGTAGAAGAAGGGTCCAACCTTATAGTTGGCTCGATGTCTTAAAGGATATGTTGTAGATGGGAAGTAGCTACCCCTAGATGTATTATGTTCTCATTGGGGTAATTTGAAACTTTGACATTTCAAAACACCAAAAAAATACCTTTATGAGTACAAAATACATCTAGGGGCAGCTACTTCCCATCTGTAACATATCCTTTTAGACACTGGGCTAACTATAAGGTTGGATCCTTCTTCTACTTCAGGTTCTACAAAACCTAGGCAGGCGGAGTCATAGATTCTTCATATGGTACTAGTATTCAAAGAATGCACTAAATCTAAAACAAAGTAGATAGAACCCTTATATCTTCTATACTTATGAGATCATAGACATGAAATAGCTAATAACATGACCTAAGAAATTGATAAGCTAAGTGAGGGAAACATTTTTCAGCTCCTTCAACATTAAAGGGAAAAGATACTTCATTAATGATGTTGATTTCAATAGAACCATGACATGAACAAAATAACACTTTGATCTTGTAGCTGATCAGTGCCTTATCTATTGGGAAAATCTCACAAACCCCTAACACACATCCCTAAAAGTGATTGAAATATCCCATACATCAGGACCTTACTAATCTATCCATTCACTTTGTGAATCAGACATCTACATCATTCTAAACCTCATACTCAACCTATCCCTTCATGAGATTTGCAATCCTATAATGATAAACCAATAATTTACATGACTCCTTGAGTCAAAAGTAAAATAAATCAACACATACAACCTAGAAAATATTGCAAATGGGTAAAAGCACAAACATGTGTCACCTTTTATAAAGAAACGTGATATCAGAATGTGACAGTTCAACATTAGTGACAAAAAAAATGGTATTTGTGTTTAAAATATGAAGATGATGTAAACTGATGAAATGTGTAGAATTGGATGAATTTTATGCCTATAATTTTTATAATTTTTTTGAGTAAGAACTTATTCATTTTATTTTATTTTGAAGTCCCTTTTTTAACTATAAAAAATATAGGGTGTACTTCCTGTCAAACAAGTATATGCAAATCATCTTTTTTTGTTCTGATTTGAAAATATCTTATAGATAACATGTATAGCTAGAGCACAAAAAAAGAAATAATTATTTTTGGTGTATATTTTCTTTGTTATAAGTACTCAAGTTAGACCTTATCAGAATCCAACAGTTTTTTCCTTCCGTCAAAACTTTCCTATCAAATCTATACCTTCTTGAAAAAAAATTACATATTCGTGAAGAGGATTCTCTCCTCTAGAGATAAATATAATTTATTAATTTTTTTGATATGATTTACTATTTTTTTTCCTTTTTTGAGGGAGCATCTTCTAAAATGTTGAAATATTGACTTATAATACTTTGAGATTATAACATATTATAACTAATCAAAACACTCGAATTTTTTTATAATGATGATATTGAATCTGAGATCTATAAAAAGGTATTTTTAGTTTTTGAAAAAAATTGAGTTTTGATAGAGAAATGAGATTTGACCAAAATAGGTTTTGGTATCACAAATGGTGATATAGATCTGTGCTTTTACCCAAATGGGTTTCATACTCTTTGTTTACAAAACACAAAAGATCACGTACAACATGAATGGGAGACAAGATACCAGAATGAAGATTAACTTGCTACTGCATTTTTATTCATTTCTTTGAAACAAATACAATAAGATGCATAAAATTGAAACATAGAAATGCCTAATAGATTAGAACTATCTATATTATTATTACTTGCTATTCATTACAAGAGAAATGGTGAAGAGAAATGGTATCACAACCATGAGAAAATTTCTCTAGAATTGGAACCCTAGTCTCACAATAGTGAGAAAAATCTCAAGATTGGAACATCTCCAATGGATGAGAAAGATAGAGATATACGAAAGGAATGTAATCCCAAATCTGATCTCAAAGTGACATGTTTCCACTTGAATCTTCATTCCCTTACTATTGCAAAAGCATCTCTCATCTTTCTATAATTGAAATTTGATGTGATTCTCATCATTTTTGTGTAACAAACTTGAAATATCTCTTCCTTAATGATGAAAACCCTTATTTTTCCAAAATATTTGAAATGCTAATAATACCTTCATCAAACTGACTTGGAAGTAAAAAAAAAGAACTGCCCCTAACAACATTCTTACTGCCTCTGGCACACAATTTATTCCATCATCTTGCTAGAAAACAAATATGAACTTCAATACCTGAATGTGGTTGAAAACTGAGTACCTAAGACAAAACTTTGTATAACTTGAACAAGTGGCATCCTATGCAAAAAAAAACTCCACAAATGGAGAGTTTGTTCTCTTGCAATTTTGACGATATATAACAACCCTATATTGGTGCATTGGAGATGCTCAAAATCTTAAAATAAAAAATAGGCTCCTATCATGGCTTGGAGGTCTGCATTTGTTTGAAAGTATTTAATTTTATCCTAAAGTTTAAACTATAGGTTAAAATATCAAGTTTATTTAAAAACTTCTACATGTGATTTCAGAAGGAGAAATTAATAAAATATTAATTTTTTCACTTTTGAAAATTTCTACCATTTTCCATCCAGGTCAAACTTGTTTGACTGAGTTGTGACATGTGTTATAGTCTAATTCATCCATCTCCTGTTTAGTCATCTACCTCCACCACTTGGGTGCTATGTGTCACACTACTATTGGTCTGTACTACCTCATTAGCATCCTCTAGATAGGACCAGGTGCCATGTGTCACTTCCTACTTGTATTGCTATATTGTATGACACTTCAGCACCTTGCCATGTCATCATGACATAGTGACATCATGACAAATGGCACCTCTTTCCATGTCATCATTCTATCATCTACCTTGTAACATGTGCCATGTCACCACTGCCATGCCACTAGTTATGCCACATGGTGATGTGTCACTATATCACTATGCCATCTCAGCACTGCCATGCCACTACTAACATAGTGACCTTGTACCACATGTCACCATTCACCACATCATTGCCTTAGAATCCAAGCTAAACTTGGAATTTTCTACCACATGTCACTATCAAGTTTGTCGTCAGATTGCCACTTGTCTATCTCTCATTAGTCTCTTGCTACCAGATCATAGCCCAGTCACAAAGCTCAAAATATCTTTCATGCCTCTCTAGTGGTCTTGGGCCCCATGTGAGAAGGTTTTCCTTTAAAAGGTGTTGTCTTTAAGACATGTTACAATGTGAGTGATTTGGTATTTAAAAACATAATAAGGTTGCCATATGATCAATGTGGGACTAAGTTCCTAAGGTTTGGAATCCAAAACTTGCACTTTTCCTTCAACACCGTAGTCTAATTGCTCTTCATCTTGACTAACACATGATTGTGGTAGGCTTTGAAATTACAATCCATAGGTATATGATAGAAAATCTCATAAAAAACAAATGGATATAATTTCCCAACACTTTAAAAGACACCTAGCAACAACGTTCAAAGTAGTCATCATTCCCTCTATGCAACAAGAAAATTATGCAGCTGTCTACACTTACCATATGGCATTCAATTGAAATAAAAATTCCTAGACACAATTCCTCCTTCACATGCCATGGATTCTCAAACTTAGCACTCCCCTTCTCAACAACATTCCATTCTTTCTTTTGGTGTGAATCACTGCAGTTCCTTTCAATTTGCAAAATTGCTCCATTGCCATGGAGTCCTACTTTATTATTGTTGAAAGGCATCATTCAATGAAGAGAAAGTGCAGACAGAGCCCCCCTTCCATCATCCATACATGAAACCTATTAGAATGAATCAACCATGGTGGGCCAATTGAAAAGAATGACAGATTAGGGAAGTTCCACTACAATCAATGCCATGTTTCACTTACATGCCTTGGTTATATCCACCCTGTGAATCCTATAAGCTACAATCATGTGTCCTATAAAAACATTTTGTTTTGCTTGGCATTTCTTATCTCTTTAGCATATCAAGGCGCAACACTCATAGCAAAAACCATGCTCCCTCCTCCATGAAATAGCAGTCTGGGAAATTTTTATAACCATTTCAAAATTCTACAATCATAATGTGGCTTAATACCATCAAACTCCCTTCCTAACTCCTAGTCATCACTCCAAGTTTCCCCTCATTAATATTACCATTTTCATGTGTACAAATAAAGCATTGAATGTTACCATAGCATGAAATTTATTTGCTATCTCCTCTATGATCCTCTAATATTTTTTTCTTCTTTACATACACCCCTGAGCCCATTCTATTGACCATAGGCTTTTCGCCCCATCATTTGTGTTGAAAAGGTAAATTAATGAACCCAAAGAGTAGTATTCAGTGAATCATCTTCTGAATATGAAACTCATCATGATTTCAAAAACATTGCCTTAAAAATATTAGAAGTAGGTGTTTATTGTAATCAAATTCTAGAAAAGAAAGAGGTGAAACCTTTCAAACATAACATGCAAATGTAATGAATGAAACAAATGTAAAAACTCCTCATTGGTTCACCCTTGGGCACTGGAGGATAGCTACTTATCTCTCTATGAAACATGTTCCCTTATGGGAGTAACAACTAGGGAATATAATTCAATAGTGAGCATATAAAAACATCCCCCAAATACTACCAGATCAATGATATTTTAAACCTCTGTTTAATACTTTTCAATTGCACTGATCGAGTTGCCATGTCAACACATCTCCAAGGAGTATCCCATATCATATATCTTCAAGGTAATTAGGAAATAGGAAAATTGAACTGAATGCCTTCTAAGATTAGTTTTGATGACATTGGTAAATAACTCATTCTATTTCATTTCATGCAAAAAACTTAAACTATAGTTCCCTTAGAAATACAAACTTTCGAACTATTTTAGTATATTTACCATGTGCATAAAACCAAATAGTTATTAGCCTATTGTGTAGGAGATTCTTTTGATGATCATGGCCATTATGTCTTATCAAGACATTTTTACTTGGCGAGTATGACTTTGCAATTTGATGAAATTAGTCAAGTTCCAAAGTGGGTCTGGCTAATTTTTTTTTCATTTTCAAACAACTGAACCCTCAAAATGATTTAATGCACATCCAACATTGATTATACTCAAAATTAACCCTTATTACATCACTGAAATATAAATTGAACTTATTTTACCATTTATCTACAAACTGCCAATTTCGTGCTAAGGGGTCCTTTGACTGGCTTTAAAAACTGACCAAAACACCTGACTGAGCTTTGAAATCAGATACACTGATTCTCTATTCCACATTCTTGCACCTTGTCAAATTTTGTCTCTTGATGACTTCAAGGTCAAAATATATTGACCATCAAAGTTGCCTTCTTAGAATTGCTTGCAAGCAGACATGTTAGAAAACAATAAAATGCATTTCGTTTTGGCTTCAGAAATAGGACAAACTGACACTTGGGGGCACGAAAAATGGGGAGTTAGTTCACTATCATGAGGAGAGTATAAATATATGATTTGGGCTCATGATTAATAATTTGGCATATTTGGTGAATGGTCAAAGTGTGCTTCTTGGATTTGCATGATTGGAAACACTGGCATAAAAGTGATTTTCACAAACAAAATGAACTTGGAAAAGTGTACAGATGGATTCATCAAGACTTGTAAATTGGCACACTTAAAGTATTTTTAAAGTATAACACAGTGGTATAATCCACTTAATCTCACTTGTCATGAATTCTAGGTTATGAAATCCCAAATAGGGGTACCAATCAATCTGCACTTTCTGACACCAGAAAAACTTTACAAATTGCATATGGAATCACATTTTAAAACTGATCAAATGAATTCATCATAAGCTCAAAATTGAAAGATATTAGGTCTTTGAACTCTAGAATGTAATGAAAAAGGAATTATCTCATTTTGGTCAACTGGTTCAAAGTGATAACCAGTCAATTAGGGCCTCCTAGAATTCTAAACAATTTACATTAGCATGACAACAATAAACAACCAACTTTGAGGGATTCACAACCTAGTCAAAAAATATCAAAACAACTTGAAATATAAAAACATAGGTTCTTTGGTAGGCATACTAAATGCTCCCAAAGCAATGCATCATGAAACATTACTGGGTGAAAGATATACAAATGCAAACTAGGCCTCCTGTCGCTGTTTGACACAGGCAAAAATGCAAATTTGGACATTGCTCAAAATAAAACTTCATAGAATGACTCAGAATGGAAATTTAGCTTCACAAGATGCATTAATATACTAAATGCAAAGAATGAAAAACATTAAACACCTCTTAGGCCTCAAAAGGATAGCTAGGTACACATGCATTAAATGCATTTTAAAGGGCTCAAAAGCTTGGAATGGTACTCAAATCGAGAAGGAAATTTTGAGTCCCAATGAAACAAATGAGAATATTGAGTGATTTTTTTGCTAGAAAGACCAGGAAATACAAGCTAAGGAGAGAGAAACAAATAAAGAAGGTTTTGTATGATATCAAGGATATTTTCCTTGACGCTATAGGTGTTAATGATTTATATGAGAAAGCCTTAATTCTTGAACACCTGCTGAAAATTGTTGATAAGATTAAGGAGCCTAACGTTGATATTCAATAGAAGATGATGTAAAGAGATTAAAGAAAATATGACAATAAGATCATGGAGAAAGTGTCAATTGAGATAGTTGTAAAGATGGTTGAACTTCCTAACCAAGATAATGAAGGTGAAAAGTTAATTTCTGATATTAATACAATTTTTGGGAAGCTATGTTATGTTCTAGTCTTTACCAAGAAGATACAAGATCAAATGGATAAAATAGATGCTGATTTACAAAGGAGTGCAAGAACACTTACCTTGGATACTAGTTCAAGTCTAGTCCATTTTGCAAGGGAAGCAATTTGAACTCATGCAAGAAGAAATAAAAAAGGAGCCAAGTTGCTAACTATTCAAGTTTTGTTGAATCCACATTTGGGAGTCATCCAAAAATATCTCAAGATTGCTAAAGATCTAATTCAAGGAAATTGACAACTATCCATAGCTAAAAATATGATAAATCTTGCAGGTACATTGGAGATTTAGAGACAAATTATTTGTGAACTAAAGACCCATTGGGACAACACCATGGCAATGATTTTAACATCTCATAAATAATTTTTGGAGAAGAATTGTATATTTCATGGCCCCCAGTTGAGAACAAGGAAAATTGTGATAAAAACAAGGGGGAATGAATGAATAAGGTATGATCAAAGGTATTAGACATGAAAATTTTGCAATTTTTTTATGTATAATAGTTCTAATTTCATATGGAGTTAGTCAGCCTAATACTCAGAAGTGTGTACTAAAAGGTTTTGAAAATGATTTTGAAAAGTTTAATTATAGAAGTTCATGTATCGACCAAGTTATCTTTATGGAGCATATTATAAGGGTGTGTACTTATATTTTAGTTTTGATATGTAATGTTTGATCTTAAAAATGTTCCACTAATGTCAAAGGGGGAGATTTTCTATCCTTAAGGAAATCATACCAGCATGTTTAGTTAGTGCAAAATACTTAGTCATTCATTAGGAAAGGTTGGTCAGTCATTAGTGCAATTGATTCATCCTTTAAAAGCTATGCAATGTAATAAAGGACTTGTATATATTCCAGTTTATGTCAAGGTAGTAGTTATTATTGAGCAAGTCTATGGTAATCAAATACTCTATTATTAAATGAGTTATCAAGGAGGAATATATAAACTAATTTCATTCTTATGCTAATTTTGATAGAGGCCAAGTAAAATAGTGTATTCCTAGTAGAGTTGAATTTGAGTGACATAATGCAGAGTAGACATGGCTGAGCATCAGAAATTCAAGTGCCAAGTAAGCCTATTTTGACATGATTGTTTATAATGGAACAAACATTGTGGTAAACCATCCATGCTAGAGAGGTTTTTATATGATCAAGGAGTTAGTTATGGAGGTGATTACGTGTTCCTGTAAGGATCATTAATCCCTATGCAAGCAGTTTAGGAAATCCAAAAATTGCAAGGACTAAGAGGAAAAAAGAATGAATCTAGATCATTGATCATGATCTAGAAGCTTCACCTAATGGCTACTTAAAAGGGGTGTATGATCTTTTTCATGTGTGTGGAGCATTTAATGCCTACCCCTACTTGACTTTTCTAATTGTATTGTCAAATTCTTTTAGGCCAGTTTTTTGATTGTCAGTACTTAGTCACCGTATTTGATTATATTTCATTTCATACTTAGTTGATTATATATTAAGTTACCTAGTTATTTCATGTATACATGATTTTTCGATGGTGATATATATGTTCATGTAGTGACTTTTAGTTATTTAATGATGTTAGTTAGATGAATGATTTTTATGCAGTTTCTATGGATACTTACCCCATACTTGCATGTGTATGGTCTATGTGTATGTTTCTTTATGTTTGACATTTCTGATGCAGTTAAGGAAGGGAGTCATAGTCACTTGCTAGTCGAGATCTACACAATGAACCACTTCTTGCCATTGCCTATTTAGTTTAGAATATTGTGTTTGTACATGCATGGATTTAATGCAGATTGCAGGT
Organism: Cupressus sempervirens; assembly: GCA_028749045.1. Lineage (NCBI taxonomy): Eukaryota > Viridiplantae > Streptophyta > Pinopsida > Cupressales > Cupressaceae > Cupressus > Cupressus sempervirens. The sequence goes on along the minus strand of CM053786.1, from coordinate 238,143,054 downwards.
ACCAGGTATCAACTTCCTTGAATTACTAGGATGAGCATACCCTATCATAGTATTTCAATGGTATAAGTGGGGAGATAACTCTTGAGTCAAAATCCTAAACCCTAAGCTAATTATCCTAGAAAATAGGATAAGTATTTGAGTTAGTTTACCCATCCAAATTCGTCAAGTGATGTGAATTCATGATTTTGACCCTAGAGTTTGATTACGTTCTTCGCCTTTAGTTGAGTTGTCATTTTTGGTTTTGTGGGTATGTGGTGATTTTCTATTGTAATTAAATCAAATTAAAAGATAATTTAATAATTTAATTTAATGGAAATCTTATAAAGAAATTTGATATTTAATTATATTTAATTAATTGAGAAATTAATTATATAAAAGAATTAAATTTAATGATTTTATCAAAGTTCTATTTTGACATATTCATATTTATATTTATATTTATTTAATGATAATTATTTAGGATTTTTATTTTAATAATAAACTCTATATAATATTATTAGTTAAATGAATAAATATTATATTAAAAACAATGCATAATTTAATAAGGGAGAGAAAGCTTTAATTTAATAAAGTTTATTTTAATTAAATTGCATAAAGTGTGTGCAAGAAAATTAAAATATAATAATTAAAGACAAAGGTTTTTCGTATGATTGCATGATCAAGGCCTTGTTTTGGGGGGAAAACTCTTTATTAAGGAAATTAGAGCTCATTTCTAGATACACAGATTTGGAGGAGCCAATTTCTGAAAAGAGGGTTTTCGAAGGAAACAGAAGATTCTTGTGTGTTTGTGCATTCATTGTTTTAGCATTAGATCCAGGTAGGATCTTGTGGGCTTGTGTAGTAGTTGGTTGTTCTTCGAAAACCTGTCTTTTTCATATCTATTGTGTTTCTATTTTTAGAAGTTGAAACTCTTGTTTGAGAAAATTGATTTCCATTATAGAATTGTCTGTGATTTAATTTGCAAACTTTTAGTAAATATTGAACTTTAGGGTTTTCAAAACCTAATGAATTATGAAATTCACTTTTTTATGTGCTTTATGTGACGTGTGATTTACTGGTGTTGGGGCTTTTGGGTTTGTCTTAGCTTTGGCCAGTCAGGATGTTTACCAGAGGCTTGGGGGTTTGTTCTATGATGTCATGATGATGTTTGTATACAATCTTTTATACTCAACCATGGTAATGTATCTTGTATGCTCTATGAGCTGTTTTGATCTATTGATTTTTATTTCTTTTCAGTGTTCTTGTGTGAAACTAAGATGAATGTGTGACCCATTTGATATAACCTTTAAGTCTTCAATCAATTGTTTTTGGATTGCTTTCTAGTTTCTTGTATAGGAATAAGGTGTTTGTATGTTTTTTTCTTGGTGATGTCATGTTATGAAGTGGATTGGTTTATGTATACTTGATTTTGGGATCAATCCTATTAGGATGATCATATTGGTGGAATCTGTTATTATGATAAGTATTTTTTAATACTTGTTAGTTGCTCATTTAAGAACTAATGTATGGTATGTGATCCTTCGTGATCTTTTGATTTTACTAGGCTTAGGGTAGGTTATCTATATGTCATGTTGGGAAGTAGCTTGTAATGGAGGCTGGGGCCCAAAGTGGCTACCAAGGTAACCCATTGTAGGTTATTTAATAAGTGATAACATTTCTTTAATGGATTTAAAATGAGTTAACAAGAAATTGGTACCATAGAGAGTCACTAAGGGGTTGAAGGATTAAAAGACTAGATGGGTAACCTTAGAGTTGACTCGTTAGTATGCCTTGTTAGTATGAAAGGATACTAGTGCCACGTAGAGTCACTAGGGGGCCAGAGGATTAAAAGACTAGTCGGGTAACCCTAGAGTTGGTTCATGTGATGACACTTGCCCACTTGCATAGTAGATTTCCTACATGTTTGTGTTGCCTCTAGGATTAGTTAATACTTGTGTCTTGGTACCCTTTGAGATAGTTTACTTTCAAGTGATTCCTTGAACCTAGATGTTGATTTTTGACTTTTGAGTTTATTATCCTATTTGGGACTTGAGATTATCTCCTCAATGCGGTGGGAGTGGGCCATTTAGGTTCCACAAGTCAAGTGGTAGTGCTTTTTCTTATACCACTGAGATATGATCATCAGATGCCGCTGCTAGATGTGTTTGTGCATATGTTCCTTTCTATCTATTCCTGTATTTCTATGATGGATGGTTATACTTAGTGTATTGTATTTGATTTCATAAATCTTAAGAGATGATGTAATTTATTTCATGATGTATGTTATTTCAGCCTTTCATACCCTATGACCTATACAGTGGATGATTGCACATTCTATTTATTGCCAAGTGCCATCATATATAATTGTATATTATTTGAATGTATTCATACTGGTATATTATTATTTGATGTGGATTTATTATATATTAGATTATTATTAATTAAACCTAAACGTGATTCAATGTCATGAGACCCTTAAGAATTGTAATTTGTTTCATGGTATGTGTTTATGTGAATGTTAATTGCTTTCCCTATGTTATAACTATTGTTTTAAGAAACTTAGTAAAACTTTAGGTTAACTTCTTTTGGGTCACATGGTAGGGTGTTATAGAGCATCTGTGATTAAGTGTTGGGTTGTATGCAAAGTATGAAGGTGAATTAAGAAGAGTGACTGAACATTACAAAGAAGCAATGATGTGTAGAGTTAGACATAAATTAGATCAGAGAAGTGATCATTTATTGCACATAGGATTTCTATTATCTTAACAACTTGAGTAAGATCCCTATGGATATGGAATAATTACAGAAGAACCTAGAAGAATCTCTTGAGCAGATTGATATTCTTACTAAAGAAAGAGATAATTTGAAAGATAAGTATGAAGATGTAAAAGAATACATTGGGAAGATGAAAGATAAGATAGATTATCTTAAGTCCAAGAAAGAACCTAAATATTAGATCAAGGATAGTGATGAATTTTCAAGACTAAATAAGGAAAATGAGATCCTAAAGCATGAATTGAAGATTAAAAATCTAAAATTGAGTTAGATTTGAAATCCAAGAATGTAGATTTGTGATCTAACCTTACAAAAGTGACATCTGAGCTTCAGTATACAAAGTTGAAGTATGCAAAACTTGACAAGTACAATACAATTGTGAAAGCACAATTAACTCATTCTAAGAAACATCTTGAGAACTTGTACTCTAGCAATGAAAATATTGATGAACATATCTTTATATAGAGACCTTCTTATGATAAGACTAGTCTTAGATATATTGGAGAAAAATCAGCTAAGAAGTCTAAAGCTAGAAAATAATCAGATCTTGTGATTCAACAACTTGAACATAAGGAAGTTATTCCAAACAAGAGTAAGTCAATTTAATCTAAAGATGTACCTAAGAAAGTTGAGAAAGATGATGTACCTAAGTAGCTTGAGAAAGTTGAATTAACTAAATAAGTGAGGAATGAATTCTAAGGTAGATGTTATGCATGCAATGAATTTGGTCACATGAAAAGGGATTGTATAGATAAGTAATTCAAACCTACTTTTGGTTATTGTTATAGTTTTCATGGTTTTGGTCGTAGAGTAGTAAATTGTAGAAATCTTAAATTTGATAATAGTGATATTAGTAAAATGTTTGGAGGTACTAACCTTGTAGTAAATAGACCTATTGGAAGAACCAATGTTATAAGGAATGGTATTATGTGCTATAAGTGCAACAATTTTGGAGATATTGCTAGAGATTACAGAGAATAGATTGGTTAGTTAGGACCTAGATACCTAGATATGGAAACAATGTAATAGTTTTTCAAATTTGTAATAACATGGGACACATGTCAAGATTTTTCAGGATGAACATGAGAAATCCAAATCCTAGAAGGAATATTAACAACAACAAAAGGAATGAGAATAATAGTAACAATCAAAGAGAAAACATGAATGATCTTGTAGGAAACCTTAATGAATTATTTATTAAAGCTAAGGAACCAACTAGTTCATATGTTGTTGTAGTGCCTGCCCCTAGTTTACATTTTTCGAGCTACATTTATGTTATGATTGCCAAACTCTTTTAGGCCAATTTATGTTTGATGAGTAGTATTATTATTTTAGAGATTATCAGATGATGTTTACACTCAGTTATTATATGATGAGATTACTTGGTACTCTATATTTCATGCATGTATGATGATTATTCAATGGTTTTAGTTATCGATGATGATTAGTTGGATGGCTTATTATTTCATGTGCCTCTTATGGATACTTACCCCATACTGCATGTGTATGGTGTGCGTGCTGTTTTATTTATGTATGGTGTTTCTGATATGGTTAAGGAAGGGAGTCGTAGTCACCTGCTAGTCGGGATCTACACGATGCACCACTTCCTGCCATTGCCTGTTTAGCTTAGAATATTGTGTTTGTACATGCGTGGATTTTATGCAGGTTGCAGGTACCGGGTATCGACTTCCCTGAATTGTCAGGATGAGCGTACCCTATCGCACTATCTCAATGGTAAGAGAGGGGAGATAAACTCTTAAGTCCAAATCCTAAACCCTCTAGCCAATTGTCCTAATTGATAATTAGGACAAGTATCTGAGTTAGTACCCTCTGAATGCATCAAATGATGTAATTTTGTGATTATAACCTTTTTGTTTGATGTGGTATGTATTTTTCTATGATGGGTTTTTGTATGTTGCTTTATGAGTCCTTGGTGTATTTTCTATTAACTAAGTCTAATTAAAAAGACTAATTAATGATTTAGTTTAATAAGGAATTAATTATGATATCTTTATATTTAATTAATTAATTAATTAATTAAATAAAAGAATTAAAGTTGGAAATTAAAGTTTAAGATATATTTAGAACAGGATAATATTTATTTAATTTAATAATAATATATTTGGAGTTCATTTTTAAATAAATGCTAAATATTATTGTTATTTAAATTAATTAAATATGTTATCAATTAAGTTCTAAAATAAATTAAAAAGTTGAAAGATATAAATTTATTAAGAATTCTAGATCGCATGATCTAATCATGAGTTAAATATAAGAATTAAATTAAAAGATTAAATTATAAAAATTAATAATGTTATTTTAATTTCTTAAAAGTGCACATAAGATTTAAAATAATAAATTAATTAAGAATTGAAGTCAGGTGAAATTTTAAATAGAGTTATTTAATAATTCAACTTATTGTGCATGAAAGTTGAATGCAAAAGAATTAGAAAAGATAATAAAAGTTAATTTGAGTTAACTGAGTTGTGCAAAGAGTCTTCTCGGGTAAACGCACAATTAGTGCCCCGAATTGAGGAGAATTTGCTTATCACAACTTTGGGGGTTTATTTTTTTTGATATACGAAGTTGGACGAGAATTTTGGGGAGACAATTTTGGAAGCGAATTTCAGGAAGCTGATACCAAGAAAGTTTTCCAGAGGAAGGTTATTGAGAGGAGCAAATTCTTTCACAGTTCCTGGAGATTGCATAATAGCATCAGAATCAGGTAGGGTCTGGTGTTTTCGATTATCGATTTAATACGCAATTATCCTTTTCTGTCTTCTTCGTGTCTGGGGTTTGTAAATCTGAAATTCCTTGTGAAGAATACTTAAACATTACGAAATTGGTTTTTATCAGTTACTTGTTTATAAACTTCTTCCAACATGAGATTTAAATGGGAAGGGTTGAATTTAATACCGAGATTCTAGATTAACGTTTGGATGAATGACTATATTTTCTATATCAAGATAGAGGAGGAAACAATCTTTCAAGGCATATATTTATATATATATTTAAAAAAAAAAAAGAAAGAAAGAAAGATTAATTAATTATTTTAATATATATATATATATAGTTTAAAAAATGTTTTTTTTTTATATATATATATAGTTTAAAAAATGTTTTTTTTTTATATATATATATATATTGATTGTGTTTTTTTAAAAATATATATATATAAAATAAAATAAAATAAAATATAATGTTTTTATAAGTGTGTGTGGGGGGGGAGGGAATTACCCCGTGCCCACCCCCCACGGTCGTCTCAGCCGACAGACTTGCGTCGCAGGTACTGCGACAGCAGGTACGACGTACCTGCTGCCGCAGGCCCTGCGTCCGCAGGTCTGCGGCAGGCCGTCGGCTTATTTAAGCCGGCGGTTGGATATTGTAAAGTGGCTTTTTTTTTTATTATTTAAAAAAAAAAAAAAATATATATATATATATATGTATAGTTGTAAATTCATTTATTTTTTTAATATATATTATTTACAAAAAATGATTTTTATTATTAATTAAAATTTTTAATTAATAAAATTATTATATATTTTTATTTAATAAAAGTTTTATTTTATTAATACTTAAATAATAAATATTAAATGTATTTCACATAAATGGTAAATATTAAATTATTGATAATTTTAGTTAAAAATTAATAATTTAACAATTAATGGATAGATTAAAAATAGTAATTAGATCAAATGAATATTGATTAATTTAATTAAAATTAGTTTAATTAAGTTAATTAATAATGAATTTTATTTGACTAAGCTATAAATTTGGATATTGATTTAATGAAAGTTATTATAGAAATGGGTTATTCGAAAAAGGGTAGTTGTGAAAACTTTGTTACTTGAATTCGACATTAAACTAAATCACAAACCTTACCTTAACTTAAATAATATACTTTCAGATCCAATCTCTGAGACTTTGATGTTGTCTTTGTACTTTGAATGTTTTGGGGTTGGTTTAGCGTTGACCAGTTCAGGTTGTTACCAGAGGCTCGGGGTTTGTGAATGTGATGTCTTGATGATTTGGTCTCGATCTTTCTTAACCTGACCATGGTAATGTGATGAAGTGCTCTATGACATGATTGTGTTTACTGTTTGTGATTGCTTTCCAGTTTCCTTGTGTGAAGCTGAGATGTATGTATTTGAGAATACCTAACTTAACCATTTCTGAGTCTCGATCAGTTATACTTGTATTACTTTCTGGTTTCTCATTAGAGAACCATTGGATTTTGTGACTTATCATTGATGCCTTCAGTTGCTAATAGAGAACTGTCGTGATTACTTGATTACTATTTGATGTTATCTGTTGCTCATGAAGAACTGATATATTTTGTGGATTATCTTTTTATGATATTTTCAGTTGCTCGCATAGGACTGAGATGGTTTTATTATGATTCTTTGATTTATGAGTTCATGAGCTAGGGTAGGTTATCTATGTGTAGAGTCGGGAAGTGGCTTGCAATGGGGGTCGGAGCCCTAAGTGGCTGCCTTGAGAAACCCATTGTAAGTCGTTTTTAATAAGTGAAAGCATTTACACTAAATGAGAGAAAATGAACCTAATAAGATAATTGTATGTTCTCTCCCATGCCATGAGTGCTAGTACAGACTAGGATGGGGTAGAGAGGACGCTTGGTTACGACCTTGCATACCATAGTATGCCTCGTCAGTACGAGAGGATACTAGTGGCCGCAGGATCAGTAGGGACCCAGGATTCCTAAGGGATTGCTCGGGTAACTTCTACATGACTTTTGCGATGACACTTTCCCGCTTGCATATTAGGTTTCCTACGTGTCTTGTGGTACCTCTGGGATTTAGATGTCGGTCATTTTAGGAACCCTTGAGTTAGCATACTTATAGGATTTCCTGGACTTAGAGAGTATTTATGATTATAGGTTTTGTTATCCTATTTGGGACTTGAGACTATCTCCTCAGCACGGTGGGAGTGGACCATTTAGGTTCCACGCGGTCGGGTGGTAGTGCTTTTACTCTTACCAATGAGATCCATTCCGTGGTCACCATGGCTGGAGATTTCGTGATTGGCATTTACCTTCACTATGTTCTTGGATTAGTATGATGGATGGTTAGATTTTATGATAGATGTTTTATCATTATGGATGTATGGATGTATCATGTATGGTGAATAGTTTCATATATTTTTACTGTACTTTGTATCATGGATTTGAGGATGTTGTATCTTGATCTTTACATATGTATATTCTTTTAAGCCTTTCATACCCTGTGACATGTACAGTGGATGAATGAGCATTCTGAATTAATTTGCCAAGGAGCATTCGGAACAAATGTATATTATGGACATTGGAGTTTCTGATTATTCTTTTATATGTATGTGTTAGTTGTTAGACTTAGAATTAATTAAATTTAAACGTGACTCAACGTCTTGGGATCTTTAAGAAATGTAACTTGCAATGTATGTTTGTCGATGATTACATGTTATTGCTTCCGCTACTACTTGTTTGATGTGTATGTCATACTTTCTTACTTTAAAAAAAAAAATGTTTAGCAAACTTAGTGAAACTTTAGGTTAATTCTTTTGGATCCCTTGGCGGGGCATTACAGTTGTGTTGGAAAGTCAGTCAAGTGAAGCATATGATAATAGATTGAAATTAGTGAAAGTTGGTAACCAATCATTATTTGATTGAGAAATTTATTCTATAAGAAAAACATTAGGAATTTAGGATCAGAAACCTTGTTAAAATCTTAGGAGAATCTTGTAGACTTGCATAGTTAGTATGAGGTTTTAAGTGTTCATGTGATTTGGAGTTCACATGTGAGTGCACAAAGAAAAATAAGTGTACTAGTAAACTGAAATAGCTTTTTGTTGATTGTGTTCTTGCATAATTAATGAATAATTGAATTAGGTGTGATTTAAAGGGTGAAATAAAGTTTTTGAGTACCATTTGAATGTACAATAATTCAGGGAGTTCATGGAGAAAATTACAACTCAAAATTGAAGTGTTTTGAATAGTGAATTCAACAAGCCCTAGTTTTACAAATTTGAGGTATTTATTGCTTATGCAATTGTAATTTGAAAATTAAATCTATAAGAAATGGAACCCCAATTGTATGTGATGTTAGTGAAAGACCTAAGTATAAATTCAAGAAGCATCTCTATATTTCACTAGAAGATGATCCATTTGGATCATTCTCTCAAGTAGCTAACAATGTATTATATGCAGAGGTCATTTGAGCATATATTCACTATAAGTTTGAGATTATAGGTGATAATTGTTAATCTCAAATTAGTTTTGGCATATGAGTGGCAATATACTTAAGTCATTTACTTAGTTCATGCCAAACAAGTAATGTATGATGAGCATAAGTTGCCAAATAGTATATGTTGAGCAAGAGATATATAGTATATGCCAAGTAACTAGTAAGGGCTGAGTCACTCAAGTGTTGAGTAGATAGTAAGTGCCCAGTCATTCAGATGTTGAGTGATTAGTGGATGCCAATTCAATCAGAGGCCAAGTTAAAACATTGAAGATATAGTGGATGCCAAGCATTAGAAACTTCAAGTGTTGAGTAAATAGTTTTGGACATAGTTGTTTGTAACGGCACAAACTTCTATGTAAACCATTTTTACACTGACTTAAGGATTTTTGACGATTCTAGATGATAAGGATGAATTTTTATTGAGAATCCTATGTAGTCAATGCAACCAATCAATTAAAGGGATGTTTTGAGTGGCTAGATGGATGAATTACAATCATTGATTCATACCTAACCCTAAGTCACCTAGGTCTTCTTCAGGAGGACAAACCCTAAACTTTGTATGAATGTGCAAGGAGAAAAGAGAGAAGTTTGCATGCACAAATAGAGAATTCATGGTGGGTAAGGAGTTTTGAATTGAGATACATTGTAGAATCAATTAGAGGAGAACAAAGGAAAGGAATTAGAGGACATAAGAGGTACATATGATCAGGGAGGATCAAGTACACATTAAGAAAGAGGTGATCTATTATCTAGCAATAGAGTGTTAACCATAGGATCATTGCTGAGACATTCTAGTAGGTGAATCAGTTAAATATCTTAACATAGTAGTCTTAATAGGATGTTGTAAATCCTTTAACAGGGTGCTTACTTCATTATAAGTTAAAGTGCTTTAATTAGGCATAATTCTAATAGGATGTTGAAATCTTTTAATAGAGTAATATCTAACAATCTTGTAAGCCTTTAATAGGGAAAACCTTTCATAGAATAGATCATGTTTTATGATCAAACATTGTAACCTTCATTGGATACACTTTATTAATGTAGTATTGGAGGTTTGTGGGTGTCATCCCCACCCCAATTTTATCTTCTCATTAAAGGGTTTCTAGGTAACCAAATATCTTGTGTCATATATGTGTTGAATGTTATTTGCTTTCATACTATGGATGAATATGTTTAGCTAGCTATTTCAGTTTACATGCAAATTGTGAGATGGATGTGTGGTGAATGAATTTAATTTCCCTATTGTATTTCCAAAAATTGGTATCAAAGCATTGGTTCTCTAGAAAGAAAGCTTTGCAGACTTGAGGAAAGTTCTTGAAGATGAAAGTCTACAAGTTGGGAAAGATTATTGATAATCAAAAGATTGACATCCAACCTGCCCTACATTAGCTAAATGAAGGAAGAGATGAGTTAAAGTTATCATTAAAGAGAAGGAAAGAGATAGCTATTGAAGAGAATGACACACAATACCAAGAGATTGACACTACTAAATTATTTGTAGATGGAAATTCAAGTGAATTTGATGCTATAGTTGCAGATTTGATGGAAAAGAATGGAGCCCTAATTGAAGAGGTCATAAATCTCAAGATAGAACAAGAAGTCCAATTAGTATTGCTATGTGAGGTGACCAAGTAGAAAAAGAAAGCTAAAGAAGAAAAAGTCATGATTGAGGATGACAAAAGGATACTAACCAATAGACTGGAAGAGAAGACAGCAAAGGTGAATATGATTGCTCAAATGCAACTAGAAACATTGAATCAAATGATGAGTGCCAATCATGAATTGAATGGAAAAGATATTGAGATCAAAACACTAAAGTTGTAGAATGAACAACTGAGAAATGATCTAAAAAGAGAAAAAAAATTTGCTAAAAGTTTCAATAGACCTAAAGCTATCAAGTATTTTGAGTAATTGATGAGATCTCCTAGATCCAATAGTGATACTACTGGATTGGGTTACACTAGTACTGAAGAAGGAGAATCATCTAAAAGTTGTGAACAAAGGAGCAACAATGGTAAGAACTACAAACCTACTTGTCATAATTGTGGTTAGATAGGTCATACAACAAATATTTTTAAGAGTAAGACTACAAATCAAAATCCTAAGCAAAAGTTCATGGGCCACTACCACAAGTGAAAAAAGCGAGGACATCAGGCACATGAATGTAAGACCAAGACATCAAGCACACAAAGATTTGAACATTACTACTATAAAAATAAGAATTATGGATATAGAGCATATGAGTGCAAATCAAAGCCTATCTAGTCATCAAACAAGTAAGGTAAGGTAAACCATATTGGTAGATCCTACAATTGGGATTATAATACAAGGTATAGTTGTCACTATTGTAAAGAGTATGGACATGTTGCTGAAAATTATATTAGAACACATTTCAAAAGTGACTACAAAAGATGGTTGAGTCAAACTACATGTTTTAGCTATTTGAAGATTGGTCACATAAGCAAAAATTGTCCAACAAGGTCAAAAGAACCTACTTGTGAATTCAATAAAAGAAAAGGAAAGGTTGATGTTGAAGAAATCAAAGTGCAGATGAACAAGACATGGAAGAAGAAGGAAGATTGCAACACATCAAGTTCAGATGGGATCACTTCATCCAATGGATCAGGTGATCACACCATCCCTAACTAGGAAATTAAGAGGTATGTATAGGACTGATATTTCAAAGTTCCATTATACATCAATTACAAGGATTGAGTTCTAAGAAGATCATATATGCATGAAGTAAGATGCAAAGTTTTGGTTAGAACTTAGAAGAAATCTTTAAGTTTTGTTAGTTTTCATGTTGTTGCTGAGCATGAAAAGTTTCACTGTGGTTGTCGAGTGAAAGTTAGTTGTTGCCAAGCTTTCAAAGGTGATAGTGGTGAACCAACTCATTGCAATTTCTGAGAATGGAAGGAATTATATGGAAACTAAGTGAGTCAGAATTTCTATTGGAGCTGAGCTTACAACTGCATTGAGCATTTATTGCAAATTTTTAAGGGCTATATGATTAATTTTTGACTAATTTTCAATTATTTGAGATTGAAGAGAGCATGAAGAGCTGAAGGTGAATTGGAGAAAAGGATTCAAGTGTTTTCAAACTAAATTCAATTGCTACTTGACACTAGTCATTAGGTTTTTCAAGGTATTTATTGTGTGCTGAGCTACACTATTTGAATTTTGACAAACCCTAGTTAGTTGTTATGGCATCTAGTTCTTCTACTATTGTGATTAAGGAATGAAATGAAGTTTTGAATGTTTAATTGATAAGTAATGAGATCAAACAACCAAATTTCTAGGGAAATTCCCAATATTTCATATAAAGGAGACCTGTCTAGTGCGCTATTGATGATACCACCACAAGTTTTGATGATACAAGATGTAAGGTGTTGCTAAACTTGTAAGGTTGGAAGTATTGGAGACATGGAGATAAGATAATTATATGGAATTTTTTTTGAGAATGGGGTATTAAAAGAAGAATTCAAGGTTATAGAGAGAAAAGTGTTAACCTATGCCCTAGATTTTCTAAACATGTTCAAAATAGAATGGATTAAGATTGTTCTTAGTAGAATTCATGACAATTCTATATGGTTGGAGGATGGCCCTATAAAAATCACAAAGAGGATCATTCATAGAGTGATAGGGTATCCAACCCTAGATAGACCTAAGACAATGAAGAGTGATGCAAAAGAGACAATTGAAAAGAATATAGGAGCACTAGGGAACAAGAGAGGAATGACCATAGACACAATTTTTGATCCCCTAGTTTCATTTACAATGAGAATTATTGCACATAAGTTCTTTCAATCTAGCAAGTTAAATAGTGTACCATGTATGGCTATGAATTTGGGTTACAAGATAGTAAAGAAAGACCATTCTTATGACCTTGCTGAGTTAAAACTCTAATAGTTATTAAAAAATTTGGGAGCCATATGGAAAACAAAAAGTGCACAATGCAAATTTGGTTCAATACTTGTTTGTATATTTTTCTATGTGTAGAACACTTTTCCCACACTTGGGAAAATAGCTTGGAAGACCAACAAGTCAGTTGCAGTGTAGATTGGTGAATTTATAGAACAACCTAGAGATAATTTTGAGTTTGTGATGACTAGCTACTTTGAAGACTTTAAGAAGTCAATGAAACAATGACAGAGGATACTAGTATCACTAGTAGAGAAGCATTTTAATGATGTTTATTTTTTAGTTGGCGTTGATTTCAAATATGTGGAAGCTATTGTTCCAAGGGTGAGATGGCTTAGACCATTACCTTATGAGATTAATGTTGATGAGGCATCTGCAACCATCACTACTTTATTGGAAAAAGAAGTAGATAAATATGCTACTACTTTTGGAAACTATGATGTAGCAAAGTCAAAGATCACAATGGATTTAAAGACAAATTCTGTGATGAGGAAAAAGAGTAAGCTTGTGAAGAAACTCAAAGAACAATTTGGTGAAGGGGCAGAAGGAGAAGAAAAAGAAGAAGATAATGAGGATGATGAAGATGCACTTTCCCAAGCACCACTCGCTCTCACATAGGGTCAAGGTGAAGACCAAGGAGAAGAGGAAGCATAAATTGATGGAGGTGTTGAGGGAGAAGAAGCCAATGAAGCACCTATTGCCACATAAGAAAAGAAGAGAAAAGAAAAGAAGCCAACAACAAGAAAACCTAAAAGGGTTGTGAAACCAAAGCCTATAGTCCCTATTACCAGGGCTAGCATAAGAGCTACTGCCAAAAAGACTTAGGAGGTTCAGAAGCCTAAAGGCAAGAGAGCTAGTACAACTACACAAGGAGATGAACCCGAGTAAAAGAAAAGAAGGAAGCATATTGCCCTAGCTGAATCAGATGATGAGAGGACTGAGTCAGATGATAAAAACCAATTTAAAGTGGTAAGTCATTATCCCTCTTCTTTTTATGACAACTTGTGTGGAAATATTAAGAATAATGTTGATTTGTTTAGATTTACACATGTTGAGTTTGATAAACTTAGAAAGTTAGGTATGGATAAAGTAGAAGAGTCTATATATGCCATGATGGTAACTTTTAAGATGACTCCAACTGAGGTTTCCAACTCTCTACCAAAGAGCCTATATGATAGAGTTGACCAAAGGTGGAAACATAGTCTCACAATAGAGAAATATTAGAGCGACTACACTTGTAAGAGTGATGCTAGATTTGGACAAATATTAGATGAAAAAAGATATTAATAAGGGAATATTTTCTCCAAAGTACTAAGATTTTAACATTTTATAGAACAAAATTGAAGTTGTTGTCCAAAAAAGCACACAAATATGGAAAGTGATCTATGGGATGACAAAACAAAAGGCTATTGAGCAAGCATCTAAAGAAGTAGGTGAAGAAAAAGAAGAGGAAGAGGTAGTTAAATCAAAAAATGATGAATCTATGATGGAAGTACATGGGGAAGGCACTAAAGAGGCAACAGTTGAAGAAAAGAAACAAATAGACTAGAATGTACCAGTAGTACAAATGCTGAGTGCCAATCCTAAAAAAGATATAGTAAAGGTTAAGGATGTGTCTGACACCACCATTTAGAACATCAATCCCCTCATAGAGGAGCATATGTAGAAGATACTAACCAATTCCACCACTAAGGCACAACTATGCAATATTTTTGTGTTGGTGAGTGTGAATGAGATTGAGAAGGTAGAATTCGCATCTATAGGGGAGAAACCACAAACATTATCCATTGCTCCCACTAAATATTTAGAAGTTCAACCTACCATACTTATGGTAGTATACCAAAGGAAGGACACCATGCCTTCAAATATTAGAACCAAGGTACCAATAATTGAAAAATAAAGGGCACCAATTCAAATAGGCCAGGAAGCCAGTCCTGCACCTACACCACAAGCATAAGGTGGTGAAGAGATCCAAGAAAATGATAATGATAGGAATGAATATTTAGTCTTGACTATGAATCTAGAGGAAATAATAGCAATATAGAGACTGGTTACATTATGAGACACTACTACTCCTACTCCTAGCCAAGTACTTTATAGGTTGAGTACTGAAGCTATACCATTGCAAGAATCAAGGCCAAGTCCTAGAATATCTAAGGTTGATGAGGTGACATCCTATGGTGACATCAAATTAGATGAGGTGATTGAGTTACCAAAGTATGATCTTACAACAATCACAATAAAGAAGATGAGTATATTGTAGGATGCTCTAGCAAGAAAGAAACACCAAGAATTGCTTAGAAGGGAGCACAAGAAGAAAAAAGAACCTCATGACATCAAGGACATATTTCTTGATGCATTCAACCTCCTTGCACCTGATGAAGCCAAGAAAAACTATTGACTAGTTGGCAAATATTATAGACAAAATCAATGATGAAGACCTAGATACCAATGTAAAAGTATTGGAATAGTTTAAGAAGAAATTTCAAACCAAGGTGGATGAATAGATATCTAGTGCCATTACATTACACTAGGTTGAGTTAGCAACCAAGATTGAGGCTGTAAAGAAAGTATTAGAGAATATTTTCTCTCTCTACACAAAGTTGTGTGATAAAACTCTGTTCACTCAAAAAGTGCAGCAATATATTGACACTCTATAAGGAGATATGAAGCTAACAAGTACTACTCTACCCAATTCTCCATCCCAGAGTCAAAAGAACTTTAGAAATTTGATGAAGTCCCAAGGTTAGTTAGCAACCCTACATGCTCAAGATGTAAACATTTAGGCAACACTGATTAGTATCTAGTCCATGTTGACCCCACACATGGAGATACTACACTAGGAACTAGCCTTTGTAGAAATAGTGATGAAGAAAGATCCCCATCTTTCTACACATGAAGGATTAGTTCACCTTGCTACCAAATTATCTATCCAAATAAAATCATTGGAAGTATAGCATGTAATAACTAGGATGTAGCTTTGAAGATAATACTTGAGGTCCATAAAAACTTCTTGAACAAACACACTATACGTGTATAACCCTTTGGCATAAGTGTCAAAAAGGGAGAACAATAAGTAAGGGAGAGAGAATAAAGAAAGGGGGAGAATGCATGAAAGGAGAGATAAGTTTTTGGGGAGACCAAATAGAGATAGAGTCAACACAATAGATCTACTTAGTAGGAATTTTAGAATCAAAATCACAATAGAATACTCAACCCAGGGGGAGTTATTGAAGTTTGAGGTATGACTAATGAGTCATAAGTTTTGCAAAATTTTGAAGTTTTTAAATTTTGCATGTAAGAAAAATACTAATACTTGAGGTCCATAAAAATTTCCTTGATAAACACATTATAAGTGTATAACCCTTTGGTATAAGTGTCAAAAAGGGGGATAAATAAGTAAGGGGGATAATAAATGAAGGGGGATAGAATGAAGAAAGGGGGAGAATGCATGAAAGGAGAGATAAGTTTTGGGGAAGACCAAACAAAGATAGAGTCAGTACAACAAATCTACTTATTAGGAGTTTCAAAATTAGAATCAAAATAGAATAATCAACGTAGGGGAAGTTATTGAAGTTTGAGGTATGACTGATGAGTCATAAGTTTTGCAAAATTTTGAAGTTTTGAAATTTTGTATGTAAGAAAAATACTAAATGGATATTATCTGAGTTATGCTTGAAGAGCTAAGGATATTAATTCATGACCAAGTATTTTTCCACTCATGTCAAAGGGGGAGATTGTTAATCTCAAATTTGTTTTGACATATGATTGGCAATATACTTAAGTTATTTACTTAGTTCATGTCAGAAAAGTAATGTATGCTAAGCATAAGTTGCTAGATAGTATACATTGAGTGAGTGATATAAAATATATGCCAAGTCACTCAAGTGCTGAGTCATTTAGATGCCAAGTGATTAGTCGATGCTGAGTCATTCAGAGGCCAAGTTACAACATTGGAGATATAGTGGATACTAAGCATTAGACACTTCAAGTGTTGAGTAAATAGTTGCTTGTAATGGCACAAACTTCTATATAAACAATTTTTGAGCCAACATAAGGATTTTTTTATGATTCTAGATGATAAGGATGAATCTTTATTGAGGATCCCTATCTAGTACATGCAACTAATCAGTTAAAGGGATGTTTTGAGAGGCTAGATGGATGAATTACAATTATTGATTCATACCTAACCCTAAGTCACCTAGGTCTTCTTAAGGAGGACAAATCCTAAACTTTTGTCAATGTGGAAGGAGAAAAGAGAGAAGTTTGCATGTGTAAACAAAGCATTCATGGTGGCTAAGGAGTTGTGAATTGAGATATATTTTAGAATCAATTAGAGAATAGATGAAAGGAATTAGAGGACATAAGAGAGACATCTAATTAGTGAGGATCAAGTACACATCAGGAAAGAGGTGATCTATTATCTAGCAGTAGAGTGCTAACCACAAGATAATTGCTAATACATTCTATTAGGTGAATTAGTTAAATCTCTTAACAGTAGTCTTAACAAGCTATTGTAAATCCTTTAATAAGGTGCTTACTTCATTGTAAGTTAAAGTACTTTAATCAGGTAGAATTATAATAGGGTTTTGATATCCTTTAATAGGGTAAGATATAACAATCTTGTAAGCCTTTAACAGGAAGCCCTTTCATAGGGTAGATCATGTTTCATGATCAAACATTCTAACCTTCATTGGATATACTTTATTACTACAATAGTGGAGATTTGTGGCTATCATCCCCCCCCCCCCCCCCCCCCCCCTCCCCCTCCCCCTCCCCCCCTAAGTTTTACCTTCTTATTGGAGGGTTTCTAGGTAACCAAATATCTTGTGTCATATATGTGTTGAATGTTATTTTCTTTCATACTATGGATGAATATGTTAAGCTAGCTATTTTAATTTACATGCAAATTGTGAGATGGATATGTGGTGAATGAATTTATGGTTAAATTTTTGAAGGAATGATTCACCACTCCCTCTCAGAGTTTACTTTCCCTATTGTATTTCCAATAATAATGATACCCATAATGACATGGACTTGGTTTTGCAACAATGACCTATCATTTAGTCAAGGGTTTGAGCATTTGAAAGACCTAAAAATCACTAGGAACATATTCTATACAAAGTTTGAAAACCATGGATGGACAAGGATTATTTAGAGTTAAATTCAAGAGGATATGCTCTAGATTGGTGCCATACCTATCATGATAGACAATGGTATGATTCATAGACTTACTAGATGAAGTAATGAATGTACTAATCCTATCAATATTAAGAATGTCAAGACGTTGGTCGAGACAAAATTAAAGAATTTATTAGATGCCAATAATAGGAAATTGAATATGATTAAGGAGAGTAATTTTAGATTGATAAGAAAAGTTATTAGATACAAAATAAACTACAATTCAAGGTTAAACTCTATAAATACTAGATTCATCCATGTAAATTACCTCATAATAGTCAAAAATGAGAAAGTCAACATGTGTGAGATACTTAAGCATCACATACTAGAATATTGAAAAAATTAAGAAAGCTAAGAATGCAATGTTTAGATTTGATTATTTGATTAAACACCTACTCTTCCAAATGATAAGAAAAATCCCTAGAATGATAGATTATGAATGGAACACTAATAGATGCACAATGAACCTGATTACCCATTATTGCAAAAAACATTCAGAGGATAGAATGACTGGAGATATAACCAAAATGGTGAAAAGTCTTCAACCAGAAAGGAAACAAAGATATAAAATTCATTTTTCATTGGTTGAGAAATACGAAGATGACATTTTTTTCATGGTTGAAACCAATGTATCTTGTATGGAAGAAGTTGAACCAAGGGTTAAGTTCATTGACCCTTTTGGGTATGATATAATAGCAGAGTTGATAGTAGGATATGGAAAGATAATCCTAGAATAAGAAAGAGATAAGGAGTGTCCTAGATGGGGCACAAATGAAGAAAAAATTAGAGAGGTAGAAATTTAGTTAGAAACTAAAGAAATAAAAAAGAGAGTTGATTAGAAGATAAACATTATATTGAAAGAATTAGGAATGAGAAGAGAAAAAATCAAAGAAGCAATAGGAATAGAAATAGAAATGAAAGTGAACAAAAAATCAAATTTTTTTGAAGCTAAGACTTTAGCTATTGATATTTTGTTAGTACAAGGAGTGATAGTAGTTGGACCATTACTGTAGATACCTAGTGCACCATATGTAGCTGTATCCCAAGTGCAACCTTAGTCCATCCCAAGATTAGAGGAAGAAGATGTCAACATTGTTAAAGTTTAGTCAGCTACAAGAAGGTTTGTGAGGTTAGTTAAAGTTAAAAAAGAGCCAACTAAATTTCCTAAACATAGAAGAAGTAAATAAATGGCCAGTGGACCTTGAAAGAAGAGTAAGGAACTTCCATCCTATCAAGGTATGGAAAGAAGAAAAACTCAAATAGTTGAGTTTGAATCAAAAGGATTTAAAGAGGAAGAAACATAGGTAAAATAAATAGAATTAGAGAAAGAAGAACCAAAAGCTCCTACTAGAAGGAAACCATGTAAATCTAAGACCGAGACAATAAATTGTGCAATAATTAATGATGGAAGTTTTGTGAAATTAAATAAATATTATCATTTGTACACAGGTATTGATAGAATTTAGTTAGAAATTGCAATCGTTAGGTATATATGATTTTTTCTAACAAAATATTTGAAGATATTCAAGGATGAATCTCAAAAGATATTTATGAAAGGTTAATAAATATAAGAAAATAATAGTTGAAGAGGATAAGAAAATAAGGGAAAAATTGATAAGGAAATTAAGTGAAGCTAAAAATGATGAGAATCTTGGAAGAATAATAAAAAGCATTGAGCCCTTTTTAAGAATTAAGAGAAGAGCAATACTAATAATGGGAGGAAATTATGAGGAAGTCAAGGAGACTAAGGAGGCTATTGTAAAATTTATGATATTATTGGAACCCAAAAAAGAGAAGGTGAGAAAGGAGATAGGGGGAGCAATACCTAAAATAGAAAATAGGATACACCAACAACAATAGTGGAGACTCAAAAAGATTTAGAGATGTTAGAGGCATCCACCATTTGCCAGGTAACAATTGATACTGGGACTATGCAAATAGATAGTACAAGCATAACTTTGGACACCACATAAGACCCATCTAAGGACTATGTTCCTTCCATTGTTGACAATTTTCTCGGATATACAAGTTCTAATGATGAAGACGAGGAAAAGAGGAAAGCTGAGGAAAAGAAGAAGAAAGAGGTAGAAAATAAATAGAGAATAGAAGAGAGGAAGAAAAGAGTAAAATAAAAGAAAGAAGAAGAGGAAAAGAAGAAAGAAGAAGAAGAAAATAAAAAAGAAGAAAGATAAAAGAAAGAGGATGTAAAAGAGAAAGAAAAGAAAGATGAAGAAGACGAAGAGAAAATAGAGGAAAAAAAGAAAGAGGAGAAAATTAGAAACAACTAGAGAATAATCATACATGAAGCAACATTTATGTCATAGTTAAAACACACAAAGACTATGATTGATAAAGTCATATTTAAACATGAGGAAAATGTCCTATTAGAAACCCTAATAAAATGCAAGTCTTAATTGGAATCAGCATTGGAAAGTTTATCTAGTGATGATGATGATTAGGTTGGGCTGATATTATCTTTAAGAAAATTATTTGAAAAGAATAAGAAGGTAAGAAGTCTTCAAGACACTTTAGAGGAGGTCTCTAAGAAACTACAAAGTGTTGTGTCTATGATGTTATACATTTATCAGAAGTAGCACCAATAAAGCACAAGTTAGACATCATGCACAACTATTTGACACAATGTTCAAGAATATTAGAAATGATTTAGTAACACTTGACTCTTTCATAAAAGAGTTAAGAAGATATGGGATAGAAGGGAGGAAATTGTATGGATAGTGCACCTTGTCATACAATTTCATTAGAGATGTGAACGAGGAGCTAAGTGAGAAGTAGACAGAACTATAGAAACTTGTAAATGACCTTCAACAACCTAAAAAGAAGATTGAAGACTTAAAGACCTTAATTGTAAAGATCTACGATGAAATAAGTTTGACTAAACTGAAAAGAGAAAGAATCATCAAGAGGTTTTCATTATTGAGAGAAAATTTGACATTGAAGATTAAAAATGTGTACAAGCAATCAAAGGAATATCTTAAGGCTAAGACATCATTTGAGAAATTTTTATATTTAGATTTAAACATAGTAGAGGTAGTTTCTTATGGACTATGCACCCTAATCAGTGTATCTGAGGCAATTAAAGACACATGGGAGAAGGAATTTGAAAATATGAAAGTGAATTTTGCTGATTGCATTTATAAAATTTCAACATGAAGAAAATGGTAACATAATTTTGACATATATAAGTTTTATCATTTCCTTTTTCATTGATGTCAAAGGGGGAGAGATATAAGGAACATTGTATGTATGGATATACATGTAAAGGGAATTAGTGTAGAAATTGTAATAGAGAAAAGGATTATAATCAAAGGGGAAGTTATAGGAGATATAAGGAAAATATGGTATAAATAATGATGATCCACAAGCTTTGAAAATTTTGAAATGGTCTTGTAACTAATGTTACAATTTTTGATGTTTTAGTTTTGGGACTTTGCCAATTTCTCCATATGTTGCCATCAATGCAAAAGGGGCAGTGTTGGAAATGAAAAGGAGTAATTGAGAGGGGAGGGGTGAATCAGTTACTAAAAAACCAAATCAAAAAGTCCTTTTAAGATGTCAACACAATATAAAACCAAAACTTGATTTAACTTGGTTAATATTGAATATTCTAATGTAACTCAGTTAACACTAAATATATAATACTGCCACTTGATTAGCACATAGATCTTACCATATTAATGTGATTAGCCTTTATTAAATTAGCTCTAGAAATATTAAGGAAATAACATGAACATAGGAGACACCAATATTTAACATGGAAACCCAATTTGGGAAAACCACCAATTGCAACTAGTTACTGCTCTTCTCAAGTGAGGCCTACTAGGAGCCAACCCTATTAAATGTTACAAAACACATTGTTAGATGTGACCCTGTTAGAGGATTTAATTCACCCTATTAGGAGTGGCCTTGTTAGATGTCTTTAGACACTTCAATCTAGAAATGTCACCTTGTGATAGAATTTACTTAATAACTATTAGGCTAACTTTGTTAGGATATTTGATTCAGTACTACAATTGTTAGAGAGTAATAATGACTTGACCTGATTTTTGATGCAACTATCTTTGCTGATTTAGATACTTGATTACTTGATCCTCCTTGATTAGATTGTTCTTTTTAGCTCGGTCAACTCAGATGCTCTATCCTTTACATATATCCTTCAAATTTGCTTCCTCAATTTATCTTCTTCAATTCCATATTTGTATCCTCAACTTGAACTTTCATACATATGATTTACCTTGTGAAGTTATCTTGAATAGTCTTTTAATCAATCAAATATTAACCCTTAAGTCAACTTGTATTAACTAATAAATTTATCAAACTTAATATATTGAAAGTCAGCTAATACAATATTGAGTACTTGGTCAATATTGACTTCATGATAACTTTCCTTTGGTAAACAAGTGAACTCAGTTAATATAGGATCTACTTTATTAACCAACTAAGATTGGTCAATACTATCTATGAACTTGGTTGTCATTGAATGCTCGACATACATAGGAAACAACTTTCGATGCTTGAGTAAGCTTAGTTATCACTGATTTCACTGTAAAGGCTTGAAATTTTGTGTAACATCAAAGACAACATATAGTTAAATAATTATTTTCAAAAATCTCCCTCTTTGAAATTGATGGCAACGCAACATGTCATAATATAAAGAAATTTTAGAGAAAAATAGAAGTAAGGATAATATCCTTAGTTTCATTATGATTCTCATCCATGAGAAATCCTTCTATTAGTGAGGAATCCCTCTGACATCAATCTCTCCCTCTAGAATGATTTTCTCTTGTTGATAATAGAAAATTCCCCCTTTACAAAATTTTTACAAAAAATTTCTCTAATATGATAGAAAACTCTCTTTCTTTGATATCTCATGCCAAAGACAACAATCAATGTATTTTCCATGTACTTAATGTACTAGTTCATATACAATCTACTATGACAATACTCCATCAACTTGACTGATATTCAAAAGCTTGGTTGATGCATCACTAAAACCTAATCAGTTAGCTTCATATAGGGGAATGACCCCTAGCTTAACTCTTAGATACAAAAATGCATCCTTAGGTAATGGCTTGGTGAATATCTCTATAATTTGTTCCTTTCTATTCACATATACCAATCTAACCTCTTTGTCTTACACTAATTCTCTCAAAAAATGATACTTTATTGCAATGTGCTTTGTCTTGGTATGCATCACTTGATTCTTGGATATGATAATTACATTGGTGTTATCACAAATGATAACTATTGGATACTTTATTTCTTCATTCATACCTGATAACAATTTTTTGAACCAAATAATGTTGGAATAATTAGCTATTGCTGCAACATATTATGCTTTTGCTATAGACCAAGAGATGCAATTCTATTTCTTTCTTGTCCAAGACACTAGCCTCCTTCCAAGAAAGAATGCTCCACCACTAGTGCTTTTCTTGTCATCAATACTTCCTACCAAATCAACATCATTGAAGGCTTTCAATTCAAAGTTGCCTCTTTTCTTATACCACAAATCACAATCTTCAGTATCTTTTAGATATCTCATAATTATTTTTATTTTCATCATATGATTTTTCTTTGGATTAGTAGAAAATCTTGCCACCATACTATTGTCACAAAATTTTGCACCCTTGTCCAAAGTTTTTACCTAAGGACAACCTTGTGAAACATGGAAACAACCTTCAAGCTGTGGGACTTGAACTATGAGGTTGAGTCTCTGGAAAAGGCCAACTTCCTTTACTATCAGGGTGCACCTAATTACTCTTGGAGAGGGAAAGGGAGAAGGAATGCATAGAAGTAAATCTACCTATTCTAACCTAAGGGAGGTGATGCACCAAAAAATAGAGTGTTCAAACAAATCTCTGCCCATACATGCACTATTGAACCATCATGACACCAAAAGATATACAGATCTAGACTTGCTTTAATCTAACAATCACATGCAGATGAAAAAAACCTAAATGAATGACACAAGGAAAGAGAGGATTCACTTACATACCATTCGTAGGGCAAAATAGATACAATCATGCGAGATTACAGATATCTATAATACACCAATGAGAGGCAAATAGTTCTTGCACTTCTCATCAATGGCTAAAGGAGATAAGAATGTCATACAATTTAGAGGCAAAGGGGATTTATGGTGAAATTATAGAGCAATTTCAGAGAAAACAGAGAAGAGTCAAACTCAACAAAATATACAAAAAATACTTTTATAGCTTAGGCATAACTAAGATGTTCTCTAACTGAAGTTACTCCACAAACACTGCCATTAAGTCTCTTTATAGATCTGGAGAAAATCTGATCTGGACATAGATTTAGATACAATGAAATTTGATATTTTGTTGAAATAGGGCCTTGATAGAAATGGTGCCATTAAACCATTTTGACCAAGTAGATGGATAAACTGGGGTGGTGGAGTGTTCTCCTACTATTTATTGGGTTCAACATTCATTCAAGAGTAGTTGGAATTAATCATAAGGATCAAATCATCTAAGAAAACTTAATTTCCTTTGTTTCTGGCTTATGAATTAGCAAAGTGAAAAAGTCAATTGTATCCTACAACCAAAATTGGCCACGTGGGCCAATAATTTTATTTCATTTTGCCACCCCATAAAGTCTCCATGCGATTGACCACATCTTCTCAACTAACTGAGCCACCTTCCCAACTTAACCATGATGTTACATAACCATCAACCTTAACTGTCAATACCTTAGTTAGGCCCATAAGGACATGTGTCCTTTAATAACTTTCCCGCATTGTTCAATTACCTTGCATCTTCATAATGTGGGAAAGTGCTGATTGTTGATCTCTGTAAGATCAATGATCATGAAAGATCTTCATTATACTGCGCCTGCCCTTAATACTTATGGGCCCATGAACTATTCAACATACCCCTCAGCACAACCTAGCCCCACCTGGCATCACCCTGCGGCTTATGGAATGAGCTTGAACCCACAAAGATAGGTAGCGATGAGGCACTTGCCTACATTCCTTAACATCCTTGCATCTTCATAATGCGGGGAAGTGCCCACCATAGATCTGTTTGCATCAGATGGTGGATCTTGCTTTGAGAAGAACAAATGCATGATGTCATTATCAGCTATGTGTCATGAAGGGGCTTGCCTGCATTCCTTAAAACTCATGCACTTCCATATTGCAGGAAAGTGCCAACCCTTGATCTTTTCTAAATCAACGATCACAATGCCTGAACTATAACTTTTATTCCTTTGGGCCTGCAAGGACACATGGCAATCTAGCGCTTGTCCACATTGTCAAGAACTCTGACAAAACACAAAATGCAAGAAAGCACCCACCAATCAAATTGCCAGCTCACCCAATAGCTTCCCAACCTATAGCCCACAAGAAGAACATGGAACCACTTGCCACGTGTTGTGATGATGCTTCCCTGCATTATGTAAAGATTGGTTGTTTTGAGAAACCGAGAAAGCACCCACAATAGATCTATGCAAGATCTAACAACATGGAAAGTTGCGGGCCAGGGGGAACAAATTTAGGAAAATAGGAAATACCATAAAATCTTATTTGTTTATCTTTCATATTTCCAAGGCATTTAAATAATATTAAAGATGGAAAGTGATCACTGGGTGGGCTTAAGTATTCAAATTCAAATTTTGGCGGGAGGCAAATATGGTTAACACATACCAACTACTAATGCAATATTAGGTCTTCTATGTACTACATAACAAAGCTTTCTAATCATTGATCTATATGTAGTCTAATCTACCTCTTTAGAATCATAATTTTTGGAAAGCTTATGTCCACATAGGTGTTCCAACTAGTCTTGAATCTTCCATTCCAAATTTCTTCAATATTTTGTTGATGTACTTTGATTGAGTAATATAGATATGATCTCTCTTTTGTTGAATTTGCAAGCCAACAAAGAATTTAATCTTTCTAAACATTGAAATTTCAAATTATTTACTCATTTCCTTAGAAAAAGATTTTCATAAATCATCATGTCCAATAAACAATGTATCATCTACAAAGATTTCTTCCAACACTATCTTCTTTTCTGGTCCTTCCTTGATGTATAGACAACTATTGTCATTTGTCCTTTGAAAACTAATTCTTACAAGACGACTATTCAATCTTTCATACTAGGCCCTGGGGGTTTGTTTGAAACAATATAAATCTTTTTGTAATCTACAAATCATATCCCTTTTGTTAAGATCAATAAAACCTTAAGGTTTCTCAATGTAGACTTCTTCTTGTAGGATTCTGTTCAAGAAAGTTGACTTTACATCCATCTGATATCCTTTAATCATTTATGTGCAACATAAGCAAGTAGTGTTCTAACACCTTCTAGTCTTGCAATAGGAGAAAAAGTCTCTCCATAATCAATACCTTCTTCTTGAGCATAATCTTTACATACAAATCTTGCCTTGTTTCTTTTAACTTGTCCATTTTCATTCAACTTATTTTAGAATACCCATTTTGTGCCAATTACATTTTTATCCTTGGGTCTAGAAATAAGAGTCCAAGTTTTGTTCCTTTCAATTTGTTCAATCTCTTCATTCATTGCCTCAATCTAGCTTTCATTTTGTAATGCATCTTTAATAGTCCTAGGTTCAAACTCAATAAGAGAACATGTACCTTGTATTTTGTTCCTTGTCATTGTGCATTTAGACTAATCTCCAATAATTTTCTTAGGTGCATGATGCCTTTTGACATATCTAGCAAGTACAAGTACCTTCTCTTTGGATTTAGAACTTGTTTCATTCTGTTCATCATGATTGGGTCCCACTATCTATAACTAAATTTTGTTATACTGTGACTCATTTTTCTTTGGTTGAAACTCTCGTCCTTCTAACTAACACTTGGTTCCTTCACACTATGAATTAGTTTGCACTAGCTACAACTTGGGTTGAACTGAAGATTTAAGGGACTTGGTGTTAGGATAAACCACAGATAGAAATAAAAACTACATGCAAATATAACCAATAACAAAAAATAATAGATCACACAGAAATGAACACAAGGCACCAAGATTTAATGTGGTTCACCCAATCCCTGGGCTACATCCACCAAACAGCAAGTCCGATCTTATTACAATCCAGTGATTACAACCTGATTACAATCCGTAATCCCTTACAGCTCAATACTGCCGCAAGAACCAATTTTGCATCACAACATAATGAAAATAACTAACCCTAAACCCTTTTATACAAGTATTTTATTCATTTTAGGGTTACAACATGTTAGCCATATGTAGGCCATAATATGTCGGCTACCATGTTGGCCACGTCCCAAATTTTTTTTTTCGGGCGATGCCCCAAACCTCACTATTTATGAAGTATGTGCAGTACTTTCCTGATCAGTCACCATAATCTAACAATCTCCCACTTGGGGACTAATCATGCTCCACACTAAACAAAAATCTCCCACTTGGAGACTGATCCTGTACCAATACCACTACCACATGGGGCTCCCACTAGATCAAACCACCTTGGACTCTGTTGTTCTTCTATTCATGTTCAGTCTAAAAGACCAATCGAAGCTGAAGATGAGTTCAACTTCTCCCTTGTTACAACCTTTTTCAACATATCTACTAGATTTTCATTAGTATGTATCTTCTCCAGCTTTAAATGTCCATCCTCCAAAATTGACCGAATGAAATGGTACCACAACTATATGTGTTTGGTCTTAGAATGCAGAGCTGAATTCTTAGCAAGATGAATGGCACTCTGACTATCTGTGAACAAATAATTATCCTTCTAAGGATGTCCCAATTCTTCCAAGAAGAACTGAAGCCATATCATCTCCTTGGATGCCTCTGTAGCAGAAACATACTCTTCCTCTGTAGTGGATAGAGCATTAATCTTTTGTAACCTAGAAACCCAGCTCATAGCTGCCCCACCAATAGTAAAAACATAACCTGTAGTACTCCACTTGGTATCAATATCCCCTGCCAAATCTGAGTCAACATAGCCCTGCAAATCAGTAGTAGAGCCCCCAAAGTGTAAACACTTATTGGATGTTCCTCTCAAATATCAGAGAATCCACTTAACAGCATTCTAATGCTAAAATCTTGGATGACTCATATACCTGCTAACGACTCCCACTGCATGTGCAATATCTGGCCTAGTGCATACCATAGCATACATCAAGCTTCTTACAGTTGAAGCATTGGGTACTTGGACATCTTATCCTCCTCTTCCTGTGTCTTGGGACACATTTCCTTAGTCAATTTCAAATGACTAGGTAAAGGTGTGCTGACAGCTTTAGCATTCTCCATAGAGAAATGTTGCAACACCTTCTCAACATAATCAGCTTGAGATAGCATCAATGTTTTGTTCTTCCTATCTCTGTAAATCTTCATACCAAGGATTTTTTTTTCTACCCCCAAATCCTTCATAGCGAATGCACGTGCTAACTGGCATTTCAGCCCCTTAATATGATCCATGTTAGACCCAACTACAAGCACATCATCAACATATAAACATAAAATAATGTAGCTATCATCATCTGACCTCTTAAAATAAACACAGTAATTTGAATGACACCTGTTATATCCATGCTCATGCATAAAACTATCAAATTTCAGATACCATTGCCGAGGTGCTTTCTTCAAGCCATATAAACTTTTCTTCAATTTATATAAACTTTTCTTCAATTTGCACACTAAGTTCTCCTTACCTTTGACCTCAAAACCTTGTGGCTGAGTCATATATATTTTTTCATCCAAATCACATGAAGAAAGGCTATTTTAACATCCATATGCTCTAAATGCAAATATTTAGTAGCCACAAGACTTAAAACAGTACGAATAGAAGTCATTTTAACAACAGGAGAAAATATCTCATCAAAATCAATTCCCTTTTTTTGTGAAAATCCTTTTACAACTAACCTGGCCTTAAATATTTTCTTACCTCCTTCCTCTTCTTTAAACCTGTAAACCTACTTATTCTGTAAAGCCTTTTTACCTACAAGCAACTTGCACAAATCCCATGTCTTATTTTTCAGCAAAGAGTCCATTTCATCTTTCATTGCAGACTCCCACTGAATCTTAGTATCCACCTGCATAACTTCATCATAACTTTCAGGTTCACCAGCATTAGTAAGTAAAATAGAATACAAAGAGGGAGAAAACATTTGTAGAGGTCTAATTTGCCTCATTGACCATCTAACATTCACTGGTGTGTGTGGTATTTGTTGTTGCAGTTGTTGCACATCATGAGGAATGGCTGGAACATTAGCTTTTGG
Organism: Cupressus sempervirens; assembly: GCA_028749045.1. Classification (NCBI taxonomy): domain Eukaryota; kingdom Viridiplantae; phylum Streptophyta; class Pinopsida; order Cupressales; family Cupressaceae; genus Cupressus; species Cupressus sempervirens. Next base: position 238,113,717 of record CM053786.1, on the reverse strand, counting down.
AGTATCATCCAGCACTACATAATCATCTTCTTTCTTCTCATGTTGCTGCAATAGATCTTTGTACAACACTTTCTCATTGAATATGACATCTTGACTTCTAACAATTTTAAAATTTTCAAAATCCAAAAGCCTATAACCAAATTCATTAATGCCATATCCAACAAAGACAGATTTCTTTGATTTAGCTTCTAGCTTAGTTCTATTTTCAGAGTCTATATGAACAAAAGCTTCACAACTGAAGGTCTTGAGAAAAGAATAACTCACCTTCTTACCAGTCCATGCTTCCTCTGGAATACCATAGCCCAAAGGAGTAGAGGGACCTCTATTAATACAATATACTATAGTATTGACAACCTCCACCCACATGTGTAAGGGCAACCCAGCATGCAACCTCATGCTCCTTGCACGTTCCATTATAGTCCTGTTCATGTGTTCAACCACTCCATTTTCTTGTGGAGTCCTTGGAATAGTTTTCTATCTACAAATACCATTAGTGGAGCAATAATCTTCAAATTCATGACTGCAATAATCACCACCATTATCAGATCTGAGACATTTTAATTTCTTACCAGTCTCATTTTCAACCAAGCATTTCCATTTCTTAAAAGTTTGAAATACATCAGATTTTTGTCTAAGGAAATAAACCCATACTTTTCTAGTTGCATCATCAATAAATGTAACATAATAATGAGAGCCACCAAGGGAAGATACCTGAGCTAGTCTCCATACATCTGTATGCACAAGCTCTAATTTCTCCTTTTTGTTTTCCTTCCCAGTCTTTACAAAACTCACTCTCTTTTATTTTCCATACAAACAACTTTCATAGAAATCCATATTCACACATTTTAGACCTAGTAAAACTTTCTTTGAATGAAGTACTTTCATAGCTTTCTCACTCATGTGCCCAATTCTATTGTACCACAACACTATATCAGAATCTACAGAAACTATTTGTTCTCCCTACTCAACTACAACAATTGTAACTAAACATTAATTTTTCTTTGAAACAATCAAAGTAGAAGGAACAATATGACCTGTACAAAGATATAAGGTTCCTACTTTCACACCTTTTTCTACTACAAGAGAACCTTTTGAAACCTTCCAATTTTTATCATTAAAAGTAACTACACAACCCTTATCACCGAGTTGCCCTGCTGAAATTAAATTCCTACTTAGTTTTGGAACATGTCTCACCTCATGTAGTAGCCAATGATTCCTATTCTGCAATTTAATCTTAATTTTTCCCTTTACAACAATTTGACAAGGTTCATTATCCCCCAAATAAACAAGCCCAAAATCCCCTTGGACATAATCAATGAAATAACCTCTATGAGGTGTAGCATGAAATGAAGCACCAGAATCTAAAACCCATGAATCATCAACACTTTCTAAAGACAGAAGCAAAGCATCCTCTTCAGATTTGTTACTTACCACATTTTCCTCCTTGTCTCCATCTGATTTATCTCCTTCATTTTTCTTTTGATTCCAGAAATCTTTCTTTTTGTGCCCTGGTTTCCCATAGTACTAGCAATCATTTGGTCCTCTTGATTGAGACTTCCTCCCCTTTGACTTTCCTCTTGATTTCCCATGATTTCCAGAGTTACTTCCTCTTTTAGTCATTCTGCCCCTGCTTTGTGCATTCAAAGCACTTCCTGATGTAGATCCACCTAAGGATTTCCTACGAGTTTCTTCACTCAAAACAACACCGATCACATCATCATATTTTAGGGTACTAGATCCAGGAACAAAATTACTCAGCGCCATTACCAAGCCATTCCAGCTTTCAGGCAAAGAACACAAAATCAAGAGAGCCCTAATTTCTTCATCAAAATTGATACCCACAAAAGATAATTGACTAGTAATAGTATTAAACTCATTTAAATGATCTGCAATAGATCCACCTTCTGCCATTTTCATATTAAATAAACACTTCATGAGAAATACCTTGTTTGAAGTGGAGGGCTTTTCATACAGTGTCGCTAGGGTTTTCATCAAATCTTCTGTTGTCTTTGCTTTTGTAATATTAAATGTCACCGATGGTGCCAAGCATAATCGAATGCTTCCGAGTGTCTTTCTGTCCAAAAGATCCCATTCAACCTCTAACATAGTTCCTTGATTCTTGGCTTTGCCTTCCAATGGCTTCCATAAATCCTTCTGATATAGATAGTCTTCCATTTGTATCTTCCATAACTAAAAGTTCTGCCCATTAAACCTATCAACCCTCAGCTTACCCTCATCTGCCATCGCTCCCACTCAACTGTGAGACTCCCACTTAACAGTGAGACTTTCTTGTAGAGGATAACTGAAAGACAACCTCACTCTGATACCACTTGTTAGGATAAACCACAGACAGAAATAAAAACTACATGCAAATATAATCAATAACAAAAAATAATAGATCACATAGAAATGAACACAAGGCACCAAGATTTAACATGGTTCACCCAATCCCTGGGCTACGTCCACCAGACAACAAGTCCGATCTTATTACAATCTAGTGATTACAACTTGATTACAATCCGTAATCCCTTACAGCTCAATACCGTCGCAAGAACTAATTTCACATCACAATATAATGAAAATACCTAACCCTAAACCCTTTTATACAAGTATTTTATTCATTATAGGGTTACAAAATGTCAGTCACCATAATCTAATAGTTGGTTGGTCAAGGCTAGTAATTTTCAATTTCATTTGCTTGAATGTTAGGTATAGTATTAGGTTCAAAGTAGACAAAGTTTCTGTAGTTTTCAAACTCTTTTCTACTTTTTTCTTCACTCTTTTTTGAAAACTCATCAATTTTCACATGTGCCCTTTCTATGATCTTGTGAGTAGAAATATTTAGACATTTATATTATTTCCTCTTGTTGGAGTATCATAAGAATATGCCTTCATCACTTTTCACATCAAATTTTCCTTTCCTTGATTCTTTCAAGATATAACATTTCTTCCAAATGCCTTGAAATAACATATATTAGGTTTATAGCCATACCATAATTCATAAGCTATTTAATATGAGTCCTTCTTCAACTAAATTTGGTTTAACGTATGAATTACAGTGTTGATTACTTCTTTCCAATATTTGATTGCAACATTTTTCTCTATCATCAGTGTTCTTGCACAATCCATAATGGATCTATTTCTTCTTTCTTCTATGTCATTATGCTAAGGTGTACTAGGTATAGATACCTATATTTTGATTCTTCTTTGATTGTAGAATTCATTGAATTCATTTGAAATAAATTATCCTCCTCTATCTAACCTTAGACATTTGAGTTTCTTTCCTTTTTCTTTCTCCACTCTAGCCAAATACCACTTGAATTTTTGAAAGGCTTTATATTTTAATCTTTTAGGTACATCATTGTCATCATCCTAGAATAATCATAAAAAAAAAAGTGAAATCTTATCTCCATAGTATCTTTCTAGGCCAATAGGTCCACAAAGATCTATATGAACTAGCTCCAAAATTTCTCCAAAGTTATAGTTCTTTGTTTTGAAACTTGTCTTTCACATCTTTCCAACTTGATAATTTTTGTTCATGTCCATATCAGGTTTCTTTAGACTAGGAATGCCTCTCTCTCTTTTATTCTTTCTTATGTTGACCAAGTTGTCAAAATTCACTTGACATAACCTTTTATGCCATAACCAACTTTCCTCTACTTGAGCTAGGAAACATGAAATTTCAGTTAGATCAAGATATAATAGATTACCTTTTGTTTCATTACTAGTCCCAACTAGATTTCCTTTCCCATCTCAAAGCTTGGCCTTTCCATTCATGAATTCTACATTGAATCTAATATTGTTCAGCTATGCCACACTAAGTAGATTGTGTTTTAGTCCTTCAACATAGTAAGCATCGTCACATGTGAATTCATCTATCAATGTAATGCAACCTTATCCTTTACATAACAAGGTTCATCATTTCCAAATCTAACACTCCCACCATCATAGTGTTCCAAGTGCTCAAATCTAGATTTATCAGTAGTCATGTGGTGAGAACAACCACTATAAATAATCCATGTGTCATTCTTGCTAATATGAGAAATGAGGGTCATCTTATCATTTTCATTATTTGATTCATCTTTTACAACAATATAAACCATTTCATCTTCATCACTACTATTAGAGTCTTTAGCCATGTAAAAAGATTTCTTACCTTTATCCTTGTGGTATTTGTAGCTTTTGAAATATTTCTTGCCTTTGTACTTTTCATGCTTCTTTTCTTCTTTGCCTTCTTTGTTTGGATACCTTGCAACAATGTGACCAACTTCTTCACAAGAAAAATAGATTGGCCTTTAGGGAATCTTCTTGCAAGAAGGGCTTCAATGATTTCAAGGTCATCATCAAAATTATCTTCATCTTCACTTTTAGACTTTTTTCTTTTAGATTTTCCACCTTTCATCCTTGAATGATAGTTTAGCTTGAAATATAGACTCAATGCTACTAGAGTTAGGAACATAGTTATCAAATTTATCCAACTCAAAGGTTATCAACCTTCCTACTAGTGTATCAAAAGTTATATCATTTTTAGGATGACATCTCATTTCTTGAATAGCTAAAAATTTAATCATATAAAGAAGAAGAACAGTTATGAGTACCTTGTTGACCACTGTCACATCATTAAATTTTCCTCCTAAGGCTCTGATTGCACTCACACTTGATTTGATTCTTTCAATGTATTGTGCAATGTTTTTATCTTCTCACATCTTTATTTGATCAAATTGACCTATTAGACTTTCTCCCTTAGCTCTCCTTACATTGTTATCTCCTCCATAGATATTTTTTAGCTTGATCCACATTTCATTAGTAGTAGGACAATATTTGAATTCATCAAATTCTTTATAATTGAAAGTAGAGGAAATATAAATCATCATTATATCTCTAGATATTTTAGGCCTATGTCTCCAATGGTTTCCAAATGCAACTTCATGAGTTCCTACCATGCTTGGAAGTTATCTCTATTCAGCTTAGGAATCTCCCTTCTGTAAGACATCTTGATCTTTAGCTTAGGTCCTTGAAACCTTATCTATAAGCACCAAACACTCTGACCAATTGTTGGAAATGGAAATGAATAAATGAGAGGGGAGTGGTGAATTATCTACTACAAAAGAAAATCCAAAAGTCCCTTTTAAGATGTCAACACAATATAAAACCAAAACTTCTTATAACTCAGTTAATGCTAAATATTCTATTGTAACTCGGTTAACACTGAATATATATTACTATCATTTAGTTAACACAAAATATTAATATATTAATTTGATTAGGATTTATTAACTTATTTTTAGAAACATAAAGGAAATAACATGAACACAAGAGATACCAAGATTTAAGAGGGAAACCCAATTTAGGAAGACCACCAATTGCAACTAGTTACTATTTTTCACTCTTCTAAAGTGAGCCCTATTAGGAGCCAACCCTATTAAATGTTATAACACACACTATTAGGTGTTACCCTATTAGAGGATTTAATTCACCCTATTAGGAGTGGCTTTGTTAGACGTGTTTAGAAAATTCAATCTAGAAATGTCACCTTGTTAGAGGCCTTTAGACACTTCAATCTAGAAATGTCACCTTATTAGAGGATTTGTTGAATATTTGTTAGGATAACTCTATTAAGAGACTTGATTCACTGCTACAATTATTAGAGAGTAACAATGACTTGACTTGATTACTGATGCAACTGTCTTTTCTAATTCATATCTTAATTTTGGCTTGATTACTTGATCCTCCTTGATCAAAATGTTCTTTGTAGCCTTGTTAACATAGATGCTATCCCCTTTATATATATCCTTCAAATTTACTTCCTCAATTCATCTTCTTCAATTCCATATTCAATCCTGAAATTGGCCTTTCATATATATGATTTATCTTGTCAAGTTGGCTTGAATACTATTTTAATCAATCAAATATTAACCCTTAAGTTGATTTGTATTAACCAATAAATTTATTAGACTTAATATATTGAGAGTTAGGTAATATACAATTGAGTACTCAGTCAACATTAAGAACCCATTCATTAATTAACCCAACTTAGTTAGAATAAGAGTTCTAATGTTAACTAACCCAACTTAGTCAATATTGACTTTATGTTAACTTCTCTTTGATAATCGATTGAACTCAGTCAATACAAACTTACTTTCATTAACTAACTGATCTTAGTCAATATTGTCTCTAAACTTGGTCAAAACTAAATTCTTAACACATACATGAAACTACCTTTGACGTCTAAGTAAGCTTTGCTATCACTAATTTCTCAGTAAAGGCTTGACATTTTGTGTAACATCAAAGACATCGTACAATTGAATAATTATTTTCAAAAATATCCCTCTCTAGCATTGATGGCAACACAACATGTCATAATATAAAGAAATTTTAGAGAAAAAAAGAAGTAAGGATAATATCCTTAGTTTCATTCTGATGAGAACTCTGTCTATCAGTGAGACCTCCCTCTGACATCGATCTCTCCCTTTGGAATGATTTTCTCTTGCCGATGACATCAAACTCTTCATTTACAAAATTTCTACAAAAATTTCTCTGATATGACAACAAACTCCCCCTCTTTGAAATCTCATGCCAAAGAAAATAATCAATGCATTTTCCATGTACCTGATGTACTAATCCATATGCAATCTTCTCTAACAATATTGCATCAATTTGACTGATCTTCAAATGCTCAGTTGATGCATAACTAAAATCTAATTAGTGAGCTTCAAATAGGGGAATGACCCCTAGCTTACCTCTTAGATACAAAAACACATCCTTAAGTAATTTCTTGGTGAATATGTCTACATTTTGTTTCTTTGTATTCACATATTCCAATCTAACCTCTTTTTCTTGCAATAATTCTCTTAGAAAATGATTCTTTTTTGTAATGTACTTTGTCTTGTTATGCATCAGTGGATTCTTGGATATGCTAATTGCACTAGTGTTATCACAAAAGATAACTATTGGATCCTTGATTTCTTCCTTCATATTTGGCAATAATTGTTTGAATGAAATGATGTTGGAATGATTAACTATTGCAACAACATATTATGCTTTTGCTATAGACTAAGAGATACAATTTTGTTTCTTGCTTGTCCAAGACACTAGCCTTTTGTAAGAAAGAATGCTCCACCACTAGTGCTTTTATTGTCATCAATACTTCCTATCCAATCAACATCAATAAAGGATTTCAAGTCAAAGTTTCCTCCTTTGTTATACCAAAAATCATAATCTTCAGTGCCTTTTAGATACCTCATAATTGTTTTTATTTCCATGGTATGATTTTCCTTTGGATTAGTAGAGAATCTTGCCACCATACCAACTATTAATACAATATTAAGTCTTGTGTGTACCACATATTAAATATTTCCAATCATTGATCTATATTTAGTATGATCTACCTCTTTGGAATCATCATTTTTGGAAAGCTTATGTGATGGGTTAGGCTAGGATAGACTAGCTAGTCTATGATTCTCATGCAACAATAGGATCTTGGTCTTTTCTCTACACCTATATGGTCTATAGGATCTCTTGCTACTTAGAACATCCCTTGACCTTGCCCAACCTCCTCACTAGGTTAATTGATCCAAACTTGCAGTGTCATTCCCTTACTCTTCTAGGAACACTATCCCTCTTAAGGTTTTACAGGCTGACATATGGCTGACATATGGCTAACATGTTGTAACCCTAAAGTAGCATAAAATTACTTGTATAAAAGGGCTTAGGGTTAGGTAATTTTATTAATTTTTGATGAAAAATTAGTTCTTGTGGTGGTATTGAGCTATAAGGGATTACAAATTGTAATCAAGTTGTAATAACTAGATTGTAATAATATTGGACTTGCTGTTTGGTGGACATAGCCTAGGGATTGGGTGAACCACATTAAATCTTGGTGCCTTGTGTTCTTTTTTATATGACCTATTATTTTCTATTACTGGTTATATTTGCATGTAATTTTTATTTTCTATCCACGGTTTAATCCTAACAAACTCTTTGCATTTGGAGCTTAGTGGGCATACCTTGCTACATTCTGGCTTTGTTAAGGTGGACCATAACATAGTCCCCAATCTAAATCTATACTTATTTCCTCTTCTCATCTATTTTAGCATTGAGTCCTTGAGTAGACTCCAACATAGTTTTCTTCACTTGTTCTTGAACCACTTTGATAGTTTGGGTAAAATCTTCAGCTTGTCCACTTTTTAGCTCCATAAGACCTAAATCTCTCAACTTATTCACTCCTCTAGGGTGTCTTCCATACACTATCTCAAAAGGACTCATTGTGGTTCTATTAACTCTATCATTATAAGCATATTTAGCCTAAGATACAACAAGATCCCAAGTCTACCCATATTCCTTTGTTAAGAACCTTAGCAAGTTACCAAGCACCCTATTGATGACCTCAGTTTGACCATCAGTTTGAGGATGGTATGCCGAAATGGAAGAAAGATTAGTTCCCAAACTTTTCCATAAGGTTTTCTAAAAATTACCCATGAACTTGCTATCCCTATTAGACACAATACTCAAAGGGAGTCCATGAATTTTAACTATCTCCTTGAAGAAGAGATGTGCTACATAACTTGCATCATGAGTAGTCTTACATGGAATAAAATGACTCATTTTAGAGAATCTATCTACTAAAACATAAATGTTGCCCATACCTGATTTAGTTTTAGGAAGTCCAACGACAAAGTCCATACTTACACATTCCCAAGGCCTACTTGGAATTGGCAAGGGTTGATAGAGTTCTACATTGCATGAACCCCCTTTAGCTCTTTGACATATTCCACATTGCTCAACATATCTTCATACATCCCTTGCTAACTTAGGCCAAAAGTAGTATCTCTATACCAACTCCAATGTCTTGTTTATGCCAAAATGTCCACTCAAGCTGCCATTATGCTTATCTTGAATTAGATTTTCCCTCATGGATCCCTTAGGTACGCATAGCTGATTACCTTTAAATAGAAATCCATTTTGAAGGGTATAATCTACAAAATCATTATGAAAATGATTCTCTAGGCATACCTTGTAGGCTTGGGAGAAGTCTTCATCCTCTTCATACAAGTCTTTAAAACCTTCTATTCCAATGCTTTTCAGCTACACTTCTTGGACAATCAAAATTTTCCTACTCAAGGCGTCTACTACCTTGTTGAGTTGCCCCTTCTTGTGTTTGATTGTGAATGTAAAAGATCATAGATACTCCATCTACTTCAAATTACTATTACTAAGATTCTCTTGAGTGTTTATATAACTCAAAGCCTAATTATCTGTAAAGACAACAAATTCTTTAGGTAGGAGGTAATGTCTCTACTTCTTGAGAGATTGTACTAATGCATACAACTCCAAGTCATAAGTTGAATATTTCTTCTTTGCTTCATTGAGTTTCTCAGTGAAGAATACCACAAGTCTTCCTTATTGACTCAAGACACCCCCTACTGCTATATTACTTGCATCACATTCAAGAGCGAATAATTTATCAAAAGTAGCTAAGATTAAAATGGGTTTTGCAGCCATCTCTTGTTTCAATGTTTGAAATACTTTCTCTATGGCCTCAGTCCATTTGAAATTTTTTTTCAGCCCTCCTTTGATGGTTTCTAATATTGGTGCACAAATCCCACTGAAGTTCATCATAAACTTTCTATAAAATTGTGCTTGGCCATGATAGCTTCTCACTTTAGTCCCTGTTCTAGTAGTAGACCAATCCAAGATTGCCTCCACTTTGCTTGGGTCCATTTTTAGATTACCCTTGGACACTACAAAGAACAAATAAACTAATTCTTGCTGCATAAATACACACTTTTCTAGATTAATGGCTAGTTGCTCTTCCTAGAGTCTCTTCAAGACCAACCTTACATGTTCTAGGTGCTCCTCTTTTGTGTTGCTATAGATGAGCATATCATCTAGATACACTACCAAAAATCTTCCTGTGAAGTCCTTCAATACCTCATTCATTAATCTCATGAAAGTGCTTGGGGTATTTATTAGCCCAAATGGCATTACAAGCCATTCATACAACCCATCTGTCATTTTAAAAGTGGTCTTCAATTCATCACCCTCTTTGATTCTAATTTGGTGATAACCACTTTTTAAATCCAACTTAGTAAAGTACATAAAATCTCCTAAACAATCCATCAAGTCCTCTATTCTTGGAATAGAGAATCTATACTTGGTAGTGACCCAGTTAATAGCCCTTGAATCTGTACAAAGCCTCCATTTTCCTCCTTTCTTTTTTGTTAAGACCACTAGGATTACACATGGACTAATTCTCTTCTTAATCAGCCCTTGATCCAATAATTCTTACACTTGTCTTGCCACTTCCTTATTTTGATTTGGAGTAAGCTTATAAGCTTCTTTGTTAGGAAAAGAAGCACTAGGTACACAATCAATTTGATGGTTGATTTCTCTTTTAGGTGGTAGTACTATTGGTGTACCATCTAAAATAATATCTTTGAAATCATCAAGAATTTGCCACACTTCAAGAGGTATTGGCTGTAACTTCATATCTTCCTCCTTTGGTTTCACCATAATTGCACATCCTATGGTTTCCTTATCTTGTAAAGCTTGCAAGAAATCTTTACCACTACTAACACACTAGGTGTCTTAGAGGCTTCCCCTTCATTCTCTATTAAGGACTCAATTTTGAAAGTCCTTCCATCTTTCTTGAAAGAGATGGCATTTTCTTCTCCATCATAGATCACCTTCCTGTCAAATTGACATGGTCTTCCCAATAGAAGATGGCATGCATCCATGGGTAAGACATCACAAATTACTTTGTCTTTATATGCTCCAATAGAAAACTCAACCCATGTCTGCTCATTAACAAGTAAACTTTTCTCTTGATTCAACCAAGTCATCTTGTAGGGATTTGCATGGGGAACCTTTGCAAGTTTCAAATTCTTTGCTACCTCCTTTGATATAATGTTATCTATAGATCTTGAATCCACTATAACCTTGCAAATTTTTCCTTGAATCTTGCATCTGACTCTAAAAAGAGCCCTTCTCTACTTGGGTTCACTCTGATTGGGCTGCCTTATGCGTACCTTTCTAATCATCAAATTCTCACCCATTTATATTTCTAATTTTTTGACTTCATTAATACATGAGCTGCTACTATCTTCTTGGGCATAAGCTACCTGCTTCTCACTATTTGAGGTTGATCGCTTATTAAGACACCTATAGGCTAGGTGTCCAAGTTGTCCACATTGATAACATTTCATGGTGGAAAAGTAGGAGCTACTTCTTCCTACTCCTCTCCCTCTATTACTTTGAGATCCTCTTCATCTACCAAAAGATCCCCTTGTGCCAATTTTAGAACTTTGTCCCAAGATTTTTCCCTCCCTTAGGTTTCTTGGTTCACCACCTCTTTGACCTCCTCTAGAATCTCTACCTCTTCCTCTATTCTTGGAAATATGGTTATGCTTTCTTTTTCCTTTCTCTTCCACCTTTAGGGCCATTTGGTAGCATTGGTGAACTATTTTAGGAGTTACAATATCTTCTTGGAAAGACCATTTGAGTCCATTTAGATATCTTGCCAACTTGATACTTTCATCTTCCACCACTTTAGACCTCAAGCATAACTTCTAAAATTCTTCAGTATAAGAATGCACATCCATGTCTTTTTGCCTCAGATTTTGTCTCCTCCTATGTAGATTTATTTCGTAGTCTTTAGGAATGTAGGCTTGTTTGATTTTTGCCACCATTCCCTTCCATGTAGCAATAGGACCTTTTCTTTCTTTTTCCCTCTCTGTTTGTACAAATTTCCACTAGGTTAGAGCAGTACCTTTCAACCTCAACTTTGCCACCTTGACCTTCTAAGAATTAGAGACACCATTACATTCAAAATGGTTCTCCATTCCTTCAATACATTCTATGATGAGATCAAGATCCATCTTGCCATTGAATAGAGGAATGCCTTCCAAGGCTTTGCTATTTATTGCCTTGATTGCCTTCAAGAAAGGTTCTTCTAGTAAAACAAGGTTTGGTATTGGAGTTTCCTCTTCCAACTCAATGTCTTTCTCTTTTGCCTCCTTCTCTTCTTTCTACTCTATCTTGTCCTTGAATTTATCAGTTGTGTCTTGGACCTTTCTCAACAACTATTCAGGATGTGCCAATCTTTCTCTCAAAGACTTGTTGTCCTCTTCTTGCTCTTCTACTTTTCTTTCTTTTTCTTCAACCTTCTTGTCCAATCCAACATTGGTTACCATTGTGTTAGAATCATTAGGTTTACTAGGTGACAACATTCACCTTACTTTGCACTTGCTTTGTCCCACACCTTTACAGTCTTTGATACCAATCTAATGGGGTAGGAGAGAAACTAGTCTATGCTTCTCATCCAATAATAGGATCTTGGTGTTTTCTCTACACCTATGTGGTCTAGAGAATCTCTTTCTACTTAAAACATCCCCTAACCTTGCCCAACCTCCTCACCAAGTTAATTGATCCAAACTTGCAACATCATTCCCTTACTCTTCTAGGAACACTATCCCTCCAAAGGTTTTATAGGTCTACTAGGGTGCCACAACACTTCCTAGTCCAACCAATGTTTCCCTGATATCTTAAGATGTTATTGGAACATTTTTACTATGCTTGAATGGATAACAACAATGGGTTTGTACTCAATTTCTAGATTTCTTCACAAAAAGGCTACTAAAAGAGTCCTAAATTAGGCCTCCACTCAAATTTGTAGGGCTTATAAATTTTTACCCTTAAGGATTCAAAATATTTGGTAATAAGGAAATTTTCTCCCTTAGACACCTTCAACAAGATTATTAGGGTCTTGGGCTCCAAAAAGGCCGTACAACAAATTTTCTAAAAATGAGGATTTAGGAGGGTTTGAAGGACTACCTATTGTCCTCTTGTTTTGAATACCTTCCATAACTCACAAAAAATCCTCCTCTTTTACATAACACCTTTACATACTCCCCTTCATCATATCCAAAGGGACAATCTTGATCTTACTCCCATTGCTCATGAGAACAAATTCTTTTTTGCTTACTCCTAGTTGGGCATTGCCTAGCTCACCTAGGGCTTTGTTAAACAAATGCTTGCACACATTTTTTTGGGCCCTTTCTTGCAATATGTTACAAAATAGGGTCTATAGTATTGGAATCCAAATGGCCATGGAAATCCCATAGTGGAAACAAGAGCTACAACCCGTTGATTGCTGAGAACTCAAAACTGGACAACAAATTGTTACTTTTAAAGAAATTTACTAAAACCTTCCAAAATGTGATTATAGATCTAATATAATTTTAGCATGGAAAATGGAGAAAATACAAGATAAAAACTAGAACATGCAAAAAAATGACAGTAAAAATTTGATTTGCTACCAAACAACACCAAAAACTAGTAAAAATGTATAAAAATTAGTCACAGTTTGCTGTAGCAGTACAATGCTATACAAAACAATGACTTCCAACCCTTGGTTTGGATTCTTCCAACCTTAAATAGTCTATCCCATGGTGTATGGATTGAGTTAGGGTGTTTTTAGCCACTTAAAAAAGTTAACTTTCTTTCTAACAAAAGTTGCTCAACACTTTTACACAAGTGACCAACAACTTAGCAATTTTTATTTCTTTTTTTTCTCTTTTTGAAATTCCTTCACCAAGACCATTGTTGGGTCTTCCCAAGTCATTTTTGGGCTTCAAAATTCCCCCAATAAACAATTACAACATTTTAGGAATACCCTATGCACCTAGAAAGAAAAACATCATAACATGACAATACATTGCCAGTCACCTAGACCAAGAGCCTAAATTAGAGAAAAACACATCAAATGAGTTAGAATAAGTTCATTACACCAAAATTTGATATGGTGGGATCCTTGAAAGGGTGATTCTACACCAATATGTCCAATGGGCATAGGTGTTCCAATTGGGTTGGAATATTCCATTCCAAATTTCTTCAATATATCCTCTGTCTTCAAATCAACTTCTTCTAATTGAGAATTGGTTATAATTATTTCTGTCTTGGGTTGCATTAGCTACAACTTGGTCTCCTCTATCTAAGACTCGGTTCTCATAGTTTGTGACTCAGGTTCCTTTGTTTGAGCTAGCAAACATGTAGTTTTAGTGAAGTCTAGGTAAAACAAATTACCTTTTATCTGATTGCTAGTCCCAACTAGATTTTCTTTCCAATCTAGCAATTCATGAATTCTACTATGCCAATAAAAAATTGAGTACTTAGTCAACACTAAGCATTCTTTTGTTAACTAACCCAACTTGGTTAGAATAGGAGATCTAGCATTAACTAACCCAACTCCATCAATACTGACTTCATGCTAACTTCTCTTGATAAACGAGTAAACTTGGTCAATAAAGAATTAACGTCATTAACCAACTAAGCTCAGCCAATGATGTCTTTGTACTTGCTTAAAAATAAATGCTTCACATATACAAAAAACTACCTTCAATGCTTGAGTAAGCTTGACTATCACTGATTACTCGATAAAGGCTTGACATTTTGTGTAACATCAAAGACAACATAAAATTGAGTTATTGTTCTCAACACTTCAAATATAGGTGTAGTAGGTGTACTGCTGGCCTTTGACCTACATTCATGTGCTTGGTGTCCTTTTTTCTTGCATTTTAAATAGTTACCAATAAACTTAGGTCTAGGATTTTGCATAATAGTTTTTCTTTTGCAAATGTTCACTGTGTGTCCATGTTTACCACAATAATGGCATGTAGGTTTTCCTTTCAGTTTTGCATTTTTTTTCTCACCACTCTTTCATGACTCTCCTACCTCAGTAGATGAAGAGTGCTTGATATATCCTAGACCAAAAGTATCATTGGATGACTTTGGTGAACTCATTAGTTCTTCAAAGTATCTAATAGATTTAGTTTTTTATTCATTCTTTCTAGAATTTCTTTCTCAATTCTTAACTCATTTCTTAGTTGGTCATTCTATGATCTCCATGTCCTTTATGTTCAACTCTTGATTTGTAGGTAGCAACTGATTCATCATGTCTAGCTAATTGTTTGTAAGCTTTTGTACATCAAATAATCTTTCTTCAAATTTGGTAACCATTTTTCTTTGGTCTTCTTCAATCATGATCTTATCTTCTTCAATTTTTTTTTTAGTTACCTCACATAGTCTTACTGATTGAATTTCCTATTCTATCTTGATTCCTCTAACTTTTTTACCTAGAATGTTGTTCTTCTCCATTAGATCTACTATTGCTACATCATGATAACCAATATTTCCACCATTAAGTAAGTCCTTGACATCAAATTCCTTATATAGCATGTCATTCTACTGAATGGCCAAATCTTTTCTCTTCTTTAAGGATTTCAGTAACTCATCTTTTTCTCCTTCAAGTTGTTATAATATGATATGGATTTCAATCATTTGATTCTCAATTCTCTTTCTCAATTTGTATTCCTCCATTTCCAAGATCTATAGTCTCAAGCTATTATACTTTTTTCAAGAGAAATATGCTTTGATACCAATTGTTTGAAGTCTTATTGGGAGATAAGACACTGAGGAGGGGGGAGAGGGGTAGGGGTGAAACAAGATCTTTAAAACTCTTTATTGTTAAAACAATATCTTAAATTAATTGCATTCACTTCTAATCAATCTCATATCTTAGATATCATTCTATGTAATCATAAGCTTGTAATGCTAGAATTGAAAACTATCTAAGTATAACAATCTTGAAAAAATAAACACAACACAAAAATTTGGTAACCAAGTTATCCTCCAAGGTGAAGGCGAAATTGGGGTGGGGATGAAACCCACAAATCTTTACTACAACAACAACAAAGTTCTCCTATTAGGGATACAATTTGATTACTTTTGATGATCTACCCTGTGAGGGGTCTACTTTGTTAAAATATTTTCAAGAGTATCTGGTCTCACCTTGATCAAATGATTATATACTTATAATAAAGTAAGGAACCTATTATAAGATTTAGATAAGGTCTGTTAAAACTACTCTATTAAGAGATTTCCTTGACTCAATCTATCAAAATTGATTTAGTACCAGATCCTTTTATTTTCTCTAAAATCTATTTATAGATCTCCTCTCTTCAATATCTCAATCTGATCTCCTTATCTGATATGCTCTATTATGTCTTTCACTACTAGGTTCGTCAGTTTGATCTCCTCTCTAACTTAGCCTTCCTTGTTTTTTTCTTATCTTTTTTTCTCCTTCATTTTTTTCTTCTTACTCATATTCACATCATAATTATTTAGGGTTAAAACCAATCTATATTTCATTCTTTTTCTGTTATTCCTTCTAATTTTTTGATTGGTTAATTTTCTTTTCTTGGGCTCAATTTATTATGATAATATGCGCAATATGCTCCTTTACTATCTCTACAATATTTAAATATCACATATAAGTCAGCTAAAATGATTTACATAAGTGTTTGTGCCTTTAAAAAATCATATGCCAAAACTATTTTACTTGAAAATTGAATGTTCTTACACTTGTTCATTACTGGCATGCATATTGTTACTTGGCTTCTATAGGCTCGACATATACTAACTCACTCAAAATAAGTTAACCTTTACTTCACTCAGCCTCCATTTTTTTTCTCGGCATGTATGTTGGCTCAATCTCTATTGGGGTTCTTAACAGCCTTTGACTTGTTCAACCTGTAATGTAATATAACCAAGTATTTTGTAGCTCAGTTTCTTCTGGATGGCTCACTTGTAGTGATGACCGACCAAAGCTGCCTTGGAAATTACTAAGTGTTGGACACCAATAGGAAACTTGGGCTTATATATCAAGAAAATTTCACCCAGGATATCAGATTTTGGACTTCTTATAGTCATTGGAAATCTAATTTAGAGCAATAAAACTTTATGATTTTGCAATTTTTTCAGGTATTAAGAGCCCTAGATTTAGATTTTGTTTATTTTTAGCACAAATTAGGGTATAAATTGAGGATATAGAGTTAGATTTTGGGCTTTGAGTAGTAAAAAAAAAGCTCTTGAAGAGGTATACACATTGGTTCAAATTTTGGTATTGGTTTGAAATAATTTATTTGGTGATATATTGATCTAAATAATTTATGATTTATATTGACTATGGTAACATCATGAGTCAATGACATTGCATATTTTGGAGATTGAGATTTTATGTCATTGTATACTCATGATATATTTCACATTGGTCTTATGATGATGTGATTATTAGTTTTTTGTTTGGATATGTACGGTGATTTGTTGGGCCTACAAGTTGTGTAGTGTTGTAAGCAGTCTATACTTACAAGTTTCATTTATGGCTTGGATGTGGGTTGTCTTTGCCCATTGAAATCTCATTATTATTGGATACTGAGGTTATTGGCTTGGATTTGGGTTGTCTATGCTCTTAGTCACATGATTTTTTGATTTTCCTTCATGTAGAAGGGATGAGATGTTGTTACCGAGTAAAATCATGTTGGAGGATTGTGGTTGACTATTTTATGTTGATAGGTTGGACACTTTGAGAGTTATATTGTCCGTGCATGGATGTGATAATGGTATCATGGATTTTGGCATGACATGATTTAATATACAAGTATTTTGTTGATGTTAATTGGTTTGGATTCTTGATTTGATTATGGCAATATATCTTCTTTGGTTGAGGATCATGGTTATTTGGTTTCTTTTGAAGAGCTCATGATGTACACTTTGAGTTCTTTGTGTTGGAATATTCAAATATGGAAAGAGCACTTATGAGAGGAGAGGGGGGAGGGGGGGTGAATCATAAGTATCACACTTTAGCTAATAAAACTTTTAACCAAAAGTAAATTGCATGCATGTAAATACATCAAATAAACATGTAACTAAACACATGCATCAATAACTCATAACATTGGAATTTGGTAACCGAGAAACCCTCCAGGAATAATAAGGTAAAACTGGGGTGGGGATGATACCCACAAAAATTACTGCAACAATATTGTTTAACCACTTCTGATGGTCTGCCCTGTTAAAGGCCTACCCTATTAAAGACTTTACACTATGTCAATAGTGACCTGGTTAGAGGATTTCAAACACTTAACATGAAGTGTCACCCTGTTAAAGGATTTAATCACCTAATTAAAGGATTTACAAAATAGCTGTTAAGCTAACCTATCACCATAGGATTTTCATTCTAATACAATTACTAGAGAGTATTAGGTAAAATGAACCTGACTGATTACAATCCCTAATTGCTGAATGCAGGCACCTGTTCTGCTTTCTCTGATCTTGATCCTTTTTGTGATCTGATAATCCTCACTTTTGAAAATAGAATTCCTTGTGCACCCTTGTATGTCTTCTCTCCTTTCTCATCTTTACAAAGAAGCTTCGTCTTCCTTATAAAGACATTTGAGAATTTAGGGTTAGGTATGGATCTACGATCCATATTTAATCTCTATTTTTTCTCATTATTTGCATTTATTCTATTGGTTGCATGCCTTCATCATTTTTCTTATTGGCTGCATGTTAATTTCCTAGGAAAAATAAAAGATTTGATCTCATCATTAAATCCTTTGAGATTTACCTTATGTCGGTTGTAAAAACTGTTTGCATCATAGTTTGTGCAATTACAAACTCTTATGCTGATATACTGAGTTACTCGGCTCCTGAAGTATTGCTGATACTTGGCACATGCTATTTCCTAGATAGCTCGACACCTTAAAAAAAACTATATCACTCAGCACCTTATATTACTGGGCACTTGTTAACACTCGACACTTTATGTTGCTCAGTACTAATACTTCACTCGGTATCTGATCTTCACTCGATATCTGATCTTCACTCGGTACCTGTTGTGACTTGGCATGCATGATGTACTTGGCTCCAATGTAGAATATGTTTAAGTGTGTTGGCACTCAAGTGTCAAAAAACATTATGAGGTTAACACTTTGATGGTTTAATTGATTCTCATGGTTAGAGAGTGTTTTTTCATCATAATGTCATAGATAGCTTGGATACACAATTTAGTGAGAGCTTGTGACAATGATGAGGTGGTAGTGCATGATTAGTTTCTTGTTTGTTTTATATCTTCCTAGTTTGGGGATCATGGTTTAACTTAGTACTGGTACTTTCGTTGTGTGTGTAGACTTTGAGGATCTTCATGTAGGGGATGGATTTTATGATGCCATAGATAAATTGGTACCATAGTTGAGTGGATTTTTTTGGTATTGATATATGTATTGAGTGTTTGTAGATGTTGAAGGTTTGTCTTAGATCATGTTGCTGCAAAAGAATCTTTGAAATTATCATGGTACACTTGTTATCTTCATGTAGTGTGTAGATACTTCTTCAATGTATGAGAAAATGGTTCTTCATGGTATGTGGAGATGGTTCTTCATGGTATGTAGAGATGGTTTCATCTTGAGGATTCACAAAGTTCTTGGTAAAGGTGTGCCTTATGCTTTCATTTGACATGTTATCATTAATATTAGGATGGTTTCATTATTATTTCATGGTATACTCTTGATACACATTTATATTTTTGACATGTTATGGTATGTTCATATGGTGCATGGTATCTCTTTGTTTAAGATGGTTTGATCATGTTGTTATGTTTATGTTCATGAGGCCATGGTTGGAACTTTGTTATTGATCTTGGTTTAGTTTCATTGTATTGAGTATATTGATATTTTTTTGTATACTTCATGATATTGCTACATTGCATTTGGATTTGGCATGGATTGATTGGTTACAAGTGGTGATGGATACTCGGAGATGGTGCTGGTGCTGATTTCTCTTGGTTTAGAGAAGTATTTTTTTATATGGTTGATGGCATCAGTGGGAAGTTTGAGGGGCATTCACTTGATATGGACTTGAGAGGATATTGTTTTTAGATGAGTCTTGCTTGGAGACTTGGATATCTTGATGAGAATTCTCATTCCCCACTCTTGGTCTTCTTGATAGTTTACTACTTGACAGGTATAGGTCATTTATTTCTCTCAAGTACATTATGTTAATGGTTGTCTTTCATTTATATGAATCTTGAGCTATAGTACATGAGTTAGTTTTGGGGGGTTTATTTGAGAGATGGCTTAGCATTGGTTACATCCATGTGCATATATTTCTATGTTGGTTGAGTTTAACAGATGGATTTATATTGGGCATATTCTTTGGATTAGGAATGTTTATGAGTTTGATCTTCTTGTAAGAGTCTTATATCCATGATTACTTAAATGGTATGATTTGGGTGTTGTTGTGGCTTCTTAGTTGGGGTTTTATGGAGGATATCTTACTTGGCACAATTTATATCTAGAGGCGTGTGTAGAAGGACATGATATAGGTTATGATTTGCATGGTTTCTCTTGGGTCTTGGTTATCTTCCTCAATGATTGGTTTCACATACATTTTATTTGGGATTGGTTGGATATTATTTTTATTGGTTTATGTTCATGTATTTAATGTGAGAGATGACATGGTTATTCCTTTATCTATTTCCTTTGTTGGTTATGGAGAACCTAGGAGAGTGTTGGAGACTTGTTATGAGAGTTGTTCTTGTAGGTTATTGGTTTATGTGTTGTGGATACCCTTGATACTACATCTATTCACTTCTTTGAGATGTTGCGAGTGAATTGGATACAAATTTGACATTATCTTTTGCAATGAGAGCTTGATGTAGGAGCATCCTGGGTCGCCTTGTAATCTTTCTCATTTGGTTCATTCTAGTAGTTATCACCAAGTTTGTAGTGTTAATCAAGTTTAGTGTTAACTGTGTTAGTGTTAACCAATAGTGTTAACTAAGTTTGTAGTGTAAATTGAGTTTTAGTGTTAACAAAAAATGTTAACTGAGTTCCAATGTTGACCCAGTGTTCCTTCATGTTCCAACTAAACATGATATTTTTTTATGCTTTGTTCCCTCTTTGACCAAGTTTTTTTGTGATTGGTTGTTAGTTTGATCTAACTTATGTATTTAATTTGGATTGTGAATTTAATGATAGTATCTTGTCTTGGGATGAGTATAGACCATGTTAAGGTTGACCTTTCTATTGTGTAATGATATAGAATCTTCTATAAGCCATTTTGGAAAGTATAAGTAGAGGTAATTGGTTTAGCTTAGAGAAGGACTTAGAGAGTTCAAAGAAGATTTTTATGGAAAAGTGAATTTGAAGCTAGATCATGGATCTTGAAGTTGCATTTTGTATTTGTTTGTAACCTAGAAGACCCTACATCTGGGCATGTATCTTGATAAATTGATGAATTAATAAAAGTGATTTCTTTCTCACTCTCTTTGGTGTTGTTCTCTATGTATTTTCTTTCATTGTGTTACTTAGCAAGATGTTTGGATAGTTAGGTGTGCCTTTGACCCTAGTTATTCATATCTCTCCTTGTGTCAGGTGGTATCAGACCTTGAGGTTCTTCCTTATGGAGATTGGATTGTCTAGAATCCTAAGTTGAATTTGGTTGTTGGGTGGTAGATCTACGGATTTGACCTATAACTTGCAGAGGTTACGATCTTGTAGGAGCCTATTTGTAAAGATGGTTCAAGGTAGAGGAAACACTGACATTGCTATTATGGACATGTTGAGATAAATTTCAACCATATTAGATGATGTGGAGACAACCCAGATGAGACGAGAACATCTTGATGATGTGAATGATGATGAAGCATTGGTACCAAATCCTAATCTATAACCTAAGGAAGATCAAGATAAGAAAAGATTGTTGAGAGTATTGTCTAGGGCATATTCAAAGTCTACTGTAAAAGTTTCTCCTTATGATGGAAAATTGCACACTAATGCTGTTGCATTGGATCTCTAATATGGAGATGTTCTTTGATTTTGAAGGCACTCCTGATAATAGGAAGATACAAACTACAACCATTGCATTGAAAGGTCATGCTTCACTATGGTGGGATTATTTGCAAACTAATAGACATAGAAGAGGAAAGGAGAACATCAGGACTTGTCTAAAAATGGTGAACAAAGTGAAGAATAAGTTTCTTCCTACTGATTATCAAGTTAGCTTGTTGAGAAAGATGTAAAATTTGAGACAAAAGAACATGACTGTGAAGAAATATATTGATGAATTTTATAGATTGTGTAGTGCCTCTCATGTTTGTAGTCTATACCTTGTTATATTTCATTTGAGAGATACTTGTTACTCATGTTATTTTTACATTTGAGATGACCTAATGGTCATATTTATACTTTGATTCCAATATCATAGATGTTAGATTACTATGCTATTTAGTTAATCATATTTGTGCGATGATGCCAGTTTGAGATGACAATAAATTTTATGATGATATTTGGTTATCCAGTATTTGGACATATCTCTAATTTGGTTATATGATTGGATTTAGTGTTATGGTTATTTACTTTATTCTTTCTTTGTAATGATTTATGCAAACATGACTGATGTAAATAAATTATTTTGGTATAATTAAATAAATGGTTAAATTAGGGTATTCAATGCATTTATTTCTTCGGCTATGTTATTATATAAAATTGCACTTGATCATGTGTTTTACTATGTAGGATTTATATCCTTGGTAGTGGCACATAGAGTTATTGATTCAACTATTCATATTTAATCAATGTCATCTCTGTATGGTTGACATATCTTATTTAAAGTGTTTAATTTAAACCCTAGTGGTGATTTGATTAAATCTAGACTCATTTGCATTATGTGATTAGACATGTGAACATGGCTATGCATTTAGAGGTTCACATTGTCACAAAATTCTCTAAGGAATTTTTATGATTTTGGGTTTTGGGGCTTTATTTTTAATTAATTTTAGTTTCTGATAGCTTTTCCATAGATGAATTCCAATTACTTGGAATAGCCTATTTTTGTTTGGGTCAATTTAGGGTTTAACTAGGTTTCTTGGTTATCTTCCCTAATTTATTATTCACTCAAAAAGTGAATAAGTATCCAAACAGGAAATTAATTCCTCACTTCTCACTTTTGCAAATTAGAAATTTGAGAGCTTTTTCCAAAATCCTCTTCTGGGGGATTACACTTCTGTTCATTATGAGAGCTATGGGTGTAGGATCTTCACAAGGTTAGTCTCATTGGATCTAGCTTGGGGAGACCTTGGTTTGCTATGACTTTTGGTAGCTTCCGTGAGATATTTATTTTATTTGGCTGATTCCCATTTTAGCCTATTTGGTTATTAGGGAGGGCTCTCCCATTTTTATGTTTTAGCTCTATTTCTGTTTCTATTTCTGGTAGCTATTTGTTAGGAGGTTAAGAACTAGTGTTCCCCTCCATTTCTAATTGCTGGTTCTACCTAGTTGGTTGGGTATGAATGTTTTCCCAATTTACAAGATGAGGGTATGGGGTTTCACATTGTTATTCTGGCTATTTTTGCATATGGTGTCCAAACTTGAATTTATTACATTTTTGTGTGTTTTACACCCTAGGATGAAAGCACAGATCTGTGCCACCATTTAGGATACCAAAATCTATTTTGGTCAAATCTTAGTTCTCTATCAAAATTGAATTTTTTTCAAAAACTAAAAATATCTTTTTATATATTTCAAATTTAATATCATCACTATATAAATTTTTAAGTGTTATTATTAATTATAATATGTTATAATTTCAAAATATTATAAGTCAATATTTTAACGTTCCAAAAGATACTCTCTCAAAAAATTAAAAAAATAGTAAATCATAATAAAAAAATGAAAAATATATATTTCTCTTAAAGAGAGAGTCCCCTTCATGAATATGTAATATTTTTTCAAGAAGGTCTAGATTTGATAAGGATGTTTTGATGGGAGGGAAAAACTATTGGATTTTGATAAGGTCAAGCTTAAGTACTTATAAGAAAGAAAATATACATAAAAAATAATTATTTCTTTTTTTGTTCCCTAGCTATACATGTCATCTATAAAATATTTTCAAATTAGAGCCAAAAAAGATAATTTTCATATACTTGTTTGATAGGAAATACACCATATATTTTTTACAGTTAAAAAAGAGACTTCAAGTTAAAAGAAAATGAATGAATTATTAGTCAAAAAAATTACAAAAATTATAGGCATAAAATTCATCCATTTCTACATGTTTCATTAGTTTACATCATCTTCAAATTCTAAATACAAATACCATTTTTTTTTGTCATTAATGTTGAACTATCACATTCTGATATCCTATTTCTTTATAAAAGGTGACATAGGTTTGTGCTTTTACCCTCAAGACCAAATGGGTTTTGTTTTCAAAGTTTTTGAGTTTTGAGGATTTTACCCCAATTTGCATGCCACCTAGTTTTCTTGGGTTTTCTTGGCATGATGTTGGTCATGGACTTAGATTATCCATAGAATGTTAGTCAGATCATTGTTGTAATTTTTTGTTGCATTGGGATACATGCCACATCAGTCCTCTTGATCTTGGTTTTGATTGAGTATTATTTTGCTCATGTTTTAATCCAACCTTGTTTTATGATCTTCCTGATGGTGGTGCACCAACACATGAGCATGTGTATGTGTATTTTTCAAGTGACTTGTGAGGCCCAATGTTATTTTGGTTGAGTTATACTCATTTGGGTTGGGTGGGGAATATGCATGCCTACAGGTGCTCATCGTTAGATGAGTATGGGTAAGGTAGGGTACCTTCATGGTGTTGGTTTAAAGAATAATTTTGATATCTAAGTGTCAATACACTTAACCATTTTTCACTATACATGCCGAGCAAAGAGTAGGAGCCGAGTCATAGTCATGTGCTGAGCAATCCAGTTTCATCAAGTATCGAGCAATCCAGAATGATCAAGTGCCATGTGATATCAAGTACCAAGTGATCTAAAGTGATCAAGTGCCGAGTAATATCAAGTGCCGAGTGATCTAGAGTGATTAGGTGCCAAGTGATACAGTTTTGTTGAGGTGTTGAGCTATCCAGGAAACAACATGTGCCGAGCATCAGTAATGCTTCATGAGTCGAGTAACTCAGAATATTAGCATAAGAGTTTGTAATTGTACAAACTACGATGTAAACTATTTTTTTAGCCGACAGAAAGGTAAATCTCAAAATATCTAGAGATAAGAACGAATCTTTTACATTTCCTATACAATCTACATGTAGCCAATTGGAAAATTGGAAAGGCATGCAACCCATTAGAAAAAGGCAAGTATTGAGCAGGAAATTGAGATTCAATGTGGATTGTAGATCCATACCTAACCCTAAGTCTTCAAAGTCTTTTTAAGGAAGAAAAAAGTCTCACTATAACAAGGATGAAAGAGGGAGAACAATGTTAAAGGGAAAAGATAGTGGAATTCAGTGAAAGGAGACATAGAGGGTAAGAATAGGAATTTGATATTCAGTTGATTAGAATGAAGCAAAGGAGACAAATAGAAATTAGATCTTAGAGGATCGAAATAAGAGAGAGCTAGAACAAGTGCCTGCATTCAGCAATCAAGGATTGCAAACTATCAAGTTTATAATACCTAATACTCTCTTACCATTGTATTAGAAAGGAAACCCTATGTAGATAGGTTAGATTAACAGCTATTTGTAGATCCTTATCAAAAGGTGATTAAATCCTTTAATAGGGTAACACTTCATGTTAAGTGTTTGAAAATCCTTTAACTAGGTCACTATTGACATAGTGTAAAGCCTTTAATAGGGCAGACCATCAGAAGTGGTTGAACAATATTGCTGTAGTGATTTTGTGGGTATCATCCCCACCCTAGTTTTACCTTCTTATTTCTGGAGGGTTTCTAGGTTACCAAATTCTATTGTTATGTGTTGGTGATGCATGTATTAGTTTCATGTTTATTTGATGTGTTTACATGCATGCAATTTACTTTTAGTTAAAATTTTTATTGGTTAAAGTGTGATACTTTTAATTCACCCCCCCTCTCATAAGTATTCTTTCCATAGTTGAATATTCCAACAATTGGTATCAGAGCATCAAGGTTCTCACAAGAAGAAGTCTAACAACCTAAAGAAAAAGATCTAAAGATGGAAGTCTTCAAACTTGGGAAGATTATTGACAATCAAGTGATTAATGTGCAACTAACTCTACACAAAGTAGAGGAAGCAAGGGAGGAACTGAGAAAATCCTTGAAAAGAAGAAAGGACATAGCCATAGCTGAAAATGATGTAAACTACAAGGATATTGATACCACACAAGTGTTTGCCAATGGAGATACTAAAGAGTTTGATGCAGCAATCGCAGAACTAACTGAGAAAAACAAAGTTCAAGTAGATGCGATAAGATCTCTCTTGATGGAACATGAATCACAGGCCATAATGTTATGTGAAATCACTGAACAAAAGAAAAGAGCAATTGAGGACAAAGTCATGATGGAAGATGACAAAAAAAATCTTGCAAATAGACTGGAAGAAAAGAGTACTGAATTAACAAGGATCTCAAACATGCAGATGGATACACTTGCCCAAATGATGAACCTTCATCATGAACTCAATGTGAAAGACATTGAGATCTCTACACTGAAGATGTAGAATGAACAATTGAAGAATGACTTGAGAAGAGAAAAGGAACCCAATGAAGCCATCAAGTATTTTGAGCAATTGCTAAAATCCCCAAGATCAACCCATGATACATCAAGACTTGGATACAACAACACTGAAGTTGGAGAATCATCAAAGAGTGCTGAACAAAGAAGCAACAAAGGTAAGGATTCAAAACCCACTTTTCATTACTATAATAAGAAGGGGCATACTACTAATGTTTGTAGGAGTAGGAGATTCAATCAACCAAACACACATAAAAGCAAGAGTTACTGTCAGAAATGAAAAATGCAAGGACATATGACACAAGATTGCAGATCCAATGTCACAAGGACACAAAGATTTGATGGACATTGTCACAATTGTAAGAAATTTGGACATAGGGCATTTGAATGCAGATCAAAGCCTATGTGGACATCAAAACAACCAAAAAAAACAAAAGGGAATGAAAGTCATTATCATTGGGATTACAACACTAGGTATAGCTATCATTACTGTCAAGAATATGGAAATGCTCCTAAAAATTGCATAAGGACACATTATAGAGTGAACTATAGCAGATGGTTGAGTCAAACCACATGTTTCAGTTGCTTGAAAATTGGTCATATCAGTAGGAATTGCCCAACAAGGTCAAAAGCACCAAGTTTTGAGTTCAATAATGGAAAGACAAAGATAGATGTTGAACACATTAGAAGTGAGATGAATAAGACATGGAAGAAGAAAGATGAGTGCAGCACATCAAGTGCAGAGATCACTTCACCTAATGGGTCAAGTGATCACACTTCATCTAATTAAGCAAGAATGGGTGTGTGGGATAGATATACTAAGTTATATCATACATCAGTCCTAAGACATAGAAGAACTGCAAAGAAGAAATCAGCATAAGCAAAAATTCTAAGTGATGCAAAATCTACTGAAGTTGTCTTTAGGTGCCAAGTTGCTAATAGCGATCGAGTTGATAGTTGATGCCGAGCTGTGAAATATCAATGGGAGCCAAGCGAAGTGAAACACAATGGGTCCTGAGTCATGTTGAAATCTTTCAGGTGCTGAGTAGACAATTGTCAACACACTAAACATTAATTGCTCTATTTTAAAGGGTACATAGGTCAATTTTTGATCATTTCTCAACATTCAAACATGAAGCAAAGACGAGAAGAGTGTAGAAGATCAAGGGCAGCTTAGAAGCCATTTGCAAGGATTTCCATAGTGATTCAGTAGGAGTTTCATGAATTTGAGGTATTTTACTTGTGTGTCGAGCTACGTAGTGTTTATAAACTTGTTTAAACTGTAAACCCTAGTTTGGAAAACAATGGCATCTGGGTCTAGAACCATTAAGGGCAAGGAGAGTCATGAAATATAGTTGGTTAGTAATGAAGTCAAGCAACCAGAGTTCAAGCCCATTCTAGAAGTTGCATACAAGAATGATCCCGTAGGTGCATTATCCATTATTTCTGATAAAGTTGTCATGGTCCAAGATGTTCGTAGGTGTTATAACTGAAAAATTGGAGCCATAGGAGATCTAGAAATTTATAATGCATATGACAAGCTATGTGAGAACAAAATACTGAAAGATGAGTTCTCAATAATCGAGAGAAAGGGATTGACCAAAACCCTAGAGTTTCCAATTGTTTTCAAAGTTGAATGGGTATGCATAGTTTTGAGTAGAATACATGATGGAGCCTTTTGGTTAGAAACAGGGCCAGTGAAATTTATCCAGAAAACTATTCATAGGGTTACTGGTATTCCAACCCTAGATCAGCCAAAGACCCTGCGTAGTGACAAAAAGGAAGTAATAGAGAGAAACACGGGTGCTAAATGGAACAATAGGGAAATGACTATTGATACAATCACATAACTCCTACTAGATTTTTCTATGAGAATCATTTCACACAAATTCTATCATTCAAGAAGGTTAAACAGTGTGCCTTGTATAGCAGTTGATGTTGCATACAAATTAGTTAAAAAGGATCATACCTATGATCTAGCAGAGCTCATGTTTCAACAAATTAATGAGAATCTGGGAGCTATAAGGAAGAGCAAGGGAGCTCATTAAAAATTTGGATCAATTTTGGTGTGCATGTTTTTCTATCTGATGAAAGAATTCCCTTCTGTGGGTAAGGTGAAATGGAATCCAGATAAAACAATTGTTGAACAGATCAATGGATATATTGAACAGATCGGTGATAATTTTGATGCCCAAATGACTAGCTACTTTGAGGACTTCAAATAGTCCATGAAACAAAGAATGAGGATTCTAGTCTCATTGACTAAGAAATAAGAAAAAGACATTTTCTTTCTTGTAGATATTGATTATACTTATATACAGGAAGTCATACCTAGAGTGAGATGGCTTAGGCCACTAGGTTATGAACTCGATATTGATCAAGCCTCTGCAACAATAACAACTCTCCTTACAGAGGAAGTTGACAAGAATGAAAAAGCCTTTGGAACTTATGATGTTGGCAAATCAAGGGTGGTAACAGATTTGAAGATTGCCTCAGCAGTAAAGAAGAAAGAAAAATTGGTAAGACAAATCAAGAGAAAATTTGGTGTTGAAGGAGAAGGAAAAACAGAAGAGGAAGAAGAAGACATTAAAGATAAGGGAGATGAACCTCAAGGTCTGACTCAAGGGTGAGGAGATGATAAAGAGGAAAGCGTTGAGGAAAAAGAAGCTGAGGAAGCACAAGTTAGAACCAAGGTCACAAAAAGAAAGGCCACAACTCCTCTTGCTCCTCAACCCAAGGCAAAGAAAGTAGTTACTCCTGCACCAAAGAGACCTACTACAAGGGCTACAGTACAAAAATCCCAAGAGGAGGCAAAAGAGAAGAAGAAAGCTTCAAAGAAGAATGCTACCAAGCCAAAGAAAAAAAGAATTTTTTTTGCCCAGCCTCAAACATATGAAGAGAAGATTGAGTCAGAGGACAACAACCAATTTCAAGTGGTAATTCACAAACCTTAGACTACTATTGATAAATTATGCTCAAAGATTAAGAATGATGATTTGAAAGGTTTAAAGAACCTAAATTTTTCTAAGCTCACCAAGGAGGAAGAAAATAAATTAGAGGAATCAGTGTATGCTATGATGGCTGATTATAAGCACACACCTCTAGAGTTAGATGAATCAATGCCTAAGGAATTGTACAAAATTGTAGAGGATAAATGGCATTTTTGTTTGCAAATAGAAAGGGAGATAAGGGAATCAACATTAGCCAGGTTGTTGCCTAATTTGACTAAGGATCAAATAACAAATACAGTTAAGAGGCATAACAATAGATTCACTCCCAAACATAGAGCTTTTAGCATTTTGCAAAACAAAATTGAGGATGTAGTTACAAAGTCCACAAGATTGTGGAAGATAGTTTACAAGAAAATAGAAGATGTTTACAATGAAGAATATAAGGTAGAGGAAAGTGCTAGGAAAAAGGAGATGAAGGCATGAGGAATTAAAGAAAAAGAAAAGGAAAAAGTGGAGAAGAAGTTTGAAGAAGAAAAGGAAGATGAAGAGGCACATATAGAGGAGAAAGAGGAAGAGAAAGATATAGCTAAGCAACAAGATCAAAGTGTGCAAGACACATAGCTATCACCTCCTAGTCCTCTTGATGCCATCATCACACCTATAGAGATTGTCAAAATCAAGGATGTTACATACACTTCTAGTACAAACATCAATCCATTAACTGCAGAGGATTTAGCAAAAATCCTTGACCAATCAACACTAGTAGAAAAATTGTGTTCAAGTCCTATATTGGTCAGTGTTGATGAATTGCAAAATCCAGTAGATAAAACAAAGGCAGTCAAGGTGAAAACACAAGAACAAACTTCAACCATACAACCTATTGGTATTCTATTCCTTCCTCCACCACCTCTACCAAGTGTAGTCACTGATACACTTCAGATGTCAAGTGCAGCAGTAGGGGAAGTCAAAGAAACATCTAAATAGCTAGTAAGTTCAACCCCACCTATTGATCACCAAAAGGATAAACAAGCTAAAGAAAAAGATAAGACAAGTAAGAAGGAGGAGTCTACAATACAAATATTGGTTGCATTACCCAAATCTGGTACTCCAACACAAACTCTTTAGCAGTCGAGCACTGATAGGTTACCATTACAAATTAGGACACTAGGCTCGAGCTCATCAAGGGTAGTCAGGAAACTTCACTATGGAGTTCCTGAGCTTGATGAAGAAATAAAGATTCCACACTATGAATCCAACACTCTCACTAAAGAGAAGATTAATGAAATTTAGAGTGCATTGGATAGAAGAAGGAGATAAGAAGCACTAAGAAGAGAACACAACCACAAGCATACCTTGAATAAAATCAAAGACATATTCGTAGAAGCTTTCAGCTTAAAGTCTCTAGATGAGTCAAGGCCAATCATAGAGCAACTATCTAATATAGTTGACCAGGTGACTAGTGAAGACTAGGATACAGATGCCAAATTATTAGAATGGTCAGAAAGAAAGTTCCAAGGCAAGGTAAATGAGAAAATATCCAGTAATATAGCACTATCACAAGTGGAGTTGGCTAAGAAAACTAAAATAGTTAAAACTGTACTTGGAAACATATTTTCCCTGTACAACAAGTTGTGTGATTTTTCCACATTCACATAGGACACTAGCCAGAGAATACTGAGCTTGGAGAGAAATCTAAAGATTTCTAGCATGCAACTCCCTACAAATCTAGCTTAGAGTGAGAAGCATTTTACCCAATCACTTCAAACACAAAGACAGTTAGCTATCTTAACAGTAGAGGAGGCAACCACCAAAGCCAAATTGATGCAAATTCAATCCTCATCACTCCTCATTTGGAAGTACTTCATAAGGAGCAGATGTATGCAGAGATAGTCCTCACAAAAGACCCCAATCTTTCTACATCTGATGGACTTGTACACCTAGCAGTAGAGATTGCCATCTAGTATAAGTCATTGGATGTTGCACTAGCAAATTGGGATGTAGCTCTGAAGGTACTCCTTGAAGTAAACAATACATTTTTGGCCAAGTATGGCATTTCCCTATCAAACCCTTGACATAAGTGTCAAAAAGGGGGAGATTAAGTATGGGGGAGTTAAGTAGAGATTAAGTATGGGGGAGATATAAGCTGAGAAGGAGATACATAATGAAATGGTAAGTATGATGAAAGGGGGAGGATTTTGAAAATTTTTGATATAACATATTGGTTAGAATGTAGAAACAGGACAGAAGTCACTGAGTGTACAAAGCATAATCAACTCACAGGGAGTCATAAGGTATATTGTTATTTGTTCTTAAAATTTTTGAGCAAATAAGAGAATGCATGAAATAATGTTAAGATCACAGGATCTTAGTTAAGTGTTTTTTCTACTCATGTCAAAGGGGGAGATTGTTGGTTTAAAGAATAATTTTGATAGCTGAGTGTCAATACACTTAACCATTTTTCACTATATATGTCGAGCAAAGAGTAGGAGCCGAGTCACAGTCATGTGTTGAGCAATCCAGTTTCATCAAGTATCAACAATCTAGAATGATCAAGTGCCGAGTGATATCAAGTGCTGAGTAATATCAAGTGCTGAGTGATCCAAAGTGATCACATGCCGAGTGATAGAGTTTTGTTTAGGTGCCAAGGTATCCAAGAAACAACATGTGCCGAGCATCAGTAATGCTTCATGAGCCGAGTAACTCAGAATATTAGCATAAGATGTAAACCATTTTTGTAGCCAACACAAGGTAAATCTCAAAATATCTAGAGATAAGAATGAATCTTTTACATTTCCTATGCAATCTGCACGCAGCTAATTGGAAAATTGGAAAGGCATGCAACCAATCAGCAAAAGGAAAGTATTGAGTGGGAAATTGAGATTCAATGTGGATCGTAGATCCATACCTAACCCTAAGTCTTTGAAGTCTTTTTAAGGAAGACAAAAGTCTCACTATAACAAGGATGAAAGAGGGAGAACAATGTTAAAGGGAAAACATAGTGGAATTCAGTGAAAGGAGACATAGAGGGTAAGAGTAGGAATTTGATATTTAGTTGATCAGAAAAAAGCAAAGGAGATGAATAGAAATAAGATCTCAGAGGATTGAAATCAGAGAGAGAGCTAGAAAAAGTGCCTACATTCAACAGTCAAGGATTGCAAACTATTAGGTTTATAATACCTAATACTCTCTTACCATTGTATTAGAAAGGAAACCCTATGTAGATAGGTTGGCTTAATAGCTATTTGTAGATCCTTATTAAAAGGTGATTAAATCTTTTAGCAAGGCAACACTTCATGTTAAGTGTTTGAAAATCATTTAACCAGGTCGCTATTGACACAGTGTAAAGCCTTTAATAGGGCAGACCATCAGAAGTGGTTGAACAATATTGCTACAGGGATTTTGTGGGTATCATGCCCACCCCAGTTTTACCTTCTTATTTCTAGAGGGTTTCTGGGTAACCAAATTCCAGTGTTATGTGTTGCTGATGCACGTATTAGTTTCATGTTTATTTGATGTGTTTACATGCATGCAATTTACTTTTAGTTAAAAGTTTTATTGGTTAAAGTGCGATACTTTTGATTTAGCCCCCCCTCTCATAAGTATTCTTTCCATATTTTAATATTCCAACACGTGGAGGGACTTTTACTGCAACCTTGGTGACTTTTCCCAAGCTGGTGAAAAGAAGGCTTAGTAAGTGATAACTAAATAAATTAACTGGGTAATAAATTTAAGATAATAAAATGCTTTGTGAGCACCCAATGTTAGTCTAAGAACATAGTGCATGACCCTTCTATTGGAAATTTGATTCAAACCAACACTAGCTTGGGCTTCTGATGCCAAGTTTTTTCCCCTCCAAGAGAGTCCCTATATAGTTATCCATTGAATGTTTGACCAAGACCTATTGTACTTGCATTATCTCATGATCTTGGCTTTAGTCATCTCCATCAGCATGGCAAGAGTGGACCTATGGGTTCCATGTGGTTGGGAGGTGTAGCTACCTATACCACTACTAGGGACCAATATACATAGATGGTCTATTATTCTAGTGCGATTGGTGCTCGATGTTTCACATGGTATTTTTAGGATTCTAGATTATGCTTCCTTTTGATTTATACTTTCATTAGAATGTTTTAAAATTATGTTTAGATAATGTTAGTTATTTTATGCATTCCCTTATTATGATGTTTAGCATATAGTTAGATGATGTGATTTACCTAGTTGGAGTATCTATTGCTTATTGGATTAGCATGTTAGATTTCTTTGCTCTTATGATATTATTATGTTTTAATAGTGATGCCCTCATAAGATAGGTTTGACTATCTAGTTGGCAGTTTGGGATGTTACATGTGGGAGATGGCTAGGACCTTCAGGGTCTAATGATGCTATTATGGTTGGGAGGAACTATGCAAGTGTTTAGTTGATTTTGTACCTTGTGATGTTGCTTTTAGTATGTTTCCTTTACTGCTATGTTTCTGATAGTTAGTTGCTTTTCCATCTAGCCTTTCTTGTGTTTGAGTGTTCAAGCCTTGATTTATGGATCTAGTACTCCTTAGTGTGGAGGAATTTTTTTCCCTGTCTTTTCATCTTTTGTTTTCCTTGGTTGTTGATGTGTTTCCTCTTGCGAGATTGTACTCTCGAACAAGAGTTTTCTATTTTGTGTGGAGGTTTTCATTTCTTCACATGGTTCCTTACATTTCCTCGTGCAAGCCTCGGCATCAATGTAGTGGTTTTGGTGGTTGGGCCCAGAATTCCTTCACATGAGAAGGTAGTTCCTCGCATGGCCTGACACACTTCCTCACATGAGACTGTCAATTGTGATTTCTTGTATGGAGAATAGGGGGCATCTCCACTATTTTTTGGAGAATGCAAATTGGTCTTTTGAGTACCCTTTTGGATTACTTAATTTTCTAGGCTTTGACAGATCAAAGATTATTTGTTCTATTGTCATCTTTGGTTTTCATCTTTCTATTTGAGAATGTTAGTTGGTAGTGGCATTTAGAGATTCATTGGTAGTCAGGGTTGTTGATTAAGTATTCTGTTGCAATCTTTGTGATCCTTGTATTTTGATTTTTGTGTCCATCCATACTTGTTTATCAAAAAAACATATCTTGGATTTTATTTATCCCTATTCCAAGGATCTCTATGTAGGGCGTTATAGATTGGACATCATATATGAACATGTGGATGATGAGGTTGAGAAAGTTGTGTAGATGCTTAAAATTGTCCCTAAACACTATATTAATTAATTTTAATATTTCCCGTGACATTGTAATTAATTATTAATTAATTATATTGCTCACATTCTTCTATTTATTTAATTAAATTAATTAATTAAATAAGTTCATTCTACTAAGTATTTAAATTTAATTTAAATACTCCTAGCTTAATGTGTTAAATTAATTTAACACATGATCCTCAATATTCCTCTTTATAAATAAATTTTATTTATTTAAATTCCCCACATCCTATTTATTCCTCTAAACCCATGATTAAATTAAATTTTATTTAATTTAATCTTTAGCCTAACCTAGAGCCTAGCCTATTACCATCATTGTCATCCTCTTAAGCCTACTTCTTATCTAATCCCACTTAATCATTTCTAATCTTCTCCCTAATCCCCCTCATTAGCCTAAGAGTGTGTTCACACATGTGTGAGATGGCATGCCTACACACTCCCCTTTGCACTCTTGTCTCCCACTCTTCTTCTCAAGTTTTCTCACACATGTGTGAGAAAAATTTAAATTCATGACCATTTACATGGCTTGCATGCCACCTTATGTGGCATCTACATGGATGCCACCTCACCAAGCCCTCCCTCAAGCCTATAAATAGAGGGCTTGTCTCAAGCATTTGCATCTCTCGTTATTGCATTGTTATCATGTTGGTTTGAGATTTGAGTTTGCATTCATAGTTTGAGCTTTCATGGTAGTTTGAGCTTGCATTAGTAGAGTTTTCATAGTGATTTTATAGGTGCATACTAACCATTTGGTAGCTGATTTAGTTTTCTTCATGCATTGTTAGTCTAGTTTCTTCATGTATTAGCATCTCCATTTCATTTACATCTTAGTTTAGCTTGCACATCTCATTAGTTTCTTAGTTGCATTCCATAGTTTCATTCTTGAATACCTTCAAGTATGGATTTCTCCATAGCCATTTCTTGAGGTGTTCTTCATTTCATCCAGCCTAGATTCATATTTCATTTTCACTCACACTTGCACATCCACTCAAGAGATTCACTCCATTGTTGTGTTTGGGAGATCACACGAAACATACCCCCCCATCTTAACACACCAACAAGGCCTCTTATGGGTGCCCTTGTTGAGCTGTAGAGGTAGCTATAAGATTGGGTTTGTTAGCTACTTAGGGTTGCAAAACCCAAGAAAGCATTAGTTAGTGTTTGTTCCTTTCATTTTGATGAATCTTTGATACACTTTCAAGATTTTTAACTAATGTTTGTTTGTTAACTCATGCTCCTAACATGTCACATTTTGTAGCGCACAAGTTGTAAGGTATCTAAATGGATTGATATCTAAAATTCAAGATGAGATACATTTTGTGAAATTGGGAAGTGTGGAAGAAGCATACCAATATGCCTTGAAAGTTGAGGAGATCTTGACAAAGAATTATGAACATAGACAAAAAGGTAGAGGTGCTAGATTCTAGAGAGGCAAAGGTAGATCTTATGGAGAAGGTGGCATATCTAACAATCTTATGTAAGATAAGGGAAAATATGAATGGAAAAATGATGAAAAAGGCAAAGATCAAATGGAAATGTGGTAAATCTTACCAAGGAGGTACTAGTTCTGATGCATGGAGGGATGAGATAACCAAGGCCAAAGGCACACCCAACTATCCAACCACTTGTGAGAGTAAACATAGTGGAAAAAAACAATCAAATAACAACTCAAGAGATAGAGGAAGAAATGTGTTCATATACTCATTAAGATAATTAGATACATGTCTAGCTATAAGGCCTTCTAGGTTACAACCAACATTACAATTCAATTTCAAAATTTAACAATCTAGCTTTGCATCTCAGCTTGCTTCTGCTACTCCTATCTTCTTACTCAATTTTCTCATGCCTAAGACTCTACCAAAGACCTATTTAAATATATCCATGACCACATGTTGGCCTATTGTAATTACAAAAAAATAGACTATCATTTTAAATGCTAGGATAAGCCACAAGTTGGCTCTCAGAAAATACCTATCACTAAATTAAATGCAAAGGTTGTCTTCAATAGGAAACCATAGACATAAAATTCAATAAAAAAAGAATCCAACAAATGCTACAACTTGAGAACCTCACTAGTAATCGAAAACCAAAGGGGACTCAGGAGCACTTGAGAATCAAAGGAACTCAACTATGCTCAACAACCAAAGGAACTTGGCAACACTTAGAAACCAAAGGAACTTGACAACCATATGATATCTCGATAGTAATTGTGAACTTGAAAAATATATAAAACTTGGCTACACAAGACCTTGCAACTTAGAAGAAACTAAGTAACTCGACAAACATGTAGGATAGCCATGCAACCTAGGATGCTACTACATCAGACAAGTAGGGTTGAATGAAATGATTCTCCTAAATCATTGAGATGTCACAACCTGAGCTAAATCTAACTCAGATTGGAAAATTTATGTAGCATCTTCCATTGGTTTGTTCTTCTATTTTACCAAATATTCATAGTAATATTTTCCTCTTGTGCTTTTACCAACTCTCTAATTCAACATATATTCAACATCTTCAATCTACTTCTTAGGATAATCACTTGACACAACAAATTCATCATCTAACTCATGATATTTGTACAAATAAAAAATATTGAATATAAGAGATATATTCATGTCATTAGGAAACTCAACTTCATAAGCATTTCCACTATCAAACTTCTTCATCTTCAACTTATTGTATGTTCCAACAAGAAATATTCCTTTCTTCAAATGAACCACCACCTCATCACCAACTTCAATAACATGATGTCTTCTAGACTAATCAAAATTCTCCTTGTACTTCTAAATACTTTGTTCCAACTTCAACTCCACCTCCTTAGGCAAAGACTCCATGAAATCAGCAAACTATTCTCTCACATCACTTCTCTTCTCTTCACCAACAATATCCTTTAGATTTGATACTCCTCTAGGTTGCATTCTAGTAAAAATATCAAAATGTGTCTTCCATGTACTTCTATTCATAGAATTATTATATGAAAACTTAGCTTGTGCTAATACCATCTCCCAATTATGTGATTCATTCCCAATTAAGCATCTTAATGGATTACCCGAGCTTCTATTCACAACCTCTATCTATCCATCTATTTGTGGATGGAAAGTAGAACTAAAATTCAACTTAGTACCTATCTTCTTCCACAAAGTCCTCCAAAAATAACCAACAAACTTACTGTCCCTGTCAGAAATAATAGTTTTTGGTAATCCATGCAATCTAACAATCTCTTTAAAGAAAATTTCAGCAACATGCTCGGCATCTAATATCTTCTTAATGGTATGAAATGAGCCATTTTAGAGAATCTATCTACAACCACAAATATAGAATCAAATCCCTTTATTGATTTAGGCAATCCAAGAACAAAATCCATGCTAATGTCACTCCAAGGTTTCTTAGGAATAGTAATAGGTGTATACAAACTAGTATTTTGACTTCCTCCTTTTGCAACTTGACAAACTCGATAACTCTTTACAAACTTTTGAATATCCTTATACATTTGAGGCTAGAAATATATCTCTTTCAACAAACTTAATGTCATAT
The DNA here is from genome assembly GCA_028749045.1 of Cupressus sempervirens. Taxonomy (NCBI): domain Eukaryota; kingdom Viridiplantae; phylum Streptophyta; class Pinopsida; order Cupressales; family Cupressaceae; genus Cupressus; species Cupressus sempervirens. The sequence continues at coordinate 238,075,639 of CM053786.1, read as the reverse complement.
CAATTCCAAAATGGCTAGCCAATCCACCACTATGCTTTTCCTTAATCAGATTCAATCTCATAGAACTCTTAGGAATACACAACTGAATACCCTTAAACATCATACCTTCTTGAATAAAATAATCATCAAACTTACTTGGTTGTTCTGTCAAACTAGGTGCTCTACACTCTCTCCACACCTCAGAAAAATAAGGATCAATATCATACAACTCCTTCATCTCATCATAACCAATAACTTCAACCTTCATCTTAGTCAACAAAGGACATCTTCTACTCAATGGATCAACAACTTAGTTAGTGACTCCACTCTTATTCTTAATCACAAATGTAAAAATCTGCAAATACTCCACCCACTTCATATGTCTCTAATTTTATTTATGTTGACTTCCCAAGAACTGTAAAGCTTTATGATTTAGTATAGAATACAAACTCCTTAGGAATCAAATAATGTCTCCACAACTTCAATGATTGAACAATAACATAAAACTCTTGATCATACATAGAATACTTCCTTTTCGCATCATTCAACTTCTCACTAAAGCAAGAAACATGTTTACCTTCTTGACTTAATACAACTTCTATTGCACTACCACTTGCATCACATTCAAATTGAAATACCTTATTGAAATTAGCCAAAGCTAATACATGTAACTTAGCAACCTCTTGTTTCAAAGTCTCAAAACTATTATCAGCTCCATGTGTCCACTTGAATTCTTTTTTATCTCCTCTCATTGTCTTAGTCATAACATTACAAATAGAACTTAAATTCCTTATAAAAACTAGGCAACCATGAAATGATCTTACCTCACCCACATTCTCAGGTGTAGGCCTCTCCAAAATTGCTTTAACCTTCTTAGGGTCTATCTTCAAACCATCAGCTAAAATAAAAATTCCCAAATACAAAATCTCTTCTTGCATAAAAGAACACTTCTTTAGATTGATCATCAACTTCTCCTCTTTCAATCTCTACAATACTTGTCTAACATGCTCAATATGTTCTTCCTTAGTCTTACTGAATATTAGAATATCATCCAAATAAACAATAAAAAACTTACCCAAAAATATTTTTAGAACTTCGTTCATCAACCTAATGAAAGTACTAGGTGCATTAGTCAAACCAAAAGGCATTACCAACCATTCATAAAAACCATATTTTTTCTTAAAAGTAGTCTTCCATTCACCACCTTCTTTGAATCTAATTGGATGATAGCCACTCTTAAAATCAATCTTGGTAAAATACTTTGCTCCACTCAAACAATCCATTGTGTCATCCATCCTCGGCATAGGAAACCTATATTTAACTATATTCTTGTTAATAGCTCTAGAATCATTCTCTATTCTTATTAGATGGTAATACAATAGGTACAACACATGGACTCAAACCTTTCTCCAACAACTCATGCACTTGTCTATTAAGTTCTTTATTCTTAGTAGGTGTCAATCTATATGGTGCTTTATTTAGAAAAAATAGCTCCTAGTATTAGATCCATACAATGACTTATACTTCTTACTGGTGGTAAACCATAAGGTATATCCTCTACAACAATATCTTTATAATCCTTCAACAATTCTATAGTTTCCACTGGTACTCGGTCAATACTACCAGTTTCTACTGTCACTTGGTTCATACTAGGTTCTACTACTTGGTCATTACTGTCTGACACTTGGTTAGCACTATTTTTTGATACTCTATTGCTACCAACACAACTCAGTCTCCTAGGAATTATAGAAAAATAGGATTTGATTCTTCTTCATTTCCTTTTCAATTTTTTTTCCATTAACCATGCAAATTCTCATAGTAGTACACCTAACCTCTTTTGGACTTTCAATCAAAGACAATAATATTTACTTCTTCCCATTCACCCAATGAGTATACTGATTCAATAGTCCATCATATATAGTATATCTATCATATTGCAAAGGTCTACTAAACAAAATATGACAACAATCCATAGGAATAATATCAAACAAAACTTCATCAAAGTAATGTCCAATCTTGAACTTCACAATACATTGTTCACTTACCAATGTCTTATGCTTATATTTGATCCATGAAACATGATAAGGTTTAGGATGCTTCAACCTCTAGAACTACAACCTTGTAACCAAATTTTCTAATGCCAAATTTTTAGAACTCCCACTATTAATAATCACCTTGCAATATTTTCCAGCCATCTTAGATTTGGTCTTGAAAAGACTTCTCCTTAGGAAAGGTTCACCATCACTTTCCTTATTACATAAGGTTCTTCCCACCATCAGATTTTCTCCAGCCTTAGGTCCACTCAGTGAACCCTCAGTGTCTCCTTGTACCACAACATTTCTATTACCTTTCCCACTTTCAAAAGATCTACACTCAAAGGATCTATTTCCCTCTTTACCACATCTAAAACAATTACCATGAAAACCACCTCTAGAATTAGAATTGTCTCTTCCTTAGTAAGAACCAGTACCTCCTCAATAGGAATCGCCACCTTTCCACTCGATCTTTCCTTATCATCATTCTGCCATTTAGATTTTTTGTTATATTGGACAAAATTATTAGATCTACTACCTTCTCCATAAGATCTACCTCTACCTCTCTAGAATCTACCACCTCTACCTCTTTGTCATAATCTCCTTAGCTTTTAAAGCATATTAATTTTCTTCCTCCACACTTTCCAATTTCACAAAAAATATCTCATCTTGAATTCTAGATCTCAGTCCATTTATGTACCTTGTAATTTTCTCAACATCATCATCCACATGTCTAGATCTGATGTGCAATCTATAGAATTCCTTAGTATACTCCTTCATAGTCATGTCTCTTTATCTCAAATTTTGCATCTTTCTCAACAAACTAACTTGGTAATTAGTAGGAAGGAACTTATTCTTTACCTTGTTCACCATCTTCACCCAAGTCTTGATCTTCTCCTTTCCTCTCCTTTGTCTATTATTTTATAAATTCTCCCACCATAGTGAGTCATGTCCTTTCAATCTTTTAATTGCAATCTTCACTATCCTATTATCAGGAGTGTATTCATACTCAAAGAACTTCTCCATATCAGAGATCCAATCCAACACAACATTGGTATCCAATTTTCCATCATAAGGGATAGCTTAAACAACAGGTCTTGAATTTTCCCTAGACAATACTCTCAACAACCTTGCCTTATCTTGATCTTCTTTAGGCTCTAGATTAGGTTGTAGTACTATTGCTTCATAATCCCTCACATTATCAAGATGCACTCCTCTTCTCTAGGATGTCTCTCCAATATATAATCTTGCTATAATATGTCTCAATGTATCCAACATGAAATTGTTAGTATTTCCTCTACCTTGAACTATCTTTACAACTAGGTTCCTGCAAGATTGTAACCCTCTTCAAGTTATAGGTCAAATCTGTAGATCTCCAACCTTGTAACCCAAATTCACTTAGGGTTCCACATGATCCAACCTCCACAAGGATAAACCTCTTCTCTGATACCACCTAATGTAGGGAGGATGAGATAACTATTGCCAAAGGCACACCCAACTATCCAAACTTGCTATCAGAGTAAACCTAACTATAAGGCCTTCTAGGTTATGACCAACATTATAATTCAAGTTCAAACTTTAATGATCTAGCTTCACATCTCAACTTGCTTCTCCTACTTCTATCTTCTTACTCCTTACTTTTCTCATGCCTAAGACTCTACCAAAGACCTCTTTAAATATATGCATAGCCACAAGTTGACCTATTGCAATTACAAAAAAATAAACTCTCAGATTAAATGCTAGGATTAGTTACAAGTTGGCTCTCAACAATTATCTATCACTAAATTAAAAACAAAGATCAGCTTCAACTAGAAATTGCACATAAATAACTTGGTAAATGAAGAATCCAACATATGCTACAACTTGGCAAACTTAGTAGTACTTAGCAACCAAAAGGAACTCAAAAACACTCAAAAAGAAAAGAAACTTGGCAATCCTTGGCAACCAAAGGAACTTAGTAATGCTCAGAAACCAAAGGAACTTGACAACCATAGGATAACTTGTCAACAACTATGAACTTGAAAAGAATAGAAAACTCAAGAATGCAATACATTGCAACTCAGTCAAAACTAAGTAACTTGATAAACATGTAGGATAGCCATGCAACCTAGGATGCTACTACATTGAGTTCTTACCAAGGAAGAGGTACTTCTTACTGTAGAGGTGGTTTTTGTGGTAAGTTTTTTAGATGTGGTAAAGAAGGGCATAGATCCTTTAAGTGTAGATACTCTAGTGAGAATGAACATGGTAACATAACTGATATGAATCAAGGAGATCTTGAAGGTTCACCAAGTGGAACTAAGGCTAAAGAAAATTTGATAGTGAGAAGAACTTTGTGTAATAAGGGAATTGATGAAGAAACCATCCTAAGGAGGAGTCTTTTCAAGACCAAATTTATGATGATAGGAAAATTCTGCAAAGTGATCATTGATGGTGGAAGTTCAAAAAATTTGGCATCAGAGGAGATGGTTACAAATTTGTAGTTACAGAGGCTAAAACATCCTAAAGCCTATCATGTTTCATGGATGGGGGATGAGCATAAGATATTGGTAAGTGAGCAATATTTTATGAAGTTCAAGTTTGTAAATTACTTTGACAAAGTTCTATGTGATGTTATACCTATAGATTATTGTCATATTTTGTTGGGTAGACCTTGAAAATATGACAGATATGCTATACAAGATGGAAAATTGAATCAATATACTTTTTGGGTGGATGGAAGAAAGCAAGTATTGTTGCATATGATTAAAATTTGAAAAAGAAATTAAGAAGAATTAATTTTATTTTTCTATAATTCCCAGAAGATTGAGTTATGCTAGTGGTAATCGAGTGACAAAAAATAGTGATGACTGAGTGGAAGACATTAGTAACAAGTGTCAAGGGATAGTGGTAACTGAGTGACAACAAAAATTACAAGCTTGATGAATGAGTATAAAGAAATTGTTGCAAAGAATAATACCTAATGGTTTACCACCAATACCAAGTATAAGTCATTGCATGGATCTAATTCCTAAAGCTATTTTTCCAAATAAATCACCATATAGATTGACATCTATAGAAAATGAAGAACTTAATAGAAAAGTGCAAGAGTTGTTGCAGAAAGGTTTGAACAGAGAAAGTTTGAGCCCATGTGTTGTACCTATTGTATTACAAACTAAAAAGAATGGAGAATGGTGAATGTGTACTGATTCTAGAAATATTAAGAAGATCACAGTGAAATATAGGTTTCCTATGTCAAGAATGGATGATATAATGGATTGTTTGAGTGGAGAAAAGTATTTTACCAAGATTGACTTGAAGAGTGGTTATAATCAAATTAGAATCAAAGAAGGTGATGAATGGAAGACTTCTTTTAAGACAAAAGATAGTTTGTATGAATGGTTGGTTATGCTTTTTGGTTTGACTAATGCACCTAGTACTTTCATGAGGTTGATGAATGGAGTTCTCAAGATATTTTTAGGTAAGTTTGTGATTATTTATTTGGATGATATTCTAATATTCAATAAGACTAAGTAAGAACACCTTGAGCATGTTAGACAAGTATTACAGAGATAGAAAGAGGAGAAATTGGTGATTAACTTGAAAAAGTGTTCCTTTATGCAATAGAAAATTATGTATTTGGGGTTTGTGATTTTGGCTAATGGTTTGAGAATGGATCCTGAGAAGGTTAAAGAAATTTTGGAATGATCTACACCTAAGAATGTGGGCAATGTAAGATCATTTCATGGTTTGACTAGTTTCTAAAGAAAGTTTGTAAATAATTTCAATTTTGTTTGTAATGCTATGACTGAGACAATAAGAGGAGATAAAAAGAATTTAAATTAACACATGGAGTTGATAAGAGTTTTGAGACTTTGAAAAAAAAGGTTGCTAAGTTACTTGTATTGGATTTTTCTAATTTTAATAAATATTTCAAGTTGAATGTGATGCAAGCGGTAGTGCAATAGGAGTTACGTTTAGGATTCTACATGGATTTCTCAATCTGAGTTGGATTTAGCTTAGGTTGTGACATCTCAATGATTCAGGAGAATCATTTATTTCAACCCCAGTTTTCTAATCTAGGAGTATCTTGGGTTGCCTTTTAATCCTTCTCATTTGGTTCATTTTGCCAATTATTATTGAGTTTTCACTATTAGCCAAGTTTTCCATGTTAACCGAGTTAGTCTTAACTAGAAGTGTTAACCAAGTTTGGAGTGTTAATCAAGTTTCAGTGTTAACCAACAATGTTAACCAAATTCTAGTGTTAACTAAGTTTCAATGTTGATTGAGTTCTAGTGTTGACTGAGTGTTCCTTTGTGTGTCAAGTGAACATGATATTTATTGGTGCTCAGTTCCCTCTTTGACCAATTTTATCTATTATTGGCTCTTGGTTTGAGATAACTTATGTATTCAATTTGGTTCATGAATTAAATGATAAGATCTTGTCTTGGGATGAGTGCAAACCATTTTAAGGTTGGAATTTCTATTATGTAATAATATAGAATCTTTTGTGAGCCATTTTAGCAAGTATAAGAAGAGAAAATTGGTTTAGTTAGAGAAGGACTTAGAGAGTTTAGAGAAGATGTTTCTGGAAAAGAAAATTTGAAGCTAGATCATGGATCTTGATGTTGTATTTTGTATCTAGTTGAAACCAAAAATTCCTTATAGTTGGGCATGTATGCTACTAACTTGATAAATCAATAAAAGTTCTTTCTTTCTCCCTCTCCTTGGCGTTTTTCTCTATGTGTTTTCTTCTATTTTGTTACTCAACAAGGTTTTTGGGTAGTTAGGTGTACTTTTGGTCCTACTATTCATATCTCTCCTTGCATGAGTTCTTCTTAGTATATATGTGGTAGGTGTTTCTCTTTAGGCTTGTGATTCTAGGTTACATATTGGATATGTTGATGATGTGAGGCTCACTTGGTATAATGTTATAGGTATGGATAGTTGGGTGGGTTTGGCACTTGTTGTGGGTGTTATTTTAGTTGTGGATATTTGACAACTACAAACAAATGTGATTACCTTTGGATCAAGTGTTCATGTTTGGAATTTTAGTTGGTACAAGATCTTATGATTCTTATGTGACAAGTTGGGTGGCTTCTCTTTGGATGGATTCTATGTATGTTTGATGGCAGTGGCATAATAGGAGGTGGGATCATTCATTTTTGAGATGTTGGATACTTTTGATTTTTTTGCAGGTACTAGGATGGGGCATATGGTGTACTTTGATCCATGATGGTGGATGTGCTAGGAGTATTGTAACATTTTGATAATATTTGATTTAATTATATAATATTGGGAAAAGAAATTAAATGTCTAATATTAAATATGGGTCAATGGGCGTTCAGTAGTACATGGTTTTAGCACATGGTTTATGTAATATGACTTCATGGTTTTGTGGTACTATCTACTATATAAGTGGCCACAAGGGTAGTTGTAGAGACAAGATGAGAAGTGGAAAAAGGAAAAAAATGAAGTCAAGAAATAAAAGGCTTGATAGGTTAGCTAAGGGAGAATTTGTGAAGGTTGGAAGCAGGGCATGGGATGTGTGAATTCATTCTTGTTCAGATGGATTGCTTGGTTGTGGCTATGGCTTTGAAGGCTTCTATGGTTGTATAGCAATGGTATTTTTGTTGAATAATACATAGTGATGGATTATTTTGGAGGTTAGGTTTTTTTCCCTCAATGTCCTTGGGTATATCTTGTGTCACATATTTTTGGGTATGTTTTCTATTATTTTGCATGTGGATTCTATGTGATTTTAAGTGCTTGTTTATTTCAGATCTATTATGGGTTATGTAGAAATGGTAATATTTTTATTGCAAGTTTCCTTACATCAACTTGGGAATAGTTTACAAGGATGCACTTTTCTCCTAAACACCTTGAGCATAGTAGAATTCATCATTTGGAAGTTTCAAATAATGACCTTGTCTATAAGAATCATGAGACCATGAATGATTAGTGCTTGCATCAAAATTATTCATTGGATTACATATTTCTTCATTTATTTCTTTATTGAATTCAAAATTTTTCAAAGTTTTTTATTCTAATTTTATGGAAGGATGAAAAATATTATCACATGATCAGCCTCCTTCCTCTTTGAGCAGATCCTTTAAGCTTCTATCAATATCAATTGCATCATTCATGAGAGTTTCACTATCCTTTTTACAACTAAAGGTCCCATCATTTGAAGGAGTTGTTTTCATCTACAAGGGTTCCAACATAATTGAATCTTAATCACCATGTGTCATAGTAGAAAATCCTTGTACAATAGACATTGAATCTTTTGTATCATTATCAAAAATCTCCTCTTTAGAGATGAATGCATAATTTATAGGAAGATCTCCTCCAGAAAGAAACTCATCATCTAATGCTAATTAATTTAGGATCAATGCTAATCTAATTTTTTTGAGAAATAGATGTAGGTGCTAGACTACTTTCCTCATTATCATTACCTATTAGTGATTTAGATGAAAGACATATTTTAGAAAGATCTTCCTTAAAATCCATAATGTGCTTTCATATTATTTATTATTCTACATTATTTAAATTTATAAATCACACCAGTACTCTTTGTTGGAAGTCCAATGATCTATGCATTGTATAATTTTGTTAGCAAAATTATTTGAGAACTAATAATCTTCATGTTGTAATGGTAAAGTATTCTTCTATTGTAATAATTAGATGTGGATTGTTGTTTGTACAAGTTGTAAAAATCCAACTCAAAGTCACATTATTGGAATGATAATCAGCTTATAGAAATTTACACAAGAGATTAACACAATCTCTTTCTTAAATGTCTTCAACTTGATTCTCATTTCAATTCTATAACTTAAAGATGGATATATGCCACTTTTATAATCAACACTCCTCATCTAATCATTTGTGCATTATTTAAAATTAGTTTAGGGAGGGAGTATACTATACTACTACCAACATGTAGATTATTAATTCTTGAAACATTTTCTTGACACAACTATACTATATACATGTCATTAGAATTATGACACCAATGTAATAATCTTTAATCTACATTTTGACAATAATGCCCTATACTTGATAGCATCATCATCATAACTTCAACTACATGTCATCATAATACCAACAATAATAAACAAATACCCAAAAAATTATTCCATACCACCCATGATAGCATTTGCAGTCATTTATGGGACAATTTAATTTGATGGTTTAGACTTCCCCATAGTCTTCCAATGAAAGTTGGTGTCAGGAGTTTGAAAATGATTAGTCTTATAAAAACATTTGACACTTGTTTCGTTAGAAAGTATAGTCCACCAAGCTAACTAGGAGGGGGGGTGAATCAGTTATACAACTATTATAACAATTATCAAACTTATTAATCCTTAACTCCATGAGAAATATAATTAACAACCATAATAAGATACTTATGCACAATAACACCAGACACTTGATTAGAGAGAAAACCTTGGTAGGGATGGTACCCACAAAATGATGTACTAATATAAATGTTCCTTGTTAGAGGATGAAATCTATTAGGATCCAATGAAATACATTTATTACATATCAATTCTTGTTAACAAACTTTGAATCCATGTTAGGAATCATGCCAACCCTATTAGGAGTTTCAAAAGGTAGATGGATCCATTTTCCAAACACCTTCAAAGAAAAGACCATTGAGATCACTTTCCAAGTTATCTATGTATTATTCCTTTTAAAATAATAGAATGAACAATACATGTTCTTCCTCTATCCTATTAACCAAACTTATCCTCTTCTAATCTTCTTACCAGATCACCAACTTTGCATCCAATAATCCCTTGGATTTCTTATTCACATTTACCAAATACTTCACATATCACACTTGGATTTCTTACAATATCATAATTCAACATTAGAAAAATAGCCTTCCTTTATACCATATCCTTAAAATAACTCCTTGAGTCAGCCTTGAGTCTTTCCCAATTAATTCTAATGGGACCACATTAAGACAACTAATTATTTTACAATTACACAACACTGTTAGCTCACAATCTTTATAATTTATCATATGTGTGACCTCAGAAATCACACACTTGTTGACTTCTTCAGAAGGTTTTCTACTATCAATTTCTAACATCACATAGCACAATTCTATCTCTATTAGGAGATACAATCTAAACATCAGAAATTTCTTCTTGGATACTCTGTCTATAAATGTTCCTCTATGAATCAAGCATATCTTCTTCATGTCTTCAACTCTCTCTATATGCACACTTAACCACTTCACCAGTACACAACATAAAATACATCCTTAACCATACTTCACCTGATCATCAATACTCTATCCATATCATCTCATTCTTTGTCTTCTACTCTGTAAGTCTTCATAGAAATACTGCTATATTGACATCAATGACAAACACAATCATGAATACAACATGTAAATCATAAGAAATCTATCTAATGCTCAGGATACTCCCCCAAAGGAATACCATGAACATTCATGCTAACAATCTCCCCCTTTGGAATTGATGGCAACATAGATGAAAAACATCTAAGTTCCACAAATTTCAAGCTAAGATCTGTTACTTCTACTATTTTTGTTCTCTTCTTTTTAAATCCTCTTCATCAATAAACTCATAAACTCACTGGAATAGTACTCTATCTGCACCTCTTTCTTAGAATGATATCATTAGTTGTTCACACTCTGACTCACAAGAATAACTTCTCATTCTTCCATGGATGTAAATCAAATTTTCAAAACTTCTCTCATTCAACACTTATCCCCCATATGAGATGTCATCTATTCAATCTCTCCCCCATTCATACATAGGATATGTTTTTCATGCAATATCTCCCCATTTAAATCAATGTGAAAGGCTTCATAATGTCAATCATCTACTCCAAGTATTCAATTATCTCAAGTATCCAAAGAAACTATTCTAAACCAACTACCAAGAGTCCTTGATGACTCTACTCATTTTAGATACTCCTCCCATTTAGGAAGCATCAACATTTAGTCCAGTCAAACAATAGTGTTCTATACCACTAGACTGATGCATTCTCTACATCATCTACTAAAAAATAGGAAGGGGCATAGTCCAAATCATACCTCACAAATACTCAAATGTATCTTTAGGAAAATTCTTCATAAAGATGTCTGCAATCTTTTGATTTGTACTTACATACTCCAATATGATTTATTTCTCTACAACTTTCTCTCTCAAAACATAGGATTCTTAGAAAAACTCACTATACTTGTGTTATCACAATGTATGATAGCAAGATCTAAAAAATCATATCCTAATATCTTTTAGCATCTATTTTATCCACATGATTTGATTACAATTATTTGTTGTTGCTACATACTTTGCTTTTGTTGTACTCCGTTAAATACAGTCTTGTTTCTTGCTCAACCAAGAAATCAATCTTCCTCAAAGGAAAAATTATCCACCACTAGTAAATGTTTTTTCATCCTCAATGCTTACCCAATCTACTTTAGTATAAGCACACAAAGTGAATCACTCAATCTATCATACCATCAACCATAAGTAGGTGTACCCTTTAGATATCTAAATATCATATTTATTGTTGCATAATGATATTCCTTAGGATCATCTTGAAATATTTCTACTATCCCACCTACATTTGCCATATTTTTTCTGGTGTGAGTCAAATATTTCAAACCTCCAATCATAGATCTATACTTCTTCTTCTCAACTATGTGTGTCTCATCTTTTCTAGATAATTTATGACCAATTATGATGGGTGTACCAATAGGTTTACAAATTTCTAAGCCAAATATTTTCAATAATTCTTTCAAATACTTATCTTGTGATATGAAAATACCATCACTATTTTGCACAATCTATAAACCCAAAAAATACTTTATCTCACCAATCATACTCATCTTAAACAAATTCTTCATTTTGTTGGAAAACTTATCACTTGCATCATTGTTACCTCCAAAGATTATGTCATCAAAAAATATCAAAATTATCAACAAACCATTCTCAATTAATTAAAAATACAAATTACTATCTATCATACCTTTAGCAAATCCTAGTTTTGAGAAATATTTGTCCAACCTTGCATACCAGGTTCTAGGTGCTTGGTTTAGACAATACAGTGCTTTCTTCAATTTGGATACCATATCCTTTTCTTTTTTCAAAGGAAATCCTTCCAACCACTCAATATAGACTTCTTCATCAATCTCTCCATTCAAAAATTCCAACTTAACATCCATCTAATGCACTTTAAACATCTTATTCGCATCATAAGCCAAGAACATTCTTACTACTTCCATTTTGGCTACAATGGAAAATGTTTCTTCATAATCTATAAATTCTTTCTACGAATATCATCTACATACCAATCTAGCTGTATTCCTTACAAATTCACCTCATTCATTCATCTTATTTTTGAATACCCATTTTGTTCCTATAATATTCTTATCCTTAGATCTAGTTCTTCCTTTATTGCTTGTATCCAATGATCATATTTACATGCCTCACGTATGATCTTAGGTTCAACTTGAGAAAAAAAACATAATTCCTCGTGTACTTTTTTTCTTTTCATTACTCCTTTGTCTTTACTTCCAATAATCTATTATATAGGATGGCTCTTTGCTAAATTCCTATTAGGTGTAGCATTTTCTATCTCAACTCTTGGCTTGTCTCTTGGTTCTGATATCTGTTGATCTCTTTTCTCAACAATTTGTACATAATTCTACAATTCATTGTTAGTCCCAAATAAAAATTCAATATTTTCATGGTTATCTTTTGGATCAACAATAGTCACTAAAGCAATCTCTTCTTTAACTTCCTCTTCCTTTACCAATCCAAGTTCATTATCCTTATCAACACTATCATTCAAGAATCTTTCAATACTTTCTTTAAATTATTCATCATCATTAGAAAGATAGTTCTTTCTATTTTTCCTTACTCTCTTAGCACATCTAGATGAAAAATGGCTAAATCCTTTACATGTCCAATAAAAAAAGATTTTCATACCTTTTGGCTCTCTTTTCATAAGAATATCTATTATTTCTTAAATGATCTTCTTGTCTTCTTCAGATATAGATTTTTCTTTACTTGTGCTTGGATTAGTAGGTTTATCCTTTTGTATACAACAAAAAGACTCTAGATTTAGAACATCAATGTTCTGTTCTACACATAATTATGATATCTCACCAAGGAACTCCATCTTTTGAATATCAAAATTAACTTCATCAAAATTTCTGTTCTGAACTAACCAACAATTGATCTCCCAAAGTTGTTAATATTTCTCTTCAAGGACTTGATGCTCTAATACCAATCATTAGAAATTAAAGCCCACCAAGATAAATGAGTTGGGGGGGGGGGGGTGAATTAGTTATACAAATATTATAACAATTATCAACCTTATTAATCCTTAGCCATGTGAGAAACATAATTCACAACCATTAACAAAATCTAATGCACAATAACACAAGATACCAAGTTAGGAGCTAATGAAATATATTTAGTACATGTTAGTCCCTATTAGGAGACTTTGAATCATTGATAAGAGATTCCATCCCTGTTAGGAGTTATAGAGGGCAAATGGACCCACTATCCAAACAACTTTAGTAGCAAGACCATTGAAATCCCTATCCAACTGATCGCTATATTATTCCTTGTAGAATAATAGAATATAATGTACTTGTACTTCCTCTATCCTATTCACCATACTTCTCCTCTTTTGATCTTGTTACCAAATCACCAACTTTGCATTTAAAAATCCTTTGAATCACTTACTCACATTTACTAAATAATTCGCATATCACACTTGAATTGCTTATAATTCCATACTTCACCAAAGGAAAATAACCTTCCTTTATCTCATATCCTCAAAATAATTCCTTGAGTTATCCTTGAGGCTTTCCCAATCAATTATAATAGGACCACATTAAGATAACTGATTAATTTTATAATTGCACAACATTGCTGGCTCACAAGATTTACAATTTCTCACATGTGTGACCTTAGACCTTGTATACTCATTGACATCATCAACAAACTGTCTACTATCACTATCTAACCTCACATAACATACTTCTATCTCTATTAGGAGATACAATCCAAACATCAAAAACTACATCTTGGATAGTCTGTCTATAATCTATCCTCTGTGAATCAAGCATATCTTCTCCATGTCTTTGAATCTTTATATATGCACTTAAGCACTTCACCAGGACACAATGTAGAAGACATCCTTAACCTTGCTTAACTTGATCATCAATACTCTATCCATATGATCTTTTTCTCTATCTGCTACTCTATCAGTCTTCACACAAATACTACTATGTTGACATAAATGACAAACACAATCATGAATACAACATGCCAATCATAAAAAATATCTCGAATGCTTAGGATACTCTACTAAATAAATACCATCAACATTAATTCTAACACATTCAACGATGATTGATTTCATCTAGCATCCAATGAAAATTCATTGATTGTAGTTATAAATGACCATTGGAAATTAGTGCAAAATGTTGTAGCAAGTCAATTTAAAAACTGGTAATATTTTTAGTGGTGTTGGCTATGGACTATGGATGTAAAAAAATAGGTCCTCTACTATGTTCAATTTTTTTAAATTTATATAACTGCATTTTTATAAATTTTTTTCATATGGTTTCATATTCTAAACTAAACATGTGGAGATTGAAATTAGACAGGAAACCCATTTCTTTTACATGGATTTTGATTCACTCACCTAGACCCCAATGTTTTAATCTCAAAGCCTTTTCTTTTTCTTTGATGGTAAAACATTTAAGGACCTTTTACTGAAGCTATGTATAAAATTCTTTGACATATGCTAGATACCCTATTCAAAATCTCTCATTTTCACAAAGGTTGGAATGATCTTGGAAAAAGGTTTAGGAATTTGGATTCACACCTTTTCATTGGATTTTATTGAAGGAATTTCTATCTTTTCAACAACCTTTGAGAATGTATCTTACAAAGAAATGCATTCTTAAGGACATATTTCTTTGAGGCATTGTGCCAAATAGTTCACATTCCCTCATCTATGCTTTCAAAATTCACATTTCACATATGTTTATGATGGTAGTTGTAAGTATATTATTTGATATATTTCTTTCTTTATGTTTTTGTTGATGGTCTTACCTATTCTAAAAATCCCATTTTGACACAAGCATAAAGGATGCTGGCAAATATTGTGGAATTCATTTTATTCCTCTCAGTTGCATTTTCTTCGAAAGTTTCTAAAACCATTTCAAAAATCAATTTTTTTAATAAATTATGATTAAATTTTAGCACCCAATAGGTTGATAATTTTACTAACCACTTTGGATTTCTACACTATAGTATTTATTTGATTCAATTCGTATCCCATTTCTACACCTTGTGAGTAGTATACTATCTTCTTTGGGATTTTTTCTATTTATCTAACTTCATTTCTTTCATATTTTTCTCAAATCAAAACTCTAAAAATTTACTATTCATTTTTTTCAAAGTACTTTTCCATATTTTGAAAAATACATATATGTCTTGCATTAAATTTGCTGGACAAAGGCACAAAATCAATTATACATCAAAACTATATATTCACCTACTTTCCCAACCTTAAACAAGGTAGGGATTATTGCTTTGTTAGAGTACTTTTTTCATTAATGGTATAAAGCCTTCCAACATTTCGTTGCATCCTCAAAATGCATTCTATCAATAGTAAAAGAGAAAAATGAGTTCTTTCAATGGTAAATAAATAAATTTATTAGATTATATCATAAAATTCTATAGATGGAGTGTCATATACCTTTGGCAATAAAACTTGTTGCTCCTATGATAAGGAAGTTTTTATCCTTCAAAAAATATACAATACCTAGACCTTTACATGGAGAAATGGTAGAGTTATCTAATGTTTTAATATCCTTATATTCTTTTTCAATTCTTGATTTCATGAAAGTTGTAGCCAATATTTTATTTTTTATAGTTGCACTACCATGAACTAACCTTCTTTGAGATGCTCCTTGACAAAAAATTGAGTTTTATTATTTACTAAAACATAGTATTATTTGGTATCTCTTTAATAGTGGTAGGAAATTTAACTTTATTTTAAATTGAATCTTGACACCTAATTCACAGCTGCATGACATAGAAACAAGGTTGTATTCTTTTCAATAACTTGCTTCTATTATAGTTTAGGAAAAAACTTAAGTTTTAATAGTTTACTGGTATATTCATGGACTTGATGATCATTTTATAGATCCAACCCATTATTCTTATGAAATGGTCATTCTTTTATGTATTGTAGACTACACTAACAATCTCATATAGAGATATGTTGAAATGTGTTGGTGATCACCAAATTAAGTGTTGATAAGGGTATAAAATTAATGGGTAACCTATAGTAGTAGGAGATGTAACTAAAGGAGACCCCTATTTTATGTTTGGAATAGTTAGAGCAACCAAAGAGAAATCAACCTACAAGATATTTTTGGAACTTGGTTTGATTTTGAGAACTCTAATCTCCCATTGAGGAACCAAAGAGAAATCAACCTACTATGTTACAATGTTTTAGTAAACATTTTTTTAAAGTTTATACAACATAAGATAATGATGCAAAATAAACATACACATACACATACACATCAAGTACACATAAGAAATTACCAATACAATTTCCATTCCTTAAGGGTTCCTTCCTATTGAGTCACATTTAATAAAGTTTTATTAATTAGTTTTAATCCTAAGTACAATATCCATAATCATAAATAAATACTATATACATAATCTCATAGCCAGATACATAAGTATAACTAATACAATAAAAATCATCAATATAACCACATCCATTGCACATGTCATAGGGTATCTAATGACAAAAATAAGTACACAAATAAAGAATACATCATTGCATAGGATCTCAAGATATAAGGCACAACATATGTAGATACATCAAATGAATAGAATCTCTAGGATAAGAATAAGAGAATAATGGTATAACTACATCAAAAAAATTCCAATATTGGAGTTAATCTTAGGGGAACCCAAATGGTAAGAAGCCACTACCTCTTGATCATGTGGTCACCTAATCAAGATCCTAGTGCCACCATGTAGGGGAGATAATGTATGATCCACACATGGATAATCAAACCACACAATAAATAAGACAAATCCTAGCAAAGGATCCTAAAATCTCTCTACAACAAGTGGTACTACTCATATTAACAGAAAATCCCAAAGGAAACCCAAAACAAAAACATAAATATAAATATAAATAGGAAACCTAAAATTGATACATGGAAGTGTCATCACATGAGTCAGCTCTAAGGTTACACTGACAGTCTCTCTGGGGTCCTTCCCCCTAGTGACATTATGCGACATCAATAATCTCAATGTATGGGCGATGATAACATAATATTTTTAATTCATTTTAAAACCCCATTTAATGTGTAGTATTATCACTTAATTAAATTACTTATAATGAGTTACCCTAGTAGCAACTTAGGGCCCCTAATCCCAATCCAAATCACTCCCCCACTATACACCTAGATTACCTACCTTAATGCTCCATTCAAAATAATCCAAATAATATCAAAACATTCTCATAAACCATAATTAGGAAATTCACCAAAGTAAAATAGTAGAGCATAAGAAAGAAAATCAGATCCACAAAAGGATCCATTATCCATCTCAATATTACATCACAAAGAATCATCTATCTCATAATGAATATCCCATAATCATAGTAACAATCCATAAAGTCTCATAATCATGATAAAAATAGACCAACATCAATAACATCCATTTTTATCATAGAGTACAACACAAATAAAGATAACCATTCAAATTATAGAATAAATCATAAAATAACATACCCCACAACCCAACCATCCATATCATAGATCAACAAAATTGATGATGAAGGGTGCTCCCCTTAATATCTTAAACACATAACAAAAATTAATAAATAAAAGCAATTTTTCAAGAACAAAAATATGGGCTTCTTATTATCAACGCAAAGGCAGAATTACATAATTTAAGATTATAATATGATAACCCATATGTGCACCTTCATTATAGTAATCTACAAGATAAACCTACAAACTATCACCTAGAGCTGTTCTAGAAAATGTACAAGCATTTCTTAAATAGGCAATTTAATGCCACCTAAGAAGGTTCTAGACACTCAAACTTAATACCTAGGTTGTAGATATCATCTTTTACTATTCCATTTTATAGGAAGGTTAGGGTTGCAATGTGTTGTGAGACACAAGATTGAACCAGGATGTTATTTTTGATGATATCCAAAGTGAGGGAAGGGTGGTTCCTTCTAATGATTGGAAAATTGCAACATCTAAGAACCATAGGAAGAAAAGAAACAAAGACCCTTCCCCTATCTCATTGGATGCCACTAGGAGTAGAAATAAGGTTGATGTGGGAGCAAGGTCTAAGACACTGGGTAGAAAGTAGGCCATTTTGATTAGAGAAGAGGAAGCACATGTTGGAATGTCTTAATGGGAAGAATACTTCTGAGAGGGGGAGGTGAATCAGAAGTACTGGCCTTTTACTACTTTTAAACCCTTAATAACATATAACTGAAACTAACATGCATGCATATAAAAATTCAACAATCATGAGAAACAAATATGCATCACCACATAAAACTTGAGATTTTGGTAATCTAGAAACCCTCCAGGAATAAGAAGGTAAAACTAGGGTGGGGATGATACCCACAAAATTACTGAAGCAATTGATTTCAACCACTTCTGATGGTTTTCCCTATTAGAGGCCTGCCCTACTAAAGGCTACAACACACTGTTAAATGTGACCCTATTAAAGGATTTATACACCCTATTAGGAGTGTACCTTGTTAGGGGACTTAAGAACATTCAACTTAGAATGCCACCCTATTAAAGGATTTACATAAGGTTGTTAAACCTACCCAAGCCCATGGGATTTCCAAGTTCCTAATGCAATTTTGAGGGAGTATTAGAATAATACACCTGATCTAATGTAATCTTTGATGCTGATCTTAGATACTTGTTCTGCTCTTACTATTAACTGATCTCTGCTAGATCTGATTTGCTGATTGTGTTCCTTGTTCTATTTTGATCAACTGCATGTGTAAATGTTGTTCTTTCCTCTAAATCTTTGACACCAATATTCTACAACGACCTTAATGGGCTCTACTTTTCCTTCTTCTCATGATTTATTTCTCCTCTTTATTTTTAATGGTGTCAAGACTCCCTTATAAAGATTAGTGGTCTGTCATGCATCCTTGATTCAAATGTTCCTACTCAAACCCTTGAAATTCACCTATTGGCTACATGTAGTTTCCAATTTTCTAATTGGTTGCATGAGGATTGCATAGGTGATTGTGAGGATTTGATCTTATCCTTTTATCCTATTAATGAGTCATGTATAACCATTTTTCATCTTGGCTTGCGATTACACAAACTTTTATGCTGATCCTGCATTGCTCGACATATGAAGTAATATTGATGCTTGACACCATCTATTTTGGATTGCTTGACATCTACTATAGTTTCTACATTACTCAGCACCTATTAGTTTTTTGCATTACTTAGCTTCTACTGATTCTCAAATTACTTGACTCGTATAGGATTACTATGTTACTCGACACCTATTGAATTCCTTCTTTGCTTGGCACATATTTGACTTCTGCTTTGCTCGGCTCCTGCTAGATCTTGAGTCACTCAGTACATGTTGAATTCTATATAGCTCAGCATATACTATAATGTGTTGTGCTCAATAGCAACTATAGTTTTCTTGATACTATCTGTGACTTGGCACATAAAGAAATTCTAGCTATGCTCCCATTGTGTACTCAGCATGTATAGTGAAGATGGTTAAGTGTGTTGACACTCATTTTTCAATCTTACTTATCAATCAACAATCTCCCCCTTTGAAATGAGTGTCAAAAACACTTACTAATCATTCATGATCCAATCCTTGTGTGTCCTTTCTTCACTTACAAAATTTCAAGAAGATATTGTGAACAACAATATACCTTATTACTCCCCCTGAGTTGATTATGCCTTATTATGTCATGAATTCTAATATCTTGTGCCATTGTTCCTAATGTTCTCTATTTCTATCCTATTATTTCCTTTTGATCATGTTTTTTCTCTATTTGATGACCCTGTTTTCATGTGATTACCAAAATTTGCATGTACCTTGACTCCTTTATTGCTATTTACAATCAATCAACTTCAAGGTGAACATGATTTCAAAAGTTGGCAATTCCCTTAATATATCTCCTACATTATCTCCCCCTTTTTGATACTTATGTCAAAGGATTCTCAACAGTAATGCCATGCTTTGCCAAAAATGCCTTATTTACCTCAAGGAGAATTTTGAGAGCTACATCCTAGTTATTCAACGCAATATCCAATAACTTGTGTTGGATTGCAAGCTCTGCTGCTAGATCAACAAGTCCTTCATGAGTAAAAATATTTGGATCCTTCTTCAGGACTATTTCTACATACATTTTCTCCTTATGTAATATCTCCAAGTGAGGAGTGATAGAGGCTTTTACTTGTATCGGCTTTTCTTTAATAGTGGCCTCTTCTACTGATAATGCAACTAATTCCCTCTGAGTGTGAAGCATTTGAGCAAATTGCTTTTCACTCTGTGCAGGATTTGAGGGTAGTTGCATACTGGAGAGCTTAAGGTTGCTCTCAAGGTTCAAAATTTTCTGATTTATTTCTTGTGTGAACCTGGAAAAATCACACAATTTTCTATAAAGGGAAAAGATATTCCCTAATACAATCTTTACATTATCCAGTATCTTGGCTAGGTCAACCTATCCTAAAATGATGTTATTGGCTATCTTTTGGTTGACCTTGCCTACAAACTTCTTTTCTAACCATTCCATGAGTTTTACATTTGTATAATGGTCTTCATTATTCACTTGATCAACTATATCAGATAGTTGCTCAAGGATTGGCTTGCTTGAATCTGGAGGTTGTAGGTTGAAGGAATCCATGAATATATCTTTGATCTCATTCATTACCTGCTTGTATTTGTAGTCTTTCCTCAATGCCTCTTGCCTCCTTCTCTTATCCAATGCACTCTGTATTTCATTCATCTTTTCCTCAGTTAGAGTGTTTGAATCATAATAGGGTATTTTAATTTCTTCATCAAGCTCAAGAATACCATAATGAATGGTCCTAGCTACCCTAGTATAACTTGAGCTTGGTGTACTGACTTGTAAGGTCAACTTGTTAGTACTCAGCTGCTGGATAGGTTTGGTAGGAGTACCTATTTTTGGCAATTCAACCAAAGTTTGTATTGTAAACTCCTCCTTATCTGGTGTTTCTTCTTTATCCTCTTCTTCTTGCTTATCTTCTTCTTGTGTCACTACTGCCAGGGGTGTACTTGCTCTCTGTACTGTTATACCTGTGACTTCTCTTGCTATTGCACTCGACTCCTAATGAGCTTGCATGGCTATTCTTGGTGGTGATGGAGGTGGTAGAAATGGAAGTCTAGTGGTTTGAGTGATTTGAGGTGGTTCTTGTGGTGACACCTTGGCTTCTTTGAGTTTATCTACTGACTTTTGGAGATCATCTACACTGACCAGTATGTGACTTGTACAAAACTATGCTTGAAGAGTTGTTTGGTCAAGGATCTTAGTGAGATCCTCTGTAGTTAATGGATTAATTTTTTGACATGATGTGTCAACAACATCCTTAATCTTTATGATTTCTTTAGGTGTGATAGTAGAGTGAGGAGGGATAGCAGGTGGAAGTTGTGTGTCTTGCACACTTTGCTGCTCATTATTACCCTTGTCTTCCTCCTCTTTCACCTTTTTCTTGACTTCTATCTTCTCTTCTCTCCTCTATCTTCTTTCTTCTAGCTGAGCAGTAGCCTCTTCTTTGTATTCGTCTTCAAATACATCTTCAACCCTTTTGTATAGATTCCTCCATGATCTTGTTGTCCTTTGTACAACTTCTTCAATTTTATTCTATAAAATGGAGAATGCCCTATATTTAGGTGTAAACCTTTTATTATGCCTTTTGACTACTTTACTTATTTGTTCCTTTGTCAAATTAGGTAGCATACTTACTAGGGTTGATTCCCTCATCTCATTTTCCATCATTAGATAGAAATACCATCTGTACTCTACAATTTTAGACAATTCCTTTGGTAATTGCCCATCAAGTTCAAGAGGTGTATACTTGAACTATTCCATTAATGCATAGACTAATTCTTCTATTTTGTTTTGTTCCTCTTTGGTGAACTTATTGAAATCAATATTTTTCATTTCACTTAAGTCTCCATTCCTAATCTTTTCACATAATGTATCAACTAAAGACTTAGGAGGATGACTTACTTTTTTAGACTAATCTTCTTCATCAGTATCAAGTTGAGCCATATATCTTCTTCTTTTATTTGGCTCTTCCTGTGCCTTCTTGATTGGTTTCTTCTTTGTGGCTTCCTCTTTGGCTTTTTGTGTGGAGGCCCTTGTTGTAGCTCTAGTTGTTGGCTTCTTGGGTGTTGGCATGGAAGTTTTCTTTGATTTGGGCTGAGGAGCAAGAGGTGCCTTTGCCTTCCTTTTGATGAATTTTCCTTTGATGGGTGCTTCCTTGGCTTCTTCTTCCTCAGCACTCTCATCTTTGTCTTCACCTTGGCCTTGTGTCAATTCAAGTGGCCCTCATTCTATCTTATCCTCATCTTTCTTATCATCACCTTCTTCTTCTCCTTCACTAATCTCCTTTGCTTTGCCTGTTGCACTTGTTTCTACAACACCAAATTTCTTCTTGATCTTCTTTACTAACTTTTCCTTCTTCTTTATTGCTATGGTTGTCTTGAGTTTGGTAACCACTCTTGATTTGACGCTGTCATATGTCCCAAATGCCTTTGTAGTTTTGTCCATTTCCTATACAAGTAATGCTATGATGGCTGTAGAAGCTTGGTCAACATCAAGCTCATATCCCAATGGTCTAAGCCATCTTGCTCTTGGAAGGACTGCTTGGATGTAAGTATAACCAATGTCAACTAGAAAGCATATATCATTTACATGATTTTCTACCAGTGAAACTGGTATCCTCATTCTTTTCTTCATTTCATTCTTGAAATCATCAAAATAGATAGACATTTGATCATCAAAGCTATCTCATATTTGTGCAATGAAATCATTTATTTGATCAACAATTGTTTTTTTTTGACTCTAGTTGACTTTTCCAAATGAAGGGAATTCCTTCATCACATAAAAGAACATACAAACTAGCACTGACCCAAATTTACATTATGCTCCCTTGGACTTTCTAATAGCTCCAAGATTTTCATTAATCTATTGCAACATGAGCTTTGCAAGGTCATAGGTGTGGTCTTTCTTTACAAGCTTATATGCCACATCCACTGCTATGCAGGGTACACTATTCAACCTACTAGACTAATAAAATTTGTGCGATATGATCATCATAGCAAATTCTAGAAGTGGATTAGTTATGGTGTCTATACTCATGCCTCTGTTATTCCACTTTGCTCCTATGTTCTTCTCAATTGTTTCCTTTTTGTCACTTCTCAATGTCTTTGGCCGATCTAGGGTTGGAAAACCTGTGACCCTATGAACCATTTTCTTGGTAATCTTGACTAGTCCTTGCTCTAACCAAAATGTTCCATCATGGATTTTGCTAAGTATTATGCGTATCCACTCAGTTTTGAATACGATTGGAAAAACTAAGGCTTTGGTTAAACCCTTCTTCTCTACGATAGAAAACTCATCTTTCAATATACCATTATCATAGAGTTTGTCAAAAGCATTAAAGATTTCCAAGTTTCCTAGGGCTCCTATTTTGTAGTTATAACACTTTCATACATATTAAACCATAACAAATTTTTAAGGGATGGTGGATAGGGCACCAGTAGGATCATTTTTATATGCAACTTCTAGAATTGGCCTAAATTCGGGTTGCTTAACCTCATTACTAACAAGTTGAATTTCATGGCTTTCCTTCCTTTAGGTCAACTTGAACCAGATGCCATTTTGACTGAACTAGAGTTTGATGTTTAAAACAAACTTCACAAACTGTACAACTTGGCACCTGAAGGAAATACCTGGTTAGATGCTTAAAATTGCTTGGGTAGATTCTGAATCGCTACAAATCACTGGTTAAATGGTTGAAAAATTGCTCAATCCTACTCTTGCTAATTTCTCTTCATTTGAATGACTCGACATTAATCAATTTTTACTTTTAAGTGGCTCAAAAACCTTGCATTTAATACATTTTTGTACCTTCACTTGTCACTCGACTTCCAAAGGTTTTTCAACTCGGCATCCACTCGGCAACTATTCACACTTGGTATCTACTGATTTTGTTAATAACTCAGCAACCACTACAATTTTACTCGGCAACCAAAGATAGCTTAGCATCATCATTCAAGTTTTATCTTAGCATCTTATCTCATGCAAATTTGTACTTTGCAGTGCTTCATCACAATTTAGGGCTGATGTATGATACCTCCTTATATGTTTTAGCCCCATAGGCTCATCTTGTGATTAGTTGGATGAGATATGATCACTTGACCTTGTGGGTGAAGTGACCCTTCCATTGGATGTACTTGGTCCATCCTTTTTCTACCATGTCTTCTTCATGTCTATTCTGATGTGTTCCACATCAACCTTTTCTTTGCCCTTATTTACTTCAGTCTTGGGTGCCTTGGCTTTTGTTGGATAATTTCTACTGACATGTCCAATTTTCAAGCAACTAAAGCAAGTAGTTTGGTTCAAGCATCTTTTATATTTCCCCTTGAAGTGTGTTCTTATGTAGTTCTGAGGTATATGTCCATACTCTTGACAATAGTGACAACTTTGCCTTGTATTGTAATCCCAATTGTAATGGTGTACATAGTTGTCCCTCCTTACATGCTGATTTGGTGTCCACATAGGTTTTTATTTGCATTCAAAGGCTCTATGTCCATACTTCTCAAAATTATGGTAGTGTCCATCAAATCTTTCTGTCCTTGTGACTTTAGATCTGCAGTCTTGTGTCATATGTCCTTGCATGTTGCACTTGTGAGAGTAACCCTTGCTTTTGGGTGTGTTTGGCTTATTGATCCTTCTACTCCTACAAACATTAGCAGTATGCCCCTTTTTATTATAGTAATGACAAGTTGGTTTAGAATCCTTACCTTTGTCACTTCTTTTCTCAGCACTCTTTGATGATTCCCCAACTTCAGTGTTGATGTATCCAAGTCCTGATGTATCATGGGCTGATCTTGGGGATTTCAGCAACTATTCAAAGTACTTGATAGCTTCACTTGACTTTTTGAGATTCTCTACTATTTATTTTTCTCTATTCAATTCATTCTATAGTTGTTCATTCTACATCCTCAAAGTAGAGATCTCAATATATTTAACATTGAGTTCATGATGAAGATTCATCAATTGGGCAAGTGTATCCACCTACATGTTTAAGATCCTTGTTAATTCAGTACATTTTTCTTCGAGTCTATTTGCAAGATTTCTTTTGTCATCTTCCATCATAATGCAGGAGCATCCTGGGTTGCCTTGTTATCCTGCTCTTTTTTTTCTTCTTTTGTAGTTGGTGCCAAGTTCAGGTGTCGAGTTACTGTAGCACTCTTTAGGTGCTAAGTTCTTGTTGCACTCTTCAGGTGATGAGTTCTTGTTGCACTCTTTAGGTGCAGAGTTACTGTAGCACTCTTTAGGTGCTAAGTTACTGTAGCACTCTTTCGGTGTCGAGTTACTATAGCACTCTTTAGGTGCCGAGTTACTATAGCACTCTTCAGGTGCCGAGTTCCTATTGCACTCTTCAAGTGTCGAGTTACTGTAGCACTCTTTAGGTCTCAAGTTACTGTAGCATTCCTTTAGGTGCCAAGTTACCCAGTGTATGCCGAGTGCTAGTATTTGGACATGATTTTTGCGAGCTGACTTGCGAGAATTATTTCATTTCTAACATTTAATTTAAGATATTTTCTTGAGATGAGTCCATACCATTGTTGGGTCGGCCCTCCTCTTATCTAATGTTCTAGAATGTTCTGTAAGCCATTTTGGCAAGTATAAATAGAGAGTTTAGGCTTAGAGCTAAGCAAGTTTTAGAAGGGGAAGAGCTTTTTGGGAGCAGAACTAAAAGTGCAAATTTGCTATTAGATCTTTGTAACTGAATGTATTAAATTGGTCATAACCCAGAAGGCCTCACAGCTGGGCATGCATGAAGATATTTTGATGAATCAATAGAAGTATTTTCCTCTTCTCATCCTTTGGTTGCTGTCCATTTGCATTAGCTTCCATTGTGTTAACTCTTGTAGGGTGGTTTGGATAGCTGGGTGAGCCCTTGGCCCTAGTTATTCATCCTTCTTGCTTGTGTCACATCATGACTCTATCCTCAACTACTCTTTTCTTTTGTTCAGTGATTTCACATAGCATCATGGCTTGTGATTCATGCTCTATCTTAAGAAATATTATCTCTTCTACTTGAATTCTATTTTTCTCCATTAGTTCTACTACTGCTACATCAAATTCTTTGGAATCTCCTTTGGAAAATACATGTGTGGTGTCAATCTCCTTGTAGTGAATATCATTTTCAGCTACAACTATTTCCTTCCTTCTTTTAAAGGAATTTCTTAATTACTCTCTAGCTTCCTCTACCTTGTGTAGAGCGAGATGTACATCTATCACTTGGTTCTCAATGATCCTTCCAAGTTTGAAAACTTCCATCTTCAGATCTTTTCCTCCAAGCTGTTAGGCTTCTTCTTGAGAGAACTTGGCTTTGATACCAATAGAAGGAATGTCTTAATGGGAAGAATGCTTCTGAGAGGGGGGAGGGGTGAATTAGAAGTACTCACATTTTACTACTTTTAAACCCTTAATAACATATAACTAAAATTAACATGGATGCATAGAAACATTAAACAATCATGAGAAACAAACATGCATCACCACATAACACTTGAGATTTTGGTAACCTAGAGACCCTCCAGGAATAAGAAGGTAAAACTAGGGTGGGGATGATACCCACAAAATTACTACAACAATTGATTTCAACCACTTCTAATGGTTTTCCCTGTTAAAGGCTACAACACAATGTTAAATGTGACCCTGTTAAAGGATTTCTACATCCTATTAGGAGTGTGCCTTGTTAGAGGACTTAAGAACATTCAACTTAGAATGCCACCCTGTTAAAGGATTTACATAAGGTTGTTAAACCTACCCAAGTCCATGGGATTTCCAAGTTCCTAATACAATTGTGAGAGATTATTAGAATAATACACCTGATCTAATGCAATCTTTGATGCTAATCTTAGGTACTTGTTCTACTCTTACTATTAATTGATCTCTACTAGATCTGATCTGGTGATTGTGTTCCTTGTTCTATTCTGATCAACTAGATGTGTAAATCTTGTTCTTTCCTCTAAATCTTTGACACCAATGTTCTACAATGACCTTAATAGGCTCTACTTTTCCTTCTTCTCATGATTCCTTTCTCCTCTCTATGTTCAATGGCATCAAGACTCCCTTATAAATATTAGTGGTCCATCATGCATCCTTGATTCAAATGTTCTCGCTCAAACCCTTGAAATTCACCTATTGGCTACATTCAGTTTCCAATTTTTTGATTGGTTGCATGAGGATCACATAGGTGATTATGAGGATTTGATCTTATCCTTTTATCCTATCACTGAGTCATGCATAACCATTTTTCATCTTGGCTTGTGATTACACAAACTTTTATGCTGATCCTGCATTGCTCGACACATGAAGTAATACTGATGCTTCACACCATCTATTTTGGATTTCTCAGCATCTACTATAGTTTTTGCATTACTCAGTACCTATTAGTTTTTTGCATTACTTGGCTTCTACTAATTCTTGAATTACTTGGCTCATATAGGTTTACTATGTCACTCGACACCTATTGAATTCCTACTTTTCTCGGCACCTATTTTACTTCTACTTTTCTTGGCTCATGTTGGATCTTGAGTCACTTGACACATGTTGAATTCTATATAGCTCGGCATATATTGTAGTTTGCTTGGCACTATTTGTGACTCGGTGCATAAAGAAATTCTAGCTATGCTTCCATTGTGTACTCGACATGTATAGTGAAGATGGTTAAGTGTGTTGACACTCATTTGTCAATCCTACTTATCGATCAACAACACACAAGAATATTGCAGATGTGATTTAACTCACCATCTAGGAGACTTGCTCTCAGAAAAAGAAATGAAGATCATATCTAGGAATTTTTTTAGTATGAATAGACCATATAAACAATATTTTTTAAGAAAATTTATTAGAGATCATAAGCCAGATGTTTGTTTGATATAAGAAACTAAAACAAAGAAGGAAAAACTGGAGAGATTGAAATTTTGCAAGAACTATTTTTGTCTAGGCTCAAATTCTTATGGAGCTTCAGGAGGCTTGGCTATCCTCTAGAACTCTTTTAGGGTTACTAGTGGCATTATTTCTAAAGGGGACAATATCATGTTTATGAAATTTGTGAATTCTTGGGACAAGGTTAGCTTGTTTATTTTTAATATTGATGCTCCAAAATCTAAAATAGGTAGAGCAAGATATTGGGATAGGTTAAGGGGCCTCCTTGGGAACTTAAGAAAGAAAAGTAAATTCTAATGGGGGATTTTAATACACCTCTAAAAATTCATAAGAAGTAGGGGAGATCTGATAGAGATCTTGCTAGAAAAATGGACCTTATGAGATTTATAAATGATCTTTCTCTTTTGGTTGTGGATATTCAAGAAGTAGACTTTACTTCGACTTAAAAAAGACCAAGGAAAGATTGTATTTAGGTTAGACTTGATAGAGCCCTTATCTCTTTGGAATAGCTATCAGATTCTTCCTTTTCCCTCTCGACTCTTTCCAAGGTTGGTTCAAATTATTCCCTTATTTCCCTAGAAATAGAAGCTCTTAGTAGAAGAAAGTGATTCCCATTTAGATTTGAGAAAATGTTGTTGGAGCATCCTTGCCTCAAAAATGAAATTATGGAGTGGTGGTCTATTGACATCCATGGATTAACCATGTTTTCGGTTGTTGAAAGATTGAGCAATGTAAAGGAAACTATCAAGGTTTGGAACAAGATGGGCTTTGGAAATATCTTTGAAGCTAAGGAAAGATTATAGAGTGAATTAAGAAAGATCCAAATGATGGTGCAAAAGAAGGGTATGATAATTTTTCTTCGGCCAAGGAAATGTCTCTTCTCTCTGACTACCATAATATTATCTGTTGGAATTATTCAAGACTATGCTAGGTTACTGAGAGGGGAGGGGTGAATCAATAACCTCTAAAACTTTATCAAGTTTAGCACTTTATATCAATAAACCAATTATCATTTATTGATCTAATTGCATGCACGAGAAACTAAAAACATAAAACATTCATAAAACTTGTACACAATAGTTTGGTGACCCAAAAACCTTCCAAACAGAAAGTAAACTTGGGGTGGGGATGATACCCACAAAACTTCAATATTGTAGCATAAAATTGGCTTGATAAGGCTTCCATTGATCACTTCTAATGATTTGCCCTATTAGGAGCAATTAGGACTGCTAGGTCCACCTTTTTAGAGGATTTATAAACACACAATAAAGTATGCTCTTAGTAAAGAGATTTTAAGAAAGACTGTTAAATCTACCTTGTTAGAGGATTTAAACTAATTCACCTATTAGAATGAAATAGTAGATCTCTAACTTACAAATGAATTGCTGATAGAGATTCTTTGAGGTACTGATCACCTTTTGTGATGGATATGTCTCAACTATCCTTTTTTGATAGGGCCTTCAATATATACTTTATCTATTGCTTAATCTCATTTGCATTCTTACACTTTGTTGGTGTTTTATTTTGATGTTAACAGTACTAAAACTACTAGGCGACAAGAGGCTTAGTACCTAGATATCAGTACATACACAACCTAAAGAATAGCCAATTCTCATTATCACTTGCATATGCAAAGTATTAGGACCCAACTTCAATAAAACCTTAGACGGTTTTCTACTCTTTTGGCTCTGTAAAACCAGGGCGGGTGCACCCGGGGATGGTTCAAAGATGGAATAATTGTATGAGAATTATCCTTAGTTTCATTTTGATTCTCATCTCTAAATCCTTAAACATATAAGTAAATAACTGATAAACACATCCCTTGAACAGATATGGCCAAGAAATCTTCTATAGCTCTGCAGATGTTTCCAACAAACAATGGCTAAATGAAGCTAAAAAAATCTAGGCAGGCAAGTGCTGGCCAACTTTGAAAATCTTACAGGAAAGATAAATGAAAATTGATTTTATGATGTATTTTGAAAAAGCTAGTTATAATATACTTCTCTTTTGGCTGAAATACTCTCGATCAGTGCCTAATCCATTGGGAATTCAGAGTCAAGTAAATTCTTAGATCTAATTTGTTGCCTTGCAACGAATTTTCATCAGCAATTCTTACCAGAATTTATCATTCAAGAATCCTTATTAACACCCAAGCAACCTCATCACATTTATCAAAGCCTTTACTTAATTCATTGAATTAACAGCAATAACAAATGGATGTACAGTCTTACTAAATTGCAATCAATTGCATAAGCTTTTACTCACACAACATCAAGGTAACTCAGTATTAAAAAGGAGACAAAATTCAGAGAAGAACAGATATGGGGACAGTTCATAAATTGTATTCATTTCCTTTGAAAATGATATATCCTTTACAAAAAACCCAGAAAAACCTTCAGAGAAGAAGCACAGTCCTTTTTACATTCATCCATCTCTCAGAGATTTTGACAGAAAAAGCATACTATAAATTTCTTTCCAAAAATGTTTGGACCAAAAAGGAACTAAGCACAACACTTAGTGAAAACCAAATTTGGACCCTTCTTTAGCCTTGGGATCTCACTTAAATAATGTGAGATGCAACAAGCTTCAGGCTACAGTAGGTGACAGGTGTCCTTCTTTTGAAAAACAAAAAACAAGAATAACAGAACGGTTGATTACAACAACATTTCTTGGCGGGTCCCTTTCTGTTATGCTTCTTGGTTGTTATGGTCTGTTCTCGCAATCATTCCTCATCTTCAGAGTACATATCCATAAGGTCTGCAAGTGATGTATCATCTTCTGTTGCATGCAAAATCACTTTAACCTGGGGATTTTCTATGTCATCATTGCTGACTACAAGAGTAACTATTACTCTTACATCTTCACCATCATCTTCTCCTGACATCTGTTCACTAAACTGATCTTTCCATCTGTTGAAAGTATCATCATCTGGCCAATCAAAACTTAGGGTTTCTCTTTGTATCTTTATTAAAGAATTGGCATTATCTTCTAATTCATCGAATTCTTTTCTCATATCAGCATAATACAATTGTATCTTTACCAGCTCTTCATTTGTCTTCGCCCAAAACCAACAGCCAGTCTCACTGATGATGTTTGTTATTCTATTATCAAATAATTCATCCATTTCCTTTTTCCATTTGTCCTTTTCTTTTACTGTATCAACAGTTTCTAAGGCACAAGGGAATAGGGTGAATTTTTTAGCAAGATATCTTGAAAAACAGAGTGTCAATTTCCTCTGTAAAGAATCTCTTTTATTTTCAAAGTTATCTAATTGATTTAATAAATCAAAAATTCTTTCAACCTGATGGTAAGGCATTTGAACTGCAGAGATACAAACAATCGTGACATCATTATTCCTCTGTCTCCACTTCTTTGCAAGGGAGTCTAGTCCATTCTTTCCTTTATTTAACTCATCTATGAGGGTTACAATCCTGGTCAGCTGGTCATAAAAATCTGACCATTGTATTTTATCCCTCAAGTATGTCACACCCTGCTTCCATTTTTCTTCCTGCTGATTTCTAAATTCTATCTGCCACTCATGTAATTTGGTTTTTTCTGCTTCAAATTCCTCTGCAGTATAGAATTGGGGTCTTTCAGGGGTGTCAGGTATCTCAATAATAGGGGTTAATCCCACAGATGACTGTGGGGGATATGCAATTCTCAATGTACTAGATTCTCCCATTTTTCTCTTTCTGAGTACCTTTTCCAGTTGAGATATCCTGTTTTCTAATTCAATTCTCCTCTTCACCTCTTGATTATATGCTTCCACCACTACTTCATATTTATTTTGCATATCCATCATTTCCCTCTCTTCTCTTTCCGCAGTAGCCAGAGAAAATTTAGAATAATCAACATTCATGTGGGCTGCCTGTACATTTGAAGTGTCAGCAACTCTTCTTACAATGATACTCCCTATCAATCCTGAGTCATCAGGCTGTGATGAAGTAACTCTGGATCCTCTACTCAGGGACCACATAACAAGGGCAGCTTGATCATTCCTGAATGCTGTACCCAAGAATTCCTCTTTATTCGGATCCTGGAGTCCTAAATTATTTGAAACAGAATTAAAAACTAATGCGTCAGCAATGTCCCAATTGGGCAATAATAAAACATTAGCATTTTTTACCATCTGTCTTCCCTCATCAGGGGTTATATTTTGGAACTCTTGAACCATTTGTTCCTTTATTGTATTTTGAATGGAGGTCTCATCCATTTCTGGATGTTCTGTTCTCATATTATTGCACCTTTGCTCAAAAATGTGCATGTTTACTCTCCACGCAAACTGATGGAAAGCTCTAGATCTTACAAAATTGTTATCAGACAAAAAATGCTGACTGGCTTGTTCCAAAACAGTTCAAAACTTGGTACAGGGGTTTCCTGAGGGTTGCCTTCATCAATCTCTGCTTGTGTAACAAAAATTTCTCCTTGTGACCCCATTTGTTCAAATTGCTCACTGGTGAGTTGTTCTTCCTCCACTCTCATTGGGGTTTGAGAAGGTGAGCCACTTTCATCAGGGGATTCTTCCTCCCTTATTATTCTTCTTCTTTTGGGGGTCTTTCTTCTAGGACAGTGCTGGAAGATCCAACAATCTGTTTTTCTTTATGCACAACGGGCACCTGTTGTCGGACAATAGTATATCCTGTTTTCTTCCGTACCACCAGTGGACCTACTCCAATATTGGGAGTGAAACCCAATTTTCTCATAATTTCTCTGGCTTTATCTGGAAAAGAATTAATAAAATGCTGTTTCTTCTCATTCATGACCTCCATTATCTCAGAGAAATTGCTCATGAGTTTATGTACTTTGTTTGCATTGTTTGCAGCATTACTAAGAGGACTGAAATTTTTATCAAAACAATTAATGAATTCCAAAACTTTTGAATAGACTCTCCATTTTTCTTTCTTTATTTCTTGCTCATGGAGAGAATATTCATTTCTTATTACATCTTCTGGAAAATAGAATTCATGCTGAACTGGACGCAGCTTGATTCTCAATCTAAGGGAAGAGTTAAAGAAACCTTCTGTATCACAAAAACGAGAGTGAGACACTGCCATTTTGTATTGATCCAAAAATTTATGGAGAAAGGCCCACCCTTCTTTAGTTATCACAAATTGGTGGGCTATAGTACAAGTAGGAAAAATTGATCCTGTCCTCCTTTTGTGCAAAAAGGCCTCCTCCACTCCTCCTAACTGCCACAAAAATTCAGCTATCCCTACCTTCAAGGGTACCTGATAGGGTAACACATGGGGTGTTCCTTTGAAACCATAAACCCTGATGACCGTTGAGACTGAATATGGGATAATATCTCCCCAATTATGTGAAACCTTTAGATTGTGGGTTTTGTCCATAGGCCTGATAAGGTGCATTAATGCCTTAGGGATTTTGGGATTGTCACTCAATAAGAGGCACCTTAGTTTGGAGGCAAAGTGCCTATCAAATCTGACGAAGCTAGCATTTTCTGCTTCCCAGGTCATGTCTGCACTCCATAATTGGACTGGTAGTGCTTCCCCTTCTTGTTCTCTATTTAAAACCATTTCTTTACCAAAATAAGTGGCCCCTTTAAAAAGAAACATATGCATCAGTAAGGAATACTGACCCCAAACCTTTTCCACCTTGCCCTGTGCAATCCCCACCAATCCATGATGGATCTCATTTGCCAAGTAAGATGCAAAATCAAAAATTATTTCCACACCAAAAGAAGAGATTTGGGTGATCATATACATGAAGCTCACCGGAATAAAATCTTCTTCGCCCTCTCCGAAGACTTTGCACAGGGTTCTATATATCTCGACTGCCCTGGCATTAAAACATGATTTCTTGAAGGGCTCTTTAGAAGATGATGTTATGGTTGGGAGGCCTCCAATTCGGCCTATGTGGGCTTTCAGTGCACCCTGTCTAACTACATCCCTCTTGGATATATATTCCTTTTCTAAATCTGTCAGATTAATGGGCACATGATACATGGTGAGGGGTCCCAGACTAAATACCTTCCTAATCTCCTCGGGACTGATGGTAACTAAAGCCTCACCATCTATTCTCCTTACTACCTTAGTGGCTTGGTCATAGTTTTTTGCTATGGCTTCAAGCAAGTCAAAATCCATGAACACGCTGGGAACAACAAGCTTCCCAAGATCAAAATTCCAAATGTTGGCATGAGGGGCATATAACTTTCTCTCTGCAAACCATTTCTTGAATAAACTCAAACCAGTCTGAGCAGTTTGAGCATCCCGGACCCAATTACCCTTATCATACAATCCATCAGCTACCCTAAGCCTAGGATTGAGTGAGGTCAACCTCTTAACTTGCACCGTTTCTACAGTGGACTCAGGAAGTAACTCAAGCAAATCATCATGTACATTTCTATCCAGGTAGTTTACTGCTCCTGTAAATCCCTTCTTAGGAGGCATTTTGAGCTATCCTCTTTAAAACTTAAAAGCTCAAAAAGATGATGGCAGTTTTACTTACTTGAATTCTGTCTCAATTTTCCTTTGAATTCCTGCAAAATTTCAGCGAACAGATAACTTGACAATTCCTTATCAACCTTGGCACGCTTTTCTTTCAGTAATAACTTCTGCACAGGAATGGCTTCAAATCTTTTCTCGCGTGAAATGAAACTGATGCAATCTCTCTGTATTATACTCTGTTTTTTCTCACAGACGAAGCTTTCTTGTCTAATTAATATAGAGAGTGGCACTACATTTTTAATTTAAAACTGCGCCGTTGATCTTCAAAGATCCTACGATCATGCGGTACAAAGAGAACAACTAGGAGTTACACTTGCCATGTCAGTCATATTACCCAATTAGAGCTTGCCATGTACATAATTCTTTCTTTTGATGGTGCTTACCTTTAAACCCACTGACGACGGAGAACACGTGTCAGCATATCGCTACTTCGTTATGTGTAAAGAACAAGCACCTTTCCATAACAAGGCGGCGACAACCGTTGATCAGATCAAGAAATGATCGAAAGATACGCTGCAGGACTTCTTAAGAAAGAAGGCGGTGGGCCCATCTCACTATGTCGCTATAATTATCTTCCTTGCTACTCTTCACAACAAGATAGCGAGCTCCGTTGATTCACTTCAAATTGACGTTCCAAATTTCTTGTACATTTAGTCAGGTAGGCATTAATGAGAATTGGATCTCTGCACAGCTAGCACATGCCAAATTTTATCAGTCACCTGTCATTACACGTCATCATAGATCTTGCTGATCTTTTACCACTTTACGGGGCCTCGCTAACTCGCTAACGGTGAAGAAACTCAATTTTCTGATAGCGAGGTAGCGAGCTTCGGCACTTTAAAGGATTCCGTGCCGGAAAAAGCAAGGGGGTACCCAGTAATTACTTCCGTTAATTAAAACTGATTCTGACAACAGTATTCATGACAGGTCATGCCACCTGGTGTAATTATGATACAAGCAAGATGCAATGTCATCATTTTAAGATTTTCACGTGGCCTCGCTACTTCACTAACGGTGAAGTGCCTGAATTTTCCGATAGCGAGGTGGCGGTACTTCCGGAAAAATATCAACATTCTGGCTCTGATGTTAGATATTCTAGTGGGTCCTTTTCCCCCTTTTTACGGCGAATTGCTAAGTGTACCTGCACAATAAAGCAATTAAATAGCAAATCTTCGATCGCCGCACGTTCACTGCATGGTCCCACCGCTTAAAAAAAAAACTCGACACTCGCTATCTCGCTATACTTAATGAGCATGCAACTTTCAATAGCGAGATAACGCCAGTGGTAGATCTAATCAAATCTGACGGTTGGGACAAACAGTAAGAAAGGTAACCCGGGAGAGAGGAAAAGGAATACGGAAGCATATTCGCTTCTTTTGAATTTTGAAAATTTTCGCGCCCGACCTTTCATAAATAGAGATGAATGTAAGGCTTACAAGGCAAATATTTCTCACAGATGGTTTATCCAAAACCTTATACTTCATTTAGACATAGATCACCTGACCTTTCTATGGTTTAACTGAAAAATTTTTACTGCAGAAAAAGTCAGACCAACAGTGGCTCTGTCTGGGGATGATAGACTACTTGAGTCTATGCAAGGATTCAGAATCTATGGGAGAGCAGACCACACATCCGGGAAATGACAACTTCTTCAGAGAGCACTGAGCAACACACGAAAACAAAAACCCAGACTGTACAAGGATTTATAGAAAACAGGACGCTGGGAAAACCTAAAACTAATGTTCATGGAAGAAACTAAGCATTTTTTCAAGAAAAATACCTCTTCAAGAACTGTCCATGAATTGGCAATTCAAGAATATTATCAAATACATCTTTGATTATGTAGGAGTGTTCACCCCAAGTATTCTCAATGAGATATGGGCCTAACCAAATGGGGTCAAATTTGCCATGTTTTCCTTTATCTTCAATTCTGGCGTTCCACATTAAGACTAGGTCTCCATTTTCAAATTTCTTGTTTACAGTTCTTTTATCATAGAGTGTTTTGAATTGTAACTGCAATTTTTGATTTCTCAGAGATGCTTCTCTTCTGGCTTCGGTCAATCCTACCAGTTCATTCATTCTTTCTTTCATTTCATCAGTAGTATCTTCATCATATGACTGGATGTAATTGTATAATCCCATCAAATTGTTCTGGGGCATTCTAGCTTGAATTCCATACACTAAATCAAATGGAGCCACCCCAATTGCCTTCTTTACAGTTACTCTGTCGGCCCATATTGCCAACTGTAACTTGGAATCCCATGCCCTTTTATTATCGTCCAAGGTTCTCTTAATGATTTTCAACAGGCTTTTATTTGTGGACTCAGCTTGTCCATTCCCTTGTGGATGATATGGGGCAGACGTTGTTCTTGTCATTCCATATTTATCACAAAAATTTATGAATTCCTCAGACCTAAAACACATAGCATTATCTGTGACAATTTTCTGTGGACATCCAAATCTGGAAATGATATTATTCAATAAGAAATTATTTACTACTTTACTCGTTGCATTTCTGGTAGGGATAGCCTCTACCCATTTTGTAAAGTAGTCAGTAGCAACCAGAATCCAGGAATAGCCAGTACTAGACTTGGGAAAAATTTCTCCTATGAAGTCCAGACCCCATTGTTGAAAAGGTGCTTTAGTTTCAACTGGCTTCAGTGGAGTACTTCCTGAGAATTTCAGCTTCCCAGCAAATCTTTGACAAGGATCACATTTTTTAACCATAGCTTGAGCATCTTTGAACAGAGTGGGCCACCAGAAACCATCTCTCATTATCTTATGCACAGTAGTTTTGGCCATGTAATGTCCTCCACATACTCCAGCATGCATTTCTTTCAAAATCTCTTTTGCCCTTTCTCTGTCAACACATTTCAACAGAACTCCTTCAAAGTTTATCCACCATAAGTTATTTTGAACAATTGCATACCTGATGGCTTGCAATTTAATATTTCTTTTTTCATTATCAGGCAGATGGGGAGGAACTTTCATGTGTTGCAAATAATGTATAACATTAATGTACCAGTCACACTGGTCCATGTCGCATAAATCAGTTCTGAAATCATCATTTACTAGGTTTATCTGATTAGCTTCCAGGTTAGTTTCAGCCATAAGTTTGGCCAGACCTTGACCTCTGACTAACTTAGTTATCTGCATATCGATGTTGAATTCTTGGATTCTATTAATCCATCTGCATCTCCTTCCTGACACTTCCTGCTGAGAGAAAATATCTTTAACTGCAGCACTAGGTACAAAGGCAATAATAGTTGCACCTATCAAATAACTTCTGAATGCTTTTACAACCTTTACCAAAGCATATGCTTGTTTTTCATTTATTTCGTACTTCAGTTCAGCATGCTGCAGGGATTTGCTAAAAAAGGCAATAGGCTGTTCATACCCTTCTTGGTTTTTCTGTAATAAAACTGCAGCCACAGTATGGAATGATGCAAATGAAAAGATATGCATGGGTTTTGTATAATCTGGGGTCCTCAACACTGGAGCATTTTTTATCGCAGTCTTTATATCCTGAAATGCCTGTGAAGGTTCACCATTCCAATCTATAACAGCTCCTTTCTTGAGCATTTTTGAAATGGGTCTACTGATTTCAGCGAAATTTGTAACAAACCTCCTCAGAAAATTAACCTGGCCAAAAAAGGACTGTATACCTTTCACGTTTTTAGGTTTAGGGACTTTATCAATAGCCATTACCCTTTCTGGGTCTATTTTTACCCCATCCTTGGACACTATGTGTCCTAATAACTTTCCTTCTGTGACCCCAAACGAGCATTTCTTTGGGTTTAGGGATACCCCATATTCCAGGGCTTTTATAAAAATTTTGTTCAAGTGTTTGCAGTGATCTTCAGCCTTATTAGAATACGCTGTAAGATCATCCTGGTACACAACCATAAATTTGTCAATATATTCATGAAATGCTACATCCATGGCTCTTTGGAAAGTAGCTCCTGCATTAATCAAGCCAAAAGGCATCCTCACATACACATATGTTCCCCAAGGGGTTGTGAAGGCTGTTTTGAACTGTTCACTTTCTTTTACCAGAACTTGATTATATCCAAAAAAGCCATCCATCATTGACATTAATTCAGAGCCGGTCACTTGTTGCAACATGGCTTCCATATTAGGTAAGCCATAATTATCCTTTAGAGATGCAATGTTTAGATTTCTAAAATCCACACAAAGCCTAATATCTCCATTCTTTTTTCTTACAGGAACAAGGTTTGAAACCCAAGTGGAATGCCTAATTGGTTTGATTATTCCACCATCTCTCAGTTTTGTCAGTTCTTCCTGCATTTTTGGGGCAAGGGTGGGATTGATTGGCCTCTGCTTTTGCCTAAAGGGTTTTACATTTTCTTTCAAGGGTATGACATGCTAGAAAAGGTCCTCCCTATAAGCTTTAAGGTCATCATATGACCAAGCAAAAACATGCCTGTACTTTCTAAGTAGGTCAATCAATGCTTTTCTGATTTGAACTGGCAGATCTTGGCCGATGTAAACCTTTTTAGGGATTTCATTTGTTCCCAAATTCACTTCTTCTAGCTCCTGCAGTTTGGGGTCCTTTATTTCCGATCTCACTCTGTCTTGGTTATCAAAAATGTTCTCCAAGACTACCAACCCCTTAGGCATCTTATTTGTTTTTAATTGCATGATTTCTTGACCAAAAATGGTTTCCTTCCCATTTATGGTTTCAATCAGTCCATTGTAGTCCATCTCCTACCCATGGTATCTGTCTTCATTTAGCAAAAAAATTGTGATATCTTTGTCATCTTCAAACACCTGCCAATTGTCAATGTTGTCAGGTATAGAAGGTCTGTTTTGGATCTCAATCTGGGAGATTCCTGCAAATGATATTTCTTTTGGTTTGATAGCTACATTGGCCAGAAGATCAGCCATTTTATTCTGGGTTCTATCTCTCCATGAGATCCCAAATGCATCAAAGAATTCTATTTGATCCCAGACCTCATTTCTATATTGTTTTAATCTCCTATTTTTTGAGGAGTATGTTCCTTTAATCTGAGAGATGATCAATTCAGAATCCCCTATGACATACAATTTCTTAATTTTGTGATGTGTGGCCACTTTGAGACCTAGCAACAATGCTTCATATTCAGCAATGTTATTTGTGCAAGCAAACTTCAAGGTGAATGAATACCTGAAGGTGTTATTTTCAGGGGATACAAAGACTACACCTGCCCCTGCACCTTCTTTAGAACTAGCCCCATCAAAGAACATTGTCCACAGTTTTGGTGAATTCATGCAACATTCAACCTCATTTTCAATGATATCAGGTAAGTTTTCCACTTCCTGAATAATCAATTCAGCCCTGAAAGCATTGATCCCCGTGTCTAGGAAACAGGTGGTATCTTTGTCAATGTCTTCACCTAAGATGTGGTTAACCCTTGGTTCCCTATTTACCCTGACAGCTTTGTCTCCTATATGGAAAGTGGCATAAGTAAGGTCACACTGTAGGCTTCCCCCCATGGCAGCACTCCATTTTCTGGAAAGTAGCATCCCGTAATGTGGGGGTATATCCACTACAAGGACAGACATGGTTAATTCTACTTCAAGAAATGCAGCCAGTTTAAATGGTAAGGCATTTATAGTACCTATTACTGGAACCTCTCTAGCATCCATCCCTCGGCATCTACCTTGCTTAGTATCCACCTTCAATCCTAGGGCTTCCATTACTTTAAAAGGCATTATAGTGTTGGAAGCTCCAGAATCTATCATACAATTTTTCAAGGTTTTCCCTTTTATGATTAAACTAAGGAAAAAAGGATCAATATCTTGTATGAACGCAACTGATGAATCATCTAAGAACATCTGAGGAATCTGGGATATAATACCATTGTCCTCTATTATTAATGGGGTCTGTTGGGCTACAGCTTGATTATCAATACTATTGTTGTTTGCTATTCCACCCAACCATGACAAAGCCTTATTTTTATGCTCTTCAATTCTAAAGAGCTCAGACAAGGGTACTTTCACAGTAATTTGAGATAACATGGCAATCATATCAACAGGTTCAACTACAGTAGGTTTTACAATAGTACCTGGGATCGGAGTCTTTTGAGTAGTGGGCACCACTTTTAGCTTGACAACATCCGGTTCTGATTTCTCTGGTTGCACTACGATCTTTGTTGCTTCAACTTTCTGAAATTGAACCTTCTTTTTTGGTTCCCATTTCTGACCCTTGTTCTCCTTGATCTTAGACACATCTATACTGACTTTCTTGTGTTGATCATCTATCTTATGAGTGGTGTCTTTGATGAACATACTAGATGGCCTTCCTGCCTCATTACTTATTGCTCTATTTCTTAAATTGTAATTACTTTGGACTTGTGAAATCATTTCGGCTGTAATTCTATCAATTTCCTCCTTGGAGGGGATTCTTAGGTTTGTGAAACCTACTTCAGAAAATGTATTGCATACCTTATCTGTATCATTCTTCTCATCATCTGAAAATATTTGCTGATGATGTAACTGGTAGGCAATTCTCTGGCTGGTAACATCGTTCTCAGGTTCTTCTGAATCAGAATCTATCAAATCATCAGATGTGTTCGCCATATTGCAACTTATATCATCATGGTTCTTTTCTTCTGTTTCTTCTTCTGCTTGCACTTCTTGAGCTTGGGCGAATGATTGGGCAACAGCACAATAGTCAGCAGAATGAGGTGATTGGCATATAATGCACCAAGGTACATCATCATTCATATTTACTGTGTTCCTTTGCAGGGGGTCTGGGGTACCCTTATCCTTCATATTTTGGATCTGGTTAGGAACTGGTTTACCATCTTTCCATTGGGTGGTGTAAGGGTAATTCTGCATCCTAGGCTGTCTATTGAAATTGCTGTTATTCACAGGGGCTCTCTCAGTAACATTTGTTTTATTGAAATTAGTGGGATTCATTTTCTTAAGCATTTCTAAAACATGGCCTATAGTAGGTTCTTCAGGCCTTTTTCCCATGGATGTTTTGTCACCTTCCCTTTTATTATTATTCTTAGGGTTGAAAAGCTTAGGATCATCCCTTCTCCCTAATTTGCCAGAGGCCTTTCTATTATTTTCTATATTCACTGCAACTCTATAGGCATCTCTCAGAGTTTTAGGATCCTTATCTCTCAGTTGGTAGGCCATCTTGCTATCAAAGGCATTGAAGTAGGTTGTAAGACAGACGTCTTCATTTAACCGCATAAATTGAAATAGTTTGTACATTCCTTTCTGAAATCTCACATTGAAATCAAATGTGGATTCATTTGGATTCTTCTTGATATTGT
The DNA here is from genome assembly GCA_028749045.1 of Cupressus sempervirens. NCBI lineage: Eukaryota > Viridiplantae > Streptophyta > Pinopsida > Cupressales > Cupressaceae > Cupressus > Cupressus sempervirens. The sequence continues at coordinate 238,033,618 of CM053786.1, read as the reverse complement.
TGAACTCATTCAACATGAATCCTGCATTGGTATTGTCCCCATATTGTTCCTTGAACAACTTCTCCAAATCGCTCCATGAAGTAATACTATCATCAGGCAACCTCCTGAACCAATCCCTTGCATCCTCTGTGAGTGAATGCACAAATAATTTCATCACCATGTCCTCATGTTCAACTTCATAATCATTGAGCATGTCAATGAAAATTCTCAAATGTTCTTCACCAGTGACAGCATTATTTCCAGAAAACTTCACCACTTTATCCCTTAAATCAAAAGATATGGGATGGGGGGCACCAGGAATACCGGCAAATGATATTTGTCTATATTTTTCGAGGTATATAGGTTTCTTCTGGAAACCGGGAACGTTAGAGGTACTAGCTGCATTAGCTTGAGTTAGGAGAGCAGCTTGGGATAGCTGTGGTGGGACAAACGAGACTTGAGTGCCAATATTGGAAGATGAGGTAGGAGCAGGTTGGGGTGCTTTTTGAGTCGGGATTATGGGAACATTAACTGGTGCAGGATTTGTAGGTGGGATAGAAAAACTAGGCCATGAATTTAATGCAGAATTAGACTTTACGAATTGGATTTTCCTTCTGGTCTCTGCGGCCTGAGCTTCATTTTCAACCTTCTCAAGTTCTTTTGCAAGGTCTTCCTTCTCCTTTCGAGCCTTCTCTAGTTCTAGGTCTAATTTTGATAGAGAGGGTTGTATAGATTTGCTCGGTATAGCTTGAGGCTCATTTATTTGGATTCCTACAGCCTTGCCTTTTCCTTTATCTGGAACTGTTCCAGTGGGCTCTATTGGATTAACTTGAATGGGTTTATAAGCTTGAACTTGAGCAATAATTGGTTCTTGTCTTTGATTTAGGAGTTTTTCCTGTTGTTGAACTTTAGCTCTTAGATTATCAACATTTCCAAAGACGTCCTGATGGAGAGTGGGGATATTCTCTTCTAGTTTTTTATTTTGCTCTTTCAAAGCAGCCATCCTTCTTAGCAGAGTATCTCTTTCTATTATTGCATCCAAAGTGGCTTGCTCCCTTTCTTTTTCAAGACGGATGCGCTTAGCTTCTTCCTCAGCAATCTATTTCTTCAAAAATCCTATTTTAGATTGCACCTCTTTAGAATCAGCAGAGGTTGCCTCGGAATCAGCAGGATCATCTAGATCTATAAGGTTCGGTTCCATATATGGGGCTACTCTGGGATTAAAAAGGTTATCAGATGAACTTTTGAATCCTAGCCTACAATTTATATCTGCTACAGGCCCTGGTCTGGGTGAAGCAATTCCCATAGTAGATACATCTTTATCTTGAAAAACTCTCTGATCTGGTAATGGGGTACTGAAAATACCTCCTAAAAGTCTTGTATTTTCTGATTCAGAACTAAGCGAAGATGATTCTCTTGCTATTATCGGTTGATAATGGGAATTTACAGAGGCATTACCTCTAGGCTTCCAAGTAGGATTTGGATCTATTCTTTTCTTATTTTGGTTCTTCCTACCACCTTGGGGTAAATCAGTATACATTGATACATCGGGATTGGCTCTCATGTAAGCCCTTGTGTTTTTTCTCTTGTCAGCCATATTTTTCTTTTGTTACAATAAGCACTAGCTTCAAAACCTTGACTGAGTCGCCACCCTTTTTCGGGAAAATACAATAACACTCGTTACTGACAGAAAGAAAACAATACACGAGCGGGAACAAAAATACGGCACAAAGAGATCAATCACTGATGTCGTAAGACTGCAACTCTTGCTTGTTAGATAAGACACTCGGATAAGCTGGATGTGTCAGTGTGTAGCAATGGTACTTGGGTTTATATCTTCATATTTTCTCAAGTTTTGACACTATGAATTTCCCCAGCAGAGTCGCCATTTTGTTGGTGTTTTATTTTGATGTTAACAGTACTAAAACTACTAGGCGACAAGAGGCTTAGTACCTAGATATCAGTACATACAAAACCTAAAGAATAGCCAATTCTCATTATCACTTGCATATGCAAAGTATTAGGACCCAACTTCAATAAAACCTTAGACGGTTTTCTACTCTTTTGGCTCTGTAAAACCAGGGCGGGTGCACCCAGGGATGGTTCAAAGATGGAATAATTGTATGAGAATTATCCTTAGTTTCATTTTGATTCTCATCTCTAAATCCTTAAACATATAAGTAAATAACTGATAAACACATCCCTTGAACAGATATGGCCAAGAAATCTTCTATAGCTCTGCAGATGTTTCCAACAACAATGGCTAAATGAAGCTAAAACAATCTAGGCAGGCAAGTGCTGGCCAACTTTGAAAATCTTACAGGAAAGATAAATGAAAATTGATTTTATGATGTATTTTGAAAAAGCTAGTTATAATATACTTCTCTTTTGGCTGAAATACTCTCGATCAGTGCCTAATCCATTGGGAATTCAGAGTCAAGTAAATTCTTAGATCTAATTTGTTGCCTTGCAACGAATTTTCATCAGCAATTCTTACCAGAATTTATCATTCAAGAATCCTTATTAACACCCAAGCAACCTCATCACATTTATCAAAGCCTTTACTTAATTCATTGAATTAACAACAATAACAAATGGATGTATAGTCTTACTAAATTGCAATCAATTGCATAAGCTTTTACTCACACAACATCAAGGTAACTCAGTATTAAAAAGGAGACAAAATTCAGAGAAGAACAGATATGGGGATAGTTCATAACTTGTATTCATTTCCTTTGAAAATGATATATCCTTTACAAAAAACCCAGAAAAACCTTCAGAGAAGAAGCACAGTCCTTTTTACATTCATCCATCTCTCAGAGATTTTGACAGAAAAAGCATACTATAAATTTCTTTCCAAAAATGTTTGGACCAAAAAGGAACTAAGCACAACACTTAGTGAAAACCAAATTCGGACCCTTCTTTAGCCTTGGGATCTCACTTAAATAATGTGAGATGCAACAAGCTTCAGGCTACAGTAGGTGACAGGTGTCCTTCTTTTGAAAAACAAAAAACAAGAATAACAGAATGGTTGATTACAACAGCATTTCTTGGCGGGTCCCTTTCTGTTATGCTTCTTGGTTGTTATGGTCTGTTCTCATAATCATTCCTCATCTTCAGAGTACATATCCATAAGGTCTGCAAGTGATGTATCATCTTCTGTTGCATGCAAAATCACTTTAACCTGGGGATTTTCTATGTCATCATTGCTGACTACAAGAGTAACTATTACTCTTACATCTTCACCATCATCTTCTCCTGACATCTGTTCACTAAACTGATCTTTCCATCTGTTGAAAGTATCATCATCTGGCCAATCAAAACTTAGGGTTTCTCTTTGTATCTTTATTAAAGAATTGGCATTATCTTCTAATTCATCGAATTCTTTTCTCATATCAGCATAATACAATTGTATCTTTACCAGCTCTTCATTTGTCTTCGCCCAAAACCAACAGCCAGTCTCACTGATGATGTTTGTTATTCTGTTATCAAATAATTCATCCATTTCCTTTTTCCATTTGTCCTTTTCTTTTACTGTATCAACAGTTTCTAAGGCACAAGGGAATAGGGTGAATTTTTTAGCAAGATATCTTGAAAAACAGAGTGTCAATTTCCTCTGTAAAGAATCTCTTTTATTTTCAAAGTTATCTAATTGATTTAATAAATCAAAAATTCTTTCAACCTGATGGTAAGGCATTTGAACTGCAGAGATACAAACAATCGTGACATCATTATTCCTCTGTCTCCACTTCTTTGCAAGGGAGTCTAGTCCATTCTTTCCTTTATTTAACTCATCTATGAGGGTTACAATCCTGGTCAGCTGGTCATAAAAATCTGACCATTGTATTTTATCCCTCAAGTATGTCACACCCTGCTTCCATTTTTCTTCCTGCTGATTTCTAAATTCTATCTGCCACTCATGTAATTTGGTTTTTTCTGCTTCAAATTCCTCTGCAGTATAGAATTGGGGTCTTTCAGGGGTGTCAGGTATCTCAATAATAGGGGTTAATCCCACAGATGATTGTGGGGGATATGCAATTCTCAATGTACTGGATTCTCCCATTTTTCTCTTTCTGAGTACCTTTTCCAATTGAGATATCCTGTTTTCTAATTCAATTCTCCTCTTCACCTCTTGATTATATGCTTCCACCACTACTTCATATTTATTTTGCATATCCATCATTTCCCTCTCTTCTCTTTCCGCAGTAGCCAGAGAAAATTTAGAATAATCAACATTCATGTGGGCTGCCTGTACATTTGAAGTGTCAGCAACTCTTCTTACAATGATACTCCCTGTCAATCCTGAGTCATCAAGCTGTGATGAAGTAACTCTGGATCCTCTTCTCAAGGACCACATAACAAGGGCAGCTTGATCATTGCTGAATGCTGTACCCAAGAATTCCTCTTTATTCGGATCCTGGAGTCCTAAATTATTTGAAACAGAATTAAAAACTAATGCGTCAGCAATGTCCCAATTGGGCAATAATAAAACATTAGCATTTTTTACCATCTATCTCCCCTCATCAGGGGTTATATTTTGGAACTCTTGAACCATTTTTTCCTTTATTGTATTTTGAATGGAGGTCTCATCCATTTCTGGATGTTCTGTTCTCATATTATTGCACCTTTGCTCAAAAATGTGCATGTTTACTCTCCACGCAAACTGATGGAAAGCTCTAGATCTTACAAAATTGTTATCAGACAAAAAATGCTGACTGGCTTGTTCCAAAACAGGGTCCAATTCCCTTCCTCTGAAATCTGCTGTAGTTAATTCAAAACTTGGTACAGGGGTTTCCTGAGGGTTGCCTTCATCAATCTCTGCTTGTGTAACAAAAATTTCTCCTTGTGACCCCATTTGTTCAAATTGCTCACTGGTGAGTTGTTCTTCCTCCACTCTCATTGGGGTTTGAGAAGGTGAGCCACTTTCATCAGGGGATTCTTCCTCCCTTATTATTCTTCTTCTTTTGGGGGAAGGTTCAGGGGGTCTTTCTTCTAGGACAGTGCTGGAAGATCCAACAATCTATTTTTCTTTATGCACAACGGGCACCTGTTGTCGGACAATAGTATATCCTGTTTTCTTCCGTACCACCAGTGGGCCTACTCCAATATTGGGAGTGAAACCCAATTTTCTCATAATTTCTCTGGCTTTCTCTGGAAAAGAATTAATAAAATGTTGTTTCTTCTCATTCATGACCTCCATTATCTCAGAGAAATTGCTCATGAGTTTATGTACTTTGTCTGCATTGTTTGCAGCATTACTAAGAGGACTGAAATTTTTATCAAAACAATTAATGAATTCCAAAACTTTTGAATAGACTCTCCATTTTTCTTTCTTTATTTCTTGCTCATGGAGAGAATATTCATTTCTTATTACATCTTCTGGAAAATAGAATTCATGCTGAACTGGACGCAGCTTGATTCTCAATCTAAGGGCAGAGTTAAAGAAACCTTCTGTATCACAAAAATGAGAGTGAGACACTGCCATTTTGTATTGATCCAAAAATTTATGGAGAAAGGCCCACCCTTCTTTAGTTATCACAAATTGGTGGGCTATAGTACAAGTAGGAAAAATTGATCCTGTCCCCCTTTTGTGCAAAAAGGCCTCCTCCACTCCTCCTAACTGCCACAAAAATTCAGCTATCCCTACCTTCAAGGGTACCTGATAGGGTAACACATGGGGTGTTCCTTTGAAACCATAGACCCTGATGACCGTTGAGACTGAATATGGGATAATATCTCCCCAATTATGTGAAACCTTTAGATTGTGGGTTTTGTCCATAGGCCTGATAAGGTGCATTAATGCCTTAGGGATTTTGGGATTGTCACTCAATAAGAGGCACCTTAGTTTGGAGGCAAAGTGCCTATCAAATCTGACGAAGCTAGCATTTTCTGCTTCCCAGGTCATGTCTGCACTCCATAATTGGACTGGTAGTGCTTCCCCTTCTTGTTCTCTATTTAAAACCATTTCTTTACCAAAATAAGTGGCCCCTTTAAAAAGAAACATATGCATCAGTAAGGAATACTGACCCCAAACCTTTTCCACCTTGCCCTATGCAATCCCCACCAATCCATGATGGATCTCATTTGCCAAGTAAGATGCAAAATCAAAAATTATTTCCACACCAAAAGAAGAGATTTGGGTGATCATATACATGAAGCTCACCGGAATAAAATCTTCTTCGCCCTCTCCGAAGACTTTGCACAGGGTTCTATATATCTCGACTGCCCTGGCATTAAAACATGATTTCTTGAAGGGCTCTTTAGAAGATGATGTTATGGTTGGGAGGCCTCCAATTCGGCCTATGTGGGCTTTCAGTGCACCCTGTCTAACTACATCCCTCTTGGATATATATTCCTTTTCTAAATCTGTCAGATTAATGGGCACATGATACATGGTGAGGGGTCCCAGACTGAATACCTTCCTAATCTCCTCGGGACTGATGGTAACTAAAGCCTCACCATCTATTCTCCTTACTACCTTAGTGGCTTGGTCATAGTTTTTTTCTATGGCTTCAAGCAGGTCAAAATCCATGAACACGCTGGGAACAACAAGCTTCCTAAGATCAAAATTCCAAATGTTGGCATGAGGGGCATATAACTTTCTCTCTACAAACCATTTCTTGAATAAACTCAAACCAGTCTGAGCAGTTTGAGCATTCCGAACCCAATTACCCTTATCATACAATCCATCAGCTACCCTAAGCCTAGGATTGAGTGAGGTCAACCTCTTAACTTGCACCATTTCTACAGTGGACTCAGGAAGTAACTCAAGCAAATCATCATGTACATTTCTATCCAGGTAGTTTACTGCTCCTGTAAATCCCTTCTTAGGAGGCATTTTGAGCTATCCTCTTTAAAACTTAAAAGCTCACAAAGATGATGGCAGTTTTACTTACTTGAATTCTGTCTCAATTTTCCTTTGAATTCCTGCAAAATTTCAGCGAACAGATAACTTGACAATTCCTTATCAACCTTGGCACGCTTTTCTTTCAGTAATAACTTCTGCACAGGAATGGCTTCAAATCTTTTCTCGCGTGAAATGAAACTGATGCAATCTCTCTGTATTATACTCTGTTCTTTCTCACGGATGAAGCTTTCTTGTCTAATTAATACAGAGAGTGGCACTACATTTTTAATTTAAAACTGCGCCGTTGATCTTCAAAGATCTTACGATCATGCGGTACAAAGAGAACAACTAGGAGTTACACTTGCCATGTCAGTCATATTACCTAATGAGAGCTTGCCATGTACATAATTCTTTCTTTTGATGGCGCTTACCTTTAAACCCACTGACGACGGAGAACACGTGTCAGCATATCGCTACTTCGTTATGTGTAAAGAACAAGCACCTTTCCATAACGAGGCGGCGACAACCGTTGATCAGATCAAGAAATGATCGAAAGATACGCTGCAGGACTTCTTAAGAAAGAAGGTGGTGGGCCCATCTCGCTATGTCGCTATAATTATCTTCCTTGCTACTCTTCACAACGAGATAGCGAGCTCCGTTGATTCACTTCAAACTGACGTTCCAGATTTCTTGTACATTTAGTCAGGTAGGCATTAATGAGAATCAGATCTCTGCACAGCTAGCACATGTCAAATTTTATCAGTCACCTGTCATTACACGTCATCATAGATCTTGCTGATCTTTTACCACTTTACGGGGCCTCGCTAACTCGCTAACGGTGAAGAAACTCAATTTTCCGATAGCGAGGTAGCGAGCTTCGGCACTTTAAAGGATTCCGTGCCGGAAAAAGCAAGGGGGTACCCAGTAATTACTTCTGTTAATTAAAACTGATTCTGACAACAATATTCATGACAGGTCATGCCACCTGGTGTAATTATGATACAAGCAAGATGAAATGTCATCATTTTAAGATTTTCACGTGGCCTCGCTACTTCGCTAACGGTGAAGTGCCTGAATTTTCCGATAGCGAGGTGGCGGTACTTCCGAAAAAATATCAACATTCCGGCTCTGATGTCAGATATTCTAGTGGGTCCTTTTCCCCCTTTTTACGGTGAATTGCTAAGTGTACCTGCACAATAAAGTAATTAAATAGCAAATCTTTGATCGCCGCACGTTCACTGCATGGTCCCACCGCTTAAAAAAAAAAACTCGACACTCGCTATCTCGCTATACTTAATGAGCATGCAACTTTCAATAGCGAGATAACGCCAGCGGTAGATCTAATCAAATCTGACGGTTGGGACAAACAGTAAGAAAGGTAACCCGGGAGAGAGGAAAAGGAATACGGAAGCATATTCGCTTCTTTTGAATTTTGAAAATTTTTGCGCCCGACCTTTCATAAATAGAGATGAATGTAAGGCTTACAAGGTGAATATTTCTCACAGATGGTTTATCCAAAACCTTATACTTCATTTAGACATAGATCACCTGACCTTTCTATGGTTTAACTGAAAAATTTTTACTGCAGAAAAAGTCAGACCAACACACTTATGTTCATGAATTACACTTTCACACATTCACACACACACTAGATATGATACAATACATTTCATATATATACCAATCAAATTTACATAATAAAGTCATCAACCAATATACAAGTTAAGACCAATATTACAAAGTCAGCCCATATGAAGACACTCAGGTTCTGAAGACTAACTTGGTGAAGTTCTGATACTTAGTGTCACTATCATTACTTGGCATAATCATTCATTCAATAGAAGTAGAAGCTTAGTTCATACTGATAACCTCAAAGTAGTCTCAAACTTTAGCCTGCACTAGTGACTCAGTAGATACTGTGTCACTTGTCATAAACTGAATCACTCAGTAAACACTAATCATTATAAAACTCAGTTAACACTAGCTTTACATTCAATGAACTGTAAATTCAATAGAAATTGCAAAGCTTATAACCACTAAACTTCTCAGGTTGAAATGCTAGACTTCACACTGCCTAATTCTGCTCGATTTGAACTGTTGCACTTCACACTACTTGAATTCCCTTGGTAATCATTGGAATGCTTAGTAGAATCTAGAATTAGTCTAGAAGACCTGGTAGCAACTATAAAATTCAATGGCTACTAAATTACATGGTAAACATTGTAGAATGTTCAATGAGCTCAATAGCCATACAAAATCTAAATAAGTATTGCCACAAGTAACAAACTTGACTGATATGTCAACAATCGCCCCCTTTGGAATTAGTGACAAAAACACTTATTAGCCAAAACTTATATACATCACCATGTGATACTAGCTCAGTAGAATATACTATTTTGAGATTTTTATAAATTTTTCTTTGTAAGTATAGATAGTATACTATACAACATATTTGCAAAATTCTCCTCTGCTATATACATTTTCTCCTTTTGCATGATTCTCCCCCATACAATATACATAGTCTCACTATACATAGTCTCTCCCCCTTTTTGACAATAATACCAAAGATTTAATCTAAACTTATTTACATGGAGACACCAATATCAGATAGAAACTTAGAATGTACCTTAAGTATAAGTCCTATATTTTTATCCCAATGTATGGAGAGCACTTTGTACTTCTACAGAGAGTTCTATCATGTGATCTAAAATAGAGAAGTTGGTGTCCTGGATCAAGGTTTTTGAAAAAACAATATGTTTTTGCATTGTATCCATGATAGGAAGGATTATATTATGAATATCCATCAATGATGAGTAGATCCTTGCTTCTTCTCTCAACAAATTTGCCTACATGTCTGACAGAAATCTAATCTTCATATCATGTGCAGAGCTTAAACTAGGGTCAAGTTGCAATTGTTGTGCACTAGCTTTTAGATCCTCATCAATCTTTGTCAAATTTCTCTTTATCTCCTTTGTGAACTTGGTAACATCACATAACATCACAAAAAATGATGTCACATTAGTGCAAGAGGTTTCAAGATTGGTAAAAATTGAGGAAAGCTCAACTTGTTGAATGAAAATTTGTTGAGCAGTGTGCTCAAGCACTTTATTATCAAATTTCTTTTCTACTTTCTCAATTAACTTATCTTGACCACTAGAGCCCTCATTAAACTTTTGGACTACCTCTTCTAATTACAATAAAATGGGTTGAGAAGAATCTATCTCAATACCTATAGTCTTAGACAAAATGTTCTTAGCATCATCAATAATTTTATATTCTCTATCTCTTTCTTCTCTCAATTTCTTTTGCCTTGCCTTCTTTTGGAGGAGTTTATCAGCTATATGCATTTGATCTGCAGTGAGATTATCAAAGTCCCATTTGGGAATTTCTATTTTTTCATCTAGGTCTATATCCTCTTCTATCTCCTTTCCTCTACTCAAAAATATTGTACTTGGTTGAGCCTTAGGTTCACCTATCCTTGTACTTAATGCCTTGGTATTTGAAATGGAAAAAATTGTAGATATACTAGGACTCTTACTATGAAAATTGATATAGTACCAACTGATGGAAAACTAACAGGAATGCTTGCTGAATCCAAAAGTGAAGTATCCATTACTGAAGTAGATAAAATTGTAGAATCCAAAATTGAAGTACTTACTACTGAAGAGCTCAAAATTGTAGAAGCCACTATATTCATAGCTAATGATTGCAACTTAGGAGTTGAGGAAGAGGGAGACTATAGCTCGGTAGATGAAGTGGTAGTTACTTCTATCAATGATGTGTTGAGTTGTATGGGGGAAAAGAGTGATTGGATGTTTGAAGTACCTATAGTTGTCACAATCAAACTTGTTGAAGTTATCTTTGAGCTTGATGTAGCACTTGGTTTTCTTGGAGAGTGAGGAAGTGAGGCAATGACTGCAAGTGCTATCTTCATAGGGTTAGTCTCCTCATCATCTTCTTTGTCTTCCTCAGTAGCTTCTTCCTCTTTATCTTCTTCAACTTCCTCATTGTCAAAATGTGTGGGCTCTATGTAAGCTTCTTCTACCTCATCATCAATATCATTTGTTACTTAAAATAGTACGGATAGAAGTCATTTTAAATATAGGAGAAAATATCTCATCAAAATCAATTCCCTTCTTTTGTGCAAATCCATTTACAACTAACTTGGCTTTAAATCTTTGCTTACCTCCTTCCTCTTCTTTCAACCTGTAAACCCACTTATTTTGTAAAGCTCTTTTACCTATAGGCAACTTGCACAAATCCCATGTATTATTCTTTAGCAAAGAGTCCATTTCATCTTTCATTGCAGACTCCCACTGAATCTTTGTATCCACCTGCATGGATTCATCATAACTTTTAGGTTCACTAGCATCAGTAAGTAAAATAGAATACAAAGAGGGAGAAAATCTTTGTGGAGGTCTAATTTTCCTCGTTGACTACCTAACATTCACCAGTGTGTGTGGTATTTGTTGTTGCGGTTGTTGCACATCATAAGGAATGGCTGGAACATTAGCTTTTGGAGTATCATCCAACACTACATAATCATCTTCTTTTGATCTTTGTACAACACCTTCTCATTAAATATGACATCCTGACTTCTTACAATTTTATGATTTTCAAAATCCCAAAGCCTATAACCAAATACATTAATGCGATATCCAACAAAGACACATTTCTTTGATTTAGCTTCTAGCTTGGTTCTATTTTCAGAGTCTATATGAGAAAAAGCTTCACAACCAAAGGTCTTGAGAAAAGAATAACTCACCTCCTTACCAGTCCATACCTCCTCTAGAATACTACAACCAAAAAGAGTAGAGGGACCTCTATTAATCAAACATATAGCAGTATTGATAGCCTCTACCCACATGTGTAAGGGCAACCCAACATGCAACCTCATGCTCCTTGCATGCCCCATTATAGTCCTGTTCATGCATTCAACCACTCCATTTTCCTGTGGAGTCCTTGGAATAGTTTTCTATCTATGAATACCATTAGTGGAGAAAAATTTTTCAAATTCATGACTGTAATACTCACCACTATTATTAGATCTGAGACATTTTAATTTCTTACCAGTCTCATTTTCAACCAAGTATTTCCATTTCTTAAAAGTTTGAAATACATCAAATTTTTGTCTAAGAAAATAAACCCATACTTTTCTAGTTGTGTCATCAATAAATGTAACATAATAATAAGAGCCATCAAATGAAGATACCTAAGCTAGTACCCATACATCTATATGCACAAGCTCTAATTTCTCTTTTTTATTTTCCTTCCCAGTCTTTACAAAACTCACTCTCTTTTGTTTTGCATACACACAACTTTTACAAAAATCTATATAAACACATTTTAGACCTGGTAAAACTTTCTTTGAATGAAGTACTTTCATACCTTTCTCACTCTTGTGCCCAAGTCTATTGTGCGATAGCACTATATCAGAATCTACAACAACTATTTGTTCTCCCTACTCAACTACAACAATTGTTCCTAAACATTCATTTTTCTCTAAAAAAATCAAAGTAGAAGGAACAATATGACCTATACAAAGATATAAGGTGCCTACTATCACACCTTTTTCTACTACAAGGGAACCTTTTGAAACTTTCTAATTTTTATCATTAAAAGTTACTACGCAACCCTCATCACTGAGTTTCCCTACTGAAATTAAATTCCTACTCAGCCTTCAAACATGTCTTACCTCATGTAGTACCCAATGATTTTCATTCTGAAACTTAATCTTAATTTTTCTCTTTCCAACAATCTAATAGGGTTCATTATCCCCCAAATAAACAAGCCCAAAATCCCCTTGGACATAATCAATGAAATAACCTCTATGAGGTGTAGCATGAAATGAAGCACCAAAATCTAAAATCCATGAATCATCAACACTTTCTAAAGACAAAAGAAAAACATCCTCTTTGGATTTGTTACTTACCACATTTGCCTCCTTGTCTCCATCTGATTTATCTCCTTCATTTTTCTTTTAATTCCAACAATCTTTCTTTTTATGACCTGGTTTCCCACAGTACGAGTAGTCATTCGGTCCTCTTGATTGAGACCTCTTCCCCTTTGACTTTCCTTTTGATTTCCCATGATTTCTAAAGTTCCTCTCTCAGTCATTGTGCCCCTACTTTGTGCATTCAAAGCACTTCTTGAGGTAGATCCACCTAATGATTTCCTACGAGTTTCCTCGCTCAAAACAACATCGATCACATCATCATATTTTAAGGTACTAGATCTAGGAATAGAATTACTCACCACCATTACCAAGCCATTCCAGCTTTTAGGCAAAGAAAACAAAATCAAGAGAGCCCTAATTTCTTCATCAAAATTGATACCCATAGAAGATAACTGATTAGTTATAGTATTAAACTCATTTAAATGATCTACAACAGATCCACCTTCTGCCATTTTCATATTAAATAAACACTTCATGAGAAATACCCTATTTGAAGCAGAGGGCTTTTCATACAGTGTCACTCGGGTATTCATCAACTCTTTTATCATCTTCACTTTTGTAATATTAAATGCCACCAATGGTGTTGGGCATAATCGAATGCTTCCAAGTGTCTTTCTATCCAAAAGATCCCATTCGTCATTTGACATAGATCCCTGATTCTTGGCTTTGCCTTCTAACAGCTTCCATAAATCCTTCTGATAAAGATAGTCCTCCATTTGCATCTTCCATAACTAGAAGTTTTCCCCATTTCCTTTTAAACCTATCAACCCTTAGCTTACCCTCATCTTCTATTGGTCCCACTCAACTGTGAAACTCCCACTCAACTGTGAGACTTTCCTGTAGAGGATAACTAAAAAAAAACCTTGCTCTGATACCACTTGTTAGGATAAAAGAACGAACAAAAATAACAATTACATGCAAATATAACCAAAAATAAAAAATAATAGATCACATAGAAAAGAACACAAGGCACCAAGATTTAATGTGGTTCACCTAATCCCCTAGGCTATGTCCACCAAATAGCAAGTCCAATCTTATTACAATCCACTGATTACAACTTGATTAGAATCTATAATCCCTTACAACTCAATACCGTCACAAGAACCAATTTTGCATCACAACTTAATGAAAAGTACCTAACCCTAAACCCTTTTATACAAGTATTTTATGCCTTTTTAGGGTTACAACATGTTGGCCATATGTCAGCTACAACATCGACCATGGCCCAAAATTTTTTTTCACCCCAAAGAATTTATGAAGTATGTACAATACTTTCCTAATTAGTCACCACAAACTAACAATCTCCCACTTGGGGACTGATCAAGCTCCACACTAAAAAAAATCATCACCCTTAACTTCTATTGGGAAGTTATGTAAATGATAAACATTCTTCCTTATGCTTGTGGCATTCTTAACCACACGCTTTATATCCTTGATCAAAATTAAACAAGTATTAAATCTAAGAGTCATCTTATCTTTATTTTTCTTTAAGGACTCTTTTGCCTTAGCATCTATCACGCTAGGTAGTAAGTACCTCAGGGTTTGTGCATAAATATATTTTTCTATTTTCATTGTAAAGTCCCATCTTGGCTTTATTTTTTCTAATAATTCATTAGTGATTTGGGAGGCTATCTAATCTGGTGAATACTTTCAATTTCCCTTTTTGGTTAATGCCAATTCTTCAACTTGTTTCTTTTTTGCCTCTGATCTAGTTTCATACTTCAAGGATTTGAAGTTGGTTATGCCTATACCTTCTTCCAATTATTTCAATTTTTCTTGGAAGGTGGGAGGAGGTTTTCTAAAGAAAATTTCATTTCCTTTCTTCCTAGACCTCATTGTGAAGACTACAGTGGATGGCTTAGGTGGCCTGGTGATGATCACCTTGCCTTTCTTCTTCAAGGGTTATTCTTCCTCACTAGACTCATCCTTTGCCTCTTCATATATATCTTCTCCTTTGCCCTTAGTTAAAATAAGAGGTGTCCTTGATTTTAGTTTTTCTATCCTCCTCTTACCTTTGTTAACCACTTGTGGGAGCTTTATTTCCAGCTCTATCCTTACCTTTAACTCATTATATGTTCCAAAGTGTGATTCCTTTGGATCAATAGGTTAATTAATCAAATCTTCAATAATGTCCTTTGTTTCATCAATGTTTACCTCATAGGGAAGAGGTTTTACTCATACAATTCTAGGTTTTACTGCCTGAATGTAGACTCTGTCACTGTCTACCATGAAACAAACATCATCTTTGTAATCTTCTACGAGCTTCTTAGGTATTTTGAATTTGTTATTCATTTTCTCTTTGAAAAATTCAAAGTAGTTGTCCATAATGCTAACAAATTTCTCTCCTATTTCTACAATGTATTCATTAATCTAATACAATATAGGAATTTCTTTTCTCCATACTACCATGCCTTTTAAAGGGAAAAATTTTTGAATATAAAAGAACAAACAAGTCAACAGAGTGCCAAATTTTTAGGGGCTATTCTTGGAAGTCCAAATACTTTCCATGTTCTTGTTGAATTGTTTCAACAATAGATCTTCCAAGTCATACGACAAATTTTTCTTCACAACTTTGTAGGCTAAGTTCATAGCTTCACATGATACACTATTAAGGTAGCTCGAACAATATATCTTGTGAGCTATCACATGTATCCCAAATTTTAGTTCTACATCTATTACACTACTAATTTTCATGCCTCTACTATCCCACCTGGCTAGGGTTTTCTTTTCTAGCTCAGCTTGACCTAGGGTTTTGGTGGTTTTATCTTTTGAGAGCATGGGGAGGCTAGTGATGCGATGAATCATTTTCTTTGTGATTACAACTCGTTGCTCAAGCCATAGCTAACCATTATGCACCTGACTTAGAATGTATCTAATCCACTTTATTTGAAAACCTTAGGGCATGTAAGGAATGTGGGTCAAACCTTTGTATTCCAAATGTTTATGCATGGGTTTGAGGACTCCATTAACATAGAATTCACCTAGGGCATCATCCATTTCTAGGGTTCCGATTTCTTGAATAGAACACTTGAAATGAGTTTGAATATCATTAATAAGGAGTACCTTTGGAGGAATTTTTGATTGAGCTCTAGCTAAGTCAAGGGTTTCTATGATCACAGGCATAAGTTCGAAGTCTGGCACTTTCCACTCGACTCCTCAGACCAACATCTTAGACCCTTTGCTACTAATGCTACTAGATGCCATGATTACTTGGTAAATTATCAAAATCCTTTGAACACCTTGCTGCAAATTCACTTAAAGTTGCTTGATTACACTGAAATTCTCTTTCTTGGCAATAGAACTTAGATTTCATGGTGAAAAATGAATTAGATTTCATGCTTTTTGTTAAACTTTTCCATTAATGCTTGATACAAAGATAGCTAAGATGACATCATTCTTGACATTATGCTCAACAGTATGTGTGATAACATGTCATCCACTATTCAATTGATTACTTGGTGAAGGCTTCATGACTTAGTAATCATGCATGTCTTGTTACTCCTAATCTTGCTCGGTAAAGTCTATGACTCAACCTTACTCAGTAGAGAAGATAACTTAGTGATAACTGATACCATTCTTCCTCAGTGATCCTTTTGTATCTTGAATACTAATTTGGATCTTTGTCACTATTCCATTGGAACTATTTAAGTGTGATCATGATATCATAGTTCTAGTTCTCCTTTGGAAACCTAGATGAAAATGGTGGAGTCATCCACTTCTTGAGTGACATGATCATCATTACTTGAACTAGCATCCTTAGTAGATTTAGGAATCCATTGCTACCTCATCTACTTACAAATTTTATCTGCTTTTGCTTTCTTTTCATCTTCAACTCTACTTGTATTCATGCAATTTTGGGCTAGATGACCAAGTTTGATACAAGTGAAACATCTTATAGTTGTAACTCTCTTTATTGTGTGATGTTTAACATAGTTCATGCCAATATGTCCATATTATCAACAGTAATGACATCTACACCAAGTGTTGTAGTCCCAACCAAATATTGCTTTCACAATTTTCTCTATTGGATTGAATGACTTAGTTCTACAATCTGATGCCTTGTGACCTTGTTTCTTGCATTTGTGACACTTGCCCTCAAATTTTGGTTTCTCTCTACATTCATTAGCCTTTTGACCATGCTGATTGTAATTGTAGCATTTACCATTACTCCAACATTTGTTTGATGTATGACCTAACTTACCACAGTGATTGCAAGTAGGTCTTTGATTCCCTTGAGCACCCTATTTAGAGGATTCACCTTCTTCTTTGTATCCAATTCTTGCTTTACCTTTTTTCCTATAGAGATTCTACTCATTCAATTGATTTAATTGATTCATGTCTTCTTGAGATTAAATCATTCTTTCATTGATCTACTTTTTAGTGTTTAGGTCATTTTTCAATCTTTCACTGATTTGGTTTTCAGATCTCAACTCATTTCTTATTCTTTCATTGATTTTTCTTTCTAAATTTAGATCATTTCTTAATCTTTCATTGATCTATCTTTGACTCATGATTTCCTCATTTACATTGGAGATCTGATCCATAAGATTTGCATGCTAAAGGGATTGGTTTTGGATTTCAATGTTTCTTCCATCCATTTCTTCTTTCATCTTGTTCCTCTATTCCAAGATTTCACATAGCCTTACTAACTAAATTTCTTGTTCTCTTTATAGCTTTCTTACTTCTTCTTGTAGGGAACCATTCTTCTCTAGGAGTTCTTTGATTGCATCATTTGCTTAATCTAAACTACCTTAAGGGAAAAAGTCTTCAATTCTTGCTTCAATGTATTGATGATCATTCATCTGATTTGCAAGTTCTTTCCTTCTTTTCAAGGATTGGGAAAGTTTCTCCTTAGCTTTCTTGAGTTGTGCAATGGCCATTTCCAGATCCAACTTTTCATTGTCAGTTGCCTTATCAAGTCTAAATATCTACATATTCTTGATCTTTGCTCAAGCTTTTAAACTTTCTCTTGAGAACCACAAATCTTTGATACCAATTGTTGAAAATATTCAAGACTATGCTAGGTTACTAAGAGGGGAGGGGTGAATTAGTAACCTCTAAAACTTTATCAAATTCAACACTTTATAGAAATATACCAATTATCATTTATTGATCTAATTGCATGCATGATAAACTAAAAACATAAAACATTCATAAAACTTGAACACAATAATTTGGTAACCCAGAAGCTTTCCAACTAGAAAGTAAAATTGGGGTGGGAATGATACCCATAAAAATTCAATACTATAGCATAAAGTTGGCCTGCTAAGGCTTACATTGACCACTTCTAATGATCTACCATGTTAGGAGCAATTCAGACTACTAGGTCCACCTTGTTAGAGGATTACAAACACACAATAAAGTATGCACTCAGTAAAGAGATTTTGAGAAAGACTTTTAAGTCTACCTTGTTAGAGGATTTAAATTGATTCACATGTTAGAATTAAATAGTAGATCTCTGAATTACAATTGAATTGTGGATAGAGATTATTTGAAGTATTGAACACCTTTTGTGATGGATATGTCTCTGCTACTCGTTTTTTGATATGGCCTTCAATATATACTTTATCTATTGCTTGATCTCATTCACATTCTTATACTTATGTTCATGAATTACACATTCACACATTTTCACACACATTGGATATGATACAATACATTTTAATATATATACCAATCCAATTTACATAATAACAAAGTTGGCTAATATACAAGTTAACACCAATATTAAAAAGTTAGCCCATATTAAGAAACTTGGGTTCTAAAGACTAACTTGGTGAAGTTTTGATACTCGATGTCCACTATCATTACTCAACATCATCATGCATTTGGTAGAAGCATAAAAGCTTGTTCCATATTGATCACCTCAAAGTAGTCTCAAACTTTGGTCTGCATTGGTAACTTGGTAGATACTATGTCACTTGTCATAAACTGAATCACTTAGTAAACACTGATCATCATACAGCTTGGTTAACACTAGCTTTACATTCAATGAACTGTAAACTTGGTAGAAACTGTAAAGCTTGGTAACCACTAAATTGATTAGGTTGAACTACTAGACTTCACACTATCTGATTCTACTTGGTTTGAACTGTTGCACTTCACACTAACTGAATTCCCTTGGTAACCATTGGAATGCTTAGTAGAAACTAGAATTAGTCCATAAGACTCAGTAGCAATAGTAAACTTTGGTGGCTACTAAATTAGATGGTAAACACTGTAGAATGTTCAATGACCTCAGTAGCCATACAAAATTTGAATAAGTGTTGTCACTAATAGCAAACTTGACTGATATGTCAACAATTATTAGTAAGGAGGAGACATTTTGGAAATAGTGATCTAAAATTAAATGTCTTAGAGAGGGAGAAAGGAATTAAAAATTCTTTCATCTTACAACCCTCAAACATAGTGTCATGTCCCTTTTCAAATAATTAAAAATAATAATCTTTTCTAAGGCAGACAGGCCCAAAAAGGTGAAGTTTCAGAAAAAGGAGATAATATTTGGAAGCTAATGGACTAATAAATATTAAAATATGTTTTATTAACCCATCTTGGACGTGAGTTAGGGTTATGACCTCTTTTAAGGGGTTTGGAGGCATTCTGGGCTCATTCTAGAACTTGATTTTTGCGCATTGTTTTGTTGTTCTTCAGAGGCTGCCAAACCTATGAAGAAGGAGACCCAAGAATGGGATTTTGAAAGTTTTTAGGAAGGCTAAGGATGGGAGTTTGAATCCATTCCATGTGCATGCTCATGCAGAGTTTGCCTTTGTGTTGAACAGTGCAGATTTGTGAGTTTTCGGGTGTATTTTTTTATAAGAGTTTGGTGTTTTCGGTTGAGTATTTCATATCAGTTTGGGTTGCTGCTGTATATAAAACTTTTAAATGTTAAAATAGATCTGAATATATTTATTTGGATATGATTAAACTTTTATGATAGATTATTAAGTTTTTGTGGTGATTCTGGGCTATTTTGTGCTATTTTTGAGAGCTCGATGAGCATTGTTTTTGTCCTCCATTTGGGAGCTATTGTGTGCATGTTATACAGATCTGAAAATGCCATTTTATAGGCTTCTATGCTTTTCAAATTTCTATAAAAATTTCCACTTTCAGATTTATTAATAATAGGTGAAGTTGTGAAGCTTTTGGCACTATTTCTGGCATACCCGATTTGGGGTTTATTGAGAAATTGGTGGATCTTTGAAATATTGGTTATTTGATTTTAAAGATCTGATTTGAGGCTTGAAATATTATAAAAAATTAGAGAAAGGGACATTTCACATAGGGCAGCCACTCGTATGTCACTGCTACTAAGTAATGATAGATGCTTAAAGGATAAGGTGAAGGTGAAGGTGATTGGTCTAGGGTGTTATAATATAAATATCTTTTTAATTCCCCAAGTTTAACTAGTTTTCTTTACTCTAATGAGATCCTAAATGGATCTCAAATATGGAATAGGCTTTTGAAAGTTAGAAGAATGACAATGCTACAAATAAAATTGAAAGTTAGAAAGGGAAACCTCATAAGGTTATGGGAGGATGAATGACTTCTTGGAGGCCCTCTAAAATCTTTTGAAACTTTCCAAGTCTAGGACTTATGCAAAACTGGGTTGTAAAAAAATGGAGGACTACTGGGTGGATGGTACTTGGGTTAATTCAAAAGAGATATATCCCCTCTTAAACTAGATTATGTTGTTCCTGAGATATATCTCGGTGTTGGGCTTTGTTCATATATCCAGTCGACCATACTTGCTAGAATGTGTTGATGATCTTTCATATTTGGCAATGTGTATAGATGAGTCCCAGGATCATATTGGCATTGATGACATCTAGGAGGATGCAGTGGGCAATTTTGAAGACTTAGTTCCCTTGGGTACAGAGGAGTTGGACAGCAGTGCTACAATTTTTGATACTTCGTATGTTGATATGAGCTTTAGAGTTGATTCACAGGATATGGATGGTAATAATCTAGAGACTAGTAACTTTGAGGATACTCCTTTAGATAGTGCATTAGAGGAGGTTTGTAGGAGACAGTCAAGCCAGTGCCATCATGTGTCTAATTAGTTGAGAGTTAGTGACTGAGACATTGCTATGACTTGCCAGCATTTCGATGCTGCTCATCAATTGTTAGCAGTTTATGGATGGGGTTCTCCTACTAGTGATGAGTAGGGAGGCAGTTATCTTTCCTTGATAGAGATCTACTCTTTATGGGAGGCTATTCAAAATTTGAGACAAAATTATATGTAGTTGCTAGCCGACAGAGATTATCTTATGAAGTGGGGGAGTACAGCATATGATGCATTATTGGCCAAGGAAGATGAGGTGAGTGAGCTTACTCAGCAACTCGAGGTGACTTCTAAGATTCTTAAGAGTACACAGTTGGCTTTCAAGGAGTCATAGTTTCATTTGACTAAGGTGACCATGGAGTTGGAGCAACTACAATTTTAACCAAATTTTGTACAGTCACAAGCTGTAGTGTCTAGTGATCTGAGGATGTCCATGGTTGAGATTGTTAGAGATAGTGGAGATGGGAATACATCCATCCTTGATACTAACATTGGCATATAAGATTCATTCCCACTAAAGTTAGGTTCAATTGAGTTGGGTGCTGTAGCAGATTGTTGTGGTATGCCTGACATGGTGGTGGCCTCTAGTACTAATGGCACAGAGACTAGAGATGTTGTATCAAAGATCACGTGTGATATTGGTGAGCCAACAGTTGGCACGGTTCTTGCTAGTAATATTACTCCTTTGGAAATGTCTTTAGAGGTAGTAGTCAATTCCAACTTGGTTAGTGATCGATTGTAATTAGTTTCATCTGGATTGTAGTCTGAGCCACCGACTGAGATTGGTGCATTCCATCAACACTACACTATGAGGTATGGTCATCAATTTACCTTTGATGACCATGTTGATGAGATGATGATAAAGAGATGTACTTTGATAGGTTCTATAGTTGACAGCTTGATAATAGATAACTTAGAGCAGTATTTTGGGAGTGCTGCTTCAACAGTTGTTGTTATTGATTCTACTCCTTTGTCTATGACATCTCCTGACTTAGCTGGTGGTCAGTCACAATGGGTTGTATCACTTGTTCATGGAAAATTAGGTTTGGGTTCCATTTCTTTCTATTTATGTTATAATGTCTTTTCACCATCAGTAGTGCATGGGAGTTATGGTTATGAGATAGTGGTCAGTGATTTGTAGAGTTGTGTTGACTGTAGGAGTTGTACAGTGTGTGGATTCTCCATACTTGGTACAGTTTCATTCGGGAGCATTCACCATTGTTGCAGAGTCAGATTGTACATTCCATATAGGCCAGTGGGATGTGTTGATGGTATTTACTGTGTTGACAGTTTGATTTGTCCACTTTACTTGGGTTCTGATGTTCTAAGAGTTTGTGTCTCATGGGTTTCTAACTATGGTAGTAGTGATTTTAGAGTTTGGTTGAGCTATAATTGTCAGTTTGGTTATGGATTCCTCTTGGTTATATTGCAGAGGATATTGTAAGAGCCTATGTTAATTAATAGTAGTATAGTTTATGACTACATTTGGGATCCATGTGGATTGATTGGTTTATTATTTAGCCATTTCTTGAGGACAAGCAATATTTGGGAGGGGAGGACTTGTCATGTCCCTTTTCAAATAATTAAAAATAATAATCTTTTCTAAGGCAGGCAGGCCCAAAAAGGTGAAGTTTTAGAAAAAGGGGATAATATTTGGAAGCTAATGGACTAATAAATATTAAAATATGTTTTATTAACCCCTCTTGGATGTGAGTTAGGGTTATGCCCTCTTTTAAGGGGTTTGGAGGCATTCTGGGCTCATTCCAGAACTTGATTTTTGCGATTTGCTTTGTTGTTCTTTAGAGGCTGCCAAACTTGTGAAGAAGGAGAAAAAAGAATGGGAGTTTGTAGGTTTCTAGGAAGGCTAAGGATGGGAGTTTTAAGCCATTCCATATGCATGTTTGTGTAGAATTTTCCTTTGTGTTGAACAGTGCAGATTTGTGAGTTTTCAGGTGTATTTTTTATAAGAGTTTGGTGTTTTCGGTTGAGTATTTCATATCAGTTTGGGTTGCTGCTTTATATTAGACTTTTAAATTTTAAAATAGAGCTTAATATATGTATTTGGATATGATTATACTTTTGTGATAGATTATTAAGTTTTTGTGGTAATTTCGGGCTATTTTGTGCTATTTTCGAGAGCCCGATGAGCATTGTTTTTGTCCTCCGTTTGGGAGCTATTGTGTGCATGTTATATAGATATAAAAATTTCATTTAATAGGCTGTTATTCTGGTCAAATTTTTGTAAAAATTCCACTTTCAAATTTATTAATAATAGGTGAAGCTGTGAAGCTTTTGGCACTATTTTTGGCATACCCGATTTGGGGTTTATTGAGAAATTGGTGGATCTTTGAAATATTGGTTGTTTGATTTTAAAGATCTGATTTGAGGCTTGAAATATTATAAAAAATCAGAGAAAGGGACATTTCACATAGGGCAACCACTCGTATTTCACTTCTATTAAGTAATGATAGATGCTTAAAGGATAAGGTGAAGGTGAAGGTGATTGGTCTAGGGTGTTATAATATAAATAGCTTTTTAATTCCCCAAGTTTAACTAGTTTTCTTTACTCTAATGAGATCCTAAATGGATCTCAAATATGGAATAGGCTTTTGAAAGTTAGAAGAATGACAATGCTACAAATAAAATTGAAAGTTAGAAAGGGAAACCTCATAAGGTTATGGGAGGATGAATGACTTCTTGGAGGCCCTCTAAAATCTTTTGAAACTTTCCAAGTCTAGGAATTATGCAAAACTGGGTTGTAAAAAAATGGAGGACTACTGGGTGGATGGTACTTGGGTTAATTTAGAAGAGATATATCCCTCCTTAAACTAGATTATGTTGTTCCTGAACTCTATTTCTATAAACAATTTTCCAGACACTATCATCTAGGATGGAAATGCTTAAGGATTATTCTCAGTGGCCTCTCCCCATATTTCTAGTCTTGTGGAACAAAATGGATCCTTTAATTGGAAAAATGTGTGGAGCTCTAGCCTCACCCCCAAAATCAATGTTTTCCTCTAGCTGGTGCTAGAGAACAAAATCCTTACTATGGATAATCTATGCAAGAGGGGAATAATGGTCCCTAATATGTGTTGTCTTTGTAAAGCTAATGCAGAATCTATTGATCATTTACTCCTCCATTGTCCCTTTGCTTCACACATATGGTCTAATTTATTTTCCAAAGTTGGGTTGTTCTAGTCCTTCTTGAGGAACATCTTTGACTACTTTATCCAGTAGGTCCCTCTCCCTTTTGTTTCTCCCCTATTCAATTTTTTTTGGGGCCTCTTCTTTCCTCATATTCTTTGGGTACTTTGGAAAGAAAGAAACAATAGGATATCTTGTGATTCCCCCTCCCCTCAAGTGTGGTGTCCTCTAAGATGATGAATGCCATTATAGAAAATGAAAATTTGGGAAAGGTTTCTTATTTAGGATGATAGGAGATTATCCAAGAGGAAAAAAATGTGATTGGTCCTACCAAGGGTTAGGATAACTAGCAATGCAATTTTCCCCTTGAAGGGTGGAGCAAAGCAAATTTTGATGGGGCAGCTAAGGGAAATCCTAGGCTGGCTGGGTTTGGGGGAGTGATCAGAGATAATTTGGGTCATGGCATGGAAGGAGTGGGAGTCCCTTTGGGTGTTTAGACTAATCATATTATTGAAGCCATGGTTTGCCTTCAAATCACTAAGTTGGCTAGAGAGAGGGGTGTTTCCAAACTTTGGCTAGAGGGAGACTCACTCAACATTGTCAAATGCCTTAAAGGCCTATCAATTCCCTCTTGGACCACATAAAACATTATTAAGGAATATTTCTCTATCCTTAATACCTTTGAGGACTATTTTATAGGCCACACTTATCAGGAAGCACATGAGGCCATCAATGCTATGGTCAACATGGTTGTGACATGTCATAGTTTGCAAAAATGGAATAAAAACTTACCCAATCCTATGATCTCAAGAATAAATGATGATGCAATGGTAGGAACTAAAGGGATCATCATTACAGATAGTAATGTACCCTAAGAAGGATTTCTTTTTATCATAGGTGTGAGAGAGCTAGTGGTGGTACTTCTCATCACTTTTTTGTTATTTCACACAGATTCTAGGTCTTCCTAGTTATTTTCATTTCTTTTCCCTTCACTTCGAGCACTCCAATTAGCTCTACAATTTCTTTGAAGAGAACATAGTGAAAAGTGGAGGACAAGAGAATGTATTTGGGATATGCTAGGAAAAGGGGGCATTTCAATATTTCTAGAGAGGTTGTGTGGGGGCAATTCCCAAGTCACTCAATTTTTTTTTTTCAAAATTGGAATATGGGCTACTTGATAGTGAATGGAAGTAAGTTCTCTTTCATAGAGGACTATATCTCCAAGATAACTAGAATTTCTATAGTAGGAAAGAAGTTTTACAAAGATAGGAAGATCTCTGACTCTACTATTGACACCTTCTCAAAGATACCCAAGGAGAGGAAGAAACTGATAAAGAAAAAATGTATTACTTACTTTCAACCCAATTGTTTGAGGAAATTTTAGAGGTTTATCATGAGGGCTATTGTTTCCTACATCACCCTTGATGGTGACAAGTGATATGCTGATCATTATTAGGATATTCATCATACAAAGAATTAGTGTACATTTTAAAACCACTTCTAACACCACTATCAAGAACACTTTCATCATGTGAAGAAAAAAAATCAGAATCATCATTCAAAGACACATCATTAACTCCATCAATGAAGCATGTAGAATATGAATCAATGTTTCTTTCATTGTATCTATTAAGATGATTCAAATATCTTGCAAACCTATCATTATTTATCTTACCAATAGGTACTGATGCACTGATCTTAGGATTTGTGTGCTAGAAAATGTGACCTATTAGGAGCATGGGTTAACAAACAAACATTAGCTAAAAACCTTGAAAGTGCATCAAAGATTCATTAACATGAAAAGAACAAAAATTAACTAATTCTTTTTTGGGTTTTTCAACCCTAAGCAACTAACAAACCCAATCTTCCAACCACCTCTATAGCTCAAAAAAGGCATCCATAAGAGGCCTTGTTGGTGTGTTAAGATGGGGGGTATGTTTGGTGTGCTCTCCCAAACACAACAAAAGTATGAATCTCTTGAATGATTATGAAAATGTGAGTGAAAATGAAATATGAACCTAGGCTAAATGATGAGGAATACCTCAAGAAATGGCTATGGAAAAAGCCATACTTGAGGGTATTCAATGATGAAATGTGAAATGCAACCAAGAAACTAATGAGATGTGCAAGCTAAACTAAGATGGAGATGCTAATACATGAAGAAACTAGATTAACAATGCATGAAGCAAACTAAATCAGCTACCAAATTATTAGTATGATCTTAGAAATATCTATGAAAATCAAACTACAATGCAAACCCTTAGCATGAGAACTCAAAACTCAAAATGGCATGGTAACAATGCAAAAATGGGAGATGCAAATGCTTGAGACATGCCCTCTATTTATAAGCTCAAGAGAGTGCTTGGTGAGGTGGCATCCATGTAGATGTCACATAAGGTGACATGCAAGCCATGCAAATGGTCAAAAATTCAAAGTTTTCTCACACATGTGTGAGAAAACTTGAGAAGAAGAGTGGGAGACAAGAGTGCAAAGGGAAGTGTGTAGGCATGCCATCTCACACATGTGTGAGCACACTCTTAGGCTAATGAGGGGGATTAGGGAGATGATTATGAATGATTAAGTGGCATTAGAGAAGAAGTAGGCTTAAGAGGATGAAAATGATTGTTATAGGCTAGGCTCTAGGTTATGCTTAAGATTAAATAAAATAAAATTTAATTTAATCATGGGTTTAGAGGAATTAATGGGATGTCAGGGTATTTAAATAAATAAAATTTATTTAAAAAGAGGAATATGGAGGATCATGTGTTAAATTAATTTAGCACATTAAGGCTAGGAGTATTTGAATTAAATTTAAATACCTAGGAGAATGAACTCATTTAATTAATTAGTTTAATTAAATAAGTAGAGGAATGTGAGCAATATAATTAATTAATTAATAATTAATTACAATGTCATGAGAAATATTAAAATTAATTAATATAGTGTTTAGGGATAATTTTAAGTGTCTACATTTTTCCCCTCTTTGATGTGATGTAGGGATGACATCATATCAAAGAAAAGAAAATATAGGTTGCCCTAGAGAAGGATAAGAGTCCTAGGAGCTGTGTCAAAGTGATGATAGGGAAGGAGGGTGCCCACTCAAGGAAATGGGGTGAAAATGAATATATTTTGCCCCATTTTCTCAAAAATAGACATGGGAAGGGAAAGGGAAAGAGAAAAGGCTTAAAAGATGACCTTGCATGACTTGTTGGTAAGCTTGACATGAAGCAGGGTGAAGTGGATAATGATTAATTTAAATGGAACTTAACTACATGAATGCATGAGATTCAGTTGTGTTCATATGGGAGAGAACACCTTATTTTGATATTGCAAGAGGAGTTATGCATCAAATGCTATAGTAGCATAGATGACAATATTCCTTTGCATGGACTAGACTCTCAATACAATAGATATAGGTTTCAAAGTCAAGATGGACCAAATGACATATACACACTAGAGAGGTCTAGGCACACCCAAATTTGTGTTAGGGATCTTGGTGGAAAGTGTGCTAACCCATTTCCCCTAGTGAGAAATGCATAATCATAACTCAAAAATTGACAGAGATGTGCTAAAGAATCATGAAAATAGATCATATTGCAAAATGACATGTAATCAAGTTACGCCATTCAAAGGACCCAAGATATTGAAGATTGAGACACACATAGGGAGGCTATCAATGACACAGAAAGATAAATCAACAAAAAGACCTTATGACCAAGTAGTCATTTAATCCATAGTTCTTGCCATGAACTTGATTCTGATAGTGAAATTTGTTAAGCCTATGTAGGAAGGATTCATCCTGTAAGGCAAAAATTGATTGTTTGATTGAATTGTATTGAAATGTATATGATTGTTTGCTGGCAATAGTGTGAAAGGAAAAATGTTCTTAAATCATTTAGTCTAAGTGTAAATTTGTCTAAGTTTGTTTGCAATCACTATTTTGGTAAGCTCAGTTTGATGGGTTGAAGCTTAGTGTCATGAGATAAATAGAAGAATGTGGGTAAGATAAGATAATGGATGAATTGAATTGGAATGGAAGGGGAATGTGAGAGAGAAAGTGATAAATGTTCGATAAAGGAAAGTGTGTTGAATGGAAGATTAGAAATTTGATCAAGGTATATGTGAATAGATGAAAAATGAAGCAATTGATTATGGAAATGATTTGAATGAAATGATTAGAAGAAGGGAATATGATTAGATTAGAGGAGAAATGAATTGATTGAATGGATTGGAAGAGGTAAAAATTGATGGAAGGTGGAATGGATTAGAACCAATGACAAGGGATAACCAAGGGATGGTAAATGGAGGAAAAGCAACATAAGTTGGTGGATGAAAGGAATAGTGAAAGGATATGAGGGGCCAAATGATATGGTAGTGAAAAATGTGGAGCCAAGGGCCATGTTTAGAAGGATTCCCAATGCCCCATACCAAGGATAGGAAAATGGAAGAAAATATGGTGGGAAAAGATGTATGAAAATGGGCAGATGGCGTGAAGGCTTATTATATAAAGGGAAGGCATGTGGATGTCCAAAGCATGGATGAACAGTTTATTGTTGTGCCTCCAATAGTGATCATGAGCATGGGTATGAAAGTGGAATGAACAAGGAATATGGGAGGGAGGGTACAGAAAAGGGGTAAGGATATGAAGGGTATGGATGAAATGTGGGACATGAAGTGGATGAAATGGATGGGATAACCAAGATCAAGGGCATATGAAAGAAGGTTGGAAGTATGTAGGATTATGTATGGAAAAAGGATGAATGAACATGACAAGGACTATGGAATGCAAGAGATGGATAGTATGTCAAGATCAAATGTATGGAAGGATTATGGAAGTATATAGGATAATGTCTGGACAACAAGAAATGGACATACAAAGTGTATATGGATGGATGAAAGGAAAGTGAAAGTCAAGATCAAAGATGGAAAAGGATAATGAATGGTGGATGGAAGCATGGAAGATGTGTAAGGAAATGTGGTATAGATGGAGCTTGCCCCCAGTGTAGAGTGCAAGTGGAAGAGGAAAAGTGACTGGATGCATAAGCGGAAGAGGAAGGCAATGAATGCATGATAGGAAAATGAAGGGAGGACTCAAGCATCTATTCTCATGGATGGTATCCCTTGATATATATATATATATATATATTTCTTTGTTATTTTCAAGGAATTTTTACTATTTGCTCATAGATGTTGATAGGATAGTGAATGGAGGTCAATGACTTATGAAAAAGTTTGGATTAAGGGGGTGGAATGGGTGGGAGGAAGACATGGTTGATGGATGCTAGGTTGGAAGACTTGTGAATGGGTGGATGAAGAAGGTAGAAAGATCATCATTGGCACACACCTTGAAGGGTGATAGAAAGGAGGAAATTTTGGAGGATATGTAGGACAAAGTTTAGATTTTGGGATATAGGGACCCAAAATGGATGAAGGAGATGATGGATTTGGAATGGTGGATTTTGGGGCATAACAACCCAAAATGGATGAAGGAGGTGATGAATTATGCATGAGGGAAGCCTTTGGATTAGCAGAATTGGATGTCATTGGGAATCTTTCTTTAAGATTCATTGCTACATTAAATAGCTTTGGTATCCACAAAATTTTTGCATTTTTTATTTTCAGCCTTTGCAGCCTTTTGATTTTGCTTTGGATCAGATTTTTCTTTTCTTGGACATGTCTTTTAGAGGGGACATGTTGATCCTTGGACTTTTGTAAAATTTTGGCTTTATTTTCTTTTTGTTTGGCATAAAAATTGCTTCCATTGGCCATGGTATGGGTGTATGAAGGTAAATGGGGTGGAGAGCTTATGGATAGTGAACATTGGAAGGAATTCAAGGATGTATGCCTTTGTTGATCTTTACTAGGAACATGAGGGGATGAAGGGGAAAACATGGATATGTTGGATGAGTGTATGTAAGGACCCAAAATGGAAGGAAGGGATGAAGGGTTTGGATGTGGAACATAGGGACCTAAGATGGATGGAAGTGAGGAAGGAATGGGGATATGGATATAAGGTCTCAAAATGGATTTTGAAGGTGAATGATGGGAAGCTTTGGGTGTGGATGGAGGAAGTTTGGAGTTGGATGAAGTGGAAGGTATACGAACATATCGAGACATTATTTCTTCAATGGGATACTTAGCATTTTCAACACAAGATGTGAGTCTAGGTGTATGGGGTTCATGAATGGATTGGATAGGTGTTAGAGGATCATATGGAGGATTATGATCATGAAGGGGATTATGAGGGATAATAGGATCTTGAGATGGGGTGGGATCATGAAAGGCAAATAAAGGGGCACTTTGATCTTGACTTAGAAGAGGATCATGGATTGGAATGCATGGATCATGAGATGGAATAGGACCACTGAATGGAGTGGAGGGAATGGAGCCATGAGATAGGGTGATTTGATCTTGACATGGAGGAGAGCTAGTGGATGGAGTGGAAGGAATCTCTTCATGAAGTGGAGGATATATGGAGGCTAAATCTTGATATGGAATGGAATTTGTGGTATATGGAATGCCTTGATCTTGATTAGGAAGGGGATCATGAGATGGACTAGGAGGGATAAATGGATCTTGAGGGTTCGGGGAATAATGAGATGGATAAATTCTTAGATCTAGATGAGAAGAGCAATCTATAATGTCATGCTTTGGAGGAAGGTCTTGAGATGGAATTGGGGGTACGACTTTGGATGATTGGCTCACCTCATTTTTTATTTTACACTTAGCCAAGAATGATGAAAAATACCCCTTACGAGGTGGGGAGGATGTGGATTTTGGATGATTAGGATCGTATGAAGGTGGAACTATGGGTAGGGGATTGCATGGAGGGTTGGGTTTGGATGGGAAATGAGGACTAGTGTCTTCAAAACATGGGGGAAGAGGACACATGACATGGAAGGTGGACTCTTTCTGCTAACTTGGCAAGGTCATTTGGATTTGAGGAATGGTGTGGGCTACAAATGGAAGCGTATGTAGTGTAAAGATAATGAGGTGGATTTCCCTTGTCAAAGGTAGAAGAATAATGAACATGAGATGGATTAGAGATGGATATGAAATTTTGAGGATGAATTTGATATGCAGGTTGAACAGGAGATATAACTCTATATTGTCTTTGAAGATTGTCAACCATTTGATTAAGTGAATTCAGATCCATAGACATTAGATGAAGAGATGAAAGATTCGATGACTGATGGAATATGAACTTAGAACTAGGAGCAATTTTGGACTTTGTGTTGATTTGATTTGAATTGGATTTGATATGACATGATTTAATTGAATTTGATTTGATATGATATTGATATTGATTGGATAAGGGTTTGATTTGATTTGATAAAAACCCTATGATATTGCAAACAAGTGAATGTGGAATTTGAATGAAAGTCCAATGTGTAATACAATGCTCCTATATCCAAAGTAGAAGATGTGATGCAAAGTTGAATTAGAAGAAGACTTGAATGAAATTAGAAAGATTGATTATGGATGAAGATGCAAATGGATTGAATTAAGAATTGATTAGAAATGACAAAATTTGATAAGGGATTGGATTGGAAGGATGATGATGTGGAGGATTGAATTAAAAATGCATTATGAGATTGGCAGAAGAAATTGAAGCTGGATGATGATGAAGAATGACTAGGATGAAGATTATGGATGAGGTGGAATGACGAGGAAGTGATTTGGATGAATGGAGATGATTAATATGTGGAGGAATGGTTTGAATGATGAAGACAAGAGATGGATGAGGTTGATGAATGTGTTGGAAAGAAGAAGTGATGTGGACAACTTGACTAAGAGGACCAAAACCAAGACTTGTTTTTGTTATTTTTGAAGTTTTTTTGAGTTTTTTTGGATTTTTATGTTTTATGATGTTTTTGGATTTTTCAATTTTGAGATGCAAAATTAAATAATGAAATATATACAAGGCAAGTTTAGATGGTGTTTGTCCCTTTCAAATTTGGAGGTTTTTGAAGACTCAAGCACATCAAACACACCAACAATCCTATGAGGTTGCAACTAGGATGTACAAGGATCAACTAGAGGGCGTCCTCGATATACACAAGGTATGTGAGGCCCAAATTTGTAGATGAAAGAAAATACTACTACACAGCCAAAGGGGAGATGGTAACCCAAATCTCCTCCTTCATTTCCCAAAGGTATAAAGTTCTTTGGGGCTTTGCCAAGAGTGATAATATTTTTCTTCCAAGAGAGGTGTCTTTCGATTCACCTTCTAATATTTATATTCCACCAAAATATGAGAGTTGAGGTCATCCCAAGGGGTGATGAAATCCCTAACCAAGCTTCCTAAAAAAGAAAAAATAAGACCACTTATTTCTTGTGCACCTAAGATCACCTGAAGGTGCGAGGGGAGAGAATACGTAAGTGGTCTTGGGGTTTAAAAAGACATGTGTTCTTTCCCAATGAAGCTTTAAGTTTTCTATCTACTTGAAGACACTCATGATTAACACATGCAAGGTTCTTTCCAACTTGAAATAGCACCAACGTAAATAAAAATGTGGATTCGTCAACAAGAAAATAAAGCGAGTGCGTGAAAGTAAAATGCTGAAAATAAAAATACAAAAAATAAAGTCGATTTACTTTAGGGCATTCAAGAGTGTATGACTTCATTTTAAGCACCAAACCCAAATGTGATCTAGCCTAGGCATACATATCCATTTTAAACACCAAGTCCAAATGTTTTCTATGCTAAGATTCATCCATTCAAATGAAAGTGATTAGGCCATACAAGTTCATTAACTTTTGAGTCTAAGTGATAAAAATCACTTCAAATTCACTTTGTGATAAAAATCACTATTAGTTTACTTTATATCTTTCAAAGTTAATTCTCAGGGGCAATAAAATATTAAAAAAAACCTACAAGAAAATATGGTTAGGTGTTTAAAATGCTCCAATCTATAAGAAAAAATAAAGTTGATTAGCCTTACAAGAAAAATACCAAAATGAAGGCTTTACTATGGGAAAAATTTATTTTAAATTTTTTTGTTATTTTATTCTATACATGAATAAGCTTAGAATGACCCCCTACAGAACCACCAAAAAAAAAAAAAGGAGAAAAAAATTGGAGATGAAAGAATGCAAGCAAAGACAACAAAATGCACAGTCAACAGAACAACGCAGATGACGGAATAGAAAGTCACAGAAAAACACAGATGACAAATTAGCTAGTTGCCAGAAAAGTGCAGACGACAAAATATGTTAGTAAAAAGTGAAGACGAAAAAATAGGATATCTTAAAAAGTGCAGATGATAAAATAGGGTATCCAAAAAAGCGCAAACGATAGAATAAGGTCGTTGAAAAATTGCAGACGACAATCTCGAAGAGAGAGATGATAGTTTAGTGCACCCACAATGCAAACGACAATCTACGAAGCAGAGACTAAAAAAAATTTGGAGATGCTAAAACCCAAATTTAATGCAAAAATAGGTTGATTTTAAAATTATAGTTGTAGAGACGCCAAAATGCAGAGACGCTAAATTGTTAAGATGCTGGTTTGCACAGATGACAATCTCAGATGACGCTATGGCCTGCGAAGATGACAATGTGATATTTTATGACTGAACTAGGGTTGTTTTCAAATTTTTGAAATGAAACCAAGGATGTGGGTCCCATCGAGCATGCCAAAATGTGTGCTAGAAACTGTGACATGTTAGGAGCATGGGTTAACAAAAAAACATTAGCTAAAAACCTTGAAAGTGCATGAAAGATTCATCAACATGAAAAGAACAAACATTAACTCATGCTTGCTTGGATTTTGTAACCCTAAGCAACTAACAAACCCAATATTCCAACCACCTCTATAGCTCAACAAAGGAACCCATAAGAGGTCTTGTTGGTGTGTTAAGATGGGGGGGTATGTTTGGTGTGCTCTCCCAAACACAACAAAAGTATGAATATCTTGAATGATTATGCAAATGTGAGTGCAAATGCAATATGAACCTAGTCTAAATGAGATGAGGAATACCTCAAGAAATGGCTATGGAAAAGCCATACTTGAGGGTATTCAATGATTAAATGTGAAATGCAACCAAGAAACTAATGAGATGTGCAAGCTAAACTAAGATGGAGATGCTAATAAATGAAGAAAATAGATTAACAATGCATGAAGCAAACTAAATCAGCTACCAAATTGTTAATATGATCCTAGAAATCTCTATGAAAATCAAACTACAATGCAAACTCTTAGCATGAGAACTCAAAACTCAAAATGGCATGGTAACAATGCAGAAATGGGAGATGCAAATGCTTGAGACAAGCCCTCTATTTATAGGCTCAAGAGAGGGTTTGGTGAGGTGACATCCATGTAGATGCCATATAAGGTGACATGCCAGCCATGCAAATGGTCAAAAATTCAAAGTTTGCTCACACGTGTGAGAAAACTTGAGAAGAAGAGTGGGAGACAAGAGTGCAAAGGAGAGTGTGTAAGCATGCCATCTCACACATGTGTGAGCACACTCTTAGGCTAATGAGGGGGATTAGGGAGATGATTATGAATGATTAAGTGAGATTAGAGAAGAAGTATGCTTAAGAGGATGAAAATGATGGTTATAGGCTAGGCTCTAAGTTATTCTTAAGATTAAATTAAATAAAATTTAATTTAATCATGGGTTTAGAGGAATTAATGGGATGTGAGGGTATTTAAATAAATAAAATTTATTTAAAAAAAGAAATATGGAGGATCACGTGTTAAATTAATTTAACACATTAAGGCTAGGAGTATTTAAATTAAATTTAAATAACTAGGAGAATGAACTCATTTAATTAATTAGTTTAATTAAATAAGTAAAGGAATGTGAACAATATAATTAATTAATTAATAATTAATTACAATGTCACAAGAAATATTAAAATTAATTAATAGTGTTTAGGGATGATTTTAAGTGTCTACATGATCACTCATATACTATTGATTATTATTGAATGCACCCTTATGACATTTATCCGCACAACTAGTCAATCCATCCTTAAAAACAATCCATTTATCTTCATATTGTGTAGACAAATTTTCTTTACAAGCTTCAACCTCAAGCTGACTTACATAACTCTAAACTAGAAATTCACTTTCATATTTAAGAGAAGAACTCATACCTTTACTCACATAAGAGTACTCACTTATGTCATTACTTTATTCACATATGCTATCATGATGTTCTTCTTGACTTGAGTAATAAATCTCACCATTGTCTTCACATGATGCATCCTCACAATCTGTCAAATCAACAAATTCATCTTTTTCACTTAACAAATCATTTGTAGCCTCTTCATCCCCATATTGAGATGAACACTTTTCTTCTTCATGATTTGTTATGTTTTCAACATAAAGCAAATCATCAATAGAAGAGTGAATACTTGAACTTAAATCCTACATATGCAATTCATCAAGTGAACTAACTTTATCTTCAGCTGATAAAATACTAGAAACATGTGTATTTAATTCAATAAGAATGGAATCATCTTTTTTTTGCAACAAAGAAACCTCATCTACACATGTTTCTAATTTTGAAGATTTGACAAGATTTTCTACAACAGCAGGGGTACTTATTTGCTGATCTAAATTTGAACATTCTACATGACATTGCTTTCTTCTTTGAACCTCATCTTGTCGACAAACATTTCAAGAAAAGTGACTCCTAGTTAAACCATATTTTATATTGTTTTCAATCTCCATTGTCATCATGAATGCCTGATGCAATGTCTTATGCTCCTTATCTCTCAATAAGTAACTTATCTTCTGGCCCGATGCGCCCAAATAAATAACTAAACAAATTTGATCATGGGGCCTATAATTTTCAAAGATATCCATTAATGTTTTAGAAAATCTTCTATCAAATCTTAGGACTAACTCATCTTGTTCAATTTGAATTTCCATCAGCCTATCCAACATTAATTTTATATCTACCTACCCATCAAATTGTTCAATGAAAGACGAAGTTAACTCATCCCATGAAGAAATTGAAGCAATAGGAAAGCATGCGAACTACTCTCTTTCATTTCCTTTTAGATTCTACACAAAAAACCTCATCCATATATCTTCATGGCACACATCATAGTCATACATCAAGTTAGAAAAAATTTGGAGATGCTTCTTTGCTGACTGGGATTTGTTCCTATCAAACTTTGGCAAGTACCTTCTGATTCCATCAGGGATCTTATTTGGGAAACCACGTATGCCATCATAACAAAATGGCACATATCCTTTGATAAAAGAATTCATATGAACATCCATTACTAGTTTCAACCTTTGTACTTGTACATTTAGTAATTTTCAAAACTAGTAACATGAAATCTATGCTATTATAAGTAACCTTCTCTTATCACTTAACTGATCTAATATTCTTCACACATCTGTCCTTCTTTTAATGATGTAATCATTTAATAAGGACCATGTAAACACTCAAAACATTGAATGGGGAATACCTAGAATGTCTTTGCTGAATGTTGTTATTCACTTCACATCTGACTAAAATCTAAAATAAAGCTTCACATCTCATGTTCTTTCAAACATAGAGTCACCACCTCCTTACAGAGGACATAAATTTACTCATTGATTTTTTACCAAAACATCACCAGATTCTGAGCATTCCTCACAACAAAGTAACATATATTTTTAATGAAATTTAAAAAACAACAAATTCTAGATAATATACTTTCACATCTAAAAACAACTTTCAGATTATTACAGTTATGAGATTCTTCACCAAATTGAAAATAGCAAGACTCTAGGATTCTCTTAATGTTAACCTTATTTCTTCCCCAGTAGAGTCACCATTTTGTTGGCTCCTGATTTAACAAAGTTTGAATAACCAAGTATGCAAGGCAAGAATGCATCTATGGGTAGCTATCTCCAATAATGGACACAATTTACCAAGAACCTAGTCCAACTATAAGGCTACACTCCTTCACTTTAGGCTCTGTAAAACCTAGGTGGCTAAACCTCTTAAGATCTAATCATGTGACCAGTGCAATGAGCATAATTAGGATCTAGAATAAAATATGATATCCCTAATTCTTCTATACTTAATTGAGAAATCACAAGCATGAAATAGCTAAGAACATGACTCATGAAAATGGTAAGTTAAGTGTGGGTTAAACTTTGAATAGATTACAACATAAAGGGAAAATGATTTAATATATTGATATTAGCAAGACCCAGGTATGAGAAACAAAACTTAATGATCCTATTTTTGATCAGTGCCTTATTTATTGGGAAATTAAATGAATTACAACCGTACATCTCATTGAAATCTTTGACATAACTCCTACATCAAGATCCCTGATCTATCTTTCACCTTGTGAACAGACATCTGCTTCAAAAATGAATCTCATACTTAAACAATCCCATCATGAAATATGCAAACCTTGTGATAAATATCAAGTAATTACATGGTTCTTTGTTCCACAAGTAAGACATTTCAATCACATACATTCCTAAATGAAATGCAACCTAATTCATGCTCTTTGATCACAAACTAGAAAAGATTACAAATCCATGAATAGGAGACAAGATTCACACTAGAATTAAATCCCTTTGATATGTTTTATTCATTCTCCTTGAAAATGAATACATGAAAGATGTACAAAAAATAACTCACAAATCGCCTAACAAATCTAAACTATCTGCATTAAAACTTAAAATGCTGCTCAATACAAGGAGAAATTGTTGAAGAATGGTGCCTCAGTAATGAGTGATTTTCTTCTCAAAACTAGAACCCTTACAATGAGAAAGAATGAGAAAGATATAGAGGAAGGAATTCCCAGATCTTCTTTGCATCCAAAATGTGTCCCTTCAAAATTATTCCTCAAGAAACTAAAAAGAATCTCTCTACCTTCTCTCCTCAATTGCTAATCATATCCTTTCTGTTTTGCCTTTTGAAATGCAAAGTATCTTAGAAAAAGACAAAGATCTGCTAACAAAATTTTGATATGTGCCAATTGATCAAATTTTAGTCAAAACATCACATATACTCAAAATAACTTGACACAAGAATCACTGAAACTTTTATGATGTTTTCTCACTGAATTCTGCAACTGATGACTTGAAACACTTGATAAAACATGTAGATCAATATCTAAGAGAAAACCTCTTGTAGCATGAACCGATGGCATTATGTGCAAAAACTAACTCCATATTCAAAAAATTCAGTTTCTCCCAGTTCTAGTGATATATAACATCACATATTTTTCTTACCAAAAACCCCTAGGAAGTCAATTTGAAAATCACCCCTCTGGTAGAAGACTTAGGTCTGCAACTTTGATATTTTAAATTTTCAAAAATTTAAAATATTCTAATGCTTGAACTTTAGATTTAATGCCCTTTTGAATTTAAAAAAAGTTTTGAGCGTGCATCCATAAAATGATTTAGAAAAATCATTTTATTTAAAAAAAATTTATATCTACCCACACCCTTCAAATTTAGGGTCAAACTAAGTTTGACAAAGCAGCACATGGTAATCTCTAATTGGTCTACCTCTATTCATCAGACACCATGTCATCATCGGCCTGGGCCTAATGACACGTGTCAATATCTCGTAATCTCGCATTTCTTAACTTTTGAGCAACTTCGAGAAGTGGGCATGTGCCAACTGTTGGATCTTGACAAGTGGCAAAATCTGGGACCTTCATCTAAAATTTCTCAGGACTGCCACCTCATCACCATCCGGGACCCACTGCCACATGGTAGAATCTCACTTTCCTACACTTTTTAATAGTTGAGCATTTTGATCTTGCGTGCTTGCACCCACTGCTGGATCGGGACATGTGGCAACATCTCATGCCATCTCCATTTTGTGTGCCACATAATCTCACATGGATCTTCACATAAAATTATTGCACTACCATCCAACTAATGTCATTCGGCCCCACTTCACATCACACAGCTTCCAAAAACCCAAGTCTTTAAGACAACACACATCCTATCTATTAGGAGTATAAAAAAATACAAAACTGGGCCCATACAATGCATGTGGGATAATTGTGTTACTACAAGTTTCCATGAGCAACATGCATTTCTCTTTCAAAGGCAAATCTCTTTCTAACATGATCGTGAGGCTTCTCCACTTTTGCCTTCACCACTGCCTAGTGAATTTCTTTGTGACTATAGATTCTTTCCTTTGATTGGTGGCTCTTTTATATTGCTTGTGGGTTTTAATGCTGATACTACCCTTTATGCATGGGCAAGGTCTTGCTGATGCTGCCTCTACAAATTACTCCTTCAAAGCTTTGTTCTAGTTCCATTCTCTTTTAAAATCAACTCCTGTTGCAAGCTGTGGCTTTTTTTTTATATGCCCTTTTTTATACTAATGTTTATGCGGCTTCTACTCTTTATGTTTGGCTGTGACTTTAATTGGTCAACTTGCTATGAGATGCCTCTCCTTCATTTTTTGTTTTTACCTATTTCCACCATCATCGCACATATATTGGCATATTTATTTGTTAATGCTTTCATCCACAGAGAGTATGCCTTTTCCTTTGTATACTTCTAGAGGCTTACAAGTTCTAATCAATATCACCAAACTGGGTAACTCTTTGTAGATCTAATCATATCTTTTCTTTTAATCCTTTTCTCCCAAAGTTTGTCCCATTAAAGTGGGATGCTTCCTTCAAATGGCATGTACTACTTTGGATTTTAAACTTTCCTGGACTTCATGCTGGTGGCTTCTCTTTTTTAACATTTCTCTTTCCATTTGTTGGCTACTCCCCTATTCCTTGCATGGCATGGATGGTTCTTCTATTTATGCATGGACGGCTTTACCTGCTACCCTACGTTCATTGTTCTTCTCTTTTGCTAGAAAATTTCCTTCCATTTTCTCAATGTGGGGTTCTTGTTGCATAATGTTCTCTTTTTTTAATGTGTGATCTGCTCCAAACTTGGTGTCTCCACTTCAAGGATAAGAGCTTTACTACTAAAATGCCATTTTCATCACCCAATGCCCCACTTTTTTGCTCTTGGTGAGCTTATTTCAGTGTGGAGTGTTCTTAGTTTTTTAAGTAGCTTGTTGTTTAAACCTTCATGCATTATGGCACCTTTACCCTCAGTTGATCCTTTGCTATCCTGCTATGCATTGAGTGTAGAAATCCCTTTGAATACACTGGCCTCATTTTGATGCCTTGCATGGGAGTTCTTTCATGTTTTTACTTTTATTTGCTACATTTGATTCAAAAACTTGCATGAGCCCTCCTTTTTAATTACATGGATGCTCAATCAAACATGGCCTCTTGTGTTCTCACCTTTCCTTCAAGCCGTGGATGTTGTTTTTCTCTAGCCAGCTCCCCTGTTTGGAATGATTCATGACCATGGGAGAATAAATTACAAAGAGAGTTCTTCTACTCTAGAATGGATGTCCTCTTGTAGCTAGATTTAGTAGGCACAAGGGATTTTCCAACACATTCTTTGACCTTGATCCATACCAATGGCATGGTTTTGTGTCCTCTAGGTTATTCTTTCCAAATTTGATTGTGTTTAGTCTATCTTTGTTTGCTCATGCCACCTTTACTTCCAAGTTGGATATTGTGGGAAAGGGTACATTTCCTCCATTAGAGAGAATTGACAAATTTCTTGGTCGAAAAGGAATCTTCTTGACCCCCAACTCAATAAAGGATTATGCTTGATCTATTTATATATGTTAAAAAAAAAGAATCAAATCTCTAGAATCAAGCTCCAGAATGCTATCATCATTAAGCCAAAGATTGTAAACAATGACTTTGGTTCCATAAGGTCCAATGTCTTCAAATGGCTTCATAAGCTTAGTTTCTATTGTATAGGGAGACCACTGTAAAATTTTTGCCAATTTCTTTTGACCATGAACTAACCTCCTTGGTGTTTCAGGATCCATTGGTAGCTCAAAATCAACCATAGGAACTATGATGTCATCTTCCTAGGCAATTTCCTTCCTATTGAACGTGGACTACTTTCCTCCTTGTTGATGCTAATCTTCTTATCAAATGATTTATAAAGATGGCCATACTAAGACTTTTCTATTGGTTCTGAAGTACCATGGAATCTTGTTGCAAAATGAGAGTTGAGGATGTACTTTAACCCAAAATAAACAAAACATTTTTATACTTGATCCCCAGGTGTTTCCTTTATAAATCATTTTTACTTTAAAACTTAGGGTATCTCTAGGATCTCGTGACATCCATCAATCTGAAGCAATCAGTTGGACCCTAAAATGGGTCTGGCTAAAAAAAATTCATTTTCAAACAACTATCTTTGCATAATGATCCAATGATTACCTTGAATTTTCTAAAATTGATTTCGAGCATTAACTTGATCATAATGACTCTTTTTACCCACTTTATGCAAACTGTGATTTGTGCTAATAGGGCCTGTTAGCTGGCTTTAAAAATTGACATAAAAATTTGGTCGAACTCTAAAAATTGGTACAATGAATTTTTTTTTTTCATTCTTGCACCCTGTCTAATCTTGTCTCATGAAGAATTTGGGGTCAAAAGATATTCACTATCAAAGTTGACCTCTCAGAACTACCTGCAAGAAAACATGTCAGGAAACACTAAATTGGGTTTGTATTTGGCTTTGAAAATTGCGTAGAGGGACACTTGGAGAAGCAAAAATTGGGGCTAGTTTGGTCCATATTACATGATTTATTTTGTAGTCTTTTACTTCATCAAATTTAGCATAACTATGAGTAGATGCAATATCCATCATCATGATGTTATGATTCTTCTTTTCAGTAATGTCTTCAATGGATAATATTCCAACATGAATCTTCTTTTCAGCATCAACACACTTACAACCTGAATCACTAATAATTTCCAGACGTAATCCCATAAGTCCTTTCCATGCTACAAAATTATCTCTGTTCAGCTTGAGAATCTCTCTTTTGTAAGACATCTTGATCTTTAGCTTAGCTCCTTGAAACCTTCTCTGCAAGAAACAAAATCTCTAATACTAATTGTTGGAAATATTAGAGAAGAAACTAAGAGGGAAGGGGTGAATCAGTTACTATAAAAATAAATCCTAGATCTCTTAGATTGCAATTAAAACAATTATGTAAAAGCTTAATTCTGTTGATGCTCGGTAAATAAAGAAAAGTTATAACTTGGTAAATACGATTTTTTTTTTTAGCCAGACCCATTTTGGGGTCCAACTGATTGCTTCAGACTAATGGATGTCACTGGATCTTGGAGATACCCTAAGTTTTAAAGTAAAAATGATTTATAAAGGTTTCTTTAGACTGATGGATGTCACGAGATCTTGGAGATACCATGAGTTTTAAAGTAAAAATGATTTATAAAGGAAACACGTGGGGATCAAGTATAAAAATGTTTCTTTTATTTTGGCTTAAAGTACATCCTTAACTCTCATTTTTCAACAAGATTTCATGATACTTGAGAACCAATAGAAAAGTCTTAGTATGGCCATTTTCTCTTGGTGAGGTTATTTCAGCGTGGAGTGTTCTCAGTTTTTTATGTGGCTTGTTGTTTAAACCTTCATGCATTATGGTGCCTTTTCCCTCAGTTGCTCCTTTTCTAGCCTACTATGCATTGAGTGTGGGAATCCCTTTGAATATATTGCCCTCATTTTGATGCCTTGCATGGGAGTTCTTTCATGTTTTTACTTTTATTTGCTACATTTGATTTAGAAACTTGCATGAGCACTCCTTTTTAGTTATGTGGATGCTCAATAAAACATGGCCTCCTGTGTTCTCACCTTTCCTTCAAGCCATGGATTTTTTTTGCTCTAGCTGACTTCCCTATTTGGAATGATTTATGGCCATGGGAGAATAAATTGCAAAGAGAGTTCTTCTACTCTAGAATGGATGTCCTGTTGCAGCTGGATTTAGTAGGAACAAGGGATTTTTCAACACATTCTTTGACCTTGATCCATACCAATGGCATGGTTTTGTGTCCTCTAGGTTATTCTTTCCAAATTTGATTGTGTTTAGTCTATCTTTATTTACTCATGCCACCTTTACTTCCAAGTTGAATATTGTGGGAAAGGGTACATTTCCTCCATTAAAGAGAATCAACAAATTTCTTGGTCGAAAAGGAATCTTCTTCACCCCCAACTCAATAAAGGATTATGCTTGATCTATTTATATATGTTAAAAAAAGAATCAAATCTCTAGAATCAAGCTCTAGAATACCATCATCATTAAGCCAAAGATTGTAAACAATGACTTTGGTTCCATAAGGTCTAATGTCTTCAAATGGCTTCATAAGCTCAGTTTTTGTTGTATAGGGAGACCACTGTAAAATTGTTGCCAATTTCTTTTGACCATGAACTAACCTCCTTGGTGTTTTAGGATCCATTGGAAGCTCAAAATAAACCATAGGAACTATGATGTCATCTTTCCAGGTGGTTTCCTTCCTGTTGAACAGGGATTGCTTTCCTCCTTGTTGATGCTAATCTTTTTATCAAATGATTTATGAAGATGGCCATACTAAGACTTTTCTATTGGTTCTCAAGTACCATGAAATCCTATTGCAAAATGAGAGTTGAGGATGTACTTTAACCCAAAATAAAAGAAACATTTTTATACTTGATCCCCATGTGTTTCCTTTATAAATAATTTTTACTTTAAAACTCAGGGTATCTCCAGGATCCCATGACATCCATCAATCTGAAGCAATCAGTTGGACCCAAAATGGGTCTAGCTAAAAAAAAATCATTTTCAAACAACTATATTTGCATAATGATCCAATGAACACCTTGAATTGTTTGAAATTTATTTTGAGCGTTAACTTGATCATAATGACTCTTTTTACCCACTTTATGCAAACTATGATTTGTGCTAACAGGGCCTGTCAGCTGGCTTTAAAAACTAACATAAACAATTGGTCGAACTCTAAAAAATGGTACACTAACTCTTTTTTTTGCATTCTTCCACCCTATCAAATCTTGTCTCATAAAGAATTCAGGGTCAAAAGATATTTTCTTTCAAAGTTGACCTCTCAGAACTACCTGCAAGAAAACATGTCAGAAAACACAAAATTGGGTTCAGATTTGGCTTTGAAAACTGGGGCATTGGTTTATTGTCATGAGGAGAGTATGGATCTATGATTTGGGCTCATGAAAATTAATTGGGTGCATTTGGTGAGCGGTCAAAGTGAGCTACTCATAATTTTGTAGGTTGAAACAATGAAAGAAAACATTTTTTGCAAACAGAGTGGATTTGGAAAAGTGTGCAAATGGATTCGTCACAATTTGAAACTTGGAATACGTGAAGTATTTTTTGAGGGAAACAAAGTGGTACAATACCTTCAATCTAGGAAATCATAGATTATGAGTTACAACATCATGAACAAGGGTTCTGACAAATCTACCTTTCTTGACACTAGTAAAAAGATAGAAATTCCACTTGGAATCACATTTGAAAATATATCAAATGGATTCTTCATAAGCTCAAACTTGAAAAATAAGTAGTCTCTAACCCCTAAAATAAATTGGA
Source organism: Cupressus sempervirens (assembly GCA_028749045.1). Lineage (NCBI taxonomy): Eukaryota > Viridiplantae > Streptophyta > Pinopsida > Cupressales > Cupressaceae > Cupressus > Cupressus sempervirens. The sequence goes on along the minus strand of CM053786.1, from coordinate 237,989,201 downwards.
AAAGGAATTTTCACATTTTGGTCAATTGGGTTGAAATTATAACATGTCAAATAGGGCTTCCCAGAATTATGTGCAATGTGCATCAACATGAAAACAATAAACTACCAACTTTGAGGGATTCAAAACCTAGTTAAACGAACTTGAAAAGATTCAAAATCTGAAACATAGGTTCTTAGGTATGGAAAATAGACACTCCCAAAGTGGTGAGTCATGAAACATTTTTGGGTGCGAGATATTCAAAGGAAAACACAAGCTCTTATCGTTGTTTGGTACTTAGGTGAAAATGCAAATTTGACATTAGCTCAAAATGGGGCTTCATGAAATGACTCGGAATGGTGGTTTAACTTCATGAAACAAGTGGAAATTTTGAATGGAAGGTGATAGAATCATTAAACACCTCTTGGGGCTCAGAAGTACAGCCAGGTACAAACTCATTGAAAAGCGCTTAAAGGGCTGAATTTCTCAATGGTACTCAAAATTGAGAAGGCAATTTTGAGTCCCAATAGGCCCAACTTTGGAAGGCCATAACTTTCACATCAATGTTCCTATTTCCTATTATAACCACTTTTCACAATCCTTACCTTCTGATCTACATGCTTCGATCAACTTAATCATCCAATCCATTGAGTTTTTGGGCCTCATTTGGGCATGTTTAGACCTTCAACGGTGAGCCTCAAGTTTTTATACCAAAATTTTACACCAAAAATATAAAATAAATCTATGAATACTCATGATATGGCATTGCACTTCAATTGGTAGGTTGATATATTCAAGATGAACATCTACCTCTAAAATTAGGACATTCTCAACTTGTTGGATTGAATTACTAAGTAGAAAGCCTTGAGGAACAAAAAATCTACACTAAGACAACCCTTATTCAAGAAACAAAAAGGAAATATTCTTTGGTGATGTAATATTGTTCTTACACCTAGGATGCTCCTACATCAAACACCTGGGGTAATCTAAGAAATGAGCCCATCACGTCTCAAGTGTTTAGAGGAAAGTCAAGATAGATAACCTCCTCTCTTGCTAGCCATGATGAATTTTTTACTGGCCTCCCTTTCCATTTGATTAAGTACTCTTTATAAGTTCTATTCCTTGTACTTTTTCCAACATGACTATTTAGTATCTTCGTAATCTCCTTTGTAGCCAAACTAGCTACATGAATACTCCATTATGCTTCTACAACTTCATCTCCATCACCTCCTTCATAATACTATGTCAAATATGAAATGTTAAATACTAGTGAAATATTCAATTCAGCAGACAACTCCACTTCATAGGAGCCTTTTACCTAACTTGCATGGTCCAAACTTCTTTATTTTTAGCTTATTATATGTACCCATTGGAAAATTCTACTTTCTCAAATGAACCATGACTTCATCTCCAATCTAAAATTCCTTATACCTCATTTTCAAACATACCTTATCTTTTTAATATGTATTCATCTTGATAATGTTCTTCCTCACCTCCTCATTGATATTCTTCAAATGTTCAACAAATTCTTTTTCTTTAGGACTACTTATTTATCCTTTATCTAATTTCCTTAATTCAAAAGCATTTCTAAGGCTACTCCCATATATAATCTGGAATGGTGATTTACCTACACTCCTATTGATAGAATTATTATATGCAAATTTTGCCTTTAGTAAAATTAGATCCCATCCTTTTGGCTTATCACCAACCAAGCATCTCAAATTTTTTTTGAAACTCCTAATCACCACCTCTATTTTTCCATTAGTTTGTGGATGATGTGATGAACTTAACTTCAAATATATCTTTAATTTCTTCCATAACATATGCCAAAAGTACCCAACAAACTTGGTATTGCAATCAAAAACTATACTCTTTGGCAGACCATGTAGTCTCATTTCTCTGAAAAATAACTCTGCCACATGAACAACATCACCAGTCTTCTTGCAAGGAATGGAATGTGTCATTTAAAAAAATCTTTCAACCACCAAAAATATGGAATCATACCCTTGCTATTTCCTTAGTAATCCAAGAATTAAGTCCATGTTGACATCCTCCCATGACTTCTCTAGTAGAGGTAATGGTTGGTACAACCCCATGTTCTGCTTCACTCCTTTTGTCATTTGACATACTCTAGAACTTTTCAAAAACTTCTTTACATATTTCTACAATTGTGACCAATAATAATTCTTAGCAACCAAAGCAATAATCTTATCTCTCCTAAAATATCTAGCCAATCCTCCACTATGTTTCTCCTTGATGAGATTCTATCTCATAGAACTTCTAGGAATGCACAACTTACTTCCTTTGAACATCATACCATCTTGGATTATGAAATTCAACCACATTGTCCTATCAAGTATAATAGGTCATGTACAAACCTTCTAAGGTTTTTCAAAATTAGGATCATATCAATACAAATTATTGAGTTTTTTGGACCCAACCACCTCAATCTGCATTTCTATTAGCAAAAATTGTCTTCTACTAAGAGCATCTACAACTTTGTTTGACTTCCCATTCCTGTGTTTCAAAAAAGTGCATACCTCTGCAAAAGATTAACCAACTTCAAATGCCTTTGGTTTAATTTTCCATAATGATTCAAATGTTGCAAAGCTTGATCTTCAATATACAAAACTAACTCCTTCAGAAGAAGATAGTTTCTACACTTCTTCAATGGCTAAACTATAGCATAAAATTTGTGATCATAAACATAATATTTTCATTTTCTATTATTTACCTTCTCACTAAAATAAGAAATAGGTCTACATTATTCGCTACAAATAGCTCCTATTATAGTACTACTAGCATCACAATCTATTTGAAACACCTTTTTAAAATCTAGAAGTGCTAAAATAGGTTTCTCTATAACTTCCTATTTCAATGGATTAAAATTATTATCTACTCTTATAGTATACTTAAATTCTTTCCTATCCCTTATGATTGTTATAGTCAAGGTTCCAGAAATACTGCTAAAATCTCTTATGAACTTTCTATTAAAATTATCTTGTCCATGAAAATATCTTACCTTTGTAGCACTCATTGGAGTAGGCCATTTAAAGATAGCCTTCACTTTCTCCAAGTCTATTTTACAACCTTCTCCTAAAACTACAAGTCCTAGGTTCACCAACTCCTTCACAAAAATGCATTTGTTTAGTTTTATCAACAACTTTTTTTCTCTCAAATTATTAAACAACTTTCAAATATGCATCAAGTTCTCCTCCAATGTTTTACTAAAGATTAATATATCATCTAGGTAAACAATGAATAAGTTACCCCCAAACTTCCTCTGTACCTCATTCATGAGCCTCATGAAAGTGCTTGGTGCATTGGTTATCCCCAAAGACATGACTAACCACTTGTATAATCCTTCCCTTGTCTTGAATGAAGTCTTCCACTCATCTCCTTCTCTAATGAGAATATGATGGTACCCACTCTTTAAATCTATCTTTGTGAAATACATAGCTCCACTCAAACAGTCCATAATATCATCCATCCTTGGAAATATAAATTTATACTCAATTGTGATCTTGTTGATAGGCCATGAATCTATGCACATCCTCCATTCTCCATTCTTCTTTGGTGTTAATAGTACTAGTACAACACATAGACTCAAACTCTCTTGAATCAACCACTTCTACAAAAACTCATGAACTTGTCTCTTCAACTATTCACTTTCTCCTAGTGTCAATATGTACTTTGCCTTTTTTGGAAAATTGGCTCTTGGAATCAAATCCATCTGGTGACTAATCTTTTTCACTAAAGGTAATCCATTAAGTACATTATCTGACACATTATCATGAAACTCTCCCAAAAAGTCTATAACTTTTGCAGGTAGCTCCTCTACTTCATATTTTCCATATTTTGGGATTATAGAAAAATTACATATTGTCATGTTAAATACCTTGGAGAAACTCCTTTCCATCAACAAAACATATTCTAGTAGCACTACATACCTTTTCTTCTTTCTCTTTCAACAACTTCAACTTATGTTTCACTCTATCCTTTGTTAGAGTGTAGGTATTTTCTTTCCCATCATGTAAAACATGCCTATCAAACTGCCACTTCCTACCCAACAAAATTTGGCATATATCCATAAGGTATGATAGTGCAAAGAACCTTATCTTGGTTGTTGGAATACTTTGGAATAACTGAAGGGGGCAGGGGGGTGAATCAGTTATCCAAGATCCATATATATAAATAAAACTTTTCACAACTTAGTGAACCCATACAACATTTGACTTCATGCATGCATCCTTAAGGTTATACAATCACTTAAAACTTGTAGGTTACTATTAAATCAACTTGTAGAAATGTAAAAATGAAACATAATAGATTCATCAATACACTTGACACAATGATTTACATGGAAACCCAATTTGGGAGAAACCACCAGTAAGATGCTACACTTTTCACTCTTCTAAAGTGATTCCCTACAATACACACTATTAAATGTGAGCTTATTAAAGGATTTCAATCACCCTATTAGGAGTGAGCCTTGTTAGAAGAATTTAGACTATTCACTTGGAATGTCACCCGATTAAAGGATTTACAAATGATTGTTAGGTCAACCTTAATCCAAAGGATTTACCCTAGACTAATACAATTGCTAGAGAGTAAGAGTAAGCCTTGATCTGATAACAACTTACAACTCCATTTTTAGATTATAGATATCTATTTTAGTCCTCCATTATGTTTGGCTTTGTGTCATTGCAAATTTGATAGCTTGTTCACCCTTCAAGAATTCATACCCTTAAGCCTTCTTGCTTAACATGCAATTGTAGACTCTTCTCTTAGGTCACTTAATGAAGCAAAACCCTTGTCTCCTTGACTTTCTTAGGTTCTCACACATGACAACCTTTTCTTCTGACTAGTCCTTCCTATAAATAGGAAATTAAGATCTTTTGCTGCTCATTCTCTATTGTCCAATTTAGGGTTAGGATGAATTAGGTAGGATCTCTTCTAGAAAATTCTCCTTGAATCCTCTTTGAATTCACCTAAAATGATTTACCTTGAAGTCTGTGCCTCTAGCTCATTAATCTTATCTTCTACTTGGTTCACATAATCCAAGAAAAAACAAACTTGTTAGCTTAGATCCATCAAATTCATGATCTTTTAAATAATGTAGTAGTTCAACACTATCTAGCTTCTGATGCTCAACACGTACTGTGTTGCTTGACATCCTCTATAAAATCACTTGACATGAACTAAAGTTTACTAGTGTTGAACATCAACTAAACCTTACTTGACATCCACTGTTCTACTTGACATACACTAGAATAGCTATTTACTCGGCTCCAACCAATTTTCTACTTGGCTTGCATTGACTTCTCTTAGCACCTACTATATACTTAGTCAAGCTTGATAGAAAAACTTTTTGTAACTTGTTCTTCTAAAATTTCTTAGTGTAATTAGCCTTTGTAACCTTAAGTAGATTATTAATACATCATGTTATCACTGTCTTAACTGATTTGTGTACTTCATTACATAAGCATAACTCAACCTTTCCTCTAGGTGCTATTGTTACATCTTTTGATCAAATCCTCTTCATCAATCAACTAAGTTATAGTACTCAAATCATATAAGAAGTTGTCTCACCAACAAATAGCAGGTTTGACATCAGTGACAAAACAATGATTGAAACATGCAATCTTCTTCAATATTCTCCCTCTTTTAATGATCTTTTTGAATTTTATCTCAACAATCTCCCTCTTTGGCATTGATGGAAAACTAAACTAATCAACTAAATGGAAAACACCTTGTTCAACCAAACTTACTAGGTTAAAATAGTAAGAACAACAAAATACCAAAAAGAAAAATGATTCCTTGTATTGAATTCTCTCCCTCTATTGGCAACTTCCATCTTCTGAATAGGTTAAAAAAATTATTTCTATGTCATCCTTATGACTCCCTCTAAGTTTCTTAAAATCTCCCTCTTACTAGGTAGATGTTAGGATTTCTCCTTATGTTTTCCTCTAATCAACAATATCAACAATTATCTCCCTTAGTAATTATCTCAGTACTAGCTTGATTTTGATTAGCAATCTCATCTCCTTTGGCAATTATATCTTGATATCTCCCTCTTGATCTGCAATCTCTCCCTCTTTGACAACAATGCCAAAGACTTGTCATCTTAATCATGTAGATATAAACTTCTCTAGTTTCTTCAATTTCTCCCACTGTCACCTTACTTGTTACTGATTTTTTTTTTTCATATCTTTGATTACTTTAGGTAGCACCTAAAGTAAGGTCCTTTGCATCAATGTGTAACATATGAATATCAGCTTGTTTGATACAAGACACTCCTCTTTTTACTTAGATAGCCTTTGATAAGGGTATCACCCCTATTTTACCTTTTAGATACTCATGAGCATCCTTAGGTAATGCTTTTGTGAATATATCAAAATATTTCTCTTTAGCGTTAACATATTCTATCTTCACCTCTTTATCTTGAACTAATTCCCTCAAGTAATGATACTTGATTGCAATGTGCTTAGTCTTTGCCTGCATCACTGGATTCTTTGATATATTGATAGAGCTTGTTTTATCACATTAAAGTATCACTAGTTCTATGATCTCTTCCTTCATTCCTTTAAGTAACTATTTGATCCATTCAATGTTTGTACAATTTACAACAACAACAACATATTTAGCTTTAGCAATAGATTGTGAAGTGTAGTTTTGCTTCTTGCTAGTCCATGTAACCAGCCTCTTTTCTAAGAAAAATTCTCCTCCACTAGTGCTCTTTCTGTCATCAATATTTCTAGCCCAATCAGCATCAATGTAGGCTCTTAATTAAAATTTCTCATTCTTCTTATACTATAGAGCATACTCCTCTGTTCCTTTCAGATATCTCATTATTCTCTTTACAGCCATCAAGTGATTCTCTCTAGGATTAGTAGAGAATCTTGCAACTATCCCTATAGATAATACAATATAAGGTCTACTATATACTACATATTTCAATTTTCCAATCATAGACCTATACAGTGTTTGATTCACCTCAACTGAATCATCATTCTTTGACAACTTGTGTCTTGTCACCATAGGTGTACTTACTAGGTTGAAATCCTCCAATCCAAAAGTTTTATGTATTTCTTTGACATACTTTGATTGAGTGATATATATACCATATTTCAACTGATATACTTGCAAACTCACAAATGATTTGATCTCTCCAAACATAGACATCTCAAATTCCTGCTTCATTTGATTTGCAAAAATCTTTACATAAAGAATCTTGACCTCCAAATATGATATCATCAACAAAAATTTCAAATAAAAAAATACCTTTTCTTTTCTCTATCTTCATGTACAATTTGCTATTATCACCAATCGTGTCAAATTTAAATCTTCACAAGATAGTTATGAAGTCTCTCATACCATGTTCTTGGTGCTTGTTTCAAACCATATAGAGCTTTGTGTAATCTAAATACCATGTTCTTGTTGTTAACTTCAACAAATCCTTCTCACTATTCTATGTAAATTTTTTCCTCTAATATGCCATTTAAAAATGTTTAGAAATGTTTGTATGCAAAATAAGCAAGTAATGTTCGTAATCCTTCCAACCTAGCAACAAGGACAAATGTCTCTCCATAGTCAATTCCTTCATCTTGTGCATATCCATTGCAAACTAATCTTGCTTTGTTCCTTGTGACTTCACCATTTTCATCTAGCTTGTTTTTGAATAACCACTTAGTGCCAATAATATTTTTGTCTTCTGGTCTAAGAACTAGAGTCCATGTTTTGTTTTTCTGAATTTGTTCAATCTCTTCTTCAATGGCTTTACTCTAGTCCACATCTTCTAAAGCATCTCTCACAAATTTGGGTTCTTTCATACTCAACAAACGTGTATTATTTCTCAATCCATTTCTTGTCATTGTTCTAGCATCTTTATCTCCAATAATTTGTGTTGTAAGATGATGTCTTTTCACATATTTGGACAATCTTGGTTCAACTTTAGTTTCCTCATTTTTTCTTTTAGCTTCAGAGTCATTGTATACATTTCTATCAGGCAGTTCAACATCTCTTTCATGTACACTAATCTTAGAATTAGAATGTGCATCAAATTCATTTTTTAACTTAGCATCTAAATGTAGTTTGGTTCATGAATGCAATTTGACATTCATAGTCTATGACTTAATAGTCACTGAATCCTTCTGTTGGTTTGTAGCTTGATTTGCAACATCTTCTTCAATAGGCATACCTTCATAAAAATATACAAATGATTTGTATTCTTCTAGTTATTTCATAGATTTAGCCTCATGTTCTTATGTATATTCATCAAAATTTATATTTACACTTTCCACAACTTTGTTAGTGTTAGTATTTAAATACTTATAAGCTTTACTTCTTGTGGAATATCCTAGGAATATATCTTCTTCACTTTTTGCATTTTTTTTACCATTCCTGAAGTCTTTAAGAATGTAAAACTTTCTTCCAAATACCTTAAAGTATTTTATATTGGGTGAGTATTTATACCATAATTCAAAAGGTGTTGAATTATTAGCTTTCTTGACATGTGCATGGTTCAAGGTATAGACAACTATACTTACAACTTCACTCCAATATTTCAAAGCAACATTTTTCTCCATGATGAGTGTTCTAGCATAGTCCATTATATATCTATTCCTTCTTTTAGCAATTCCATTTTGTGGATGGCTTTTAGGTGCAAGTATCTATCTTTTGATTCCTCTATCATTACAGAACATCTCAAACTCATTTGATGTGAATTCTCCTCCTTTGTCAGATCTCAAACACTTCAGACTTTTACTTGTCTCCTTTTCAAATCTTGCTAAGTACCACTTAAACATTTGGAAAGCATTAGATTTATGTTTTAAAAACATAACTATCGTCATTCTAGAATAGTCATCAATAAACAACATAATATACTTATCTCCTTTGTAGCTTTGCACACCAATTGGACCACACAAGTAAGTATGAAAAATCTCTAGTATTTCTTTAGAGGTATAAGCTTTACTATTAAAAGCTTGACTTTGTCATTTTAGCTAACAAACATTTTTTTCATATTATATTATCAGGTTTCTTCAACTTAGGCAAACCTCTAACTTTTCTCATATTATTGACACTGACCAGGTTATCAAAATTGACATGAGATAAACTTTTGTACTATAGCTACACAACATAAAATTTTACAACTAGAAAAGTAGCATCCTCTAGATCAAGATAGAATAGATTACTCCTAGTTTGATTTCCCTTTCCAATCATTTTTCCATTTGTATCATATATCTTAGCAATCTTGTTTTCAAATTCAACCTTACATCCTAAATTATTCAGTTGTGACACACTCAACAAATTATACTTAAGTCCTTCAACATAGTAAGCATTATCACATAAAATCTTATCTATGAGTTTGACAGAACCTTTTCCCTTTATCAAACATGGTGCATCATTACACAATCTTACAATATTTCCATCATAAAAATTTAGATTTATGAAATTTCTTTTGTCTCCAGTCATGTTATGTTAACACCCACTATCAATGAACCATCTGTCATTCTTGTTCACACAAGTCACAAGTGTAGTTGCTTCATCTTCATCATATTCATCCTTTGTTGCAACATACACCATTTCATCATCATGTTCATAAAATTCATTTCTTGTTTCCTCTTCAACAATGTAGCATGTCTTCTTGCCTTTGTCTTTGTAATCCTTGTTGTCTTCATCTCTTGTACTATTGCATTTGTCACCACCTCTATAATTCTTCTTCTCTGGACATGTAGCAACAATATGACCAAGCTCATTGGAATTTAAACAAATGATAGTTAATTTACCTTTGAACTTGCCTTGACCTTTGTGGAATCTTCTTGCCAGTGGTGCTTCAAGCTGTTCTACATCCTCCTCCTCTATATCACTATCACTGGACACACGCTTCTTCTTTCTCTTCTTTTTCTTTTCATAAGGTTCCTTCAATGATAAATTAGCTTTGAAAGAAGATTCAATATTATCAAGTTTGTAATTATCAAAGTTAGATAGCTCAAAAGCAGTGAGTCTACCTACTAGACATTCAAGTGATAGTTTATTCCCTTGTATGCATCTTAGTTCTTGTATTGCAAAAACTATAATGGAAAATATAGGCAACAGTGTCCTTATATCTTTTCTTAGTATACTATCATCCTCTATATTACCAGTAGGTCCTCTTATTGCATTAAAAACTTCTTCTATCCTTTCAGCATATAGAGCAATATTTTCACCTTCTTCCATTCTCATATAATCAAACTTACCTCTGAGACTTTCAGCTTTGGCTCTTAGAATATTTGCATCTCCTCCATAGATAGTGGTTAGGGCATCTCACATTTTCTTTGCATTGTCAAGACCTTTGATATTGCAAGAATTTGCCTTAGGAAAAAATAACACCAAGATGAGGAAGCTCAAGAACTGGAACAATATGGACCAATAATGTATGATCATAATAACAATAATGAGAATGAATATCATATGTACATACACACTATAAATGTCTATATATAAAGGCCTCTAGCATGACAAGGATTTAGCAAAGTGATAAGCCTCATAAGTAAGCACATGTCCACCAAGAGTGGATTATCCTCTATTGAGCATAGAAGTTAGTGTGATGATGAGAGGATAAGAATACCAAGGTTTATCTCATAAAGAGATGTTGTAGACACCATGTGCTCAATTAGAGTGTGAACAACTGTGTTGTTTACATTACAACCCAGATGATTATGCAAACTCTTGTGTTGTCAACAAGACAACTCATCTAACTATGCATACTTCTAGGTGTCTATATGATAAATAATAAAATAATGCATTTAACCTACGTAATCTTAATTCAAGTATAATAATAATTAATTATTTACACTAACACCCCCCCTTAAGTGAAACTTAGGGGAATGCACTTAAGCTCACAAAGCTAAATGCAAGATGCAATGTGGGTCCTAGCTATTAGGCCATGTTAGGTACCCATGTACAAATGCAATGCTCTACATATAATGCAATGCAATCTCTCTAAAAATGAGAAAGAGGGAAAACCTCATGGGAAAAACCCTCCAAAAAAAAAAAAGTACAAAAAAGAAGTATGAGAAGGACACAACCTCATAAGATGAAAAGGCCTGCCCTATAAGAGAGAAGAGAGAAGTCAAGGGACTCCCCTTTCTAAAATATCTTGCACCCCCAAGAGATATCACAAATGAATATACTTGACCTTAGTGAAGGGTTTGGTGAAGATATTTGCAACTTGCTCTATTGTAGGACAATAGTACAGTGTAATGACCTACTCATGTATCAACTCTCTGATGTAGTGCATATGAATCTCAATATGTTTGGCTCACTAATGCTGAACTAGATGTTTTGAGATCTCAATAGCACTTTGATTATCACAATGAATTAATGTAGGTTTAGGTATGTAAAATCCAAACTCCTTCAAAATATGCTATAACCAAATAGCTTCTGTAGCTGTAGTGAAAACTCCTCGATACTCAACCTCAGTTGAAGAAAGAGAAATACTATTTTGTTTCTTATTGTTGGTGTAAATAAGTATTTACTTATTACACTTACTTAAGTTTACTTAGGTTAATGCATTATTTAATTATTATTTTAGGTGAGATAGTTAGGAGTTTGTGTACTCTCATTGAGTTACAAAACTCTAATTATGCACATGGAGTCTACAACATAGGAGTATGCATCATTCACTAAGTTGTCATGTTGACAACACAATTATCCGCACTCCTCATTTAGCACATGTTGTCTACACCATTGATTTGTGTGCTACACCATTGTAGACTTATCCTCACATCATCACACTTAATCTCATGCTCAATGGAGGATAACCCATATTTGGTGGACATGTGCCTGGTTGTATGACATATCATGATGCTAACTTCCATGCATTCTTAATCATTCTCCTCACCCAACCTTAGATGGAAAAACTCCTTTTGAGGCATGGTGTAGTAGAAAAACTATTGTGACACACTTTAGAGTCTTTGGTTGTCCTACATTGGCAAAGAGATCTTCCAAGGGATGCAAGGCACAACCATCTCAACCTTGTACCTTCATTGGTTATGAAGACAGTGTGAAGGCATATAGACTTCTAGATCCTAAGACACATCATATATTTTTGGAGAAGGATGTATATTTTGAGGAAAGTTCACCAAGCTTGTCCTCTACTCTTCTTCACACATCATACAGTGTGGAAACTAATAGTGATTTCACCAATAGTGCTTCAACAAATTCAAACATGTGGGGTTCTATTGATAGTTACAGCAAGAGGTCACTTCATCAATTTAGTCTGCATGCATATATTGCCATAGTGATAGGTCCAGATCAGCAGGGTACATCCAGTCTTCCAGATATAGGTTTAGTGACAAATTTGTGGGATAATATTCATGATCTGCCTCTTCTTCTTGATGCAAAATTACCTTCTTAGTTGTCATGAGGGATCCATCAGACTCTCTTGTTCATTCTCTACATGATCAATCCTCACAGGTTGAAGTGATTGTGGATACTTATGATCAAAAATTTCCTTAGGGTTCTTAATCAGTTGTAGAGATAGACAGTTCTTTGGGATAGGTTCTTTAGCTAGTTGAGCAAGTTTCAGAGACATCACTTATCTATGGGATTCTTTCCACACATAGCGGAAGCATCTCATTTGTACCTTTGGCATTTTTTGTTCCTAAGGGGAGGAACACCATTATGATCATAGAATGAATATCGTACAAATGATAGAGCTTCTAGAATGCATAGAAGTTAGCATTATGATATGTCATACAAGCAGGCACATGTCCACTAGATATGGGTTATCCTCCATTGAGCATAGGATTAAGTGCAATGATGTGAGGATAAGCCTACAATGGTGTAGCACAAAAATCAGTGTTGTAGACAACATGTGCCAAATGAGGAGTGCATATAACTGTGTTGTCAACATGACAACTTAATGAATGATGCATACTCCTATGTTGTAGAGGAACACCATTCTATAGTCTTGGATCAACTTCTTCATTAGAGTAGTCACTATTTGGCATTATTCTTTGGGGGGGGGGGGGAGACTATCCTGTCTCTCTTCCTCTTCTCATCATTATCTTATGTATATACTAGATGTATGTTGTAATGGGGGGTCTTGATTACTCCATCCATCCATGCATCCCTATTTATCTCTCTTTTTGGAGGAGGGTTTTTCCCATGAGGTTTTCCCTCTTTCCCCACTTTATGAGAGATTACATATCATTATGTACATGGGTACCTAACATGGCCTAGTAGCCAGGACCCATATTGCATTGCATCCTAGATTTTGTAAGCTTAAGGGTATTCCCCTAAGTTACACTTAATGGGGGGTGTTGGTGTAAATAAGTATTTACTTATTACACTTACTTAAGTTTACTTAGGTTATTATTATTTTAGGTGAGACACTTAGGAGTTTGTGTACTCTCATTGAGTTACACAACTCTAATTATGCACATGGTTTCTACAACATAGGAGTATGCATCATTCACTAAGTTGTTATGTTGACAAAACAATTATCCACACTCCTCATTTAACACATGTTGTCTACACCACTGATTTTTGTGCTACACCATTGTAGGCTTATCCTCACATCATTGCACTTAATCCTATGCTCAATGGAGGATAACCCATATATGGTGGACATGTGCCTAGTTGTATGACATATCATGATGCTAACTTCTATGCATTCTAGAAGCTATCCTGAGGCCTTTATATACATGCACTCCTAGTGTACTCTCAAGTTGGCTAAGCTATCATATTGAATGAATATCATCATTTTGATCATACTCTATCTATTTTGGTCTACTATGTGCTTGTGTTGAGTTCTTTAGTTCATGGGTGAATTCTAGCCTAAGCCAAATTCTTACACTTAATTCGCCAAAAAATGGGGCTAGAACCAAGGTGCAACATGTAACCTGAAGTAGTCTTGTGAGAATCAAGATCTCCTACATAGTTTTAGTCTGTATAATAGACCAAATGTAATCTAGTACCTACTGCATAGTGTATCCCATGCATATGTGTACCTTATATGTAGTGTAGGATGCATTTGGTGGCCTTCCAATAAGGCTCATGTAGCTCTTGCATGAAGTGAGAAACCATGCCAACTACAAAAGCTATGTCAGGGCATGTATGTGTCAAGTAGATAAGACTCTTGACCAATTGTCTCTACAATATAGCATCAATAAATGGAGTGGAACATTTGACCTCTAAGAAAGGGAGTAGGTGCAAGCTTGTAGTCACTCATGTGAAATTGAGCAAGTAAATCAAAAGCATACTTGGGTTGTGAAAGTGTGATCCTAGCTAAAGATTGTGTGATCTCAATACCAAGGAAATAATGAAGTAAACCCAAGTCCATCATAGCAAATCTATCCTGCAAAGAAATCTTGACACTAGCAATGATGGATGAAGTACTTCTTGTAATGATCAATTCATCTACATAAAGCATGGGTATCAAGTGTAAGTCATCCCTCTCAAGAATGTAGACATTTGAATCTAAATGACACCTAGTGAATCCTACTAAGAGTAGGAAGGAATCCATCTTGGCACACCAACCTCAAGGAGCCTATTTAAGACTTTATATAGGCTTCTTTAGTTAGCAAACCAAAGTAGTATCCTGAATGAAACCTATGGCTGCTCCATATAAATCTCTTCAAGAAGATCACCATTCAAGAATGCACTCTTCACATCCATCTAATGAACAACCCAACCATGAGCTACAACAATAGCTAGTGTTAAATGAATGGAGTTCATCTTAGCTACTAGTGCAAAGGTCTTAGTATAGTCAATGCAAGGAACTTGTGAGAAACCTTTGGTGACAAGTCTAGCCTTATACTTATCCACACTTCCATTCACTGTAAACTTGGTTTGATAGATCCACTTACACTGAACAAACTTTTATCCCTTAGGAAGAGGAACTAAGTCCCAACTATTATTTTTTGTTAAAGAGTTATATTCTTCCTTCATGGCCTTGTCCCATTCAAGAACACCTGATGCTTCCTTAAATGATTGTGGATTAGAAGCAATGGCAATATAAGCATGTGGAAATTATTTGTGTTGTGACCTTGTCCTCCTAGTGTCTAAAGGATTCCCCACCAATGAACTTGTTGAATCAAGTGTTTGTTGTGCCCAACAAGGTCTAGTGGAAGAAGAAGAAGGATTATCCTCAACTAATTATGGATCCTACAAAGGTGGTGTCCTATGAGTTAAAGTTGAAGGAATATCATCTTCCAAGTCACTATCATCACTGTCATCACTTTCCATGATAGACGAAGGAGGAGTTGAAGGAGACAAATTTGGACAAGTTTCTTCAAAGTGAACATTCCTCTCAGAGAAGATTTCATGTGTCTCTTGATCTATGAGTTTGTATGCCTTAAGATGGTTAGGATATCCAACACATATTAAAGTTTTTATTTGAGGTGCCAATGCCTTCCATCTTTCTGTAGGTATCCTTGCCCATGGTGGACACCAAGCCTCAAAAGGTGAAATTCCATCTAAAGCCTTATGTGGACTTCTATTTTGGATGTAATTGGCACAACACATGGCTTCTACCCAAAAAATTTGATCTAGAGACTTATGTTGTAGCATACAAGTGGTCATCTCCTTAAGGGTTCTATTCTTCCTTTTAGTAACACCATTTTTTTGTAGAGTGTATGCAACTGAATGTTGAAGATCAATACCCTCATGAGTACAAAAGTCTATAAGTCTTGAGTTCACATATTCTCTTCCATTATCTATTCATAGAATCTTGATGGCTTTCCCTCATTGCTTCTCAACTTGAGATTTGAAGGTGATAAACTTATCAAATAGTTCACTCTTATGAGCTAGAAAGAAGACCCAAGTGTAGCATGAAAAGTCATCAATGAAGGTGAGAACATAGCGAGCCTTTCCAAATGATGGTACTAGAAATGGGCTAGCTACATCACTATAAACCAATTCAAGAACAACAGTAGCTCTCAAAGACTTCCCCTTGTCAAACTTCTCTTTGGGATGCTTGGCTTCTTCACAACCTATACATACACCCTCTAAATACTTGACTTGAGGTAGGCCACTGATCATATCCTTGTTGCTAAGTTGTTGAAGGTAGCAATAACTGAGATGTCCAAACCTCGCATGCCATAGTTTACTTTATGAATTTGAATAGGTCAACAAGGAAAGGGAAGTGGACTTAGGCACAAAATGAGAAAAATAATAAAATTTTGTCTCATGATTAGCCTTTCCCATTGCCACCATAGAATCATCCTTTAGATTTTTCACCACAACTAAATTAGGAAGGAACTCCACTTTTTTGCCACATCCGTAGTGAGTCATTTGGTAGATTGAAAGAAGGTTGGTGCTAAGGTTGGGAACATAAAGAACATCCTTGAAGACTCCATTTTCAAACTCAACATTTGATTTTCCTTCAACCTTCACTTGAGTGTCATTTCCCACATAGATGTAACGTACATGTGATGGTTTCAAAGAAGATAATTGCTCCCTTGAAGCACCCATATAATTTATAGCTCCTGAATCGAGAACCCATTCCATATAATTGTATTTACTTGCTACCAAAGCTTTTCGCTTACCTTTTGAAGTGGTTGAAGATCCCTTATCCTTATAGGCATTTGGTACATCAATTTTATGTTTCCTTGTTAAGTTTAGCAACTCATCAATTTTCTTATCCTTACACTCATGTTCATCATGACCATTCTTCTTACAATAGGCACAAGTTTTCTTCTCCCTTTTGTTGAAGTTGTCCCCCTTCTTATTATTTTTGTAAAAAGACTTGCCTTGTTGTGAAGAAGATTTTTGTGTAAAGGAAGATTTTTGTGCGTCATCTTGTGGCTTAGCCTTTCATTACTTTTTCTTCTTATTGGAATTTTTACCACCTTGATTCCCTTGATTAGCTAGCAAGGCTTTGGTCTTGGAAGACTGGAGAATTCCCATACTCAATATTTTTTCATGTTCTAAGACCAACATTGCTAAAAATGACTCAAATGGAGGCTTAGTGAAGGCACTAGTTAGTGTCAATTTGTGAGTATTATAACTAGAAAGAAAAGCTGTATATTCAGGAGGAAGATGTGTCATCACATGTTTGATCATCCTTCCATCCTTGATGGGTTCACTACAATCCTTAAGTTGTGCTCAATACATGTCTAGTTGGGTAAGATAATCTTTGATGGTGTCAAAATTCCTAGGATCCAATTTGAGAAGACTATCCTCAATGGTGTAGGCCATATCTTCATCTACTATCCCATATAATGCTTCAAGTTTATCCTAGAATTCTATTGGATTGTTAAGGTTCTTGATGTGATATTTGACATGATCTAAGATATTCTTTAACAAGGTTCCTAGAACCATTTCTTGTTTTGATTCCTAGTCTTCTTTATGAAACTCATTAGCATCATCATTAGGTTTCTTTGCTACACTAGTTACATAATATAGTAAACCTTTTTCAACCAATGGTTCCTTTATCCTTTCTTTCCAAGTAGCATAATCATGTGGTGGTAACTTAGAGAAAGAACCCATAATGCAAAAGAAAGAGCACAATATCATGGAGATACAAGAACACAAGACACCCCCCCCCCTTTTTCACTCAATCAAAGAACCCCCCCAAATGAATGATTTAGGCACTTTATATGTAGTGCATTTACAATAGGCCACTTGTCAAAATGGATAAAAGTGGACTTCTGATTTTGCTATTTACAAGCTCCTCTTGGAGTTTAAATATAGTACTTAGCAATGTAGCTCGGATATATAACAAATTTGAAGTTTAATCAAAGCAATATGATGCAAAAAAGGACTTATTTTTTAAAGTGGTATTTTTTTCCACACAAGCCTATAATCTAATTGCAAATCTGGAAAGTAGATCTAAAACTATGCACTTAAAAAAAAATAGAACTTGAATATGTGTCTAGATTATCCCAAACTAAGCCTTTGAAGGTGCAAAAATTGGGATTTGTAATTTGTATAAAAATTCAAGAATAGAAATCTCAAACATCTTGCACTAATGTGTAGATCATGAAATTCTACCCTAAAAAAATAAAAATTGCATGGAAAAAGGAGTCTGTATGAGGGAGTTATTGCTATTTGAAAATCACCTCTATAATTATTTTTCCTGAATTGTCTTCGTCACACCTCCAAAAATCAATTGACTGTAGATTTCACCTTAGATGTCTGATTTTGATGAAAGAAAAGTCAATTGCGGGGTTTTTTGACCTTCTAAATATGATGACAATATCTGATTTGCACCAACAAGCTCCAATATTGTCCTACAAAAAAAGATCTCTCCTACTAGCCAAAAAAGCCAAAATTTTCATAGAATTTTAGAAATAAAATGTAAATCCAAAAAGAAAAAATGTAGAGATGCAAAAATATTTAGATCTAAAAAATTAATTGCATAGATCTAAAGAGATCATACCAATTTCAAAAATTAGGCCTTTAGGTTCCGATTTGCAAAACTTTTTTTGCCTTGGATTTGAATATGGCGTAGGGTAGGCAAATTTATAGTCAAACTTCACCAAATTGATCCTCTAGACATAATGGTGAGGTCCACTTTGGCTCTAGATGCTCCCAATAACTACAGATACTCTAGATCTGAATCATGGTCCTCCAAGAGGTGAAGCAAAAATGGTCTTTGATGGCTATGTGAGAAGTAGCTCCCTCAGCTCTGATACCATGTAAATTTTCCTTAGGAAAAAATAACACCAAGATCAAGAAGCTCAAGCACTAGTACAATATGGACCAATAATGTATGATCATAATAACAATAATGAGAATGATTATCATATGTACATACACACTAGGAGTTAGCAAAGTGATAAGCCTCACAACTAAGCACATGTCCACCAAGAGTGGATTATCTTCCATTGAGCATAGAAGTTAGTGTGATGATGAGAGGATAAGAATACTGAGGTGTATCTCATAAAGGGATGTTGTAGACATGGTGTGCTCAATTAGAGTGCAAACAATTGTGTTGTCTACATGACAACCAAATAATTATGCAAACTCCCCTATTGTCAACAAGACAACTCATCTAACTATGCATACTTCTAGGTGTCTATATGATAAATAATAAAATAACGATTTAACCTAAGTAAAATTTAGTAAAGTGTAATAATAATTAATTATTTACACTAACAGATATCATCAAATTTGGCATAGCTTAGGGCATAGGCAATCTCCAACATTGCCTGGTTGTGTTCTTTCTTCTTTTTCATATCCTCAATAGTTGGGGCACTGACAGGATCAACATGCTCAACATAAATGGTAGATTGTGCATGATCTCCAATTCCTCCATGGTGTAGCTTCAATAAAATTTTCCATTGTAGGAAAATGATCTCTATTAAGCTTGGGTACTTCTCTTTTTGACATCTTGATCTTGATGCTTCTAGTACCTTCAAACTAGTTCTCTTAAGTAGATGGCTCTGATACCAATTGCTATAATACTTTACAATAATTGAGAGAGGGGAGGGGGGGGCGGGGTGGGGGGAGATGTGAATCAATTATCCAAGGTCCATATGTATAAATAATACTTTTAACAGCTTAGTGAATTAGTTATCCAAGCTCCTCTACTTCTTATTTGCCATCTTTTGGGATTATTGAAAAAACACATATTCTCATGTTTCATACCTTGGAGAAACTCCTTTCCATCAACAAAACATATTCTAGAAGCACTACATACTTTTTCTTCTTTCTCTTTCAACAACTTCAACTTATGTTTCACTCCATCCTTTGTTAGAGTGTAGGTATTTGCTTTCCCATCATGTAAAACATGCCTATCAAACTTCCACGTCCTAAATTTGACATATGTCCATAGGTATGATGGTGCAAAGAACCTTATCCTAGTTGTTGGAATACTTTAGAATAATTGAGAGGAGGGGATCCATATGTATAAATAAAACTTTTCTTAGCTTGGTGAACAAAACATTTGACTTCATGCATGCATCCTTAAGATTATGCAATCACTTAAAACTTGTAGGTTATAGTTAAATCAACTTTCCTAAATGTAAACATGAAACATAAAAGATTCATCAACACACTTGAGATAATGATTTATGTGGAAACCTAATTTGGAAAAAACCACCAGTAACATGCTACTCTTTTCACTCTTCTGAAGTGATGCCTTGTGAAAGGCCAACCCTATTAAAGGCTACAATGCATAGTGTTAAATGTGACCCTATTAAAGGATTTCAATCATCCTATTAGGAGTGAGCCTTGTTAGAGGATTTTAAACCATTTACTTGGAATGTCACTAAGTTAAAGGATTTACAAATGACTGTTAGGTCAAATTTAATCCAAATCATTTAGGGAGTAACAGTAAGGCTTGATCTAATAACAACTTACAACTCCATTTTTAGATTACAAATCTTTGTTTTAGTCCTCCATTCTGCTTGGCTTTGACTCGTTGTAGCTTTGATAGCTTGTTCACCCTTCAAGCATTCATACCCTCAAGCCTTCTTGCTTAACATGCCACTACTGACTCTTCTCTTAGGTCACTTGATGAAGCAAAACCCTTGTCTCCTTGACTTCCTTAGGTTCTCACACATGACAACCTTTTCTTCTCACCAGTCCTTCCTATAAATAGGAAATTAAAATCTTTTGCCACTCATTCTCCATCATTCAATTTAGGGTTAGGATGGATTAGGTAGGATACAATAAATCTATCCCACATTCCATATCTCTTCTAGAAACTTCTCCTTGAATCCTCTTTGAATTTTCCTAAAATGATTTACCTTGAATTCTATGCCTCTAGCTCATCAGTCTTATATTCCACTTGGTTCACATAATCCAAGAAAAAAAACTTGTTAGCTCAGATCCATCAAATTCATGATCTTTTAAATAATGCAACAACTTGACATTGTCTAGCTTTTGATGCTCAACACATACTACATTGCTCGACATCCTCTATAAAATCACTCAGCATGAACTAAAATTTATTGGTGCTCAACATCAGCTAAACTTTACTTGACATCCACTGTTCTATTCAACATACACTAGAATAGATGTTTACTTTGCTCCAACTAATTTTTTGCTTGGCTTGCATTGGCTTCACTCAACATCTACTATCCACTTAGTCAAGCATGGCAGACAAACTTTGTCTAACTTTTCTTCTAAACTTTCTTAGTGGAACCAACCTTTGTAACCTTAAGTAGATTATGAATACATCATTTTATTATTGTCTTAACTAATTCTTGTACTTTATTACATAAGCATAACTCAACCTTTCCTCTAGGTGCTATTGTTACATCTTTTGATCAAATCTTCTTCATCAATCAACTAAGTGATAGTACTCAAATCATATAAGTAGTTGTCTTACCAAAAAATAGCAGGTTTGAAATCAGTGAAAAAATAATGATTGAAACATGCAATCTTCTTCAACAATCTCCCTCTTTTGATAATCTCTTTTAATTTGATCTCAACACTAGTAGCTTCCAATCTTGAACTTCATTGAGCATTGCTCACTAACCATGACCTTGTGGTCATCTTGCACCCAAACAATATGTTATAGATATGGGTGCTTCTTCCTCTTCAGCTTCAAAATTTGTAACCATTGCTTCTAACACCAGATTTTTAGTACTTCCACCATCAATGATCATATCACAACACTTATCTTCACATTTACACCTTGTGCAAAAAAAGCTCCTTCTCTAGTTAGGTTCATTCTCTCCACTCAACAAGACTCTTTTGTTAACTAGGACCTCTACTTTTTCAACAACTTCAGAATGTGATGATTTGGCATATTTGTCGACATGTGCAACTTTGGCCTTGCCTTTTGTTCTATGATCTATCCTTCCTTGGTGCTGGGAACATTCAAATTATTAATTCCCTTCTTCTCCACAATGAAAATTTTTTCCACAGAAGCCTCATCTCTTAGATCCTTGCCCTCTACCTCTTCTATCTAATCTCTATTATTTTGATCATGGAAACTATTGGAATTTTTTCCCCTTTGGTTCTAAATACTACTTTTTGCCTCATCCTTTTTCTTTTTTACATCATTTTAGCCTCCATAAGATCATCGACCTGATCTTCCATTATGACCTCTTCCACTATTCTTGTTATCAAACTTTTTTCTTAGGTTCTCCACAACTCTTAGGGAAAAATGGTGTTCCTCCTCAATACTGGTCATTTGAACCAAACTCACCTCCTCCTAAATTCTTGGCCTTTACCCATTAAGATCTTCACATGTCCCTTCAGTTTTGTCTTTGTAAACTTGACCCTATCAGGATCCTCAATATCTTCATACTCAAAGTATTCCTCCAATTTATTGATCCAATCAATTAGCTCCTCTAGGTTAAGATTTCCCAAAAACATGAGAACCTCAAACTTAAGTCTTTTTCCAATCTTGAATATGTCCTTAAAAATCTCTCTTCCTCTAGGTTCAGAACCACTTCTACTTTAGCATTTTCTTCTTCTTCATCCTCAATCTTGCTTTCATCTCTTATGACAAGATTTATTACTCTATACATTTGTTCTGCCAACACATGCATTTGCCTTTGGAGGGCTCTAAAATCTTTAGGTGTAACACATACAACTCTTCAACCATGCTCTATTTGTGGATGCATTTTTGTGCCTATGATGAAACCCTAGTACAAACTACCTCACAATTGACAACCTGTCTACATGCTTAGCCCAAACTACATTCATATTGTAACTACCTCAAAGTATATGATCTATTTAAACACTCAAGAAATCTTTTTTTGATACCACTTGATGAAGGGTTCTCCCCTTAATACCTTAAACACATAATAGAAACAAATAAATAACAACAATTTTATGAGTACAAAATATGGGCTTCTTATTATCATCACAAAAGAAGAATTACAGAATTCAAGATTACAATGTGCTAACCCACATGGGCACCTTCATTATAGAAATCTGCAAGACAAAGATGTGAACTATCACTCAGAGTTGTCCTAGACAATGTACAAAAATTTCTTAAATGCATAATTTTATGTCATTCAGGTAGGTTCTAGATACTCAAACTGAATACCTAGGGCCAACAAACTCTAACAAAACATAGATTTAGCCAAATAGACCATTGACATTTATTTTGGAAGTTTGGTCAGTTCCACTTTGGATGGCCATAAATTTTAAACCTTTTCTCTGATTGGTTGTTCTAAACACTTTTCAAAATCCTTAGCTTCTATTTTATAGGCATAGATTAGTGGAAGTGTCCATCTGTACCAAAATTGCACACCAAAAATTGGTAATAAATCCATGAATACTCATGATATGACACTCATCTTCAACTGGTAGGATAATATATACAAGATGAACATCCACCTCTAAAATTAGGACATTCCAAGCTCATATGACTGATTTATTAAGTAACAAGCTTCTAGAAACAACAACTCTGGACTAAGACAACCCTTATTCAAGAAATAAAAAGGAAAATTTTTTGGGTGATATAAGATTGTTCTTACACCCAAGATCTCTTGCATCAAATGATAACATAAGATGACCAGGTAAATCAGACTTAACAAAAATAATGGTTGTCACCCCATTTGGTTAAAAGAAAGAATGATCAGATCAAGAAGGATTACTCACACTTACACTCCAAACCATACATGGTCCAACCGAGACATAAAAATTGTTATACCATTTCACATAGAAAGTAGAACCCCATAGTTTCTAGTGTACAACACTAATTGGACAACTACATAACTCCCAAAAAAACATAAAATAAATCACAACAAACTATATACTAAAAAAATCACATTAATAATACAAGTTTAGATTTGCAACGAAATTCATTTATATTCTTAAAGTTCAGGTTGGCTTAAGAGTTTATGTTCAAAAACATGCATGAATACCTATGGTATAAATATAAATAAATAGTTCAGATATATTATTTACCATAACCAATCAATATTATAATGGTATTATTTCCTATAATTTATTCAATACTTTTATATTCAGCTGAAAATTTACCTCTTAATTAAATATTTATTGCATTAATATTTTATTAATTCTGACTATAATATTTTATCATTTTATTAATTTAAAATATCTTAGTTTATAAATGACTAATTAATAACATAAAGCATTAGATCGAATATTAACATTAGTATCATTCT
The DNA here is from genome assembly GCA_028749045.1 of Cupressus sempervirens. Classification (NCBI taxonomy): domain Eukaryota; kingdom Viridiplantae; phylum Streptophyta; class Pinopsida; order Cupressales; family Cupressaceae; genus Cupressus; species Cupressus sempervirens. Next base: position 237,965,196 of record CM053786.1, on the reverse strand, counting down.
TAAAGTATTACTTTAACCTCCATATAAGTCCAATATTAATATTTAATTTCTATTGAACTCATAGTTCTCTTATAAATATCTCAACTTGAATTATAATTACAATTAAATATAATATAATTCCACACATTATATCTAATCAATATAAATAAATGATTATCTAGTTAACTTCACTATAACTTCACTTAAAATATAACTAAATCAAAATTAAATAGTTACTAACTTATAACTACACATACATTTTTAAGCATCTAATAAGATTATATTCCACCAAGAGTTAACCAAACTTAGTTGTATAAATAAAAGCATTATTAATTTTTTTACAACTCACGTGTAAAAAATTTATTTAATTATTTGTTTACTTTTCTAAAATAAATAAATAATAATATTTTAAAAAAAATATTTTAAAAATCTGATTTTAAAAAATTAAAAAATATATATATACACACACATAATGTGAATACATATTCATGAAACTTTAATGTAGAATGCAAATAGACTGACGACGAACTAAACTAAACCCAAGATATCATCATTAGAATACAATCTCTACGAGCATCTCATGTTTCCCTAACTACAACTACTAAAATAGCTCTTAGACCAGCATTTTAGTGATAGTTCTAGAGTGGAAGTATGCTAAAAATGCAAATCTACAAGGATACATGCAAGATCTAGGACTAAAAATGTAGATTATATGCTACTAAAATGAACATGCAATAAACTAAAGTGTAATAAATGATGCTAAATAATATAAAAGAAATGCTAAAATGCTATGAAATTGCTAAAATGATGAATCAAAATGTGCCTATAGTGGAGATGCCTAAAACTTGGGTCCTTTGGCTCTTGGATTTCCCTCCTATTTATAGGATTTCAGAAGGGGTTGGGGTAAGAATTAGGATTTTCACCTTTGACTAATGGGCGAAAGTGAAAGTGAAAATTATCTCATAAGAGACCAGGATGAGTCCAACAGACTTGGTTTTGAGGATAATTGAGGATATTTCTAAAAATTTTTAAATGAAAAAGGGAGATTTTCAATTTTGTGAGGACAAATGATTTTGTTGATTTAATAAATTTTTTTTTTATTGTCAACACTTTTTCTTTTTCTTCCTCCCTTTTTGAATTTCATTTTATGAATTTAAATTATTTTTCTCCTCTTTCAAAGTTGATTTAGGTCTTGTCAATTTGATAGATGATTAATGACTTGATGTGATTTTCAATTTGAAAGTCTATTGTGGTTCTTCTGATTTTCTCTTTAATTTGCATTGATTGATTAGAATTGAGTGATTTAGGTATTTGACAATTTTTGGGTGTCTACAAATGCCCCTCTTTGAGCTAATATGTGGAGCATATTAGTTCAAAGACTGTCTTGATTTTTTGATTTTAGGTCAAATTCTAATGATTGGATGTTTGTTTGATGATATTTTGACATTTCACAATTGTCATGGTGTTTTTTGATGGTTTAATGTCTAATCATTGATTATTTGATATTTTGATTGTTATTGATTTGATAATTTGATTGCGGTGTTGATTTGGTGTTTGGTGTTGTGATGTTATTGCTTGGATACCCTAGTTTTGGTAGATTTGATGTTTGAAATTTTTGGCTATGGTAGGACATTTTTAATTTTGCTAAAAAAATTAATGTCCTAGTTTGAGTGCCCTAGTTTGATACAAATAGACTGCCCCCTTAGAAATGAAATTGGAAGAAAATATGGAAGTACAAAAGTTAAGTGGGTTCCAATTTTAATTTTGAAATGTTGGGTATTTGATAGGAAAAAGATGATTAGATTGGTTTGATACAATACCCAATCCACGAGAGTGAGAAAAAAGAGTCCAATGATGGGTAGATGGGTGAAAAGGTGATATAAATGCCCCTTAGGGGGGTTAAATAGGTCAAAAAGACCTTTTACCCTTGTCATTTTCACACTCCCTATTTGCATTTGGTGATTTGGAGCTCTGATTTAGTGAGGATGGTGGTCCCTTTACGAGAGCACATATTCAAGAGGGGTCATTAGTATGAGCATCCAATAGACTACGGTGCCCTAGTAAGTCATCAAGATCCTCTAGTTTTAAGATTTTGCATGCGCACCTAAGGTTGTTTGGAAGTTCACATGAATTTTTGTGAAAAATGTGATAGTTTAGGTGGTTTAGCGCATTTACCTTGTCTTTTAGTGCATTTGAATTCCTTTAGCACTTTCAAGTAATATTTTAGTGCATGTGTAAGGCAAATTAGCACATATAAGAAGTTACATGATGCATTTAAATGTTTGAACACATCCATCATATCTTATAGTGCATATGCCTAAGGTTGTAATGCTTATGAGGTGAATAGTGCTTATGCACTGTTAAATAGTGCATATGCTCATTTAAATAGTGCGCGGGAAGGTTGTAGTGCTTTTGATGTGGAAAATAGCACTTTTGAAAGTTATAATAGTGCATATACCTATTTTAACACATTTGATTGATTAGGTAGTGCATATGTCCTAGGAAATTAGTACATGTGATTGTTGAAGTGCAAAAACTGGGTGCAGGACCATCTTTGAGCATAGGATAATGCAAAAAAATGAGTAAAGAATAGTGATCAGGTATTCACGAAGTGATATTGTAGGATCAATCTAATGATAGATAGGTAATACCCCAGCTCAGAATATAGAGTAGGGAAACCAAGCAAGTTTGACTCAAGATAGAGAAAGATGAGTAATAGGTCCAAGCTAGAACTAGTAGCTAAGTAGCTAGATATAAATATGAGACCGATATTTGATGGTCACTTTGTGACAAAAATTGACATTTTTGTTTGTTTGATGAAAAAAAGGAGCATGGGAAAAAGCTCATGGTATGAGGATTGTATTTGTGGCCCTTAGAGGTAGTAGGCTACTTGATGGGCACATAATGCTAGGTGATAGATAGATGTGGGTTGCCATATTTGTTACAGATGCCCTAGTTCTATGTGAATAGGGGATTACTGATAGCTGTGGCCTAGTGGTGGCACTCAAATCACAACACCTTTCATTTTCCAATGGGGGAGATGATAGTGACTCCTGAGGATGTATACACGATATTTTGAATCCCAACAATAAGGGATTTGGTTTATTATGATCAGACTATTGATGGTTTTATGTTCTGAGATTTATTTTGTTATGACAACATTGGTGATGATAGCATGTCATGGTTTCAGATGTTGAAGTATGAGGCATTGTTGACAGTTTTGGCTACTTTGATAGGGGGATTTTTGTTACTAGACTGCCATAGGTGAGGGTGTTTAGTTGGATGGGGCTGACTAATACAGGATATGATCAATGAGGTATAGAGATTTACATGGGATAGCTACATTATGGCCCACTTATATGATGATTTACATCAAGTTGTGTATTCTAATGTAGTATTATTGTCAGCAAGGGTGATTTTGTTATAGCTATTGACATGGGAGCATTTTCCCATTACTCATCTAGTGTGTGTGTGCAACAACCTCAGGGTATGCCATTCATGTATACCTATTTTGGTTTGATCATGCAGCCCCATTTGGGCAAGATAAAGTATCAGTGGTGGATTTTGGATGACATTGATGAGGTTGTGTGGAGATATAATAGGTTCATAGAGCTGTAGGTAGAGGATGACAATGAGATGGTGTATTTATTTAGCTTAAGGTATTTGCTTGGTCAAGTTCCTATAGTGATAGAGTGGTTTTTTTTCAAGCATGTGGTGAGACAATTTGGTCAATGGTAGGGCATGCCATAGGTGACACCACATTATGCCCAGGTACAGTTAGAGAGAGTAGTATGTGGGCTGACACTAGAGTATGAGGCCTGTCTAGAGGCCTTCTTATAGATGATAGACACATCATAGCCATGGGCCTTGTGAGATGGGGTGGCAGATGCATGGATGGAGGGAGATTATGCACAATGGTTTCAGGAGCATCCCTTCCCTAGATACATAGATCCGATTGAGCCTATACCAAGATTGCGGAGCCATCGAGTGGGGGAGAGGAGGAGGATGATGAGGGTGGTCTGGGGAGAGGAAAAGGGAGATGGAAAGTGAGAGGTAGGGTGAGGGGTGTGATCAAAGCATGGGGGAGGTGAGGTTGAGTAGCCATGGTACTACTACAAAGGTGTGTGGCACAAGGCCCAATGCAAGGACTAGTGGGTGCAAGGAGGGTTGGAGGGATTCAAGGCCATGGTGGTGCATGGGTGAGAGGAGGGATGGTTGCATAGCGGGACAGAGAAGCATAGCAGGTGAGGGCTAGCTTGCACAAGGATGTGCAGTTTGTTTGGCACTAGAGACCATGGGTATAGGCACTAGGTAGGGATCTTTAGGAGGTAAAGCCATAGGGGGCACAATAGGGGTTACCAGAGGCACAACCATAGGTATAGCAACTGGTACCAACAAATGAGTGAGCAGGATCATCAGATCAGGTACCTACACATGGATGAGTGTACATTATATAATGTGGCTTTACTCCTCATGATGTATGATTATTCTTTTGATGTTCATTTGATATTTACACTGATGTACTTGTAGATGTTCATATGGATACACATTTGTGACTTATTGACATGCATGTTATGTGATCATTGGGATGTTCATGTTGGTTTAGTTCATCTGATATTCATGTGGATTTTATCCTTTAGATGTATTCTTTGATTGTTATTTTCTCTTTATGAGATATCCAAGCTTATTTGTTGTTCAGATGTGTGCACTTGTTATATCATGGACTTATTTATGCATGTGATGGTTTAAATTGATGACTATGGTAGTAGTGGATACAAATGTGTATATATATGTGAATGATTAATGTAGCATGACATATGGATAATAATTTTAGAATAGATAATATGCCTCTAATGATGTAATGAAAAGGTGAGGTGATACTATTAATGTAATGAAATGTGGTAAAAATAAAATGTGATGTAATGAAATCGGTCATAATGGAATGAAATAAAATGGAATATAATGAAATGTAACATGATGTAATGTGATGTAATAAAGTGAAATATAATGACACATAACATGATGTAATGTGATGTAATAAAATAGTTTTTAATGTAATGTAATGGAATGAATTGTAAAAAATGAATCGTAATGAGACATGGAAAATAAATGATATGTGATGAAACACAATGTGAGGCAATGGAATGAAATGAAATGAAAAAAGTAATTAAAGGAAATGAAATGAAGTAAAATGAAATAAGTAATGAAATGAAATGCAAGTAAAATGAAATGCAATAGGTAATGAAATGGAATGAAATGCAATAGGTAATGGATTGAAATAGGTAATGAACTGTCTCATGAAGGAAATGATATGTGAAGACATGATAGGTAATGAAATGAAATAGAATGTAATAGGTAATGAAATGGAATGAAATATCTAATGCAAGAAATGTTATGTGGTGAAACAATAGGTAATGAAATGTTTAATGAACAAAATGATATGTGATGACATGAAATGAAATATCTAATGGAAGAAATGTTATGTGATGAAATGATTAGGGATAATTTAATGAAATGAAATGGAATTGGTAAATGAATGAGAAATGTTATGAAAGGGCTGGGAAATGAAAATAAAGATATAATGAGAGGAAATATGATAAAATAGGATTGTATGGAATGGATTAAAAGTGAATGTAATGTAATGGTATTAAAATGGAATGAATATGGAAATAATAAATTTAAATGAACACAAGTTTGGAAAAGTGTCATGGAATGGAACATGATGAAATGAGAAATATGAAAAAAATGAAAATGTGAAGATGGGATGAAATGATATGATATGATAAATGAAAAATGGGATAAAAGGTACCATGACCAATGAATGTTAATGAAAGTAAAAAATAGAAGGAAATGAAATTGGCTAAGATTCGAAAGTGATGAGATGGGATGTCAACTTTTGAGATGAAATAGATGAAATGCATGAAATAAAGGTAATGTGATGATGAACATGAAATGCATGTCACTAATGTAGGAAAATAAGGGAAGTGAAATAAAATGAAACAAACTATGGTATGGGATGAAATGAAATGGAAGGGAATGGTATGTGAGATAGTGAATGATGATAGATGAAAAAGAAAGGAAGTGGGATATGATGAAATGAGATTCAAAAATCCATGTAATGTAGGAGAGGATGGGGTGTGATGAGGAATTAAATCTAATACAAGGAAATAGTGATTAGAATTGTTTGAGATTCAAAAGACACGTAATGCAATAGGTGGGATGAAAATATAAGACAATGATGTGAGATAACGAAGTGTAATGCATGGTGGCCATATTGTAAGGAGGCAAAGTCCCTGATAGTTGAGTGCTAAAAGCTCATCTGGATATTGATGTTGGTGCCTATTATTGGATAACCACTTGTGATTTTGCAAGGTGATGTCGTGAAGTTCATCTAGTGTAGTCATGACTTATGTGCCAACCATTTGTTTTCAAGGAACCCAAGATGAAAATGCAAACTAGATGAATGCAACTAACTATCACTTTTTAAAGAGATGCAAACTAATTATCATCATAGAGTGTGTGATGAAAAGTGACAAAGTACAACCACCACTAGCTTAGCTATAGTGATATGAATATGATGTCACGCTGAAATGTACTAGTAGAGATGAAAAATGTACATGAAAATATGACAACTATTGGAAACTAGAAACTATAGCCACTAGGCCTACAAATAGTCACATATCAAATAAAACACCTCACCTAAGATAGCTTACAAAATTGGTTGACATACACATGGCTCTGCAAATGAGAGGAGGCACTTATAAGTGGACACCAATAAGGAAGGAAACCAAAGGATTACTAGAGTTAAATGATGAAAAACCAATAAAAATATCATGACTTCATCCTGGTACCTCTAGTCAAGCACATCATTGAAGTACTAAAAGCACATGATAGTGTAGAAAACCATTATTTGTAGACCAAGCATGCTTCTAGCTGTGTGTAATAGTATTAAGTTTGTTCAATTCTGCCAGGGAGAAACTATTGTACTAGGTGGATAAGAAAGCATGGGATGTGTTGGCAGTGATTTAGCAGTGGATGTTGTTGGGTTGTGGGAATCGACAAGAATTAGGGTGGCTTAATGTCAAAGCCAAGGGTCAAGTGTACTAAGTACCAATACAATAGGGTGCAGAGAGAAGATACGTGAAAGGCTAGTAAAGAACCAATCTTGAGTGAGTGATGGCTATAAGTAACCATATAACATGGGAATGGAACAAGGCAAGGTGAAGAGTAGGATGCAATTATTGGATATATTGAGAAGTTGCAGGAATTGTGCAAGTGAAAGTATGTTAGGCTCACCAAATCAATCACAACAAGAGGGTGATGCTAGCTAGGGAAGGCAGATGAGGCAAGGGCGAAGAGCAAAGTGCATTTGGTGAACCTCTGAGGAGCTAGTGGATCAGTCAAAACTCCAAGTATTAATTTTAGGGCCAAGTAAGGTGATTCAGGCAGGACAAGGATTAGTGCAACTTGAAGAGGTGGGGATTAGGAAAAAAGGAAATGCCCTTGTTAGCTTTAATGATGTTGTTGGGGACTATAGCACAAAAGGAATTGTAGGTGATATTAGATGATGAGCCGATGACGTAGGTGGAGAATAGTCCACTTGGGAGGATGAAGACTATGTCAGGATCAGAGGAGGAGGTGGTAGAGATAAAATCTCTTGAAAATTCCATGGGAGAAGCTTTGAAGGATGTGCGATGCATTAGTGAGGGTGAGCCAATGAGCAAGACATGTTGGTTGATTAATCTAAGGACACTGGGACAAGGGACAATAGAAGGGGAATGAGTAGTGCAAATGTGGATGAGCCATTACTAGAGGTGGTAGGTAGAGATCAATCATCACATGACATGGAGGAATTATGTAAACTATTAGCCGCAGAGAGAGTCCAAGTGGAGAATACAGAATAGGTCACATTTTTTTTGGGATTGATAGAGAAGGCATGGGAAGATGGGGCACGAATGGAGGTGAGATAGCTACAAGTAGTGGTGGAGGCAAAGTGAACATGGACGTAGTCACTATAAATCCAACTGCATGTGGAACATATGAAAGTGAAGGAAAGTGATGTGGGAATGTGAGTGGAGTGGTCACGGGCTTAGCGGTTATAGGAATCTCTGAAGATGGTGCAAGGAGGTTTAGAGAGCACTCAAAATGAACTAGTGTTACTACAGTCATAGTTTGAGTCATTTAGGGAGGGGATTGTAAAAGTAAACTCCCTAGAGTTTAAGTTGCTAGAATAGTTAGCGTTAAGTGAGGGGAAGGTGAGACAATTGCAACAGTATTTGGGTGAGGCAAAAGTAGATGTGGAGCACTGACAAATGGTGACTGATCAGATGCAATAGGAGCGAGATGTGGCCCAACGAGAAATCACTATACTAGGGGTAAACAAGTTGGTGGAGGATGTGTTTGTAGACATGCACTAGTCAGTGAAGGTACACTAGCTGGAAGCTACTTATTGGATGGGACATTATTATCAGGTGTTCTTGAATGAGGATAGGTGAGAGATGCAATTTGTAGATAGGGAATTTACATAGCTGCTAAACACACAATTACGTGGCAAGAGGTTTCTAATTCCCATGGATGCGGTGTGGGTACATAGGAGGTTGACACCATGGGTTTCTTCATCTAGAGCTAGGCCAGAAGAGACACTATTGACTGGACACCCTATCCTGCCACCTCCCCTAGGGAGGCCAAAATAAATGATCTGCTAGACACTGTTTGAATGTAATGTTGTCATTGCCATCATAGGAGAATAAAAAGTTTGTGCTTGTTGTTGTGGTAATCAAAGGGAAAACAAATGTTGATTGTAATGCATTGTTATGTGTATTTTGGGTATTTTTGGAATGTATTTGGATGTTTTTGCATTTTGTGGAATATGTAAATGTTTTTGGATTTTTGATAGGTATTTGAATGTTTTTGTGTTTTGTGAAAAATGTTGGAATGTTGTTAATCTATGTAAAAGTGGGAACAATATGATCTATAGAGTAAGGATAACCATTATTGGTGGGTGAGAATTCTTGTGTGGGCTCATACTAGAGGAGGAATATATATTTATGCAATATATGGGGAGCTGCAATGTGTAAGGTATAATTCTATCTATATTAATAGTTATTACAGACAATTATAAGGCCAATATGGGGATATTTCTCTAGGTATGTGCTGAGACAGAGGTTCATGAGGTGTGTAAAAAGGTGTTGGAGGGGTCCAAAAAAGGATGCTCAGGCCTTGAAAAAGGTGCTTGAGGGGCCTTAAAAAGGTGTTTTAGGCCTAAAAAGTTGCTCAAGGGGCCTAAAAAGGCATTTGGGCCAGAAAACGCACCAGCGGGGCCTAAAAAGGAACTTGGGCCTAAAAAGGCATGGTGGAGGCCCAAAAGGACACCAGGGCCTTGAAAAAGGCAAAACACGTCCTTGGAAAAGATTCTTTAGGCCTAAAAAAGGACACTTGGGCCTTGAAAAAGGCACTAGGAGGGGAGCCAAGCTCTCATGCTTACGCTTACTTACTCTATGCCCTCAATTGAGTGAGGATGAAAGAGTCCAATAGATATCTAGGCTTTTGAGATAACATTGATATAATTGTTGAAGAGGACTAGATTAATCGTGGCCACTGCAAAATAAATAAGACTAATGATCTATTGGGAATTGTTGCTTATGACAAGAGGAAGGAAATATGGGCATCTCTTGTGCTATTTGTGTTGTGCCAGATTTTCCAAAGTCTAGAGAAATATTTCAAGACATTACTACACTGCTTCTTAAAATCAGTGAGGCATGTTGGGTTCAAAATATTTTATGTCTTGTTGTATAGCCTAATTGAGCTAAAGTGAGGCTAGATTTGATAGGAATTTTGGGGTGTTAAATTTTTGAGCGTTCATGGCTATGTTTAGTAATTATGATCCCCTTTTGAATGCCTTTGGAAAAATTCAAATTTTTAAAATAATTTTGGACAATTTTTTTTTTTTTGGTAATCTTAGGAAATTTATAAATTTTTTTGGTAATTTTAGATGATTGCAAAATTTTTGGGAGTTGATTGAGGATGTGAGTGAGATTTGTTGGAATACGGGGGTAACCAGGGCCATGCGAGGCACCAAAAGAGGTAAGGAGACCAAAATGGGCCAAAAGGCAAGAACATGGACATGGATGACTACATTTGGGACATAGGGATGCTAATGAAAGGAGTTTGAGACATCAAATGGGTCAAACGAGGGCTAAAATAAGCATTGGTGATCGTTGGTCGAGGTGGATAGCTAAGATGTGCATTGATTTTCTTGCAATTCATGTCTATGGTATCTCAATACATAATCAGACTCCCTATTTTGCTGAATTTGTTGTGCTCCCCTTTGTTGCCATCATACTAGCTGTCTTGGCTACTATGAACTTCATCTGATGCCAAAGAACCATGGAACTATGACCTACAAGTGTTTCTCAATTGGGTATGTGTCAAATTAACTTGATTGTGCTAGATGAGCCTCAAAAAAGAAAAGTTGGTTGAGAGGTGATTGCTTGAGAGTTGTCTTGACTATTTTTTAGCATTAAAGGACTTGTGTTGTGTAGGGAAGTCCAAAGGTGCTATCTCTCACCCCTTTTCAACCCAAGGGTGGCATTTTGAATGTTTTTTTAGGTATTTTCTAGTGTTTTTTATTTTTTTGGTATTTTTGATGTGTTTCTCAAGGTTCTAAACATAAAATCTCTTGAGATGAATGCTATTGATGGATTCTACTAAGTTTATGCCATCACCATCTGAAAGTCTATAAGTACTACTCCCAAAGGACTCCATGATAATGTAAGGACCAATCCAATTGGCTTCCCACATTCCTTTATTTTCTCTAGCCACTTGATTTTTAGAGTTTTCTCATAGTACTAGGTCACCACCGTGAAAAACATAGGGTTTGACCTTTTTGTTGTAATGTCTTGATAACCTATTCTGATACACTTTGAGGTGTTCATGTGTTGTACGCTAGTGTTCTTCTAACAACTCTAGTTTCTCTAGATAGTCCACTTTGTAATTGTCATCTGATAGGATGTCCCAAAGAGTAACTCTCAAGGATGAGATCTCAACTTCTAAAGGAAGAATGGCTTCACAACCATAAACCAAGGATAAGGGTGTCATGCCTGTAGGTGTCTTGACACTTGTCCTATAGGCCCAGAGGGCTTGGCTCAACTGTAAGTGTCAATCTCTACCAATATCATTGGCGATTCTTTTGAGGATGTTGATAATGGTTTTTTTGGTGGCCTCTGCTTGGTCATTGCCTTGGGGATAATAAATTGATGAGGAGTGGTGTATAATATGAAAATTTTCACATAATTCATCAGTTATTTGATTTTTAAAGTATAGGGCATTTTCTATGAGGATGGCATGGGTATTGCAAATCGACAAATGATATGGTTGAGAATGAAAGAAGAGATTTGTTTTCCCATAGAGTTAGAAAGTGGTGCCACTTTGACCCACTTGGTGAAGTATTCTATGGTAGTAATAATCCATTTATGTCCACTAGAGGATGGTGGATGGATGGATTTGAATAAATCAAAGCCCCATTGATAAAAATGCCATGGTGTGGCCAAAGGGTTGAGCTCTTGGGCAAGTGCATGAACAAGGTTGCCATGGAGTTGACAATTTTTGCAAGTTTTGACATAGTTGATAGAATCCTTTTCCATGGTTGGCCAAAAATAGCCCATTCTAAGAATCCTTTTTGCTAGTGTGAACCCACCAAAGTGTGACCCACAAATCCATGCATGGACTTCCTATAGAGGGACTCTAGAATTGTCCTTTTTGAGACATCTAAATAAAGTACCATCAAGACCTTTCTGATACATCATAGCATCCACCAAAGTGTAACGTGAGATTTTTTGAATGAAATTTTTCTTTTGGTTATGTGAAAGGTCAAATGGAATGGTGTTATTGTAGAGGTAGGTGATGATGGGGTTATACCAAAGGGAATTGAGAGTGTCTAAGTGAAAAATAATAAGGGAATTGGGTTGACTAAATGTAGGTTGAACCACCTCTTCTACTAAGAACTCATACCACTTGTGCTACTCCAAGAGCTAGAGTAAGGAGGCCAAGGTGGCCATAGCATCTGCTACTTTATTCTTCTTTATGGGAATTTGGTCAAAAGTAATATGAACAAAACATACCTTGAGTGTATTGACCATATATTTGTAAGGCAATAACTTTTCATCTTTGATCTGATAAGTGTCAGTTAATTGGTTAATGATCAATTGGGAGTCTCCATAAACCTCTAGGGCTATTAGTTTCCATTCTAAAGCTAGCTTGAGACCCAAGACCAAAGCTTCATATTCTGCAATGTTGTTACTAAATGGGAAAAGCAATTTGTAAGACTTGGGGATGGTAACACCTAGTGGCATGATGAACAATATGTTGATGCCTGATCCATGATGTGTGTAGGAACTATCAAAACATAATTTCCATGTTACTTGCTTTGTTTGAATAATGTGCATATTTAGGAAATCAGCTAGGATAGGATTTGAATTATCTATAGATGCATCTACCAATTGATTAGCAATGAACTATCTTTTTATTTCCTTCCTATCAATATACTCAATGTTAAACTCACTTAGGATCATTACCCATTTGGCCAATCTACCTATTAATGCTATTTTGTTGAGAAGTTATTTGAGGGGATCAATCTTGGAGATAAGCTTGATCTTGTGTGTGAGAAGATAATGACATAGTTTTTGTGAATCAAAAAATATGGCTAGACAAGATTTTTCAATGAAAGAGGAATTTACCTCATAGTTGACCAAGGTATGACTAATGTAATAGATAGCCCATTCTTTTCCTTGGTCATTTTCTTGTGCTAGGAGAGCAACAATTGATTTATTCATTACAAAAATGTATAATAACACAGGTTTATGTTGTACAGGAGGTACTTACTTAGGAAGATTCATCATGTAGATTTTAAGTAAGTCAAAAGCCTTTTGGAATTGGTCATGCCACTTAAAATTTATATCTTTGTGTAGTGAGTGTGTGAAAGGTATACACTTCTCTGCCAACTGAGAAATAAATCAATGAACTGATTAAAGTCTACCTTGAAGAGAGTATAACTGACTTAGGTCCTTTGGAGATGACATACTAATTATGGCTTGTACCTTTTCAGGGTCAACTTCTATCCCTTTGGTTGAGACAATGTATCTTGGGAGCTTGCCTGATTTGATGCCAAAAGCACATTTCTTGGATTGAGTCTGACTTTGAACGCTTCTAGGTAGGTGAATATTTTGGCTAGTATGGGGAGATGTTATTCTCAGCTATGGGATTTGGTGAGAATTTCATCCACATAATCTTCCATAAAAATATGCATCATATCATGAAAGATAGTGGTTATGACCCATTGGTAGGTAGCCCCAACATTCTTTAGCCCAAAGGGCATCACATTCAAACAAAACGTGCCCCATGCACAAGTTAAAGCTATTTTCTCTTGATCTTCTGGTGCTATCCTAATCTAGTTATACCTCAAAAACCTATCCATGAGTGAAAGCATAGAATGACCTATTGTTAGATTGAAAATGGTGTCAATGTTGGGAAGGGGGAAATCATCTTTCAGACATGCTTTGTTTAAATCTTAGAAATTGATGCACATACGTATGCCACCATTCTTCTTTGATATGGGAAAAATGTTGGATATCCATGATGCATACACCAAGGGCTAGATGAAATTAGTGCTGATTAACTTTTCTTACTTTGCTGTGACTTACAGAGCTATATGAGGATGCATCTTTCTAAGCTTTTTTTTAACTAGCTTGACTCCTAGAGAAATGTTGAGATGATGGAGGATTAAAGTCGGGTCTAAGCTAGGCATGTCTACATAAGACCTTGCAAAGTTTATATGTCTTTCCTCAAAGAAGTGAATGAATGAATTTCTTTCCTTTGTGCTTAAGAACTATGCCAAATAAATGACCCTTGGTTCTTGCTCTGTGTTGATGTTGACTGGTTCTGTTGGTTCAATCAAAATAGAAGATCTTTCCTTGGAGTGTTCAGGTAAAGTATCAATCACCCCATCCATGGGTTCCATAGTTGGGTTTTCACCTTGGGATGTGTCACTTCTATTTGTTTCCATTTTCTCTCAAGGTCAGCTACAACTTGGTAGTGATAATAAGGTTATTTAATGCTTGAATTATTCTAGTGTGACTGAGGTAATATATACCATGCTTGACTATATGCCTTTCTTCTATTCTTTGTTGAGGAGATGGTTCAACCATGTTAAGGTAGATGAAGACTTCATGGTCAGTGTCAAAATGAGGGATGTGGTGAGTCTCTCTTGTATCCCAGTTAATGAGTTCAAGATGGACTAGGGGGAGTGATTCCTAATATGGAAAGGGTTCAGTAGGGTTTAAAGACATGATTTCATTGGGTGGCTCATACATTGTATCAGTTAGATCTATGACATGAGCTTCTTCTAGAGTATCAAGAAAAGTAGAGCTTGTGAGAGGCTCGTAGTAGTCATCTTAGACTTCTACTAGAAAGAAGTTAGGGAATAGAGTTTGAAATTGAAAGCCTTCAAGATGTTCATCATCTTCTAAGCTGCTCTATTGTATCCTAATTCTTGATGAAGTGGTTCTCAGACTAGAAGTTGTTCCTTGTGTAGCCAAACTGTTAGATGTTGGTATGTAGACAACATCACATTCTTTATCATGAAGAGATTCCTTGAATAATGATTCAAATTTCCATTTAGTAGAATCATCATCGTCTTTGTTATTAGAGGTGTTTATAGATGGTTCTTTTGTGGGATGTGAACCTGAGAGGGATAAATTTACATTTATGATGTCAGTTATTTTTTGACTATAACCATCCTTTTGTTTAGGTACCCATGCCAAGGTAGAAGAGGAGGAATCACTATTCTTAGGATGAGCTTTAGAAGAGGTTTGTGACTTATCTTGTTTATCATATCCTACCCCCATTTTGGACTTGTTGGACCTGAATTGTGCCATTAGAGGTTTAATGATGCCTATCCCTTTCCCTAAAGGACCATCTCTCATGTATGCCATCTTTTTCATTAGGTCAAAACCCTTTCCATGTGGGTGGGGGGAGATATCAATGTTTTGTTAATTGATGTTTTCCATTAATTTTGGAGGTGTACTACTTGCTTTGATAAAATGTGCATGATAAGGCTTGGTGGATGATAGTTTTCCATGAGATCTTGGAGAAAGTGAGGGATCAAATAGGGAGACTGAGTACTTGCTAACCACTTTACAATGCAATTTACACTTTCTATCAAATTCTTTCATCAATATATCCATTTCTTCTTAGTGTGATTGTTTAGGGTCTTTCGATGATGATGGTGAAGGAATGGAAGGACTTGAATAACCTACTTTCTATTTACCTTTAGTTGATGTTGATGAGTGGTTGTTGTTTTGGTTGGTAATGCATGAAGTGTCTATAGTTGTGGACTAGTTGATGTCATCTATTGGTGTGTCAATTTTTTCTCTATTGTGAGGGACAAGGGAATTACAATATTGGGAAAAGTGTTGATCTCTAGGTATATTCACCTCTTGACCCATGTAAGAAAATTTAAGACACTGATGATAAGAAAAAGGAATAGCCTACATGTCATGAATCAATGTTCTTCCCAATAGAATGTTGTAGGTTAATTGTAGGTCTAAAACTTGACAAATAGTCTCTTTCACAACTAGTCCTACTCTAATTGGTAGAACAACCATGCCTTTGGAGGATCTTTCTTCATTATCATAAGCTTTGATGGTGATTTTATTTCTTGGGTCAATAGCATCCTCTGTATATCCTACGGCCTTTACCAAATTGAGTGTGCAAATATTGAGACTGCTCCACCATCAACCAATACTCTCTTAATTATATTTCTATGGATAAAGACGTCAATATAAAAAGGAGATTTTTGTGGATGAATGACAGACATGTCATCTTGGGCTGAAAAAGATACATAATGAGGAAGAACTAGGTTGTTGACCATATTCTAAAATCTACTCACATCCATATCATTCAATACTAATGCTTTAGTGAGTATTTCTTTATGCTCCAAGGAGATCTATAATAGTTCAAAAATGGAGATATGGGTTGGAGTCTTAAGTAATTGGTTGACCAGGTTGTACTTGGGAAAGGAGGAGCTTGTAGCTACATGATCAGGATTTGTCATAGGTCTTGGTAGGATAACTTTAGAGGCTTGGCCTTGGATAATGACATTTGAGGATTGTCTTTTGTTTTTATCTTTAACAATGATGACATTTACAATGTCATAAAATCCAAAAATCATGTTAATGGTATTGTTGTAATGATGCACATAATTAACTTTAGTATAAGGGGGTACATTCTGATTGGCTTTGGAAAATTCACCCTTTTCATGACTCATGAAGGGGTTCTTGAAGGCCATATGGTCTTCATTATTACTAAGGTTGTTTACTTTGATGACCACATCATTGATTAATTTTTTGGATTATCCTTTTAAGGGAAAAACAATTGTTTCTTAAATGCCCCTTGTTTCGATGGTAGGTGAAAATATGCTTGTCATTCCACCATTTTGGTTTGACTTGGGGTTCATAGCATTTGGCCTCAAGAAGTACAATGAGCTCATCAACCAAGAGGGTTTGCAAGGCAATCTTGTAAGACACCTCGATAGGAGTATACACCTTGGGTATATCAAAGGATTGATATCTACAGGGAGGGGGAGCTTGATTGTAAGAAACTTATTGATTGGTTGTCAAGGGGGTTTCCACATTGCATCAATAGAATGGGTGGGCATTGTCTTGTTGAGGTGCATTTAGGATAGTGTTGTTGAAAACACGATATGATTGGTTTAGATGGGATTGGCTTTGAGGTTTGACATGGTTGGCTTCAACCATCCCATCATTAACAATGTTCTTGTTGTTGTTTTGCCACCATGACTTTTGTTTATCGATGGCCCAATTGGAGGAGTTGTGAGTTTGTGTGGAGTTTTTCAAAAAGACCTTACCATCTTTTCATAGTTTAATGATGTCATTATTTAGTAAAGTATCTTCTACCTTAGTGGCATTTTCTAAGGTAGTTTTGAAATTTTTGGGCCCTTGGAGTTGCAGACAATAATTCATCGATTTGGAGAGACTATTAATGAAGATGTCAATCTTCCCTTTGTCGAGTATGTCTCTATGATACTTAGTGAATGTGTCTCCACCATTGTAAGAAAGTTTTGAATGACTCACTTAGAAGTTGTTTCATGTTGCATAGGTTGATCATTGTAAGTTCCCTTTTGATATTGTAGGAATATTGGGAGATGAACATGGAAGCTATT
Organism: Cupressus sempervirens; assembly: GCA_028749045.1. Taxonomy (NCBI): domain Eukaryota; kingdom Viridiplantae; phylum Streptophyta; class Pinopsida; order Cupressales; family Cupressaceae; genus Cupressus; species Cupressus sempervirens. Next base: position 237,947,981 of record CM053786.1, on the reverse strand, counting down.
TGGTCAAAGGTTATGGTATTGGAGGGTAACTTGGAGAACCACTCCATGGCTTGCACTCCAAGACTTCTAGGAAATAGTCACATTAAGTATGTCATGTCATGGAAAAATTCCGTACTTAGGGTATAAAATTATCTGAGGTGGTCTTGAAGATCTGATGTACCAAAGTATTTATCATACTTTGGAATTTGTACATTTTGTAGGAAAGACATGAAGGTAATGTTCTTATCAAAGGGGAGAGGACACACCTTTTTTAGGATAAATTTTGCGGGTTGTGTTCTTCCTCTCTTCATTCTTCCCATTTCCATTTATAGGTCTTGTATTTTTTGTGTGACAACATCTAGGGGTGACTCCTCTTAATATTATTTTAAGTTAGTCACATCAAAGTTGGATGAAAATTTTTCTCCTTATTGTGCTAATGCTATTATATAACATTCCTTATGTTTCTCGAGTATCTTGTCCATGTTGTCAACAAGCTTGGGATTTTGTTGGAAATATTTGATCTTAGTTTCAATAGATCTATCATCCCATACATTAGATGAACCCATTGTGGCCATGGATTTTGAGTTTTGATTGAATAATGGTGACTTGTGAATAGCTATGTTCTATGGGTAATCTATTATTGTAGTAGGCTAGAGGAGATTTAGAGGTTTTGTGCACTTGATGGTTCTATTGGCTATTCTAGCACCCACTCGTATAGGCAATCACTTCAGTTTTGTAGCTATACCAGTTTTATGTGGTGGCATGAAACATGAGTTGGATTCCTTTAGTTCCTAGGTATTTTCAAAATGTAAGGGTTTTTGTTGACTGCAATTTGTCTATAGTAACAAACTAGGTTGAACAAGGCATTTTCCAATGTTGATAAGATGAGTTTCAATTTCACAAAGTTAGGTAAGTGATGAATGTGTGTCTTTGAAATTTTTTGGCTTGATGTGTGAGATGAAGTGATGATAACTGTTGGGTTAATAATGGTGTTTATAGCTCTGCTTGTTTCAAAAAGATGTTTTCAATTAGATATGGAATTTGTTAGACTGTGTCAAATACTAGCAAGGAAAATGGTATCCAAATTGGTTGTTTGTTCGCAATTATTATGCATTCAGATGGCCTCTTTTTTATGTTTTTTCTTAGATGTGTCATAGGATTGGTCAGATGTGTTGTTTAATTAATTATATGCATTGTTTTAATGCTCATATGTGTTATTCTAATTTTTATATGCATTGTTTAGTGATTCAGATGCATCATTCTGCTAGGAAAATGCACTATTTTAAGGCTCATATGTGCTATTTAATAGGAATATGTGTTATAATAGAGATCAAAAGCATTACACAGATGTTTAGAAGCATTTTTTTATGCAGTATATGAACTACTTTTAGGGTTGTTCAATAATGTCTTTGTCTTGGACTTGGTTTCTTGATATTGGTTTGAAGATCTTCTTTCTAGAAGGATTGTGGTCCGCACTAGTCTTTGTTATTAAGTAGAAAGATCAAAAAAAAATGTAAAACCACATGCACCTAGTAAATGGAAGAAAATTGGCTTCCTAAAAAGGTTATCTAAAGCTGGTGACTAGTGGGTCTTAGTGTTTAACCAACTATGTTTGGATTTACCTCTCTTGTGACAAAGAGCTTCCCACAAACACTAAGGAGGTTTGGCAAAATCCAATATGAGACTACTCAAGGAAGGCTATATTTTGAACATTGGTGGCTTGCATTCAATTAGGAATACAAGATTGGGAGGCAATCCCTCTCACCGGCCCTACTAATGCAACTTGAGAGGTAGCCTTTCAATGTCTAGATAATCCTACCTAGTGAAAAGTGGGAAATGGAAGTCAAGAACAGGTTTGGGAGCCTAATCACTCAAGGAGAGTGAGAGCATATCCCTACTATTTTGGCTCCTCAAACACAATAGACACAAAAGTTTAATCACCAACCCTTATACTACTAAAGATAGAGGGGCTCCTAGTTACACTATGTATGGATTATTTCCTTGTTCAATTGTGACTGATCTTAATAGAAGGTTGAGCATTCTAATCAACTCAAAGGAGTTGAGAGCATAGGCCTACTTCTATTTTGGATCAGTGGGATTGAATGCTTTTATTAAGATATGTTTGGAACTTTGAAATGTCACCTTTATATTGACAAGAGCCCAAGTCCACTTACCTAATTAAGAGCTAGCAAAGACTAGGCACTTTTAGGAGGGTCTTCATTCCTATTGCATGCTATCTACAATCTAGAAGCTTTTTGGTAACTAGGAAGGGACCTACAAGTAAATGAGATTGGGATTTGGAAGTTAGATTCAAGGAAACTATAAATTTTACCAGATGTGCAACAAAAATACTCATATGCATTACATAAAGACTTATATGCACTATTTAATTTGGCAAATGCACTACAATAAAATCAGATGCACAGTAAGAAATTTTGTATGCACTACAAAAATCATCAAATCTGTTACAAAAAAATGTAAATGCATCAAAAAAAAATTCAAAATCACTATAGAAAGATGTAAATGCATTACAAAACAATTTAAATGCACTTTAGAAAGATTAAATGCATTAAAATAGAGTTCAAAAGTGTCAGAATATCACTCAAAAGTGTTAGAACAGAGCTCAGAAGTATAAGAAGATTTAGATCCAGCACTTGTGTGTTTGGGGAAGAATTTGAGACATCGTTCTCACTAATATGAGGCCTCTCGAATGTTGTAGAACTAGTATTTGATCAGATCTGCACAAGAGAATAGCAAGAAACATAGATCTATGCTAGAAATGAAAGATTAGACTAAAAATTTTGACAAAAGAGAGGCTTTTGTTCAAGCCCAATGGTGGGTACCAATTTGTACACAGTGTGAATGCTTATTCATAAAACTTTAATGTAGAATGCAAATAAATTGATGATGAACTAAACTAAACCCAAGATATCATCATCAGAGTGCAATCTCTACAAGTGTCTCATGTTTCCCTAACTACAATTGCTATAATAGCTCTCAGACTAGCATCTTAGTGACAGTTCTAGAATGTGAGTATGCTAAAAATGTAGATCTACAAGGATACATGCAATATCTAGGACTAAAAATGTAGATTATATGCTACCAAAATGAAAATGCAATAAATGATGCTAAATAACATAAAAGCAATGCTAAAGTGCTATGAACTTGCTAAAATGATAATGCTAAAATGATGAATCAAAATGTGCCTATAGTGGAGATGCCTAAAACTTGGGTCCTTTGGCTCTTGGATTTCCCTCCTATTTATAGGATTTTGGAAAGGGTTGGGGTAAGAATTAGAATATTTACCTTTGATTGATGGGTGAAAGTGAAATTGAAAATATCTCATAAGAGACTAGGAGAAAGAGTCCAATAGACTTGGTTTTGAGGATAATTGAAGATATTTCTAATTCTTTTAAAATGAAAGAAGGAGATTTTGAATTTTTTGAGGATAAGTGATTTTGTTGATTTAATGTCTGTCTTATTTATTGTCAACACTTTTGTCTTTTTCTTCCTCCCCTTTTCAATTTAATTTTATGAATTTAAATTATTTTTTTCCTCTTTTAAAGTTGATTTAGGTCTTGTTGATTTGATAGATGATTAATGACCTGATGTGATTTCGATTTGAAAGTCTATTTTTTTTCTTGTAATTTTCTCTTTAATTTGCATTGATTGATTAGAATTTCATGATTTAGGTCTTTGGGCCCTTGGTCTACTAGTGAAGTAGAATGGCTCACAAAGAGTCCACTAGGGATCAAGTCTTAAACTGAGTGTAAGGCTTGAAGACATCATAAGGGAAGAGGATGAGATCATGTCCTAGGTGAATTTGGTGGCATGGATGCTCCTTAGTCCTTGGCTATTAGCCAAAGAGGTTTTAGGCACTCGTGGGCCTGTATTGGGTACCTAAAACTTGTTTGTGGATGACCTCCATAAAAAAATGTGTATGATTACTCTATAAATTTTCTAACATTCATTTATTCATTTTCACATGCATAAATATACTCATTTGTATTCATTCATTTACATGCATAACTACATTGAATTCCATTCTGGCCTAGAATTTGACAATCACCACTACCTGTCATATGATTTTTATATGACGGCTTAAAAAATTTCATGCCTTTCATTCTACGTTTTGATAAAAAAAGTTGACTGTCAATTTTCATTTTAAATTTAAATATTCTATAAGTTAAAATTAATAATATTAATTAGTAATTTATGCAAAACTCTTATGAATAACTTGTAATTATAAATTAGTACTATATACAATATTATGAAAGAAGCAAGTTTATAAGTTGATGTATGTTACTTTAAGAGATTTTTAAATTTTATGTTTTTAAAAATAAATTTTAAAATTTATTATATTGTATTTCAATAAGATTCTAAATTAATATAAATATGAATTCACCAAAATAAAAACATAACTAAACAAAATGAAAAAATTAGAAACATCTATAATATAAAATAATATATATTTATCATACATATATATTATACATATTATGAAATCACATTTATGTATAATATTAAATATAATACTAAGTTACCTATAACAAATATTGATGGTTTAGTAATAAATTTACTTGTCATATATAGTTCAAAAGTGCAAAAATGACTAATATAGCCATCAAATTCCAGGCTTGGTATATCTTTATACAAATATTTCTTTTTAAAACATATTTATTTTTCATAACAAGTATATTTTATTTTATTTATAAAATATGTAAATATATTTTGACATATATTTTTTTCTATTTTATTTTATTCCAATATTATATTTTTTTTCTAATTTGAATGAAAATTTCTAATTCATCTTTGACTTTCAATTTGTTTTGACTTTATTAATTATTTTCAAAGAGATTTAATCAAGCTCTAAATTGGTTGAATATTCCCTTTTAAAGTAATTTTTTATGTAAGTTTCTCAAGAAGAACCTAGGGTTTTGACATATTTCATGCAACATGTTTTTGCTAATTTTAAAACAAGGGTTTCAAGGTTTAAGTTTTATCACAATTTTCTACACAAGAAGAGTGAATTTTCTTCCTTCTAATTTCTCAAAAATAGTGTAACCCAAAAGTAATTTCTCTTTCAAATTTCACAAATAAAAATAATTCATAAATTTTAACAATCACTACAATGCAACCTAACAAGCATGATGACATAGGGACACTAGGTGTATGGAGGGAATAAGGGAGAATAATCTCAACTTAAACCTATGAACACTCCCCTGCTTAGAGTTGCACATAGAAGCTATACAAAAATTAGAGAAACCATAAAGAGAATACAAGGTTAGATGCAACATATTTATAGGTGTAATAACTTCACTTCACATATAAAGAAATCACAACATACCCATTTCTAAGGCCTTTTGAGTTGCACCCAAATAAAAATAAATTTACTAGATCAGAATGCCATCTTGCATCTTCTATGCTCTGAATCTCTAAGATTATTCTTTCCTACATCAAAGAAAACTTCTTTTATTGCTAGCTATGTCACAAGTCAACTAGTCAAGTATTTAATTACAATGTAGGTCTAGTATTAGAAGAGTAAACCAAAGCCTAACCAAATGACAATATAAATTCATGTGAACTTAATGGTAGGTCCACACATGTGTTAGGAGTTAGATCCCAACTACAAAAAAGAAAAAATTGGTTAAACAAAATAAGAAATTGTTAAAAATATAAGAGGAGTAACTAAAAAGGGAGGGCTGAATCAATCACCACTAAAAGAAATCCTAGATCCATTAGATGTTAGTACATAACGTAACCTTCACTAAAAATATTAATGCTTACTAAATACATAAGAACCTTGTTTACACTAGTAAATACTAAAACTTTACAATTGCAAATCTTAAGATATTATCAATGATTAACCTTATTTAACTTAGTTGCATACACATAAAAGAAATAGCATGAAAACAAGGGATGCCAAGATTTAACGTGGAAACCCAATTTGGAAAAAAACCACCAATTGCAACTAGTTAGTGATTTTCACTCTTCTAAAGTGAGCCCTATTAGGAGCCAACCCTATTAAAGGTTAAAAAACACACTATTAGGTTTGACCCTATTAGACGATTTAATCACCTTGTTAAGAGTGGCCTTGTTAGAGGTCTCTAGACACTTCAATCTAGAAATGCCACCTTATTAGAGGATTTACAAATAGATATTAAGCCAACTCTATTAAGAGGTTTAGATCACTTCTATAATGGTTAGCGAGTTACAATGAGATGACCTAATTTCTAATGCAAATGAATTGTTAATAAAAGATCTCAATTCTAGCTTGTATACTTGATCCTTTCTAATCGAATGTATCTTTGTAGCTCAAGAAGGATATTTTGTGTATCCCTCTAATTTGCTTCCTCTAAGAATCTTCAAATCTTCTATTACTTTCACACATTAAATCCTCAACTTGACTTATATTTATATCATACACATTTTCAAGTCAACTTGAATACATCTTAGAATACTTAATATTCATTTCCTCAGTTAGGTAGAACTAATAAACAAATCAATTGAACTCAATATGCAAAAACAAGAAAATCCTTCATTAGCCAACCCTGCTCAGTAGACACTAACTCAAATAATTTTCCTATGTTAAGCAAGTGAACTATGTTAAAATTTTATTTCCACAAAGGTCCTTTGATAACTAAGTGAGCTCGGTTAACACTAGTTCCATCCAAATTTTCCTTCATTTATCAAGTGAGTTTGATTAATACTCAACTTTTGTGATCTTCTCTTTGTCGCCTGAGTGAACTCCGTAGACACTATCTTCTAAACTAGGAAAAATCTAGAATGCTCGGTAGATATAGGAAACTGTCTTTATTGCCTGAGTGAGCTTGACATATATTGACTGAAAATGATATGACATTTTGTGTAACATCAAAGACAATACACAATTAGCTATTTATTTTCAACATAAATATATTTGGTTGATGCAAGATTGCTCAAAGACCCAAGATGCTCCTGCATTAGACACCTAGGGTTAATAGAGAAAAAATGTCCATATTAGGCATTAATGGTATTATGACTTAAATCATTGAGATCCAACTCAGCTTGTGTAATCTATGAATTGTCTTCAACTGGTTTATTTTTCCTTTGAACTAGGTATTCCATGTAGTCTCTTCCTCTAGTGTTTTTACTTATTCTTCTATTCAAGATCTTCACAATGATATTTTCTCTCTACATAGGATAGTCCAAGTTATTTTTCATCTCATCATCCAATTTAAAATAATCTAAGGTGTTTACAATGTTGAAGATAGGTGAAATATCCATATCTTTAGGTATTCAACTTCAAAAGTATTTCCACTATCAAACTTCTTTAGAATCTTTGAAGGACCAAATTTTGTCATCTTTAGCTTACTATAGGTAACAACTAGAAATATTTTTTTCTTCAAATGAATCACACCTCATCACCAACTTCAAAAGATTTATGTCCCATCATTTTATCAACTCTCTATTTTTATTCTAGAATACTATCCTCCAAGTTCATTTTTACTTCCTCATGTAAAATATTCATTAAATATGCAAATTCCTCAGCTTCAACACTTATTTTTGTCTCAAGGTTTAGATCTCTCAATTTATTAATTCCCTTAGGATTCATTCCAGTAAAAATCTCAAAAGGTGCCTAATTAGTGCTAATGTTCACATAGTTATTATATGTGAATTCTACTTGTGCCAAAATCAAATCCAAACTAGTAGGCTTATCTCCAACCAAACATCTAAAAAAGTTACCCAAACTTCTATTTACAACCTTGGTTTTCCCATATATCTACAAATGAAGTGCTTTAACTTAGTATTCAACTTCTTCCAAAGTGTCATCTAGAAATAACCAGTGAACTTAATATCTTTGTCTAAAATAATAGTCTTAGGCAAACCATGCAATCTTACCACTTCCTTAAAGAATAATTCAACTACATGTACAACATTAAATATATTTTTACAAGGTATGAAATGATACATCTTTAAAAATATGTCAATTACTACCAAAATATAATCATTATCTCTCTTAGTTCTAAGTAATCCAAGAACAAAATCCTTACTAATATCTTCCCAAGGCTTATCAGGTACAAGAAATGGTGAATAAAATCCAAAATTTTGAATAATTCATTTTCTCTTTGGAAAATTTTGTAGCTTCTCACCATCTTTTGTGCATCCTTATGAATTTATGGCCCAAGCTACCTATATAAAATTAACTTCATTATCTTATCAATCCCAAAATGTCTAGCAAGTGCACCACTATGTTTCTCCTTCATGATTTTCTCTCTCATAGATCCTCTAGGAATACAAAACTGAATTCCCTTAAATAACACATTGGAACATTAATTTTTGAAAAATTTAGAAGTTCAATATCAAAGCCTCGAACAAAATTATCTCCATTTCAGTGATATGATATCCTCACAATTTCAACTCTCAAATAGCTCACTCTTAGGTATGGATATTCTTAAAAAGGGAATCACCCATGTATGCACTCTTGGAGCCCTAATTTCTTTATGTTTGAATATTTCATATTCCTATATAATTGTTTTATGTCAATTTTATTTGATGATCACAAAATGAGATGAGAGTGATCATATATGCGAATACATGTTCTCTCACTATTTATAATAGATAATTATCTCTACAATCTTTTTGACCTCATGGGATCTATAAAAGTTGCAATATTTTGATGGCTTGAATAACATATAATTTGATGCATTTATGATTTAAAATTTAAAATATTTTCAATAATGTATTAAATAATCTTCCCAAGTGTTCTAATATGTAAAAGTTTGGGCCATAAGATGTTGAGAGAAATTGAATTGAATAGTGTATTCTTTGATGGAATTCTAATAGGAAAGTAAGATATTGATGGGGGGTAAATCAAGATCTATAAACCTTGTACCCTTTCAAAAAATTATTCAATAAAAAAACTTCACCACAAATCCTTACCTCAACAATATCACAAATCTCATAAATATTTACTGCAATGATGTAATAGATCTAATAACTAATCACATCCATGAAACATTTAAGAAAATGATCAACACATAACACAAATATTTTGGTTACCCATAAACCCTCCAAGTTGAAGGTAAAAATGAGGTGGGGATGGCACCCAAAATCTTCACTACTACAACAATAAAGTTTTCCTATTAGGGACACAAATTTGATCAATTTTGATGATCTACCTTGTGAGGGGTTTTCCCCATTAAGATCTTACAAGACCTATATAGTCTACCTTGATTAAAGGATTTAAAAATTATAACTAAGAACTTTGTTAAGAGATTTACAAAGATATGTTAGGACCACTTTGTTAAGGTATTTATCTTGAAACACTTGCTATAATGTATCAGTACCTTATCCTTCTATTTACACTTCAAATGCTGATACCAAATCTCTTCTTTAAAATATATGATCTAATCTCTAATCTGATATATCTATATTCTTCCCTTCACTACTATAATTGGTCACTCTACATGGTTCACCTTCAAAATTTTACAATAGCATCAAAACTTTTAAAATATCTCACATGACTTTTAAAATAAGGGTTTAGTTCCTCTTCTTATAACCATCTGTAGAAGTTCCCATATCAAAATAAATGATCTGGATCCATCTGTTTTACTTCTTAGTCCTTCCATTTTTATGACTTTCTAATCACCTTGCATAAGGATTAACGATCCATAATAGAACATGTAATTACCTCTATAATTGACTCCTTGAATAAAATCATACATCTCTAAGTTAGTAAAAATGGTTTAACTAGGTGTTTATATCATTCCAAACAATTATGTCAAAACTGGTTTACTCAGGACTTGAACATTTTGATGCTCAGCCATGTCTAATGTTCATGTCATTCCTTGGGCTATATTTTCCTAGCTTATACTATGCAACTCAACATCTATACACTTAGCATGAACTATCTTTTGGATGAATTGACATGTATTGGAGTATTTGATGACCATAGACTTGCTTGATAGTCTCTATTGTTTGGTTCATACATGAAATACGTACAAGAATAATTATGAGGCTTGACCTATATAGAATGGCTTGATCATAGTGATGACCAACCAACTCTTCCAAATATATAACTAAGTGTTTAACACTAATAGACAAAATGATTTTGGGATAAACAATCTCCCCCTTTGACATTAATGAATTTTTTTAATCATGATTAAACATTACATACCAATACAAAAAGTAGTGTCCCTTAGACTATAATCTAGAAAGCTTTTCACAATTCTAATTCAATTATCCTGACTTCCTATGACTCCAAAACTAATATAAATAACAAGAAAATTTCAAAATTTAAAAACATGATGAGATGTCTATAGATACTTTTACACCATCATACGTTTGATCATGTATCTCAACTAATTATCCCTTATTTTTATTACAGTTGTGTTGATATATAGCTAGGGTACACAAATTACTCCATATTTCTCTAGAAATGGTTTGTGGGAGTTAAGAATAATGTCCATTGTTCTAATTATTCTTTAATTCCTCAAGAATGTGACCTTGAATCTCCAATGTGACTGCAAGATGAATCATATTATCTCCAATAGATAATTGCCAATTTCTCCGAATTACATCTTTAATAATATTAATGTACTTTTGCATGGCAACCAAATATGGAGTCAATAGAGCTTGCATTTTTAGTAGCTCATCTCATACCTTTCCCTCTTCATGTAGAAATTCAAACTACTTGGTCTACAAAAATCATAGCTTAGAGAAATGAAAAGAATTGGTACTAGCATTAGAGGTCAAGGTGATTGTACTCTTCTACATTTCAGCATCAATATTGTCCATATGTTCTCTTACCTCCTTTTTAAATCATGGTACATAACAAAGTTTTTCAAATAAAGAAATAATATTAGATGTTTTCTTCTTGATATTAGTAGCTCTGTTGAATAGCTCAACCATATTTATAGCTATCTTAGATGACACTTTCTCCATTACCTTATTATCATATCTCTTCTCTTCTCTCTCCATCAACTTCTATTTAACATCAATATGTAGCTCATTTATTTTATCTAAAATATGTACAAATTGATCAAGAATGGGTGCTTATTCATCCAAATTATTAATAATAATTGTATCCAAAAGAATATATTTTATTTCAAACAAAACTTATATGGTCCCTTGTGAACTTAACTTGCTTAGCCTTTCTTGTAAACAATTCAATCAAAATTATCATTTCTTTCTCTGCTAGAGTAGAATTATCCCAATTAGGTATGAAAATATATTCATCTAAGGTAATTGGTTTACCTTTGACTCCTTGGGGTGAGTGTTTAACCTTCTTCTTCAACCTTTTGGCTTTTGAATATGGGGCGCTAGAGCTTGGAAATGTCAGATGCAAACCTCTAGTTTGAACTACCATATTTATAATTTATGATCCTTGTATCACATCACTTTGTTTCTCTACTTCCCCTATCTTCTCTACACTTGGTTGTGTTGTTGTTCCACCTGATTGATATGTGACAAAAAATTTTTGGAGTTCATCGGTTGAACTTGATATCCCAATCTTCTTTTCTCCCTCACTTAGAGGTCATGACATGTGACCTCTCACTTTCTATAGTAGACCTCTCTACTATATCCTTTTGATTTTATTCTTCCTTTCTCTCCACTTCTTGTCTTTTTCCCTCATTTGTTAATTACTTTGTTTCTTAGTAATAGTGCCATCACTTTTACCCTCTTGAGAGACTTGGACACTAGAATCAATAGTAAATGTGGATTTTGTAGTAACTGAAACTGTTACCTATGGAGTCTAACCTTTGTCTCCATTGGTAAGATATTCTTTTATTTGTACAATTACTAGATCAATCTTGGTCAATATATCTATAATAGATTTTGAAGCTTGTTCTTTCTCTTGTTTAGTCTTCCTAATATTTTCCAACTCCTCTTCAAAAGAAGTCACATTTGTCATTGTATCTTCTAGTGACTCATCCTTAATTGTAACATTCTTAGTTAGCCTCACAATTTATTGTGTCATTTTCTACACAGTTTCCACAAGTTGTTCAATGTCAAAGTAGATATCTTCTATATTATCCAGTTCAACTCTTTCAACTTTCATTTTTTCTCCCTTTTCTATTGTAGCCATCAATACAAAAACATTCTTCCAAACAATTTTTCTTTCTTGTACAACATCATCAATTCTCTTCTTAAAAATTTTGTATGCCCTTTAATTTGGCGTAAAATTTCTTTGTGTAATCCCTCAAAGCTATAGTCATATGGGTTTTTCCTAAATCAAGCATTTTTAGAGCCAACGTAGCTTCCCTTATTTTCCTTTTAGTGGTCATAGCCCATTTCCACTTTGCATCAATCTTATTGTACAATTCTCTAGGAATTTTTTTCCCTAATTCTATTGGTGTATACTTAAGATTCACCATCATAACTAAAAGTTCTTGCTACTTTCTCTTTATCAAATTTATCTAAGGTCTCATATTTTACACTCTTAAAACTAGTTAAGCTAGTTGAACTTCTTATATCTTGATGTAGGAGCATCCTAGGTGTAAGAGCAATCTTGCATCACCCAAATATATTTTTATTTCACTCTTTTCTATTTTAATAAGGACTGGTAGATGAGGTTATTACTATTTATGGGAACTTTCTATTTTTAGTAAGTTTTTCATATGAGCTTGGAATGTTCTCATTTTCTATAGGAAGGTCCATTTTAGAAAATTAGGCCTACCACAAGAACCTTATTGCTCAAGCATAAGTATAAGAGAAGTTATTGCAGATTTTTGGTGGAAATATTTGTAGGAATATCTTTAGGCTCATAATTGGAGACCTTAGAGTGCCCAAATTAGGTCCAAAAACTTGACAGAATGGTGCTAGCATGATTCCCAACCTACAGATTAGGAGCTGACATTTTTGAAAAGTGGTTTTAATAGCCAATCGAAGCAATGATTTGTGAGTTATGGCCTTCCAAAGTTGGGCTACTTGAAATATCTAAAATAATTGTCAAAGATGTATTTGGCCAACTCTATATGTATTGTTAGGGTTTATCAGCCCTAGGTATTAAGTTTCAATGTCTAGAACCTTCCTAGGCAGCATAAAATTGCCTATTTAAGAAAGGCCCGAACATTGTCAAGAGAGCTTTGGGTGATAGTTCTCAACTTGTCTTGTAGATTATTGTAATGAAGGTGCCATGTGGGTTAGCATATTGTACTTATGAATTCTATAATTTCACGATTGTGGCACAAATAAAAAGTCCATATTTTATCTCACATTTGTTGTTGTTTCTTTGTTTCTATTATGATTTCATGGTATTAAGGGGAGAAACCTTCATCAAGCGGTATCAAAGCTAGAGTTCTTGAGTGTGTGGATAGATCACCAACTATGAGGTAGTTTGTACTAGGACCATGGTTTGGGAAAAGTGTGTAGATAGATCATCGATTTTGAGGCAATTTGCACTAGGGTTTTAGCAAAAGTGTGAAAAATGCTTCCATTAAGAGAGCATGGTGAAAGAGCTATAGGTGTTAGACCTAAGAGTTTCAGAGCCCTCTAAAGAAAAATGCAAGAATTGGAAGAAAAAATGCGTAAAGGAATAATTCTTCTTGTAAGAGATGAAAGTGAGGATGAGGAAAAAGTAGAAGAAAATGTTAGAGTAGAGACAATTCTAAACCTAGAGGAAGAGAGGCTTTTTTAGGGCCATCTCCAAGATTGAAAAAGACCTAAGTTTGAGGTTCCCATATTTTTAGGAAATCTTAATCTAGTGGAGCTGATCAATTGGATAAATGAACTAGAGGAGTACTTTAAGTATGAAGATATTGATGATCTTGATAGGGTCAAGTTTGCAAGGGAAAAATTGAAGGGACATGTGAAGATCTTGTGGCAGAAGGTTCAGTTGGAGTGAAATAGAAAGGGAAAGGAAAAAATCACTAGATGGGATCAAATGATAGCTAAAATGAAGTGAAAATTCATTCTTGTGGATTATGATCTTGATCTATTGAAGAAAATGTAGGGGTTGAAGCAAGTGGGAAAATTTGTTCAAGAGCAAACCAAAGAGTTCTACCAAGTTTTGATTAGAACTAAGCATGCAAAAGTTGATAAGGAGAAAGTGGCCCATTATCTTTATGGGTTAAGGCCAAGCATTCAGGATGAGTTGAGTTTGGTTTGAATGAATAGTATTGAGGAGGCATACCAATTTTCCCTAAAATTTGAGGAGAAATTGAGAAAGAAGTTTGATAACAAGAATAGTGGAAGAGGTCACGGTGGAAGATCTGGTATACAATCTTATGGAGGTCATAATGATGATTAGAAGAATAAGGATGACGCTAGAAGTAGTAGTCAGAACTAGAGGGGAAAAAATTACATTCATTTCCATGATCAAAAAAGTAGAGATCAGAGAGTAAGAGGAAGAGGACAAGGATCTAGAATAGGAGGCTTCCATGGGAAATGTTTTCACTGTGGAGAAAAAGGGCATAGAGCATTTGAATGTACCCAACACCAAGGAAGGATAGATCAAATAACTAAAGGCTAGGCTAGAGTTGCACATGTTGATGAAGATGCTAGATCCTCACATTCTAAAGATGCTAAAAGAGGAGAAGTCCTAGTTAACATAAGAGTCCTATTGAGTGGTAAGAATGAACCTAATCAAAGAAGGTGCTTGTTTTGCACAAGGTGCAAATGTGAAGATAAGTGTTGTGATGTGATCATTGATGGTGGAAGTACTAATAGTTTGGTGTCAAAAATGATCGTAACCAAGTTGAAGCTGAATAGACAAAAAAACCTACATCCATACTATATTGCTTGGGTGCAAGATGACCACAAGGTCATGGTCAATGAGCAGTGCTCAGTGAAGTTCAAGATTGGAAGCTACCAAGATGAGGTACTTTGTGATATCATACCTATTGATGCATGTCATATGTTGTTGGGTAGGCCATGGTAGTTTGATAGGCTTGTCGTACATGATGGGTGAGAAAATACCTACAATCTAACCAAGGATGGAGTGAAACATAGGTTGAAACCACTAAAGGATAAAGAAGAAAAGGTATGTAGCACTACTAGAATACATTTTTTTTATGGAAAAGAGTTTCTCAAAGATTTGCAGCATGAGCTTATGTGTTTTACTATAATTCCTAAAGATAGTAAAGAAGAAGTAGAGGAGGTACCAATAGAAATTGTAGATATGTTGGGAGAGTTTTCTAATAATGTATCAGATAATGTACTTGATGGATTCCCCCCAATGAGGAAGACCAATCAATAGATGGATTTGGTTCCAGAAGCCAATTTTCCAAACAAGGTAGGGCACATAATGACACTAGAAAAAAGTGAAGAGTTGAATAGACAAGTTCATGAGTTATTGCAGAAGGGGTTGATTCAAGTGAGTTTGAGTCCATGTGTTGTACTGGTAGTATTAGCACCAAAGACGAATGGAGAATGGAGGATGTGCATAGATTCTCATGCTATAAAAAAGATCACAATCAAGTATAGATTTCCATTTCCAAGGATGGATGATATTATGGACTATTTGTGTGGAGCTGAGTATTTTACAAAGATAGATTTGAAGAGCAGGTACTAGTAGATTAATATCAGAGAATGTGATGAGTGGAAGACTACTTTCAAGACCAAAGAAGGACTGTATGAGTGGTTAGTCATGCCTTTTGGGCTAACCAATGCACTAGGTACTTTCATGAGGCACTAAAGGTGTTTTTGGGTAAGTTTGTCATTGTTTACCTAGATGATATTTTGATCTTTAGTAAGACATTGGAGGATCATTTGATTCATATTTGCAAGGTGTTTGATAAGTTGAGGGAAGAAAAGTTGTTGATAAATCTAAAGAAGTGTAGTTTTGTAAAGAAGGAGTTGGTGTACCTCAGATTTATAGTCTCGGTAGAAGGTCTAAAAATGGATCCAAAGAAAGTGAAGGCTATCCTTGAATGACCTACTCCAAGGAGTGTGATAGAGGTAAGATCTTCTCATGGATTGGCTATATTTTACAAAAAGTTCACAAGAAGTTTTAGCAGTATTTGTGGACCCTTGACTAAAATAATCAGAGGGGATAGGAAAGAATTTAAGTGGATTGTAGTACTAGATAAGAGTTTTAATCTATTAAAACAAAAAGTTACCGAGCAACTTGTTGCTTATTTTTGCCTCCAGCCAAAAAATTTAAATTCAAATGCTTAACCCTAACCCAAAGGTCATTTTCATGTTTAATATTATTCAATTGCCTGGGAAATGCAAATGAAACATTTAAAACCTTAGTGTATTTCCCCTTTTTTGTTACTGCCAGCGTTCAACTTTCCTTGCCATTAGATCTTCCATGATCTATGGTCCCCACTTCCTCGCAAGATGAAGGTGCAACAGTTTTAAGTGTCATGGGGAAGCCTCTTTCCACCATGTGGTAGGTGGGTCCCTTTTCTTTGGCAAGTCACAAAGGATGTTCGAGACACAGATTTTGATCACCATTCGATGCGAACAGATCAACACCTAAAAGATAAATAGGGAACTTGCCATTCATGTTGGTATATGGTAGAGAGGCAAGGCTTTCAATTTCATTGGAGTTCTCAGCCCTAGAGTTAGCTCATAAGTTGGAACTAATTGAAGATGATGCCATGATAGTGAGAATAGTAGAATTGATGGAGTTGGAAGAGAAAACAAATCAGGCCATGTAGATCCTAGAGACACATCAACGACAAGTAAAGAAGAGCTTTGACAAGAAAGCTAGGGTCAGGACTTTCAGAGAGGGTGATCTAGTTTTGAAATGGGATGCAGATAGGGCAAAACCAATGAGGCACTCAAAGTTTGATGCACTATGGAGTGGTCCCTATCTAATTGAAAGTTGTAAATAGGCAAATGCTTTCTAGTTAAGCAAGCCTGATGCTGAGATTCTACCTATCCTAGTCAATGGGATCTATCTCAAGCCATGTTTCTAAGGGTTTGAGATTCCATGTACATAGTTAGCTTAGTTTTGTTTCCAGCTGGTTCCCTACTTTTCCAAGAAGTGCACGAGCACAGGGTTGTCTCTATGAGACAACAAGTTTTGAAATTTTTGAGGGTTGTAGAGATGTTCGATACCTAATTCCAGTTGCAAAAATAGAGTTTCATCAGAGTTTTATGCCTATAGGGTTAGGATTAGGGTTTTATGGCACAATGATTCACATTTTCCACAACTTTGTAGCCCAATGGATGCTTTAGGCCATTGGTCATATGCGTAGCAGGCTCACATCACCTCTAAGTTGCCAAAAATGTTGCTTATTTTTGCCTCCTGCCAAAAAATTCAAATTCAAATGCTTAACCCCCACCCAATGGTCATTTCCATGTTTAATATTATTTAATTTCCTAGGGAAAGAAAAATAAAAAATTTAAAACCTTAGTGTATTTCCCCCTTTTTGTTACTGCTGGCGTGCAACTTTCCTTTCCTTTGGATCTTCCATGATCTACTGTCCTCGGTTCCCTACAAGATGAAGGTGCAGCAGTTTTAAGTGTAATGGGAAAGCCTCTTTCCACTGTGTGGCAAGTGGGTTCCTTTTCTTTGGCAGGTCACAAAGGATGTTCGAGACACAGATTTTGATCACTATTCAATGTGAATAGATCGACAGCTGGCACACACCTGCAAGAACAAAGTGCAAAGAAGATAAACAATGTAGGCATGCCCCTTTGTGACATGTGTCCCATGACCTCATAGGTGTCCCATGACCTCATAATTGTGCCTTCTACCATCTGATGTGATCTGATCCACGGCTAGCACTTTCCCACTTGAAGGAGATGCAAGGGCTTTAATTATTGTAGGCAAGCGCCCAAGTGACACCTGTCCCAGATGATGTCATAGGTTTTCCTATTTCACAAGATGATGTATGAAGAACTCCCACAATCAGATCTTCATAGATCAATGGATGATGCTTTCCCACAAGATGAAATTGCATGAACTTTAAAAGATGTGAGCAAGTTCTTTTTTGCCACTTGTCCCTTTGGGGCCTATCTCTCTGAGCATTGCGAGGTGGTGCCACGTCACGCTGGGGTGTGGTATGGGTTGCTAAGGTGGTGCCAAGTGTTATGGGCTTAGATTATATGGCAAGTGTAGATACAAAAGATCTTCTCGATCGTTGATCTCATAGAGATCAATGATCAAGGCTTTCTCACTTTATGGAGTTACAGGGAAGTTAAAAAATGTAGGCAAGCGCCCGAGAGACACGTGTCTTAGCAACCCAACTAGGGTATCAATGGTCCTAACAGCTAATGTAACTACCACGATCAGGGTTTTGGGGTGACACAATTAGTTTAAAAGGGGCGGTCAACTCAGAAAGACCCCACAAGGTGTCAAAAGGAAAGAAGTTCATTGGCCCACATGGCTCCTCCTGCTTATGGGTCTCATTTGACTTGCTGACTGTGTTGACTCCTAGACTAGAAATAAAGGAAAGCTAGGGTTTTGCACGAATCTGATCTCCATGATCGATTCCAACCACCAAAAGTAAATGTGAAGCATGCAAAGAAACTCTACCACCTCTGATCCTATCTATCTATCTGGTCAAAGCATAATTATGGCACTGTTTCTATCTTCTCAAGTCCTTGTTCCAACCAAGATCAAATATCGTTGCATTTGGATCTGTAGTCAAATCGGATTTTCTTTTGAATCCCCATGATTATTCTTTATAGGGCTTTAATGTAGTGGTTGCAAAGTAATTACAGTTAGAGGACATCTCATTTATGCTTGAATTATAAAGGCAATTTTTGTAAATTTTGTTCAGGTCAGTTCATTCTCTATTGTTCTATGTTGTTGCTTTGCAATTTTATTATAAAATTCCCTTTGCCTCTGAACCGAATGATATTCTACCTTATCTCCTTCAACCATTGGTGTGAAAGTGTAAGAACTCTTTGCCTCTCACTGGTGTTTTGTAGAGATCTATGATATGCATGAATTTATCTCTTTGGATCTATGAATGATAATATAAGTGAATATCCATTTTCTTGTGTCATTCATCTTGGATTTTCTGATTTGCATGTGATTATTAGATTAAAGTAAGCCTAAATGTGTATATCCTTAGTTTCATTCTGGTTCAATAGTTCATGTATGGGCAGAGATTGATCTAAACACTCTATTTTTTGGTGCATCACCTCCCTAGATTAGAATAGGTAGATTTTCTTTCTTGCATCTCCTTCTCCCTTTTCACTTCCAAGAGTAGTTAGGTGCACCCTAATAGCAAGAGGAAGCCGGCCTTCTTCAGAGACTCAATCTCATAGTACAAGTCCCATAGCTTGGAGGTTGTTTCCATGTTTCACTAGGTTGTCCTCAAGCATAGGATTTGGACAAGGGTGCAAACCTTAGTGACAATAGTTTTTGGCATGCTCGGTGGGACTTATATCAGAAGATTTCAAGTCTGCTGGTGTCAACAAGAAAGATTTCAAGATTAATACCAAGGAGATAGTAGTTGCTTTAGTGTTCAAGCCTTTAAAAGGCCCACTCTTCAAGTACTTGGCAACTCTCAACTTCAAACACATCTAGTTCCAAACCAAAGTCATAGTAATTCACGCCCAAAGTTGAAACAAGGGCTTCTTCTAGAGGTAAATTTTAGTACCAAGAGCTTTCACTTTCAAATCCTAGAAGAAGGAGGACTAGAGTATCTCTATCACCAGTTAGGAGTACAATAGTAACAAATACCCCAGCAAGATCTATCTCTACTCCTCCTACTATTAGATCTCGGCCTAGATTTCCATCAACACATATTAATAGATCACTTGTCTATATGGTGTTGCCTAGAGTTCATGCTTTTCCCACCTTTAATGGTGGGAGTCCTCTTTTATTGGCCCAAAGACATGACATACTAGTAGCTTCACTCAAAAGTATACTAGAGTTTACTAGTGAAACCTCCATTTCCCCCTTAGAACATATTAAAGAGGTTGGAAATGTTTGTAATATCCATTGTATTACAGAAGATGATGTTGTAGTTAGGCTTCTAGCCTCATCCCTAAAAGGAAAAGCACTACAATGGTATAGAAGTTTGGCTCATGGTTCTATAACTGATTGGGATGGATAAGGAGCAAGATTATGCAAATATTTTGAAGACAAAAGTGATCATTTGTCACTTTTAGAGTAGTTGACTACCATAAAAAGAGCCCCCCATGAATGTATGACTGAATTCAACTATAGATTTCAAAAGACATGGGATAAAATACCTATTTCAATGAAGCCTACCCCTGGTAATGCCTTCTTGCATTACCTTAGAGCCTCTAATAGTGATATTGCCACTATGATCTAAACCATGGGAGGGGATACCTTACCTAACGCTTATGACATCGCAATAAGGGCAGAAAATATATTGATACAAGGAGGGAAGTTAGCTCCAAGGCCTCCTATGCCCTTTTTCCCTGATGTCCCAAACCATCAACTAGTAGTGGCTCCTCTTCCCACAACTTTCACCTCACAATCCCTTGCTCTAGTCCCTCAAGCCTCCACATCTTCAAATGGAGTAGATGAGATTAAGGAGATGATGCAATCTATGATGCTAAACATAGATAAGAGATTGTAGGGCCAAGAGTAGAAGCTTGAGGATAGCTTCTCTGTGATGCAAAAAATGAGCAATAAGGTGGTGACTTTAGAAAGACAAGCTCAAGGTAATAAAGCTCATTAGTTGCAAGGTCAAACTCTAAATAGTGGTAGGCCTCCAAATTAGAATTATGGGAACAATCCTTTTGATTAGAATAGACAAAATAGTCATGCTTAAACTTCAAATACAAGCCAAAGTAGGGCCATAGTCCCTCAAAACAACATGGCCCAAGATTAGGATTTTTGTCCCTCTTGCAATTACTCCTACACTCCTTACATGTGTTAAAAGGATAAATCTTGTTTGGCTTTGACCATCCAAGAGCCTGCAATACAACTGTCATACCAAGAAGGACAATTTAAGGATGCCTCATATGTGCAAGGGCAAGGTGATTGTTCTTTTATGAACAATCAGATGGAGAAACATTGTAATGTAAATTAGGATTCCATTGCTCAGAACATCAAGAGCAAGAGAAGATCTATTGAAGATACTGCTCGTCCTCCTAATCAAGCCTGAACTTCAAGTGCAATACCTCATGAACAAGTAGCCAATTAGCAATCAAATGTTTCTCAGTAGAAAAGGAAAAATAATGCAAGTGATCCTCCAGTCATTCCACCTCAACCTCCTACAAGGACAGCTCCCAAGGCTTCTACCAAAGTGCCCACTATGCCATTCAGTGTGGTAGAGTTAATGAAGAAGATAAATGTGAATATCTCTATGTGGGATGCTATTGATACTATACCCATGCAAAAGAGGTTGCTGCAACAAGAATTGGAAAATATTGAACCAAAGGATCAACCAAAAAACATGGAAAGTGCCACAAGCCTAGTACAACCATCAGACAAGGAATAAACAAGCAAAAAGGTTAGGCCTCCTCCATTCTATGCTTCTTTAATTATAGGGGATAAACTAGTCCATAATTCCATGATTGATTCAGGGGCTAGTAGTTCACTGATGCCTAGGTATGTTGCGAACATTTTGGGAATGAAATATGAGCCCATTGTTAAGGATGTATTATAGTTGGAAGGTAGTACTATCAAGTCTGTAGGGATCCTTAAGAATGTAGAAATGGCCCTACTTGCATGCCCTAGCTATATTGTAACTCAAGATATATCAATAGCTAAAGTTAGGCCACATTTTGCCATTTGTCTGTCAAGGGACTTTACTGCCCAAATAGGTGGTTACATATCTTCTGATTGGTCATTTATGTTTTCTAGAACAAGATATGGAGCCAAAGCTTCAATTAGAGTAGAGCCTTTAGCTCTCCATCATACCAAGCCCTACACCCCTAACCTCATCAACATGAATTGCACTATCCTAGAAGTGGATGAGAATGACATAGTAAGTGAGCCTACCACACCCCTAGCACAAGTACCTAATTTCCTCTTAGATGAATGGGCTGATGCATATCAATTTGATTCTACATCAAAAACTCTTGAGATAGGTCTTAGTACATATTGTATATTAGAGAAGAATGTTTTAGTTCCCAATCTTGTGGAGACTAAAGAAGATGTAAGTGGGATATGGAGTATGTACTTTGATGGATCAAGGAATAAGAATGGATCAAGAGCTGGCGTGATGTTGATCTCTCCTGCACAAGTAAGATACTACTTCTCCTTTAGGCTCCAATTTAGTTGCACTAATAATGTGGCCAAGTATGAATCCTTGATTCAAGGTCTCCTACTTGCTCAAAAAAGAGAAATCCAAGCTTTAAGTGTATATGGATCTAGTGAGTTGGTGGTGAATCAAATGAGAAATCAGAATATCACCAAAAATGGTTTGCTCAAGTCTTATAAACATAGAGTTTGGGATCTGCTTGAAGGTTTCAATGCATTTAATAACCAAAACATCCCTAGAAAAGAAAATAGACATGCTAATAGATTTGCAGCAATAGGTGCATCTCATGATGTGCCAAGGAATTTTGGGGAGAGGAAAGAGAAAAAAATCATAGTGGTAGTAAGGCCTACCATCCTTGAAAATAACACCCATTAGCAAGTGTTTGAGTCCGATGAGCAAATTGTGAGCTTCTTGTAGAATGAGGCAGAGTTTTTAGAGAGAAATTAGTCAATACTGCAGGATCAATATGGTGACCAAATCATTAATCTCATCTCCAACAAGATGCCTAAAGGTCTCATTACTCTAGAGAGTTTTTTTAATCCTAATGATCAAGCAAGAGGTAGAGTCATGAATCTAGCTACTGATGAGATGACTATACTCCAGTCATGGTAGTTGATGGAAAGTCCTTAAACATGGGGAAGGTATGTTCTGAAATTGAACAAGAAAATTTTATTCATCTATGTCAAGAATTTAATGATGTATTTGCTTGGACATATGATGAATTAAAGGGTTTTGACCCAAGGTTGTTTCAGCATACCATAGATTTAATTGATGATGTAAAACCAGTAAGACAAAAACAAAGATCAGTGAATCCTAAAATTGAACCCTTAATGAGAAAGGAGCTATTCAAATTCATTGAGGCCAATATAATTTTCCCTATCAAGCACTCATCATGGGTAGCAAACATTGTCCATGTTAGGAAGAAGAATGGAGAAATTAGATTGTGTGTGGACTTTAGGGACCTTAATCAAGCCTCCCTTAAAGATCACCATCCTCTTCCTTCCATGGAGTAGATTTTATCCAAGTTCAGTGGTTCAAAGAGATTTTCATTTCTTGATGGGTTCTCTAGTTATAATCAAGTGTTGGTCAAGGAGTCTGATAGATACAAGATAACATTCACTACCAAGTGGGGTACCTATGCTTATTGTAAAATTCCATTTGGACTAACTAATGTAGGTGCTACATTTCAAAAGGAAATGGAGATGGCCTTCAAGAATATGATTGAAAGGTTTGTGTTGGTTTACCTTGATGATATCATACTGTATTTAAAGAATGTAGATGATCATTTTGGTCATCTCAGATAGGTATTCTTAAGGTGTAGAGAGTTTGGGGTATCCCTTAACCCAATCAAGTGTGTCTTTGATACCAATCAAGGGAAATTATTAGGACACATTGTATCTAAGGATGGCTTAACTATTGATCTAGAGAGAACAAAAGCATTACTTGTTCTTCCTCTTCCTAAACACAAGAAAGGGCTGCAAATTTTCCTTGGTAGGATAAATTTTGTAAGAATATTTATCCCTAATCTTGCTACCATGGTGAAACCCCTTACATCTATGCTCAAGAAAAGTATGGTCTTTGCATGGACCAAGGAAGGGAAGGAAGGTTTTGGAGAGATCAAAGCAGCCATAGCCTTAGCCCCTACTCTCATTAATCCAAACTTTGAGAAGGATTTCATTCTCTATACCCTAGGTGGTGAGTCAGGTATTTCTGCTATCTTGACTCAAACAAATGCTAAAAATGAGGAGCAGCCCATAGCCTTCTTTAGTGAAGGGCTCAAAGAGTATGAAGATAAGTACAGTTATGTTGAGAAACAAGCCCTTGCGGTCATCAGAGCTTTGAAGAAATTCAGACACCTCTTATCTTATAACAAGATTCATTTGTTAGTACCTCATGCCATTGTGAAGGATTTCCTTTTGAGCAAAGATATTAGTGAGAAAAGAGCTGGTTGGATTACAAGAGTGATGGAATATGATGTTGACATCGGAATCACCAAGCTGGTAAGAGGGAAAGGATTGTGTAAATAGATGCTATCATCTCAGAAAATAGATGAGAAAGTTACCATGATATTAATAGAGGAACAAGAGGTAAGAAATGATGCCTCAAGGAATTAGATGGATGATATGAATAATTTCTTATCAGGAAATAGATACCTTCAAGGATTAGATAAAGCTAAAAGGAGACAATATAGGTTGCAGTCAATCCCTTATGTCATAGTTGATGGTATCCTTTTCAGGAAAGATTTTAATGGAGCCCTACTAAGATGAATTAACAAAGACCAAGCTGAAAGAATGATCAAGGAGCTTCATGATGGTCCTGATGGTGGCATTTCTTAGCTATAAGAACTGCAATGAATATCATGAGGGCTAGTTACTTTTGGCCATCCTTGTTCCATGATTGTCATAGGTATGTGAGGAAGTGTAAAAAATGCACCTTCTTCTCTAGCAAGCAAAGGCTTGCAGCTCTTCCCCTTCATCCTATCTAAGTGGATTAGCCTTTTGCTTAGTGGGGATTGGATCTCATAGGCCCTATCAATCCTCCTTCTAGCTTTGGTCACAAGTGGATTTTAGCTGCTATAGATTACTTCACCAGATGGACAAAGGTAGTTGCATTGAAGGATGCCACACAATCTTTAGTTGTTGAATTCCTTGATGGAATTGTGACTAGGTTTGGTGCCCCTTCAACTATTATTTCAGATAATGCAAAGTCTTTTGTAGGAGCCCAGATTTGTGCATGGGTAGTTGACCATAACATTTACTTGAGCACATCATCAAACTACTATCCTCAAGGTAATGGCCTAGCTGAATCTTCTAACTAGAACCTGGTCAGAATCATAAAGAGAAAAATTGAGGATAATTAGAGGTGTTGGCATAAAAGTTTAAGAATAGCTATATGGGCTAATAGGATAACACCTAAAAGATCAATAGAGAACTCACCAGTCATGTTGGTATATGGTAGAGAGGTAAGGCTTTCAATTTCATTGGAGTTCCCAACCCTAGAGTTAGCTCATAAGTTGGAACTAATTAAAGATGATGCCATGACAGTGAGAATGGTAGAACTGATGGAGCTAGAAGAGAAAAGAAATCAGGCCATGCAAACCCTTGAGACACATCAACGACAGGTAAAGAAGAGCTTTGACAAGAAGGCTAGGGTCAGGACTTTCAAAGAGGGTGATCTAGTTTTTAAATGGGATGCAAATAGGGAAAAACCAGCGAGGCACTCAAAGTTTGATGCACTATGGAGTGGTCACTATCTAATTGAAAGTTGTAAACAGGCAAATGCTTTCTAGTTAAGCAAGCTTGATGGTGAGATTCTGCCTATCCCAATCAATGTGATCTATCTCAAGCCATGTTTCTGAGGGTTTTAGATTCCATGTACATAGTTAGCTTAGTTTTGTTTCCAGTTGGTTCCTTTCTTTTCAAAGAAGTGCATGAGCATAGAGTTGTCTCCATGAGACAACAAGTTTTGAAATTTTTGAGGGTTGCAAAGATGTTTGATTTCTTATTCCAGTTGAATAAATAGAGTTTCATCAGATTTTTATGCCTACAGGGGTAGGATTAGGGTTTTATGGCACAATGATTCACATTTTCCACAAATTTGTAGCCCAATGGATGCTTTAGGCCACTGGTCATATGTGTAGTAGGCTCGCATCCCCTTTGAGTTGCCAAAAATGTTGCTTATTTTTGCCTTCAACCAAAAAATTCAAATTCAAATGCTTAACCCCCACCCAATAGTCATTTCCATGTTAATATTATTTAATTGCCTAGGAAATGCAAAATAAAACATTTAAAACCTTAGTGTATTTCCCCCTTTTTGTTATTGCTGGTGTGCAGCTTTCCTTTCCATTGGATCTTCCATGATCTACAATCCCCGCTTCCCCGCAAGATGAAGGTGCAGTAGTTTTAAGTGTCACGGGGAAGCCTCTTTCTACTGTGTGGTAGGTGGGTTCCTTTTGTTTGGCAGGTCACAAAGGATGTTTGAGACACAGATTTTGATCATTGTTCAATGCAAACACATCGACGGCTGGTGCACACCTGCAAGAACAAAGTGCAAAGAAGATAAATGATGTGGTCATGCCCCCTTGTGATACGTATCCCATGACCTCATATGTCTATAGTTGTGCCTTCTACCATCTGGTGTGATCTGATCCATGGCTGGCACTTTTTTGCTTGAAGGAGATGCAAGGGCTTTAATTATTGCGGGCCAGTGCCCTAGTGACACCTATCCCAAATGATGTCATGGGCCTACCTATTTCACAAGATGATGTATGAAGAACTCCCACCATTAGATCTTCATAGATCAATGGATGACACTTTCCCGAAAGATGAAATTGCATGAAATTTAAAAGATGTTTCCTATGGGGCCTATCTCTTCGAGCATTGGGAGGTGGTGTCACATCATGCTGGGGTGTGGTATAGGTTGCTGAGGTGGTGCCAAGTGTTATGGGCTCAGATTATATGGCAGTTGTAGATACAAAAGATCTTCTTGATCATTGATCTCGTAGAGATCAACGATCAAGGCTTTCTCACTTTATGGAGTCACAGGGAAGTTAAAAAATGTGGGAAAGCGCCCGAGAGACATGTTTCTCAGCAACCCAACTAGGGTATCAATGGTGCTAACAGCTAATGTAACTACCATGGTCAAGGTTTTGGGGTGGCACAGTTAGTTTAAAAGGGGCGATCAACTCAGAAAGACCCCACAAGGTGGCAAAAAGAAAGAAGTTCATTGGACCACATGGCTCCTCCTACTTACAGGTCTCATTTGACTTGTTGACTATGTTGATTCCTAGGCTAGAAATAAAGGAAAGCTAGGGGTTTGCACAAATCTGATCTCCATGATCGATTCCAACCACCAAAAGTAAATGTGAAGCATGCAGAGACACTCTACCACCTCTGATCCTATCTATCTACCTGGTCATAGC
Organism: Cupressus sempervirens; assembly: GCA_028749045.1. Lineage (NCBI taxonomy): Eukaryota > Viridiplantae > Streptophyta > Pinopsida > Cupressales > Cupressaceae > Cupressus > Cupressus sempervirens. The sequence continues at coordinate 237,921,008 of CM053786.1, read as the reverse complement.
ACAATTATGGTGTCATTTCTATCTTCTCAGGTCCCTATTCCAACCAAGATCAGATATCGTTACATTTGGATCTATACTCAGATTGGATTTTCTTTTGAATCCCCATGATTATTCTTTGTAGGAATTCAATGCAGTGGTTGTGAAGTAATTACAGTTAGAGGACATCTCAGTTATGCCTAAACTATAAAGGCAATTTTGTACATTTTGTTCAGGTCAGATCACTCTATGTTTTTCTCTATTGTTGCTCTGCAATTTCATTGTAAAATTCCCTTTGCCTCTTAACTGGATGATATTCTACCTTATCTCCTTCAGCCGTTGGTGTAAAAGTGTAAGAACTCTTTGCCTCTCATTGTTGTTTTGTAGAGATCTATGATCTACATGATTGTATCTCTTTGGATCTATGAATGATAATGTAAGTGAATATCCCTTTCCCTGTGTCGTTCTTCTTGGATTTTTCTGATCTGCATGTGATTATTAGATTAAAGCAAGTCTGAATGTGTATATCTTTAGTTTAATTTTGGTTCAATAGTGTATGTATGGGTAGAGATTGATCGAAACACTCTATTTTTGGTGCATCACCTCCATAGATTAGAATAGGTAGATTTTCTTTCTTACATCTCCTTCTCCCTTTTTCCTTCCAAAAGTAGCTAGGTGCATCCTGATAGAAAGAGGAACCCAACCTTCTCCAGAGACTCAACCTTACAGTTCAAGTCCCACAACTTGGAGGTTCTTTCCATGTTTCACTAGGTTGTCCTCATGCATAGGCTTTGGACAAGGGTGCAAACCTTAGTGACAACACAACCTATTTTAGCACTTCCTAATTTTAACAAGACATTTTAAGTAGACTGTGATGCTAGTGGTATTGTAATAAGAGCTATTTTGAGACAATAAGGTAGACTTATTGCTTATTTTAGTAAGAATTTGAATGATACAAAAAGAAAATATTCTATTTATGTCAATGTCTAGAACCTTCCTAGGTGGCATAAAATTGTCTATTTAAGAAAGGCCTGAACATTGTCTAGAGAGCTCAAGCTGATAGTTCACAACTTGTCTTGCAAATTATTGTAATGAAGGCACCCATTTGGTTTAGCATATTGTACTTATGAATTCTATAATTCTACATTTGTGACGCAAATAAGAAGTCCATATTTTATCTCACATTTCTTGTTGTTTCTTTGTTTTTGTTATGAGTTCATGGTATTAATCAAAGTACCCTTCTTGATATCTTTACATACCTTATCTATTTCTTGAGGCACTCTTCTTGGTATTATTTCAAACTAACTCAAGTCATTTGACTCGGTCCTATTAGCCTCATCATCTTCTTCATCATTTGGTTTGAGAACTAATTTTATTCTAGACATCTTCTTCTCCTAGCTTTTATAGGCCTTTGATGTTCTCTTATTTGAACTTTTCCTTTGACTGGTTTGGTAACCTTGACAATACCTTTCATTACATTCTCAATAGCTACATGGCTTTCTACCTTAGATCCTTTCTTGGTGACTCTTCTTGTTGTAGATGTGGGCAAGCTTACCACTTTATTTAGAATCTTATTCTTTTTAGGATCTACCACCACAATATCTTTAGCTTTGGTTGCCTTGGGCTTGGAAACAATAAGTTCTTTCCCTTTTCCTTCTTGTTCTTCTTCATCTTTATCTTCATCACTACTTTTATCCTCTCCTAGACCTTGATTTATTTGTAGGGGTGCTTCCTTTTTATCTCCTTTACCCAATATGCCTTCTAAATCCTTAATCATCTTCTTTCTCCTCTTATTTATAGGAGTATTCTTTACTTCCAATGTGAGCTTTTCCTTTATAACCTCATATTTTCCTAATGGCTCTTCCATTGATTCAACTTTTCTAGCCAACAATGTAGTGATGGTGGCAATCACTTCATCTATATTAATATTATAGGGTAATGGTCTCATCCCATGCTACCCTAAGCAGTACTTCCTAAATATATGTATTATCAATATCAACTAGAAAGCATACATCATCATAATACTTGTCAATTAGTGATTTACGAATCCTTCTCCTCTTTTTCATCTTCTATTTAAAGCCTTCAAAATAACTATCCATTACATTCTCAAAATTCTCAAAATTTTTCCAAATGAAATCACTAATCTTCCTAGTCATAGGTTTTCCTTGGTTTTATACAACATCACCAATTGTAAGGAAATAATTCTAAACATAAAATAATATAGATACAATAAGTGATCCAAACTTACACATAGAATTATTTTCCTTGCTAATAGAAAACAAATCCTCATCCAATTGTGTCCATTATAACTCAAAAAGGTCATTTTTATGGTTCTTCTTGATGTAAGAGCATCCTAGAGTTGTTAGCAATCCTCCATGTTGGAGGAATTTCAGCTAGGAACAATGGACTTAGTCACCAAAGGAGTGGTGCTCGATCACTATTTGGTGAAGTGTTGGCTGAGGTGCTCATTCATTGAATGGCTTAGTCATTCAAGGAGCTTAGTATCTACTATTGATCAACACTCACTGTAGTGTTTGTAATACCCCAAAATTGGCTCATTGCCATGATACCAATTCTGGTCTATTTCTGACCAATCTTAAAGTCCTATTCCACTAGGCAAATTCTTATTCTGCTACTTGCTACTTGACTTAATTGTTAGATGTAGAAAACCCTAATCTGCATTCATCATGCTTATTTATTAATTCTTATAGTATTTACTCATATTAGTCACATTAAACCTATTGATTAATATTTAATTTAATTATTAAGTATTTATACTTTAATTAAATTAAATTATATGCTAAGGTTAATGTATTATGGAATTAAATTTATTTAATTTAATAAATATGTCTATTTTAATTAATTAAATAAAATTATTTAATTAAATGGAGTACTTAATTCTAATTAATTAAACAAAGTTATTTAATTAAATGGGAAGCCATTCCTAATTAATCAAATGAAGTTATTTAATTAAATAAGAAAAGTGTCTCTAATTAATTAAATATAATTATTTAATTAAATAGAAAAGCTAATTATGAAAGCATATCTCATTTTATTAAATTAAATATCTCACCAAAATCTCTCTTCAGTTCAAAAAGGGAAATTTCCAGATCAGTTAACTCCTTATTCTACTCAAATTAAATCAGTTAACTCCTTATTCTGCTCAAAAGAAATTAGTTAACTCCCTTTAATTTTGGAATCTTCCTTTATGACTGAACTTCACCTTTAATCCTGACTGTTGATTGAAATCGATCTCAAATATTGATGGATTCTAGGAAAGTCTGTTTAAGAGACCCTCATCTCTTCATTTTAAAAGAGGATGAATTAGAATTTGCATTGAATTGCTGTTGAAATTCATACTCACATTTGCTCACATTTTTTCATACATTTTGCATCCTTAGCTTAATTTCATTTAGCTTAATATGCATAGGTTAATCTAGTTTTATTTCAATTATTCCTAGATTGGAATGCATTTCTCATTCTAGATTAATCTGCACAATCATATAGATTAATTTCATTTCTTAAATCCTTCATTCTTAGAGGGTCTAGTTGCTTAAACACCTCAAATATGAGGATATCTAACAAGCAATTCCCTTTAGATAGAAGGCAACAGGTTTCCTTGTTAGTTGATTTTCAGATGAACAATCCAATGTTCATCCCGGGATGAATCCATAAATAAGGACCGTGTTGAAGTGTGTGTGTTAGCATAGGCTGAATATTTATGCATACAGTGTTCAATGTGTGTTGGTTGCTCAACACCTATGGAACTTGACAATGCTTTTGGTCTTGTTGATGCTCAACAGTGTTGCTTGTAGGATGGAGTTCTTGTAGACTTTCTTGAATAACTTGGAGCATTTAATGCACATAGCATATGATCATAATGTGGATCAATTTGGGAGTTTGTGTGGACCTATTTAGGTCTTTGTTGTCTCTCCTATGTGCATTTGATTTGTGTTGTAATCCTTCTAATGCATTTTGAAATTTAATATCTAATGGAGGCTGACTTATGGCTCAACATGTATTTAATGTAAGGGTTTGTTTAATTTGTAGCTTACTAGGTCAACTTGTGTTTTAGTTGGGTATAAGTAGGGGACCTTATGGAGTCTTTAAGTCAAGAGTCATCTAGCTTGGGAAAAGAGGATAACGTGGAGGAGAGAACTTTGAGAAGGGCTAGTAGCTGAGGCTTGATGATATAAGAGATATTAAATGCCTAAAGCCAGTGATAAAAGAGATACTATTTATAATGAGGTTGAAGATCATGGTAGTCAACCTAAGCAAGGAGAGATTTTACAAGCTTAGTGAGTGCTAATTGGTCAGAGCATAATGGAATATTGTTAGAGGACTAATTTTTTTAGGACATGTTATACGTTTGGTGGTAAATTTTGCAAGGTGATTGTGGATGGTGGTAGTACTGATAACCTTGTTGCTAAGGAAATGGTTTTAAAACTTGGTTTAATGAGAGTGAGACATTGTTATCCTTCTAGGATTAGCTGGTTGCAAGGTGAGAATGCTTGGAAGTGAGGGAGAAATGCCTCATTGATTTCTAGGTTTGGCAATATAAGGATCAACTATTGTGTGATATTGTGGACATGAACAATTGTCATATGTTGCTTGGTAGACCTCGATAGTATGATTTCAAGGATATGCATGATTTTTTCAAGAATGTGTTTACAATTGTGAAAGGTGGTAGAAAGCATTCCCTAATTCCTTTGCAAAATGAAGAGCTCGATAGGAGGAGCCTAAGTATTGGTAGCCAAGTTGATTTGAAGGATTCTGAGAAGGTTAGAGATTAGTATGGAAGGTAGACCTATGGAATACCAAGGATGGATGTGAAGAAGAAGAAGCAGAACAAGGGAAAGAGTATACAAGTTAAGAACTTGCAAGATTTTTATGTGAAGAGCTAATTTTGGATTAATGTGTTGAATCCTAGAAGATGTTCTTTTAGCTATTAAGAACATCTTTTCAAACCTAGGGTGTATGATGTAGGAGCATTCAAGGGTTGTTAGCAATCTTGCATGTTGGAAGAATTTTGGCTAGGAGCTATGGACTCAGTCACCAAAGGACTAGTGCTTGATTACTATTGGGTGAAGTGTTGGCTAAGGTGCTCAGTCATTGAAGGGCTCAATCACTCAATGGGCTTGTCATCTAGTGTTGGTTTCTCAACACCTATGGAACTCAATAACTCTTATGGTCTTGCTAAAGCTCTGTGCTGTGGCTTGTGAGATGGAGCTCTTGCAAATTTCCTTGAAAGATTTGGTGCATTTAATGCATGTAACATGTGATCATGATGTAGATAAATCTAGTAGTTTGTGTAGACCTATTTGGGTCTTGGTTGTCTCTCATATGTGCATTTTATTTGTGTTGTAAGCCTTCTAAGGCATTTTGGAATTTAATATCTATTGGAGGCTGACTTGTGGCTCTACATGTATTTAAAGTAAGGGTTTATTTAAATTTTAGCTTAGTAGGCTGACTTGTGGCTTAGTTGGGTATAAGTAGGGGGTCTCTTGGAGTCTTAAAGTCATGAGTCATATAGCTTGGGAGAAGAGAATAAAGTGAAGAAGCAAAATTTGAGAAGGGATACTAGTTGAGGCTTGGTAAACAAGGAAATTGCTTGTTGGATTTGTAAGCACAAGTTTAGATCTTCCTTGGAGGCTTCTACCAAAATATGGATCTAGACTAGCTAGGGTTTGGATTGGATCTTGAGGGATCTTGCAAAACTATTACTTTCTTTGTAATAGGACATAATTGGGAAGACCTTACAACTTTACACATTGCATGTAATCAATTATTTTTATGAATAAAGAGTTGTGATTTGGTATCAAATCTTACATTGTGATTATGTCCACTATGTGATTATTTGTTGGGGACTAGGACATATTCTTTGGGGATTGTACTTCCTTGCAATGCATCACTTCTTAACAATCTTCCATGCCTAATCAACTGCTATGCAAAGAACTTAGTTCAATCATCTCAACTAATTAAACATGTTTTCAATCACTCAAACAAAAAAATAAATAAGAGATTTTTCTATGGTTTTAATATTCTATCCTTTTCCATTCCATATTGCCCTTGTGTTTTCCTCAATTTTCTCTTTGTTTTGGCATCTCTTTCTCTTCGTTTGATCACACATAGGGTATTGAGTCATGACATAAATGATATCCTTTGTGATCTTGACTAGTCTAGTCTCCAACCACAATTGTATATCATGAATTCAGATAAGGAAAACTTTAATCCTTTCAACTTTGAAGTTCCTTTGGAAATATAGGGCAATAGTTAACCCTTTCTCAGCAACAATTTTGATTTCTTCCTTCTTCACACAGCTTCTCATAATCCATTCTTTTTTCATAATCTACTACTTGACTAATTTTCCACATATGACAAGATTGTAAATCATGTAACATTATAACCTTAGCTGGAATTGATGATATGGCACTTGTAGAGTCTCCCTTAATTACAATTTCAGATACAAACTTATACTTTAGAGGTGGACAAGCATTATTCTTTTAACTAACTGTAAATTACTAATCTCAATTTATTGTTTCTTTGTGGTTGTGGATGAACTAGTTTCCATTTTGTTGACTTAGGGTTTAACCATGATCTTCTATGTGTCTTGGCAACAACAATATTTTGCACTTCAACTCACTTTTCCAATGGCACACTTCAAATCACTTTAAAATCTCTACTCAAAGCTCTCTAAATTCTCTTCTCTTGAAAACTTGAATGCAGGGTATGAAAAATGACTTTAAAATCACACTATATACCTCAAAAAGTTAATTTAGGGTATCATTAAATGTACCATACAAATGTACGTGGCATACATTTATCTTAGAAAATATGAGACAACTCGAACAACACCTTGTTTTAATCAAAACTATACTACTATTATCAATCTTATCTTGGTTGATACAAGGGCACATTCCACACTATAACTCAGTCACAGTAGACATCAATAATTATGATCAACACCAACTATGCTCCAACTTTGTACATGTATTATTTTATGTTCATACTTTAGATATATCCTAATGCATCTTGTCTACTGTAGATATGGACTTGAACACATCATATGTTAGGAATTGATGTAATATATATCATTTGAAATATATTTCTTTACATAACTTTATTTCTTAGTTTAAGGTGGAGTTATCACTTGTTCTATTGGGTTGGGTGATCTTGGTATCATTTTTCATACTATTGCTACCTTCTTCCTTATTTCTCCATGTTTGATTTATAGAGTTTTTCACTTGTTCACCATTAACAACATCTTTACCTTTATTTTGTTCATTTGTAGGTGTTGGTTCTTGGGTCTTATAGTTTCTATTCAAATGACCAATTTTATGACAGTTATAAAAAACTAAACTATTATTCATCCAACTCTTGGATTTACTAGTGAAATGTATCCTTAAACAATTTTTTGCAAAATGGCCATATTCACATCATAAATAACAATCATACCATGCATTTCAATCCCAATTGTGTTACTTTTCTTATGTGCATTTCCTTGCTTCTGAAGTGTATAGTTAGGATTCATCTTAGATCTATAATCTTATACTCTATGACAATACTTCTAATGTGTATAATAACAACCTTCAAATCTAGAAGTGGTTGGTGCTTGATTGACATATGATCTGCATTTATGTTCTTGATGACCTTTCTTATTATAATTAAAATAATATCCATTGAATTTGGGCTTAGGATTTGACTTACAAATATTTCCTTTGCTGACATTTGTTGTATGGTCTAGCTTTCCATAGTGATAACATGTAAGTTTTTTGTTCTTGGGCTTTGCATTCCTTTATTCTCCACTTTTTGATTATTATCCTTCCTCAGAAGATGATAGATTCTTGGTATAGCCTAGTCTAGATATGTCATTAGATCTTCTATGCATTCTCATTAGTTCTATAAGAATTTTCCTTAGGGAAAAATTCACCCAAGATCAAGGACTCAAGCACAAGCACAATAGTAGACCAAAAGAGTATGATCAAAATGATGATATGATATTCATTCAATGTTGATTGATATGAATTGATATGAAAGCACACTAGGAGTGCCTATATATAAAGGCCTCTAGAATGCTTCTAGAATGCCTATAAATCAGCATACTAACAAGTCATACAACCTAGCACACGTCCACCAGAAGTGGATTATCCTCCATTAAGCACAAGAGTAAGTGCGATGATGAGAGGATAAGCCTACAAAGGTGTAGCACACAAAACTATGTTGTAGACACCATGTGCTAAATTAGGAGTGTGAATAACTTTGTTGTCTACATGAAAACTTAGTTAATTATGCAAAATCCAATGTTGGAGACACCATGTACTGAATTAGAGTTTCTTACTCCAATATTGTCAACATGACAACTCATAAGAATACACAAACTCCTAAGTGTCTCACCTAAGAAATAATAAAATAATTCGTAATAATAAAATAATGCATTAACCTAAGTAAACTTAAGTAAATTGTAAATAACTAAATACTTATTTACACCAACACCCCCCCTTAAGTGCAACTTAGGAAAATGCACTTAAGCTTATGAAAGCTAAAATGAGATGAAAGATGGGTCCCAACTACTAGGCCATGTTAGGTACCCATGTACATAATGAAATAAAATCTCTCATAAAGAGGAGAAAGAGGGAAAACATCATCAGAAAAACCCTCACCCAAAAAGAGAGATGAAGATGTATGGATGGATGGAGTAATCAAGAGCCCCCCACCCCCCATTACTACATACCTCAAGTATATACAAAAGAGAAGAAGGACAATACCCCATGAGAGGAAAAAATTCCCCCCATAAAAGAGAAGAAGGAGACAAGGTACTCCCCCCTCCCCCCCCCCCCCCCCCTTAAATGTAATGTGCCAATTAGTGATAGTTGCTCCAATGTAGAAGCTAATCCAATGCTGCTAAATAATGTTCCTCCCCTTTGGAAGAAACAATGGAAGAGGTACAAATGAGATGCTTCCCCTATGTGTAGAGAGAATCTTGATCATGAATGGTGTCTCTAAAACCTACTCAACTGTCCATGTGTTGTAATGATGGTCACCCTTTCCAATTCTATGGAAAAGAACATGTGCAAATCGAGTAAGGATGGATGTAGAACTTGTTGCAAAGAACCATCCAGCTCCTCAAATGATAAAGAGACCCCCTACAACTATTGTACAGAAGGATCCATAATCACATCAACCTATGAAGACTTCTCATGTAGAGAATGGACAAGAGGGTTAGAGTGAGCACTCACAACAACTATAGAAGGATATTCTTCAGCAAAGAGAAGATATATATCATCAATGATGTCTTCCAAATCTACAATGTGTGACTCCACAAACAAACCTAAAATGTTTGTCAAGAAGTCATCCACTGATGTTGGAACTGGAAGACTAGGTGTATCCTACTATGCTAAAGTACATGAATCTATCACTCTGGTAATGGATGAAGTATTCACCTCAACAAAGAGAAGATGAATATAATTGATGACATCTCCCACGTCTTCAATGTGAGACTCCAAAAATAGAATCAAAAGAATATATGGCTTGGACTGATTAGTAGAATCAATAGAAGCTTTAGGAGGTGCAATCTCATTTGGAGTTGAAGGAAGAATTACTAAAGTGACTAAAGAGATAATATCATTTGGAAAAGGAGGAACTATTGGATCTCTATATTCTTTCCAAAGAGCCATCCACATATCATATGAGTGAATGATCTTTTTAATGACATGCCAAGGATTAGAACTCATATTCATTATAATAATATCCAAGAGTCTATTAATAAGTGGCTATCTTTTAGTGTTAGAGATTAGTTTGTTAGAACATAAATAAGGAAATACTTCCTTATGCTCACTTCTTAGATGATCACTGACTAAAGCACTCCATTTTTTATGGTTCCTTTTTGTCAATGGAGGTATAATCCTAAACTAACATGTGAAACAAAACTCCTCCATGAGACCAATGAATGTAAGAACCCCCCAAAATGAAAAAATATTCAATAAACCCCCCCTAATGTATGATTTGGCACTTAGTATGATAGCCACATGCCAATTTAGGGCCTATTTCTAAAAGTAGTATTTCTATCCATAGAAACCTATAATATGATTGTAAATCCAGAAAGTAGACAAAAAAATATTCACTTTCAAAAAAAATAGAACCTTATTATGTGTCCAGATGAGCCTATACTAAGCATTTGAAGTGGAAAACATTGGGACTTACAAGTTGCAAAAAAATGTAGGAATGGAGATCTCAAACCACCTGCACCAATGTGTAGATCACAAAATTCTACTCCAAAAAAAAAAAATTGCTTGCAAAAAGGAGTCCATATGAGGGAGATATCATTGTTTGAAAATCGTTGCTATAAATATTTTTCTTGAATCGCCATTGTCACACCTCCAAGAAAACAAATGGCTCTAGATTTGGCCTTAGATGTCTAATTTGGATGAAATAAAATCTGATTTGGGGGTTTTTTGACCTTCTAAATATGATGCCAATATTTGATTAGCACTTGCAAGCTCTAATCTTTGCCTGCAATAAATCTCTCCTACTGGCCTGATGGCAAAAAAAAAATAGTAAAGATTCAAATGATAAAATATGGAGATCTAAAATTTAAATTTAGAGATCTGAAATGATGATATGAATTTTGCAAATCCGGCCTTTGGGTTGCCAGTTTGCAAAAAAAAAAAAATTGCCTCAAATTCAAATAGGGCCCAATATAGGTGAATTTATAGTTGATTTTCACCAAATTGACATTTTGAACATAATGACAAGGTTTTCTTTGGCTTTAGATGCTCCCAATATCTATGGATTCTCTAGATGTGGGTTGGGGTGCTAAAGCAAGAATGGTCTCGAACAACTATGTGAAGAGAATCTCCCTAAGCTCTGATACAATGTAGGAATTTTCCTTAGGGAAGAATTCACCCAAGATCAAGGAACTCAAGCACAATAGTAGACCAAAAGAGTATGATCAGAGTGATGATATGATATTCATTTAGTGTTGATTGATATGAATTGATATGAAAGTACACTAGGAGTGCCTACATATAAATGCCTCTTGAATGCTTCTAGAATGCCTAGAAATTAGCATACGAATATGTCATACAACCTAGCACATGTCCACTAGAAGTGGATTATCCTCCATTAAGAACATGAGTAAGTGTGATGATGAGAGGATATGCCTACAAAGGTTTAGCATGCAAAATCATGTTGTAGACACCATGTGCTGAATTAGGAGTGCAAATAATTGTGTTGTCTACATGATAACTCAGTGAATTATACAAACTCCAATTTCGTAGACACCATGTGTTGAATTAGAGTTGCTTAATCCAGTGTTGTCAACATGAAAACTCATAAAAGTACACAAACTCTTAAGTGTCTCACCTAAGAAATAATAAAATAATACATTAACCTAAGTAAACTTTAGTAAAGTGTAAATAAGTAAATACTTATTTACACCAACAAGTTCCTCAAAGTATCTGACAACTACCTTTGGTTTATTCATCCTTTCAATGAATTCCTTTTCATATCTTAACCCATTCTTTAGTTGATCATTCTCTAATCTTAGATTTGCAATCTCTACGTCTTTCCTATTTAGCTCTTGGTTCACACCCAATAGTTGGTTGAGCATATAAAATTTATTGTGTGTGAGCTTTTACACATCAGATGTGCTTTCATCAAGTTTTTTTCCATTTGTCTCTTATCTTAATCTTTCCTTTTTTGTTTGGTCACTTCACATAGTCTTTCTGATTGGATTTCATATTCTTTTTGTAGTTTTGTTATCTCTTCATTTAGTGTGTTGTTACTCTCCAATAGATCTTCTATTATTGCATCACTTTCACTAGAATTTCCATCATCAAATAGACCTTTAGTGTCTTCCTCCTAATATTGTGTATCATTCTATTGGATTTAAATCTTCTTCCTTCTCTTTTAGGATTTAGTTAGTTCCTCTCATGCAGTTTCAAGTTGTTGTAGTGAAAGCTATATTGGGAGATTAATTGGAAATTGTGATATTGAGGGGGGGCGGGTGTGTGAAATTGGGATATGTAAAACTTTTATTCCTTAAATTTTTTTTGCTAAATTCACAATATTTTCCATATCATATCTAATTCATGCATAAGATAACGTGTAAAATGAAATGATGTAATAAGTATATCTAACTATCAATCACACACTTGAAATGTAAACACATAACACAAAGATTTGGTTACCCAGAAACCCTCCAAGGTGAAGGTAAAGTTGGGGTAGGTATGACACCTACAACTCTTCACTAATCCTATAATAAAGTTAACTTGTTAGGGTTATAATCTTGACCACTTTTGATGATCTACACTATGAGGGGTCTTGCTTGTTAGAGGCTATTAAGATTTTTAGGTCTTACCTTGTGAGAGGACTTTACGCTTACAATAAATTAAGGACTTGGTTAAGAGATTTAAAAAGGTCTCTTAAAACTAGTCTATTAAGAGATCATCCCTAATTCTGATTTGATCTTCAATCTGATATGTCTTTTCTCTATCCTTCACTACTTCATGAGGTTTCTATTTATGTTCTTCACTACTTCTCTCCTACATGCAATATCAAAACTTAACTCTTTTCCTACTTTACAATGTTTGTGCTTGCACCCTTTGATCTACTCTATTATCACATACATATCTTGATTGATCATTCTCAATATGGAAGTAGGGTATGGATCTATCTATTTAAATATTTCTAAATAGTTTTCTAGAGTCTTACCTTTTCATCTTATTGGTTGTTCATCACTCATAGGAATTTATGATCCATGTCATAAATGTGTAACAATCTCTATAACAACATCTACAAATATTAAATGTCATGTTTATGTTGGATTGAAACATTTTACTTCAAATTTTGTATAATTTCTAACTTTAATGTCAACTTTGTGCTATTTGGCACATACTATTTCTGATGCTTAGTTGTCACTGTTCTTGCTATTGTAGCTAGGTCTCAACTTAGTTGATTCCTTCTACATGACTCAACATGTATGTGCACTAACTTGCTTGACATACACCACACTTAGCTTATACTAAAAATACTTAGTGACCAAAGACTTTCTCATATCCTATAGAGCTTATCATATACATGTTTATTTATAAGTCTTGCACATTATTTCTCCTCTATAGAGTATTTTGGTTGCAGTGATGACCGACTAACTCTGCCTTATATAAGACTAAGGGTTTGACACTAATAGATAATAAGATTTAGAGATACAAAAAAATCCCCCTTTGACATTAGTGACAAAAATACTTTGTCATGATTACATAATTACAATACAAGAATAAGAGTACTCCCCCTAAGCCCATGACTTGGTTCTTATAGAACTGCAAAACTTTTGCCAACTAAATAATCAATAAATAAGATAATAGTACATATAGTACATGAATCTAAATAGTCTAATTGTGTCTATGACATACCATGTTTGTCTTTATGAACTCTAAACTCTGACTCTTTTGTAATCCCTAATCTCATCATTATCCAATTCAGTATGTAATCAACAGTATTACATTCTCACTTTTGTTTGTCATACATGGTTGTTGCTGGGGTTGAGTGGGTGAATCAAATCACATTTTTCAATAAATGGTTTGTGAATCTAGTTGAACATGTAAAGAGCATGACCCCATATTATTCTAGTTGATTCCAAAACATGAATTTTCAATTCCAATATTTCTTCTAAGTTAATTAAATTGTCAGCAATCAAAAGATTATGATATATCTAAATTAGATCATTTTCTAATTTTAGTTCGCATTGCATAACCTCTAGATGAGGTATCAACATTGACTAGATTGAGATCAGTTTGGCCCGCATGCTACTATCAGATGTTTGTAATTTGGCCAATTTTCCTTTACGCAAATAATATATTATTATAATGTATTATACTGGACTTTGTTGCCTATGAAATAGAGCTACTTGGTTGATACATTTTAGCCTGAATCCATTGTATGTTTCCCTGAAAATCACTTGTGAATCTTCACACATCACATAAAATATTATTCAAATGTTGTATCTTCTATATAAGGTCTGCTATTTTGTGTACACATGGCTTTAATTAAACCTTTTTCTTGGCAATGGTTGTAGATATTTTCTCTATAACTTTATTCTCAAATTTCTTTGTTGACTATGCAATTAATTTCTTGTTTGCTTCAACAACTCAAAAATTTATTTGTTCAGTAATCTATACTAGCTGGGAAATAATTGGAGCTTTCCCATCAATATTTTGTACATCAAAAGCATCAACACATATTTCCTTTATATCATGAAACACTTATTTTTGTTGTTGTTCTCTTTTCATTTCTTCATTTATCTTTGCTTCAAAGTAAGATTTTATAGATCCAATTTTGGCATCTCAATGACTTCATTAGACTAACATAATAGTTGGAGAAATATCCTTTATTTATTTTCATTTACTTGGAGATGGAGTGTTGTTTCTTGTCACTAATTTAGTAGGAGAAGGTGATGGGGTATCACAACTCGGTCTTGTTTGAACTTTAGTGCTTGAGACAAAAGTTGTAGCACTTGACACTATATCATCTATTCTTTTGCCAATTTGTTTGCTTCTTCCAATTTGAGGTCCTAAAACATTTGGTTCTTCATGACCTATGGTAGAAATTTCTACATTAGTGTCTTTGGTTTTTTTCTCTACCTCTTACTCTTCTCCTTCAGTGACTAAGGGCTTTTGTTGCTCACCAAATGGTGTGTCAGGTGTGGTGACATGAATAGGTGAAATGATGCCTTGTGGGCTTGGCATACATGAGCTTTCTTCATTACTATGATCATCTTTGATGGTCACAGTCTCTATTGCTTTCTTTTTTTCCACTCCTTCAATGGTTAGACCAAAAATACTTTTTCACAATAACTCATCTTGTTGTACTATAGCTTCAATCTTATTCTAAAGAATCATAAAAATTCTAAACTTAGGATTAAATCAATTCTTATACCTTTCCAAAAATGTTGACCTCTGATCTCTTGACAACTTAGGCATAATTTTAGACAAGGTGCCTTCTCTTATTTGTTTCTCAACTTTTGATGCCTATTGCCATCTCCTCTCTAGTCTATTATACAAATCAATTGGAATCTTCTTTTCCAATTCAATAGGAGTCAATTTATTGTTAGCCATCATATCTATCATGACTTCTTCTACTTTAGATTTTTCATCATTATTCAATGTATCATACTTTACAAGTCTTAAACTTGATAACCCTATAGAGCTTCTAATGTTGGTACATTCCTCATCGGTACTCTTTGGTCTCTTAGGTACTTCAACCTAGTGATGTCTTAGTTTATCTATTTTGGTACTCTCTACATATTCCTCCTTACCTTCTTTCTTCTTGACTAATCATATTCTCTTTGTCTAGCTCATAGGGGCTTGAATTTTCTTTTTCTTTTTTGTACGGAAGCCACTTGGTTTGGTAATCTTGACTACCCCTTTCTTTGTTGATGTCTTGGCACTAGCTAATGTTTTCCCAATTCTTGGCTTAGTTGATGCAAGAGAGAAGGGTGCCACTACTAGCTTATTCATAACCTCCTTTGCTTTAGGCTTTGTTATTTCACAGTTTTAGCCTTCTTCACTGGTGGAGTGACCACTACTATGGCTTTACCTTGATCTCCTTCTTCTTCCTCTTCTTCATCACCATTTTCCTTGTCTTCATCTTCACCAAATATCTTGTACAAGCTTCAAAAGTTACTTGAATTTTTTGTGGGTTCCTAGTTTCTCCTCTAGGTCTTCAATCATTTTATTTCTTTTCTTCTCTTCTGAATTTATTTTGATATCAACTGTGATTCTTTCCTTAGCTTCTTCATGCTTCCTAAAGGGTTCTACTTTTGCATTAATTTATTCTTTAAGTAGTGCATCAATATTTATACTCGCATTGTCACTTTCAACTTCATAATCAAATGGTTTCAGCCATGCTTTCCTAGGCTTCACTACCTATACAAATGTATTATCTGTGTCTAATACATCATTTTAGTATTTCAATAATAGCTTTGTTGGGATCCTCATCATTTTCCTCATCCTTTTTTTGAACTCCTCAAAATACATATCCATAACATTCTCAAAATTTTCTCCTAATTGATTTATTCATTCACTAATCTTTCTTGTGACAGGTTTTTGTTTCTCACAAATAATATTTTCAATAGTAGGAAAATAATTCTGAACATAAAAGAAAATATACATAATTAGTGATACAAACTTACATAGTGAATTATTTTCCTTCCTTATTGATGTTAGGTTTTCTATCAATTGTGACCTTTGCAACTTGATAAGATCATATTCATGGTCCTTCATAATAATATTCCATGCTTGATCCACTACCATACATGGAACACTATTTAGTCTACTTGATTGATAAAATTTTTGAGAAATCACTCTCACTATAAACTCATTCATTGGATCTATGATGGTAGAGATAGAAAACCCTTATCCATTCCATTCAACCTTTGTGTTAGGCTCAATTTCTTATTGGCTTAGACAAAGAACAATATTCTTCTTGTCCAATGTTGGATACTTGGTAACATTGTGAACTGACTTCTTTGTATCTCAATAGGTCTATTATCTAGCCATAAATTCATATGATGGATTCTGCTTAGAATTTCCTTAATCCATTCAATCTTGAAATTTATTGGAAAATCTAGGCACATGAGTTAAACCTTTCCTTTCAAAAATTTTCAATTCATCCTTCAATACTCCTTCATCACATGATTTTTCATATGCCTCATGAATCTCATAATCACCAACTTCTCCAATCTTACACATGTAACAACTTATTACATCATGGATCATAATGTATTTAGGTGGTATTGATGATAACACACCTATTGGATTACCTTTCATAGAAATCTCAAGAATGACACAAAATTTTGGTGGAAGACAAGAATCATTCTTCACCAATTGAATGTTACTTACCTCTACTCCTTGATTCTTCATTGTAGATGATGAAGATTATTTATTTCCTTCTTAGGGTTTTGTAACTTTGTCCTTTGAGCAACTTGGCACAACTTAAATCTTCACTCAATCAAACTTTTAGCCTTAAAATCACTTTTGCAAATCGCTTAAATTTCTCTATGTTCTTAAAATTTGAATGCAAGGTGTGTAAAATACCTTCAAATTTTCAATTTTTACTCCTTTTTTCCTTGAAATAGGGTCTCTATTAATGTTGTGTTCTAGTTAGGTAGAATCTAGCTACCTCAATCAAGATTGGTTCTTTGAACTCAATCTTCATTGTATAGCTCAGTCAATTCCATTGAACTTAGCCTATGCATCCATTTGACATTGAAGTACTCAATCCATATTGCAATGCTCAGTCAATATAGATAATATTTACTAACATTCAAAACCAATTGTGTGAATGATTCTTTTGCACTATTCTTTTCATAAATCTATTCTTATGCATCTTTAATTATGAAGATATAAGCTTTAGCATATTTTATGTTAGAAAGTTATGTAAGATAAATCATTGAATATATAGTTCCTTACATAGCTTTCTTGATCAATTTGAGGTTGTGTGATCACCTTCTCCATTGGATAGGGTAACCTTAACTTCATTTGTTCCATTGCCTCTACTTTCCATAGTTTCCTTTTGGGTTTGATTCATCTCCTTTTTTTTCTTTTTTCTTCTTTCTTTTTTTTCTTTTTTCTTTTTTTCTAGTATCCACTTTTCCTTTACTGTTGTTGTGTTCATTATTTGGTACTACTATTATAATTCTTATTCACATTTCCATTCTCGTGACAATTAAAATAAAATTTCTTAGGTGCATTCATATTTTCCTAGTAGGATTTTTCCTAGGATCTGCATTTGTATGCTCTATGTCTAAAATTTGGACAATTGTAACAATAATCTTCAAATCTAGGTGTATTAGTTATGTTGTTCATTCTTGATCTACACTCATGTATTTGATGTCCTTGCTTCTTGCAATAGAAACAATAACTAGAAACTTAGGTTTAGGGTATTGCATACCATTTTTTCTTCTACATATGTTTGTAGTATGATCAAGTTTGCCACAATGATAACATGTCGCCTTTCCTTTTGATTTTTCATTCCTCAAGTCTCCACTCTTGGATGATTCTCTTTTCTCAGTAGATGAATGTTTTATATGTTCTTGTTCAGAAGTGTTGCTAGATGACCTAGGTGATTTCATCAGTTCTACAAGGTACTTTATTGCTTCATTAGGCTTATTTAACCTATCCACAAGTTCTTTCTTAGTCTTCAATTAATCCCTTAGAAAATCAACTTGTGATCTCAGATTTTTTGTTTCCATGCCCTTCATATTTAACTTTGTATTTGCAAGCATTAGTTGATTCATCATGCTAAGTTGAGTGTTGTAATCTTTTGCATATCAGATGACCTTTCTTCAAGTCTTATTTCCATTTTTCTTTTGCCTTCCTTAGCCATAGCCTTGTCTTCTTCATCTTTCCTCCTTTGTTCAATCACTTCACATATCCTTACTGACTTGATTTCATGTTCTCTTTTTAGTCCTCTAGCTTCTTCATGTAGGATACTATTTTTCCAAAGTAGATTTGCAATGGCTACATCACTCTCATTTGAATTTCTAGTGTCGAATAATCCTTGAGTATCAAATTATTCATAATTTATGACATTTAGCTAAATGTCCATATCATTTCTCTTTTGCATAGGTTTCCTTAGTTCATGTCTTCCTATCTCAAGTTTTTGTAGTATGAGTTGGATATCAATCACTTGATTATCAATAACCTTTCCCAATTTGTAAGCCTCCATCTACAAGATATAAACTCCTAAGTTGTTAGACTTCCTTAAGAGAACTGATGCTTTGATACCAATTTTTGGGAGGTTAATTGGGAAACTAAGATACTAAGAGGGGGGTGAATCAGGATCTATAAAATATTTTATCCCTTAAAACATAACTTGTTACTAAATTCACCATATTTTTCATCTCATATATAATTCAAGCATAACATAACTTGTAAATTGAAAAGATGTAATAAGTAGATCAAACTACCAATCACATGCATGAAATGTAAACACATAACAAAAATATTTCATCATGTATAGAAACCCTCCAAGGTTAAGGTAAAACTAGGTTAGGGATGACACGCACAACTCTTCACTACTACAATAATTAATTTAACCTATTAGGGTTATAATTTTGATCACTATTATGATCTACCCTGTGAGGGGTCTTCCCTGTTAAAGGCTATTAAGATTTTTAGGTCTTACCTCATGAGAATATTTTACACTTAAAATTAAGTAAGGACTTGGTTAAGAGATTTACAAAGGTCTCTTCAAACCACTTTGTTAAGAGATCATCCCTAATTCTATTATGATTCAGTACATAATCCTTTAGTTTGCACTCTACTACTGATTATGAATCTCTTCTCTTCAATTATGATCTAATCTTCAATCTAATATATCTTATCTTTGCCCTTCACTACTTCATAAGGTTGCTATTTCTATTCTTCACAACTTCTCTCTTACATGCAATATCAAAACTTAACTCCTTTGCCTACTTTGCAATGTTCATGCTTTCACCCTTTGATCTTCTCTGTGATCACACCCATATCTTGCTCTCTCATTCTCAATATGAAAATAGGGGTTGGATCTATCTTTTTAAAGATTTCTAAAGATTTTTCTAGACTCTTCCCTTTTCCTCTAATTTTTTGTTCACCACTCATAGGGATCTATGATCTAAGTCATAAAAACGTAACAATATTTATAACAACTTCTATAAATATTAAATGACAAATTTATGTTTCTTGGCAATACTGTTTCTAATGCTTGGTTTTCACTATTCTTGATGTTGTAGCTCAATCTCAACTTACTTGCCTCCTTCTACATGACTTAGCATGTATGTGTGCTAACTTTCTTAGAATACACTATACTCATCGTATACTAAAAATCCTCAATGAAAAAATTCTTTATCAGCTCCTAGAGAGCTCGATATAGATGTTCATTTACAAGCTTTCCACCTGATTCAACCTCAATAGAGTAGCTCAGTCATAGTGACAACCGACTAAGTTTGCCTTATATATGACTAAGTGTTTGACACTAATAGAGAACCAAAATTAGAGATACCAACAATTTGTATATAAAGCTTCTAATTCTCAATGGTTTTTCCTAGTTTTTAGGCCTACATCTCCAAGATCTTGACTCTCAAGTCGTTAGACTTCTGCTAAGAGAAAACTGTTTTGATAGCAATTGTTGGAAGTCTAATGGGAAGGTAAGATACTGAGACGGGGTGGGGGTGAATCAAGATCTATAAAATTTTTTAGACTAATATATATTTATTACAAATTCAATATAGTAAAATGGTTTTGAATTTATGTGTATTATTTATTTGAATATCTCAAAATATCATTGATCAATTTATAAAATACTCTAACATATGTGATTTAATGATACATAAAGTTAAATGTAATATATAAATATTGAGTTTTTTTGATTCGTAGAGAATTTCAAGCTAGGTCTTTGATTTTCTAAGATTATGAAATAACTTCACATTGATCTAATAAGTGGCATAATTCTTTAAATGGGAAATCAATATTTGTGAATCCATATTCTCTGAAATGCTATTGTTAACAATCAAACTTGACATCAATAATGCATTGTTAAGGATGATTTGGAGTGTTACTATAAATGGAGTAGGTATTCCAATAATGTGAAGCATTTTTATATACTTTAATATTTATACCCTATCTTTTGTTATCCCACGCAGTCTTCAAAATTAAGCACATGATATCATGAATAGGGTTGAAAGCATCTATCTACCACAAAAGGGGAATCAATGCATCAAGATAGTATTCTCTTCTACCACCATGAGTCTTAGTGAGTGGAAACTTGTATGTTTTCATGATGCATTATTAAAGAAGAATAAAGTATTTTTGTAAAATGAGTTGAAAGCTTTAGAGTGATAAGTTTTAATCAGTTTCATGGAGACTAAAAGCAACAAATGGTATGTTTGAAAGACATAGTAAATTGAGAAAAGATGTTAGTTCATTTCAAATTGATCATTTGGGATATACCATAGAAATAAAATAGAGATGTTAATCTTCATGTTGTGTTTACTATTAGTGTCAAACACTTAGTCATTTCCTAGGTAGAGTTGGTTGGTCATCAATGTGACTGAACCACAAAATAAAGGTTGAAACATGTAAGACTTGCTCACATTTTAGTTTGCACTAAGTGATTCTTAGGTTTTTGAGCATCCTAGTATGGACAAAGTGATAGTTTATTCTAAGTAAATATAGAATATTCCAAGAAAAGAAAAGTTAGTTCATGTTGAGTGGGACATTTATTACCAAGCATACATAAGCTAAGGGATAACATGAATATCAGTTTTAATTGAGCATTAGTGTATTCAAGTGTCAAGTATACCAATTTTTTATATATGTATTTGTGATGGCACAAATACTTATGTAAAACATTTTCATTGACTTCTAGATGAGATTTAAGGATTGTAAAGACAACTAAGGATGTAATTATGCATTTTTTCGGAGGACATCAATCCCTAGGAAGGTAGAGTAACTAATCAAAAAATTGGAAAAACTGAGTGGAAAAAATGAGAGATCTAGATCATTGATTATGATCTAGAACCTTCTCCATTTTTTTATTTAAGAAGGGTCCAAGCCCTAAATCCATGTGCGTGAGAGAAGGATCAAGAGAGAGAAAAGAGACAAGTGTATTAGTAAAGGAAGGATATGTTTGATAAGTCAGAAGTAGAGATCAGACAGAACAACCTATTGAAAATAGATTGATTTGAAGTGTAGGACCTAGAATGGAACAATCATTA
The DNA here is from genome assembly GCA_028749045.1 of Cupressus sempervirens. NCBI lineage: Eukaryota > Viridiplantae > Streptophyta > Pinopsida > Cupressales > Cupressaceae > Cupressus > Cupressus sempervirens. The sequence continues at coordinate 237,899,281 of CM053786.1, read as the reverse complement.
TTTTTTCATTGATGTTAAAACTACTAATTTCTAGTGAGACAATTTCTTTTTGGTTTGAATGCTATAATATGGCTGATTGATGAAGAGGAGATAACAAAAGAAGCTAGAGAAAGGTTGAGTTATTTGGTGTATAAAAGAAGCACTAAGACCAAGTAAGACATTGATACTATAGTTTATTTTTTATCTACTTCAATTATGTAATGAAATATTACTCAAGAAAAGACTGGAAGAAGATCAAGTAAGAAAAGTGTCTACCAAGTCTTGTTGAGCAACCAGTGCAAGCTGAATAAAAAATAGTAGAAGCCAAAAGGAAATCAATAGGTGCCAAGAAAAGAAGACAAATAGTAGAAGCTGAGTGAATGTTTATATATGTTGAGTAAAGATTAGTTTATGCCAAGCATTAGTAAATTTTAGTGTTTACTAAGTGAACTAGTGTTGGCTAAGATGGAATAGTTTAGATGCCAAGTGACAAAAAACAATGTTATATTGAATATTTGAAAAATTTGAGTTGACTAATTTGATTTTCTAAATTATGTGAAGTGTGTGGAAGATGACTATAATGAGCTAGTGGCATATAATTCAAGGTAAACCATTTTGAGAAAAATTCAAGGAAGATTGTAGAGGAACTTTCTAGAGAAACTCAAATGGAAAAGTGGGTAGATTCATTGAATCTTACCTTACCCTAGAATGGACGATTGTCGTTAAGAATAAAAAGATCTAAATTCTCTATTTATAGAGATAACTAGCCATAAGAAATGGTTGCTATGTGTGAGAACCTAAGGAGGACAAGAAGTCTAGGGTGTTTCTTCATCTAGTGGCCAAACAAAAAGACTGCAGTTTACATTCAAAGCAAGAGAGATTAAGGGGATGAATGCTTAAAGGGTGAACAAGCTATCAGAACTAAAGATTATGAGTTCCATGCAAAATGAAGGATTAAAATGGAGATTTGTAATCTATAAGTGAGTTTTAAGTTTTTATTAAATCAAGTCATACTATTTCTTTCTAACAATTATACCAGTGTGGATAAAATCCTTTGGATTAAGGTTGACCTAATAGTAATTTGTAAATCCTTTAATCGGGTGACATTCTAATGGAATGTTATAATGTCCTCTAACATGGCTCACTCCTAATAAGGTAATTGAAATCCTCTAACTAGGTCATGTTAGAAACAATAGTCCACCAAGATAATTGAGAAGGGGGGAGGGGTGGATCAGTTATCGAATAATTAAAAAAATTATGTTCTTTAACTAAACTTAACAATTCAACCAAAGTAAATAACAACCATAATAAAATGCACATATATAATTGCACCAAATATGTTGACTAGGGAAACCCTTGATTAGAGGGAAAACCCTGTTGGGAATGATGCCCACAAGATGATGTACTAATATAAATATTCCTTGTTAGAGGATGGAAAAAATTTAGTACAATGAGTTCCTATTAGGAGATTTTGAATCCCTATTAGGAGATTGCAACCCTAATAGGACTTTAGTACAATGTATGCAAGATCAGCCCACTACCCAAACATGTAATTTACTATTATCTTCCTCTTTCTTCTATCCTTTCAACCATACCAATCACTATCAAACCTTGTAGACTAGGTCACGAATCATAGATCACTTAGCAAAACCTTGGTAATGAAGTTTCCTTCACTTCACTTCTGTACTACTCTGCTAAACTTAGCATTCTACACTCTCTATTTCTTATTATCAGTCACAAATCATATACTCATTATTCATGATAAAGGAAAATTTCCTTTTATACTGAGTCCTTAAAAAAAATATCTAATTTGGTTGTTAGATGTTCTCAATTAATTATTATGGGACCACACTAAGAACATGTTACACTTAGTGATACCATTAATCTTCTGCCTTGTAACTTGAATAAATTTCCACATGCACAATATTATGATAAGTGAGTTTAGCCAAATCATCAACAACATGTCTTCTCCATGTCCTCAACCTCAATCCTCAAGATATCAACTCTGCTAAGAGATATAGCAATTTTACTAGAACATCCCTCTATAAACTCTATCTCAAAATACACTTACATAACTTCTTCTAGACTTATCCTTTCTTCTTCTAACATTAACTACATATACTAGATACTCAGAAGTATATCCTATAACCTTGGTTGGTTATAATACTCAACTATCAATCTATACCAACTTGATCTTTCCATTGTTCTTCTGTCAAATACCATAGAAAACTGCTTTGTCGACATCAAAGACAAACTTAGTCATGAATGTAACATATCATCATAGTAGTACTCCCCATTAGGAATATCATTAGCATGAATGCTTACAACCAATCTTCTAATGATCTTCCTAATATTCCAATAGGTCACATTTAATAGTGTGTATTGTAACCTTTAACAGGGTTTAACTTTCACAAGGCATCACTTCAGAAGAGTGAAATTGGGTAGCATGTTACTAGTGGTTTTTCCCAAATTGGGTTTCCACATAAAATCCTTGAGTCAACTTGTGTGAATATTCTTATGGTATTTCATGTTTACATTTTTGTAAATTTATTTTGACCTAGGATAGTAACCTACTAAGTTAAGGTATTGTATGATCTAATGGATGCATGAATGTTATGGTTTTATGGATATGGGTCTATTAAGCATTGAACAATTTTATTTGTACATCTAAAACTTGGATAGCTGATTCACACCCCCCCCCCATTTATTCATTCCAACAATTGGTATCAGAGCATATGTGCTTTTGAGGAAATAGTTTGAAGGTACTAATACCTAAAAGATCAAGATGTATAGAAATGAGGTGCCCAAACTAAATAAGGAAAACTTTTTTGCATGGTAAAGTTTGATGAAGCTACATCTAGGAGGTCTTGGAGACTATGCACAATCTATCATCACTTATGATCATTTTCATCCTACTAGAGCCCTAACTATTGATGATCTGAAAAAAAAAACAAAAAACAAAAAAGAGAACACAATCCGACTATCTTAGAGCTTCCCTCTGTCCTAAGCTACTCAGAGTTTGATGACATCAAAGGATGTAATACTGCAAACAAGATGTGGGATGCTATACAAACCATTTATGGAGGAGATAAAAATGTTTTGAGAGGCAAATCTATAAGTCCAAGAGGAAATTTTGAAGACATGAAAATGCAAGAAGGTGAGACCATTGTCCAATATTGCACAAGAATCAAAGATGTTGTGAAAGCTATCAAATGTGCTAATGGTATTATTGAAGATAAGAGTGTAATTAGAAAAGTACTAAGAATAATACTTCCTATCTATGTTATTATATTCTCTACCATACAAGAACTAAGGCATGTTCTTGATAGTAATATGACTCTTGAATGAATGATGGGTAGATTCACTCCCTTTGAACTCTCTAATTTTGATAATTTCATAACTAAAAATGTTGAATTTTCTTTCAAAGCTAAACTATCATTAAAATAACCTAAAGAGAAAAATAAAAATGTCAAACATGTTTCTAGTGAGAGTGATACAGATGAGAATGATGTAGAAGAGCTTGAAGCATTATTGGCAAGGAGATTTCACAAAGGCAAAGGGAAATACAAAGGTATGTTACCTATCATGTTCTTTGATTGTAATGAGGTTGGTCATATTTCTACTAGATGTCAAGAGAAGCAGAACAATAGAAGTGGAGACAAATACATAAGTAAAAGAGATAAGAATAATAAATATTATAAAGAAAAAGGAAAGAAGTCTTGCTACATTGCTAAAGAGGAAACTAAAGATGAGTCTAATGACCATGATGATAAAGTTGTGTATGTTTCTATGAAGGATGATTATCATGAGGATGAGGCAACTACACTAGTATCTTATGTGAACAAGAGTGATAGATGGATCATTAATAGTGGATGTTCATATCATATGTCTAGAGATAAAAGTAAGTTCATTACCCTTGATTATTACAATGGAAATAGTGTGTGTCTTGGTAATGATGCACCCTCTCTAATAAAAGGTAAAGCACTAATCAAACTGACATAAAATATCATGTATGAAAATTCTTATTATGTAGAAGGACTTGACTACAACTTTTTGAATGTGTAACAACTGAATAATTTAGGTTGCAAAGTTGAATTTGAGAACATGAAAGCAAAGATCTATGACACTTATGGAAAAATAATCAGAAATGTTGATCAAACTAGAAGTAATCTATTTTATCTTGACATGAGTTATGCTACTTGCCTTGCTGTAGAATTTGATAATGTGTGGTTGTGGCACAAGAGGTTATGTCATTCTAACTTTGATAACTTAGTCAGTATCAGCAACATGAAAAGAGTCATAAGTTTTCCTAAAATGAAGAAACCTGATAATGTGATTTGGAAGGAATGCCTATTAGACAAGATGAAAAAATCTAATTTTAAAAGTAAGACTCACTCCTCTAAAGAAATTATGGAGTTAGTTCATATTTATTTGTGTGGACCAATTGCTATGCAAAGCTACAAAGGTGACAAGTACATTATCCTATTAGTTAATGATTATTCTAGGTTGATGACAGTTATGTTTATAAAACAAAAATGTAATTCTTTTCAAATGTTTAAGTGGTACTTCATGGAAAGAGTTGAAAAAGAGATTGGCAAAAGCTTGAAATGTATAAGATCTGATAGAGGTAGAGAATTTACATCAAATGAGTTTGAGATATTCTATAATTATAGAGGAATCAAAAGAAAAACTTCTACACCTGACCTCTCCACAAAATGGGATTGCTAAAAGGAGGAATAGATTTGTAATGGTCTGTGCTAGAATACTGATGATGGAGAAGAGTGTTTCTTTGAAATACTAGAGAGAAGTTGTAAGTACCTTAAATTGGTTACAAGTTAAGAATGGTACTCATTCAACACCTTTTGAACTATGGTATAAATACTCTATGTAAAATATTTGAAGGTATTTGGAAGAAAGTGCTACATTCTTAAGGACACAAAAAATGGTAAATTTAATGCTAAAAGTGAAGAAGGTACATCCCTAGGCCATTCCACAAGAAATAAAGCTTATAAGTGTTTAAATATTAACATTAACAAAGTTGTGGAAAGTGCAAATGTGAAGTTTGATGAATATATAGAGGTAAATGAGGTTGAACTAGTGTAGGAACACCTATTAATTTTATGTCTCATGGATAAATTCATATATTAAATTATCTTTAAAATGGTTTCAATGTTATGTAAGGACCTATTGGAGTTCATTCAAATTATTTTGTAAGGCTAGAAAAGCTATTAAAATCATAGTGACCTACAAGGTCCTAGAAAATGTCAAGTATGGTAAAACCACTCAAATGTATAAAAATAGAGTGGGAAATTTTTAATTGGAGTCCTACATTTATATTTATCATAGTTTAAGGGTTTAGGGAAAGTTTCAAGTCATTTGGATAATAATTGTAAAAGCTGTTCAAAAGTTGCCAAACTTGTAATGACATCTTTTATAACTTGGGGATAGCTTTTTATAAAGTTGATTTAAATGTGTTAATGGGTAGTTATAGGTTGATTGGAGAGTTTATGTGCTTCCGAATTATATATATTTGGTCTCCAAAACAAGAAATGGTAAGTTGGAGGAAGGATTTAGAATGGAAGAAAAATAAGCCAAACCAAAACAAAATGAAAGATAACTCATATAACTTTCCAATAAATATAAGTTTCAAGTCTATATCATTCACAATGAGTTCACATCAACCAAAATAGCAGAGAAATTGCAGGAAAAAATAACCAAAAAACTGAGATATACAACATCAAAATAAGTAGTCTTCCATTCCAAATCCTTCCTCCAACTTCTCCAACTTACCATTTCATGTTTTGGAGACCAAATATATATAATTTGGAAGACCATTAAACTCTCCAACCAACCTATAAGTACCCATTAATACCTTTAAACCAACATTTTAAATAGTTGTCACCAAGTTGTAAAAGTTGTCATTACAATTTTGGCAACTTTTGAACAACTTTTACAATTATTATCCAAATGACTTGAAACTTTCTAAAAGCCCTTAAAATATGATAAATATGAATTTAGGACTCCAATTAAACTATTTCCACCCTATTTTTATACATTCTAGTGGTTTTACCATACTTGACATTTTCCAGGACCTTGTAGGTCACTATGATTTTAATGGCTTTTCTAGCCTTACAAAATAATTTGAATGAACTCCAATAGGTCCTTACATAACATTGAAACAATTTTAAAGATATTTTAAAATATGAATTTATTTATGATACATAAAATTAATAAATTCTCCTACACCATACTCCCCAACTTTGAAATTTTTCTAAGCCCTCTTGGAAATGGGGTTTTAAAGATCTCTTCATCTTCACTTTTGGTCTTTCAATTCTTTTTCTTGAGAATATGAACCTGTTAAGATAAAAATTATGTCCTCTCCAGTCTGATTTCTTTATCACCTACATTGAAATGAGTATAAAGAAAAAATCATGGGCAAAAATCAAATTATTAGTATCAAAATCAATCCCAAAATTTGTATCTTTCTTCTCCAATTTTACCATCATTCTCATCATAAATCTAATAACTCTCTAATATTTGTTCATTATTATGCTTAATATGTAAAAATACTTCAACATAATTATTTTCAGCAATGTCCATCTTCATGGAGTCTTCAATTGGTTCAACTTCCATATTAGATTCAATCAACTCTTCCTCTTTTGTTTCTTGTATACTTGTTTCTCTTTGCTCTTCCTTAAGTTCATTCTCTTTTCCCACATATTTTTCAATTTCTTGAACCTTTGAAAAATTAAATTCTTCATCTCCCTCACCATTTTCAATTTGCTACTCTAGGATTTTAAGAAGTACCTCTAACTTCTTTGTATGCTCGTTTTCTTCTTTTTCCAATCTTTTAATCTCCTCTTGTCTTTTCTTTTTCTCTTCATTCTTCTTCTTTTGTGAATCCTTACCCTAAAATTTACCATGCATCAATTTCATAAATAAATCCATTTTCAAGAAAGTTAATTTTAACTTTCTTCCTCTTGTCTTTGATACCTCTCATCGGGCCTTTCTCCTCTTTTCTCTCTTGGCCTAGTCTCTTTGTATCTAGGTTCTCTCTCTTCAACCTATAAAAGACAAACAAACAAGCACAAAATAGAATTTTCCCAAAAATTTTGGCCTCTAATACCACTTGATGTAGAGAGTACAACAGAAGTGTTCTATATGGGCCTTCCAAAAAACTTTGAAATTATAGGTATGGATTCACATTTATAATCTTTTCCAACTAGTTAAATGAATGCAAGAATGTTGCATCTTTTAAGAACAATTATGCCATATAGATTTCCAAAAATATAATTTTTAAGTCTATATCATTCACAATGAGTTCACATTAACTAAAAAATCAAAGAAATTACAAGAAAAAATAATCAGAAAACTAAAATATACAACATCAAAATATGTTTTCTTCCATTCCAAATCCTTCCTCCAACTTCTCCAACTTACCATTTCATGTTTTGGAGACCAAATATATATAATTTGGAAGAAAATTAAACTCTTCAACCAACCTTTAACTATCCTTTAACACCTTTAAATAAACTTTTTAAAAAGTTGTCACCAAGTTGTAAAAGTTGTCATTACAATTTTGGCAATTTTTGAACAACTTTTACAATTATTATCCAAAAGACTTGAAACTTTCTCTAAAACCTTAAAATATGAATGTAAGACTCCAATTAAACTATTTCCACTCTATTTTTATAAATTTGAGTGGTTTTACCATACTTGACATTTTCCAGGACCTTGTAGGTCACTACGATTTTAATGGCTTTTCTAGCCTTATAAAATAATTTGAATGAACTCCAATAGGTCCTTACATAACATTGAAACCATGTTAAAGATAATTTAAAATATGAATTTAAACATGGGATATAAAATTAATAGGTGCTCCTACACCATGAACCTATGAAGGAACTTGAAGAGTACAAATCTTTTCTATACTTTTATGAAGGTATGCCTACTAATGAAGGTGTTGTGAACTAAATTGTAAATCAAGAAAAACAAGTATCAGTGACTATCAAGTCACATACAATGGATGTCAAATTGCATTCAGGAGATGAGTTGTAGATAGAAGCTAAGGTACATTCTAATTTTGAGATAAGTTTAAATGAAAGGAATGTCGATCTACTTGAAGTACATAGTGATTATGAAGTTAATAGAAGCATCAAAGAAAGAAGAGAAGAACCAAGATTGTCAAAGTATGTTAGAAGACATCACGCTATTGAAAAAATTATTGGAGATAAAAAGGCTAGAAAATTGACCAAGAATAGGTTGAGAAATGATACATGTTTTTTGAGCATGCATGAGCCCAAGTCAGTAAAATATGCATTAGAGAATGAAGACTAGATTAAATCCATGAAAGAAGAGATTGATTAGATTGAGAAGAACAAAACATAGACTCTAGTACCCAAACTGGAGAATAAGAATGTGACTAGAACCAAGTGGGTATATACAAACAAGCTAGATGAGAATGATGAAGTCATAAGGAATAAGGCAAGATTAGTTTGCAAGGGGTATGCACAAGAGGAAGGAATTGATTATGGAGAAACATTTTCCCTAGTTACAAGATTGGAAGGAGTAAGAGTTCTACTTGCTTACTCTACATACAAAGGATTCAAAGTTTATTAGATGGATGTGAAGTCAACATTCTTGAATGGTATATTAGAAGAAGAGGTTTACATAGAACAACCTAAGGGATTTGTTGATGTACACAAAAAGAACATGGCACATAGACTACACAAATGTTTATATGGTTTAAAGAAAGCCCCAAGAGCATGGTATGAAAGGCTTCAAAATTATCTTGTGAAGATTGTTTTGAGAAGATTGACAATAACAACAAATTTTACTTGAAGACAGAAGGAGGTAAAGATATTTTACTAGCTGAATTTTTTTTTGATGACATCATATTGAAAACTTTTGGTATGGAGGATTCAAAACTATTTAGCACTCCTATGGTGGCAGGATACAAACTATCAAAGACTAATGATTCTACTAAAGTGAATCAAACACTGTATAGGTCTATGATTGGAAAGTTGTAATATGTAGTACATAGAAGACATGACATGGCATTAGTTGTTAGGATTGTTGCAATATTTTATGCAAATCCTAAGGAGAATAATTTGATGGTTGTTAAGAGATTTATGAGATATCTAAAAGGAACAAAAGATTATGGTCTATACTACAAGAAAAATGATAAATTTGAGTTTAAAGCCTATATGAATGTTGATTGGGTTGGAAACATTGATGAAAAATAGAGAACAAGTAGTGGAGCTTTTTTCTTAGGAAATAGATTGGTCACTTGAACCAATAAGAAACAAAAGTGTATATCTCAATCTACTACTGAAGTTGAATGTGTGTATGTTGCAGTAAATTGTACAAATATAGTATGGATCAAAAAACTACTCAAAGGCATGAATGAGGAAATTACTGAACCTATGGTACTTTATTATGATAATAAAAGTCCTATAAACATATCAAAGAACCCTATGATGCACACAAAGACAAAGTAAATTGCAATCAAGTATCATTACTTGAGAGAGTTGGTTCAAGACATAGAAGTGAGAATCAAATATGTGAATATAAAAGAAAAAATAGTTGATTAATTCAAAAAAAATTTACCTAAGGGTGCACATGAAAATCTTAGAGGTAAAATAGGAGTGATACCCCTATCCAAAGCTACTTAAGAAGCATAAGTAGTGCCCTACATCAACTAAGCTAAATGTTGTATCTTACAACTTGATGTAGTGGATCTTACTATAGGTGTTGCCTAAAGTATTGAAGGAGATGAATTAGAAGATTTATGGTCACATACAAGGTGATAGATAGAGAACTTGAATCGATTATATCTACGTGAAAAAATGACAAGTCCTTGGAATTTTTGTCAAAGAGGGAGAATTAACCTAAAGAGAGAGAAAACTATAAGAAAGAGGGAGATATAAGAGAGATACATTGAAGGAGATTGACAAAGCTCACATTACCCCATAGAGGGGAAGGCCATATACAAATAGAGGGATAAATTTCAAAGATATTATTTTATTTTTGGTATTTTTTTGGGTATTGGTTTTCCATCAATGTCAAAGAGGGAGATTGTTGAAAAGAGATTGTTTTGAAGTGTAGAACCTATAATGGAACAATCATTATTTTGTTAATAATGTTGAACCTTCGAAATTTTGGTCTAAATGCTATCATTTGGTTGATTGATGAAGAGGATTTGAAAAGAGGACAAAATAGTAGAAGCCAAGCAAAAATCAATAGGTATCAAGAAAAGAAAACAAATAGTAGAATAGTGTAGATGTCAAGTGATAACAAATAATGTTAAATGAAAGATTTGACAAATTTGAGCTGACTAATTTTATTTCTTGAATTATGTGAAGTACATGCAAGATGACTATGATGATCTTGTGGCACAAAATTCAAGGTAAAATATTTTAAGGAAAATTCAAGGAAGATTGTAGAGGAACTCAAATGGAAAATGGGTAGATTCACTGAATCTTATCTAACCCTAAAATGAATGATTGTGGTTAAGTAAAAAAAGCTCTAAATTCTCTATTTATAGAGATAGTTGGCCAAAAGAAAAGGTTTTCATGTGCAAGAACCTAAGGAAGACAAGAAGTATAGGGTGTTGCTTCATCTAGTGGTTGAATATAAGAGACTAAAGTTGGCATACAAAGCAAGAAGGTTTAAGGGGATGAATGCTTGAAGGGTGAACAAGCTATCAGATCTAAAGTGTATGAATGCCAAGTAGAATGGAGGACTGAAATAGAGATCTATAATTTTCAAGTGAGTTGTAAGTTTTTATTAGATCAATTCCTACTATTTCTTTCTAACAACTATACTAGTGTGGATAAAATCCTTTGGATTAATGTCGACCTAGTAGTCATTTGTAAATCCTTTAACCAAATGACATTCTAATGGAATGTTCTAAAGTCCTCTAACAAGGTTCAATCATAATATGGGTGATTAAAATCCTCTAACCAAGTCACATTTAACAATGTGTATTATAACCTTTAATAGGGTGGACCTTTCATAGGGCAACACTTCAGAAGAGTGAAATTGGGTTTCCATGTAAAATCCTTGTGTCAAATTGTGTGAATGTGCTTATGGTATTTCATGTTTACATTTCTACAAGTTGTTTTTGACCTAGGATAGAAACCAACTAAGTTAAGGTATTGTACAATCTAATGGATGCATGCATGTTATGATTTTATGGATATGGATTTGTTAAGTATTAAAATTTTTTATTTGTATATCTAGACCTTGGATAACTAATTCAGCCCCCTCTTAGTTATTCTAAAGAATTCAAACTCAATCTAGAAATGAAGGGTAGAAAAAAGTGTTAGCATGAATGTTGATGATACTACATTGGAGAGTATTGATATGTTGCATTAATGATTGTATTTTTCATTGATGTCAATATAGCAATAATCCTATTAAGACTAAAAGAATGGCAGTCAATAATCTTAGGATGTATAGAAGTTGAGGAAGTTTTAGATGATCTGCAATAGAGGACATGTTCCTAAGGTTGTTTTGATGATGTGGTTTAAAGGACTAAGTCTAATTTGATGTTGTATAGAAGCTATGCTTGTTTTGCTAGAAGTAGTGCAAAAACATAGTATTGGAAAACAAAGTTATGATATTCTATCACTATCTTTCATTTGAGATGTAATGAAGAGATGCATAGTCACAAAGTGATAGAGGATAGTTGTATGGTGATGCCAGCTTGTGCACAAGACATGGTTTCACACATGAAGTTTTTTATAAACTATGAGTTGACAATGTTGTTACAATTGTGAATTAATTAATTATCTTATTTAAATTAATTGGGAAAGCCTCAAGGAATTATTATGAAGATATTGTATAAAGGAAATTTGTTTTCCTTATTTGTGACGAGTCTTGATTTTAGAGGATCAAGTAAAATTTGAGGTATTAGTGTGCAGCGCAAGGAGCAAAATGCTTGATGAATGTGTGTAAGTGATCCAAGTGATCATTAGATGCATAGTATGAGATCTGGTTACAAGATCTAAAGGAGCAAAAATCTAGTTGACAAGACAAAGACAGAGGAAGAGGTACATTTTAGTTCTATTATTCTTCAAGGAATAATATAGAGGTTATTATGATAGTGGGTTCTTTGATCTTAACCTTGAAGTTGTTTGGATAGTGGGTCCAACTATCTTTCACAACTCCTAACAAGGTTGGCACAACTTCTAACATGGTTGGAATCTCCTAATAGGGACTTATATGTACTGAATTTTGTAACAAACTCTTAATAGGGTATATCCTCTAATAAGGAATATTTATATTAGTACATCATCTTGTGGGTACCATCCCCAATAGAGTTTTCCCCCTGATCCAAGGTTTCCCTAGTTAACAAATCTAGTACTAATTGTGTATGAGTATCTTTTTGTGGTTTTAGTTTATATTACTCACATGGTTTTTTTTTAAGGTTAATTTTTCTGTTGATAGTTGGATAACTGATTCACCCCCCGTCTTTCTTATATCAGTGGACTATATATTCTAACAATTGGTATCAAAGCATCAGGTCCTTGAAGATAAGGCTTAATATCTTTGGGAGATCAATGGTGAATATATTTAGGGAAGATAATCTGAGATTTGTTGGGGCTAACTATGATAGTTCAAAGGAAAAGATGAAGACTTGTTTGTTGTGCATGGGTTCGGGTTATTGGATCTTGATAAAGAGCGAGAAGACAATTGTGGAAGAAGGAAAGCTTGAAGAATTTAGTGAAGTAGAGAGAGATCTATTCATGTGTAACATGAGAGCCAAAGAAGCCCTACTATCAGCTCTTCTAGAGAATGAATACAATCAAGTAAAGACATTTCAAAATTCTCATGAAATTTGGAAAGCATTAGAAGTTACTTTTGAAAGTGATTCTCATGCAAAAAGAATGAGATTGCAAAATTAGATTTGTGCATTTCAATATGCTAAGATGATGGAAGATGAATCTATAAGAAGTTATATAGGAAGAATATCATAAGTTGTTGTAGGAACCTGCTCTCTTGGTGGAACTAATGAAGATGATGAGGTTATATGGAAGATCATGAAAAGTTTAACACCACCTTTCAAGAAAACAACTCAGATGATTTAACTAGTTATGCCTTGAACCAAATATTTCACAAAGGAAACATTGGTTGGGAGATTAGAACCTATAGAAGCATAAATGAGATAGTCTAGAGAACTAACCAGAGTTGAGATAGCTTTCAGTGCTCTAAGCATTCGACCTAATCTATCAAGAAGTGATAGTGCAAGAGGAGACTTTGCTAGTAGTAGTAGATCTAAAGAATATAAGAAGATTGAAGAAGGAATAACCCTTATAGTGAGAAGAGAGAAATATGGTAAACAAATCTTTAAATGTTGGACTTATGAGATGAATATGGTCATTATGCATCTAAATATTGTAAAAGAGAGAAAAGGTTTGGAGGAAAATTTAATCCTAGAAGAGATAAAGATAGAAATTGTTTATATGCTAATGAGGATGAAGAATATGATGAAAAAAATCAAAGCGAAAGTGATGACAACTTAGGATTAATGGCTATCAAGGAAAATGATCTTGATAGAGAAATTAGAGAAGAGAGATTTCTAGCTACCCAAGTTGAGAAGAAACAAGATTGGAAAATTGATAGTCAATCTTCACATCGCATGACTAGTGATATGAACAAATTTTTTTAAGTTTAGAAATCATGATGGAGGTATTGTTAGAGTTGGTAACAATGCAGCCTGTCATATCACAGGGATTGGATCTATTACTCTTGATGGTAAAACTAACACTAATGATGTTTACTTTATTGATGGTTTGAAACATAATTTTCTAAGTGTTGAACAATTGGTAGACAAATTGATAGTCAATCTTCACATCACATGACTAGTGATATGAACAATTTTTTTTAAGTTTAGAAATCATGATGGAGGTATTGTTAGAGTTGGTAACAATGTAGCCTGTCATATCATAGGGATTGGATCTATTACTCTTGATGGTAAAACTAACACTAATGATGTTTACTTTATTGATGGTTTGAAACATAACTTTCTAAGTGTTGAACAATTGGTAGACAAATGATGTTTTTTGTAGTTCATAGATAAGACTTGCATTATAAAAAAAAAACATGGCAAGCTTATTGGTACTGGAACTAGATCTAGAGATAATGTATTTTAGTTGAATCCTACTGAAATAACATGCTTGTTTACAAAGGTTGATAATAGTTGGTGATGGCATAGAAGGTTCTGTCATATAAAATTGATAATATTTTGAAAGTTAGTAGTACATTTGCAGTGAGAGATCTACTAAGATTATTAAGCCTATTAATGTTATCTGGAAGGAATCTATTTTGGCTTAGCAGAGGAAAGTTTCTTTTCCTAGCAAGAAGTTCTCTACCACAAAGAAATTGGAGATTGTTCACACAAATCTGAGTGGTCCTTTAAGAACCAAAGGATTCTGTGGTGAAAGGTACTTTATGATTTTTGTTGATCACTAGATGCAAGCTATGAAAGAAGAACTAGATCAGATTGTGAAGAATGAGACATGGGAATTAGTTCCTAGACCTAAAGACAAGAATGTGATAGGAACCAAATGGGTATTTAGGAATAAGATGAATGAGCAAGGAGAAGTTGTGAGAAACAAGGCAAAAATTGTTTGCAAAGGATATTGACAAAAAGAAGGTGTATATTATGAAGAAACCTATGCATCCATGGCAAGGATGGAAGTAGTAAGGATGTTCTTGGCTTATTCAACAAGAAATAATTTCAAGGTTTATCAAATGGATGTCAAGTTAGCTTTTTTAAATGGAAAACTTGAAGAAGAAATCTAAATTGATCAACCTAATGGATTCCCTCTAACAAAAGATAAAGATTTTGTTTGTAGACTAAAGAAAACATTGTATGGTCCGAAGAAAGCACCTGGAACATTGTATGCAAGGTTGGATAGGTATTTGTCTAAGTTTGGATACATCAAATGTACAATAGATGGTAATTTGTATTTGAGGAAAATTGATGATGATTTATTTATCATTTTAATATTTGTGGATGACAAAATATTTGGAGAAAATGATAAAGAAAGTAACAAGTTTGTTGAAGAAAATGAATTTGAAATGAGCATGATTGGAGAAATCAATTTTTTCCTAGCATTGCAGATTGGGCAGAACAAAGATGGGATATTTATTTTAAAAACTAAGTATCTAAAAGATTTTTTGAAAAGATTTGGTTTGGAGAGTTGAAAACCTATTGGTACACCCATGATAATTGTTCACAAGTTATCCAGTAAAGATAAGAAACCTACAGTTGAGCAGAAAAGGTATAGATCTATGATTGGAGGATTGCAATATCCAACTCACACCAGACTAGATATAGAAAATGTAGTTAGGATTGTAGAAATATTTAAAGATGATCAAAAAGAGTATTGTTATGTAGAAGTAAATAGAATATTTTGATATTTGAATTATACATTTGATTATGGAATTTGGTGTGATAGATCAAGTTATATCACCTTGTGTGCATATATTGATGCATATTGGGTAGGCAGTATGGATGAAAAAAAGAGCACTAGTGGTGGAGAATTATTTCTTGGTTGAGAAAGAAACATGACTATATATCTCAGAGTACAACTAAGGTAGATTATGTTACAATAGAAAATAGATGTAATCAGGTTATGTGGATGAAACAAATGTTGAAAGATATTGGAATTAAGTTTTTAGAACATGTTATCACTTATTGTGATAACACAAGTACAATAAGTATGTATAAGAATCTATTATTGTATTCTAAGACAAAGAACATATCCATAAAGTATCATGTTTTGAGAGAGAATACAATAGAGAAAGAAATAAGGTTGGAGTATGTAAGCACTAAAGATCATATTGTAGATATATTTATGAAGACTTTGTCTAAAAATACTTTTGAGTACCTAAGAGGTATGCTAGGGGTTATACCCCTACCTACTTCAGAGTAGATGATGCAGAGAGTGCATCAATCCAATGGTACAGAGCACCATGGTTAGACTAGACTGAATGTTGATGCTTTCTATATGGGAGAGTATCTAATATATACTGAGTCATGAAGGACTCTTGGTAATTGGTATTTGGTATTGAATAGTGTCTTTGGACACTCGAGTTGGTTGATGATTTGATCAACTAATTAGCAATTGGTATGTAACAATTGGTATTGTGATTGACACCTTTGACATTGATGTCAATGGGGGAGATAATATGCATGAAAAACATATTGATAGAATGTACATAAGAAATGGAAGAGAAGCACCTATTGAGATGGAAATGGGGAAGAGTTATCTCTTTAGGGAGATTTAGAAAGATTCATGTAAGTGCGCAGAAGAATATGTATGTGCGTAGAAGGATATGTAAGTGTGTAGATGTAGGAAAGATTAATGTAAGTGTGGACATATAGCTAGAAGTATTGGAAGTTGTTTACTATGAACAACTATTTATGATCCTAAAAGAAGAAGAAGAATGGATCAGTGTTCTAGACAATTTCAGATTTGATTGATGAAGAGGATTTGAGAAGATGACAGCAATAAAGTACAATTTTGTATTCTTTGAACTTAGATGTTTTTCATCTATATTTCCATCAATTCCAAAGGGGGAGATTTTTAGCATGAATGTTGATGATACTATGTTGGGGGAGTATCTTGAGCATTGCAGAGTATTGATATGTTGCATTCATTACTATATTTGTCATTGATGTCAACATAATAGTAATTTTGTTGGGAATGGAAGAATAGTAGTTTGTAATCTTAAGATGCACAAAAGCTAAGGAAGTTTTATATGATGCATACTAAAGGACATGTTCATAAGGTTGTCCCAATGACATGATTTATAGAACTAAGTCTAATTCGATGTTCTATGAAAGTTACACTTGTTTTGCTAGAAGTAGTGTAGAAATAGAGCATTGAAAATTAGATATTTGGTAATCTATTGTTGTCTTTCATCTAAGACGTAATGAAGAGATGCATAGTCACACAATGATAGATGAGATTTGTATGGTGATGTCAGTGTGTGCACAAGACATGGTTTCCCATGTAAGTTTTTTATAGATTGTGAGTTGATAGTGTTGTTACAATTGTGAATTAATTAATTATTTTATTTTAATTAATTGGAAAAGTCTCAAAGCCAAATCAAGGAATTGCTATGAAGATATGACATAAAATAAATTTTTATATGAGCAATGTTAGTATGCTAATAGAAACCAAATTTAAATAAAGCTTCTACAAACTAAACAAAATTCATAAACTTCAAGATAGACTAAGATGAGCTCTCAATTGAGAATATGAGCCATTAATGGGGTCTCTCAATGAGAAGCTCTCTTGTTGAGTTGATTTGTCTAAATAGATAGGATGTATGCTCAAGCTTATGCTTCAAAAAGGGCTTCAAATAGAGTTGGAATTTGGGTGTGAGTGTATGGTTTTGATCTAAAATGGCTTCTTAAAATGGCATTATGACTTTACTTCATGGGTTGTGTTGTTTTGCAAAGGGGAAGGATCCAATTTATAGGCAAGAGGCTTGAGGGATTGAGGGCTAAGATGCAAGGATGGGAAAAAACTCATGGAGGGCTCAAATTGCATGAGAGGAGAGCACATGGATTATGCTTCCTTACAACCAATCAGGGAGTGACACATGTCACAGGGTGAGAGGATGGAGGAAAGGGGAAGGATGAGTCAAAAAAGGAGGTTCAAGGGATAAAATTTTCATAAAGACCCTCATAATGGCTTGTAAGAGCAATAAAAGGGCTTGGAAGAGTCATTTATGGCCTAGTGGGCTTCATAAAGTTTTATGGTTGGGATATTTTGAAGGAGATGAGAGGAATTTCGACTTGGGCTTGATTAGGAAGGTTTTAAGCTTGCTTAGGATTGTGCAAATGATTAGAGGATGGATAAGGATGGTTTAGGATCAGCTTAGGGATAGGCAAGTGGATGGCATTTAATGAGGGTGGGTGAAGGAGGAGATATTTGTTAACTTTGGCTTGGGTTAGTAAGTCTTAACCCATGTTTAGAGAATGTGACAAGGTTAGGAGGGGATTAGGATTAGGTTTAAAGACATCTTCTAGAACAGTCTAGACTTTGGATGAAGATAAAGACTTTCTAGAATAGTCTAGAACTTCCTAGGATGAGGATGAAGACTTTCTAGAAGAGTCTAGAACTTCTTAGGATGAGGATAAATAAGATTTTTAGGAAATAAATAAAGTATTATTTATTTCAAGGGTTTGGGTTGAGAGATATTTATTAAAACTTTTTTAATAAACATGAGGATTAATATTTAATCTTAATTAAATATTTTGAGTTGGGATTAGGGGTAGGAAATGATGGGATTAGCCTTTAATCAAAATTAAAGAAGGATTAGAAGATTTTGGAAGAGGTTAGTGGTTTTAAGGAAATTGGCCAAGTTTTGGGCAAAAAATAAATTATTTATTTATTTTGGGTTTTTTGGTCAATTTATTAATTAAATAATTAATAAATAAGGAAATAATGTTTAAATAAGATTTAAACATTTTTGAGAGGGATTCCTTAATTAAATATTTTTAATTAAGATAAAGGGATTTAATGGCATAAAAATAAATAAATAAATAAATTAATTAATTAATTAATTAATAAATGATGATGTCATCAGGATTTTAAAAAAAATAAAAATACTTTATTTTCTAAAGGTTTTTAGGTGTCTACATTTTGCCCCTCTTTGATGTGATGCCACAAGTGGCATGGCATCAAAGATAAGAAAATAAGATGCCCAAGGCTAGGGCAGAAGAGGAGAGAATGGACTGTGAGATGCCCCCTCAAGAAGGAGGCGGGGAGAGAAAGCGAGGCTCAATGGCTTCTTGAAAAGTAAAAGAATCTCAGATGAGCAAGGAAACTCAGATTGGCAAAGAGAAGGGGCTGAATTAGCTCAAACTCTCACTATGGGAGAATGATAAAGGAGAATCAGATGCATAAGAGGAAGCAAGCTTAAGACTTTAGGGAAGGTGGAGGATGCAGGAGCGGAGTGCTATAAAAAGGAATCTAGGATAGGGAGATGGATGAGGGGATTATAAAGCTGATGCAATAAGATTTCAAAGAGTCAAATTGGTGGAAGATGGGTTTTGGAGATCCCTAGGACTAGGTTGTGGATCTCGAAAGATGAGGCTTGGTGGATTGATTTGGATTGGTGGATCCCTAAGGCTAGGATTGTGGATCCCTAAAGCTAAAGGTGAGGATTAATTCAAAGAGATACTGATGCATAAGCTAGGGTAGGAGAGACGGATGTTGGATATGGATGGGGGATAATGGAGATGAAGGAAAACCATTGAAGCTTTTTGAGCGGGGGGATACTTCAAAGAGAAGTACCACCAGGTAGTTGAGCACTAGATTTTCTATAGGACTGTTGGTTAATTGCCGAGGTTACCAAGAACATCAAGGCTGTGTCACCAACCGTCCAAAAGACTGATGAACTGACTCAAAACAAAAACACAAGGATTGCCCCAACATCACACATGAAACCCAGAGGAAATAGCGTGGAACCGATACTGGGTAAGCCACAAGCAAAAAAGAAACAAATGAAAGAATTGATCAAAACCGTACGCTCAGAGTGCCCCATTCGCAACATACCATGATATGGAAGATCATGGCAACCTTGAGGAGGGAACAAAAAGATTTCTTGGAAAAGATACTTCAAGACCCAAAAGGGAAGATTCCAAATCAAAAGGAAGCAAAAATCCAAAAGAGAACCGTTTGCCAATGAGATGGGTAGGACAGGGTACTAATGGACCAAGATCGGACATGAGGAAAGCTATATTTAGCAAGGACCTATCAGAGAGCACCTAAGCTAGTGAATTTGGATGAGTGATGCATCTGGCAAGCTGAACTAAGAAAGATACCACTTTGGTGATAGGAAATCTAGCTAAAGGATGCCTTGGAATAGCTAACCAAGATGTGCAATGGGTGCAAGATGCTAATCAAGGATGAACTGACATGAACGCTAGATAGATACAATGGTACTAAGCTAAAGAGGATGTACAAGCTAATGGACCAAGATATGTTACAAATGTACAAGTTTGTTCAAGTTTGTTACCCATTTAATGAAATAGTCTGTAGCTGTTATTATCCATTTATGTCCATCAGATGAGAGGGTTGTGATAGTTCCAACTAGATCAAGGCCTCAACAAGCAAAGGGCCAAGGTGGTGCAATAGGCTGTAGATCCTGTGCTAGAGCATGCACAAGATTTGCATGCTGCTGACATGGGAGACACTTTCTAACAAATTCACATGAGTCTTCTTCAATGGTAGGCCAATAGTAGCCTTCTCTAAGGATTTGTTGTGCTAGGAAAATACCACTTGTGTGGGCACCACAAAGTCCAGAGTGTACTTCCTTTAACACCATCACGGCCTTGTTTTGGTCTAAACATCAAGAGAGAGTATCGTGATAACCCCAACAATATAGGGTATTGGCTATGATAACATAGCGAGATGATTTTTGGATGAGGTTCTTGCATTGGGTACGTGTGACGTGAGGGGATATGATACCATCGTTAAAGTAAGCATGAATCTCATGGTACCAAGGGGATTGGGGACCAACCAAGATACAAACACAGTTTGAATCCTAATTCGCATAGGCGGGTGTGAGGAGATACTCCACTAAAAACTCATACTGTGTAGCTACTTGGGGAATTTCCAAGAGCGAGCCTATGTTAGCCATAGCATCTATTGCTTTGTTCTGTATTCGAGGCACTTGTGTAAACTGAAGCCTTGTAAAATGCTGGGTTAGCTGATCAACTAGCTCTTTGTAGGGTAATAGCATTTCATCTTTGGTTTGATATTCATTTAGGGCTTGCTTGATGATGAGCTGAGAATCACCAAAGATTTGTAGCTCAACAATGTTCCATTCTACAGCTATCTTTAATCTTGCTATGAGGGCCTCATATTTAGCTATATTGTTGGTGCTAGGGAATTGTAGCTTGAAGGCTTTTGGAATGTAATCTCCTTGAGATGTGACCAATAATATTCCTGCCCCTAATCCATGAGATGTGTATGAGCCATAAAAATAAAGTTTCCATGGGGGTTGTTCTTCAATTAGACAGATATGCTCATTTGAAAATTCTGTGATCAATGGATAAGCATCTATTAGAGGTGCATCAGCTAGGTGATCTACTATAGCTTCCCCTTTAATTTCCTTTCTGTCCACATACTGGATGTCAAATTCACTAAGGAGCATAATCCATTTGGCCAAACGGCCTATAAGTACTATTCTAGAGAGAATATACTTGAGAGGGTCAATCTTGGAGACTAGTTGGATGATATGACTTAGCATGTAATGGCGAAGCTTTTGAGTTGAGAAAACAACTACCAAACAAGCTTTTTCCATAGGAGTGTAATTGAGTTCAAAACCAACTAGGGTTCTACTGATGTAGTAGATGGCTCTTTCTCTACTATAGTCATTGAGCTGTGCTAGAAGTGCCCCTAGAGCAGTAGGTGTTGCTGATATGTACAAAATTAGGGGATGACCAGGAACTGGTGGAACCAAGATAGGGGGATTGATGAGATACTGCTTGAGATGGTTGAAGTTGTACTAACATAAAGGATCCCACTTAAAGTTCTCATCCTTCTTCATTAAATGTGAAAATGGTGTACACTTATCTGCAAGCTGGGAGATGAAGCGCCGAACAGATTGAAGCTTTCCCTGAAGAGAACGAAGCTGTCACACTGTCTGGGGAGGAGGCATGTCTAAGATAGCCTTGACCTTCTTGGGGTCGATCTCTATACCTCGTTTAGAAACTATAAAGCCTAGAAGCTTGCCAGATGTGACCCCAAAGACACATTTCTTAGGATTCAGCATGAGATGATATTTGGCTAACCTATCAAAGACTTTCTCCAGGTTAGCAAGATGATCCATGAAGGTATGAGACTTAACCAAGATATCATCCACATAATCCTCCAAAATGCTATGGATGAGATCATGAAAAATGGTTGTCATAGCTCTTTGATAGGTAGCCCCAGCATTATTTAGGCCAAAAGGCATCATGTTGTAGCAAAAGGTTCCCCAAGGGGTAGTGAATGTTGTCTTATGTTGATCCTCTTCTGCAATCTTGATTTAATTATACCCAGAAAATCAATCCACGAGGTACAAAATTTCATGTCTAGCTATAAGATCTACAATCATATCTATGTTGGGCAAGGGAAAATCATCTTTTGGACAAGCTTTGTTAAGATCTCTGAAATCAGTGCAGATTCTGATGTCACCAGAAGGCTTAGTGATGGGGACCATGTTGGAGATCCACTCTGAATAGTCAATAGGTCAGATAACCTTAGCAGCTAACATTCTTTCTAACTCAGCTTTGACCAGTAATCCCACCTTGGGGTGCATTTTTCTAAGGTTTTGTCTGATGGGCTTGATCTATGGATTGATTGCAAGATGATGAACTACAAGCTTTGGATCAAGCCCTGGCATGTCCTGATATGACCATGCAAATCGGCCAATTTTCTCTCTTAAGACCTCAAAGAGGAGATAAGCTTGGTCTTGTGATAGGGATGCAGTAATGTGAACAAGCCTAGGGATCTCTGAAAAACCGATGTTGACTTCCCTAGTATCCTCAATTAGAATAGAAGATATCTCTAGTCGATTAGCTTGAGGAGGTAATGCTAAATCCTCATGTTCTACTTGTGGCTCTGGATGTTCTTGCTGAGGGGTTCTCTTCGCTGCCTTAGCTAGTCTTAGATTCACCTTAGTTCCAGTTTTGGGTGTATCAGAACTAGGTTGGGGATTTTCTCCAAAATACCCCTTGGGATCTAGCTTGTAGATATAGATAGAATCTAGCTTTGTTTTCTTGTGAGGTGTTTCAGCTCCCATGAATCCCAGAAGTACTTCCTCTAATGTGAAATTATCAATGTGTATGACACTTGGTTGGTCCCAATCTATGAGTTGTAGATGGGTGAGTGGTAGGTCAATGAGGTGGATGTATAGTTCTTGGAGAACAGAGTCTCCGAGGGAGATTTGGTCTAGGATATTGTCATAGGCTCTCTTTTCAACTTCCTTAGGAATGTCTTCAATTTTTGACAAGGTCACGATGAATGTTCAAAAAAGCGTGACCATCTGTATTGGTGCCCTTAGTTGTGGGTATGCCAAAGCCAAGACCTAACTTCGATTCCCACTTGTGTGTGTCGATGGGGCACTGCATGCCTCTTTCTTCTGGTCCTAGACCACCACCTTGATAGTTCCATTTGTTAGTGATGAGCTTATGTTCCTGGAGATACTTCTAGCTGAAGTGATCAAGGCATGCCTGATTCCTTTGAGGTGCATCCTTATGTAACCAATTGTTGATATCAGGAGTGAGGTCCTCATGAAGAGGGATTTTTGAGGATACAAAGGTTGTTGGGCCAAACTATTTGTATCGAGGAGGTGGAATCTCCTTAGCTTTGTGATATGTCGATCGTCCATGGGCATGTGGATCAAGTGGGAGTGCCCCAATAGAAAATGCATCCGACAGACTATACTCTCCACAAACCTTGTTATGAATCTTCACGGTAGACAGGGTAGAGGCGAGGATGGTTTCTGGGTCATTACAAGTATGGGATGAGCTGGTGATGGATGTGCCGATATCAATTCTAGGGCAATGGTTTGTATATGAAGCTTCAACCACATTGCAGTAAGGAAAGGGTTCTGGATCGGCATGGATGGTTACCTCAATGCCTTGATGCAAAAATTTGACGCATTGATGGTAAGTGGATGGAATGGCTTTCATGGCATGAATCCATGGGCAATTGAGGAGGATGTTGAATGGTACCTTTAGATCAATAAAATGGCAGAGTGTCTCTTGGATGACTGGCCCAACCTTGATTGGTAGCAAAATAGTTCCTTCTGTGGTTCTTTCCAAGTTGTCATAAGCTTTGATGGTGATAACCTCACTGATGATATCTGTGTCAGTATACCTTGCTTGTTTTATGAATTTTAGGGTGAAAATATTCAAGGCTAATCCATTATCTATCATTACTCTTTTCACAAAAAATTTGGATACCATGATGGCTATGCGAAGCGAAAGGGTGTGATCTGGCTCGACCACAACTATGTCAGTGGGTTTGAATGATAGGGCACATGAGGATGAAAGGTGTCCAACAAGATTATGAAAATCAATAGCATTGATATAAGAAGGGACACGAGATTCAATGAGAGCAGTATCAAGGACTAGTGCGAAGAAGGTCTAAAATGGAGATTTGGGCTGGCATGTTCCCAAGGTGTTCCAAGATATTGTATTGGCTTTTTGATGGAGCTGATGGTGCTGGTGAAATAGGTGGGCCTGCAATGTTAAATCAGGCTCTTTGAGTGGTGATTGCACACTCATGGTTTGGTCGTTGGATATTGATAACATTGACAGAAGGCTCTTTCTTGGATATACAACCTATAAGGCTACCATGAAGTGTGATCATTGTTCTTCCCATGCTGTTGGTTTGGCTGACGATTGTTGGTGTTTTTGTTGTTCGTTTGGATAGGTACTTTTCCAGGACTTTGATTGTTGTGAGGAGGAAAAGCATTTTGATAGATCTGTAAGCTTGCATTGGGAGAGGTTTGGGCACCAACAGTGATTTCCTTCCAATCAATGAGGTCCTGCACATAGTCTTTCAGTTTCATGCATCTGAGGGTAGTGTGACCTTTTACCCTATGAAATTTGCAGTACTCATTGTCTTTGTACCATGCAGCTTTGGATTGGCTTGGGTCAATTTGCTAGGTAGGAGGAAATTTGATGAGGTTTTCCTTGACTAATTTCTCAAAAATGACATCCAATGGCTCACCAAGGGGTGTATAGTTTCTAGGTGTAGGTTGGAATCTAGGCTTTTGTCCTGCAGCTACATTGATGGCATTAGCTTGATTGCTAGACCCTTGAAAGTTTGGTCTTGTATTGTGGTTTTGATAGTTGTGGTTTTGATAGCTGTGGTTATTCTGCTGTTGGTAGTTGATAGCTTGTTGATTGTTTGGTTGATAGGGTGGGTTGGACTAGTTGTGAGAAGGACCAACAATATTCACATGTCTGGTGTCAGTGATGCCATCTGTTGCAACATGCTTGTTTTTGTTCCAATACCTAGACTTGTCATTGGAATGTGATTGATTTTGGTTGGCTTCCTTGTAAATCTTGACCACACCATCTTTAATGAGTCCTTTCTCAAGGATCATTCCTTTCTCTTTGATATCTTTGTAGGTCTGCAAACAGTTCATGGTCATGTGGTGAGCCAAGCTAGGATGGACATTATCAATAAACATTTTCACCAAATGGTGCTCTGGCAAGGTGCAAGATATGCGGGTGGTAAGGGTTTTCCATCTTTGCAGATATTCAAGAAGGCTTTCTCCACCTTTTTTCTTGATGTGGACAAGATCAACTACTAATAGCTCTATTTCAACAAGATGGGCATATTGGGCTACAAATGCCTCAGATAATTCAGCAAAATTTTTAATTGTGCCATAGGGGATTCTATAAAACCATTCAAGAGCTGGTTCAGCCAAGCTTTTGGGAAAGAGACACAAGAGGAAGACGTCATCGTATGCCACTTCTTGGCAGTGCATGTAAAATTCTTTGATATGTGTGACAGGGTCTCCTTTTCCTCTAAATTTGTCAAATTTGGGTGTCTGAAAATGCTTGGGGAATGGTGTCATGGTAATGGCTCTATCAAATGGGTAAGGGCACACATTCTGAAACTTGAAATTTTTTGGATCATTTCCCTCTTGTATGTTCTTCAAAGCTATTTTCATGGCTTCCCATTCTGAATTAATGGGTGATGGCTGGGGTGCCCCCAATGTAGGAGTTCCTTGAGGTAGGTATGCACTAGATGGGGTCACTGAATATGGATGGCTGTGAGGGATTTGCTAATAGGGATTGTACATTGTTTGGCCAGCTACATGGTGGATGATGGTTTGCTAAGGGGGAGGTGGCACATAGTGTTGCATGTGTTGTGAGGCTTGCTATTGATATGGGATTTGAGGTTGGGATTGAGGAACATAAGCTGGCTGTGGGATAAATGAATTGCTTTGTGGAGGTAAGGTATAAGATTGTTGTGAAGCTTGGGGAAAGGATTGGGGGGCTTGTGGGGTTCGACTAAGGTATGTGGGTTGCACCCCCATTTGGGATACCTACAAATAATTGGTGGTTGGTTGGATTGGTGGGTTACCTCCTAGAAGTGGCATTGAAAAGTAGTTGGTAATAGGAGGTAATGGATTAGTTGGTGGTGGAGGTGGTGGGAATTGAAAGCTAGTAAATGGAATTGATGGGGTTTGATAGCATGGTGGATGGATTTGGAAGCTTGGTAGAGTGGTGGCAGGAGCTTGGGTTACTGGGGAGTTGGGCAGAACATTGGTAGTAGCTTGTGGGGTTTGATAGCTTTGTGGAGTGAGGGTAGTGGCTTGTGGATTTGTGGCTGATGGCACTGAACTCCCAAGACCTAATGGAAATGATGGGATTGTGCTTTGGGCTATGGTGAAAAAGCTGGTGGTGATGAAAGGTTGATTACTTAGCCCCATGGGTGGCATTCCTGTTGTATATTGCTAAGGTTGGCCAAAGATGCTAGCACTGATTTGGGAGAGGGGTGGATTTGGAAGGCTGGGTTGGCAAGCAACAACAACAATAGTGAAGGGCATGAACGGTGAGGTGTTTTGGGTAAAGGGGGTTTGGAGTGGAGAGGTATGAACCAAGGATGGAGTGGTGGTGGTTGGGTTGGCTTGCGGCATGGAGATTTCAACTTGGGTGGATGATGGTATGTTTGGGTCTATTGGATCATATGGATTGACTGGAGGCTATTCTTTTGGCATATATTGAGGATAATTTGGATCATAAGAGCTTATGGGTGGTGGCAGCTTCCCAAACAATGGGTGAGATGGATCTAATAATGGAGGGGGTCTTCCAAAGTCAAAGGTTCCTACATTGTCCCTTCGAAAATTAGCCATGATTGTCTCTTTTTTCTTGTCTATAATGGTGTTTACCAATACTACATTTCTTGGTTGGTTCATGAAAGCTTCAATGTTAGTAGATGATGGCATAGCTTTCTCTGGGCTGAAGGATGGCTGAGTGCTCAAGGGGGGTGAGGCTATTCGTTCCAAATGATAGGGCTCCATTGTTTCTTTCTTCTTGGCTAAGCGAGTGACGGGTGGCATGAAAAATGCTCCTAAGGATGAGATGTAACAAATGCTGGTGGATGCAAAAGGGAGGAAGGCTTTTCTATGCAAATGATTTCTTAGGTTGAGGCAAAGCTATACGACAAAACCTAAGGAGGATTGGGTTGGGGATTCTAACTTCAAAGATATGTTGCCAAAGCACAAAAGGTTTGCTTTCCTATGTGCAAGCTTGGTGGTGATTGTGTCAACTTAAGGATAGACTAATGATCCTTTAGGAAGAACATGAGATTGACCACTTGTGGATCCCAACCTTTAGCTCAAGGTGATGAGGGATAACAAGTGGCAAAGCTAGATTACCCTAGACAAAGCTTTGTCAAAGGGATAACCTTGGTGAGATTGGTGGTTCTGAAAGATTTTAGGAATGGCAAACTTTTAGCAAGGTGACAAAAATTTTTGAAGGCTTGGATGTGAAGATTTTGGATTGCTGGCTAGATGGTTTGGTCCTAAATGAGATGGATGAGCTAATAATGCTTAAGGGAATAACCTAAGATGGCTGACTTTTCTACAAAGATGACTCTAAGGTGAAGCTTATCTAAGAAGGTGTGGAGAAACAAGGGTGTCTAATCATAGAAATCATGCCTAGTTGGTAAGGCATAAGCAGGATTAGCTCCTGGATGTTGGCTAAATTTGGTGGTGTGCTCTAACCAGGCCTCTTGAAGTGCTTTGTCAGCAGCTTTATCCTTTGCTTTGTGGAGTTTGGAAATTCGAGGACTTGGTGTTAGTTCCTTTCTCTTGGCTGAAAGTTCTTGGTATGCCTGAGATGGTTTGAGTTTAACTTTGTGGAACTTCTGTTTGGGTTTGGGTTGCTCTGACATCAATTCTTGAATCTGCTTGGCTTTGAGAGACCTCGTTTATTTTGCTTCAACTTGTTCAACTTCTAGAATAGGCAGTGACTATGCTAAGTGTAACCTAAGCTAGGATTGACCAAGTTTAGCAAACATTCATTCAACAAATAAAAAAGAAAGCAATAGATAGGAACAACCAGATAGAAGTTTTTGATTCTTAGAATGTGATACTTGCGCTAAGGAGTGTGTATGTTTTACAAATGTTTCCTTTAGTCACTTCAAACACATTAACACTCTAGATGGTTTTCTACAAGGTTGACAGTTGGTTTAGCTAGGGAGTCCTTGATATACCCAAAGGTACGTGATGCCCAAATCCATAGATGAAACCAACAAGATGTCACACAGCTGAGAGGAGTGGTAACCCACTTCTCCTCTTTCACTTCTCAAGGGTATAAAGTTCCTTGAGGCTTAGCCCGAGTGACAAAAATCATGATTCCAAGAGAGGTGTCTTTTGATTCACCTACTGATTCTTATACTCTGCCAGAATACTGGAGTTGAGGTCATCCAAGGGGTGATGAAATCCCCAAGCAGGCCCCCTAAAAGGAAACAAGGTTTTGGATCCTAATCTTATGCACCCAAGATGGCCTTGAAAGACGACAAGGGGAGAGAAGACTTGGATGACCTTGGGCTAAAAAAAAAACACGCTTGTTCTTTTACCAACTGACTCTTATGTGTGCTAATCTAGACTTTGCAAGCACTCATGTTTAAGAGACAATGTTCAATTCCAACTTGAAGTGCCAACAAAAGTAAATCGATCAAAGAATGCAAACAAGAAGAAGAGTTAGGGTCAACAAAAGCAAACTCGCATGCTCGGAGGCCCTCCACGTCAAGTATCGATTAATTTCCTTTAAAGCATTCAAGAGTTGGTGTGATTTTGTTTTAAGCCCAAAGCAAAGATGTGTGAGACTCGATTTTTCAAGCGCGCACCCGGAGGCCCTCCACGTCAATAGTTGTTCAATTTTAGTGCCCAAACTTGAAGTGTGATCGATTTAATCTAGAGTTTTGGTCATTTAAAATTTTTGATAAAGTTAAAGAAAATGTTCAAAGATCAAGTGAGTGAGTTAGATTGTGGAACATTTAACACCTTTTTCAAGTAGACCCATCCCCATAAATGGCGCTGAGATTGCAACCAATGGTTGAATTGATGGGTGATTAGAAAAGAGGTGAGTCCAAGGAACTACTCAAATTGATTTTTGCAAATTTGTATTTAACTGAACAAAGTTTCTTAAATGTCCAAAAATCAAACTTTACCTAAATTGCATGTGGAAAAGAGATTTGTTTTGTTCAATTTTAGAAGCTCCAAATGAAGTGTTTGATATTGCAATAGTTAATTGATCCTTGGCATTCAAGATTGGATTTGTTTTTTTAATCATGCATTCAAGAAAAATTTGATTTTAATCTATGGCATTCAAGAGTGTGTTTAGCAACATGCATTCAAAGACAAGTGATTAAACATTCTAGTTTTTTCCTTTGAGCATTCAAGATTGAGATTTTGTGTGTTGTTTTAAGAACTTTGAAGTGCTTTGTTTTAACCTTAGATCATTCAAGATTGTTTTAGACTCAAAAGTGAAAATGACTCTTTGGACTTTGGTTTTCTTTCAAGATTTTGTGTTCTAGTTTGCATATTTTAAGCCCAAAAATGATATTCCTAGATTGTTTTGATGCATGAAAAACCTAACAAAACATTCAAGATTTTGCAACAAGACATTTGTTTGGAACAAATAAAAAAGCTTTTAGGAAATTTTTTGGTAGCCATATAGGACTCTTAGTTTTCATGAGATTTTTAAAAGAACTTTAAAATATTTGCAAATGAGGTTCATTTTATCCTTGATTGATGCTTTGAGTTTGATTTAGATTTTAGTGTGCACTTAGTGTTGATTTTGAACCTTTTGAAATGGAAACTTGAAGTTCTTTTTAAATTTCCAAAAATGAAGTGTTCCTAACTTTGCATGAATGCATCTAAAACCTTGATGTTGCAAGGATGCAAATGATTGAATTGGTTTAGTTTCACTTGTTAAAAGGCTTTGTTTTTTTTTTTTTTGCAAATTTTTAGTTTTTAATGGATTTAAGTATGATTTAGGGGTTCATTTTAAGCACTAAAAAGAAGTGTGTATGATTTTTCTTCCTTCAAAAAAAATCTCCAAGATCTCCCACAAGAAGAAGAAGAAGTAGATGGAATAAGAAGAACATAGACAAGAAGAGGAAGAAGAATTCCAAGTGCTTTGTCCACCTATAAGCTTGAAAAATCTGCAAACACCATGAGATAGATTATGAGTTCTTTTATCTTTTTCAGGCTCATGTTGACCTACAAAACCAATTTATACAATACTACCAATCACAAAAACAAACAAAATTAGCCAAAATTAGCAAATAACATACAAAACTTGACTAAAAAAGCTAATGAAGATGACCCATGTGGGGTCCCAACAGGCGTGCCAAAATGTATATGAGCAATGTTAGTATGCTAATAGAAACCAAATTTAAATAAAGCTTCTACAAACTAAACAAAATTCATAAACTTCAAGATAGACTAAGATGAGCTCTCAATTGAGAATATGAGCCATTAATGGGGTCTCTCAATGAGAAGCTCTCTTGTTGAGTGGCTTTGTCTAAATAGATAGGATGTATGCTCAAGCTTATGCTTCAAAAAGGGCTTTAAATGGAGTTGGAATTTGGGTGTGAGTGTATGGTTTTGATGTAAAATGGCTTCTTAAAATGGCATTATGAATTTTCTTCATGGATTGTGTTGTTTTGCAAAGGGGAAGGATCCAATTTATAGGCAAGAGGCTTGAGGGATTGAGGGCTAAGATGCAAGGATGGGAAAAAGCTCATGGAGGGCTCAGATTGCATGAGAGGAGAGCACATGGATTGTGCTTCCTTACAACCAATCAGGGAGTGACACATGTCACAGGGTGAGAGGATGGAGGAAAGGGGAAGGATGAGTCAAAAAAGGAGGTGGATAAAATCTTCATAAAGACCCTCATAATGGCTTGTAAGAGCAATAAAAGGGCTTGGAAGAGTCATTTATGGCCTAGTGGGCTTCATAAAGTTTTATGGTTGGGATATTTTGAAGGAGATGAGAGGAATTTCGACTTGGGCTTGATTAGGAAGGTTTTAAGCTTGCTTAGGATTGTGCAAATGATTAGAGGATGGATTAGGATGGTTTAGGATCATCTTAGGGATAGGCAAGTGGATGGCATTTAATGAGGGTGGGTGAAGGAGGAGATATTTGTTATCTTTGGCTTGGGTTAGTAAGTCTTAACCCATGTTTAGAGAATGTGACAAGGTTAGGAGGGGATTAGGATTAGGTTTAAAGACATATTCTAGAAGAGTCTAGACTTTGGATGAGGATAAAGACTTTCTAGAATAGTCTAGAACTTCCTAGGATGAGGATGAAGACTTTCTAGAAGAGTCTAGAACTTCTTAGGATGAGGATAAATAAGATTTTTAGGAAATAAATAAAGTATTATTTATTTCAAGGGTTTGGGTTGAGGAGATATTTATTAAAACTTTTTTAATAAACATGAGGATTAATATTTAATCTTAATTAAATATTTTGAGTTGAGATTAGGGGTAGGAAATGATGGGATTAGCCTTTAATCAAAATTAAAGAAGGATTAGAAGATTTTGGAAGAGGTTAGTGGTCTTAAGGAAATTGGCCAAGTTTTGGGCAAAAAATAAATTATTTATTTATTTTGGGTTTTTTGGTCAATTTATTAATTAAATAATTAATAAATAAGGAAATAATGTTTAAATAAGATTTAAACATTTTTGAGAGGGATTCCTTAATTAAATATTTTTAATTAAGATAAAGGGATTTAATGGCATAAAAATAAATAAATAAATTAATTAATTAATTAATTAATAAATGATGATGTCATCAGGATTTTTTTAGAAAATAAAAATACTTGATTTTCTAAAGGTTTTTAGGTGTCTATAGTAATGAGTCTTGATTTTATAGGATCAAGTGGAATGTGAAGTATTAGTGCACAATGCATAGTCTAAGAGATCATTGGATGTGTAGTATGAGATCTGTTTACAAGATCTAAAGGAGAAAAAGTTTGGTTGAGAGGACAGAGGTAGAAGAAGAAGTACATTTCATTTATTTTATTCTATAAGGAATAATATAGAGATCATTTGGACACGAGGTTCTTTGATCTTAACCTTGAAGCTATTTGGGTAGTGGGTCCAACTATCTTCCACAACTCCTAACAAGGTTGGAATCTCCTAATAGGGACTCATATGTATTGAACATTGTAAAAATATCATAATAAGGTCTATTCTCTAACAAGGAATGTTTATACTAGTACATCATCTTGTGGGTACCATCCCCACAGGGGTTTTTCCTCTGATCAAGGATTTCCCTAGTTAACATATTTGGTGTTAATTGTGTGAGTATATTGTTGTGGTAATTGTGTGAGTATCTTGTTTATGGTTGGGTGACTAATTCACACCCACCAAACCCCCAACCCCCCCCCCCCCCCTATTTATATTAGTGGACTATACATTATAAAAAAAAGTATTTTAGGTAAGAAGATCAAAGTAGATAAGGAAAATGAAGATCTATAACATAGCATCAGAGTTCTATCCAAAGGATTAGGTAAAGGAGTTCTTACTTAGATGTAAGTTTTAAGTCCTTTAATCAAGGTAGACTAAGTAATTCCTATAAGGTCTTAGTAGAGAAGACTCCTTATAGGGTAGATGACTAGAAGTGATCAAACATTATAGCCTTAATAGACACACTTTATTGATGTAGTAGTAAAGATTTATGAGCATCATCCCCACCATAGTTTTACCTTCACCTTGGAGGGTTTTTGGGTAACCAAATCTTGTGTGTTATGGATCTACATTTACTTTATGTTCAAGGATGTGATAAATAGTTAGATCTATTTTTATCATTATAATTTTTTATTATATGATTCATGGTCTAAGATATGAGATGGATTAGAGTTGAATAAATTTGATTTTTTATTTCTTTCAAGAATTGGAATTTTTTAGTAGATCTTGATTCACCCCCTTGTTTCAGTATCTTATCTTCCTAATAAGAATTCCAAAAATTTGTATTAGATTTTGTTTTCTTAGAAGAAGTCTAACATCTTGAGAGATAAGATCTTGGAGATGGAAGCTTAGAAGTTGGGAAAGATCATTGAGAATCAAAAGTTTGACATCTAGATCATACTGTAGCAACTTGAAGCAACAAGAGATGAGTTAAAGATATCCTTAAAGAAAAGAAAGGACTTGGCTATCCAATAGAATGTTACTCAATATGAAGAATACATTGAAGGACTACTTGAAGATGGAAATTCTAGTGAAAGTGATGAATCAATAATAGACCTATTGGAAAGGAATAACACACTGAATCAAGAAGTAAGAGAACTTAAGAGAGAACATGAAATCCAGTCAGTGAGATTGTGTGAAGTGACTAATTAGAAAAAGAAATTTGAAGAAGATAAAGATAAAAAGACTTAATGACAAGAGTAGTGAAGTGAAAAGGCTTACGCAAAATCAATTTGATATGACCACTATACTACTCCTTACAACTCAAGAGTTTAGTCTAAAAGACATGGAGATTGCTAATCTAAAATCTAGGAATGAGCATTTGAAAAATAAACTAAAATGTGAAAAGGAATTCATTAAAAGGTTGAACAAACATAAAAAAATCTATGAGATACTATGAAGGACTGATGAGATTACAAAGAAGAATCAATCACATGTTTGGTCTAGGCTATATCAAGCACCTATCTAAGGAAGGAGAATCATCAAAGAGTGGATACCAAAAAAATGAAAATCCAAAGAACAAACCTACATGCTATCATTGTGGAAAGTTAGGACACACAAAAAACATTTCCAAAAGAAAGATTGGAAAGAAAAATCCTAAACCAAAATTCAATGGATATTATTTTAATTTCAACAATAAATGACACCAAACACATGAATGTAGATCAAAAACTAGTAATACACCAGTTGCACCTAGATTTCAAGGTCATTGCTACAAATGTCACAAATATGGACATAGAGGTCAAGCATGAAGATCCAAGAAATGATCTAATTGGACAACCAAAAGGAAAACAAATGCATCCAAAAAAGGCAACTCCTATAATTAGGATTACAACACATGGTATAGTTGTCATTATTGTGGTGAATATGGTCATATTGCAAAAAATTGTATCATGAAACATTTTTGAGTCAAATCTAAGAGTTATATGAATCAAATTTTTGTTTGTTATAGTTGTCAAAAGATTGGGCATGTAAGAAAGGACTATAGGACCCTAGTAATAGCACCAAGAAATGAACACAACAAAGGAAAAGGAAAAGTTGATGTAGAAAAAATAAGGAATGAGATTAATCAAAACAAGAGAAAGATGGATGTGAATGGCAATAGGGGATCTAGTGAAGCTAAGATCACCCAATCCAATGGATCAAGTGATCACAATCTTTCTAACAAAGAAAAGAAGGTATCTAACTAGTTGTATATTTGAATGATACATCTTACACTAGTTCTTGACATAAGATATGTTAAAATTCTATGTCTACAAGAGTCAAGATGTACAAGGGTATATTTGATGAAAGGACTGAGAAAAGAGAACATATGCATAACAAATGTGAACTATTAGTATTAGTGTCTATAGTGGACATGTATTTCTATATGAATTAGTCTCTCATACATACTGATTTGATATGTTGACCAAGTCAAGCATGTAAATGGTAATAAAGATTGAGTATTGATCATTACTAAGTGATGGAAAAAAGGTATTGTGAACACAATTTTATGTGAAGGCCAAGATAGATGTATTGCACT
Source organism: Cupressus sempervirens (assembly GCA_028749045.1). Lineage (NCBI taxonomy): Eukaryota > Viridiplantae > Streptophyta > Pinopsida > Cupressales > Cupressaceae > Cupressus > Cupressus sempervirens. Next base: position 237,864,532 of record CM053786.1, on the reverse strand, counting down.
AATTGGAGTACAAATCATTTATTGAAGACCTAATTTGATCATTTGAGGCTATATAAAAAAATTTAAAGATACTTTCTACTCACCATGTAATTTAAAACTTATAGAATGATTTAAAGGTGATCAACATAGTGATTTGTGTGCAAGATTTTGTGATTCTATAGTGTGTTCTTGGAAAATTGCAAAGTCAAGTAAGGCTTGTGAACCAAGTTTAGTCATTTTATGAAGTTACTAATTTTTTTTTGAAACCCTAGTTCAAAAATGGCATCATTTGCATCTAGTACTGGTAAACAAGTTTTAGAGGATAGTAATACATAGATTATAAGGAATGATCAATGCCCCCCACCAAAATTTAGGACATACCTAGATGTTGTGATGATTGGAGATGCATCAACAACTTTGTCATGAATTGCTTCAAGAGTCATTATGGTACATGATGTTTGCTCATGCTACATGTGAAAGATATGGGAGATTTGAGACTTTGAACTCAGACATTTTTATGACTAAATATATGAAAAAGTCCAATATTGAAAGATTAGAGTAATGTTGTTTCCAAGAAAGAGTTTACTCTTGTCTTAGCATTTTTGAAAAATTTCAAAGTTCAATGGGTCAAAATTATTTTAAGTAGGGTACATGACATGAAATTGTGGTTGGAGAGTGGGCTAGCAAAAATCAACAATGCAATAATTCATCGAGTGATAGGGTATCCTACCTTAGATCAAGTAAAGACCTTGCATTGCTCAGCAAGAAATTTAATTGAAGAATAAAGAAAGGCCAAGTGGAACAACCAAGGAATGTTGATTGATGGCATTTTAGACCTTGTCATTGAATTCACAATACAAGTAATTACACACAAATTCTATCAGTCAAGCCAACTCAATAGTGCGTCATGCATTGCAGTGGACTTGGGGTACAAGATTCTGAAGAAAGATCATAGCTATGACTTTTCTGAGATACAACTAATACAATTAGTTAAAAATCTTGGAGCAATTAGGAAAGAAAAGAAGGCATCATGTAAGTTTGGATCACTCCTAATATGCATATTTTTCTATGTGCAAAATTTATTTCCTACTATAGGTACTGTTGTATGGGCTAAGTGCAAACCAGTGACCAAGAAAATTAATGATTTCATTGAACAATTGGGAGAATATTTTGAGACTATTTTGGATGGATATTTTGAGGACAAGGGAAAAATGAAGAGTAGATTTAGGATTCCAAAGTCAATTTTTGACCACTATTATGATCACATTTGGTTTATGGTGGCTACTAACTACACATATGGACAAGTTGTATTACCAAGGGTTGCATGGATAAGTCCTATGCAATATGAGGTCAACATTGATGAGATAATGATAGTTGTGACAAATTTCCTATCTGGGGAGATTGATTAAAATGTTGAGGCATTTGGCACATATGAGATAACAAAGATAAGAAATTTGATGCAAAAAAAAGTGTCCAAGATGGATAGAAAGAGAAAGAAAATGTTTTTTGATCTTGAGAAGAAGAAGAATCAAAGGGAAAAGAGTTAGAGGTTTCTAAGTGTAAGGTAAAAAAATAAAAGAAGTTAACAATAGTAGATCTTGAGGTAAACAGGGATTTGCAAATGGCTGTTACACCTTCGACCTCTACACCTCAAACAAGAATAACCTGATAAGGATCCAAAGAAACATCACCTAGAACTACTAAACCAAAGAAAGGAATTATTAAAATAACCAAGCAAACAAAGGGAAAGTCCCCACCTAAAAGGAAAAAAGTAACTAAAGGGACTAAGTAAAGCAATAATAAGTTGAGGAAGTTAGCATTTATGCCTGATGCTGAAGAGGATAAAGGAGAGAAAAATGAGTCTAATGATTTGAGAAAGCTCCGAATTTTTCCTAGACAACCTTCTCTAGATATTGATCAAGTTTGTGAAAATATCATAAATTTAGTAGGAATTTTAGGTTTTAAGCACATTAAATATGATTTTTTAAAAAAAACTAATAAAGAAAATATTGAATTGTTGGAATGTTTAGAATAACTGGGGGGGGGAGGGGTTGAGTTAGTTATCCAAGGTTCAAATGTACAAATAAAACTTTTCAATACTTCAACTTATACACATGCATGCATTGATCATTCAATATCTAAAATTTTGCATATTGTTCACCTAGGTCAAAATATCTTTGTATAAATGTAAACATGAAATATCACAAAATCAACCACACATTTTCTCACAAGGATTTTACTTGAAAACCCAATTTGGGAAAACCCACTAGTGACATCCTACCAATTTTCACTCTTCTGAAGTGAGCCCTATGAGGAGCCAACCCTATTAAAGGTTACAATGCACACCATGAAATGTGACATTGATTAAAGGATTTCAATCACCCTATTAGGAGTGAGTCTTGTTAGAGGTCTTTAGAACATTCCATTAGAATGTCACCCTGTGAAAGGATATACTCATGACTCTTAGGTCAACCTTAGTCCAAATGATTTATCTAGACTGATATAGTTGTTAGAATGTAACAACAAGACTTGATCTAATAACTAAAAATTCACTTGTAGATTAAAAATCTCACATTCAGTCATCCATTCTTCTTGGCATTCATCCTCTTCATTTCTAATATCTTTTTCACCCTTTAAGCCTTCATCTCCTTAAGCCTTCTTTCCTAGTATGCCAATTAAAAATTCTTTCATTCAGCTACCTTATGAAGCAACACCCTAGACATCTTGTCCTTCAGAGGTTCACACTATGACTAACTAATTTGGTCTTGTTATCTCTTTAAATTGAGAATTTATATTTTTTGTCACTTAACCACAATCATCCATCTTAGGGTTAGGTCAAATTCATTGAATCTTCCCATCTTTCAATTTTCTATTCCCTCCTAGAAAATTTTCTTACAATCCTCTTTGAATTCATATAAAAATGGTTTATCTTGAATTTTGTGCCACCAACTCATCATACTAATCTTCCACATGCTTCATAGAATTCAAGAAATCAACTTTGTTAGCTCAAATTCATCAAATCTTTGATCAAGCTCATTTTACTAGAACTTGACAATAACATGCAATTTTCTGAACAAATATTATCTTATGATGCTTAGTCAACATTGGGTTGCTTGACATATACTAAGTTTTTCTTGGTCACTACTGCTATCTTTTGACACTTATCATACACTAAGATTTCTCTTTTCTCGGCACCTACTAGATCTCACTTTTCTAAGCACATATTGAACTTACTATTTAGCTTCAACCAACACTCTACTTGTCCTAAACTGACTTGCTCAGTATCCACTATTTTCTCAGTCACGCTTGGCAGACACAGCCTTAAGTAGATAAACAATACACTATATTATCAAAGTCTTGCTTGGTCTTGGTGCTACTTTTATACACCATATAACTCAACCTTTCTCTAGGTTCTCTTGTTATCCTTTCTTTTCAAATCCTCTTCATCAATCAATCAAATGATAGCATTTAGACCAAAGTAAGTAATTGTCTCACCAACAAGTAGCAGGTTTGACACCAGTGACAAAATAATGATTGTTCCATGATAGGTTTCATCAATCTTCTTCATTTCAAAAATCTCCCTCTTTGGCATTGATGGTAAACCAATACCAACAAGAATACCAAAAAGAAACTTAATACTTTGTATTGAAATCTCTCCCGCTATCAATATGCATTCCTTCCTCTATATACTCTGATCTCTTCCTTAGATCTCTCCCTCATCTAGTTTTGTCCCTCTTTGACAATCTTTCTCTCTCATTTACTGATCTCTTTGATATCTCCCTAATTTCTCTGATATCTCCATTAATGTATTCTTTTGGATATTATTCTAGTACAATTCTTTATATATTCTCCCTCTTTGATAACAATGCCAAACAATTTTCATTTATACAAGCAGATATAATCAATTTAGGTTCTCCCTATGTCACCTTGCATTTTACTGTAAATCTTCTATTATTAGCTCCTTTACTTCAAGAAAATCCTAAAGTAAGATCTACTGAATCAAGTTGTAAAATATGTCATTCAACTTAGTTGATGTAGAGAGCTACTCATACTTCTTAAGTATCTTTTGATAGGGGTATCACCCCTAGTTTACCTCTAAGATATTGATGTGCATCCTTAGGTAAAGCCTTTGTGAATACATCAACTATCTATTCTTTGTATTCACATACTACATTCTCACTTCTTTAGCTTGAACCAATTCTCTCAAGTAATGATACTTGATTTTAGTATGCTTTGTCTTTGTGTGCATCACATGATTCTAAGATATGTTTATTGTTGACATATCAATCAAGTTTGTTATTAGTGACACACACTTATTTATATTATATATAGCTACTGAGCTCATTGTTTAGTTCTAATTTTTTTCCATGTAAATTAGTTGTTATTGAGTTCTACAGTTGGTACTAAGTCCTTTGGACAAATTCTAGTGGTTATTGAGCAGATTCAGTCAGTGTAAAGTCCAACAATTTAAATCGTGCATTTCAATAAATGCTAAGTCTATCAGTGATTACCAAGCATTACAATACTTATTGAGTTCATGGTTAATGTGATGTGAAGCCAGTGTTAATTGAGCTACTCTATGCTAACCAACTGATTCAATGTTTGCTAAGTTGCACAATATCTACCAAGTTACTAGTGCAGACCAAGTTCAAGACTACTTGAAAGTGATCAATATGGACCAAGCTTCTACATCTACTGAGTGCATAATGATGCCAACCATTGATAATGGATTTTGAGTATCAGAACCTCACTAAGTTAGTCTTTAGAATCTGATTGTCTTCATGTGGGCTGACTTTGTAATTATGTAATTTGGATTAGTATATATATGTAATGTATTGTACCATATCAATGTAATAAAAATGTGTGTGTGAAAGTTTAAGTTATGAATGCAAGAGAACAAGGGTGAATTGTAAAGGCCATAAAACCATAAGGAGTAGTAGAGACATATCTATCATAGAAAGGTGACCAATACACAAAGGAATCTCTTTTAGCAAACCCAGTTGCAAATCAAAGATCTACTACTACTTCATCCTAATAGGTGAACTAGTCAAAATACTTTAACAAGGTAGACCTAACATTCTTTCATAAATCTCTTTACTAAGTGCATACTTCATTGTATATTTGCAAATCCTCTCACAAGGTGCACCTAGTAGTCCTAATTGCTTCTAACAGGGTAGATCATTAGAAGTGGTCAATGTAAGCCTTAATAGACCAACTCTATGCTGCAATACTAAAGCTTGTGGGTATCATCCCCACCTCAGTTTTACTTTCTATTTGGAGGGTTTCTGGGTCACGAAATCTTTGTGTCAAAATGTGTTATGGATGCTTTCATATTTTTAGTTTCTCATGCATGCAATTAGATCAGATATGATGAATTAAGTGCTAATTGGATTATTAAATTAAGAATTGAAATTGTTAAAATTTTAGAAGTTATTGATTCACCCCTCCCCTCTTAATAACTTAGCATAGTCTTGAATATTTCCAATAATTGGTATCAGATCTTTGTGGTTCTTAGGAGAAAGTTTAACAACTTGAGCCAAGATCAAGGATATGGAGATATTTAGACTTGATAAAGCTATTGACAATAAAAAGTTGAATCTAGAAATGGCCATTGCCCAACTCAAGACAACTAAGGAAAAATTTTCCCAATCCCTAAAAAGAAGAAAGGAACTTGAAAAACAAATGTATGATCATCTCTATATCAAAGAAAGAATTGAAGAATTTCACTCTTCAAGTAGCTCAAATGAAGCAAATGATGCAATCAAAGAACTCCTAGAGAAGAATGGTTTCCTGCAAGAAGAAGTAATAAAGCTAAGAAGAGAACAAGAAATTTAGTTAGTAATGTTATGTGAAGTCATGGAATAGAGAAACAAGATAAAAAAGCGATAGATGGAAGGAACAATGAAATCTAGAACCAATCCCTTTAGCAAGCAGACCTTATTGATTAGCTTTCCAATGCAAATGAGGAAATCATGAGTCTAAGATTTGAAAATGAAAGAATGAGGAATAATCTAAATTTTGAAAGGAAAATCAATTAAAGAAGAAAAAATGATCTAAAATCTAAAAGACAAATCAATGAAAGATTGAGGAATGATCTAAACTCTGAGAATCAAATCAATGAGAGAATGATGAAATCTCAAGCAGACGTGAATCAATTGAATGAGAAAAACCTCTATAGGAAAAAAGGAAAAACAAGAATTGGATAAAAAGAAGAAGGTAAATCCTCCAAACAATGTGCTCAAAAAAATCAAAGACCTACTTTCAATCACTGTCGTAAGATAGATCATACATCAAACAAATTTTAGAGCAATGGAAAATGCTACAATTTCAATCAACATGGTCATAAGGCCAATGAATGCAAAGACAAACCAAGATTTGAAGGAAATTGTCATAAATGTAAGAAACATGGACACAAGGCATCAGAATGCAAAACCAAGTCATTGAATCTTGCAAAAAAAATTATGAAAGCAATATTTTGTTGGGACTACGATACCTAGTGTAGATGTCATTATTATGAAGAATTTGGACACATTGGTATGAATTGTGTTAAACATCATATGAGGAAAAGAGGTACCACCAAAAGATGTTTCATTTGTATAGAACTTGGTCATCTTGCCAAGAACTGTATAAATATAGGTAGAATTGAAGATGAAAAGAAGGCAACGGCTGATAGCATCCAAAAGTAAATAAGACAACATTGGATTCCTAAGTCTATGGAGGATACTGGTCCAAGAAATGATGGTCAAGTCACTCAAGAATTAGGTGAATCTACAATTTCTAACTAAGCTCTCAAGGAATAACTAGAACCAAGCTATAAAAGAAGACATCTAAATCAGTTCTAGTTGAAAAGTGACAAAGATCCAAATTTGTATACAACATACAAAGGGATCACTAAGCAAGATTAGTATCAATTATTACTGAGTTACCTTCTCTACCAAGTAAGGTTGGGTCATAGACTCTATTGAGCAAGGTTGAGAATAGTAAAGACACCTATGGTTACCAAGTTGTAAAGATGTCACCGAGTAATCAATGCCATGTAGTGGATGACAGACTATCAACATATCTACTTTTGTACTAAGCATTAATGGCAAAATTTTATCAAAAGGCATGGAATTGAATTCATTTCTTACCATGAATTTTCAATTGCTATTGCAAAGAGAAATTTTTGATGTGATCTAAGCAACTTGAGTGAATTTCAGAAAAAAAATTCTTCGAAGTTCTCTCAATATACCAAGTGAAAATGGCATCCAACAGCAGCAAGGTTAAATGAGGATCTGACATGTTGGTTCGTGGAGTTAAATTGAAGGAACCAGATTTCAAGCTCACTCCTATGATTGCTAAAACCTTAGATCCAAGCATAGCACAATCCCAAATTCCTCCTAAGGTACTTCTTATTAATGACATTCATACTCATTTCAAATGTGCTATTCAAGAAATTGGTACACAAGAAATGGATGATGCTCTAGGTCAACTATGTATGAATGGAGAATTAAAACCCAAGCATAAACATCTGGAAACCAAAGGGTTGACACATATCCCTCATATGCCCCAAGCATTTCAAATCAAATGGATTAGGTTTATCCTCAGTCAATTCTGATAACAAAGAAGATGATTCATCGAATCACTAGCCTCCTTATGTTAACCAAAGCCAAAATGACAAAAACCCTAGGTTGGGTAGAGTTGGAGAAGAAAACCCTAGCTGAATGGGATGGTAGAGGAATTAAAATTTGGAATTCATGTTATTGCACACAAGATATATAGTTTAGGTTGACTAAATAGTGTGTCATGTAAAGCCATGAATTTGGCATACAAGGTGGTTAAGAACAACTTGTCATATGACCTTGCCGACCTATTGTTGAGAAAAATCAACAAAAACATGGAAAGCATAAAAACATCAAAGAACAACCTGTGCAAGTTTGGTTCATTGTTAACTTGCCTATTCTTTTATATACAAAAGTTCTTCCCTTCTAAAGGCATTGTAGTGTGGAGAAAAGATGTGCTCATGCTCTACAAAATAAATGAGTATATTGTCGAAATGGGTGAGAACTACAACAATATCATGGACAAGTACTTCAATGTATTCAAGGAGAAAATAAACAATAGGTTCAGGACTCCAAAGAAGTTAGTTGAAGACTATAAGGATGATGTATGCTTCATGGTGGATAGTGACAAGGTGTATATCTAGGTAGTTAAGCCTATAATTGCATGGGTGAAACCTCTTGGCTATGAGGTAAATATTTATGAAAAACAAAATCATTGAAGCTCTTTTCAATGAACCAATTGATCCCAAGGCCTCTTACTTTGGAATGCATGATGAAGCAAAAGCTAGAATTGAACTTGAAATATAGCTCCCATGGGTGGTCGACAAAGGAAAGAGAAGGATAGCAAAGCTAAAATCTAGTGCAACTCTCTTATTAACTGAGGGACAAGGTGAGGATGTGGAGGAAGTAGAGGATGAGGAAGAATCTAAGAAAGAAGAGCCTTTGAAGAAAAAGGGTAAGGTGATCATCACCAAGCCAGCAATGCCATTCACTGTAGTCTTCACAAGGATGTCACAAAAGAAAGCTGATAAAGAAGGAGGTGACATTATATTTAGTAGATCTCCACCCACCTTCCAAGATAGGTTAAAGAAATTAGAAGAAGGAGTAGGGATAAAAAAAAATCAAATCATTGAAATATGAGATTAGGATAGCAGAAGAATAGAAGCAAGTTGAAGACATAGTGCTAAATAAAATGGGTAAGTGGAAATACTCACTAGATCAGATCACTTCTCAAGTTCCCAATGAATTATTAGAAAAGATAGAACCAAGATGGGATTTTTCCATGCAAATAGTCAAAGACATATATGCACAAAACCTAAGGTAGATATTACTAAGCATATCAAATGCTGAGGTGAAAGAGTCATTAAAGAAAAATGATGAAAATTGACTCTAAATTTTAATACTTGTCTCGTTTTAATCAAGGACATTGAGCATGTTCTTAGGAATGCATCAAACACTTGGAAAAATATCTATCATCTTCACAAACCAAGTGATTTTGAAATTGAAGTAAAGGATGATTATGATGATGATTAAGACAAGGATGAAGAGGATGATGAAGGATCAACTCATTTTGTTATAGTTTATTATGAAGAATACAAGAAGAAAGAGGCTATTGAGGAAGAAGAGCAAGATGATGAGGAGATTGATCTAGTCAAGATAGCTACAATAGTCATTGCCTCTCTTCCTCACTGCCCTAGCAACCCATTGACTACATCAAGCATGGAGATAGTTTCAACAAGTTTGATTGTGACTACTAGTGATACATCAAATGTCCAATCGCTCTTTGCCCCAACTCAACTTAGCACATCATTTCTAGAAGTAGCTTCTACTTAATCTATTGAGTTGTAGACTCCTTCTTCATCAACCAAGTTGGCATCATCAACTATGGATACATTGGCTACTTTAGTTTTAAGTACATTAGTGGTAAGCACACCAGCATTGCTACTTTAGTTTTGGGTACTACAATTTTGACTTCATCAATTTTGGATTCTTCAAGTATTTCTATAAGTATTCCCTCAGTTAGTATAGTATCAGTTTTTAGTACAAGCCCAAGTATGTCTACCATTGTTTCAATTCTAGATACAAAAGCAATAAGTGTAAGGATAGTTGAGCCTAAGGTTCAACCAAGCACAAAATTTTTGGGGAAAGGAAAGGAGATAGAGGAAGACATTGATCTAGATGAGGAAATAGTAATCCCCAATTGGGATATTTACAAGATTACTCCAGACCAAATGTATACATTTGGTGAACTCCTCTACAAAAAAGGATAAATAGAAAAGACTAAGAGAGGAGAGAGATAAAGAGTATAAGATAATTGAGGATGCCAAGAACATTCTGACAGAGGCAATAGGAATTGAGATTGATTCTTCTCAACCTATTTTGTGTCAGCTAGCAGAAGCAGTCCAAAAATTCAATGAGGACACTAATGGACAAGATAAGCTAGTGGAAAAGGTTGAAAACAAATTTAATAATAAAGTGTTGGAGCATATTCCTTAGCAAATAGTGATTCATCAAGTAGAGCTTTCTAAAATTTTGGTCAATCTTGAATCATCCTATTCAAATGTGTCATCACCTTTTAGGAAACTATGTGATGTCTTTGAGTTTACAAAGGAAGTAAAGGAAAAATTGTTAAAAATAGATATAGATCTAAAGGCTAGTGCTCAGCAACTACAACTTGACCCTAGTTCAAGCTCTACAAATTTCAAGAAAATCATATTTTTGTCAGAGATGCAAGCTGAATTGCTAAGAGAAGAAGCAAGGATTGGATCAACATTGATTGACATAAAAAAATTTATCCTCCCAAACATGGATGCAATACAAAATCATATTGTATATTAAAAAATTTTGATCCATGATAATAATGTCTCTATTGTAGACCATATGATTGAAGTATCAGCAGAGGTACAAATTACACTTCATATATGTAAGGTCCTTCAAGAAAGTGTGGATAAAACCTTAGAAATCATTTTCAAGGTACATTCTAAATTCTTATCCCATTTTAGTGTTTCTATGTAAATAAGTTAGAATAAATATTTGGCATTACTATCAAAAAGGGGGAGAGACACATAGTATGAGGAGAAAGATAAAAGGCAATATGAGGGAGAAATATGCTACGGGGGAGAACTTGTAACAAGTGTGAAATGATTAGTAAGACATGTTGTATATACCTTACAAAATCAATTTTGAAAAATCTCAAAATATATATAATATACTCTACTGAGCTAGTATCACATGGTGATGAAAGGTATTCAATTTTTGCTGATAAGTGTTTTTGTCACTAATGCCAAAGGGGGAGATTATTGACATATCAATCAATTTTTTTATTAGTGACACACACTTATTCATATTATATATAGCTACCAAGCTTATTGTTCAACTCTTAGTGTTTTCCATGTAATTTATTTGTTACCGAGTTCTACAATTGCTACTGAGTCCTTTGGACAAATTATAGTGGTTACAGAGAAGATTCAATTAGTGTAAAGTCTAGCAATTTAAACTATGCATTTCAATATATGATAATTCTATCAGTGGTTACTAAGCATTGCAATACTTATTGAGTTTGTAGTTCATGTGATGCGAAGCCGGTGTTAATCAAGCTACTCTATGCTAACCAAGTGATTCAGTGTTTGCCGAGTTGCACAATAAATACCAAGTCACCAATGCAAACCAAGTTCAAGACTACTTGAAAGTGATCAGTATGAACTAAGCCTCTACATCTACCAAGTGCATTATGATGTCAAGCATTGATAGTGGATGTCAAGTGTCAAAACCTCATGGAGTCAATCTTTAGACCTTGAGTGTCTTCATGTGTGCCGACTTTGTAATATTTGTGTTAACTTGTATCATGGCCAACTTTGTAATTATGTAATTTGGATTGGTATATATATTTAATGTATTGTACCATATCAATGTACTAAAAATGTGTATGTGAAAGTTCAAGTTATGAATGGAGTAGAAAAAGAGCAAATTGTAAAGGCCATAATAACATAAGGAGCAGCAGAGACATATCTATTATAGAAAGGTGCTTAGTACATAAAGGAATCTCTCTCAGCAAACCTAGTTGCAAATTAAAGATCTACTACTACTTCATCCTAACAGGTGAAATAGTCAAAATCCTTTGACAAGGTAGACCTAACAGTCTTTCATAAATCTCTTTACTAAGTGCATACTTCATTGTATGTTTGTAAATCCTCTCACAAGGTGGACCTAGTAGTCCTAATTGCTTCTAAAAGGGAAGATCATTAGAAGTGATCAATGTAAACCTTAATAGGCCAACTTTATGCTATAGTACTAAATCTTGTGGGTATCATCTCCACCCCAGTTTTACTTTCTATTTGGAAGGTTTCTGGGTCACGAAATCTTTGTGTCAAAATGTGCTATGGATGCTTTCATGTTTTCAATTTCTCATGCATGCAATTAGATCAAATTTGATGAATTAAGTGCTAATTGGATTATTGGATTAAGAATTGAAATAGTTAAAATTTTAGAAGTTAATGATTCACCCTTCCCCTCTCAGTAACTTAGCATAGTCTTGCATATTTCCAACAATTTATAGCACTTGTATTGTCATAGTAGAGTACCATAGGTTTAGTGATTTCTTCCTTCATTCCTTTAAGTAACTATTTGATCCATACCAAATTTGTGCAATTCACCACAACAACCACATATTCAACTTCAAAAGTAGATTGTGAAATATATATTTATTTTCTTTCTAGTCCAAGTAACCAATCTTTTTCCCAAGAAAAATGCTCCTCCACATGTACTTTTTCTATCATCAATGTGTCAAGCCCAATAAATATCTATATAAGCTCTCAATTGAAATGTGTCATTCTTCTTGAAAGCATGAATGTTGATGATATTCCTATGGGGGAGTATTGTAGATATTTTATTATGATGATATGTTACATTCATGACTAAGTTTTTCATTGATGTCAACATAACATTTTTCTATAGTATCTGACAAAAGAACAACGGAAAGATCAAGTTGATATGGATGACTAGTTGATTATTATCATTATTTGAGGTTATGGTAGATACTTCTAAGTATCTAGTATATGCAGTTAATGTCAGGTGAAGAAATGTTAAGTCTGGAAGAAGTTATGTAAGGTTTGGTGATGTATGTTCTAAGACAGAGTTTACAAAGGCATGTCTTGGTAAACTTGTTATATCTCTTAGCAGAATTATTATTCTAAGAATTGATATTGAGGATGTAAATAATACATGGTCAAGCTCACTCATCATAATATTGCATGCACGAGAAGTTATTCAAGTCACAAGGTAGAAGATTAATGGTATCGCTAGGTGTAACATGTTCTTAATGTGGTCCTATATTTATTAATTGAGAAGGTGTAACAGATAAATCAAGGAATTGTTTTATGGATTTAGTATAAAGGAAGGACATTTAACTTTATCAAGTATGACATGGAAAAGTGGTTATAAGTAGCGAAAAGAGAAAAATGTGAAGTTGAGCAAAGTAAAGCAGAAGTGAAAGAAACTTCATTGCTAAGGTTTTATTGTGTGATTTGAGGTTTGATATTTGGATCCAAGGTTCATGACCTAGTCTACAAGGTATGAAAATGACTAGTTTGGTTGAAAAAATAGAGAAAAGCAGAACTTAATTGTAAATTACTTGTTTGAGCAGTGAGCTCTTCTTGTAATTGAAATTGCATGTTTGGGCATTGGGCTCTTCTTGCAAACATTGTACTACAACTCCAAATAGGGTTGGCACAACTCCTAATAGGATTGGGATCTCCTAACAAGGATTCAAAGTCTTCTAATAGGGACTCTATGTAGTAAATATTGTAATAGACTCCTAACAAACTCCATCCTCTAACAATGAATATTTATATTAGTACATCATCTTATGGGCATCATTCCTACTAGGGTTTTCCCTCTGATAAATGGTTTCCATAGTTAACATATTTGGTGTAATTGTCTATGTGCATCTTGTTATGGTTTTTGTTTACTTTGGTTGAATAGATAATTAATTCACCCCCACACCCCCCCTTTCCCCACTCTTAGTTATCTTGGTGGACTATTTTTTCTAACAATTGGCATTAGAGCATTAGGTCCTTGAAGATAAAGTTTAACAACTTTGGGAGATCCATGGTGAGCATGTTTAGGAAAGATAGTCCAAAGTTCAATGGAACAAATTATGACAGCTGGAAGGAAAAGATGAAGACACATCTATTGTGTATGGGTCCAGGATATTGAATCTTGACAAAAACATCAAAGAAAATCATTGCTGAAAAAGATTTGGAATATTGTACCAAGGAAGAAAGAGATATTTTTATGTGTGACATGAGAGCTAGAGAAGCACCATTGATTGTACTTCATGAAATTGAATAAAATTAAGTAAAGTCACTTGTTACTTTGCATTTGATTTGGAAAGCTTTAGAAACTAGTTTTGAAGGTGATGAGCATTCTAAGAAATTGAGGCTACATAATTGGATTTGTGCATTTCAAGATGATAAAATGATGGAAGATGAATCTATAAGTATCTCAAGGAGGAACCAAAGAAGATGATGAGGTGATATGGAAGATATTGAAGAGCTTAAAACCACCATTTAAGTTAGTAGTTCAAATGATATAGTTGTTGATATCGTGTACCAAATATTTTATAAAGGATACATTACTTGGAAGACTTGAAGTAGTTAAGAATGATCTTAGACAATGTAGAGAATTGACTAGAATATAAATAGAAATAGCTTTTAGTGCCTTGAATATTTGACCTATTCTATCAAGGAGAACAAGTGTTAGAGGAGACTTTGCTATCAGTAGTAGATCTAATGAGGATAGAAAGATTGAAGGAGTCACCTTTTTGGTAAGAAGAAAAAAAGATGGTAAGAAAATATTTAAGTGTTAGACTTGTGATGAATTTGGTCATTATGCATCTAAGTTTCCTAAAAGAGAGAAAATGTATAAAGGAAATTTCAAACCTAGAAGAGATAGAGAGTGTCTATATGGAAATGAAGAAGATGAATTTGATGAACAAGTAGTAAGTGCTAGTGATGATAAAATAGGATTTGTAGCAATCAAAGAAGAAAGCCTAGAGAAAGTAGCTTAGGTATCATAGGTTGAAAAGAAATTTGATTGGATAATTGATAGTGGTTGTTCACATAATATGATAGGTGATATGAACAAGTTTGTTAACTTCAAAAGTCAAGATGGAGGTATTGTTAGAGTTGGTAACAATGCAACATGCCATGTTAAACGTATTGGATCTATAACTCTTGATGGTAAAACTAACACTAAGGATGTATATTTTGTTGATGGTTTGAAGCACAATCTTCTGAGTGTTAGATAGCTAGTAGATAAAGGTTATCGGTTGTAGTTTAAAGAAAAGACATGCATGATCAAAGACAAATATGGAAAGGTAATTGGAATAGGAACTAGATCTAGAGGTAATGTATTTCAGTTGAATTTTACTAAAATGGCATGTTTGGTTGCAAAGGTAGATGAAATTTTCTTATGGCATAAGATATTTTGTCATATAAACTTTGACAGCATTGTAAAGACTAGTAGTATGTTTGCAGTTAGAGATTTTCCTAAGATTGTAAAACCTTCTAATAGAATTTGCAAGGAGTGTGTTTTGGCAAAGCATAATTGAACTTCTTTTCCCTGCAAGAAGTTTACTACTACAATAAAATCAAAGCTTATACACACAAATATCAACAGTCCTATGAAGACTAAAGGATTCTATGGTGAAAGGTATTTCATGATTTTAGTTGATGACTTTCCTAGAATGATGTGGATTGCATTTCTTAAAGAAAAATATAAGGCATTTGATAAGTTCAAGATATTCAAGAATAGAGTTGAGAATGTATCAAGCATGAAGATTAAATGTTTAAAATTAGATAGAGGAGGATAATTTACTTCAAATGAGTTTAACATGTTTTTTGATGAAAATGGAATCAAAAGATAGTTATTAGCTCCGAGAACCCTTGAACAAAATGGTATAGTAGAAAAAAGAAATAGATTAGTAACAAAAGCTACAAGAGCTATGCTAGCTGAGAATGAAGTATCAAAGATGTTTTGGAGTGAAGCTATGAATACAACAGTCTACACTCTGAATAGAGGATAGGTTAGGAAAGACACAAACAAGGCCCCTTATGAATTGTGGTTTGGTCACTCACCTACAATTAAGTATTTTAGATTTTTTGGCAGTAAGTGTTATATCAAAAGAGATGATGACATTGGTAAGTTTGTTGCTAGAAGTGATGAAGGTATGTTTCTTGGTTATTCATTGAAAATCAAGGCTTATAGATGTTATGATTAGAGAACTAAGACTATTATGGAAAGTGTAAATGTGAGAGTTGATGAGAAATTCAGGATACAAGAAAGATTAGTTGATTATAATTTAGATGATGATGTTGTTACTAAACCAAGGAATGATGAAGCATTTCATGAGACTAATAATGATTTGCAGAATGAAGGAGAGTTAAGGTAGAAACAAATCTCAGAACCTTTAGCAAAGCCAAGAGTTGAGATAACAAATCCTACTTTGGAAAAGAATATCACAAAGAATCATCCACCCAAGTAGATCATTGGAAGAAAAGATAAAGGTGTGATGAAAAGAAGCAGAGTCAATGAAGAACCATGTTCGATATCTCAAGTTTAACCTAAGAATGCAAATGAAGTATGTAAAGATGACTATTTGAAGCAAGCTATGAAAGAGGAATTGGATCAAACAGTATAGAATGAGACATGGGAATTGGTCCCCAGACTAGCAGACAAGAATGTGATAGGAACTAAATGGGTGTTTAGGAAAAAGATGAATGAACAGGGAGAAGATGTATGGAAAAAAATAAGATTGGTATGTAAAGGTTACTCACAGAAAGAAGCAATAGACTATGATGAGATAAATGCTCCTATGGCTAGAATTGAAGCAATAAGATTATTCTTAGCATATGCAGCATATAAGAAATTCAAAGTATATCAAATGGATGTCAAGTCATCATTTCTAAATAGAGAACTTGAAGAAGAGGTATGCATTGAACAACGTAAAGGTTGTCCTTTAATAGATGATAAGGAAATAGTATGCATATTGAAGAAAGTAGTGTATGGCTTCAAGCAAGCACCTAGAACCTAGTATGCAAGGTTGGACAAGCATTTGACAAAGCTTGGGTATAGAAAAGGTATGGCAGATAGTAATCTCTTTTGGAAAGAAATTGATGATGGACTAATGATTTTGGTAATATTTGTTGATGATATCATATTTGGAGGAAATGACGAGGAAAGTGAAAATTTTGCAAAAGAAATGAAGAAAGAATTTGAAATGAGTATGATAGGATAAATGAAATATTTTTTAAGATTATAGATTGTATAGAATAAAGAACGAGTCTTTATTTCTTAGACTAAGTACTTGAAGAATTTTCTAAAAAGGTTTGGTTTGGAAACATGTAAACCTATTGAAACACCTATGGTAACTAGACACAATTTATCTACAAAGGATGAGACACCTACTATTGAGTAGAAGAAGTACAGATCTATGATTAGAGGTTTGCAATATTTGACTGACACAAGGCTGGATATAGAAAATGTGATTGGATTTGTTGCAAGATTCCAAGCTGATCCCAAAGAAGCACATTATGCAGTAGTCAAAAGAATATTTAGATACTTGAAAGGAACACTAGAGTCATCAAGAACTCTTGTTGGATGCTTTTTTTGAACAGTGCCTATGGACACTTAAGCTAGTAAGAATGAATTGTTTTGATGGATACTAAAACATCTAACATTGATGTCAATGGGGGAGAAGATTAGCATGAAAAACAAGTTGGAGAGAAGATTCCAGTTGGGAAGAAGATTAGAATGGAAAACAATTGGGGAGAATGATTGATGTAGAGGATTTGAAAAGAAAGGTTAACAATCTTTTTTTGTTGGTATTCTTTCAACTAGATATTTTTAATCAATGCTTCCATCGATCCAAAGGGGGAGACTATTGGAAGCATGAATACTGATGATATTCCTATGGGGGATTATTGTAGATATGTTACTATGATGATATGTTACATTCATGACTAAGTTTGTCATTGATGTCAACATAGCAGTTTTCTATAGTATCTGACAAAAGAAAAAGAAAGATCAATTCAGTATGGATGGCTAGTTGAGCATTCTCACTATCCAAGGTTATGGGAGATAATTTTGAGTATCTTGTATATGTAGTTAATGTTGGGTGTAGAAATGTTAAGTCTAGAAGAAGTTCTATAATTTTTGGTGATGTCTATTCTAAGATAGAGTTTATAGAGGCATGTTCTGGTAAACCTATTATATCTCTTAGCAAAACTGTTATTTTGAGAATCAAGGTTGAGGATATGAAGAAGACATGTTGATGATGACATGTGTGATATCCCTATTTTGGCATATATAATTTAATAATAAATAAGTATAAAATTTATAATATTAATAATGTATATAAATATAAATCATATATATTATCATATGACTATACATGTATATATAATATATATGTATTAGATATTTGAAATAATATACTATTTTATATACATACATACATACATACATACATACATACATACATACATACATACATACATACATATATATATATATATATATACTATGGTATATAAGATTAATAAAATGAATAAACAATATTTATAACACTATAGATATAATATATATGTTATTAAGCTTATATAAATAATATATATGAATTAATATAATTATATAATGTTGGAATTACAAGTGGGAAAGATAAAATTCTAAGAGCGGGGGGCTAAATCAGGTGTTTAAACTTGGACCCATAAAACTTTCACCATCCATATATCACATGCATTAACATACTGAAATAACATGTAAAGTAAATGCATCTAAAACATATAAGTAATCAAACACACACACACTTGACACTAGATATGATTACCTAAAAACCCTCCAAAGAGAAGGTAAAACTAAGGTGGGGATGACACCCACAAATCTTCACTACTATAGCAATAAAGTGTAGCCAATTAAGGTTACAATGATTTGACCATGAATCATGATCTACCTTGTGAAAGGCTTCCCCTATTAAAGGCTTACAAAGACTATTAAGTCTCACCTTGTTAAAGGATTTCAACACCCTATTAGAAGAGTGTCTAGTTAAAGGACTTTAGATCCTTCACTTGGAATGTCACCCTATTAAAGGATTTGGTAAAGCCTATTAGGAATACTTTTCCTAGGATATTTAATTGAAATCACCTGTCAAAACATCTTAGCATAGATCTTGTAGTTGGCACTTGCTTTCTTGATAACAAATCACCTCTATTTGGTCTCTAACTAATCCTTCATGGTCTGATGTAAAAATATTATATACTCTATCCTCTATTCTTCACTTAAATGATTCTACAATTCATTCTTACTGCTCAGTCACTTTGAATGTTCTACAAACTATCTTGTTCACTTCTTCAATTCAATCATTCACCCCTTCACAATCCTCTCAACTCTCTTCTCTCTCTCACATGAAAATTTAGGGCATAATCCTCATTAAGAAGACCAAGGTGGCTTAGGGTTAGGTATGAATCTATGGTTGAGATTCATCCATTTTGCCACTTAAACATTCCCATTTTCTGATTGGCTACATGTAATTACATAGGGAACCTAGATGTAGATGAACATTGTTATCTCTAAAGAATCAAAATTTATCATTATGTCAACTAAAAAATGGTTTACATGGTTGTTTGTGCCATATCAAAAAAATATATCCAATCTATGGTACTCGGCATATGTAGTTATTGATGCTCAACATACATTGTAATTCTACTTCTGACTTGGCACTTGAAGTACTGGACATGGTATATCTGCTCGACACTTGAGTGACTCGACATTCATTGCAACTTAGCATGGTCTTATATTTACATATTATACTTGGCATGTATTACTAGTTTGGCATGAACTAAGTAAATGTCTTAAGTGTGTTTAAACTCAATTCTCAAAACCAATCTAAGATCAACAATCTCCCCCTTTGAAATGAGTGTCAAAAACACTTGAATATACATAATCAATCTAATCTTCTCAAGTATAACACATCCATGACTTGGCTTATATACATAACTTTAGAAAAAAAAAAAAAATTGCAATAACATATGTACCTCAAAATGTATAACTCCCCTAAGTTAATGTGTCTATTCTATATTCCAAAATATGATCTCCATTCTAAGTAGATTTGTCTCTACTAACTGATACTCTTTGACTTCAATGCACTTATACTCTTTATGCTCTACCTTTGTTGATCTCTGCTTTGTTCTATTTCTATCTCTACATTGTGCTCCTCAAAAAAAGAGTATATCACTGGTGTCAAAATTTGATAGCTCCCCCTTTGTTCAAGCTTTCCTTTTTTCTTTATTCACCTTTCCCTTTCAATCTATCTCCCCCTTTCTTCTTGCATATTTACTCCTCCTTTTAATCTATCTCCCCCTTGCTTGTTTATCTCCCCCTTTTTGACACTTATGTCAAAGGGGCTATTCATTTATAGTGTATTTGTCCAAAAAGGATTCATGGACTTCCATGATTATTTTTGGAGCTGCATCCCAATTGTCACATGCAACATCCAATGACTTAACTTGGATAGTGAGCTCAGCTACAAGGTGTACTAGGCCATCTAATGTAGAAAGAATAAGATCTTTCTTTAAAAAAATTTTTGCATAGCCTAATTCTTTATGGAGGATTTCCATATGTGGGGTGAGATATGCATGAATTTGTGTCAATTTGGCTCCTATTTTGGCCTCTTCTACTATTAACATAGCTAATTGACTTTGTGATTGAAGAAATTTATGGAAATGCTTCTCACTCTGAGCTAGGTTCTTAGGTAGTTGTGTACTTGATATGCTTAAATTCCTCTTGATGTTCAAAATTCTATGTCTAGTGTCTTGTGTGAAGAGTGTGGGATCACACAATTTGGTATACAATGAGAAGATATTCTCAAGTACCTTCTTCACATCCTCAACCTTGGTTTCCAATGCAACTTGTGTCAGTCCTATGTCACCAAATATATTTTCATTTACTTTTCCTTGAAACTTTCTTTTAGACCATTCTAAATGTTTAGCATTTGTATTTAGGTCTTCATTATTAACCTTCTCCACAATATCTGACAATTTTTTCAATAGTAGCTTGGTTTATTTAGGAGTAGGCAAGCTAAATGCATCTAAAAAGATGTCTTTAATTTATTGTAGTGCTTGCTTTTTCCTGTACTCCTTCCTAAGCATTTCTTGGTGTTTCTTTTTCTCTAAAGCTTGTTGTAAAATGCTTATTTGATCTATAGTCATTGTGTCATAATCAAATTTTGGAATTACTATCTCTTCATCTAAAGTGATAATACCATAATGAATTACCTTTTCAAAATTAGAAGATCTTGTGCCTAGCACTGAGATTTACAAGGGTATAGCTTCCATGCTTAGCTTCTAAAGAAGTTTTATAGGTGAAGAGCCTGATATTGGTAAAGCTACCAATGCTTGGAGGGCCTCTTTCTCATTTATCTTTGGTGTTTGTTCACTTTCTTCATACTTATCTTGATCTATGACAATGAGATGACTTGCACCTTGTGTTTGTGCTTTAGGTACAGATGTATCTATCTATCCTATTTACTCTGTTGTTGTCTCCTTTTCTTCTTCTTTGGTAGTTTGCCTCTTCTCAGTTATGTCCACTTTAACACTTGTGTCAACCTTGATTGATGTGTCTTCAATTGTTTGAATCAATGGTTGATCACCAATAACTAAAGGGATGGTAGAAGGTGGTTCTTGTGTATCCACCTTATCCCTTATAACTTTTGTTACTACCTTTTGAAGTTCTACACTAATCAAAATAATATTTGTTCATAGTTGTGCTTGCATTATATATTAATCTAGAATCTTCTTTAAATATTATATAGTCAATGGGTTGGTGTTCTAAGCTGATGCATTAGAGACATCCTTGACAATTATGGTTTTCACAAGTGCAATTGTGTCATGAGGAGGACTGGCACTCAACATTTTTGTGTCTTGTACACTCTATTCCTCATGTTGTTGTTTACTTGTTTCCATGTCAGTATCCATCTTCTTAGTCTCCTCTTGTGTATTTATCTCTTCCTTGCTATCATCTTTTTAATCCTCTTGTTTATCATCATTTTTACCCTCAAAGGGGTTCTTCTCTCCTTGTTTTACTATAGTTAATGCATAGACTAATTTCCACATTTGAGTGGATTTATTCTCAACATCTTCAATGTTATTTTGGAGAATGCTAAAGGCTCTATACTTTAGTGTGAACCTTCCTCCATATTTCTTATTTGCATTAGCAATTTGCCCTTTTGTTAGTTCTAGCATAACTTGGGCCAGAGTAGTTTCCCTTATTTGTTTTTCCAAATTTAGAAAATAGTGCCATTTTTGTTCAATTAAATCATACAATGGCTTGGGTACTAAGTTAGCAAATTCTAATGGCGTATTCTTAAATTTGCACATCATTGAATATAGGGCTTCTTCTACTAACTTTTTCTCCTCTTTTCCCAAATTATCAAAGTTTACATTCTTAAGACCAAACAGATCTACATTATTTCTAATATTTTTACATATATTTTCAAGATCATAAAGTGGGGTATGACTTATCAGTTTGAATTGGCCTCGATCATCTAATTTAGTTCTCTCTTCATCTGAGTCAGGTTGAGCAATGTATTTCCTTCTCTACTTCTTCTCCACTTGGCCTCCTTGTTCTTTCTGCTTATTTTTCTCCTTAGCCTTTTTTGTGGTGGCTCATGTTCTTCCTCTAGTGGTAGGTGTCATTGGCTTTGTTGGACTTGGCTTAGCAACTTTCTTTGCTTTGTCCACAAGTTGTGCCTTGGCCTTTCTTTTCTTTTGCTAAGCATGTATTGGTGCTTCCCCAGCTTCTTCTTCCTTAGCATCCTTTGTTTCCTCTTCTTCTTTGTCCTCACCAATGCTTTGGGTCAATGCAAGAGGTTCTTTGGTTTGTTCTTGTTCTTCCTCTTCATCCTCTTCTTCTTCTTTAGCACCTTCACTAAATTTTTCCTTGAGTTTCTTCACCAGCTTGTCTTTCTTCTTTAGTGTAGAAGCTATCTTCAATTCCATCTCTACCTTTGAATTCATTACATCATAATTTCCAAATACTTTGGTTGTTTTATCAACTTCCTCAACTAGAAGTGTAATAATGGCTACTGAGGCTTTGTCAAGGTTGATCTCATATCTTAAGGGTCTTAGCCATCTTACCCTAGGTGTAGCAACTTGTACATATGTGTAGTCAATATCTACAAGAAAACATATGTCATTGTAATATTGTTCAACTAAAGAAATAGGTATCCTTATCCTTTGCTTCATAGACTTCTTAAAGTCTTCAAAATAGGTTGTCATGATAGTTTCAAAATTTTCACCCATTTTCTCAATGTACTCATTTATTTGAGCAGCAACTGTCCTATTTGTCTTCCATCCTATTTTACCAAAAGATGGGAATATATTATATACATAGAAAAATATGCAAATTAGAATTGATCCAAATTTGCATTGTTCACTCTTAGTCTTTCTTACTACTCAAAGGTTTTCTAGTATTTGTTGCAATTGAAGCTCAGATAGATCAACGGTATGATCTTTCTTCACAATATCGTATCCCACATCTATTGTAATATAGGGTACACTATCCAATCTACTTGATTCATAAAAATTGTGATAAATTACCCTTACTAAAAAGTTTACCAGTGAATCTTTGATGGTGGCAATCGTCATTCCTCATTTGTTCCACTTTGCTCATGTATTCTTCTCTATTACCTCTTTAGAATCACTCCACAGAGTCTTTGGCTGATCTAGGGTTGGGAAACCAGTCACCGTATGGATTATTCTCTTTGAAATCTTTATTGATCCTCCTTCTAGCCATAGGGATCCATCATGAATTTGGCTTAGTACTATTTTTATCCAACCAGTCTTGAATATAGTAGGAAATTCTAGGGCATGTGTCAAACCCTTCCTTTACACAATTTTTAATTATTTTTTTAAGATGTCATTTTTGCACAATTTTTCATAGGCTTCTCTTATCTCCATGTCACCTATTCCACCTATCTTGCAGTCATAACATTTTCTTACATCTTGGACCATAATGACTTTTGGGGGAATCATGGACAACATGCCTGAGGGATCTTATTTATAAGAAACATCTAGAATTGCTTTGAAATCTAGTTGTTTTACCTCATTACTAACTAATTGCACATTCAAGACCTCTTTCCCTTCTCCATTTCTTGAGCTTGTGACAAACTAGGCTTTTTATAAATGCAAACTATGCAGCTTGGCTCGTAAATAAATACCTTTTAAAATCTTGTAGAATTGGTGTGAAATCATCATTGAGATCTTTGTGAATACCTTGAACAAATTTTTGAATTGCCCTCTACTCTTTTAGCTCTTCCTTGAATTTGAAATGAAGAGAAATGAGTGAAAAATGACCATATAGCCTTCAAAAACCTTTGCAAATAATGCTTAGTGCTTGTACAGTTGAAACTCGGCATCAACATGATTTTAGAATCATTTAGCATCCATTGATATTACCATCACTTAGGAGCTACTATAGACTCGGCATCAACTAGATAATCTGGCAACTCGGCACTAACTAGCATTCCACTCGGCATCTATTGAAAAAAATTTCAAGCCTGGCAACAACATGAAAATTTAAAAGTTTAATCTTAAATTTCCAACAATATCTTGCATCATGATTCATGTTAATGTAGTCCTTTTAGTACTAGCTCCTTTTGGAACTGATGTATGATATAATACTTTGAATATTAGTCCCACATACCTCTTGTTTTCTTATTTTGATGAGGTGTGATCACTTTTTCTCCCTTTGATTTACTAAAACCATCTTCCATCTTCCTTCTTCTATGTCTTATTCATCTCATTCCTAATGTGTTCAACATCTACCTTGCCTTTTCCTTTATCAAATTCACAACTTGGTGTTTTTGACCTAGTTGGATAATGCTTACTAATATGACTAGTCTACAAATAGCTAAAGCATGTGGTTTGACTCAACCATCTTTTGTAGTTACTATTAAAATGATTCCTAATACAATTCTCAAGAACATGTCCATATTCTTCACAATAATGGCAACTATATCTTGTATTGTAATCCCAATCATAAGAGTTTCCATAACTTCTTACCTTTTTTGGCTTGTTTGATAACCACATGGACTTGGATCTACATTCAAAAGCTCTATGCCCATGCTTTTGACAGTAGTAACAATATCCTTCAAATTTTGGTGCATGTATTCACGTGCATGATGACCTTGTTTATTGCACTTATAAAAATGGACCATGTTCTTAGGCTTGACATTCTAATTTGTATTGTTTCTCCTACACACATTAGTAGTATGTGCTTTCTTTCCATAATTATGGCAAGTAGGTTTGGAATTCTTACCTTTGATGTTCCTTTGTTCAATAACTTTGGACAATTCTCCTACTTAAGTGCTTGTGTAGCCCAATCCTGACATATCTCTATTAGATCTAGGGGATCTTAGTAATTGCTCAAAGTATTTGACAGCTTCATTTGGCTTGTTGAAACTTTTAGCAAATTCATTTTCTCTTTTTAGGTCATTCTATAGTTGTTCATTCTGCAACTTCAATGTAGTTATCTCAATGTCTGTGACATTCATCATTTGGCTCAAGGTATCTAATTGCATGTTTGAAATCCTAATAGCTCGCTTGACTTCTCTTGCAATCTATTTGCCAAAATTCTTTTGTCTTCTTCAATCATGGCTTTTTCTTTCATGGTTTTCTTCTTTTATTGAGCCACCTCACATAGAAGTATAGCTTATGATTGTTGCTCTAACTTGAGCTTTCTAATTTCTTCTAATTGAATTATGTTCTTCTCCATTAGATTTGTAACTACTACATCAAATTCACTACAGTTACCACCTAAAAATAGTTTTGTGGTGTCGATCTCTTTGTATTATGTGTCATTTTTTGTGATGGCAATTTCTTTCCTTCTCTTCAAGGAACTCTTCAAAGCATTGCTAGCTTTATTCAGTTGATGTAGTATAAGATGTATCTCAATCTCCTAGTTCTCAATGGTCTTTCCCAATTTGTAGACTTCCATTTCAAGATCTTTCCTTCAAGTTGCAAAGCTTCTCCATCTAAGAACTTGGCTTTGATACCAATTGTTGGAATTACAAGTGGGAAAGATAAACTTCTAAGAGGGGGAGGTAAATCAAGAGTTTAAAATTGGACCCATAAAACTTTCACCATCCATATATCACATGAATTAACATACTAAAAAAACATGTAAAGTAAATGCATCTAAAACATATAAATAATAAAAAACACACACTTTACATGATATATGATTACCAAGAAACCCTCCAAAGAGAAGGTAAAACTAGGGTGGGATGACGCCCGCAAATCTTCACTATTGCAGCAATAAAGTGTAGCCAATTAAGGTTACAATAATTTGACCATGAATCATGATATAGCCTAGGAAAGGCTTGTCCTGTTAAAGGCTTACAAAGACTATTAAGTCCCACCTTGTTAGAGGATTTCAACACCCTATTAGAAGTGTGCCTCATTACAGGACTTTAGATCATTCACTTGGAATGAAACCCTATTAAAGGATTTGGTAAAGCCTGTTAGTACTACTCTGCCTAGGAGATTTAACTGAAATCACCTATCAAAATGTTTCAGCATAGATTTTGTGGTTGGCACTTGCTTTCCTGATAACAAATTATCTCTATTTAATCTCTAACTAATTCTTCACGATCTAATGTAAAAATGGTGTATCCTCTATCCTTTGTTCTTCACTTAATTGATTCTACAATTCATTCTTACTGCTAAGTCACCTTGAATGTTCTGCAAACTATCTTTTTCACTTCTTCAATTTGATCATTCACCCCTTCAAAATGCTCTGAACTCTTTTCTCTCTCACACATGAAAATTTAGGGCTTTGTCCTCCTTAAGAAGACTGAGGTGGCTTAGGGTTTGGTATGAATCTATGGCTGAGATTCATCCATTTTTTGGAATTCTTATAGAATAACTGAGAGGGGGGCAAATTAGTTATCCAAGGTCCAGATGTACAAATAAAACTTTTCACAATTCAGTGAACCCATAAAACATCCATAACTATGCATGCGTTCATTGTGTATCAACTAAAGCTTATATGTTACTATCAAATCAACTTGTAGAAATGTAAATGTTGGTGTAAATAAGTATTTATTTATTAAGCTTACTTAAGTTTACTTAGGTTAATACATTATTTAATTATTTTTCATTATTTTTTTATTATTTTAGGTGAGACACTTAGGAGTTTGTGAACTCTCATTGAGTTACGCAACTCTAACTATGCACATGGTGTCTACAAAAAATAAGTATGCATCATTCATTGAGTTGTCATGATGACAACACAGTTATCTGCACCTCATTTAGTACATGTTGTCTACACCACTGATTTGCATACTACACCATTATAGGCTTATCCTCACATCATCACACTTAATCTCATGCTCAATGGAGGATAACCCATATCTAGTGGAGATGTGCCTAGTTGTATGACATATCATGATGCTGACTTCTATGCATTCTAGAAGCTCTCCTGAGGCCTTTATATAGAGGCACTCCTAGTGTACTCTCAAGCTATCATATTGAATGAATATTGTCATTTTGATCATACTCTATCTATTTTGGTCTACTATGTGCTTGTATTGAGTTCTTTAGTTCTTGGGTGAATTCCAACCTAAGCCAAATTCTTACATGGTATTAGATCTGAGGGAGATTCTCTACACATAACCATTTGAGACCGTTCATGCTTCAGCACCTTGACATGAATCTAGAGTATTTGCAAAAATTAGGAGCATCTAGAGCAAGATTTGACCTCACCGTTGCATTTGAAGCGTCGATTCAATGAAGATTGACTATAAGTTTGCCTATCTTTGACTAAAGTTGATCGTGAGGCAAATTGTTTTTTTGCAAACTGCCACCTAAAGGCACTGATTTGCAAAATCGGGTTATTATAACTAGAGCATATCCTTTACACTGGTCCTAGCCTATTAATAAATCTGGCACATATACAATTCAAAAACTAGCCCATTCCCATTTTACATTAAAAGCATGGAGCATTCATTGTAAAGGGCTTTGTAAGCCAAAACCCCATGCATGTGGGATTAATTAGTAGAATTTTAGCTCCTACGGTCTGAACTCTTGCATCAACAAGCCATTTTTGGCATCAAAAATCAAACTCTTACACCATAAAAGTTCTCGCCCATATTGCACAACTTCTCAGACACACGACAGAACCAGCAGGTGCCATGCAGATCTCTGTGTCCACATTAGACCCTCGCAAAACCCTAACACATGGCTTGAATCTAGCCACCTCAACAAAAAGTCATCCACCCACTCATCATTTGACTAGATTGACACATTAGTAGCCATGTCAAACTTTTCTATACATCTTCGTATGACCATACATCTGACGCGTCAGCAAGGAGCACTGCCACATCATCTAGTGGGCCTAATTTTTGTTGACATCATCTAATCTCTGAGCATAAAATTGATGCCCATCTAGAAATAATTCCAAGGAAAATTAAAACTACTTCAATGGTTGTATGACTATCAAATTTAACCCCATCATTCACTGATGCAACCCCTCTCCAGATTGATTTTGGTTTTTGCAGTCCGATTTTGGGAGGCCATAACTCGGACATTTAGACTCCAAATTAGGTGCAATTTTTTTTGAAATTGGGTACAATTTTCTAAATTTTTTAGTGATGCAGCTTTTTTTTGGTCTTGGTGCACGAATTGTTCAGAAATTACATTTTTTGGTGACTGTACCTACATGATCTTGCATTTTGCAACTTCAAATGCTCCGTACGGGCACATCTGAAGTCAAAAAAAGGTTTTTTTTTTTTTTGAAAGTGCATTTTTTTTGTCTACTTCCCAAATCTAGCATAAAATTGTAGTGTTGTATGGAAAAAATTATCTTTTTCAGCAATAGGGCCTTTCTTTGTTTTGTAATGCTTCAGAATTGTAGCACATTGTAAAGTTTCAGTTTTGTACTCCATTAAGAGCTTGTAACAAGAAAAATTAGAAGTCCACGAAGGCCAAAATTGGAAAGTGGCCCATTGTAATCACACTACTGATAAAGTGCCCAAAGCATTTATTTTGGGGGGGTTTCTTGATTTAGTGAAAAGGGGGGATGTTCTTGGTGTTGTGTTATCTCGTTTCTGCACTTTTCTTTCATTTTCTGCATTATGGGCAACTTTAAGTTTCCTAAATTAACTCCTCATAACTATGGTACATGGTCAATCAAAATGTGGTATCACTTAATGCATAATGGAGTTTCACAATATGTAGATGGTACTCTTCTTAAACAACAAGTGATAAAGTTTTAGATAGTGATATTTCAGCTTAGGTAGCAATGGATAGGAAAGCCCTAGGTGATATATGTTTGAGGGTAGATGATAAGATCATGTATCAAATCAAAAAGTTTACTACATCCAAGGAAGCTAGGAATACCCTCAAAAGCCTATATGGTAAAGTGTTTAAAGAGGATGTGTTCAAAATTGAAGATGAGCTTGTATCCTTAGATCCTAAGTCATATGACTCAATATAGGACTTTATCATCAAGGTGAATGAATTAAGGACAAAGTTTACTGATTGTGGGAGTTCTATCAAAGATGATAGACTAATATATCTCATCTATAACAAGTTGCCATCAAAATATTCCACATTTGTATATTCTTTTAACACCTCAAAGACTACCTTAGGGTCTGCCTACAAGAAAGTCACATTTGATGAATATGCTAAACTATTGGATGATGAAGAAAAGAAGTTAAAATCAATGGGGATTCTCAAATCACCTCAGTCCAAAGCATTGGTGGCCAAAAATTAGGGTTCTCAAAATTCAACTACATAATCTTCAAATAAAGGAAAGGGTAAGAAGAAATGGAAGAGCAAATCAGAGGATGCAAAAAAGAAAACACCACAATCCAATCAACAAGGCAAGTCTTCAAATTCCAACAAGAAGGGGGACAAAAACAATAAGGAGAATAAGAAGTGTGCTTATTTCAAGAAATTGGGTCATGAAGAGCATGAGTGTTATCTTAAAAATATTGATGAATTGACCAACATCATGAAGAAACATAATGTTCCATTGCCTAATGCTTACAAGGATAAAGGGTCATCTTCAGATTCTAAGGGCAAAGGGCAAGCACTCATGGAAAATTAAAACTCTTCAAAGGAATGGATATTCGACTCAGGTGCCTCATATCACATGGGTTCTTCAAAGGAGGATTTTTCTTAAATGAATCATTCAAAGGTACCACACATCTTCATGGGGAATGATAGAAGAAAAAAAGTTTAAGGAAAAGAAAATGTGGAGATGGAAAATGGAGAATTTTAAGAGGTTCTCTATGTTTCAAATCTAAGCTCAAATCTCCTATCAATCTACTAACTCACTCACCTTAGAGATGGACATAGAGTTGAGTTCCTTCAAGACTTAGTTTAGGTGCACATTCGTAAAGATGATTCCTTGGTTACAGTGGGGAAAGTGAATCATAACAAAAGGTTGTACTCTTTCTCTCATTTTTTAACCAAGTCTTCTTCAAAGGCCTTGTTATCTCAATCGAATTCAAACATGCAATTATGGCATGAGTGGTTTGGTCATCTTGACTATGGCTACCTTTAGCAACTTTTCACCTACTAAATGGTGAAAGGTCTACCTCAAATCAACTTTTCTAAGGGTGAATGTTCAACAGATTCAATGGATATGCATCCAGAGGGGAAGTTACAGAGAGGGAAGTCTTCAAGAACACTAGGTGTTCTACAAATGGTTCACATGGTATTAGTAGGTCCTTTTGCATTCACCCAGGGTCACTACATACTTACCTTAGTTAATGACTTTTCAAGGTTCACTTGGGTCTACTTTATGCATAATAGGAATGAAGTGTTGGACAAGTTTCTAGACTTCAAGGCTCATGTTGAATGCAAATCAATGAAAGCCATCAAAGTACTCTGCATGGATAATGGAAGCATGTATGTAAATAGAAGACTTATGGACTTTTGTAGACATGAGGGCATTGATCTTCAAACTCTAGCATCATTCAGTTCACATAAGATAGATATAGCAGATTTGAGGATTCGAACTCTTAAGTCTATGGCAAGTTGCATGAATCATGCCAAGTCTCTAGATCCATCATTAGAAGTCAAAGCAATATCTTTTGCCACTCACATTCTTAATCATTCTCCTCATCCAACATTAGATGGCATAACTACTTTTGAGGCATGGTGTGGCAGAAAACCTATTGTGGCACACTTCAAAGTCTTCGGTTATCTTGCATGGGCAAAGAGATCTTCTAGGGGATGCAAGGCACAATCACCTTAGCCTTGTACTTTCATTGGTTATGAAGATGGTGTGAAGTCATATAGACTTCTAGATCCTAGGACACACTAGATATTTGTGGAGAAGGGTGTATACTTTGAGGAAAGTTCACCAAGATTTTCCTCTACTCCTCTTCACACATCATATAGTGTGGAAATTGATAGTGATTTCAGCGATAGTGCTTCAATAGATTTAGACACGTGGGGTTCTATCAATGGTTGTAGTGAGAGGTCACTTCATCAATTCAATCCACATGCATACATTGACACAGTGATAGGTCCAGCATCATAGGGTACATTCAATCTTCCAGATATAGGTTCAGTGATAGATTTGAGAGACTGTATTGATGATCTGCCTCTTCTTCTTGATGTAGAATTATCTTCTTTCGTTTTCATGAGGGTTCCATCCAACTCTCTTTTTTATTCTCTACATGATTGATCCTCATAGGTTGAAGTGATTGTGGATACTTATGATCAGCAGTTACAGTAGGGTTCTTCATCAATTGCAGAGATAGATAGTTCTTTGGGATAGGTTCTTTAGCCAGTTAAGCAGGTTTCAAAGACATCACTTATCCATGAGATTCTTTCCACACATAGCGAAAGCATCTCATTTTTACCCTTGGAATTGTTTCTTCCTGAGGGGAGGAACACCATTATACATTCTTGGATCAACTTCTTCATTGGAGCTGTCACTATTTGGCATTCTTCTTTGGCGGGGGGGGGGGAGGAGCCTATCCTATCTCTCTTTCTCTTCTCATTATTCTCTTATGTATATACTAGATGTATGTTGTAATGGGGGGGTCTTGATTACTCCATCCATCCATGCATCCCTATTTATCTCTCTTTTTGGGGGAGGGTTTTTCCCATGAGATTTTCCCTCTTTCCCCGCTTTATGGGAGATTGCATATCATTATGTACATGGGTACCTAACATGGCCTAGTAACTGGGACCCATTCTGCATATCATCCTAGATTTCATAAGCTTAAGAGTATTCCTCTAAGTTTCACTTAAGGGGGGTTGTTGGTGTAAATAGGTATTTACTTATTACACTTACTTAAGTTTACTTAGGTTAATGCATTATTTTATTATCATTTTAGGTGAGACACTTAGGAGCTTGTGAACTCTCATTGAGTTACGCAAATCTAATTATGCACATGGTGTCTACAATATAGGAGTATGCATCATTCATTGAGCTTTCATGATGA
Organism: Cupressus sempervirens; assembly: GCA_028749045.1. NCBI lineage: Eukaryota > Viridiplantae > Streptophyta > Pinopsida > Cupressales > Cupressaceae > Cupressus > Cupressus sempervirens. The sequence goes on along the minus strand of CM053786.1, from coordinate 237,832,492 downwards.
CAACATGATTATTTGCACTCCTCATTTAGCACATGTTGTTTACACCATTGATTTGTGTGCTACACCATTGTAGGCTTATCCTCACATCATGTGCTCAATGGAGGATAACCCATATCTATTCGACATGTGCCTGGTTGTATGACATATCATGATGTTGACTTCTATGCATTCTAGAAGCTCTCCTAAGGCCTTTTATATATAGGAACTCTTAGTGTACTCTCAAGCTATAATATTGAATGAATATTGTCATTCTGATCATACTCTATCTATTTTGGTCTATTGTGTGCTTGTGTTGAGTTCTTTAGTTCTTGGGTGAATTTTAGCCTAAGCCAAATTCTTACAGTAAAACATGAAACACAAACATCCATTAGCACATTTGACTTAATGATTTAACATGAAAACCCAATTTGGGAAAAACCACTAGTAACATGCTACTGCTTTTTTCACTCTTCTGAAGTGATGCCTTGTTACAGGCCAACCCTATTAAAGGTTACAATACACACTATTAAGTGTGACCTAGTTAAGGGATTTTAGTCACCCTACTAATTAAAGTAAGCCTTGTTAGTTTACTTTAGGCCATTCACTTGGAATGCCACCCTGCTAAAGGATTCTCCAATGACTATTAAGTCAACCTTACTCCAAAGGATTTACCCTAGGTTGATACAATTGTTAGAAAGTAAGAATAGAGCTTTGATCTAATACAACTTACAACCTTACTTGCAGATTATAGATCTCTATTCAATCCTCATTATGCTTAGCTTCCAATCTTTGCATCTTGAATAGCTTGTTAACCCTTCAAGCATTCATCCTCTTAAGCCTTCTTTCTTAGTATGCCATTGACGTCTTCTTCACTTAGGTCACTTGATGAAGAAAAACCCCTTTCCTTCTCCTTATTAGATTTTTTGCATCAAAACTCTCTAACTCTTTGCTTTGACTAGACATTCCTATACGTGGGAAATTAGAACATTTTCTCTCTCATTATTCATCATCAAAATTAGGGTTTTCGATGGATTAGGTAGGATAAAATGTGTCTACCCCATATCTTGTCTTCTCTAGAAACTTCTCTTAAATCCATTTGAATTTTCCTTCAAAATGATTTACATAAGATTCTGTGCCACCAACTCATCAATCTTATCTTCCTCCTGATTCACAAGTTCCAAGAAAACAAACTTGTTAGGTTTTATTTGGTGAATCTTTGATCTTTGTCATAATGTAGTAGCTCAACATTATCAATGTTTTGATGCTTAGCAGATACTATGTTACTCAACATCAACTGTAAAATCACTCAGCATCAACTAAATTTTACCGATGCTTGGCATCAACTGAAAATTACTCAACCTCTACTAACTTTCTTGGCATTCACTAGAATTTTCTTTCACTTGGCTCAACTGACTTTTTTCTTAGTTTGAACTAAATTTGCTTGGCACCTACTATCCACTTGGTCAAGCTTGGAAAATGAATTTTTTAAAACTTTATTCTTCTAAACTTTTGAAGTGTATCCAATCATTTCGTAACCTCAAGTAGATCATGAATACATTATGTTATCACTATCTTAATTGATTCTTGTACTTCATTACATAATCATAACTCAAACTATCCTCTAGGTAGTTTTGTTACATCTTGTTGATCAAATCCTTAGTGACAAAATAATGATTGAAATACATAGTCTTCTTCAACAATCTTTCTAATCAAATGATCTTTTCAATCAAATATCAATAATCTCCCTCTTTGGCATTGATGGAAAACCAAACTAATCAACTAAGTCAAATAAATGATGAACATTTTATTCCATCAAACTAACTAGGTTAAAATAGTAAGGCAATACCAAAAGGAAAAATTGTATTTCAAATTTCTCCCTCTATTAGTAGCTTCCATCTTTTGATTAGGTTACAAACTATAACTCCCTTTGAGTTCCTTCTATATTGATTAGCAGAATATCTCCCTCTTTTGTTCTAATCCTTCCTCTAATTGCTTTCTGCTTTCTCCTTTCTTTCTTTTGATCTTCGGATCTTTTGATGATGTTTTCTCTCCATTGTTCCTCTTGCATTTAATCAGTTTAATGTACTTTCTCCCTCTTTGACAATAATGCCAAAGACATATACTCAACACTTGGCATCTTTAATATATGCAGATATAGGCTTTTACAGGTTCTTCAATGTTCTCCCTCTATCACCTTACTTTTGATTGATTTGTAGTTCTAGTTTTGTAATTACTTTAGGCAATTCCTAAAATAAGATCTACTACATCAATTTGTATGAAATGAATGTTAGCTTGTTTGATGTAGGGAATATTCTCTTTCTTTTACATAGCCTTTGATAGGGGTATCACCCCTAGTTTACCTCTTAGATACTCATAAGCATCCTTAGGTAATGTTTTTGTGAAGATATCAACAATTTACTCCTTTGTGTTAATATATTCCATCTTCACCTCTTTATCTTGAACCAATTCCATTACATAATGATACTTGATTGCAATGTGCTTTGTCTTTGTATAGATCGCATGATTCTTTGATATATTGATAGCACTTGTATTATCACAATAAAGTGTCACTGGTTCTATGATTTCTTCCTTCATTCCCTTAAGTAGTTGTTTGATACATACAAAGTTTGTATAGTTAATAGCAACAATAACATACTTTTCTTTAATAGTAGATTGGGAAATATAACTCTGGTTCTTGCTATTCCATGTAACAAGTCTTTCGCCTAAGAAGAATGCTCCTCCACTGGTGCTCTTTATGTCATCAATATTTCCAGCCTAATCAGCATCAATGTAGGCTCTTTGTTCAAAATTTTCATTCTTCTTATAGTATAAACCAAACTCTTATATTCCTTTCAAGTATCTCATTATCCTTTTCATAGCCATCAAGCAATTCTCTCTAGGATTAGCAGAGAATCTTGCAACTATCCCCATAGCTAATGCAATATCAAGTCTACTGTGTACTACATATTGCAATTTTCAATCATGGATCTATATAATGTTTGATTTACCTCTACTAAAGCATCATTCTTTGATAGCTTGAGTTTTATCACCTGTGAGGCCTCACCCCGACCCATCCTAGCATCGATGATACATTATATTTTGATACTCATGACTCAATATGTCAGAACATTATTTCATGCACTAAACATTATTATACTATTTATGATGTGTGATGCCTTACTTTTAGATATTTGATTTGTCATTTAATGCTTTATGAATATGTATGATGATGAAGTGAATGAATGCAGAACTAACACCTTGATTTTTTCAATTCTAATGAATAGAATGAGATAAACAATTGATTTGTAGAAAATGGATGTTTTAATTTACACTAATTTCTTGATATGTAATTATTTGTGTGTGTGTGTGTGTGTGTGTGTGTGTGTGTGTGTGTGTGTGTGTGTGTGTGTGTGTATGTGTGTTTCTTGAACTACTGATGTGTACAATGAGTGTGTAGGAAATTTAGCCGAGAAACCCAATGGAAAGACAGAACTAAACCCCTTGTTAATTTGTGTTATCTTTGCATTGTCTTTCTTTGAAGGTTGTTAATTGGTCTTACTATTCTCCTAGCCTTTTTTGGTTCCTATTAAGTTTTTAAGGTTTAAAAGCATTAAATTTAAGTACCCTAGGGGTAAGTATATGGGTGGGGAGCACTTTCCAACCCCTTAGTCTCTTTGGTTGACTTTTAGGGTCCCTCAAACACCCTATTTTTGGTGGATTTCGAAAATTGATTGTCTCCTACTTGAGTTGGTGACTCAAAACTCCATCTTGAGGTTACTTGAAGTCTATTTGAGTTAAGGATCATACTTAGAGGCAATTTGGAGTAGTTTTGTGGTTGTTACCCAATCTCTAGTTTTTAGAGAGAAGTGGAAGATTGAAGGGAAGGATGGATAAGCTCTTCTCAACTTCTCATTTTACCATAACTTTTGTGAAGGTAGGGTTCTTCACTCTTTTGATCATGTTTCTTCTTATTGTTCATGCTTGAATCATGCATAAGGAAGTGTGTTGTTCTTTGTATTTCTTGCTTGTGTGTTGGGGTTGATTTGGAGGGATCTTAACTTTTTTTCTTGATGTTATTCTTATGCTTGCCTTGATGTTTTGTTTTTGAGGGGATTTCATGAGGATTTTTTTGACACCACTCACCCTTAGATAGGGAAGAAGTGGCCATGTGTGGGGGAAGGGCCTTAGTTGGACCTCAATAGTGTAGAGTCTCCTCTCATGGTGAGAAGAGGGAAAGAGGGTAGGGTGTATGGGCCCCTACTTGTCATCACATACCTTGTATGAAAATTTGAATTCTTGTGGAAGGGAAGGAATGCAAATTCTTGTTGCATTGGCCTCGAAAGGGCATTTGTAGAAGAATGGAAGTTCTTGAATTTTAGCCTTGAAAGGGCCATGTTATAGTATAGTGATTGATGTCTCCTATTGAGAAAATCCACCTTCCCCCTATTTTGGTTCAATGTTGAACCTATTGTACAAAATCGGGTTGGGAATGCATGCTTGAATTGTTCATCTTATTATATTGTTTCACCTCCATGTTGGTTCTTGTCTTTCCCATGGTTCCCTTGATGTATTGAAAACATTGGAAAAGATCTCTTGTGAAAGCCCTAGAAGAGAATTCAATTGAATTGTAACTTTTTGTAAAGATGTATTTTAAAGTTCGATGTATTTGGCAAAGATGTCGGGTTTTCTTACTGGTTCTTTCCCAATGAAGCTTTGAGCTAGGTAAAGTAATAAAGAGAAAGGATTGAGAAAACATCTTTGCATTGTAAAATAAAAATAAAAATAAAAAATTCTTTTGGGCATGACATCACCATAGGTGTACTTACTGGTTTGGAATCCTCTAGTCCAAATGTCTTCAATATCTCTTTGACATATTTTCACTGAGTGATATATACACCATACTTCATCTGATATACTTGCAATCCAACAAAGAATTTGATCTCACCAAACATTGACATTTCAAATTCTTGCTTCATCTAATTTGTAAAATCCTTACAAAAATCATCTTGTCCTCCAAATATGATATCATTAACAAATATTTCAAATAATACTATACCTTTTTGTTTATCTATCTTCATGTACAAATTGTTGTTATCATCTGTCACTTCAAATCCAATCTTCACAAGATAAGTATGAAGTCTTTGATACCATGCTCTTGGTGCTTGTTTTAATCCATATAGGGATTTGCATAGTCTACATACCATGTTCTTATTATTTTTATCAACAAAACTTTCTAGTTGTTCTATGTAGACTTCTTCTTCTAATATGCCATTCAGAAATGCAGACTTGAAATCCATCTAATAAACTTTGAAATGTTTGTATACATAATAAGAAAGAAGAATTCTCACTCCTTCGATTCTTGTAACACGGGTGTTTCACCATAGTCAATTTCTTCTTCTTGTGCATACCCTTTGCAAACTAGTCTTTCTTTGCTTCTTGTCATTTCACCATTCTCATCTAACTTGTTTTTGAATACCCATTTTGTGCCAATCACATTCTTGTCTTCTAATTTAGGAACTAGACTCCATGTCTTGTTCTTTTCTATCTATTGAATTTCTTCTTCCATAGCCTTGTACTAGTCATCATTTTCCAATGCATCTTTCAATATCTTAGGTTCCTTCATGCTTAACAAACATGATTCACTTCTTAATCTATTTCTTGTCATTTTCGTTGCATTTTTGTCTGTAATGATTTGATATATAGGATGATGTCTTTTGACATATTTGGATAGTCTATGCTTAGTTCTTGTAACTACATTTTCTCTCTCAGCTTCAGTATCACTGTGTACATCTCTGTCAGGTGTTTTAACATCTCTTTCATGTGTGTTAATCTAAAAATTAGATTGTACATTTTCCTCATTCTACAACTTAGCATCTAAATGCAACTCAACATTCATAGGTTGTGACTCGGTAGTTATTGAGACTTGCTATGGGTTTGCAACATGATTTGTAGCATCTTCTTTAGTAGGCATTCCTTCATAATAGTATACAAATGATTTGTATTCTTCTGGTTCCTTTGTAGGTTTAGCCTCATGTACTTTTGCAAACTCATCAAAATCCACATTTGCACTTTCCACAATTTTTTTAGTGTTAGTATTTAAACACTTGTAAGCTTTACTTCTTGTGGAGTAACCAAGAAATATACCTTCTTCACTTTTTGCATCAAAATTTCCACTCCTAACGTCTTTAAGAATATATCATTTTCTTCCAAATACCTTAAAGTATTTCACATTAGGTGGATATCCTTGCCATAGTTCAAAAGATGTTGGATGAGTACCTTTCTTGACTTGCACATGGTTCAAGGTATACACAATAGTACTTACAGCTTCTCTCTAGTATTTTAGAGAAACATTCTTCTCCATCATGAGTGTTCTGGCACAATCCATTATAGACCTATTTCTTCTTTCAGCAATTCCAATTTGTGGAGGGATCCTAGGTACAGATGTCTATCTTTTGATTCCTCTGTCATTACAGAACATCTTAAACTCATTTGAAGTGAATTCTCCTCCATCTAATCTCAAGCATTTCAAACTTTTACCTATTTCTTTTTCAACTCTTGTCAAGTACCACTTAAACATTTGAAAGGCATTAGATTTTTGTTTTAGAAACATGACTGTCATCATCCTAGATTAATCATCAACAAATAGCATTATGTACTTATCTCCTGTGTAGCTTTACACTTCAATAGGTCCACACAAGTCAGTATGAACAACTTCAAGTATTTCCTTAGAGGTATAGACTTTACTTTTAAAACTTTACTTTGTCATCTTGCCTAGCTAACATTGTTTGCATATTATATTATCTAGTTTCTTCAACTTAGGAAAACCTCTAACTCTTTTCATGTTATAGATACTAATCAAATTATCAAAATTAAGATGACATAATCTTTTGTACCAAAGCCATACATCATCAAATTTTACAATAAGACAAGTAGCATCTTCTATATCCAAATAGAATAGATTACTTCTAGTTTGATCACCTTTTCCAATCAAGTTTCCATTTGTGTCATATATCTTGCTAGATTTATTTTCAAACTCAACTTTGCATCCCAAATTGTTCAATTATGACACACTTAACAAGTTATAATTCAATACTTAAACATAATAAGCATTGTCACATGAAATCTTGTCTATGAGTTTGATAGACCCTTTTCCATTTATCAAACATGGTGCATCATTACCAAACCTTAAATAATTTCCATCATAACAAGTTAAGGTAACAAACTTACTTTTGTCTCCAGTCATGTGATGTGAGCATCCACTGTCAATGATCCATTTTTCATTCTTGTTCACACAAGTCATAAGAGCATTTGCCTCATCCTCATTAGATTCATCCTTCATTGCAACATATACCACTTCATCATCATTTTCATCAAAGTCATGTTTGTCAGCAATGTAGCATGACTTATTCCCTTTGTCTTTGTAGTCTCTTCCATCATCTTCTCTTATGTTTTTGTGCTTATTTCCTTCTTTGTAATTCTTATTATGTGTACATCTTACAGTAATATAACCAACTTCATTATAATTGAAAGAAATGGTGGGTAACTTTCCTTTGAACTTGCCTTTTCCTCTGTGAAATCTTCTTGCCAGCAATGCTTCCAATTGTTCAATGTCATCCTCATCTATGTTACTATCACTGGATGCATATTTTATCTTTATTTTCTTCTTCTTCTACTTTACCTCCTTAGAATCCTTCAATAAAAAATTTTCTTTGAAAGCTAATTCAATACTCTCTGGTTTGTAGTTGCCAAAATTAGATAGCTCAATAGCAGTGAGTCTTCCTACTGGACCTTCAAGGGTTAGATCATTTCTCGGTATACATCTTAACTCTTGGATTGTAGAAACGCTAATGGCATAAATAGGGAACAATGTCCTCAAGACTTTTCTTAACATAGTATCATCATCAATTTTTCCAGTAGCACCTTTTATTTCACTAACAACTTCTTTTATTCTAGAAACATATTGAGCAATATTCTCACCTTCTTCCATTTTCATGTCATCAAACTTACCTCTAAGGCTCTCTAACTTGGATCTTTGAACATTATTTCCTCCTCCATAGATGGTTTCTAGGGCATCCCACATATTCTTTGCACTACTAAGGCCTTTGATATCATCAAATTTGGCATACCTTAGGGTAGAAGCAATCTCCAACATCGCCTCATTGTGCTCTTTCTTTTTCTTCATATCTTTAGCAGTTAGGGCTCCTATTGGATCAACATGCTCTACTGAAATGCAAGATTGTGCATTATCTCCAAGTCCTCCAATGTATAGCTTCATCAAACTTTTCCATGCAAGAAAGTTATCTCTGTTGAGCTTGAGTACCTCTCTTTTTGACATCTTGATCTTTGTGCTTCTAGTACCTTAAAACTAATCCTCTTAAGTAGATGGCTTTGATACCAATTTTTGAAATTATTTTAGAATAACTGAGAGGTGGGGGGGGGGGGGGGGGGAGGGGTGGGGGAGGGGGGGTTTGATTTAGTTATTCAAGGTCCAAATGTCAAAAATAAAACTTTTCACAATTCAATGAACTCGTCAAACATTCATACCTATGCATACATTCATTGTGTATCAACTAAATCTTTTATGTTACTATCAAATCAACTTGCAGAAATGTAAAGCATGAAACAAAACACATCCATCAACACATTTGACACAATGATTTAACATGGAAACCCAATTTGGAAAAACCACCAGTAACATGCTACTCCTTTTTTACTCTTCTAAAGTGATGCCTTGTTAAAGGCCAACCCTATTAAAGGTTACAATACACACTATTAAATGTGACCCAATTAAGGGATTTCAGTCACCTTGCTAAAAGTGAGCCTTGTTAGAGGACTTTAAGCCATTCACTTGGAATGCCACACTATTAAAGAATTTTCCAATGACTATTAAGTCAACCTTACTCCAAAGGATTTACCCTAGGTTGATAGGATTGTTAGAGGATTTACCCTTCAAACATTCATCCTCTTAAACCTTTTTGCTTAGTATGTCATTGCAAACTTCTTCACCTGGGTCACTTGATGAAGCAAAACCTCTTTCCTTCTCCTTTTCAAAATTTTCATATCAAAAATCTCTTACTCTTTGCTTCATGACCAGAAATTCTTATATATAGGAAATTAGAATATTTTTTCGCTCATTATCCATCATCAAAATTAGGGTTTTCAATGGGTTAGCTAGGATACAATGTATCTACCCCATATCTTGTCTTCTCTAGAAACTTCTTTTAAAATCCATTTGAATTTGCCTTCAAAATGGTTTACATAAGATTCTGTGCCACTAGCTCATCAATCTTATCTTCCTCTTGATTCACAAGTTCCAAGAAAACAAACTTGTTAGCTTTTATTTGGTGAATCTTTGATCTTTTTCATAATTTAGCAACTTGGCATTATCAATCTTCTAATGCTCGGCACATACTACATTACTTGAAATCAGCTAAAAATTACTTGACATCTACTAACTTTCTTGGCATCCACTAGAATTTTCTTTCACTCAGCTCCAACTAACGTTTTCCTCAGTTTGAACTGACTTTGCTCAGTACCTACTATCTGCTTGGTCAAGCTTGGCTAATGAACTTTGTTTAACTTTATTCTTCTAAAAATTTTAAGTGTAGCCAATCATTTTGTAACCTCGAGTAGATCATCAATACATTATGTTATCACTATCTTAACTGATTCTTGTACTTCATTACATAATAATAACTTACCATTTTGTCTAGGTACTTTTGTTACATCTTGTTGATCAAATCCTCCTCATCAATCAACTAAGTGATAGTACTTGAAACATATAAGCAATTATTTTAGCAACAAATAGTAGGTTTGACATCAATGACAAAATAATGATTGAAACACACACTCTTCTTCAACAATATTTATAATCAAATGATATTTTCAATCAGATATTAACACCATTTTTTTGCTTAATCCTTCTCATTTTTTGATTGGTTGCATGTAATTGTATAGGGAATCTACATGTAGATACATTCTTATCTCTAAAGAATCAAAATCTATCCTTATGATGGCTGAAAAATGGTTTACATAGTTGCTTGTGCCATATCAAACACATATGTCCACTCTGTGTTACTCAACATATGTAGTTACTGATGCTCAGCATACATTGTAATTCTACTTCTAACTTAGCACTTGAGCTACTCGACATCTACTATTCACTCAGCACTTGAACTACTCAGCATGGTGTATTTTCTTGGCACTTGAGTGACTCATCACATGAGTGACTTGGCACTCATTGCAACTCAACATGGTCTTATATTTACATATTATACTCGGCATGCATTACTAGTTCTACATGAACTAAGTAAATGTCTTAAGTGTGTTGACACTTAATTGTCAAAACCAATTTAAGATCGATATATAATTATATAAATAAATTATTATATTGAGAGAAGATGTGACTCTTACAATAAAAATATTGAATAAAACTTTGGTAAAGTATGATCAGATAGAAATATTATAAAATTTAGACGAATAAAAAGGAAATAAATAAATGTCTCAAAATGGGACATTACAAGTGCTATCAAAGCCTAGATCTTTCCATCCTATTCAAAAATAAATAAAATAAATATTTACAATATAAATGAGAGAAATGTGAAGTATAGCAATGACTCTATTCCCACTTTCCTTCAGACAGTAACAACAAGAAATGTGGAGATTAATTTTCAAGTAAAAGATTAATGGCAGGAAAGCTTGCTAAGGTAACTGCATCATGGTTGGATTTCTAAGAAATCTTCATTATTGAGATGGTAAAATTGGAGAGTTTTGTTTGCATTTGATGAATGAGAAGCAATGGTGTGTAGATGTTACTTTCAATGGTGGTTGTGTTTTGGGTCATTGGGAATTGCAAAGAAAGAGACCTTTAAAGTTAAATGAAACTACATTAGTAAAGGAATGACATGTATAAGAGGTGAAAGATGAGGATCATATTACAGCTTGTTCATTGTATCTCAGTATTTGGGGTTGTAGAGAAAATTCAGGGGACATTATGTAACTATGTTGGTTGTGACTACACATGCAACACAAACTCATATTCATTCATCTGAGCACTCGTGACCTAAAGGATAAGATTACATACTTATTATTTTCATCAAAACAAATGTGAAGTCATAATCATATCAAAGATGTATTGCCAAGAAAGATGGATTCGATGACTAGAAAACTCTTCCAATGCACTAGGGCTATTAAGAATATAAAAACTATGTTCTTTCTTGTCCAAATGAGATTTTTGAAACACACCAAATCCCTTTAGCTATGTGATTTTAAATCACCAAGCTTTCCTTCAAGTTAATTCTCCAACTACAAATTATTGAATTCAACTTTATCAATGAAATGCTACATATATCTTCATCTCATAGTGTCTACACATTTCACAAGTATATGAAGGGTTTGATTCATGCGGATATATCTTATTTCATCAGATAATAATGGCTTACATCTCTGACTCTATTCATATTTCTATTAGTGTTGTTTACAAGTTCTTGGGTCATGTGACATTTACTAGATCTTATTGTAGTTGATGATGAAGAGTGCTCTGCACTTGAAGGTGTAACTAAGTTTCAAATACTACAATCCATTTTATTTGTCTTAGGGGACATTATCGATATATGAAACACAGACTACCCAAATCATTAGCAAAAAAAATTGCATCCCTAATACATAGATGTAAAATGGTAAATTAACAAAATAAGGTTGTTGCATAATAGAATGCCAGGAAAAACTCCTCTTCCCATCATAATAATGTTGCATATATGCCAATACATTAACTATGGAATAAGAGAAGGAATATGTAAAATAGATTATAAACTAAGATATCCCACATCATCGATAAGAGAACATGGAAGAAGTATCCAATGAATAATAATCAATGGAGTGAAATGAGGAAGAATACTTCATTGGTCACTATGTGTGATACATGGACAAAAGGAGGGTCTCGTCAATCACCAACAAAGAGCATGGGACATTACATCATTCTAAGCACAAATCCCTAATTGCTGCAAATATTCTCTCATTCATGCAAATGGGCCAATGCTCACCCCATTCTTCACTATTAGCTCCTTAGTACTTTGATGAGTTCATAACCAACGGTTGTAAGTTAATAAGTATAATAACTACATGTGCATATTCTCCTAAAAATGATGAGTTTGATGCCCATAATCCATACAAAACACAGAGAAGATGAATAAATACACAAGTTTCATATCATGGATCTCCAAAACTTTTGAACTGCTAATGCTACAAATTGAGCATAATGATAGCTATAGTAAGCACATGATTAGAAATATATGGAATAAAATAAATGGGATAGATATGAGTAAGAAACCACTTATATTGTAGAGGGATCAATTTTTGAATTTTGAGGCATTACAATGGAATTTTAAATTGGACAATTGAGAACCAATAAGTATTGAAAAAAAGTGAATGTATATTTTGGATGCACACATTTGTAATAAATAGATGTGTACACATCTCTAGAAGTTCTATATTTATAGTCAATACATTATATTCATCATCAACGCTACATATGGAGGATGTGGAAAATTAGTAAGGCATCAAATCATAAAATGTAACTGATGGAAGAGCCGATTATGTCCAACAAAGGTGGAAGATAAATATACAAAATATATCGAAGGAGGGGTATATTAAACATTGATTTTTTAGAGAAACTTGAATTATGAACTAATTTTGTGATTAGGGACATTACACATGGATCATCGAATCAACATGTATCAACCCTTTGGAAACTAAGGTAAGATTCCATTTTCCACATGATTAAGACTTTAATATATCACTTATTCAATATTATAAGATCTATTTATACATGCAATATATAAGGGAGATTTAGATTTGAAATGGTTAGTTAGAGAATAAGTAGATTTCTTCTCCATGCTTTGATATAAACTAAATATTTAATAAATTATAATTTTGTTTAAGTAAAACTAATTAAATTATTTAAGATCAACATCTTCCAAGAAAAGATGAGGCATGTAGTGGAATAGGCTGGGTGATACCACTCAAAGGTACTACATAAGACTTGCAATGAGATGGGCATTGGGCTGCATCATCCAAGGGTACTAGGTAAGGCCTATGGTAGAGCAAATACCCCAGGGTACATCATACAAAGTCACTATCTTGGAGATGTTGATTGGAGAGAGATAACAATAATAAGGGAGAATGGTGAGGTCCATAATTGGGTAATAGGGCACCCTATTATAGTTTCTCCTCCCATATTCAGGAAATGAAGAGTTAATAAATGAACTATTTTTTTGATTGACAAGTCACTAAATTAAGACCATAAATACCTTGTCATGGGATTGATATGGAGAAATCCTAAAAAGGAAAATTTATATATAAAACTGTACTAATGATTTTTGTGGTTATAGGTTCAAAATCAAGGAATTGCATTATGTGTGTATTGTGTGTATGTATTGTGTATGCTTCATGTCTTCATCTATCTACATCGTGTTTTCTTCATGTCTTTATCAATCTGCATCATGTTTTCTTCATTTCTTCATTTTTCTATATTGTGTATGCTTCGTTCTTTCATGCATTCATGTGTCTACTTTGTGTCTCCTTCATGTTTTCATTTATTAAAGATGTATATCTCATAAATCTTTGAAGCCTTTTGTATGTAGATGTGTTTTGTGTCTATGAAGGAGCTAGTGTATGAATTATTTTTCTTGAGGACAAGCAAATTCAAGAAGGGAGGATTGTGATATCCCATTTTAACGTATATAATTTAATAATAAATAAGTATAAAATTTATAATATTAATAATGTATATAAATATAAATCGTATATATTATCACATGACTATACATGTGTATAACATATATAGATAGATAGATAGATAGATATAGATATTTAAAATAATATACTATTGTATATAAATTATATATATATATATATATATATATATACTATGATATATATGATTAATAAAATGAATAGATAATATTTATAACACTATAGATATAATATATATGTATTAATATAATTAATATAATTATATAACTAAATTATTATATTGAGAGAAGATGTGACTCTTAAAATAAAAATATATATATTGAATAAAACTTTGGTAAAGTATGATTAGATAGAAATATTATAAAATTTACATGAATAAAATTGAAAATAAATAAATGTCCTGAAAGGGGACATTACAATGTGGTTAAGCTCGCTCATCAAAATATTGCATGTACATAAAGTTATTCAAATTGCAAGGTAAAAGATTAATGTTATAGCTAAGTGTAATGTGTTCTTAATGTGGTCCTCTAATAATCAATTGAGAAGGTGTAACAGACGACTCGAGGAATTGTTTTATGGATTTGGTATAAAGGAAGGACATTTTCCTTTATCAAGTATGACATGGAAAAGTGATTATTAGCAACACAAAGAGCAAAATTCAAAACTGAGTAGACTAGAGTAGAATTGAAGGAAACTTCATTACTAAGGTTTTATTGTGTGATCCAAGGTTTGATATTTGGATCTAAGGTTTGTGACCTAGTCTACAAGGTCTGACAGTGATCGGTTTAATTGACAAAATAAAGGAACGAGGAACTTAAAAATAAATTACTTGTTTGGTAAGTGAGCTCTTCTTGTAATTGAAATTGCATGTTTGGGTAGTGGGCTCTTCTTGCATACATTATAATATAGGGTTGGTAAAACTCCTATCAAGGTTGGAATCTCCTAACAGTGATTCAAAGTCTCCTAATAGGGACTCTATGTACTAAATGTTGTAATAGACTCCTAACAGGGTCCATCCTCTAATAAGAAATATTTAGATTAGTACATCATCTTGTGGACATCATTCCCACTAGGGTTTTCCCTTTGATCAAGGGTTTCCCTAGTTAACATATCTGGTGTAATTGTCTATGTGCACCTTGTTATGGTTGTTGTTTACTTTGGTTAAATGGATAAGATTATTTAAGGATAATAAATGTTTTAATTATTGGATAACAAATTAAACCCCCCCACCGCCACATCCCCCCCACCCCCATGACCCCCTCCCTCTCAATTATCTTGGTGGACTATTGTTTCTAACAATTCTTCTTGTAGTATAGACATAATCTTTTGTTCCTTTCAAGTATCTCATAATCCTTTTAATAGACATTAAGTGATTCTCCTTAGGATTTCTAGAAAATCTTGCAAGAATCCCAATAACTAGTGCAATATTAGATCTATTATGAACTACATATTTCAATTTGCCAGTCATAGACCTATATACTATTTTATTTACTTCAATAAAATCATCAATTTTGGATAGTTTGTGTTCTATCACCATAGGACTACTAACTAATTTTGAATCCCCCAAACCAAAAAAATTCAAGATTTCCTTTACATACTTTGATTGAGTGATGTAAATACCATATTTTATCTGATACACATGTAATCCAAAAAACAACTTTATTTCTCCAAAAAGAGACATCTCAAACTCTTTCATCATTTCATTTGCAAATGTCTTGTACACTACATTTTTTCCTCCAAATATGATATCATTAAAAGCTACTAAAATTCCTTTGCCTCCTTCTATCTTCAAGTATAGATTGTTGTTGTCATCAACCTTCTCAAAACCAATCTTCACAAGATAGTTTTGTAGTCTTTCATGCCATCCTCTAGGAGCTTTATTCAAACCATATAAATCTTTTTGTAGTCTACACACCATGCTCTTATTGATTTGATCAATAAATCATTCAGGTTGTTCAATGTAAACCTCCTCTTCTTGTATACCATTTAGAAATGATGACTTAACATCCATTTGATAAACTTTAAATCATTTGAAAGAAAAGTAAGAAAGAAGAGCTCTTGCTCCTTCTAGTCTTGCAACTAGGGAAAATGTCTCTCCATAATCAATTCCTTCTTCTTATGAATATCCTTTGAAAACTAATTTTAACTTATTCCTTATAACTTTACCATTCTCATCCAACTTGTTTCTGTACACCCACTTGGTTCTGTATATGAGCAATGTTAGTATGCTAATAGAAACCAAATTTAAATAAAGCTTTTACAAACTAAAAAAAATTCATAAACTTCAAGATAGACTAAGATGAGCTCTCAATTAAGAATATGAGTCATTAATGGGCTCTCTCAATAAGAAGCTCTCTTGTTGACTGGCTTTGTCTAAATAGATAGGATGTATGCTCAAGCTTATGCTTCAAAAAGGGCTTTAAATGGAGTTGGAATTTGGGTGTGAGTGTATGGTTTTGATGTAAAATGGCTTCTTAAAATGGAATTATGACTTTACTTCATGGATTGTGTTGTTTTGCAAAGGGGAAGGATCCAATTTATAGGCAAGAGGCTTGAGGTTTTGAGGGCTAAGATGCAAGGATGGGGAAAAGCTCATGAAGGGCTCAGGTTGCATGAGAGGAGAGCACATGGTTTGTGCTTCCTTACAGCCAATTAGGGAGTGACACATGTCACAGGGTGAGAAGATGGAGGAAAGGGGAAGGATGAGTCAACAAAGGAGGCTCAAGGGATAAAATCTTCATAAAGACCCTCATAATGGCTTGTAAGAGCAATAAAAGGGCTTTGCAAGAGTCATTTATGGCCTAGTGGGCTTCATAAAGTTTTATGGTTGGGATATTTTGAGGGAGATGAGAGGAATTTCGACTTGAGCTTGATTAGGAAGGTTTTGAGCTTTCTTAGGCTTGTGCAAATGATTAGAGGATGGATTAGGATGGTTTAGGATTAGCTTAAGGATAGGCAAGTGGATGGCATTTAATGAGGATGGGTGAAGGAGGAGATATTTGTTAACTTTGGCTTGGGTTAGTAAGTCTTAACCCATGTTTAGAGAATGTGACAAGGTTAGGAGGGGATTAGGATTAGGTTTAAAGACATCTTCTAGAAGAGTCTAGACTTTGGATGAGGATAAAGACTTTCTAGAATAGTCTAGAACTTCCTAGGATGAGGATGAAGACTTTCTAGAAGAGTCTAGAACTTCTTAGGATGAGGATAAATAAGATTTTTAGGAAATAAATAAAGTATTATTTATTTCAAGGGTTTGGGTTGAGGAGATATTTATTAAAACTTTTTTAATAAACATGAGGATTAATATTTAATCTTAATTAAATATTTTGAGTTGGGATTAGGGGTAGGAAATGATGGGATTAGCCTTTAATCAAAATTAAAGAAGGATTAGAAGATTTTGGAAGAGGTTAGTGGTCTTAAGGAAATTGGCAAAGTTTTGGGCAAAAAATAAATTATTTATTTATTTTGGGTTTTTTGGTCAATTTATTAATTAAATAATTAATAAATAAGGAAATAATGTTTAAATAAGATTTAAACATTTTTGGGAGGGATTCCTTAATTAAATATTTTTAATTAAGATAAAGGGATTTAATGGCATAAAAAATAATTAATTAAATGATTAATTAATTAATGATGATGTCATCAGGAATTTTTCAGAAAATAAAAATACTTCATTTTCTAAAGGTTTTTAGGTGTCTACAGGTTCTAATAACATTCTTGTTCTCATGTCTAGGTAGTAGTGTCCATGTTTTTCTCTTTTCAATCTGATCAATTTCTTCTTTCATGGATTTAATCCACTCTTCATTTTCTAATGCATCCTTCACTAATTTAGGCCCATGCATTCTTAACAAACATGTGTCATTTCTCAACCTCTTCCTTCTCATTGGTCTATCTTCTTTATCTCCAATAATTTGTTCAGTAGGGTGATGTCTTCTGACATACTTTGACAACCTTGGCTCTTTTCTAATTAGCATATCTGTTCATAAGAATGAGGTGAAGCAAGTAAAAAAATCAAAGGGGATTCCCACTTAGGCATGCACTTTATAGGATTCAATTTCAAACAACAAATCAAAATCTCAAATATATGTTGAGGTGCATGCTTGTGCTTAGGAATTGAGGTTGAATCCTATACCTAGGTGAGAAAATTTGTGAAGAAGTATTGTTTTGATGATTTAAAAGGTGGTAATTTGATTAATGAAGACTAATACCCTTGAATGAGATTGAATCTCTTCAGCATGTAAATATTATTAAAATTCATTAAAATCTCTATAGTGAGAAATTAGGATTTTGAGATCAATAAAGTAACATGAGAAGCCATAATTAGATTGTAGTTATATTTTTAAGCATAAAAATAAATAATTATATCAAATCTTCCAATTTAAAGTACCAATCATGGATGATTGTTTGAGCATTTGTGTATAAGTATTGAATTTACAATGCAACATTTTTAGTTGATAATGATAATGATAAATATGAAAATAAGAATTATATTTCAAATGAGAATAATACCTATAAGAAGTTAAATTGCATATGGAAAGAATGATAAAATAGTTAAAATATAATGTACCATTTAGAATATGTAGGTACACAAAGTTGACTATAGAAACTACTAATACCGTTGTTCTATTTAGATTTTAACTATCTAATTTTTGTGTTTTTCATGGTGAGAATGATGTCCATTTAATTATCCACTTGTTTTAGATGGTATCTTATTGAATATTCTTAATTTTGGTCTTTGTGGCACCTAATTTCATGTAGTATTAGCAAAGATATAATGATTTTTCTATAGACTGTCAAAACCCTCATCTTAAGTATCAAGCGAGAAAAAGAAATGTAAATCTATATTGTTTTGCAGGTACCAAAGCACCATAAATGGTGTAATGGAGGGTAACCATGTATTTAATTATTATATATGGTTCATGTAGTGAATCATGCATCAAATCAAATGTGGATCCAAAAATAAAAATGTCTTAATTTCTATCTTAGATTGGCTACACTATTAAAGATTGGTCTAGTCTGGGAGTTTGAATAGTAAAAGGAATTTGTACAAGAATTAATGGATTAGGACTATATAGGGGTTAGTAATAAGGGTGTCTTCACTCTTAAGTGTTTAGGAACAAGGGAGCACTTAATTTAAGTTTAGGTTGGTGGTTGTCTTTACAAAGGAGTTGCAAACACGACTGGTTGTCTAAATGATCGAAAAAATTAAGGTATGGGTATTAGTATTTTGGGTAAGTATATTGTCAAGGGGTATTAGTGTATGGGGATAGTCACATTGAGTTGTAATATGGTGAAAAAGATGGTAGTTTTAGTAGGAATTATGGATTGAGAATGTCATTGGTAGAATCATAGAAAGTGAGGGATCTTAGTTGGGATTTGTGAAGGATAAGGTTTGGTTTCTATCATGGAGAGTGGTTGCATGATAATAAGATTCGAATATGCAATCATATCAGAGTTTTTGTGATTAGTAGAATTGTTGAATCTATGAGTGATTTTTTGTTGAGTGGATGCATAAAGTATTGGTAAGAGGAGTAGGCCTAATACTTGAAACTTGACCGTTGAGGTTCATTTGGGAGAAACAAGAGTTCTCATTGTGGTCAGATTTGTAGATCTATAGGTTAATCTTATGATTATGAAATTGGGATTTGAGATGGTTTGAACATGTGATTAGAGTTAAGAGTGTAAGCTTGGGGACCTTGGATATTGGTCCAGATAGTTGATGGAGTGAGAGATGATCAAGCATGAACCCTTGAGATGGTAAGGTTCTTCCAAAACAAAGTAGAAAATGGAAAATTTTCTGGTAAATGCTAGTTATCCCATGATGATTTGCATCACAAACCAAGATCCTCCATCTTCAGTCCAAACCTCATACACTTAATATGAAAGTTGGAAAGAAACATGAGTAATTTTTGCATAATGTATTAGAGCTTCAATTAGAGTTTGTCACACTTAGAAACAAGGAGAAAGAAAAGTTTCTAGTCTTAATCACTTAGAGAGCTCTTCCTTAGTTTGGGATATTTGACATTAAATTGTAGTACCGAGAAGGTTTCATTTGAAGAACATGTTTACTTCAACAAGAAGGCTACATCTAGTCATTACAAGATGGCTTTGGATAAAAATCATTTATTTTGAGAAAAAATGGACAAATCTTTCATCTAAAGAAATAGGTATGTCATTTTAGAGTCATCCTATTGGGTGAATTTAACATCTTAGTGTTGACATATTAGTCAAGGTTATTATTAGTGGAATACACTTATTCAGATTGTAAGTATCTACCAAGTTTATTGTACAATTAACAGTGTTAAACAAGGATTTCAGTTGTTACTAAGTTCTATAGTTGCTACCGAGTCTTTTGGAAAAAATTTATTGTATACTAAGAAGGTACAATTATTGTGAATATCAACAGTGTAAACTAAGCATCTCAGTGTATGCCAAGTTTACCAGTGTAAACCAAGTTGTGTAGTGGTTACTGAGTTCATAGTTGATGTGATGCTAGTCCAGTGTTAACCGAGCTATTTGGTGTTAACCAAGTGACTCAGTTTATACCAAGCTTGAGGTGATAGTGTTTACCGAGCTATGTAGTGGTAACCAAGTGATTTAGTTTATATGATGATTTTCATAGTTTTCATCGAGTCATTAGTGTAGACCAAGTTCAAGAGTACTTGGAAGTGATCAGTATGGACCAAGATTATATGTCTACTTAGTGCATGATGATGTCGAGTAGTAACAATGGATGCTGAGTATCAGAACCTCACCAAGTTAGTCTTTAGAGCTCAAGTTTCTACACTTAGGCCGACTTTGTAATATTTTGAGTAAACTTGTATTATGGCCAACTTTGTAGTTGTATAATTGGATTGGTATATATGTAATGTATTGTGTCACATCCAAGGTATGTATGGAATCAATAAGGAAGTAATGTGAAGAGAAGAAGTGCAAATTACAAAGGCTATAGTAGTATAAGGAGTAGCAAAAGATTCATCTATCACAACAAGGTGATTTGTATACTCAGATGAATCTCATTTAGCAAACCAAGTTGTAGATAAAATTTTAGCTACTACTTCATTCTAATAGGTGGATCAATCAAATCCTTTAAAAAGGAAGACCTGAGAGTCTTATGCAAATCTCTTTACTAAGTGCATACTTCATTGTATGTTTCTAAATCCTTTAACAACGTGGACCTAGTAGTCCTTATTGCTCCTAATAGGGCAGATCATCAAAAGTGATCAATGTAAGCCTTAACAGGCCAACTTTATGCTGTAGTACTAAAGCTTGTGGGTATCATCCTCACCCTAGTTTTACTTTATATTTGGAAGGTTTCTAGGTCACCAAATCTTTGTATCAAAGTGTTATGAATGCTTTCATGTTTTCTAAATTTCTTGTGCATGAACTTAGATCAAAATTCATATAAAGGATTAATTGCTAATTGTGTTGAAATTTTTAGAAGTTATTGATTAACCCCTCCCCTCTCAGTAACATAGCCTTTAATAATATTTTGAACAATTAATATTAGAGCATTATGGTTCTTAGAGAAAATTTTAACAGCTTGAGCAAAGATCAAAAGCCATGGAGATATTTAGATTTGACAAGGCTATTGACAATGAGAAGCTAGATTTGGAAATGGCTATTGCCCAACTCAAGAAAGAAAAGGAGAAAATCTCTCAATATTTGAAAATAAGAAAAGATCTTTCAATTCAAATGAATGATCATCTCTACATTGTAGAAAGAATTGAAGACCTTCATTTAAGCAATCTAGATGAAGCCAATGAAGCAATCAAAGAACTCTTAAAAAAGAATAGTTGAATACAAGAAGAAGTAAGAAAACTAAGAAAAGAGCAAGAAATTCAGTCAGTAATTATGTGAAGTTATGGAAGAGAAAAAAAAGATAAGAGAAGAGATAGAAGGAAAGAATAATGAAATCCAACACTTATCCCTTTAGCAAATAGACTTCATTGATTAGCTCACCAATGCAAATGAAGAAATCATGAACCTGAGATCAGAGAATGAAAGATTGCAGAATGATCTAAAATCTAAAAGGAAAACTAATGAAAGAATGATGAAATTCAAAGAAAACATGAATCAATTGAATGAGAAAAATCTCTATAGACAAAAAGGAAAAGCAAGAATTGGATATACAAAAGAAGGAGAATTAGCCAAGCAAGGAGCTCAAAGGAATCAAAGACCTACTTGCAATTATTCTAGTAAGATAGATCATACTTTAAACAAATGTTGAAGCAATGGAAAAGAAAAATTCAATGGAAAATGCTACAATTGTAATCAACATGGTCATAGAGAAAATGAATGCAAAGAGAAACCAAGATTTGAAGGCAAATGTCACAAATGTAAGAAGCATGGGCACAAATCATCAAAATGCAAAAACAAGATATTAAAACTAGTAGAACAAATTGTGAAAGTTATATTTGGTTGGGACTATAACACCCCATGCAGATGTCATTACTATGGATAATT
Organism: Cupressus sempervirens; assembly: GCA_028749045.1. Lineage (NCBI taxonomy): Eukaryota > Viridiplantae > Streptophyta > Pinopsida > Cupressales > Cupressaceae > Cupressus > Cupressus sempervirens. The sequence goes on along the minus strand of CM053786.1, from coordinate 237,810,295 downwards.
TGGACACATTGGAAGAATTGTGTAAAGCATCATATGAGGAAAAGAGATACTACTAAAATATGCTTCATTTGTACAGAACTTGGTCATCTTGCCAAGAACTGTATGAATATTAGTAGAATTGAAGATGAAAAGAAGGAAAAGGATGATAATATCCAAAAATAGATGAGATAGCAATGGGTTCCAAAGTCTACCGAGAATGTAAGTCCAAACAATGATGAACAAATCACTCAAGAATTGGGTGGCTCCACAATTTCTACTTGATTTCTCAAAGAAGAACTAGAACTAGGCTACCAAAGAAGACATCTAAATAAGTTCCAATTGAAAGGACAAAAGATCCGTATCTACATTCAAGATACAAAGGGATTATTGAGTAAAAGGGTACCAGTTACTACCAAGTTACTTTCCTTACCGAGTGAGGTTAGGTCATAGACTCTACCGAGTAGGGTCAGGAATTACTAAATTTCATATGGTTACTAAATGATGGAAGAATCTACCAAGTAATCAATGAAAGAAAAGTGGATGATAGTCTATCACTTTGATCTACCACTTTTACTAAGCATTTATGGTGAAATTTGATAAAAGGAATGAAATCAAAGTCATTTTTACCGTGAATTTTTGAGAGAAAATTGTGTAGTGTGATCTTCAAGAGCATCCAAGCAATTTGAGAAAATTGTTACCAAAACATTTTTCATTCTCTCAAACCCTACCAAGTGAAGATGGCACCCAATAGTAGCAAGGTAAAGTGAGGTTCAGAAATTCTAGTTCGTGGTGTAGAATGGAAAGCTCCAGACATCAAGCTCATGCCTACAATTGTTGAAACCCTAGATCCAAGTGAGGCACAATCAAAAATCCCTCCAAAGGTATTAGTGATTAACAAAATTAATTATCATTTTAAATGTACGATTCAAGATATTGGTACTTTGGAAATGGACAAAGCCCTAGAAAAGTTGTGTGTAAATAGAATCTTGAAACCCAATCATCAACACCTTGAGACAAAGGGGTTAACCCATATTCCTCACATGCCCCATGAATTTCAAGTAAAATAGATTAGGTTTATTCTCAGTTAGGTGCACAATGGACATTATGTTTGGGACAACCAATTTTAATGACAAAAAATATGATTCATAGAATCACTGGTCTCCCAATGTTGGCTAAAGCTAAAATGACCAAAACCCTAGGTTGGGCTAAATTAGAAAAGAAAACCCTAGTAGAATCAGATAGTAGAGGCATGAAGATAAGCAGTGTCAATGACATAGAATCAAAGTTCGGTATTCATATCATAGCACACAAGATCTACAGTTCAAGCTTTGCACGTTTCAATAAGATAAGGTTTTTAATAGATATGCGAGCAAAATTTCTTAGAGAAGAAGCAAGAATTAGATCTGCATTGGTAGATATCCAAAATTTGATTCTCCCTAATATGGATGCACTAAAAAAGCATATTGCACATGCAAAAACTCTCATCCATGACAACAACTTCTCCAAAGTAGACCACATGATTGAGTTGTCAACAAAAGTACAAATTGCACTACACACATGTAAGGTCTTGCAGGGCAATTGGGACAAAACTTTGGCTATCATACTCAAGATACATTCAGACTTTTTATCTCATTTTGGCATTATTGTCAAAAGGGGGGAGTAGATATGGGAATGATGAGTTATGGGGGAGAAAGATGTAAGAATTGATGCATAAGCTGAAAAGGAAATGGGGTAGATAGATATGAGATAAATATAGATAATGATTCAAAGAAGAATCTATAGCAAGTGTATATTGTATATAGAAAGGAGATGTATTTAGATGTACAGTATACTATATAGGAGCCTTACCATTGACAGAAATATATCTTACAAAACTAATTTTGAAAAATCTCAAAAATAGTATACTCTATCGCACTAGAATCACAAGGTGATGGATAAAGATATTTAGGAACGTTTTGAATTCAGTCTTGGCTAATAAATTTTTTTGTCACTAATGCCAAAGGGGGAGATAGTTGATATATTAGTCAATTTTTTTATTAGTGACATACACTTAATCAAATTGTAAGTATTTGCTAAGCTTATTGTAAAGTTAATAATGCTAACCAAGTATTTCAGTTGTTATCAAGTTTTACAATTTCTAAGGAGTCCTCTGGACAAATTTTAGTTTATACTGAGCAATTACAACTATTGTGAAGATCAGTAGTATAAATCGAGCATTTCAATATATGTCAAGTTTACTAGTGTAAACCAAGTTGTGTAGTGGTTACAAAGTTTGCAATTGACATGATGCTACTCTAGTGTTAACCAAGCTACTCAGTGTTAACCAAGTGACTTAGTTTATACCGAGCTCAAGGTGATAGTGTCTACCAAGCTATGTAGTGGTAACCAAGTGATTTGGTTTATATGATGAGTTTCACAACATTCACCGAGTCACCAGTACAGACCAAGTTCAAGACTACTTGGAAGTGATTAGTACGGACCAAGATTCTTTGAGTGCATGACAATGTCGAGTAGTAATAGTGGATGTCGAGTATCAAAACCTAACCAAGTCAGTCTTTAGAGCCCAAGTTTCTACACTTTGGCCAACTTTGTAATATTTTGTGTAAACTTGTATTGTGGCTAACTTTGTAATTTGTAATTGGATTGGTATATATGTAATGTATTGCATCACATAAAAAGTATGCATGGAATCAATAAGGAAGAAATGTGAAGAGTAGAAGAGTGAATTACAAAGGCTACAATAGTATAAGGAGTAGAAAAGATTCATCTATCATAGCAAGGTGATTCGTACACTTATAGGAATCTCATTTGGCAAACCAAGTTTCAGATTAGAGATCAGCTACTACTTCATCCTAATAGGAGGATTAGTCAAATCCTTTAACAAGGTAGACCCAATAGTCTTATGTAAATATCTTTATTGAGTGCATACTTCATTGTATGTTTTTAAATCCTTTAACAAGGTGGACCTAGTAGTCTTTATTACTCATAATAGGGTAGATCATTAGAAGTGAATGAAAGAATTAATAGGCCAACTTTATACTATAGTAGTAAAGCTTGTGGGTATCATCCCCACCCCAGTTTTAATATCTATTTGGAAGGTTTCTGGGTCACCAAATCTTTGTTTCAAAGACTTATGTATGCTTTCATGTTTTCCAAGTTTCTCATGCAGGAAGTTATGTCATAATTCATATAAAGGATTAATTGCTATTTGGGTTGAAAGTTTAGAAGTTACTGATCCACCCCTCCCCTCTAAGTAACTTAGCCTTTACAAATATTTCCAACACTTAGGTGGCTTCATCTCTTGCACTATCTCTACTTACTTTCCCTCAAATTAGGTACTCTAAGTAGGTGGGTGTTTTGAAAATAAAAAGTAAAACATTCATCTCCATCATATACCTCTTCTACATAATAAAAATGAGGGCAACCAATGGACACAAAATTAATCAAAATTACTTCAAGCTTAACCTACATGCCTCAAACTAATTATCATCTTTTCTAGGAAGAAAAAACACAAATTTTCATAATATAAGAATTTACCTACTATAAAATTGCAAGGAGATCTTAAAATTGTACTTGTTGTCTGCACATATTTTCCCACCAAAATGTATTTCTTATTGATTCAAATCCATACATATCAACTCTAACCCTTTCCTAGGTTCAACAAGATTCATTTATAGGCTATATCTCTTGACCTTACATATTCATTCCCACTTGTTTGATCAAAACAAAACTCTAACTGTTGGCCTTCCAAATTTGCAAAAAAAGTTGCTTAGCACAATATTTGTTGCATGACAATTTTTTGTCAATTTTTGCAACTTTTCCATATTTCTAATCAAATGCCTTCCAAGGTGATAAAATTGCATATGAAAATGTATTTATGTGTATATATATGTGTGTATGTATATGTATGCATGTATATATATGTATCTATATGTATGTATGCATATATAGAGAGAGATCTTGTGGATTGTAGAGATCAATGGAGATGTAAGATTTTGTTGTCATGCCCTTGTTATCATTGTATATATATGTATGTATGTATGTATGTATGTATGTATATAAAAAAAGAGATCTTGGCACAATAGAGAGATTAGGCCATGGGAAAGCATTTGAGTTATGAACATAAAATTGGGAATTATTTATGTCATGTTTTCTTTTTCTATTTATATGTAAAATCAACTTCACATTTGTTTTGTCACTCTAGCATAAGTGTTTGAAGTGGTTCCAAATAATAAAACAATGAAATTACCTCTAAACCATGCAAAGGGTGTTGAAGTGGTTCCAACTAATAAAACAATGACATTACCTTTAATCCAAATAATAAAACAATAAAACTCACTCAACAGTCTAAGCATATTTTTTTCAAAACACATACTGACTAGTTGGAGATTGAGCCAAAAAATTGTAAGAACGATTGTGTCAAAAGAGCTAAAAAAATGATTGTGCATGATAATCATCTTTTTACAATAATCATATTTTCACGTTCTTTTTGGCACATTTGTTCTTACATTTTATGATTTTTAGTGAGAACAAAATTCTAAACTAATTAGGTAGGCTATCCAAAATTAAATCATAATTTGTTGAGGCATGTGTAAATACCTTATTTCACCTATTATTGAATGTTTCTTGAATTTTTAGGGTAGTAACTCCTTACACTCAACTCATCATTGGAGTTATTCTCACTACCACAATGACATTGCCTCTAAACCATGCAAAGGATGTTGAAGTGGTTCCCAACCTTGAAACACTCTTATAACTTAAGAATGTTGGAAATAATCAAGACTAACAAGGTTACTGAGAGGGGAGGGGTGAATCAGTAACTCTAAAACTTTAATTCAATTTTTGCATAATAATTATTTTACCATTCATCCATCTAATCTACTATATGCATGAAAAGGTAAACATCTATAACACATGAACACACAGATTTTGGTGACCCAGAAACCTTCCAATTAGAAAGTAAAACTGGGGTGGGGATGATACCCACAAAACTTCAATACTATAGTATAAATTTGGTCGATTAAGGCTTACAATGATCACTTCTGATGATCTGCCCTGTTAGGAGAAAATAGGATTGCTAAATCCACCTTGTTAAAGGATTTACAAACATACAATGAAGTATGCACTCTATTAGGAGATTTACAAAAGACTGTTAAGTCTACCTGGTTAAAGGATTTAGAAAATTGATTCACCTATTAGGATGAAGTAGTGAATCTAATTGCAATTGATTGCTGATAAGATCCTTGTGCTCTAATCACCTGATGTGACAAATGTATCTTTTCTGCATCAATGTTGACCTTGTTGTATTCCTCTATTCTACTAGTGATTCACTTTCCTTCTTCTTAAAATATTGCAACACACCACAACCAACGATGACTCTTCTTAGCATATCAATGTTTCAAATGATATATACCATTCCAATATTTACACTAGCAAGGTTGGCAAAAACACAAGTAAACAAACATTACTGAGTCAGCCAGGTGGTAGAAAACTTTGGTTCCACAAACTGACTCAGTGACCTTCTGATACTCAAAATCCACTTCAATACTCTGCATCATCATGCACTCAGTAAGAGTAGAGGTATGGTCCATACTAATCATTCTGAGTAGCTCAAAACTCGATAACCATTGGTGACTCGGTGAATGTTGTGTCACTCGGTAGAAACTGAATCCATTGATGCAGGAGCATCCAGAGGTATAAGGGCAATCCTGTGTCACCCAAAAAAATGTACTTAGACTTATTTTTTTGTTTCATGTGTTTTCATTTTTGGACACCCATTTGGGTCAAATAAAGGTTCCAACTCTCACAGTTCAACTATCAGTGTGCTAGAAAATCCCAAAAAAATGGGAGCATGCAATTTGGCCATCATTTTGGTGACCTAGAAGATGTGAATTTTCCAAATGAATTTCATTGTGATTTAGAGCATTTCAAAAAAAGAATCAAGTCAAAAGGCCCCACGGTTTGAAATTTATTATAGTTTTTCAGGTTTTGGAGACCTCCTAAGAATGCTTCAAAGTCAGGTTAGGGGCATTAAATGACCTTGAAAAGGACCAAAAAATGAGGAATGAGAAAAGCTGGTCCATAAGGCTATAGAGTTCTTTGAGAGCTTTCTAAAAATGTAAATGTTTCATCAATCAGAGCTATGGTTCAAAAGTTATGCCTCCCGGAAGTTCGGTTACCATTTCTGGATTCTTCTAGATTTGCACCGACTCCTAACGCAACTTCTGGAACCTTCTATTTGGTCGGTGGATGCCTACTAGCACTTTCTAGAATTTACTCCTAGTCCTTAACCCTCCAGGGTCTATTTAAGGAGATTTCTGGCATTGTAAAAGGCAGTTCGGAGTGGAGTTTGAGAGGAGGTACTGAAAGGAGAAATTATCTCCAAATGTATGCTATTGTAAGCCCTTAGGGCATGTTTCAAAGTTTATTTTCCTGCACTATTTGTACTAGCTTATTTTCTCGGTTAATATAATTTTCCCTTTTTGTTGTGTCCATTTTTTATTGGGTTGTGTCCCCATCAAGTGGTATCAGAGCTGGTTTTCCTGAGTGTGTAGACAGAGCGCCAACTATGAGGTAGTTTGTACCAAGACTGTGTGGTTGTGGGACCGAGTTAGAAGATGCCTCTGCGAAGATAGTGTGGTGGAAGGGCCAGAGCTATTAATCCTAAGGATATTAGAGCCCTCCAAAGGTAGGTGCAGGCATTGCAAGAGGAGCTCCGTAGAGGAGAAAATGTTGCTGCAAGTGACAACAGTGAGGATGACAATGAAGAAGAAGTAATGGAACCAGAAGGAGAATTTGACTGGGAAGTTCTGAATCATGCAGAGGAAAGGCTTTTAGGGGCCATTACTAAGTTTGGGAAAAGACCCACAATTGAAGTGGGTGTATTTTCAAGAAATCTGAAACCAGATGAGTTGATCAATTGGATCAATGAACTGGAAGAATACTTTGAGTGTGACGATATAAGGGACCCAGATAGAGTTAAGTTTGCAAAGGCCAAAATGAAAGGCCATGCCAAAATCTGGTGGCAAGAGGTTCAATTGGAAAGAAATAGAAGAGGAAAGGAGAAGATCACAAGATGGGATCGCATGGTGGACAAATTGAAGAAGCAGTTCATTCCTGTGGACTATGAGCTTGATTTGTTTAAGAAGATGCATGGGTTAAAGCAAGCAGGAAGATTAGTCCAAGAATATATAGAGGAATTTTACCGACTCTTGATTAGAGCGAGACATGCAAAAGAAAATAAGGAGAAGGTTGCTCATTATATCAGTGGATTGAAACCTAGCATCCAGGAGGAATTAAGTTTGGTAAGAATGACCAGTGTTGAAGAGGCATACCAGTTTTCCCTATGAGTTGAAGAGAAGCTAAATAAAAGGTTTGAAGGAAGACAAAGAGGGCACGGTCAAGGAGGAAGGGGAAGCAGTAGGTCATCTGGAGGCCGCAATGAAACCCAAAAGAAAAATGAAGATGAGGGTACTAGCAGGAACTAGAGTAATGAGGGTTTCAACCGCTCCCATGACCAAGACTTTGGAAATTAGAGAGGAAGAGGTAGAGGACATCGACAAGGAAGAGGAGGCTTCCATGGTACTTCTTTCCATTGCAATGAAGAAGGTCATTGTGCCTTTGAATGCCATAAATGACAAGGAAGGACAGATAACAAAGCTGAGGGCCAAGCTAGGGTTGCTCATGTGGATGAGGATGCACAATCATCACATTCAGAGGATGCAGCAAGGGGAGAGACCTTGGTAAATGAAAGAGTCCTACTAAGTGGTGAGATTGAACCAGGAAAACAGAGGAGTTTGTTCTGTACTAGATGCAAGTGTGAGGATAAATGTTGTGATGTCATCGTTGATGGTGGTAGCACTGATAACTTGGTATCAGAAGAGATGGTCTCTAAGCTAAAGCTCAAGAGGGAGAAACATCCCCAGCCCTATCGGATTTCTTCGGTAAAAGATGATCATAAGGTCCTAGTAAGTGAACAATGTTTAGTGAAATTCAAAATTGGGAGTTACCATGATGAAGTTCTCTGTGATGTTATTTCGATGGATGTTTGCCATCTATTGTTGGGTAGACCATGGCAGTTTGATAGACATGCAGTACATGATGGACATGCAAACACATACTCTCTGACAAAGGATGGAGTTTGCCACAAATTGAAGCCCATGAAAAAGGAAGGTGAAAAGGTATGTAGCAGTGCTAGGATTTGTCTTGTTGATGAAAGGAAGTTTTTAGATGGCATGAAACACCAACATATGTGCTATGCTTTGATTCCTAGGAAAGATAAAGAAGGTATTAGTAAAATGCCACTTGAAGTTTCAGATTTACTAAGGGAGTTTGGAGATATTATCTCTGATAATGTTCCAGATGGATTGCCACCAGTAAGGCAAATTAGTCATCAGATAGATCTGATTCCAGGAGCAAGTTTTCCTAACAAAGCTGTTCACAGGATGACTCCTACTGAAATAGAGGTGCTAAATAGACAGGTTCAGGAGCTGTTGAGGAAGGGCTTGATTCGAGAGAGCCTGAGTCCATGTGCAGTACCTACAGTACTTGTACCAAAGAAGGATGGAGAGTGGAGGATGTGTATGGATTCTTGAGCTATAAATAGGATAACCATCAAGTACCAGTTTCCTTTGCCAAGGATGGATGATCTTATGGACTGCTTGAGTGGAGCTCAGTACTTCACAAAGATAGATCTGAAGAGTGGTTATCAGCAGATATGAATTTGAGAAGGAGATGAGTGGAAACCAGCCTTCAAGACCAAGGAGGGTCTTTATGAGTGGTTAGTCATGCCCTTTGGATTGATGAACACCCCAAGCACCTTCATGCGGCTCATGAATGAGGTACTTAAGAAGTTCTTGGGAAAATTTGTTATTGTTTATTTGGATGATATTTTAATTTTCAACAAGACTTTGGAAGAACATTTATTGCATATTAGTGTCCTTGAAAGGCTAAGGGAAGAGAAATTGTTAATTAATCTGAAGAAGTGTATCTTTGCAAAAAGGGAATTAGTCTATTTGGGGTTTGTTATATCACTCGAAGGTCTCAAAATGGATCTAGAGAAGGTAAAAGCCATCTTGGAATGGCCTACTCCAAGGTCTACTACTGAGGTAAGATCATTTCATGGTCTGGTTAGTTTTTATAGGAATTTTATTAAGAATTTCAGTGGCATATGTGCACCCCTAACTGCTACAATAAGAGGGGATAGAAAAGAGTTCAAATGGACTGCAGCAGCTGCGAGAAGTTTTGAATTGCTGAAGAAGAAGGTAACAGAATAGCTTTTGTTGGCAATTCCAAATTTTAGAAAGGTTTTCTAGGTGGATTGTGATGCTAGTGGCAGCGCTATTGCATATTTTAGTGAAAAATTGAATGATGCAAACAAGAAGTATTTTGTTTATGATCAAGAGTTCTATGCAATAGTTCAGGCCTTAAAGAAATGGAGGCATTATTTATTACCAAAGGAATTTGTTTTGTATACTAATCATCAGGCATTATAGTACCTACATAGCCAAGGTAAATTGAATCAAAGGCATATGAAGTGGGTAGAGTTCTTGCAGAGTTATACATTTGTGTTGAAGCATAGAAGTGGAAAATCTAACAGGGTTGTAGATGCACTAAGTAGGAGACAGTCATTGCTTATAGTAATGCAGGTTGAAGTAGTTGGGTTTGATGAACTCAAGAATTTGTACCCTAAGGATCCTGATTTTTCTAAAGCATGGAAAGCTTGTAAAGAACCTGTTGTTGTAGATAGAACCAAGTGGTTAGACTATTTGATTCAGTATGGCATGTTGTTCAAGGGTAGTCAATTGTACATTCCAAGAAGTTCCATGAGGGAAAATCTAATTAAGGAGAAACACAGTGGAGGGATGGCAGGACATTTTGGTTGAGATAAGACCATTGCCATTATTAGAGAACATTATTTTTGGCCTCAAATTTTATAGGATGTGAAGAAGTTTGTATAGAGTTGCCAGGTTTGTCAAGTTGCCAAGGGGTTTAGTCACAATACTGGCCTATATCAGCCATTGCCTGTTCCATCAAGGCCATGGGAGGACATAATTATGGATTTTGTTCTTGGATTGCCAAGGACACAAAGGGGTAATGACTCAGTATTTGTGGTGGTTGATAGGTTCTCCAAAATGGGACATTTCATTCCATGCCACAAAACTCATGATGTTGTCCATATTGCAGACTTGTTTTTCAAAGAGGTGGTAAGACTACATGGTCTTCCAAGGAGCATAGTTTCTGATAGAGATACTAAATTTGTGGGGTATTTCTGGAGGACATTGTGGAAGAAATTGAGAATAGACCTAAAATTCAGTTCTACGCATCACCTGCAAACTAATGGCCAAACAGAAGTCTAGGCAATTTACTGAGATGTTTAGTTGGGGATAAGCCCAAAGGATGGGATTTGATTCTACCACAGGCATAGTTTGCTTATAATAACTCTATAAATAGGAGTACTAGAAAATCACCATTCCAAATTGTATATGGGAGTAGCCCAAGGACTGTACCAGAGCTGAGGAAGATAGAACAGGGGGAGAGGACAAGTGCTGAAGCTGAGGAATTTGTTGAACATATCAAGCGTCTACATGAGGAGGTTCAAGCACACATTACCAAGATGAATCAAGAGTATAAAGCTAGGTCTGATCAAAGGAGAAGACATAAGGAATTCCAAGTAGGATATTTAGTCATGGTGCACTTACGAAAAGAATGATTTCCAACCGGTACTTACAACAAGCTGAAAATGAAGAAATTTGGCCCCTACAAAATTTTGAAAAAACATGACTCAAGAAATGCATATGAAGTGGAGCTGCCAGATGGTATTCAGATTTCTCCCATTTTCAACATTGCAGATTTAATAGAGTATCATGATGATGGTGTAGATGAGGAGCTAGTGTTAGAGCCATGTCTGATTCCTACTTCTAAGAAGGAGGAGATAGAAGACATTCTAGATCATCGTGTGGGTAGGAGTACTAGAAATAGGCAGTATGAAGAATATTTGGTGAAGTGGAAAGGACGTCCAATCAAGGACTCAACTTGGATTTCAGCAACAGAGGTTTCCCATTTGGGATTTCCTCTACCATTCATAAAGTGACAAGGTCACTTTTCAATCTACCCTGGGTATCTGATGCAGGAGCATCTAGAGGTATAAGGGCAATCCTGTGTCACCCAAAAAAATGTACTTAGACTTAGTTTTTGTTTCATGTGTTTTCATTTTTGGACACCCATTTGGGTCAAATAAAGGTTCCAACTCTCACAGTTCAACTATCAGTGTGCTAGAAAATCCCAAAAAAATAGGAGCATGCAATTTGGCCAACATTTTGGTGACCTAGAAGGTGTGAATTGGCCAAATGAATGTAATTGTGATTTAGAGCATTCCAAAAAAAGAATCAGGTCAAAAGGCCCCACGGTTTGAAAGTTATTGCAGTTTTTCGAGTTTTGGAGACCTCCTAAGAATGCTTCAAAGCTAGGTTAAGGGCATTAAATGACCTCGAAAAGGACCAAAAAATAGGGAATGAGTGAAGCTGGTCCATCGGGCTATAGAGCACTTCGAGAGCTTTTCAAAATTGTAAATGGTTCGTCAATCAGAGCTATGGTTCAAAAGTTATGCCTCCCAAAAGTTTGGTTACCGTTTCTAGATTCTTCTAGATTTGCACTGACTTCTAACGCAGCTTCTGGAACCTTCTATTTGGTCGGTGGATGCCTACTAGCACTTTTTAGAATGTACTCCTAGTCCTTAACCCTCTAGGGTCTATTTAAGGAGATTTTTGGCATTGTAAAAGGCTGTTCGGATTGGAGTTTGAGAGGAGGTACTGAAAGGAGAAATTATCTCCAGATTTATGCTATTGTAAGCCCTTAGGGCATGTTTCAAAGTTTATTTTCCTGTACTGTTTGTACTAGCCTATTTTCTCAGTTAATATAATTTTCCCTTTCTGTTGTGTCCATTTTTTTCTTGGGTTATGTCCCCATCATCCATTGATAACCTTCTTTACTTGGTAAATACTGATTCCCTTGTTTACTCGGTAAACACTGATTCCTTCATTTACCTTGTTTACTTGGTAAACATTGACTCCTTCATTTACCTTGTTTTACTCAGTAAACACTGATTCCTTTGATGACTCGGTGAGCACTATCTGCTTGGTAAATACTGCGAAGCTCGGTAATCAGTAACTGCTTGGAGAACACTGTTCTACTCGGTAACCACTAACTGCTCAGAGAACACTATTCTACTTGGTAACCACTAACTACTTGGAGAATTCTGTTATGCTCGGTAATCACTATCTACTTGGAGAACATTGTTCTACTCGGTAATCACTATCTGCTCGGCATCAACTATTTACCTGTGGATTTTATAAGGTAACCGCTGAATGCTTGGTGTGAACTGTAGACTAGGTGATGAGCTTGGTAAGCATTCAGAATCGAATAAGTGTTGTGACTAATGACAAATATATCATAATTCCAACAATCTCCCCCTTTGGCATTAGTGACAAAAACACTTATGAGCCAAAACTTGTTTACAAAATCTGACATACTGACACCTGATTTTGCTGAATATACATGGTTTCCTTACATATGACTCCCCCATACAATATACACAAGGTATTTACATGAGCTATATGACTTTTATTGATAGTATCTCACTTTTATCCATTTTGTACATTTATCTCACCAATAACTCTTTTTGAGTATCTCTTTCTCCCCCTTTTTGACAATAATGCCAAAGAATAAAAAGAATGTATTTACATCGAAACACCAAAATGTGAGATAAATTCTGAATGCACATGAAGAATGAGTTGCAAAGTCTTGTCCCAATTCTCTTGTAGGATTTTGCATGTGGATAGAGCTATCTGAACTTCTGCAGAAAGTTCAATCACATGATCTACAACAGAGAAATTGTTGTCATGGATCAATGTTTTTGAATGGTGAATGTGCTTTTGCATTGTGTCCATGATGGGAAGGATCATAGTCTGAATATCTAGCAATGTAGATTGGATCCTTGACTCTTCTCTTAGCAATTTTTCTTGCTTTTCTGACAAAAATTTGATTCTAAGGTGATGAGATGAGGTTAAACTGGGGTCAAGCTTCAGATTTTGTGCGCTTGCCTTCAAATCCTCATCTATCTTATTTAATTTCTCTCTTATCTCCTTAGTATACTCGGTAACATCACAAACCTTAGCAAAAAGAGATCTTACATTATTAAAAGAATTTTCAATATTAGCCAAAACTGAGGTTAATTCAACCTATTTCATTGCTATGTGCTGAGCAATGTGCTCAAGCACCTTATTATCAAATTTCTTCTCTGCCTTCTCCATCATTTTTTCTTAATCGGAGGTATCCTCATTGAATTTATTGATTGCCTCTTCTAACTGGATCAAAATGTGTTGAGTAGAATCTACATCAACACCTATAGCCTCTGTAATTATATTCTGGGCATTCTCAATTATTTTATATTCCTTATCCCTTTCAGACCTTAGCTGCTTCTGCGTAGCCTTCATCTTAAGTAGTTGACTAGCATACCTCATTTCTTCAATGGTAGCATTTTCATAGTCAATCTTTGGAATTACTATATCAGTGTCTAGGTCAATTTTTTCAGGAATTTCCTTTTCAGTGATCATAAGTCTTAATGGTTTCTTTTTTTTGACTTCTGTGATGACTGGTTTGACCTTGGGAATAGACACAATGGTAGAGATAGAAGGACTAGCAGCGAGAACTGGGATACTTGAGGGTGGAGTGCCAATAGGAGTATATGCCGAGTCAAAAATTGAAGTACTTGCCATAAATGGTGATACACTCGGTGTGCAGTATCTGAACTAACTGGGTTTGAAGTAGATATAGATATTGCTGATAAAATTGTAGAACAAATTGGAATTGACAAAATTGCAAAACTTACTGTTATTCTGATTGGTGATGATGGAGTTGAGAAGGCTTTCTTGATAACTAAAGAAAAGGAATGTAGCTCAGTAGATGAAGTGGTAGACACTTCCATTGATGATACCTGGAGCTAAGATGTGGCAGGTGTTGATGATATATCTGATGTAGATGTGACCAAACCTGTTGAAGCTGACTCCAACCTTGATGATGCTACAGTTTTAGGTGGAGAGTGAGGAAGTGATGCAATAACTGTTGCTGCAATTTTCACTAGATCATCTTCCTCCTTATCTACCTCTTCAACTTCTTCTTCCTTGTCTTCTTCCTCCTTGTCTTCTATCAGTGCATGCAACTCTCCTAGTGAGACTGTGACAGATGGAGTGTTATCAAGCTCATCATCATTGTCACTGTCATCATCCTTGATTTCTACTGGTTCTACACTGGGCTTATGTAGATGATAGATATTTTTCCACATGTTTGTAGCATCATTTACAACATGTTCAATGTCTTTGATCAAAATAAAACAAGTGTGGAATCTAATCATCATTTTACCTTCATGGTTTTTCATTTCAATTTTTACTTCTGCTCCAGTGTGACTTGGTCAGAGATTCCTTAGAGATTTATCATAAATATCTTTTACCATTTGGGTGGCTAACTCCCATCTCAGTTGCAATCTCTCCAGTAGTTCTTTTGAGATTTAAGGGGCAATCTGGTCTGGAGAGTATTTCCATTTACCCATCTTGCTGAGTACCAGTTCCTCAATCTGCATTTTCCCTGCATCAGTTCTAGTTTCAAATTTCAATGCTTTGAAATTTGTGATGCTAGCTCCTTCCTCCAATTTTTTGAGCCTTTTCTCAAATGTGGGTGCAGGCCTAACTAGTATAAGTTCCTGCTTACCTTTCCTGGTTCTTCTGGTGAATACTGCAGTAGGCTTCTTTTTGGGTTTGGTAATGATTACCTTACCTTTCTTCTTTGGTTGTTTCTCTACAAATTCTTTTTCTCCTTCTTCTTCACCTTCTTCTTCTTCTCCTCCTCCTTCTTCTTCACCTTCTTCATCTTCACCTTTTCCCTCGGTGAGCATAAGAGGACCAGTAGAGGTTTTCAATTTTTCTATTTTCCTCTTGCCCTTGATTATGGCCTGTGGTAGCTTGATTTCAAGCTCAATTATGGCCTTAGCTTCTTTATAGGTTCCAAAAATTGGTTGCCTTGGGTCTACTGGCTCATTTACCAATGCCTCTATGATGTCTCTAGTTTCATCAATATTTACCTCATAAGGAAGAGGTTTTACCCATGCAACTCAGGGTCTGACTGCCTAGATGTACACCTTGTCACAATTCACCATGAAACATACATCATCTCTGTAATCCTCAACAAGCTTAGGAGGAATTCTAAACTTGTTATTCATCCTCTCCTTGAAGTCTTCAAAATAATTATCCATAATACTATCAAAATTTTCACCCATTTCTGCTAGAAATTCGTTTATTTGATACAAAACTGGAATGTCTTTCCTCCATACTACTGTACATTCTGAAGGGAAAAACTTTTGTACAAAGAAAAATAAAAAAAATTAACAAAGAACCAAATTTACAGGAGTTGGTTTTAGAGGTCCTTATACTATCCATGTTTTTATTAAGTTGTTTGAGCAACACATCTGCTAGGTCAAACTCCATGTTTTTCTTAACAACCTTATAAGCTAAATCTACAGCCTCATAGGGCACGCTATTCAATTTGATGGAACTATACATCTTATATGCAATCAAATAGATTCTAAACCTTAACTCTGCATCAGATACACTGTTAGGTTTCAGTCCTCTGCCATCCCATTCGGCTAGGGTTAACTTCTGGAGTTCATCCCGACTTAGGGTTTTAGTGGTTTTTGATTTGCTTAACATTGGCAAACCCGTGATCTTATGAATCATTTTCTTCGTTATCAAGATAGGTTGCTCTAACCACAACTGACCATTATGCACATGGCTTGAAATGTATCTTATCCATTTCATTTGGAAGTTCCTTGGTAGATGTGAGATATGGGTCAAACCTTTGGTTTCCAGATGTTTGAATTCAAGTTTTAGGGTTTCGTTCAGACACAACTTGGCTAGGGCATTATCCATGTCTAGTGTCCCTATTTCTTGAATAGTGCATTTTAAATGAGTAGGAATATCATTTATAAGTAGTACCTTTGGTGGAATTTTTGATTGAGCTCATGAGGGTCGAGCGATTCAGCTATTGCGAGAACAAGCTTTAAGCTGGGTGCTTTCCATTCTACTCCCTTCACTAGCATTTCAGAACCTCTTTTTGCCTTGCTGTTGCTGGTGCTTGCGGATGCCATTGCTTCTTGGTGAGTGAATGATTTTGTTTGAAATTTTTTTTTCTGAAAAATCACTTCAAATTGCTTGAACTCTCTTTTGCACTCTTGGAAACTCTTCACTCTGTATATTCTGAATTCGCGATGAAAAATGAGATCAAATTCTACCCTTTTGATGAAAAATTTTCCATTAATGCTCTGGTACGAAGGTAGTTGAGATGACCTAGGGTTTTTTAGATCATCATTGACTTACTCGATAAACCTTGCAACTTGGTAAACAAACTAAAACCTTTCACATTACCAACCTAGCTCGGTTAAGTCTGAAATCAACCTTGCTCGATAGATGCATCACAGTGAAATATGTCTAATATCTGAAATACTGATTTATCTTTTGCACTTCTATATTTTGGAACTGCTTAGGATATTTCTTGAAGATGCAATCACTGGTCCTTCTTGATGAGTCTAGTAAGAAATGGTGGAGTCACCCACTTCTTGAGTGACATAGCCATTATTTGAATTTTTTGGCTCGGTAGATTTTGGAATCCACTGTTGTCTCATCTGCTTTCGAATGTTGTCAGCTCTGGCTTTCTTTTCATTTTCAATTCTTCCTATATTCATACAATTCTAGGATATATGACCAATTTTGGTACATCTATAACATCTTATAGTAGTATCTTTCTTCCTTAGGTGATGCCTTGCACAGTTTATTCCAATGCGTCCATATTCTCCACAATAGTGACATCTGCACCAAATATTGTAGTCCCAACCAAATAATGCTTTGATAACTTGTTCTGCTAGATTGAATGATTTTGATCTACATTCAGATGCCTTGTGACCTTGTTTCTTGTATTTGTGACATTTACCCTCAAACTTTGGTTTTTCCTTGCATTCATTTGCTTTGTGACCATGTTGATTGCAATTGTAGCATTTACCATTGAATTTTCTTTTACCATTGCTCCAACATCTATTAGATGTATTACCTAAATTTCCACAGTGATTGCAAGTAGGTTTTTGATTCTTTTGGGTACCCTGTTTTGAAGATTCACCTGCTTCATTGTATCCAAGGCCTGCTTTACCTTTTTTTCTATGAAGATTCCACTCATTTTGCAAATTCAATTGATCCATATCTGCTTGAGATTTTATCATCCTTTCATTGACTTGTTTTTCAACATTTAAGTCATTTTTCAAAATTTCATTGTTTTGTCTTTCAGATCTCAGATCACTTTGCAAACTTACATTGATTTGTATTTTAGTGATTAAATCATTTCTCAAACTTTCATTCTCAGATCTTAGAATCATAATTTCTTCATTTGCATTAGATAGTTGTCCTATAAAATCTTCATGCTGAAGGGATAGATTATTTCTTACCTCTAAGTCTTCATTTGCCTTGTTTCTCTATTCCAAAACTTCACATAACCTGATGGATTGGACTTCTTGTTCTCTTTTGAGCTTTCTTACTTCTTCCTGCAAAGAACCATGTTTTGCTAGGAGTTCCTTGATTGCTTCATTAGCTTCATTTGAATTGTATGATGGTAAAAGGTCTTCAATCCTTTCTTCAACATGTTGATAATCATTCATTTGTCTTGCAAGTTCCTTCCTTCTTTTTAGGGATTGAGAAAGATGCTCTTTTGCTTCATTGAATTGATTCATGGCCATTTCCAGATCTAGTTTTTCATTCTCAATAGATTTGTCAAGTCTAAATATCTCCATTGTCCTTGATCTTTGCTCAAGCTGTCAAACTTTTATCCTAAGAACCACAAAGCTCTGATACCAATTGTTGGAAATAATCAAGACTAACAAGGTTACTGAGAGGGGAGGGGTGAATCAATAACTCTAAAACTTTAATTCAATTTATGCATAATAATATTTTTACCATTCATCCATCTAATCTATTGTATGCATGAAAAGATAAATATCTATAACACATGAACACACAGATTTTGGTGATCTAGAAACCTTCCAATTAGAAAGTAAAACTGGGGTGGGGATGATACCCACAAAACTTCAATACTGTAGTATAAAGTTGGCCGATTAAGGCTTACAATGATCACTTCTGATGATCTACCCTATTAGGAGCAAATAGGATTGCTAGATCCACCTTGTTAAAGGATTTACAAACATACAATGAAGTATGCACTTTGTTAGGAGATTTACAAAAGACTGTTAAGTCTACCTGGTTAAAGGATTTAGAAAACTGATTCACCTGTTAGGATGAAGTAGTGAATCTGATTGCAACTGATTGTTGATAAGATCCTTGTGCTCTGATCACCTGATGTGACAAATGTATCTTTTCTACATCAATGTTGACCTTGTTGTATTCCTCTATTCTGCACAGTCCATACTAATCATTCTGAGTAGCTCAGAAATTGATAACCATTTGTGACTCGGTGAATGTTGTGTCACTTGGTAGAAACTGAATCCATTGATAACCTTCTTTACTTGGTAAATACTGATTCCCTTGTTTACTCGGTAAATATTGATTCCTTCATTTACCTTGTTTACTTGGTAAACACTGACTCCTTCATTTACATTGTTTTACTTGATAAACATTGATTCCTTTGATGACTCGGAGAGCACTATCTACTTGGTAAATATTACGAAGCTCAGTAATCACTAATTTCTTGGAGAACACTGTTATGCTCGGTAACCACTAACTTCTCAGAGAATAATGTTCTGCTCGGTAACCACTAACTACTCAGAGAACACTATTCTGCTCAGTAATCACTATCTACTCGAAGAACGCTGTTCTTCTCAGTAATCACTATCTGCTCGGTATCAACTGTTTACGTGCAGATTTTATAAGGTAACCGCTGAATGCTCGGTGTGAACTGTAGACTAGGTGATGAGCTTGATAAGCATTCAGAATTGAATAAGTGTTGTGACTAATGACAAATATATCATAATTCCAACAAAGAAATGGAAAAGAAAATGCAGATGCAATACATGACAAAATGCACAACTTGTAGTCTATATATATACAGAGAGATCTTATTTGAGTTGCTTATTACATATTAGCACAACAAAAAAATTATTCCAATTGCACATATATTCCAAATCCAAATAATAAAATAATAAAACTCACTCAACCCATGTTAAGTGGCAAGCCATAACCTAGTTTAATTGGTGTAGTTGTTAATTAGCTAGGTTGATTACAAGTTCCTATAGAACTATCGTCATATTAGGTATAATAAAACAAACAATTAGTTGGTCCCAGCTAGCATTAACTTGACTAGTCTATTTAGACCCATTGATTATTGTCATAATCTATTTTAAACATAAATATATAAGGAGTGAGTTAGGATGTATATAGGTTAACCTTATAGTAACTGTAAACTACAACACAAAGGTTGCACTAGGGTATTATAGGATTGTAATTATATAAAACCCCCTGATTCACTCGAGTAGGTGCATGATGGAAAAGAGCTATATTAGGTGAATAAAGCTCACCAATGGTTATAGGAATATAGCTACATCAAAAGAATTATAAACTAGAACTACATATTTATTAGAGTGAGTAGTTCAAGGGTCTTAATCCTATGTATATGAGTATGTAGGTAGCCTGGTAGGTAGAGTATGCCTCCAGTGTGCAAATGCCTTAGATGTAGTTAGGTAGCACTTAACCATGTATGTATGTATATATGTATGTATGTATATATGTATGTATGTATATATGTATGTATGTATGGATGTATGTATGTATGTAACTATTCTCTAATTAATAGTGTCATCCACATGGGGGGCATTTGAGCTTGCACCTTCGACAATACTTTATTTCCATTATTTGTGCTCTCTAAATAAAACCTATATAACTTTATCACTTGTAACTATAATTTTCAAATAGTACAAACCACAATAGTTTCTTATAATTCTATGGTTTTCTTTGTAAGTTTATAAAATTGAAGTTTAAAAATTAATTGTATTTATGTACATTTTTTCAAGTTTGATATTTCTCTTTTTCCTAACCAAACACATACTGACTAGTTGGAGATTGAGCCAAAAAAATGTAAGAACAATTGTGCCAAAAGAGCTATAAAAAAATGATTTTGCACAATAATCATCTTTTTATGCTCTTTTTGGCCTAGTTCTTACATTTTATGATTTTTGGTGAGAAAAAAATTCCAAACTAATCAGGTAGATGATCCAAAATTAAATCATAATTGTTTCATGCATGTTTAAATACCTTATTTCACATGTTATTGAATTTTTCTTGAATGTTTAGGGTAGTAACTCCTTACACTCAACTCTTC
This sequence comes from Cupressus sempervirens, assembly GCA_028749045.1. Lineage (NCBI taxonomy): Eukaryota > Viridiplantae > Streptophyta > Pinopsida > Cupressales > Cupressaceae > Cupressus > Cupressus sempervirens. The sequence continues at coordinate 237,789,898 of CM053786.1, read as the reverse complement.
ACTAAAGTTATTCTCACTACCACAATTACATTACCTCTAAACCATGCAAAGGATGTTGAAGTGTTTCCCAACCTTGTACCACTCTTATAACTTAAGAAATGAAAAAGAAAATGCAAATGCAATACATGAAAAAATGTACAACTTGTATTTTTTATATATACAGAGAGATCTTTTTTAAGTTTCTTATTACATATTAGCACAATAGAAAAATTGTTCCAGTTGCAAACATATTCCAGAGTCCAAATAATAAAACAATAAAACTCACTCAACCCACGCTAAGTGACAAACCATAACCTAGTTCAATTGGTGTAGTTAGGATGTATATAGGTTAACTTTATGTTAATTGTAAACTACAACACAAAGGTTGCTTAGGGTATTATACGATTGTAATTGTAGAAAACTTCCAAATTTTCCCAAGTGGGTGTATGATGGTGAAGAGTTGTATTAGGTGAGTAAATCTCACTAGTGGTTATAGGAATACAACTAAATCAAAATAATTAGAAACCAAAACTACATATTCGTTAGAGTGATAGTTCAAGGGTCTCAATCTCATGTATACAAGTATGTAGGTAGCCTAGTAGCGAAGTATTCCTCCAGTGTGTAGACACCTTGGACATAGTTAGGTAACACTTAACCATGTTTCTATCAGGTAGGTGATCCAAAATTAGATCATAATTTGTTAATACATGTTTAAATACCTTATTTCACATGTTATTAAATGTTGTGTTTATATGCTACTTTTAATGAATGTTAAAGGATGAATGTTCTAGGCTGTTGTACCAGTTTTTAAGCCCAAAAAAGATAAATCATGATTTGAAATCAAGACCAACAATGTTGTCAAAATAATAAATTTAAATTATTAAAGACATCCATTTTTAGCCTCATGGCTCCAAATGCATTGTCTAAGTAACAGGTATGAAATAAGTGTAACAAAACAAACACCAATAGTATTGTATACATGTCAATCCCAAAAGGATCTCTTGCAATCACAACCGATATCAAATAGTTTCAGACTTGGTAGAAACTTATCCAAACCAATGTCTTCTAAAAGAAAGTATTACATGTACCAATAAAAGTAAAAATGGAACTTCAATTAAAGGTCCAATAGTTACAACTAGGGATTCCTCACAATCTATACTAAAACTTGCAACAACAATAGCTATTGCTAGTTCAAAGTTGTTACTTGATGCAGTGAAAGATTGTGTGACTGACTAGGGATATAGAATTTTATGAAAAATGCATATAAGTTTTAGTCAACCCAGTCCATGTCAATGTCACTGGTCAAAACCCATAGGTGACATAGAGGATATGACCCATTATGGGCTGCAAAGATTTACATGAACTATTTATTGGACTATATAAACATACAAAAGAAAGGATGAAGTAATGAGTAATTTAGTCAAAATTGTTATGTCAAAAATTAGATGATTACAACTGCTAATTCATAGAATGACCAATACACATGGTGTGCCATGAGCAAAGTAAAATGGAATAGGATAAAAAAAATCATTTAGATTCATATACTTGCAAAGAGTCCTAAATTGAATCCCAAAATGAAAATAGTGGGTATGGCAATGATAGCCAATTCTAATTCACTTAGGTGTCCTACAAAAGCCTAAGTTGCAACATTTTTTCCATTTAGAGCTAGGCAACTAAATATGGTAGACCATGCAATAGCCCATATTTTCATTGATTCATCTGCAATCCTCTTTCCTAACTCACTTGAACATGTAAATAATCCGCTTTAATTTCTCCCCCACAAATTACATAAAATTTCATTGCCCCCTACAAATTACAAGAAACTTTTACTTTCAACATTTAACTATCAAAATTTTGACCAACACCGCATCGAAAAATAGGTCCAAATTTACTAGTGATAAAGATTCTATAATTTTTAGGTTCCTTCTTTGGTTCATCTTCATGTACTTTTATATATTAATCAAACTTTACATTTTCACTTTCCACAACTTTGTCAATGTTAGTATTTAAATACTTATAAGCTTTACTTCTTGTTGAATAACCTAAGAATATACCTTTTTCACTTTTTGCATCAATTTTACCATTTTTTTTGTCTTTAAGAATGTAAACTTGCTTCCAAATACCTTAAAATATATTTCACATCGGGTGAGTATCCATACCATAATTCAAAAGGTGTGGAATGTGTACCTTTCTTGATTTGTACTTGGTTTAATGTATAGAGAGCTGTACTAGCAGCTTCTCTCCAAAAACATTCTTCTTCATCATCAGTTTTCTAGCACAATCCAATATAGATTTGTTCCTCCTTTAAGCAACCCCATTTTGTGGAGGGGTTCTAGGCACAAAAATTTGTCTCTTGATTCCTCTATCATGGCAGAAGTTTTCAAACTCATTTGATGAAAACTCTCCACCTCTATCAAATTTTAGGCATTTCAAGATTTTACCAATATCCTTTTCAACTCTTGTTAGATACCACAAAAATATTTGAAAAGCATCATATTTTTCTCTTAAAAACATTACTATCATCATTCTAGAGTGATCATAAACAAATAGGATAATGTAATTGTCACCCTCGTAGCTTTGCACATCAATTTGTCCACATAAATTAGTATGAACTGATTCCAAAATTTCTTTTGAAGTATGAGTCTTACTTTTAAAAATATATTTTTTTATCTTTCCTAACTGACATTATTTTCAAATCACATTATCAAGTTTCTTCTATTTTGGCAAACCTCCAACTCTTTTCATCTTACTGATACTAACCAAATTGTCAAAATTTACATGACATAACCTTTTGTACCATATCCACACATCATCAAATTGCACAACAAGACAAGTAGCATCATTCATGTCAAGATAAAATAGATTACCTCTAGTATGATCTCCACTTCCAATTAGTTTTCCATCAATGCCATTTATCTTAGCCTTCTAGTTATCAAATTCAACTTTGCATCCTGAACTGTTCAATTGTGATACACTCAACAAATTATAGTTAAGTCTTTCCACATAGTAAGAATTTCACACATGATCTTGTATGTAAATCTTATTGATCATTTTCCATTTATCAGATAGGGTGCATCATTACCAAATCTATCACTATTTTGAAATTTGATACCAATTGTTAGAATGTTTAGAATAACTAGGGGGGGGAGGGGTAGTAATCAGTTATCCAAGGTTTAAATGTACAAATAAAACTTTTTAGCACTTAAACTTATGCATGCATTGATAATTCAATATCTTAAACTTTTGTGTATTGTTGTCCTAGGTCAAAATATTTTTGCAGAAATGTAAACATGAAATACCACAAAATCAATCACACATTTTGACACTAGGATTTTATGTGGAAACCTAATTTGGGAAAAACCACTAGTAACATGCTACCAAATTTCACTCTTCTAAAGAAAGCCCTATGAGGAGCCAACCCTATTAAAGGTTACAATGCACACTATTAAATGTGACCTTGATTAAAGGATTTCAATCACCCTACTAGGAGTGAGCCTTGTTAGAGGACTTTAGAACATTCCATTATAATGTCACTCTACTAAAGTATTTACTCATGACTATTTGATCAACCTTGGTCCAAAGGATTTATCTAGACTGATACAATTGTTAGAAAGTAACAAAAGGACTTGATCTGATAATAAAACAACTTACTTGTAGATTACAAATCTCACATCTAGTCCTCCATTCTGCTTTGCATTCAACCTCTTTGTTTCTTATATCTTGTTCACCCTTCAAGCCTTCATCTCCTTCAACCTTGTTTCTTAGTATGCCAACTATAAACTCTTTCATTCAGACACCATATGAAGCAACAACCTAGACTTCTTATCTTTCACAAGTTCACACTATGACTAATTTATTTTGGCCTGTTATCTCTTTAAATAGAGAATTTAGATCATTTTCCACTTAACCATAATCATCCATCTTAGGATTAGGTCAAATTCATTGAATCTTCTCATCTTTCCATTTTTTTCCCTTCTAAAAACTTCTCTTCCAATCCTCTTTGAATTTGTCTCAAAATGGTGTATCTTGAATTTTGTGCCACTAGCTCATCATACTAATCTTCCACACACTTCACACAATTCAAGAAACCAACTTTTTCGGGTCAGATTCATCAAATCTTTAATCAAACTTATTTTATTGTCACTCGACAATAACATGCAATTTTCTTGGAAAGTACTATCTTCTGATGCTCGATCAATATTGGGATACTTGACATATACTAAGTTTCACTTAGTCACTATTTGTCGTCTTCTAATATCCAACACATTCTAAGATTTATCTTTGTTTGACACCTACTAGATTTCACTTTGCTTGACACATACTGAACTTACTGCTCAACTTCAACTAACTTTCTGCTCAATCTAAACTAACTTTATTAGCTTCCACTATTTTCTCAGTCAGACTTGGTAGACGCATTTCTTTACTTATCCTTCTTCTAGTCTTTGCTCAAGTATCCCTTTAGTATAGCCTTAAGTAGATAAATAATACACTATATTATCAAAGTCATGTTTGGTCTTAGTGCTCCTTTTACACACCATATAACTCAACCTTTCTCTAGGTTCTCTTGTTATCCTTTCTTTTCAAATCCTCTTCATTAATGAATAAAATGGTAGCATTTAGACCGAAGTAAGCAATTGTCTCACCAACAAGTAGCAAGTTTGACATGAATGATAAAATAATGATTGTTCCATGTTAGATTTCATCAATCTTCTTCATTTCAACAATCTCCTTTCAATAAGTAATGCTAGACATGATTAAAAAGTTCAAGTATACGCCTAAAGTTAGGTGAGGAAATTCTAGAATGTTTATATAATAAATTGTATACAAAATGGAAATGGAAATTTTCTATAGAAAGAAAAATAAGAGAAGCTACATTAGCTCAAACCATGCTAGATTTAGGGAAGACACACATGTCTATAGCCCTAAGTGATTTTGCAAAGAATTTTTTGCCCAAGAAAAGGCCCTATAAAATTTTGAAAAATAAGATAGAAGAGGTAGTGCAAGAGAGCACATTAGTGTTGAAAAGGTATTTGGCTTGTTAGTTCTAACAGCTAAAGAAGAGAAGGAGACAAAAAAAGTAGAATTGGACAATCAAGAATATTATGATGAGCCATATAATTTGGAGGAAAGATAAGAAGAAAGGTAGAGGAGAGTGAACAATAAGATATTGTCACTATAGAAGATATTCTTGATGAAACACAAAAAAATCTAAATGTTTTGACTAAGGAAGAACTTAAAAATGTAGGATTCATAAATTCAACCTTAGATACACCTTTTCCATGCATCAATCCAATGTTGATAATAATTTAGGATTATCCAAGGATTGAGAATGCGCCAATTATGACCTTTACAACTAATGGTTTTCAATTAATTTCAGTCACAATTAAGGAGAAGAGTCAACAAGATGTAAATGTTGAGGAACAAGGAAAATCCATAATTATGATTCAATATCCACCACCTGCGGCCAATCTTGTGATTGATAAGGAAGAAGGAGAACAACAAGAACAAGAACATAAATCTACACATGATGCCTCAGGATCTCACATTGAGGGAGCAAAGGAGGTCAAGAAACAAAAGACCAAGGACCCTCAGAAGCTGAAACAACAAAAGGAAATCCAAGCCTTAGAACAATTTCCAAGTGTGGTCAATGTATTTATTGAAACATCAATTGCTACACCTACACAACAAGCTATATCTACTCAGATGGATATTTCTTCAATATGCCAATAGATGTTGAGGCCAAGTGCTAAAGTAATACAATTTCATATTACAATGTCGAGTGCTAGCACACTTGGGTCAAAGAAGATAAAGAAAATGTTTAAGTCACCTAGCAAGCTAGTGACATTAGATGAGGTCATTTGAATTCCCAAATATGACCCTAAGACAATAACCTTTGAAAAAATGCAAATTTTGTAAGAACTTTTGAAGTGGAACACAAAACAAGAGGAACTATGAAATGAACAATAGAAAAAATAGGTACTGCATGAAATAAAAGAAATTATTTTAGATGCGTTTGAAATTCATAATGTAAATGAGAAAACACCAGTAATAGACCAGCTAGTTCATATTATTGAGAAGGTCAACAATGATGATATTGAGGCCAACAAAAAATTTGATAAAATGGTCTATGAAATTTGAACACAAAGTTTTGGAGAAAGTTTCAACAAAAATAGCAATAAAATAGCTTGAACTTTCAAATCTTGTACATACTTTAGAAGGAGTTTTGCAAAAAAAATTAGTCTTTGTATAAGAATATTTGTGATGTGGAGTTCTTCACCTTGGAGAATTATAAGTCTATTGATAAATTTCAATCAGATTTGAAGTCATCCAAACATTTTTTGAGTTTGGATGCAAGTTCAACCTATGTTCATTTCAATAGATTAACTTTTTCTCAAGGAAGGCTAGTTGAGTTAATGTCTAAGGATTGAAAAATTACAACCAAATCGATCTCTATCCAATCCATGTTGCTAACTCATTTGGAGGTGATGCAAAAAGAACTTTTAGCTACAAAGGATTTAGTTCAAATATATCCATGTCTCTCTACAACATACAAATTAGTGGATTCAGCTACTTAGCTAGAGATCAAGACACATGTTTTGCAATCTATTAGATCCAGTTGGGATCATGCATTGGCTATGATTTTTCACATTCATAAAAAAAATTTGGACAAGTAAAATTTGACCCCAACAACCCCAAAGGTATGAGTGCCAAAAATAAGGGGGAAATAATAATGATGTCATATATTAAAAGTGGAAACTAGAAGAAGGAAGAAAATAGGACTAGATCAAAGGTATGACAATGTAATATTACTCACTTTTTAGAAATATGTATATATGATGTATATAGACTGAGTTATAGTCTAAGGGGGAGTTCTATTTTGTAATTTTGGAATGATTACTCATGATAAAGTGTTTTTTCCCCTAATGTCAATGGGGGAGATTATTGATCTCCGTGTTGTGTTGACTATTAGTGTCAACCACTTAGTCATTTCCTAGGAAGATTTGGTTTATCATCACTACAACTGAGCCACCCAATGAAGGTTAAAATATGTAAGACTTGTACATATTTAAGTTTTTCCAATCAATTATTAGGTTGTTGAGCACCCTAGTATGGACAAAGTGATAGTATATGCAGAGTAAAGATATAAGCTTTCGATAAAATCAAAGTCAATTCATACTGAGTGAGATAGTTAATGTTGAGCATACAAAAGCTAAGAGATAGCACGAAAATTAGTTGTGACTGAGCATCAAGGTATTCAAGTGTCGAGTAAATCAGTTTTGACATATGCATTTGTGATGGCACAAACACTTATGTAAACCATTTTGGTCAACTTCTACATGAGATTTAAGGATTATAGAGACAACTAAGGAGGTGATTATGCATTTTATCAAAGGAAATCAATTCCTAGTAAGGTAGACTAACCAATCATAAAATTGGAAGGGCTAAGCAAAAAAAGGGAGAGCTCTAGATCATTTATTATGATCTAGAACCTTCTCTGGTTGTTTATTGAAGAAGATTCTAACCCCTAAATCTTTCTTTGTGTGTGTGTGTGTGTGTGCGTGCACATGTGCGTGTGTGTGTGAAGGATCGAGAGAGAGAAAAGAGAAAAGTGTATGAGTAAAGAAAGGCTATTTTTGATAAGTCATATGAAGAGATTAGGTAAAGAAACCTAGTAGCAAAGGGTAGAATAGAGTATATAAGATAAGAAGATCAAATCAAATAAAGAAAGAGAAAATCAATAACCTGGAGAAGAAGTGTTAACTGAAGGATTAGGTACTGAGTCATTCTAACAAGTGAATCAAGATAAATCTTTTAATAGAGTGGTTTTAATAGATCTATTTAAATCTCCTAAAAGAGAGCTACTTAGCTATAAGTTTTTTTTAAAATTATCAAGGTAGACCGAATAAGTCTTATTAGCTCTTATTAGGGAAGACTTCTCACTGGGTAGATCACTAGAAGTGATTGTAGCCTTAACATGCACACTTTATTGCTATAGTAGTGAAGATTTGTGGGTGTCATCCCCACCCCAGTTTTACCTTCACCTTGGATGGTTCTGGGTACCCAAATTGTGTGTGTTATCGGTTTACATTTACTTTATGTTCATGGATTTGATAAATAGTTAGATCTATTTTCATAGCTATAGTTTATGGTTATATGATTCATGATCTAAGATAAGAGATGGATTAGAGGTCAATAGGTTTGATTTGTTATTTGTTTCAAGAAGTGAAAAGTTTTAGTAGATCTTGATTTACCCCCACTCTTAATATCTTATCTTCTCAATGAGACTTCCAACAAGAGACTCCAAAATATAAGAGGAAATATGATTAGATTTTTCACTTTGACAAATTTGAATCAAGGTCACTTTAATCTAGCCAAGGATTAAGTGACACCTATTCATCGTAGAAGGAATATTGCACTAATGCTACAAAGTGTGGAATTGTAGACCAAGAGGGGTAAGAACTTTGGCAAGTAAAGTCACGATGGTCATGACCTGAGACTCCCTAGACATATATGCACCACAGATAATCATTATCCATATCTGAACTTAATTTCAATGAAATCTAATATATCATGAAAGGGTGTGGTTTTGAAATTGATGCGAGATTTTGACTATATGAAATGTCTAACCAAACTATCCAATAGATTATTCCTTCCTATATTGTACACCAATAGAGCATCTATGGTATCATCCTCTATCCTTTAGTAAGAGAAACATAAAATGAGTGATAAAATGTCCTGAAGGAATTGGTCTACATAGAGATGATGATCCTTATTGATTTTGAACATTAAGTATGCAACCCTAAACCTAAAAGCATCTTTTCCAAATTGCATGAGGTAAATGAGGAGACTCACAAAATGTGAAATATCACCATTTCACATAGGTAAGTTCTCTGGCCTCCCAAAAATGTGACAAGGTAAGTGTAAGGTAAGTAATGTTTAATTTTTAATCATTATTTTGTACTTGAATAGATATCCTGAATGATATTTAATAAATTCTTATTAGGGAAACAATATATTCTCATTTATTTCTCTAAGTATATAAATTCTATAAGTTTATTTCACCTAAGGGCTTTAGATGGAAATATGTTATTTCCCCTCAATCCACTAAAAATGTGAAATGAACTTAATAATGTATTATGTGTGAGTACAATTCTTATATTTATTTAAATCAAGTTTGAAAAGGTTTAGATTTTTTGTAAAATATTCCCTTAAAACTATGATTTCTAAAAGAATTATTGTTTTATCAAAATGTCATATTTCTATGCGTATTGGAAAATTTTAAAAGCTTAATGAGTATTAATCTTTAATTTTCTCTAAACATACAATATGGAATAAATTTAACATTACTAAAAGGCTTTGGTGAAATATTTTAATTTAACACTATTGCACTAGGTGAGGATTATTCTTTCAAAATGATATATTATAAACTTATCACATTGAAATATTTAGAGAATATTGTATGATTGCATTAAGTTAATAAGAAACATTAATATTAGATTATTTTCATATAGTGCATAATTGAATGTTTTTGAAATATGAAAATATTTGATTAATATGTTTTTGTGTAGAGAAGAGTACAAATCAATCATGACAAATCTAATCAAAGGGTAAGGTTTTAAGTTTATTTTTTCAATTAAAGAAACTTAGTTATTTTCCATGTAGGACTAATTAACCAAATGATTTTCATTCAAGAATATGAAACAAAAAGAGATTAAGGATATTAAAGAGGAATTGAAGATGTAGTTTCTTTCTCAAAACCAAAAGGCACGACCTTTCATGAAGATGGTGATGATAACCAAGATTTAGATTAATTATTAAACCTTTGCATTGTACTTATTTTATGTTTAGTTGCATTTAGTTATAGGTTAGGAAGCATCACGATGATCGAAATCTTGTATGCATCCTTTGGATTTGTATAAAGGATACCAAGATCATTCACATTAGATATAGTGAATAAAATGATTATAGTAATACAATTTTCTAAGACACTAGTTGGATGAATATTACAGTTTGATTAGGTATGCAACTTGAACATGACTTAATTGTACATTTCTTTTAGTAAATAAAATTATATGGTTTCTTATCTAAAATTAGGAAGTTGTTTTTTCAAGACTTGCATGCTATATTGTCCTCTTGGATCGAAAACTATTGTTTGGTAGATATAACTTTATGAATAATCTTGATTATCAAATATTTTCATACTACGCTATGGAATTTGTATAATTATTCCCCTTTAGTTGGGGTTAAATTCATTTAGAATAGGGTTTTATGTACTAAGTTCTTTGTCCAATAGTTAATGGTCTGGCCAAGCCATCTCCATATGAGTTTGATGATAAGTTCTTGCAGTGTTTACTCTATTTTTCCAATTTGACCTAGGAACTGGTCTTTACTAGTTCATTTAAATTTGTAGTTGCATTCTAGTCTAATTCTTTATCTTATTTATCAGCATATCATTCATCCATTTTCATCATCATTTAAAATCATTTCAAAAGAATTCCAAAAGCCTTCAAGCTTATAATAACAAATTTCTCCTTGAGAATGCACTTTCCCACTCAGGAGTATCTTTCCTAAAATTTACAACAACAATTTTCTCCCTAGTACAATGGTTGAGATAGAAGGTATACCTATGTAGGTTTATAGAGCTTGAAGTGTAGAAATTGATTGTAAAGTCTTCAATGTCTGAATTTGGCCAAAATTGTGTTAATTTCCTAGCATCAAGCAAGAAAGGTTCATAGGGATTCAACCAATAATTTTGAGAACCAAGACAACATCCTAAATAAAATAATCATTCCACTTGTCTTCACTAGCTATTATTTACAAGCTTTCCAAGGTTTTGCAAAATCAAGATCAATTTCATAAAAATACTTTAAATCATTAAAACCAAGTACCTCAACTCTCATTTGTGTTAGAAAATTCCTTCTCCTTCTCAAAGCATCAGTAACCTTGTTTAATTGTCCACTCTTATATTTAAATAAAAAGAAAAATTTATACAAAAACTTGACCCACTTCATATGTCTCTGATTCAACTTATTCTCACTTCTCAAATACTACAAAGCTTTATGGTCAGTATACAACACAAAATCCTTAGGCATCAAATAGTGTCTCCATTTCTTAAAAGATTGAATAATAGTGTAGAATTCCTAGTCACAAAATGAATATTTTCTCTTAGGATCATTCAAATTCTCACTAAAAAAATATATAGATTTTTCTTATTGATTCAAAATAGCTCAAATGGAACTTCCATTAGCATCACATTCAACTTGACAGACTTTACTAAAATCAAGCAAAGCAAGTTTAGTTAATTCTGCAATCTTTTGTTTCAATGTTTCAAAACTCTTTTTTTACTCCATGTATCCACTTTAAATCATTTTTATCTCCTCTCATAGTCTCAATCATAGCATTCCAAATAGAACTAAATTTTTTTATTAGCTTCCTATAAACATATTCCAATCCATGAAATGATTTTACCTCTCCAACATTCTTAGGTGCAGGCCAATGAAGAATAGCTTTCCCCTCTTTATGATTCATCTTCAAACCATCAGCTAAAATGACACAACCAAGATACATAATTTCTTCCTTCATGAATGAACATTTCTTTAGGTTAATTAATAATTTCTCCTCATTCAATCTCAAGAATACTTGGTTGACATGCTCAATATGTTCTTCCTTAGTTTTACTGAATATAAAAATGTCATCCAAATATATAATCACAATTTTACCTAAGAATCTATTGAAAACCTCATTCATCAGCCTCATGAAAGTACTAGGTGTATTAGTTACACAAAAATTTATAACCAACCTATTGTAAATATAAGAGGAGTAACTGAGAGGGGAAGGGTGAATCAGATACCACAAAAATAAATCCTAGATCCCTTTAGACGTTAGTACAAAATAAACTCTTAAAATTGAATATTGTTGATGCTCGACAAAAACACATAAAATGTTGTAACTCAATAAATATTTAATCTACTTGGTAAGTACTTAACATGCAAATCTTAGATGTTATCTATGATTATTGTTATTTTAACTTAGATGCAAACACATAAATAAAATAGCATGAACACATTTGACACCAAGATTTAACATGGAAACCCAATTTGGGAAAACCACCAATTGCAACTAGTTACTATTTTCACTCTTTTGAAGTGAGACCTATTAGTAGCCAACCCTGTTAAAGGTTACAAAACACATTGTCAAGTGTGACCCTATTAAAGGATTTAATCACCCTTTTAGGAGTGGCCTTGTTAGAGGTCTTTAGTTCAATAGAACTTCCACCTTGTTAGAGGTTTTACAAATAGCTATTAAGCCAACTTTGTTAAGAGATTTAGATCACTACTACAATGGTTAGAGAGTAACAATGAGATAACCTAGTTTTTAATGCAACTAAATTACTGATTATAGATATTTTTTCTTGGTTGTACTTGATCCTTCCTAATAGAATATATCTTTTCAGCTCCACAAGGATATTCTACTTATCCTTCTAATTCGCTTCCTTACTACATCATTAGATCTTCAAAATCTTTCATGCATTCACACTCTTACACACTTTCAAATTCTCAAGTCAACCTTATACTTATATCATTCATATTGTCAAGTCAACTCATATACAACATAAAATAATTAATCTTCATCACCTTAGTTGGCTAGAACCAATAGATAAATTAATTAAACTTAATATGCCAAAATGATAAAATCCTTTGATAGCTGACCGTGCTCAGTAGACACTAACTTAGAAATGATTTTCCTATGTTAACTAAGTGAACTCAGTTAACACTACATATTTGTGAAGATCCTTTGATAATTGAGTGAGCTCGATTAACACTCATCTTTTATAGACTTTCCTTTGACACCCGAGTTAACTCGGTAGACATTGCCTTCTAAACTAGGCAAACACAGGAACACTCTGTAGACACAGAAAACTATCTTTACTACCCAAGTGAGCTCAGCATGAACTAACTAATAATGATATCAAATTTGTGTAACATCAAAGATAATATACAATTAATCAATTGTATCCAACACATTCATTCATACAAACCCTCATTAATCTTAAAAGTAGTTTTTCATTCATCCCCTTCTCTAATATTGATCTGATGATAGCCACTTTTCAAATAAATCTTGGTAAAATACTTTATTCCACTCAAATTTTCCATTATATCATCCATCCTAGGAAAAGGAAAATTATAATTTATGGCTACCTTGTTTATAGGTCTAGAATAAGTGCACAATATCCATTGTCCATTCTTTTTAGGTGCTAACATAGAAAGTATTGCACAAGGACTCAAATTGTCTCTAACCAGGCCCTTCACAAGAAATTATTGTACTTGCCTAGTCAACTTAGCCTATTCATTAAGTGTTAATCTATGTGGTTCTTTATTAGGCAAAGTAGCCATGGGTATAAAATCCATGCAATAACTTATGCTTCTTATAGCTGGTAAATGGTCAAGTACATTATCAAAAATAATATCTTGAAACTTTGCCAACAAAGACTCAATATTAGGTGCATGTTCTAACTCATATTTTTTCTCAAATTTTCTAGGAATCAAGGAAAAAATATTATGTTCTTTCACATCTTTAACAAATTGATCACCTTCAACTAAACATACTTTGACTATGTACAGTGATTTTCATCAAGGTTTTTTACCAGTGGAAACAATATTTCTTTCTTTCCATCAATCCATATAGTATATTGATTCAATCTACCATCATGAAAAGCTTGTCTATCATATAGCCAAGGTGTACCCAAAAGACTATTGAAACAATCCATAGGCATAATATCACAGAAGACTTCATCATGATAATTCCCAATTTTGAATTTAACAAGGCATTTCTCATTTACAAGTAATTTATGCTCCTTATGGATCCAAGAAACATTATAAGGCTTATGATGTATCAACCTCCATAACTTCAATTTATTAACCAACTCCTTAGATGCCAAATTATCTTAACTTCAACTATTGATGATTACCTTGCAATATTTTTTAGTGATCTTATGTTTAGCTTTGAACAAGCTTCTTCTCAAAATAGGTTCCACATCAATTTATTCATTCCATAAGATCCTTCTTAACATAAGGTTCTCACCATTTTTAGGCTTATTAGGTGTATCAACAACCTCCTCACAAGATCAAGTGCTTCTTCTATTACCTCCAATCTTCTTTCTAGAATTAGTAAATTCAAAGGCTCTATGAGCCTCTTTGCCACATTTTTAACAAGTACACTTATAGCAACATATTTCCTTACATTTTCCACCATTACTATTCCTAGTGTAACTAGAATAGCTACCCCTAGTGTAATTATCCTTTTTACCAATAGCTTCTTCCTTCCATTCATATCTTCCTTTATCTTGCATTGTGTTGTCAGATCTGCTACTTTCTCCACATGTTGTGCCTCTTTTTTTTTGAAATATGTCACCTCTTCCTCTTTGTCTTTCATCATGTATATTTTCCAATATTTCATCATCCTTAAAAGCATATTGATATGCTTCTTCTACACTATCCATCTTAACATAGTTGATCTCATCTTGAATTGATTTCCTCAAAGCATTTAGGTATCTACCCACTTTCTCAAATTCATCATCCACATGTCCAAACTTGATATCCAACTTATAGAGTTCTTTAGTATATTTTTTCACACTCATATCCTTTCGCCTCAAATTTTTAATTTTTCTTGATAAATTTACCTGGTAATCAGCAAGTAGAAACTTTTTCTCTATCTTTCCTATCATTTTCACCCATGTCTTGATATTTTCTTTACCCATTTTTTGTCTCTCAGTTTGCAAATGATCCCTTCAAATTTGTGTCTGCTATCCCAAACCTCTTGTTATTAGGAGTACCCTTATACTCAAAGTATTTATCCATCTTAGTGATCCAATCTAGTACAAAATTAGTGTTAATTATTCCATCATAGAAAGAAACTTCAATAGAAGGTTTAGCATTTTCCCTTAAAAAAACTCTCAGAAGCCTTTCTCCATCTTTTTAAACCTTGGGTTCACATGATTAGAATTCAATATTGCCTCTTCATTGTCACTAACATCTTTAAGATGCACACCTCTTCTTTGTATTATCTCAACAACTTTAATTATCTCTGTAATCTACCTCAACATGTCTATAATAACATTATCAGCATTTCCTTTACCATGAACCATCTTGACAATAGTTCCTATAGGATCTAATGCAGGAGCATCAAGCTTGGATTTTGGTGGAGCTATGATTTTCATGGTTAGAAATGTTTTGGAGACATATTGGGGAACCTTTCCTCATGATTTCATAGATATTGGATGGATTGAGCTAAAGTTTGAGTTGTTTGTACCTTGCTGCTGGAACTATGCTTTCTGGTTTCTAGGTGCTTGTTACAGAGCATGTAACTAATTTTTCACAATGAATGAGAAGCTTCTCACCTAAGGGATTGAGGAGACCCCATATTAATTCCTTCTATCAAGAGAATAAGTAATAATTCATCATAGATTGGGAGATATGGAATTTCTCCCAGAGTATTGATTTCTGGTAATTTTGTGTGACAGTCTGTTGTGTGTGACTTTCTAGATGGATGTGCACTTTTCCTTGGGGAATAAACTTTTTCACACTTAAGGGACTATATAGAACCTAAATTAATACCTTTAGTTCAAATTTTGAGTTATAATTCAATCAAATCTAGGAGATATCACAATTTTACTTGGATATCAATTTTGAGCATTTAATTGTTGTTGTGGGCTGACTTGTGGCATTTAATTTATGTATTTGTATTTAATTTTTGTTCTAGGCTGACTTGTGGATTAGAATGGTATAATTAGGGTTTTTGGGGAAGTATTTAGTTGTTATTCATCCATCATGGAGAAGAGGAGGTGGTAGAGGAGTGAATTTGGAGAAGAGCTAGTAGTTGCAGCTTGGAAAACAAGGAGATTGCTTGGTGGGCTTGCAAGCACAAGTTGAGATCTTCCTTGGGGGTTTCTACCAGAGTGTGTATCTAGACTAGCTATGGTTTGATTTGGATCTTGAAGGATCTTGTAGAACTATTACTTTCTTTGTATTTGGCTATAATTGGGAAGGCCTTACAACCTAGCACATTGCATGTAATTAGTTATATTTTATGAATATATATTGTTGTAGTTTGGTATCAGATCTTTCATTATTTTTTCTTTCTATTGTGTTTCCATTGTTTGGTTATATTTCTAGAGGCTAGGACATATCCTTTGTGGATACTCCTACCTTGCACTATGTCAAGTGGTGTTAGAGTGAAGGTTGTTCCTAAGTGTGTAGACAGATCATCGATACTGAGGCAGTTTGCACTAGGACTCAGGTTAGAGGAGTAGATCTGATTTGATCTTGATCTGGTGGTAGATTTTCTTTCTAGAATCCTACATCTCTTGGTTTTGAGGTGGAAAATCATGGTTCTAACTTGTAATTATAGAGGGCTTGCAGATGGATCGATGGATGTGAAGATGGAAGACTAATCCTATTGAGGCATGATCATAGAGAGTTTGTGGATTATAGATCCATGGTCTTGGACTTGTGATATGGTTCTTGATTGTTCATGCGAGGTGGCAAGTTGCAATCTAACTTGAAAAAAATTCTATGTTGTCATAAGGAGTGTGGGAAGGATTTTTTGTAGAGGATTTATGAAGATCTTGGGAGATGGCTCTAAGAGGATTGGACCTTGAGATGATTGTGAATCTCTATGCTGTGATGGAGTGGAATTTTTCTAAGATGTCTGCTCAAGTTGAAGCTAGTTTGGTTGATCAAACTAAGAAGGTGGTTGCTCAATTTTAAACCAGTTCATATGATCTAGATAAGGAAAGGATGAGGAAGGAATTATGTAGATGTTTGTGGAGCTCGAGTCCATCGATCCAGAGAGAGTTGTCTAGCTAGTTAAGAGACTTGTTTATGAGAGAAGATGGCATAGCAAGGTCAAGGTGGAAGAGGTTGGTTTTGTAGATTAGTTTATGGAGTCTAATACAAAACTTGCAAAGTAGCTAGAGGTTGTTGTTAAAGATATTCCTAAACTTGTTGATGCTGGGATAGACATTGGTTTTCATGATCAATTGGTTGGATTTGATATGGAAATTGTAGAGCACTTGGTCATGAATGATCCATTTTCTATTGGTGGTGAGTTATGTATTACAGAGGATATTTTTGTGAGCATTGAGATGGTTGGTTTTGATATTTTGGCATATGTTTCTGAGGAGTCACATATTGTTGCTGATATGGAGTTTGTTGTTGCTGGTGTGGATTCACTAGTTGTTGATGTGGATGAGGGTTTTTTGATGAAGCATTATGCTTAGTTTGTTCTTAGGTGTGAGCATGTTGATTTAGTTGCTGATGTGTATTTAATTCTAATGTTTTAGTGGATGAAGCATAGATGGTGGATTTTCAAAAAAAATCTATTTACTTGGATGAAGTGGAAGCCTTCGGTAAAGATGAAGTTGGTTGCAGATCTTTCTTTGGGCATCAAAGTGTGGGACACACTTTTCAGTTTACTTGGAGAGTCTGATGTAGGAGCATCAAGCTTGGATTTTGGTGGAGCTATGCTTTTCATGGTTAGGGATGTGTTGGAGACACATTTGGAAACCTTTCCTCATGATTGCATAGAGATTGGATGGATTGAGCTAAAGTTTGAGTTGTTTGTACCTTGTTGTTGGAACTGTGTTTTCTAGTTTTTGGGTGCCTATTGTAGAGCATCTAACTAATTTTGTGTAATTAATGAGAACCTACACATGTCAAGGATTGAAGAGAGCTTATATTAATTCCTTGTATCAAGAGTGCAGGTCCTAATTCATTATAGGTATGGAGATATGGTAATTCTCCCAAAGTATTGATTTCTAGTAGTTTTACACGACAATCTATTGTATGTGACTTTTGGGATGGATGCACACTTTTCCATGGGGAATCAGATTTTTCACACTTAAGTGATTGTAGAGGACCTAAATTACTACCTTTAGTTCAAAGCATGAGTTATAATTCAATTAGATCTAGGAGATATCATGATTTTACTTGGATATCAATGTTAAGCATTTAATTATTGTTGCAAACCAACTTGTGGCATTTAGTTTATGTATTTGTATTTAATTTTTGTTCTAGGAAAACTTGTGGCTTAGATTGGTATAAGTAGGGGTTTTGGGGAATTCTTTATTCATTATTCATACATCATGGAGAAGAGGAGATGGTAAAGGAGTGAATTTGGAGAAGAGCTAGTAGTTGTGGCTTGGAAAACAAGGAGATTGCTTGGTGGGCTTGCAAGCACAAGTTGAGATCTTCCTTGGGGGTTTCTACCAGAGTGTGGATCTAGACTAGCTAAGGTTTGATTTGGATATTAAGGGATCTTGCAAAACTATTACTTGCTTTTTATTTGGCCATAACTAGGAAGGCCTTACAGCCCAGTATATTGCATGTAATCAATTATATTTTATGGATATATATTATTGTAATTTGGTATCAGATCTTGCATTATTGGCTCTTTCTTTTGTGTTTCCGTTGTGTGGTTATATTGGTGGGGTCTAGGACATCTCCTTTGGGAACACTTCTACCTTGCACTACATTAGGATCATAACATTCTACAAGTTGTAGGTTAGATTTTAAATCTTCCACCCTACAACCAAATTTAATTAGAATCTCCACAATCCAAGCCTCAAGAAAGAACTCACTCTGATACAACTTGATTCACTAGGTGTATAGATAGAATAAGGGATAATTAGCTCAACTTAAACTTACCAACACTCCCTTGCTCAAAGTTACACATGGAATCTATATACAAATCATAGGAATAGAGAACACAAGGCTAGATGCAACATATTTATAGGTGTAATTATTTCACTTCACATATAAATAAACCACAATCTGCCTGACTATAAGGCCTTCCTAGTTGTGGCCAAATATAAATGAATTTATGAAATTAGATTCCTAGCTCACATCTTCTATCTTCTAACTCTCTAAGATTATTCTTTCCTACATCTACCCAAGCTTCTTTTATAGCCAAATAAGCCACAAGTTGGCTAGTCAAGCATTTAATTACAATTTAGGTTCATTCTTGGAAGGGTAAACCAAAACCCAAGTAACTAACAATATAAAATCACATGAAATTAATGGTAGGTATATGCATGTATTAGGACTTAGCTCCCAACTTCACATTATGTCAAAAAAATGAAAGGAAACTACACCAATCAGAGCAACACAATTCACTCGATGAAAATAGTAGGAAATAGGGACTACAAAGAATGGAATAGAACTCAAGAAATATGGAACAATAGAAGTCGAACACTTAGGAAAATGATCAAGGATAGGTCCTTGACCTGATAACAACCATGCATAATAATCAAATAAAAGAAATAGTGGCTACTTAATGAACAAAAAAGTTGCTAAAGAAAATAAGAAATATATTTGGTTGATGTAAAATCTCTCAAAGACTCAACATGCTCTTGTTAGAAACTTAAAAGACATTTTTTCTAGTACATCAAAAGATTGACATGTTAATGCATGATACAACCACATGACTTATAGAAAATAGGAGGAGGTTAATCTAAATCATGAATATTGAAGGATAATGTCAGTTTTTAGTCCAACAATCCCCCATCAGTGCTACTCGAGGAGATTCGAAACTATGACCAAGCTCTAGTACCAATTGTTAGAAACTTTAAAGTCATTGTATTTTTTGCTATGTCAAAAGATCAACCTGTTAACACATGATACAACCACATGACTTATAGAATATAGGAGGAGGTTAATTTACATCATGAATCTCAAAGCAAAACATCGGCTACTATTCCAATAGTTCATGTGTCACATGAAGAAGACAATATTTTTAAAAGAAAGATTTACAAGGTTCTCAAACCCTACCTCAAATTTTCCAGTAGAAATTCCAAGATAAAACAAGCCCAAAATGTGCCATCCAAAGTTCTCCTAAGCTTTGAACTTACACTTTAATTTCAATGTCAAAAACACCATAAACCTTTCTATAAACCTATTAATTCTAACTCTTCATCCAATTTCTTTCCCAAAATTTGTCTATCTCTAAAATGACCAAAACTTCTCTCATAAAGAGTCCTAACCCTAACTAGTGTTAGAGTAAATAATTAATTAATTATTAATTATTTATTATATTTACTTAAGCTTACTTAGGTTAATGCATTTATTTAATATTTTTTATTTAATGCATGTAGTGGTTAGTTGTTGACAACATGAGAGTTTGTTCCCTTCTAGCATGTTCCACCTTTTGTGGATATGTGCTAAGTTGTCATCCTTATCTTCTACCACCTTCCAGCTTGTTCTACAAGCTTCCTTGAGTTCTTTATAGGCAACCTCTTTCTCATTGTATTTTCATAACATTGTGCATATTGTAAATACATTTTCTTCTTGTGTTTGCACATATTGTCTCTCATATCCATTTAGGGATTTTTCTTTGCTCCATGCTCTTCCTCTTCTTGGCTTCTCTTTGACAGGTTCTCGCATGCAGGTGATCTTGGGCATCTTCGGAGTTGGCTTTCCTCAACTCCAACATGGTATTAGAGCCTTCCTACTGCTACTTGGTTGAAGAATTTTGAAGCCATAATTTGAATTCACAAACCCTAGTTTGTTTGTGCATTTTTTCTTCAAATCAGGGGATCAACAATTTTTTAGAGCACATTAGGGCCAACCAGATATCACCATTAGATCTAAAAGGCCGTTTGCAGTCAAGATTCAAATAAAACTTGTCAAATTTAGAGACAGAGCTCCAGGAGGCAAAATAATTTTCATTTCAAGGCATTTCGTACTATCGTACAGATGGATCGGCATTTTAAAAAAAATTCAAGAAAAAAATATAGTGCGCACCACCGCCGCGCCACCACGGGGCCGCCACCATGCCACCCACGTGCGGCCCACAGCAGTCATAGTAGGAAACGCTACTCATCTTCCCGACCCCACCACCTGAAGTCTACCACAGCTACGCTCAGCCTTCCCACCACCTGGTCTCAACCTTTGCCAGTGGAAAATGCCAGTGGTCACTCTGCTTCCACCACCCTTCTCTGCCAGCGCTGCCAGCCACGTAAATAACTAAACAATAGCCCATGTCAGATTTTTCTGCCAATTCAACATTTTTTGGCTCGTCTACAGCCACTCAGTGCTTGAAACGTGGCAGGTCTGCCATGTGGCACATTGCCACATGGCCCCTGCCATGTCCTTTGATCTACCACATGGCGTCCATGTGGAACTCTTTTTGCCACAACAACCTAGAAACTATCAATTTCAATGCACCAGTTCTCCAAGGTCATTTTGGACCTACTTTTGGTTTTTTGGCCATAACTTGAGCATACAGAGGTATTTTTTTGATCCGAAAGAAGCATCGAAAAGCTGGTTCCAAGATGGAGACATTGGTGCAGGTATTTTTAGGTTTTGATGCATTTTTATTGCCCATTTTTTCTATTAAATTTTGAAGTCCTATTTTTGACTCTGACAAGTATATCTTTTGGGTCTCATGCCTGTTTTTTGAAAACTTTATATTATTGGAAAGCTGGTTTTATCACTTTTTCAAAAATGTAGTTCTTTTTCTTCATTTTTGGCCTATGCTCTTTCTATCATAGTTTTGGCATTTTTGCTATATGGTAGATATTTTGAGTGTTTTAGGTCCGAGGATCATTTCCTAGCATGGATTCTCTTGTTCTTAGCTGTACTTTATTTTGTTATAGCTCATTTTTAGTATTAATCATTGTAGCTATTATTTTGAAGAACTTTTATGTATCGCACTAAGATAAAGTGCCACTTTTGCATTTCGAAGATCATGAACATTGTTTTGAGTCAGTTGTAATTGCACTATTTTCATAAAGCACCATGGGGGGGATAGTTGTTTGTTGTTTTAGGCCTTCTCCCTTTGTCAAGTGAGTGTCCCTTCCATGATATTAGCCCCATGCAGAGTCAGATTGATCGTGTCTTTATAGGTGTCTATACCTCTTTTCCTCTCTCCTCGTTCTTGGTTTGTCTGCAGGAGACTTTGGCCCACCTTCTCAGTTTCTTGTCATCACACCCCGTCTGTATTAAGGGGGGGTTATGCTATTATTCTAATGCATCTATGGTTTGATGGTTCGATAGTGTGAACTATGTATTTAGTGGTTGATCCTATATACAAGGTGATTGCAATGGCTAGCTACCTATGCATTTTGGTAAGATGGATCATCTACCATATAGACATGCTCAGTTCATGCCTTCTTCTTCCATGGAGGTTCTTCAGATCAGTAGTTTGGCAGATTTTGTGACTTTTCATGCTTCAGTGATGCTTCTTCATGATCACTCCTTGTTCTTATTTTAAGGGACATTTCCCTAGTTGGAGGCTTCTTCAGTTCTTCACTAGGTTACCTCTTTTTGGGGGAGGGTTTTTCCCATGTAGTTTTCTCTCTTTCTCCATTTTATAAAGGTTGCATTTAGTTGCATTGTACTTGGGTACCTAAAATAGCCTAGTTGCTAGGACTCATTTTGCATTTTTTCCTTTATTTTGTGAGCTTAAGGCATTCCCTAAAGTTGCATTTAAGGGCAGGTGTTAGAGTAAATAAATAATTAATTATTTATTATTTATTCTATTTACTTAAGCTTACTTAAATTAATGCATTTATTTAATATTTTGTATTTAATGCATGTAGTGGTTAGTTGTTGACAACACAGGAGTTTGTTCCCTTCTAGCATGTTCCACCTTTTGTGGATATGTGCTGAGTTGTCATCCTTATCTTCTACCACCTTCTAGCTTGTTCTACAAGCTTCCTTGAGGTCTTTATAAGTGACCTCTCTCTCATTGTATTTTCATAACATTGTGCATATTGTAAATACATTTTTTTCTTGTGTTTGCACATATTGTTTCTCATGTCCATTTAGGGTTTTTTGTTTGCTCCATGCTCTTCCTCTTCTTAGCTTCTCTTTGATAGGTTCTTGCATGTAGCTGATCTTGGGAATCTTCAGAGTTGGCTTTCCTCAACTCCAACATGGTATCAGAGCCTTCCTGTTGTTGCTTGGTTGAAGAATTTTGAAGCCATGATTTGAAGTCACAAACCCTAGTTTGTTTGTACATTTTTTCTTCAAATCAGGGGATCAGCAATTTTTTAGAGCACATTGAGGCCAAATGGACATCACCATTGGGTCTAGAAGGCCGTTTGCAGTTAGGATTCATATAAAACTTGTCAAATTTGGAGACAAAGCTCTGGGAGGCAAAAAAAAATTTATTTCAAGGCATTCCATACAGTCGTACAGACGGATCGGCATTTTAAAAAAAAAATTTAAAAATTACAGTGTGCACTACCGCTCTACCACTGCGAGGCTGCCATCGCACCACCCACATGTGGCCCGTAGTAGCTGCAGCTGGCGGCGCCACTCATCTCCCTGACCACGCCACTGGAAGTCCGCTGCAGCTATGCTCAGCCTTCCCACCACCTGATCTCAACCTCTGCCAATTGCTCCGCTTCCGCTACCCTTCTTTGTTAGCGTCGCCAGCCATGTGAACAACTGAACAGTAGCTCGTGTCAGATTTTTCTACCAATTTAGCATTTTTTGGCCCGTCTACAGCCACTCGGTGCTTGACAGGTGGCAGGTCTGCCACGTGGCACATTGCCATGTGGCCCCTACCATGTCCTCTGATCCACCACGTGGCACTCTTTTTTCTGCGATGGCCTAGAAACTATCAATTTTAATGCACCAATTTGCTGACATCAGCATGATGTCAACATGATGTCATCAGCCTTGCTTGCACATCTCCCCCAAGGTCATTTTGGACCTACCTTTGGTTTTTTGGCCATAACTTGAGCATACGGAGGTATTTTTCCGATCTGAAAGAAGCATCAAAAAGCCAGTTTTGAGATGGAGACATTGGTGTAGGTATTTTTAGGTTTTGATACATTTTTTTTGCCCATTTTTTCTATTAAAATCCAAAGTCTTATTTTTGACTCTGGCAAGTATATTGTTTGTGTCCCATGCCCGTTTTTTAAAAACTTTATATTTTTGGAAAGTTGGTTTTATCACCTTTTCAAAAGTGTAGTCTTTTTTCTTCATTTTGTGCCCATGCTCTTTCTATCATAGTTTTGGTATTTTCGCTATATGGTGGATATTTTGAGTGTTTTAGACCCGAGGATTGTTTTCTTGGCATGGATTCTCTTGTTCTTAGCTGTACTTTTTTTTGTTGCAACTCATTTTTAGTTTTGATCATTGTAGCTATCATTTTGAAGCACTTTTATGTATCGCACTGAGATAAAGTTCCACTTTTTCATTTCAGAGATCATGAACGTTGTTTTGAGTCAGTTGTACTTGCACTATTTTCATAAAGCACCATGGGGTGGATAGTTGTTTTCTATTTTAGGCCTTCTCCCTTTGTCAAGTGAGTGTCCCTTGCATAACATTAGCCCCATGCAGAGTCAGTTTGACCATGTCTTTATAGGTGTCTGTACCTCTTTTCCTCTCTTCTCATTCTCGGTTCGTCTGCAAAAGACTTTGGCCCACCTTCTCAGTTTCCTGTCATCACACTCTGTCTGCATTAAGGAGGGGTTATGTTGTTCTAATGAATCCGTGGTTCGATGGTTTGATAGTGTGAACTATGTATTCAGTGGTTGATCCTATATACAAGGCGATTGCAGTGGTTGGCTACCTATGCATTTTGGTGAGATGGATCATCTACCATATAGACATGCTCGATTTGTGCCTTCTTCTTCCATGGAGATTCTTTAGATCAATAGTTTGGCAGATTTTGTGGCTCTTCATGCTTCAGCAATGCTTCTTCATGATCACTCCTTCTTCCTGTTTTAAGGGAAATTTCCCTAGTTGGAGGCTTCTTTAGTTCTTCACTAGGTTACCTCTTTTTGGGGGAGGGTTTTTCCCATGTAGTTTTCTCTCTTTCTCCATTTTACAGAGGTTGCATTTAGTTGCATTGTACTTGGGTACCTAAAATGGCCTAGTTGTCGGGACCCATTTTGCATTTTTTCCTTTATTTTGTGAGCTTAAGGCATTCCCTAAAGTTGCACTTAAGGGGGGGTATTAGAGTAAATAATTAATTAATTATTAATTATTTATTCTATTTACTTAAGCTTACTTAGGTTAATGCATTTATTTAATATTTTGTATTTAATGCATGTAGTGGTTAGTTATTGACAACATGGGAGTTTGTTCCCTTCTAGCATGTTCCACCTTTTGTGTTTATGTGTTCAGTTGTCATGCTTATCTTCTACCACCTTCCAACTTGTTCTACAAGCTTCCTTGAGGTCTTTATAAGCGACCTCTCTCTCATTATATTTTCATAACATTGTGCATATTGTAAATATATTTTTTTCTTGTATTTGAACATATTGTCTCTCATGTCCGTTTAGGGTTTTTCCTTTGCTCCATGCTCTTCCTCTTCTTGGCTTCTTTTTGATAGGTTCTCGCATGCAGGTGATCTTGGGCATCTTAAGAGTTGGATTTTTTCAACTCCAACATGGTATCAGAGCCTTCCTACTACTACTTGGTTGAAGAATTTTGAAGCCGTGATTTGAAGTCACAAACCCTAGTTTGTTTGTGCATTTTTTCTTCAAATCAGGGGATCAGCAATTTTTTGGAGCATGTTGGGGCCAAACAGACATCACCATTGGATCCAGAAGGTCGTTTGCAATTAGGATTCATATAAAACTTATCAAATTTTTAGACAGAGCTCTGGGAGGCAAAAAAAAATTCATTTCAAGGCATTCCGTATGGTCGTACAGACGGATCGGCATTTAAATTATTTTTTTAAAAAATTACAGTGTGCATTGTCATTGTGCCACTGCGGGGCCATCACTGCACCACCCTCATGCAGCCCGTAGCAGCCACAATAGGCGGCACCACTCATCTCCCCGACCGCGCCATCGAAAGTCTGCCACAGCTACACTCAGCCTTCCTGCCACCCAATCTCAACCTCCACTGGTCACTCTACTTCCGCTACCCTTCTCCGTCAGTGTCGCCAACCACGTGAACAACTGAATAGCAGCTCGTGTCAGAGTTTTCTATCGATTTAGCATTTTCTAGCCCGTTTGTAGCCACTCGGTGCTTGACACGTGGCAGGTCTGCCACGTGGCACATTGACACGTGGCCCCTACCACATCCTCTGATCTACCACGTAGCGTCCATGTGGCACTGCCATGTGGCCCTCTTTTTTCCATGACAGCCTAGAAATTGTCAATTTTAATGCACCAGTTTGCTGACATCAGCATGATGTCATTAGCCTTGCTTGCACATCTCCTCCAGGATCATTTTGGACCTACCTTTGGTTTTTTGGCCATAACTTGAGCATACAGAGGTATTTTTTCGATCTGAAAGAAGTGTCAAAAAGCTAGTTTCAAGACGGAGATATTGGTGTAGGTATTTTTAGATTTTGATACATTTTTATTGCCCTTTTTTTGTTAAAGTTCAAAGTCTTATTTTTGACTCTAGCAAGTATATCTTTTGCGTCCCATGCCTGTTTTTTGAAAACTTTATATTTTTGGAAAGTTGGTTTTATCTCCTTTTCAAAAATTTAGTCTTTTTTCTTCATTTTTTTCCCATGCTCTTTCTATCATAGTTTTTGCATTTTCGCTATATGGTGGATATTTTGAGTGTTTTAGGCCCAAGGATCATTTTCCTAGCATGGATTCTCTTATTCTTAGTTGTGCTTTGCTTTTTTCTAGCTCATTTTTAGTTTTGATCATTGTAGCTATCATTTGGAAGCACTTTTATGTATCGCACTGAGATAAAATGCCACTTTTGCATTTCAGGGATCATGAACGTTGTTTTGAGTCAATTGTACTTGCACTATTTTCATAAAGTGCCATGGGGGGGATAGTTGTTTTTTATTTTAAGCCTTCTCCCTTTGTCAAGTAAGTGTCCCTTTGATGACATTAGCCCCATGCAAAGTCAATTTTACCGTGTCTTTATAGGTGTCTGTACCTCTTTTCCTCTCTCCTTATTCTTGGTTTGTCTGCAGGAGACTTTGGCCCAACTTCTCAGTTGCCTGTCATCACACCTCGTTTGCATTAAGCAGGGGTTATGCTATTGTTCTAATGCATCTGTGGTTCGAAGGTTCGATAGTGTGAACTATGTATTCAATGGTAAATCCTATATACAAGGCGATTGCAATGGCTGGCTACTTCTGCATTTCGGTGAGATGGATCATCTACCATATAGACATGCTCAGTTTGTTCCTTCTTCTTCCATGGAGGTTCTTCAAATCAGTAGTTTGGCAGATTTTGTGGCTCTTCATGCTTTAGTGATGCTTCTTCATGATCACTCCTTGTTCTTGTTTTAAGGGAAATTTCCCTAGTTGGAGGCTTCTTTAGTTCTTCACTAGGTTACCTCTTTTTGGAGGAGGGTTTTTCTCACGTAGTATTCTCTCTTTCTCCGTTTTACAGAGGTTGCATTTAGTTGCATTGTCCTTGGATACTTAAAATGGCCTAGTTGTTGGGACCCATTTTGCATTTTTTTCTTTATTTTGTGAGCTTAAGGAATTTCCTAAAGTTGCACTTAAGGGGGGGTGTTAAAGTAAATAATTAATTATTTATTTATTATTTATTCTATTTACTTAAGCTTACTTAGGTTAATGTATTTATTTGATATTTTGTATTTAATGCATGTAGTGGTTAGTTGTTGACAACACGGGAGTTTGTTCCCTTCTAGCATGTTCCACCTTTTGTGGATATGTGCTGAGTTGTCATCCTTATCTTCTACCACCTTTCAGCTTGTTCTACAAGCTTCCTTGAGGTCTTTATAAGTGACCTCTCTCTCATTGTATTTTCCTAACATTGTGCATATTGTAAATACATTTTCTTCTTGTGTTTGCACATATTGTCTCTCATGTCCGTTTAGAGTTTTTCCTTTGCTCCATGCTCTTCCTCTTCTTGGCTTCTCTTTGACAGGTTCTCGCATGCAGGTGATCTTGGGCATCTTCGGAGTTGGCTTTCTTCAACTCCAACAACTAGGGTTTCCTAATTTTTAAGATAATTAAAAATCACTTACTTTTAATTAAATATTAAATAACTTTATTTATTAAATCCTTTCATGCACACTCGAAGCACTTTTAATATAAAATATTTTTTTCTTTCTTTTCTCCACTTTATTTATTTTGCATGACATTTTTAGAATCAAAATTTATTATTTTAATTAATTAATAATAATTAAAGTCCACTATTTAAGTGCACCTCCAATTTTTATTATTTTAATTAGTTAATAGTAATTAAAGTCCACTATTTAAGTGCTCCTCCAATTTTATCATTATTAATCAAATAATAATAATAAACTAATATTTACAGGCAAAAGCCTACAACACAACGGTAACTTGTGAGCCTCTCATGTGGAAGGTCTTGGGTTCGAATCTACCTTCGTTTAACATATAATAATAATTAATTCCAACAAATAATAATAATTGATCTAGGCTTCGGTCATTTAAGGATCAAAAAAATAAATAAATAAATAAACTAATATTTACTCTTTAATATTTTATTTTATTTTTTTACTTAATTTTCTAATTTAGACTTTTAAATCAAATATTTAAATTAAATCACACCATGTAATTAATTTTTAACTAATTAAATATCATCATATTTTAATAATTCCTTTTAGTCAATTAATATTTAATAATTTGAATATCATAAGATTAATCCAAGTATCATAACTAAACCATTTATCAAGAAAATCACATAGTAAAACCCACATAAAAGCACTATAAGTAAAACTGACCAAAGTCAAAATCAAACAACACACACACATGGATTTCGAAAGGGTAGGCAGTCAAATAAATGTCATCCTTCTTAGGACAAGTAATTAGACTTTGGCTGGGATTTGACTTGAACATTATCTCTTCATTCTTACCATTGACTTTTTGTGATAAGGCACACTCATCTTGACAATTTAGGGAAGTCAATGTCCAATACCTACAGCCTACATAAAAGAAAACCATATACATGTGCATATATATCTAAGCTAAATAGGAAACAACGAGAAGTAGTACATTGTGTAGATCTTTACTCACAAGTGACTATGACTCCCTCCCTCAACCACATCAAACATAAATGTAAAACAAACACACACACCATGCACATGCAAGTATGAGGTAAGTATAATTAATAAATCATGATTGTAAGCATGACTATAAGTATGGGGTAAGTAACCATTGTTATGTGATAAACTGGATGTAGTTGTCAGGCAAAAGGCACCAAGCAGGAAGAATGCAAATCAAGTCCTACAAGAGAAGGCCAAAAGGAATTTAGCATATGGGAGCCAATGAACCATACTACAGTGTACTACTATCCAGAAATGAAGATAATATCTTGGAATATTAGGGATCTAAATAGGGTCCATAAACAAGAAGTTCTTAGGAAAATGATAAGAGATCAAAGACCTAATATAATGCTGATTCAAGAGACAAAAATGAAGAAGGAAGCCTTGGCTAAGATCTCCTTTAGTAATGTTATAACTGGTGAGGCCATGGACTCTGAGGGGGCATCACGAGGTTTTCTTACTCTTTTTAATAAAAAATAGTTTAAAGTTATTCCCTTGTATAATAAAGGTAATACTCTATTATGTAAAGTGTTTCATATGAATACCAATGATTCTTGGTTTCTTTTGAATTTCTATGCCCCAAATACTAAAAGGGAAAGGAAGTATTATTGGAATAAGCTTGGGGATTTGGTCTAGAATAGTAATCTTAATAAAGGTATTATTATGGAGGATTTCAACACTCCTCTCACTGATGAGGAAAAATTAGGAGGTTTGCCTCCAGATTTGGAAAGTAAGTTGGATCTCTCTAATTTCATAAATAGCTTGGCTCTTTTGGATATTAATCTTGAAGATGGAGTCTACACTTGGTCCAATAAAAGAATTTGGAGTGAGTGTATTCAGGTTAGATTGGATAGAGCTCTTATATCTCCAGTATGGTTGAATGCTTTTTATTGTAGGTTGTCCCTTCTCCCTAGAGTAGGGTCAAACCACTCCCCCATATCTCTTTCAATTTCCTCTCTTGAGCCCAAGAGAAAATATCCTTTTTTATTTGAAAAGATGTGGATTTCTCATCTAGATCTATTGAATAGGATATCCAATTGGTGAAGTATGGAAGTGGAAGGAACTATTTTAGAGTCACAAAGAAGCTGAGTAATATGAAGTAGATGATTAAAATCTAGAATAAAATAGATTTTGGCCATATCTTTTAGGAGAAAGAGGAGATTCCAGATAAGCTTAGTTCTATTCAGGATTTAATTTAATAGGATGGGTATAATGAACAGTATAGGACCATTGAGATGTCAATTTCATCTGATTTGCATAATATTATTAGTAAAGAAGAGAATTTCTAGAAGCAAAGATCAAGTATTAACTAGCTTAAAGAGGGTGACTAGAACACCAGGTTTTTTCACCTTTCTACTCTTAAGCACAGAGCTAATAAAATGATTTTAGGAATTAAAAAGGGCTAGGATACTTTAACTAGGGAGAATGATATTTATGTTAAAGTTGTTTCTTTTTTCTCTTCTCTTCTTTCTTGGGATCCCATGTTATCAGTGGTGGTTTAGAATGAAATTGTGTCTTGTCTACCTCAGATTATCCAAACTCATCATAATAAAATGTTGAGGGTGATTCATAAAGCTCAGGAGGTGAAACAAGCTTTGTTTTCATTGCTAGCTAATAAAGCCCCGAGTTGGATGGCTTTCCAACCTTCTTTTTTTAGGTTTATTGGGAGGTAGTTATGGAAGATGTGGTTAAGCCTATTTAGGAATTTTTTGGGGCTAGAAGCCTTCTTAAATAAATTAATTCTACTTTTTTGGTTCTCATTCGCAAAGTTCCAAGGGTTGATTCTATGGAGAAATTTAGGCTTATAAGTCTTTTTTAATTCTTTCTATAAGATCATTTCGAAGGCACTTAACTATCAAAAAATTTCATATTCTTCCTTTAATCATTTCTCAGTAGCAGACTAGTTTTGTCCCTGGTAGGAAAATTTTAGATTTTATCATGATGGTACATGAAGTTATTCATTCCCTTGAAGCAGGTAAAAGGGAAGGTTTTCTACTCAAGCTAGACCTTTCAAAGGCCTATGATCAGGTGGACTAGACTTTCCTTGATTTTGTCCTCTAGGCTTTTGGATTTGATCAATATGTTTGCAAGCTAATATCTCAACTTATTTCTACTTCTTCACTTGCCATTATGGGCAATGGGCCTCCTTATGATTTCTTCAAACCTTCGAGAGGCTTGAGACAGGGAGAGCCTCTCTCTCCTATTCTATTCATTATCATGGCTGAGTGTATTGGTAGGTTGATTGAGAAGAAAATATAGGAAGGGAGACTAAGAGGGATTAGGCCCTTCTGGGAATGTTTCTTTTACTCATTAGTAGTTAGTGGATGACACTATTATGGGAGGGGAATCCTTTATTAAGGAGGGTAATGTGATAAAGGATCTTCTAAATGTGTATATCAGAGGTTTAGGCTAGCTAATTAACTAGGAGAAGAGTTCAATTTTCTTTATTAATAATCCTATTTATAGACAAATGAAGATAGCTAGGATTCTTGGGTGTGGGATTGGTAAGCTACCTTCTAGCTATCTTGGTCTCCCAATGCGAACTAAGCCTCTTGATTATTTTTGGAATGGGATTCTTGATAGGTTTAGTAAGAAGTTGGTTGGGTGGAAAGGAGTTACACTAATCTAGGAACAGAAATGTCTTTTGGTTAAGTCGACTCTTCAAATTCTCCTGATGTATGCCTTAAGCCTCTATGGGATACCAACCAAATTTTCTAACAAAATGGAAAATATCTTGAGATATTTTTTGTGGTCTAGTCATGAGGAATGTAAAATATATCCTTTAGTGGCATGGGATAATGTTTGTCTCCCTAAGAGCTATAGTGGTCTTGGCATAAGAAAATTAAAACACCTCAATAAGGCTCTCCTAGCCAAATAGATATGGCACATTTTCAACAGTACAGGGGAATGGAGAGATATTTTAGTTGAGAAGTATATTACAAGGCCTTCTCTAAAATTCTTGCTTAATAATGTTGACATACTGAATGGTTTGGTCATTTGGAATGGTATCCTTAAGGAAAGAGATCTAGCCAAAGATAAGACTAAGTGGAAAGGGGGAAACAATGAAGACATTCTCTTCTGGCATGATAACTATTTGATTTAGGGTCCTCTAATTAATAACCCTATTTATGGGAATTGGGCAAATGTTTGTATCAAGAAATTTGGACCTAAAGTTAAAGACTATACAACAGACCAAGGATGGAAAGACCTGGCTTGTATCTCGAATGATCTCAAGTTAGTAATTTTGATGCTGAACTCATTCATTTTAAATAATAAGAGGGATGAACTAATATGGGAAGATAATCCTAATAGTTGTTACTCAGTTCGTTTGGGATATAATTCTCTTTGGAGTTTGAAGGAGAAACCTCCTTCGGCCAAGGCATGGGTGCCTGGCCTTACTCCAAAGATTAATATGTTATTTTCGCTAGCTTTACAAGATAAAATCCTTACTCTAGAAAACTTGAAGAAAAGAGGCCACTATATCCCAAATAGATGTATTTTGTGTAAACAAAAAGAGGAGTTAGTTAATCATATGTTTATCCATTGTCCTTATTCTAGGGAATTTTAGGACATTATTACAAAGAATTTTGGCATCAATTGGTGCAAGCTAGGTAATGTGTTGGATTTCTTTTGTCAATGGAATAGAATGTATAAAGGCACAAACTTATAGGACTTAAGCAACTAGTCTTTTCCTCACTTCTATTGGGGAGTTTGGAAGGAAATAAATAATAGAATTTTCAGAGATAGGGAGGAAACAACTTATGTTCTAGGGGATAAAATTAATCGGAAAATGAAGGAAAATTACCAAATTAGAAAGGGGGGAGACATTGAAGATGGGGGTAAAAAAAAGGAGAAGGAAAAGGATAGGAGATCTAAAAGACAGGAGGTAAAATGGAAGCTTCCACCTAAGGGATGGCATAAAAAAAACTTTTATGGCATGGAAAAAGGAAATCTTGGTCCCTGAGGATGTGGAGTTATTATAAGAAACTGCTATGGTTAAGGGATTGCTACTTTATCTTACCCATTGGGACATCATACAAACCACTATGCCGAAGCCAGTGCAGCTCTCCACATGGTGAAATTAGCCTTGGACAAGGGAGTTAAAATAAATTGGTTGGAGGGGGACTCAAATAACACCATTAGATGTATTAAAGGGGCTATTCAACCATCATGGATAATAGTAAATATCATTGAAGAAATCTGGTTAACACTTGGTAAATTTGACATCATCCACATCAATCATGAATATCGAGAGGCAAACTTGATGGCCAATTGGTTTGCCAACAATGCAGTAAAGAAAGACATGGTGATGATTTGCAGGATTAGTGGGAATATTTTGATAGGTGCAAAAAGCCTAATTGATTTGGAAAATATTCAAGGAGGTACGGGGGAAATCCAAAGATAACTATGGATATAAATGTGAATATGGGTGTAAGTAAGTGCAATAATGGTATAGGTAGATTTGTGAGGGAAATCATGAATCCCAAAATTCTTTAAGGTAAAGAGGGAAAGCTCTAGATGGAGGAACTCATTGATCTGGCCCTTGTGGCTATTACTGATAATGCAAGGGAAATTGGCATGAATTTGATAAATAATGCTAGAAATACTATGATTAAAAATTTTAGGTTAATAAAATGGCTCTACCATGAACTGGTGGAGGTCAAAGAAAGAGTGGGTTAGTTAGAAAACCAAGGGAAGAAGTTAGAACATGGAAATTTTACACATCAAGGGGATGGCCTCAGATTGCTAGAAAAAATAATTTGGAATTTGGAAAATTACAATCATAATTTGGAAAACTAGATAATTTCAATTTTTAATTATCTTAATGAAAATATCTCTTCTCTTACCAAAAAACTAAAAGCCAAGGGCTTCTTGGAGGATAGTGAGGAGAAGGACAGAGTCAGAGATATGATGGATGAGGACATGACTACGGACATTACCTTCAACAACTTGGATCAGATGGGTCAAAAGAAGTAGGAGAATATGGCTGAGGAGATCTAGAAAGCCTATGAAGTAGCGGAAACAATGCAAGCATTGGAAAGAAAGGTGGAGGAGTAACAAAGGTTTACCATTTCTTTTTCATTTCCGATCTTTTGGACTATTTGGTTACTATAGTTTTTGGTTTTTGGATTTTTTCCTGACTATTGATCTAGCCTTTTGGTTGGTCATAGTATTGTGGTTGGGCTTTTTTTGCTTATTATCAACCTTTTGATATGTTTAGATTGTGGTTGGGTTGTTGATGCTTATTATCAGCCCTTTGATATGTATTAACTTTTGGGTTCTAGGATCACTGTAAAACCTATTTTTCTTATCAAAAACATGTTTAAAAAAGAGTTAGATAGAACTTTAACAATGGATTCTACAATTATAGTAAATGAGTTGTATTACAAGATCTCTTGGGAGTTGATAGATTGAAGAGGTCCAAGTTTTATGAGGGTTATGTGAGGGTTTTATGCCAAATTTAGGGCCTAACTAGAAAAGGAACCCCTGAGTCTAATTTGACTATGAAATATGCTAATTAGAGACATTTAAAGATACTTTTTAAAGGTTTGAAGGATATGGTGTAAGTATTTCATACACTTTCTTTGAAAAAATGGGTTGTCTAAGTCCTAAAAATTGACAGTTTTTCCATTTTGAGGACTCTAATCCAAAATACCATGTGGTATTCTTTTGATATGTTATAATATAGGGAAATGAGTATATGAAAGTGTTTTTTTTTTCAAAATTCTTTGTAAGGTTTTTTAGAAAGGAATTTAATTCAGTTGATGGAGCATTAGGGATAAGCCCTATTTGTTTCAAATATGCCTTGAAATCAGTGAGTAGTGATAAGAGAGTTTGATCTAGATGTGATCAAAGTTTGAGAAATGATTGACATGTATAGTGTATCTAAGAGAACTTGAGCATTAATAGGTCTAACAATGAGAATGATTGGATCTAGTATATTATTAAGCTTCACTTTGTTTCAAGAATACTTTACTATTTTCTAGTTAATGTAGGCAACCACATAAAGGTTAAAGACCAAATACCACCTCCCCCCCCCACCCTAAATTTTTTATTTTAAAAAAAATCTAAATTCCCCACCCCCACCCCCCTCCCCTCCTTAAATTTAAAAAAAAAATCTAAATCCCCCATTAACATCTAACATTCATTCATTCTTTCATCCATTGATAAAATATAATATTCATCCATTATCACATGAACTAAACATCTAACATCCAAAAATAACTTCTAATATTCATCCATTCACTAATCATTAATAAAATATAACATTCATTAATTAACATATCACACTCATTAAGACATAACATTCAATAATATTCATTAGCATTAGCACATAAAAGATACTATTATCATTAACCTCATCTTGTTGAAAACCCCTTGAAGTTAAAATACAAAGGGTTGTGTTAGTCAAAAAACTACTTGCAATTAAAAATGTTTAAATAGATTATGGATTAATTGCATACCTCTACATTTCATTCATGTCATTGGTCATTTTCTTCATCCAACTCATCATCATGATCATCATTTCCATCGTCATTACCATCCTCAATGTCATCATCATCATCATCACCATCACCATCATCACTGCCACCACTATCATTTTTGTCATCTTCATCAGCGTCATCATCATGGTCATCATCATCATCATATTCTTCTTCTTCTTCTTCTTCTTCTTCTTCTTCTTCTTCATATTCATTAACATCTCCATCAAGATCATGATCATCATCTACATCATCTTCCACTTCTTCAATATCTTCTTCTATCACATTATACTTTAGTGGACTTCCTCTTGGATCATGCCTAGAAATAAAAGAACAACCCAGTTTATGTGGAACCTCTAAGTAAAGTAATTTCTTATATTGGCTAGAAATAATATAAGTCTCATCCCCAACTAGCTCAAACAAACTTGTATTAACCATTGTAAATCCATTTTCATGTTCAATAATAGTTCTATCAAGATCATTTTCATTAAGTTGTAGTCTATACTATTTGACAAAAAAGAGAACCATTTTGAAGGAATTGAAGTCACACTCAAGTATATCATCCAAAATACCATAGTATCAATTTTAAAACTAATGAGGATGTATGTCATTTCTATATGAAATATTACTCACCTAAAAGACTGCAGTTATCCCAATATCACAATGTTTCTTCATGTCATCCAACATTTTTGCTAAATTTATAACTGTTAAACCACATAGCCTTGTGGTGTTTGAGCTAAAATAATATGTCAAACATGTAAAAACAATTGCAGCACAACTTGACAAACATACAAGCCATTAATGGGTCACATTGAGTAAACAAATCTCATCCCTCCAAATGGATTCACATCGTCTATCGCAAATGAAATCCTAAGATTAGAAGATTATTCTTTAAAGTGTGCTCACTTTCCCTCTATGTCCTTGAATGTTTAACCATCCATAGGCATTCGAATAAATTCATATCAACTTTTATTATGTGTATGGTACTCTATTGAGCCAAGATATTGTACTTGAATAACTATTATATATGTGGAATAATGAGAATGATGAGTTGTTTGAGACCCTTCATAAAGGGTTGTGTCTTCTTTCTCAAGTAGAGGAATATCATGAACATCAACTTTTTCATCATCTTCAAATGTGTTTTCTGGTGCATGATTGTCATCTTCCATGGGAACATTATATTCAGCTGCACTAGTCACACTTCCATGTTCCTCCACTTGCTAAATCCATATTCTCTATGTTGTGTTGGTCGATATCATGTGCACAAGGGAGGTTGAACTATATTAAAAATGATCAATATAAATAAACTATAATCATGATTACATCATCAAGAGATTTATTATCTCTATAAATTGATAAAATGTTATAATGAACAACTTAACAATATATGATAATCGAACCTCCCTTCAACATGATTGTGATCACTACAATGTCTCTTAGGCATTTTGATGTTAACTTAATATTTAGGCCCTTGCAACTTTTACAGGGACAATAACATTTTCCATCACCTCTTTGTTTGAAGTTAGACCACAATCTAGCAAGTGTCTTCCTATTTTCTTCTTTACTTATATTATGTGACATGATTCGACAGGGCAGGAGAAAATAAAATTGAGCTATCAAAAATTTGGTCTATAACCACACAAACTATGAAAAATGGTTTCACAAGTACACTAGTCATCTTAACCTATTTATATATGGAACTTGAAACATTAGTTATGAAATGATGCTTCAATACAATATACCAAATTGAAATAATTGAACATAGAAAATTTTATAAAATGAACCAAAAACATTAAAACAAAACCACCTTCAACATGAAAAAATAGATGACTAATTTATATAAAAAATAGTTTGATTCAAAGAAAATTGTATGTCAAGAACTATATTAAACTACAGAAGATTTGGGGAAAGAGGAATAACATCATAATTAGACACTACAATTAGAAGTGTAACATGCAATATCAAGTTTTATTATGCAAGAGCTCTATAAAAGTTTCAAGAGCTTGGATGTAGAAATTCCTATCCTATCTTTGTGTATTACAGTGGACACCAACATTGACATGGTCACAAATTCTATGCAAGAGCTAGAGGATATTTCCAAGTGAGATCTCTTGGTTGTATTTCCTTTCTTTATCAACAATGTGTTTACTTGGGATACAATAGTTCTAGGTATGAACATGATAACCCACATTATTATAAATTTTAATATGAGCTTGGTGGAATAAAAATATATTGATTTGAAATTTTAACATTTATAGTATTAGTATCAGATGTAATAGGTTCTATAGTGTGTATGTGCTAGGATTAACCTCAGATAGAAAGTTACATGCAAATATAACCAATACCAAAAAATAATAGATCGCACAAAAAAGAACACGAGGCACCAAGATTTAATGTGGTTCTCCCAATCCCTAGGTTGCATCCACCAAATAGCAAGTCTAATATTATTATCATCTAATGGTTACAACCAGTAAATATGTAATCCCTTACAGCTCAATATGGCCCCAAGAACCAATTTTCACGTCACACATTGAAAATCCCTAACCCTAAGCCTTTTTATACATGCATTTGTTGCTTACAAAATTGGGGCTAGAATAATATAAAAATAGTAGCCGATGCCTTTTACAATATAAGGTCATTTTTGTCTTTGGGGGCACTTCCCCTAAAATCCCCAGCAAAGGTGTTGCCCCTTCAACCCACCCTATACTGCAATAGGGATCGCACCTAGGGCACTACCCTAAGACCCCACAGGGGCACTGCCCCTTGACCCCATCTTGGGGGTGCTACCCCCGAACCCCCATAGAAATAATATGGAGGGAAACTGCACAAATAAACCTCTAAGTCTGATTAGGCTCAACATCACAATAGTATGTTTTATCTATCATTTTTTATGATGAGGCTAGAGAGAGAGAGAGTATCAGAATGTAGAAAGCTATCTCAATTTTCTATTAATATTTTTTCTATCATTCTGAGAATAGATAAAAATTAGTATGATTTGAAACTTTGACTAAAATATCAAGACACAATCTAATCTAAAAATAACATATAATTTATTTATCTTTTGAATTAATAAATCTCATGTCATTAACCTTAGATAAACTATGTTATAGAAAAAAATCAAAAATAAAAAAAACATATATGTGAATGATAAGTAGGAGATACTTCCACAAGTCAAATTCTAATATTTCTATTAGGATTTAACTATGTATTTTTTTAGTCAAAATCATTAACCCATGTTTCATGAGTAGTGATTCACAGATGAATCCATCTCTCATGAAAATAAATGGAACACTTAGCACTCATTGAATCTAGGTGATACTTAGAGAGGTGAAGCATTGGGACTTCCTAGGAGGTCACCCATCCTAGTACTACTCCAGCTCAAGGGTGGGAAACTTTGTAATTAAATGGACTCAAGTTGGAGTAGTACTAGGATGGGTGACCTCTCCAAAAGTCCCAGTGCTTCACCTCCATGAGCATCACCTAGATCCAATATGTACTAATTGTTCCATTTATTCTCATGAGATATGGATTCATGTGTGAGTCACTACTCATGAAACCTAGGTTAATGAGTTTAACCCAAAAATTATGTAGTTAAAAATTCTAATAGAAATATCACAACATATATGTGAATGACATTATTAAATTTATAGAAACATAAGTAGCCCCAAATTATTTTTTTGATGTGTTTAAGCTAACCATTTTGTTTGATGTATTTTCCTTTGGACCCAATAAAGTCATGTGAACCAACAGTCAAGTCCATGAGTCAACATTGGTCAAAGGCCCTAAGGGGAAGGCCCCAAGGAAACTCTTCAATAAATTGGAAATATTTTGAAATACTCCTCTACAATAATAATCATTTAGCATTTCAACTTAATAGGTCCAAATGATTATTATTCATAACATTTGAAACTACTTGTTAGAAATTTGCTTAGTGATCCCCTCGAGGTTCATGACAAGGGCTTAATCACCTCTTATGTACTATAAGTTGAGTGGTTGTATCAGGCATTGATAGATTGGTATTTTGGTGCAATGACAACCTCATTCTAACAAGTGGTATCAGAGCTTGGTCACAAGTTTGAATCCTCAAACCCTTGGGAAATGTTGAGGGGGAGATTGTTAGAAATTTTTTTAGTGCTCCCCTTGGGATTCATGACAAGGGCTTAACCACCTCCTATGTACTATAAGTTGATTGCTTGTATTGGGAATTGATAGATCGGTCTTTTGGTACAATGGAAACCCCATTCTAACACTCCTCTACATTAATCATCATTTAGCATTTCAACTCAATAGGTCCAAATAATTATTATTCTTAACATTTGGAACTAATCCTCGACAATAATCATCGTTTAGCTATTATGAAATGATCAAATAAGAGGAAACAATTAAGAGCTTAGATTGACATAACTTTTAGATGATCATATGAAATAAAATGGGTGTGTGAGTAGAAAGAAACTAGAAAGACATTGTGTATAGATGAAGGTATAAAATGGATGGTTTTGGAGTACTTAGTACAGACACTTAGCATTCAATATGCACATGTCCTCATTTGAGATCAAATGGAAGTGTGAGATTATACACCTAGTAAACAATAGAGGGAATTGAGCATAGAAGAGAGGTTTGATGGAGGGTGCTCCCCTTAATACCATAAACACAATACAGAAACAAAGAAACAACAACAAATGCAGAACAAAATATGGACTTCTTATTTGTGCCGCAAATATGAAATTATAGAATTCATAAGTATAATATGCTAACCCACATGGGCGCCTTCATTATAGTAATCTACAAGACAAGCTATGAACTATCACCTAGAGCTGTCCTACATAATGTTTGACCTTTCTTAAATAGGCAATTTTATGCTACCTGAGAAGGTTCTAGATGCTCAAACTTAATACCTAGGGTTGACAGACCCTAACAATACATACAAAGTTGGCTAAATACATCTTTGACAAATTATTTTAGATATTTTGGTAGTCCAACTTTGGAAGGCCATAACTCTTGAACCATTACTTTGATTGGTTATTATAACCACTTTTTGGAAATGCCAGCTCCTAATCTACAAGCTCGGTCTTGTAGTAGTTCCCTTCCATCACGTTTTTGGACCTCATCCAGGAACTCTAAGGCCTCCAATGGTGAGCTTGAAGATTTTTCTACAAATTTTTCCATCGAAAATCCACAATAACTTC
This sequence comes from Cupressus sempervirens, assembly GCA_028749045.1. NCBI lineage: Eukaryota > Viridiplantae > Streptophyta > Pinopsida > Cupressales > Cupressaceae > Cupressus > Cupressus sempervirens. The sequence continues at coordinate 237,749,278 of CM053786.1, read as the reverse complement.
TTCGGTACTTAAGTTGGAGCAATGAGATTTCTATGGTAGGCTTATAATTCCAAAATGAACCTTCATATAGAAAATGAGAACATTCTGAGCTTGTATGAGAAACTTACTAAAAATAGCAAGTTATCATAAATAGTAACCACCCTGTCTACTAGTCCTTATTAAAATAGAAAAGATTGAAATGAAAAAAAAAATTGGGTGATGCAAGATTGCTCTTACACCCAAGATGCTCCTGCATCAAGGTCCCAAGGCTTAAACATGTTGAGGTACACTTTAGCAATGGCCCTTTCTATAAAAGTATTGTCTAAAACCTTTCTCATACGATAATGTGTTATGAGCTCATCATCATTAGGTTGGAGCTTGAACCTAAGAGATAGTTGTGCATCATCATTATCATGACTGTAACCATTAGAGCCTTCATTATTGAATTATCTTCTCAATCTACCCACTTAGCATTCTATAAAATATGATATGTGTGATGTGGGGAGATGTTGTATTGACTTCTTATATGGGCATTAGGAGAGGTGGGAAAACATGATAGGATGAGATGTACAAAGAGATATGGATCAAAGATGAATACAAATAAAAGTAAGTGAATGCAAAATTAGGTCATAGGGGAGTAGAAATGAGTTTGTGGAATTGTAGCTAAGATCAATAAAGGCTTATTGGGATAGCCTAGTGCATGATCATATGATGGGCTTGAATAGGCCTAGGCCTAGTTATTATTTATGATCATAATCAATGAACTACATTGTTTAGTGCCTAATCATTCATGCCTATTTATATTCTTACCCACCTTGGAAAAATCCTCTCTATTTCTCACCAAATCCCACCTAGACTTATAAATCAAAACTCCACAAACCATAATTCAAAAAAATAATCAAGGTTAATTAATACACTAAATGAGTATATGAATGCCATGAGAATTGACATGTTGTATAGTTGGGTCAAGGGGCTATGTTTGTGTTGCAACTTAGTGCTTATAGGAAATCATCCTAAAAAGATTAGGGCCATACATTTTGTTGCTCAAATGCAGCAAGAGTTACAGTGTTCTTAGTGCATAATTGATGGATATTTTGCACAAATTTTTAGTAGTTTCAAACAATTTCATTTCCAAACAAAATCAAGTTTCAAGCTAGGAAATTTTGTTTTCAAATCACATCAATCAACTTTCAAAAAAATTTGTTATAATCACATAAATTAGGTTTCAAACAATTTCATTTTCAAATCACAACACATCCTTACCCAGGTAGTCTTGATGATATGTGTGCTTGGAGTATTGAGTGACTCAAATGGAAAGTTAGTGTTCAAATTTCATGCTAGCCAAATTGTGCCTTTCCCATACAGAAAATAGTGAAAATGAATTTATCTCTGTCTTAATGTATGCTAGTGTATGGCCATCAAAATTTCAACATCCACAAAATAGTAGTCATTATTCTAACTATGTGGATGTGTAGTTGGAATAAATTATTCTTCACCATCAGATACTAGTGTCAAAAATTAGGTCTAAATGTAGTAGTGTGTAAATGTACAACTATAATAGATTTAATTGATTAAATAAGAAGTGTAAGATAGGTCTAGGTCCTAACTATATCCAATCATCCTAATTAAGATATGATATGCTAAAACTTAAAATAAAAAAGAATGATAGAATGCTCACCTTAAAATATGCTCTAAAAAGTGTAGTTTTACTCCAAAAAGTTTGGATCAAGGCCAAATTTAATATTCCATTTGTGGATCCCTATCCTTGAAAAAAAATTAAAACCTAGAAACCTAAAAATTCATTTTTCTAGATGAGGAGAAAGGAATAGGTCAACCTAGTTGTAATTGTTCTAGAATAAATCTTATGAGATCATCATGCTCCCAAGGCACTATGACAAAGTTGGCCTAGGTTCTTTAACAAGATATCATAAAGTTATTTTCAGATTTGCAATCACAATTTTATTATTCTACTACAAATAGAAAGTAAAGGTTTTTGTTGTTTAGTGGATGAGGGCTTGCCCTTATCAAGCCCTAAATTGAGGAATCAACCTTAAATTAAGAAATGTAAATGAAAGAGTAAATGTTAATATTTAGTATGATTTAATAATGTCAAAGTAAAGATCAATTACCTTTGTAGATGCAATTGAATTTTATATGTGATCAAGTATGTAAATGTAATAGCCTTGACTCAAAGAAATAGTTAGGAAATCAAAGAATCCAAAACCTCATGAATAGTAATTTATGTGACATGCCATGATGAATGGTAGAAGAATCTTGAAGGATTTGGGAATGATAGATCTCCTCCTTTGAATCCAAACTCGACTACCATCTTGAAGGAAGAAGCTTGATGCAAGGAGGAAATGCTTGAACTTGAATGCTTGGAAATTATTTCTTGCTTGATTGAAATCCTTTCCTTGATTGCTTAATTTCTTGTGGAAGTCTTGTAAATGTGTGATGTGAAAATCAAGCCCCCAAGCCTCCTTATATACTAGTTTTCTGGCAAGTAACCAATACAAGTTGACATGAAGAAGAGAGTTAATATTTAAAACCTTGAGGAATTTTAGGCCCTGAGCCCCACAATCATTGGATAAGAGGTTGCCCTCTTCTAGAATAGGTCAACCTATTCCTATAGGAGGTTAGAAATAAGCCTCAAATAGGCTCACAAGAAAGTGTAGATGGAATTGTGAAATACAGAGCTTGTCAAAAGATATGACTAGAAAGATGGCAATGCAACACTTCGAGGACCATATCAAAAGGAAAGAGATTATATAGAAGTTTGAGATGGATTGAAGAGGAAAAAGAGACACTAAAACCTCACCAAGAAAGTTTAAAAGGTCTCAAAATAAAGTGCATGCAATTTAAGATGGTACATTTAGCCCCCACTTTAGTGTGAGTGGGAGTGTGAGGCAAGTCATACTCTCGGTAAAGGAGGAAGATAAAAGACAATGTCACAGTGAGATAGAACATCACTAATCTGAAGGATGTAAACCCCCAAATGTAGGATCCTAACTCCATTCCCATGCATAAGAGAAAAAAAAAATGAAAATGAAGGGAAAACAAAATATCAAACAAAATCAAAAGACACAAACTAAAAACTAAATCAAATAGTGAAAGAGACCGTAGTTGAATAAATGCCTCACCCACTAATAACATATTTGGAAGGATATTGAAAAGAATAAGAGATCACATAGGAAATATAAGACCACCATAAAGGATTACATCCATCATGATTCTATCCCACCAACATGAAAGCATAGAGAGAGAGAGAGAGAGAGAGAGAGAGAGAGAGAGAGAGAGAGAGAGAGAGAGATTATCTTGCCCAATAAGGTTTTTTTCCCTTACTATAAATCAAAAAAGGGAGGATTGAATGGTTTTCATTTTTGTGTGCTTGATAGTCAATCCTGGAAAAAAACTAAAATAAAAACTAGCAGGTTTGTTTGCCTAGTATTCAATCATGTGCGCTTATTGGTGGCTTATGAATGTATGTGTATGTATGCCCACCCATGGATCAATTTCTTGGTATCCATATTGTGTGTGTGTGGATTTCCAAGAATGGAGAACTACCACAAATGTAGCCAAACTAGAAAAGTAAAAGGTGTGTTTCCTCGAGATGGGGAAGTATCACTAATGTCTATTGAGGATTTAGCAAATGTGCTTCTGTGTGCAAAAAACATGAAGAAAAATACATATATTTGAGGACAACCTAGAAATCATACCAAGAAATAAGGCTAAAGAACTCTAAGCCATGCTTAGAAGTTGTATTTTCTACCCCATGGTTTCTTAGAGAAACTAAGGAGCGTGTATGTATCTCACCCTCATTATGATGACTATGTAACCATAGACATCATAAGGAAGAGAATCAAGGATAACTACTTCTATCAATGAGAAGATTCTAAGTAAGTAAATTTGACCCTTAGTAAATGAGAGATAAATAATGTACAAAAGAACCTTGCCCACCCCAAGTTCGAGACAAGAAAGAAAGTCTACGGTAGGATTATGCAATGATATATTGTAAGCTATAGAGATGAGTCATAAGAAAAACATGACAGCCATGCATGAAACACAAATAGAATAATGCAACATTATTGGAAGTATTATTAGGAAGTAATATACTAAGGGAGGGTGAATCAGGATCTATAAAACTTTTAACTTCTTTAACTAAATCAAATGCATTCACCATTTACCCATTCTATATCTAAATCACTTATTATACAACTATTATGATGCAATAGATCTAAGTATGCATCATATTCATAAACATGAAAGTAAATGTGTGCACATAACACAAGAAATTTGGTTACCTAGAAACCCTCCAAGGTGAAGGTAAAACTAGGGTGGGGATGACACCCACAAATCTTCACTATAGTTGCAATAAAGTGTGTCTATTAAGGCTACAATGTTTGATCACTTCTGGTGATCTACCCTATGAGGGGTTTTCCCTATTAGGAGCTTACAAGACTTATTTAGTCTACTTTGATAAAAGGATTTAAACTTATAAATAAGTAAGCACTCTGCTAGAAGATTTAAATAAACCTATTAGGACCACTCTATTAAGATATTTATCGTGATACACTACTTAGAATGTATGAATACCTGATCCTTCGATTAGCACTCTATTGCTAGATTACATATCTTCTCTTTCTAATCTTGATCTTATCTCCTTATCAGATATATTATGTTCTTCCCTTCACTTCTATGTCTGGTTGCTTTATCTATCTCTTTGCTTCTAGTTCAAGCATATCCTCCTTCGCTATCGCTTCACATCATACACATGCACTATTCGCCTCCTTATAATTTAGCATCGGGTCCCTCTTTAAAGAAATAATTGATGAACCTTCTAGATTAAGATCAAAAATCTAGATTCATCCCTTTTTTCATTTAGTCCTATAAGAATCTTCCTTAGGGTAGAATTTACCTAAGACCAAGGAACTCAAAACACAAGCACAAATTAGACCAGAGTATGATCATAATAACTGTATAGTTTTTAATTCTATGTACAAGTACACTAGGAGTGCCTCAATATAAAGGCCTCTAAGATACATCTAGAATGCCTCGAAATCAGCATCATGATAAGTCCAAAAACCAAGCATATGTCCACCAAATATGGGTTATCCTCCATTATGCACGAAAGTAAGTGCAATGATGTGACGATAAGCCTACAAAGGTGAAACACGCACATCAGTGTTGTAGGCAACATGTGAAAAATTAAGAGTGCAAAAAAATGTGTTGTCTACATGACAACTCAGTGAATGATGCAAACTTCTATGGTGTAGACACCATGTGAATACTTAGAGTTGCATATTTCTATGTTGTCTACATGACAACTCTAGAAGATACACAAACTCCTAAGTGTCTCATAAAGAGAAATAATAAAATAATAAAAAATAATAAAATAATGCACTAACCTAAGTAAACTTAAGTAAAGTGTAAATAGTGAATACCTATTTACACCAACACCCCCCCTTAAGTGCAACTTAGGGGAATGCACTTAAGCTCACTAATGCATAATGGGTCCCAACTACTAGGCCATGTTAGGTACCCATGTACAAATGCAATGCTAAATGATGCAATGCAATCTCTCATAAGGTGGAGAAAGAGGGAAATCCTCATGGGAAAAACCCTGCTCCAAAAAGAGAGATAAGTACAATAGAGAAAAAGAGAGAGAGAAGAAGACCTCATAAGAGGAAAAAATCCCTCCCAGAAGAAGAAGAAGAAGAAGAAGAGAGAAGTCAAGAGACTTCCCTATCTGCAACATCCCACACTCCCAAGAGATCTCGTAAATGAGTATACTTGACCTCGGTGAAGAGTTTGGTGAAAATATCAGCGACATGCTCTACTATAGGATAGTACCGAAGTGCAATTATATGCTCATGTATAAGCTCTCTAATATAGTGCATGTGAACCTCAATGTGCTTTGTAGGTTGATGTTGAACTGGATGCTTAGATATTTCAATGGCACTTTGATTATCACAATGAATAACTATTGGCTTAGGTAGATTGAATCCAAAATCCTCCAGGATGTGTTGTAACCAAAGAGCCTATGTAGCTACATTGACAGCTCCTCGATACTCAGTCACTGTGGAAGAAAGAGCAACATTGTTTTGCTTCTTACTTTGCCAACAAATAGGACCGGAACCAAGGTGAAATATGTACCCTAAAGTAGACTTCCAAGAATCTAGGTCTCTTGCATAGTCTAAATCTGTGTATCCAATCAACTGAAGCCCTGTACCTACTGCATAATGAATCACATGTGTATGTGTACCCTTGATATAGTGCAAAATGCACTTGGTAGCCTTCCAATGAAGCTCATGAGGTTCTTGCATAAAGTGTGAAACCATACCAACTACAAATGCAATATAAGGGCATGTGTGTGTCAAGTAGATAAGGCTCCCAATTAACTATTTGTATAATGCTGCATCAACAAGTGGAGTGGTGCACTTAGCCTCTAGCTTGACACCTAATAGGAAGGGAGTAGGAGCAAATTTACAGTCACTCATGTGAAACTGAGAAAGAAAGTCAAGAGCATACTTGGGCTGTGAAAGTGAAATCTCTATTGAAGACTATATGATCTCAATCCCAAGGAAGTAATGTAGCAATCCCAAGTCTGTCATGGAAAATCTGTCCTAAAGAGAGGTCTTGACACTAGCTATGATGGATGCAGTGCTCCCTGTAATGATCAAGTCATTGACATAAAGCACTAAGATCAAGTGAAAGTCATCTTTCTGAAGAATGTAAACATTTGAATCAGAATGACATCTTGTGAAACCTACTGAGAGGAGAAATGAATCCATTTTGGCATACCAAGCCTGAGGAGCTTGCTTTAAACCATAAATAGACTTCTTTAATCTGAAAACCATAGTAAAATCATGTATGAACCCCTATGGCTGCTCCATATAAATTTCCTCATGAAGGTCACCATTCAAAAATGCACTCTTAACATCCATCTGGTGTACAACCCATCCTTGAGCTGCAGCAATTGCTAGTGTCAGGCAAATGGAGTTCATCTTGGCAACTGGTGCAAAAGTCTCTGTATAGTCAATACCTAGAACTTGCGAGAAACCTTTGGCAATTAGTCTAGCCTTATGTTTATCCACACTCCCATCTACTACAAATTTTTTTTGATAAATCCACTTACATCGAACCACTTTTCTTCCCTTAGGAAGGGGAACTAAGTCCCATGTGTTATTTTTCATCAATGAATTGCATTCTTCCTCCATAGCTTTATCCCATTCTAGAATTCCTAATGCTTCCTTAAAAGACTGTGAATTTGAAGCAATGGCTATATATGCATGTGGAAATGACTTGTGTTGTGACCTAGTTCTCCGAGTATCTGAAGGATTTCCCACTAATGAACGTACTTCATCAAGAGTTTTTTGTGCCAAATGAGGTTTAGTGGAAGAAGATGAAGGAAAGTTCTCAACCGTTTGTTGACCCTACAAAGATGGTGTCCTGCGAGTCAAGGTTGGAGGAATTTCATCTTTCGAGTCACTTTCATCACTATGATCACTATCCACATAGGAGGAAGAAGGAGGAGTTGAAGAAGCCAAACTTGGACATGTCTATTCAAAATGAACACTCCTCTCATAGAAGATTTTGTGAGTTTCTAGATCCATTAATTTATATGCCTTGAGATGATCAGGATATCCAAAAAATATGCATGGTTTGCTTTATGGTTCTAATGTCTTTCACTTTTGTGGAGGTATCCTAGCCCATGATGGACAAACAAACACTTTGAAGTGCTTAACACTTGGTTTCCTATCACACCATGCCTCAAAAGGTGTTATTCCATCAAAGGCCTTATGAGGACTTTGGTTTTGAATGTAGTTGGCATAGCACATGGCTTTAGCCCAAAACACTTGATCGAGAGACTTGTGTTGAAGCATGCAAGTAGTCATTTCCTTAAGGGTTTTGTTCTTTATTTCAGCTACACCATTCTGTTGTGGCTTGTATGCAACTGAATGTTGAAGATCTATCCCCTCATGTGTGTAATAGTCTATAAGTCTAGAGTTGAGATATTCTCTGCCATTATCTGTCCTTAGTATCTTGATGGCTTTCCTAGATTTCTTCTCAACTTGAGCTTTGAATGTGATAAATTTTTCAAAGACTTCACTCTTATGACCAAGGAAGAAGACCCAAGTGTACCTTGAAAAGTCATCAATAAATGTGAGAACATAGCGGGCCTTACCAAAAGAAGGTACTGGAAAGGGGCCAACTACATCACTATGTACCAATTCTAGAACAGCAGTTGCCTTCCAAGACTTCCCCTTGTCATATTTCTCTTCGGGATATTTACTTGCTTCACAACTTGGACATAATCCCTCTAAAAACTTGACTTGAGGTAGACCAATGACCATTTCCTTGCTGCTTAATTGCTAAAGGTAGTGATAATTAAGGTGTCCAAATCTTTCATGCCATAGTTTACTTTGAGTGTTTGAATGAGTCAACAAGGCAAGAGACAAGGACTTAAGCACAAAATGTGAGAAAGAATAAAGTCTAGTCTCATGGTTTTCCTTTCCAATCACCACCATTGAATCATCTTAGAGATTCTTCACCACTACTGTGTCGGGGAGGAACTCTACTTTGTTGCCACATCCATAGTGAGTGATTTGATAGATGGAGAGAAGGTTGGTGCTTAGGCTAGGAACATGAAGTACATCCTTGAAGACACCATTCTCTAACTCAACATTCCCTTTACCTTCTACTTCAATTTGAGTATAATTGCCCACATAGATGTAAGGTACATTTGAAGGTTTAAAAAAAGGAAAATTGCTTCCTTGAAGCACCCATATGATGAGTTGCTCTTGAATCTAGAACCCATTCCTCCGCATTATTAGTACTTGCAACTAACGCTTGGCCCTTGCCCTTTGAAGTGGTTGAAGAACCCTTGTCTTTGTATGCATTAGGAACATCAATTTTTTGTTTCCTCATAATGTTGACCAATTCATCAATCTGCTTATCTTTGCACTCATGTTCTTCATGTCCATTCTTCTTATAGTAGGAACATGTTTTCTTCTCCTTCTTGTTGGAATTGTTCCCCTTTTGATTGTTCTTGGAAGAAGACTTTCCTTGTTGTGAAGAAGAATGTTGAGTGGAAGAAGATACATTGGAGAATGATTTTTGTTTTCAGGAGGACTATTATATGTCATCTTGTGGCTTAGCCTTCCATTGCTTCTGCTTCTTGTTTGAGTTTTTGCCACTTGAATTACCTTCATTGGCTACCAAGGCTTTAGTTTTGGAAGACTTGAGAATTCCCATTCCTACTAGATTGTCATGTTCAAGGATCAACATTTCTGAGAATTTCTCGAATGAAGGCTTAACATAGGCACTACCCATTATTAATTTGTGTGTATTAAAGCTAGAAACAAAAGGAGCATATTTAGGTGGAAGATGAGTCATGATGTGTTTGATCATCTTTCCATCTTTAATGGTTCACCACAATCCTTCATATGTGCCCTATACATTTCTACTTGGGTAAGATAGTCTTTAATTGTGTCAAAATTTCTAGGATCCAACTTGAGAAGTTTATCCTCTATTGTGTAAGCCATGTCTTCATCTATTGTCCCATACAAAGCTTCTAGTTTATCCCAAATGTCTATTTGATTTGTAAGCTTCCTAATGTGAAAGGATCAGAGATATTTTTCAACAAGGTTCCTAAGGCCATCTCTTGTTTGGATTCTCAGTCTTCTTTACGAGCTTCATCAACATCAATAAGAGGTTTCTAGGTTGCACCAGTGACATAATGCCATAAACCTTTTTCTACCAATGGCTCTTTAATGTTTTCTTTCTAAGTAGAATAATTATGTGGAGTTAGCTTTGAAAAAGAACCCATAATGCAAGAACACAAGATAAAGGAGACACAGTACACAGTACACACCCCCCCTTTTCACTCAATCAAAAAATCCCCCCCCCAAATAAATGATTTTGGCACTTTATATATAGTGCGTTTACAGTGGGCCACTTGCCAAAATGGACAAAGTGGACTTTCTAATTTTTTTTATTACAACCTCTGTATAGAGTACAAATCTAGACTATTACAATGTAGCTCAAATTTACATCAATTGTTAAGCATTACAATGCAAAACAAGACCTATCTATGAAAGTGATACTTTTGTCCAAATAAGACTACAATATGACTACAGATCTGAAAACTAGATGAAAAAATATATGCTTTCAAAAAAAATGGAACCTGAAAAGGTGATGCATGATGCAAAAAAAATGTGGAAGATTTGCATGTTGGTTTTTCTTTTCCTTGTTGAGGTAGAAGCTTTTGGTGAAGATGAAGATGGTCATATATCTTTCTTTTGACATCAAAGTGTGGGACACACTTTTCTATCTACCAAGGGAGTCTGATGCAGGAGCATCTTGCATGGGAAAATTAAATTATTAGAAAAAAAAAAAAAAAATTATGGAGGAGAGAGAAAGTGACGAAAATAGAAGGAAAAATAATTTAAAAATTAAATAGGAAAAATGGAGAAAAGAAGAATTTCTATTTTCAAGGTGCATGGGTGGCATAAATAGAAAATAATAAAAATAGTTGTCATTCCATTAATTGAGGTGTATAGGTGGCAATTTAGAAGTTTGTGGAAAGTTTCTTGAATCATGTATTTAATATTTGTTGGGTGCTTAGTTGTATTTGGGTGGGAATTTAATATTTATTTAAAGGTAGTTGTATTTACCTTTTATCCCACATTGGTTGTGTTTGTAATGTCTTGGGTTAGAAGTGCCTATTTAAGAAAGGCCTATTATCATTTGTAATCAAGTTCAAGAAATGGAAGCTCTTCTAATGGAAGTTCAGAAATAGAAGCTCTCCAAATGTAATCTCTTGTAAGAAAGCTTGAGAAGTAGAAGCTCTTAGGGAGGAATCTCTCTTATATTGTAATAATTTGGAGTCTTTACATTTGGAGGATATTGTAATGAATTTCAAGTATTAATGGAACTTTTATGAAGCATTATTGTCATCTCTCTTGTCTCCATCATGTTGTGATCTTAGTAATGAATTTTCAAGTATTAATGGATGCTTTATGAAGCATTTTGTCATCTCTCTATCTCCATATTGTTGCATTTTTGGTTGTGAGTTGGTACGGGTGGTGTGGTCCATCATCAGTGGTATCAGAGCAGGAGTTCCTGAGTGTACAAGTAGATAGCCAAAGTGTGAGGCAGTTTGTACCAAGACCTTGGTTGGGTGAAGTTTATTAGAGCAGGAGTTCCTGAGCGTGTGGACAGATCGCTGAACATGAGGCAGTTTGCACCAGGACCTTGAGTTGGGTGAAGTTTGTCAAGAAATTTTTTATTGTGTAGACAGATCACCAACTGTGAGGCAGTTTGCACAAGGTTTTTACGTTGCACCAGATTTGTCTTCTAAAGACTTGATTATGGAGAAGAGAAAGAAGATGATGAGTTTTGTGATTGGATGGATTTTGAGGATTCCTAGACTTGAGAGATTTAGAAGGATAATAAAAGAAGAAATATTTTTGGATTTGCAAAAGCAAGTGAATGAATTAGAAGCTGAGTTATGAAAACGAAGAGCACATTACCAGAAAAGAGACGTTGATAATTATTTGGATGCAGAAAAGAAAGATGATCCAATGGAAGAGCAAGCGGATGAAGAGGAAATCATTTGTGAACCTAAAGTTGAAGAAGAGGAAGAGCATGAAGATGACAAGATTTATGAACTTGAAATAAATAATTTGAAGATTGTAGCAATGGAGGAAACATATAGTGCCTTTGTTGAAGATCAAGCAAGTGGAGTAGTTACGTGCATTCTTGACGACATGAAAGAGGCAAGCAAAGATGAAGATGTCAAATAGGTAAATTCTTATGAATCATGGGATGTTGTCTTTGATATGAGTTTGAAAGATATTGATGATGGTTTGCATGAGGATATTGTTAGTGATGTGTGGTATGCAAAGGAAGATTGGTATGGTATTGCTAGGTTGATTACAGGTGTGATTAATTCAACAAGATTGGATGAGGATGAGAGTCATACTTGGATAGAGTTCATTGCGAAGGAGCATTTTCAGCAGCAAACAGTTGTTCCAGCTAGGTGTCAGAAAAGAAGAAAGAAGGACATATATTGGCATTAGATACTTGTTCCAACTATGTGTTGGAGGAAAAGTAAAAAAAAAATTCAACAGTGGCTACTTCATTTTGTGAATCCATATTCACAAAATTTTTCCTACCATGGGAGTCGGATGCAGGAGCATCATGCATCAGCAAAAAAATGTGGAAGATTTGCATGTTGGTTTTTCTTGTCCTTGTTGAGGTGGGAGCTTGTGGTGAAGATGAAGATGGTTGTATATCTTTCTTTTGACATCAAAGTGTGGGACACACTTTTCTATCTACCAAGGGAGTCTGATGCAGGAGCATCTTGCATGGGAAAATTAAATTATTAGAAAAAAAAAAAAAAAATTGTGGAGGAGAGAGAAAGTGACGAAAATAGAAGGAAAAATAATTTAAAAATTAAATAGGAAAAATGGAGAAAAGAGGAATTTCTATTTTCAAGGTGCATGGGTGGCATAAATAGAAAATAATAAAAATAGTTGTCATTCCATTAATCGAGGTGTATAGGTGGCAATTTAGAAGTTTGTGGAAAGTTCCTTGAATCATGTATTTAATATTTGTTGGGTGCTTAGTTGTATTTGGGTGGGAATTTAATATTTATTTAAAGGTAGTTGTATTTACCTTTTATCCCACATTGGTTGTGTTTTTAATGTCTTGGGTTAGAAGTGCCTATTTAAGAAAGGCCTATTATCATTTGTAATCAAGTTCAAGAAATGGAAGCTCTTCTAATGGAAGTTCAGAAATAGAAGCTCTTTGAATGTAATCTCTTGTAAGAAAGCTTGAGAAGTAGAAGCTCTTAGGGAGGAATCTCTCTTATATTGTAAGAATTTGGAGTCCTTTCATTTGGAAGAATATTGTAATGAATTTTCAAGTATTAATGGATGCTTTATGAAGCATTTTGTCATCTCTCTATCTCCATATTGTTGCATTTTTGGTTGTGAGTTGGTACGGGTGGTGTGGCCCGTCATCAAAAGGAGTCCAGATGAGCCTATATGATGCCTTTGAAGTTGCAAAAAGAAGGATTACACAAGAACAGTCACCAAAAAATGCTTATACTGACCAATCCACACACCAAAACCAAAAACTAGCTACACCACTGAAAAATTCAAAAAAATTTACCCAAAATTAAAAAAAAAATCACACCTAATTTGGAGTCTGTATGACCGAGTTATGGTTGTTTGAAGTCGGGCTACCAAATCAAAATTGCAAATGAAGAGGGGTCTGCAGAGGAAAACACTGTATTAAATTTGACGTCCAAATGGTCGTCTCACTAATTCAAAAATGCCCTAGTATGATAGTTAGATGACCATCAATTTTGTGCTAGTATATTGATGATGTCAGCATCTATGTAGGCTTAGGATGATGTCATTATGCACGATCAATGATGTGTCACTGTATGGATTGTACGAACTATGCAGACATGGATTACTGATGGTGTAGTGACATGGCTGATAGTTGGATGCTTACGTCAATGCTGACAAGGGTCCACTCACTGGCAAGTTGTGTGGAGCCATGACATAAGGTGACGCTTCATTTGGCCACATGCCAGGTATACTGGCTCAGGGTGTGTGCTTGAAGTTGACATGTGCAGTTTGCAGAGAGCATCGCGTGGCAACGCAGCTTCGGAGAATGATGCCATATTTTTTCGCGATGTTGGGTTCTTAATGCATTGGGTGTTGGAATTAATTTTGGTCAAGGGACATTAGCCCCACATCTGTCACGAGTGTTGAAGACTAATCTTCAAAAGGGCTTCATTGCAGATTTGAAAACAAAAGCCTGTGATGCCGGCAGGGTTGCCAGAATTGAACTCCCAGTGTAAGCTATGTTGAGCTAGAAAATGTAGTGTGACCAGGCAAATTATTGTCCAAAATTATTGATGAAGCCACCCACATTAATGTAAACTACCCATTGCTATACGTAAAAAATAAAATATTCTGCAAAATATTAAGAGCACAAGGCTGGGGTGTGATTGCTTGGTGCCTGTGCTAAAAAAAATTCTCTGGCCCAACCCGACTAGGAGAAATAATTTCAAAAAAAAGTTGAAAATACAAAGAAAAATAGCAAAATATAAGAATTAATAAATCTAAATAATTAATTAATCAAACCAAAATAGATCATACCTGTACTTGCAAATTGAGCCTTCAAGTTTCGATTTGCAAAAAAAGTTTTGCCTCCTAGTTGACTATGGCCTAAAATAGGCAAATGTATAGTCAATCTTCATCAAATTGCTGCTCCAGACATAATGGTGAGGTTTGCTTCAGCTCTAGATGCTCCCAATTGCAGTTGGTGCTCCACATCTAGATCGGGTCCCTTAAAAAGATGAAGCAATAACGTCTCCAATGGCTATGTGATGAGTATCTCCCTCAGCTCTCATACTATGTAAGAATCTACCTTAGGGAAGAATTTACCCAAGACCAAGGAACTCAAAACACAAGCACAAATTAGACCAGAGTATGATCAGAATAACTGTATAGTATTCAATTCTATATACAAGTACACTAGGAGTGCCTCAATATAAAGGCCTCTGAGATGCATCTAGAATGCCTCAGAATCAAAATTATGATAAGTCCAACAACCAGGTACATGTCCACCAGATATGGGTTATCCTCCATTATGCATGAAAGTAAGTGCAATGATGTGAGGATAAGCCTACAAAGGTGAAACACGCACATCAATGTTGTAGACAACATGTGCAAAATTAGGAGTGTGAAAAATTGTATTGCCTACATGAAAACTCAATGAAAGATGCAAACTCCTATGGTGTATACACCATGTGCATAATTAGAGTTGCGTACTTTTGTGTTGTCTACATGACAACTCTAGAAGATGCACAAACTCATGTGTGTCTCATCAAGAGAAATAATAAAATAATGCACTAACCTAAGTAAATTTAAGTAAAGTGTAAATAGTGAATACCTATTTACACCAAAAAGTCCTTCTATTTTTTTGGTTGGTTACAATGCCTTCATCGGGATTGATGTCCTTTGATAAAATGCATAATTACCTTCTTAGTTGTCTCTACAATACGTAAATTATGTGTAGAAGATGGCCTAAAATGGTTTACATAAGTGTTTGTGCCATCACAAACATATGTCAAAACATGTTTACTCAGCACTCGAATATTATGATGCCCTATCCATACTAATATACATGTTATCCCTCAGATTTTGAATGCTTGGTAGTAATAGTCTTACTCAGCATAAAATGACTTCTTCACTCAACATTTACTGACCTTTTACATACTCAACATGCATTATTACTCAGTCCAAACTAGAGTACTTGGCAATCGAAGACCTTCTCGGATCAAATTGAAATATGAACAACTCTTTTATACATTGCTTGGCCTTTATTTGATGTCTCAGTCACAATGATGACTAACCAACTCTACCTAAGAAATGACTAAGTGTTTAACATTGATGGCCAACATGACTTAGAGATCAACAATCTCCCCTTTTGACATTAGTGTCAAAAACACTTTGTCATGACTTATCGTTACATCCAAAATCATAAAATAAGTGCCCCCACCCCCAAATAACTAATATGTATTCCCCCTATGATGGTGACTGGGTCTATATACATCATATATATACATATGTATAAACATATGTATATGTATATGTATACATCTATATATATATGTATATACATATACATATGTATATGTATATGTATACATCTATATATATGTATATATATACATATATATATATATATACATATATATAGATGTATACATATACATATACATATGTATATGTATATACATATATATATAGATGTATACATATACATATACATATGTATATGTATATGTATATACATATACATATGTATATGTATATGTATACATCTATATATATATATATATGTGTGTATATATATATACATATACATATGTATATGTATATGTATACATCTATATATATATGTATATATATATATATATATATATATACATATACATATGTATATGTATATGTATACATCTATATATATATGTATATATATATACATATATATATAGATGTATACATATACATATACATATGTATATGTATATATATATATATGTATGATGTATATAGACCCAGTCACCATCATAGGGGGAATACATATATACTATATATATATATATATATATACATATACATATATATATACGTATACATAGATATATACATATGTATATATAGATATATACATATGTATATATATATATATATGCATATGTGTGTGTGTGTATATATATATATATATATATATATATATATATATATATATATATATATATATATATATATATATATATATATATATATATATATATCCAAAAATGTTTCTCCAAAAACTAAGTGAGTGTCACGTCTGCACTTTATTTCACCTTTGTTCTGATGTGTGATCTGTATCTTTTTCTCCTATTTGATTTTTCCCTTTAGCTAATCTATTTATTTCCCCCATGTTTTTGACACTTATGGCTATTGGGGTGTTGGGGTCAGATTATATTTTTTCCATAAATGTCTTATGAATTTGCATAATCATTGCAAATGCATGATCTCAACTAGATCTGACTGATTCCAAAACTTGTATCTTTATTTTTAGTCGAGTAGCTAGATCAACCAAACTATCTACTATAGAGAAATGATGATTTCTCTTAACCAATACTTGTGCAACTGAATTTTTTTTTTCATCACCTCTACATGAGGTAGCGACATGAACTGAATATAGAGCAATTTGGCTCTCATGTTATAATCTTCATCCTATAACTCAGCTAACCTTCCTTGAGAAAAAGTTAGTCTATTGAAATGAATAGATCTTGAACTTGTGTTCATGCTCAAAGAATTTCTTAAAGACTTCAAATCTTCTTGAATTTTATCAATAGACTATTGATTCTCCAATGTGAAGAACTCAATATCACAAAGCTTGTTATACAAAGAATAAATACTTTGCAAAACTCTTTCTAGAGTATTTACAAGATTTGAAAGTTCAACCTGTTTTATTGCTATCTCTATTGAAACTTTCTCCAAAAATTTATGCTCAAATTTCTTTTCAAACCATCACATCAATTTTTCATTGGCCTCAATGTCCTTGTTAATGACTTTCTCAACAATATGAATTAATTGATCATTTATTAGTTTTTTCTCATTCACACTATGAATGTCAAATGCATCTACAAAGAAGTCTTTTATTTCATGCAATACATGTTTTCTTTGTCTCTTCTTTTAGTGTTCCTCTTGTGGGTATGTGCAGGATCATGGTGTGCCAAAAAGTGGCGATGTGAAAAAAATAGAGTATGAAAATGTATAAAAGCGCTTCAAAATCTACTTTGACTTTTTTTCACCTATCCAGGTACCAAACCTAGAAAGTAAGGCCCCAAGCTTATCGAATATTTGATTTGATATCGGATACCCATTACTATATAAATTATCCGATATTATATCAGATATCCGATATAATATCAAATACTTGATAACACTTTAAAATATGAAATATATATAAAGTAATATGAAATAATAAATTAGTCATTACATTATATAATTATAAAATAATAAATATATATTGTATTATTTATGAAGATTAATATTTTTATATTTCAAAAATCATTCACAAATATTAATATGAGTAAAATATAATATAATAGTATAATATATTATATAATATTATATAATAATATATTATAATATTATATAATAATATTATATAATAATATATTATAATATAATATAATATTATTATTATTATATTATAATAGTATAATATATTATATAATAGTATAATATATTATACTATAATATAATATTATTATAGTAATATTATAATAATAATTATACTATAATATTATATTATTATTATATTATAATAGTATAATATATTATATTATATAATAATATAATAGTATAATATAATATAATACGTTACCTGTCATGTTCTAACAATCAGGGATTCATTATGAAAGTAGACATTGCTAAGGCCTATGACAGAGTTGATTGGACTTTCCTCTCAAACATTTTACATGCTTTTGGCTTTGACCATAAGGTTGTTAGTCTTATTCATCAGTTGATCTCAACCTCTTCTATTATTGTTCTGGTTAATGGAAGCTCTTCTTATTTTTTTAATCCTTCTTGAGGATTGAGACAAGGTGATCCTTTATCCCCCATCCTTTTTGTTATTATGGTTGATTGTTTGGGGAGATACATTGGGGACTTGTACTAAAGAGGAATTATTAAGGGCTTGCAACCTTCTTCCCATCCTCTCATTTGTTCTCATGGTCAATTTGTTGATGATACCATCTTCATGGGAAAGTCTAAAGTTAAGGAAGCTAGAAGTTTGAAGCAAGCTATTGATTTATATTCTTCCGCCTCGGGCCAATTGGTTAACTGGAATAAAAGTACTATGTTCTTTATCAACACCCCTATCCCTAGATAAAATAAAATTACTAATATCCTTGGATGTTCTATAAGATCTTTCCCTTCAACTTATTTGGGTCTTCCTCTAGCTTGAAGGTCCCTGATTCCTTTTTGGAAGATCTTATAAATAAATTCAGCAAGAAGCTGGCAGGATGGAAAGGGAATCTATTAAGTCAAGCAACTAAATTAATTCTCCTCAAAGCTTGTCTTCAAAGCATACCAACTTATGCTTTAAGTATTTTTATAATTCCAATAAAATGTGCTAGGTCTATTGATGAAATTCAAAGAAATTTTTTATGGACTGGCACTGAGGAAAAAAAGAGAATGTCTTTAATTGCTCAAGATCAAGTTTGCAAACCTATCAATGAAGGGGATTAGGAATTAGGAAAATTAGAAGTATGAATAAAGCTCTCTTAGTCAAACAAGGATGGAGAGTTTACCATGATAACAAAGAGTGGAGCACCATATGGAAACAAAAGTACCTCTTCAATGCTAAATCTCTTCCTGATTTCCTCTCTTCTCCTAATTTTGTTCATCCTTCTTCCATATGGGGAGTTGTTCAGGGGACTAAGAAAACTCTTGGAAAAGGGTGTTCCTGGAAAATTGAAAATGGGATTAAGGTGAGATTTTGGGAAGATTTCTAGTTAAAGGATCATCCTTTGATTGAAGATTTTCAAGACAAGGCTCAAGTTGACTTATGCAAGTAGAGATATGACATATTAGTTAGTCATTATTGGCAGAATGATTCCTCGGTGAATTTGATTGACATTGATCAAGGTTCCAATAACATCCAATTATCTCTCAATATTGTCTCTTTTTATCCTTCTCTTGAGGATGATATTATTTGGCATGTTGATCCTAGTGGCCAATTTAAAGTCTCCACTATTTTCATCTCTAAGGAAAAGGGTAACCAACCTTTTTGGTCTTGTTCTTGGATTAAGGGTCTCATTCCCAAATTTAATATCTTCTATTGAATTCTGCTTCAAAATAAAATTTTGACCCTAAACAATTTGTAAAAAAGAGGTATTAATGTGGTTAATAGGTGTACTTTATGCAAAAATGGATTTTTAGATAGAGATCATTTGTTTTTGAATTTCTCTTATACCCAACAAGTTTGGACTGAGATTCTTAATTTCTGGGGTATGACTTGGGTCCTTCAAAACAATGTTGAATTCTCTTTTAAAAGTTGGAAATGCCCTTCTAAGGATCCTGATGTTCAATTTCTTTGGAAATTAACTCTTCCTAATCTCTGGTGGGGCATCTGGAAAGAAAGAAATAATAGAATATTTAGAAATAAATAATTACCAAGATGAGTGCTTGGTTAGAATATTATTAGAGCCATTAAGAAGAATTTTAAAACTTAGAGGAAAACTGATCAAACCTTTCAAATTGATAATCCATTGCGATTTGAAGGTTCTAACTT
The DNA here is from genome assembly GCA_028749045.1 of Cupressus sempervirens. Lineage (NCBI taxonomy): Eukaryota > Viridiplantae > Streptophyta > Pinopsida > Cupressales > Cupressaceae > Cupressus > Cupressus sempervirens. The sequence continues at coordinate 237,729,412 of CM053786.1, read as the reverse complement.
GAAAACTGATAATCCAAGATCGATCATAAAATGGAACATTCCTCCTAATGGATGGATTAAAGGGAACTTTGATGGAGCTGCTAAGGGCAATTTAGGAAGAGTGGGATGTGGAGGTGTCTTGAGAAATCATGTGGAAAATGTTATAGATGCTATCGCAATTCCTATAGATCATTCTAATAGCCAAATTGCTGAAGCTACAGCTGCCCTCTATACCATGAAGTTAGCTATTGATTTGGGGTATCCTAAATTATGGTTGGAAGGTGACTCATTGAATATTATTAACACTCTAAATTAAAAAAAACTCAATTTCATGGTCAATAAAGGCTACGGTTAAGGATATCAAATCCCTAATTCATAAATTTGAAAAAGTGGTCATATCCCATACATATTGAGAGGCCAATGAGGTTGCTAACTAGATAGCCAACCATGCTATTCAGATAGGGTATAAGGTGAGGTGGCTTGATGAATTAAATAAGCACATTGATCTAAAAGCTATTATTAATTATGATGCCATTCATTTGAAAGTGGGAAAGATTTGCCAAGATTAGAAATTTAATGATTTTATGGAGTGGTCGTATGGCTGTCAGATTACTTTCCCCAAGGAAGTACATTCATGTGAATGTAATGTGGCTTTTTCATGTATCATCAAAAAAGCAAGCTCCATTTGAAGTGACAAAAACTTGGTTTCATTTTAACCTATTTGCTCTCTACATTTGGTTGTTTTTGGTTTTAGGCTCTTTCTATTCTCTGCAAATGGGGGGTGAACTGCGGAAGCAAGAACCTAGACAATGTGATGATTAGAAGGCTTGAAAGGATGTTTGGAAGATTTTATAGAAAGGGAAGGTGATCAGTTACCTGGAGTAACTGCATGGTTTTAAACCTCATGTCACAACTGCCTTTTTTTAAAATTGGTCTGATGACAGGGTCACTCCTCATGGAGTCACTGTGAAAATTAATGGAGAACTTCATAGCTAAGATCATAGGGCTCCCCACAGCTGGCATTAAGTTCACCAAAAAAACTAGTATCTCTAATGTTGCCTACAAAAAATTTCCGAAGACAGATGCTGAGGAGAAACAACTAGAAAAGAATGGATGTAATATCCTAACCATCACAAAAAAAAAAAACAAAAAACCATATAACCATAATCCATACATAAAAGAGATTATAAGCCCAAAAAAAAATTTCTTTTTTTTAATAAAACTCCATTACAAAATTATCCTTTATACAACAAGTACAGTAAAGTACTCATAATCAGAAATGTAACATTTCACAATATTACAACAGAGTAAATAACATATTTATACTCTTTTATTAGAAGTACAACAACTTTAAATACATTCAAATTAATACTGAATTCTAAATATAAAGAGTCATTTCTTCTAGATCCATAACCAACCCTTTCTTGATCCTAAAAACCAAAATAGCACAACCACGACACACCAAACAGGGCTTAGTAACACTAATTAAATTGATAAAACCTCCAGCAAACCTGCACATTAGATTTTATAACAAAACTATATTCATTTAAACTAGATAACAGATGTACTGAAAATATAATTTTTTTTCTAACTACATTCAATTATAAAGCAAGTACAAAATTTCTTACACACAGATATGCAAAAATAAACTCACACAAAATATGACTAGGTAATGATCCAGTAGTCCATGGGTGTCAACATAAGAATCTACATTCAGCCACTCATAGAACTCAATATGTCAAGTGCAACCATAATGTTCTTATCTTTTCATATGATTCCCAACCCATGAAATTTTAAATATTACCACTTGATTAACTAACTATCATAAACTTTCCCATAAGGATCTAGACTAGTGTCGGAGGGCATCCGGCAACATATTTCTATCACCACAAGTTACTCGCTTTATGATAGCCACCCAATCTAAAGGATCACACTTGCATAATCTAACATACACATAATTGGAAGAAAACATAGATTAATTTTCCAATTCCAACTAATACATTTATTTCATTTGCTTTAATTTAACAATTGAGTCAGCAACAAAAATATCATATGAAACCAAATGAAACCATTTTGTATCCTTTCATATACTTCACAATTCATATTACCAAAACAACCCTTTTAATTTTCACAAGCAACCAAGCCTTTCAAACTACAAATCAATGATATTCTAATTAAATAGTAAAAAAAATTGAGTTTTTCAAGATTCAATAAATATACATTTCATTTTAAAATACCAATAATAAAACTATCCACATATACTATTACTAACTAACATCAGAATGTAAACATTAATCAATTTCCATTTAAGAAACAAGTAATCACAATAATCTCCAAAATTACATACCTATGATAATTCTACCAATTCAATTTGTAAGGAAATACATATATGTTGATACATACATATATATATATATATATATATATATATATATATATATATATATATACCAAAACATATATAAAACCTTAATAATTTAAAGTCAGAATTAAAATAGATGCATAATCTTTTCCATTATTAGTTTTATAATTTGATGTTACCAAATAATTACAAAATCTAATTTCAATAATTTTTTAAAAAAAAACAAAAACAACACCTGACTGTTTAAAACTACGACCCACATAGTGCCCCTAATTCCAATTTAACAACATGCCTCTTCCATCCCAGATATCATCATATCTAAGGTTTACAAATATCGAATAAAACTTTATGCTATTATTTTTGAACTCAAAACATCAAACACTTTCGATAAAACATCAACTCTTATAACTATAAGAATAAAAGGCAATCCTCGGATTTTTAACACATCAAAAACCTATTCAAAACAAAGACACATCTCTTCCTATTCATTGAAGACTGGTTGTGCACTGCAAAATTCAAAACCCCATAATCATGCTAATGATCGACACCAATCTTTTGCACATGGTTACACATGTTTTGTTTGACTTAATGACTATGTCTTGATTCACAAGCATAGCTCAGTAAAATTACTATTGAATACATAATGGTTATTAAACATCTTTTCCATAACCCTCGACCATAACCGAGAACAAAACCAAACCCAAACTCAAGTTGGTGTCTTTAGTCGTGTCTCAAATATCTCTGCGAACTCGTGGTCGTGGCTAAGTCACACAAACCTATGAACATGAGAAATGGGTTCTCTTAGAACTCGGCTCTAAGGAAGCCATATTCCCTCAAGTTTTACACATGTACATACATGTTCACTACTTCAAGTATATGCTTCTCACCAGTTCAACTTAGAGGAGAATGCATGGTTGGGCAGAACCCAAATACTTAAATAACAAACCCAAATTAATATATCCCTACTACACATGCAAGTATGGGTGTATGCAAAGTTCAGAAACATACAATGTCGAATCCAACATATATCCATGCTTGGATTTCTATAGACGATAATCAACATTGATAACCATTTGCAAATATGCTAACCGAATTAACAATGCAATAATAAACTGAGAGAGAGAGAGAGAGAGAGAGAGAGTAGCGTGAGAAATTACCCATAAATATTTATCATAAACCCAATTGCAACACATAGCACAGAGTATTTCATTCACACACCTCATTTTGGGTTTTTTCAACATAACAAATTTTGACATTCAATATTCACAAATCTAAATGAAACATAATAATGGCTATAGAAAAGAGTTAAGGAAAAGCCCCCTGCCTATGAAAGTGCAGAATGATGCTCAAGAAACGTTGCCTGAAGATTCCTCTAACTCAAATTTGTAACCCAAGTTCCCAAATGTTCGATGCCATTTTTTTTTTCTCAATACCAAAAACTGACAAATATAACCATACAACGATAGAAGAATGAGGAATATGAATTTGTGAGAGTTTATAGAACTAGAGTGAGTCAAAATCTCCTTCATGGCTAACCATTTCCAAAAATTTGCGCCAAGAAACTAGTTCAACAGAGGTTTCATGTTGCCTCTATTGGAATCCAATAATGGCAAACTGATCAAATTACAACTATCTCCCAACAAAACCAGTTTAGACATGTGAAGTGATGCTCATTACTACGAGCTTATCCCAAAACCCCACTTCTTGAGCTTCGTTCAACACTTGGCAATAGGAGTACGAGCTCACTGCTCGATAAACCTGCCAGCATTAAAACCCACTAACTCAGCCGCCAATACCGAGTCCAACGTTACCAAATTCAAACTTTGCATTGATAAAGTTAGGCTACATTTCCAGTTTAGGTTTAGACATAGTTTAAACCATGCGATAGGTTAGTTTAGGCACTAACTTAGTTAACAATAGATATGTATTAATATTAACATCAATACTAGCTAACATTAATATTAACATTAACATATATATTAATATTAACATTAATACTAGATACTATTAATTCCACTGACATAATAAACGTTGCTAATTGATAAGTATATATATATATATATATATATATATATATACATACATACAAATACAAGCACACTAATATACAAACAACTACATATACATATATGTATATAAATATAACTAATATATATATACGTATATATATACGTGTATATATATATATATATTTATTTATTATATGTATATATATATATATATGTATATATATATGTATATATATATACGCATATATATAATTATTTTATACTAATACACTTATATTTATATATACATATATATTTATTTATACACTGCTATAATTATATAAATATATAAATATATATAGATGTATATATAACAGATACAAGGTGCTGATAAAATTTAATGCCACCTCAAAATAAGTCTGAAAGTATGAATCAGACAAAAGTAAGTCTGAAACCATACTAACATTAATTCATTATTTAGAATTTCATTCCTGAATTGAAATTGATACAGATAATAAAATTTTGCATAAAACACAATACTGAAAATATTAAAACATCTGTTCTGAGAATTAGATTTTAGTAATGTCTAAATTCTCATTATGATAAACATAATGATGCTTGAATCACAATAACTTCAACAAGTACCAAATTATCCAGAAAAGTAAACTATCCTCAAAATCCAAGGTATTTGATGTAGAACTATCAGGGCCATGACACCCTCCCTCACAAGCTTAGGCTTACTCCTGAAAGCCTGAAAACAAATGAGGATGTGAAGCTTTCACTACCCTAACATCTTCCCAAGTTGCAGAGGTATCATCATTAAGATCTCATAATACCTTTACTTGCTCCACCTTGCAACCTCTGAGATTTAATTCTCTTCGCTGACAATCTACACTAGTTCCAGCATCAATTGGCCATCCATTGCCTATAATGCATTCCAATTTAGAACATGAGTGATATTAGTTATGTATTTCCTTAATACAAACACATGAAAGACATCATGGATTCGAGATAGACTAGGAGGCAAAGCAAGTTTGTAGGCAACTGGACCGACTCGTTCTAGGATTTCAAATGGTCCCACAAAACGTGGAGACAATTTGGAACCTTTACCATATCTAATAGGACTTTTTCTGGGTCTGACTCGTAGAAATACTTTGTCCCCAACCACAAATTGATGCTCAATCCTATGCAAATCTGCATACTTTTTCTATCTATCTTGTGCTGTAACAAGGTGTTCCCTGATTCGTTTCATTTGCTGTTCCATATCTTGGAGCATTTCAGGACCTAGGAGAATTCTATCTTCCAAATTATCCCAGCTCAAGGGTGTTCTACATGGTTGTCCATACAAAGCTTGAAATGGATCCATACCTATAGAGCTATGATAACCATTATTATATGCAAATTCAACTAAATGCAAGAATTCTTCCCATTTATTCTGCCTATCCATGACGTACATCCTGAGCATGTCTTCTAGAATCTGATTTACACGCTCAGTTTGCCCATCAATCTCAGGATGATATCCAGAACTGAAATTTAGTTGAGTACCAAGCTCATGTTGCATAGACCTCCAAAGAGAAGATGTGAAAATTGGGTCCCTATCTGATATGATCTTCTTCGGAATCCCATGCAGTCTTACTATCTGTTCCATATAAATAAGTGCTACAAATGCAGCATTATATGAAGATCTCACTGGAATAAAATGTGCAACTTTGGTTAACTTGTCCACTACAACCATGATTGAATCATGCCACCTAACTGATAAAGGTAATCCCACAATAAAATCAATGGAGATGGTATCCCATTTCCATCTAGGCACACTATGAGATTAAAGTAAACCAGTAGGATGCTGATGTTCAGCTTTCACCCTTTGACATTCTAGACATCTAGCAACAAAATCAGCAATATCCCTCTTCATACCTAGCCAATAGTAATGTTGTTTAAGATCAACATTCATTTTCTTAACACCAGGATGTGCTGAATAGGGCACTTTATGAGCTTTAGAGATAACCAAAATTCGTAGCTCTCTAATATTAGGAACATAAATACTACCTCTGTAAATCAGTAATCCATCAGTGCTAATAGAGTAACCTTCAAATCTTCCTTCTAACGAGCTACCACTATCAATAACAGCCTTGACATCTAAAAACCAAGGATCAGTAATCAAATTATGTAATATTTTCTCCTTCAAATCCACTGAGAGAGTTAAAGAAGAAAGTTCATGACGTCTTCTGCTAAGTGCATTAGCCACCTTATTCTCCTTACCTTGTACATATTTTACTTCAAAGTTATATTCACACAAAAATTCCATCCATCTGCGTTGTCGTGCATTCAGATTTGGTTGTGTGAAAATATATTGAAGACTTCTATGATCAGTACGTAACTCAAAATGTTGTCCAAGGAGAAAATGTCACCATTTGGTCAACGCATGCATTACTGCAGCAAGTTCCAAATCGTGAGTAGGATAGTTTATCTCACGATCCTTGAGTTTCCTGGATTCATACACAATCACCCTGCCATCTTGCATTAAAATTGCTCCTAATCCATCTAAAGAAGCATTTGTGCAAACCACAAATTATTTACAAGGATCAAGTACAGCCAATATAGGTGCACTAATCAAACATACTTTAAGATGCTAAAAAGCTTCTTCACACTTATCTGACCAAACAAATTTCTTACCTTTTCTCTGAAGAGAAGTGATAGAATGTGCTATTTTTGAGAAATTAGCCACAAACCTTCGATAGTAACTGGCTAAACCCATAAAAATTCTTACTTCCAACATGTTTATAGGTGCTGGCCACTCTACAATAGCTCTAATTTTAGCTAGATCCACAGCTATTCCATCTCCCATAATAATGTGTCCAAGGTAACTTATTTCTGATTTGAAAAATTCACACTTATCAGGATTAGCATATAGCTTATTCCTTTGGAGACATTCAAAAACTTGTCTCAAATGTTGTTCATGCTCCTCTAAGGAGTTAGAATAAACTAGTATGTCATCCAGAAAAACAACTACAAACCTATCAAGGAAGGTTCTAAAAACTCCCTGCATCAAACTCATAAATACTGATGGCACATTTGTTAAACCAAAAGGTACAACAATAAATTTTTAATGCCCATACCTAGTTCGAAATGATGTCTTACGAATATCAGCTTCTTGAATTCTTAGCTGATGGTACCCTGATTTAAGATCAATTTTAGAGAATACTTTAGCACCCTTAACTTGATCAAATAAATCATCAATTCTAGGCAACGGATACCTATTCTTGATAGTAACTTTATTTAACTGCCTGTAATCAATACACAGTCTAAGCGATCCATCTTTCTTCTTAATGAAGATAACAGGTGCACCCCAAGGAGAGACACTTGGTCGAATCAGTCATTTCCCAAGAAGTTCTTCAAGTTGAACTTTGAGCTCTACCCATTCTTATGCTATCATACAATAAGGAGTTTTAGAAACAGGTTCAGTTCTAGGCACAAGGTCAATCCTAAAGTCTATTTCTCTCTTGGGTGGAATACTCAAAATCTATGTTATGAAGACATTTGAAAATTCCTTTAGTAACGGATGGTCTAAACTAGTTTGATTAACCAAAGGTTCAAAAAAATCATTTATAGAAACTGCAATAGCTTGCATCCTTTCCTTAAACACCTTTGAAGTTGTTTAGCGAAAATAGTTCTAATAGAAATAGGTCTTTGAATTCTTGTTATGAATCTATTTGCTCCATTATCATCAATGCATTTAATAATCTTTTTGTTGCAATCAATGACAGCTTGGTGCTGATCCAACCAATCCATTCCTAAAATTATATCATAGGTTCCTAAAGGAATAACTCTGAGGTTTACTATAGTGGTAAATGCCCTAAGATGAATTTCACAATCTACCGCAATCAGCCTAGTTTCTACTTTAGATCTAGAAGCTAACTCAACTTGCCATGCCAACTCAACCTTTCTCACAGAAATATTACAATGTTTAACCAAATTGGCAGAAATGAAAGAATCAGTGGCACCTGAGTCAAATAAAATGGAAATTTTTGTACCTTGATAAGTACCTTTAGCCTCAATCACTGTGTTCTAATGTTCTGCTTGATTATGATCCACAATAGCTAAAATACGGTGGTTCCTTCCAAAATCTCCAACAGTAGCCTCAGAACTCGATGCTCTTGATCTACCCTGATTATTGCCTTTAAAAGGAAAATTCCATTGTAAATGACCCAACTACCCACAATGCCAACATTCTGCTCCTCTTTTAGTGCTCTTATCTTGTGAGGAATTTTCTTGTGGCAGTGCAAAACTTTGTTTCACACTTTCAGTAGGCTTAATGGATTTAGGTAGTTCAGGGACCTTAAACCCCTTGTTTGATTTGGTAAATTTGTTGAATTTTTTCTTTTGAGATTTACTACCATAGCCACTAGGTGCTGCCTTAGAATCATCCCTGAAGGATTTATGAGTTTTACTACTTCTTGGAACAGGTGGGTTAACAGCACTCTTGGTTGAAAAACCAGTTTTCATTTTAGCAAGCTTAGCCTGATTAGTAGCTTCCTTAACTATTTTAGGTTTGAAAGTTCTTACTTCCTCACCAATCCTAGGATTTAAACCCCTGATAAAGTGTTGCACTAAAGGTTTATCACCTTCATTCCAACCAGAATACTTCTTAAGCTTAAAGAATTTTCTTTCATACATTTCCACTGTTAAATTACCTTGCAAAATGTTAAAGAATTCCTCAAATCTGGTTTGCTGCCAATACTCAGACATGAATCTTTCCCGGAACCTCTCTGAGAAAAATTCCCAAGTGACTTAAGAAATATGAAGTCCAAGGAGTTCTAATTCCATTTCCCACCAAATAGATGCAAAAGACCTTAACTGCATTGCAGTCCATCAAACCTTCACATTAGTGTGATAATCATGTAGAATAAAACATCTTTCAATGTTTAGAAGCTAGGCTTTAGCTTCATTACTAGCTTCGGTTCCATTAAAATATGGACCTTTGAGCTCAGATATGTCTTTTAGCTGAGTCCTGATAACAAGATCTACTACAACAACTTCATTGGCATTGGGAATCTTTATACCTTGAGCATTTGCTCCCCCACTAGGAATATTATTCCTAGCTTCAATCCCATCCAAACGTCCAAGAATCTGCTAAAGAATTTCAGATTGAAATCCCCCTTGCTCCTCAACATGATGTATTTTTTCATCAAGCATTCCTTGACGATCTTGACCCCTACCTAGGCCACGACCTCTAACTTGGCCTCGACTGCAACCTCTACGTCCACCTCTGCCTCTGCCTGCATTGGAATCAGCATTAGGGATACCTCATCCCTGTACTCCTCGTGTAACAAGAGGCATATTGGAATTCCTATAAAAGAGATTTAATTAAAATCTTGTAGGAAGCATAATGAAACCCCTAATTAAACTTATCAAGTCCTGAGTGTTTAAACCTTGGGCTTTGATACCAAATGTAATACCCTAACCAGCACAAAAAAACAAAAAAAAAAAAAAAAAAAAACCATATAACCATAATCCATACATAAAAGAGATTATAAGCCCAAACAAATTTTTTTAAAAACAATAAAACTCCATTACAAAATTATCCTTTATACAATAGGTACAGTAAAGTACTCATAATTAGCAATGTAACATTTCACAATATTACAACAGAGTAAATAACATATTTATACTCTTTTATTAGAAGTACAACAAATTTAAATACATTCGAATTAATACTAAATTCTAAATATAAATAGTCATTTCTTCTAGATCCATAACCAACCCTTTCTCGATCCTAAAAACCAAAACAGCACAACCACAACACACCAAATAGGGCTTAGTAACACTAATTAAATCAATAAAACCTCTAGAAAACCTGCACATTAGATTTTATAACAAAATTATATTCATTTAAACTAGATAACAGATTTACTAAAAATATAATTTTTTTTCTAACCACATTCAATTATAAAGAGAGTACAAAATTTCTTACATGCAGATATGCAGAAATAAACTCGCACAAAATATGACAAGGTAATGATCCAATAGTCCATGGGTGTCAACATAAGAATCTACATTCAGCCACTCGTAGAACTCAATATGTCAAGTGCAACCATAATGTTCTTATCTTTTTATATGATTCCCAACCCATGAAATTTTAAATATTACCACTTGATTAACTAACTATCATAAACTTTCCCATAAGGATCTAGACTAGTGTCGGAGGGCATCCGGCAACATATTTCTATCACCACAAGTTACTCGCTTTATGACATCCACCCAATCTAAAGGAGCACACTTGCATAATCTAACATACACATAATTGGAAGAAAACATAAATTAATTTTCCAATTCCAATTAATACATTTATTTCATTTGCTTCAATTTAACAATTGAGTTAGCAACAGAAATATCATATGAAACCAAATGAAGCCATTTTGTATCCTTTCATATACTTCACAATTCATATTACCAAAATAACCCTTTTAATTTTCACAAGCAACCAAGCCTTTCAAACTACAAATCAACGATATTCTAATTAAATAGTAAAAAAAATTGACTTTTCCAAGATTCACTAAATATACATTTCATTTTAAAATACCAATAATAAAACTATCCACATATACTATTACTAACTAAAATCAGAATATAAACATTAATCAATTTCCATTTTCGAAACAAGTAATCACAATAATCTGCAAAATTACATACCTATGATAATTCTAATAGTTCAATTTGTAAGGATATACATATATGTTGATACATATAAATAAATACTCACATATATATACACAACATTATTTTTATATATACATATATGTACTTACTTACATATACCAAAACATATATATAAACCTTAATAATTTAAAGTCAGAATTAAAATAGATGCATAATCTTTTCCATTATTAGTTTTATAATTTGTTGTTACCAAATAATTACAAAATCTAATTTCAATAAAATAAAATAAACAACACCTGACTATTTAAAATTGCGACCCACATAGTGCCCCTAATTCCAATTTAACAACATGCCTCTTCCATCCCAGATATCAGCATATCTAAGGTTTACAAATATCAAATAAAACTTTATGCTATTATTTCTGAACTCAAAACATCAAACACTTTTGACAAAACATCGAATCTTATAACTATAAGAATAAAAGGAAATCCTCAGATTTTTAACACATCAAAAACCTGTTAAGAACAAAGACACATCTCTTCCTATTCATTGAAGACTGGTTGTGCACTACAAAATTCAAAACCCCATAATCATGCTAATGATCGACACCAATCTTTTGCACACGGTTACACATGTTTTGTTTGACTTAATGACTATGTCTTGATTCACGAGCATAGCTCAGTAAAATTACTGTTAAATACATAATGGTTATTAAACATCTTGTCCATAACCCTCGACCATAATTGAGAATGAAACCAAACCCAAACTCAGGTTGGTGTCTTTAGTCATGTCTCAAATATCTCTGCAAACTCGTGGCCGTGGCTGAGTCACACAAACCTGTGAACTTGAGAAATGGGTTCTCTCATAACTCGGCTCTAAGGAAGTCATATTCCCTCAAGTTTTACACATGTACATACATGTTCACTACTCCAAGTATATGCTTCTCATTGGTTCAACTCAGAGGAGAATGCATGGTTGGGCAGAACCCAAATACTTAAATAACAAACCCAAATTAATATCTCCCTACTACACATGCAAGTATGGGTGTATGCAAAGTTTAGAAACATACAATGCCGAATCCAACATATATCCATGCTTGGATGTCTATAAATGATAATCAACATTGATAACCATTTGCAAATATGCTAACCGAATTAATAATGCCCCTAAATATTTATCATAATCCCAATTGCAACACACAACACAGAGTATTTCATTCACACACTCGATTCTGGGTTTTTTCCACGTAACAAATTTTGACATTCAATATTCACAAATCTAAATGAAACATAATAATGGCTATAGAAAAGAGTTAAGGAAAAGCCCCTTGCCTATGAAAGTGCAGAATGATGCTCAAGAAATGTTGCCCGAAGAGTCCTCTAACTCAAAATTGCAACCCAAGTTCCCAAACGTTCGATATCATTTTTTTTTTTTCTCAATACCAAAAACTGAGAAATACAACTATGCAATGATAAAAGAATGAGGAATACAAATTTTTGAGAGTTTATAGAGCTAGAGTGAGTCAAAATCTCCTTCATGGCTAACCATTTCCAAAAATTTGCATCGAGAAACCTGTTCAACAGAGGTTCCGTGTTGCCTCTACTGGAATCCAACAATGGTAGACTAATCAAATTACAACTATCTCCCAACAAAACTAGTTTAGACATGTGAAGTGATGCTCATTACTGTGAGCTTATCCCAAAACCCCACTTCTTGAGCTTCCTTCAACACTTGGCAATAGGAGTACGAGCTCGCTGCTCAATAAACCTGCCAGCATTAAAACCCACTAACTCGGCTACCAATGCCTAGTCCAACATTACCAAATTCAAACTTGCATTGATAAAGTTCGGCTACATTTCTAGTTTAGGTTTAGACATAGTTTAAACCATGCGATAGGTTAGTTTAGGCACTAACTTAGTTAACAATAGATATGTATTAATATTAACATCAATACTAGCTAACATTAATATTAACATTAACATATATATTAATATTAACATTAATACTAGATACTATTAATTCCACTGACATAATAAACGTTGCTAATTGATAAGTGTATATATGTATATATATATATATATATATATATATATATACAAATACAAGCACACTAATATACAAACAAATACATATACATATACATATATAAATATAACTAATATATATATATATACGTATGTATATATATATATAATTATTTTATACTAATACAGTTATATTTATATATACATATATATTTATTTATACACTGCTATAATTATATAAATATATATATATATATATACTTAAATCCGACAATAACAGATACAAGGTACTGATAAAATTTAATGCCACCTCAAAATAAGTCTGAAATTACGAATCAGACAAAAGTAAGTTTGAAACCATACTAACATTAATTCATTATTTAGAATTTCATTCCTGAATTGAAATTGATAGAGATAATAAAATTCTACGTAAAACACAATACTGAAAGTATTAAAACATCTGTTCTGAGAATCAGATTTTAGTAATGTCTGAATTCTCATTATGATAAACATAATGATGCCTGAATCACAATAACTTCAACAAGTATCAAATTATCCAGAAAAGTAAACTATCCTCAGAATCCAAGGTATCTAATGTAGAACTGTCAGGGCCATGACAATGGAGATTTCTTTTATGTGGAATAGATAAAAGAAATTTGGCGAGATGTGCTATGTTGTATCCATGAGTATTTCATCCTCGATGGTAGAAATAAAAGAGTCCATAAATTTCATTTTTTTCTCTCAACCATTTTAGGCATAAGGATAGACTTTCTTTCCCTTTCTATCTATGGTTTGCTTTGCTTCAAATTTTGCATGCTCATAGGAAGGAGTCTTGTCCTATTTTGCATGAAGGTCTAATACTTCTCATAGAGAGTTACTATAAAAATAAATCCATAGCCTCCACTCCTTCTATTGACAAACATAAGGGTTCTCGCTCTAAAAAGAGTAAGAAGGAGGACAATGTAAAAGGAAAAGAGAAGGTTCTTAAACTTAAACCCTCTAATTCTCAAAAATAAATTGTAGAAGAGGATTTTGAGTCTAAGAATACTGAAAGCTCTGACAATGATATCCCTGAGGAAGAGGAAGGTATGGATGTTGGGGATTTAAGTTCCAATTTGGAAGGGTATTTGGAGACCAAAGGAAAAAATGAGAAAGGGAATGAGGAAGACATAAGTGAAGGAAACTCAGAATAGAGTAACTCTAATAATGAGGGTAATCAGACTCTTTCTGGTGGAGGTGATAAAGACAAAGAAAAATTAGTTGAGAATCCTATTAATATGAGAGTACAGGAGCATATGGTTAAGCCTACTTCACCTACTACAAAGATTGGGCGACAAGATAAGGAGGACCTTGTTTAGAATCAGGACCCTATTGAGACTAGGGAGGAAGAACAGATGGAAAGGGAGGAACATATCGACAAGGTTGGTTCCCCTCCTCATGTGATTACAGAAGACACCAGTGACTCTTCACAGAGGGAAACTAAGCTTTCCTTCCTCCATTCTGCCATGCTCAAATCTAACTCCATTCTACAAGTTGATTCATGGATTTATAATGAATTGATGGGGCTAAAGAAGAAAGTGGAAACTCTACAACACAACCATGATACTGACCATGCCAAAATCAGCCAATTGGAGGTGCAAATGCGAGATATCTCAAATAAACTTGAAGATTATGAGAAAAATCTCAGAATGCTTATCAAGGAAAGTGGAACAAAAGATGGAATAGGTTACATCTAGTATCTGTGTTCTCACTACAAGCCTTAGCAAAAGAGCTAATGAAGAAATTATATCTTTTGAGGGTCCAAGCAAGAGAACAAGGTAGAGCTCAAGGAAGATAGCCCTGAAAGTTGTTAGTTCTTTGGCTGCTGACTCCATCTCGGATACTATTGCAATTGGTAAGGAGGCTGTCAAGATGATTATGGAGTTGCAATAGCAGCATTGGGTCTTTTTCTTTGGTTTTGTTCCTGTTCTAGTCCTATTTTCTGGTTGTAGTAAATGGTTCTTGTTTTTGGTCTTGTTTACTAATTTTCAATCTAAACTATATTTGAGGTTCCAAGTCCTTGTAAAACCTAGGTAATTTTATTGGACTATGTTTGTGGTTTTAGGTCCCTGTAAAACCTGATTTTGATGCTATTTTTCAGTAGATTTTAGGATTGTTTTTCCCTGTGGTTATTATTTCTTTATCTTTTCTCTTGCTATTAAAGGGTTTTAGGGCCCCTTCAAAACCTACTTTTACCATAATCTAAAATGTATATAATACATTACCTAATATATAGTATTATAATGTAAAATATAATGTATAGTAATATAATATAATACATTATATTAGTATTATGTAATATGGTAATATAATATAATAGTATTATACTATAAAATATAATATATAGTATTATAATATAATATAATAAAATACTTGACCCGCGGGGTGTTTCAAAAAAGACAACCCGCAGGTTGACATGGTAGATATTGGATATCTGATATTATATCAGATATCCAATATAATATTGGATACCCAATATCTATCAGTGTTTATAAAAAAAAAACACAACCCGCAGGTTGTTTTCACGGGTTTATATTGTGTTCAACGGCTTGGATATCGAGCTTGAGATCAGATATACAATATAAGGCTTTTTTTTAAATAAAAAAAAATTAATATAAATTTAATAAATTTTATCATGAATTTGTTAGTTTTAGTTGAATTTAGGGTTTTTTTTTATATAAATTGTTAAAATTAAGGTGTTTTTTTTAATATATATTATTTTTTGCAAATTAATAGGAATGGCTGATCAAAATGATGACACTGAGGTAAGGAATAATATTCCTCATAACCCCCCACCAAATGATCTAGTGCCCCCACAAAACTCTCCACCAAATTATCCTTTACCCCCTCAAAACCCTCCTTGATTCAAGGATTTGATAAGTGAAAATCTCACCCAATTGAGGACTTTGCAAAGAACATATAATAATGTACCTGCATTGGCTCCTATGCTATCCACGTTAAACACCATAGTGGATAACATTCAAACCCTTACCAACCAACAAAATTCCACTCTTTTTTGGCATGACGAAATGCATGAGATGTTTGATGATGGCTTGGACTATGATGAGGTTGTGGCCCTCAATATAACCAAAGAGGATTTAACTAGCCTTTTTGCGAACCCAAAAATGGGTATACTATTCGACAAAAAAAAACCCAAACTATGGATTAAATGGTGCACAAATGACACCATACGTGCAAACTTTTGGGATCATTGGTGGATGATTTTTGATATCCCTCCACATAGAAATTTAGAGGTGCCATTTTATTTCCTTAGAAAATTATATGCAAAAATTGTGTTGAAACTCAAAGTGAACTATTGGAGCATGAAACCCAACATGGGTGTCAGACTAGGAGCTCCTCAGGATAGACCCTCTTCCCAATGGAAGGAAGCTAGCACTTTTGTCCCCCCTATTGATATCTCCCCCCCTCCTTGAGTGTGGCATCTTGATATTATGGTAGAGGCTAGCTCTCGGACCATCAAAGCCATTCATAGGCTAAGTAGCCTATTGATATCTCAGGCTAGGTCAATCTCGCCTCCTCGTGTTGATGATGTTGGCACCAGTTCATCATCGGCTAGCACATCACATGTTTGTGTGTCTCACACTTGCATTACATGCAAGAATATTTTCTTGGGTTCCATAGGTGATCTTCCTAAATATCATTTTGTATTAGACAATGATACACTAGACACATGTGTAAAGGATATAGACCTTGATGCGAGAGAGGAGGGGAATGCAAAGGCATGGAATCCTTTGGTGTCGATACTTGTATACATTTTTTTGTTATGACATATGTGATTTAAAGTTAATTTTTATAATAGAGTAATTTTTTTTTTAAATCCATATTGACTTATACATGTATGTGATCTTCATTCATGTTTAGTTGATGACCAAGGAGGAGCTCAGATAGATTGATGATACCATGCTCTCAGCCATTTCATTTGGCCTTGAGACATCTATGGTACATTATGTTGTGTTCTCATTATTTTTTCTATTTGATATTGTAGCATATATGGTTGCTAATCTTTCTTTTATCTTGTAGGTACCATCTATCCTAGGGGGACAAAGTGCAGGGGATGAGCCAACACCTATTGACAAAGCAAAGGTAATTAGGTGCTTTCTATTTGATTAACTATCAATGCATTCTTGTAAAATGTTTGTGGTAATGAAATTTAGTTACATTCTTTATTGTATATAGGGTGTGGTTATTGGTGATGAGCCCATATAGATTTGATGTCATAGACTCTCAGGCATTTCCATTTGCACCGAGAGCCCCATTGTATGTATAAGTATCATTTATTTTTTACTTTCCTTATCTTCATAAATAAATTCAAAACTAATTTCCATGATATTAACAACTACGATTTTGTATCTCATAGGAGACTCCTAGTGCACATGAGGTTTGATGGGAGAGTTATGTAGATTTGATGATGCAGCCACTATATCCTAGGGAGGAGCCTACACTAGTAAGTTTTAGCTTTAATTCATGATTAAATATGTTATAAATTTGGCATGCTATGAATTATAATGCTATAGTTTAAGTTCTAGATTCATCTGACAAAAATATTTGAACGTACACAGCCCACAATCAGCAAGGTACAAGCATTGCCTAGGGCATACGAGAGGACCCTGACTGGTGCAAGAGGTTGACGAGAGAGGTATTTATTATGAAAGTTTAATAGTATAAATCTTCATTAAAAAAAGATCATTATGCATTTGATTAATTCAATGTTACATACAAAGAATCATATAACTTTAGTAGTCTAACTTTGGGTTTTCCTCTTTTGTTTATGTAGGAGGCATCTGATCCACCTAGTGTAGCAAAGAGGCTACATTTTGATGATCCACTAGCACCCTAGGATAGTATAGTTGTCATAGGAT
Source organism: Cupressus sempervirens (assembly GCA_028749045.1). NCBI lineage: Eukaryota > Viridiplantae > Streptophyta > Pinopsida > Cupressales > Cupressaceae > Cupressus > Cupressus sempervirens. The sequence goes on along the minus strand of CM053786.1, from coordinate 237,711,480 downwards.
GCATCATGAGATATTTTGAGATGGCATGTGCCACATTGCTTATAGAAACATTGATATTATACACATTTTGATGGCATGATCAGCCACATTTTGTATATGGATCTATATATTTTGATATATATTTTTGTCATTTATGTGCACAATGATATACATATTAATTTAGTATCTAGTATTGTTTAATTTATCATGGATCATGTGTATTCTTCATGTTTATGGAATATCACTAATTTTGATCATGTTTGTTATATTCAATTCAAATGCAATAATTTGTGAATAACATTTTAACATCTTTTATTATCAAATTTGGATGCAATGTTTAATTTGAAGTGTTATCATGACATAAAGACACTTGTTAACCTTGTACACAAGGTTCACATAACCCATACTGATACACTTAAAAAAACTAGCTTCATTAATGCATGCTATAATTTCACACCTTATATACATGTTTTCAACCTTGTATGGTCATGCTCAAACCCCTAACTGACTCTTTGCAGTCATTTTCACTTTGCAAGAAAAAGTTGCAAAAGTTGCAAAATTGCAATTTTGCAACTTTTGCAACTTTTGCAATTTTGAACAATTTTTGATATAACTATAAATTCCTAATTAGATAAGTTCACCAAACTTGGTAAGGGGTTATTGATAGCCCTCATAAGCTCTGAGTTATGACCCTCAAAAGATCAACCCCGAAACGCACTTAGAGCACCTTGGAGACTCTTCGATATGGGGTGCTCGTAGATGATGGAAGGTCTCTATGGAAAAAAAAAAGGTGTCACTAGGGTTCACCCACCCATCTAGAGCTAATGGTGCTAACGATTCGATGCCAAGATTAATGATTTCAAAGTTATGTTGTGGTGCACCTATAAACTGTGGCACAATACGAGTTTTGGCATCAAGCAAGATCATTGTGCTAAATCCAAAAAGAATATGATCTCTCAAAAATGAGATAGGTTATTTTAGGCCTTGGTATCACTGTCCTATATAATTTTACATTTCATTGATAGCCCTCACGAGCTCCGAGTTATGACCCTCGGAAGATCGACCTCGAAATGCACTTAGAGCACCTTGGAGACTACTCAATATAAGGTGGTTGCAGATGATGGAGGGCCTCCATGGCTAGAAAAAGAGTGTCACTAAGTTTTACCCTCCCATCCGGAGCTAATGGCACTGATGATTCGATGCTAAGATCATCGGTTTCAATGTTATGATGTGGTGCACCTATGAACTGAGGCACACTATGAGTTTTGGCATCGAGCGAGATCGGTATGTTGAATCCAAACAGAATGTGATCTCTCAAAAATGAGATAGGTTATTGTAGGCCTTAGCATCACCATCTTGTAGAATTTGATGTTTCATCAATAACCCTCACGAGCTCCGAGTTATAACCCTCAGAAGATCGACCTTGAAATTTACTTAGAGCACCTTGGAGACTACTCGGTACAGGCTTCCCACGAATGATGGAGGGTCTTTGTGGCTAAAAAAAGGGTGTCAATAGGGTTTACCTACCCATCTAGAGCTAATGGCATTGACGATTCGATGCTAAGATCAACGGTTTCAAAGTTACGCTGTGGTGCACCTATGAACTGAGGCACACTACGAGTTTTGACATCAAGCAAGATTGTTGTGCTGAATCCAAATGGAATGTGATCTCTCAAAAATGAGATAGGTTATTTTATTCCTTGGTATCACCATGTTGTAGAATTTAATGTTTCATCGATAGCCCTCACGAGTTCCAAGTTACAACCCTTGGAAGATCGACCTTGAAATGCACTTAGAGCACCTTGGAGACTACTCAATACGAGCTTCCTATGGATGATGGAAGGTCTCTATGGCTGGAACAAGGATGTCACTAGGGTTCACCCAACCATCCAAAGCTAATGGCACTAATTATTCGATGCCAAGATTAGTAGTTTCAAAGTTATGCTATGGTGCACCTATGAACTGAGGCACACTGCGAGTTTTGGCATCAAGCAAGATCACTATACTTAATCCAAACAAAATGTGATCTCTCAAAAATGAGATAGGTTATTTTTTGTCGTAGCATCACCATCCTATAGAATTTTTCATTTCATTGATAGCCCTCACGAGCTCCAAGTTACAACCTCAAAAGATCGACCTCGAAATGCACTTAGAGCACCTTGGAGACTACTCGGTATGGGCTACCTGCAGATGATGGAGGGTCTTTGTGGCCAAAAAAAGGGTGTCAATAGGGTTCACCTGCCCATCTAGAGCTAATGGTGCTAAAAATTCAATTCCAAGATCAATGGTTTCAAAGTTACGCTGTGGTGCACCTATGAACTTAGGCACACTATGAATTTTGGCATCGAGCGAGATCGGTGTGCTAAATCCAAATGGACTATGATCTCTCAAAAATGAGATAGGTTATTTTAGGCCTCCACATCACCATCTTGTAGAATTTGACATTTCATTGATAGCCCTCCCAAGCTCTAAGTTACGACCCTCAGAAGATCAACCTCAAAATGTACTTAGAGCTCCTTGGAGACTACTTGGTATAGGCTTCCCGCAGATGATGGAGGGTCTTCGTGGCCAAAAAAAGAGTTTCACTAGGGTTCACCCGCCCATCCAGAGCTAATGGTGCTGATGATTCAATGCCAAGATTGATGGTTTCAAAGTTATGCTATGGTGCACCTATGAACTGAGGCACACTACGAGTTTTGGCATCGAGCAAGATCGTTGTGCTGAATCCAAATGGAATGTGATCTCTCAAAAGTGAGATAGGTTATTTTATGCCTCAACATTACCATATTTTAGAATTCAATGTTTCATCAATAGCCCTCACAAGCTCTGAGTTATAACCCTCATAAGATTGACCTCAAAATGCACTTAGAGCACCTTGGAGACTACTTGGTACGAGCTGCCTGCGGATGATAAAGGGTCTTCATGGCCAAAAAAGGGTGCCACTAGGGTTCACCCACCCATCCAGAGCTAATGGTGCTGACGATTCGATGCCAAGATTAGCAGTTTCAAAGTTACACTATGGTGCACCTATGAACTAGGCACACTGCGAGTTTTGGCATCAAGCGAGATCATTATGTTGAATCCAAATGGAATGTGATCTCTCAAAATGGAGATAGGTTATTTTAGGCCTCGGCATCACTGTCCTATAGAATTTGATGTTTCATCGATAGCCCTTACAAGCTCCAAGTTACGACCCTCAAAAGATCAACATTGAAATGCACTTAGAGCACCTTGGAGACTACTCAGTACAGGCTACCTGCGGATGATGGAGGGTCTCTGTGGCTAGAAAAAGGATGTCACTGGGGTTCACCTACCCATCTAGAGCTAATGATGCTGACGATTCGATGCCAACATTAGCAGTTTCAGAGTTACACTATGGTGCACCTATGAACTGAGGCAAACTATGAGTTTTGGCATTGAGCGAGATCATTGTGTTGAATCCAAATGAAATATGATCTCTCAAAAATGAGATAGGTTATTTTAGGCCTCAACATCACTATCTATTAGAGTTTAACATTTTATTAATAGCCCTCACGAACTTTGAGTTACAACCCTCAGAAGATCGACCTCGAAATACACTTAGAGCACCTTGGAGATTACTCAATACAGGCTACCCACGGATGATGGATGGTCTTCGTGGCCAAAAAAAAGGTGTCACTAGTGTTCACCCACCTATTCAGAGCTATTGGCATTGATGATTCGATGCCAAGATCAGCAGTTTCAAAGTTATGATGTGGTGCACCTATGAACTGAGGCATACTACGAGTTTTGGCATCGAGCAAGATCATTGTGCTGAATCTAAACAGAATGTGATATCTCAAAAATGAGATAGGTTATTTAGGCCTCGGCATCACCATCCTATAGAATTTTATGTTTCATTGATAGCCCTCACAAGCTCCAAGTTACGACCCTCGAAAGATCGACCTCAAAATACACTTAGAGCACCTTGGAGACTACTCGGTACGGGCTACTCGTGAATGATGGATGGTCTCCATGAATAGAACAAGAGTATCACTAGGGTTCATCCACCCATCTAGAGCTAATGGCACCAACAATTTGATCCCAAGATCAGAAATTTTAAAGTTACACTGTGGTGCATCTATGAACTAAGGCACACTGCGAGTTTTGGCATCAAGCGAGATCGCTATGCTAAATCTAAATGGAATGTGATCTCTCAAAAATGAGATAGGTTATTTTAGGCCTTGGCATCACCATCTTGTAGAATTTGACATTTCATTGATAGGCCTCATGAGCTCTGAGTTAACGACCCTCAAAAGATCGACCTTGAAATGCACTTAGAGCACCTTGGATACTACTCGATATGGGCTTCCCGCGAATGATGGAGGGTCTCCATGGGTATAACAAAGGTTTCACTAGGGTTCACCTACCCATCTAGAGCTAATGGCACTGATGATTCGATGCCAAGATCAACAGTTTCAAAGTTACACTTTGGTGCACCTATGAACTGAGGCACACTACGAGTTTTGGCATTGAGCAAGATTGTTGTGCCAAATCCAAATGGAATGTGATCTCTCAAAAATGAGATAGGTTATTTTAGGCCTCAACATCACCATCCTATAAAATTTGATGTTTCATAAATAACTCTCACAAGCTCTGAGTTATGACCCTTAGAAGATCAACCTCGAAATGCACTTAGAGCACCATGGAGACTACTTAGTATGGGGTGGCTGCAGATGATGGAGGGTTTCCATGGCTAGAAAAAAGGTTTCACTAGGGTTCACTTGCCCATCTGGAGCTAATGGCATAAATGATTTGATGCCAAGATAAAATATATGAATGAGATGGTAGCTAACCAAAGCTTAGAAGATTATTTTTATAGTATTGTAAAAGTTTTTTGTGAGAAACTTGCTACTGAAAATTTAGAGTATATGGATTTTTCCTAATGATTCTAAGCATGAATTCAAGATGGATCCATTTCTCAAGAGCATTCAGTAGGTTGATAGTTGTTATGAACTGTGAGCTACCTTAACAAAAGGAGTGGACTCCTTGACCATGGAGGAAGAGTTGGCATGGTTGTAATAATGCATGTTAACCATGATGAAGCAACAAAAAGGAGAAATACTATAAAAACTAGAAAATCAAGCTTAAAGTTTGTGCTTTCAAGAGGTTATGCAATCAAGTATTTTTCCCAGCTCAAGTCAAGGTAGGAGTCACCAATAAAACTAGCACTTGAACATGAAGATGGTTATGGAGAGGATCAAATGCAACATGTTGATTCAATCCCAAACGTTGATACTTTCAATCAACAATGTGAATTAATTCACACCATTTTCATTCCTCAATAGATGTTGCATTAAATGATTCAATATTATTCATTTATCCATATTTTGGTATTTGCCTTTAAGCATGTTAATCATGGCACTTTTAAGAATAAAGTCAACTATTTTAGCCAACCAGTGAATGAATTTATTTAGCATTTGTCTAGTTACTGGTTAGGGTAGAGTAGGTTAGTTTTCAAGCTTGCTACAAGTGTTACCTTTGGATAATACTTGTCAATTATGGAGTGTACATTAAGCCTAAATTTGGCTCATTAATATCTTTCCTTTCTTGTACATAGATTCAATAGAAATTTTGAATTCTAGCTCAACATTTTTGGGTAAGTATGATGATGTGTCTCTACCATGTCTCTCTTCTAATAAACCAACATGGAAAAAGGTTGAAAGGTGAAATACTTATTTTAATTTGACATATAATTAGAGATGTTAATTCACCCCCCTTAGGATCATACAACCAATAGGATTTACTAGAGTCATAATAACCAATAAGGATTAATTTTTCAATGTTATTATCATAATTCATTGTCTTCTCTTTTTGGGATATGTTAACCTAGGTTGATTGAGTCTAGAATATGTTAACCTAGGTCGACTGAGTCTAGAATAGGTTAACCTAGGTCCAACTGTTCCAAAATAGGATGATCTAGGTTGACCTATTCCCTAGGGACTTTGGGCCCTCGTGCAATTTTTTTCTTAGAGTTGTAAATTTGGAATTTGGGTGACTTGTAGTGATGCAGAGTAAGCACCAAACAGTCAACCTTCTACCCCCAAACCTCCAAACTCCACAAGGACTAGGAAAAGGTTATGACTCAATTCCAAATGGATACTACTCTAATATTAAAAATTTCTAATAGGGTCACAAACCCAACTCTCCAAAGAAGAAAAGAATCCAACTTCTTCCTACTTGGATCAACAATGGATTACTACCCCCCAACTTGGCAAAAGTGGGTTTATGGTGTTCCCAACCTTTATAACATCAATGATGTCTTGAGGAAACCTTAATTTGACCAAAATAGGGAAAATCACTAATCAAACCTCCTACTAATAACCCACAAAATAGAATGCAACATTTGACCTACTAGGCAATTAGGCCTCCTAGTTCAATTTTTCAGCAATAACTCAAAACTCTTCGAATGGACTTAGCCAATGAGGTATAGCTTTAGATACCCTTTTCCAAGGATTAAAATACTCCAAAGTTTGAAAACTTCACTCCACTCCAACATGCCTTAACCCCAACCATGCACTTAAGACTAATTAACAACTTTAGGCGTGGTCTACAAGGTAATGGACAAGAATGGGTTCATGGAATCAATCTTCCAACTCCAGAGTGTTCTCCTAACCTAGAGAAAAATTTCTTGCTAATTCACCAATTCCTCAACTCCTTTTCTTCATCTTACTCAACCAAATTGCACAAACAAGGTCTAATACATGGGTAATATTAGACCTAGGGCTTGCTCCTATAAATCTCTACAACAACCTCCTATCTCAAGACCTTTAAAATATGATAATACATTTCCCTAACTTGCTTCATACAAATTTGGAACAATTTCCAATGATGGAGTTTCAAGTTAGTGCCATTTCTTTGGCCAAACCCTTGTTTTGAGGGTTTCACAAGGCTTTGACCAAGAAAAATCAATAACTTGATTATCCTGACTGATGAACACTTGAAATCAAAACCAAAACTTCATAAATAAGCAAGGCTATCAAATCAATACAAAATTTTTCACTTCCCAATCACTGCAAGCCATACTGTATGGAAAAACCAGTCAAAATAGTCCATAAATAGCATATTTTATTGATTCCAAAGAGCAAGTACATATATTTCTTCATGTTCTCTCTCCCCTTGGGTGTCTAGACCTTTATAGGCCATTAAAAATGGGTATAACCACCCCATGGAAGTTTTAGCCATTGGGAGTGGTTTTTTGAAAAAGTTTTCAAATTATTGCAAAAGTTGCATTGCAACTTTTGCAATTTTTGCTATTTTGGCAAACCTTCTTCCTAATTCAATTCTAACCATTCCTAAATTTTATTCTAAGACTCAAAACACCTAAACTATCCTAACAAACATAAAATAAACCAAAATTCCACCTTTTGGACCAAATGATGCCCATGTTCATATTAACACCTTAGGGTCTTGTATCCATTACATGGGTGGATGGCCTTAAGGAGATCTCTTAATCAATCCTAAGGCCTTATTACATTGAGAAAAATGAACTTTTTGATTAGGTGCTCTACACCATGTAGGCTTGCTTTATTTTTTTCCATTGTATAATTTGAGCAATATAAATTCATGAGACCTTGAAGAACACATGTATGCAAGAACTTGTCATAGATAGGTAAAGAGAAAAAAAGACAAGGGTTTAACTTTGACAATATACAAGATCACATTATTAGAATAAAATAATGAGTAAAATATACAATGGATATATATTGACAACAATACTTTGAGTTTATACAAATATATTAGATAAATGTAGCAAAGCACACAAGTGTTTCAATAAGTTTATGTGATTGTTGTTACACAATTAGAGCCTATATAATATATAGAACCCAAAATTTTACTTGAACTATAACAACCAACTTTAATAAAGTGTAATAGAACCACCCTAGCATTCCTAAGATATAGAAAAACATTATCCAAATCAACTATTTCTTCCACCCATCACTCTTCTTGCACCACGAGTCTTTGTTTATAATAACCTAGAGATGGAAACCTCACACCATAAAAAAAATGAAATGCATTGATAAGACTTGTAAAAGGCTTACACAATATTAGCATCATAAAATCAATTCTTGTTTAAATGCTCTTAAAATTGTCCTTATAGCCTTGTATCGCATGCAAATATGATTTACAAGAACTTGTTCAATATCTTCCTCTTATAATTCCTTACAAAGAACCTACCAAAATACAAATTAGAATGTGTAACTAATTTAACCTATCTTTTTCATTATTACAAAAACCATATACAAAAAAACTTCACATTTTACATCATAATACATCATAAATCTTAGGAATTCTCCCCAACAGCTCCCCCCCCCCCCACCCCACCCGCCCCAACTCTTCATGATGTAGCTACATTCCAATATCATAAAAAATATTAGTAACTTATTGTATTAAACAAGATAATCATCGGCTCACTAAATCATTATGAAGAAAAAACATAAGAAGTAAATATACCTAGTCGAGTGTTCTAGTAGGGTCCTCTCTCTATTTTAGGGTCTCCAACAAGGCTTCATGATCAGCATTAGTAATAGTAAAAAGTTCTTTTACTTTTGGTCTTCCTTGATGCTTCAACAACTTTACATTTGTTGCTATAATAAGATGTAAATATATGAGAATTATTTTGTGCTTTTGATAGTCTTTGAATGCAAGAATTCTATTCCTTCTAAGCATGTATGTCCGTAGCCATGTTCTAGCGACAACCATTGAACCAATAGGATATGTGAATCCATCATCATCTATGATCGGTTGTGCAAGATTTTTTTTACCTCTTACACAAAATGCTAACCAATAATAAGATTTCTCATCATTCCCCTATAGTGCAACCAATGCAAAGACATGTCCTGGCTAAAGAAGATTTGATAGATGGTTATGCTCAAGTGAACTTTTCATGTCATCATTTCTGATAGAGGGTATGATAGACAATGGAGTAAGATAACGTGGAGCCACTGTGTCCACCCACTCACTTGATTCACAATGATCCCAATCACACTAAAAATAAATAGGACAAAAGCAAGCTAGTTGTCATTTCCAAATGGTCCATGTACTAGAATTAGAGCTCTAGAATGAATGCATTTTTTATGAGTCTCTCACTATAGTACAATCTGATCTATCACCTATGGACCCTTCTTCAACCAACCAAAAGAACATGTGTACCACTGAATCAAGAGTCCCCCACTTTGATAATGCTAAACTACACCAATCAACAATGCTACGAGCATCAAGAAGCTCTACTAATGAAATCTTCAATTTCTCTTTAATTAGAGCTTTCTTCACACATGTCCCTACTCCATCATGTTCCCCTTTCCCATGGCTGGACTCAAAAAAACTTCAAATATGAGGCACCACCCTCTCTACATGCATCCTACACAACCAATAAAATATGCGAGTATTCTTGAATTGACCTATACAGTTATCTGACCAAATTATATGTCTATCCATAGCAATTGCATGCTCCTATAAGAAATCAAAATAATTCTCGAAACAATGTTGCACAAACTCGTGAGAGTAAGATCTATCATCACTCATATAAAAATGATACTCTCTAATAATATTTTGATTATCTTACGCACTATCAGGGGCATGTCTATATTTTATGTGGATGAAAATAGCAATCTGAATGGAGTTGTAATACTAAGATTGTGTCTCATTTTGAGGTTGCAATGTGTAGTTCTGAGAAAAATCAACAACTGATATAATAGTGCCAATTGGACAAGTCTCCTTACACATTCTAAATTGTTGATCCAACCACTAAGACCTGTGACTATGTCTTGCATACTTGTAGAAAAGATTTGCCTTGAAATCTAAAATAAAACTAGCCATACTAATTTCTTTTCCAACCAATTCACATCTAGAGCCTTCACCTCCACTCTTCAATGTGTATTTCACCATTTCATGTACCTTTTTTTTTACTATTGTCTTTCCAAGATCTTTTTTGCACCCCACATGGAAACATGTGTCAAACTTGGATAAGCCACCACATTCTGAACACTTCTCATTTAAGCAAGCATTTCTATAAAAGAAATAACCATCAACTCTATGACATAAAAATTGATCTAGCAAGTCTCTTGATGATTTTGGAAGCCCAATAGCACCACAATTCTCAAACATTTCTTTATTATGCAAACTAGAATAGATTGAGTGTAATAGTTCATGGTGCATAGAAAACTCAACATGATATTTGCAACATGTATTTCAAATTTTAAGTGGCACACAATAAAATGGCTTCAAAGATTCAAAAGCTCTTTTTGATATATAAAGACTTGGATGACTCTCTCTAAATTATTTGAACAACATAGTTTTACTTACCTCCAAATAGTGTTTAGGATGTGGTGTGTGGTATTTGATGCCAATTTTTAACTTTAACACGTCTTTAGCATTGGGTGATACTCATGAGCTAGAGTGCCAAAATTGTGTAATTTCTTCCTTCACATCATCAGATAGCTTCTTATCAAAATGTGCAAATCTCCCATCAAATGCCCATGTTTCATTTTGAAGAGGATCATCAATTCTCTCTCGTCGACTAAGTGCTCTTCTCAAAGTAGTACGATTTAGGTTCAAATCAATACAAGTTTGTCTCATAGATCTACCCTTTTTCAAATAATGAGTTACCAAAGAGGTTGTAATAACCCTTTGAGCAACTTCATTATCCTTCTCCCTGCTATTTTTTCCAATGCTATTGAAAGCACTAAAAAGATTCTTCACAATAATGGCATTTATTTCCAACTTTTTATTGACATGAATCTCCAATTGGAAATCATAGGTCTCATCTTTTTCATTTTTAATAAGTGCATAAAAAGATGACATTGCTCCACCACTGTCTTGTTGCCAAAAAACATCTTATATAGTCTTGAAGCCCATAACCAAATGGTTATTTTTTATTTTTTCCCTTCTAAATTGGTAATAATTGTTTCATCAATTTTAATTATCCATTTTAGTGTTCTAGAACCTTCATGTCAATTATAATTAGGAGATATGTAAGGTTCATGTGCATTAGGTTCCTATGCATTGTCATGTTCGGCATGGTCAATTATGCAATTTACATTATGACTTGGTAGCACTTCCTCCTCAAAATTTTTATTCTCTAAATTTTCAATTTTGGCATTATCATTTTCAATTGGTACATTTTCATTCCCCAACTACACATATTCATTATCTGACTCTATGATTTCACCTTCAACTAATTCATTGTCAACTTGACTAACATTTAACATACCTTGTCCTTTCCTTTGGTGTTCTATTTTGTCCCTTTCCCTATATGCTGCAATGTTTTCATTGGATACCTTCCTTTTGCATTTAGCCTTTCAATGGATGTTTCTCCCCATTCATATGACAATATCCAAACCTAGGGATATATTATCAAACTTTTTTCGATTGTTTGGGCCCCAAAACATGACTTTTCCTAAAATTTGTGAAAAAGGCCCACAAAAAGAAATGTTGTCGGGTCTACAATGACAAGGAATATTTTGAGAAAATAATGCCAATAAATATCAGGTATCCAATTTCAGATCGGATGCTCGATTTCGAATTGGATATTTGATATTGGTCGGCACCAAAATATTGGTGGGAAAAATGAATTTATGAGTTATGAAATATATAAATATATAATATATAATCTATAAATATATGATATGACTAATGAGTTATGACTACTCTATAAATATATAACATATATTAATATATATATATATGCAGTTAAATTATATTATATTATTATTATTATTTAATATAATAACATAACTATTAATATATGATAATATATTATGTTATTATTATTATCTATATATATATATATATATATATATATATATATATATGATTATTATGCTACATTATTATTATTTTTACTAAATTATTGTATTTTTACTCTATTATTTGTATTTGTTACTATCACAATATATAATAATTGTTTATATGGGTCGAAAGGCGTTATAAGATGACCCATGACCCCTTTCAACACATTCCATGATGACATATGTCGCTAGGGGTCCTAGGACCCCTAGGGACATATTACAATCTTTTATATGGGTCAAAAGGGGTCATAGGCCATTTCGACACATTTTATTACAACATATGTCTCTAGGAGCCCTATGACCCCAACGGACATATTTGAATCATTTATATGGGTTGAAAGGGGCCATACGATGACCTACAACCCCTTTCGACAGATTTTATTACAACATATGTCCCTAGGGGTCCTAGGTCCCCTAGGGACATATTAGAATTGTTTACATGGGTTGAAAGGTACCATAGGATGACCTATGAATGCTTTCGACACATTTTATTACAACATATGTCCCTAGGGGTCCTAAGACCTCTAGGAACATATTACAATCATTTATATGGGTCGAAAGATTCGACACATTTTATTACAACATATTTCCCTAGGGGTCCTAGGACCCCTAGGACATATTAGAATCATTTATATGGGTCGAAAGGGGCCATAGGATGACCTATGCCCCCTTTCGACACATTCCATGATGACATTTGTATCTAGGGGTTCTACGACCCCTAGGGACATATTATAATCATTTATATAGGTCAAAAGGGGCCATAGGATGACCTACGGCCCCTTTCGACACATTTTATTACAACATATGTCCCTAGGGGTCCTAGGACACCTAGGGACATATCAGAATCATTTATATGCGTCAAAAGGGGCCATAGGATGGCGTATGATCCCTTTCAACATATTCCATGACAACATATGTCGCTATGGGTCCTAGGACCCTTAGGGACATATTATAATCATGTATATGGGTCAAAAGGGGCCATAGGATGACCTATGGCCCCTTTTGACACATTCCATAATGACATATGTCTCTAGAGGTCCTATTATAATTGTTTATATGGGTCAAAAGGGGGCATAGGATGACCTATGACCCCTTTCGACACATTTCATGATGACATATGTCTCTAGGGTCCTAAGACCCCTAGGGACATATTATAATCATTTATATGGGTCAAAAGGGACCATAGGGTGACCTATGACCCCTTTCGACACATTTCATGATGATATATGTCTCTAGGGGTTCTAGGACCCCTAGGGACATATTAGAATCATTTATATGGGTCAAAAGCGGCCATAGGATGACCTATGACCCCTTTCGACACATTCCATGATGACATATGTCTCTAGGGGTCCTAGGACCACTAGAGACATATTATAATCATTTATATGAGTCAAAAGAGACCATAGGATGACCTATAACCCCTTTTGACACATTTCATAATGACATATGTCTCTAGGGGCGCTAGGACCCCTAGGGACATATTAGAATCATTTATATGGGTTGAAAGGGGCCATAGGATGACCTATGACCCCTTTTGACAAATTTTATTACAAAATATGTTCCTAGGGGTCCTAGGACCCTTAGGGACATATTACAATCATTTATAAGGGTCGAAAGGGGCCATAGAATTACCTATGACCCCTTTCGACACATTTTATTACAACATATGTTGTTAAGGGTCCTATTACCTCTAAGGACATATTACAATCATTTATATGGGTCAAAATGGGCCATAGGATGACCTATGCCCCTTTTCAACACATTCTATGACAACATATGTCTCTAGGGGTCCTAGGACCCCTAGGGACATATTATAATTGTTTGTATGGGTCGAAAGGGGCCATAGGATGACCTATGACCACTTTTGACACATTTTATCATAATATATGTCCCTAAGAGTCCTAGGATCCCAAGGGACATATTGCAATTGTTTATATAGGTCAAAAGGGGCCATATGATGACCTATGACCCCTTTCGACACATTCCATGACGACATATGTCTCTAGGGGTTCTAGGACCCCTAGGGACATATTATAATCATTTATATGGGTCGAAAGGGGCAATAGGATTACCTCTGACCCTTTTTGACATATTTTATTCCATAACGACATACGTCTCTAGGGGTCCTAGGACCCCTAGGGACATATTATAATCATTTAAATGGGTCAAAAGGGGCTATAGGATGACCTATAATCCCATTTGACACATTCCATGACAACATATGTCACTAGGGGTCCTAAGACCCCTAGGGACATATTAGAATTGTTTATATGTGCTGAAAGGGGCCATAGGATGAGCTACGACCCCTTTCAACACATTCCATGATAACATATGTCGATAGGGGTCCTAGAACCCCTAGCAACATATTATAATCATTTATATGGGTCAAAAGGTGCCATAGGATGACCTATGACCCCTTTCATCACATTCCATTATGACATATGTCTCTAGGGGTCCTAGGACCCCTAGAGACATATTATAATCATTTATATGGGTCGAAAGGGGCCATAGGATGACCTATGACCCCTTTCGACACATTCCATGATGACATATGTCTCTATGGGTCTTAAGACCACTAGGGAGATATTATATTCATTTATATGGGTCAACACATTCCATGATGACATATGTCACTAAGGGTCCTAGGACCCCTAGGGACATATTATAATTGTTTTTATGGGTCGAAAGGGGCCATAAGATGACCTATGACCCCTTTCGACACATTTCATGATGACATATGTCTCTAGGGGTCCTAGGACCGCTAAGGACATATTAGAATCATTTATATAGGTCAAAATTTCAATACATTTTATTATAAAATTGTTTGTAGGGATCCTAAGATCCCTAGAGACATATTACAATCATTTATATGGGTCAAAAGGGGCCATAGAATTACCTATGACCCCTTTTGACACATTTTATTACAACATATGTCGCTAGGGGTCCTAGGACCCTTAGGGACATATGACAATAGTTTATATGGGTCGAAAGAAACCATAGGATGACCTATTACCCATTTTGACACATTTCATGATGACATATATCTCTAGGGGTCCTAGGACCCCTAGGGACATGTTATAATCATTTATATGGTACAAGAGGGCCCATAAGATGACCTATGACCCCTTTCGACACATTTTATTACAATATATGTCCCTAGGGGTCCTAAGACCCCTAAGGATATATTACAATCATTTATATAGGTCAAAAAGGGCCACAGGATGACCTATGACCCCTTTCAACACAGTCCATGATGACATATGTCACTAGGGGTCCTAGGACCCCTAGGGACATATTATAATCATTTATATGGGTCAAAAAGAGTCATAAGATGACCTATGACCCCTTTCGACACATTCCATGATCACATATGTCTATAAGGGTCCTAGGACCCTTAGGAAAATGATTTAATCATTTATATTGGTTGAAATGGGACATAGGATAACCTATGACCCCTCTCCAAGCATTTCATCACAACATATGTTTGTAGGGGTCCTACGACCCCTAGGGATGCCTTTGGTTGGTTCCAATGTATCAAGAGGGGTCATAGGTTAACCTATGACCCCTCTCGACGCATTTCATGATAATTTGTGTCCCTAGAACCCCTAGGACCCTTAGGGGCCCATTAGGAATGAGTCGAAAGGGGACACTAGGGGGCCTAGGGACATATGTTGTCATGAAATGTGTTGAATGGGGTCATAGGTTAACTTGTGACCCCTTTTGATCCATTTTATGACAATATATTATTTAATAATAATATAATTGTATATTTTAATATAATAATAATATAGTATTAGATTATATAACAATAATAATCATATATGTTACTAGATTATAGATTTAATAATAATAATAACCATATATATTATTATATATAATAATAGGTATATAATATTACTATATATATTTAATAATAATATTTATCATATATATTACTATATTATATTTAGTTATAATAATTATTATTATATTTATAACTATATTATATTTATAACTATATTATATTTAATAATAATAATCATACATATTACTATAATATTATAATAATTATAATCATATATAATAATAATAATATCAATGCCCACACTTCCCCCAAATAAATTACCCTATAAAATACTCTAAAGTTTCCCTCTCAAATTTGCCTCACTCCAAAATTACAATTGGAATATCTTTCCTCTCAAATTTTTCTCCAAAATTTCAATTGAAAAATCACAAGCCTAATTGGATACTCGATTTTATTTTGGTTATCCAATTAGGCTCAATATTTACCAAGCCTATTTGGTCAACCCAAAAAACGTGTTTGAGAAGGGTTTCACTGACACTTAGACTTCAAGCAGCCATTTAACAATGTTATTTTCATTGAAATTGAATGAAATGAAAAATGTATTTTTATAACACTCTCGAGATTCCATCAATATAATATCTGTCAAATTTTGAGTTCAATAATTGTTTATTAGTTAATTTTCAATAAAGATAATTGTAAAGTGTTGATTGACATACTGATTGAAAAATAGCCATAACTTTCAAATGGTATAACATTTTTTAAATCCAAAAGTTGCATCACATTCTATGCTTCGCCTAGTATAATAAAAATAATTTTTTAAAAAAATATATGGTAAAGTTTTCTATTAGTCAAGGTGGTCAAACACGGGAGTTTTTTTTCTGAAAATTTTTTAGTAGAAAATTCATTTTTAATTATTTATTTGGAATAAAAATACCCAAAAATATGTGTCACATCTGGGCATGAGTCTACTTTTTATATCTACAATTATATTAAAAATATATTATCATTTGATTTTGATTAAGGTGGTCAGACATATGCCTACTTTTTATTTTCGCCTTGAAATTTTTGTAGTACTGCATTAAAATCCAATCTTTTGACCAATCAATTATTATTTTCTCTAGATAAGGCCTAGTAGTTTAGAAACTAAATTCAATTTTCTATAGGTTATTTTCTTACAACTTTTTGATATAAAGTCCAAAACCACTTTAAAATTATGTGTCAAGTTGACATAACCTTAATTTCCTAGTTTTTAACTGCCACTTAAGGCTATAGTTTGGTTGACCTTGATCTTGCACATACCCTTGTTTGGTCTTCCTCTATAATAGTTCTTGAAGAATTTACATTTGTTCAAAAGTGATTGTGTCTAGGTCATACTTTGGAATAATAATGACCTCATCCAATTCTATTGGCTTCCTAGATTGGTTTCCCAGGTGACTTGACCTTTTTCTTCATCTTCTTAGACATTGGTGTGTGAACACTTGACAATGTAATCTACAGTGGTGTAGCTTCAACACTCGGTTCCTGTATCTATTGTCTTGTACTAGCACTCTCTTTAAAAGTAGGTATGACCTATTGGATAGGTGTAGCAATCAATGTTTCAATAGATGCACACATATCACTTGGCAATTGTACTAGAGCTTGGGTTTCCTCCTTTTGAGACTCTTCAGTCTGTTCTTACTTGGTCTCCTTTGTTCCCTCAATGTGAGGTTCTAAGGAATTATTTGTAGATTTATCTATTTTCTCTTTATCTTTTTGTTCTTCCTTGTTAATAACAAGAGTGGTCGAATGAGTTGGGTATTGAATCACAATGAGAGCTTTTCCATATTCCTCAACACTTACATCTTGTTGACACTTCTCCTCACTTTTGACTAAAGTTATTTGAAAACCATCAGTTATAGAGGTCATAGTTGGTACACTATTAATCCTTGGGTAATCCTTAATTTGTATCAACATGAGATTGGTGCATGTCAAAGAAGTATTTGAGGTCACACCCATAAATGGTGCATTTTTAAGTTGTCCCTCAATCAAGACATTTAGATTTTTTTGTGTTTCATCATGAATGTCTTGAATGATGACAACATCTTGCTTTTCGCTCTCCTCTTCCTTTTTCTTGTCTTTTCTTTCTAATTTTCTAGCTCAATTGTTTCTTTGTCTTGTTCTTCCTCTTATCCTATTGTTGGAAGACCCAATAGCCCAAATGCCTTTTTTCACACTAATGTGCTTTCTTTCACAACCTCTTCTATCTGAATTTTCAAAGTCTTATAGGCCCTTGTCTTGGGCTCAAATTTCTTTTCAAAACCTTTTAGGGCAATAGAAATGTGAGTCTTCCCTAAATTTGGCATTGTTTGAGCTAGAGTTGTCTCCCTTATTTGCCTTTCTATAGACAATGCCCATTTCCATTTTGCATCTAATTTATTATACAATTCTTTTGGTATGGGAAATTCTTAATATGTTCTTCATTTTTCCTTTGAACTCCTCAAAATATTCATCCAAAATTGTCTCAAAATTTTCTCCCAATTGTTCAATACAATAATTGATTTTCTTGGTCATTGGTCTTGTCTTATCCCACACTACAGTACCTACTATTGGAAATTAATTTTTCATATAGAAAAATATGCACATCAAGAGTGATCCAAACTTACATGATGTATTCTTCACTTTTCTGATTGCTCCAAGATTCTCAAATAACTATAGGAGTTGCAACTCAACAAGATCATAGTTGTGATCTTTCTTAACAATTTTGTACCCTAAGTGCACTGTAATGCATCACACACTATAAACTTATGTGCAATCACATAGACTATAAATTCAATAATAGGATCATTAATGCCATTTATAGACATGGCTCAGCTATTCCACTTGGCCTTTTTTTGTTCTTCAATAAGATTCCTTACTGAGGAACTCAAGGTCTTCACTCGATCTAGGGTAGGATACCCTATCACATGATGAATTACCACCTTATTAATTTTTAATGGACCACTTTCTATCCATAATTTCATATCTTGAACCCTGCTTAAAATGATTTTGATCCATTCAAATTTAAAGACCTTAGGGAAAGCTAGGGCACTAGTAAGCCCTTTTTTGGCAACAACTCTATTATCATCCTTCAACACTTCTTTTTCACACAATATGTCATATGCATTTCTAAGTTCAAAATCTCCTATCTCCCCTTTCTTGCACATGTATCATGAGCAAATGCCATGCACCATAATGACTCTACGAGGAATCGATGACAAAGTGCCTGATGTGTCTCCAGTCAATGCAATATCAAGGTATACCCTAAATTTTGGTGGGGGCATTGATGATTCCTTAAAATCTATGCATTGTTATCTTTCAACATTTCCTTGCCAGTACCAAGTGCAAATAATACCATTTTTGAACTAGGGTTTACAAAAAAAAATTCAATACTTTCACAAATCAACTCAACTTAGTTCATAAGCCTTACTCACTTCACTTTGTAATTTGTTGACGATATGCTATAGAATCACACAATCTTTTACACAAATCACTCTTGAATTGCTTCATGAGTTCCATATAACCTGGTGAATGAAAATGATCTTCAAAATTTGATATATACCTTTAATGATTTTAAATAGGTTTTCAATAAATGCTTCATACATGGGTAGGTGCATTACAACTATCATCAATCTCAACACAATATCTTTCTTTCATTGTTTGGTTAAGACCATCACTCGGTCACCATTATCATTTCCATGCTTGGCTCAGTTCATATAGTGATGCTCAGTCACTATAGACACTAATACCGATTCTCGACATCTATTATGCATATGATTTCGTTTGCTCCATTCTTGCCTCAAATCTTTCTTAGTGCATCTTGATTCATGCAGATATGGATTTTAACATATCTTATGTTACGAATGGATGTAAAATGTAACATTCAAATATACACTTCTTACATACCTTCATTGTTTAGTTTGAAGTTGTGTGATCACCCGATCCATTAGATTGGGCGACCTTAACTTCACTGGTTCCACTATTGCCTTCTACTTCCTTCTTTCTCCAAGTTTTACTCATCTCCTTCCTTGTTTGTTCTGCACCAACCTTGATTGTTCATTTATTGTGTTCATTTCTAGGTGTTGGTGCTCGAGTCCTATAGTTCTTGCTCAAATGTCAAATCTTGTGGCACTTAAAGAAAACTAAGCTTCCATTCAACCAACTCATATTTGCCTCTGAAATGTGTCCTAATGCAATTTTTTGTAATGTGACCATATTCTCCATAATAATGAAAACTATACCATGTGTTATAATCCCGGTTGTAGGAATTACCTTGTTTGGATGCATTCCCTTGCTTCTTGGTTATCCAATTAGATTTTTCTTTGGATATGCATTCTTGAGTTCTTTGTCCATATTTTTTATAATTGTATCAATGACCTTCAAATCTAGGTGCAACTTGTGTATTGCTAGCTTCTGACATGCATTCATGAGCTTGACATCCTTGTTTCTTGACATTAAAACAATGCCTATTAAATTTAGGCTTATAATTTTTCTTACCATTCTTGCTTCTACAGATATTGGTTGTATGTCCAAGTTTCCCATAGTGATGGCATGTAGGTTTGTTGTGCTTTAGTTTTACATTCCTATGACTCTCCCTTTTTAGTAGATGATAGGTACTTGGAATATCCTAATCTAGGGGTGTCACTAGTTATTCTTGGTGATCTCACCAGTTCTTCAAAGTATCGTATAGATTCATTAGGCTTTTTAATCATTTCCATTAGTTACTTCTCAGATCTTAACTCATTCCTCAATCGATCATTTTGTAATCTCATATTTGTAATCTTTATATCCTTTATGTTTAGTTCCTAATTTGCAAGTAGTAGTCGATTCATCATGTCCAGCTGAATGTTTGTGAGCTTCTATACATTAGATGTTCTTTCATCAAGTCTAGTAGCCATTTGTCTCTTGTCTTCTTCTTCCATGACTTTGGCTTCCTTAGCTTTCTTTTTATGTTCACACACATCACATAACCTTACTGATTGGATTTCTTGTTGTCTATTCAATCCTTGGACTCCATTCAGAATGTTTTTCTTCTCCAATAGGTTTGTTATAGCTACATCATTTTCACTGGAGTTCTCATTGTCAAATAGTCCTTTAGTGTCCTCTTCTTGACAGTGTATAATTGTTGAATAACTAACTCTTTCTTTTTCTCTAAGGATTTTTATAACTCCTCTATTGCTTCTTCAAGCTACTGTAGTATGATCTAGATGTCAAGCATCTAATTCGCAATGATCTTTCCAAACTTGAGAGCCTCCATCTCCAAGATCTTAACTCTCAAACTATTAGACTTCTTCTAAGAGAACAAAGCTCTGATGCCAATTGTTGGAAGTCTTATTGGTAAGTGAGATACTCAGAGGGAGGTGAATCAACATCTATAAAACTTTTAACTTCTTCAACTAAATCAAATGCATTCACCATTTACCCATTTCATATCTAGATCACTATTTATATAACTATTATGTTACAATAGATCTAAGTATGCATCACATTCATAAACATGAAAGTAGATGTTCACACATAACACAAGAAATTTGGTTACCCCAAAACCCTCCAAGGTAAAGGTAACAATGGGGTGGGGATGACACCCCCAAATCTTCAGTACAACTGCAATAAAGTGTGCATGTTAAGTCTACAATGTTTGATCACCTCTAGTGATCTACCCAGTGTAGGGTCTTCCTTGTTAGGAGCTCACAAGACTTATTTAGTATTCCTTGATTAAAGGATTTAAACTTACAACTAAGTAATCTGTTCGAAGATATAAATAGGCTTGTTAGGATCACTTTGTTAAGAGATTTACCCTAATACACTAGTTAAAATGTCTCAATGTAGATCCTTTCGCTCTATTGCTAGATTATGGATCTTCTCTTTGTGATCTTGATTTGATCTCCTTATTAGACATATTCAGTTGTGCCCTTCACTTCTTTGTTTGGATGCTCTACCTGATATCTCTGCTTCTAACAAACATAACCTCCTTCGCTATCACTTCACACACACACACACACACACACACACACAACTAGTCTCCTTATAATTTAGGGTTTGGGTCCCTCTTTAAATAAACAATTGATGAACCTTCTAGATCTAGATCAAAGATTCATCCCTTTTGTTGTTTAGTCCTTCCATTTTTCTAATTGGTTACACTACCTTCATAGGGATTGATGTCCTCTGACAAAACATGTAATTACCTTCTTAATTATCTCTACAATACATAAATTAAGTGTAGAAGTCAGCCAAAAATGGTTTGCAAAAGTGTTTGTGTCATCACAAACACATGTCAAAACTAGTTTCCTTGGCACTTGAATATCCTGACACTTGATCCATACTAATATGCATGTTATCCCTTGACTTTTGAATGCTTGGTAATAACTACCTTACTCAGCATAAATTTTCTCTTCTTTACTTGATGTTTACTCAATTCTAACATTCTCGGTATACATTATCACTTGGTCCAAACTAGAGTACTCAATAGTCGAAGACTTGTTCAGCTCAAACAAAAATTTGAACAAGTCTTTTATACATTGCTCAACCTTTATTGGATGCTTCAGCCATAGTGATGATTGACCAACTTTGCCTAGGAAATGACTACGTGTTTGACACTAATAGGAAACATGGCTTAGAGATCAACAAACACTATAGAAATGAAAAGAATGATACATGATGTCTCTGCATCTGCTCTCATTTTGTCTGCTCCAACTTCCTTTGACAGTGATGCCCTTACAGGGTGTGATTGCCCATCTTTTTCTACCCTTTCTTAGGTGGCCAATGGGGTAGGGATTTATTGTTTTCCCTTGGCGAGGGGTGGCCCCTCTGCTACGGTTCAAGTCAGTGCTTCTCCTATGGTTCCTACTCTCTATTCCCCTAGTGTTGTGGGTAGATTAGCCATTTCTTATGTTGATATGACTGCCTATGAGGCTAGTCTTGGTGGTCAAGATGTGTGTTTGAGGCCCCATACTATTGTGTCTATTGTTGTAAGTAACCTAATCATTATCAATCTAGAATATGATATTGTTGATGAGATTTCCACTTATGTGGAGGACTTCTCCTCTACAACCACTATTTTTCATTTTAGGGGTTTTTGGCCCTCTTTGTTAGACCTACATGCTTCGCTTTCCAAATATTGGGAACCTATCATGTTAGATTTAATCCAGATTTACCCTATGGCAATGGGCTTTTTCATTGTGAAATTTTCTACTAATGAAGATAGAAATGCCATCCTGCACTGTGGTTTCTCTTGAGAGGAGAGGTTCCCCTTGATGGCCAAGCCTTGGTATGTGGATTTTGATCTATCGATTGAATCCCTTTATAAGATTCCTTTGTGGGTAAGGTGGCCTAATCTTCCCCTTCACTTATGGTTGGATTCTATCCTAGAGGCTATGGGGGAGTCCCTAGGGGATTTTTTGTTGGTTGATATCACGTCTTCCAATGTGTTTTGAACGATGTATGCTTGCATTCTTGTGGAGATAGATGTCTCCAAGGGGCTCCTAGAAATTATTAAGTTAGCCTCTCCTAATGGCTCTTAGATTCAACTTCTTGATTATAAGGGTATTCAATTCAAATATAGGAAATGCCATAAGACTAGCCACCTCACTACGTGTTTCTCCTCTAAAACGGTTAGATCGAAGAAGTCTCCTTCTTAGTGGATGGGGGTTCTAGATGATCACTACATGGTTCAGAAAGCTCCCTCTATTGGGGATGGCTTGGTTGATTCTTCTCAGGATTCTTTGGTGGTGGATTCTATTGTTGTTCCTGAAAATTTAAATGTCTCCCCTAGAGCGGTGGCCAATATAGTTGTCCCTCCTTCAAATGTTGCAATTGTTGATGCGATTGTTGCCCCTCTTGTGGCTTAGTCTCAGGAGGCAGCTCTTGTCCCTCTTTCGTGTGGTGGTGGTATTCCTTCTCCTGCTAAGAGAGTTTTGGGGTCTGCTTGTGGTGTGGATGACTTTTCTTGGCAGAAGGCTATTGGGAAGGTGGAGGATGGATGGACAACAATAAAAGGAAATAAATTTCAAGCCCTCCAATCCATCACTTGATATGTCTTTACGTTCTCAAAAGATGAGACCAAAATGTAAATCATAACGCTTAATTTTCGTAACCTACTGCTCGCCTGGTCTTTTTGAGGCTGTCCCATTTTGTTTTGGTTCTCTTGGTCTTTTTGGACTATTGTCTCTTAGTTTGACATGGTTCTAGACTAATTGTTTTCTTTTGCAACCATGGGGTTTTAGGATCCAGTTCAAAACCTGTCTAGGTGGTAGTAGAGCACGTGTTATCTGTGAGGCCACCCTAGTCACCTTGTTTTTGGTGAGCGACCTATTTTTCCTTAGGATTCTTGTATTTATGTTTGGGCTTCATTGAAAATTATTTGATCTATAAAGGGTTCCAAGCACCCTTCAAAACCTATTTTCTTTAATAAAAAACAAACACTATAGAAACATCATATTATATGCAATTCCAAACAACATAAGATGCTAGAAAAGATATCACATATGAAGTAAGTTGTAGATGACTACTAAATGTGAAGCATTAAAATCCAAGATATAAAAAGAAATTTTCTAGACATAGACACACAACCCTTCATGAAATAATTTTTTTCATACCCAAAGATAATAATGTGCCATAAAATAATGCAATCTCTATAGAGAAATGAAGGAGGAAGATGAAAGGATAAGACATTATGCCCACTTAGTTAAATTACAAAAGGAACAAAAAATGTATAAAATATTCTCGAGAGAAGAGAGAAAGAAAATCCAATATACACCATAAATGATATATCCTTTATAATAAAGATGTAGTTACAAGCATAAGATTGCACTCAGGATGTTAAGCACTACATAACACAATAAATGCATGCAAGAAAAACCATCAAATTATAAGATAATGCAAGCTCATAAAGGATATTAGATGCATTGAAAAAGAATAGGACATATTACACCTGCCTAAGTGTTTTCAATTTATACTAGACACGTGATTTCAAGCAAACATAAGAATGCACAAGTTTGGGTTGTTGTTATGTAAATAATCACAATAAATGAATACAAGAAAATATTTCATCATATAAAAGGAAAACAAGTCATCGAAGGAACAAAATGGATCATATGATATAGATAGAATGAGGAAATAGGGCCCTTTAACCCCAAGTGAGGAGACAAGGGAAATGACTATTATTTTACTTGCAAAGCAGGACAAAGAACTCCCAAAAGATAGGCTAACAATGTCACATAGCTAGTAGCAACATAACAGATATGTAGATGTATCAAATAAAATTACCATGAAAAGGAAACCATTCAAAATTAAAAATCATATGAAACATAAGCAAAAAAATGAATTGAAAAGAAAGATGAAGTATAGAAACAAAAGATCTCTTAGGTGTAATTAGATTAAAATTAAAATAGGAACATTATATATTCATATACTCATCAAATAAAGGTGTTGGATTCACAAAGTCAAGAATATAGGATATTGGTGTGAAATCCAAGGTTTCCCAACCTTTAAGAGTTGAGAAGCCACTCATAAGGTCAAGGTGATTAAGATCCTCAAAATCTAATGCTAGATTTTTGAAAATAAAGCCATAATGATCATCAATGTCAACAAGATAAGAAGAAGAATCAAGGGTGTGGTCCTCCACCATTCAAGTATTCTTAGGAGAAGGAAAAACATAACTCATCAAAGCCTCATCTATTGAAGGAATATCAATGAAATGCATAGAAAGTGGTTGATCATAAGTAGTAACCATGTCAGCATCCAAATGTATCTCATTAGAAAGTGAATAAACCATGTTCTTATTTGAGGGTTCATCCCAAATAGGAGGATCAGCCAAGGAGGGAGAGGGGGAATACTAATGAAAAGAAGTTTCATGAGGAAGAGTATAGTAAATATTCCTATCTAAGGGCTCATCCCAAATAGTATCACTATCAAGGTTAGGAACATCAAAATGCACTAAAGGTTGATCGACATCATCCTTGAAAAGATTACCCTTATGAAGGGAAGGAAGATAAATGAAAAGTGAATTCTTATCATTTACATGAAATTGAATGTCTTGAAGATCATGAATGAAACTTAAAAATAAGGATAACAATCTCATTGAAAGGAAATACAATGAGTGTGAAAGAAATGGAAATGCAATCTAAGAATGAACTAAATGCTTCTTTTTTTTTGTATTTTCACAATGCAAATATATGAAATGCAATCTTTTTGAAAAAAATGCAAAGGGAGATCTAAAAACCACTAATGAAAACCATAGCATGTAAAGTAGATCTAATGTAAAGAAGGAAATAAGGGAGATCAAATGATCTAACTCCAAAATTTACAAGAAGGGCGAAAGATGTCAAGTTCACCAAAAGAAGATAAACATCCAATGTAAACAATTTAAATCCAATAAGAAAGGGGCACAAGGTTGGGTTCACCAAAATGTTTAGGTGAAACTGGTTCCAAATAAGAAAGATCGGAAGAAAGAAAGATCTAACTCCAAGAAAGAGGGTAAGATGTTTGGCTCACCAAAATTTTTAATGGAAAAATGGAAGTTCTTTAATAGGATGTAGGCCTCCACTTTTCACATCTAAAGCATTTAAAATACAAGAGAAAGAGGGGCATCCAAAGCATAACTCTCAAGAGAACTTGAGTAAGATTATAAAAATTCAATGAGATAAAAGGATGTTAATGCTAAGTTTCAAATCATATTAAGGAAGTACATGAGAAAATCCTATTTCATGCAATGTAGATTTGATTAAGGATGTGTAAATGTACAAGCGTAATAGATTTAATTGATTAAATGAGAAGTGAAAGATAGGTCTAGGTCCTAAATATACACAATCATCCCAATTAGGATGCAAAATTATGCTAAAATTGAAAATGGAAATGAATAATACAATACTCATGTTAAAATATGCTTGGGGAATTTTGTTTCTACTCCAAAAAGTGTGGATCTTAGCCAAATTCTATAATTTCATCTGGAGATTCCTGAATAAAATAGAAAACCCAAAAAAACCCAAAAAACATTTTTTCTAACCAAAGAGAAAGGAATAGGTCAACCTAGTTGTAACTATTCTAAAACAGTTTCTACAAGGTCATCATGTTCTTAAGGCACTATAACAAAGTCAACTCAGGCTCTTCAAAAAGCTCGTAGAAAATTATTTTCATATTTGCAATCACAATTTCACTATCCTAAGTTCCTCCATGTAGAAAGTAAAATTTTTTGTTGTTTGATGGACGAGGGCTTGCTTTGGTCAAGCCTTAGATTGAGGAATCAACCTTAAATTGAGAAATGTAAATGACAAAGGAAATGCTAACATGTGGTGGGACTGAATAATGTCAAATGAAAGATACAATTACCTTTCTAGATGCAATTGAAGTTGATATGTGACCAAGTATGTAAATGTAATAGCCTTGACTCAAAGAAACCAAAAGGAAAAGAAAGAAGCCAAAACCTCATGAATATGAATGTATGTGACATGCCATGATGAATGATAGAAGAATCTTGAAGAATTTCAGAATGATAGATCTCCTTATTTGAAGCCAAACTCTACTACCACCTTGAAGGGAGAAGCTTGATGCAAGGAGGAAATGCTAGAACTTGAATGCTTAAAAATTCATTCTTGTTTGATTGAACTCGTTGCCTTGATCGTTTGATGCCTTGTGGAAATATTTTAATTACATGATGTGAGAATAAAGCCCTCAAGCCTACTTATATAATAGATTTTGGGCATGCAATCAATATAAACTAATTGGGAAGTGCAAAGTTAATAATTAAAAATTCAAGGAATTTTGGGCCTCAAGCCTCATTATCACTATGGAACAGGAGGGCAAAAATGGGCCTAAAAAGGGCTCAAGAGAAAGTGCAGATGGAACTGCCAATATAAAGCTTGTCAAAAGATATGACCACAAAGATGACAATGCAACACTTAAGAGGACCATATCGGAGGGCAAGAGATGATAGAGAAGTGTGAGATGGATTGAAGAGGAAAAAGAGAGACTAAAACCACTCTAAGGAAGGCTAAGAGGTCCCAAAATGAAGTCCATCCATTTTAAGACAATACACCTTGTAATCTACATGATAGATTTAATCCAAACTAGGCCAAAAGGAATTAAAACATATGAATAAAATTTGCACTATAGATAATTTCTCTTTTTTTTGTTTGTGGTTCTTGTCTTGAAATTGTTACAAGATGATGCCCTAAATAAAACATTGTGTCTAGCCTAAGAACCATGTAAGAGGAATTCAATAGAAACCCTTTACAAAGGTTTTGGGGCCATATAATAACCAATATATCTTTGCATCCATCTTGTCTATAAGCTGCATCCATCCTATGCCCTACAATATGTATTTGAGTTTAAATGTGGGACTATTCTACTAGGCATTATAGGAGTGGCAAGCCTAGCAACACTAGGGATCTTGTGGCCTAATCATCTAGCAACCAAGACATAAACATCAATCCCCCAAAAATATTAGAACATTTGTTGCCAAGTCCAAGGGCTAATACAAATATTTGGATTCCTCTACAAATTCTATGGCTTTTGAGTTTGGCTATTGATTAAGATATGTGGTTTTGGGTTCGTTTTGGCTCTCATAATGAAATTACAATTCTACTTTTAAAAAAAATCTAATACATGAAACTACTAATCATCTTTCCCAAGCCACGATATTTGACTTCATATAATACTGTCATATTGAGCTCATATTCAATAAAAACTCAAAACAAACTAAAGCATAACTAAATATTAATTAAAATTATCATTCTCACCTCACATGCACTTTAAAATCAACTTTTAAAATAAATCTATTTCAAATGCCAAAATATTGTATTAAAAATAACATTTTATTTAAAGATAGAAAATAACTTGATACAATAACTATTAATCTTAAAAATAATAAATCAACCAAAGCTCAAACTTATGTCTTTTTAAGTGAATCTTCTAGTGCTCTATTAATAAACACTAACTTCAAAAATTGGATGTCTAAGGAAGTATAAAGAATATCAAAATATTTTCAGTGAAGCTCTTGATCTTCTTTTAGACACTAGCTTTCGGTACTATAAATAATAAATACCAACTTCATAAATTATATGTTGAAATATAAAGAATATCAAAGGCTTTAAGTGAAAGTTTTGGTATGTGTTGATGGATGTCAACATCTTACACACTAAATTACATATCTAAATGTAAAAGATATTAAAAAGGTTTTAAGCATAGTTCTACAAAGTTTTCTAATGAGAGGACCTTGGGGCAAAAGGATGAGTTCAAGGACAAGGTGACCAAGGGCGGCCTAAAATTGGGGACGACAAGAAAGTAGTGGGGAACAGTGACAAGCGAGGGTGGGATGCGGTATGGTGCAGTGGAGTGGTAGGGTGGTCTTGATATACAAATTGAGATGAACTGAAATCTTGAAGGTGGATTTTATAATATAACATCGACATGAGTACACAATAAAAGGCAAGCTAGTTTTTACAATTCTAAAAGGTGTGCCATAAAAGACAAACTAGTTTTTACAATTCTAAAAGTTACAATTGATGTGTTATATAGCAAGCCTCTTGGCAATGTCCCTTATGAGAGTGTTATATAGCAAACCTCTTAGCAATGTCCCTTATGAAAGTAGCAAAGATGGTGGTATCATGTAGAAGATTTCCCCAAATCTCTAAGTCACAAAAACATCCCCATAAAAGAGGCAAGATTTAGTTTTTAAAATTGCAAGGAAACAAGTATCCCATTGAAGTAGACTATAGAAGTTTGAAAGAGAGCTCAACTCTTTAAAGTAGATCTCTAATTCTGGGCATAAATCTATAATTGTGAGTAGCTTTAACTCCAGGGGTGAATAAAAAACTTGTAAATCTCAAGGGTACAATTCAAGGCTCTCATTTGTATCAAATCTCAGAATACGTTTCTGTTGCTATACTCCTCTCTTTTCTAGAATTGACATACAAACTTTGCCAACGAAGAAAGAAGAAAAAGTGAGTGGAAACAAAGAGCTAGAGTGCTTACTACTTATCTAGTTTGTACAAGGGAATAATAACAATAAAGACTCTACTTTTATTCTACTCCATCTATTGTAGCGCAGACGCTTCAGAAGAGAAAAGTGATGAATACCAATAAAGCTGGTCTTGTATTCGGATTCCTCCCATAATAAGTCTAGATGCCATCCTTTCCATTTTGAAAGCTACAAATGAGAGATTACCTAGGATCATATGTTGTAGCATAAGATTCTTTCCACCACGTAAAATTAGGATTACCCTCTAATAATAATTAGAGATAATAACCTGTTTTTGAAGTTTCATGGATATGGTGTAGGCCAATACATAACCACATGGTTACAATGTTCATTTTTTAAGTATTAGGGATTTGAAAAGCTCTCTGGTCACTGGAAAACATTCAATAGAATAATAAAACATGGTATTGTCTAAAAGTAGAAAGCAATATAATAGAAATTTCTATTCTAGGGTTCAATACTCGTCAACTTTCTGCTTTTTTCAAAAAATCTACCGTGAACATTTCTTTACTGATAAGACTAATAATATGGGTAACGTGAATATTGCCTCACTTCAGCTTTTTTCAAGTCATTCTGCTTCATATGCTGTATTTGCATGAACCTTATCAAGCATCTGTACTGAATTCGATGATCATGAAGGAAATGAGATGTTAAAACATAAACCCATGAAGATAATCGAGTGAAAACATGTTCTGATCACATTTGATCGATGTTATGATGATTTTTTAATCAGTACAGGTAGGTCTAATAATATGAACTAGCAAAAGTGAAAACAATGGTGTAAATAGAAAACCTATATCTGACTTGTTGTGATGATGGAAGGAAAATTATGAAGAAATTCTTTCTGAAAGTAATGATATGGTGATTTGTTGATCTGAACAAATTGCCGTGTATCAGATTATTGTGAAAGCATTGAAGTAATAGGATCTGCCAGTGAGACTATCATAATTGTTTAAGTACATTAAAAAGCACTGATTATGGTGCAGAGGTTTCAGATTATAATAATATACTACCCACAAAAAAGAAACAGCTTTTATTAAAAAAGGCAGGCCTTTAGCGACCTACAGGAATTAAATTCATTTACAATAGAATTTGAGTGTCTTATAATTCACTCAATGAATCGAGCTTTCAGATTCACAGATATCATCTATATATGATTTGATTTCTCTTTACAAAGAAGAATCGGTAATATAATATATAATTGGTTTCTCTTTACAACTAAGATTCAGAAACCGTAGGGAAACAAAGTCAGCTGAAAACGTGTAAATCAAGGACGAATGTGGGCAGCGCCAAAAATCATGGAGGGTGGACAAATGAATCAGAAATACTTTCATTAAATGAATCCAAGGGTCGTTACAGAAATCCTTTTATACTATTAGACAATTCAAAATCAGTTAGACTGAACCAATAATAAATGCATGCAGTTATAGTTGTAGGTACAGTATGAAAACACTCCATTCAAAGACATTTTAAATTGCATTTGGATGGACATTGATCTCACTATTAAATTGTAAAGGCCAGACTTAATAAGATTGGTCAGCAAGGTTGCCCATAACTCCAGTTGTCATGTGGCAAAGCTGTGATTGTAGCCTGTAAGTGCTGTAGTGTACAATCCAGGTTACCCATTTCAAAACTATTAATGATATCGAGTTTCTACAATTCATAGATAAGATATTGAGTTTAGGCTCGTCCAAGATTTCGTGGAGAACCTCCATCAAAAAAAGATTTGATTGTGTTGGAGTTTCTCTAATCTATTTCAAAAGTTCAAGAATATGGACAAAGCTTTACCCGTTTCAAAACTTAATTGATATCAAATTTCAACACACTGTAAATTTGACTGTGTTGGAATTTTCGATTTGGATCACACTTCATAATCCATTTCAAAACGTTAAGAATATGAACTAAGCTTGGACTGATCAGAAAGGTTCTAATGGACATAGGTAGGGAAGTTGTACTCTACTGAATTAGAGTGTTTTCCAAGCTAACCTGATTAATGGCAACACACAATCCCACTGAATGAGCAATGTTGATCAGTTCTGCAAGTTCTGTTATAACTGAAACGCAAAATGCACAACACTCTAGATAAGATTGATAGAGGCACTTTGGTTCGTACTATGTTTTTGATAGAGGCAAGAATAGGTTACTCTTCTTTGCCGTAATTGTGCTAGCTGATGTTAATGTGCTATTAATGTGGTGGTTCTGTCTATAACACGGGCCAGCACCCTCTAGTGTTTGGCGACAAGATTAACTTAAACCCAACTGTGTTAAACTAATTTTGCAACCATCACATCATGCATTGCCCCTACAAAATTTACACTGGACTGATTTCCTGAGAGATGCATTGATGCACTGAAAACCTACTGCAATGACCACTGTCACATCATTTTGTCATCTAGGTTAAATTGAAACTGCTTTCTCAGAAGTTTTGTACTATACTGAACTGAACTGAACTGAATTCCAGGAAGTATCATTTTGATATGCCAAAGAGTTAATCTAATGGCTACTTTCACAAGATAAAACAATTTCGTGCTACAGAACTGCAGATTTAAAAGCAAGACGAATTGAAATAACTGATAATACCATAGAAATATGCATTCCATGCTAATGTCGCTCGAATGCTAAAATGGCATGATTGCAATTAAGTGAAAATTCAAGTACACGGATAGGTAGGTTTTAATAGGACTAAAGATTGAATTGAAGCTGCAAAGGCAGCAAATTTTAATAGTAATCTCGTACATAAATAGAAGAAAAAAAATACACTACTAACTCTTCTTTGAACTCCAGTATGAGTCTCCCGAGCCTGCATATATGGTAGTAGATAAGCATGCGGAGCCATGGATGAAATAAAGTAGCCCACAAATGGGTAAGTGATCAAAGTGGAGCCCTAGTCCAAAGTTCAAACCCACTAGTACATTACAGGAACAGAAATTTCTACATCGACTGGACTTACTATACAAGAGTTGGATGCAATCCTTGAAAACTATTTCATTTCATTGGAGTGGCTATCTTTGAACTTAAAATGGAGTGGCTAACTTTGAGCTTAGGGCAAACTACAATTTTGAGAGATCATGAGAGAACAATAAACAAGGGAATGGGTAGTGATCAATGGCATGAAGATGAAGATGGAAACAAGTCCCTTATGTGACATGTTTCATTTATGCAAACTATCATCTTGATCCTAGAGTGTGTGTGCATCATGAAAAAAAAAGTGTATTTTTTTTCTCACAACTTTTTCCCTAGAGTGTGCTTGTTGTTATGCATCCACACCTTGAGTACATGGCGCTTGACACCCAATTCCATGCAGAATTGCTGGACTGCAGCTTCATCATGCTTCTGGATCCTCCAACCAAGCTTCTCTGCAAAACTACACATTTTGTCCTTCTGCTCCTGAGTAAACTTTGTCCTAAACCTCTTCTTCATAAGAGGCATTGGCATTGGCATTGGGGTTCCTTGAAAGCCATGGACAGGTATACTAGAGCCCCCTCCTACCATATCATGATGATGATGCTCCTGATCAACACTGTCATTAGGGCCACCAAAGGCCATGATCATCTGAGAAGGCCTTGACATGACTCCTGGACTGGGAGGAAGGGCCAGTGGCAATGGAGGCCTCTTCCTGTTGATGTCCTTCCTAGCACTGTAACAGTAATAACAAGGTGGTTGCTGTTCCCCGTCCACTTCCCTCCTATGGAAGTTCCTATGGCAGTTGCAAGCAGCACATTTTAAGGCCTCTAGAGTCCCATCTTCTCCACTGGGCATGAATTCCCCACACCCATCAAGGGCATGCCCTCCAATGCTTGCTGCATGGTTCTTCTGGCATTCTCTATATCTCACTGCTTTCTTACTAATGCTCCCTTGCTGTTGCTCATCACTAGTAGTCCCATTGCCTCCTCCTGTACCTGTTAATATCTTCAGCTTGGAAGAAGACTCATGTATGGGGCCATAGTTTACTGAGATTGGCATGCCGATCTCCTCCTCCTGGCCCCCCAATTCCATCAATTAACTTGATTCTTCTCCAACTCTAATTCAATAAGACAAAGCCCAACCTTGCAAACCCATAGCTTACAATCCTAATCCTCTTGTTTTAGCACCAAACATGGATCTCCATCCCAACCAACAATACTGTAATTCTTCAGCAAGGACCTCCAAATACAGCCTAGTACAGTATCCTAAAATCCATTCCAACAGCAGCTAAAATAGAAAAGGTAAGTTTCTAGTATCAGTAAAAACCAAGGCTGTCACAACAAAGTACCCGAAATTCCATCCTTAGCAATAAAAAACTGATTTCTTAGCATAAATTCTCACTAAGGCTCTCAAAACACAAGCCTATAAACAATAACAAAATTCCCTTCCTACTTCAGGAACAGAAGTTCAAACTTTCAGCATCAATTTCCCTGGCTGACACGCCCTACAAACAATACTTTAGTTTTTTCAAGCTCCAAGCAACTGAAATGCCTTAAACTTCAATTTCTTGACACTTGCAAACTCAAAATCAAAATCAAATCAAAATCACCACCATTAAAAAAATGTAAAGTTTAGACTTTGTTCACAAACTACCCAGCTGGACAACAATCTGGGTAATCTCCAAAATCTAATCTCCTTACAAGACTTTCTTTTCCTACAATCCTTTGAATTGGCAAATATGGTCTCTATCCTAATGAAAAAAGCTTGCGAAACAGTAAACAGGCCTTATTAGAAAAACCTAGATCTATCCCTTAAAAAAACCAGATGATGTGGGCTTAAACAATGGATCAGGAGACACTCTATCACATAAACAAATGGTTGATCAGATGGGCATATCTAATTAACAAAACCTCTCTGGGCCCCTTCCCTTACTTCAACTCAAAGCTCAAAAACTGGCTGTAAAAAACTTGTACTGAAACAAGAGAAAAAATCTGCTAAGTCCTGAGACAATTTTTTCACAAACCCATAAAAAAAATTGCAATTTGGGGCTTCCCAAATCTTCCAAACCCCTCCTTAGAAACTCTCTTCACTTTATCAGGCGGCTGGCTGATATTCTCATCAATCTGAAGGTTTATCACAGAAATATAATTATTATCATTATTACCGGCAATCCCCGGTACATTTTACCCGCCCGTGAATACTCAGGTGTGCACGGGGGCCCAAAGTCGGCTCACGGGAAACCACTGTTTTCATACCACGAAACCAGAAACCACCACGTGAAAACCGCCGACCGTTTCAGGGCACTTTTACCTTTTTTAACCGCTGTTAGGTTTTTTTACTCTTGTCCTTTTTCTTACCCTCCCGGCCGACCGGGGTAAAAAAACTAACACAGAAATTGGATCACGTTTTGGATTAAATGTTCCCCACGCCCTTAAAAAAACCCTAGAAAATAATTCAGCTTTAATTTTTCAGTCAGTTGACGTGAATCTCTGTGGTCGTAGTCATATCAGATGACGATTACATGTGACCGCTGGTTGGAATATTTAACCCACGGTTTAACCATTTTTGTCGTTTTGTGCTTGCCTACAAAATTATTATGTCTGGTGATAAATGTGAGGGGGATAATATTTATTTAATATTGATGACATTGTCTACCTAATGTAAATTTATTAATGATGGGGACTTGCTGTGGCTAGACAAGCAGTTATGGACAATTTGGAATGTGCAGCTTGGGAAGTTGATGGCTTAATGGAAGGATCCTATGAAATAATACTTTAAAACAATTTTTTAGACTTTAATTTTGTTGAGAAAATCTTAGTCTCCATAACTTTTTCCAAGATTTCTAATAAATAATGTGTAGATTTTTTTATTTAATGTTTTTTTTTTAATAGTTTATGGGCATCTTTGAAATCCCCATAATTAGATTTTTAATTGGAATGGAATCTAATAACTTTGAAATCTCCATAATTAGATTTTGACTTTTAATTAGAATAGAATTTAATAACTTTGAAATCTTTATTAAGTAGATTTAGATTTAATGTGAATAGAATAGGATATACATTTTGATATCGTCAAAATCTATTACATTGAAATAGAATATTTTTAGTAGAAAGCATTTTGGAATTTAGATAGGTGTAAAAAAGTTTTTGGAGTCTAAATATCTTGTCACATAATTTTGGAACTATTATTTCATTGCTTTTAATGATCAAATCAAGTTTATAGGGTTGTGGAAAAATATATATTTTAACAAAAAAGTTTGTAAGGAAAAGATTGATTTTACTTTTATACTTTTAAGAGGAGTTGCCCTTAAGAACAAGGAAAGGTAGGTGCTACACCAATAAAGTACATCATAGCATAAAATGATGTGCACTCAAAGTAGGAATTGAAAGCTACACTTCTATTATTGACGAGCACAAGTTTTTGCATAATT
This sequence comes from Cupressus sempervirens, assembly GCA_028749045.1. NCBI lineage: Eukaryota > Viridiplantae > Streptophyta > Pinopsida > Cupressales > Cupressaceae > Cupressus > Cupressus sempervirens. Next base: position 237,675,589 of record CM053786.1, on the reverse strand, counting down.
GATTACGAATAAACTTCATATGAAGTGTCTTAGTACAAAAACTATTTTTAGTGGAATTTAATAACCGAGTAGCATTTTATGCATAGCTTCATTCTAATCCTAGTGAGAAGAGCATCAATAGTTTATTATGTTCCTTTGTACTTGTTTAAAATCTCGTAATCATATTTTGTTATTTCATTCTTTACTAAAAAATGGTACTAATTTTCCTAAAGAAATCTACATGTTTATTTTCATCATGAAAAAACAACATTTTAAACTCTTATTAATAAAAAAGGCCCCTATAAGACATCATCATTATCCTTTCAAATGTACACTAGATAGTGTTGAAAATATTCCCCATCCTCTTCAAATTAATTTAAATAAACAATATCTTCCACAAGAAGAAAATCACTAGAAATGGAAGGTACCTCACTACAAACTTACATAAAAGTTTGAGCCCTTAATTCCAATGAAGAGGTTAAAATGATGGTGATTTAACTTGCTTGTTATCACATGGAATCTTTGTGAATGATGTTAAATTTCCTCACTTAATTATCAAGGTTGGAGAAAGAAATTGATTAACATCCTTGATTTATGTTTCATAACATTATGCAATATTGAAAAAAAAAATTGTATCTTTATATTCTAACTTATTCATACAAAACCTCCATAACCACATTGTTCAATTTTACATGATCATGGAAATATGCTCTTCTTGGATCCTCCCTTGCCCATAACATGATTTCTAATTCTTGCAGGATAATTATTATTAAACATATTTGGAAGATTCGATGTCAAGCTTCCTTGTCCCATTCCTTTCTCTTGTTAGAAATTGAAACTCAAGTAATATGCTCTAATTTATTAACTTTAACAACTTGACTTGTTTCCTCTATCCAAGATATTCCAACTAATCTACACGCTAAAAAGATGGACATGCACAACTACAAAATAGACTCAAGACACCTTCTCCTTGGTTTACTTTAGATCTGGCATCGCAACAAGTATAGAAAATACTCAACAAGATCACATTTCCAACTCATTGGTAGATTGGTTCGTGTTTTGGGGAGTGTCATGTCATGTTATTTTGTTGGTTGTGCATTCACTCTATTTATTCTATTTATCCCAACACTGCTATAGTTATGGTTAAGTTTGATGTAATATGAGCATGTCCTCGTAATTATGATGTAATGATGTTGTTACCACTGCTCTATTTTTTATTCTGGTTTTGTATTCTATATCCAATTAAAAAAACTTATTCAAACAAATCAATTTATTTTTCCAAAAATCATCATGAGAACTATTTAACTTTACCAATATACCACGTGTCCATTGACAAAATAAATTATTTAATTAATTATGTTTCTCTAATAAACTAGATAAATAATTAAAAATAAAAGTAATTAATTTAATAAACTAAACTAATGTCTACCATCTCATATTCATTTAAAAAACTAAAACTATCTCAAAAAAGTTTTTCTATCATACTAAATCTGATATAAAAATTAATAATAAGCAAAATAGGCAACACGATATTATGGAAAATTTTATATTTCACAATCTATGTTTATATAACTTATCCACTTTTTTCATTTATCCATCATGAAATAAATGAATTTAAAAATTAGTTTTCATCATTTAAAAAATATTAAAATTTGTGTTCAATGTCATGACTTATTTTTAATTATTAAAACTATATATTTAGAATCTACACACAAAAATTCAAAAAGTGCTAGTTAGCATGGTCTTCTAAGTTGTAGGTGTAGATATTCTCAATAACAATCAAATTTCCTAACTTAAAATTTTCATTCCCAAGAAAGCCTGTGATGTTGACATGCTTTAACATTGCAAGGTTTGAATGTATTATCATAGGGACATTTTTGAAGGTCTTTGCTTGTAAGAGACATTTCAGGGTCATATCTCCATCAAAGTCCAAATGGATCAAGTTCATGCCTTATAAGATAGGGTCTTTTTCAAGGAATGTCATGGCATTTGTTTTAAAAGTAAAATGTCTCCATATGGTAGATAAAAGGAAGATATTAGTACGTTACCTTCTAATGATGGCGTATTAGTTAAGAAAATTATAGTTGTCGTTCATACCACAAACATAAAGTTTAATAACACTATTTTCTTTTTACAATAAGAACGTTATTGTGATTGCTATGATTAAATGATCATGTCACTACCATGTGAAAAATAGGGAATGATCTATAAAATTCCCAAACGTGTTAAATAAAAAGGAGATTATTGTACTATGAAACTTCTTCATTTTAGCTAAAAGAGCCCATAAGTGTTTATCTCTTTGGGAGAATCATTATGCCCACAAAGAGATGTATTTTGTTAATTTTGTAACTTACAAACAACATGTATGCTTTAGTATGTTTTCACTTGATAAATTATTGCGACTGTAATTTTTATCACTCTTTTTCTAATTATTAAGTGGTTATATGTCATCAATTGTTATAATGATTTAGAATAACTAAGAGGGGGGTGAATCAATTATACTTAGGCCCATATGTACCAATTAAACCTTTACTAACTTCAAATAGATTAATTAATCTCAAATACCCACTCTGTCTACATAGCATATCATTAGCAAATCAACTTTTCATGTAATTACTTAACTCTATGTTTCTTATATGTGTCAACTGGAAATAAATAAACTACTGTAAAATCTAGCATGCATAAAAATAACATCCACACACTCAAATAACACTTTGACACAAAGATTTAACACAAAATCCCAAATTTGGAAAAACCGCCAAGTAACATGCTACCAATTGTTCACTCTTATGAAGTGAGCTCAATTAAGAGCCAACCTTGTTAAAGGTTATAAAATGCACTATTAAATGTGACCCTGTTAAAGGATTTAATCACCCTATTAGGAGTGGCCTTGTTAGAGGACTTTGGATCATTCCATTAGAATGTCACCTTCACTGAAGGATTTACAAAATGAATGTTAGGTCAACCTTGACTAAAGGATTTTGACTAATACAATGGTTAGGATGTAACAGTAGGTTTGATCTGTAAAGTACAAATCACTTTACAAATTTAGATCTCCATTTGCTCATCTAGTGGTTCATTGTTTGGCCTCAATTCATATCCCCATTACTGACTTGCTTGGCATCTCCTCAAGCAATCACTTCTCGCCAATCTTTTCACACTTCACCTCTATTATTCTTATCTTCATAGATTCTCCTTAAGATCATCAATAAACAATTAACCAACCTTAGAAAAAATCTCTTATGCCTCCTTAAATAAGTAATCTCAATCTCTTTATGCTTAAACATCACCATTGATCTTAGGGTTAGGTCAGATTCATCAAATCCTTCCATCTTTTTGTTTTCCTTCATCTTCTAGAAACTTCTAATCAAATCCTTGTCTTTGATCACTTAACAAACTCTCCTTGGGCATTAAATATGCCAACTCATCAATCCTTATCTTCCATACGCTTTGACTAATTCAAAATTCGAATTGTGTCAACCTCAAATTCATTTCTTTCACAAACTATGACTTTTGTTGTCACTCAACAGTCATTGTGTTCTTCTGCTCTGTCATCACTATGTAACTCAACATACACTAAATCATCTTGCTTGGTATCAATAGGCTCGCTCAACTGTTATTATGCTCGATCACTACTAACACTTCTTCATACATTTGCTTGGCAATAACTATTACTTAGCTTGAACTATTTTGTTTGGCTTTTACTTAAGTTCCTTAATCTTCTACTTCAGCTCATGGGTATGTGCAGGATCATGGTCAACCAAACTATGCTCTTGAGTGGCAATACAAAATCAAAAAATTAGGGTTATGTCAACTTGATGTGCAATTTTCTACTTGTTATGAACTTTAGATCAAAAAGTTGAGAGAAAATATTCTTTATCAAATTGAATCTAGTTTCTAAACTACTAGGACTTATCTCAAAAAAAATAAAAAATTGATTGGTCAAAATTTTGAATTTTAATGCAATATTACAAAAAATTTAGAACAAAATTAAGAAGTAGGTGTATGTCTGATCACCTTAATCAAAATCAAATGATAATATTTTTTAATAATATTCTAGATATAAGTAGTAGACTCATGCCTAGATGTGACACATATTTTTGGGTATATATATTTTAAATAAATAATAAATAATTAAATTTTGACTTTAGTATTTTTAGAATAAAAAAAAGTCTCGTGTTTGACCACCTTAACTAATTCAAAACTTTGCAAAATTCATTTTTTCATTTTTAACCTTATAGTAGAAGAAACATAGAATGTGATGCATCTTTTGGATTTAAAAAATGTTGTACCATTTGAAAGTTATAGTTGTTTTTCAAGTAGTGTGTCAGTCAACACTTTATATGTAACTCCATTAGAAAATATGTAATAATTACTTACTAAACTCATAATTTGACAAACCTTACATTTATGGAAAGATAAGAACATTCTTAAGAAACCCTTTTTATTTCATCAAATTTTGGTGAAAAAAAAGTCATTAGCTACATGTTTGAAGTAAAAATCACATAAAAATAGGCCAAAAGCACAGTTTTAGGATGTTTTAAAAGTTGACCATATGGTTTTGGTATCAAAAGATATAGTAGACCTTATAAAAATATTAATTGTTTTCATTTAGTATTAGGGCAGGTGGGAAAAAAGTTGGAATAGATTTTGAAATTGTTTGAGATATTTTAGAACTAAAGATTTTTCACATTGCCACTTTTTGGCACACCATGATCCTGCACATACCCTCCTTCATTGACCAACCAACACTGGTACTTGGTCAAGCTTATTCATAAAACTTGTTTGAACTCTAAGCTTCATCCAAGTTTCTTCTTTACTCCATGTATTGATTGAACATCACATTATCTTGTCAATGACTAACTTATCAAGTGACCATTGTATTTCCATGATACTTAACTTCTCATCACTCATCAACACCACTAGCTCACTTGTTATCTCTTCTTTTCAAATCCTCTTCATCAATCAAATGACAGGGCACTCTACACTATTAGTAAATGTATCTCCAGTAGGTTTGACATAGATGACAACTTAAAAATTTGATGAAGGGTGCTCCCCTTAAAACTATAAACTCATAACAGAAACAAAGAAACAATAGCAAATGCAAGAACAAAATATGGACTTCTTATTTGCATCGCAAAGTAGTAGAATTACAGAATTCAAAAGTACAAAATGCTAACCCACATGGGCACCTTCATTATAGTAATCTGCAAGACTAAGCTGCAAACTACACCCAAAGTTATCCTAGACAATGTTTGGGCCTTTCTTTAAATAGGTGATTTTATGCTGCCTAGGAAGGTTCTAGACATTGAAACTTAATACCTAGGGTCAACAGACCCTAACAATACATATAGAGTCACCCAAATACATTTTTGACAATTATTTTAGATATTTCGGGCAGCCCAACTTTCAAAGGCCATAACTCATGAACTGTTGCTATGATTGGCTATTATAACCACTTTTTAGAGATGCCAACTCATGATCTATAGGCTTGGAACCACACAATTGCCCTTTTATTGAGTTTTTGGACCTCATTTGGGAACTCTAAGACCTCTAACAGTGAACCTAAATATTTTTCTGCAAATATTTCCACCAAAAATCTGTAATAACTTCTCTGATACTTAAGACAGAGCAATGAGATTTTTATGGTAGGCTTATAACTCTAAAATGAAGCTTCTTATAGAAAATGAGAACATTCTGATCTTGTATGAAAAACTTACTAAAAATTGCAAGTACCCATAAATAGTAACCACCCTATCTACTAGTCCTTATTAAAATAGAAAAGACTCAAAAGAACAATATTTTTGGATGATGCAAGATTGCTCTTACACCCAGGATGCTCTTGCATCAAAATTTCTCCAATTGTAGTTTCCAACAATCTCCCCCTTTTGCATTGAAGGAAATATCTCACACATCTCACTAGTTAGCATGCAATCCAAAATCTTCAATACTTATACTATCAGCTCCCTTTGTTTTTGTGTTCTCTCTTTCTTAGTTTCATTCTAATTCTCATCCAATGCAATCTCAATATGCTTCTTATGTCAATTTAGTACATACTCTTTCTCTATAGAAACACCTAAATGCATGCTAACATATGTAGCAACATATGTCTCCCTCTTGACAACACTCTTTCTACATAAATTCTCTCCCTTTTTCTCATATGAATGGTAACTTGATAATCTTCTCCCTCTTTACAGGTGTAATTGTATGGTAACTTGACCATTCTCTCCCTCTTTGACAACAATACAAAAGACATTTTAAACATTTACATACATCATCATGTCACTGCTCTAATTGATATAGAAATGGCATTTTAACATTAACCCTTTCCACACCTTTAGTCAACTCCTAAAGTGTGTATTTTGATTATTACATTTGATGCAATGCAACATCTCTACTTATTTTTCTTTAGGTAGGGGGATGAAACCTAACTTACCTCTTAGATACTCAAAAGCATCCTTCGGTAGTGCCTTAGTGAATATGTTAGCTAACTATTCCTTTCTATGTGCATATTACAATCTCACTTCTTTGTCTTGTACCAACTCTCTCAAGTAATGATACTTGATCTCAATATTCTTAGTCTTTGTATGCATCACATGATTCTTTGATATGTTTATAGCACTTGTGGTATCACAGTATATCACAACAAGTTCAGTTATTGTTTCCTCCATTCCTTTCAACAATTGCTTGATTCGTACAACATTTAAAGAATTAACTACCGTAGCAACATATTCAGTCTCTTTTATAGATTTTGAAATATAGTTCTTCTTCTCCATGAGATCAATCTTCTTCCTAAAAATAAATCTCCTCTACTTGATTTTTTTATAGTCATCAACATTTCTTGCCCAATCAACATCTATGTAACCCTTCAGTTCAATTCAAATTTGTCACTTCTCTTGTACCATAGTCCATAGTCTTCTATTCCTTTCAGGTATCTTAGTATCCTTTTTACTGCCATCATATGATTTTCTTTAGGATAAGCAGAAAATCTAGCAATAATTTCAATTTCTAATGTAATGTCAAGTTTGATATGTACAACATATTGTAGTTTTCCAGCCATTTTCTTGTATAATGTTTGATTCACCTCAATAGAATCATCATTCTTTGATCATTTATGTCTAGTCACCATAGGTGTTCCAACTGATCTTGAGTCTTCTATACCAAAAGTCTTCAAAATTTCATTGATATACTTGGATTGAGTAATGAAAATATAGTTATTCATCTAATATAGTTGAAATCCAACAAAAAAATTAATATCTCCAAACATTGAATCTCAAATTCCTTTTTCATTTGATCAAAAAATGACTTGCTTAATGAATCTTTTCCTCTAAATATGATATCATCAACAAAAATTTCAGCTAGAAATGTCTTGTTTTCATATTCGCTCTTCAAATATAGATTGCTATTGACAATAGTTCTTGCAAAACCAAATTTCATGAAATAATTATGTAACCTTTCATACCATGCTCTAGGGCCTTTCTTCAAACCATATAAATCTTTGTGTAACTTACATACCATATTCCTTTTGTTTGGATCAAAAAATCCTTCAAGTTGTTTTATGCAGACTTCTTCCTCCAAAATTCCATTTAGAAATGTAGATTTAACATAAATTTGGTACACTTTGAATCCTTTGTAAGCAACATATGCAAGAAAAGTTCTCACTCCTTCCAACCTTGCAACTGGGGAAAATTTTTCACCACAATTAACTCCTTCTTGTGCATATCCCTTAGAAACTAGTCTTTCTTTTTTCCTTGTGACTTCACATTTCTCATTCAACTTGTTTCTGAAAACCCACTTAGTTCCAATCATATTATTGTCTTTTAGCCTAGGTACTAATGTCCATGTCTTGTTCTTCTCAATTTTCTCAATCTCTTCATTCATTTCCTTGATCCAATCTTCATTCTCCAAAGCATCTTTGACAAATTTAGGCTCAAACTCACATAATAAGAATGTATCACTTTTTAGTCTTCTTGTCATGACTTCTGAATCTTTATCTCCAATGATTTGATCTGGTGTATGATGTCTTCTTGCTATTTTTCATTGTATTCTACATGTTAAACTTCTTCAATTATCTTTGGTGGCAACTCGACATCCACTATATGCTGGTCAATAGTCTTTTTTTGTGACTCAACTCCTATAGCTTGATGCTCGGTAGAACTCTAATGCAGAACCTTGGTAGTGCCTAGCTGCTAATGCTCAACAATCACCTTTCTTGGTTTAAGTAAGGTGCCAGGTTCACCTTCATAGATGTAGACAAAATTTATATAGTTTTCAAGTTCTTTCTTTCATTCTTCTTCATTCTTCTCTACAAATTCATCAACTCTAACATTTATACTTGCCACAATCTTGTTAGTGTTAGAATTCAAACACATATAGGCTTTTCTCTTAGTGGAATAACCTAGGAATATGCCTTCATCACTTTTTGCATCAAGTTTACCATTTTTTCATCTTTCAATATGTAGCACTTGCTTCCATAGACTTCAAAATAATTCAAATTTGGTGCATATCCATACTAGAGTTCAAAAGGTGTTTTGTCTATACCTTTCTTCACTTTGTTAGTTTAATGTTCATAAAATTTCCAACTAACATAGTTTAACATACACATAAAATCCAAGAAGAAAAGGCCCTAAACTTTATTTTTCTTCCATTCAAAATTCAACATGAGGGTGGCACAATCCTCCATGAAGAAATCAAATGGCTATCCCACTCCTTCACATCCTTAGAGTTCTTCCCAATAGAAGCTTGCATCAAACAAAGAGAGGTGTTTGCTCAGATGTGCATGAATTTAGTGGAAAACTTGCAAATATTGTATAGTTTAATGCCTAGTTCTTCAAGCTTCATGTCAACAACCCCAATCTTAGCCCACACCACCTCAAGATGTTTCTTTAGGTCCTACATGCCATCTAAAGAAGGGGTCTTATTTCCTCCATGATGGGGGCCTCAAATTTATTATCAATGGTTGGAGCCATGTCTAAGACCACCATATCCTAGTTGGGATCCTCATGGTTAGAATTAATAATGGGCAAGCTATGGATGGAACTATTATCAAAGGTCATGTTTAAGACTTCCTCCTCACTCAACTCCTCAGAACCCTCATTCTTGGTATCAAAGGACTCTTAAATTCAATTCTTACTCCATAATTGGTTGGTAACACACGTTACTATTGTCTTTTTTCTTACTCTACACCATTTTGGCTATTGTGTAAGGGGCACTACACTTGTTATCCTAATTTTCATATAGAAAACATTCTATGTATATTTTTTATTATATGAAAATAGATTTTGAAGGGCCCATGAAACCCTGTTACAAAATTATAAGATTTAAAACTTTTCAAAGCATAAACCAATCCATAAAAAAAGACTTGGAGGTTTATTTGGCACAGTTTCTCCCCAAATTATTTCTATGGGGGTTTGGGGGCAACACCCCCAAGATGGGGTCTTGGGGTAGCACCCTAGATGCGCTCCTTATCATAGTATAGGGTGGGGTCGAGGGGCAATGCCCCTATGGGAGTTTTCGAGGGTAGTGCCCCCAAAGCCAAAATTGACCTTATATTGTAAAATGTATCAGCTATTATTTTTTGTATTGGACGACTTATTCTAGCCTTAATTTTGTAAGAAGAAAAAGTTTATATAAATGGCTTAGGGTTAGGGATTTCATAAAGCATGGTGAAATTGTAGCTTCTTGCGGTGGTATTGAGCTATAAAGGATTGCAAATTGTAATCACTAGATAGTAATAATATTGGACTTGTTGTTGGTGGACATAGCCTAGGGATTGGGTGAACCATGTTAAATCTTGGTGTCTTGTGTTCTATTTTGTGTGATTTATTATATTTTGATATTGGTTATATTTGCATGTAACTATTATTTTTGTCTGTGATTAATCCTAACAAGTGGTATCAGAGCCAAACTGTTGTCATTTTTTGTTTGTTTGTTTTTTTAGTGATCCTTTGCAAGAAGCTCTTGTGGTCAAGTGGGAGTCTCACAATTGAGTGGGAATGATGGTAGATGAGGGTAAGCTGAAGGTTGAGAAGTTTAATGGGTAGAACTTTTAGCTATGGAAAATGCAAATGGAGGACTATCTTTATCAAAAGGATTTATGGAAGCCATTAGAAGGGAAAAAAAAAAGAAAAAGGGAACTATGATAGATGAGAACTAGGAGATTTTAGACAAAAAGGTACTTGGAAGAATTTTATTATGCTTGGCACTATCACTGACATTTAACATTACAAAAGCAAAGACGATGGAAGAGTTGATGTAAACCCTAATGAAACTATATGAAAAACCCTCTGCTTCAAACAAGGTATTTCTCATGAAGCGTTTATTTAATATGAAGATGGCAGAAGGTGGATCTATTGTAGATCATTTAAATGAGTTTAATACTATTACTAGTTAGTTATCTTCTGTGAATGTCAATTTTGATGAAGAAATTAGGGCTCTCTTGATTTTGTGTTCTTTTTCTAAAAGCTAGAATGGCTTGGTAATGGTTGTGATTAATTTTGTTTCTAGATCTAATACCCTAAAATTTGATAACATGATTGGTGTTATTTTGAGTGAGGAAAGTTGTAGGAAAACCTTAGGTGGATCTACATCAGGAAGTTCTTTGAATGCACAAAGTAGAGGAAGAACAATTGAGAGAGGAAATAATTCTGAAAATTGTGGGAAATCAAGAGAAAAGTCAAAGGGGAAGAGGTCTCAATCTAGAGGACCAAGAGATTGTGAGTACTATGGGAAGCCAAGGCATAAGAAGAAATATTGCTAGACTTGAAAAAACAATGAAGGAAATAAACCAAAATGCAACAAGGAGGAAAATGTGGTAGCAACAAATCTGAAGAGGATGCTTTGCTTCTTTCTTTAGAAAGTGTTGATGATTCATGGGTTTTAGATTATGAGGCTTCATTTCATGCTACACCCTATAGAGGTTATTTTATTGATTATGTCCAAGGGGATTTTGGGCTTGTTTATTTGGGGGATAGTGAACCCTGTTAAATTGTTGGAAAGGGAAAAGTTACGACCTCCTCGCCTTGCCAAAAATGTGACTTCCAGGGTGTGGAAAGAAGCAATATCAATAATAGAGCCAACGTTATCCTTCATGTTTCAAGTAGGAGAATGAGCACCACAGTCTTCCTCACAAATTTCACCTCATTTCCCTAGCTATTCACTTTACTCTCAAGAGATCTCATCATTAGGTTCACCTCTTTAATCTCATGAAAGAGCCATTTGAATGATCTAAAATAGTCTAGCATCGTGTTCTTGGTAGTTAAAAGGACATCCATATTAGACTCTCTACAAGGGTCGCTCATAATTAACATAGCATGATTGATGATATGAAATAGAGAATCTGAACTGGCCTCCTCCACCCTGACCACCAAGTTCATCTTAGGCCTAGAAATGCCTAGCTTCACCTATCTCAGGTCCACATTCTTCCAAGCCCTAGAATAGGAAATCTACAAGTTCATGGGGGGAGGCATCCAAAACATGAGCCATAGGGGGACTTGATGGTGTCTTTTTGACACCAAAAATTCCAATATCAGATACATGCTTAGGACTAGCCACCCTCAGCTTCTTTCCCTTCAGAATAGAGGACTCCTTTCTCTAATTTTTCATTTGACTCACAGGCTATTCCGTATATGTATCCATATCCTCTTCATCTTCATCATAATCATTATTAGGGGAGATGATGACCTTAATATTTTTATATTTTCTATCCTCTTATTTCACCATCTTAATGGGTTTTTTTTGGAAAAAGAGAGTTTTCATTTTACTGCAATGAGGGAGCTATCATCATCCTCTAAGTGAAATTCTTTACTATCCTTAGTCTTTGAAAGCTCATTTAAAGATTCAGAACCCCATGCTCACCTTTTCCCTTAGTGGAAATCCCAATAGAGTGCATCTTAATATGCTCACAAATTAACAACATTAGGCCATTGCGCAAGGGGGGGATGGTAACATCATGAGTTCTTATATAATTAATGCTAGCATTCAAAGAGGAATATAAATAAAAAGGGATGGAAATCTTCACCTTATGTTTGAAATGGTTCAAAAGAACGAAATGATGTGTACAAATACAAGAAAATCTACCATCCAAAGAAATGTAGGACACGATATCTCTAAGCAAGAAATTCAACAATTTCTTGATAGAACCAAGGGGTAATAGGTCTTACCATCCTTAACTAGGGCTTCACATTCATCATTATCCTTTAGAAAATCCTCCACTGAAGCCTCCTAAATCTTTCTATCTTTATAGAAATTCTTTCCCACAATTGGAATACTTGTTAACTGAGAAATAAGGTCCTTTGTAATAGTGATTTCCCTCCAATAGAAATTGAGAGTTCCTTGATTCCAATTCTTATGGAAGGATTTGGTTACTTTAGGGTTTCCCTTGTGCAGATGCTCCATAAATAGAGTTAGGTCTCTTGCTTCCAAAATCTCCCAAACCTTCTTTTTTATTCTCTATTTATCTTAGTTGGAAGGTTATCTTCTTCTCCTTTGGCCATCCATTTTTGAGCTTAGGTTTTCCCACACAAGATTTCTTTTGAAGAAGAGATTGTAGGCAATGTTTTTAACAAGAACTGGGTATCACTGCAAAATAATAAAGTAGTGATCAAATTCACCCAAAAAAATGTAAATAAAGTAGGTCATTATTGCAACACTTGTCTTTAATTTTCATAATAGGCCTTGTAATCATAAATACATTACTCCCAAGCACCATCAATATCTTGTGTAATTATTCCTTCTTTACAACTTATCAAGTTATGATTAATGCAAGAAATGACCTCGATTCGGAGGGACACATCTCCATGCCATGCCATCTTCTAATTGAGCTTCACAACCACATTAGTAAGAGAATCAACAACTGAATTACACTCACAATAAGGATGGGTGATGAAATGGTTATCCAAAGTGTTTAAGGTGCATCTAGCTTCTTGGATAATATTTTCAAACACTCTATGCTTGTTGCATGATTAATTTTGAATGGGTTCACATAACTACCAAATTAATATCTTGAGGACTTTAATTTAAAGGAGACACATTCTTAGCCATTGACAAAATTTTATTCACGTAATTGATATAGTATAGAAGTTCATTAGTTAGGCACTTTGACAATTTGTCAGATTTGAGACATAAAAATAAATTATTTGAGATTTATTTAATATTGATGCAAAGACAAATCAATTGAAATAATATAAAATTAGAAACCTTTATCAAAGAACTATATAACTTTAAATTTTTTATTTGTTTTAATACATCATTAAATACAATTATTATCTAAATTTTTTTATAATTATTTAAAAATATGTATATTATAAAAATTTAAATTCAAATTTTCAAAATAATATTTAATAAAAAATAACCTTAATCATTAAAGCCAACCTAAATCTTTTAAAGTACCAATATTTTTTCATCAATTTCTTTTAAACTAGCTATGTAAAATAACATAAATTCAAGGTGCCTTTTAAAAATATTTTAAGATTAGAATTAATGTTTTGACCTTCTTGTACCTACAAAAAAATATTAATATACAAGAATAATGAGAAAAAATATTACACTATAAATTTTAAAAAAGAAAGATAAAAGAGCTAACTTGCTTCTTCTTAAGATATTATTAGATTTTGTATATCAATTTTTGAAGAATGATTTTAATTTTAATGGTTTAGGTAAGTCAAGTAATGGTTTGGTTATTTTGATTTAGTCTTATTACAATCAATTGAAAAGTAATACTCATAATCTTAATGATGTCATATGATATGACATTAGTACTTTATAAATGGGTCATTATTAAAACTTCGTATATTAGTTAATAAAAGTGTCTTAGATAGATTTATTAAGTTTTTTTGATAGGTAATGGACTGAAGTTTAGATTAATTATTATTATTTATTATAATTAATTATTATTATATATTAAGTTTGGCTAAACTAGAATCCAATATCATTCACATAAGAGGTTCACAAGTTACCATTGTATGTAAGATCTTCCCTTAGATTTACTAAATTTTTACATGCATCAATAATTTTATTTTTTATAAAGTATTAACATTAGCTTCTCTTATTTCATCACAAATCTTATATAATGATATTAACATTCTTTGAATTATTAATATTAATTACTATAAACATAATTTTAAAAACAACAAAGAATTAAAAGATCTTTAATGTATTATTATAAATATTTTCAAGGTTTGATGAAGACATCAATAGATTCTTAAATCTTTTAAAACATTAATACTTCACCTAATGTTTAGAGTTAGTTTAAACATACTTTTAAACTTGACAAAGAATTAAAAGATCTTTAACATATTATTACAGATACAATTTCTAGATTTGATAAAGACATAAAAGATTCTCTCACATTTTAAAACTTTAATAGTCTATATAATAACTAGTAAAATAAATAATAATATAACCAGTACATAATAGTTAACATTTGTCAAAATCAACATAAATTGGAAGACAAGTAATGGCTCTTTCCCTAATTATAAACTATTTCCTCTGTTACAAATAGTGCAAGTAATGACTCTTTCCCTAATTATGAACTATTTCCTATGTTACAAATAGTGCATTTTTTGTTGTAATCTTTTGTTGAAACAACTTGATGTCAATTCATGAACTCTAAGGACATTGGCAAGCTTTGGATTTGATATTTTCCATTCTTAGTTTGAAATAAAATGTACTTTGTTTAATGTATGATTGTAGGGTTTGTGGGGTTCCCATCGTGGAAACACCAACATAGGACGGACTTTGAAAATACCTAAGATTTTCCTTAGTGTTTCCATTTCGTTGGATAAGTGAAGTGAAACCCAATGTGACTCCATTTGCATAAATAGGGTTATGATTTGAAGTGCATTCACTCTTTTTAATCTTTAGCGTTTTGGAGTATTTGCCTTCTAAATAAAACCAAGCAAAGCACTTTTTTTTGTATCCACCCTCCAAATAATGACAATAAGAGTAGTGTGTGCCTTGGTCATGCTTTGTTTTTTGGTCCGTTTACATACAAGGAAAATTTCCACTATTTATGAGTTGTAATAAATAGTTTATTTGATATTTATTATATGGTTTTTCGCTTTTGTAAGAGTTAGGATTTTTAAAAAGGTTGTTCAGTCTAGTATATAATTATGATCGTGTATGCTTAGTCATGATGTTTCATTGTAGATTAAGTTTTATTAGTTTGTGTAGGTTTATAGAAGTATAAGATTGAGATTTTTGGAAATGTGATCATTTCTAGTATATCGTCATGACTCAAGTTTCATCTAGATTTATCTATATATTCGTATGAGTTGTCAAAATTTGTTTGGTGTAATCCATAAAAAGAGTTTTGAATTATGTTGCAAGTTGTGTATTGAATTATGCGATATTTTATTAAGACTTAACTACATATTTTCTCACTCAATATCATTGACTTCTTTTTTGTGACCTCAATGATCCATTTAATAATTATAAAATCTCAATGATGATTACAAGGGTGAGACTTGTGCGGTGAGCTTAAATTCCACTATTATATTCTTTTAAATTTAAAAATAAGAAATTAAAAACTATAAATAAATTAAAATTATAGTATTTGATATTAGATGACATATAATATTAAAAATTAAAATAAACAACAAAAGTGTATATATATATATATATATATTACAACAAGATATCCTTCAAGGGTTGTCTTGTTCAATAATACAATTTCTACTAACAACATATTCCTTCGTTTATGATAGCTAATTATTGTGTGCAGTAAAATGTGAGCTTAAAAAAGTGTCTGAAATGCATGTAAATCAACTAAAGAAAAACATGAATCAAAACAAAATTTGGATTAGACATAAAGAGACAAAAATAAACAAAGTGAAAATTATAATGACAACCTTCTTGTTGGAATAATGGGTCCTTTGAATGTAGATCTGATGTATGCATACAATTTTGGCATAATAGAGGAGCTCAAATGCTCAATGTCAGTGATAAAATGACATGAAATATATAAAAAATGATGTATAATTATTGTACAAATGACTTGATGCAATTGTAGAGCAGACCAACTAGCCTATGTTTAGTTGTTATAAACTAAGAAATGAGATGCAATGGGGGATTGGTCTTATTTCCTATTACACATTAGGAGAGAAGATGATCTAATAGGCTCAAGAGGACATAAGCATTGAATGAGTGCAACAATCCTTTTCTATAACTATAGATGAGTTGATTTAGAGGAATATGGTTGGATGATACAAGATAGAAGACAAAATAGGAAAAACTGAAAAATCATAGAATATAGCGTTAAACAAAATATAGTTGTAACATCCCTCTTATATCAACACGTATTAATAAGGTTTTGAAGATTGTATTTAAGTACATTTGGACTAGGTTGGGAGATAAGATTACTTTTCGTACTCCTTGATTTTACAACTTTACAAATTCATGCATAGGTAAACTATAAGATAATATCTCAAATTTTGAACATAAAAATGGCACCTATCTACTCAAAAACCGATAATCAACTAAGTTCATATGCTATAATATATTTATACATATTATACAAATCATTTCTTACGTATCATGTTAGATATTGCTTTGCATTAGAAAGTTGATCATGTTTTGTATAATGCCTTTAGGAGAATGGGTATATGGTTGACTTCTATCATGCTCTTTATGTTATTCTAAATTTATTATTTATGATTTCAATACCTTATTTATAATATTATGATTATTAGTTGTTCTTAAGCTAACCCAACTAGCCCATGATTCCTTATATATGTGTGTGTTTGTGTTTACTCTACTTGGTATGTTTTTTGGATGAGGGAGGCAGTCATAGTCACTTCTTTGAGAGATATACATGAGTTTGCACTCCTCCTTCCTTATCTGTTAGTGGTTGTGTGTGTCTGTGTGTCTGTGTGTCTATATATGTATGTATGTATGTAATCTTGTTGGTTGGTGATGGAGGTATGTGTAGGTACCACACATCGACTTTTCTTGGGTACATAAGTCTGAATGCACCTAAAAATCCTCAAACTAGTTGTTAAAAAGAAGATGAAACCATGATCCAAAAGCTCTCCTTATATCCTTAGAAATCTAATCTAGGAATTCATTCACCTAATCTAGGGATTATGTTTTTGTCATTTCTTTTTATGGTTAGATTGGTGGATTTTAGTGTTTATAATTATGTGTGTTCATGATCTAGATATTTGTATTTGCATGCATATTGTCTATGATATTTTCTTGGTATATTTATACAAGCATATATGGGTGCACACGTATATACCTATATAAATATACATTGTTACATAGTTAATGCATTTAAGTATCTATTTATGTTATAAATTATTTGTGGGTGATTTATTTATACACTTAGACATAAAAGAAATTTATTAGAATATAAAAAAAAGGAAATTAAAAGGGATAAAATAAAAACATATGTATTTAGAAGAGGATTAATAATGTACATTCAAGAGAAAAAGGTAATAGGTGTTAACCATGAAAAAGAATATGAGACCAAAACATAAACACAATGATGGGCATTAAAATATGGGTTATAAAACACTAAAGAGGGTATCTACATCATTTTTAGGCCATTTATTCATTATATACCCGTAAAAATAACCTTCATTTGCCCCAAATATGCCTACACAACTTCTAAAATGGTAGTTAATTTCATAAATTAAGGCAATTTTGAATTTTGGATTTTGTTTTAAAGGGCGGTGTCTTTTTACCTAAAGGGGTATGAAAGCTATTCAAGAACATATGTATGTGGTTTAAAATCTAAATATGAAGGGGGAGAAAGTTTGAAAGGTAGAAAAGAGATTGGTTGTACTATTTATAAATATTTTTATGGAGAAAAATTAATGATATGTGAGGGAGAGTTTGTGAGCATAATTCTTTAAGGATCTATTACTTTCTTTCATTTTTGGAAGCGATATTTATATATGAGAATTTGAAGAGTTGAGAGAGGAATTTATTACCATGTGATTAAATTTTCTTTGATGGATATTTGTGAAAGTGGAGAGGGTTTGAATGATGCATCTCAATTGGATTTATTTTACTCTATTTGTCTCCTTGCTCATGCTTTTGTTGAATCTTTGTAGGACTTGAGGTATGGATTGAAATTGTTAATTATTTGTACGAATAAATATAGATCTATTTATATGTTATCTATATGCACTATAATTCTATATTTAATTCTTAGAGTTATTTAGATGTTTTGAGTTTCTATTTGTGAAAATTGTTGTGTATTTTCCTATGGTATTTAGCCACTAGTTTTTTGGAGATATTATTTACTTATAGAGGGTTGTTGGTAACTCAAGTCATGGAATATTTTATTGTGACATACTTCATATTTTCTTATCCATGTTTACTTGTTCATACTACATTTTTCTATCATATGCTTGATTTGGTGCATTTTAACTAGTTTGACCTCTTACTTGGGTTTTCATGCCCCCACTTGTCCTTTAAAATACCATAGGCATGCCAAATTGTTATGTGATGTATACCATTTATGTTTAACATTGAAAATGATTAAAAATGCATATTCTTATAGTATTTGTGCCTTTCATATTGTTTATGCATTGTGATGCTTATATAATGTGTTAAGGTTTTGTTTAAACTAGGTATATGTGATTGTATGAATGATGTGCCCTTAACTTTTATATGATTTTAGTTTTGGATTTTTGAGTAGGGTAGATGCCCTAGGTGAGTGGCTCACCATAGGTGTTGGGACCCAAAAGTGTAGTAGATACCAAATCATTGAGTATGTTGGCTCTACATGTGAGTTTGTAATAAAGTGAAAACATTAATTAAATAAGTTGATTATTGGGAGTTTGGGTTAACACATTAATAAAGATAAGAGATAATGGTCCACACTTTTCCTATTAGAGTATTAGGGCTATATTTCATCTTGTATAAGGGTTTGATGGAACAGGATGACAATAATTTAGGAGGTTGATCTTAACATTAAGGAAAGTGTGATAAGGTCACATATGCCCTATTGGAGTACTAGGTGTTGGAAATATAAGAGGAGTAATTGAAAGGGGAGGGATGAATCAGTTACCACTAAAATAAATCATATATCCCTTAGATGTCAACATAGAACACAAGCTTCACTGAAAATATTGATGCTTGACAAACACACAGGCACTTAGTTTACACTAGTAAATATTGTAACTCGATAAGCACTGAAATAGCAATTGTAACTTGGAAAATGCTTAACATGTAAATCTTTAAGATATTATATGTGATTAGCCTTACTTAAGTTAGTTGCATACACATAAAAGAAATAGCATGAACACAAGTGCCAACAATATTTAACGTGGAAACTCAATTTGAGAAAAACCACCAATTGCAACTAGTTACATATTTTCACTCTTATGAAGTGAGCCCTATTAGGAGACAAAACTATTAAAGGTTATAAAACACACTGTTATGTGTCACCCTATTAGAGGATTTAATCACCCTTTTAGGAGAAGCCTTGTTAGAGGTCTTTAGACACTTCAATCTAGAAATGCCACCTTGTTAGAGGATTTACAAACAACTTTGCTAAAAGATTTAAATCACCACTATAATGGTTAGAGAGTAACAATGAGATGACTTGATTTCTAATACTATTGAATCACTAATCATAGATCTTAATTTTGGCTTGTATACTTGATCCTTCCTTAGTGAATGTATCCTTGCAGCTCCACAATGATATTCTTCTTATCCTTTTGATTTGCTTCCTCTAAGTATCTTCTATTCTTCCATTCACTTTTTACAAATTCAATCCTCAACTTGACCTTATATTTATAACTTATGCATTGTCAAGTCATCTTGAATATAACTTAGAATAATTAATATTCATCTCTTCAATTAGCTAGAACCAACAAAAAAATCTATTAAACTCAATATGCCAAAATAAGAAAATCCTTCATTAGCTAACCGTGCTTGGTAGACACTAATTTAGAAATGATCTTTCTATGTTAACCAAGTGAACTCAACTAACACTGCATCTTCACCAAATTTATTTGGTAACTGAGTGAGCTCAGTTAACACTAATTCCATCCAACTTTTCCTTCATTAATTGAGTGAGCATGGTTAACACTCAACTTTTGTGAACTTCTCTTTGTCAACTGAGCGAACTCGGGAGACACTATCTTTTGAACTTGGAAAACTCTAGAATGCTTAGCAAACATATGGAATTGTATTCAATGCTCAAGTGAGCTCAACATACACTGAGTGGTAAAGATATGACATTTTGTGTAACATCAAAGACAATACACAGTTAACCAATAATTTTCAACAATCTCCCTCTTTGGCATTGATGGCAATGTAATATGTCATAATATAATTAAATTTTTAGATAAAAATAAAGCAAGGAGCATATCCTTAATATCATTCTAATTCTCATCCATGAGAACTCCCTCTATCAATGTGAACTCCCTTTGCCTTCAATTTCTCCCTTTGTCAGAAAACTCCGTCTTTAACATTTTCCTTTGATAGGAAACTTTGCCTCTTTGATATTAGACCAAGTTATTCTTCTTTAATATCTTTGCAAATTCTCCTTCATCACAACTTTATAAAATTTTGTGAATATGAAAACAAACTCTCCCAACTTCTCATATCAATGCACCTTATGTACTAATTCATATGCATTCCTCTCTTTTCAATACTGCATCAATTGACTGATCTTCAACATGCTCTGGTTGATGCATCACTAAACTTTATTTTAGTGAGCTTTAGATAGGGGAATAAAACCTAACTTACCTCTTAGATATAGAAATTTATCCTTAGGTAATGGCTTAGTGAATATGTCTATAAATTTTTCTTTAATATTCACATATTCCAATCTTATCTCTTTATCTTTCACCAATTCTCTCAGAATATGATATGTTATGGAAATGTTCTTGGTTTTGGTATGTATCACATGATTCTTTGATATATTAATTACAATGGTGTTATCATAGAATATGACCACTGGATCCTTGATCTTTATCTTCATACTTGCCAACAATTGCTTTAACCAAACAACTTTGGAGCAATTAACTATTGTTGCTACATACTCTACCTTTGCTGTAGAATGAGAAATACAAATTTGCTTCTTACTTGTCCAAGCAACTTTTCTTTTACCAAGAAATAATGCTCCACCACTGGTGCTTTCCTATCATCAACACTTCCTACCTAATTAGCATCTGTGAAGGCTTTCATATCCAAATAGCCTCCTTTCTTGTACCATAGTCCATGTTCTTCATTACCCTTTAGATACCTCATGATTCTTTTTATTTCCATCATATAATTTTCTTTAGGATTTGTTGAGAATCTTTCCACCATACCAACTGCTAATGTAATATCGAGCCTTGTATGCACTACATATTGCAATTTTTCAATCATTGATATGTATGTGGTCTGATCTACCTCCTTAAATTCATCATTTTTGGAAAGCTTATGTCCAATAGACATAGGTGTTCCAACTAGTCTTTAATCTTCCATTCCAAACTTCTTTAGTATCTCCTTGATATATTTAGATTGAGTAATGTAGATACCATCTTTCGTCTATTGAATCTATAATCCAACAATGAATTTTATCTCTACAAACATGAACATTTCAAATTCTTTTATCATGTCTTTTGAAAAATATTTGCATAAGTCATCATTTCCAGTAAACAATGTGTCATCTACAAACATTTTAGCCAATAAAATCTTCTTGTATGCTCCTTCTTTGATACATAGGCTGTCACTATCATTTGTTCTTTGGAAAGGAATCTTTATCAAGTAATTATGAAGTCTTTCATACCAACCTCTAGGAGCTTGTTTGAGACCATATAATGCTTTGTACAATTTACAAATGATATCCTTTTTCTATGATCTATAAAACATTTTGGTTTTTCTATGTAAATTTCCTTTTCAAGAATTCCATTCAAGAATGCAAATTTCACATTCATTTGATAGACTTTAAATCCTCTATGTGCAACATAAGCCAATAAAGTTCCAACATCTTATAATATTGCAACAAGAGAAAATTTTTCACCATAATCAATACCTTCTTCTTGAGAATAACCTTTGCATACTAACCTTTCTTTTTTTCTTGAAACTTCTCCATCATCATTCAACTTATTTTTGAAAACCCACTTTGAGCCAATTACATTCTTATCCTTGGGTCTAGGAACAAGAGTCCAGGTCTTATTCCTCTCTATCCACTCTATCTCTTTATTCATAGATTCAATCCAACTTTCATTATCGAAAGCATCTTTAACTGATCTAGGTTCAAACCCAGTAAGCAAACATGTAACCTTTATTTTGTTTCTTGTCATTGTACCATCTAATTTTTTTGCAATGACTTAATCAGGCACATAACACCTTCTTACATATCTTTCTAACATAGATACTTTAGATTTAGAACTTGTTCCACTAGCCTCATCATGATCTTTTGTATTAAGCTTAGGTCCCATTGTCTATGACTTAGGTACTTTAGACTCAATTTTCTTAGGCTACAACTCAGTAGCCTCTAATTGTGACTCAAGTCCTTTAGACTATGACTTGAGTTGCACTGTGACTTGAGTTGCACTGGTTGCAAATTAGGTGCTTCTAGAGATTTTGGGGACTTGGGAGGTGAAGTCTTTTGACTTCCAATTAGATTTGGCAATGTATCAGGTTCATAGTAAATAAACCTTATGTAATTCTTAGGTTCTTCACTTCTCTCTTCTTCACTCTTTTCTACAAACTCATCAATTCTTACATGTACACTTTCTATGATCTTATGAGTTGATAAATTCAAACATTTATATTCTTCACTCATGCTAGAGTATCCTAGGAATACACCTTCATCACCTTTGACATCAAATTTACCTTTCCTAGTCTCTTTCATAATATAAAATTTTCTACCAAATACTTTGAAGTAACTTACATTAGGTTTGTAGCCATACCATAGTTCATAAGGATTTTTATTTGAGTCTTTCTTCAACTTTACTCTGTTCAAGGTATGCATTGCAATTCTGATTGCTTCCTTCCAATGTTTTATTGCAACATTCTTTTCTATCATCAACGTTCTTGCACAATCCATGATGAATCTATTCCTTCTTTCAGCTGTACCATTTTGCTGAGGTGTACTAGGGGTTGATACTTGTATTTTGATTCCTCTTTTAGTGAAGAATTCATTGAATTTGTTAGAGATGAATTCACCACCTCTATCTAACCTTAGATACTTCAGCTTCTTTCTAGTTTATTTCTCTTCTCTTGCCAGATACCACTTAAACTTTTGAAAAGCTTGTGACTTCTCTTTTAGATACATTATAGTCATCATTCTAGAATAATCACCAAAAAAAAGAATAAAATACTTATCTCCATTGTATTTTTAAATTCCAATAGGTCCACATAAGTTTGTATGAACTAGCTCCAAGACTTCTTCAGAATGATAGTTCTTTCTTTTGAAAATTTTCTTGCCCATCTTACCAATTTGACAATTTTTGCATAGGCCCATATCAAGTTTTCTCAAAATAGTAATACCTCTCACTCTTTTATTATTTCTTATTTTGATTAGATTATCAAATTTCACATGATATAATCTTTTATGCCATAACCAACTTTCTTCTATTTGAGCAATGAAGCATGAACTTTCACTAAGATCTAGGTAGAATAGATTACCTTTGGTTTGTTTACCAGACCCAACTAGATTTCATTTTCCATCTAGCAACTTGGCCTTCCCATTCATGAATTCCACCTTGAATCCAATGTTATTCAACTATGCCACACTCAATAGATTATACTTTATTCCTTCAACCCAATAAGCATTATCACATCTAAGTTCATTGGTTAGTGATATACAATCTTTTCCCTTTGTGCATTGTTTCCAAATCTCACACTTCCACCATCATAATGTTCCATATCTTCAATTTTTTTTTTGTCACCAGTCATATGATGCAAGCAACCACTATCAATAATCCATGTATCATTTTTGCTAACATGAGAGATAAGTGTCATTTTATCTCTTTCATCATCATATTCATCTTTTACAGCAATATATACCATTTCATCATCTTCACTACTATCTAAATCTTTAGCCATAAAACAAGATTTCTTACTTTTGTCCTTGTAGTCTATGAAGTTCTTGAAATCCTTCTTTCCTTTGTACTTGATGTGCTTCTTTTCATGTCTGTCTTCCTTTTTTGGACATCTTGCAACAATGTGTCCAACTTCTTCATAAGAGAAATAAATTAAAGGAATCTTACCTTTGTAATTTCCTTTGCCTTTGGGATACCTTCTTGCAAGTAATGCTTCAATGGCTTCAACATCACTATCAGAACTACCTTCATCTTCACTTTCAAATTGTTTTCCTTTAGGCTTTGCAAATTTCTTCTTCTTTAGTGATAACTTGGCTTCAAATGCAGATTCAAGATTACTATAACTAGGAGTATAATTATCATAGTTATCCAGTTCAAATGCAGTCAATCTTCCAACTAGAGCATCCAAAGTTATCTTATTATTTGGATCATATCTCCTCTCTTGAATATCAAACACTCTAATTGCATAGATAGGAAGAAGGGTTCTAGGCACCTTACTTGCCACTATCACATATTCAATTGTTCCTTTGGAGGCTTTGATAGCACTGATACTAGCTTTGATTCTCTCAACATATTTTACAATGTTTTCATCCTCTCTCATCTTCATCTGATCAAACTAGAATCTCAAGCTTTCTACCTTGGCTCTTTTCACATTGTCATCACCTCCATAGATATCCTTCAATTTGGTCCACATGTCATGAGCAACAGTACATCCTTTGACCTAATGAAATTCAACATAGTTAAGAGCTGATGCAATGTCAATCATCATGATGTTATGATTTTTCTTTTTAGCAATCTATTACATAGTCAATGTTCTAGTAGGAACCTTGTAAGCATTTTCCAAATATTTCAAATCTCAATAACTGATGATTTCCATATGCAACTTCATAAGTTTCGTGTCATGCCTTGATGTTATCTCTGTTTAGCTTGGGAATCTCTCTTTTGTAAGACATCTTGATCTTTAGCTTAGGTTCTTGAAACCTGCTCTACAAGAACCAAGAAGCTCTGATACCAATTGCTAGAAATATAAGAGGAGTAATTGAGAGGGGAGGGGTGAATTAGTTTTCACTAAAATAAATCTTAGATCCCTTAGATGTCAACACAGAACACAAACTTCACTAAAAATACTAATGGTCAGCAAACACACAAACACTCAGTTTACATTAGTAAATGATGTAACTCGGTAAGCATTGAAATAACAACTATAACTTGGCAAATTCTTAACATGTAAATATTTAAGATATTATCTACGATTAACCTTACTTAACTTAGTCACATATACATAAAAAAAATAACATGAACACAAGTGACACTACGATTTAATGTGGAAACCCAATTTGGAAAAAACCACCAATTGAAACTAGTTACTAATTTTCACTCTTCTCAACTAAGCCCTGTTAGGAGCCAACCTTATTAAAGGTTAAAAAAACCACTGTTAGGTGTGACCCTGTTAGAGGATATATTCACCTTGTTAGAGGTCTTTAGACACTTCAATCTAGAAATACCACCTTGTTAGAGGATTTACAAATAACTGTTAAGCAAACTCTATTAAGAGATTTAGATCACTACTACAATGGTTAGAGTAACAAGAGATGACTTGATTTCTAATGCAATTTAATTTCTAATTATGGATCTCAATTTTGGCTTATATACTTGATCCTTCCTAATCAAATGTATCGTTGTAGCTCCACAAGGATATTATGCTTATTCTTTTGATTTTCTTCCTCTAAGTATCTTCTATTCTTCCATTCACATTTTACACATTCAATCCTGTACATGACCTTATATTTATACCTTATGAATTTTCAAGTTAGCTTGAATATAACTTTGAATAATTAATATTCATCTCCTTAGTCAACTAGAATGAAAAAACAAATCTATTAAACTCGATATTCCAAAACAAGAAAATCCTTTGTTAGCTAACCCTGCTTGGTAGACACTAACTTAGAAATGATTTACCTATGTTAACCAAGTGAACTCAGTTAACATAATCTTCGCAAACTTTCTTTGGTAACTGAGTGAGCTCATTTAACACTAGTTCTATCCAACTTTTCCTTCATTAACTAAGTGAGCTTGGTTAACACTCAACTTTTGTTAACTTCTCTTTGTTGACTGAGTGAACTCGGTAGACACTGTCTTTTGAATTTGGAAAACTCTAAAATTTTTGGTAGACACAGGAAACTATCTTCAAAGCCCAAGTGAGCTTGGCATACACTAATTGATAAAGATATGACATATTATGTAACATCAAAGACAATACACAATTAACCAATTATTTTCAACACTAGGACAATATGTAATTCTATATAAGGCCTAGATTTGGAAGGATGACATTGGTTCAAGAGTTTGATCACAAAATTTGAGAGGTATGCAATGACACTCACCTAAATGCAGTTGAACCCCTAACTATGGTTTTGCCTCTAGTTTTCCATTTTCTTTGTGACTCCATTTTGGGCATTATGCTTTATGTTGCCTTATGTTATCTTTGTAATTTTGGGTATAAGCCTTAAATTACCTTAGAACCTATGTGGATAATGGTTTTATCTCCTAGCTCGAGGCAAAAAACCATTTATGGTTCTATTTGGTTGGGTGGTAAAATGTTTTTGATGTACTGTTCTGTTAGAATATATATAGTCCACCAATAGAACTAAGATGGAGGGGTGAATTAGTTATCCAACTAATACCACAATTATCAACTTTAAAAAACTTTAACCATATGAGAAATATAATTAGAAACCACAACAAGATCCTCATACACAATAACACCAGATATGTTAACTAGGGAAACTCTTGATCAAAGTGAAAAACCTAGCAGGGATGGTACCCACAAGATGATGTACTAATATAAATATTCCTTTTTAGAGGATAGAACATGTTAGGAGCCTATAACAACATTCAGTACATTTAAGTCCCTCTTAGGAGACTTTGAATCCCTGTTAGGAGATTCCAACCTTATTAGGAGTTGTGGAAGACAGTTGGACCCATTGTCTAAACAACTTCAAGGCTAAGACCAATGAACCCACTGACCAAATTATTTATGTATTATTCCTTGCAAAATAATAGAAATGAATAGTACTTCCTTCCTCTATCCTATCAAATAGACCTCTACTCCTTTTGATCTTGTAACCAAATCACAAAACTCTCATCCAATAATCCCTTGGATTGGTTACTCACATTCACCAAACACTTTGATCCTTTTCACACTTAGTACTTCATACAATGCTAGATACACTTAAAAACAAGGAAAACATCTTTTATTTATACCATATCTTCAAAAAATTTCTTTGAGTAAGCCTTGAGGCTTTCCCAATTAATTATAATAAGATAATTGATTAATTACAATTACAATAGCACTGTCAGCTCGTAGTCTATACAAAACTTCACACATGTGATATGAGGGCTTGTGCATCTTCTAACATCATCATGGGATTGTCCTATGTCATTGGCTGATCATGCATCTCCTTATTACATCTTAGATGAAAGATATAATACAATTGTTAGAAACTGCTTTCCAAGCACTTTGTCTCTGAACTACTCTCTGTAAATTAGGTACAAATTCTGTATATCTTTGACTTATGTGTTGCACATTGAACCACATCATTAGGAAATTGTACTAAACATGTCCATGACTACACATCACCAAAAAAGAAAAACCTTGTCTATAAAATTAAGATCTCTCTCTACTACTCTACTAGTGTTCACAGACTTACTGCTATGTTGACATCAATGATAAACATAGTCATTAATGCAACATGCCAATACTCTCCAATGCTTATGATACTCCCCCAATGTAGTATCATCAACATTCATGCTAATAATATCTTCCTTTGGCATTAATGGAAACATAGATGAAAAACATCTAAGTTCCAAGAATAGAAAATAGTACTTTGTTGTTGCTATTGTTATTCTCATCTTCTCAAATCTTCTTCACCAATCAAATCTAAAATCCTCTAGAACACTACTATGTTCTTCTTCTTTAGGATTGGCAATAGTTGTTCATAGTAAATAACTCATAATACATATATCCCCCATAGAGATATTCCTCCTTTACAAAAATCTTTCTAAATCTCCCTAATAACTATCTCTTCCTCATTCATGTACATATCTCCCTTATATATAATTAGGAGATTTTTTTCATGCATATTCTCTCCCTCATTGACATCAATGACAAAGTCCTCATTATGTCAATTTACTGCTCAAAGTCTTCAACCAACTCAAGTGTCCAAAGACATTGTTCAAGACCAAATACTAAGAGTCCTCAATGACTCAACTCATCACAGATACTCCCCATATGGGAAGCATCAACATTCACTCCAGTCTAACAATATAGTGCTATGTACCACTAGATTGATGCACTTACTACATCATCTACTCAAAAGTAGAAAGTGTCATAAGCCTAAGCATACCTCTCAAGTACTCAAATGTATCTATAGGTAAAGGCTTCATAAAGATATCTAAAATCTAATATTTAGTGCTCACACACTCTAATCTGATCTCATTTTGTGCTTCTTTCTCTCTCAACACATGATACTTATTAGATATATTCTTAGTTGTAGAATGCAATACATGATTCTTATACATACTCACTATACTTGTGTTATCACAATAAATGATAATAGGTTCTATAAACTCAATTTAATATCCTTCAAAATTTGTTTCATCCACATCACTTGATTATAGTTATTAGGTACTACAACATACTCTACCTCAGTCATACTCTAAGAAATAAAATCGTGTTTCTTTCCTAGCCAATAAACCAATCTTCCTCTAGGAATGAATGCTCCACTAGTGGTGCTCTTTTTGTCATCCATACCGCTTGCCCAATCTGCATCAATATATGCGCATAGAGTGAAATCACTCAATCTATCATACCAAATTCCATAGTTAGATGTTCTTATTGATCTCAGATTGGTTTCAAAAAGTAAGTGTCTATATACTCAATTCATTTACTTAGTTCATGCCAAATAAGTAGTATATGCCAAGCACAACATGTATAAAATAGAGCATGGTAAGTCCACAGTGAGTGTCAAGCCACTCATGTGTCAAATAGTGTATGTCTAGTGATACAGGAGCTAAGAAAGTAGTGCATGCCAAGTTATTCAGATGTTGAATCACAATATAGAAATCAGTATATACTGAGCATTAAAGACTTTAGATGCCAAGCAAGACAATTTTGACATAGTTGTTTATAATGGCACAAACTACTATGTAAACCATTTTTGAGTTGACTTAAAGATTGAATTATGGTATTTTGGAGATAAGGATGAATCTTAAGTTGGAGTCCCAATGCATTACATGTAGCTAATCAGGTAAAGGGAAGGTTTAAGAAGCAAAATGGATGAATCACAACCATTGATTCATACCTAACACTAAGTCACCTAAGTCTTCTTAAGGAGGACAAGCCCTAAACTTCATATGTGTGTGGAAGAACTGAAGAGAGAGGATTGAATGCACAAACAAAGCATTCATGGTGGCTAAGGAATTGTAAAGTGAAATTGCATTGTAGAATCAGTTAGAAGAGAATTGAGGAAGGGGATAATATGCAACAGAGAGACATATTATCAAGAATGATCAAGAATACATCAATTTAGAGGTGATATGTCATCAAGCAACCAAGTGCTAACTATAGGATCAATGCCAAGTCATTCTAGTAGGTGAATCAGTTAAATCTCTTAATAGAATAGTCCTAACAGGCTATATTGAAATCTTTTAATAGGGTGATTATTTAATTGTGAGGAAAAATCCTTTAACAAGGCACACTTCTAATAGGGTGTTGAAATCCTTTAATAGGGTAAGACCTAACAATCTTTGTAAGCCTTTAATAGGGCAGATCTTCAAGGGGTAGATCATGTCTCATGATCAAACATTGTAACCTTCATCAGATATGCTTTATTATTGTAGTAGTAAAGATTTGTGGGTGTCATCCCCTCCCCAGATTTACCTTCTCATTGGAGGGTTTATGGGTAATCATATCTGGTGTCATATATGTGTGAGTGCTTACTTGTTTGCAATATTTATATGTATATGGTTTACATGGTATTTTAGTTTACTTATTGAATGTATGAGATGGATGTGTGGTGAATGTTTTATCGGTCAAAGTTTAAACTATTGATTCACCCACCTCAAAAGTTTACTTTTCCTATTGTAATTCCAACAATTTGTATCAAAGCCTTGTTCTCTGAAAGAGAAGCTTTGTAGCTTTGAGGAAAGATCTTGAAATGGAAGTCTACCAGTTGGGAAAGATCATTGAGAATCAAGGAATTGAAATATAACTTATTCTACATCAACTGAATGAAGCAAGAGAAGAACTAAAGAAATATTTGAAGAGAAGGAAGGAAATTTATATTGAGTAAAATGACACACATTATAGAGAGATAAACACTACTAAGCTATTTTCTAATGGAGATTCCAATGAATTTGATGCAACAGTTGTAGATCTAATGGAAAAGAACAGAGCCCAAGCTGAAAAAATTAGAAATCTCAAGTTAGAGCAAGAATCACAAGCCATAATATTATGTGAGATGACTAAACAATTAGAGAAAGGTATGGAAGAAAAATCCATGATTGAAGAAGACAAAAGAGCTTTGACCAATAGACTAGAAGAGAAATCATCAGAGCTAACCAAGATTTCAAACATGCAGTTGGATACTTTGAGTCAAATGATGAATGCCAACTATGAATTGAATGTCAAGGACATTGAGATAACAACATTGAAGTTGCAAAATGAGAAATTGAATAATGACCCAGAAAGGGAAAAGGAATATGTTGAAAATTTCAATAAACCAAGTGAAGCCATCAAATACTTTGAGCAAAATTTGAGATCCCCTACATTTGATAATGATACACTTGGACTGGGATACACAAGTATTGAGGAAGGAGATTCATCCAAAAGTGCTAAAGAAATGAACAAAAAAGGAAAGAATTCCAAACCTACTTGTCATAATTATGGTAAGAAAGGACATACTACTATTGTGTGTAGGAGCAAGACTATAAATTAGAATGTCAAGCATAAGAGCATAGTCCATTGCCATAAGTGCAACAAAAAAGGTCATTAGGCATATGAATGCAAAACCAAGACCATGCACACACAAAGATTTGAAGGATATTGATATAACTATCAAAATTATGAACATAGAGCTTTTGAGTGTAGATACAAACCCATATGGTCATCAGACAAGCAAACAAAGGTAAAATACAATGGAAACTCTTACAACTAGGATTATAATACAAGATATAATTGTCATTATTGTCAAGAGTATGGAGGTGTTCCTAAAAATTGTATTAAGACACACTTTAGAAGTGACTGAAAAAGATGGTTGAGTCAAAACACATGTTTTAGTTGTTTGAAGATTGGTTGCATTAGTTGATATTGTCCAACATAGTCAAAGGCACCAAGTTGTGAGTTTGATAAATGCAAAGGAAAGGGAAATGTTGAAAATGCTAAAAATGAAATGAACAAGACATGGAAGAAAAGGAGGATTGCAACACATCGAGTGGAGAAGGGATCACTTCACCCAATGGGTTAGGTGATCACATCTCATCAACCTAAAAAAATAAAGAGGTATATGGGACTAATATTCATAAGCTATATCATACATCAGTTCCAATAGAATTTAGTACTGAAAATTCTACATAAGAATGAATTAAGATGCAAGATGTTATTAGGAATCAAAGAAAAATCTTTAAATTTTTCATGCTACTGCCAAGCATGAAAAGTTTCCTATGATTGTTGAGTGAAATGCTAGAGGATGCCAAGCTTACAGACTAGCTAGTTGATGCCATGCTCGTAATGATTGTAGAATGATTGAAAATGCTAATGGATGTCGAGTGAGCTTTAAATTAGTTGATGCCAAGCTTACAACTGTGTAAGAACTCAACATTAATTATAGGTTCCACTCATTTTACATCATTTCAAAATCAAGAACGAGCAAGGAGAGCTAAAGGTGAGAAGGAAACTCATTAGAAGTGATTGTAGAACATTTGAACAATGATTTAACACCATTTCATCATATTTAGCAAGGTATTTATTGTGTGCCAAGTTACGCTATTTCTAATTTAAAAAAAACCCTAGTTTCACAAAATGGCATCTAGTTCAAAGGGTGTAGAGGTTAAGGAGGTTTTGAATGTTCAACTAGTTAGTAATGAGGTCAAACAACTAATTTTCAAGGCCATACCTAATATTTCATACAAAGAAGATCCCTTCAGTGTGTTATCCATGATACCACCAAAAAGTTTTAATGGTTTAAGACGTTAGGAAATGTTACAACTATAAGATTGGGAGTATTGGAGACATGGAGATTAGACAAGCATATGATAAACTTCATGAAAATGGGGTGTTATGGGAAGAATTCAAAATTGTAGAGAAGAAAGGGTTAACTTGTGCCCTAGATTTCTTGAATGTTTTCAAAACTGAATGGATTAGGATTGTATTGAGAAGAATTTATGATAGCTCACATTGGTTAGATAATAGGCCTATCAAAATAACCAAAAGAATAATCCATAGGGTAACATGGTATCCGACCCTAGATCAGACTAAGACTTTAAGAAGTGATTCAAAATAGGTTATTGAAAAGAATATAGGAGCCATGTGGAATAAAAGAGGAATGGCAATTGACACCATCATATATCCATTGATAGATTTTGCAATAAGGGTAATTTTACAAAAATTTTACCAATTAAGAAGATTAAATAGTGTGCCTTACATTGCAGTAGATGTTGGTTATAAGATTTTCAAGAAAGATCACATACATGATCTTGTTGAGCTACAACTACAATAGTTGATTGAAAATCTAGGAGCAATAAGGAAAACAAAGAGTATTCAGTGAAAATTTGGTTCTAATATGATTTGCATCTTCTTTTATGTTCAAAATACATTTCCTACATTTGGAACTACGAAAAGGAAAATAAATAGGTCAGTAACAAGTTACTTTCAGGACTTTAAGCAATCTATGAAGAAAAGATTGAGGATTCAAGTGTCACTAGTGGAAAAACATTATGATGAAGTTTATTTCCTAGTTGGTGCTGATTATACATTTGTTCAAGTAACAACTCCAATTATAAGATGGCTAAGGCCATTAGGATACGAGATCAATGTAGATGAGGCCTCTGCAACAATAACTGCATTAATTTCTGAAGATAGAGATAAAAATGCCAAAGCATTTGGTAATTATGAAATGACTAAATCTAAAATTACCATGGAACTAAAGACTACCTTTGTTATAAAGAAGAAGGAGAAGTTGGTGAAGAAACTAAAAGCTAAAATTGGTGAAGGTGTCAAGTAGGAAGAAAATGAAGAAGAAGAGGAAGAAGAGCAAGAAGACATCTAGACCTAGGTACCACTTGCACTAACACAAGGAATGGGAGAAGATCATCAAGAAGAAGAGATAGAAATTACAAAAGGTGCCAAGGAAGAAGACGTTGAGGAAGCAACTACTCCTACTAATCAAAAGAAGAGAAAGGCTAAGGCTCAAATAGTGACAAGGTCCAAGAAGATTGTAAAACCAAGCCAACCCAAACCTACAAAACCTACTACAAGGACTATTACACATGTCACTACATAAAAGGAAAAAGAAAAGATCAAACCAACAGAGCAGGAAGGTGGAGCATTGAAAAGGCCAAGGAGGAAATACATTGCACAAGCTGAATCAAATGAGGAAAGAATAGAATCAAATGACAATAGCCAATTCAAAGTGGTGAGTCACAACCCATCCTCAAATCTAGAAAACCTATGTGAAAATGTTAAGAATAGTGTAGATCTATCAGGATTTTCTCATATTGATTTTGATAATCTTGGTAAAGTTGAAAAGAATCAAGTGGAGGAAGCTATATATGCCATGATGGAAAATTTTAAGAAAGCCCCACTAGAAATTGCTAACTCTATGCCTAAAAGCTTAAATGAAAGAGTTGAGCAGAAATGCCATTATTGTTTTAATTTAGAAAGGAAAATAAGAGAGACCTCACTTGCACAAGTTATGCCTAAACTCAGTAAGGCACAAATTTCTAAGGCTATGAAGAAATATGCAGTTAGATTTATTCCAAAATATAGAGCCTTTAGTATATTGAAAAATAATATTGAAGATGCTTTGAAGAAGTCCACACAGATGTGGAAGGTTACATATGGGCTTACTATAGTAAAAGAAGGAGAACAAGAACCCATTGAGGTAAAAGATGATGAAGAAGATGATAACAATAAAGACACATTTGAGGGAGGTATAGAAATGAATATAGATGACAAGGCAATAGATGAGGTAGAGCAGCAAGAAGAACAAAGTGTACAAGATACACAATTGCCTAATCTTAGCCCTCAACATATAACAAGTGAAAACACTAAAACAATAATAGTGAAGGATTTTTCTGATCTAACTACTTAGAATATCAACCCCCTAAAAAGGAAGATCACAAAAAGATACTTGATCAATCTACATTGTAGGAAAATATGTGTGATAATCTTGTATTAGTGAGTGTAGATGAATATAAAAAATAGTGACTAAAACTACAAGGAAAGAGGTGAAAACACAAGAACCATCTACTATCACCAGTCAAGTCACTCATGTAAAACCTTTACATAAAGTCTGAGAAGATACACTAACAAAGGTTGATATAATTGGAAAAGGATATAGTGGAAACCCAAGCCACTAGTGAAGAACATAGTCAAATAGGTTAGATAAATATATCTACACCTCCAACACAAGTACAAGGACAAGCTTGAAGAGATTGAGTTGACACCAAAGTTGAAGGAGCAAGCAACCATTCAAGCACTAGTAACTTTACTAGGACTAACACTCCTTCTAGTCACACTCTTCAAAAGTTGAGCACATATGCAACACCATTACAAATCTTAGTGTTGAGTCCAAGTACATCAAAGGTAGAAGAGGTAATTACATATGGATATGTAAGCCTTGATGAAGAGATTGTGTTACTAAAGCGTGATTATTAAACAATGACAATAGAGCAGATGGGTATATTGCAAGAAGCCTTGGCTAGAAAGAAGCATCATGAACTACTCAAAAGAGAGCACACATAGAAGAAAACATTGCTAGATATCAAGGACATCTTTCAAGATGCATTAAGCCTTCCTACTCTAGATGAAACCAAGCCATTGATTGAACAACTAACAAATATAGTGGAAAAGGTAAATAATGTAGACCTTGATACAAATGCTAAACTATTAGAATCATCTATAGAGAAATTTCAAAATAAAGTGAATGAGAAAATATCAAGTGACATAACACTCACACAAGTTGCATTGGCAACAAAGGTGGAAAGTGTGAAGAAGGTACTTGAGAACATTTTCTCACTATACACCAACTTGTGCAACCCCACACTCTTCACACAAGAAACGAGGAGTCCCATTTTGAGTTTGGAAAGTCAAATTAATGCACTCGGTGCAAAATTTCCTATGACTCTAGCCCAAAATGAGAAACATTTTAGAATTTTATTAGAAACATAGAATCAATTAGCAACCTTATTTTTTGAAAAAGCCAACATAAGGGCCAAACTGATTAGCATCCAGACCATGTTGAACCCACACATGGAGATTTTGTACAAGGAGTTAGGCTATGTAGAAATTCTTGTTAAGAAAAACCCCAATCTTTCTACATTAGATGACCTAGTCCCCCTTGCTGTCGAGCTAGCTATCCAATGCAAGTCTTTAGATGTAGCATCTCAAAATTGGGATGCAACTCTTAAGATTATGTTAGAAGTCCATAAATCTTTCTTGGAAAACCATGCTATCAGTGTATAGCCCATTGACATAAGTGTCAAAAAGGGGGAGAAATAAAGCATTAAAAAAAATGGGGGAGAAAAGAAAATAAAAAGGGGAGATAGTAAAAATAGAGAGAAAGAAAGTTAAGCTAAAATAGAGTAAAAGCATAAGGGAGAAATCAAAGAATATCAAAAAATAACACGAAGTGAAAGAGTATTAGCTGAAGCATATCTACTCAGCAGGAGTACAAAATTTTGAATACAGAACAAACCTATCAACTCAAGGGAAGATATCAATTTTGAGGTACATATGCTGAATAAGATATATGTTATGCTCATAAGAATAAGGATATCAATGCATGACTAAGTATTTTTGACACTCATGTGAGATTGTTGATCTTAGATTGGTTTTGACAAGTGAGTGTCTATAAACTTAAGTCATTTACTTAGTTCATGCTGAATAAGTAGAATATGCCAAGCACAACATGTATAAGATACATCATGTCGAGTCCATAGTGAGTGCCAAGCCACTCATGTGACAAGTTACTCAAGTGCCAAATAGATAGTGTATACTAAGTGATATAGGAGATGGGAAAATAGTGCATGCCAAGTTATTTAGATGCCAAGTCACAATATAGAAATCATTATTTGTTGAGCATCAGAGACTTCAAATGCTAGGTAAGACAGTTTTGACATAGTTGTTTGTAATGGCACAAACAACTATGTAAACCATTTTTGAGCCAACTTAAAGATTGAACTACAATATTTTGGAGATAAGGACAAATTTTAAGTTAGAATCCCAATGTATTACATGTAGTCAATCTTGTAAAGGGAATGTTTAAGTGGTAAAATGGATGAATCATAACCATTGATTCATACCTACCCCTAAGTCACCTAAATCTTCTTAAGGAGGAAAAATCCTAAAGTTCATATGTGCATGGAAGAAGTGAAGAGAGAATCTTGCATGCACAAAAAAGGTATTCATGGTGGCTAAGGAATTGTGAAGTGAAATTGCATTGTAGAATCAGTTAGAAGAGAACAAAGTAAGGGAATAGTATACAACAGAGAGACATCTAATCAAGAAGGATCAAGAATACATCATTTTATAGGTGATCTATCATCAAGCAACCAAGTGCTAACCACATGATCAATGCTAAGCTATTCTAGTAGGTGAAACAGTTAAATCTCTTAATAGAGTAGTCCTAACTAGTTGTATTTAAATCCTTTAATAGGGTGCTTACTTAATTGTGAGTTAAAATCCTTTAACAAGGCACACTTCTAATAGGGTGTTGAAATCCTTTAACAAGGTAAGACTTAATAGTCTTTGTAAGCCTTTAATAGGGTAAACCTTTGACAAGGTAGATCATGTCTCATGATCAAACATTGTAAGCTTCATTAGATACACTTTGTTACTATAGTAGTGAAGATTTGTGGGTGCCATCCCCATTCCATTTTTACCTTCTCATTGGAGGGTTTCTAGGTAATCATATCTAGTGTCATATATGTGTGAATGCTTACTTGTTTGAATGATTTAGATCTATATGCTTTACATGGTATTTTAGTTTACTTATTGAATGTATCAAATGGATGTGTGGTGAATTTTTTATGGGTCAAAGTTTAAACTATTAATTCACCCCCCTCTTAGAAATTTACCTTTATTCCAATAGTTTCTTTCAAATATTTGAATATCCTCTTTACTACTGCATAATGATACTCCTTAGGGTCAACTTGAAATCTAGCTATAATCCCAATTGTATTTTCTATATTTGGTCTAGTGTGAGCTAGACATTTCAAACCTCTAATCATAGATTTGTACTTCTTATGCTCAACTGTAGGTGTCTCATCTTGGCTAGATAACTTGTGACCAATTATCATAGGTGTAGCAATAGGCTTAGAACTTCCCAATCCAAATCTCATCAACAAGTCTTTCAATTACTTAGCTTGTGAAATGAAATACCATTACTATTCTACACAATCCACAATCCTAGGAAAAACTTATTTCTCCTATCATGCTCATTTCAAATTCATTATTTATTTCTTCAGAAAACTTGTCACTTGTTTCATCATTTCCTCCAAATATGATGTCATCAACAAATATTACTATTATCATCAAACCATTCTCAATTTCTTTCAAATACAAGTTACTATCTACCATACATGTATCAAATCCAAACTTTGTCAAATAGTTGTCCAACCTTGCATACTAGGTTCTAGGTATTTTCTTTAGACCATATAGAGATTTCTTTAGTTTTCATACCATGTCTTTGTCTTTTGTCAAAGGGAATCCTTTAGGCTGCATAATGGATACCTCTTCTTCAAGTTCTCCGTTCAAGAAGGTTGATTTGACATCCATCTGATATACTTTGAACTTCTCATTCACTCCATAAGCCAAGAAAATTCTTACTACTTCCATTCTAGCTATAGGGGTATATATCTCCTCATAGTTTATCCTTTCTTGCTATGAATATCCCTTGAATACAAGTATGAGCTTGTTCCTTACAACTTTTCCTTGCTCATCCATCTTGTTTCTGTATACCCATTTGGTTCCTATCACATTCTTATCTTTAGGTCTAGGAACTAACTCCCATGTTTCATTCTTCATAATTTGATCTAATTCTTCCTCCATTGCTTAAATCTAGTGATCATCTTTACATGCTTCATCTGCACTCTTAGGTTCAACTTGACAAATCAAACATATCTCTTCATTAACTTTGTTTCTTGTCATCACACCTTTGTCTTTGCTTCCAATTATCTTCTTTAGAGGGTGATTTTTTGCTAGATTCTTATTAGGGGTAGGAGTTGACATCTCAACTCTTATCTCATCTCTAGGTTTAGACCCTTTCTCTCCTTTTTTCTCTTCAGCTAACACATCATTCTAAAAATCATTGTTAGTCTCTAAGAAAACTTCAATATTTTGTCTAACAATCACAGAATTATCTTCTTCTTCATCTAAATTATAATCTAACATCTTTTCCTTAGTTCCAAACTTTTCATCAATCTATACATTTGCATACTCAACTATTGTCTTAATTCTATGATTGAAACATATGTATGTTTTTCTTTTCATTTAATATCCAAGAAACATAACTTCATCACTTCTTGGATAAAACTTTCCAACATCATCATCTCTTTTAATATACCACTTACTTCCAAATATTCTAAAATTCTTAACTGATGGTGAATAAATGAACCATAGTTCATAAGGTGTCTTTTTCATACCTTTTATGATCTGTACTCTATTCATAGTGTACACTATTGTATTAACTACTTCTCTCCAAAATGTCTTGGATATACCATTCTCAAACAACATCATTTTGCTACCTCTACTACTAATCTATTTCCTCTTTCTACAATCCCAATCTGTTTAGGTAGCCTAGGTGAAGATAATTTCCCTTTGATTCCATTCTCTTCACAAAACATGTTAAAATCTCTAGAGATAAATTCTTCTCCTCTATCTAATCTCAAACATTTTATCTTAACACCAGATTCATTCTCAACTCTATTCTTAACTATTTTAAACTTCTCAAAAGCTTCAGACTTCTCTTTAAGAAATGTTACCCACATCATTCTAGTGAAATCATCAATGAAAATCATGATATACCTTTCACCATAAAGTCCTCTAGTTCTCGAGGGACTACTCAGATCTCTATGAACAATCTCCAACTTCTTTGTGGTAGTGAAATTCTTCTTGCAAAAAGATACCTTCTTTAGCTTAGCCAAAATACATTGTTTGCAAACCACATTAGCAGGCTTAATTATCTTAGGTAGATCTCTAATTGCAAATGTGCTACTAACCTTTACAATATTATCAAAGTTTATATGAAAAAATCTCCCATCCCATAACCAACTATTATCCACTTTAGAAAACAAACAAGTCATTTTAGTTAGATTGAACCAAAATACATTACCTTTGGACCTAGTTCCAGTTCCAATCATCTTACCATCCTTATCCTTGATAGTAGAAGTATTTTATGTGAATTGAAATTGATACCCTTTGTCCAACAACTATCCAACACTCAACAAATTATGCTTCATTCTATCAACAAAATAAACATCATCATTGTTAGTTCTTCTATAAAGTAATGGATCCAATCCCTATAATATGACATGATGCATTTTTACCAACTCTAACAATACCTCCATTATAGTTTCTAAATTTAACAAACTTATTCATATCACTAGTCATATGATGTGAACAACCATTCTCTATTAACCAAACAAATTTATTTTCAACTTGGATACTAGAGCCTTTTCTTCTCTAATTTCTCTATCAAGATCATCTTCCTTAATAGCTAGAAATCCTATCTCATCATCACTTTCACTTTGATCTCTTTCATCAGATTCCTCATCTTCATTAGCATAAAAAAAATTTCTATCTCTTCTAGGCTTAAACTTTCCCTTAATTTTTTTCTCTCTTTTAGGATATTTAGATGCATAATGACCAAACTCATTACATGTCCAACATTTAAAGATATCCTAACCAACATTTTATCTTCTCACAAGAAGTGTTATACCTTTTTCTGTTGGAATTCTTTTAGAGTAACTAAGAGGGGGGTGGGGGGGGGGGGGGGGGGGGGGGCGGTGGTAAATTAGTTATTCAAAGTCCATATGTACAAATAAAACTTTTCACAATTTAGTACACCCATAAAACATTCTTAACCATGCATGCATTCATTGTGTGTTAACTAAAATTGATATGTTATTGTCAAATCAACTTGCAGAAATGTAAAGCATGAAACACAACATATCTATTAGTACATTTAACACAATGATTTAACATGGAAGCCCAATTTGGAAAAAACCACCAGTAATATGCTACTCCTTTTTCACTCTTTTGAAGTGGTGCCCTATTAAATGCCAACCCTATTAAAGGTTATGATACACACTATTAAGTGTGATCCGATTAAGGGATTCCACTCACCTATCAAAAGTGAGCCTTATTAGGGGACTTTAGGCCATTCACTTGGAATGCCACCCTATTAAAGGATTTTCCAATGATTTTTAAGTCAACCTTACTCCAAAGGATTTACCCTAGGCTGATACAATTGTTAGAGAGTAACAATAGAGCTTTGATCTAATACAACTTACAACCTTACTTGCAGATTATAGATTACTATTCAGTCCTCAATTCTACTTGGCTTCCAATCTTTGCAATTTTGATAGCTTGTTCACCCTTCAAAATTTCATCCTCATTAAACCTTCTTGCTTAGTATGCCATTGTAGGCTTCTTTACTTGGGTCACTTGATGAAGCAAAACCCCTTTCCTTCTCCTTGTTAGATTTTCACATCAAAACTCTCCAACACTTTGCTTCATGACCAGACATTCCTACATATAGGAAATTAGAACATTTTCCTGCTCATTATTCATCACCAAAATTAGGATTTTTGATGGATTAGGTAGAATACAATGTATCTACCCCATATCTTGTCTTTTCTAGAAACTTCTCTTAGAATCCATTTGAATTCCCCTCCAAAATGGTTTACATAAGATTCTGTGCCACCAACTCATCAATCTTATCTTCCTCTTGATTTACAAGTTCCAAGAAAACAAACTTGTTGTCTTTTATTTTGTGAATCTTCAATCTTTTTCATAATGCAATAGCTCAACATTATCAATCTTTTGATCCTCGGCACATACTGTGTTACTCGACATCTACTGTAAAATCACTTGGCATCAACTATATTTTATTGGTGCTCAGAATCAACTAAAAATTACTCAACATCTACTAACTTGCTCAACATCCACTAGAATTTTCTTTCACTCAGCTCCAACTGAATTTTTTGCTCGGCTTGCACTAACTTTTCTTGGCACCTACTATCCACTTGGTCAAGCTTTGCAAATGAACTTTGTTTAACTTTATTCTTTTGAACTTTCTAAGTGTAGCCAGTCATTTTGTAACCTCAAGTAAATCATCAATACATTATGTTATCATTGTCTTAACTAATTCTTGAAATTCAATACATAATCATAACTCAAACTTTCCTCTAGGTACTTTTGTTATATCTTGTTGATCAAATCCTCCTCATCAATCAACTAAGTGATAGTACTTGAAACATATAAGCAATTGTCTTACCAACATGTAGTAGGTTTGACATTAGTGACAAAACAATGATTGAAACACACAGTCTTCTTCAAAAATCTTTCTACTCAAATGATCATTTCAATCAGATATCAACATCTTCAATCTTCTTATCTTCATTAGATATGGTTTTTTTGCTACAATAAAAATCTCCATGTGTGGTTGCACTTCTAGACAGGCTTGACCGAACATTCAAGGCACAAAAATCTATCTCAACTCTTCTTAGTTCTTTTGATTGTCTCAGATCTACTTCTACTACTTCCAATCTTCCAAGGAATGTTTCCTTGGTAAAACTTGTTAGGATTAAACCCTAGTGAGTGAATGTTAGATGGTCAACAAGGCCAATTATAACTCCACAAAGATTTTCTCCCTCTTTGTGTTCTATTTTACTTACTGATGCTGGTAAACTTGAAAGTTATGATGAAGCGATGTAGGTGGATACTAAGATTCAGTGGGAGTTGTTAGCAGGTATATGAATCATCTAGGCATTGAGCATTGGAATGTAGTCAAATGGATTCTTAGATATTTGAGAGGAACATCCAATAAGTGTTTACACTTTGGGAGCTCTACTACCAATTTATAGGGCTATGTTGACTCAGATTTGGCAAGGGATATTGATACCAAGCAGAGTACTACAGGTTATGTCTTTATTGTTGGTGAGGTAGTCATGAGCTGGGTTTCTAGGTTAAAAAAGGTTAATTCTTTATCCACTACAGATGTAGAGTATGTAGCTATTATAGAGGCAACCAAGGAGATGATATGGCTTCAGTTCTTCTTGCAAGAATTGGGACATCCTCAGAAGGATAATTTTGGGACACATCTCCTTAGTCAATTTCAAATGACTAGGTAAAGGTGTGTGGTTAGCTTTAGCATTCTCCATAGAGAAATGTTGCAACACCTTCTCAACATAATCAGCCTGAGATAGCATCAATGTTCTATTTTTTCTATCTCTACAAATCTTCATACCAAGGATTTGTTTTTCTGCCCCCAAATCGTTCATAGCAAATGCATGTGCTAATTGGTTTTTTAGCCCCTTAATGTGATCCATGTTAGACCCAACTACAAGTATATCATCAACATATAAACATAAAATAATGTAGCTATCATCATCCAAGCTCTTAAAGTAGACACAATGATCTGAATGACACCTACTGAAACCATGCTTATGCATAAAACTATCAAATTTTAGATACCATTTCCAAGGTGCTTACTTCAAGCCATATAAACTTTTCTTCAATTTGCACACTAAGTTCTCCTTACCCTTGACTGCAAATCCTTGTGGTCGAGCCATATATATTTCTTCATCCAAATCACCATGAAGGAAGGTTGTTTTAACATCTAGCTACTCTAAATACAAATCTTCAGTAGCCACTAGACTTAAAACAATACAAATAGAAGTCATTTTAACAAAAAGAGAAATTATCTCATGAAAATCAATTCCCTTTTTCTATGCAAATCCTTTTACAGCTAACCTAGCTTTAAATCTTTTCTTACCTCCATCCTCTTCTTTTAACCTATAAACCCACTTATTCTGTAAAACCCTTTTACCTACAGGCAACTTGCAAAAATCCCATGTCTTATTCTCCAGTGAAGAGTCCATTTCATCTTTCATTCCAGACTCCCACTGAATCTTAGTATCCACTTGCATAACTTCATCATAAATTTTAGGTTCATTAGCGTTAGTAAGTAAAATAGAATACAAAGAGGGAGAAAATCTTTGTGGAGGTCTAATTTTCCTTGTTGACTATCTAACATTCATTGGTGTGTGTGGTATTTTTTGTTGCAGTTGTTTCACATCATGAGGAATGGCTAGAACATTAGCTTTTGGAGTATCATCCAACACTACATAATCATCTTCTTTCTTCTCATATTGTTGCAACAGATCTTTGTACAACACTTTCTCATTGAATATGACATCCTTGCTTCTTACAATTTTATGATTTTCAAAATCTCAAAGCCTATAACCAAACTCATTAATTCCATATCCAAAAAATACACATTTTTTTGACTTAGCTTCTAGCTTGGTTTTTATTTTTAGAATCTATGTGAGAAAATGCTTCACAACCGAAGGTTTTGAGAAAAGAATAACTCACCTTCTTACCAGTCTATTCCTCCTTTGGAATACCACAACCCAAAGGAGTAGAGGAACCTCTATTAATCAAATATACAATAGTATTGATAGCCTCCACCCACATGTGTAAGGGCAACCTAGCATGCAACCTCATGCCCCTTGCATGTTCTAGTATAGTCCTGTTCATGCATTTAACCACTCCATTTTCTTGTGGAGTCTTTGGAATAGTTTTCTATCTATGAATACCATTAGTGGAGTAATAATATTCAAATTCATGACTGCAATACTCACCACCATTATAAGATCTAAGACATTTTAATTTTTTACCAGTCTCATTTTCAACCAAGCATTTCCATTTCTTAAAAGTTTGAAATACATCAAATTTTTATCTAAGGAAATAAACCCATATTTTTCTAGTTGGATCATCAATAAATGTAACATAGTAATGAGAGCCACCAAGGGAAGATACTTGAGCTGGTCCCCATACATCAATGTGCACAAGCTCTAATTTCTCCCTTTTATTTTCCTTCCCAGTCTTTGCAAAACTCACTTTTTTTTTCTTTTTTTTTTTTTTCCATATACACAACTTTCATAGAAATCCATATTAACACATTTTAGACTTGGTAAAAATTTCTTTGAATGAAGTATTTTCATACCTTTCTCACTCATGTGCCCAAGTCTGT
The DNA here is from genome assembly GCA_028749045.1 of Cupressus sempervirens. NCBI lineage: Eukaryota > Viridiplantae > Streptophyta > Pinopsida > Cupressales > Cupressaceae > Cupressus > Cupressus sempervirens. Next base: position 237,631,077 of record CM053786.1, on the reverse strand, counting down.
TGTGCCATAGTGTTGTATTAGAATCTACAACAGCTATTTGTTCTCCCTGCTCAACTACAACAATTTTTTCTGAACATTCATTTTTCTCTGAAACAATTAAAGTAGAAGGAACAATATGACGTGTACAAAGATATAAGGTGGCTACTTTCACACCTTTTGCTACCACAAGGGAACCTTTTGAAACCTTCCAATTTTTATCATTAAAAGTAACTACACAACCTTCATCACTAAGTTGCCTTGCTGAAATTAAATTCCTACTCAACCTTGGAACATGTCTTACCTCATGTAGTAGCCAATGATTCCCATTCTGTAACTTAGTCTTAACTTTTCCCTTTCCAACAATCTGATAGGGTTCATTATCCCCCAAATAAACAAGCCCAAAATCCCTTTGGACATAATCAATGAAATAACCTATATGAGGTGTAGCATAAAATGAAGCACTAGAATCTAAAACCCATGAATCATCAACACTTTCTAAAGAGAGAAGCAAAAAATCCTCTTCAAATATGTTACTTACCACATTTGCCTCCTTGTCTCCATTTGATTTATCTACTTCATTTTTCTTTCAATTCCAACAATCTTTCTTTTTGTGCCTTGGTTTCCCACAGTACCAACAATCATTCAGTCCTCTTGATTGAGACCTCCTCCCCTTTGACTTTCCTCTTGATTTCCCATGATTTCTAGAATTACTTCCTCTCTCAGTCATTCTGCCCCTGATTTGTGCATTCAAAGCACTTCCTGATGTAGATCCACCTAAGGTTTTCCTATGAGTTTCCTCACTCAAAATAACATTGATCACATCATCATATTTTAGGGTACTAGATCGAGGAACATAATTACTCATAGCCATTACCAAGCCATTCCAACTTTCAGGAAAAGAACACAAAATTAAGAGAGCCCTAATTTCTTCTTCAAAATTGATACCCATAGAAGATAATTGACTAGTAATAGTATTAAACTCATTTAAATGATCTATAATAGATCCACCTTCTACCATTTTCATATTAAATAAATGCCTCATAAGAAATGCCTTGTTTGAAGCAGAGGGCTTTTCATACAATGTCGCTAGGGTTTTCATTCATTCTTTTGTCATCTTTGCTTTTGTAATATTAAATACCACAGATGGTGCTAGGCATAATCGAATGCTTCCAAGTGCCTTTCTGTCCAAAAGATCCCATTCATCATTTGACACAGATCCCTAATTCTTAGCTTTTCCTTCCAACAACTTCCATAAATCCTTCTAATACAGATAGTCTTCCATTTGCATCTTCCATAACTAGAAGTTCTGCCCATTAAACCTATCCAACCTCAGCTTACCCTCATCTGCCATTGCTCCCACTCAACTATGAGACTCCTACTCAACCATGAAACTTTCTTGCAAAGGATAACTTAAAACAACTTGGCTCTGATACCACTTGTTAGGATTAAACCATAGACAAAAATAACAATTACATGCAAATATAACCAATAACAAAAAATAATAGATCACATAGAAAAAAACACAAGGCACCAAGATTTAATGTGGTTCACCCAATCCATGGGCTACATCCACCAAAAATCAAGTCCAATATTTTTATGATCGAGTGATTACAACTTGATTACAATCCGTAATCCCGTACAGCTCAATACCACCGCAAGAACCAATATTGCATCACACCTTATGAAACAATCCCTAATCCTAAGACTTTTATACAAGTATTTTAACTGCTTTAGGGTTATAATTAATAATTACATGGCGACTCAAAATCTTGATAAAATAGGGCCGAATTTTTATTTATTTATGAAGTATGTATAGTACTTTCTTGATCAGTCACCACCATCTAACAAACACCTTATTGTAGGGTATTAGTAGTTGAATCATTTAAGAAATTTTCTTGAATGGCGGTGTCAAAGTTTTCAAGATGTTCCACACAACCTCATCTTCTTCTTTGGTTGAAACATTTGACTTGATTCTTGAATTTTTTTTGATATCCTACCAATATAGTTTCTTATAGATCATCTTCCATCATTTTAGCCTCTTGAAATGCACATATCCAATTCTACAATCTTACTCTCTTTGTATGTGTCTCACCTTCAAAAGTAGATTCTAATGCCTTCTAAATTTCATGAGATGTTTGAAGTGATTTTACCTAACTGTATACATTCTTTGAAAGAGCTGATAGTAAAGCTTCTCTAGCTCTCATGTTGCACATGAATAGATCTCTCTTTGCTTTATTGCATTCTTCAAGTTTCACTTCTTTGACAATTACCTTTCCACTCTTTGTCAAGATCTAATAACCAAAAGCCATGTACTACAAATGAGTCTTGAGCTTCTCTTTCCAACTATCATAGTTGGCCCTATCAAATCTAGGACTATCCTTTCTAATTTTTTTTTCCATTGATCTCCCAAAGTTGTTAAGCTTGTCCTTTAAGAATCAAATGCTCAAACACCAATTTTTAGAATAGATAGTCCACCAATATAAGTGGGGGGGGGGGGGGGGAGGGGGACTAGTTATCCAACTAATACCACAATTATCAACTTTAAACAACTTTAACCATATGAGGAATATAACTATAAAACACAACAAGATACTCATAAATAATAACACTAGATATGTTAACTAGGGAAACCCTTGATTAGAGGGAAAACCCCAATGAGGATGGTACCCACAAGATGATGTACTAATATAAATATTCCTTATTAGAGGATGGACCTTGTTAGGAGTCTATAACAACATTTAGTATTATCAGTTCTTACTAGGAGACTTTGAATCCATGTTAGGAGATTCCAATCCTATTAGGAGTTGTGCCAACCCTATTAGGAGTTGTGGAAGATAGCTAGACCCATTGCCCAAAAAAATTCAAGGTTAAGACAAATGAACCCACTATCTAAATGATCTTTGTTTTATTCGTTGTAGAATAATAGAAATGAATAGTACTTCATTCCTCTGTCCTATCAACCATACCTCTAATCCTTCTAATCTTGTAACCAAATCAAAAAATTTGCATCCAATAATCCCTTGGATCACTTACTCACAATCACTAAACACTCTGCTCCTTTTTGCACTTCACACTTCATAAACAATGGATACACTTACAAACAAGGAAAACATATTTCATTTATATCATATTTTCAAAATAATTCCTTGAGTTGGCCTTTAGGATTTCCTAGTTAATTATAATAAGATAATTAATTAGTTACAATTACAATAGCACTGTCGACTCACAGTCTATAAAAAACTTCACACATGCAATATGATGGCTTGCAAATTCGCTGATATCATCATCTGAATGTCCTTTTTCACTAGCTTATCATGCATCTCCTTATTACATCTCATATGAAAGATATAATACAAACATCAAAAACTTGTTTCCAAGCACTCTATCTCTGAACTACTCTTTGTAAATTAGGTACAACTTCTGTATGTCTTTGACTTATGTCCTATACATTAAAATATGTCATCAAGATACTATACTAAACATGTCCATGAAAACAGCATCACCAAACACACAGAACCTTAGCCATACAACCAAGATCTCTCTCTGCTACTCTACCAGTCTTCATAGACTTACTACTATGTTGACATCAATGAAAAATGTAGTCATGAATTCAACATGTGTCCATACTCTCCAATGCTCCCCAATGTAGTATCATTAGCATTCATGCTAACATGTTCAAGTTTTCAAGGATGGCTTTATATGAATCCTTGTTGAGTACTAGTCAAAGATCTTTTCTTGAAGTCTATAGGTTGCATCTCGTTGAAATATATCTATATAATATTATAATGTAAACTCTTGAGGAAAGTAAAAGATCTTATGTATGTGTATCATGAATTGAAAATCTATGTAAAAGGGTAAACAACATCTCTAGGAGAAATAAAAGGAAATGTGAGCATATTGTATTATTTCAAAAGATGAATGAAATTATTATGATGCCATGAAATTGCACATTTCCTTATATCTAGATGAATGTATAATGAACTACATACTCTTCATAATATTATCAAATTAAAAATCAAAGTAATTAGCAAATAAAAGATGATTAAGTTTACATGTATGGTTTATGGTTTAAATATATTTCATGTATCTTTATTGCACATTTAGTAGATACATTTGATTATACGTATTAGGACATAAAATTAGAAGTGGATATTAGGATGGATAATGTATCAACTCATAAGTAAGCATAACACTAATAGATGGATTAACTTACATATTAAGGATGAAATGTTCTAATGGAAATTAAGTAATATTTTTTAATGAAACCCATTAGGACTTTTACATATATGATTAAGTGAAATTATCAAAAAAAAATTATTCACCAAACATAGAAAAATTTAGACTTATCCTTTTGGGTTCCCTAATGAGGCATTATAAAAGTCATCTTTGTATGGTACCAATAACGTACACCAAAGAATACCACTAGCCTAGGATTTTAGTTTGGATCTATTTTGTAGGAAAGAAGGAACCTAATGCATCTTATTCCTTAGAAAAAAGTAGCCAAGGCATCCTAATCTTTGCACCTTTTAGTAAACTCAATTGCAAACTTATTATTAGGTTTTCTACTTTCTAGATAAAAAACAATGCGGATACCACATGTACCTACAAAAGGTGAAAAACATTGTGTCGTAGGGAGTTTTCCTCATTCAAACACAATTTTGTCGTTTCAACCTTGAAATGATATAAAATGAAGGAAACTATGTTCTCAAATAGAAAAGGCTATATCTAAAAATGAAATGTAGTATAACTTGGTATTGCAAATGATACTTTGAATTTGACCAAGTGTGTTGATGCGATATATTTCACTTCATATAAAAACCAAAAAGGGAACAATAAAACAAAAAACCTTGTGTAATTGATGTTGCAGCTTGATCAATGAATAATATTTCCTCATAAATTCCTTAGAATGCTTAGGATTTTTTTTGAGAATACTTGGCTTTGAAATTGTAGGAGAGCTCATGAAATTTTGAGTTTGGGTGTCAAAATGAGGATAGATGGATCTCATTTATACCCATCACAATATTCTTGAGCTCAAAAATTAAAGGAGACAAACAAGAATTTATAAATGTTACTAAATCAATGTGACAAGCCCCTAATTCAATTTTTAAGAAAATCATCAAGACAGGGGATAGTCTTGGCATTCTCTTCTTGTGAAATATACTCTTCCTATCAAAAGAGACCAAAATTTAAATTGGAACTCAAAAAGATCTAAATAAAGATAAAAATGTAGGTGGTACAAATATGGGATATTATAAAAAGGTGCTTACAATTTAGGATGGTAAATTTTGTCCCTATTTTATAAGGATTATGCATTCATCTCATTCCTAGGGCAAAGAATAAGAGACAAAGAGAGAGGAAAATGATCAAAAGAGATAAGAAATAACTAAGTTTAAGGACAAAATCCATCAAAGAAAGGATATAAACTCAAATAACCATGTGAAAGGGAACAAATAAAATTGAAAGAACAAAAAAATAAGACAAAAGAAAAAGGATACCAACAAACAAATTGAGGTTGATACTAAAAGAAAAACTAAAAATAAGTAGTTGAAGAGACTTTGATCAAAAAAAGTCTCAACCAATAATATCAATTTGAAAAGATATTAAAAGATTATAAATGGTCACATGGAAAGGGGAATAACATATGCCAAGGACAAGACAATACTACACAATATAATCCATCAAGAAATATAAAAGAAAATAAAAATATAGATACCATGAATCTTATAGTCTAGCAAGTTGTGTTACATTAGGTGATCCATGGGAGATAAAGGGTAAGAGTAGAAAGGCCAACAAAGAGATAATTTATTTTTGTTTAAAGTAAAGAGGAACAAGATATGCTCCCTAAGTAAAATATCCTTTAAAATAGAAATACTCTTTCTAGAATGAAATATATTATTAATTTTGATATAAATCCCTTGCATGAAACAAATAATTTCATGTTAGGAAGAATGTACTATTATAACATAAACAAGTCCAAAAAGAAAAATGGGTCCTATGGAAGGAGAAAGAAAAAGGATATCATGTTATGCATACTTACTATAAAAATCAATTATAAAATGCATTACCTTCTGATAAAGGAAGCATATATAAACAAGGATATGATTTCCTTAAAGATAAATACCCTTAATAAACAAGTTCATACATGGAAGGACATCATAGTATAAGAGATTATAACTAATAAATAGGTAATGGGTCATTTTAGAAGAAGGATGCATAAGATAGAGAGACCTTTCTAGCCAAAAGAAAGGACAAAGAAAATGATTTATTATGCTACTCACAATGAATACCATGCAAAACAAGGCACCCCTAATGAAGTGAGGCACTAAGATTACATGATGGAGAATAACATAATAGGAAAGACAAATGCCAAGGTATATTTTTATTGTCAAGAAAAAGTATAAGATCCATTGTTAAGAAAATAAGGTACCCATCTACTAAACCTTGAAAAAATTATCTAAACTAAATAAAATCAACAATAAAATATTTATTGTTGTACTATTCTAAAAATTAAGCACTTAATTTTTGCTCATTTTGGGACCATCTTGATCCCACTTTAGTATGTTTCTTATGGTAGGACCTCATATTGCAATAAAATGAATATTGAATTCAAATATATATCATCTTCCTCCTTCAATCTTATATAATTCAAGGATGGCTCTAGCTTTTATGCACAATTTCTTATTTTTCATACTATCACATAATTCATTCTCTACCTAGGACCTATGCATTCATTTTCATATTTCAAGATTGGTCCAATCTCTTGGAATAAATTTAACTTAATCACCACTTTTTATCACACTCCTAACATTTTGGAATTTTTTACCTAGATTAGGTTGATATGGTGGACCTTTTCTTGTTCTAGGTTGACTAAGTTGACCTTGTATTGGATTTTTTAGCCTAAATTAATCCCAAGGCCTGATGTCAGGACTTTCTTCCAAGATTTAAAATTACAATCATCCTTGACAAAATATGAGCCCAAAAATATGTATAAAAGGCATGAATTCCTCTCAGTTTCATAATCTAAAATCCATCCATTATGCATTCAAGAGATCCAAGTATAATAAATAATTCATTAGTAAATGCATCCTTTATCAAGCATTCAAACACATCAAGAATTCAAGTGTAAGGATGTCATCTAGTATCTAAAGGCTTCATGTATGTAATGTATCTCTTGGTATAAATCTAGCTTTTTCTGCCATTGGATCCCAAGAAAAGGAATTTGGCATCAAGGAAGGAAATCTACATCCATCTATAAAGTCCTCTTCTTCTCTCTCTTCCTCAATCCAACATTGTGGTGAATTAAAACATCTACTACATAATAATTATACCCTATAATTTATTACCATTTTATATTATATGATTACTATGTTGAAAAAGAAAAAGAAAATCACTATTACAAGTTCTTTGATTGTTTGGAAAAAATTATAAGGAAAGTAAATTTCAATATCATTTTCTAACTCTCCAAAAGATTCTCTTAGCTAGCACCAAATGGTTATCAAAAGGAGGTGTAAAAATGAATGGATTTGGTAAAATATTTTGTAGAGATGCTTATTATGATGGAGGACAAGAAGGAAAAATGGTATCTTGAGATATAAATCCTAGAGAAAATCTAGTGAATTATGTTTGAGAATCTATAGGTACTTTAATATCCTTTTCATGAATACTATGATCTAATAAAATATAAACTTGTTGAGAAGTAATATCATAACCAAAATTTTAATTTGCTTTTACTTCACGTGGAGAAGGACTTTCATCTTGATGTTTATGAAAATATCTAGTGTAACGAGGAATATGAAGATAAATTCTCTTTTGAGGGAGATGAGGATTTCTATAACTATTCTCATCTTCTTTGTATGGATAAAAAGAAGGTTTATAAAGATCTTCATGTATACTTAATGATGTTTTTTGAGATAAATAATCAAGAAAATGTTTAACTTTAGCATTATGAAAAATACTTAGATATAAAAGTGAATTTTTAAGATCATTTAATGAAGTTCATAAACTATATTCCTTAATCCATTAAGAAAGGCTTAGGAGGGGAGGATCTATAAGGAAATTTGCAACAAAAAATATAATCATGTCCACATAACCCATAATATATCTAAAATGAAAAGAGAACTAAAAAAATCCACATGCAAGAGAATAGACAATATACCTACAAAAATGTGACACAAGATATACCCTAGGAACCCCTCATTGAGGGAAAAACCCAACCTCCAAAAGAATCCATCACCATGTATTATTAAGAAAAAACACCATTATAATACAACCATGGAAGTCTTCAATGCCATACTCACAACCAAGAAATCCATGTGCACAAGCATGAATCCATGCATCCCATGCCATGCTTCCAACCTTCACAAATGCTCCCTTGGCTAATATTTCAGGCCTTGTCCTACTTGACTCTTTCCCTTTTTTCCTTCTTCTTCATGTCTCTACAACTACCCTTGTGGCTGCTTATATAGTAGCAAGTCCCACAAAACCACCAAGTAGTATTACATAAACAATGTGCTACCTAACCCATTGACCTCATATTTAATATTAAAAATTTGATTCTTTTCCCCAATATTAAATAATTACATGAAATATTATCACAATGTTACTATACAACTCATCAAGTATATCCCATGGGAATCTTTACATGTTGCATGTCCATTTAAGTGCAACATTACATAATAAAATAAAATAATGCAATATAGCAATATTATGCAATGTGTGCAACACCCATTATCTCAAAAATCTCCCACTTGTTGTATACATTACATAAGGTCAATCCGTTGACACATAAATGAACAAGGGAACAATCCCTCCTAGCACATCCACCATCATAGATCAAAGTACACCAAGTGCTCCATCCTGGTACCCACAAAAAAGTTAAAGTATCTAGCATCTCAAAGATGAATGAAGCCACCTTCTATTATGCCACTGCCACCAAAAATACATAGAAGCCATCCAAAGAGGAAGCCACCCAACCTATCACATTAGAAGATCATAAAATCTTGTACCAACTAAAATGCCAAGCAGAAAAACTTGATCCAAAGGTAATCATATTTATCCATAGTTGTGAAAATATCCATAGCTGAAATAGCACCCACAACAAGTACCAAACCCATCCAACTATTCATACCTCCAAAGGTATACCAAGTGAATCTCACATCATCAACATATCCATTCTATAACCTACAATCACAAGCCTCAAGAGCAATACTTGCCACATATATACCAAGAAGCTCCCACTACAAAAGATAATGTCAAATATATAACCAATCCACTCACAAGATCTCAAATAAGTGAATCAATGTAGTCTCAAGGACATCCACAACACATAAACCAATAACTTGCAAGAACAAATCTCATAAAAAATCTCCAACAATCTCCAAAGATCTCCACAACCAATAGATGAAAGAGATAAAGAAATAACCATGTCATCTCTCACATGACATACATGAGCACAAACTAGTGATCATAATCTCTGTAATGAACCTGGATTAATATGTTTTTCTCTATCAAAAATATATTATGTATTAAGTACAAATATTAAATGGCATACAAGTTGTAATAAATATTAAATCCATAATCTCCAAGTCCCATATAAACATTTACATTATAAATATATTATTATACACTAAGCTTTCCATGTATATTAATCTTATTATTACAAATATTATCTATGTTCAATAAGTATCATTTGATTATTATAAACACTCTTTGAAAGAAACCCTAATCAATTAATTATTATTAATTTTGACACTTACATATGATTACAAAATGCTTATTGAATAAACATAATGCAATGCACTGAATTATACAAATAAGAAAAGTTAAACAAACTATAAAGTCATGACTTTACATATGTGACTATCCAACAATATATACATACCCATTATTAGGGTTAGGTCAGGGAAGAGGGAATCAGTGGAATACATCATATGCAACCAAGTGAAAAGTAAGGGAAGTAATATCAATCTACATTTACTCTCTGCTTGACATACAAAATATCTTCTTTGACCACTGATCACGCAACACAAATCCACACTGTAACATGGAATGATAACCTGCAAGCTTTTCTTATCAGGTACGATGCTGAACTGCTCATAATAATACATTAAAAAGTTTGCAAGTACATATCATTGATGGATTTTGTTATTATAAATAATTGTAATTGAACCTCACGTACTATCAATCGATGATTTGTGTATCACGTAAGCTTAATTAAATACAAGCTTCTCATCAACTTAAATTGGCGACAATAAGCCATGAATATACATGGAATGCAATTGGATCAATATATATATATATATACACACACACACATATACATATATATGTATATATATATATATATATATGTATGTATATATATATGTATATATATATATATGTATGTATATATATATATGTATATATGTATACATGTATATATATATGTATATGTATATATGTATACATGTATATATATATGTATATGTATATATATGTATGTATATATATATGTATATATATATACATGTATACATATATACATATATATATATACATACATATATATACATATACATATATATATACATGTATACATATATACATATATATACATATACATATATATATACATATATATATATATATATATACATATATATATATATATACATATATATATACATATATATATATATATACATATATATATACATATATATATATACATATATATATACATATATATATATACACACATGTATATATATGTATATATATACACACCTAATGATAAATATTTCAAATAGTAAATAATCATGATAATAAAGAGACATCGTTACATTATACTTAACAACAACCTTAAGGATTATCATTGAAATGCATTTCAACTATAGCTCAAGAAGTTTGGCTCTCATCTAAATTATGACATCTGAAGATAGGGAGTTGGTGGAGGGAGAGGTAGAGTAAATTTGAGCACCTGACGGTATCCTCCAGGGAACCGCTTGTAGCTTGTTTCATGCACCCTCTGCACCGTCAATCTACCATCTTGAGATGGTCGTAACTAGAAGAGAGAAGATTGCTTGGCAGTATAGGGTGAAACTTCCCAAGAAAAATAAATGGATTAAATTGTAATGCTCAACTCCTCAAAATTTGAATAAGAATAAGGATCTAAGGCATGTTTAATTTGAATGATGTCCTAACTTATACTAAATTTTTAATATCAGGTCAAAGAATTAAAAAGGGGTCATTACAATCTCTAACCAATCTCAAATTCAATGTAAGTGAAACTCAATGTCAAGGAAGATAACCAAGATCAAAGAGAAACCATGTAAATCGTAACCTGTATCATGTCCTTCTACACACACCTTTAGATATAAATTGTGCAAGTATGATATCCTCCATAAAACCCCAACCAAGAGGCCACAAAAACACCCAAACCATACCATATAACTAATCATGGATGTAAGCCTCTCACAAGAAGATCAAACTCATAAACCATTCCTAAACCAAGGAATAACCATTCCTAATCCAAGGAATATGCCAAATATAAAACCATCTCCTAAAATCAACCAACATAACAACATGTGCACATGGAGATAATCAATGCTAAACCATCTCTTAAATGAACCCTCCAAAACTAACTCATGTACCATAGCTCAAGATTCATATCCATGAAAGAAAAGCATAAACATAATGCACTTGAGAGAAATAATGGGCTATACCACTCAAGTAGAAAATGACCAAGTAGACCAAGAGTGGGGAATAAGAATGCTTATCAAGATATCCAAGTCTCCAACCAAGACTCATCTAAGAACAATTTCCTCTCAAGTCCATATCAGGTGAATGCCCCTTAGAATTCCTACTAAAACCAAATAACTATCCCAACAAATACTTCTCTACTCCAAGAGAAATCAGCATCACCACCTTCTTTAAGTATCCATGAGTACCTATAACCAATCAATCCATGCCAACTCTAAATGAAACATAGAAATATCATGAAGTATCCATCTTATGATCAATGTACTCAATACCAAGAAACTAAATCAAGATCAATGTCAAAGTTCCAACCATGGCCTCAGGAACATAAACATGAGAACATGATCTAAACCATCTCAACTAAAGAGATAACATGCTCCATATGAACATACTATAACATGTCAAAAACCTAAATGTGTATGAAGAGTATACCATGATATAAAAATGAAACCATCTGAACACCAAGGATAACATTTCGAATGAAAGCATAAACCACACTTTTACCAAGAACCTCATTAGTCCTCAAGATGCCACCATCTCCACACACCATGAAGAAAACCATCTCCACATACCATTAAGAACCATCTCCACACACCATTAAGATAAACAAGAACCCTATGAGTCCTCAAGATCTAATCATCTTTACACACCATGAAGATAACAAGTACACCATGAAAATGTTAAAGATGCTTTTGTAGCAACAAGATCTAAATTAAATCTCCAACATCTGCAAATACTCAATAAATATATCAATGCCAGAAAAATCCCACTCAATTATTGCACCAAGTCACCTATGGAATCACAAAATCCATCTCCTACATGAAGATCCTCCAGGTCTACACTCACACAACCAAAGTGTCAGTACCAAGTGAAACTAAGATCTCCAAACCAAGAAGATACAAACCAAATTAGAAACTAATCCTCCCTTGTCACCTCATCACTGTCACAATCTCCCACTAAACTATGTATCCAATCTATCAATAATATCATGATGAAAAAACCATCCTCTAACCATGAGAATTAACTAAGGCATCAAACCATCAAAGAACTCAAAGTGCACATCATGAGTTTTGCAAAAGAAACCAAATAACCATGATCCTCAACCAAGAAGATATACCATCATAACCAAATTAGGAATCCAAACCAACAATCATCAAGGATGTACTTGTAGATCCAATCATGTCATGCAAAAATCCATGGCACCATGATCATATCCATGAACTGAGCATCTAACTCTCAATATGTCCAACCTATCAGCACAAAATAGTCAACCACAATTCTCCACCATGACTATACCTAGTAAAAACATCTCATCCTTTCTATATGAAGACAAATTACAAAATCATGTGACTTAGGGGATAGACAAGCCAAATCCAAGCCACCAATATGATTATGCATCAATAAGGAAAGATCAATGGGCAAAGATAAGCCATAAATGCAACCTGTAAGTATAGACCACTTAGAACACTGCACAACTTGTAGACCCAATAAGTCATCATACATATCCAAACCAAAAACTGATAATCATATCATCATGAGACCAATCTGAATTATGAAATGAGTATACAATGACACCAAATCTTAAACTGAAAAATATACAATGTCATAAACTCACAATGTTACCATAGTTAACATATATCATAAACTATTTAGATCAATATATCACCAAATAAACTATGCCAAACCTACACCAAATCTAAACCAATTTATAGAGCTATCTAAGAGCTTTTTGTTGACTACTCAAAGTCTAAAAATTGGCTTCGAATGCCCAAGTTATGTCCCAATTTGTGCTCAAAATAAATAACATCTAATTTTCATGCTCTTAAAACCTAAAAAATGTCAAAATTATAGAACCAAACCTACACCAAGTTGTAGTGGTCTGAATTATCTTTCTAATGCCTATAAGAAGTCAAAAATCTGATATTTTGAGAGAAAGATATGGTTATTTTACTAAGATAGTCTATTTACCAATTTCACTACATTTTTATTTTTTCGTGACAAAAATTTTGATGGGATTAAATTTGATAGCCATCATGTGCTAAAACTAAAAAACTCTTTCATTTCCTCTAAACATGGCCAAACTAGGGAATATTATATATCAAAATTTATGGAAGCACCAACCCAGATCCAATGGTAAGGTTTGTTTTTACCCACGAGGTCATTTCTGCAAGCTCCCCCAAAAATCTTCATGTAAAAGAAACATCTGAAAAACTCTTTTGACCAACAATTTCACATGCCCAAAATCTTCTAACATCCCATCATAATAGAAAACCCAAAACCCTCAAATCTGCGATAAACAACACATATATCTTGCCTTTTCTTTTATCCTCTCATGCATTTTGATGGATTCAATGTAGGGTTACAACAATAAAACCATAGCTCTGATAACACTTGTAAGAAAATTACAACAAAGAATATAATCATTTTGAGATAACCCATAATAGATCTAAAATGATTATGGAATCAAAAAATCTGCATGCAAGAGAATAGACAACATACCGACAAAAATGTGACACAAGATATACCCTAGGAAACTCTCATTGAGGGAAAACCCAACCTCTAAAAGAATCCATCACCATGTATTATTAAGCAAAAACATCATTCCAATATAACCATGGAAGCCTTCAATGCTATAGCTACAACCAAGCAATCCATGTGAACACGCATGAATCCACACATCCCATGCCATTCTTCCAACCTTCACAAATGCTCCATTGACTAACCTATCAAGCCTTGTCTTGCTTGACTCTTTCCCTTTTTTCCTTCGTCATATTTTTACAACTACCCACTACCCTTGTGGCTGCTTATATAGTAGCAAGTCTCACAAAATCACCAAGTGGTATTACATAAACCATGTGTTACCTAACCCATTAACCCCATATTTAATATTGGAAATTTAATTCTTTTTCCCAATATGAAATAATTACATGAAATATTATCACAATGTTACAATACAACTCATCAAGTATATCTCATGTGAATCTTTATATGTTGCACATCCATCTAGGTGCAACATTACCTAATAAAATAAAATAAAATAATATAAAAATATTATGCAATGTGTGCAACACCCATTATCTTAACAGGATCTAGGTATCAACAATATAGAATTGTTAGGAGCATGATATCTACCCTCATTGTTAGTGGACACCCTATAAGAAGGATTAAAGTGATTTATAATGAAACATATAATCTATCAATATGTAGATAACCTAATTTCTATTTGGATACTACTCCCAAGTAGTGATTCAAATAAATATTTTTTCATATAGTATTAATTTTTGGCAAGCATTCACATATCTATAAATTGTGGTTTCAAAAAAAAGGTTGAATTTTGGAAAGTATCCTCACTCTAATGGAATGATAATAGACTACATATATGGAAATTTGAGTTTATGGGCTTCACATGTCCTTTTTATTTAACTATATGTTTTATATACTCTATTTTCTCTATTCAAGTGTTCAAAAAATGGGATAATGTTAGGATAATGATGTTGAAAACTTACATAAATATTTAAGGTTGATATTTATAGTTAGCTTACATTAGAGAAAGTTTTGGTCTAAAATTCTTGTGAAGCCACAAATTGGTTAATTAAGCATGCCAATAATTTTTGTTACTAGATTTAAAAATACCAAAGATTTTATTTTGAAAGTTCTAAAGTTAATTTTGAAGGTATAAAATATAAACTTTAGGCCTAAAATTGGATGTAATTCGAAATACAAGTAGTATCTTATTAAATAATTTCACAGGCTTCCCAATGATACACATAGTTTTTCAATCAAACTCCTAAATCAAAATTTATGGCCTCTAGGAGTTATTTCTCTTGAAATAAAAATGTAAAAACTTGATGAACACATAAATGAGCTTTATAAGGGAGTTTCATGAATTGATTTTCATTTTGATACATCCTAGGGAATCTTGGAATGGCGATAATTTGGGCACCACCTTTTTTGGTAGTTTAAGCTTATGGTTTTGCAATGCCATTCGATAGTTTCATGTATTGCATCTCCTATATATTAGGTTTATAAGGTGGAATTTTTGTGAAGAGTCTTATAGTTATTCAATTACATCTAGATCTTTGGATATTAATACTTTGGTTAGATGAATTCTATGTAATTGTATTATATAATGATGTTGATTTTAGATAATAAT
Source organism: Cupressus sempervirens (assembly GCA_028749045.1). Taxonomy (NCBI): domain Eukaryota; kingdom Viridiplantae; phylum Streptophyta; class Pinopsida; order Cupressales; family Cupressaceae; genus Cupressus; species Cupressus sempervirens. Next base: position 237,615,206 of record CM053786.1, on the reverse strand, counting down.
TTAGGTTTGTTTTGGAGTGTGGATTTTCATCTCAAAAGCATTTTTTCCATATAATTAAGAATATTTTTTGTGGATTTATTTTATTTGTGTTTATTTCTATTAAGGTTTTATAATTTTTGTCAACATTTGGAAAGTTTGTAAAACTTTCATCTCTTGATACTAGTGTTATAAGTTGTTTTGCTAACTAAAATTTTTAATGCTAATTTTATATACTATTTTATATTATCAAATATAAAAATAGTATTATTTACATTTTTCCTCTCCTCAAGCATCTTCAAGGTAATATGACAACATATTTAATTAATTTTTGACAATCATGAATACATTTTGGATAAGTAGATGAATTTCATAGCAACTATTCAAGTAAGAAATTATAAACCAATGAAAAAAGGTGAGATATTAAATACCACTTGTGATGAGTTTTATAAAAGATCATACACATTTGGGTCCATTCCATGAAATTTATATCATAGAATTTTCAAGACTTTAGATAACACACAATAAAATGCATTATGACAAATACTAGAAAAAAATTAAAAACCTATATTCCTTGTTTTGCGAAACATTAAAATTTCAATTTATATATTATTTATTTATTGTTGTGTCATATTACCAACTATGTGTTTTTGTATAATAACCAAACAGAATAATCTGGTAGTTTTTTTTTTCTTTTTTTTCTATAAAATTAAAACTACACTTAGTAAACAATATATGTGACCTCACGAACATGTATTTATGCATCCTTTTTAATATTAATAATAACCATTTTAAAGTTATTAACATTTCTTCTTCTAGGAATGTTGTTGAATGATATCATCCTTGGTAATGGGTTGATGAATTTTATGTTTTGATTACTTATGTGTGGAGACATTTATATGTTATAAGTAGCATCAGATGAAGATCATAATATCCTTATCTTTTGGATAACTAATGAGAGGGAGGCTTAGCATTAAATTCATAATAAATCGAGGAAATATTTTACATAATATTAGCCACAATCAAAATCACTTTGTATGGTATATGAAGATAAATATTCCTTTCAAATCAAAGATGATTTTCAAATGGTTGATAGATGTACATTGTTAGCTCAATCTTTTTGTTATCATGGATTGTTTCCCTTGCTAACTAAACCTTTGTACAAATTACACCTTTTATCATTTTTTGAGAATTTTTAAATGAATATAAAGTTTCTAAAATCAACTAGAAGAAATTTTATTTATTTCTTGATATATATTTAATGAATTACCACTCTTGTCCAAATTTGACATGTTTGAAATTTTAACCGACTTTCTACTATAAAATCAATTGGATTGAATGATTAAATGATGTAACCAAGTTTACCTCACTCCTTGCGATATAAAATGAAAAAAATTAACAAATGATAAATATTGGTACCAAATCCCAATAAGAGAAACACCAAAGGATGAACATTATATTTTCACTATATGATTAACATTCACATGACCCACCAACTCTTAACCATTTAATTTATGATTTTCATCTCATTCCATCCTATGGATGTCCAACAAACTTTGTAATTTTAATATGATGTTCACCAAAAATGATTATATACCTTATTCATCTTTATTTAATAATTTAGGAGACAATGTGATCCCTACACTTATACTACTATGGAAGCTATTAAGAATGGGTGAAGGGAAAGTTACTCTTATATTAACAAGAATTATTTCTTAAGGATTCCATTATTAATGTATAATGGAAAATTGTGATCAATGATAGATCCCTAATTTACACATACATTAGAAGGGACCTAAAATGTGACCTTTTCTAAAAAAATTCAATTTGATTGGTATAACCATAATATATGAAGGGGTTCTAACACATGATATAGTTAAAGGAGATCTGATTCTAGATCACTTTCCCTATAAAACCATAAATGTAGTCTATATGAAAACTAAATTAAAAAACTTATGTAATGATCATAAAAAGGATATTAGATCTAATGCATCAAAGTAAGTGTTATAAATAGGGAGAGGAGCGGAGAGAAGAATGAATGTGGATCTTCTTTCTCAATTGGGAGTTCCTCTACTAATCCATTATGGGAGATAAATTAATATAGGTAATAGAATTATTTCCTTTTAATGAATAGAAAAAGATTTGAAGACATTGAATGGATGATATCCTTCAAAGCTTGGAGCCAAATCCTCTCTTGCTTGTTAAAAGTAACCAAAAATATCTTTAATGCACCTTGGAATCAAATGTTTGGGATTTGATGAATTTAAAATAATGGATTCATATATTAAAATAAGGTTAAGATGCCTCCTTTCTTAGTGATTTCAGAGTCCAAATTCATAAATGTAAACTAGACTAGGTTAAAAAATGAAAATACCTAGTATGAGGCTTGAAATCCATCAAAATTAAACCCCTAAGGTATAGGTTAAAGTAGGTTTGAACTTATACAAGGTCAAATGTGAAGAATTAGGAATAGATGTAAACTACTTCACATTTTAGGGGTTTGACAACCTTGTACCTAAAAGGGGAATCAAGGAAATATATCCTTTCAATCCCAATTCTAAGATGATTAAATCTAGAAAAATTAGTGTCAACCAAGAGGTGTAGGGGCACCAATGCAAGAAAATATCTAATGGTATAGAATAGGGGAAAGAATGGAAAAGCCTTTGAAACCATAGTTGTAGCAAGAGTTGTAAATTTAGAGACTAGTTATAATAATTAGATATGCTGAAATAAGACAGAAATTTAGAAGACTCAACTTTGGATCTAATTTTATTCTTGATGTGCAACTCAAAATGGACAAACAACATCAGATTTAGGCCTAAAACTACCAAATCAATAAAACTTAGAAATCATTTCTCAATATGGAAAGGTCAAGTTTCTCCTAAAGTAGGGGAGTCATGCATCCCTCATTGCAATATCAAATTTCATGCGAGGTCAACTTTCTCCTAAAGTAGGGGAATAATATTTCCTTGAATTACTATGTCCAATTTTGAATCTAATTTCATAGTTCCAAAGAATGATGAAAGAAAATTTGTATCTACAAATAATTTGACTTTCTAAGATCTATAACCTGCAATAAAAATGGCTTTTATTTATTGATGGGGGGTTTGCCTTAATCAAACCTTAGTTTAGAAATTAACCTTGAATTGAAATAATTGGATCACACAAATGTAAAGTAAATTTATGAATTCACCTAACAATAGTAGGATCTCTTGAGTTTAATGAAATTTTCACTCTTTACCAATTGATTAGGATCAAGAATGAAGATGAATAGATATGGAAGGTGCAATAAAGGACCTTGAATGGATTTATGGAGATCTTGAAGATAAGCTCCTTCAATTGCTTGAATGCTTGAATCCTTGATCTCAATGGAGAATTTTTCTTGAATACTTGAAGGCTTGAAAGCTTGAGTGTTGGTGTGCATGTGAATGATGAATGCAAGATGGAGAAAATGGATGAGTTTATAAAGGGTTCAATATTAAATTTCTCTCACATGCCAACTTACCTCAATTTTTTTACTACACATAAACTCAGACTCAAGACCTAAGAAGGAGATCCAAGATAGGGTCCACAAAGGACACACTATGTCCTTAAAAGTGTAGGGATGTATTATGTACCTATTAACTAGGGCTCAAAACCTTAGGGACTCCTTCAAGGTCCCAAAATAGGTCCAAGATCCTTAAAAATCTAGTACAAATTGTGACATATAACCATTATAGTGTGAAATATAGATTTTGAGTGATTAGATGAGGGAAAGGGAGGACCTAAGTGGTTATAACATACCTCAATATTTAATTTATAAAAATATGCACTTTTTATTTAAGACAATCAATTAGGATTTACCCTAGTTCCACCTAGGAGAAATAAGAAGGGGGAAGAAAAGAAGAGAGATGTAAGGATATGATGATCTCATATTAAATAGGTTCTAAACCAACATTAATTGAAGTACTTCCAATTTAAGGTGTTAGAGTAAAGGATTAATTTAGTTTCATTTCTAAAAATTACCTTTACTCCCTTCTTAAGATTTCCCTTTATGCACTTGCATTTCCATTTAATAATTAAATATTAATTATTAAATGTCATTTACCTCTTAGGGTTTCCCTTTAGCACTAGTACGTTTGGGTTACATTTTTTACCTAAATTTTTGATGATAGGCCAAGTTGGCTTGTCAAATTCATTTTAAAAAAATACGATCTTGATAAAATCAAAATTTTGATGTTGTCAGGGATATAAACAAAAAGAAAAGTAAAGTAAAACTTCGCTTATTCACACGAAAATGTGTAGGCATGAGCTTAGGTTTCAGTGGTGTGAAAAGATCTTTTCGATGCCGTTGAATGTATGCGTGTCTCTTTGGATGCATACTAATGATTCTATTATCTCAAAATTTGATTGTTTTGGAAGATGGGCTATTGTAGATGTAACAATGCATTGCTTCTTTACATTTCTACATTCCATGGAATATAATGATTAAAGTTTTTGAAATAATCATTCCCTGCTTCATATCATGCCACTTTATTTATTCCCCCTTACTCCAATTGGTTTAGAGACTACTATGGGTTTATTTCTCATTAGTTCCTCCAATAGTAGCATCATGATACATACTAGCTAGTATCAATAAAATCAAATTATCAAATTTTATAACAATCATGTTAAATAAAATACTTTTTTTCTTATTGAAGGGCCCATTTTTTTTTCCACTACTCCTACTACCACCCATTGTTACTTTCATGAACAAGTTTTTAAGCTACATGGTATCCTACAATATAACTAGGGCAAATTTTTCTTCTAGAAACTTATGATATACCATCTCAGATATGTTGTTTCCAAAAAATACTTAGGGTTTGGTCAAAAATAATAGATGCAACCATCTCTAACATTTGAAGTTAATGTATTGACATCAACACTTCAACACTTTGTAGATCTTTTAGGAAGCCATCTTTTAAAGTAGAAACACTAGGGGGTGGGGTTGAGGGGGAGTGGATAAGTGTTGTAGCACTTTCAAACCAATCAAGAATTTTTTTAGTTAACCATAAATATCCACATAAAATTATATTAAAAAAAATGATAGAATAGTAAAGAATTCATAACACAATGATTTATTTTCAAGGAAACCCTAGCTAATGAAAACCACAATGGGGTTGGTACCAAACTATGCACTAATTTGAAAGTTCGTTATGAAGAGTTATGAACCAATTCATATTTTTTTCCTTGTTACAAAACTTAACCTTGCTAGAGTTTTTAACCCTCAAAGTAATTGTTTAAGAAAAACAAAATTACACTTGCTTGATAGAGAACTCATTGTCGAATTACAATGAAAGTATACCAATGCCAAAAAGACTCTGCTAACATGTAAATGTATGATTAGTCTGAAATGAAGCTTACATATAATCTAATCCAGCATCAAGGCTTTAATCCAACATTAGGGCTCACACATATAGAAAATAACATTGATTAGAGGATAATAATGTATGCTCACATACAAAAACCAATCTTTATAGCTGACTAACAAAACCTCTTCACAAAATTTTTAGTACAAACTCTAATATGAAATATTAAATTATGCTACCCAAGGGTTAACATATACTATATCATCCTACGATGCCAAGAAATTGAATTGTTTAAACAATTCAATTAGATATGCCAATTTGCCTGATCTCCAAAATTATCCTGAACAACTGCTAAAGTCTATCATTTTTATTCTATCCACCCAAAATATATGCTAATTAACACACTAACATAGAAGACTATATTTTAAGCATTCATACATTATAAATATTACATATATAAAAAAATTGAGCCATTTCTAAAAAGTATTTTATGCTTGCTAACCAAAACTATCTAGCTATATACTTGTTCTTGCTCTATACTTAGGCGTTTTACATGAATGACTTCCATTAAAAGGTTATTATTTAACCAAATGACCATGTCAACCATATATATTTTCATCAATGAAAACATCTATAACTTTAGCCTATGATCACTTTCCTATATATCAAGGACAAAAGGAAAATGTATATTAAAAGTAGAGAATGAAGGGTCATCCACATAAAGTTTAACAAGTATACTATAATTGATGAAAGGAATAAAGAATAAAATTAAAAGTATGTCAAAGTCCACTAGTGTACAAAATCAAGGCATTTCATTTGGCAATTTAATTCATAGGTTTCCATCATTGACATGTGCCATGACAATTACTTTCAAAGTATAATCTCTATAATTATGAACCAAATGTAGACAAAGACTCAGATTATGCCATAGTAGAAAATTTATTCACTATATATACTAGTCAAACTATTATAATAATATAGAATCTTTTGTAATGTATCAAGGGCTCCTATATTGACTAGTCCTAGTCCTTCGCCCTCATTTATGTGCAAAAGCACACATTGCCTTCTTAGCAGAAAGCATGTGAAAATGTACCTCAATAATGATTTTTAGTCATTGACTTAGATCAGGCTACCCTACTGAGCCATAGACAACCATTATGCAATAGTTAATCACCTTCAATGAATCATACATAGAATAATCTAAACTTCATAATGGGAGTCCCTGTTATAACATTGTCAACAAGTATATTGGAATTGATTAAAGTAATAAAGGATTAACTTGAAATCATGTTAATTTCCACTAGTGTACAACATCAAGATATCTCCATTGGCAATTCAATTCACTAGTTTTAATCATTGACATAAACTAGGACAATTAATTTCAAAGTGTCATCTCTGTGATTGCGAACTAGAATATTATTGATGGGGTAGAACAATAAACCTCTTCTATAAACCTTTAGGTAAGAATTCTATTTACTCCTTTTTTTATATAGTAATTCATTCTATTTTTTAAACATCACATGCTAAGGCTTGATTTCTAAGCTAAAAGTACTAAATAATCAAAGTTGACCTACTTTCTACATGTTTAATTTTTTTCCTTATTGTGTGATGTTTAAAGGTCACCTTAAAATAAGCTTAGAATTTTTGTGTTGAATGATTTCATGTGTTGCAGATATGTTGTAGTTGCTGACGTGATAGGCTGTCTTTATTCCTTAGTTCAAGTTGTTCTTGTAATTAGTGGAATCAATGGAGGATTTCACCCTCATCTTAGCTACACCTTTGATGAGGCATGGTTTATTTTAGTAGCACATTTTCTAACTATTTTCTAGTTTCTAAATGTATACCATTTCATTAATTCTCTTTTGAGTGTGAAATTATATAAATGAAACTACAAGTTGTGGTGTATCTAGCTTTATCCAGTGCATATGTTGGTATGGGATGCATTATGATAACAAAGGATGTTCTTCAAGGTGCACAAGTCAAAAGAAAGTCCTCAAAAAGATATAGAATATGGGTACAAAGGAGGTTATATAAACATGGAATAAAAATATATGGGGTTATAATATACCTTTCTAAACATTTAGGATTTGGATAACCAAAAGACTAGGGATGAGAAACAAATAGAGTAAGAAGATGAACCATTTTATTCTCTAAATTGAAAGAAGTAGAGATAAGTTTGGGTTTTAAAGTGAGAGTGAGGGAGAGCAAGATGATGTTATTTTTTGGAAGAAATTATCTAAGATAAAATAGAGTAAATTGAACAAGTTATCTAAAACTCACTTTGGTTTCTAACGATATTTTGGTATCCACACATGAATACATCTTGAACTGGTAACAATGTCTATCCCTAACATCATACATCTATGGCTTATTCATGATAACACTACTTCAAACAATAATTGAAAATACTACAAATCAAAAGCTAGAAATGCATAAATACCTTAGAAATGTTCAAGTTTAGGGATTTCTTAGATTGCTTCAAAATCTTTACAATCTCTTTATAATTTCTCTTTTTTAATATCTATCCTTAAAATGGATCTCCTAAAAAATCAATCATGTAAAAATAATCCCCTTCTTTGAAACTTCGTGCAATATAGATTTAATCACCTCAAAAAAAAAAGAAGACAAAACAAAGATTTTTGTTGAACAATTTTTTTTTGGTTGAAATACATTTATTTGTAATTAAAGTTGATTAATCAATCTTGTTCAAAAACAATATATTATGGGCATAGGTAAAATAGCCAAACATTATGTGGGAAGATAGTATCCCTACAAATATTCAACACTAATAGTCTAAAATTATAAACAAGTTTCATTTTCATAGAAGGCTTCTTGGCCAATCCTACATTGGAGGAGATTAAGCAGAGAATTACCATAGGTCATTCTTCATTTTTTAGGAACATAGGGTTATTTAACTATTAAAATAAAAAGGGGAGAATGTTATTCGATATTTTGAGTTGAACCAACAACTGCCAACAAACTTTACACATATTCTTCCAAATTAAATTGAGCACAAATTACTACATCAAAGAAATATTCTCTAATAAATTTTTTAGGAGAATGTAACAAATAAATTTTACTTAAATACTTTATAAACTAGGAATGCATTAAATTATTTAAGGGCTCAAAATTGTCAACCTGCACAGAAAGCCTTAAATTTAATAGCTCTTCCAAGTATCATTATGTTAACCATACCACTCTAAAAGAGATTATAATTAATTGCCATTCAGCTTGTAAGGGAAGTTTTAAATAGGTTCAAAACATTTGGATCGCCTCCATAGATGGTGTAAAGAGCATCCCACATTTTCTTTTCACTATCACAAACCTTGATATCATTAAACTCGTCATATATTAGGGCATGCTTGGTTGTGTTCTTTTGATGGGGACACAACCCAAGCACATAATGGACACAACAGGAAAGGGAAAATTTTATTAACTATAAAAATATGCTAGTACACTTAATGCAGAGAAATAGACTCCAAAACATGCCCTATGGGCTTACAATAGCATAAATTTGGAGATAAATTCTTCTCCCAGTACCTTCTCTCAAACTCCACTTTGAACTACCTTTTACAATGCCAGAAATGTTCTTAAATAGACCTCAGAGGGTTTAGGATTAGGAATAAATTCTAGAAAGTGCTAGTTGGCATCCACTGATGAAATAGAAGGCTCTAGAAGTCACATTAGAAGTCAACACAAAATTAGAAGACTCCAGAAATGGTATCCAAACTTTCGGGAGGCATAACTTTTGAACTGTAGCTCTGATTGACGAACCGTTTACATTTTTGAAAAGCTCTTGAAGTGCTCTATAGCCATATGGACAAGCTTTTCTCCTCCCCCATTTTTTGGCCTTGTTTGAGGTCATTTAATGCCCCTAACCTGACTTTGAAGCATTCTTAGGAGGTCTCTAGAAACTGAAAAACTATGATAACTTTCAAACCGTGGGGCCTTTTGACCTAATTCTTTTTTTGGAATGCTCTAGATTACAATTACAATCATTCGACCAATTTACACCTTCTAGTTCACCAAAATAATGGATCAATTACACACTCCTATTTTTTTGGCATTTACACATATCCCAAGGTGTTCAAATACTCTATTCTAGAACACTGATAGTAGAACTATGAGATTTGGAACCTTTATTTGACCCAAATGGGTATCCAGAAATGAAAACACATGAAACAGAAACTAAGTCTAAGTACATTTTTTTTTTGGTTGACACAGGATTGCCCTTATACCTCTGGATGCTCCTACATTAGACACCCAGGGTAGATTAAAAGTGACTCTATCACTTTATGAATGGTAGAGGAAATCCCAAATGGGAAACCTCAGCTGCTGAAATCCAAGTTGAGTCCTCTATCAGCCATCCTTTCCACTTGACCAAATACTCTTCATACTACCTATTTTTGGTACTTCTACTCACATGACTATCCAGAATCTCCTCTATCTCCTCCTCCTTAGAAGCAAGAATTGGACATGGCTCTAACATCAGCTCCTCATCTACACCATCATCATGATACTCTGTTAAGTCTGCAATGTTGAAAATAGGAGAAATTTGAATTCCATCTGGCAACTCCACGTCATATGCATTTCCTAAGTCATGTTTCTTCATAATTTTGCAAGGGCCAAATTTCTTCATTTTTAGCTTGTTGTAAGTATCGGATGGAAATATTTCATTCTATAAGTGTACCATGACTAGATCCCCTACTTGGAATTCCTTATGTCTTGTCCTTTGATCAGCCCTAGCTTTATACTCTTGATTCATCTTAGTAATGTGTGCCTGAACCTCCTCATGTAGACACTTGATATGTTCAACAAATTCTTCAGCTTCAACACTTGTCCTCTCCCCTTGTTCTATCTTCCTCAATTCTAGTGTAGTCCTTGGGCTACTTCCATATACAATTTGGAATGGTGATTTTCCAGTACCCCTATTTACAGAGTTATTGTAAGAAAACTATGCTTTTGGTAGAATCAAATCCCACCCCTTGGGCTTATCCCCAACTAAACATCTTAGTAAATTGCCCAAACTTTTTTTTGGCCGTCAGTCTGTGGGTGATGTGTGCAACTAAATTTCAAGTCTATTCTCAACTTCTTCCACAATGTTCTCTAGAAATACCCTACAAATTTAGTATCTCTGTTAAAAACTATACTCCTTGGAAGACCACGTAGTCTTACCACCTCTCTGAAAAACAAGTCTCCAAAATATGGACAACATCATGAGTTTTGTGGCATGGAATGAAATGTGCCATTTTGGAGAACCTATCAACCACCACAAATACTAAGTCATTATCCCTTTGTGTCCTTGGAAATCCAAGAAAAAAATCCATACTTATGTCCTCCCACGACTTTGATGGAACATGCAATGGCTGATATAGTCCAGTATTGTGACTAAATTCATTGGCAACTTGACAAATCTGACAACTCTGTACAAACTTCTTCACATCTTATGAAATTTGAGGCCAAAAATAATGTTCTCTAAGAATGGAAATGGTCTTATCTCAACCAAAATGTCCTACCATCCCTCCACTATGTTTCTCCTTAATCAGATTTTCCCTCATGGAACTCCTTAGAATGCATAATTGACTACCCTTGAATAACATACCATCCTGAATCAGATAGTCTAACCACTTAGTTCTATCTATAGTAACAGGCTCTTTACAAGCTTTCCATGCCTCAGCAAAATTAGGATCCTCAGGGTACATATTCTTGAGTTCATCAAACCCAACTACTTCAACCTACATTACTGTAAGCAACAACTGTCTCCTACTTAGTGCATCGGCAACCCTATTAGATTTTCCACTTCTATGCTTCAACACAAATGTATAGCTCTGCAAGAACTCTACCCACTACATATGCCTATAATTCAATTTACCTTGGCTATTTAGGTACTGTAATGCTTGGTGATCAATATATACAACAAATTCCTTTGGCAATAAATAATGCCTCCATTTCTTTAAGGCCTGAACTATTGCATAGAACTCTTGATCATAAACAAAATACTTCTTTTTCACATCATTCAATTTTTCACTAAAATATGAAATAGGCTTACCTTCTTGGCTTAATACAGCTCCAATAGGATTGCCACTAGCATCACAATCCACCTGGAACACCTTTCTAAAATCCGGAAGTGCCAACACAAGTTGTTCTATCACCTTCTTCTTCAGCATTTCAAAACTTCTCGCAGCTATTGCAGTCCATTTGAACTCTTTTCTATCCCCTCTTATTGTTTCAGTCAGGGGTGCACATATGCCACTAAAATTATTAATGAACTTCCTTTAAAAACTAACTAGACCATGAAATGATCTTACCTCAGTAGTAGACCTTAGAGTAGGCCATTCCAAGATGGCTTTTACCTTCTCTGGATCCATTTTGAGACCTTCAGGTGATATAAAAAACCCCAAATAGACTAATTCCTTTTTAACAAAGGTACACTTCTTTAGATTAATTAATAGTTTCTCTTCTCTCAACCTCTCAAGAACACTACGAATATGCAATAAATGTTCTTCCAAAGTCTTGCTGAAAATTAAAATATCATCCAAATAAACAATAAATTTTTTTCCCAAGAACTTTTTAAGTACCTCCTTCATAAGCCACATGAAGGTGCTTTGGGTGTTCGTCAATCCAAAGGGCATGACTAACCACTCATAAAGAACATCCTTGGTCTTAAAGGCTATTTTCCACTCATCTCCTTCTCGTATTCATATCTGATGATAGCCACTCTTGAGATCTATCTTTGTGAAGTACTGAGCTCCACTCAAGCAGTCCATAAGATCATCCATTCTTGGCAAAGAAAATTAATACTTGATGGTTATCCTATTTATAACTCGAGAATCTATACACATTCTCCACTCTCCATCCTTCTTTGGTGCTAGTATTGCACATGGACTCAGGCTCTCCTGAATCAAACCCTTTCTCAATAGCTCTTGCACTTGTCTGTTTAGCTCTTCAGTTTCAGTAGGAGTCATCCTGTGAGCAGCCTTGTTAGGCAAACTAGCTCCTGGGATTAAATCTATCTGATGACTAATTTGCCTTACTATTGCCAATCCTTTTGGAACATTATCAAAGATGATATCTCCAAACTCACCTAGTAGATCTGAAAGTCCAAGTGGTATTTCACTACTACCTTCTTTATCTTTCCTAGGGATCAAAGCATAGCACATACGCTGATGTTTCATGCCATCTAAAAACTTCCTTCCATCAACAAGAAAAATCCTAGCACTGCTACATACCTTTTCACCTTCCTTTTTCATGGGCTTCAGTTTGTGGCAAACTCCATCCTTTGTTGGGGAGTAGGTGTTTGCATGATCATCATGTATTGCATGCCTATCAAACTGCCATGGTCTTCCCAACAATAGATGGCAAACATCCATTGGAATAACATCACAGAGAACTTCATCATTGTAACTCCCAATTTTGAATTTCCCTAAACATTGTTCAATTACCAGGACCTTATGATCATCTTTCAGCCAAGCAATTCGATAGGGCTGGGGGTGTTTCTCCCTCTTAAGCTTTAGCTTAGAGACCATCTCTTCTGATACCAAGTTATTAGTGCTACCACCATCAATGATCACATCACAACATTTATCCTCACACTTGCACCTAGTACGAAATAAACTCCTCCTTTGTCTTGGTTCAATTTCACCACTTAGTAGGACCCTTTCATTCACTAAAGTCTCTCCTCTTTTTGCATCCTCTGAATGTGATGATTGTGCATCCTCATCCACATGAGCAACCCTAGCTTCAGCTCTCCTATCTGTCCTTCCTTGTTGTTGAGGGCACTGAAAGGAACGATGACCTTCTTCATTACAATGGAAACAGGTACCACAAAAGCCTCCTCTTCCTTGTCCATGTCCTCTACCCCTTCCTCTATGATTTCCAAAGTCTTGATCACGGGAGTGGTTGAAACCCTCGTTCCTCTGGTTCTTGCTAGTACTCGCATCTTCATTTTTCTTTTGGGTCTCATTTCGGCCTCCAGATGACCTACCACTACCCCTTCCCCCTTGACTGCGCCCTCTTTGTCTCCCTTCAAACTTTTTATTTAGCTTCTCTTCAACTCGTAGGGAAAAATGGTATGCCTCTTCAACACTGGTCATTCTTACAAGACTTATTTCCTCTTGGATGCTAGGTCGCAACCCACTGATATAATGAGCAACCTTCTCCTTATTTTCTTTTGCATGCCCTACTCTAATCAAAAGTTGGTAAAACTCCTCTATATATTCTTGGACTGATTTTCTAGCTTGCTTTAACCCATGCATCTTCTTAAACAAATCAAGCTTGTAGTCAATAGGAATGAACTGCTTCTTTAGTTTGTCTACCATGCGATCCCACCTTGTAATCTTATCCTTTCCTCTTCTATTTATTTCCAATTGAACCTCTTGCCACTAGATTTTGGCATGTCCTTTTAGTTTGGCCTTTGCAAACTTAACCCTATCTAGGTCACTGATATCCTCATACTCAAAGTATTCTTCCAGTTCATTGATCCAATCGATCAACTCATCTGGTTTCAAATTTCTTGAAAATACACCCAGATCAATTGTAGGTCTTTTCCCAAACTTAGTAATGGCCCTAAAAAGCCTTTCCTTTGCTTGACTCAGAACTTCCCCATCAAATTCCCCTTCTGGTCCAATTTCTTCTTCTTCATTGTCATCCTCACTTTCGTCACCTGCAACAACATTTGTTCCTCTATGGAGCTCCTCCTACAATGCTTGAACCTACCTTTGGAGGGCTCTAACCTCCTCAGGATTAATAGCTCTGGCCCTTCCACCAAGCTCTCTTCATGGAGGCATCTTCTTAACTCAAACCCACAACCACACAGTCCTGGTGCAAACTACCTCACAGTCGATGCTTTGTCTACACACTTAGGAAAACTAACTCTGATACCACTTGATGGGGACACAACCCAAGCAAAGAATGGACACAAAAAGAAAGGGAAAATTTTATTAACTATAAAAATATGCTAATACACTTAGTGCATAGAAATAGATTGCAAAACATTCCCTATGGGCTTACAATAGCATAAATTTGGAGATAAATTCTTCTCCCAGTACCTTCTCTCAAACTCCACTCCGAACTACCTTTTACAATGCCAAAAATGTTCTTAAATAGACCCCAGAGGGTTAAGGATTAGGAATACATTCTAGAAAGTGCTAGTTGGCATCCACCAACCAAATAGAAGGCTCTAGAAGTTGCATTAGAAGTTGACAAAAAATTAGAAGACTCTAGAAACAGTAACCGAACTTTTGGGAGGTATAAATTTTGAACCATAGCTCTGATTGACAAACTGTTTACATTTCTAGAAATCTCTTGAAGTTCTCTATAGCCCTATAGAGGATCTTTGCTCATCACCCATTTTTTGGCCTTGTTCAAGGTCATTTAATGCCCCTAACTTGACTTTGAAGCATTCTTAGGAGGTCTCCAGAAATAAAAAAAATGTGATAACTTTCAAACCGTGGGGCCTTTTGACCTAATTCTTTTTCTAGAATTCTCTAAATTACAATTACAATCATCCAACCAATTTACACCTTCTAGTTCACCAAAATGATGGCTCAATTACATACTCTCTTTTTTTTGGCATTTACATGTATCCCAAGGTGTTCAAATACTCTATCCTATAACACTGATAGTGGAACTATGAGAGTTGGAACCTTTATTTGACCCAAATGAGTATCCAGAAATGAAAACACATGAAACAGAAACTAAGTCTACATACATTTTTTTTTGGTTGACACAGGATTGCCCTTATACCTTTGGATGCTCCTGCATCATCTTTTTTTCTTTTTAGACCTTCAATAGTTAGGGCTCCAATAGTATCAACATGCTAAGTAGCTATGGTAGATTGTGTATGATCTCCAAGACCTCCTAGGTGTAGCTTCATTAGACTTTTCTATGTAGGAAAGTTATCTCTATTAATCTTGGGTACCTGTCTTTTTGACATCTTGATCTTTTGCTTCTAGTACCTTCAAACTAGTCCTCTTAAGCAGATGACTTTGATACCAATTATTGGAAATTTTTTAGAATAATTTGGGGGGTGGGGGTGAATCAGTTATCCAAGATCTAGATGTACAAATAAAACTTTTTACAACTTAGTGAATCGATATCCATAAAAACATATTCATCATGCATGGATCCATTAGATCATACAATTACTTAAACTTGTAGGTTACTGTCAAATCAACTTTGTAGAAATGTAAGCACAAAGGATAATAGATTCTATAACACATTTGACACAATGATTTCAAATGGAAACCCAATTTGGGAAAAACCACCAGTAACATGCTACTCATTCTCACTCTTCTGAAGTGATACCATGTAAAAGGCCAACCCTGTTAAAGGTTACAATATACATTGTTAAAATTGAAATGGTTAGAGGATTTCAATCACCCTATTTAGGAGTGAGACTTGTTAGGGGACTTTAGAAAATTCACTAGGAATGTCACCCAGTTAAAGGATTTACAAATAATTGTTAGGTCAACCTTAATCCAAAGGACTTATCCTAGACTAGTACAATGATTAGAAAGTAACTGTAAGGGTTGATCTAATAACAACTTACAACTCACTTTGCAAATTATAGATATTCATTTTTAGTCCTCCATTCTACTCAACTTTCACACACTTCAGCTTTGATAGCTTGTCCACCCTTCAAGCCTTCTTTCTTTGCCTACCAATAGTAGTCTCTTCTCTTTGGTCATTGAATGAAGCAATACCCTAGACTCCTTGTCTTCCTTAGGTTCTTGCACATGAAAACCTTTGATTTTGAACAACCATCTCTATAAATAGAAAAGTAAGACCTTTTGTCATTCATCCTCTATCTTCCATTTTAGGGTTAGGTTGGATTAGGTAGGATTCAATGAATCTACCCATCTTTTCATTTTATTCCCATCTAAAAACTTCTCCTTCAATCCTCTTTGAATTTGACTCAAAATAGATCATCTTGAATTCTATGCCACCAGCTCATCAAGCTTATATTCCACATGGTTTACATAATCCAAGAAATAAAACTTGTCAACTAAAATTTGTCAAATTCATGAGCTTTCTTATAATTTTGACACTCAGCATTAACTTGCTTTTGATGCTCGGTACAAACTATGTTGCTTGGTATCTACTATCAAATCACTTAGCAGTAACTAAAGTTTACTGGTGCTCGACATCAATTAAACTTTACTCGGCTTACATTTTATCACTTGAAATACACTAAAATTTGACTTTGCTTGACTCCAACTAGTTTTCTACTCATCTTACACTAACATTTCTCTGTGCCTACTATGCAGCTTATTAAGCTTGGTAGACACAATTCATTTTACTTGTTCTTTTGAACTTAATCAGTGTATCCATCCTTTGCAACCTTAAGTAGATAATCAATGGACTATAATATCACTGTCTTAACTCATCCTTGTACTCCTTTTCCATATCATAACTAAAATCTTTCCTCTAGCTTCTATTTTTACCTCATTCAATCAAATCCTCTTCATCAATCAAACAAATAATAATACTCAAATCATCTAAGAAATTGTCATACCAACAAGTAGCAAGTTTGACATTAGTGACAAAAAAAAATTGAAACACATTATTGTACTTGTATCAATCTATTTTCAACATCAACCTATGGAAAAATATTGTCAATATAAAGAACATTAATGGTACACTAACATAGAAGATGAAAAACATGATAGTATACCTTAGCATACACGAGATTGCTACATTGGATATACCATTCATAACCTTGAAGTTTACCAACAACAATATAGTGAAGAGAAGTGTTATTTGGGAGCCTTTGTATAGGGGATCATAGTCCTTTTTTATTATACCTGTATATCAAATTTCTCTTTATCATCATCATTAGATGCACGACTATCATCATCTTCATCATCTTCATTAGTTACACCTATAACATCTTCTTCAATGATATTCTTTAGCACATTATCAGTTGCACCAATAACATCTTCAAATGTGTTCTCTACCTACGGATCATCTTCTTCCATGGGAGCATTACCTTCTACCTTGATATTCACACCTCCTTGTTCCACTAGTTTGAAATCTGCATTCACCAAAGGATGAAAATCCTTTTTCCCTTCAATGTGATCATGTTGCCTATAATGTCTCTAAGTTTTTGTGATTAGAATTATTTGATTCTTTAAGCCCTTACATTTTTTGAAAGGATAAAATATTTTCCATCACCATTTCTTTTAAACTAAGACCACAATTTAGTAATTGTTTCCTTATTTTGTTCTAGGTTCATATTGTTAGGTTTTGATTTTCTTCACAAGCAAATATTTTGGCTATAAAATTATATCAAATATAAAAATTAAAATAGTAGTAGTATCTTGTATATAATCAATAATAATAAAATAATAAAATATTACTATCTCTTCAATAAATATGACATCTAAACAAATCAAATGAATTATACAATATAAATATTAGCATTGGTTTTGAACAATTTTTTTTTTTAATGTATGTTTCCACTCAAAATATTTGAGTAAAGGTATGGATGATCTTTGTCAACAAAATTTGACAAGAACAACCTTGTCCTTAGGGTACCTAGGAAGTCTTTTGGGAAATCCATCAAAATCACTGATTTGTAGGTAGGAAAAAATTGGGAATTGGATGAAACAACATCCAAACTGGTTGATAAACAAAATATTCACTCAAGTAAGCCTTTCAATTCCCAACACAACCTTATAGAAGAGGCATCATTCACTTTCACATACTCTTCGAAGCTCCTTTGCAACTGAAGGTACAGGTAGAATTCATACACCTTTGTATTTTCATCACAACTTTCAATGCTAGGAAGACCTGACCATAGGTGATGCATAAGAAAGGCATAGATTAAACATGAAGACATGTAAAATTACTTGAATCTCTTAGCTAGATTCAACCATGAGGCAATCTTGTCATAGGAACCTAGTCAATCTATAGTCGTTCAACAAATATGGCTTTAACTAGGAAGAAATGATGCTAAATGAATTCTAGAATTTCTTCTTTTTCTTTTAATCTTACTAGTAATGCTAGGATGCCAATGATTTCTCTATTCTCTTCTTTCTCATCTTTTGACATCTTTCTCTTCTTTAAATGAGGTGTTTGAAACTAGGTTCTTTGCATATCATCTCTACTCAAGGTTTTCTTCTCATTAAACATAGATGCAAAGGACCTAAAATCAATATAATAGTATTCTTCCTTCACTGGCATGCTGAATGTAGATTGCATAAAGAACTTCTTTATCAAGAGAAGAATAGATTGATCAACAAACAAGATTTTCTTTATCTCCATTTTTTTTAAGGCATTCTCTAACTAGCTCTAGAGCTTGCACAACCATGGGAAATTCAAAAACTTTCACCAATCCACTCTCTTTTTATTTCTTGGTAACTATGTGAATGGGCTGAGAATTAATCCTTCTATGAAGATCATCTAAGTCATAGAACTTGAATGAACTATTAGTAAGATCCTTTAATTCACTTTCCAAACCTATAAGTTCATCATAACCCCTTGCTCAGATTGTCATTTACTATGATTTTATAGAGGATGTAATTCTCAATAAATATCTATTAAAAATGACGAGGAATTTTTTTTGAGGTAATTCCAATGAAATAGATATAGAAATCCAAACCTTGGCACCACATGAATGAAATTAAGCACAATTGACGATCATAATGGTAAGGTTTGTAATGAATTTGATAATCAATGACTATTTAAAATTTTTATTTTTTATGCACATAAAGATTCATAAATCCAAAAGCCATATTACTTCACTTAAAGTGAAGCCATATTGTGAAACACCACTTATTGAAACAATGATTTTTAGTTTACCAAAAAAGTACCTTGTTTACTTTAGGATCCAACATAAGGATTCATATGATAACTCATTATATGTAGAGTTGAGAGCAAAGATTTATTTACCCATAGATTTATTTTTCCTTTGATTCAAGATTGTAGTGCAAGGAATGATCCTTCAATACCTTAGGCACTTAATTTTCTATTTATCCACATCAAGCATTCAACACTTGATTTTATTTATGTCGAGGTTGCACCTCTATAGCTGATTTTATTGGAAGCATCTTTTGGAAATCTTCATAGAATATTCTCATATTATAGTCACTTATCTCTTCATCTTTTTTATCTTTATAGAAGTATCCTTTTATATTTGTTTAGGATGAAAAAATCATCTAAGAGAAACACTTTCCAAGGGAATAAACATTCTAAAGAATTTCCCTTTGTTTTGGTCATATACCTTGAGATGACCTTTTGATCATGGATTCACCATTACAAGCTCAGAATAATTCTTTTTAGCATCACTCTAGGGTCTAATTAATGCATAAAAACTTTGAATAGAGCACAAACCATGCTAGCTTTAGAAACAAAATAGAATGCTTTTATTTCCATCAAATAGAAGCTTAAAACCCACAAACCCATTCCTCTTAGTAGAAGTGGATTTTTACATCAAAATTTTGACTTTAGACCTTCTTGGCTCTCACTTTCACTTTTACATCTCTTTTTCATAGGTCAATCAAGTGCACATCTACTGATACTACCGAGACTTTGTTCTTTGGGTGCATGCTTGATGAACTTCACCAAGTTAGATAGCTAGCTAATCCTAATGAATGTGAATGATGTATTAAGAGAGAATTTACGAGAACAAGGAAGACTCACTTATCATTAGGAATATGTTTAAAATATATCCCAACCAAACCTAAATCACCTAAACCCTAAATGCACTAAAATGAAAAGAAAGCCATATGGAGGGACATGAAATGGTAAAGCAAGGGAGGTCCAAAATGATATAAAGTGGGAGTCTTGGGAACTTAATGAGAAGTGAGTGAGTTACCTAAAGGATATTTTGATGAGAAATCTTGAACAAAATCTTAATGAATACCAACAACTATAGACTTACAAGGGTCAAAAAATTGAAAGTTGGCACTAACTAGCTCTAACTGGGGATTTGCGCATTGCAAATGTATGGGAAGGGGCCAAAAATATCTAGTTTCACACAACCAGAATGACAAATTATAGAGGAAAAAACTAAAATAAGAAGAAAATAGAAAGGAAAACCAACATAGAAAATGAGGGAATAAAGCAAGGAGGAAAGGAGAAACAAAAGCCTTCCTACACTAACACTAACTGCAGGTGCTACCTTCTTTCAATTGATAACTTGAAATAGATTTAGATCCTGGCCATTATAAGACAATAACAAAATCTCTCCAATGGGATAGGAAAAAATGAAAGATTTATTCTAATTTAATTGCATAATCTTGAAAGGACCTTTCCAAAGAGAATCAAGCTTATGATGCATACCTTTAGGTTCATACATCTTATCCCATAATAGGACCAGATTGACTTCCATGAATTTCCTTGGCTTGGCCTTCTTGTTAAAGGTCTTCATGCAATTTTGATTCTTGGTGATGTGGTCAACCAATTTATCACTTCTTCTTAAACCTTAGAGAGGTGCATGGTTTGCTTCTCCAAACTGTTGTTGAATACTAGGTCCTCAATTACTTGTTGCAACTTGTAAATGGATAGTTCCAATGGTAGGGGAAGACTAGCTTTAACTCTGTACACCATCTCAACTGGATAAATTATGATGACCTTCTTAGGTGTCACCCTATCTTCCTAGAGATCTTTATGTATTCTTTTCTACCAGTTCTTATGATTCTTAGAGACCAATTTCTTCATGATGTTAATCAAGTTTTTATTGCTTGATTCTACTTGACCATTCCCTTGAGGAAAGTAGTCCATGAAATGGTTGCGGTGGATGCTATTATCATAACAAAACTTTACAATCTCTATAGAAGAAAAATAAGTAGAATTATCCATGAAAAGATTTAGTGAAACCCCAAATCTCTCCAAGATGTTCTCTTTGACAAACTCATAGACAATTTCAGAGGTGGTTCTCTTGGTGGGCTTTTCCTCCACCCATTTGGTGAAATAGTCTATAACGGTGATAATTTATAAGTGGCTAGGATAAGGAGGGTTAATTGGTCCAATAAAGTGAATTCACCACTATTTAAAGGGGTCTTCTATTACTACTAGCTTCAGTGTTAGGGCAGCCAACTAAGGCTTACTAGAAAATATCCTACATTTTTCACATTTGGCCACCCATCAATAAGCATCTTTGAACATGCTAGGCTAGTAGTAGCACTAGCTCAAAATCTTGTAGGCTATAACTATAGAAGAAAAATTCTAGAAATTCTAAAGTAATCTCTCTTGTTGAGGCTTGTCCACACATCTTAAGAAAGTTACATCAATTGCCTACTTATATAATTGATCATCATAAATGGCATACTTAACTTAGTTTTGAAGTCTCCTTTCCACTTGTTTGTCAATCCATTAGGGAAATCTTTGTAAGTCAGGAAATAGACAATATTTGAAACTTTTTGTGGTTCCACAACTCATGCCCCATTTCCTATCAAGAAATGGGGACCTCCTACTTTTCAAAGATTTTTTGGACTCCTAAAATTAGGATCCTAGTCATCTTGAAGTTCTCCACAAACCCCTAGTTCATGTCTGAGTCCTACCAAAAAGCTGAAAGATCAAAATTAAACAAAAATTCAATAATAAGTCTAAGTATTGAACCTTTTGGGTTCACTAAGTGCATCACATGAGGTGTCCTAGTATGCTCAAAAAGGAGGAAAGTGTTCAAAATGCATAGCTATGCAGTTGCATAATAGTGCACCTACAAAGTTGCGCCAAAGGTTTGCATAATCTATTTAAAGGAGGGGTTCATTTCCCCCCTCACCTTGTTCATTCTCTCTACCTTCAACTCTAAAATCTGCATCCATGTGCCTTCCTTCCTTGCACTATCTCCCAAGGTGTGTAGATCCATACACATTGAGGTACAGTTTTATTTTTCTTCGCTTTCTATCTACAAAATTCTCCTACTCCATGAAACCTAAGCACATAAAAAAAAAACATTAAAAGGGTTGGTGTGCATCACCGTACCTCCTAGGGTGCGGTGATATGCAACAAACTCTGTACCTAAAAATTGAAATCTGAAATAAATGCAAAATTGAGTGTGCACCACCGCACGTGTTTGGGTGCACATTTCATTTTAAGACAATCAAATAAAATGAAAAAAGAACAAAAATGCATTAACCCTAGGTTAAGGTGCACATAAATGCACCTAATTAGGTGCACTAATGCACACCTTATAGTGAGATGGTTTTTTATAATAAAGCACATCTGGCGCACCTTCCTGGTGTGCCTACTGTGCCTTTATTTTTGCATTTTTTTTCTTTTAGAGGTCTAAAATAGGCTTTTTGTGTCTTCATGTGGTCCAATTTTTTGGGTTTTTGTGCAAGTCATTTTTAAGGCCTAATTAATTCATTTTCTCCAACCTTTCAGTAATGGGCATTCTTCTTTTTTGTAGTTTTTATGGAATCCTCTTCGACTTCCGTGGGCAAGAAAATGGCACCAAAAATCATTGTCTTCAAGTTCCAAGGCATTCCTCCATCAAAATTGAGGTTTCATGATGATTAGTTTGAAATTAGAGGTACAAAGTTACAACACACAGATTTGGGGGAATTACTGAACATTCGTAACAAACCCACTAAGAGATCTGCTATGGCTTCTGCTTTGATTCATTCAAGTTTAGTGAATGCAACATCTCACCTGGTGTCAGTACAATCTTTAAAGCTTGTTATGAAACTTATACAACACTTTGTCCCTAAAGAGAGGGTTATTAAGAGTGTTATAGGAGAGATCATTCTACATCTATGACCCAACAACATTGAGAAAGTATTCCATCTCCCAAGGACAGATCAATTTATCAGGTTAACCTATGAGGCAATAGAGAGATGGTATAGAGAGCACTTAGAAGAGGCTTTTAAGATCATTCAATCCTCTTATATTATAGAGAATACTCCTCTGGGGAAGACAACCGGTAAAGTGGACATGAAAAGGGGATATATGAAGGGAGATATTGAGTACTCAATCATACTTTTTAGTAGAGTAATGGGTTTTCCAACAATTGAAAACCTAAATATCTTCATGGTACATTTTATCAAGACTATCAAGATGGTGAAGATACCACTTGATTGGGCCACTACTTTGAGTGAAAATTTGTGTGAATAGTTGGAGATGACAAAAAAAAGGAAGTTCTACATGACATCCTACCTGGTGAACTTATTAGCCACAAGGGCAATAGACTATCTAGGGCTATATAAAAGACACAACATGCAGGATCCTAATGCTTGGACATATAATGTCTATCCATAATTGGTGAAGAAGAGACTCTCCAGGTAGAGTAAAGAATACATAATTGTTAATGATGCCTTCATATTTTCCATAATCAGATTCATAGAAGGAGATTATGCGAAGAGGTTATCAGATGATGTAGTGGCATAGATAATGACATTTAGAGTATATTACGTTCATTTCAAAACATTCACATATCTAAGGGTAGCTGGTATCACGGTCAACCTAAAGAAGCTTCCAAGGTATCCTAGTGATAGACTTGTTCTCTTAGAGATTGCTTGACAACTCTCATCTGCATATGACATGGATAAAAAATAGCATAAATAGTTTTGGACATGGCCTCTAATCATAGGACCTTTTCAAGTGAAATAGAAGCAAGATACTCCTTCTTTTGAGTGTGAATGGGATCAATATCCCTTGGAAGAGTACAATTCTCCATGACCATGTTTTGATAGTATTGGGAGAGTACAATATCTAGTAGGAAAAGCATTCACACATGAAGAAGCTATTGAAGACCATTGGATGAATGCGACAAATGAAAATGATGTCTGTATCAAGGATTACTGTAGGATGGCTTTTTATTTGGCAAAAATAGCCTTAAAAATAAAGATTCCATTGTAGATATTGCAATAAGACTCAAGGGAGTTGCTTGACCCTTTGTTCAATGAAGATAAAATTAGGGAATAACCCATTATGAATGTTGAGGTTGATAGGGAAGAGAATGATGATATTAACCATCGAGCAAGGCACATCATCAAAATGATACATGATTGGATCAAGAAACCATTTAAACTTGATCCAATACCTAAGATAGTAATTTTCCATGCACAAGCACACCCAAACAAAGGAAGAGGGAAGAAAGTCACCATCACTACCTTTGTAGCTCAATCACCAACAAGGCCCAAAATGGTATACCAACTTGATAGACTGGTTGGATACTATCATCCTCAAGAGAGAAAAGGAAAGGGAAAAATAAAGAGGAGTTCTCCTCAAAGAGTCAAGCCAGAGGAAGGTGAAATCTTTGCACCCCCACAACAAGAAGAAATAAATGTATAAGGGTCCAAGGATACTGGGGCACCATAGGTTTAGATTGACCCACAACTTCCAACAACTGCTACACCAAGCCAAATGGAGACAGAAGTTGAGATTAAAGAGATTTCTCCACCTTAGCAGATAGAACAAGCATCCCCTTCCGCCCCAAAGAAAGGTATAAAGATCAAGACTCTAGTTAAGAAGAGGAAAAGGGTGATCAAGAGAATGGTTCCTATCCCATCAATCCATGAACTTGTCCCTAAAGATGACAAAGAGGAGGATGATGAGGATGATGTACCTTTGAATAGAAGAACATGGTTAGCAAGAGCCATAGAACAAGAAAGAAGAAGTTCCACTGTTATACCACCATCAATCCTAAAAGAACCTCTGCAAACAACTATATCAGAGGATGAAATGCAACAATGAATTGATGAGTAGGGTGTGGAGGGTACTAACATATTTAAGATGTTAGATTTAGATTTTATGCCCATAGGGATGGAATTAGTGGGAGAAAAGATTCAAGATACCCTGATAAATGAGCCCCAACAGGAAGATTGGATGCAAATGCCACTAGAATCACAGGGTTTAGAAATAACTTCTTCATCCCCATTGCAAGTTTTAGTTATAGATAAAGGCTCTGCTACTCCCTTGCCTCCAAGTACTAGAGAAGAACAAATTCAAAAAGAGTATGAGGAAGAACCATGATAAATATCAATTGATGAAGTATCTGAAGAAGGGAAAATGGTTCAATATCCTCAACAAACTCCCTAGGACACTGAGGTAAGAATAGTGAGCTCCACTAAAACAAAAATTAGAGAGGGAGAGCCATCATAGAGGGAAAGAACCATAGAAAGGAGAAACAAGGGAAAGGGGGTGGCCAAGAAAACTCCTTCATCCTCAAGAGGTATGCCTTTGGTAGAACGAGTCCTAAGGTGGTTATGTAAAGAAATGATAAGAAGTAAAAAGCCACAATTCAACATCGATGAAGAGGATATGATTGAGTTGATTAAGATTCTGAGAAAGTGATGCATGATGATCAGAAAAAAAAAGTGGACGTTTTCAATGAATTTATAAAAATAAAAATAAATAAATAAAAATAAAAATAAAAATTGTGGAGGAGAGAGAAAGTGATGAAAATAGAAAGAAAGTAATAAAAAATAGAAAAAAGGAAAAAAGGAGAAAAGAGGAATTTTTATTTTCAAGGTGCATAGGTGGCGTAAATAGAAAAAATAGAAAAATAGTTGTCATTCCATTTATTGAAGTGTGTAAGTGGCATCTTAGAAGTTTGTGGAAAGTTACTTAAATTATGCATTTAATATTTTTTGTGATCCACAAAGGAAATGTAATTTTCTAATTGGTCCATGTGGTGGTGCTTAGTTGTATTTGGGTGGGAATTTAATATTTGTTTTAAGGTGGTTGTATTTACTTTTTATCCCACATTGGTTGTGTTTGTAATGTCTTGGGTTAGAAGTGCCTATTTAAGCAAGGCTTATGATCATTTGTAATCAAGTTCAGGAAGTAGAAGTCTTCAAATGTAACTTCTTGTAGAAGCTCTTCGAGTATAACATCTTGAAGGATAGGCTCTTCTTGTAGAAGCTCTTGGTGTGCAAGCTAGTTGGAAGCTCTTAGTGAAGAATCTTTCTTATATTGCAAGAATTTGGAGTTCTTTCATTTGGAGAATATTGTAATGAATTTCATGTATTAATGGATGCTTTATAAAGAATTTTGTCATCTCTTTGTCTCCATATTATTGTGATCTTGGTTGTGAGTTGGTAATGGTAGTGTGGCCCTTCATTAGTGGTATTAGAGTGGGAGTTCCTGAGCGTGCAGACAGATTGTCGAACATGAGGTAGTTTGCACCAGGACCTTGAGTTGGGTGAAGTTTGTTAAGAAGTTTTTGATTGTGTAGACAGATCACCAACTATGAGGTAGTTTGCACAAGGTTCTTGTGTTGCACCAAATTTGTCTTCTAAAGACTTGATTATGTAGAAAAGAAAGAAGAAGATGACTTTTGTGATTGGAAGGATTATGATGATTCCTAAACTTGAGAAAATTAGAGCAAGAAATCAAGAGGCATTGTTGGTTGATTTGTAGAAGCAAGTGAATGAATTAGAAGTTGAGTTGCAAAAATGAAGAGCGTGTCACTAGAAAAGAGATGTTGATAATTCCTTGGATGCAGAAAAGAAAGAAGGTCCAGTGGAGTATAAGACTTGTGGTACAAAAGAAGAGCAAGAGGATGAAGAGGAAATTATTTGTGAACCTAAAGTTGAAGAAGATGAAAGAGAAGAGGAAGAACATGAAGATAGCCAATTTTGTGCACCAAAAATAGATGAAGATGATTTGAAGACTGTAGTAGTAGAGGATACATATAATTCCTTGGTTGGAAGCCACATAAGTGAAGTGGTTACATGCCTTGTTGAAGACACATAGGAAGAAATCAAAGATGAAGATGCGAAAGAGGTAAATTTCTATGAATTATGGGATGCTGAATTTGAGATGAGTTTAAAAGATATTGATGATGGTTTGCATGAGGATCTTGTTAGTGATGTGTGGTATGCAAAGGAATATTCCCATGGTGTTGCTGGTTTTATTATAGGAGTGAATAATTCAACAAGATTTGATGAGGATGAGAGTTATACTTGGATAGAGTTCATTGCGGAGGAGTATTTTCAGCACTAGGCACTTGTTCCAGCTAGGTGTTGGAAAAGAAGAAATAAGGAAATATATCTGCATTGGATACTTGTTCTAGCTAGGTGTTGGAAGAGTAGAAAAAATATATATATCAATAGTGGCTACTTCATTTTGTGAACCCATATTCACAAAATTTTTTCTACCATGGGTGCCAGATGCACGAGCATCATGCATCAGGAAAAAGAAGAAGTGGACATCTTCAATGTTTTTATTAAAAAAATAAAAATAAAAATAAAAATGAAAATAAAAAACAAATAAAAATAAAAAATAAAAAAAAATTGGAGGAGAGAGAAGGTGATGAAAATAGAAAGAAAATAATAAAAAAATAGAAAAAAGGAGAAAAGAGGAATTTTTATTTTCAAGGTGCATAGGTGGCGTAAATAGAAAAATAAGAAAAATAGTTGTCATTCCATTTATCAAAGTGTGTAGGTGGCATCTTAGAAGTTTGTGGAAAGTTCCTTAAATCATGCATTTAATATTTGTTGTGATCCACAAAGGAAATGTAATTTTCTAATTAGTCCATGTAGTGGTGCTTAGTTGTATTTGGGTGGGAATTTAATATTTGTTTTAAGGTAGTTGTATTTACCTTTTATCCCACATTGGTTGTGTTTGTAATGTCTTGGATTAGAAGTGCCTATTTAAGCAAGGCTTATGATCATTTTTAATCAAGTTCGAGAAGTAGAAGTCTTCAAGTGTAACTTCTTTTAGAAGCTCTTTGAGTATAACCTCTTGAAGGATAGGTTTTTCTTGTAGAAGCTCTTGGTGTGCAAGCTAGTTGGAAGATCTTAGTGAGGAATCTCTCTTATATTGTAAGAATTTGGAGTTCTTTCATTTGGAGAATATTGCAATGAATTTCAAGTATTAACAGATGCTTTATGAAGCATTTTGTCATCTCTTTGTCTCCATATTATTGTGATCTTGGTTGTGAGTTGGTAAGGGTGGTGTGGCCCTTCATTAGAAAGCCTGAGTCCCCATCAAAAGAGGCCAGAGTGTTAGAATTCATCAATAGTAATCAAAATCAAGATTTATTTGCACAAGTGGCTATTTCTCCTCCTGATGCTGATGTAGAATATTTGACTCCACAAGATTATCAAATCACAAAGGTTATGCTTGGAAAGCCCACACTAGATACCACCAAGTTGATGGTCATAATGGGGATGAAGGAGTTGTTTAGGATTTTGGAACAAGAAGGGGTAGAACTAATGACATTTCATAGGTAAAATGAAATCCTAAAAGGATATTTAGCCAAAGTTGTTGGTCCCTTGGATATTGAACACCCCAAGGTGACTCTGAATGTTGCACTCGAGAGAAGAGATGGTGAAGGAGTATAGTTGGATCCATTTTGGAATGCTTGTCAGCAATGACATAAAATTTTTGAGGAAAAGGGCATTCTAATTATCTAGGGAAATATAAAGCTACTACATGCTATGTAGGAAAATGTAGATAAAATGGTAGCAATTTTGAAGCAAGATTTTAGTATTATGGATGATTTCCAGGTACTATAGGCCATAAAGGGGCAGAGGTATAGAATGCTTATAGATGTATATATAGTAGAGGAGTTGGATTTAATTGATGATTGAATTGAAAAGATAATAGATAGTAATAATGTAATGGAAACATTACATGTGGAGATCCACTAGCTCAAGGACCATGCTCAAGAGCAGATTTTGCAGGCAGAGAAACATTATAGTGATGCATGTGTTGACATATTCGAATATGATGCACAAGAGAAATTGATGCCAGTAGAGGTAATAGTAGAGGAATTCAAGAAGATTTTTGAAGAAGCTTCTAGTGATGAGGATATCTGGCAAGCATTTAGAATAG
Organism: Cupressus sempervirens; assembly: GCA_028749045.1. NCBI lineage: Eukaryota > Viridiplantae > Streptophyta > Pinopsida > Cupressales > Cupressaceae > Cupressus > Cupressus sempervirens. Next base: position 237,586,173 of record CM053786.1, on the reverse strand, counting down.
AAAAAGCCTTGTTAGAGTTGGATACCAAACTCAGGGATTTTGTTGAGATCCGTATTCAAGTAGGCAACTATAGATAAAAGGTCAAGGATAAGTATGATGCCTTGGATTTACCAAATGTAGCAAAAATCACTGAGATTATTGAGAAATTCAAGGGCAAGCATCTAGACATACCTCTAGTATAAAGGAGGACAAAACCTAGAAGCCAAAATTTCAATTTTGACACTTGATGAATTTTTGCATTTTTGGACCTTTGAGGTGCACTGGTGCACTTTTTGGTTACAAAGTGTTGGAATATTTTTGGAGAAGTCAGAGGTGTGCAAGTGCACTTCTTTTGAGGTGCACCAATAGTTAATTGCTAGTTCCAAAATTAGAACTTCCCATGCATTTAAAACACATTCTAATAATAGTTTAACTCTGACAATCACCCAGTGAAGGAGACACTTCTATTTTTGATACTTCTAGACACTTCTACTTCGATTGATGGCTCTCTTCTTCTTATTTTCTCATAATTTCTTTGTTTTATGACATGTAAAGGCTCATGCATCCAATTAATACATATAAAAAATGGATGGAATCCTACTAATCACTAGTTAGATTGTTAGTTTGCATATAATTATTATTATTTATTAAATTAAAATCATATTATTGCATGAATATATCTCTCACTCTCAACATAAATTGAGGAGATGATTTCTTATAAATATAGGATTGTAATATGTAATCGTGGCTACCATCATTTTGCAAAAATATTATGCTTTTGGTGCTTGCATTTGGAGTGTAGTGATTCTTGCCTAAATGTGTCATTGTTTTGTGAATTTATGTTCATGGAATTGTGATTGAGAAAAAAGTTTATTGCATTATTTCTGGTTGTGTGATCTTTTAATTCTGGTGTTTGCTACAGTTTGACAAATTCCACTGATGTATCTAGTTCAAGAAGAAATCACCAAATTGTGCCTACATAACTCTTTGTCTCACATGAGTGCACTTTCTATGGCCTTGCAATTTTATGAATAGTGAAACATCATACTATTATTAAGTTTCCCATCAATGATTGCATCAATGGAATCAAGGAAGCACTGCTCCTATTTTCATTGGTTACCTACCAACTTCTTTGAAAGTTTAACTCGCATATGTGTTCTTTCCATAGCTCATGTCCATTAGGATTTTACTTTCACATTATTTTCTTTAAAGTTCTTGTTATTTGCTTTACTAATTGCTTGTTAATTTAGGAATTCATATTAGTTGCATTGTTAGATTGCATTCATAAATAAAACAAAAATACAAAAACATAGTTCTTTTGCATGTTTTATTTTGAAGTAGCAAACATATTCTACATCTCATCCAAGATCAGACAAACTAACAAAGGCCTCCTCATGAACAAAAGCATTTATCTTCAACTGAGCGAATTCTAGTAGGTCGCAAGATCACCCAGAACCTTGGAGTTGATTCAAAAGATTGACTTTTCAAGAGAGGAGTTTGAAAGAATTCCTACCATTTAGCATCGTGCATAATGGCAGCTCAAAAAAAACCATGGGTCTTGGAGATTGACCATTAATGCTCTTGAGGATCCATCTTCTTGAGAAGAATCTCGATTTTTTGTGATTTCTTTGCATAGGCCATTTCCTCATACCAAATTTTTTGGTTTCAACTCGATATCATATTCTTGAACTTTAGCTATCTAATCTCCTCTAGTATTGCATCCAATTTCTTGTTGGGTCAAGATATTCTTAAAGATCGAGTCAAGTATATGTACAACAAAATGTGAGTGCATGACATAGAACCTAGAATTCTTGAGTGCTCTTAGCACTGCATATGCATTCTTTTGCATCTACTAATATCTTAACTCATTCTTGAGTTCTCTTAGTACTAAATATGCATGATTTTCCATCTAATAATATCTTAACTCATTCTCTTTGAGAGGACTACTCATGAAAGCAATCGATACTTGAATGCCTTCCTTATTTTCCTACATAAATATTGTAGATAATGTGTGAGATGATGTGTAGCAATACAATATGAATTCTTTGGTATAATCTAAGTGGACTAGGATAGGAGCTTTGGCTATGTGATCTTTTATTTGATCAAAATATATCCTTCCAGAATCATTCGATTTGAATACTTGGCTTCCCTTCATCATGTTAAATATGCACTCGGTAATTTTAGAGAAATTAGGAACAAAAAATCTCAAGAAATTCACTTGTTCAAAGGACTTGATTCCAAATTTTCTTGCTAGCAAATTTAGCTACTCTATAGCTCTAACACACTTAGGATCAATCTCGATACCTTCTTGAGAAACTATGTGACTAAAAAACTTGCCTTCTATGACGTAGAAGACAAACTTTTAGGAATAAGGAGAATGCCATGTTCCCAATATCTCCTTAGTACTTTCTTCAGCTCCTTCAAGTGAATTTCTATTCTATTGAAGAAGACTACTAGACAATCTAGATATATGACAATAGTCTTATCCTTGAGGTTAGAAAAGGACAAATTCATGGCTCTTTAAAAGGTGGCTCCAAGATTAATTAGCCCAAAAGGCATTCTATTATAGGAAATAATTCCCTAGGGGGTGGTGAATGTTGTCTTAAATTCATCCCGAGGATCCACTTCAATCTAGTTTAATCCTAAAAAGTTATCTAACATAGACATCATCTTAGAGCTGACCAATATTTGTAGTAGATGATCCATGTTAGGTAGGGCATAATTGTCTTTTAGAGAGACTTGGTTTAACTTTATGAAGTCCACATAAATTCTAATTTACACATAATTTTTTTTGATAGGGACAATGCTAGATATCCAAGTGGATTGATGTATTCGATGTAGAGACCTAAATTTTATTACACCACTTTAGTAATCCTATTTAGTTATCTCTAAAGGGATCATTAATTAAATTCCTATTTAATTAATCCCTTTGCCATCCCCTAGCTGATTAATTTAATTAATCATCTATAGTCCTAATTGATAAATCAAATAACCTATTATTTATCAATTAAATCCTATTCTCCTATCTAATTCCAAAAATATCCATTTATTAAATAAATCTATTTGATAAATAAAATCCTCAAAATCTAAAAGCCCCTAACTTATCCCTAATCCTCCATTTAGCCTAATCCACCCCATCCACCCATACTAACAAAGCTTAGCCACTAACTCACCCACCCTCATTAATGCCATCCACTTGCACATCTCTAACATCCCTAATCTAATCCTAAACCCAAGCCTAATCCCCCCCCAATGTTGTCACATTCCCTAAGAAAGTTTAAGACTTTCCTAAACCAAACCAAAGTCTTCCCTCAAAAATCCCAACCACCAAGTCATGAGTGCTCTTACAAACCATAAAAGACTCTTACAAGCCCACTCATGACTCTTACATCCATCTTCCACACTCTTCCCTCTTCCACACTCATTCCTCTTACATCTCTCTTACATACTCAACCCCACTCATCATGCCTTTAACCAAACCCTTACCCTACCCTCTCACACTCATCCTCCTTGTGACAAGTGTCACCTTCCCATTTGAGCTAAACAAGCACAATCCATGTGCTCCCCTTTGAGTGCATCTTAGCCCTCCTTAACCATCTCCCCATCCTTGCATATAAACCCTCCATCCCTCTACCCCTTGGCCTATAAATTGAATCCCATCCCAAGCCATTTCAACAACAATATTTGAGCTAAAGTTATCATGCCCTTTTGAGAGCCAAAATCCATACTCATACCCTTATAATGCCAAATTGAGAGTTCACAAAGATACCAATTTTCCATTTACCCATCTCCATTGAAGTCATTTGAGAATTTGAGTATACATCCCCAATCTATACATAGACACATCTCAAAAACAAGAGAAAAATCTCATTGAGAGAGCTTATCCATGGCTCACATTCTCATTTGAGTTTGTCTTCTCTTTGTCTCTCTTATATGTTATGTTAGTTTAATGTGTAAATGCTTTCATTGAATTAGTATTTCTATCATATTAGATTAGTGTATACATTGGATAGATAATTCATTCTTCTAACATCTTGTGGATCTCTCTCAAAATGGCATCTAAGATCATTGGGTTATAATTGTGCTTCTTTTGTCTAAAAGGAGTTGCTTCAAGTTGAAGGGGGATCTTAAACTCACCATTCCTAAACCTCATATCCCCATGCAAATACATCTTGATATTTAGAAAGTAAGCCTTTCTACATAGTCCTTTCTTCATCTAAGAAACTACTACTAATATTAATCATTTTAGGTTTGTATTGAGTGCCAATATTCATGCCCTCAAATTCTCTAGAGGTTCCACCTTTCCTAACCCTTTCCCTTTTGATAAATGCATCATGCCTATTAAATAACTTTTCAAGAAAATTGAGGTTTCTAGGAACTTGTTTACCTTTAATCTACTCAACATGAAGCTCCAAATCTTTCTTGCTATTAGGGAAAAATCTCAGCAGGCATTTTCCCTTTTTTCAAAGTATTGGTCATTGAAATTCTCAAACCCTTCTAGGAAACATTGGATTTTTTTATTATAGGTGAATATTTTCCATGATTCAAAATTATTAGATACATTAGGTCTGAAGAGAACTTCAACCTTGTATTGGTCATATTTAAACTCCAGATGTGGAAGTAGAAGAGAAGAGGAGGTGGCTAACATGTTTGCCCTTGAATTATATTCCCTAGGAATAACTTGTAATAAAAAGGCATCCAGGTCCTCAGTCTCATCCCATACCTTATTTTGGTAGTTTCAAAGCCTTGTGTTCTTCATAGTATATTGTCCTCGAACTTGCTTCACTATGACCTCAACATCTCCTTTGGCTTTTAGGATTTTCACCCCTCTTTTCTTTCTAGTAGTGCTTCATATTCTGAAGTGTTATTTGTGTTTTTTAATTATAGCTTATATGAAAGTTGTGTAAGATCTCCATTAGGGAAAAAAAACACCATACCTGCTCCAAAACTAGTAGTAGCGCACCTACCATCAAACTCTAAGGTCCAAATCTTTTGATCACTAGGAGGATCTAATTGTTCTTCTAAACTATTAAAGTTTGAGAATAACATGTAGTTCCCAAATTCCATCTATTGATATAAAATTTGTGCCTTGGGATCATCAAATTTCATTGCTATGAATTTGGCTTTCTCCTCATCTTTAAGCTTAAAATTTTTATTGCTAACAATAATTATGGCATGATTCCAATCCAATTTGATTTTCCCTCCCATATCTCTATGAAATTTTCTACTCAATAACATACCATAGGTAGACGGAATATTAGTTACCAAGATGGTTAATTTCATTCTCTTTGTAGGGTATACAACTAGGGCTACTTGTGCATCTTTAACTTGTCCTAAAAATGGAACTTGTTTGGAATCCATGGACTAAAAATGTACAAAGGTCTTGGATAGAGTTAAGCCTAGAGAACAAGAAATAATAGAAGACATGACATTGTTAGAGGCTTCAGAGTGAATTATACAATTTCTCATTTGATGACTATTTATATATAAGGACAAATAAAATGGGTCATGTTTTTGACTAGGAGAGGTGGCTAACACTAAAGACTCTTCTTCTTTAAAAAGCATAGGCAAGATAGGTTCTTCATCAATGAGTGGGCCATTATTCAATTGAGGTAGGTCATTACTAATAGTAGTATTGATAGTAGGATGAGTTTTACAATTAGCCTCACCTTTCCAGTAGTGTACTAATTTTTGTAGTTTAGCTTGGTGATTTTTCAACTAATCAAGTGGAGAAACTTGGATATGAGTGTATTTGCAATACTAAATGATATCAAATGAGGAATAAGGCTTACCATATTGTTCTAATATTTCTTTTGTTTCCTCCAAGAAGAGGAAGCATATGTGCTAGCTCTAGCTGGTGAAGATCTAGGAGCTATGTTCTAGGTAGGAAATTAGTTCACCAGGTTCTTGTCTCTTTGACTCCTCATTTCTATAGTCATTTGTACTCCATTTAGGGTGGTGAAATAGTCACCTCCAACATCTGAATCTAATTCATACTCCAAGAAAAATGTTCCAAAGTCACCAAGGGGAGTAGAATCATCTTCACTTTTAGGATATTCGACTGTTAGCTCATTACTAGTACTAAGCTATTTGTATCTATTCAGCTCTAGACAAGAGTCACCATCATGATCTAATCTTAAGTGAAATATGCACATTTTTTCTTCTTAGAATTTCCTCATAAGGTTGCTAGAAAGAGGTAACTTTTTTTCCCATTTTCATTTTCATGGCATCATCTCATTTGATAATTTTTGAAGAATCGCATCTGTGTTATTGGCTATACCACCAACAAAACTTGTTGAAGTTCCACTCTAAAGCTCTCTCTTATATTTTCCAGCTACTATTAGGTCATCTTCCAATTCTATGACCAAGGTTTGAGCATCTTGGAGATTATCCATAGAGCTCTTATGATTTTAAAATTGATATCTAGGGGTATCAAGCTAATGAAAAAAGAATTTTAGTTATCTACAGTTAGTCTACTTGTAGTAGGAATTTGGTTGACCAATTTTTTGAACCTTGTAATGAAACCTCTCATAGGAATGCTAGGTTCCTTTTAACTTGTGTGAGTTGAGACAACAGAGTATTTTCATCTTCTGTATTCTTGTAACATGCCTCAAATCAATTATGTATGTCATCCTAGGTTGCAATACATCCCACTAGAACATATTGAAACCAATTAGCTACATTTTCAACAAGAGTCTCTATGAACATTCTTACCACTACATCTTAATGCTAAGGACAAAAAATGCTACATGCTACAAAGAAAGCAATGATGTGCTCATTAGTAGAGGTTTTCCCATCACCATTGAACTTTGGGAATTTATTTCGAGAAGCTCTTGGTAGGTTATTATTAGCAAAATTCTAAAGGGGCCAATAGAATTTCCCAAGTCACAACCATTGAAGTAGGAAGGATTACTAGTATTGGCTAAAAGGCGAGGATAGTAGGGGCTAACGCTCCATGGGGAGTGAGAGCATTACATAGTGATGAGATCTAAGTGCAAAAGATAGGAGGGGAATAAGAATAACTACATCTCTAGGAAATAGGGTGAGGTGGTAGAAATAGAGCTCCATGGATACCTTGAAGCACTCAATCCTATGAGCAGGCTCTTTCTCTTCTTAGAGGATCTTCTATTATTGGAAAATTAGCTTTCTTTAATTCTTCAAATAGGAGGTCAATTTTCCCTTTGCCTTGATCACTTCTAGTATACTTAGGATCTAGGGTGGATTTCTTAGTTCATAATGGAAGTGCTCGTCTCAAGATTCTTTCCCACAACACACCTTCCCAATATTCAACATTTGTTTCTTCTCTTTCTAGTGAAAAGATGACTCTTTGATGCTTGTAAAGTGATTTTTTATTCTTCTAGGCAAGTTTATTCAATTTTCTTATTATGTCTTCTTTTTCATCTTAGAAGCCGAGGTTTGGTTGCACTACCAATATTTGACCTTCATGAGGCAACATCATTTCTCCTTATGAGCTAATATACATGACTTCAATAAATTAAGTGCCAATAGAGATAGATTTTAAGTTATCTTGTAAAACCACATATAGACTTACTAAGAAAACTTAGGACATACAAGTACATCCCCAATAGAGTCCCCAAAAACCATTGGTTAATAGTTTGTCTTTTTTGATTATTTGGTTTATACCTTGACTCTTAGAGTGCCTAATAACTAATGGAAAAAGAAGAAGCTAACAACATAATGGGTCAGTGCAATAACCTATCAAAGACCCCTAGATTGAAAAGTACAACTCCTTTTTTAAGTGCAAGAATTGCAATGAGTTTGTTTTTAAGTTTTTGGGGGTGTGCTCTTAACTAGAGAGTAGAAGAGGGGAGAAAATAGATTGTTTAACACTACAAAAAATCTAGGAAATTTTTTAAATGGAGACTAACACCTAATATACAATCTATTCTAACTTGAATGCAAGAATGGAATCATGCAAGACTAGCCACAACAACAAGATGGGATAAGGAATGACTAAATGGGCAATTCCTGAATAGTTGAATCAACTGAGATTTGATAATACTCAGATTGTCCTCTTTTTAGCTACTTCATTAACCAAAATTTTGGACTTCTCATACAATCAACTAAGCACACATAAACTAAAGTGCACAACAAAAGGGAATAGAATAATACTTATGTTGAGGAAAGTAAAGCTTATAACCCATTGATATGAAAGAAATAAAACCAAGTTTACTTTCGATCATTCATCTTTTAGTTACAAAAAATTCATCCCAAATATCATACAGTAACTAAATGAATAAAAAAATTAAAATGTAGACTTAGAGTGACACATAATAGTCCCAATTACAGGTATTCTCTCATAAAATAATTTTTTGATCTTGTTGACTTTTGAAAAAGTTACATATATAGGCCTCTTCAAAAATGGGTAGTTACATTTGATGATTACATTACAAAGAATCTTTGAATGAAAGGAGTTAAAAATAGGACTTGATAGAAGTCATCATCTATTTCATAGTCTAAGCCTTTAGAGGAAATCCCAAAAATTGATACAAAAGAGAAATAAGAGAGAAAAGAGAGAATAACAACTATTTGAGAGATTATTAGAGCATCATGCTTTCTTCAGAGTCATTTCCTTAACCCTATAAGCCTTCATTGCATTCATTATTTTATCCAATTCATCCACACCTAGGATTATGACATTATCAGCTTGAATCATCCAGTAGTTGTGAATCTCTATCAATTCATCCACTAGATGGTGACCTTTGATTGGAACTTTTTCGATACTCACCTTAGGATGGAACTCGTTGATGAAAGCTACTAGATCATTGACATTTGGAAGCTGATTGGATCAATGACCTCATCAAGAAATGCTAGGAATTTGTCTTTCATTTTCTCAATGTCTACCAACTAGCCATTATTAGATACATATGATTCCATGTGCAACACTTTTAAGTATTGAAAAAGTTTCTCTATGACCTTTTGCATTAGGTTGAAAGTTCATTTCTAGATCTTACATAGCTTTCCACTATGAAATCTAAAGATTTTTTTCATGGAAACAATGGCTCTTAGCCTATTTTGAGGATCCCATGGGAGGTGGCAACATTGGTCTATTTATCAATCACCTCTTATAATAGCACCAATTGCTCCATCAATTTGTCTATTGCATTGTGCATAGCAATTTAGTGACTAGAAGCTGCCTATATGATGAGTTCTTTGGATGGGGTGGCTTCCTCATATCTATGCTTCTTCTAATTAATGATCTTTTCCAACCATAACTTGGTTGACAGGACATTGATCACTAATTAAAAGGCTGTGGGATCAAAGAGCTTCCTTACTACTGGGGGAGTCTTCTTGCTCTGAGAAACAATGAGGAAAGCAATGACTTTGGTTATTGAGAGGGTCAAAGTATCCCATTTTTGGGATTAATCCTTTTCTTGTCCATCCATGGGGTTAGTATCACCATCAAGATTAATGACTTGGATAGGGGAGGCATGCTTAGCCACTAACTTCTCTTGCTTATGATCTTTTTCCATCTCTTTATCCTTTTCCTTCTACCTAACTTTTACTGTATCTAGAAGAGATCCTCCCCCACAAGTAGGGATAATTAGAACATTTTTCCTTGGAATTTGATCTCCTCCTTAGCCAATAGACTAGGCTAGGCTCACAGATGTTAAAGTGGTAGTAGTGGTAGAGGTAACTACAGTTGACTTGGTAGTTCTAGAAGCCACTCCACTAGTAGAGACTATGATTCTAGTTCTTTTCTTCCTTTCTCTAATCCACTCCACCCATTTGTCTATCCTCTTAATAATACCATGCATTAGGAAATCCATTCTATTGATGATAGGAAATATATATGAGTCATCATCTATAAGGTTAAAAACATCATCTATTTTTGATAGTTTATGTCTTGTCATCATGGGAGTACTAACTAGTCTTGAATCCGTTATACCAAAAGTCTTCAAGATTTCATTTACATACTTGGATTGAGCAATGTAAATACCATATTTCATCTAATAAACTTGTAATCAAAAAAATAAATTTATTTCTTCAAACATAGACATCTCAAATTATTTGATCATGTCATTTGCAAATGTCTTACACAATGCATTTTATCCTCCAAATATGATATCATCAACAAATATTTTAGTTAGTAATGTTTCTTAACCTACTTCTATCTTCAAGTACATATTGTTGTTGTCATCAATCTTTTAAAATTGATCTTCACAAGATAATTGTGTAGTCTTTCATACCATTCTTTGGGAGCTTCTTTTAAACCATATAAATCTTTTTGAAATATACACACCATGTTCTTATCGGTTGGATTAAAAAATCCTTTAGGTTGCTCAATGTAAACCTTCTCTTCTAGTATACCATTCAAAAATGTTGACTTAACATCCATTTGATAAAATTTGAATCCTTCATAAGTAGAATAAGCAAGCAAAGCTCTTGCTCCTTCCAATCTTACAACTAGGGTGAATGTCTCATCATAGTCAATTCCCTCTCCTTGGGAATAACCTTTGTAGACCAAACTTTCCTTATTCCTTGTTACTTCACCATTCTCATCCAATTTGTTTCTATACACCCACTTGGTTCCAATAACATTCTTGTCCTCTTGATTTAGTACTGGTGTCCATGCTTTGTTCTTCTAAATATGATTGATTTCTTCTTTCATGGCTCAACTCTAGTCTTCATTCTCTAATGCATTCTTCACTAACTTAGGTTCATGAATTCTTAATAGACATGTTTCATTCCTTAATCTATTCCTTTTTATTGGTCCATCCTCTTTTTCTCCAATGATTTTTTCAGCAAGATGATGTCTTATGACATATTTTGATAATCTTGGCTTTGTTCTTCTTTCTTCAACTATAAGTTGTTCATGAAGTTAAATCTCAGGTTCACTATGTACCAGGGTAATCTTTAAGAAACCACCCTCTAGAGAAAGATATAAAATATTGGGAAATCTTTCATTATTTTGAAAAAAGAAATTATTTATATTGGCAAATCTCTCTATGTTTTCACTTCAAAACTTATTTATATTGTTGATTATTTTGGAATCGTAATATTTGCATAGGAAATATTGGCAAATCTCAATAATAATGGGAAGTTAATTAATTACCATGGAATATTAGAAGTGAAAATTTAATATTTTTTACCTCATGGAATCTTATGAGGATCATTATATTATATTTTAAATCAATAATGAAAACTAAATATTGGTGATATATCCCTAAAGTAACTAATAGTTATGATAATTATTGGTGAATTAATTTTAATTTTTCCAATAATATATAATATTTTGGTGAATGTACCTTGACATCAAAATTTACCTTAGCTTTTTATTGTAGCTCAACTCTTGAATGCAACTTGACATCCATTATATGTGACTTGACAATCACTGATTTTTGTTGATTAGCAACTATAATATTATCAACATCAACAAACATGCTTTCATAGTAGTACAACAAGTTTTTTAATTCTCAAGTTCCTTGTTTTGTTCATCTTCATGTATTTCTATGTATTCATCAAATTTTACATTTGCACTTTCCACAACTTTTATAGTGTTAGTATTTAAGCACTTGTAAGCTTTGCTTCTTGTGGAATAACCTAGGGATATACCTTCTTTACTTTTAGCATCAAGTTTACAATTTTTTTTTTCCTTGAGAATGTAACACTTGCACCCAAATACCTTAAAATATTTGACATCAGATGAGTATCCATACCATAATTCATAACGTGTGAAATTCGTACCTTTCTTGACTTGTACTCAGTTCACGGGATAGACAACTATATTAAAAGCTTCTTTCAAATATTTTAATGCAAAATTCTTCTCCATCATTAATGTTTTAGCACAATCCATCAAAAATGTTCCCCCTTTCAACTATCCCATTTTCTAGAGGGATCATAGGTGCAGAAGTTTGTCTTTTTATTCCTTTTTCATTGCAGAAGCTATTGAATTCATTTAATGTAAGCTATCCACCTCTATCAAATCTCAGACATTTCAATCTTTTACCAGTTTCCTTTTTACTTTTTTCTAGACACCACTTAAATATTTTTAAAGCATCAATTTTTTTTCTAAAAAACATAACTGTCATCATTCTTGAGTAATCATCAACAAATAGAATAAAATACTTGTCACCTTTGCAGCTTTTCACATTAATTGGTCCACATAGATCAATATGAACTAATTCCAAAAATTCTTTAGAAGTACGAGTCTTACTCTTAAAAGTGGACTTTTTCATCTTGCTTAATTGACATTGTTTGCAAATCACATTATCATGTTTCTTCAATTTTGGCAAACCTATGATTCTTTTCATCTTTCTGATACTAACCAAGTTGTCAAGATTTACATGACATAAGCTTTTATGCCATAGCCACACATCATAAAATTGTACACCAAGACAAGTAGCTTCATTCATGTCAAGATAAAATAGATTACCTCTAGTCTGATCTCCACTCCCAATGTGTTCTCCATCAACATCATAGATCTTATCTTTCTTCTGTTCAAATTCAACTTTGTATCCTGAAGCATTCAATTGTGACACACTCAAAAAATTATAGTTAAGCCCTTCCATATAGTAAGCATCATCACACATGACCTTGTTTTTCAATCTTATTAATCATTTACCTTTCACTAGACAAGGTGCATCATTATCAAATCCAATGCTATTACCATTGTGATGCTCAAGGGTAATGGACTTAATTTTTTCACCACTTATGTGATGAGAACATCCACTATCAATGATCCATCTTTCACTTTTGGTTCAATAGGATACTAATGCAATTGCCTCATCTTTATCTAAATCATCTTTCATAGAAACATACACAACTTCATCATCACGATCATCTAACTCATCATTAGTTTCTTCTTCAGCAATGTAACAAGATTTCTTTCCCTTGTCTTTATAGCCTTTATTACTCTCATCTTTTCTATTTCTTAATTTGTTTTCATTTCTGTTGTTTTTCTTCTTAGGACACCTTGCTACAATAGATAAACTTCATTAAAATTAAAACATATGTTAGGTAACTTACCTTTGTATTTTCCTTTGCTTTTGTCAAATCTCCTATCCAATAGTTCTTTTAGTTCTTCTAGATTTTCATCATCTGTGTCATTGTCACTAGGAACATGCTTGACCTTTTCTTTCCTTTAGGTTCTTTGAGTGTTAGTTTAGCTTTTAAAGCATATCCAATGTTATCAAATTTGAAATTATCAAAATTTGAAAGTTCAAAAGAAATAAGTCTACCAACTACTCCTTCAAGGGTTTGATTACTACTAGGAGTACACCTTAGTTCTTGTATAGAAAAAGACTCTAATAGCATATATAGGCAACATGGTTCTCAACACTTTTTTGATCATAGTCTTATCTTCAATAATTCTATTTTCTTCTCTAATTGCATTTACAACCTCTTTGATTCTTGCACAATAATAGACTATAGTCTCACCTTCTTGCATTCTCATTTCATCAATTTTTTCTCTTAGACTTTCTACTTTGGCTCTCAGAACATTCTTGTCTCCTCCATAGATCTTTTTTAGGGTAACCCACATTCCTTTAGAAGTGGTAAGGGGGGTGAATCAGTTAGCCAAGGTCTAGATGTACAAATAAAACTTTTTACTACTTAAAAAATTCATATACATAAAACCATAACATGTATGCATCCATTAGATCATACAATACCTTAACCTAGTAGGTTGATGTCCTAGGTCAAAATAACTTTGTAGAAATGTAAACATGAAATACCATAACCACATTCACATAATTTTACACAAGGATTTTATGTGGAAACCCAATTTAGGAAAATCCATCAGTAACATGCTGCCCAATTTCACTCTTCTGAAGTGATTCCTTGTAAATGGCCAAACCTGTTAAAGGTTACAATACACACTTCTAAATGTGACCTTCTTAAAGGATTTAAATCACTCTATTAGGAGTGAGACTTGCTAGAGGACTTTAGAGTATTTCATTAGAATATCACCTAGTTAAAGGATTTACAAATGACTATTAGGTCAACCTCAATCCAAAGAATATATCCACACTAGTACAATTGTGAGAAAGCAACAATAGGACTTGATCTAATAAAAACTTACAACTCAGTTGTAGATTACAGATCTCTAGTCTAGCCCTCTATTCTTCTTGGCATTCATACTCTTTAGCTCTGATAGCTTGTTCACCCTTTAAGAATTCATCATCTTAAGCCTTCTTTCTTTGTATGCCATCTGCAGTCTCTTCTATTCAGCCACTAGATGAAGCAACACTCTAGACTTATTTTCTTTCTTAGGTTCTCACACATTATAACCTTTTCTTCTAGCCAACTATCTTTATAAATAGAGAATTTAGATCTTTTTCTTCTTAACCACGATTATCCATTTTAGGGTTAGGAAGATTCAATGAATCTACCCAATTTTCCATTTAAGTTCCTCTAGAAACTTCCTCTACATTCTTCCTTGAATTCACCTCAAAATGGTTTACCTTGAGTAATATTCACTAGCTCATCATAGTCATCCTCCACATGCATCAAAGAAATCAAATTAGTTAGCTCAGATTCATCAAATCTTATATTTAATACTATTTGCAATCACTTAGTATCTATACTATTCTGTCACTTGACCAAAACTAGTTTACTTGGTAAATAGTAAATTTTACTAATTCTTGACACCAACTAAACTTACTCAACATATACTAACCTTCACTCAACTTGCATTGTCTATCTTCTTTGCTTGACACCTATTGATTATCACTCAGTTTCTACTATTTTTTGCTTGGTTTGCACTATTTTCTCTGCAAGGCTTAACATACACTTTTCTTTACTTGATATTCTTTTAATCTTTTCTTGAGTAATCTTTCATTACATAATTTAATTAGATATAAAATACACTATAGTGTAAATGTCTTACTTGGTTTTAGTGCTCCTTCTATACACTAAATAACTCAACCTTTCTCTATGTCCTCTTCTTATCTCCTCTTTTCAAATCCTCTTCACCAATCAACCAAATGATACCATTCAAACTAAAGATAATTTGTCTCACTAGTAAGTAGCAAGTTTGACATCATTGACAAAATAGTGACTATTCCATGATAAGTTCTATAATTCAAACAATCTCTTTTAAACACATGTTTTGATGTCTTTAAATTCTGAATAGCTTAGAGAAAAAGAAATCACCAACATTTCTTGATTGTTTTCTTTATTTTATTTTAGTTATTTAGAACTTAGGGATCTAAATAATTCAACATGTTAAGTGGTAATAGTTGTCTGTGCATAATCTCCAAGTCGTCCTAGATGCAACTTCATCAAAATTTTCCATGCAAGAAATTTTTCCTTGTTTAACTTGCCTCCTTTCTATACATCTTGATCTTTAGTTTCAAGTACCTTCAAATTGTTTCCTTCACAAGCACCAAACTCTTTGATACCAATTGTTGGAATACTTTAGAATAACTAAGAGGGGGGGGAGGGGTGAATAAGTTATCCAAGGTCCAAATGTATAGATAAATCTTCTTAATGCATTGATCATCCAATATCTCAAACCATAGTATATTACTATTCTAGGTCAAATGAACTTTGTAGAAATGTAAACATAAAATTCCACAAAACCATTCACACAATTTGATGCAAGGATTTTATGTAGAAACCCAATTTGGGAAAAACCACCAATAACATGCTACCAATTTTAACTCTTCTGAAGTGTGCTTTGTGAGGAGCCAACTTTGTAGATTACAAATGTCCTATTCAATCTTCCATTTTACTTGGCATTCATTCCCTTCATCTCTGATAGCTTGTTCAGCCTTCAAGCCTTCACCTCCTTAAGCCTCCTTTCTTAGCATGCCAACTGCAGGTTCATTCCTTTAGCCAACAAATTAATCAACACCTCAAGACTCTTTAACTATCTCTGGTTCACACTATGACTCTTTGCTTCTAGCATGTTATCTCCTTATATAGAGAATTTTGATCTTTTTTTTCTTAACCACAATCATCCATCTTTGGGTTAAGGTAAGATTCATTTAATCTACTCCCTTTTACATTTTGTTCCCTTCTAGAAATTTCCTTTACAATCCTCTTCACATTCACCTCAACATGGTTTATCTTGAATCCTATGCCACTAGCTCATCATACTTATCTTACACATGCTTTGCACAATTCAAGAAATTAACTTTGTGGACTCAGATTCTTCAAATCTTTATTCAAGATCATTTTAATGGTATTCAACAATAACATGTTGTTTTGTTGAGAATAACTATCTTTTGATGCTTAGTCAACACTAGGTTTCTTAGCATACACTAAGTTTAACTGGTGCTTGACACACACTAATTTCCTTCACTTGGATCATACTAAATTTTTCTTTTCTCAACTTCAACTAACTTTCTTCTCAACCTACACTGACTTGCTCAACTTCTACTATTTTCTCAATCAAGCTTGGTAGACACATTTCTTTTCTTAGTCTCCTCCTTATCTTTTCTCAAGTATCCTTTCATTGTAGCCTTAAGTAGATAAAAAATGCATTATATCATGAAAGTCTTAGTTGGTCTTAATGCTTCTTTTATACACTATAGAACTCAACATTTCTCTAGGTACTCTTGTTATCCTTTCTTTTCAAATCCTTTTCATCAATCAATCATATGATAGCATTCAGACCGCATTAACAATTATCTCACCAACAAGTAGCAAGTTTGACATCAATGGAAAAATAATTATTGCTACAATAGGTTTCATCAATCTTCCTCATTTCTATACCTCAAAAATCTTGTTCATTTCAACAATTAGCTTCCTCTAGTCTCCTTCATGCTTGAATTTCTATCTACCACTATGGTCTTCCAAACCTTTTTCTTTCAAACCTCAACCAAGTCTAGATAATCATGAGTTCCTACGTGGCACTAAAATATTTTACAACCTATACATTGAATATAAAGAGCTAGAAGACATAAATTATCCTACTTACCTTTATCTCACTAAGTGCATAATTAGAATGCAATCTAAATTTGAAAAAAATAGTAAAGGAGAAGAGAGAATCATGTGTTGTAATCTGATGTGAAAAGATCATTGTATGAAAGATATTGTTGCTACAAAATGTGTTCAATCATTATTTTGTCACTGATGTCAAACTTTCTATTTGCTATAATGACAATTGCTTATAAGATCCAAGCACTATCACTTAGTTGATTGATGAAGAATCAATAAGATGTAACAAAAGCACCTAAGGGAAAGGTTGAGTTATGGTTTTGTAAGGAAGTGCAAAGATCAGTTAAGAGAATGATAAAGTGATGTGTTGACAATATACTTGAAGATGAAGAGGTTGGCTACACTTAGAAACTATAGAAGAAGAAGTCATAATATGACTATCTGCAAAGCTTGATTAAATTCATCAGAGGGAATTGAGCAAGCTAGTTCAAGTTGAGAATATTTTCAACAAGTGCCAAGTGAAGATCAAGTACCGAGTGAAGATCAAGTGCTGAGTAAAGATCAAGTGCCGAGTTATGTTCATGTGTTGAGCATCAAAAATTCAATAAGTGTTGAGCTACTACATTATTTGAAAAGTTGAAGATTTGCCTAATTTGAGTTGACATGGTTGTTATCTAGAATTTTGTGAACTAGATAGAAGATAAGAATGATGAGCTGGTGGCATAGAACTCTATGTAAAACATTTTTGGGCAAATACAACTAGATTCTAGATGAAGATTCTAGATAAAAATGAGATATGAGATAGATACATTGTATACTACCTAATCTATTGACACCCTAAAATTGGACAAGGAGAATTGAGTGGGAAAATTATTCCAGATTTCTATTTAAGGAGTCATAAGGTCATGAAGTAAAAGGTTGGTCAAGTATGAAAGCATGAAGTGCTGAAGAAGGTGCTAAGGAGGAAGAGAGCATAGAAACTCTATTTTGATAAGTGACCATAGAGATGATTGCATTAGTATGATGAGAAAGAAGACTCAAGGAGATGAAGCTTGAGAGGAAGACAAGCTGTCAGAGCCACAGTGATTGAAGCCAAGAAAAGGATTGAATTGAAGTATGATCTGAAATCTACAAGATATGTTGTGAGTTATATCAGATCAAAAGCCCTTATTGTTACTCTCTAGAAATTGTAATAGTTAGTATAAATCCTATGGACTTAGGTTGGTTTAATAGCCATGTTGTAAATCTTGTAATAGGGTGACATTCCAAGTGAATGTTCCAAAGTCCTTTGACTAGGCCCATTCCTAATAGTGTGGTGAAATCCTCTAACAAGGTCACATTTAATAGTGTGTTGTAAGCCTTTAACAGGGCAGGTCTTTAATAGGGCATCACTTCATAAGAGTGAAAATTGAGTAGCATGTTACTGGTGGTTTTTCCCAAATTGGGTTTCCACGTAAATCACTGTGTCATGTGTTGATCTTGCATGTTTTATTCCTGCATGTTGATTTGTTGTAACTTGCTAAGATAGTTGTTTTAATCTTGGATGCATGAATAGTTTAATGGGCTCACTATAATTGGTGGAAAAATATTATTAGGGCATTTAGACCTTGGATAACTGATTCACCCCACCCTTCTCAGTTATTCTAAAACATTTACAACAGCATGCATGTGAGTCCTCTTCTTTAAGGTCATCATATTCTTCAAAGTCACATTTGTATTCATCCTCTATGAATAAAAACTTCACCTCCCTACAAAAACTAAAGACATCATAGAGAGAAAGAAAGTGATACCTCCTTTGTGTAATACCCCAAAATTGGCTCATTGCCATGTTAACCAATTCTGATCTATTTTTGATCAACCCTAAAGTCCTATTTCAATAGGCAATTCTTATTTTGATGTTTGCAACTTGACTTAATTGTCAAATGCAAAAAATCCTAATTTGCATTAATCATGCTACTTATTTAATTCCTAAAGTATTGACTCGAATTAGTCACATTAAAACCTATTGATTAATATTTAATTTAATTTTAATTATTTATACTTTAATTAAATTAAATTATTCCCTAAGGCTAATGTAGTAAGGAATTAAAAATATTTAATTTAATAATTATGATCACTTTAATTAATTGAATGTGATTATTTAATTAAATGAAAAAGGTATTTGTGAGGTTATATCTCACTTTATTAAATTAAATAATCTCTTCAAAATCTTCTCTTTAGTTCCAAAATGGAAACTCTGAGTGAACTATCTCTCAAATTGGAATTAATTTAGTTAACATGTTCTCACACTCATGAAAAGCTCAGTTAACTACTCATCACACTCATATATGAAATAGTTAACTTCACCTGCACAAGGAAGTTTCCATTTCAACTAAATCTTCTCTTTGATCTTAACCGTTCATCTGAATTGATCTTGACCATTGATCAATTCTTTGATTCTATTTAAGGGACTCCCAATCCCTCATTATAGAGGTTGGAATTTGAATTGTATTGAATTGATGTCAAATTGATTACTCATTTAAGTTCCAACTTTCATACTTGGCTTAGCATTTGATATCATTTTAGATTAAAGATGCATACATTTAGCTTAATATCTTTTTTTCCCTAGATTAATGCTTGCACTTCATATAGATTAATTGAATAATCATACTCTACATAAAATCATTCATTCTAGAAAGGTTTGGTTGCCTACTTCTAGTTCTAAGAGCATATAGGCATAATCCTTCTAGTTAGAAGGCAATAGGTCGCATTGTCGGGCCTTTTGGATAAATGACTCCATGTTTATTCTAGGATGACTCTACATCTAATGACCATGTTGAAGTGTAGGTGAAAGATCTGAGGTCACATTTTCAAATATACACTTTGAGCCGATGCAAAAAGTTTCGTGACAAACCTATATTTTACAAATATGATGAAGACATGGAAACATCCTATTCACTTGATTCACAACACATAGATCCTTGACACACTTTTGAGAGAAATTTCACTCATTTGGAAGACTCTTATGATTCCATATTGTAAACACTCCTTCATAACAAGCTCATCACATTTCCTAACTCTAGCTCATATAGAAACCCATTCCTGGATGTACATTGTCCTTATCATGAATCTAATGAACATATTACTTTAGAGTATATTTAGATAAAATCCAAGATCTTATTGATGAGAATATATTTGGCATTAAAAACCTTAATGACTCATGTGACAAGGATACTTCTCTTGCGCAAGATCATATTGATGAACCTATGTCTAGTGAAAGTCTTCTTGAACCTCCTAAAACTTGAAGCCTTTCCAACATTCCTCCACAAAAAAAATAACCTAATGCATTTTAGATGGACTATGCATATGCTCAAGGGCTACCTATAAAAGAAACTCAAGGTAATCTTCACTTGGCTACAAACCTTTTCCATACTCCTAAGACTAAAGATCCTCAAACCTTATGTTATTCTATTCCTACTAAGATCACTTCAACTAGTACTTTGTTACCTCTTCAACATCCTATCATGCAAACCTCACACTCTCCCTTATCCTTAGGAGTTGCTCCACATTAAGAGGACTCTAAAAAAGATCAAGAGATAAATATCAAGAAAGATCAAGATCAAGCACCCTTTCATCTCCTTCAAGATGTCACCTTTTCATAACCTATGTCGTATCTACCTCCTAAGTATGATGAAGATACCACTTCCACTATTTCCATTGAGCTTATTGAGAATCCTGAGAAAATCACTATGGCTATGCTATCCCAAGACACTTGTCAAGATTGAAGTATCCCATCTTTTTCTACGTCTCCATATCCACTTCAAAAGTATTCTCAAGCTTTAAATGCTCCTACCAAAGGTATTTGTCCTATCAAAGCTACTCATGAGTCTATTGATGGCCTTAGCCACATTTCTCACTCTAAATATGTTTAAACTCCTAGCCATTATCCCTTTTCATCTCCTAAGTATATGCTTGGTCCTTATCCATAAAAGAAAAATCCTTCAAACCTCCCTTCCATATTGCGACCTTATGTTCCTCCATCTCCTACTTCCATTCCTAGATGTCCCATAATATCCCAAGATCAACAAAGACACCATTTTTGATAAATCTCCATTCACTCAACCATATAAACCAATCATATCATCCTTATTCCTCCACAATTACCAAGTTGTTTGGAAGTAATTTGGATGATCACCTTTAGAATAAATAAAAGAATCTATTTACAAATGGGTATCGCTATGTGAATGCAAAGAGAGGAAAAATATCCATGAGACCACAAAGGTCCACAAAGAAAAAAGTGAAATAAATGAAAATATGGGTTCCTAAATCTATTATTGAATAAGCATCCAAAGGAAAATAAAAATCAAAAGCTATATGCATTCCCAAGTCTCTTTTGAAAGGCTTGAAGCTTGAAAAAAAATCAAAGTTGACATTCAAGCTTCCAAAGGATTCCACTAAATCTTCTTCTAAACATCTTCCCTAACTTTCTACTCCATTTTGCTCCAAAATTACTCTACCACATCATACATCTAAACTCCAAGATATTTAATCAATGATTCCTTCATCATTCTACCAACCTTCATGGTGTGTGTCAATGTTGATCTTGATGACTTTATCACCTACACTTATCTACTATCCATCCTCCTTCTATTCATTCAATGCATAAAACCTTATCCTCCATATACTTTTCCCACTACCACCTTCCTTCCATCACCCTATTAGCATTTTTAAACATGAAATTATTTAGTCTTGCCTTATGGTCACTTATCATTCTCATGGGAGCACCATCTAACATAAAAAAACTTGATCTATTTATAAAAATTCATTAAAAAAAGAAAAAAAAAAGTACCTTAGTGAAAACCTAGTAACATGTACCTTGGAAGAAAATTGTAAAGAGAAATAAATTCATTCTATGGTGAAAACCACTTCTTGTGGTTCCTTGGATAAGTAACATGATGAAAATGTTGAAAAATAGGTGTCATGTATAATTCTTGAATAATCCACCCTAATTCTTTAATAATCCACCCATTCTATCTTCTCTCTATGATCTTGGTAATGTTGAGCTATTCACAAGCATAGGCTATGTTATCCATAAATTTCCTTATTGTTCTTTCTCATTCACTCATAACATTCATACCTATCTTCATCCTTATTTCTATCCTATCTAGTTGGCCTCTTGGTCTTGATCATAATAAAGAATTAAATTTGGTTTTCATGGCCTCTTGACATGTCTACTCTTTTAGGTTACATAGTTTTATGCTATCTTTCTTATTGGCTTCCACTACTTATCTAATATTCTATATTTCTTATTGGCTTCCAATTCTTATCCTATATGCTATCTCACTATTTGGATTTAACTTCTTATCCTACATGATATCTCCTTTCTTGGATTTCTTGGCTTGTCCAAAACCTGCTTCATATTGCAATTTTCTCTAGCTAGGGAATAGTTGATGAGCTGGTCCTTGAGGATCACCTTTCACTTTCTTTGTCCATTATTTCTTGCCTATCCATCTTATCCAATTTCTTTCTAATCCATCATGTCCTACACCTTTCTAGATACTGGGATAAAATGATGTGATCTTGCTTAAGAGCTAGTCAATCGTGCCAAGTGGTGAAAACCTAAAAACAAGCACTACTTGAGACTCTTTCATCAATGTCTATCAAAATCTCTCTCTCTCTCTCTCTCTCTCTCTCTCTCTCTCTCTCTCTCTCTCTCTCTCTCTCTCTCTCTCTCTCTCTCTCTCTCTCTCTCTCTCTCTCTCTCTCTCTCTCTCTCTCTCTCTCTCAACCATACACTTCATATTTTATTTTCCTTTCCTAGCTTAGAAATGACTCTCATCTAGGTCTAGAGGGCACAAGCTGCATATCTTATCAAGGTCCCTTAGTTACATTAGGGATTCTTTGGCAACTATCAAAAATAGTGTTTTCAATACTTCCCCTTGACATTTATTATTTCTTAACATTTGTAGAATACTTTGGCTATACTCTAGGATGTTATGATTCTTCTCATTGCCAAACTCGAGTTCTAAGGAGACAATTATCTGACTTTCAAACACAAAATTAAACTAAAATTACTTGAGATTTGTTGGCTTAATTTTTCATTGTGTGTTTTCTATGATGACATCTTTTCTAAATGTTCCATCCCTAATAGTATTTCAAGGATCTCATGAACTAGAGGACTAGGGGCATGGGGCATGTTTTCCTTTTATTTCTATCTGTGGGTGTGTTTTGTAGATCTTAGGTGTCTTAAGCATATTGCTTGTCCCCATTGACATTTAGTTTCTATAAAACTACATTCTTGTCTATTTTTTGCAAGTGCATGATTTTGGCCATCTCAAATTTTTCTATCCTAATGCAAGTATAAACTTACTACTCTAAACCTAGGGAATCTAACTACACTATCATCTTCACCTTTATGTCTTTGATGCTTATGTTTGGTTCCCACATTCCTATCTAATATAGATCATATTCATATCCTCATAGTTATGCTAGTGATGTTTATATGATCTTATGATGTCCCTAATAAGGTTCGATGATAAAAGCTAGAACCTACTTATATAGCCCTTGTAATTGCATCTTTTCATTCTAGCATGCATTTTAAGGCTCATTTTAGTAGATTTTTGCATTTGAATGTTGATAGAGTCTTCTTTAATTTCATGGACATGTCAACTAACTGTGTTTACCTTCTCTCACTTCTACTCGACCATATCTTGTCATCTCTTTTTGTCTTTCACTCACCTCTTTTCTTCTTTGTGGCTATCAAAAGGATTAATAAAATCCTCATTTTATCTAATCAATCATTTGGGACCCCTTATATACTTTTGTGACCTAATTTTTAAAATCCTTGAATTTTTAGAAATTCACACCCTTAATTAATTTCAAGGTCTTGGATCAATTTTCAAGATTAAAATAAAAATTTGGGTTAACCTTTCTAGTTGAAATTGCAATTAAAAATTCTTCCTTCTTCTATGCAATTGGCTGACCCTTTGAGGTTTAATCTTTGAATCCTACTAGGGAAATCTTAATTTATTCATCATTTCTACTCTCTTCCACTCTTCTTATTCATTTCATCTCACCATTCTTCTTGCTTGGACCTAATTTTTATGGGGTATATCTTCATTTCTTGGTGGCCATTATGTTTGGTTTTACTCACTTATCAGTCACCATGGACCTTCCTTTATCTTAATTTGATCAAATCTATCTCATTTCTCTATCTCCTCTATATCATTTTAATTTTGATCCTGAGGGGGCAAGAATAATCTATCATTACTGGAAATTTCTTTTTTCCTATGGCTATCTATCTTCTCTTCATTTATCTACTTTCTTGGTTTGATATATCAATGTTGATCTTGGGTATTGATATTATTTATATCTCTCCTAGTGTTCAATTTTTCTGCTAACTAACTGTGCATTCATGATTTTCTTCTCTTTGTACTTTATTCTATAAAGATAGATCTATCTACCTCTTTCTTTCTATCTTCTTTCTTTGACATAATGTATTTCCAGATCGATCACACATTATCCAAAGAGGGACAAATGTAATCACCCAAAAAGGGTCATCTAGACTATGAGCCCACTTTCTATCATTTTTGCATAATTTATTAATCACTCATCCTTGATCAAATCCTCAAAAATCCATTTATTCAATTATAACCTATAGTTTGATTTTTTTATCCAAAGTCTTTTTATTTAATTTAAAGAACTTGTTGTTAAAAATGTTTAGAATAATTTGTGGGGGGGGGGGTGACTAAAGTACTTAAGGTCTATATTTACCATTTGAACTTTTAAACAAAAGCACTCACTATTTAGTCTATCCTATTGTTGCTCGGTCTCTACTAGAAACTTACTACCTTAAACATAACTTGCTTTGCATAATGAAAAATCAGAACATATAAATCATTGAACACATATTTGACACTAAGATTTTTATGTGGAAACCCCATTTGGAAAAAACCGCCAACAACATGTCACTATTTTTTACTCTTTCAAAGTGAGCTCTATTAGGAGCCAACCCTGTTAAAGGTCACAAAAAACACTATTAAATGTGACATTGTTAAGGATTTAATCACCTTGTTAGGAGTTCCCTTATCAAAGGACTTTGATCATTCCATTTAGAATGTCACCTAGTTCAAGGAATTACACAAATTGTTAAGTCTTCCAAATGATTGCTGAGTCAACCTCTATTAAAATGATTTCAATAAAAACTATTTACAATGATTAGAAAAAAAATAGTAGGATTGATTTGTGTGATTACAACTCACTTTGCAAGTCCAGATCCCTATTTGGTTTATGTGTGAAATAATTGATAAGCTCTCCATTTTCATCTTTGTTCTTGATTTTCCTAGAAACCCTTCAAGAAATCAACCTTCTCACTTCACCAATACTTAAGCCTTCTACTCAAATTCACTTATTAACATCAACATCATCTCTACAAGCATTCTTCTCTAGCTTTGCATTCACTAGCACTTGTGCAATTTTGATCAACCTTCTTCTGTGTGTCTCTATCACATACACTTACACCCAGACTCTTCTATATTTTTTTTTCTATATACCTCTTTAAATAGGCAATTTATGTTTTACCATTTTCCATCATCACCATAGATTTTAGGGTTTACAATCAGGTTCAAGATGATTCATTGTATTTGTCCATCTTCTTGATCTTCTTCTAGAAATTTCTCTAGAATTTGACTATTGGGTCTTTACCTAATCCTCACCTTGAATTTAATTATCCAACTCATCATTCTTATATACAATGCAATTTACATCTCCAAAAAATTCAACTAAGTCAACTAGATTTTATGATTTCCTAAAATTCATTTTGATACTATTACTTGAAAATCTTAGAATTCTGACACTCGGTCATCAGTGAATTACTTGGTCACTGTAAAAACTTATATCTTAGCATCAACCATCTGGCTTGGTTGGTATTGATGCTCAGTTAATACTATATTTTCTTGGTAGTAACTATAGCTTGGTTGACACTAGTATCACTTGCAATTCCTTAGCCTTCTACTCTATTTCTCATCTTAGTGTAACTTTCTTGACATAAAAAATCACTTTGCTTTATCAAATTCTACTTAATCAAATGTCCATTGTTTCTTCCTTTCCATAACTCAACCTTTCCTCTAGGTGCTATTGTTATGAGAAAATTTCCAAACCCTCTTCATCAGTCAAATAGATATGACATTTAGATTAAGTAGCAACATGTCTTATCAATAGATTTGACATCAATGAAAAAAAACAATTGTTCCAATTGTAGGTTTTCAACAATCTCCCTCTTTGCAATTGATGGCAACATCTCTACATCTCAATATTAGCAATATCCTAATGTATAAAAAATATATCTCACTTTTGTACAATACAATCCAAAAGACTTCTCCCTTTAAGATAATAGTTTCTTTTATGTATTCATATACTCCTCTTCTATCTCTCTCTTCTATCTCTCCTTCATTGTGGTTAAGTCTCCTTCTCTGGTATATTTCTTGAACTGTATTTTCTCAAGTCTTCTAATCATGTCTCCCTCTTTGTTGTATATCTCTTCCTTTGTCCATCTCTTCCTCTTTGACAATAATCTCTCTTTTTATTGTATATAATCTCTCCCTCTTTGACAAAAATTCTAAAGAAAGTTATCTTTTATGGCTTCAATTGCTTCATGCATCTAAGTTATGTAGATCTTGCATGTCTAGCTGATATTTATCATCTATCTATGACTGATCTGCTATGTTGTATTGATTTCTACCTTAGGAATTCCCCAAACTAGAGTTTTATTGCATCACTGTGTGGGATATTCTAATTAGCACATGTGATGTAATGCACCTTGTCTGTTCAAATAGATTTAGTTAGGGGAATCACCCCTAACTTACCTCTAAGATACTCATGAGAATATTTAGGTAAGGGTTTTGTGAATATACAAGAAATCTATTCTTTAGTGTTCACATATTCTAGCATCACTTCCTTATCTTGAACTAGCTCCCTCAAATAGTGATACTTGATGTTGGAAATATTCTTAACTAGGCTAAGTTATTGAGAGGGGAGGGGTGAATCAGTCACTTCTAAAACTTCAACAATTTTAACTCTTAATCCAATAGTCCAATTAGCACTTAATCCTTTACATATAATCTGATCTAATTGCATACATAAGAAACTAAAAACATGAAAGATTTCATAACATTGTGACACAAAGATTTGATGACCCAAAAACCTTCCAAATAGAAAGTAAAACTACAGCGGGAAAAATATTCACAAGCTTTAGTACAATATTATGAAGTTGGCCTACTAAGGCATACATTGGTTACTTCGGATGATCTTCCTTGTTAGGAGCAATAAAGACTACTAGGTCGACCTTGTGAAAGGATTTACAAACATGAAATGAAGTATGCACTCGGTAAAGAGATTTACAAAAGACTGTTATGTCTACCTTGTTAAAGGATTTGACTAATCCACCTATTAGGATGAAAAAATAGCTGATCTTTGATCTGTAACTTGGTTTTTTGAATGAGATTCCTTTAAGTGTACAAATCACCTTGCTATGATAGATATGTCTTTGTTGCTCCTTATACTATTGTAGCAATTTTATTTCTCTCTTTTCTACTCCTCTAATTATATTCGATTGCATTGAATTCACATTCACACACTTGGATATGATACAATTTTTTACATATATACCAATACAATTATACAATTACAAAGTTGGCCACAATACAAGTTTTCATAAATATTACAAAGTCAACTCAAGTGTAGACATTTAGGCTCTAATGGCTAACTCAGTGAACTTCTTATGCTCAACATCCATTATCAATGCTCAACATTGTCATGCACTTGGTAGATGTAGAAATGTTCTTAACTAGGCTAAGTTACTAAGAGGGGAGGGGTGAATCAGTAACTTCTAAAAATTCAACAATTTTAACTCTTAATCCAACAATCCAATTAGCATTTAATCCTTCACATATAATCTAATCTAATTATATGAATAAGACACTAAAAACATGAAAGCATTCATAACACTGTGACACAAATATTTGGTGACATAGAAACCTTCCAAATAGAAAGTAAAACTGGGGTAGAGAAGATGGATCCACAAGCTATAGTACTACAATATAAAGTTGGCCTACTAAGGCTTAGATTGATCACTTTTAATGATCTGCCCTATTAGGAGCAATAAGGACTGCTAGGTCCACCTTGTGAAAGGATTTACAAACATATAATCAAGTATGCACTCAGTAAAGAGATTTACAAGAGACTGTTAGGACTGCCTTGTTAAAGGATTTGACTGATCCACCTATTAGGATGAAATAGTAGCTAATCTTTGATCTGCAACTTGGTTTGTTGAATGAGATTTCTTTAAGTGTACAAATCACCTTGCTGTGATAGATATCTCTTTGCTGCTCCTTATACTGTTGTAACCTTTGTAATTCACTCTTTTCTACTCTTCTAATTATATTTGATTACATCGCATTCACATTCACACACTTGGATATGATACAATTCATTACATATATACCAATTCAATTATACAATTACAAAGTCAGCCACAATACAAGTTTACACAAATATTACAAAGTTGGCTCAAGTATAGACACTCAGGCTTTGAAGACTGACTCAGTGAAGTTTTGATACTCGACATCCACTATTAATGCTTGACATCATCATGCACTCAGTAGATGTAGAAGCTTGGTCCATACTGATCACTTTCAAGTAGTCTTGAACTTGGTATGCATTGATGACTTGGTAGATAATGTGAAACTTGTCATATAAACTGAATCACTTGTTTACCTCTACATAGCTCACTAAACACTATCACCTCAAGCTTGTTATACACTAAGTCACTTGGTTAACATTAAGTAGCTCGGTTAACACTGGACATGCATCACATAAACTACAAACTCGGTAAGCACCACATAGCTTAGTTTGATCTTCACAATAATTTTAACTATTCAGTAAATATTGGAATTTTTCTAAAGGACTCAGTAGCAACTCTAGAACTCAGTGACAACTAAAATACTTGGAAAACACTGTTAACTATACAATAAGCTTGGTAGATACTTACAATCTAAATAAATGTATGCCAATAATAACAAACTTGACTAATATGTCAACAATATGCCCCATTGGAATTAGTGACAAAAACACTTATCAGCCAAAACTAAATTCAAAAAAGAGTTTCTTGAATACTTATCCATTACCTTGTGATACTAGCTTAGTAGAGTACACTATTTTTGAGATTTTTCAAAATTAATTTTGTAAGATATATATCTGTACATGGTAAGGTTATTTCATATAGTATACTATACATCTTCCTACTACATACAATATATGCTTACTATACATATCTTTCTCCCCCATAACTTTTTATATCTTTTCCCATTTGTCTCCTCCTATTCATCTTTCTCATATCTTCTTACCCCCTATACATATATCTTCCTCCCCCTTTTTGACAATAATGTCAAAGATTTATTCTATTTATTTACATGTTAATGCCAAAATGAGATAAAAATTATGAATGTACCTTGAGTATGATTACCAAGGTCTTCTCCCAATCCTCTTGCAAGACCTTACTTTTGTGTAGTGCAATTTGTACTTCTTTAGACAACTCTATCATATGGTCTGTTATGGAGAGGTTGTTTTCATGGATGAGAGTTTTAGAATGTGTAATGTGTTTCTACAGTGCATTCATGTTGGGAAGAATCATATTATTTATACCTACTAATGTAGATATGATCCTTGCTTCTTCTTTAAGCAATTCTACTTGCATATATGTCGAAAACCTCATCTTCTTGAAGTGTGCAGAACTTGAACTAGGGTCAAGCTACAACTACTAAGCACTTGTCTTAAGGTTTTCATCTATCTTGGAAAACTTGTCCTTTATCTCCTTGGTAAAATTAGAAACATCACATATCTTACCAAAAAGTGATGATACATTTGTACAAGATTCTTCTAGAGAGCCAAAATTGTAGAAAGTTCTACTTGATAGATAGCTATTTGTTGAGCAATGTGCTCCAACACTTTATTCTCAAACTTCGTTTCTACCTTTTGTACTAACTTATCCTATCCATCTATATCTTCATTAAACTTTTGGATTGCATCTTCTAGTTGATACAAAATTGGCTATGAAGAATCAATGTGTACACCTATAGCTTCTGCAAAAATATTCTTAGCATCCTCAATAACTTTAAATTCTTTATTCCTTTCCTCTCTCAATCTGTGTTGTTTGGCTTTCTTCTGGAGGAGTTCAACAAATGTCTATATTTGGTCTAGATTAAGCTTGGATATGTGCCAATTAGGGATTACAATTTCCTCATCTAGATCTATTTCTTCCTCCATCTCTTTTCCTTTACCAAAATTTTTTGTGCTTGGTTGAGCCTTGGTCTCAAGTGTTCTTGTACTTATTTCTTGTGTACCCAAAATATAAAAAAATGTAGACATACTAGGACTAGTTGTAAAAACTAATACTACACTTATTGAAGGAATACTAATAGAAATAACTAAAGAATCCAAAATTGATGTGGAAATCATAGATATGTCCAAAATTGTTGTGCTCAAAATTGATGTATTCAAAATTGATGTAGCCAACTTAGTAGAAGAGGGAGGAGTCTGTAGCTTAGTAGATGAAGTGAAGGTCACTTTAGTCAATGATGTGCTAAGCTGAATAGGAGAAAAGAGTGATTGGACATTTGTATTCATGCTAGTAGTCACAACTAATCCTGCTAAGGCCATCTCTGTGCTTGATGTTGTCACTAGTTTGCTTGAAAAGTGAGGAAGTGAGGCAATGACTATTGTAGCTATCTTAATTGGATAATTTTCCTCATCATCTTGTGTTGCTTCCTTGGTAGCCTCTTTCTCTTGTTCCTCTTCATCTTCTACATTATCAAAATGTGTTGGATCTTCATCATTTCCTTCTTCATCCTTTTCCTTATCCTCATCATCATCATCATCATCATTTACATTCACAGCGAAATCACTCAGTTTATGAAGATGATAAACATTTTTCCAAGTGTTAGTTACATTCCTTACAACATGTTCAATATCTTTCATGAGAATCAAACAAGTGTTGAATTTTAAAGTCAAATTTTCTTCATTTTTCTTTAGTGACTCTTTTACCTCTACATCCGATATGCTCGGTATAAGTTGCCTCAAAGTTTTTCCATAGATGTCTTTGACAGTGTGAATGGAAAATTCCTATCTTGGCTTTATTTTCTCCATCAAAATATTAGGAATCTAAGAAGCAAGCTAGTCTGGTGATTATTTCTATTTACCCATTTTGTCCATCACCAAATCTTCTATTTGCTTCCACTCTTCAGCTATTCTGATTTCATATTTTAATTCCTTAAAGTTTGTTGTACCAGCTCTAGCTTCTAGATCTTTCAAACTATCTTAGAAGGTGGGTGGAGGTTTTCTATATAATGTCTCCTCCTTCCTTTCTTGGAGGATATTCTTGTTAATACTATAGTGGATGGCTTTGGTGGCTTGGTGATAATTACCTTGCCCTTCTTTTTTAATGGTTCTTTTTCCTCAAATTCTTGCTCATCCTCTACTTCCTCATCCTCTGCTTCCTCATCCTCACCTTTTCCTTTGGTCAAAAAAAAGTTAGAACTTGTTTTCAGTTTAGCAATTCTTTTCTTTCCTTTGTTAACTACCTAATGGAGGTTTATTTTTAGTTCTATCCTAGCTTTTTCTTCATCATATGTACCAAAATATGCAGCCTTAGGATGAATTGGTTCATAACAAGGGCCTCAATGATGTCTTTAGTTTCATCAATATTAACCTCATATCCAAGAGATTTCACCCATGCTATTCTAGGTTTGACTACCTAAATGTATACTTTGTCACTATCCACCATGAAACACACATCATCCTTATAATCTTCAATACATTTCTTGGGGATTCGGTATCTGTTGTTCATTTTCTTCTTGAATGCATCAAAATAGTTATCCACAATACTATTATAGTTTTCACCCATCTTAACAATATACTCATTGATCTGATATAGCAATGGCACATCTTTTTTCCACACAATAGAACCTTTTGAAGGGAAAATTTTTTGAACATAAAAGAATAAATAGATTAATAGGGAGCCAAACTTACACATGTTTTTCTTTGATGTCCTAGTGCTTTCCATGTTCTTGTTGAATTATTTCAATAGTAGCTTGACAAGGTCAAAAGATAGATTGTTCTTCACTACCTTGTATGCAAGGTCAACTGCTTCACATGATACACTGTTTAAGCTCCTCGAGCTATAAATCTTGTGTGGAATAATATGGATTCCAAATTTCAACTCCATGTTTGTGACACTACTAATCTTCATTCCTCTGCCATCCCATTTTGCTAGGGTTTTCTTTTCAAGTTTAGCTTGACCTAAGGTTTCAGTCATCTTAGCTTTGGCCAACATTGGGAGACTAGTAATTCGATGAATCATCTTCTTTGTGATCAGTAATGGTTGCTCCAACCACAACTACCAATTATGCACCTAACTAAGGATAACCTAATCCATTTTACTTAAAATTCATCAGTCATGTGAGGGATATGAGTTAACCCTTTAATTTCTAGGTGTCGGTGCTCGGGTTTCAAAACTCCATTTACACATAGTTTATCTAGGGAATCATCCAGTTCCAAAGTGACAATCTCTTGAATAACACATTTAAAGTGAGTGTGAATATCATTGATCAATAGTACCTTTGGAGGGATTTGAGACTGTGCTCCACTTAGATCTAGGATTTTTGTGATTGTGGGGATGAGCTTGAAGTCTGATGCCTTCCATTCACCATGAAATAGCATGTCTCTAGCATGTCTGAACATTGCTTCACCTTTCTACTACTGGATTCCATCTTCACTCGGTAGGGTTTGAGAGAATTTGAAAACTTTTGCTGACAATTCACTCAAATCGCTTGGATTCTGTAAAGATTGCACTTCACAATAGCTCTCAAAAATTTCATGATAAAAATGACTTCGATTCCACTCGTTTTATCAAATTTTTCCATAAATTCTCAGTATGAAATGTAGATTGATTGACATCATGTTGACAGACCATCATCCACTTCTTTGGATTGAACACTTGGCAAAGTCTTCATGACTTAGTAACCATATGCATCTTCATTACTCCCAACCTTGCTCAGTAAAGTCTACGACCTAACCTCACTCGGTAAGGAAGGTAACTTGGTAGTAGCTGGTACCCCTTTTTACTTGGTGATCCCTTTGTATCTTGAATATAGATATGGATCTTTTTGAGTTTTTAACTAGAACTGATTTGGATGTCTTCTTTGATCACCTAGTTCCAGTTCTCCCTTGAGAACTTAAGTAGAAATGGTAGAGTCACCCAATTCTTGAGTGACTTGATCACCATTGCTTGGACTTGTATTCTTGGTAGACTTTGGAACCCATTGTTGTCTCATCTATTTTTGGATGTTATCATCTTTTGCCTGTAGACACCTAAAAATCCTTTAGACAATAATATTTTTATTTTTTGAAAAAAAAGTCTCTGATGACATCATCATTTATTAATTAATTAAATATTTAATTAATTTATTTATTTTTATGCCATTAAATCCCTTTATCTTAATTAAAAATATTTAATTAAGGAATCCCTCCAAAAAATGTTTAAATCTTATTTAAACATTATTTCCTTATTTATTAATTATTTAATTAATAAATTGACCAAAAATCCCAAAATAAATAATTTATTCATTTTTTGCCCAAAACATGGCCAATTTCCTTAAGATCACTAACCTCTTCCAAAATCTTCTAATCCTTCTTTAATTTTGATTAAAGACTAATCCCGTCATTTCCTACCCCTAATCCCAACTCAAAATATTTAATTAAGATTAAATATTAATCCTCATGTTTATTAAAAAAGTTTTAATAAATATCTCCTCAACCCAAACCCTTGAAATAAATAAAACTTTATTTATTTCCTAAAAATCTAATTTATCCTCATCCTAAGAAGTTCTAGATTCTTCTAGAAAGTCTTCATCCTCATCTTAGGAAGTTCTAGACTATTCTAGAAAGTCTTTATCCTCATCCAAAGTCTAGACTCTTCTAGAATATGTCTTTAAACCTAATCCTAATCCCCTCCTAACCTTGTCACATTCTCTAAACATGGGTTAAGACTTACTAACCCAAGCCAAAGTCAACAAATATCTCCTCCTTCACCCACCCTCATTAAATTCCATCCACTTGCCTATCCCTAAGCTAATCCTAAACCATACTAATCCATCCTCTAATCATTTGCACAATCCTAAGAAAGCTTAAAACCTTCCTAATCAAGCCCAAGTCGAAATTCCTCTCATCTCCCTCAAAATATCCCAACCATAAAACTTTATGAAGCCCACAAGGCCATAAATGACTCTTCTAAGCCCTTTTATTGCTCTTACAAGCCATTATGAGGGTCTTTATGAAGATTTTATCCCTTGAGCCTCCTTTGTTGACTCATCCTTCCCCTTTCCTCCATCCTCTCACCCAGTAACATGTGTCACTCCCTGACTGGCTGTAAGGAAGCACAATCCATGTGCTCTCCTCTCATGCAATCTGAGCCCTCCATGAGCTTTTTCCCCTCCTTGCATCTTAGCCCTCAATCCCTCAAGCCTCTTGCTTATAAATTGGATCCTTCCCCTTTGCAAAACAACACAATACATGAAGTAAAGTCATAATGCCATTTTAAGAAGCCATTTTACATCAAAACCATACACTCACACCCAAATTCCAACTCCATTTGAAGCCCTTTTTGAAGCATAAAGCTTGAGCATACATCCTATCTATTTAGACAAAGCTACTCAACAAGAGAGCTTCTCATTGAGAGAGCCCATTAATGGCTCATATTCTTAATTGAGAACTCATCTTAGTCTATCTTGAAGTTTATGAATTTTGTTTAGTTTGTAGAAGCTTGATTTAAATTTGGTTTCTATTAGCATACTAACATTGCTCATATACATTTTTATCTCACAGTCCATTCTCTCCTCTTCTGCTCTAGCCTTGGGCATCTTATTTTCTTATCTTTGATGCCATGCCACTTGCGGCATCACATCAAAGAGGGGCAAAATGTAGACACCTAAAAATCCTTTAGAAAATAATATTTTTATTTTCTAAAAAAAAAGTCCCTAACAACATCATCATTTATTAATTAATTAATTATTCAATTAATTTTTTTTTATGCCATTAAATCCCTTTATCTTAATTAGAAATATTTAATTAAAGAATCCCTCCCAAAAATGTTTAAATCTTATTTAAAAATTATTTTCTTATTTATTAATTATTTAATTAATAAATTGACCAAAAATCCCAAAATAAATAATTTATTTATTTTTTGCCCAAAACTTGGCCAATTTCCTTAAGATCACTAACCTCTTCCAAAATCTTCTAATCCTTCTTTAATTTTGATTAAAGGCTAATCCCATCATTTCCTACCCCTAATCCCAACTCAAAATATTTAATTAAGATTAAATATTAATCCTCATGTTTATTAATTTTTTTTTAATAAATATCTCCTCAACCCAAACCCTTGAAATAAATAAAACTTTATTTATTTTCTAAAAATCTAATTTATCCTCATCCTAAGAAGTTCTAGACTCTTCTAGAAAGTCTTCATCCTCATCCTAGGAAGTTCTAGACTATTCTAGAAAGTCTTTATCCTCATCCAAAGTCTAGACTCTTCTAAAAGATGTCTTTAAACCTAATCCTAATCCCCTCCTAACCTTGTCACATTCTCTAAACATGGGTTAAGACTTACTAACCCAAGCCAAAGTTAAGAAATATCTCCTCCTTCACCCACCCTCATTAAATGCCATACACTTTCCTATCCCTAAGCTAATCCTAAACCATCCTAATCCATTCTCTAATCATTTGCACAATCCCAAGCAAGCTTAAAACCTTCCTAATCAAGTCCAAATCAAAATTCCTCTCATCTCCCTCAAAATATCCCAACCATAAAACTTTATAAAGTCCACTAGGCCATAAATGACTCTTCCAAGCCCTTTTATTGCTATTACAAGCCATTATGAGGGTCTTTATGAAGATTTTATCCCTTGAGCCTCCTTTTTTGACTCATCCTTCCCCTTTCCTCCATCCTCTCATCCTGTGACATCTGTCACTCCTCGATTGGCTATAAGGAAGCACAATCCATGTGCTCTCCTCTCATGCAATTTGAGCCCTTCATGAGCTTTTTCCCCTCCTTGCATCTTAGCCCTCAATCCCTCAAGCTTCTTGCCTATAAATTGGATCCTTCCCCTTTGCAAAACAACACAATCCATAAAGTAAAGTCATAATGCCATTTTAAGAAGCCATTTTACATCAAAACCATACACTCACACCCAAATTCCAACTCCATTTGAAGCCCTTTTTGAAGCATAAAGCTTGAGCATACATCCTATCTATTTAGACAAAGCTACTCAACAAGAGAGCTTCTCATTGAGAGAGCCCATTAATGGCTCATATTCTCAATTGAGAACTCATCTTAGTCTATCTTGAAGTTTATGAATTTTGTTTAGTTTTTAGAAGCTTTATTTAAATTTGGTTTCTATTAGCATACTAACATTACTCATATACATTTTGGCATGCCCGGTGGGACTCCACATGGATCATCTTCATTAGCTTTTTTAGTCAAGTTTTGTATGTCATTTGCTAATTTTGGCTAATTTTGCTTGTTTTTGTGATTGGTAGGATTGTATAAATTGGTTTTGTAGGTCCACATGAGCATGAAGAAGACAAAGGAACTCATAGTCTATCTCATAGTGTTTGCAGATTTTTCAAGCTTATAGGTTGACAAAGCACTTGGAATTATTCTTCCTCTTCTTGTCTATATTCTTCTTATTCCATCTACTTCTTCTTCTTCTTCTTGTGGGAGATTTTGGCGATTTTTTTTTAAGGAAGCAAAATCATACACACTTCTTTTTAGTGCTTAAAATGAACCGCCAAATCATACTTAAATCTATTAAAAAATTAAAAATTTGCAAAAAAGAAAAAATCTTTTAACAAGTGAAACTAAACCAACCCAATCATTTGCATCCTTGCAACATCAAGGTTTTAGATGCATTCATGCAAAGTTAGGAACACTTCATTTTTGGGAATTTAAAAAGAACTTCAAGTTTCCATTTCAAAAGGTTCAAAATCAACACTAAGTGCACACTAAAATCTAAATCAAACTCAAAGCATCAATCAAGGATAAAATGAACCTCATTTGAAATTATTTTAAAGTTCTTTTAAAAATCTCATGAAAACTAAGAGTCCTAAATGGTTGCCAAAAATTGTTCTAAAAGCTTTGTTATTTGTTCCAAAAAAATGTCTTGTTGCAAAATCTTGAATGTTTCTTAAGTTTTTCATGCATCAAAACAATCTAGGAATATCATTTTTGGGCTTAAAATATGCAAACTAGAACACAAAATCTTGAATGAAAACCAAAGTCCAAAGAGTCATTTTCACTTTTGAGTCCAAAACAATCTTGAATGATCTAAAGTTAAAACAAAGCACTTCAAAGTTCTTAAAATAACACACAAAATGTCAATCTTGAATGCTCAAAGGAAAAAACTTGAATGTTTAATCACTTGTCTTTGATTACATGTTGCTAAAATCACTCTTGAGTGCCATGGATTAAAATCAAGTTTTTTTTTTTTATGAATGCATGATTAAAACAACAATCCAATCTTGAATGCCATAGATCAAATAATCATCTTTTGGGGCATAAAAAGAATCCACATTTTTTAAATCTTCTAAGTTATAAAAACTAATAAAGATGCTTTGAGTAAGTTTGTAGTTTGACTCACCATCTTTAATCACCCATCAATTTAACCATTGGTTGCAATCTCAGCACCATCTATGGGGATGGGTCTACCTAAGAGGGTGTTAAGTGCTCCACAAAGATCAAACTCCACTCACTTGGGTCTTTAGTGGTTTTTTTAAGTTAGAAAATTCTTTGAATGTGCATTAATCTCACTCACACCTCATTTGGGTATAAAAATTGGACAAATCTTGATGTGGAGGGCCTCCGGGTGCGTGCTTGGAAATCGAGTTTCACACATCTTTGTTTTGGGCTTAAAACAAACTCACACTCAATCTTGAATGCCTAACAATCAATGAACATTGCATGGTTTGGATGCATTTTCAATGGTGCTTGCATTTCTTATGTTGACGATCTCTCAACTTTTATTATGTTGACGATGTTGTCAAATTGGAATGTTTATTGTATGCCATAATCACAAGTGTCTTCAATCATAGCTTACAAAATCTAAATCATCAATTGGAATAAACGCGTGTCTTTTAAAGCCCAAGATCATGTATGTGGTCTTGTTTTACACTTTTTAGGAGATCTACTTGGGCATTTCATCACCCCTTGGGACGACCTCAACTCCAGCGTTCTGATGGAGTATAAAAATTGAGAGGTGAATCCAAAGACACCTCTCTTGGAATCAAGATTTTGTCACACGGGCTAAGCCTCAAGGAACTTTATACCCTTGAGAAGTGAAAGAGGAGAAGTGGGTTACCGCTCCTCTCGACTGTGTGACATCTTTTTGGTTTCATCTACGGATTTGGACCTCATGTACCTTGCTTATATCGAGGACTCCCTAACTATAACAAATTTCATCCTTGTAGAAAGCTTCCTAGGATGTTGGTGTGTTTGACGTGCTTGCTCCAAAATTTTGTCTACTTGTTTGTTCATAGCTTTTGAATGAATGTTTGCCAACTTTGGTCAAAATCCCAAAAAAGCAGAAATCTCCCAGCTCAAGGGATACTTAGCATAGTCACTGCCTCATCAGAAAATCATCCAAGCTCCCATACTACAACCGAATCTATCTAGTTCCTTGCTTTAGAACAATCTCAAATCTAAAGTCTCTCCAAATCATCCCCCCCAGCCAGCTAGCAACCCAATCCAAAATCACACCCAAGCCTTTAGAGAGTTGTTGTCATTCTGCTAGAATTTGCTATCCAATCAATCCAACCAATCCACCAGCCTCACCAAGGTTATCCCTTTGACAGAGCTTTGTCTAGGGTAAACTAGCTTAGTCACTTGTTATTCCTCATCACCTTGAGCTAAAGGTTGGGATCCACAAGTGGTTAATCTCGTGTCATGCTCATAGGATCATTAGTCTATCCTTAAGTTGACACAATCTCCACCAATCCAACACATAGGAAAGAAAAACTCTGACTTTTTGATAGCATGCCCTTGAAGTCTTCCATCCACAGGAAAGCCAAAAATCTCCAGCCAATCCTCCTTAGGTTTTTCATATAGCTTTAACTCTCCCTAGGAAATCCTTCATCAGCCAATCCAAAATCTGTGCTTAATCCAAATCCAACCATGAGCTTCCGTGTTCATCCATATGCAAGACCCCATCCCCATCCAACTCATCATCAAAACATGAAATCCCAAACCTATCATGATGTGTTCGGTTGTATTGTCCTTGCTCCCGCCACCTCCTATTCTTATGATGATGAAAATATTGTTGACTATGATGAGTATATTGAAAGCCTTAGAAACATTCCCCCAAGCATCCCACAAAATCCATGCATTCTTCCAAACTATCTAGTCATGCCATCTGATATCCTAGCTTCTCCTCCATCACCCAATCAACCAAGCTTCCAATCTTCCACCACCATCACACTAGCTATTCCTGTCAATCCACCTCCACCTCTGACACATGAGTCTCCAAGGAATCTCCTAGAGGAAATACAAGAAAATTCGCCTCTAGTAGTAGATAAACCATGTCATCTAATCCAACCATGTGAAGTAGTCAGTAATGAAGCTTCGCCATCTATAATATCACCTCCATCTCCCATAGCTATCATCCCCATACCATCCATCAAATTGTTTAAAATCCTTCCACTTCCTGCAAGCATCCAAATCCCACCACCTATCAAATCCCTCCAAATCCTATCCACATCACCTCCTAGCATTTCCCAAATCTCCCATAATGAACCTTATGCATCCATCCTTTACTCACCCATCTCCACTACTGAATCTCCCATCTATCCATCAGCTGCCTTTGAAGAGTCCATCCCTTCACCTCCTATCGCACCATCCACTCCAAACCAATCCTATCAAGATCCTACCCAAAAGCATGTTGACATCCCCCAAAGCATAAACAAAGATATCATCGTACCATGTCTTCCATCCATAGTGTAGTCACTATCCCCTCCATCACCAAAACCTCAAGCCATACCTCCTCTACTGCAGGATATCTTTTCATCCCATCAGCTAAATCAAGATCCTATCCTACCATCTCCTCCATTCCATTCTTCCATCTTACCACCTATCCAAGCTATTTCACCATCTATAATATACCCTATTGGTTCACTTGCATTCATCCATAGTGGCCCCCTCTTAGCAGAAGAATTAAGAATAGTATCTCCCTGTTGCAATACACCTAATGAAGCACTTCTACCATTTTTTGCAAGAAAAAAGTTTCCTCAGCTCGTTCAAATGCTCAATCGATGGCATTATCAAGGTCAAGGTTTAGGACCACAAGAGCAAGGAATCAGAAAGCCTATTATTGCACAAAAAAATCTAGGATTTTATGGTCTTGGATATGTATCCAAAGGCTCACCATCTAAAGGTGTTGGTACACCACACCCCCAAACCAAGCCTATCTCCAAATCCCCCATGCCAGTCTCCCATCACTCCTTCAAGAAATCTTATTTCATCCCCCCTCCACCATCTTTACAACCTAAAACAACCTACCATATCCCCCCTTCATCCACTAAATCCATTTTGGGTCCCTATGTCCCAAAATCTACCATCCTCCATCCTCCTATCAGCCATCATTCAAATCGTATTCCCTCCATTCCTATGCAAGATCAGCAAAGGCACATATCGAGGCACATCATCCATCATCATCCCCCTACACGCTCTCCCATATCCTCTCCATCTCACAAAGCTTCTCCTAACCATCTTCCCAAAGCTTACCATAGTAATGTAAATGCCAAATTCAAAATGCATAAACCTAAAAATCCACATCCTAGGCAATCATATGTCTATTCTAAAAGACATACTCCAAAAAGGAAAAATCCAATCAAAGAATGCAAAATAATGCAAAAGCCTATGAAAGGAAAATCCAAAACCATGTGGATCCCAAAGAAAAAAGTTGAAACCCAATGCATAATGGCATCCACCATTGCTAATCCTCCATCCAGTGACTCATGTCCCCCATCTCCTAACTCCATCTTGGGTGCCTATATCCCCAAGAACATTTTCAAAAAATCTTCCATCACGCCCACATCTACCATCTATCCCCCATATGCTCTTTTCACACCCATCCCAACATGTGCCAATGTTGCTCTTGCAAGAATCCCCATCTCATGCTCCTTTCCAACCTTTTCATCCCTCCATCTCCTACCATCAATCCCATCTAATCCAATCTATTGCATAAATCACACATTCGGTGTACCAATAGCTAGCAACAAAATTAAACATTCCAATAGCCAGTGGAAAATCCCAAAAAAGCCAAAAAAAACTGAAGAAAGCCAAAATCATTCCAGATAAGTCCAAAGTCAAAAAGTCAAAAAAAATAAATAAAGAAAAATAAAGCGTCCACTGGTGAAAACTTGGCAATTCAAGCACCTTGGACAAGTACCATGATGAAAACTTGGCAAACAAGCATCATGCGTAATCCAATCATCCCCAGCTTAGCCTATCATCCTCATGCTTTTGGTCGCATCTTGACATCCAAATCCATCTTCCAATCTATACACCTATCCTCCATCCTCCAGCTTCCATCTCACACCATCCATTGATCTTCTGCAGCTTCAGCCAATCATCCCAGCTATCATCCATCTCCCTAGTGCCTTCTGCTTTTCCATCCTAGCTTGAATCCTATCACATCCATCGTAAGACCTCCTTCCACATGTCATCTTCTGACTGGGGGCATTGTATTCCTTGGAAATCTTGTCTTGTCCATCCTCCCTTGTCATTAGTATCCCACTATAGGCTATCCTCATGCAAATCCAATGTCATCCTCTCATTAGCCATTCACTCTAGTGTCATCTATCCATTCAACTACCACCAACCTTAGCATTGTCCCCATCATCATCATTGGATGCATCTTGTCAAATCCATATATTTCGTTATCACCTCATCCTTAGCTTTTGCCTCTTGCACCAAATTAAGCCATCCTACTATCCTCTCATCCTAAGCTTTTTATCCATCTGTATCATACCTATCATTGGTCCGTTAGCTTGTACCATATCTTGATTAGCTCGCTTGTAAATATCTTGGTCCGTCAGCTTGTACATCCTCTTTAGCTTAGTACCATTGTATCTATCCAGCTTTTGTGTCAGTTCCTCCTTGATCAACATCTTGCACACATTACACAACCCTTGGTTAGCTATTCCAATGCATCCTTTAACTAGATCTCCTGTGACCAAAGTGTTATCCTTCTTAGTTCATCTTGCCAGACACATCACTCATCTAGATCCATCAACTTAGGTGCTCTTCGATAGATCCTTGCAGGATATAGCTTTCCTCATGTATGATCTTGGTCCCTTAGTACCTTGTCCTACCCATATCATTGGCAAACAGTTCTCTTTTGGATTTTCACTTTCTTTCAATTTGGAATCTTCCCT
This sequence comes from Cupressus sempervirens, assembly GCA_028749045.1. Classification (NCBI taxonomy): domain Eukaryota; kingdom Viridiplantae; phylum Streptophyta; class Pinopsida; order Cupressales; family Cupressaceae; genus Cupressus; species Cupressus sempervirens. Next base: position 237,543,834 of record CM053786.1, on the reverse strand, counting down.
TTTGGGTCTTGAAGTATCTTTTCCAAACAATCTTTTTATTCCCTCCTCAAAGTTGCCACGATCTTCCATATCATGGTATACTGCGAATGGGGCAATCTGGGCATAATGTCTCAATCAAGTCTTTTGTTTGTTTTTCTTTTTTGCTTGTGGGTTACCCAGTGTCGGTTCCACTCAGATTCTTTTGAGATTCATGTGTGATGCTGGGAAAATCCTTGCATGTTTGTTTTGAGTCAGTCCGTCAGTCCTCTGGATAGTTGGTGAAAAGACCTTGATGTTCTTGGTAACCTTGGCAATTAACCAATAGTCCTATAGCAAATCTAGTGCTCAACTACATGGTGGTACTTCTCTTTGAAGTATCCCCCTTCTCAAAAAGCTTCAATGGAATCTCTTCATCTCCATTATCCCCCATCCATATCCAACATCTGTCTCTCCTACCCCAGCTTGTGCAACTGTATCTCTCAGAATCAATCATCACTCTTAGCTTTACGGATCCACAATCCTAGTCTTAGGGATCCACCAATCCAATCAATCCACCAAGCCTCATCTTTCGAGATCTACAATCCTAGTCCTAGGGATCTCCGAAACCCATCTTCTGCCAATATGACTCTTTGAAATACTATTGCATCAACTTTATAATCCCCTCATCCATCTCCCTATCCTAGATTCCTTTTTATAGCATTCCACTCCTTCATCCTCCACCTTCCCTAAAGTTTTAAGCTTGCTTCCTCTTGTGCATTTGATTCTCCTTTATCATTCTCCCATAGTGAGAGTTTGAGCTAATTCAACCCCTTCTCTTTGCCAATCTGAGTCTCCTTGCTCATCCGAGATTCTTGTACTTTTCAAGAAGCCATCGAGCCTCACTTTCTCTCCCCGCCGCCTTCTTGAGGGGGCATCTCACAATTCATTCTCTCCTCTTCTGCTCTAGCCTTGGGCATCTTATTTTCTTATCTTTGATGCCATGCCACTTGCAGCATCACATCAAAGAGGGGCAAAATGTAGACACCTAAAAATCTTTTAGAAAATAATATTTTTATTTTCTGAAAAAAAGGTCCTTGACGACATCATCATTTATTAATTTATTTATTTATTTATTTTTATGCCATTAAATCCCTTTATCTTAATTAAAAATATTTAATTAAGGAATCCCTCCCAAAAATGTTTAAATCTTATTTAAACATTATTTCCTTATTTATTAATTATTTAATTAATAAATTGACAAAAAATCCCAAAATAAATAATTAATTTATTTTTTGCCCAAAACTTGGCCAATTTCCTTAAGATCACTAACCTCTTCCAAAATCTTCTAATCCTTCTTTAATTTTGATTAAAGGCTAATCCCATCATTTCCTACCCCTAATCCCAACTCAAAATATTTAATTAAGATTAAATATTAATCCTCATGTTTATTAAAAAAGTTTTAATAAATATCTCCTCAACCCAAACCCTTGAAATAAATAAAACTTTATTTATTTCCTAAAAATCTAATTTATCCTCATCCTAAGAAGTTCTAGACTCTTCTAGAAAGTCTTCATCCTCATCCTAGGAAGTTCTAGACTATTCTAGAAAGTCTTTATCCTCATCCAAAGTCTAGACTCTTCTAGAAGATGTCTTTAAACCTAATCCTAATCCCCTCCTAACCTTTTCACATTCTCTAAACATGGGTTAAGACTTACTAACCCAAGCCAAAGTTAACAAATATCTCCTCCTTCACCCACCCTCATTAAATGCCATCCACTTGCCTATCCCTAAGCTAATCCTAAACCATCCTAATCCATCCTCTAATCATTTGCACAATCCTAAGCAAGCTTAAAACCTTCCTAATCAAGCCCAAGTCAAAATTCTTCTCATCTCCCTCAAAATATCCCAACCATAGAACTTTATGAAGCCCACTAGGTCATAAATGACTCTTCCAAGCCCTTTTATTGCTCTTACAAGCCATTATGAGGGTCTTTATGAAGATTTTATCGCTTGAGCCTCCTTTGTTGACTCATCCTTCCCCTTTCCTCCATCTTCTCACCCTGTGACATGTGTCACTTCCTGATTGGCTATAAGGAAGCACAATCCATGTGCTCTCCTCTCATGCAATCTGAGCCCTCCATGAGCTTTTTCCCCTCCTTGCATCTTAGCCCTCAATCCCTCAAGCCTCTTGCCTATAAATTGGATCCTTCCCCTTTGCAAAAAAACACAATCTATGAAGTAAAGTCATAATGCCATTTTACATCAAAACCATATACTCACACCCAAATTCCAACTCCATTTGAAGCCCTTTTTGAAGCATAAAGCTTGAGCATACATCCTATCTATTTAAAAAAAGCTACTCAACAAGAGAGCTTCTCATTGAGAGAGCCCATTAATGGCTCATATTCGCAATTGAGAACTCATCTTAGTCTATCTTGAAGTTTATGAATTTTGTTTAGTTTGTAGAAGCTTGATTTAAATTTGGTTTCTATTAGCATACTAACATTGCTCATATACATTGCCTTCTTTTCATCTTCTATTCTACTAGTATTCATACAATTCTTTGCAAGATGACCAAGTTCTATAGAAGTGAAACATCTTTTAGTGGTGTCTCTTTGCCTGATATGATGTTTCACACAATTCATTCTGATGTGTCCAAATTCTCCACAATAATGACATCTACACCAGGTGTTGTAGTCCCAACCAAATATTGCTTTCACAATTTGCTCTACTAGACTCAATATCTTGGTTTTGCATTCTAATTACTTGTGTCTATGTTTCTTACATTTGTGACATTCACCTTCAAATCTTTGTTTCTATTTGTATTCATTAGCCTTATGAGCATTCTGATTGCAATTGTAGCAATTTCCATTGAATTTTTCTTTTCCATTGCTCCAACATTTGTTTGATGTATGACCTATCATACCACAGTGATTGCAAGTAGATCTTTGATTCTTTTAATATCCTTGCTTGGATGATTCTCCTTCTTTTATATATCCAATTCCTACTTTTCCTTTTTGTCTATAGAGATTTTGCTCATTCAATTAATTCATGGCTGCTTGGGAATTTCATCATTCTTTCATTGATTTTCCTTTCATATTTTAGATCATTTTGCAATCTTTAATTTTTAGATCTTAGGCTTATGATTTCTTCATTTTCATTGGAGAGTTGATTAATAAGGTCTACTTGCTAAAGGGATTGGTGATGGATTTCTTTGTTATTTCCTTCTATCTCTTCCTTTATATTGTTCTTCTACTCTATGACTTCACATATCCTTATTGACTAAATTTCTTGTTCTTTTCTTAGTTTTCTTACTTCTTCTTGTAGGGAACCATTCTTTTCTAGAAGTTCTTTGATTGCTTCATTGTCTTCATCTTGATTACTTGAATGAATATCTTCAACCTTTTCTTCAATTTAAAGATTATCATTCATTTGAATTGCGAGTTCTTTTCTTCTTTTCAAGGATTGAGAGAGCTTCTCCTTTACTTTATTTAGTTGGGCAATAGCTATTTCCAAATCTATCTTCTCATTGTCAATAGCTTTATCAAGTCTGAATATCTCCATGTCTTTGATCTTTGCTCAAGCTGTTAAACTTTCTTCTAAGAACCACAATGCTCTCATACCAATTGTTGGAAATGTTCTTAACTAGGATAAGTTACTAAGAGGGGAGGGTTGAATCAGTAACTTCTAAAACTTCAACAATTTTAACTATTAATCCAACAATCTAATTAGAATTTAATACTTCACATATAATCTGATCTAATTGTATGCATAAGAAATTGAAAACATGAAAGCATTCATAACACTATGACACAAAGATTTGGTGACATGGAAACCTTCCAAATAGAAAGTAAAACAAGGGTGGGGAAGATGGGTCCACAAGCTATAATACTGTAGTATAAAGTTGGCCCGCTAAGGCTTACATTGACCACTTCAAATGATCTGCGCTATTAGGAGCAATAAGGATTGCTAGGTACACCTTGTGAAAGGATTTACAAACATACAATGAAGTATGCACTCAATAAAGAGATTTACAAGAGACTATTAGGTCTACCTTGTTAAACGATTTGACTAATCCACCTGTTAGGATGAAATAGTAGTTTATCTCTGATCTACAACTTGGTTTTTTGAATAAGATTCTTTTAAGTGTACAAATCACCTTGCTGTGATAGATATGTCTTTGTTGCTCCTTATACTACTATAACATTTGTAATTCTCTCTTTTCTACTCCTCTGATTATATTTGATTGCATTGCATTCACATTCACACCCTTGGATATGATATAATTTATTACATATATACCAATCAAATTATACAATTTCAAAGTTGGCCACAATACAAATTTACACAAATATTACAAAGTCAGCTCAAGTGTAGACACTCAAGCTCTAAAGGCTAACTCGGTGAAGTTCTGATGCTCAACATCCACTGTTAATGCTTAGCATCATCACGCACTTGGTAGATATAGAAACTCAGTCCATATCAATCACTTTCTGTATTGCATAAAATTGTAACCAAAATTATGCAAACCTCAAATTATGAACATAACAATGGAGAGTATATTTGGTATGCTCTTAGGAACACAATATTGGATGAATCTCTTGGATGTGTGAATGCAAGTGTGAGTGATGGAATATGTACCTAGACTAGATGATGTGAGAAATAAAAATGATAGAATGATGATGCAATGACAAGAAATTATAATGGTACCTAATGGATGACAATGATTTCTAAGGACTCCTAACCCAACCGAGCTTCTCGTGAGGAAAGCTTGAGACAAGGGATCTATTTAAAGTGGATGGAGGAAGCATCTAGAATGTGCTTAGAAACCACTAAGAGATAAGGATAGGGATTGACAACTAAGCATAGGAGATAAGGATAAGAATTGACAACTAAGCACCTTATCTCACATTCTAGTTAGATAGATAAGATTGATGAGATGACATGTGTGTAGAAGGTTCCTATGGTGTAGACAACATGTGCTTAAAAGACGTGATGACAACTCATATGAATGCACATACTTCTAGGTAGTTTGAATAAAGATTAAATTAAATGAAATTTAATTTAATCAAGGTCTAAAAGAATTAATGGGAATATGGAGGATTTTAAATAAATAAAATTTATTTAAAAAAGGAATATGTGGAGAATCATGTGTTAATTTAAATTAACACATTAGAGCTGGGAGTATTTAAATTAAATTTAAATACTTAGGAAAAAATGAACCTATTTAATTAAAATAATTTAATTAAATAAGTAGAGGAATGTGACTAGTAATAATTAGATTAATATAGTCATTTGGGACGATTTTTGGTGTCTACATTTTGCCCCTCTTTGATGTGATGTCGGCACAACATCATATCAAAGAAAATACAAGTTGCCCAGAGAAGATAGGAGAGGACTGATGACAATGAAAAAGGAGAATGGTGATGGAAAATGATAATCTAAATGCAACTTAACTACATGAATGTGAGAGATTCAATTGTGTTCATATGGAGAGCAAACCTTATTTTAATATTGCAAGAGGAGTTATGCACCAAATGCTATAGAAGCATAGATGACAAGATTCCTTTGCATGTATTAGACTCTTAACACAATGGATGTAGGTTTCAGATTCATGAGGGAACAAATGACATATACACACTGGAGAGGTTTGGGCACACCCAAAGTCTTTTTAAGGAGCTTGGTGGAAAGTGTGCTAACCCATTGCCCCCAATGAGCAATGCATTAACATAACTTGAAACTCACACAGATGTGCTAAAGAATCATGAAAATAGATCATATTGCAAAATAACATGTGTAATTAGGATAAGCCATTCAAATGATACTAGGATATGGAAGATCGAGGCAAACTAGGGGAGGCTATCACTGGCACACAAAGATAAAATTAACAAAAAGACATTATGACTAAGTAGTCATTCAATTCACCATGCTTGCCATGAACCTGATAAATTTGTTAAGCCTGTGTAGGAAGGATTCATTCTGTAAGGCAAAAAATGATTGATTGCTTAAATTGAAATGAGATATTTGTGATTGGTTGCTGGCAATGACAGTAAAAGGAATGATGTTCTCAAATCATTGAGTCTAAATGTGAATTTGTGTAAGCTTGTTTGCAATCACTATTTGATGAGGTTGGTTTTATGGATGGAAGCTCAGCTTGGTGAGAATATGGATAAGATAAGATAAGATAATGGATGAATTGAATTGGAATAAAATGGAAGGAATCGATTATGAAAATAATAAATATATTCTGTTAGAGGAAAATGTGTTGAATGAAAGACTAGAAATTTGATCAAGGTAGATGAAAATAGAATGAAGGAATTGATTATGGAAATGATGTGAATGAAGTGATTGGAAGAAGAGAATATGATGATATTAGAGGATAAATGAATTGATTGAATAGATTGGGAGACTTGGATTGAATTTGATATGAATGAATAGATAGAATGGAGGGAAGTGAATGGATTGAACGAATTTGGAATAAATAGATTGAATGTGAAAGATTTGGATTGAATTTGATATGAATGAATGAATAGAAGTGAATGAATGTGGAATACAATGGATTGAGACCAATGACAAGGGAGAGCCATGGTATTTGTAAATGGATAGGAAGGTTGGGTAGATATATGAATGAAGGAATAATATGGATGACCAACGGATATAGTGTCAGATAATGGGGAACCAAGAACCATATTTCAAAGGAGTGACCAACAATGCCCCATTCCAAGGATATGAAAATGAAAGGAAATAATGGTGGGGAAGGATTGCATGAAAATGGAAAGATGGTGTGAAAGCTCGCATATGGAGGAAGAGAAGGCATGTGCTCTTCTCAAGCATGTATGAGCATTTTTGTTGTTGTGCCTCTAGTATTGATTATGAGCATGGGTATGAAAGTGGAATGAAGGCATGAAAAAGGGATAATGATATGAAGGATATTGGAGGAGGGATAATTATATGAAGGATATGGATGGAAAAGGGATAATGATATGAAGGATATGAAGGAAATGCATGATAAGAAGTGGATGAAATGAAAAGGATAACCAAGATCAAGGGTATATGGAAGAAGAATAGACATGCGTAGGATTATGGATGGAAAAGATATGAATGAACATGAAAAGAGGATGGGAATATGTATGCATATGGATGGAAAATGGATGCATGAACATGAACATGACAAGGACTATGGAATGCAAGATAGGGATAACATGTCAAGATCAAACATATGGAAGAATGTAAGAAGTATATAGGATAATGTATGGATAATGGACAAATGAACATGAACATGACAAAGACTATAGGATAGGGATGTCAAGACCAAATATATGTAAGAATTATGGGAATATGTAGGAAAGGATATGGAAGGTACTTATGGATGGAACTTGCCCCTAGTGTAGAGTGAAAGTGGAGAAAGGGAAGTTAATGAATAGGTAAGTGAAAGTGGAAGACAAAGGATACATAGTAGGAAAATGAAGGGAGGACTCAAGCATCTAGGTATATGGATGTATCCCTTGATATTTATGCCTCTTTAATTTTTTTATCATTTTTTTTAATTTTCAAGGAATTGTTGGTATTTTCTTGTAGATGTTGATAGGGTAAAAAAAAGAATGCTAAAGTGAATTAGGGAATAGAAGACAATGATCTATGAAAAAGTTTGGATTAAGGGAGTTGAGTAGGTAGGAGGAAGACATGGTTGATGGATACTAGGTTGGAAGACTTGTGAAGGAAATGGAAAGATCTTCATTGGCACACACCTTGAAGGGTGGTGGAAAGGAGTAAATTGTGAAGGATGTGTAGGAGAAAGTTGGAATTTTGGGATATAGGGACCCAAAATGGATGAAGGAGATGATAGAGTTGGGATAGCGGATTTGGGTGTATAAGGACCCAAAATGGATTTGGAAAATGGAGGTTGAGAGAATTTATGAAGGAGGGAGGCCTTTGGATTAGCAGAATTGGATGTCATTTGGAATCTTTCTTTGAGATTCTTTGTTACATTAAGTAGCTTTGGTATCCACATAACTTTTGCACTTTTGAGTTTTAGCCTTTGTGGCTTTTTGATTGCATTTTGGATCTGATTTTTCTTTTCTTGAACATGTCACTTAGATGGGACATGTTGATCCTTACACTTTTGTGGATTTTTGACTTTGTTTTCTTTTTCTTTGACATCCAATTTGCTTCCATTGGCCATGGAATGGGTGCATGAAGATAAATAAGATGGAGAACATATGGAAGGTGAATGTTGGAAGGAATTCAAGGATGTGCACCTTTGTTGATCTTTATGAGGGGATAAATTGGAAAATGTGGATAAGGTAGAAGGATGTATATAAGGACCTAATATGGACGGAAGGGAAGAAGAGTTTGACGATGGAACATAAGGACCTAGAATGGATGGACTATAAGGACCTAAAATGGACTTGGAAGATGAAGGAGGTGAAGTTTTAGGTGTGGAAAGAAGAGTTTTGGAATTGAAAAAAGTGGAAGGTGTACCAACATCTTGAGGATTTATTTTTTTAAGGGGATACTTAGTATTCTCAACGCAAGATGCGAGTCTAGGTGTATTGGGTTCATGAGAAGATTGGATAGGTGTAATAGGATCATGTGAAGGAGTAGGGTTATGAGGGGTATCATGAGGATTAATAGGATCATGAGATGGAGAGGGATCGTGAAATATGGATGAAGGGGTGCATTGATCTTGACTTGGAAGAGGATCATTGAGTGGAACGAGTGGATTGTGAGATGGAATGGAAGGAGTAGAACTATGAAATGGAGTGCTTTGATCTTGACATGAAAGAATATCATATAGCTCAAGGAGTGGATCATGAAATGGACTAGAATCATATGAGGACGTGGAAGGAATGGAATCATGTGGTGAAAGAAGATCATATAGCATGGTAAGTGGATCATCATATGTAGGCGTGGAGGAAATAGAATCATGAGATGGAGTAATTGGATCTTCACATGGAGGAGTATTAGTGAATGGAGTGGAAGAAACATTTTCATGAAGGGGAATATCTATGGATGGTAATGCTGGAGATGGAATGGAATCAGTAATGTGCATGGTAGGTGTAATGTCTTGATCTTGATTAGGAGGGGAATCAGAAGATGGACTAGGAGGGATGGATGAACCTTGAGGGATAGTGGAATGATGGGATGGAGAAATGGTCAGATCTAGAGGAGAAACATCATGCTTTGAAGGAAGGTCTTGAGATGGAACTGGAGGTGTGGATTTGGGTGATTGGCTCACATTATGCTGAATTTTCAATCTAGCCAAAAGTGATGTGAAATACCCCTGACGAGGTGGGCATGACATTGTTGGAGGCTTAGGAGATGATATTGTTGGAGGATTAGGGGATACTGTTATTATAGGATTAGGATTTTGTGGAGGTGGAATTATGGATAAAGGATTTGGATTAGGTTCATAGCAAGGGGGATTACATGGAGGATTAGGATTGGATGGGACATGAGAACTAATGCCTTTGAAATATGAGAGACAATTCTTCATTTCCTCCATTTTCTTGGCAAGGGTATTTACGTCCGAGGCATTGTGTGGGAAATGAATGGAATTGTATGGAGGGATATGAGAGCTAGAAAATGAAGGACACATAGCAAATAAAATGACCTTTTCCTGCGGACTTATTTTGTCCAAGAGTGTATTCTTTAGTTCCTCAATTCCTATGGCGAGGTCATTTATGATGGAGGAATTATATTGACTATGGATGGAATTGTCTACAGATGAAGGATAAGGAGATAGATTTCCCTTGTCAAAGGTAGGAGAATGATGAACATGAGATAGATTAGAATTGAAGTGTTGAGAAGGAATTTGATATTGAGGAGGTACGAGACCATGTTGTCGTGCAATATTGTCAATCATTGAAAGAAGCGGATTTGAATCCATGGATGCAAGATGAAAAGTGATGAAAAGATTTGAAGAGGGAATATGAACTTGGAATTAGGAGCTTTGTGCTGATTGGACTTTGATTTGATTTGATTTGAAATTTATTGCACTTAATATGATTCAATTTGATTGAATTTGAATTGATTTGATATTGATTCGGTTTGGATTTGGATTGGATGAGGGTTCGATTTGATTTGATAAGAACCCTATGATAGTGCCAACAAAGTGAATGTTTGATTTGAATGAAAGTCCAATGATAAGACAATGCTCCTATGTCCAAAGTAGAATGTGTGATGTCAAATTGAAATAGAAGAAGACGTGAATGAAGTTTTTGAAAGATTGATTATAACTTGGATGACTGAATTTAACAAGGAATTGGATTAGAAGAATGCTGATTTGAAGGATCGAATTAAGAATGCATGATGAGCTTGACTAGGGAAATTGAGTATGAATAATGATGAATCATGACTAGGATGAAGATTAGGAACGTGATTGAATGACAAGGAAATGATTTAGATAAATAAAGAGGATGAAGATGTCAAGTAACATTTTGAATGATGAAGGCAAGATATGTAAAAGGGAACGATGTCTTGGATGGAAGGAATATGTGACATTAAATGATTTGGAATGATGATTAAGAAGAGGTTTTTTTTTAATGTTTTTGAAATGTTTTTATGATTTTTTTTGGATTTTTGAACTTTTATGATTTTTTTTTTTTGAGTTTTTTGGTTTAAAATGCAAAAGCAAACAATGAAATATGTACAATGCCAATATGCTTCAAACACACCAAACACACCAACAATCCTATAAGGTTTGACTACGTTGTACAAGGCTCAACTAGGGGGTGTCCTCGATATACACAAGGTACGTGAGGCCCAAATCTGTAGATGGAAGGAAATACTGCCACACAGCCAGGGGGAGACGGTAACCCAATCTCCTCCTTCACTTCCCAAAGGTATAAAGTTCTTTGGGGCTTAGCCAAGAGTGACAATATTTACACTTCCAAGAGAAGTGTCTTTCGATTCACCTCCCGATTCTTATACTCCGCCAGAATGCTGGAGTTGAGGTTGTCCCAAGGGGTGATGAAATCCCCAAGCAGGCCTCCTAATAAAATGAAACAAAAATTCACTTATTTCTTGTGCACCCAAGGTCGCCCAAAGGCTCGAGGGGAGAGAATACGTAAGTGGACTTAGGTTTAAAAGACACACATTCGTTGCTAAAGAAATTTTAAGTTTTCTAATCTAATTGAAGACACACGTGATTAAAATGTACAATGTTCGTTCAATGTTGCAAAAATCAGGCACACGAAAAGAAATTTTATTTATTTATTTATTTTTAAATGTTTTGGCTAAAAGGAAAATAAAAAATAAAGATCTAAATGCCTTTATGCACAAAAAATAAATTTGATTCTAAATAAAAGGCCTATTTGAAGGAAATAAAAAGAATTTTTTTTTTATATTATTTTTAAAAAAAAATTTATTATTATTATTTTTTTTAAAATTTTAATTTTAATTTTTTGAATTTTAAATTTTTAAAGATCTGCCTGCTACTATAACTAGATTATAAAGTGTGATTAATTTCAATGTCCTGAAGGATTCAGAGGTGACTGTTAGGGAGGGACGCTTTGAGTGCTGATCAATTGATAAATATCTGGATCGAATTATGCCAATTCCTGGATTGACCTTATCCAGTTCTAGGCGATTTATATCCAAATTGCAAGAGTTGAGAGGAGAAAAAATGGGGGTTGTAAACAAATTTCCACCTATGGATCCTGAGAAGAGTAGGAAGACATTAGTACTGGACTTAATTGGAACCCTGGTTCATATAAGCCGAAATACACTTCTAGACTCGCTTAAAGTTGAGTATAAATTTGATGGCGGGGAGAAGAAACATAGTTTTTATTTTACAAAAAGGCCTATTTTGGATGAGTTCTTATAGGAGCTCTCCAATATTTATGAAATGGTGATTTTCACTGAAAATGGGAAGAACTTCACAGATGCAACTCTCAAACAACTGGACCCCAATGAAGCTGCGATTCCCATGACCCACCACTTATATAGAGATTCTTGTGTATTGAAGGATCCTATTTCAGTGTTTATAAAAGATCTTAATTTTCTTGAGAGGGATTTGAGCAAGGTTGCAGCGAGTGGACCAAGCGACGCGATGGCCGCAGTGAACGGGAGACTATCAGCGGCGATGGGCGACCGTGAACAGAGGAAAAAGGTGGGGGCGGCACCAACAGGCCACAACCGCGGGAGAAAAATAGCGCCACAGGAGAAAAACAGCGGCCGCGGGAGAAAAATAGCACCGTGGGGAGAAAGTGTAACCACTGGAAGAAACGTAACCCGCAAAGGTGGCAACTGGAGTTAACGCCCGGGGGCGGAGCGGCATGATCGGCAGCGAGGGGTGCGAAAGTGAGGCCGTAGTGGCGGCGATGTGCAGCAGAGAGCATAGGGTGCGGGTGGAGCCGCTGGTGGAGGCGGCAGCGCCGAGAAGAAGGGGAGCCGCTGGAGAGGCGGCTCGAGCAATTGGAAATTCAAAAATAAAAAATTTAATTTATTTTTTGAATTTTTTAAAATTTTTTTTTTTTTTTTATAGATTTACACCCTCCTTATATATTTTTTAAAAATTTTCTTCTCCCCTCCCCATTAATATGCACTAACAAAAAGAAAATAACCCCCCTATTATATGCACAAAATAAAAGAAAATAACTTCTTTTTTTTTTTAATAACCTAAATGGCATAAAGAAAAATGAAGAAAACCTACCCCAAGCCCCTATACTTTTTTTTTTTTTTTTACTCAATAAAACAGAACAAAAATATAGGGTACTCACCTCATGCACTCCAAAGATGGTGACGGACCTCGTGGCTTGATTATACGCTCCTTATGCAAGTTAATCACCAACCACCAGCCTCCAACCTTAGCTTGAACAAATTTGACCCGTGAAGTGGGTCCCGCCGGGCGTGCCAAAATGTATTGCATAAAATTGTAACCAAGATTATGCAAACCTCAAATTATGAACATAACAATGGAGAGTATGTTTGGTATGCTCTTAGGAACACAATATTGGATGAATCTCTTGGATGTGTGAATGCAAGTGTGAGTGATGGAATATGTACCTAGACTAGATGATGTGAGAAATCAAAATGACAGAATGATGATGCAATGATAAGAAATTCTAATGGTACCGAATGGATGACAATGATTTCTAAGGACTCCTAACCCAACCAAGCTTCTCATGAGGAAAGCTTGAGACAAGGCATCTATTTAAAGTGGATGGAGGAAGCATCTAGAATGTGCTTAGAAACCACTAGGAGATAAGGATAGGGATTGACAACTAAGCATAGGAGATAAGGATAAGAATTGACAACTAAGCACCTTATCTCACATTCTAGTTAGATAGATAAGATTGATGAGATGACATGTGTGTAGAAGGTTCCTATGGTGTAGACAACATGTGCTTAAAAGATGTGATGACAACTCATATGAATGCACATACTTCTAGGTGGTTTGAATAAAGATTAAATTAAATGAAATTTAATTTAATCAAGGTCTAGAAGAATTAATGGGAATATGGAAGATTTTAAATAAATAAAATTTATTTAAAAAATGAATATGTGGAGAATCATGTGTTAATTTAAATTAACACATTAGAGCTGGGAGTATTTAAATTAAATTTAAATACTTAGGAAAAAATGAACCTATTTAATTAAAATAATTTAATTAAATAAGTAGAGGAATGTGACTAGTATTAATTAGATTAATATAGTCATTTGGGATGATTTTTGGTGTCTACACTTTCAAGTAGTCTTGAACTTGGTCTGCATTGATGACTCGGTAGATACTATGAAACTCATCATTTGTTTACCTCCACATAGCTCAATAAACACTATCACCTCGAGCTCAGTATAAACTGAGTCACTTGGTTAACACTGAGTATCTCAGTTAAGATTGGACTTGCATCACATAAATTGCAAACTTGGTAAGAACTACATAGCTCAATTTGCAGTAGTAAATTTGACATACATTGAGATGCACAGTTTACACTGCTGATCTTCACAGTAATTGTAACTGCTTGGTAAACATTGGAATTTGTCCAAAGGACTCGATAACAACTATAGAACTCAGTGACAACTAAAATACTTGAAAAACACTGTTAACTATACGATAAGCTTGGTAGATACTTACAATCTAAATAAGTGTATGTCATTAATAACAAACTTGACCGATATGTCAACAACTTGATAGAAATTTTCTTTGTCTTAGTGTGCATCACCAAATTCTTTGAAATGTTGATATAATTTGTGTTATCACAATAGATAACCATTGGATTTGTAATTTTTTTCTCTCATATCTTTAAGTAATTGCTTGATCCACATAAAACTAGAACAATTTACTACATCTGCCACATACTCGAATTCAACTATTGATTGGGAAATACAATTCTACTTCTTGCATGTCCATGACACCAATCTATTTCTTAGAAATAATGTACCTCCACTAGTGGTTTTTCTATTATCAATATTTCCTACCCAATCTAACTCAGTGAATAATTTTAGTTCAAATTTATCACTTCTCTTGTAATATAATCTATAGTTTTCTATACCTTTTAGATATTTCAATATCCTTTTCATAGCCATCATGTGATTATCTTTAGGAATTGCTAAAAATCTAGCAACTATCCCAATCACTAAAGAAACATCTAGTCTATTGTGAACAAGATACTGTAATTTTCCAACCAAGGATCTGTATAAGGTTTGGTTCACTTAAGTAGAATCATCATTCTTAGATAGCTTATGTCCTATAGAGATAGGTGTACTCTTGATCCTTGAATATTCCATACCAAACATCTTTAGTATTTCCTTAATGTATTTGGATTGAGTAAAAAAAATAACAAACTTCATTTGACATACATGTAATCCAACAAAGAATTTGATTTCACCATATAGACATTTGAAATTACTTTTTCGTTTCATCAAAAAATTATTTGAATAATGCTTCTGTTCCTCTAAATATAATATTATCTACAAATATTTTAGATAATAGTACTACATTGGTCTTACCATTCTTTAAATTTAGATTACTATTATTATTTTTCCTTTCAGAACCAATCTTTACCAAATAATTATGTAATCTTTTATACCATGCTCTTAGGAATTGTTTCAATCCATATAGGGATTTGTGGAGTTTACATACCATGTTCTTCTTTTCTAGATCTACAAATCCTTTAGGTTCTTTAATGTATACTTCTTCCTCTATTACACCATTTAAAAATTTAGTTTTGAAAACCATTTGATACACCTTGAAATTCTTGTAGGTTGAATATGCAAGTAGAATTGTTACTCCTTTAACTCATGCTACAGGAGAGAAAATTTATCCATAAACAAATCTTTCTTCTTGAGAATAACCCTTGCATACTAGTCTTTCCTTGTTTCTTGTTACTTCTCCATTCTAATTGAGTTTTTTTCCTAAAAACCCACTTTGTCACAATGACATTTTTGTCTTTAGGTCTTGGCACTTAAATCCAAGTATTGTTCTTCTCAATCTGATCAATTTCCTTGTTCATGCCTGAATCCAATCTTCATTATCTAAAGCTTCCTTTATTGATTTGGGCTCAAACTCACAAAGTAAGAATGTATCATCTTTGCGTCTTTTTATTTTCATAACACTTTATTCAAAATTACCAATGATTTGTTTAGGTTTATGATGTCTTCTCACATATTTTGCCAGTATAGGTAGTTTCCTTCTTTATTCTTCTACAGGTTCATCTTGAAAAATAATTCTAGCTCATTTTCTCTTACTTGTTTAGGTTCTGGTTCATGTTTTGCATGCTTGACATTTTCTATCTGATGGTAGACATTCCCTATTGGTGACTCAACATCTTTAGTTTGTTTCTCAACACCCACTCTCTACTACTTGACAATTTGTATTTGCACTTCATCATTTCCTATCTACTAAGACACTACAACTTGATTTTCTTATTCATTAGGAGTGCTAGTAGCATCATCATCTACATAGACGAATGTATTATATTATTTAGGTTCTTCTTTGCATGCAGTGTCACTTCTTTCTATAAACTCATCAACTTTCACATTTACACTTTCAGTATCTTTGTTAGTGTTAGAATTTAAGCACTTATAAGATTTGCTTTTGGTAGAATATCCAAGGAATATTCCTTCATCAATCTTTGCATCACATTTTCCACCCTATTATCTTTAAGTATATAGTATCTAATTCCAAATATTTTGAAATATTTCACATTAGAAGCATAATCATACCATAGTTAAAAAGGTGTAGCATTTGTATCTTTCTTGGCTTGTACTCCATTCAAGGTGTAGACAATAGTACTAATAGCTTCTCTCCAATATTTCTTCGATAAGATCTTCTGCATCATTAATTTTTTTATGCATTCCATTATTGATCTATTTTTCCTTTTAGCTATCTCATTTTGTGGAGGGGTCCTTGGTGCCACCATCTATCTTTTAATTCCTTTGTCATTGCAAAATGTATTGAACTCATTTGAAATGAATTCACCACCTCTGTCAGATCTCAAGCACTTCAGACTATTCCCTATTTCTTTTTCAACTCTAGCTAAATACCATTTGAATAACTAAAAAACATCAAAATTAGCTTTAAGAAACATCACAACCATCATCCTAGAGTATTCGTCAACAAATAGAATGAAATAGTTGTCTCCATAGTACCTTTGAAGATCAAATTCAAAAAATATCACTAGCAGTGTATGTTTTTCTCTTAAAACTAGACTTGGTCATTTTATCAAGTTAACATTGTTTACACATAACATTGTTAGACTTATTTAGTTTAGGCAATCCTCTTACTTTTTTCATCTTATTGATATTCCCAAATTGTCAAAATTCACATGACATAACCTCTTGTCCCATAACCAAACATCTTCTTGTTGTGCAAAAAAAAATATCTCATTTAATAAATCTAGATAGAATGAATTACCTCTTATCTAATTGCTAGCTCCAATTAGCTTACCATTAGCATCATGTATCTTCACCTTCCTATTATGAAATTTAAATTTTTAACCTAATCTATTCAGATGTTAAACACTCAATAGATTATAGTTAAGTCCTTCAGCCTTGTAAACATTGTCACATGTTATCTTGTTAGTTAATTGAATAGTACCTCTACCTTTTACAACACATAGGATATCATGACCAAATTTAACACATCCACCTTTGTATGTACCAATATCTTCAAATTTATCTTTATCACTAGTCATATGATTTGAACATCCACCATCAATTATCCATCAGTCACTTTTGTTTACAAACGAAATTAGTGCATTTTTTTCATCTTCATTAGAATCTTCTTTAGTAGAAAAAAAAATAACTTCATCATCATTACTTTTAGATTCATTTTTAGTTTCCTCTTCAGTAATATAAAAATAATTAGTACCTTTTTCATCCTTATCCTCTTTTTCTAGACACTTACCAACAATATGACCAACCTTGTTGCATGAAAAATAAGGCAGGTTACCTTTGTATTTACCTTTTCCTCTTCCAATTTTTTTGTAATAAGGGCTTCAAATTCATCAATCTCATCATCAAAACTATCATTGTCAATTTTCACATGTTTACTTTTCATTTTGCTAAGGACCAATTTTGACTTGAAGGTAGATTCAATAGTAGCATGTACATAGATATCAAAGTTAGATATCTTAAAAGAAGTCTACCAACTACACCTTCTAAGGTAAAAGTGTTACCTAGTGTGCATCTCAGTTCTTGGATTACAAAAAGTATAATGACATATATAGGGAGTAAAGTCCTCAATACCTTTCTTATCATTATTTCATTTTTTATTTGTCCATTTGCATCACAAATAGTATTAACGACCTCTTTTACTCTTGTGTAGTATTTTACTCTATTTTGACCTTCTATCATTCTCATGTCATCAAATTTATCTCTTAGGATTTTTGAATTGGCTTTTAAGATGTTGTCATCACCTCCCTATATGGCTTTCAATTTGTCCTACATTTTCTTTGTACTATCACAATACTTTAAGTCATCAAACTCAACATAGCTTAGGGTTGAGGCAATCTCAAATATTTCTTGGTTGTCTTCTTGCTTCTGCTTTAGTTGATCAGCTATCAGAGGAGTAGCAGTCACCTTTACATAATCATGGTCCACAAAGTTGATAGCAACATTATTAATACTGGATATGTGCAACCTTATCAAGGTCTCCCATGTAGGAAAGTTCTCCTTGTTGCGCTTGGGTACATCTCTCTTATGAGTCATGATCTTTGGCTTTAGGTACGTTCAAATTTTTCAATGTATGCACTAAGCTTTGATACCAATTGTTAGAAATTTTTACAATTTGGGGTGGGGGGGTGAATCAATTACTCAAGGTCTACATGTACCATTTGAATTTTTAAATACAAACACTCATTGTTCATTCTATCCCATTGTTGCTCAATCTCTACTGGAAAATTACAGTCTTAAACATAACTTGCTTTGCATGATGAAAACATCAAAATATACAAAGCATTCAACACAAATTTGGCACTAAGATTTTTATGTGGAAACCCAATTTGGGAAAAACCACTAGCAACATGCAACTACTTTTCACTCTTTCAAAGTGAGATCTGTGAGGATCCAACTCTCTTAAAGGTTACAAAATATGTGACCTTTTTAAAGGATATAATCACCCTATTAGGAGTGGCCTTGTAAGAGGAATTTGATCATTCCATTTAGAATGTCACCTAGTTAATGGAATTATATAGATTATTAAATCTTCCAAATGATTGCTATGTCAAGCTCTATTAAAACAATTTCAATAAAAAATATTTATAGTGATTAGAAAGAAAATAGTAGGATTGATCTATGTGATTACAACTCACTTTGCAAGTTCAGATCTCTATTTGGTTCATGTGTTGAATCAATGATAAGCTCTCCATTATCATCTTTGTTCTTGATTCACATGGAAAACCTTCAAGAAATCAACCTTATCACTTCACCAATACTTAATCCTTCTACTCAAATTCACTTATCAACATCAATGTCATCTCTACAAGCTTTCTCCTCTAGCTTTGCATTCACTCACACTTATGCACTTCTGATCAACCTTCTTTTGTATGTCTCTATCACATAAAATTGCACCCATAATCTCCTTTTTTTTTTTGGCTTTATATGTCTTTAAATAGGTAATTATTTCTTTACCATTTTCTAGCATCACCATAGATTTTATGGTTTATGATCAGATTCAACAAATTCATTGTATCTGTCCATCTTCTTGATCTTCTTCAACTTGAAACTTCTCTAGAATCCATCTATTAGGTCTTCACCTAATCCTTATATTGAATTTAATGATCCAACTCAACATTCTTATCTTCAACATGATTCATATCTCCCAAGAAATCAATTGAGTTAGCTAGATCTTATGATATCCTCAAATTCATTCTCATATTGTTACCTAATAATCTCAAAATGATGACACTTGATCATCACTAAATTACTCAGTCACTATAAAAAATTCTAGCCTAACATCAACCATCATGTTTGGTTGATATTAATGCTTGGTGAACAATATATTTTCTTGGTAGTAACTATAGCTTGGTTGATACTAATATCACTCGACATTCCTTAGCCTTTTACCCTATTGCTCGTCTTGGCATAACTTTCTTGTCATAAGAAATTAATTTTCTCTATCAAAGTCTATCTAATCAAATATCCTTTGTTGCTTCCTTTTCATAACTCAACCTTTCCTCTAGGTGCTATTGTTATGAGCAATTTTTGTAATCCTCTTTAGCAATCAAATAGATATGACATTTAGAGTAGGTAATAATATGTCTTATCAATTTATTTGACATCAATGACAAAAAAAAAATTATTCCAATTTTAAGTTTCCAACACTTTCCCAGTTTTTAATTATGTAAAATTCCCCATGTCCCACTTATCCTAGGTGTGCATACATAAAGCATTATGCCTATTTTACAAATAAGAGGAAAATAAATTTTTGTTTACACATGAATGCACAATCTTCTATTTGAGAGTAATCTTCTCTTTTAAAAATAACTTTAACTCTCCTCCATACATCTTTTTGTCCTCTTAAAGCCCAATGTTGATCTTGATTACGTGAGATGTTTGTGCACATGGATCACTCAAGATGCATCCTCCACCCTTGATTAAGTCTCATTTTCCTTTTAATCTCAACCATCCATTTATCTTTAAAAGGGAGTCATTTCTCCTCCATCTCTCAAGATTACACTTTCATGCTATTGTTATGTTGCAAGATTTCTTGGTGACTTTGGAGCTTTGAAGGACTTGGATAATTCTTTCAATTTCACTCTCGTACTTTCATTTCCATACATGCATCATGGCTTACTTGCATATAGGTTAGCTTTGTTTATGCTCTGGCTTAGATCACATAGCTTAATTAGGAGACTTTGTAATAATCTCATTTGTTAGTTTAGCTCACATATTGCACATCATTTTAGTGTAGCTTGCATTGAATTGTATTCTCATTGTGATTCTTGGATGCTAGCACTCTTTTTCTTATCTTTGAATCTCTCATTCTATGGTGCACCTTGCAAGGGTTACATGACTAGGTTCATTTGAGGGCCACAATCTCATTGCTCTTGTACATCATAGATAAGAATCTATAATCCATCTCTCAAGTCTCTCTCTCTTCATGGAATTCCTTGGGAATTATTATTTATAGAAGCATGCCTTATGTTTGGTAAATATATATGTATGTATGTATATGTATGTATATTCATTAATGTTATGATCTTAGGCCTAGTTTCCTCTATGATTTTGATGTTGTAATTTATTAATTTAATTGAGTGGTTATGACTTGAATAAATTTTATTTTATGCTCCCTTGTGTGAATGTATTTATTTTCTAGTTGTGCATTGGTGTCAGCTTAGGATTTTGGATTTTGTTGCTTCTATTTTGGTTGATATCCTAGATCGGTGTGTGTGCCTGATTTAATATCTAGATGGATTAGTATCTCCATATTTTAAATTGGCATATACAGATCACTGGTATAATAATTTTTCTATCTTATAAACTTATCAAATTTAAGAGTCATACTTTTCATGAATCAATTTTTTTTCCACCAATTAATACTTCTACATAATTTCATGTGTGTGCATAGTTTAGTTTTTTAAATCAATTATAGAAGTAGGAAGAGTGCTTATGGTTTTGGGTTTTCTTTGTGATGGTTCTTGGGTTATTTTATTATGGTTAGATGGTAATTAATATGTATTTTTAATTAGAATAGGAAAATTTACTTTGGGTTTAAAATGAACATCAATTAGATGGCATTTGAGGATGGATTTGTCTCCTTTTATTTAGCCATGGGTTCTTGCTAGCTTAGCCTCTTGTGATTTCCATTATGAGTCTGTAATTGGGTTGTCTTAGAACATTTGGAATTACTTGTCATTTTCCACTTGTGTGTGATTGTGTGATGTTTGTGGAACATTCTCTTACATATTTATTTTTTACATGTGTTTAATGGTTAGATTATTAACATAGTTGCAAGATGTTTATTCCATACATCCAAAAAATTATAATTTTTTCCAATGGTTCCTTGACTAGGAATTACAAACTTGGTTTTCATATGAGCTCATTTACAACCATTCAATAAAAGTATTTCATCCTTTATGGGTAAATTACAAATAACATAAGATAACAAATAATAGGACTTGCAAGGTTGATGACACATTAATCCTAACAAAAGTCTCATATAGTCCTAATTAGCTTAGTTTATTTTTCAAGAATATGTTAATTATCATATTTTATCAAATAAATTTTTTCTATATTTCCTTTTGATGATTTAAAATATTCAAAAGGATCAGTAACAATAGAGATTGAACTCATTAAGACATTATAATTCTTTGATTAAATTTTTTTTGATTTCCTTTCAATGACCTAATACATTCAAAGTACTCAATTACAATATTTATTTAACATATTCAAATGTATTTAAACTCATTAAATCTTATTATCTTATTATAACTAGTAATTATTAAGAAATGGATTAAATCCTCTATAATTTACAACTCATTACAACTTAGAATCCTTTTCTTTCTAGAGCATTTTACCTATTCTAGATCTTCAATTCGGTACTCTCTCTTTTCCCTTATATTCATGACCCACCTCTCTCCACTATCTTATTCTCTTCTTGGAAATGATAAAAATACAACATCAATTTGCTTGTGCACCTCCCTCCATTCATAAGAAAGTGAACAAATCTCAAATGATAAATATAATACAATTAGATAGTTGTCATAACTTTTGATCTAGGCATTTAGTTGACCCTTTTTTGAAATCAAGTGCTTGGAGTAATTTATTATCTTAAAAAGTGGTTTATTCAATATCTAAATAGTTGAGGGAATATTCCAATTTGAAACCTCAAAATTTAATTCAAATTTTTAAAATATTATTTGAAATATAACTTTAATAACTTAACATATAGATTTGAATTTGACTTGAAAAACACACATAATGTTCATTTCAAAATTCTAAATATTTAAATAAAATTTTAGCTTCATTTGAACATAAATGCAAGCATTCAAAACATAGAGGCCCTACTAGTTTAGGTCTTCTAGAAACTTGGGATGTTTTAGAGCATTCTATATGAAGTTTTAGAGGAAATAAGATTCATGAACATTTGCAAATTCAAAATGAAAATAAAATAAACTATTTTTTATGGTGATGCAAGATTTATCTTATGCCTCTATATACTCATTCATAAATTGGGTGAGATGTTATATTTTGGGATGGATAAACTTTTCAAAACAAATATAATAGTGATGTTCCATGTAGCAAACATAGTGTTGGAGGAAATTTTCTAATTGTATCTTATGATTCTAGGGAATCTAAAGAGATGGTTTAAGTGGTTGCTTATTTTATTATCAAACCTTTATGGTTTTGTGAGAATAATTTTTTCTTGGACAACAATATTCTTGGGATAAATTTATATGCTCATAGAAAAAATGGTCTTTGAACAATTCTCCTTTCTCTAACTTGTAGCTACATTTTATCATCAAGACAATGAGAGAAGATGATGTCATCATCACAAATTTAGATGTTGATTTTTTTAAATTTATATTTTTAGTGTTTCATTTGAATCAAAAGTTTATTGGTTATTTGTACTATTCTTTGATCTTTCAAATTATGAAGGTAACAAAAAGTTAGAAGAAGGGAAAATGAGACTACTAATTCTTCAGTTCAGAATGATTAGTGAATAGATAATTAGTCTATTTGCAATATTTATCTTTAAAAAGGGTTATGTTAATGGTACATATATCTATTATTACATTCTAACATTCTATATGGTTTCCTAGATAATGTTTTTAAAATTTGAAATGAATGTCTCGTTGGGGAATCCTTGAGGATGACATCTAAATTTAACAATAATGACATTGCAAATACTCTTTTTAAAAAATCAATGCTTAAAAAAGTAAAATTAATGATATCGTCTACAAGATAATGAATGCAAAAGTAAACTAATTTAGACTTTTTATTAAAATCATTAAACCATTTAAACATTTTGGAAATATGATTCTTGTTTCTAACCTTTGTCTTCTTGGCTCCCATCAATATTGCTACATAAGAAACATCATAACAAAACCAATTCAATCTAACTAAAAACATAAATAATTAAATAATAGTAATTATGGATGCTCACATTTTGATATATCTAAGTTTATTTTATATAACCAAATCAAGAAATTCCTAGTTATTTCTTTCAACATAGCAATGAGTTTACCTAACATAAAGTAAGTGAAATATACATACATTTCATCTAACACCACTCTTTACATTGTGATTTTTCTATAATGATTTAAGTGTGTAGTTTCCAAGTCAAATTCATTGACCCATGTTTCATGAGTAGTGATTCACACAAATCAATTTATCATGAGAATAAATGAAACATTTAACACTCATTGGATCTAGGTGATGCTCACGGAGGTTAAGTACTGAGACATCTTGAGAGTTCATCCATACCAATACTACTCTTTCTTGAGCATGCTTAACTATGAAGTTTTCTCCATGGTTAAATCCATTGTTCTTGTAAGCACATTTGAAAAGCCTTCACCAAGTGTTGTGCCTTATGAACCATTAATTAGAAAGCCCCTTAAGCACATCAATTGATAAGTAGGATATATTTTCCACAAAAAGTTAAATAGTGATATGTCTATTAGGATTTAACTATTTAGGTTTTGAGTCAAACCGATTTACCCATGTTTCATGAGTAATGATTCACATAAAACCATCTCTCATGAGAAAAAATTGAACACTTAGCACTCATTAGATCTAGGTGATTCTCACAGAGGTGAAGCATCAAAAATTCTAGGGAGGTCACTCATCCTAGTAGTACTCTAGCTTGAGGCACTTAACTATAGAGTTCATGCCATTTTTAAATCCCCTCTTCTTTTGACCCCATTTTAAAATCCTTCACCAAGTGCTATTCCTTATGAACCATTCATTAGAAATCCCCTTAAGATCATCAATTAAAATCTCTTATGCTGCTTATCAATTGACAAGCTTAAGGGGATTTCTAATGAATGGTCCATAAGGTAAAACACTTGGTGAATATTTTTTAAATGGGGTTGCAAGCAAAGTGAGTTTAACCATAGAGGAAAATTTTTAGTTAAGTGTGCACAAGCTACAACATTATAGGTATAGGTGACCTCCCAAGAAGTCTTGGTGCTTCACCTCTATGAGTAACACTAAGATCCAATGAGTTCTAAGTGTTCCATTTATTCTCATGAGGGATGGATTCATGTAAATTACTACTAATGAAACATGGCCAATGAGTTTGACTTGAAAACTAAATAGTATAATCTTGAGAGAAATATAATAATTTGAGTTGCTGTGGAAATACAACATGCTTAGTCTTTACATGTTTACAAGTACCTAATGAGGAACATAACTACATATTTAAGATTATATTTACATATTTATATATGAAATATCATAATACACCAATTAGTGCAATGATACACATATACAAAATGTGATACAACAAGATGGCACATCTACAATTAGCAAGATGATGAAGGTATCAACTATGAACTATGACAACCAAAAAAATGACTACTAAACTTTGATGGAAGAAGAACCACTACTGCCTAATCATGTAGAGCCCAGATGACCACCCCACCACACTAAGGAGATAGACATAAAACCCCACATATACAAAAATCCAAATGCAAGGAAGAAATGGTACAAGAGCTCACTAGATGTTAAGGGACACAAGGCTCTCAAAACAATGTCAAGCTAATCTATCAAAGGAGCAAAGAAAAAATTTAGGATATCTAGAACTCATATATGAAAGTTTTATCACATAAATATTCATGTTAGATTACCTTGGAAGATCTATGTAGACACTGAACCCTAAATAAGAACATATAAAGAGTCAACTAATTCTTTTCATAAACAAGAGCCATGTCATCTCTCTACTGTTGATCTCTAAGGCATGTTGTCTATTTGTGTCAAACACTTAGTGATTCAAAAGGAAGGGTTATTTTTCCATCATTGTAATCTAGTCATCTCATATAGGATGAGCCAAGTATTGAAGACTTATAAATATTTCAAGTTATGTGCTGAGTAGTAGTTACTACCAAGCAACATAGAGTTGGGTGAGTACTGCAATGATTGTGGAGTTTTCTAAGGATAGTAGTTGACACTGAGTGATATAGAGGCAAAGTAATTTAGTTTATGCCAAGCATAGTTAAGGCCAAGGGATATCATAAATGAATAGCTTATACTGAATGTTAGTGTGATGTAAGTGCCAAGTAAAATAGTTTCACAAATTTGTTTGGAATGACACTAAATCCTGTGTTAATCATTTTTATCGAGATGGAAGTATGTTCTAAGGATCAAGGAGGTAATCAAGGAGATGATTACCCATTCAAAGAAATATCATTGATCCCTATGTGAGGAAATCTAGAAATTAGGAAAATGCAAGGACTAAGTAGAAAAATAAATGAATCTAGATCATTCATTTGGATCTAGAAGGTTCACCCAAGCATCTATTTAAGGATGGTCTATGACCTAGTTCACATGTATGAGCATGTGTGTGTATGTATGAATGAAAATTTTGATTTCATACAAAGTTTTTGAGGTCAATCAAAGTGTTAAGGACAAACGAGACCAAGTAGTCTAGTGAATAGTTTTGTGCAGAGACACAAAAGATCAATCATAGTAAGTTGATTTTAGATTGCATAGAGGAGATATGATATCAAGAATTGGAGTGCTAACTGATTTATCAGGTGTTGAATATTCTAACCTTTATTTTAGGGTTTAAATCTCTTGACATTGTATGTTTAGGAGGTTTTTGTAAATATCCTAACAGAGTACTCACTTAATTGTGATGTAAAATCCTTTAATTAAGGTAGAACCTAGAAGTTATTTTAGCCTTGAATAGGGAAGACCTCTAACAAGGTAGATCATCAAAACTGACCAAATCATTGTAGCCTTAACATACACAACTTTATTGATGGAGTAGTAAAGATTCTTTGGGTGTCACCCCCACCATAGTTTTACCTTGACCTTGGAGGGTTTCTACATTACCAAATATGTGGGTTAATGTGTTATGTGTTTATGATTTTTCATTCAATTAGTCGAAGGTAGATCTAATATTATGTTGATGTGAATGGTTACATTGATATGAGATCAATGTTTAAATGAGACTTCATATGGTGATATCAAATATATTTCATGCTTGAAGTAGAAGAAGTTTTATAGATCTAGATTCATGCCCCCCACCTCTTAGAATCTCACTTTCCCTATTAGATTTCTAACAATTGGTATCAAAGCCATCTAATCTTGATAGAAGTCTAACAACTTGGGAGTTAAAGATCTTTAAGATGGAAGCCTAAAAACTAGGAAAGATCATTGAGAACCAAAATATTGATGTTCAACTTGCATGTGAACAAGGCTACAAAGGAAACATTAAGGAAATCCTTGAAAACAAGGAAGGGGATGGAAATTCAACAAAATGATACCCAATACAAAGAAGAGACTGTTCAAGAACTATTTGATGAAGAAGGGACCATTGAATCTCATGTAGTAATTATATATCTCTTGGAGAGGAATAATATCTTGAATGAGTAAGTTAGAGAATTGAAAAGAGAACATGAGATGCATGTAGTAAGGTTGTGTGAAGTGATCAAACAAAAGAAAAGAATCGAGGAAGATAAAGAAAAGGCTAAAGATGACAAGGAAATGAATGATAAAGAAAATATAAAAAATGGCTATAAGACTTGATGAAAGGATCAATGAGGTACAAAAGATGAACCACAATCAGTTTTATATGATAAATTAGTTACTAAGTAAAAATCTTGAGATTGCAAGAAAAGAGTTGGAGATTGCAAATTTAAAATATGGGAATGAAAGTTTGGCTAATGAATTGAAAGCTAAAAAGGAATTTTTTGAGAGGTTGAACAAAACTAAAGAGGCTATGAGATTTCTTAATGATTAGATGAATGCATCAAGGATACCTCATGACACATCTAGACTAGACTATGTCAAGTTTCTAGTAAGTGTCGAGCAAGGGGGATCATCAAAGCAAGGAGAACAAAGGAATGCAAATGGGAAATGATAGAATAAGAAGAGCACATGATATCATTGTGGAAAAAGAGGCCATACAATTTTTTTTTGCATGAGTAAACTAGTAATTCAAACCCTAAACCAAAATTCAATGGTTATTGCTTCAACTACAACAAATAAGGTCATCAAGCAAATGACTGTAGATCAAAGGTCAATAACACACCAACTAATTCTACATTTGAAGTTTACCATTATAAATGTCTAAAGTATGGTTGTAAGGAAAAATATTACATATCTAAAGAAAAGAACAATTGGACACCTAAAGGACAAGACAAAGTACCTAAGCAAGGTAATACCATAAATTGGGACTACAATACTGGGATAAATTGTCAATATTTCAAAAATTATGGATAGATTGTAATTTTTTTTTGCTAGGATACATCTCAAAGGAAGATATGGAAATTGGAGGAATTTTGGACTAGTGTGTTTCAACTATCAAAAGGTTCATCATCTAAGCAAGGACTATATGAACTGTGCACTAGTACCCAATGTTGAAGGAAATAATGGAAAAGAAAAGGTCAACGTTCAAGAAGTAAGGAATGAAATGAACCAAAAATTGAGAAAGAAGTCAGATGGAGGTAATAGTGAAAATGGAGAAGTTGTGATCACCAAATCGAATGGATTAGGTGATTCCCTCACCTCAAACTAGATGATATGGTATGCATGGAGCTATGTATCAAATTGATATTTTATACATTAGTTCCTAATAATGTATGCATGTTAGTCCAAATCAACATAATAATAGTTGCATAAGGACATAAGTTAATGTTTGAGCTAAGGATAATTGTGGTATTGAGTTGAAAAGTTGATAGAGACCACATGCCACTTTTGAATATAAGTATGAATTGTGTCATGATACTGATCAAAAAAAGTTGAAGGATGTGTGTGTGCATGTGTGCCAAGTTTGATTAAATAAGTTGAGAAAAATGTTATACACACAATGTGCACCTAATAAACATACATAACATTTAATAGAGACTCAATTTGACTGTTTGAACCTATATAGAAAATTTTGAAGCTCATTCCAACTTAGAAGGTTTTTGAGAACTTGCAAAGAAAAGAATTTAGGTAATTGCAAAGAAAATTTGTGCAAAGATTCTAAAGATTCAAGAGTGTTCCATCAACTGCAAAAGTAAGTTGTGCAAAGTTTTATTTGAATTGAGTTTTAAAGTTTTTTGAATTAAAACCCTAGATTTTGAAGATAGAATCATCTATATTTTCTAGAGAGAAGAAGGAACTATTAAAGAAAAGCAATGCATAGATTGTTAGAAATGAGGCATATCCTCCACCAAACTTTAAGTCATACCCATATATTGACTTAAATGGAGATTATTTAGGGGAATTGTCTACAATTTCACCAAGATAGATAATTGTTCATGATGTTAGGTCATGCTACATGTGTAAGATAAGACATATTGATGATTTTGAGTTGAGGAGTGCTTACGATAAGCTATGTGATAATGGTTGATTGAGAGATGAACATAAAGTTGTGGTAGAAAAAGGGTTAACTCTTTCCCTAGCCTTTCCAAAGGTATTCAAGGTTGAGTGGATAAATATTGTGTTGAGTTGAATAAATGACATGAAATTATGGTTGCAAAATAGACTAGTCAGAATAAAAAAGTCAATCATTCATCACTATTTTGGATAGACTAAATACCATATAATATTAGGTCCAAGAGATATAATTGAGGGAAACATGAAGAAAAAATGGAATGAAAGAGTCATGTCAATCAACACCATCAAAGATCTAGTGATCAAGTTTTATGTTCTAGTTATTGCACATAGGCTTTATCAATCAAGCTAACTGAACAAAGTATAATGTGTAGCTATTGATATGGGTTACAAACATGTCAA
Organism: Cupressus sempervirens; assembly: GCA_028749045.1. Classification (NCBI taxonomy): domain Eukaryota; kingdom Viridiplantae; phylum Streptophyta; class Pinopsida; order Cupressales; family Cupressaceae; genus Cupressus; species Cupressus sempervirens. The sequence goes on along the minus strand of CM053786.1, from coordinate 237,514,542 downwards.
GAAATATCACTATTATGATTTGTCCAACCTGCAACTAACCCAACTGGAAAAGAACCTAGGAGTGATAAGGAAAGTAAAGCATACTTCATTTAAGTTTGGGTCTCTCATTTTGTCTATATTCTTTTATATAAAAAAATCATTTCTCACTATTGGAGATGTAGTATGGGCTAGAAACAGGCCAGTTCCAAGGAGATAACTGAGTTTCTCAATTAGATAGAATATTACTTGTGAGATAGTAATGGACAAGTATTTTGAGAACTTCAAGTAGAAAATGAAGAACAAGTTTAGGATCCCTAAGAAAGTCATTGAACAATGTTATGATGACATATGTTTTCTTGTGGATGTTGATTAAACATATGCTCATGTTGTAATACGTCAAGTTGCATAGCTAAGACCTCTATGTTATGATGCATATATTGATGAAGTTTCAACTACTATCACAAAAATTTGAGGTGAGGAGATAGACAATAATGATGAACCCTTTGCCACATATGAGACTACAAAGATTAAAATGATGATGCAAAAAAAGTTTCCCAAAATGGAAAGAAATAGAAAGAAGATGATTCAAGACTTAGAATGTAAACTTGGTGATTTGAATTAAAAATTCAAAATATAGTACCTGGTGTAGAACTTGCAGTATTATGATTTAATTGAAAGCCATTAAAATACCACAATAGATATTTTTTGCAACCCAAAAATTGATCCATTCAATTGAAAAATAGGATTTATGCAAGTCTGATGGATCCAATGGGTTACCACTATCCCTTGGAAATGAGCATAAAGAGTCCACAAGATAATTAATCACAAAATAAACTCTAACAATTATAAAAACTAAAAAATTCTATATAAAAAATTATTTCTACTTGTAGAAGTCATAGATTTCTTCTCATAGATTGAAATTATGAATCGTCAATTTTTTTGGAAAGATATTCTAAATTTCTACATTCAATGGTTGAATGTTTTAGGATAGTAACACCTTCTTCATACTACTAAAGCCTAGAACTACATAGGAGGCCTCCAAAAATGTGAAATACTAGAACATAGAAAATTTAATACCCCAAAATTGGCACATTGCCATATCAACCAATTTCGGTATATTTTGATCAACCCTAAGTCTTATTTTACTAGGCAGTTCTTATTCTAAATATTACTATTTGACTTAACGGTTAGATGTAGAAAATCATAATCTACATTAATCACATTCTCTATTTAATTCCTAAGTATCGACTTAGATTAGCTACAATAAACCTATTGATTAGATTTAATTTAATTTAAAGTATTCATACGTTGGTTAAATTAAATTATCTCTTAAAGCTAATTTGAAAATGAATTAAATTTATTTAATTTAAAATGTTCTTATTTCAATTATTTGGTTTAATTACTCAATTATTAAAATATGCATTTATGAGGTCATATATCATTTTATTAAATTAGAATAACCTTCCAAATCGTTCTCTTCAGTTCAGGAATGGGAATTCTAAGTGATCTATCTCTAGAATTGGAATTGACTTTATCAACTTATTCTCACACTTAGGTGAATTTTAGTTAATTCTTCATTATACTCAGGATCTAAGTTAGTTAACCTCACCTACATTAGGAATCTTCCATCCTGATTGAATCTCAACTTCAATCTTGACCATTCATTCGAGTTGATCTCAACCCTTGATTTATTTCAAGAATTCTATTTAAAAGGCTTATAATTCCTCTTTAAGAGGAGGGGAATCGAATTGCATACAATTATTGTTGAAATACTTACTCACTTGCTTAATATTTTCATAACTTTCTTTGCTTAGTATTAATATTGTATAGATTAAAATGTAGTCATATAGCTTAATTTACTTGTATTTGTTATTAGATTAAATTTCATTCTCATTTAGATTAATTTCACTATCAAATAGCTATATAAATCCTTCATACTAAAAGTTTTGGTTGTCTATTTCTTGGTTTGAGAGCAAAGGCAAAATCATTCTAGTTAGAAGGCAACATGTCACTCTGTTGGATTACTCAGATGAACAATTCAATGTTCATCCTAGGATGATCCCTCAGGTAAAGATTGTGTTGAAGTATGTGTCAAAATCTAAGGACCAAAATTCACATATACATTTTTGGCACCCACCATGGGGCTGAGAAATGTATTTTTTTGGCTTCATCTACTCTATTTTTTGTTCTTTTAATGGTTCTATTGTATTCGTCCATACAGATTTCTAGATTTTCACATGATAAATCTCATTTTTACACAAAGATTTGAAAATTTCACTGCTTTCATTGCACTTCCTCATGCAAAAAAGTGCATAATTGTGTGGTTTCTCATACAGTACGCAACATTTTCTCACATGAGCCTATGCAGGATTTTGTACAAAATTCTGCAACAACCTGCAAAATATAGTTTTCTAGAATTTAGTTTATCATTATGTTTGAAAAATGAATTTTCTCTAAAGCATTTTGTTTCTAATCTCTAGTTTTCTATACCATAATAGTGGTTTGCAGGACGCTTGATGAAGACACCTTTACCAAAATAACTTGAAACACATACTAACTATGTGATTGCAAGACAATTGCCAAAGAAATGCATGTTGAAGATCAATTTCAAACCCAGTTTAAATGACATGTATTGTTTTTGATTTCCACACATAGTATAATTAGGGCTTTTGAACTTCATAGGGTGCAAGATAGGGAAATTGGGGAGTATGCTCTTTACCACTTGGAAGTCATGACCAAGGGTAAATCAAAAACCTAGAAGCCTCTAAAAGATGACATCCAAGGAAGGCAAGCAATTTAATGGTTCTCTAGTACAAGTCCTCTTCTATGAAGGGATGATGATTTCCTTTTAGGGAATCAAAATATTGAGAAAGGAAAAGTCTGGATCAATAAAGCTAACTTGGTGATTAACATGCCCTATGTGTTTGGGCAAGGTGATGAGGTAGAGGAGTATGCTCTTTCCCCTTGAGAGAAATTAGAAAATCAGACCCTTAGATCCAAACCACCAATCTGAGTCAACCCTTAGAGGGCTCCCAAGAGTGATCCAACCTTTAGGAATGACCCAAGTGAGACACTCCTTTTGCTAGAGATTCCAACTCACTATATAATAAATAAACTTTGTAGAGTGAAAGACTCCAAAGACATGTTAATTTCTTCCTCTTGATTCTTGATATCACATATCAAGAGGAGGCTCTGGCTATTGCACTGGCTAGTGTTAGCTCCAGTCTTGCTAGTCAAGTGTGTGCACGCTTAGATGCAAGTGTGGGCTATTGGTCTTAACTTTGCTTATGAAGCCACTAGGGATTAATATGAACAAAATCCAAGTAAAAAATTCTTAGTTAGTTACTACCCAGTTCACCTCAAAAAGGGGGCATAATATTTGTGCAAGGAGGGGGAAGAATCTCTCCTATATAACTCACCATAGGCATGTACTTGGGAGTTTGAAGGTGGTATACATGCTTGACCCTTTCCACAAGGTTGTTCATTCAACATATATGTTATTGAGCCCTTGGAATACACCAAAAACATGGGCGCCCTCTAGTGGGGTGACACAACTATGTGAGGTGAACACATGCACATAAGTTGTGGGACAAAAGGTTTTGCTTCCTCTACCATTTATGGTTTTAGAGATAAAAGAATTTTTGTTATTGAGTCTTAAACTTATCAAAACAAACTAAAAGTCAAGACTCCCTCATCCCTCCAAGTTTCTTTATCCTCAGTTGGAAATTTTTGCAACTACTACTTGCTTCCCATGTCTTTATGAAAAACAACTATCTTGTTCAAAACTAAAATGCTATTTAACAACTTAAAAACCATCTTTCTATCCATCTAAAATATTTCAAAACAACCAACACTCTATCTAGAACTATTTGAACCTTGTAAATCTCTTCGCAACTTAGTCTTAGTTGTCAGTCCGGTCTCTATTTTTGTGACAAGTTTGGAAAAATTTCATGTGAGTACCCTATTGGCCAATACTTCTTCCATAGCCCTATCCAAGTTTTCATGTGATCCTATGTAAATCTCCATGCAAGATCTTGTGAGCTTTTTCCTTTTTTCAAAATCCTATTTTTTGTTAGAATAGCACATCCTCACATGGCCCTGTATAAGTTTTTGCATGAGAAACTTGGTCCAAAATTATTATTTTAAGTTTTCCTCTATTTTATTTCACTTTCTTTTATGCTTTTCTGAAAATCTTTGTCTGAGATCTTGTCTCAAAACTATCAAATTGTTCTATCAAAGCTATCTACACTCTAAGTCTTGTTTGTTACCTATGACATTTTACTAGTTTTCTATTTGCAAACAGTTTCAAACAATGACATCTTGCTTAGCTAACAAATTGTGACCTACAATCAACCCGCTCTCATTTCTCAGTTATCTTTTTCTTTTCCTTTAGTACTTGTCATACTTGATGTCACAATAGTCATAATCTTTGGCTATTTTAGCCATTACTTAGATGACTTGTACCTTAGTATACAACACTCTTATCTTGTTTCTTTGAGACTATGTTCTAGTGTGGTCCTTATCTAGGTTTTTACTTCTTGTCCTTGTCTATGGCTGTGGGAACAAGAAGTAAAAACATGTTTTATCCCCTTAGACTTAGATGAGGTAGATTTAGGGGTTGTAATTGTGGCAAGGGTTGCTTTCCAATTCATACACAGTCTATGTTTGATTCATCTAGTGAGGAGTCTTCATGATCTCCTTCACCTATCAGATCACCTTGTGTTCAAAGAACATTCTCTATCAACTTAAAAAAAACAAGGAACCCCTTGTATCAAGAGGATCCTGAGACTAGAAAATATCATACATCTCCAAAAAACACAACACAATTCTTATTCAGAGAACATTTCCAATCAAAACATACTGAAACTATTCACATTCCTAGAATGGTTGATCAAGGACCTAAACAGGGAGAAAATAGTAGGGACCAAGATCAAAATAGGAATGAGAAACATAAGGAACCTCTTCTTATAGATGAGAATGAGGAAGAGGTAGAAATACTCCCTAAGCACATCAAAAAGTGTTGTAAGGACAACAACTTCTAGAAACTTATGGAAATCCTGCTTAATGAAGAAAAAGAGAAATACTTTCTCAAACTTGCCCAAGAGGGAGCTAAGCTACCTCATCACTTTAACATTGAAACTATCAATACACCTAAAGAAGAAATGAAAATGTCCAAATTGCAAAAATATTTGAAGATCATGCAAGACTAACTAGCCCAAATGATGCGTGATAAAGAAAAACTTTCAAAAACATACACGTTAGATGCTCTTTGTCCATTCCCATTTGATAATAGTATTGACATGCCGCCTTTTCCAAGAGGATTTGAATTACCTAAGTACGCTAAATACTTTGGAACTACTAATCCTCAAGATCATTTGGGGGAATTCGGGGCCTTGTCTATGGAATTTATGCATAATCAAACATATCTCATGCATCTGTTCCCAAGAAGTCTAGGTGGTTAGGCCATGGAGTGGTTTTCACACTTTCCTACTAGTATCAAAATATTTGATGAAATTACTAACCTATTTTTCCAATAGTAGTCTCAATACATCCAAGACTTGGTTAACATTTGAAACTTGTGTAACTTTAAATAGAAAGTTAGGGAACCTTTCTTTACATTCCTTTAGAGATGGAGACAACTTTACACCAAATATTAATGATAGATTCCTGAAACAAGAAAGCTTGATATCTTCACTAATGACCTCCTACCTAATTTTGGGTATAGAGTTCAACTTCATGGTCCGTACACCTTCAAAGACATGATCACACAAGCTATCTATATAGAGGAATTCATGGTCAAAAAGGGTGAACTAACCCTTAAAAAAGGACACAAAACAAGGATCCACCTCTAGCAAGGACAAATCCAAGTATGTGAACAAAAAATTAGAGGTTGTACATGATGGAGTTGTTGGAAACATTAATCCTAAAACTAATAAACTTGCTAAGGCAGCCTTCAATCTTACATGCAATCTCAAAGCATCCAAGAATGTTGACAAATCTCCTTCTAACAATAAGACATCTAGAAATAGACTGAAAAACACCTCTTGGGTCTCATGCCCAAAATGAGTATATACACCTCTTGGTGAGCCTCTAGATGTGGTCTATAAGACCTTGCAACAAAAGAAGCTCATTTCTCCATTAAATAACTCTCATCCTTATGATCCATAACCATGACCACCATGGTGGAATGAAACTAGATTTTGCAAATATCATGAAAACAAAGGTCACAAAACCAACAATTGCTTCAACTTTCATCATAAGGTCCAAGACCTAATTGATGATGGTGATATTTTTGTGCACGTACATAACAAGAATTTAGATCAAAAGGCTTTCAAAGAGCCATTCCTATCTTATGAAAAAGGAGAAACCTTAAAATATAAATCTTATAACAAGATCAACTATACGTACTCTAATGATGATGATGAGATAATCAACATGGTTGAACCCATGGATTCTAAGTATTGGTATATCATCACCATTAAGGGAAAACAAAACAAAACCAAACCTAAGACACCATTTGTCTTAAGGGGGCCCTTCTTCTAATACCTCTGACAACAAACCATTGCAGTATTGTGCCAATGCTATTACACATTCTTATGCCAAGTTGCTACTCAAAGGCCCTGCACCTTCTACTCCTAACCTCAAACAACACAAAGATAAACCTCTTGTTGGTCCTTCTGGAAAAGGAACAAAACTTTCAATAACCTTTGTGGTTACTAGTTACAATATCCTTAATGAGTTAGAGTGAACTAATTCTCAAATGAAAATCTTTGAGCTGCTCAAAATTTCACCTGCTCATAGGAAAATTCTTGTTAAAGCCCTCACTGAGGCAAACAACGTACCTCAAGATCCTAATCTAGAGAGGTTCCAATCTATGGTAGGTCATTTGACCTCACCTTAATATATGACTAGCTCTAAGGAGGATGACAAATCACTAAGTCATCCACATAATCAACCTCTACACGTTGAGGTCATGATACACTAGAAACATGTCCATTATGTGCTCATCGATAATGGAGCTAGTTTAAATATTTTCTCTACTACTATACTTAGACAATCAGACTATTCTGAAGAGTCCATTGATCCTTGTCGCAAGATAATTATCAAAGCATATGACAAATTCAAACAAAAATATTTAGGTTTGGTGGTGTTGCCTCTCAACATTGGTCCTATAGAAAGGGATGTCACTTGTTAGGTCCTCGACATTTCCTTGGCTTACAATATATTTTTAGGAAGGCCATGGATACATGAGATGTGCACAACACTATTCACTTAGCATCAATGCATAAAATTCCCATTTTATGGCTCTAAAGTCATCATACCTATAACATGCTGAAATATATTAAAAAAATTGTGCCTACTAATAGAGAATCTACAAACTATCATGATAACAAGCTGAAGCAAATTGAGTAGTCACTCAAGCTAAAAGAAACTAGAATGGGTGAATATGACATAGAACTAGTTTTGTCTCTGACATCTCTTCTCAAGTCTCCCTATCATAATGGGACAGCATTTAAAGCAAAGAAACCTTTTGTGTTGACACCTCAAACTAAGTATGATTCTACTTTTGTCAAAGCTACAATTGCTCTCGAGGATTAAGCTAAAAACAAAGCTATTGTTGCATGGATCTACAAAGAGGAAACTCTAGTTGATCTCACAAAATAATCTCATGAAATTACTTTTGAGAGGTAAGCTCTTGGTCTTAGACTCATGAAAATTTTTGGCTACAAGGGAATTGGTCCTATTGGATAAAAAAAAATGGTCTAATTGATCCTATCAAAGCAATAGCTAGAAGGAATTGAGATACATCTGGTCTAGGCTCTAGGAAGATTCCCTTCCATCTAGGGAGTAACAAATTCATACTAGAACCTAAGAGTTCATGTAAACATGAGTCACAAGATGATTCTAATGACTATGAAGATAATTTTGATGATGAGCATCCTTATCCTTATCCAATTCTTGATGATCTAGCTAAATTCTTTGTAGAACTAGATGACTTTGTACCATTTGTTAATGACATGGATGGTGATAGTGATTCTTTTGAGGATACTACTTGTTCACATCATACCCAATAAGAACAAGGAGAGTCTAGTCATGCTTTACACATTGAGTACCTTTTAAAAATCTAGATGAAAAAGAAGAATTTGTTCCTATCACTATTGGGGAATTCTATAATCTATCTCCATGCAGTACAGATTCTCGAGAGTATGAATTTGACTCTCTCAGAAGTAAGTATAGAAAAGGACATGGATCAAGTTTGTGTTTATGAAAACCTCCTCAAATTAGGTGAATCATCTAGAGTTAGGTTGGATGGGTCCCATCCAACTAGTGTCCTCAAGTTTTTGATTAATGATGTCAGTGCTTAAAGGCATTCGAACACACTTGTGAAAAAAAGCTGCTCTAGGTCTCGAATTGTTCATCCAAGCATTGAATTATTATATCATAAACGCAATTGAACTCACCACATATCTTTCACTCACCTATCCTAAGCTCATAGACTAGAATTCCAATGCATCTAGTGAAGTCCTCACATTCTAGAATGACTATGCTCTTTCCTACTACTTAAACGTTGCCAAACTAGAAACATCTTCCTCCAGCAAACAAAGAATCAAAATGACTAAAGATAATATCAAATATCTCAGTCATACAATAAAAAAGAAAACAAATAAAAGGTCTGATGGTGAAAACCACATTGTGGTAGTATAAAAACCTAAACAAGTAAAAATAAAAGATGTATCCAAGGGTGAAAACCTATCTTAGGTGCCTATAGATGAGATATTTGATGCACTTCCTAATCATTTTCAGTAAAGATCATTAGTGTTGATAGAACTGACACAACTGATCAACTTGGGAAAAGAAAAACAACCTCACATGATACATCTTGCACAGTCACTATCTCTAGAAGAAAAAGAGGAATTCATTGCTTTCTTCCAACAGAAAAAGATAAATTTTGCATGGACATACATAGACATGCTAGGATTAGATCCTAATCTCATTATTCATCACTTGTCTATCACACTAGGAGCTAACCCAGTCAAAAAGAAGCTTAGGAAAATGCATCCTCATTTTGCATTGCTTGTCAAAGCTAAATTGGAAAAACTTTTGAAAGTTGGTTTCCTCTATCCTATTGATTATGCTAAATGGATATCAAACATTGTTCCAATATCCAAGCATGACAAATCTATAAGATTCTATAGTGATTTTTGAGATCTAAACTTAGCATGTCTGAAGGATGATTTTCCACTCCCTAGTTTTGATATGATAGTGGACATAATGGCAAGATATGAAATACACTCACTCATGGATGGTTTTTCTAATTATAATCATATCAAAATTGCACCAGAAGACCAAGAAAAAATTACTTTCACTTGTGCATGGGGATCTTTCTATTGGAATGTGAAGCCATTTGGTTTGAAAAATGTTGGTGCTACATATTAGAGGGTAGTCATTGTTGGAAATGATTGAAATGATCATGAATGAAGAATAATGGAACTAGTAAAGAATATTTTCAATCATTGTTTTGTGATTGATGTCAAACTTGCTACTTGTAGGAATGACAATTGCTTAAGTGATCCATATACTATTAATTGGTTGATTGACAAAGAGGAGACAATCAATAAGATGTAACTAGAGTACCTAGAGAAAGGTTGAAGTTATGATGTTGTAATGAAGTATAAGGATTAACTAAGCCATTGATGAAATAGTGTATTGATGACATACTCTAAGAAGATGGACACACTAAGACAAAAAAAAAGATGTAAGGTTTAACTAAGTTATTTGTAAAGCCTAACTAAGTTCATTAGAGAGTGCCGAGAAAGCTAGTTAGAGCTGAGTAGATTCTCAGTTGAAGTCGAGCAAGTTCAACTTTAGTATGTGCCGAGCAATCCAACAGGTGTCGAGTGATCTTCAGGTGCTAAGTAAGTCTTCAAGTGCCAAGCAAAGTAGAAATTCTATAGGTGCCGAGAAGTCCTTCAGGTGCTGAGCACCAATAAAATAATAGTAGAAGCTGAATAATATAGAAGGAGCTGAGCATCAGTAAATCAATGATGCCGAGTTGCTGCATTATTTTTTAAGTCAAAGATTTTCCAAATCAATAGTGATAAGTTTGTTACATCGAATTATGTGAATTAGTTGGATGATAAGGATGATGAGTAGATGTCACAAAATTTTATGTAAACCATGCAACCAATTCAAGGTGAACGCTAATGGATTTATCATGAAGTTTCTAGAAGAAAAAATTTGGAGGGAAAAAAATACCATTTTCTTAAGATCAAATTAAGATTTGAGCAGGAAATGAAGAACATAAATTCTTTATAAGTAGTTATAGGTCAGAGATCAAATTGGCATGTATGAGAGGGAGTTGGTCTTAAGTGTGGTCATGCGAAGAAGCCAAGAGGATTAAGAATAGAGCATCAAGACTCTGAGTTGATCAAGTGACCATGGATTAAATTGACATAATGAGTGGAAGAACTCAAGGAGATAGATCTTGAAGGGTGAACAAGTTGTCAGTACTGCAAGGGAGGAAAGCCAAGCTAGAGAAAAGAAATGAAGAGTGATCTAGAATCTGCAAGGTTGAAGTTGCAATCTATATCAAGTCAAAACCCTTCTCATACTCTCTTACCATTGTATTAGATATTGAAATCCTACTTTGCTAGGTTTGCTTAATAGCTAGGTAGATAAGCCTTAGGAAAAGGATAAAGAGATCCTCAAGAGAAGGATAAAGAGATCCTCAGGAGAAAGACAAAGAGATCCTCAAGAGAAGGATAAAGATGTCCTTAGGAGAGGGATAAGAGATCCTTAGAGAGGGATGAAAGATTCTTTTGAGAAGGTGACTATAAAACCCATGGACTTGGGCGAGCCTAACAACTCTATGTAAATCCTTTAATAGGGTGAGATTTCAAGTTGAATGTTCTTAAGTCCTCTAATAGGGCACATTCCTAACAGGGTGTAGAAATCCTTTAACAGGGTCACATTTAACAATGTGTTGTAGCCTTTAATAGGGTAGAGCATTAGAAGTGGTTGAAATCAATTGCACAGTTATTTTGTGGGTATCATCCCCACCCTAGTTTTACCTTCTTAATCTTGGTGGGTTTTTTGGGTCATCAAAATCCTTAGTGTTATGGTGTGATGCATGTTTTCTTTCATGGTTGTTTAATGTATAATTGCATGCATGATAATTTCAGTTATGTGCCATTAAGGATTAGAAGAAAAAGTTGTATTGGACATCATTGGACTTTGGATAATTGATTCACCCCCCCTCTCAGTTATTCTAAAAGAATTCTAATAGTCACAACAATTTTTCACAACATGATTTATAAAACAATGGAAGACTATGTTGATGATACTTTGGTTAAGAGTGCAAAATGCCACACTCACCTTTGAGATTTGGGACCTATCCTAGATCGCATGGAGAAACTTAGTCTAAGACTTAAGCCCAAGAAATGTGTGTTTGGTGTAATATCTAGGAAATTACTTGGTTGCATCGTGTCCACAAAATGAATGAAGGTTGATCTAGAGAAATTTCAAGAAATCATGGACATGTCTCCACCTTGTAATATTAGTAAGATGAGGGGCTTACAAGGAAGACTCCAATCCATTCATAGATTCAACTCATAACTGGTAGATAGATCACAACCTTTTACTAAAACTCTTCATAAAGGTGTGAAATATAACTAGAGCCAAGATTTCGATCAGAGTCTAACACAAATAAAGCAATACCATGCCAATCCACTGATCTTGACACCTCCTATTCATGGGAAGCTTCTTATTCTATACATTTCAGTAATAGAGACCTCTTTGGGTATCTTGCTAGCTCAAGAAGACAATGATAATAGGGAAAGGGCCATTTACTATCTGAGTCACATGCTGATCTCTTATGAAAAGAATTATAGTATCATCAAGAAGGCCTACTTGGTAGTTGTCTTTGCTTCCCAAAAGTTGAGACACTACATGCTTCCCCACAGTACATGACTGGTTGCTAGAATTGACCCATTAAAGTACTTACTCAACAAGGAAGCTCTAATAGAGAGATTGGCTAAGTGGGTCATGATACTAAGTGAGTTTGATATTGAATATGTTGAATAGAAGGCTATTAAAGGACAAGCAATTGCTGATTAGTTACTAGAGGCACCCATGTAGAGTCTTCTTCCACTAAATGTTGACTTCCTTTATGAATCAATTTTGACACTCACACATCAAACTTGGGTGATGTTCTTTGATGGTTCCTTCACACAACAATGATTTGGTGCTGGGTTATTGTTCATAACACCACAAAGGTATTCATTGCATAAGGCATACAAGATTTTGTTTCCTTGTATGAACAATATTACAGAATATGAAGCTCTCATTAGTGGCATGAAGACTATAGTTGAATGGAGAGTAGATTAGGTGAACATATTTGGTGATTCAAAACTCATAATCAATCAGGTCAATGGTGTATATTAGATGAAAGTTGAGAAATTGATTGCTTATAAATACATGGTGGGTGATTTGAAGAAATACTTTACTCGTATCACTTTTCAATAGGTTCCTCAAGAAAATAACAAAGCGACTGATGCCATGGCTACTCTTTCTTTCTTGTTACACTTGTCAGAGAATGGTCTTTGTCATGAGTTCCTAGTGGAAACGTTACTCTATGTTTCCTATGATACCCCTAAATCTTAGATGATCTATTCTATTGTAGGAAATGATTCATTTCACTACCACCACATATACTCCTATTTGCATGACCAAACCAATCTGAATGGTCTAACCCAAAATGAAAAATGTCACCTTATTTCTAATGCTTCATGGTATGTCATTATTGCTGATGACTTGTTTAGGAGAGGTATTGATGGAACACTCCTTAGGTTTCTAGAACCCAATGAGTCCAAATGTGCTTTAATTGATGCCCATAAGGGCATTTGCAAATCTCACTCAAAGGGCTTGAAACTAGCTCATAAACTTATTAGAGGTGGTTGCTATTGGCCAAATATGGAGAAAGAGAAAATCAAATATGCCAAGTCCGATAAAAAATTCTAGTTCTATGGGAATATGATTCACACTCCAACTAGGGAGCTAACTCCATCCATCACACTATGGCCAATCCAACAATGGGCCTTCAATCTTGTGGGTCAGATTCACCCATCTTTTTCAAATGGACATAAGTTCATTATTATAGCTACAGACTACTTCATTAAGTGGGTGGAGGTAGTCCCTCTCTCTATAGAAAATAGAAAAATTGTATCTTTTTTTTATAATGAATTACATCATATGCAAGTATAGTGTACCTTCCTCCTTTATTACTAACAATGGAGGATAGTTCAAAAATAAAAATTTTAAGGAGTTATGCAAAAAGTTCAGAATCATGCAACATTGGTCTTCTATCTTTTATCCCTAAGGTAATGGTCAAGCAGAGGCAAAGGTAGCAAAGCTAGAAAATTTGGAAGGGGCAGGAACCTTTAGATTAATCCAAATTTATGGGCTTATAGAACAAGTATCACAACTCCAATAGGTACAATGCATTTTTCTTTAGTCTATGGAGTAGATGATGTGCTTCCAATTGAGGTTGAGATTCCTACTCTGAGAATCTCCATGAAAGGCCTCATTAATGATGATGAATACAAAATATTTTGACTTCAAGAGCTAGTATTGTGAGATGAACATTGACAAGTGGTGTGTGATCATCTTCAAGCTTATCAATAGTGTATGTCTAGAAGTTACAATAAGAAAGTTAAGCCATGTGACTTCTAATTGGGCGATCTTGTTCTTATAGAAAACCCTAAGAATCAACAAAAATGGGTACAAAAAGGGAAGTGTGAACCCAACTGGCTTGGTCCCTACATAATTACCATATTGTTTGGATCTGGTGCCTACTAACTTTCTATAACTGAGGGAGAGGTGCTCAAGGAGCCTATCAACACTCTCCATCTGAGGCAGTTTTATAGCTGATATGTTTTCCAAAGCTCTCTGTATATACTTAAATGTCCTTCAATTTTTTTTAAAAAAATGCAAAAAGCCCTGAAAAAATAATTATCCTTGTGAAAACCTAGCAATAGGCACCTTGGTAATAGCAAAAAAATTCCAAAATTAAAAATTTAAAAATAAAATTTAAAAAAAGAGAATTTTTTTTTTAAAAAGTGCCATTGATGAAAACTTGGCAAATAGGCATCATGGTAGCAAAAGAAGAATCTCTGCCAAGAAGGTGAAAACCTAGTAAATAGGCATCATGGTAGCAAAAGAAGAATCTCTACCAAGAAGGTGAAAACCTAGTAAACATGTGCCTCTTATTTTAAATGTTATATCTCATAGTGCATCTTTTGGCTCCTATACAATTGCTTTCCCACTTTACTTTGTTGCTTTCACTCATGTATCTATGGATTGAATCTTGTCATAACTCAGGGGTGACACCCTACAGTGTCATAGGAGTCTCTTTGGTGATAGTCACTAGTGGTCCATACTAAATCTACCTACTATTGCTAGTGTCACTTTAGAGAGTCCTCTCACAAGAGATTTCTCTTGCGTCATTGACCAGTTGTCCTAACTGTGTCTATCTAGAGTCACTCAATTTCCTACTAATGTTCTTTTTACTGAAGATTCTTTTTGACTTCACTCACCAGTTGTTCTATCTATGTTTGTCTACTATTTTCACCCTACTAAAAATATTTCTTTCATACATTTTTTAAACATTGACACTTGACATCAATCTTGTAACACTTTCACCTAGAGAAGTAAGGATTGGGAGCATGAGCTTGTCTTTATTTTTAGTTTTTGGTTTAGTTCTGATGCTATGGAGCATCCATATAAAAGGGATGTCCACTATAAGAGCCTCCATCTAGTATTGGGTGGCCATCTATACCTTGACTCCTCTAATATGGGCTCTTCAATGAGATTGGTTCTTCTCCTTGCTTGTTGGAGTGAATTCTCAATGCTATAGTAAATACTGATACTCATCCCGCTAAGTGAATGTATGAGACACTATGAGTATACTTAGCATATTTCTATCTCAAGTTATGAATGCAAGGGTCATTACAGACATAATACTTATTGATTACATAGCATAAGAGAGATTTCTCATGTGTCTAGTGTGCCTATACATAACAAACATTTTGGTCATCCTAGTATTTATGCTCTGATGCTTATTTTAACTTGCTACATTAAAAAGGATAAATGTTCTAGTCATTCTAGCTTCTTGTGCCTTGAATGCTTACATTTAATCCCAACAAAACTAGAACACGTGTCATATTCATATTTCTATGATTGCAATGTCAGTGGGAATTATATGACATGGGATTTTGCGATAGGCTGAGTGTTATTAATTATCAAAGTTTGGTAACCAGACCTAGGGTTGCATCTAGTCTAGGAATTGTTTATAGTATTGGCTTGCATTGCATAAGTACATGATTCAATGACTAATTCATTACATCCTTTATGATGAGGGATTATTGGCTTCTTCAAAATATCATGTTTCTTCACGGTTGCACAAGCGTTTAGTTCTTTGGTTTGTCCTCTATCTCCTCAAGGGATACTTGTCACTATCAACAAAAACATGGAACACTACATGAGATGTTAGTGCACTCATATTTTTCATTTCATACATAATTTCATAATCCATCTCATCTACACTACATTCATACATCAAATCAAATTTGTGTTCATACATCACATTATATTTACATTTCATAATCATAGCATAAAACATCTCATGTACAACAAGCTATAAAGAGAGAAAGTGACAAATGCAAATGCTACTAGAATCAAAATCACACACACACATATCAAAAGTGTACATCTCTACAAAAATGTATGCTAATTGAGCTTTGTTGATAAAAAATGGTGCTGGCACACCAATGGATACAAACCTAGATCAAAATTGAAGTCACAAAGAATCTAACTCTCCCCTTCCCTCTAACCTCCTGCTAGTGGTAGAGGACGAGGAAGAGGCATGTCTGGTCTTGTTGGAGGCCATACTCCCCCTGATGCTTGTGCATACTATAAAAATTGAGGCACCAAATTAGCCTCATCTGGTACAACCACTACATATGCTACAAAATAATAGGCTACCCTAGCTGATTACAACCAAACCTCATCCTACTATTGCTCTGATCTCTTCTGTACTAACTCTAGCCACTCTTGTAAATTATAGATCTCTTGATCTTTCTCTATAGTCCAAGTATCTCTAACTATTGCCTAAATATGTAGCTCTATTAACTACCTTTGCATAGTCTACACTCAATCCCTCAACCTCTTAAGGGCCTCCTAGGTCTTCGTTAGGATGTCTCCACCTTGGGCTCCTAGAGAAGGCTGGTACTACATCTCCTCATTGCCAATTATGGCCTAAGGTTACTTAGTTGATTGCTCCTGCTCAACCTATTTCCTCTATGCATCTCTGCCAATGGCTCCTAGGCCTCCCATCTTGCCTTGTTGTCACCTCTGACCCATACCACTCCCACAAACATCTAGATCTAATCTCATCTATCTCGAAGGAATTTGGACCTGTCTAGTCTAGTGTCTCACCTGTTGTGGCTACTATTGTGATGCTGAGGATGTCTGCACTAGCTGTCTAGGAGTTATCATCCCTAATTGATTTTTAAAATATGGAAAGGGACAACTCACAAAATAGGTATGATATGTGGGATTCATCCCTCCATTTACTACCACTAATAGGTAGTTCTACTATGTTGCAACCAAGTTGCGCATTTCTATCATTGGTCTCCTAGGATCTAATCTCAAGGACATCCATGGTTCACATCTATCGCTAACCGTTTGTAGGAGCAATACTCTTATGAAATATCCTATGGTCTCCCATACTTCCACCACATGCGTGTCAGAGGAAATCTCTCCACCATCTATACAAATTGACCTATTAGTGGTCAAGAGATAAACATATGACTCAACTCTACTAGTACATCATCCCAATCCTTTGTCTCCCTCCATGATCTCCACACTACTACCACTAAGTCATCAAGACAAGCCCTCCACTAATAAATCTTCCCTAGAGTTACTTAGGTAAGTTGGCCTCTATATCTTCAAATATATGGCTCCATAGGCTGCCTTTCATCCTTAAAAATGGGCCTTGTAATTGATAGATGCTCCCATGCCTAGATCTAGAGAATATAGACCCTAGCTACCATGCTCTTCCTCTCATGATATACTATCTCATGCATCTTGTGATACATATGTGTAAGAATGCACTGACCCCACCCATATCTCTTTGGGGTCTCTAACATCATCTAGAGAATCTTTCCCCATCCACACTCTAATCCATGCTAGCCTGTATCTAACATCAAGAAACAACTGATAAATATACCCAAAACTGATGCCAACCTATGAGTGGGACCATAGGTATGCACAAGCCCATCCCAAATGATCACTCTATCTATAATCAAGTCCTACTAGAAGATGGCCCTCAGTGCCTCTGTACCTACTCAAGGAACTATGTCATAAATTACCCATGGTCCATGCAATGGTATGTAGAGAATCTTGCAGATGTACTCTAGTGTCACTATCATCTCTTCCTATGGCAAGTGGAAAGTGTTTGTCTCTAAATGGAAATTCTCCAATAGTGCTATCAATAGGCTATGATTCACCAACACTGGTGGAATATGGCAAAGATACAACAAACCCAACCTGTCTATATGAGCCATATCAACATCATTAACTCCCCACAACAAAGCTTTGTATGGTGGGTGATGGGATCAAAATCTGATATCCTAAAAGGTAACTTTCACACACATGAACACAATAGGAAAATAATAAGTCTCTACTAAATAACGTGATGACAAAATGTCCAAAAATTGTAATGAAAAATCAAAATTAGAACTTTTAAACTTGCATTTTACACCAGAATTTCATGCAAAATCTCATGTCCTCATACAAGATTGCACATCTTCGCATAAAGATACACTTTCTTGAGCGAGATGTGATCAAGTACTTAGCAAAAAATTAGCCCAATCTAGGGTTTCTCACATGACACATGGGTATCTTGCATGCAAGAAAACCCACTAAACCAGGCAAAGAAGTACATGCCTAATACTTCTTTACACAAGAAGATACTGGCTTTGCATGAAGAGAGACATCATCATGCGAGAACTAACAAGGTAAACTTAAAAGGCCTAAAACATGCTAAAAATATATCTTGAAACACAGTAAAACTTAATGCAAAGCAACATTATGGACTACTCACCAGATGTCCATAGTTTTCTGGCTAGTTGTGTCATTGGGAGTGCTCAAATTGATGTGTAGACAATGGGATCACCATTTTCACCTCAAAGCTCTATGCTCCACAAAAGAAAAAAGTGAAAATGATTTGAACATGACCTTGTGGGCCCTTATATAGGTTTTGACCTAATTTTTCCAAGTGCTTCGATTGGTGTAAAACTTGCCCCTTGGCTAATTTGACCACGCTGAATCCATTTTCAGGATTGAATTCAAAAGCTAAGACACTTGAATAGCTAAAAAATGCATTTTCAAATTTTGGGACCAACGTGATCGAATGCTTGTGTAGTCCATCTTTCTAATAATTTATGCATCCTGGAATCTGTTCAAAACACAATTTTTTCAAATCTACCAAAATTTCTAGAAAAAGTCAACTCTGGTCAACATTTGTCAAACTTGGTCTACTAGACCTCAAAATTACTCCAAACCAACTCCAAATTCTCTTCTAATTGTTTTGGTCTTTTCTATATTCTTTTGAGTCTCTAATTTCTTTTGTATTTCTCAATATACTACTCTACATCATATTGTGGTGTGTCATCTTTCCATTTCACTCCAATTGACTCTGAATTTCAACTCAATCTAAATCTTATGTCCTCGTCACTCAGGGCATCTCACCAATCAGGGCATCTTGTCCCCTTTCTATCTAACATCTTTGTCATTTATCTCATCTTTTGACCAATTTATCACATCTTATTGTAGTCCTTATTAGAGTTTGATGGACAGGTATCGGGACAATCTAAACCTAGACTCCTGAAGGTCAAGACTCATTTTGGGGATGATTCTATGACTCATGATGGAATCTTGCTATCTTTTATGGATATGTATCTAGGTGTTCTATCTAGATCCCTTAAGGTTAAGCTCCATTCTAGAGATAATCTTTAAAACTTTATCAATCTAAGTATCTAGGTGTTCTATCTAGATCCCTTAAGGTTAAGCTCTGTTTTAGAGATAATCTTTAAAACCTTATCAATCTAAGTATCTAGGTGTTCTATTTAGATCCCTTAAGGTTAAGCTCTATTCTAGAGATAATATTTATAAGCTAATCAATCTAGGTATCTAGGTGTTCTATCTAGATCCCTTAAGGTTAATCTCCATTCTAGAGATAATCTTTAAAAGCTTATCAATCTCAGTATCTAGGTGTTCTTTCTAGATTCCCTAAGGTTAAGCTCCATTCTGGAGATAAGCTTTAAAAGTTTATCAATTGGTCTCCATATCATCAATTGTAGAACTAATCTCATTTCTTGATCTATGCATCATACCTCTGGTTTTCTCTAAATTGAACATGTTTCTCACACATTCATTCAAAGAGGGGCAAACGTAATACCCCAAAATTGGCACATTTCCATATTAACCAATACTGGTCTATTTTGATCAACCTTAAGTCCTATTTTACTAGGCAATTCTTATTCTTATTATTTCTATTTGACTTAATGGTTAGATGTAGAAAATCTTAAACTCCATTAATCATATTCTCTATTTAATTCCTAAGTATTGACTTAGATTAGCTACATTAAACCTATTGAATAGATTCAATTTAATTTAAAGTGTTCATACTTTGGTTAAATTAAATTATCTCTTAAAGCTAATGTGCAAAGGAATTAAATTTATTTTATTTAATACTGTCCTTATCTTAATTATTGGGTTTAATTACTCAATTAATTAAAATATGCATTTATGAGGTTATATCTCAATTTATTAATTTAAAATAAGCTTCCAAATCCTTCTCTTCAGTTCAAGAATGGGAGCTCTAAGAGATTTATCTCTAGAATTGGAATTGACTTAATCAAGTTATTCTCGCACTCAGGTGAATTTTAGTTAACTCTTCATTATACTTAGGATCTGAGTTAGCTAACCTCACCTACATTGGGAATCTTCCATCCTAACTAGATCTTAGCTTCAATCCTAACCATTCATTCGAGTTGATCTCAAGAATTCTATTTAAGAGGCTTCTAATTCCTCATTAAGAGGAGGGGAATTGAATTGCATCAAATTACTATCAAAATACTTACTCACTTGCTTAATATTTTCATAGCTTTCTTTTCTTAGTATTAATATCATTTCGATTAAAATGCACTAATATATCTTAATTTGAATTTATCTATTATTAGATTAAATTGCATTCTCATTTAGATTAATTTCATTATCATATAGTTCCATAAATCCTTCATACTAAAAGGTTCAGTTGCCCACTTCTCGGTCTAAGAGCAAAGGAAAAATCATTCTATTTATGAGGCAATAGGTCATTATGTTGGATTACTCAAATGAAGAATTCAATGTTCATTCTAAGATGACCCCTCAAGTAAAGACTGTGTTGAAGTGTGGGTGAGAATTCGAGGTCCACAATTCACATTTAATATTGAAAACTTAGATTTTGGTATTTTCCAATTTTTTCTTGTGCCAACATCCTTTGCATCTTCCTAGACTATGTTTTGATCACTTGGTGAACCACCACTATAGATAAATAAAGGAAAAGATGAAGACCTAGGCAATGAGGAAGGAGAAACACATGAAGATAAATATAAAGAACTAGTTTTTTCTAAGCCTAAGGTTACCAAAAGAAAAGAGATTGTTGTTGTTGAACCTAAGACAAATAAAAGCTTCAAGAAAGTGACAACAGAGCCCACAACCACACCATAAAGGATCACTAGGAAAAGATCCAAGAATTCAAGTCCTACAACTACCAAGCCATTAAAGAAAGGAGTTGTAATTATCACAAGGCCCACTAAAGGAAAAAATCCTAGGAAAAGGACATCTGATAGAACAAGGGCCAAGGAGAGTCAATAGAAGAAGAAACCAAAGAAAATGTTGATAGAAAAGCATGATGATGAGGCAAAAAGTATCAAGTGGGATAACTTGATTAAATCCTAAATTGTTCCAAGAAAATAGCCTCAAGATATTGATAAGGTATGTGAAAATTTGAGAAGTTCAGTAGGGTTAGTAGGAAATATACTTTTGTGCTTCTCTTGCTCTTCATCCTGATGATGGATCACGTAGTGTGATTCGAAACGTTGATGGTAAAAATCTTAACACAATCGAATCCAGAAACATACTAGTACAATATAATGGATTGTGGAAATTTGTTCTCTTTAAAAGAATTAGTAGGATTCAAGAATATAAAATATGAAACCTTGAACAAAACTAATAAAAAAAAGGTAGAATAAAATATGAAACCTTGAACAAAACTAATAAAAAAAAGGTAGAACAAGATTTTATTTATATTATGGTGAATTTTAAGTATATACTAATTGAATTAGGCTAGGGACTACCTAAAGAACTATATAATAAGATAGATGCTAAGTGGAAAGGTTCATTATCAATAGAAAAACATATGAGAAAGGATACATTAGACCAAGTGATGTCTGATTTAGGTAAATAACATATGTCAATAGCTATAAAGGATTATACTAAAAAGATTTTACAGGTTCAGTGATTTCGTCCTTCATACCTTTGAGTAGTTGTTTGATCCATACAATAATTAAATAATTTACTGGAATAACAATATATTCAACTTTAGTAGTAGATTGAGATATGTAGTTTTGTTTCTTACTAGTCTATGTAACTAGCATTTTTCCTAAGAAAAATGCTCTTCCATTAGTATCCATTCTATCATAATATTTCTAGCCCAATCAACATTAATGTAGCCTCTCAATTCAAATTTCTCATTTTTCTTATAGTATAGACCATAGTCTTTTGTTCCTTTCAAATATCTTACTATTCTCTTAACAACCATCAAATGATTCTCCTTGGGATTTGCATAGAATCTTACAACTATCCCAATAGATAATGTAATATCAGGTCTGCAATGTACTACATATTGTAATTTTTGAATCATAGACTGTACAATGTTTGATTCACCTCAGATGAATCATCATTTTTTGAAAATTTGTGTCATGTCACCATAGGTGTGCTTACTGGCTTTGAATCTTCCAATCCAAAAAAATTATGTATCTCCTTTACATACTTTGACTAATGTATATACCATATTTCATCTGATGTACTTTCCAACCCACAAAGAATTTGATCTCTCCAAACATAGTTATCTCAAATTCTTTCTTCATTTCATTTGCAAAAGCTTTACATAATGTATCTTGTTCTCCAAATATGCTATCATCAACAAAAATCTCAAATAGTAAAATACCTTTTTCTTTCTCTATCTTCAAGTATAGATTGATCTTATCATCAATCTGTCAAAACCAATTTTCACAAGATAATTGTGAAGCCTTTCATGCAATGCTCTTGGTGCTTTCTTCAAATCATATAAAGCTTTGTGTAGTCTACATAACATATTTTTTTTGTTAGCATTAAAAAATCCTTCTAGCTACTCTATATAAATTTCCTCTTCCAATATACCATTTAGAAATGCAGATTTAACATCCATTTGATAAACTTTAAAACCTTTGTTTGCAGAGTAAGCAAGCAGAGTTATTACTCCTTCCAATCTTGCAATAGGAGAAAATGTTTCTCCATAGTTTATTCCTTCCTTTTGTACACATCCTTTACAAACTAGTCTTGCCTCATTCCTTGTGATTACAATTTTCATCTAACTTGTTTCTATACACCCACTTGGTGCCAATCACATTTTTATCTTCAGGTCTAGGAACTAGAGTCCATGTCTTATTTTTCTCACTTTTTTCAATCTCTTCTTTCATTTCTTTACTCTAGTCCAAATGTTTGAAGGAATATTTCATTTTTTTAGGTTCGTGCATGCTAAGAAAAAATGTATCATTTCTCAACTTGTTCCTTTTCATTAGTCTTGCACCTTGATATACATTGACAATCTTGGTTCTGCTTTGTTTTCTTCATTTTTTCTCTAGACTTCTAAATCAATTCATACATCTCTATTAGGTAGTTCAAAATCTCTTTCATGTACACTAATCTTAGAATTAGAATGTGCCTCAACTTCATTCTATAAGTTGACACATGAATGTGGCTTGGTTCTTGAATGCATCTCAGCATTCATAGTATGTGACTCGACAATCACTGAAACTTGTTGTTGATTTGCAACTTTTTCATCAATAGGAATAACTTCATAAAATTATACAAATGATCTATATTCCTCTAGTTCCTTCATAGGTTTAGCCTCACAAACTTATGTATATTCATCAAATTTCACATTTGCACTTTCCACAACTTTGTTAGTGTTAGTATTTAAACACTTATAAGCTTTACTTTTTGTGGAATAGTAAAGGAATATGCCTTCTTCACTTTTTGCATCTAATTTACCATTCTTTTAATCATTGAGAATATAACACTTTCTTCCAAATACCTTAAAATATTTTACATTGGGTGAGCATCCATACCATAGTTCAAAAGGTGTTGAATGAGTACCTTTCTTAACTTGCACATAGTTCAAGGTATAGACAAATCTACTTACAACTTCTCTCTAGTATTTCAAAGCAACATTTTTCTCCATCATAAGTGTCCTAACACAGTCCATACATATCTATTCCTCCTTTCAAGAATTATATTTTGTGGAGGGATCCTAGGAACTGATGTCTATCTTTAGATTCCTCTGTCATTACAAAACATATAAAACTAATTTGACATAAATTCTCCTCCTTTGTCAGATCTCAAACATTTAAGACTTTTAACTATTTCCTTCTCAACTCTTGCTAAGTGTTGATATCTGATTGAAAAGGTTGTTGAAGAAGACTATGTGTTTCAATCATTATTTTAACATTGATGTCAAACCTACTATTTGCTGGTAAGACAATTGCTTATATGTTTCAAGTACTATCACTTAGTTAATTGATGAGGAAGATTTGATCAACAAGATGTAACAAAAGTACCTAAAGGAAAGATTCAATTATGATTATTTAATGAAGTACAAGAATTAGTTAAGACAATGATAACACAATGTATTGATGATAGTAGATGCCAAGTAAGTTTCAGTTGATACCGAGCACCAGTAAAATCCTGTTGATGCTGAGTGATTTTATAGTTGATGTTGAATGATGTAGTTTGTGTTGAGCATCAAAAAATTGATGATGCCAAGCTGCTACATTATGACAAATATCAAATATTTTCCAAATAAAAGCTAACAAGTTTGTTTTCTTGGAACTTGTGAATTAGGAGGAAGATAAGATTGATGGGCTGGTGGCACAAAATCTTATGTAAACTATTTTGGAGGTGAATTTAAATGGATTCTAAGAGAATTTTCTAGAGAAGATAAGATATGGGGTAGATACATTATATCCTACCTAATCTATCAAAAACTCTAATTTAGACAATGGATAATGGGCAAAAAAATGTTCTAATTTCTTGTATATAGGAATGTCTAGTCATGAAGTGAATAAGTTAGAGAATTTGGTGCAAAATCTTGAGAAGGAGAAAGAGAAAGGGGTTTTGCTTCATCAAGTGATTCAAGAAAAGAGTCTACAATGGCATACTAATCAAGAAGGCTTAAGAAGATGAATGCTTGAAGGGTGAACAAGCTATTAGAGCTACAAAGAATGGAATCCAAGTAGAGTTGAGGACTAAACAGAGATCTCTAATCTACAAGTGAGGTTGCGAGTTGTATCAAATCAAAGCTCTATTCTTACTTTCTAACAATTGTATCAGTCTAGGGTAAATCCTTTGAAGTAAGGTTGACTTAACAGTCATTGGAAAATCCTTTAACAGTGTGGCATTCCAAGTTAATGACCAAAATTTCTCTAACAAGGTGATTGAAATCCCTTAACTAGGTCACACTTAACAGTGTGTATTGTAACTTTTAATAGGGTTGGCCTTTAGTAGGGCATCACTTTAGAAGAGTGAAAAAGGAGAAGCATGTTACTGGTGGTTTTTTCAAAATTTGGTTTCCATTTTAAATCATTGTATCAAATGTGTTGATGGATGTGTTGTGTTTCATGCTTTACATTTCTACAAATTGATTTGACAGTAACATATAAGTTTTGGTTGATAGACAATGAATGCATGCATGGGTCTGAATGTTTTATGGGTTCACTATGTTGTAAAAAGTTTTACTTGTACATTTGGACCTTGAATAACTAATTCACACCACCCTTCACACCCCCCCTCCCCTCTCATTCTAAAATGCATTCCAACAATTGGTATCAGAGCCATTTTCTTAAGAGGAATAGCTTTAAGGTACTAGAAGCACAAAGATCAAGATATCAAAAAGAGAAGTACCCAAGCTCAACAAAGATAACTTTCTTGCATGGAAAATTTTGATGAAGCTAAACCTTGGAGGACTTGGATATCATGCACAATCTTGCATTTCAGTGGAGCATTTTGATCCAGCAGGAGCCCTAATTGCTAAAGATATGAAGAAAAAGAAAGAACACAATCAAGTGATGTTAGAGATAGCCTCTGCCCTACGCTATGCCAAATTTGATGATATCAAAGCTCTTGATAGTGAAAAGATGATGTGGGATGCCCTAGCCACCATCTATAGAGGAGAAAAAAATGTTCAGAGAGCTAGATTAGAAAGTTTTAGAGGTAAGTTTGATGACATGAGAATGGAAGAAGGTGAAAATATTGCTCAATATGTTGGTAGGATAAAAGAAGTTGTTAGTGAAATAAAAGGTGTTACTGATAAAATAGATGATGATACTATGCTAAGCAATGTCTTGACATTATTTCTTATTTATGCCATTAGAGTTTCTGTAATCCAAGAGTTAAGATGTATACCAAGAAATGATTTAACCCTTGAAGGTCTGGTAGGTAGACTCACTACTTTTGAGCTATCTAATTTTGACAACTGCAAACCAGAGAGTATTGAATCAACTTCCAAACAAAATTGTTATTGAAGGATTCTAATGAGGTAAAGTAGAAAAAGAAGAAGAAGAAAAGAAAGAAAAAATGTGCATCCAGTGATAGCAACACAGATGAGGAAGACATTGAACAATTGGAAGCATTGTTGGAAAGAAGATTTCATAGAGGAAAAAGCAAGTTCAAAGGTAAGTTACCCATCATTTGTTTCAATTGCAATGAAGTTGGTCATATTGCTGCAAGATGTACACAAAATAACTACAAAGAAGGAATCACTCACAAAAATAGAAGAGAAGATGTTGATAAAGACTATTGAGACAAAGGCAAGAAGTCATGCTACATTCCTAATGAACATGATGATGAAGTAGTAAATGTTGCAATGAAGGATGAATTTGATGAGGATGAGACAAAATGATAAATGGATCATTAACAGTGGATGCTCACATCACATGACTAGAGACAAAAGTAAGTTCATTACCTTAACTTGTTATAATAGAAATAGTGTAAGGTATGGTAATGATACACCATGTTTGATAAAAGGAATAGGGTCTATCAAAGTCATAGACAAGATTTCATGTGACAATGCTTACTATGTTGAAGGATTGAATTATAACTTGTTAAGTGTGTCACAATTGAATAATTTGGGATGCGAAGTTGAGTTTGAAAATAAAACTGCCAAGATATATGAAACAAATGGAAACTTGATTGGAAAAGGTGATCAAACTAGAATTAATCTTTTCTATCTAGATATATAAGATGCTACTAGTCTTATTGCAAAATTTGATCATGTATGGCTTTGGCACAAGAGATTATGTCATGCTAGTTTTGATAATCTTGCTAGTGTCAGTAATATGAAAAGAGTTAGAGGTTTTCCTAAGTTGAAGAAACTTGATAATATAATATGAAAGCAATGTTAGCTAGGTAAGATGACAAAGTAAAGCTTTAAAAGTAAAACTTATACCTCTAAAGAAATACTAGAAATTGTTCATACTGACTTGTGTGGACCTTTTGAAGTGCAAAGCTACAAAGGAGATAAGTACATAATTCTACTTGTTGATGATTACTCTAAGATGATGATACTCATGTCTCTAAAATGAAAACTTGATACTTTTATAATGTTTAAGTGGTACTTGGTAAGAGTTTAAAAAGAAACAGCTAAAAGTCTTAAATGCTTGAGATCAAACAGAGGAGGAGAATTCACTTCAAATGAGTTTGAGATGTTCAATAATGACTAAGGAATCAAAAGATAGACATCTGCACCTAGGACCCCTCCTCAAAATAAAATTGTTAAAAGAAGAAATAGGTCTATAATGGGCTATTCCAAAAAATTTAT
The DNA here is from genome assembly GCA_028749045.1 of Cupressus sempervirens. Lineage (NCBI taxonomy): Eukaryota > Viridiplantae > Streptophyta > Pinopsida > Cupressales > Cupressaceae > Cupressus > Cupressus sempervirens. The sequence goes on along the minus strand of CM053786.1, from coordinate 237,487,322 downwards.
GATGGAGAACAATGTTGCTCTAAAATACTAGTGATAAGTTGTAACTACTACTATATATACCTTGAACCATGTGCAAGTCAAGAAAGGTACTCATTCAACACCTATTGAACTATGGTATGGATATCCACCTAATGTGAAATACTTTAAGGTATTTAGAAGTAAATGTTATATTCTTAAAGATGTTAGGAGTGGAAATTTTGATACAAAAAGTGAAGAAAGTATATTCCTTGGTTTTTCCCAAATTGGGTTTCCACACTAAATCATTGTGTCAAATGTGTTGATGAATGTGTTGTGTTTCATGCTTTACATAATTGATTTGATAGTAACATATAAGTTTTAGTTGATACAAAATGAATGCATGCATGGGTATGAATGTTTTATGAGTTCACTAAATTGTGAAAATATTTATTTGTACATCTAGACCTTGAATAACTAATTCACCCCCCCTCTCATTTATTCTAAATAGTATTCAAACACTAAATACCACTTGATCACTTGGAAAGCATTAGATTTCTATTTCAGAAACATAATTGTCATCATTCTAGAATTATCATCAACAAATAACATAATGTACCTATATCCTTTGCAGCTTTGCACATCAATTGGTCCACACAAGTAAGTAGAACAATCTCCAACATTCATTTAGAGGTATGAGTCCTATTCTTAAAACTTGACTTTGTCATTTTTCCTAACTGACATTATTTGCAAATTGTATTGTCCAATTTCTTCAACTTAGGCAAACCTTTGACTCTTCTCATGTTATTGATACTGACCAAGTTATCAAAATTAACATGACATTGTTGACATTCTTGTCATGTTTGTTATTAATGACATACACTTATTCAGATTATAAGTATCTATCGAGCTTATTATATAGCTAACAGTGTTAACCAAGTAGTTTAGATGATACTGAGTCCTTTGGAAAAAATTTAGTTTGCACTTAGTAATTACTACTATGGTTATGATTAGTAGTGTAAACCAAACATCTTACTGTATACTAATTTTACCAGTGCAAACTGAGTTGTGTAGTGCTTACCAAGTTTGTATTTGATGTGATGTGAGTCTAGTGTTAACTGAGCTACTCAGTGTTAGCCAAGTGACTCAATTTATACCAAGCTCATAGTGATATCATTGACCAAGTTATGTAGTGTGAATCAAGCAATTTATTTTATATGCTAAGTTTCATATTATTTGTTGAGTCACCAGTGCAGACTGAGTTCAAGACTACTTGGAAGTGATCAGTATGGACTGAGCTTCTACATCTGCCAAGTGCATGATGATGTCCAACATTGACAGTGGATGTTGAGTATCAAAACCTCATAGAGTCAGCCTTCAAAACTTGATTTTCTACACTTAGGCCAACTTTGTAATATTTTTGTAAACTTGTATTGTGGCCAATTTTTTAATTTTATAATTGGATTGATATATATGTAATGTATTGTGTCACATCTAAATCGAAGTAAATGTAATGCAATCATTAGAGAAGAGAAGAAGAGAAAATTACAAAGGCTACAATAATATAAGGAGAAACAAAGATTTATCTATTAAAACAAGGTGATTTGTACACTTATAGAAATCTCATTCAACAAACCAAGTTGCAAATCAGAGATTAGGTACTACTTCATTCTAATAAATCCCTTAACAAGGTAGACATAAAAATATTATGTAAATCTCTTTACCGAGTGCATACTTCATTGTAAGTTTGTAAATCCTTTTGCAAGGTGGACCTAGCAGTCCTTAGTGCTCCTAACATGGTAGATCATCATAAGTGGTCATTTTAAGCCTTAACAAGCCAACTTTATACTGTAGTACTAAAGCTTGTGGGTATCATCCCCACTCCAATTTTACTTTCTATTTGAAAGCTTTTTGGGTCACCAAATTGTGTGTTAAAAATGTTATGAATGCTTTAATGCTTTTAGCTTCTCATGCATGCAATTAGATTAGAATATATATAAAGGATTAATAAATAATTAAGGATTAAGTTTTATTGGTTATTGATTAACCCCTCCCCTCTTAGTAACTTATCCTTTCATAATATTTCCAATAATTGGTATCAAAGCTTTGTAGTTCTTAGAGAAAAGTTTAACAACTTGATTAAAGATCAAAGGCAATGGAGGCATTCAAACTTGACAAGGCTATTGACAATGAGAAGCTAGATTTGGAATAGGCTATTTGAAAACTCAAGAAAGAAAAAGAGCAACTCTCGATCCCTAAAAAGAAGAAAAGATCTTACAATCAAGATGAATGATCTACTCTACATTGAAGAAAGAATTGAAGACATCCATTCAGGAAATTTAACACCTATCCCTTCAGCAAGAAGACTTCATTGATCAGCTCACCAATGCAAATGAATAAATCATGAATCTAAGATTAGGCAATGAAAGGTTATAGAATGAGCTAAACACTAAAAGGAAAACCAATGAAATGATGATGAAATCCCAAGAAGACATGAATCAATTGAATGAGAAAAGTCTTACAAAAAAAAAGGAAAAGCAAGAATTGGATATATAGAAGAAGGTGAATCATTCAAGAAAGGAGCTCAAAAGAATAAAAAATCAAATTGTAGTCACTGTGGTAAGATAGGTCACACATCAAACAAATGTTGGAGTAATGGGAAAGAAAAATTCAATGGAAAATGCTACAATTGTAATCAACATGGTCATAGAGCTAACTAATGCAAAGAAAAACCAAGATTTGAAGGAAAATGTCCCAAATGTAAGAAGGATGGGCACAAGTCATCAACATGCAAAAATAAGATATTGAATCCAACAGAATAAATTGTAAAAGCTATATTTGGTTGGGACTATAATACTTGGTGCAGATGTCATTATTGTGCAGAATTTTGACACATTGGAATAAATTGTGAAAAACATCACAAGATGAAAAGAGATACTACCAAAAGATGTTTCATTTGTACAGAACTTGGTCATCTTCCCAAGAACTATATGAATACTAGAAGAATTGAAGATGAAAAGAAGGCAAAAGATGATAACATTAGAAAGAAGGTGAGACAACAATGGGTTCCAAAATCTTCTAAAAATTCAACTTTAAGCAATAATGATCAAGTCACTCAAGAATTGGGTGACTCCACCATTTCCACTTGATTTCTCAAAAGAGAACTAGAACTAGGATATTGAAGAAAGGCATTTAATATCAGTTCTAGTTGACAAATCAAAAGATCCATATCAACATTCAAGATGAAAAAAGATCATCAAGTAAGAGATCATAGCTACTATCCTTAGTGAGCAAGATCAGGAATAGCTAAGTTTTGTGTGGTTACCAAGCCATGGAGACTCTACTGAGTATTCAATGCGAGTAATGTGGATGATAGTCTTTCATTTGAGTGAACAATCATACCAGGAATTTATGGTGATTAAAAGGAGAAATTTGATAGAAATGGAGGAATCTAAGTCATTTCTCACCGTGAAATTTTGAGATCTTTTTGTGAAGAGCAATCTTCCAAGCAATTAAGTGATTTGAGAAAATTTTTACTAAAATTTTTCATATTCTCTTAAACCCTACTGAGAAAATATGGTGTCCACTAGCAACAAAGTGAAAAGAGGTTCAAATATGTTAGTTCATGGTGTGGAATGAAAGGCACCAGATTTCAAGTTGAATCCTATAGTTGCGAAAACCCTAGATCTGAGTGGAGAACAATCGCAAATCCTTCCCAAGGTACTATTAGTTAATAATATATGTTTGGATTTCAAATGTGCTATACAAGAGATTGGTACACTAGAGATGGATGAATGTTTGAAGGAGTTATGTGTTGATGGTGTGTTGAAACCTAAGCATAAACATCTTGAGGAAAAAGGTTTAATTCACATGCCATGGGATTTATAAGTAAAATGGATAAGGTTTATCCTTAGTCATGTGCATAATGGTCAGCTGTGGTTGGAACAACCAATTCTACTAACTAAAAAGATGACCCATAGGATCATTGGTCTCCAAATTTTGGCAAAAGCTAAAATGACTAAAATATTAGGTCATGTTGAACTGGAAAAGAAAACCCTAACCAAGTGGGATGGAAAGGGGAATGAAGATAAGTAGTGTCACTAACATGGAATTAAAGTTTGGTATTCATGTCATTTCCCACAAAATCTATAGTTCAAGTAGGTCGAACAGTGTATCTTATGAAGCAATTGATTTAGCATATAAGGTGGTCAAGAATAACCTTTCTCTTGACCTCGCCAAGTTATTCTTGAACTAGTTCAACAAAAACATATAGAGCATCAGGACTTCCAAGAACAACCCATGTAAGTTTAGTTCACTATTGACATGTTTATTTTTCTATTTTAAGAAATTCTTCCCATCAAAATGTACTATTGTTCAGAGAAAAGACATACCAGTCCTTTATCAAATTAATATATATATATTGTTGGAATGGCTGAAAATTATACAAGTAGTATGGACAACTATTTTGATGCATTTAAGGAGAAAATGAATAATAGATTCTAAATTCTAAAGAAATTAGTTAAAGATTAGAAAGATGATTTTTTTTCATGGTTGACAGTGATAAAGCTTACATTCAAGCAATGAGGCCAAGAATTGCATGGGTAAAGCTTCTAGGATATGAGGTAAATATTGATGAAACAAAAGACATAATTGAGACATTAATAAATGAGCTTATTGATCCTAAGGCTAATTACTTTGGCACTTGGGATGAGGCAAAGGCTAGGAAAGAGCTAGAAATTAAACTTCCTAAGGTAGTTAACAAGGGAAAGAAGGGGATTGCCAAATTGAAAACTAGTTCCACTCTTCTGTTAACTAAAGGAAAAGGAGAGGATGAAGAAAAATCAAAAGAAGAAAAAGAGACACTAAAGAAGAAAGGAAAGGTATCCATTACCAAGCTTGCTAGGAAATCCACTGTTGTATTCACAATGAGATCATTGAGGAAGAAAGAAAAAAAAGGAGGATACATAATCTTCAAGAGATCTCCACCCACATTTGAGGAAAGAATAAAAGAATTAGAATTATGTTCTAGCATTACAAATTTCAAATCACCAAAATATGAGATTAGGATTGCTGATGAGTAGAAGGAAATAGAAGATATATTGATATCCAAAATGGGTATGTGGAAGTACTCGCTTGAGCATCTTACTCAGTAGATTCCTAATGTTCTAATGGACAAGATTAACCCAAGATGGGAACATGCCATGCAAACAACAAAAGATATATATGAGTAGACCTTGAGGTAGCTCATGCCAAATTTAGATGACAAGGAGGTGAAATAATCTATGAAGAAAAATGAAGAAAAGTTAACTTTAAGGTTCAATACTTGTCTTATACTATTAAAGGATATAGAGCATGTTATGAAGAATGCTACAAACACATGGAAGAATGTCTATCTTCTTCACAAACTGAGTGATTTTTTTGTTAGTGTAAGTGATAAGGATGATGATAATGATCATGAGAAAGATAAAGAGAAAGATGATAAAGAGGTCACTCAATTTGATAATATAGATAATGAAGAGGAATAGGGGTAGGAAGCTACCGAGGAAGAAGTGCAAGATACTTAGGAGACCAACCCAGTAAAGATTGTTGTAGTAGTCATAGCTTCACTTCCTCATTCTCCTAGGAAAACATTGATAACACCAAGCTCAGAGATAGCCTCAGCAGGATTGATTGTAGTGCCTAACACTTCATCTATTGAGAAGTAAGCTCTTCCCTCTACATCAATCTTGGCTACTTTAGGTATTTCTTCTACTATTATTTCAATGAGTGTAGTATCCATTTTTGTAGTGAGTCCTACCATTTCAACAATTGTTTCCATTCCTAGTATGCAAGTAATAAGTGCAAGGACAATTAAGATCAAGCCTCAACCAAGCATACATTTTTTGGGAAAAGCAAAAGAGAAGGAAGAGGATATAGATCTTGATGAGGATATTTTCATTCCTAAATGGGACATCTCAAATCTAAATCTAGAGTAGATGTAAATTTTTGGTGAACTACTTCAAAAGAAAGTCAAGTAGCAAAGACTTAGAGAGGAAAGAAACAAATAATTCAAAATAATTGAGGATGCAAAGAACATTCTAGTAGAGGCTCTAAGCATAGTGGCTAATACTTCTCAACTAATTTTGTATTAGTTGGTAGAGGCGGTCCAAAAATATAATGAAGATTTTGATGGATAGGATAAATTATTGCAGAAAGCCAAGAAAAAGTTTGAGAATAAAGTTTAAGAACTTATTGCTCAAAAAATTTCCATTCATCAAGTAGAACTGTCTACTATTTTAGGCTCTCTAAAGACCTCAGGCATCAATGCATCTTTACTTTTTGGTAAACTTTGTGATACATCAATTTTCACAAAAGAAATAAAGGATAAATAGTAAAAGATAGATGAGGATCTTTATGCAAGTGCATAAAAATTGTAGCTTGGCCCAAGTTCTAGCTCTACCCACTTCAATAACATTAGATTTTGGATAGATATGTAGGTAGAACTGTTAAAAGAAGAAACAAGGATAAGATCTACATTGATAGATATTTAGAACATGATTCTTGCAAACATGGATGCACTATAGAAGCACATTGCACATTCAAAAATGCTCATCCATGACAACAACTTCTTCATTATAGACCACATGATAGAATTGGCAATAGAAGTGTAGATTGCATTACATGCTTGCAAGGTCTTGCAAGAGAATTGCGACAAGACTTTGGCACTCATCCTAAAGGTATATTCAGATTTCTTTTCACATTTTGGCTTTATTATATAAGTATGTATAGCATAACTCTTTGGAATTAATGTCAAAAAGGGGGAGAAGATGTAAGTAGTAAAGGGAAGAAGATGTGAGAAGATGTAAGGAGAAAGGGGGAGAATATTTAAAGATTGTAAAGAAAATGTATATTGGTTAAAGAGAAAAAAAAATTTATATATCAGATGTATAGTACATTATATATTATGTATGGGGGAGCATTACCATGTACACACACACACACATATCTCTTACGAAAAAAAAAATTGAAAAATTTCAAAAATAGTATACTCTACTGAGTTGGAGACATAAGGTCGTGGATAAAGATGTTTTTGAACATTCTTGAATTTAGTTTTGACTCATAAGTGTTTTTTTGTCACTAATTCCAAATGGGGAGATTATAGACATTTCAATCATGTTTGTTATTAGTGGCATACACTTATTTAGATTATAAGTATCTACCAAGCTTATTGTTGATGCAAGAGCATCTAGAGGTATAAGGGCAATCCTGTGTCACCCAAAAAAAATGTACTTAGACTTAGTTTCTGTTTCATGTGTTTTCATTTTTGGATACCCTTTTGGGCCAAATAAAGGTTCCAACTCTCACAGTTCCACTATCAGTGTGTTAGAAAATCCCAAAAAAATAGGAGCATGCAATTTGGCCATCATTTTGGTGACCTAGAAGGTGTGAATTGGCCAGATGAATGTAATTGTGATTTAGAGCATTCCAGAAAAAGAATCAGGTCAAAAGGCCCATAGTTTGAAAGTTATTGCAATTTTTTGGGTTTTGGAGACCTCATAAGAATGCTCCAAATTCAAGTTAGGGGCATTAAATGACCTCAAAAAGGGTCAAAAAATGGGGGACGAGAAAAGCTTTTCCATAAGGCTATAGAGAACTTCGAGAGCTTTTTGAAAATGTAAACAGTTCGTCAATCGGTGCTATGGTTCAAAAGTTATGCCTCCCGAAAGCTCGGTTACCGTTTCTGGATTCTTCTAGATTTGCACTGACTTCCAATGCAGCTTATGGAACCTTCTATTTGGTTGGTGGATGCCTACTAGCACTTTCTAGAATGTACTCCTAGTCCTTAACCCTCTGGGGTCTATTTAAGGATATTTTTGGCATTGTAAAAGGCAGTTCGGAGTGGAGTTTGAGAGGAGGTACTGAAAGGAGAAATTATCTCCAGATTTATGCTATTGTAAGCCCTTAGGGCATGTTTTGAAGATTATTTTCTCTGTACTATTTGTACTAGCTTATTTTCTCGATCAATATAATTTTCCCCTTTTCTGTTGTGTCCATTTTGTTCTTGGGTAGTGTCTCCATCAATTGTATAGTTGATAGTGTTAACCAAGAAGTTCAGTTGCTACTGAGTTCTACAATTGCTACTGATTCCTTTTGACAGATTTCAATTTACACCAAGCAGTTACTACTATGGTGATGATCAGTAGTGTAAATTGAACATCTCAATGTATGCTGAGTTTACCAGTGTAAACTAAGTTGTGCAGTGCTTACTGAGTTTATAGTTGATGTGATGCGAGTCTAGTGTTAATCAAGCTACTCAGTGTTAAACAAGTGACTCAATTTATACTAAGGTCATAGAGATAGCATTGACTGAGCCATGCAATGTGAATCAAGTAATTTAGTTTATATATTGAGTTTCATAGTATTCATTGAGTCACCAGTGTAGACTGAGTTCAAGACTAACTTGAAGTGATAAGTATGGACTAAGCTCTACATCAATCTAGTGCATGATGATGTTGAGCATTGACAATGGATGTCAAGTATCCTCACCAAGTCAGTCTTCAGAACCTAAGTTTCTACACTTTGGTTGACTTTGTAATATTTTTGTATACTTGTATTGTGGTTGACTTTGCAATTTTGTAATTGGATTGATATATATGTAATGTATTGTACCACATACAAAGTATCAAATTAAAAGTAATGTAATCATTAGAGAAGAGTAGAAGAGCAAATTAAAAAGACAACATCAATATAAGGAGAAGAAAATATTTATCTATCATAGCGAGGTGATTTATACATTTAGAGGAATCTCATTCAGCAACTCAAGTTGTAGATCAGAGATCAACTAATCCTTCATCCTAATAGATGGATCGATCAAATCCTTTAACAAGGTAGACCTAGCAATCTTATGTAAATCTCTTTACCAAGTGCATACTTCATTATATATTTGTAAATCCTTTTGCAAGGTAGACCTAGCAGTCCTTCTTGCTCTTAATAGGGTAGATCATTAGAAGTGATCATTGTAAACCTTAATAGGCCAACTTTATATTGTAGTACTAAAGCTTGTGGGTATCACCCCCACCCCTATTTTACTTTCTATTTGGAAAGTTTCTAGGTCACAAAATTGTGTGTCAAAAGAGTTATGAATGCTTTAATATTTTTTAGTTTCTCATGCATGTAATTAGATCAAAATATACATAAAGGATTAATTGCTAATTAAGGCTTAACTTTTATTGGTTACTAATTCACCCCTCCCCTATAAGTAACTTAGACTTTCATAATATTTCCAATAGACATAACCTCTTGTGCCATAGACACACATGATAAAATTCTACAATTAAACAAGTAGCATCCTCCATATCAAGGTAAAATAGATTACCTTTAGTTTGATCACCTTTTCCAATTAATTTTCCATTAGTATCATATATCTTAAAAATCTTTTCCTCAAACGGAACCTTACAATCTGAACTATTCAATTGTGACACACTCAAAAAATTATAGTTAAGTCCTTCAACATAATAAGCATTGACAAATAAAATCTTTTCTATGAGTTTGATAGAACCTTTTCCTATTATTAGACATGGTGCATCATTACCAAACCTTACACTATTTCCATCATAATAATTCAAGGTAATGAACTTACTTTTATCTCTAGTCATGTGATGTGAACACCCATTATCAATGATCCATTCTTGTCCACACAAGACACTAGTGAAATTTTCTCATCCTCATTAGAATCATCCTTCATTGCAACATACACCACTTCATCATTATGCTCATCAGATCCATCTTTAATTTCCTCATTAGCAATGTATCAATACTTCTTGCCTTTGTCTTTGTAATATTTGTTGTCTTCATCTCTTCTACTTTTGTACTTGTCTCCAACTCCATAATTCTTCTTCTCTAGACATCGAGCAGCAATATGACCAACTTAATTCCAATTAAAACACATGATAGGTAACTTACCTTTGAATTTTCCTTTACCTCTATGAAATCTCCATGCTACTAGTGCTTCAAGTTTTTCCACATCCTCCTCATCTATATCACTATCACTAGAAACATATTTTACCTTTATGTTCTTCTTGTCATTAGGTTCCTTCAATAATAGCTTGGCTTTGAAAGTAGATTCAACATTGTCAGATTTGAAGTCATCAACATTAGATAGCTCAAAAGAAGTGAGCCTACCTATCAAACCTTTAAGAGTTAGATTAGAACTTGGTACACATCTTAGTTATTGTATTACAAAAACTTTAATAACATAAATGAGTAGTAGTGTTCTCAAAACTTTGCTTAGTATAGTCTCATCATCTATCTTACTAGTCCCCTTATAGAATTAACAACATCCTTTATCCTAGAGTAGTATTAAGAAACATTCTCTCCATCTTGCATTTTCATATCATCAAACTTACCTTTAATCCTTGTGTCCAAATGTAAAGAAGATAGTCAGGATTTTCCTTCACAATAGTTGTTGGACCCTATTCTTGTGCCTCTTTATTCGATGCTTGGACTCTAGTAAAAATTTTTGAGAGTGAGATCAAGTTGATTGATTATCAAGAATTCAAGCCTTAGTATGACCCTATTGAATTTGTGATAGATTAATTGAAGTTGGAATATGCCCACAAACATGTTCTAGACATTGAATATTTTTTGGATGGATTTCTTAATGAATATCAAACCCAGGAGAAGTATTGGTCACGATTGACAATTGATGAAATTAAATTGTATAATGACTCTATTGATGTTTTTGAGCTCATAGATTATTGCTCTTAAATGTTTCCTTTGTCTTACAAGAATATTAAAGGAACTCCCATTGTGTCTACCCATTCTATAGGTCTTGTCATTGATACAATAGAGGTCCTAATGCACAAGATCATTAAGAGGATGGAAAAATGGGTGGAGTGGACCAAAGTGAGGAAGAAGAGAACAAGAACCATAGGTTCCACTAGTGGAGTGGCTTCTAGAACTACTCAATCAACTAAAGTGACCTCCATGACTATTGCCACTTCAACATCTATGGGCCTAGCCAAGTCTAATGGCCAAGGAGGAGATCAAACTTTGAAGAAGAATTTTTTGATTACCCCTACTTGTGGAGGAGGATCTCTTCCATATATAGAAAAAGTTAGGAAGAAGGAGAAGGAAAATGAGATGTAAAAAGAGAAGGAGCAAGAGTAAATTAATGGCTAAGTTTTCCTCCCTTGTCCAAGTCATCAATCTTGATGGTGACACTAACCCCATGGATGGACAAGAATAGGATGTATCCTAGCAAGGGGATACCTTGGCCCTCTCAATAACCAAATTCACTACTTTTCCCACTATTTATTAGAGAAAGAAAACTCCCCAAGTAGCAAGGAACCTCTTTGATTCCACTACCTTGTAATCATTGATCAATGTCATCTCAACCAAGTCATTGTTGGAAAAGACCATCAATTAGAAGAAGAAAAGATATGAGGAAGTTGCCCCATCCAGAGACCTCATTACACATGTAGTTTCTAATCATGAGATTACCATGCATAATGCAACAAACAAATTTATTAAGCAATTGGCACTATTTCAAGAGGTTATTGCTATGAAGACCAACATCTCCATCTCCCATGGCATCCTCAAAACAAGCCAAGAGACATTGTTTCATTAGAAACAATCTTTAGAGTTCAAAATGTAAAGATTTGTGAGATCTAGAAATGAGCTTAAATATGTTACAACCTAGTGCAAAAGGCCATAGAGAAACTTTTTGAATACTTAAAAGTGGTTCACAAAGAATGATATGTATCCAAAAATGGCTAGTTGTTAGACATTGAATGGATGAAAGCCAAATTCATAGTTTTTATTAATGAGGTCACTGATCTAGTCAACTTCCAGATGTTAAAGATCTGAGAGCTTTCATCAACATATTCCATCCTAAGGTGAGCATAAAATAGTTCCAATTGAAGGTTGCCAAAGTGGACAAATTAACAGACATGTATGACTACTAGATGATTCAAGATGACAACATTTTAATCCTAGGTGTTGATGAATTGGATAAAGTAATGGATGCAATGAAGGCTTATAGAGCTAAGGCAATGACTCTGAAGAAAGCATAATGCTCTGATATTCTCTCAAACATCTATCATTCTCTCTTTTCTCTCTCATTTCTCCTTTGTAGCTCCTTCCATTCTTAGAAAATGATGAATTAGTCAAATCCTATTCTTAGCTCCTTCCATTCAAAGATTCTCAAAATGTAATCATCAAATGTAACTGCCCATTTTTTAAGACACGTATATATGTAACTTTTTGAGAAGTTAATAAGACCAACAAATATTTTTGTGGGAGAACCCCTATAACTAGGACTATTGTGTGTGACTCTAAGACTATATTTTAATTTTTTTGTTCATTTATTTATTGTATGATATTTGGGATGAATGTGTTGTAACTAAAAACTGAATGATTGCAAGTAAACATGGCTTTATTTCTTTCATCTCAGCAGATTGTAAGCTTTGATTTGCTTAGTATAAGTATTATTCTTTTCCCTTCTTTTGGGCATTTTAGTTCATGTGTGCTCAGTTTATTATATGAAAAGTTTAGAATTTGATTAATGAAGTACCTAAAAAGAGGACAATCTAGGTATTGTCAAATTTTAGTTAATTCAGCAATTTGGAAATTGCACATTTAGTCATTACTTATCCCCTCATGTTGTTGTATCTAGTCTTGCATGATTCCATTCTTGGATTCAAGTTAGAATAGATTGCATATTAGGTGTTAGTATCCATTTTGAAAATGGCCTAGATTATTTGAAGTGTTAAACAATCTAGTTTTTTGCATCTTCTTCTCTCTAGTTAAGAGAATACCCCCAAAAACTTAAAAACAAATTCATTACAAATATTGCATTTAAAAGAGAGTTTTACCATTCATATCAAGGGTCTTTAATAGGTTACTACACTAACCCATTCTATTGTTAGCTTCTTTGTTTTCCATTAGCCATTAGGTACTCTAAGAGTTAAGGTATAAACCAAAGAATCAAGGAAGACAAGCTGTTAACCAACACTTACCTAAATTGAAGATGGAGAATTGTGGTTAAGCAAAAAAAGATAAAAATGATCTATATAAGGACATCATGAGCTAGAAGAAAAGAGTCATAGTGCAAACTAGAGATAGTCAAGGAGTCTTGAGGTGTTTCTTCATTTGGTGGCTTGAAGGGTGAACAAGCTATCAGAGACGAACGAGAATGAATGCCAAGAAGAATGGAGGATTGAATAAGAGATCTATAATCTACAAGGTGGGTTTCTAATAGAGCTCACTTTAAAAGACTAAAAATTGATAGCATGTTACCAGTATTTATTCCTAAATTGGGTTTCTACACAAAATCCTTGTGTTAAACTGTGTGAATGATTTTGTGGTATTTCATTTTTATATTTCTACAAATTTCATTTGATCTAAGATAGTAATATACTATGCCCTCATATATTGGATGATTAATGCGTGCACATGTATTTTTTAAGTACTGAAAAGTTTTATCTATACATTCAGACCTTGGATAAGTGATTCATCCCTACTCTCAATTATTCTAAAGTATTCCAACAACTAACAAGGTGAAACAAGATAAGTCGATGTCCATATTAGAGAGATAAAGTGTTCACTTGCCAAGATAGTAGAGAGAGATTAAAGTGACATGTCAAGAAAAGTGTCCAAGAATATTACAACACTTGCAACTCAAGTCAAGACAAAGGCAAGAAGAGTGTAGTCAAGAAATCAAGGTAAACATTTTAGAAAAAGAAGGTCTTGGTATGCTGACATAGACCAAGAAGGCCAAAAAGACCAAAAGTGCTAAGACCAAAGAGTCATTTTAAACAAGTTAAAAAACTAGACACATAGAAAAGAAAAGTCAAATGATGAAACTCCCCTAGCAAGAAACACAAGAAAAAAAATTTGACTTGGAGAAAAAAAATTGAATTTTTCTTTTGTAGGGGGTTATTTTTTGAAGTTCTAAAATATTTTTGGTTGTTTTTGAATAAAAACACACAATGAAAGCTTGAAAAAGGGGAAAATTCCTAAGGCTCAATTTGATGAGTGTTTCCCCTTTTTTTCAAGTAAGGAATGTTTTAAACATTCAAGAACATCAAACACACCAACAAATTATTCAAGAATTTACAAGGATACACAACCTCAACTAGGTGATTCCCTCAATATACACAAGGTACATGAGCCCTAAATCCATAGATGAAAGATAATACTATCAAATAGCTCAGAGGAAATGGTAACCTAGTCTCCACCTTCACTTCCCATAGGTATAAAGTTATTTGGGGATTATCCAAGATTGACAACATTGATACTTCTAAGAGATGTGTATTTATATTTTTGCTAAACTATTTATACTTCACCAAAACATTAGAGTTGAGGTCATCCCCTAGATTGATCACTTCTCTAGGTATGCCCCCTAAAAATAAAATAAAGATCCGTTATTTGTGTTCCCCTCGAACTCCTTAACAAGGATGTGAGAAGAAAACATAAATAAGAAAACCTTGGGGATTAAAAGAAAAAAGGGTTCATTTTTAAGTCCAAAGCCAAATGTGACTGATTGATTTTAAGCCATTTTTTCAATGTTGGGAAGACACACCAAAGAAGTTGACAAAAAGAAAGAAATTTTTTTACAATGAAAAAGAAGACAATGATCAATATTTACATTGCAAATAAAAATGTTTGGAATGGGTCCACCTTGATTTCATACTTTCCAACTTTTTCCATTTTTTGCTCCTCTACCTTCCAAATTGCCTTCACAAACTTAAATCAAGTGCATGAAATCATGAAGAAATAGGAAAATTCAAATAAAATGCATTGAACTATTTCATTCCATACAAAATGACAACTCATTTCATCCATTCACTACTAAATTTTATTCATTTTTTGACACACATTGGTAGAAATTTCTACACACATTGATCATTGAGAAACTTGTATATCTAAATTTTGATGCATCTTGGAATTAAAAAAGAGGTCAAATTCTTGCAAAATGTACCATCAAAGATCTGATTTTTTTATTGTGGCTTACATCACATTCAACGAGGATGCTAAGACACAAACAAGGTCCTCTTCAAAAGTTTCATCAAAATTGTCCATTGTGTGTTGAAATTTTGACCATTTTGGCATTAAAAAAGAGGCCAAATTCTTGGAAAATGTAGCATCAAAGATCTGATTTTCAATAGTGTCTTAGATCATACTTTGATGAGTATGCTATGACATCAATGATCTCCTCATTGAATGTTTGACAAGAACAATGTTGAAAGTGTCCAAAGATAGTCAAAATTTTGATGAGAGTAGTTTATTTTTCAAAAAACTTGTATGCAATTATGAGATGCCAATTTTTTTTTGCAATTATAATTTTTTTTGTATCAACTTGTTGTTTATCACATGGAATTCAATACATAATTAGTTAAGGCTTTGATAAAATATTGATTAACAGTAAACCTTATCATTGTTCAGGTCAAAATTTTATCATTTAAAATATGTCATTGTTATCCTCTAATTTACAAGATCATATCTTATACATCTATTATTTATATAAAAAACATATAGATTGATCATTCCTCAAGCCATTTCTAGGAGTAAGATTAAGATGCAAGGAAAATTTATGATACTAAAATAAAACACAGTATTTCCTTATGAACAATATCAACCTTATCACACAACATTAAAAAAAAGGTTTATTTTGGTGTTTGTGTTCTATTTTTCCTCATGTGTTACTTACCTTAGCTTAATTGGAGGTGTAAGTAGGTGTAGAATAGGTATATTTTTTATGCATTGTAATTTATTTTTAGTGTTGAAAAACTTATGGCAATATATTTGTAGGTCTATAAATACTATGATAATATCTCCAACCCTAGCACTCAATATATGTGAATAAAAATTATCTTTAAGAATCTACTATATAATTTAGACCTCCATCATTGTACAAAAATTTTAACATATAAGTTAAGTTTGATTATCTAATCATTGTTGTCCTAATTTTTCATAACTAGTTCTATAATTTCTTTGAATCCCCCACTCTTTCATTTTTGACATCTCCCACATGTTACTAGTTGACATAGTTATAATTAGAAATTTCTATGGTACTAATTGAGCCTTTCATTTATCAAAGATATATACTATATGATACCTATTATCACCTAAAATAAAATACCAAAAATATATAAATATGCAAATACATAGCATCAAATATTGTAAAGGAAGAAAATAAAAGAGATCAATCAACAAGATTTTGATTTTGAATTTAAAAACAAATGTCAATGTGTTGATGTCTCATTTAGTTGAACAAGTTTTAAGATTAAAGCAATTAAGAGTCTACAAGAATAGTAAAAATAACTTAGTTTTATACAAAATGAACTATTTTACTATATATTTTTAAAATGGAAATAAAGTTTATAAGAAAATGTTACTAGTATATACACATTTGTGTAGCATTGACATTTTCTTTTCAATTGTTTAAAATTTTTGTCGAAGTGTACTTTTAATCCAAGTAGAAATTTACATGCCATTTACACTAAATATACTAGCACTTGTCCTAAATTGAGTTAAAGTAGTCGCCAATAGAGATAATATACTTATATATATATATATATATATATATATATATATATATATATATATATATATATATATATATATATATATATATATATATATATATATATATGTCTAAATGTGAAACAATGTAGTTTTAGAATTATATAAAAGATATCAATTTTATTTAAAATATAGAATAACAAGTTTTTATTGTAAAGAAATACAATTTTGACTTTAGATTGATTATTTATTCATTTATCCCTATATAGTTTATGTCATTCTTATCAGGGTTGATTTATAATGAAGATACCTTGATTTGTTCAAATTCAAATTCAAATTAAATTTTGACTTTCTCACCCAATTTCACAACTAAATTTCTCTTAGAGAAAAGTAGAAGCATAAATTCAAATGGAAAGGAGATGGCACATTATTATATAAAAGTTTGTTAGAGAAATTTTGTGGATAAAGGGTCACGATTGGAATAAATTATAATAAATAGTTGCAAAAGGGAAAGGACTAGAAGATGCCCCCCACCCCCACCCCCACCCCCCCAACTAAACAATAGTGAGCTAGTTGCTTGACAATGGGGAACCCACTAGACATTGTGAAAAACCTTACTAAAACATTTTGAATAATTTTAAGTTTCCTTTGGAGTTAGCTTCTTTCAAGCCAAATTCTCTAATAGACAAAAGTATAGAGAATATGACCTAAGGTTAGATTAGAGGAGACGCAAAGAAATTTTTCCATCATTTGTCAATATAATGTCACCATGGCATCCCCTACCTACTTAGGCCAAGCTTTTTTTTAGTACTAAGATTTACCTTTTTTATATTGACAAAATGCAAATTACAACAAAAAGAATAGTAGTTCAAAGGGAACTACAAGAGAATAGAGATTGATTATATAATGCATAATACAAACAACATCATAATATAGTAGCAACTAAAGTGAACCATTAATTAAATCTAGAGATACAATATGTTGTATAGGTAATGTGTACATGCAAATAAAAGACAAATTACAAACCATAGCCACTTTTATACAAAATCTAGATAAGAGGATGACATCCATGAAGCACACAAAAAAAATTGATTAAATGATTTATGTTAATCTTATTCATCTTTAAAGTTTGTCTTCTTTATTATGCATCTTAAAATTCATCATATATTGTTATTACAAACATATAGCAAATCTCAAATAGAAAATAATATATTACATATGCAAATTTTATCACTGCTTATTTTTAAAACCATTATCATGACTCAATTTCAGATTTTCTATAAATATTAAATTATAATTTTTTAAAATTTTGATCAAGGGTGTTCCCCTTAATACCACAAATACAGAATAGAAACAAATAAGTAACAACAATTTGCAAGAACAAAATATGGGCTTCTTATTATCACCGTAGTTGTAGAATTGAAAAATTTTGAAATACAATATGCAAAACCCACCTGGGTGCCTTCCTTACAATAATTTGCAACAAATAGCTGTGAACTATTACCTAGAGTTCTCCTAGACAATGTATGGTCATTCCTTATATAGAAATGTTTACATCACCTAGGAAGTTTCTAGACATCAAACCCTAACCCTTAAGACTGACTAACTCTAAAATTACATATAGAGTCAGCCCAATACACCTTTGAAACTTAGTTTGGATATTTTGATCAACCCAACTTTGGAAGGTCATAACTTTCAAACTATGGCTCTAATTGGTTATTTTAACCACTTTCCAGAATCCTCATTTTTTTATCTACAAGGCTTGACTTGTGCAAGCTCTAGTTGACACAATTTTGGAGCCCATCAAGGGCCTCTAAGGTCTTCAATAGTGAGCCTAAAGTTTTTATACCAAAATTGCACACCAAAAATCTGCAATAAATCCATGAATACTCATGATATGGAAATAAACCTCAACTAGTAGGCTAATATATCCAAGATGAACATCCATATCTAAAATTAGGACATTCTGAGCTCATATGACTAACTTACTAAGTAGCAAGCCTTCATAAACAACAACAACTCTATGCTAAGACAACCTTTATTCAAGAAATAAAAATGAAATATTTTTGGGTGATGCAAGATTGCTCTTACACCAAGGATGCTCTTGCATTAGAGACCTAGGGTAATTTGAGAATTGGCCCTATCACATCTTAGGTGTTTAGAGAAAAAAAAAGATGGTTAACCTCCCCTCTTACTATTTTTTGGTGTTTTAAAACTACTAAAGCAAAAAAATGCTTAATACTAAGATGACAGTACTCACACAATCTAAAGACTAGCCAATTCTTATTAACAATTGCATGTGCAAAGCATTTGGGCCAAACTTCAACAAAACCAAGGGTGGTTTTCTACTCTTTTGGCTCTACAAAACTAGGGTGGGTATACCCAAGGATGATTCAAGACTGAGAAAACTGTATGAGGATTATTTTTAGTTTCATTTTGATTCTCATCTCAAATCCTCAAATACATACACAATTCTTGATAACTTGATAAACACATCCCATATAATAGATATGACCAAAAATTCTTTTATAAATCTGCAGGTGTTCTCAGCAAAAGTGGCTAACTAGAACTAAAATATTCCATGCAGATAAGTACTAGCCAAATTTTAAGATCTATAGGAAATAAGTGTAAAATTGATTTAATTCTACATTTTTGACAACCATTTGTGACATATTTCTCTTTCAACTGGATCAAATTTGATCAGTGCCTAATCCATTGGGGCTCAGAGTCTACTACAAATTTCTAGATCTAATTTTTTTTCCTTAAAACAAATTTCATTAGCAATTCTTATCAGAACTCATCATTCAAAATCCTTTCCCCTACTACAACAATCTTATCATATTCATCCGAGCTTTTACTTAATCCATTGAATTAACAACAGTGATAAACAGATATACAACCTAATTGGATTGCATTCAATTGCACAAGCCTTTACTTATGCAACATCAAGATAACCAAATATTCAAAAGGAGACAAAGTTCAGAAAGAAAAGATATGGGGACAGTTCATAATTTCTATTCATTTTCCTTGAAAATTGTTTACAATTTACAGTAAACTCAGAATGACCTTCAGAAAGAAACACATATCATTCTATATTCATGTATTCTCAAGATCTGATAGAGAAAATACACCACCAATTTTTATTCAATACAATGGACCAACAATAGACTAAGCATATCACTTAGAAAAATAGAATTTGGACCCTCGCATTGCCTTAAAAATTCACTTATATAGGTGTGAGCTGCAATAAGAAAAGGGAAAATGTGACTAACAGGTGTCTTTACAAGAGGAAAACACATACATCTGTCAATAAGAAAATGACTAACAGGAAGTTATGCCAATCACACATTCTCTTGCGGGCTTCTATCTATCACCTCCTTTCATTGATTTTGCTCCAATGGTGATTTTGTCGTATATATAACTGCTAATCTTGTCCCTGACAAAATCTATTCTGATGATTGCATTCTATCCTCGACCCGTGGGTTTTGTCAAGATAACTGCTTTGTGAAATTCATCTTTACTTCCCACTCTTCACTGATCATGCCAAGCTTCAGAAGTAATTGAAAAAATTACTTAGTGTGCAACCCTTAAGCACGAAGGCAATGTGGTTGTCAAATATAACAAAATGGGTAACTTCATATTCCCAGCCATGTCTGCTTTCTTAACCACCTTTGCACCAAAATTTTCCATCCACTGACACAAAAAAAGGTGCATGCTAACAAAAAGCAAAAAAGAACATACCCATGAGTATGAAATCTTCTTCACCTTCCTCAAAAACTATGCACAAGATCCCACACATTTCTATTACCCTAGCATCAAGCTATGATATCTTGAAAATTTGTTTAAAGGATGATGCTACCACTAAGAGGGTTGTTATCTTACCAGGTTTATTCATTATCCTTCTCAAAACCTTGGTTACTTGACTATGACATCTTACCATAGTTTCAAAAAGATGGAACTTTAAGAAAACACTCAAGATTACTAGTTTTCCTCTATAAAAAATCCATATTCTTCTACACGGGACAAAACAATTCTTTTGTGCAAACTAGTTTGAACTAGTATGCAGGATATTACAATCCCAAGCCCAAGTATTTTTACCTAGCAATCCCTCTGCTATCCACAACCTAGGATCTAATGAACTCTTTAGATCTATCCTTTGATTAAACCATACAAGACTGAAATTTTTTCGAAAACTATGGCATGAGAACTTACTTGGAGTTTTTTGCTCTTTGTAACTCTGCAATTTATCTTTGAACCAATCACTTCACACTCATGCCAGATTTATCTCAATCCTTGCAATAATTATCTTCGTTCAGAAAAGATTTCAAAATCTTTATTCGTGCAAGGTAAAAATAGGAAAATCTTGCCTATTATACTCTATTATTAACTTCACATGTGAAACCTTTCACATCTTATTAATGTACAGAGTGCCACCACCGTCAGCATTTAAACTTGCACCGTTGATCCTTTGAAATCATATGATTAAGGAATGAAAACTAGGCTGACTTAATATTCCTTTTAGCTCACTAGCAGTCAAACCAATAAACTACCTCCATCTATATCTTTCTTTCAAAGCTGGCATTTCAAACTAGGCCCATGG
Organism: Cupressus sempervirens; assembly: GCA_028749045.1. Classification (NCBI taxonomy): domain Eukaryota; kingdom Viridiplantae; phylum Streptophyta; class Pinopsida; order Cupressales; family Cupressaceae; genus Cupressus; species Cupressus sempervirens. The sequence goes on along the minus strand of CM053786.1, from coordinate 237,466,261 downwards.
ATGACAAGGACACATGTCATTGACTCATTAACTCACTATACTTATCTTTCGAGCACCTTTCCATAGCAAGCTAATGTTAACCACTGATCTTGCCTTGATCATTCGACAGATACTCAAAGTGACTTTTAAGAACATAATGGTGGGTCCCTCGCATGTTAACTCGCTATACTTATCCATCGCACATCTATTCATAGTGAGTTAATGAGCACCGTCAATCAATACTTGATCTTGCAGATAGCAATGTACTGCAATAGTGGTGGGCCATCACTCGCTAACTCGCCATGCCTAAATTTCAAGCATCTTTCTATAGTGAGCTAACAATGGCCTTTGATCCTGGTTTGATTTGGCGATCAAAATTCTTTGTGTGCTTCATACATGGGGAGTGGGTCCATATACTGTTGTTGCTAAGATGGATGAACACGCTGGCCACACATGTACTCCTTGTTTACCTGTTAATGACATCACATGCTCTTGGCCTTACTGCGTTTGTCATTTTTAGGGGAGTCGCCACATTGCTACCATGCAAAAACATTAAAAATTTGGCTACTGACCTCCTGGTAGATAGACAATGAGACATAAAGCTCCACTTGTAGAAATAAAAGCAAAGTTTGCACAATATTTTCTTCAGGATCCTCAAAATTACTTCATGTTATAAAAGAATGCCATGTTTTCCAATGATTGGGTCCTCACTAAGTCACTACTAAGAAAGTGGTGTTTATTCTGACTAGCAATTATAGTGACATTTGACGGATTCTCATTTTTGGTGACAGAAAACAAAACACACACTGATTGAAAATCCCACTAGTAAATGTTGGTGTCAGAGAAGTTGGTTGTGCACATTTATAATGCGATGTGGGAACTTTTGCGGTCATATCAGTCTTTTGAGAGAACACTGCCCTTTTGTAAAATTTGGAATTTGCTATGTCACCACTGACAAGTCACATAAATTTTTCTGATAGCAACTTAGCGAATGCCAGAAAAACTTGGATGCCGGTGACACCATTCACAGTTTTCTTCATGTGCAGCTATTCTCAAAATTGACAAGTCTGGGATACAGTATGTGCCAAAATTTACCTTATGCCTAACATTAATTCTCAGCACCAAATTTCACCCTTCAGCATCATAGACACATGTCATCAACTCGTTAACTTTCTATACTTATCAGTCAAGCATTTTTCCATAGCATGTTAACAATGATCATAGATTCAAAAGGATCCACTAGTGGGTAAAACTTTTTTCACAAGGATTGAACAATGACTTCACATGGGTGGGAAAAGAATATTTGCTTATCCTCCTACTTTTTTTTATAAAAAAATTCACACCAGGGAAAATTTAAATAAAATGGGACACAGGGTTTTAACAAAATTTTCAAAGGCTATCAACAATATGACTTAGCTAGAAATCCTATATTCCATTAATGGAGACAATCTAAATTTTCTATTTTGGACAACAGAAATTTATTACACAAAAATTCAGGCCAACACTATCCATGATAAATCTTCTACTGGCCTCCCTTTCCATTTGATAGGGCACTCTTCATAAGTTTTGGTCCTTGTACTTTTGCCTACATGATTTTCCAATATCTTTTCAATCTCCTTTATAGATGAACTAGTTGCTAGAATACTCCACTATGCTTTTGCAACTTCATCTCCATCACCTTCTTCATAGTATTTTGTCAAATCTAAAATGTTAAATACTAGTGAAATATTCAATTTAGAAGGAAACACAACTTCATATGCATTTCTAGAATCATGTCTTTTCACTATCTTGCATGGTCAAAACTTCTTCATTTTCAACTTATTATATGCATCCATTGGAGAATGCTCATTTCTCAAATGAACCATGACTTCATATCCAATTTTAAATTCCTTATACTTCATTTCACATATCCCTTAGCCTTATACACTATCTTCATCTTTCTAATGTGCTTCCTCACCTCCTCATGGATGTTCTTCAAATGTTTATCAAAATATTCTTCTTCAACACTACTTACCTCTCCTTTATCCAACTAGCTCAATTCAGAAGCACTTTGGGACTACTCCCATATACAGTTTGGAATTTTGATTTATGAGTACTCCTATTGATAGAATTATTGTATGTAGATTTTGCTTGTAGTAAAATTATATCTCATCCCTTTGGTTTATCTCCAACCAAGCATCTTAGCAAATTCCCCAAACTCTAATTCACAACTTCAGTTTGTACACCAATATATATATGATTTGATGAATTGAAATTTAAATCTATCTCTAATTTATTCCACAATTTTGGCCAAAAATACCAAAAAAATTTGATGTCTCAATATTAAACTATACTCTTTAGCAAACCATGAAGTCTCAACACTTCTCTAAAAAAAAACTCTACCACATGTATCACATCACTAGTCTTCTTACGCAAAATGAAATGTGCCATTTTTGAAAATTTGTCAACCACCACTAATATGGAATCATGCCCTTGTCATTTCCTTGGTAAACCAAGAAAAAAATCCATGCTAACATCCTCCCATGGTTTCTCTAGTACAAGTAATGGATGATACAACCCAATATTCTTCTTTATGCATATTTTCATCTAACATATTGTGCCCAAATTTCTTCACATCTTATTATAAATGTGGCTAGTAATAATTATTAGAAACTAAAGCAAGGGCCTTATCTCTAGATAATTATCCATCAAATCCTCTAATATGCTTCTCCTTGATGAGATTCTCTCTCATAGAACTTCTAGGAATAAACAATTGACATCCTTTAAGCATCATACCATCTTGGATTATGAAATCTAACCACTTTTTCCTATTGAGTGTAATAGGTTATGTACAAACCTTCCAAGGTTCACCAAAATTAGGATCCTCTATATACAAATTCTTGAGTCCCTTGAACCCAACCACCTCAATCTACATCTCTTTCATCAAAACTTTTATTCTAATAAGAGAATTTGCAACTTTTTTAGACTTCCCACTACTTTTTTTCAAAACAAATGTATAATTCTACAAAAACTCAACTCACATCAAATGTCTTTGGTTCAATTTTTCTTGACTATTCAAATACTGCAAAGCTTGATGATTAGTATATAAAAAAAACTCCTTAGGAAGAAAGTAATGTCTCCACTTCTTCAATGCTTGAACTATAGCATAAAATTCTTGATCATAAAGAGAATGCTTTCTTTTGGCACCATTGAATTTCTCACTAAAATAAGAAACATGTCTACCTTCTTGGCTCAAAACAACCCCTATTGCAATACCACTACCATCAATCTAATTGAAATAGCTTGTGAAAATCTAGAAGTACTATAATAGGATGCTCTCTAACTTTCTATTTCAATAGATTAAAACTCTTATCTACTCTTGCAGTCTAATTAAAGTGTTTCCTATCTACTCTCATTGGTTCAGTCAAAGCTCTACAAATACTACTGTAATACCCCAAAATTGGCTCATTGCCATGATACCAATTTTGGTCTATTTTTGATCAATCCTAAGACCCATCCTAATAGGCAATTCTTATTCTGTTACTCACTACTTGACTTAATTGTCAAATGTAGAAAACCTAATCTGCATTAATCAAATTAGTTATTTAATCCCTATAGTACGCACTCATATTAGCCACATTAAACCTATGTGATTTCAATTTAATTTAATATAAAGTATTCATACTTTATTAAATTAAATTATCTCCTAAGGCTAATGTACTACATAATTAAATTTATTTAACTTAATAAATATGTCTATTTTAATTAATTAAAAAAAATTATTTAATTAAATGGAGAAGCTACTTCTAATTAATTAAACAAAGTTATTTAATTAAATGGGAAGCCATTCCAAATTAATTAAATAAAGTTATTTAATTAAGTAAGAAAAGTGTCTCTAATTAATTAAATAAAATTGTTTAATTAATAAGAAAAGGTAATTATGAGAGCATGTCTCATTTTATTAAATTAAATATCTCTCCAAAATCTCTCTTCAGTTCAAAAAAGGGAAATTCCTAGTTCACTACATATCAAATTGGAAATGACTCAGATCACTTACTCTGACACTAAAGTCTATCTGAGTTGACTAACTCTTACACTCAAATCTGAGCCAATTAACTCCCTTTGATTTGGGAATCTTCCTTTATGACTAAACTTCATCTTCAATCCTGACCGTTGATTAAAATCAATCTCAACCATCGAAGGTTTCTAGGCAAGTCTATTTAAGAGACCTTCATTTCTTCATTTTGGAGGATGAATTAGAATTTGCATCGAATTGATGCCAAATTGCATACTCATTTAAGCTTATTACATTCTCATAGAATTTCATTGTTAGCTTAAATCTCATCTAGATCTAATATACATATAGTTTTAGCATAGTATCTTTTATATGTTCTTAAACTAGTTTGCATATCTCATTTTAGATTAATTTGCATATTCACATAGATTAGTTACATCTTATTTTCAAATCCTTCATTCTTAGAGGGTCTGGTTGTTCGCACCTCAATTTTGAGGATATTAACGAACAAAATCTCTTTAGATAGAAGGCAACAGGTTGACTTGTTGGATGATTTTTGGATGGACAATCCAATGTTCATTCTGGGATGAATCCTCATATAAAGACTATGTTGAAGTGTGTGTGTGTGTGTGTGTGTGTGTGTGTGTGTAGTGTAAGGCCACATTCCACATATACAACTGCTAAAAAATATAATTAAATTTTCATAAAAACTAGCCAATCCATGAAAAGATCTTACTACATTTATAGTCCTTGGAGTAGGCCATTCAATGATAGCCTTCACTTTCTCTGAGTCCATTTTCAAACCTTCTACTGAGACTACAAATCCTAGGTACACCAACTCCTTCACAAAACTACACTTCTTTAGATTTATAAGCAACTTTTCTTCCCTGAACTTATCAAACACCTTAAAAATATGCATCAACATTGTCAAGTTGGCTCAATTGATAAAAATTGTGTGAAATTACATGCATGGAAAACTCAATAAGAGGATCTTCAATTCTTCCAATTGACACACATCATCAATTCTATACAACTTTGGTATTTGTTTCAATAACCTCTTTCCTTTGACATTGGATGGTCTTTGTTTGATCATATGTGGGGTATCCAGTCATGGCATGTATGATTTCCTTGGTTATCCTAACTAGTTTGATCTTTAACCATAATTACATGTCATGAATTTAGCTAAGAATAGCTCTAATCCATTCAATTTTGAAATTCCTTGGGAATTGAATGTTAGAATATATAGTCCACTTATATAATTGGTGGGGGGAGGGGGGGGTGGTGGTTGTGAATCAGTTATACAACTATTATCACAAATAGAAACCCTAACCAAACTTAACCATACGAGTAATATAAAATGAAACCACAACAATATGCTCATACATAATAATACTAGATATGTTAACTACAGAAGCCCTTGATCAAAGGGAAAACATTGGTGGGGATGGTACCCACAACATGATGGACCTTGATAGGAGCCTATGAATACATTCGATACATATGAGTCCCTTTTAGGAGACTTTGAATCCCTATTAGGAGATTCCAACCCTATTACAAATTGTGGAAGATAGCTAGACCCACTGCCCAAATGGCTTCAAGGACAAGACCAATGAACCTACTTTCAAAATGATCATTCTATTATTCCTTGAAAAATAATATAATGGTACTAGATTATTCCTTCCTCTTTCTCTGTCTTGCCAACTAGACCTATACTCCTTCTGATCTTTTAACCAGATCAAAAATCTTGCATCCAATAAACCCTTGGATCACTTACTCATATTTCACACAAGGATTACAATACTTCTTTTTTCACTTTACAATCAAGGAAAATAACTTTCCTTTATACCATATCTTCATAATAATTCCTTGAGTTAGCCTTGAGGCTTTCCCAATTAATTATAATAAGATAATTAATTAATTTCAATTACAATAGAACTATCATCTTATAGTCTATACAAAACTTCATAGGTGTGATACCAGGGCTTGTGCACTCACTGACATCATCAAATGACTATCCCATGTCACTACATGAATGTGCATCTCTTTATTTTATCTCAGATGTAAGATAGACAAAAAAAAATACAGAACTACTTTCTCAATGCTCTATCTCTAAACTTCTCTCTATAAGTTAGTTACATCTTCTGTACATCTTTGACTCAGACTCTATGGACTTGGCCACATCATCAAGACATTGTGCTAACCATGTCCATAATTGTGCATCACTAGACAATCAAACCATTTTCCATAACAACAAGATCTCTATTAGCTACTTAGTCAGTCTTTATAGAAACAGTGCTATGTTGACATCAATGAAAAAAATGGTCATGAATGCAACAAGTCAATACTCTTCGATGGTCAGGATACTCCCCAAAGTAGTATTATCACCATTCACAATGAAAATATCCCACTTTAGCATTGATGGAAACATAGATGAAAAAACATCTAAGTTCTAAGAATACCAACAATGTTCTGCTACTGCTGCTGACTAGTATCAGTTGTCCACATGCTAAAGAGAATTTCAAATAGAAAAGATGCACATAGGTGCATACTCCTTCTGAAATATCAATTTTTTACTTCACACTAAATAATTCATGATACATCAGGTGTACATTCCTTCTTCCTTTCATGAATCTTTCTAAATCTCTCTAAAGTGATATCTTTCCCCCATACTTAGGAGGTGCAGGAGGTGCTATACCTCATACCTTAGGAGATGTGTTTTTCATGCATCTTCTCCCCCATTGACATCAATGTCAAGGACCTTCAGCTCAATGATATAATATACCAATTATTAAATACCAATTGCTAATTTGTTGCACCAGTTCATCAACCAACTTGAATGTCCAAAGACACTACTCAATACCAGATACTAAGAGTCCTTAGTGACTCAGATCATGATAGATACTCACCCATATGAGAAGAATTAGCATTTATTCTAGGCTAACAATAGTTCTTTGTACCATTGGGCTGATGCACTCTATACATCATCTACTCAGCAGTAGATAGGGGTGTAAAGATATCAACATTCTGATTTTTAGTACTCACATACTCCAATTTGATATCTTTTTCTATTGTATTCTCTCTCAACATGTCATACTTAATAGATATATGCTTAGTCTTAAAATGAAATGCATGATTCTTATACATACTCACTGTACTTGTGTTATCATAGTAAATGATAATAGGTTCTTCAAAATCAATTTTGATATCCTTCAACATCTGCTTCATCCACATAACTTGATGACAATTATTTGTTGTTTCAACATACTCTACCTCAATAGTACTTTGTGAAATAAAATCTTGCTTCCTTCTTAACCAAGAAACCAATATTCCTCCAAGAAAGAATGTTTCACCACTAGTTCTCTTCCTATCATCCATACTATGTGCCCAATCTATATCAGTATATACACATAGAGTGAAATCAGTTGATCTATATACCAAATTCCATAATTAGATGTCCCTTTCAAATATCTAAATATTTTCTTCACTATTGCAAAATGATATTCTTTAGGATCAACTTGAAATCTAGCTATAATCCCAACTGCATTTTCTATATCTAGTATAGTGTATGTTTGATATAGGAAACCTCCAATCATGTATTTGTACTTCTTCTACTCTATAGAAGGTGTCTCATCTTTGCTAGATAACTTGTGACTAGTTATCATAGGTGTACCAACCATTTTAAAATTTTCCAAACCAAACCATTTCAATAGGTCATTCAAGTACTTAGCTTGTGAAATGAAAATTACCATCACTATTCTACATAATCTATAATCCTAGGAAAAAATTCATTTCTCCTGTCATGCTCATTTCAAATTCATTCTTTATCTCTTTAGAAAACCTATCACTTCCTTCATCATTACCTCCAAAAATGATGTCATCAACAAATATTACAATAATCAACAAACCATTTTCAACTTCTTTCAAATACAAGTTATTGTTTTTCGTACCTTTAGCAAATCCAAGATTTTCCAAATAATTCTCCAACATTGCATACTAGGTTCTAGGTGCTTTCTTTAGACCATATAAAGCTTTCTTTAATCTTCATACCATCTCTTTATCTTCTAATAAAGGAAAACCTTTAGGTTTCTCAATATATACCTCTTCTTCATGTTCTCAATTCAAAAAGGGTAATTTAACATTCATCTAATAAAATTTGAAATTCTTATTCACTGCATAAGCTAGGAACATCCTTATTACTTCCATTTTTGGGTATAGGTTCATATTTCTCTTCTTAGTCTATACCTTCTTGCTATTAATATCCCTTTCATAGAAGTCTAACCTTGTTCCTCAAAACTTCACCTTGCTCATTCATATTATTTCTGAATACCCATTTGGTTCCTATCACATTCATGTCTTTGGTTCTAGGAACTAACTCCCATGTATCATTCTTTGATATCTAATCCAATTCTATCTTTACTACTTGAGTCCAATTATCATCTTTAACTACTTCATCCATGCTCTTAGGTTCAACTTGAGATATAATACATATCTCCTCATTTACTTTTTTCCCTGTCATCACACATTTGTCTTTGCTTCCAATTATCTACTTAGGAGGGTGATTCCTTGTTAGATTGTTGTTAGGGGTAGTAGTTGATATCTCAACTCTTATCTCTTCTCTCAATTCAAATCTTTGTTATCCTCTTTTCTCAACAATTATCACATCATTCTACAAATCATTGTTAGTCTCAACGAAAACTTTGGCATTATGTCTAACAATTCTAGAATTATCTTCTTATTCATCTGAATTATAATCTACCATCTTTTCTTTAGTTCCAAACATTTCATCAATTCTTACATTTTTGCATTCAACTATTGTCTTAGTTCTATAGTTCAAACATCTATAAGCTTTATTTTTTAATGTATAGCCATGAAACATACCTCCATCACTTCTTGGATCAAACATACCAATTCCATCATCTCTCTTCATGTACCATTTGCTCCTAAATATTATGAAATACTTAACTCATGGTGAATGACCAAAGCATAGTTCATAAGGTGTCTTGCTCTTACCTTTTATGATATGTACTCTGCTCATAGTATATACTAATTTATTGTCTTCTTCTCTCCAAAATTTCTTAGAAACATCATTCTCAAACAACATCAATCTTGTTGCTTCTGCTACTAATTTATTCCTTCTTTTAGCAATCTCATTTTTCTCATGTGTTATAGATTTAGATAGATGCCTTTTAATTTCATTCTCTTCACAAAATATGTTAAGTTCTCCATAGATGTATTCTCCTCCCCTATTAGATCTCAAACACTTTATCTTAACCCAAAATTCATTCTCAACACTATTCTTAAATATCTTAAACTTCTCAAAAGCTTTAGACTTCTCTTTAAGAAATGTTACCCACATCATTCTAGTGAAATCATCAATAAACATCATAAAATACCTTTCACCATAGAATCCTCGTGTTCTTGAAGGACCACTCAAATCTGTGTGAATGATCTCTAGTTTCTCTGTGGTAGTGAACCTCTTGCTAGGAAATTATACTTTCTTCTACTTAGCCAAAATAAATTCCTTACATACAACATTAATAGGGTTTGAATTCTTAGGCAAATCTCTAACTGCAAAAGTGCTACTAACCTTCACAATTTTAGCAAAGTTTATGTGACATAATATTCTATGCCACAACCAACTATTATCCACTTTAGCTATCAAATATGCCATTTTAGTAGGATTCAACAGAAATACATTACCTCTAGATCTAGTGTTAGTTCCAATCATCTTATAATTTCTATCATTGATAATGTAGGTCTTCTTAGTGATTTTCACTAGATAACCATTGTCTACCAACTATCCAACACTCAACAAGTTATGCTTTAGTTCATCAACAAAATAATCATAATCAATATTAGTTTTACCATCAAGAGTAATGAATCCAATTCTTGTTATATGACAGGATGCATTGTTACCAACTCTAACAACTCCATCATGATTCATGAACTTAAAAAACTTATTTATATCATCACTCATGTGATGTAAACAACCACTATCAATTATCCATTTAGATTTATTTTCTACTCGGGAAATTAAAGCTCTTTCTTCTCTAATTTCTATATCAAGATCTTCTTCCTTCATAGCCACAAATCCCAATTCATCATAACTTTCACTTTGATCTTTTTAATCAAATTCTTCATCTTCATTTGCATGAAAATAACTTCTATCTCTATCTCTTCTAGGCTTGAACATTCCCTTATACTTTTTCTCTCTTTTAGGAAATTTAGATGCATAATGACCAAATTCATTACAAGTCCAACATTTAAACATTTTCTTACCATGTTTTTCTCTTCTGACAAGAAGGGCTATTCCTTCCTCAATCATCTTGTCTTCATCATATCTACTGCCACTAGCAAAATATCCATGAGTGATTGTACTCCTTATCAAATTAGGTCAAATGTTCAGGGTAGTGAAAGTTGTTTTGACTCTTGAAAGTTCTCCAAACTATGTTAAATCTACTTCTTCCAATTCTAATCTTCTAAGAATAATTTCCTTTGTGAAATCCTTAATGTATCTCATTACAACTTGAATCATCTGAGCTACTAGCTTGAATGGTGGTGTCAAACTTTTTAAGATCTTCCATATAATTTTGTAATCTTCCTTGGTTCCACACTAAGACAAAATTTTTGCAATAATTTATGATATTCTACCAACATAACTTCTTACAAGTTCATCTTCCATAAATTTAGAATCTTGAAATGTGCATATCCAATTCTATAATCTCATTCTCTTTGCATGATCATCACCTTCAAAAGTAGATTCTAATGCTTTCCAAATTTCATAAGATGTTACAAGTGACTTTACCTAAGTGTATTATTTCTTGAGAAGAATTGTTAGTAGAGCTTCTCTTGCTCCCATGTTACCCACGAATAAATATCTCTCTTCTTCACTATATCCTTCAAGATTTTCTTCTTCAATGATTGTCTTCTTACCCTTTGTCAAGATCCAATATCTAGGAGCCATGCACAATAGATGAGTCTTCATGTTCTCCTTCCAACTTTCATAGTTGGCCCATAAAATCTATGACTATCCTTTTTGAAAAGATTCACCATCAGTCTCCCAAACTTAAGCTTTTTCTTCAAGCACCTAGTGCTCTGATACTAATTGTTAGAATGGATAGTCCACTAATATAACTGACAGGAGGGGATTGAATCAGTCATCTAACTGTTATTACAAATAGAAATGTTAAAAAAACTTAACCATATGAGTAATATAAACTAAAACCACAACAAGATACTCATACATAATAACACCAGATATGTTAACTAGGGAAACCCTTGATCAGAGGGAAAACCCTGGTGGGGATGGTACCCACAATGTGATGGACTAATATAAAAATTTCTTGTTAGAGGATAGAAAATGTTAGGATTCTATGAATATATTTAGTACATCTAAGTCCCTATTAGGACACTTTGAATCCCTGTTAGGAGATTCCAATCCTGTTAGGACTTGTGCAAACCCTATTAGGAATTATGAAAGATAGTTGGACATGCTAGCCAAATAGCTTCAAGGACAAGACCAATGAATCCACTATCCAAATGATGTTTGTATTATTACTTGCAAAATAATAGAATGGTACTATATTATCCCTTCCTCTTTCTCTATCCTATCAACCAGACCTCTTCTCCTTCTAATCTTGTAACCAAATCACAAATCTTGCATCTAATAATCCCTTGGGTTACCTACTCATATTCAATAAGAACTCTGCTCCTTTTCACACTTCACACTTCACATAATGATTACAATGCTTCTTTCTTCACTTTACTAGGGCTTGAACACTTATTGATATCATCAGTTGACTATCCTTTGTCACTACATGACTATGCATATCTTCATTACATCTCAGATGTTAGATAGCTAACAAACATCAATAACTGCTTTTCCAATACTTTATCTTTGAACTTATCTTTATAAATCAGGTATATCTTTCGTACATCTTTGACTCAGACTCTATACACTTGATCACATCATCAAGACACTGTGTTGAACATGTCCATAATCGTGCATCACCAGAAAATCAAACCATTGTCCATACAAACAAGATCTTTGTCTTCTACTTAGCCAGTATTTAGAGAAACCATGCTATGTTGACATCAATGAAAAACACAATCATGAATGCAAAATTTCAATACACTCCAATTCTTAGGATACTCTGAAAAGTAGTATCATCAACATTAATGCTAATAATAAAGAGCAAGAGTTAACCCTTTCTTGATTATGACTTTAAATTCTTCCTTCGAATCTCCTTATTGACAAATCTTCTCATATGCCATTTTGATCTTAGAATCATCAATTTCATCAACTTCGCACTTATAACAACTTTTGACAACATGAATCATAATGACCTTGGGTGGAATTGATGATAGGGCACCATGGACTCACCCTTCATCGCAATATCTGGTATAGCCTTATACTTTGGAGGTGGACAAACATCATTCTTAACTAACTACACATTACACACCTTGTTTTTTTGATTCTTTGTTGTTGCAAATGAACTAGTTTCCATTTCATCAATCTAGGGTTTTTTGCATACTTCTAAGGAACTTGAAAATAAACTCTTTCACATTTCAAAAAAATTCTCTGACAAAACACTTGAAATATCCTTCAAAATTTTTTACTCAAATCTCTCTAAAAAAATTTCTTTCAAAACTTGAATGCAAGGTCTGAAAAATGACTTCACAAATCCACTTTATACTTCAAAAAATTGATTTTAGGGCATAATTAAATACTTGATACATATTTAGGTGGCATACAACTATCTCAACAAACACTAGAAAACTTGTCCACTATATTCCATTATACTTTCTCAGTCAACACTTGTATTATCAAACTCAAATAAGTCAATATATAAGCTCGATTGATATAGAAGCTTGGTCCACACTTTAACTCTATCACTATTGACATTAACAATAATTCTCATGATCAATAATATGTTGGAATACTTTGGAATAATAGAGAGGAGGGTGAATTAGTTATCCATAGTCCCAATGTACAAATAAAACTTTTCAGTACTTAACAATACTTGTACATTCATTGATCATCCAATATCTCAAACCATAGTATATTATTGTTCTAGGTCAAATGAACTTTTCAGAAATGTAAACATGAAATACCAAAAAATTATTTACACAATTTGACAGAAGGATTTTATGTGTAAACCCAATTTGGGAAAAACCACCAGTAACATGCTATCAAATTTCAATCTTCTAAAGTGAGCAATGTGTGGAGCCAACCCTATTAAAGGTTACAATAGACATTGTTAAATGTGACCTTGATTAAAGGATTTCAATCACCCTATTATGAATGGGCCTTGTTAGAGGACTTTAGAAAATTCCATTAGAATATCACCCTTTTAAAGGATTTACTCATGATCGTTAACCTTAATCCAAAGGATTTATCTAGACTGATATAGTTGTTAGAAAGAAATAGTAAGACTTGATATGATAACAAAAAACTCACTTATAGATTATAGATCCCTTATTCAATCCTCTATACTACTTGACTTTCATTCTCCTTCATCTCCAACATCTTATTCACCCTTCAAACCTCCACCTCCTTAAGCCTCCTTGCTTAGTATGCCAACTACAGATTCATCCCTTTGGCCACCAACTGAAGCAACACCACAAGAATCCTTGTCTATCTCTAGTATGTACTATGACACTTTCCTTCTAGCATGTTATCTCCTTAAATAGAGAATTTAGATCTTTTATCACTTAACCACAATCATCCATCTTAGGGTTTGTTAAGGATTCATTGAATCTACCCACTTTCCATTTTGTTCCCTCTAGAAACTTCCTTTACAATCCTCTTCAAAATCATCTCAAAAAAATTTATCTTGAATTTTGTGCCATTGGCTCATCAGACTTATTTTCCACATGATTCACACAATTCAAGAACTCAACTTTTTAAGCTCAAATTCATTAAAATATTTGATAAAACTCATTTTATTGGAACTCAATAATAACATCTTGTTTTCTCAGCAATCACTATCTTTCGATGGTCGATCAATAGTAGGTTTCTCAATATACACTAAGCCTTTACTAGTGCTCATCGCATACTAAACTCTCTTCACTTGCCAACTACTAGATATCTCTTTATTTGGTACATACTGAACTTACTTTTCTTGGCTTCAACTAACTTTTTCCTCGACATGCACTAACTTGCTCAACTTCCACTATTTTCTGGGTTAGGCTTGACAGGCACATTTCTTTTCTTAGCCTCCTTCTAGTTTGTTCTCAAGTATCCTTTCATTATAGCCTTAATTAGATAAATAATACACTATATCATCAATTTCTTACTTGGTCTTAGTGCTCCTTTTATACACCATATAACTGAACCTTTCTCGAGATACTCTTAATATCCTTTCTTTTCAAATCCTCTTCATTAATCAATCAAATGATAACATTCAGACCAAATTAGTAATTGTCTTACTAGCAAGTAGCAAGTTTGATAGTAGTCACAAAATAATGATTTTTCCATTATAAGTTTCATCAATCTCCTTCTTTGGAATTGATGGGAAACCAATACCAACAACAATACCAAAAAGAAACTTAATACCTTGTATTGCAATCTCTCCCTTTATCAGTCTATGTCCTTCTTCTATATAGGTTACAATCTCTCTTCTTCTTCAGATATTCAATGCAACTCTTCTTTATATTCTCCCTTAATATACTACCTCAACAAATAATTCTCCTTATTTGACAATAATTCCAAAGACTTAACATCTTCTCATGTAGATATCAATAATTTAGGTTCTCCCTTTGTCACCTTGCATGTGACTATAAATCTTTTGTTTTAGCTCCATCCTTACTTCAGGTAGTTCCTAAACTAAGGTCCATTGCATCAAGTTGTAAATTATGTCATTCAATTTAGTTGATGCAGCGCACTACTCTTGCTTCTTAAGTAGCTTTAGATATGGATATCACCCCTAGTTTACCTCTAAGATATTCTTGTGCATCCTTAGGTAAAGCCTTTGCAAATATATCATCTATTTTTTCCTTTATATTCACATATTCCAATCTCACTTCTTATTCTTGAACCAACTCTCTCAAGTAATGATTCTTAATTACGATGTGCTTTGTCTTTGTGTGCATCAGAGGGTTCCTAGATATGTTTATAGCTCTTGTATTGTCATAGAAAATGACCACAGGTTCAATGATTTATTCCTCCATTCCTTTGAGTAACTACTTTATCCACACAACATTTGAGAAATTTATTGTAATAGCCACATATTCAACTTCAACAATAGATTTTGAAATACATTATGTTTCTTGCTAGTCCAAGTAACCAATCTTTTTCCTAAGAAAAATCCTCCACCATTTGTACTTTTTTTGTCATCAATGTTTCCAGCCCAATCAACATTTGTATAGGCTCTCAATTCAAACTTGTAAATTTTCTTGTAGTATTCTCCATAGTCTTCTAGACCTTTCACATATCTCATAATCCTTTTAACATCCATTAAGTGATCCTCCTTAGGATTTGTAGAAAATTTTGGAACAATTTTTTGTAGGTCCACAACACATGCCCTATTTTCAACTTTGGAAATAGGGATCCCCTTTTTTTGGCTCACAAAAGCTTGTTCATCAAAATAGGGTATCTTCTAAGGTCCCTCAAGGAGTGGAATTTTGTAGATTGGTTTAGCAGTTTGGTCAGTTAGCATAATTTTTAACCCCTAGCACCATTATATTAAAGTTTATCTATTGTGTAGGTCATCATGACATCCTCATCATCTATAGCACAAAAGAAATACCATGGTATTGCATGTGCATTTTCAAGATAGGTGCCTTGGGATTTTAGATAGAATAAGTAGAAGAAGTTATAATGTTGGGCTATAAAGAGGGTATAAAGTATCAAAAGGGGAACACAAGTACACTAAAGTGCTCCCAGGCCTTGTCTAAGAAAAACCTAGGATCCATTTCTAGAACAAATAACATTGATTTTTTGGTGAATTAAGCACCTTGTAAAATTTCCTGGAAGTCCACATGTGTGCAAGTATGAAGGTGCATAAGTGTGTAAAGTTCACATTGTGACATAGGGAGGTCAGGAGTAACTAAGGTCAATTAACACACTTAGCTACCCAAACCACCATGTGAGAGTTAACACAATGGAAGAAAACACAAACAATATTCTTTATTTATTCATGAAAATATCATCATACATGCCCAATTGTAAGGCCTTCTAGTTTACAACCAGATACAAAATACATTCAAATCCAAGATCCAACTTCGAGTTCAGATTTCCATCCTCCTTCTATCATCCTCTATCAAAACTATCTACCATTGTCCTTAAGACTCTACCTAAGACCCCTACTTATACTAATATAAGCCAAAATCCAGCCTAGAATGCTAAAAACTAAAATTGAATACTTGAAGAGCCACAAGTCGACCTCCAACAAAAATTAAATATCCAAAAATTGATGCACGTGAAAAACCACGATATCTCTTAGACCCTATTGAATTAGAACTTTCACTTTGAGCTGAGGGTAGTACTTTAGGTTCTCTACAATCTCTTAAAGGCACAAAGGCTAATTCACCAAGGATAAGTGCACATCCATCCCAAAAGGCATACATAGAAACCTATCATGCAAACTATTCAAAATTGATACTTGAGGAGAATTGTCCTATCTCCAAACTTATAAGGAATTAAGATTTGCATCTTTTTTAGAAGGGATTACTCTAGGTCCTATTCAATTCTTGAATTTTTTAGCCTCTAACTCATTTTGTAAAATTAGTTTCAAGGCCCACAATAGGAACCCAAAAACTAGAAAAAAAACACAGTTCAACTAGTAAGGTAAAACTAAAAACATGTAGTATAGTAGTGCAACCCAAGATGCTCCTACATCAGACAACCAAGGTTGGAAGAAATTATTCTCTTGAATTATTGAGGTGTCACAACCTAAGTTGAATCCAACTCAGATTGGGAAATCTATGAAGCATCTTCCATAGGTCTATTCTTCCACTTCACCAAATATTCATAATAATCTTTTCCCATTATGCTCTTACCAAATTTTTGATCCAATATATGTTCAACATCTTCAATTTGCTTCTTATGATAGTCCTTTGATACAATTATTTCATCATCTAAATCATGATACTTGTATAAGTTAGTAACATTGAATATATGAGATATATCCATGTCATTAGGTAACTCAATTTCATAGTTTTTTCCACTGTCAAACTTCTTCAAGATCTTACAAGGTCCAAACTTATTCATCTTCAGCTTACTATATGTTCGAGTAGGAAATCTTCCTTTCTTTAGATGAACCATCACCTCATTACCAACTTGAAAATAATTTTGTCTTCTAGACTAATTATTGTTCTCCTTATACTTATGATTACTTTTTTCTATCCTCAACTTCACTTCCTTATGTAAAAACTCCATAAAATCAGCAAATTCTTCTCGTGCAACACTTCTCTTTTCTTCACTAGCAATATCCCTCAAATTTGATATACCTCTAGGTTGCATTCTAGTAACAATCTCAAAAGGTGTCTTCCCTATACTCCTATTCATAGAATTATTATATGCAAATTCAGCTTGTGCCAATACCATCTCCCAATTACTTGGCTTATTCCCAACTAAACATCTCAAAAAATTACCCAAGCTTCTATTCACAACCTTTGTTTGTCCATCTATCTATGGATGGAATGTGGAACTAAAGTTCAACTCAATACCCATCTTCTTCCACAAATTCTTCCAAAAATAGCCAACAAACTTACCATCTCTGTCAGAAATAATGCTTCTTGGTAATCCATGCAATGTCATAATCTCTTTAAAGAAAAGTTCAGAAACATGCTTAGCATCTGATGTCTTCTTACATGGTACAAAATGAGCCATCTTAGAAAATTTGTCCACTACAAAAAATATGGAATCATATCCCTTCATTGTCTTAGGTAATCCAAGAACAAAATCTATACTGATGTCACTCAAGTTTCTCTAGAATAGCAATAGGTGTATACAAACTAGTATTTTGACTCACTACTTTTGCACATGAAAAAATCCACAACTCTTTACAAATTTCTAAACATCCTTATACATTTGTGGTCAATAATACTTCACTTTTAGCAAACTCAAAATCTTATCAATTCCAAAATGTCCAGCCAATCCACTACTGTGCTTTTCCTTAATCAGGTCCAACCTCATACAACTTCTTGGAATACACAACTAAATACATTTGAACAAAATACCTTCTTGAATGAAATACTCATCATACTTATGTGATTTGTAAGATTCGGTGCTCTGCACTCTTTCCATGCTTCAGAAAAATCTGGATCAACATCATACAACTCTTTCATTTCATCAAAATCAAGAACTTTAACGTTCCTTTTAGTCAACAAAGAACATCTTGTACTCATTGCATCATCAACTTTGTTAGTAACTCCACTTTTGTTCTTAATTAAAAATGTAAAACCCTATAAGTATTGAACCCGCTTCGTATGTCTCTGATTTATTTTATGTCAACGTCTCAAGTATTGTAAACCTTTATGATCAATATACAACACAAACTCCATAGGAATCAAATAATGTCTCCACTTCATCAATGCTTAGAAAACACCATGAAATTCTTGATCATACATAGAATACTTCCTTTTAGCATCATTCAACTTTTCACTAAAGAAAGCAATAGGTTTACCCTCTTGAATTAATACAACTCCTATTGCATTACCACTTGCATCACATTCAACTTGAAATACTTTGTTGAAATTAGACAAAACTAATATAGGTAATTCAACAACTTTTTGTTTCAAAGTCTCAAAACTCTTATCAGCTCTATGTGTCCACTTGAATTCCCTTTTATCTCCCCTCATTTTCTTAGTCATAGCATTACAACTAGAACTAAAATTTCTTATGAACTTTTTGTAGAAACTAGCCAAACCATGAAATTATCTTGCCTCGCCCACATTATTAGGTGTAGGACACTCAAAAATTTCTTTAACCTTCTTAGGATCTATCCTCAAACTATTAGTTGAATCACAAATCTCAAATACACAATCTCCTCTTGCATAAAAGAACTCTTTTCCAGATTAATTAGAAACTTTTTCTCTTTCAACCTCTACAATACTTATCTAATATGCTCAAGATTTTCTTCCTTGGTCTTATTGAATATCAGAATGTCATCCAAATAAAAAATCACAAACTTACACAAGAATATTTTCAAAACTTCACTCATCAACCTCATGAAAGTACCAGGTGCAATAGTCAAACCAAAAGGCATAACCAACAATTCGTACAAACCATCCTTTGTCTTGAAAGCATTCTTCCATTCATCACCTTCTCTGATTCTAATCTGATGATAGCAACTCTTCAAATCAATCTTGGTAAAATACTTTGCTCCACTCAAGAAATCCATTATGTCATCCATCCTCAGCATAAGAAACCTATATTTCACTATGATTTTGTTAACAACTCTAGAATCAGTACATATTCTCCATTCTCCATTTTTTTAGGTACTAATACAACAGTTATAGCACATGCACTCAAACTTTCTTTGATCAAACCTTTTTGCAACAACTCATGCACTTGTCTGTTAAGTTCTTCATTATCTGTAGGTGTTAATCTATATGGTGCTTTGTTTGGAAAACTAGGTCTAGGAATTAGATCCATACAATGACTTATACATCTTACTGGAGGTAAACCATCAAGAATATCCTTATCAACAATATCTTTATACTCATTTAGAAATTCTACAATTTCTTCTCATACTCAGCTACCACTATTTGCTATCAGTCTGTCATTACCAACTTCTATTGCTCAATCATTACTACCAACACTTAAACCCCTAGGAACTATAGCAAAACAAACTTGATTCTTCTTTACTTTCTTTTCAAATTTTTTTTCATTGACCAGGCAAACTTTTATTTTAGTACAACTAACCTCATCTAGACTTTCAATCAAAGGTAGCAATTTTTGTTTCTTCTAATTTACCCAAAGAGTATATTGATTCAATCTACCATCATGTATAGCATATCTATCATATTTTAAAGGTCTACCAAACAAAATATGGCAACAATCCAAGGGCATATTATCACACCAAACTTTAACAAAGTAATGTCCAATTTTGAACTTCACAATACATTACTCGCTTACCAATATCTTATGCTCATCTTTGATCCATGAAACATGATAAGGTTTGGGATGTTTCACCCTCTACAACTAAAAATTTGTAAACAACTCTTATGATTCCAAATGTGTATAACTTCCCCTATCAATGATTACTTGGCAAAATTTTCCATCCATCTTACATCTGGTCTTGAAAAAAATTCTTCTAAGGATAGGTTCCTCATCACTTCCCTTATTACATAAGGTTCTTCTCACCCTCAGATTTTCAACTCTTAATGTCTCCTTGAATGACAACATTTCTATTATTCTATCCACTTTCAAATGATCTACATTCAAAATAGTTATGTCCTTCTTTACCACATTTGAAACAATTACCACAAAAACCACCTCTAGAATAAGAATTACCTCTTCCCTGATAAGATCTAATACCTCCTTGATATGAACTACCCACTTTCCAATCGGTCTTTTCTTTGTCATCATTCTTCCATTTAGATTTTCCTTTATCATGCATAGAGCTATCAGATCTTCCACCTTCTCCATTAGATCTACCTCTGCCTTTCTAGAATCTACCTTCTACATCAACTGATTGATTCAACTTGCTTCCTATTGATGCATCACTAAAACTTTACTTAGTGAGCTTTAGACAAGGAAATGATCCCTAACTTACCTCTTACATATAGGAATTCATCCTTAGGTAATGGCTTGGTTAATATGTCTACAATCTTTTCTTTTGTATGAACATATTTCGATCTAATTTCTTTATCCTGCACCAATTCTCTAACAAAATGATATTTTATAGAAATGTGATTAGTTTTGAAATGCATCATTGGGTTCTTTGATATGTTAATTTCATTGGTTTTATCACAATACATGACAACTGGTTCTTTGATCTCAACTTTCATGCCTTCCAACAACTATTTAAACCAAACAATATTAGAATACTTCACTGCTATTCCAACATATTTTGCTTTTACTGTAGATTGATGTGTAGTTTTTCTTTTTGCTTGCCCAAGGTGCCAACCTTTTAACAAGAAAAAATGCTCCACCACTTGTACTCTTTCTGTCATCAAGATTTCTTGCCCAATCAGCATCAGTAAATAGCTTTAGGCCTAAGTTTCCTCAAAGTTTGTACCATAAGTAATAGTATTCATTACCTTTTAGATATCTCATAATTATTTTGATTTCCATCATATGATTTTCTTTGGGTTTAGCTGAGAATCGTGCCACTATCCCAACTCGTAAAGCAATATCAAGCCTTGTATGAACTACATACTATAATTTTCCAATCATTGATCTGTATAAGGTCTGATCTACCTGTCTTCAATGATCATCTTTGCTAAGATTTAGTCTAGTACACATGGGGGTTCCAACTAGTTTAGAATCTTACATTCCAAATTTCTTGAGTAACTCTTTGATATACTTAGATTGAGTAATAAATATACCATTCTTGCTCTATTGTATGTGTAGTCCAACAAATAATTTTATCTCACCAAACATGGACATTCCAAACTCTTTGTTCATTTGTTCTGAAAATTCTTTGCATAAATCATCATTTCCTATAAGTAGAGTGTCATCCACAAATATCTCTACCAATACATTCTTGTTATCTAGTCCTTCCTTGATGTACAAACTACTGTTATCATTAGTTCTTTGAAAAACAATCTATATAAGATAGTTGTGAAACCTCTCATACCATGCTATAGGAGCTTGTTTCAGACCATATAATTCTTTGTGTAATTTGTAGACCATGTCCCTTTTTCTAGATGAACAAAACCTTTTGGTTGCTCAATGTAGACTTCTTAATCAAGAATACCTTTAAGAAATGCAGATTTAACATCCATCTAATATACTTTGAATCCTTTGTGAGAATTATACACAAGTAGAGTCCTAACACCTTCTAATCTTGCAACAAGAGAAAAAGTCTCACCATAATCAATTCCTTCTTCTTGAGAATATCCTTTACACACCAATCTTTCTTTGTTTCTTGATACTTATCCATCTTCATTTAGCTTATTTTTGAATACCCGTTTTGTTCCAATCACATATTTATCTTTAGGCCTAGGAACAAGGATCCAAGTTTTGATCTTCTCTATTCGCTTTATTTCTTCATTCACAGCCTCAATCCAACTTTCATTTTCCAATGCATCTTTAACATTTCTAGGATCAAAATCAACAATTAAACATGTACCTTTTAGCTTACTTCTTGTCATAGTACCTTCTAATTTATCTCCAATAATCTGATTAGGTGTATGATGACTTCTGACATATTTAGCCAATATAGTTTCTTTGCCTTTTGAATGAATTGCCCTATCTTTATTTTGAATTTCAACTTCTAGCTCTGGTTGCTCAGATTCAGTAGGCATTGGTTTGATAGCTTTAGAATTTGACTCGGGTCCTTGTGACTTAGTTTGAACTTCTTACAACTTGGTAACCAAGGAAGAATTGGGAGTTGAAATCTCCTTATCGATAGATGTGTCTGGCAATGCATTAGGTTTGATGTAAACAAATCTTTTGTAATCTTCTGGTTCCTTTTTGCTTTGTTCTTTAGTCCTTTCAACAAACTCATCAATTCTCACATGTGCATTTTCTATGATTTTATTAGTAGAAAAATTCAAACATCTATATGCCTTACTTCTGCAAGAATATCTTGAGAATATACCTTCATCACACTGCACATCAAACTTGCCTTTTCTAGACTCTTTCAAGATATAACATTTACTTCCAAATACTTTTAGGTAACTTACATTGGGTTTGTAGCCATACCATAATTCATGCGGAGTTTTATATGAGTCCTTGTTCAATTGTACTCAGTTCAAAGTATGAACTGCAGTATTGATGGCTTCCTTCCAATATTTGATAGTAACATTCTTTTTAATCATTAGAGTCCTTGCACAATCCATGATAGATTTGTTTCTTCTTTCAGTTAATCCATTAGGCTCAGGAGTACCATGGGCTAATACCTATCTTTTAATTCCTCTTTCAATGCAAAAGTTATTGAATTCATTGGAGATGAATTCACCACCTCTGTCTGATCTTAAGGATTTCAATCTTTTCCCCATTTCCTTTTCTATTCTTGCTAGATACCATTTGAATTTCTCAAATGCTTCTGACTTTTCTCTAAGATACACAATAGTCATCATTCTAGAATAGTCATCAACAAAAAGAATAAATAACTTTTCTCCACTATAACTTTCTATTCCAATGGGTCCACATAGGTCATTATGCACAATTTGCAAGACATCTTCAGACTGATAGTTTTTTCTTTTAAAACTAGTCTTTCCCATTTTTCCAATCTAACAATTTTTGCATAAACCAACATCTAGTTTCTTCAAACTAGGAATACCTCT
This sequence comes from Cupressus sempervirens, assembly GCA_028749045.1. Lineage (NCBI taxonomy): Eukaryota > Viridiplantae > Streptophyta > Pinopsida > Cupressales > Cupressaceae > Cupressus > Cupressus sempervirens. The sequence goes on along the minus strand of CM053786.1, from coordinate 237,442,884 downwards.
TACTTTTCTGAATTTTCTTATCTTGACCGTATTATCAAATTTTACATGACATAATCTTTTGTGCCATAACCAATTTTATTCCATTTGAGAAATAAAACATGAATAATCACTAAGTTCAAGAGAAAATAGGTTACCTCTTGTTTGTTTGCCTGATCCAATTAGATTCCCTTTGTCATCTAGTAGTATTGCATTGCCATGCATGAATTCTACCTTGAATCAAATTTTGATTAGCTATGCCACACTCAACAAAGTATGTTTTAGTCCTTCAACCCAATAGGCATTGTCACATACAAGTTCCTTGGTTAATGAGATTTGATCTTTCCCTTTTATGCAATAAGGTTCATTGTTTCTAAACCTTACACTACCACCATCATAGTCTTCAAAGTGTTCAAACTTTGTTTTGTCTCCATTCATATGATGTGAACATCCACTGTCTATAATCCATGTGTCATTCTTACTAACATGAGAGATAAGTGCCATCTTATTTTCTTCTTCATCAAATTCATCTTTCACAACAATGTATATTATTTCATCTTCATTGTTATCAAAATCTTTAGCCATAAAACAAGTCTTCTTACCATTGTCCTTGAATGACTTTTTATTTTTGAAATCCTTCTTTCCATTGCACTTGTGACTTTTATTTTCATCCTTTCTTTCTTTGTTTGGGCACCTAGCAACAATATGACCAATTTCTTCACATGAAAAGAAGATTAGGGAAACTTTACCTTTGTATTTTCCTCTGCATCTAGAATATTTCCTTGCAAGTAAAGCTTCAACAACTTCAAGATCACTATCAAAAATTTACTCTGATTCTTCTTCACTTTCTAACTGAATGTCCTTTATTTTCTTACCTTTCTCCTTAAGTTGAAGTTTGGCCTCAAATATAGATTCAATATTCTTGGAAGCTGGAACATAATTGTCATAGTTGTCTAGCTCAAAAGCTATCAATCTTCTTACTAAGGTATCCAAAGTTATCTTTTTATTTCGCTCACACCTCTTTTCTTGAATAGTAGATACTCTAATTGCATATATAGGAAGCAATATTCTGAGAACTTTACTTAATACAGTTTCTTCCTTGATTTCTCCTCTAGAAGCTTTGATTGATTTAACACAAACTTTGATTCTTTCCACATACTTGGCAACATTTTCACCTTCTCTCATTCTCATTTGATCAAACTATCCTCAAAGGCTTTCTACTTTGGCTCTCCTCACATTTTCATCACCATCATAGATGTCCTTTAGTATATTCCACATATCAAAAGCAGTTTTATAGTCCTTGATCTCATCAAATTCATGATGGCTAAGAGCATATGCAATATCAATCATCATGGTGTTATGGTTCTTTTTCTCAGCAATATCTCCAACACATAATGTACTAGTAGGAGTTGTATATTCTTCATCAAGGTATTTTAAGCCTAAATCACTAATGGAAGCCATATGAAGTCTCATGAGTCCCTGCCATGCTGAAAAGTTATCTCTGTAAAGCTTTGGAATCTCTCTCTTGTAAGACATCCTAATCTTTTAGCTTTGGTCCTTGAAACCTTTCCTACAAGCACCAAAATATCTAATACCAATTTTTGGAAATATAAAAGGAGTAACTAAGAAGGGGGGTAAATCAATTACCACTAAAATAAATTCCATATCCCTTGGATGTTTAACAATAAAAATGATTGCTACTCTTATTCGGTAAACACATAGAAAGTGTTGTAACGCAATAAATGAAGAGTGTGATTTACCTTTAACTGATCTTAAAATATTAATAGTGATTAATTTTAAGAGAAATAACATGAAAACATGAGACACTAGGATTTAACATGGAAACCCAATATGGGAACAACCACCAATCTACCTAGTTATTGTTTTCACTCTTCTAAAGTGAGCCCTGTTAGGAGCCAACCCAATTAAAGGTTACAAAACATACTGTTGCTGTGAACTTGTTATAGGATTTAATCACCCTATAAGGAGTGGCCTTGCAAGAGGTCTTAAAAAAATTCAATGGAACTATCACCTTGTTAGATGATTTACAATTGGCTTTTAAACCAACTCTGTTAAGAGATTTTAGATCGCTGCTACAATGGTAAGAAAGTAACAATGAAATGACCTGATTGTTATGCAAATAAATTGCTGATTATAGATCTCCATTCTACTTCATACTTGATCCTTATTGATTGAATAACACTTTTTTGCTTGACAAAGATACCTGCTTATCCTTCAAGTTTGCTCTTACTCTTTCTTTCTCAATTCAATTAGCACATTTGCACATATACTAAAATTTCAACTTAACCTTTCATTTATACCATCTAGATTGTTAAGGCAACTCAATTAAAAATTACAATAACCAATAATCATCACCATAGTTGTCTAGAAATAATACTTAAAATAATTAAGCTTCTTATGTCAAAACAACAAAATCCTTCATTGTCTGACCGTGCTCAATAAACATTGGTTCTAAGATGATTTCCTATGTTAACCAATAGAAGCTTGGTTAACACTACAAAGTTGCAAAAATCCTTTTCCAACTAAGTGAATTTGGTGGACACTGACTCTATCCAACTTTCCTTCACTAACCATGAGAACTTAGTTAATACCATTTCCTTCCAGAATTCTTTTGATGCCCAAGTGAGCTCACTAGACACTATCTTCACAAAGTAATCTTTTGGAATGCTCGATAGACAAGGAAAACTATCTTATTGAGCTAGAGAGCTTGGTAAGCACTAACTAACAACTAATATGACATTTGTGTAACATCAAAGACAACACACAATTAAACAATTGTATCCAACACTTCTACACTTCCAACTTCACAAAACTTATTTCATCTTGAATTCTAGATCTCAATCAAATTTTGTACCTTGCAATTTTCTCAACATCATCATCCACATGTCCAGATCTAATGTCCAATCTATAGAATTCCTTGATATACTCTTTCATAGCCATGTCCCTTTGTCTCAAATTTTGCATCTTTCTCAACAAGCTAACTTGGTAATCTTTGGGAAGGAATTTGTTCTTTACCTTGTTTACCATCTTTGGCCAAGTTTTGATCTTCTCCTTTCCTCTCCTTTGTCTATCAATTTGCAAAAGCTCTCATTACAGTGAAGCATGACCTTCAACCTAGTAACCAAAATCTTCATCTTCTTATTATTAGGAGTGTTTTCATACTCAAAGAACTTCTCCATATCTAAGATCCAATCTAACACAATATTCATATCTAATTTTCCATCATAAGGAATAACTTCTACAATAGGCTTTGAATGTGCCCTAAATAATACACTCAACAATCTTTCCTCATCGTTATCTTCTTTAGGTTTTGGATTATGGTTTGGTTCTACTACTTCATCATCACTTACATCATCAAGATGTGCTCCTCTCCTCTAGGTTGTCTCCACAACATCTAATTTGGCTGAAATTTGTCTCAATTGATCCAATATAACATTATCAACATTTCCTCTACCATGAACCATCTTTACAAATTAGGTTCCTACAAGATCATAACCCTATGCAAGTTATAGTGAAAATATGTAGATTTTTAACCCTACAAAAAAATATGAAATAGGTTTCTACATGATCAAATTACCACAAGGATGAACCTCAAGCTCTAATACCACCTGACGTAGGGAGGTTGGGAGTAACTAAGTCCAATTGGCACACTCAGCTACCCAAACCACCATGTGAGAGTTAACACAACAAAAACAAACACAAAATAGAATAGTACGATAGAGAGAGAGAGAGAGAGAAAAATATTCTTTATTGATTCATGAAAATATCATCAGACATGCCCAAATGTAGTGCCTTCTAGGTTATGGCCAGATACAAAATACTTTCAAATCCAAGATCAAGCTTCAAGTTTGGATTTCCATCCTCCTTCTATCATCCTCTATCAAAATTATCTACCATTGTCCTTAAGGCTCTACCTAAGACCCCTACTTATAGTAATATAAGCTACAAGTTAGCCTAGAATGCTAAAAACTAAAATTAAATACTTGAAGAGCCACAAGTCAACATCCAATAGAAATTGAACATCCAAAAATTGATGCCTGAGAAAAATTGCAATATGTCCTAGCCCTGATTGAATTAGAACTTGTGCTTGAAACTATGGGTATTAATTTAGGTCCTCTAAAACCCTTTCAAGGTGCAAAGGCTAATTCACCAAGGATAAGTGTGCATCCATCCTAAAAGTCATGCACAAAAACCTATTGTGCAAACTGTCAGAAATTGATACTCCAAAAGAATTTCCATATCTCCCAACTTATAAGGAATTAGGATTGGCACCTTTCATATTAGGGATTAATCTAGGTTCTCTTAAATTACAAAAAGTTTTAGCCTCTAGCTCATTTCTGAAAATTAGTTGCATGGCCTATAACAGGCACCTAGAAACCAGAAAAAAGCATAGTTCCAGTAGCAACATAAAACTAAAAACATGTAGGATAGCAGTCTAACCCAGGATGCTCCAGCATCACATTGTAAATTTTTTATATGCATAAGTTGAAGGATTCTAGAAGATGCACATGTGTGAAGGTGCATAGGTGCACAATTTTACATGTTTTGAAAAGAAAAGTACATAGGTGTGCAAGGTGCACAAATAGGCTTAAATTATCAAAAAGATCAAAATAAGTACACTATAGTACTCCCAGACCTCATTTGAGGAAAAACCCAAAAAAGCATTTTCAAAACTAAGAACTTTGATTTTTTGGTGAATTAAGCACCTTAAATAATTCCCTAAAGGTGCATAAGTGTGTAATTTTATGAGTTTTGAAAACTAAAGTACATAGGTGCACAAGGTGTGCAAATAGGCCTAAATCATCAAAAGATCAAAATAAGTACACAAGAGTGATTGAAAACCCCATTTGAGAAAAACCCAAAAATCATTTTCAAAATAGAGAACTTTGATTTTTCTGTGAATTCAGCAGCTTGGACAATTTCCTAAAGGTTTGAATGTGCATAGGTGTGCATGTACATAGGTGTGTAGGTGTATAGGTGTGTAGGTATGTATGTGCACATGTGTGTAGGTGATCTGGTGCACAATTTGAAGATTTGTTGAGTGAATTCTCTCTAAAGGTGTGCAGCTGTGCATATATAAAACATCTTGAGGCTCACCAAGGTCCTAAACATTACCATGACTTCCTTTTTTTCTGTAGTAGCTAAGATCACACTCAGATTCATGACTTTCAAGTTCTAGGGAATTCCTAAGAAGTCTAACTTCATGAGTTCCACACAGAAGTAAGGGAAAAGTATGAAGCTTTAGACTTATTAGCTCCTCAAGAAATCACTTCTACTATCCAAAATTTAAAAGGGAGAATTCCACACATCATTTTGGCTTAAAGGGAAAGAAAACTCAAATGCTAGAAATCAAGTTTTGACACTTATAAGATTTTTTTTTGTATTTTTCGGTCTTGTTACTGAGGTACATAGGTGAATTTTTCTTAGAGGAGTGTTGAAAGTTTTGAAGAGAATTAGGGCACCAACAGTTAACTACCAATTGCTATTTTAGAGCATTTCATGATTTGAAAGTGCATTTTGACGGTAATTCAACTTCTAGAAATGCCTAGACAAGGTCAAGCTTCCATTTTTAGATCTCTTAAAGACTCCTAGATCATCTCATGGCTTCTATCTTATTATCTTCTCATTATTTTATTGTTTTATGTAATGTAAAGACTCATGCATCCATTAATTGATATAAACAAGGGTGGAGACCTACTTGGCGCCATTTAGAGAGTCTATTTGTATGTAATTAGGTTTATTTTATTAGTTTTTTAGCATGAGTTTTCATTAGAAGAGATCTCACTCCTAAGACAAAAGGAGGAGAGGATTTATTTTAAATACATGGATGTAATATGTACTTCATGTTGTTATTTTGATGCAATAATATATGTTATTGGCACTTCCATTCCTAGTGTAGTTATTATTGCCAGAGTGTGTTATTTTTTTGAATGCATGTTCATGAATAAAAATGGAACCAATGATTTTTTTGTGTTGCTATGATTGTGCAACCTTTTAGATCTAGTGTTTTCCTTGTGTTAATGAATTCTACTGACGTAACAAAGGGTCGATGTAGTGGGAGATATAGTTGGGCAATAGAGAACTAATTCTTTTTTGGGGGATAAAAATTTCCCTAGTATTATAGAGAAAAGATCACCTATTGTTCTCGCATAGCATCTTGTCTCACATGAGTGCATTTTTTGTGGCCTTGTGATTTTATGGAATGTGAAACATCTTTAGGTTATTATTGAGATCCCATCAATGATTACATCAGTGGAATTGGGGAAGTGTTACTTCTATTTTTATTCACTTCTGACCCAATCTTTTTGATGGTTTAATTCACAGACATCTTGTTACCACACTTTATGTCATTTAGGAATTTCCCTTTCCAATCATTTTCTTTAATCCCTCATTACCTTATCTTTTTTCTTTTATTTTCCAAAACTTAGTTAAAATAGGAGTTCATATAGTTGTATTAATAACTTGCATTCATCATAAGATAAAAAATACAAAAAACATATCTCTTTTGTGATTACTCTTTTTCAAATAGCAGTAGGTCAAATAGATTATCAAAAATTGTTCAGAACAAGAAAAAGCATCCTCATGAACATATGCATTTATCTTGAATTGAGAAAATTCTAGTAGGTCACAAAATTGCCCAAAACCTTAGAGTTGATCCTTGATTATCTTTTCAAGAGAGGAGTTTGAAAGGATTCATGTCATTTAGCATTGTGAAAAATGATAGCTCAATAGAAGTGGTACTAGAAGGAGGGCCTAAAAACCATTCAACTCAAAAACCCAAGTTGTTTTAAAAAATTCTGCAATTTTTTGAAGTTCAGATTTTTTAAGTCTATCATTATGCACATGTGTGTTAGTGCACTTTTTGAAGAATAAAGACAAATGGGAAGATCATTATCTAGAAGAGTGCTTTTCTAGAATAAACACAAATGGGAAGATCATTATCTACCATCTCTATTTCATTGAGCTTTAAGGTTTTCACCCAATGCATACACATTCCTAGAACTTAATCATTTTTGCAAGCATTGTAGTGATAAAGGGATACTTAGGATCCACCCATTCACATTAAAAATTCAATCATCATCATCCACTCTACATTCTACTTCAAACATTCCCATCATTATGTAATATGACTTTATTCAATGCCCAAATTTCACCTTTGAACCTAACTGGTCCATTATATGACTTGCCCAAAAATATTAAAAAGTTTTCCCCATGGTTCATCTATGGAGAATCAAAAAAAATAGAAGATCATATTACATTTTTCAAGGAAATTTCTAATCAAAAGAAAATTCAGCATATGGCCATGGTCTATTGCCTTTTCTCTTTCACTTTGGTGGAAACAAAATTCAATAGGTACCTTAATCTATCACCATCATCAATAAGAGATTGGAACTCTTTTGAGAGAAAGTTTCTAGAACAATTCAAGGTCTATATTGATCCAGATACCCTACATCATTAGTTCATTTCAATTAAGAGGGATCCCTATGAGTCTATTTCATAGTTTAATCATCACTTCTATAGGATGTATCAAAGAATGGAGTTTCCTTATACTATACCAAAATAGGTTGTCACCTAGATCTATTTGGGAATAATGGATTCATTAACCTCTATTTTTCTAAGAAGGCTCCCACCTAGAGACATTGATACCATTCAAAAGGTCTTCAAAGAGGTTGTTACAGTCATGAAGAAGGTAGATACCCATGGTGGATGGAACTTTGTGTCTTCCTTCACTTTTAGTAATATAGCAGCCTTACCACCATTATTGTAGGAGCATCTACTATGCCCAATCAAATGACCCTATTGAATATAATACCTTTACTATAACAAGTTATTGATACTCCAATGCCAATAATTACATTTTTAGGATATGTGCCCCAAAAGACTATATTCTTTGAGCAAAAGACTTCTCCACCTACTAAACTTGAGAAAAATATGGCTAGTGAGGTTAAGACCATGAAGAAGATGAAATCTCTTTTATGCAATGAACTTATCAAAAAAAAATTTAATTCCTCAAGAAGCTAAAGCAATTATCCTAGACAACTTCTTGCCTAAAACAATTATTCTCAAAATTAGAGCAAAAATTGTGCCTCCTATGATAATATCAACAATGAGAATAATGGTATTATAGGTATGAGTCCAAGTGAAAATGGATATGGGTACAACGATGTTTTGGATCAGCCTCCCCAAATAATGGATGAAAAACTGTTGTAGTTTAGTGAAATGGTGTTTGAATCATATGATAAATTTGCAAGAGGACAAAATGATGAAGATGATCAAGAAGAGTTTGTGTTCCCATTCAATGAAGAGGAAGACTATGGATACTCAAGGATATATGTTTATTGTAGAAATAATATGGAAATACAAAGTTTGAAAAGTAGAGAAGAGTCTCTAATGGATAATGTCTCTTTATGGTTACATCCCACTCCTCCATACATGCAAGGTTGTAACACTCCAATGCATTATAAGGATCCAATTAGCATTACCATGATAATTCAAAAGGATTTACGTGTAAAGAATGAGCTTTTGAAAGGTTTTATGGATAACATAACAAGAAATTTGAAGTATCTTAGAAAAGGTCAAAATCCAAACATCCTTTTTTTTTGAACTATTGTCACCTCCATCAAAGGATTCATTCAGATTTTGAATGTGCTAAGTGACAAGATGTAGTATCTAATGTGTCAACATAGATAGATCAATCTATTGAAATTGTCAGAAGTAATGAAATTATTTCAAATTTTTATGTCACAGTAGATATGGATATCCCAAAAAAAATTGAGTATTTAGAAAATTTTGAAGTTCTAAAATTCCATGGAGTTGCAAAAATTCTCAAAATTGCAAAAAATGATGGAATTGCAAAAGATCCTAATGTTGGTAAGATCTTTGAATCAGGAAGTTGTCAAGAAGAAGATACCAATGCTTTCTACTATGATATTGATCTCTCATTAGATAATGATAAGATACCTCCCTCAAAAGAAGATATGTCATTAGAAGAGATGGATAGAGTGCTTAATTTGGTCTCAATCTTGACTAAGAAAATGTCTATTTGTGGATATTCTACACATATATTAGACCATGCAATAACTGAATCATGTAGAATCAATCCATTTGGGTTCCATTCAAAAGAAATTTGTCTTGATTTCTTGTTAGCTTGGGAGATCACAATGGAGGGTAAGTATGATTTTGAACATGCATCTTTGGGATACGAGGGGAAAAAAACCTTGATTAATGATACTAATGAATCTTGTAATTCAAAAGGAAGGTGTATGATTGACTTTTCTAGTCTTAAGGATCCTAAAGGTGACAATTCATGGTTTAAGAACAATGATGGTGATAATAAGGACCATAAACAAAATGTTATATCTTTTGGGTCCTTTTTTGATAGCTATATTACATCATCAATGTTACTATTTCCATGTGCACGTGGAGTTGTCTACCATGAGATAAGACCACTAGAAGGAAAAATTACAATGTGTGAGTTTACCCCTATCATGGGGACCTCGCTAGAGAAGGTGATATCCTTCTAGTATACCTCCTAGTTTGATGATTTTCAATCTGAATATGATGCTAGAGGTAAGAGAACTTTTTTGTGGATTAATCATGGCCATCAAGAGTTACCACAACTTTTGATTTGGTGTGATTTGTGCCCAGAATTTAACCAAGATTGACCAAATTTTTTTTTTTTGAATGCAAAGACAAGTCAACATTTTTTAGAACTATATGGGATGGTTCATTACTACTGCACATAATTAAAAATCTACTGAAACCACCCCACATTCTTATTATTTGGAATTTTTTTTATATGAGCTTTTTTATTTTTTTATCTTTATAGTTAGGTGTTAATTTTCTTTGTGTCCAGTCTAGCCCAACTAGTCTCAATTTATGGAAGAGGTGTTTCTTTGTCAAAGAATTTGGATAACTTTGTTTCTTGTATGGACTAAATATAGATGTTTCCCATGGGTAAAGAGGACATTTGACCTTAAAATCAAAACCTAGATTGATCTCTCTCAACACTTTTAAAGTTTAAAGAATTGGTCATCTAGGTTTCTTTCAACCCAGGTGGACAATGGCTAAGAGATTGTCCAAAACTTTCCATTTTGAACAAAGGATTTCCCTAGGGGCTTATCAAAATCATTTGTTGGCATGTGAGTTTCCAAAAGTTCATTAAAAGAGGAACACATGAATCATCAAATTGGAAAAGGTCAATAAGAAAGGAACACCAACATCTTGACCACATAGTCTACTTTTTATGAAGAGAAAATAAAAAACTAGAAATAAAATTGGTGTCATCAAATGTGATTCCAGAACTTGGTATGAACCAAAATAAGGTGATCAATGGGTGCTAGCACAATATAATTGCTAGCTCACTTCAAACAAAAAAAAATCAAGGAAGAATCAAGTGAAAATGCATGAGTTCCATGAAGTTGACAAATGGATCACCAAAAATGCTAAAGGCAAGTAATCGATGACTCATTAAGATCCCTCTGAATGGTTTCTCACATATGATCATATAGTGAATGGAAATTTGTTGATGGGGATTTCTCAAACTCTCACTAGTCAGCAAAAGATTGTGAAAAGTTTAAGTTTCTTGTTTGAAGTTCTCAAAAGCCACTAGTGACCTCTAGAACCAAGTTGCAAACTTGATACAGGTTTGAAAATTGCTTGTTGATAAAGAAATGCCTTTAACATTTCTTCCTTTTGTTAGAGCTATTTTTTGTGGTTCCACAAAAAATTCCCCATTTTCAACTTTGGAAATGGGGACCCCCTTTTTTTTGGCTCACAAATTCTTGTTTGTCAGAATAGGGTATCTTCCAAGGTACCTTGAGGAGTGGTACTTTGAAGTTTGGGTTTAGGAGTATGGTTAGTTAGTGTCATTTTAAACCCCTAGCACTAGTAGATTGATTTTCATCTTTTTTGTAGGTCATCATGTCATCCTCATCATCTATAGCACAAAAAAATACCATGGTATTGCATTTGCATTTTCAAAATAGGTGCCTTGGGATTTCAAATAGAAGAAGTAGAAAAAGTTCAAGTCTATGATAATTTTAAGCTATAAAGAGGGTATAAATAATCAAAGGGGGAAAAATATGTACACTAAAGTGCTCCCAGACCTTGTCTGAGAAAAACATAGAAATCATTTTCAAAACTAAGAACTTTGATTTTTTGGTGAATTGAGCACCTTGCACAATTCTTTGAAGGTGCACAAGTGTGCAATTTGAAGATTTGGTTAATGAATTATCTCCAAAAGGTGCACAGGTGTGGAATAAGGTGCAGATTGTAATTTTGAAATATGCATATGTTGAAGGATTCTAGAAGGTGCACATGTGTGAAGGTGTGCAATTTTACAAGTTTTGAAAAGAAAATTATATAGGCGTGCAAGGTGCACAATAGGCCTAAATCATCAAAAATATCAAAATAAGTACGCTAAAGTGCTCCTAGACCTCATCTAAGACAAAACTCAAAAATCAGTTTCAAAACTGAGAAATTTGATTTTTTTGTGAATTGAGCACCTTCCACAATTCCTTGCAGGTGTGAAGGTGCATAGGTGTGCAATTTAAAGATTTTGTGAATGAATTGTCTATAGAACATGTGTAGGTGCGTAAGTGCATAGGGTGCTCATTCTAATTTTGAGATATGCATACACTAGTACATTGTAGGTCAAATTTTCACCTATATTTTTAACCAACTCTGATAGAGAGTTGGTCAATACCTTTTTTTGGTTTTTCATGCCCAAGTTGGTCAAAATTTTGATCAACTTATGGTTTCCCAAGTTGGTCTATATTTTGACCAACTCAAGTTCATAATTTAAGAGAAAAATTGTAATTCATTATTTCTTAGATTTCACAATGTTTATTTTTGCCAGTGAAATTTGGGCTATCATAGTCACATATCTCAATCATATACATTACTACCAATAATTTGGGCTATCATAGTCACATACCTACTTTAGATTGGGATTAATTTAGAGTATATTGAAGCAATTATAACTTACAACATAGATGCATATCATTAGGAGACTTGTCATAATCCTAACACTCTACTTGTATCAATTGTAACAACATATTAATGAATTACTGATCTCTGATTTCTTCTCTCAATTTTGTGTTATCTTTGTATTTTTGTGTTATTTAGTGCTTTTGACATTTCAGACATTAGTATATAGCTCTTCGATCTTCACATCAAAACCTATCCTTCTCTAGTTATTGTACTTATTTCATTTTCTCTCTTTTGGAGGAGGGCATTGTCCCATGTGGTTTTGAACATTTCTCCTATTATAAAAGATTGCATGTTTTTCTGTGGGTACCTCATTAGGCCTTGTAGTCAAGACCATCCATGCATCCATCATTAGGGTTCTAAAATATCCCTATTGGTACCTACCCTAAAATTTTGTAAATAAATTTCCAATTTCTACAATAGATTGCTAGCCAAAACCCTGAATTCTAGTTTTATTTTCTACATGCAAGAGGAATTTCATCACAACTTGCTTGTGGGAGCTATTGGAGGTTAGGTTTTGAAGGTATCTCATATTGAAAAATAGGCCCAACTGGGGAATTTATCATTTATCTACCTTGTAGTGAGGATCAAAGAAAAGTTAGGTATCGAAGAATTGGAATTCATCACCGAGAGTGTGGGTGGAGGTATTTCTTTCACTTTCTTTTGTTTGTCAAATCTCCAAATTTTGTTTCTAATAGTTTCAAGTATCATGAACTTCTCTTGCACAATCGTTTCTTCATTCTGATTATAGAAATGTTTATGGCAAAAATGCTAACATGGTCAAGCACAAGAATGTTATGGTATACATTGACTGTTTGGGCAATGATTAAATTATTCTAACAAATATTGTATCTAGTCTTGTGAAAATTTTTAATATCAATGTTTTAGATAAAAATCAATGATTATTAATTTATTTGATTCAAAATGAAATTGCATTAGTGTTGTGAACTATGTCAGTGTTTCTCTATTTAGGTGGGTTCAATAGACTATGAGCCCCATATGGCACTTGTGAAGGAAGTTTGTTATCTAAATATATGGTCAATGGTTTTGTGAACTATATGATTGTTTCTCTATTGAGTTGTGTTGAATAGACTAAGGACCCCATAGGGAACTTTTGAAGGAAGTTTGTTATCTAAATATATGGTCAATGGTTTTGAGGTATGTGAGATCATTCAAGAAAACTAGCGTAGCTCCATTCATTAATCTTGTCCATCTTATGATTACTAATTTACCCATTAGATTATCCCATGAAATGAATTAACTCCGAAAACTAAGTCCTATAAATTTTTAACATATTAAACTCTACACAAGTGAAAATAGTTTAGTCTGTTAAGAACTTGTGAAAACAAATAGGAACAAGGAACTAAAAATACTAGAAGAGAAGTCTTAAAATGACTGAACTACAACTCAACTTATTGAATGTGAAAGTCAAAAATCATCATAGACAGTCAACATTTTCCTATCCTTCTCTTGGTAAATTTAAACCTTTTAGTATTAGTTCATGGGATGGATTTGTTAAACTTTTGGTTTTCAATTATCTTATCTATATTAGGTGTTTCTCCCTTATACGTGGAAAAAGTAAAATTTCATTCAAACAATTTCTTGGAAAAGATGTGAAAATTCAATACAAGTTTTATAATCCCTATTCTCCACATAGATTAAGGTCTTCTCTTCCTCTTTCACTAATCCAATCTTGAAATGGCCTTTCCCTCTACTATTGTCATCAACATTTACAATCATAGTGTTGATTGTCCACTCCATGTTTCCTTCATGTTGCAAGGAATTTACTAATTCATCATGTTCTAACTCTCTTTGTGTGTCCTCTTCACCATTACTATCCTCTATTTTAGATATTCGTTCTCCCTTTTGATCTATTATTTGGTCTATCTCAATGATGATTCCTTTTCCATCTGCTTGATCTTTTTCCTTAACATGTTCCTCAACATCGTTATCTTCTTTACTGTCCAATTTCTATTCAGCTTCTTCCTCTTCCTGCTAGTTTATTAATACCTCTAGTCTCCTTCCTTTTTCTTCATTCAGCCCACAAAGATCATAAATCTCACTCAGCTCATACATTAAGAAAATACAATCTAATCTTCAGTTTGCTCCATATAATTCATTTTTTTTCAAGTTTCATTTAACTAGTAAAAAAAGTTATTAAATTTTATCTTTTATGTTTATATTGCACTTTGATGATGTAGGTTGAGGTCAATGGTAGTAATGAAGCCCCTATTTACAAGTTCTTGAAATTAATCATAGGTGGATTTTGGGTGATAGCATAAAATGGAACTTCACTAAGTTTTTGGTTGGAAATGATGGAAATTTAGTTGATAGATATGCACCCACAACATCTCTTTTGAAGATTTAGGTACTTAAAAGTCATATTTTTTTATTTTGTCAATCTGTTCTATGAAAATTGAATTTACAATCTTTTCAAACTCATTTTATTTGTTTGATGACACATCTTATAGGAATAATGACTAATATATGTAACCTTATCTTAGTAGGAAGATATCAAGAAAATGTTAGGTGTTGTCTAATGAATTGAGACACTATTTGATAGCTATTATTCCTAGTTACACTAGATGTAAGAAGAAATAACTTAACTAATACGTGGTTCTATCATACCCATACAAGACAAAATGGATTAGCAGTTACCATTCATAGTACATAATAATATTTTTAATAATTGGAGAGTGCTCATGGCACCCTATTTTAATGTCGTTGTTTGATAGGAGTGTCTAGTTTAGATTTAGGATTTACATAATGAAAATTAAGCTTTTCATGGATATATATAAGCTAGTCATGGCTATAGATTCTCATGGTGTTTTTTAATTAATGAAACTATTCTCATTAAAGAATTAGAAGAAAGAAAGCCTAACTTATTTTTCTTAATTAAATGCCTTATAATGAATCTTGTTTATAATAATTTTGAATCCACTATAGTCTACCATTGTATTTTGTTTTGCATATTCCACATAAAAGTCTTATACCATTAGTTCTTTTGTCCAACTTACAAAGAATGATCACTTCATAATTATTTTAATTTCCTCAATGATATGCTTAACTTTACTTTTATAGCTATGATAAATAATGTCATGATTATCCAATCTATGGTCTTGTTACTTGTAGGTATGGTTTTGCATTATATGTATAAAGTTTAAAGGAAGTTGGACAAGGTGGGGGTGTACTAACTCTAGACTTATTTGTTGATCACTTCTTCATCAGCCTATAGTCACTGTATTCTAGGTTCTCGATTCTTTTCCTTGTTCTGAAAATGAAATATTTTTATTTAAGATTCCTTATAAGTTTAAGATAGAGAAATATATTCTAGAAGTCAACATCCCCCTATTTCACTTGCCTTTGAAAACTAGTCTTCAAGTCCCTATATCATTTTTGGTCAAGTAGTATATAATAGTGTTATTATATATTTGGTGTGTATATGAACAAGAGTAAAAAAATAGTAAATAACTTATTTTTCCCTATAATTTATGTCTCCCACAACTTATGTCTTTGTGTTAAAAAATCAAAGAGGGGATGATACAACTACAATAGGGAAAAGGTGCTTTATGATGGATTCTGAATTGGATATGGAAGTTATGGCCATAGGCTACATTATGATTAGTTGGTCTACTTTGATAAAAAAACACATACAATTTGGAGATGCAAGTACAAAAATTGTTGAGCAATAGGTCATGCTACATCGTCACACTCCACAAAAAACTGATGAAGAAATCAAAACTTATCAGGTCAATATGATAGGAAAAAATTGACCACCTCTACTCAAAGTTTCTCCACATGAACCAATATTTCTCATATTTACACAAGGTTTACCTTGCCTTGGTGACATAAATACCATACTTTGATTGTTCAATGTACCAATTTCTAAAAATGATGGTTTCATCCAATTCATCAACTTTAACCTTACTATTTTCACTTCATTTTTTTGCACTTCAATTGTGTTTATTGTCCATGGATAATTGATGGCTTCTACATCAAGAGACTCTAATTCTATATGTTCTATACTCTTGCATTGACCCATAACCATCTTCTTCTCATCATGAACCTCTTATGCAACTTCATTCCTGTTATTGCTTGTCAAAATAGTACCTTTTGTCTACAATTATTTTCCCACTAAAAATTTCATTATTGATTCAAATTTTGTACATCACAACACCAACAATCTTCCTAGGTTGAAGAACATTAAATTTATAGGTCAAGCCTCTTGACCTTACATATTAAAATCCACTTATTCAATCAAAACACAACTATGACTGTTTACGTTTGAAATTTGCAAGAAATTTGCATGACAACTTTTTGACAATTTTTGCAACTTTTCAATATTTCAAAACAAATGATGTCAAATGCCTACCAAAACTTGATAAATTATACAAGAACTCTTAAAAACATAAAATTGAAGATTTTTGGCCAACTTATAGTGTTGACCAATGATAACTAACCTACAACTTGCTGATAGGCCCTATTACATCATGCAAGAAATTTTCCTAAAATCCATTTTAGGATTCTTGAGATTAACTTATTTCTATGTGTGTTCTTGGACACTTATTAATCACCTAATCTATCCAAAATTTGAAGTTTGACCATCTTGTTTAGGACCTTGGGCCCCTAGACCACTAATGAGGGCACAATTAAAGACCAAAATGAACACAACAAGAAAAGGGGAATATTATTATTACAAGTGATATGCTATTACATTCAATACAATGAAAATAGAGCCAATGACATGCCCTAGGGCTTATAATGTTGTCTGATTCTAGAGAAAAATCCTCCTCTAGTACCTTCTCCCAAACTCCACCAAAAAGTACATTTTAAATGCTAGAACTATTCTTAAGTAACCCAAATTAGGTTTAAGGTTAGGAATACATTTTATAATATGCCATTTGGAATCCACTACCAAAACAAAAGGTTCTAGAAAACTTGTTAAAATTTAGTGTAAAATTAAAAGAATCCAGAAATGGTAGTCCAACTTCTGGGAGGCATAACTTTTGATTCGAGACCCTGATTGACAAATCATTTACACTTTTGGAAAGCTCTCTAAGTTCTCTATAGCCCTATGGACTATATTTTCTTGTCCCCCATCTTTTGGGACCATATAAGGTTTTTTAGTGCCTCAAATCTAACTTTGAAGTGCTCTTAAGGGTCTCCAAGCAACTTAAAATTGTAATAACTTTCAGATCATAAAGCCTTTTGACCTGATTCTTTTTCAAGAGTGCTTTAAATTAAAACCTTAATAATCCCTCCAAATTACACCCTCTAAATCATCATAATTATAGCTTAGTTAAAAAATAACCTATTTTCTACATTGGCACATATCACAAGGTGCTCAAAACTCTAACCCATAAAATTAATAGTGGAAATATGAGAGTTGGAATCTCTATTTGACCCAAATGGTTATCCAAAAATGAAAACACATTAAACAAAAACTAACACTAAGCATATTTTTGGGTGATATAGGATTTCCCTTACACCACTAGATGCTCTTACATTAGATACCTAGGGTAGATTCAAAAGTGACCTTGTCACTTTATAACTAGTAGAGGAAAACCCAAATGTGCAACCTACGCTATGGATATCCAAGTTGAATCTTCTACTAGTCATCCTATCCATGTCAATGGGTATTCTTCATACTACCTATTTCTAGTACTCTGGCCCACACGACTATCCAAAATTTCTTCAATCTCTTCCTTTTTAGAAGTAGGAATTAGACATTGGTCCAACATGAACTCCTCATCTATACCATCATCATGATAATCTATTAAGTCTAAAATATTGAGAATAGGAGAAATGTGAATCCCATCTAGAAACTCCACCTCATATGCATTTCTTGAGTCATGTTTCTTCAAAATTTTGTAAGCGAAAAATTTCTTCATCCCCAGCTTATTGTAGGCACCCACTAGAAATTGTTCCTTCCTCAAGTATAACATAACCAGATCCCTAACTTTGAACTCCTTATGTCTCCTCTTTTGATCTTCCCTAGCCTTATACTATAGGTTAATCTTGGTAATATGTGTATGTACCTCCTCATGTAGGTACTTGACATGTTAAGAAAATTCTTCTACCTCAGCAATTGTCCTCTCCACTCGCTCTATCTTCCTCATCTCTAGTACAATCCTTGGACTACTCCCATACACAATTTGGAATGGTGATCTACCAGTACTCCTATTCAAATAATTATTGTGAGAAAACTCTATTTGTGGTAGAATCAAGTCCCATCCCTTTGGCTTATCTCCTACTAAACACCTTAGCAAATTTCACAGACTTCTATTTACTACTTTTATTTGTCCATTAGTTTGTGGATGATGTACAAAATTGATCTTCAATTCTATCTTCAACTTCTTCTACAAAGTTCTCCAAAAATACCCAACAAATTTAGTATCTTTGTCAAAAAAAATACTTTTTGGGAAACCATGTAACCTCACCACCTCTTTGAAAATCAAATCTACAATATGCATTACATCATGAGTCTTGTGGCATGGAATGAAATGTGCCATCTTGGAGAACCTATCAACCACCACAAATACTAAATCATTACCCCTTTGTGTCCTTAGCAATCTAAGAAAAAAATTCATACTTATGTCCTCCCAAGGATTTGATGGAACATGCAATGGCTAATAGAGTCTAGTATTCTAACTAAATCCCTTGGCTATTTCACATACTTGACAACTCTACACAAACTTCTTCACATCCTATGACAACTGAGGCCAAAAATAATATTCTCTAATAATGGAAATGATCTTATCTTGAGCAAAGTGTCCTATTATCCATCCATTGTGCTTCTCCTTGATCAAGTTCTCCCTCATCCAACTCCTTGGAATACATAATTGACTTCCCTTGAACAACATACCATCTTGTATCATGTAATCTAGCCACCTGGTTTTATCTAGAGTAACAAGTTCTTTACAAGCCTTCCAAGCTTTTGCAAAGTCAAGATCCTTAGGGTATAGATTCTTGAGTTTATTAGACCTAACCACTTCAATCTGCATTACTTTCAACAATAATTGTCTCCTACTTAATGCATCTACAACCCTATTAAACTTTCTGCTTCTATGTTTTAATACAAATGCATAGCTTTGCATGAAATTTACCCATTTCAAATATCTCTAATTCAATTTATGTTGGCTATTTAGGTACTACAATGCTTGGTGATTAGTATACAAAACAAATCATTTTGGAAACAAATAATGCCTCCATTTCCTTAAGGCCTAAACTATTGCATAGAACTCCTAATCATAAACATAATACTTCTTCTTTGCATCATTCAATTTTTCACTAAAATAGATAATAGGCTTACATTCTTGGCTCAACATAGCCCCAATAGCACTACCACTAGAATTGCAATCCACCTAGAACACTTTTTTGAAATCGACAAGTATCAACACAGGTTGCTCTATCACCTCCTTCTTCAGTAATTCAAAGCTCCTTACAACTCTTGTAGTTGACTTGAACTCTTTTCTTTCCCCCCTCATTGTTCCAGTTAGGGGTGCAAATATACTACTAAAATTTCTAATGAACTTCCTATAAAAACTAGTCAAACCATGGAATGACCTCACCCCAGTGGAAGACCTTGGAGTAGGACATTCCAACATGACCTTCACCTTCTCGAGGTCCATTTTGAGACCCTCAATTGATACAACAAACCCCAAATAGGCTAACTCCCTTCTGAGAAAGCTACAATTTTAAATTAATCAACAATTTATCTTCCCTCAACCTTTCAAGGACACTATGAATGTGCAATAGATGTTCATCCAAAGATTTACTAAAAATCAAAATATCATTTAGATAGACAATAAAAAAATTCCCTAAAAATTTATTTAGTACCTCATTCATAAGCCGCATGAAGGTGCTTGGTGCATTGGTCAATCCAAAGGGCATGACTAACCACTCATATAGACCCTCCTTGGTCTTGAATGTAGTCTTCCACTCATCTCCCTCTCATATCCATATCTTATGATAACCACTCTTTAGATATATCTTTGTGAAGTACTAAGCTACACTCAAGAATTCCATAAGAACATCCATCCTTAGCAAAGGAAATTAGTACTTGATGGTTATTTTGTTTATAGCCCAAGAGTATGTACACATTCTCCACTCTCCATCCTTCTTTAGTACTAGCACTATAGGTATTGTACATAGGCTTAGGCTCTCTTGAATTAAACCTTTCCTCAAGAGCTCCTAAACTTGTTTATTTAGCTCCATAGTCTTAGTAGGAGTCATCCTATGAGTAGCCTTGTTAGGTAAACTAGCTCCAGGGACTAAATCTATTTGATGACTGATTTGCCTTATCAATGACAACCCTTCTAGAACATTATCAAAGATAACATCTCTGTACTCACTTAATAGACTTGAAACTTCAAGTGGAACTTCACTACTACCTTCCTTATCCCTTCTAAGAATTCAAGCATAACACATATGTTGATACTTGATGCCATCCAGAGATTTTCTTCCATCAACAAGACATGTCCTAACACTACCACATACCTTTTTTCCCTTCTTTAACAAGGGCTTCAATTTGTGGTGAACTCCATCCTTTGTTTGAGAGTATATATTTTCATGACCATCATGTATACTAAGCCTATCAAATTTTCATGGCCTTCCCAACTATAAATGGTAGACATCCATTTGGATGATGTCATAGAGAGCCTTGTCATGGTAACTCCCAATCTTGAACTTTACCAAAATTTTCTCAATAACTAGGACCTTATGATCATCCTACACCCAAGAAATCTGATACGGTTGAGGGTGTTTCTCCCTCTTGAGCTTTAGCTTTAAAACCATCTCCTCTGACACCAATTTGTTAGTGCTTCCACCATCAACAATCACATCACAATACTTACCCTCACACTCGCACCTAGTATGAAACAAACTCCTTTGTCTAAGTTTAGTCTCACCACTTAGTAAGACCCTTTGATTTTCCAGAACCTCTCCTCTTTTTGTATCCTCTAAATGCAATGACTATGCATCATCATCCACATGAGCAACCCTTGCTTGACCATTAGCTCTCCTATTTTTCCTTCCTTAGCATTTAGGGTATTCATAGTCATGATGACCTTCTTCACTGTAATGAAAATAAATACCATGAAAATATCCTCTTCCTAAACCTTGTACACATCTTATACCTCTTCCTCTTTGATCTCCATTTTTTTATCATGAGAGCAGTAGAAACCCTCATTCCTCTAGTTTTGGCTAGTACCCACATCTTCATTTTTTTTATGGTTCTCATTTTGGCCTTCAAATGACCTACCATTGCGCCTTCCTCTTCACTGCACCCTCTTTGCCTTACATAAAATGTTTTGTTTAGCTTCTCCTCAACCTATAAGGAAAACTCATATGCTACTTCAATGCTAGTCATTCTAACTAGACTTAACTCCTCCTGAATGCTAGGTCTTAACCCATTAAGGTAATAGGAAACCTTCTCCTTGTTTTCTTCTGCATGCCTTGCCCTATTAAGGACTTGATAAAATTCCTCTATGTATTCTTGGACATATTTTCCCATTTGCTTTAACCCTTGCATCTTCTTGAACAAATAAAGCTCATAATCAACAGAAATGAACCGCTTCTTTAGTTTGTCCACCATGTGATCCCATCTTGTGATTTTCTCCTTTCCTCTTTTATTTCTTTCAAACTAAATCTCTCGCCACCAAATTTTGGCATGGGTCTTTCATTTTTTCCCTCACAAAATTAACTCTATTAGGGTCCCTAATATTCTTATACTAAAAATATTCCTCTAGCACATTGATCTAGTCAATCAACTCATCCATTTTTATATTTCCTAAAAACATGCCAACATCAATTTTAGGTCTTTTTCCAAGCTTGGAAATGGCCCTAAAAAGCTTCTCCTTTAACCTCAGGAGGAAAAAATTTGGCCCTTCCACCACGATCTCTTCATGAAGGCATCTTATTACTATATGAAAACCCACAACTACACAATCCTGGTGCAAACTACCTCACAGTCAGCACCTTGTCTACACACTCAAGAAAACCTGTTTTGATACCACTTCATGAGGACACAATTCAAGACCAAAATGAACAGAATAGGAAAAGGGGAATATTATTATCATAAGTGATATTTTATTACATTTAGTATAATAAAAATAAATCCAATGACATGCCCTAGGGCTTACAATGTTGTCTGATTCTAGAGAAAAACCCTCCTCTAGTACCTTCTCCCAAACTCCACCAAAAACTACATTTTCAATGCCAGAAGTTTTCTTAAGTAACCCAAATTATGTTTAGGGTTAGGAATAAATTTTATAATATTACATTTTCAATCCACTACCAAAATAGAAGGTTCTAGAAAACTCATCAGAAGTCAATGTAAAATTAGAAGAATCTAGAAATGCTAGCCTAACTTTTGGGAGGCATAACTTTTGATCTGGGACTCTGATTGATGAACCGTTTACATTTCCAAAAAGCTCTCCAAGCGCTCTATAGCCTTGTGGACTAGATTTTCTTATCGCTCATTTTTTTCTCCATACAAGGCCATTTAGTGCCTCAAATTTGACTTTGTAGTGCTTTTAGAGGGTCTCCAGGCAACTTAAAACTGTAATAACTTTCAAACCATAAAGCCTTTTGACTTGATTCTTTTTCTAGAGTGCTTTAAATTACAAGTTTAATCATCCCTCCAAATTAAACCCTCTAAATTATCACAACTATGGCTCAATTAAAAAATAACCTATTTTCTATATTGGCACATATCCCAACGTGCTAAAAAACTGTAACCCAGAAAACCAATAGTGAAACTATGAGAGTTGGAATCTCTATTTGACCCAAATGGGTATCTAGAAATGAAAGCACATTTAACAAAAACTAACACTAAGAATAATTTTGGGTGATATATGATTGCCCTTACACTACTAGATGCTCCTGCATCAACCACTGGCCCACTTTGGCTTTTTGTATATTGAACATATAAGTTTGAGTTTATTGAAACCTTGTCCAACTCTTTTGCTTCTCCATCTTTCATTTCTACAAGTTCTTTCTTATTGTTTATGTGACTGTATATTGGGGGGTGATACTTGTAATGAAATCTTTGGCTTCTTCTAACTTTTTTCCTTGCTTCCTTGCCAATTTCCTTAACAATAAATCTTTGACAATAAATAATGAAATTTTATGTAAGCAAAAAACTTTTTATTGATTATAAAATAGGTGAATTTGAGCGAGGTGACCAAACTTTTCTTTCAAAACCATATGTTCTAATATAAACATTAAGTTCAACATGTCTAATATTTTGTAGATATACACATTAATTAGACCAATTTTTTCTTTTAAAACCATATGTGCAGATATAAACATTAAGTAAAATATATCCAATATTTTTATAGATATACACATTAATTACACCAATTTTTACATTCAAAACCATATGTACAAATATAAACATTAAGTACAACATGTCCAATATTTTTACATATATACACATTAATTACACCAATGTTTACATTCAAAACTATATGTGCAAATATTAACATTAAGTACAACATGTCCAATGATTTTACAAACATATTTTCCCATAAAGAAAGACCATGTCTAGCAATATGAACCTAGAACAAAATAATAAGATAATTGCTAGATTGTGGTCTCAATTCCGAAGAAAAGTTGATAAATGTAATTTTCCTTGCAAAAAGTGTAAGGGACTAAAGAATAGAAGAATTCCAATCACAATAGTCCAGAGTCATTGTAGGTCACATGGTCATGTATAAGGGGGCCACAATTTCTGTTGACTAGTGAATGTGGATTTTTAAGTGGAGGAACATGGAGCTATGAATATCCAAGTTATGGATAACACTCCCATGAAAAAAGATGATAATGTGCCAAAGGACACGATTGAAGAAGGTGGTATTGGTGCAACTAATGAAGATGCTTACAATGATGGTACTAGCACATTTGATAATGATGATGAAGATGGTCTTGATATACCTATACTTGAGAAGGCACACGAGCCCCTATATGAAAGCTCACAAACAACTCTTCTCTCTACTATAGTGTTGTTGGTGAACTTGAAGGTTATGAATGGTTAATCTAATGTAGCAATTTCATGTATACTAAGGTATGCCATTTGATGAGCCTCTAAAAGGCCATTATTTTGATATCCTTTTTATCTTGTTTTTAGAAAGTTATCTTGCAAAAATAGTGATGACTCTATGGTTTTAAGAAAATGAACTTATGTTTTTATGAATATGTTATCCATATGTTAAGACATGAAGATTGAAGTATAGATAGTTTAGGTATTCTATGTTCTCTTAAATCTATGGACTTCTATGGTATAATAAAGGAATATTACATGCTAATAAATATTTCCTCATCCATGCTATGTTTGGGTAGATTCCTTCTTGTTGCCATAGGATTTGCAAAGAGAGATAATTTGAATATTACACCTTTTTCTAACATTGATGATGAAATGAATGTATATATGTATATGTGTGTGTGTGTGTGTGTGTGTGTGTGTGTGTGTGTGTGTGTGTGTGTGTGTGTGTGTGTGTGTGTGTGTGTGTGTGTGTGTGTGTGTATGTGTGTGTGATGAATTTGTATACATTCAATGTTTTGGAGGTACTTGCCACATCTATTCAAAGTTAGCACCTTAGTATTAAGTCAAAGCCAACCAGATTACTAGACCACCACAAACAAGTAAGATATTGAATATTTTCTATTATGGCAGCACACAAATATAGCTTCCTCAACTATTATATTCTTGGAGGATTTAATTGCAGCTAACGATACTTCTTTAGAAAAATTTATGAATTTGTAAGTGACCCTCATTAATGGAGTGATTGTAGAGTTAATAAGTTGTTGTAGTTTCACTTTAAATAATGTTTTTTGTAGCTTTGAAAGAAGTTTTTGGAAGAAAGGTAGCATAGATTGATTTTCATAAAAATGTGTGATTTTTTTAATCAGATGTAATATGTTACCATGAATGAATAGAATACAAGTTCAAGTTTACATCCTCTATCTTGATTGTCTTTTCTATTTGCTCATCTAAGGGGGCCCACTTGGTGAGTAAATTGGTTCATTAGAATAGATTTCATTTCCTTGCTTATTTCTTTGCAAGATAGAATTATGTTGTTCCTATAGCCATTGATAAAAAAATCAATGAATTGTTCCTATAGCATAGAAGCATAGATAGGTTTACTATTTGTCACATTACTCTAACCTCTATGTTAAGATGTTGTTTTAGTTTTTAGCTTAAGTCTTCTTCATCATTTCCTTTATTTTATTTGTAACGACTTAAAGAGGAATTAGAGCATATACTTTGCAGCTACCCTCTCAAGATTACACTCCCGAGTTGATAAAATAAAAGGAAGTTAGTATGTTATTTTGGGAAAACACATAATTCTATTTAATCATGGAGTCACTGTGAAAGGATTCCTAATACTTTGTTACTAAGGTATTAAGCTGACCATCCACTATTTTTTTCATCTTTACTATTAGCATGCCATTACTATTTATTATATTAATAATTCATATTTGTTGTTGTAGGTTGATAGGTGAGTTTTTTTTACCATCATCAAACATTTTGTGTCATTTTTATCGAGAATTATCTATCATTATGAATCAAATTGGAATGAAGTAGCAGACAACACATGCTTGTCAAAATGATCACATTCTATATCATAAACTACATGAATTTGCAATAGAATGGACTGATTGTCATATTATTAGATATTGGTAAAGATCAAATAACAAAAAAAGTGTCTCATAAGGTTCTTTAGTACATCCCCATTATTCCACATCTTAAATGATTATTTAGGTGCACTAGATTGGCACAATTTATGGATTACCATGCATGCAATAAAAGTCAATATGACATTATGTGAATGCATGTGGATTGTTCTACATTTCAAGACATAAAAAAATATGGCCATTGATGTAGGAGCATCCTAGTTTGCCTTGTTATCCTACTAATTTTTGGTTCATTCTGGCAGTTGATGCCGAGTTGCTAGTTTCCAGTTGATGTCAAGTTGATGTTGAGTTGCCAATTTTCAGTTGATGCCAAATTGTCAGTTTTCAGTTGATGTCAAGTTGCCAGTTTCTCGTTGATGCCAATTTTCTAGTTTTCAGTTGATGTCGAGTTGCCAGTTTCCAATTGATACCGAGTTGCTAGTTTCTAGTTGATGCCAAGTTGTCAGTTTCCAGTTGATACCAAGTTGCCAGTTTCCAGCTGATGTCAAGATTCTAGTTTTTAGTTGTGCTGAGTTGCTAGTTTCCAGTTGATGCCGAGTTGCTCATTTCTAGTTGATGTTGAGTTGCCAATTTCCAGTTGATGTCAAGTTGCTATTTTTTGGTTGATGTTGAGTTGCCAATTTCTAGTATGTGTCAAGTTATCCAATGTATACCAAGTCTTAACATTTGGATGTGATTTCTATGAGCTGACTTGTGGGATTTATTTTCAATCATGACATTTATGTTAAGATATTTTCTTAGGATGTGTCTAGAACATTGTTGGGTTGGCCTTCCTCTTGTGTAATGTTCTAAAATAATTTGTAAGTCATTTTGGCAAGTATATATAGAGTGTTCAGGCTTAGAGTTAGACAAGTTTTTGGGAGCAAATTGGAGAGCAAAATTGAAAGTACAAATTTGTAGTTGGATCTTTGAATGTGAATGTATTTATAATTGGTCATAACCTAGAACGCCTTATAGTTGGGTATGTATGAAGATATTTCAATGAATCGATAAAAGTATTTAAATCTTCTTCTTCCTTTGGTTAATGTTCCTTGTGTTCACTTCCATTGTGTTAACTCTTGTAGGGTGGTTTAGATAGCTGGGTGAGCCTTTGGCCCTAGTTATTCATCACTTACTTGAGTTAGCCACACTTTAAAGAAGAACCTTGCAATCTCAAGCTTTCATTGGTAGTAGATGGTGTCAATGTATTTGAAGATATGAGATCTGTTTACTCAGTGTGGCCAATTTTTGTTATTAACAATAACATTCCTCCTTGGATGTCCATAAAGAGGAAGCACATAATATTGTCAATGATTATACAAGATATTTTTTATTTAATAGTTATCTAAATTAATTTATAAATAGTGCATGAAAATGGCCATAATAATATTTCTATTCATTCAATTATTAGGTAAGTAGCAAGTTCAAGATATAAACATGTATATTGAAACTCTTATTGATGAGTTGTTGAAGTTATGGAATGGAATCACCATGTATGACATCTCCAGATCAATAGGATAAATACAATTTCAATTCTATGCAATGCTTGTGTGGACAATACATGATGCCCTTGGAAAAATTCATTTTTGCAGTATGTTATTTTGTTAAGGTCACATATTTTTGGTCTATTATAGTGCTTACACATTATTGTTGTATGCTTAATTTGTGCATAATAATTGTACATGATCCAATTGTATATGATTTTTAAGGTCTTCAGACAAAGAAAAAATTCACATGTCTAGTTTGTGGTCCAAAGATGAAATCTTGTCATTTGAGAAGTTTAGGAAAGAAAGTGTTTGATGAATTTAGGCACTGTCTCTACAATAATCATAAGTATCAAAGTACTAAAAACCATATTTTTAATGGGAAAGAAGAGAAAACATCAAGGTCATGAAGACTGACACCTCATCTATGAATGTTGGAATATGATTGACTAAATCACTGAGGTAATGCCTAGTTTGTGGTCTAATTTTTTCAATTTATATTTTAATATTATCTTTTATTTAGTAATGATGTAATTAATTCTTGTGAAGGTCATCAAAGCATAAATGACCAACTTCCTAGAGGAATAAAAACTTATCCTACTCAATTTATTAGGTTACCATAATAAAAAGATCTTCCAATCATGCATTCTCTTGATGCTATGCATAAAAAAAGAATATAATAGAGACACTACAGAAAATATTGGATGAAAGGTGTGATAGAGCAAAAATTGCCAAAATTTCTAGTGGCATTCATGAATCCAATCATGCATTGAAATATTTTATTGAATGAAATAGAAATATAGGCCACATAAATATGAGTTCCCTTCCTTGGTGATAATGGAGTAACAAAGTGATGTATTAATAGAAGTCATAAAATAAAATAAAAAATTTCCCACGAGATTTTCTGCAAATATAAGTAGTCTTGTATCAAAGAAAGGTGATTTTGGGCCAGGGTTGAAAACTGATGTAGAGCCCTCTATCTTTACCTTCAAGGAATCTTAGTTCAACTCAAGAGATTCATAATAGCTATTACACCCTCAAGGAACCAAGACCATCTCAAAGATTTCAACAAAGAACCCTAAAATTATACACCAATAAAGACAACATCTATATTCACACAATCAGATTTCTATGTCTAATTACATTATTTATAACTTTCATTCCTAAGCTTTTCTTGCCAAAAAATTTGGAGGAATTGTTCAAAATTAGAAATATTAAAACATATTCAAATATGATACCCATCCAATAAACCAATTAAAATTTATGGTCTTTGAATCAAGACCCATTTTCCCTGTCATAAACCAGAAGTAAAAATAGTAACCCTATCTAGGGCATCAAATATATTTCACAAAACAAATTCAAATAACACCAAAAGAATTCCATAGTATCCATTTGTGAGTATAGTTTCCAAATATATAAGCCATTTATTTTTTCCATTCATAAATCATTGTATAAAATCAAATCTTTGTTTGTAACACCATTGAAGGAATTTTAAAACTAGTTTTCACTCAAATCTTCATAACTTTCACAAATATAAATGAAAATGATTCAAAAAAATTGAAAATAAAATGATTTCACATATATTTCTAATGAATATTATTACAGGTACTAAGTCTCCAATATGTGTCTATAACACATGCTGCAATATGACTATATTCAAGAAATCTCAAATCTGCAAATACCCATTTTCACCAAAATGCTCAAAACTTATTCATTTCTTTATAAAAGTGAACCAAAACAAAATCATGAGAAGGAGGATTCATAATTTTATCTATTTTTTACTATATTACATGGTTTCCAAGATATACATGGCCATAAAAGGCCTGGAAACAACCCTAAAACTAAAAAATAATCAAAACCACAACAATGGAATGCACCAAAAATGTATCAAAGTATTTCCTCTTCTTCAAAAATTGATTCGGTTCGACCATACAATGGTATTTATATCCATTTGATAGTTATGAACCTTCCTAACTAACCCCAAGACAAACCATATACCTTTTTACATCATTTTTGTATTATTAGCAACTTTCTCACTATTGCATTTTACAACTTTTTAACCAACTTTTACATTTTTGACAAAATGGCTTCATACCCTTTACAACTTGACCCGAATATAATATAAATGATTCAAATGGATTTAAATATCTCAAATAAGGAATCTTAACTTTCTCATGTTCTTTTACTTTAGGTGCTTCTACACCATACTCCCAACCTTGAAAAGTTTCCAAGTCTCTTGGAAACATGGAACAAATAACCTGAAAGAAAAAAATTAGACCAAAAATCTTGACCTTCACCTTTGCCTCTTCATGTCTTTTTCTCTCAAAATCAATTTCTAAAATACTCCTATCAGTGGAGAATCAATGGTTGTAATAAAAAGGTTCCATAAATCCACCATTTCTCCTGCTACTACACAACTACCAACCTATTGCCATCTTACCCATCCAAGACCCTGGAAGATACACTACCACCCTCTCTTAGTTGTTTCTATCTTGACACCTTCTACCCAACTTTATCTTGATGGAGACAATATCAAGACCCCTTCTTAGGTATTCCACACACATCCTTTCTTATTATAGCTTTGATGGATAAGAACCTTGCAACCAAAACTCATTAACAAAACAAATACCAAATCTCTGAGGTCCTGGTGTGGATTGCTTCCATCAGCACTCTACCCACACACTTAAGATCTTCAAGCTCTGATTCCAATCTGATGCAGAGCCCTTTGTATTTACTTTAAAGAAATATTATTTCAACTCAAGGGATTCACAATATACTAGTACACCCACAAGTAACCAAGAACATCTCAAAGATTTCAACAAAGGACCCTGACATTATACACCAATAAAGACAACATCTATATTCACACAATCAGATTTCTATGTCTGATTACATTATTTATAAATTTCATTCTTGAACTTTTATTGACAAACCCTTTGCATTAATTGTTTCAAATTAAAAATATTAAAACATATTCAAATATTATACCCATCCAGTAAACCAATTACAAGTTATGGTCTTTGTATCAAGACCCATTTTCTTTGTCATAAACTAGAAGTAAAAATAGTAACCCTATCTAGGACATCAAATATGTTTCATAAAAAAACTTTAAATAACACAAAAATAATTCCACAATATCAATTTCTGAGTCTAGTTTCCAAATCCATAAGCCATTTATTTTTCTCATTCATAAATCATTGTATAAGATCAAATTTTTGTCTACAACACCATTCAAGATATTTAAAAACTAGTTTTCGCTCAAATCTTCATAACTTTCACAAATCTAGATGAAAATGATTCAAACTAATTGAAAATAAAACATAGTTCACATATCTTTCAAATGAATATTATTAGAGGTCCTAAGTCTCCAATATGTGTCCTTACCAAATTCTGCAATATGACTTTATTCAAGAAATCTCAAATCTGCAAATACCCATTTTCACCAAAATGCTCATAACTTATTCATTTCTTTATAAAAGCAAACCAAACCAAAAAAATGATAATTATGATTAATCATTCTATCTATTCATTACTATATTACATGGTTTCTAGGCTGTACATGGCTTTACAAGGCCTAGAAACAACCCTAAGACTAAAAAACTAATCAAAACCACATCATTGGAATGCACCAAAAATGTATCAAAGTATTTCCTCTTCTCCAAAAATTTGATTTGGTTCAACCATAAAATGGTATTTATATCCATTTTATAGTTATAAACCTTCCTAAATACCCCCAATACCAACCATATACCTTTTTACATCATTTTATTATTATTAGCAACTTTCTCACTCTTGCATTTTACAACTTCTTATGCAACTTTTACATTTTTGACAAAATGGCTTCATACCCTTTACAAATTGACCCAAATACAATATAAATTACTAAAATGGATTCAAATATCTCAAATAAGGAATCTTAAATTTCTCATGTTCTTGTACTTTAGGTGCTCCTGCACCAAAAACACATAATTGACATACCTTTATCAAGGTAAGTCATGTTCTCTATTTACAATATATTTATAAAATTGAATATACTACCTATTGTATTATTTCATAACATTTTGAAGTGATCATTTTTTAATGAATGTAGTATGTCCTACCTCTATCCTTCGCACATTAGGTTGACAATAGTAGTAAACAAGTTATATATGATCTTGCAAAATGGATGAGGTTAGAAGTTTTATTTCTTGAATTTTTTGAACATATATTATATTTATGACTTACTTTACCTTCCATGTTATATATTGTATATTTTTTTCTAAAATCTCATATATATATATATATATATATATATATATATATATATATATATATATATATATATATATATATATATATATATATATATATATATATATATATATATATATATATATATATTTGCATGTTGAATCTCTTTTAGGTGGTTATCATCTAAAGAAATTGATAGAAAATATATTAAATATTGGAAGGGAAAAATCTATAGCTTATGTGTGAAATTAAAAAGTGTCTACCTTCAACTTTTTTCAATGTTCAAGAACACTACCTCATACATCAAGTTGAGGAGATTGAATTGTGTGGACCTGTACAAACTAGGTCAATGTAAATGGTTGAGAAGCACTTAAAATTTAAGAAGGGATTGGTTTAACAAAGAGTATGTTTTGAGGATTCTATATAGAGGGATATATGGTATACTAGACCATTGTGTACATTAGTGAATATCTCTTGAAGATTATAGCAAATATCCATGTAGATCACATTTGGGGTCCCAACTCTATTAACATATTCAAAGGGGAGTACCTAATAGGGAAAGGTAGATTAAGAAGAATGAGAGATAATTATAAGATATTATTATAGTTAATTAATTCTAGTTGTTTTCTTTATAGTTGGTCATAAGTGGGATGTACTACATTTGTATATTGCAAACAATTTTGATTAGATGATGGTATGGATTCAACAATCTCAAGAAAATGGTTGCTCATTAACATCGGATAATGTTGCATCATTGGTTAAAGAAGCTCATTATAATGGAGATCTCAATGTTATGCCAATGGTACATAATCTAGCATATGACTTAAGAGAGAAAGGTATGAAAATGATTACCAATCATGACTCATAAGTTTAATATCAACTCATAGATTGATAAAAATAATCTTGACATGTTTGAATAAGTGTATATCAAACACCACAAAGCTATGTACTACCATGGCCATAAATTTTGCATTAAAAAGTTAGACAAAATGAAGAAAATTTGTGATTATGGGATAAGTGTAGTCTTCAAGGTCATCAATATTTTTTCTAGAAATGACATACATCCTCAATAGTCTAAAAATTCATACTATGGCATTTTGGATAATATACATGAGTGTGACTTTAATTCATTCAAATTAATTCTATTTTTCATCAAATGGTATAGGCTATGGCTAAATCGAAATGATCCTGATAGGATTTTTATTGAACATGATAGTAGATTTACAATGATTAATACAAGGTCATTTGAGCCATTTTGAGATGAGTCTTATACTCTTCCAAGCCAATGTGAGCAAGTGTTTTACTTTGGCATTCCACATAAACTTGGCTAGCCATTTTTGGTTAGACATGATCCAAGAGGAATAGCAGTAAAGTATAATGTGATGGAAGAAGAAGATACTAAAGAATCAAAAGATGAAGTAAATGATGATCATGAACAGATGTTACTTAATGATGAAGAAGAAGAAGAAGATTTTGATGATGCTAACAATGATGGTGATGATGATGATGATGATGACAATCATGATTATGCTAATGAAGATCGTGATGATGGTGATAATAATGGTGCTAAATATGATGATGGTGGTGCTGGTAATGATGATCATCAAAATGACAAGTACGATGATGGTGATGATGATTATGACATGGATGAAGATGATGATTAATGACATAATCAATGAAATGTATATTGATGTGTGATCAATGTCAAGTATGTGTTGGCATAAAGGTATTTTCCATTAGTGACAACACTCATTATACAGTTCAAACCGAGCATCGAAGACACAGTTCAAACTGAGCATCGAAGACACAGTTCAAACCGAGCATCGAAGACACAGTTCAAATCGAGCGTCGAAGACACAGTTCAAACTGAGCATCGAAGACATAGTTCAAACTAAGCATAGAAGATACAATTCAAACCAAGTAAAGTTGAACTTAGTGTTAACTGAGTGGAGTGTTAACCGAGTAAAGATAGAAGCAGTGTTAACCGAGTAAAGATGAACGCAGTGTTAACCGAGTGAAGATGTACTTAGTGTTAACTGAGTAAAGATGGACTCAATATTGATCGAGTGAAGAAGGACTCAGTGTTAACCAAGCTCAGTCAGTTAACAAAGAAATTAGTTTTTACTGAGTGACACTATATCTACCGAGTCACCAATGGTTACCGAGTGTATGACGATGCCGTGTAACATAGTGGATGCCGTGTATCAGAAGGTCATCAAGTTTTTCTAAAGAACCCGAGTTTATTTTACTATTTGGCTGACTCAGTTATATTTTTTTTACTTGTGTTTAGCCAACCTTGCATCTATAATTACTGAAATGGTATATAATACATAGTTGTAATGGATATGAGAAATGTATGAATATATTGTGATACAAGAGACAGATGCAAATTCAGTAGCAGAGCAGTATATTAGCAAGGTTCACAAGGTGCAGTAAAGACTTCATCAATCACAAGAGGTGATTATTGCAAAGGATCTAATCAAGGTATATGTAGATCTAATTGGTTCATTCTAATAGGTGAATCATCTAAAATCCTTTAACAAGGTAGACTTAACAGTCTTTGTATAAATCTCCTAATAGAGTGCATACTTGTAAAGTATGTTTTAAATCCTTTAACAAGGTGGATCTAGCAATCCTCTTTGCTCCTAACAGGGAAGATCACCAGAAGTGATCATTGTATGCCTTAACCGGCTAACTTCCTACTGCAGAAAAGAAGCTTTGTGGGTTTCATCCCCACCCTAGTTTTACTTTCTATTTTGAAAGGTTTCTGGGTCACCAAATCTCTGTGCATATGTGTTGTGAATATTTATTTATCTCTTGCATGCATCAGATTAGGTGAATGAATGATTTTCTAGTTTATGCAGAATTAACTTAAAAGTTGTATTGTTACTGATTCACCCCTCCCCTCTTAGTAACTTGTTATATCTTGAATATTTCCAACAATTGGTATCAGAGCTATTTGGTTCTCAGGACAAAGCTTGACAGCTTGAGCAAATATCAAAGTCAATGGAGATATTTAGACTGGAGAAAGTTATAGAAAATGAAAAGTTAGATCTAGAAATGGCCATGGTTTAACTCAAAGAAGCAAAGGAACATCTTTCTCAATCCCTAAAAAGAAGAAAGGAACTTGCAAGAAAAATGAATGACTATCTTTATGTTGAAGAAAGGATTGAAGATTTGTTACCATCAAGTAATTCAGAAGAAGCTGACAAAGCAATCAAAGAACTTCTAGAAAAGAATGGATCTCTACAAGAAGAGGTAAGAAAGCTTAAAAGAGAGCAAGAAATATAGTCAATAAGGCTATGTGAAGTGTTGGAACAAAGAAAAAAAGCACAAGAAGAATTGGAAGATAGAAGTCATGAAATTCATAATCAATCCCATCAGCATGAAGATCTTATAGACCAACTCTCTAATGCAAATGAAGAAATCAGGATTCTCAGAGCACAAAATGAAAGAATAAGGAATGATTTAAACACTGAAAAGCAAATCAATGAAAGTCTGCAGAGTGACTTAAGAACTGAGAGAAAAATCAATGAAAGCTTGGAAAATGACCTAATCTCTGAAAGAAAAGTCAATGAAAGAATGGTGAGATCCCAAACAGATATAAATCAATTAAATCAACAAAATGAGGAAAATCTTTATAGACAAAAAGGTAAAGCTAGTCTTGGATACAAGGAAGAAGGTGAACAAAGGAATAAAAGACCCACTTTTAATCATTGTGGTAGGTTAGGACATACATCAAACAAATGCTGGAGCAATGGGAAAGCAAAATTCAATGGGAAAGCAAAATTCAATGGCAAATGATTCAATTGCAATCAGCATGGTCATAAGGCAAATGAGTGTAAAGAAAAACCAAAATTTGAGGGTAACTGTCACAAATGCAAAAAGCATGGTCACAAAGAATTCCAATGTAAAATCAAATCATTCAATCTAACTAAATAGATTGTCAAAGCCATATTTGGATGGGACTACAACACTTGGTGCAGATGTCACTATTGTGGAGAATATGGACATTCTGGCATGAATTGTGCTAGACATCACCTAAGGAAAAAGGACACTACAGTAAGATGCTATACATGCATAGAACTTGGTCATATAGCTAAAAATTGCATGAATATCAAAAGAATTGAAGATGAGAAGAAAATCAAAGCAAACAACATTTGGAAGCAAATGAAGCAATAGTGGATTCCAAAATCTACCAAGCAAAATAAATCAAGTAATGGAAATGTCACTCAAGTAATGGGTGATTCCACCATTTCCAATTAATATTCATAAAAGAAAGATTGGAACTACATCCTCCAAGATTTATCCTAAGCAGCTCCAAAGGAAAAAGGATGATCAAATCAATATTTTAGATACACTTTAACTTTAGGATGGTTCAAGACTTTACCGAGTTCAGTCAGGTGTAACAAAGCTTCATTAACTGAGTAGCAGCTACCAAGTTAGGTTGATAAGAGACTTTACTGAGTTCGGTCGGGCGCAACAGAGTTTCATTGACTGAGTTGTGTCAACTGAGCAAGGTCGATTCGTGACCCAACCGAGTTAGGTCGGTACTTCAATGTTTTCATTTGATCGTCGAGCTGATAATATCTACAGAGCTAGTGGATGACAACCTGTCATTTCATCTACCATCGTACCAAAACATTTATGGTGAGTTTTTTGTCAAAAGGGGCAAAAAAATTGATCTCATTTTTCACTATGAACAAAGAGCTAAGTTATCTTCTGCGATTCCAGAGCGAGCTTAAAGCATTTTCGAGCGAATTTTTTCAAAAGGGCAAAGAATCTGTTCAAAATTTTTCTACACCTATCGAGTAACAATGGCATCCGAAAGTGTCAGCTCCAAGACAAAGAAAGGCTCAGAAATGCTGGTTAGAGGAGAGGAATGGAAGACCCCAAACTTCAAATTGGCACCGGCAATTATAGAATCATTGGACCCTAACGGTGCTCAGTCACAAATCCCTTCAAAGGTACTTCTTATTAATGACATTCACTCTCATTTTAAGTGTTCCATTCAAGAACTTGGAAACCTAGAAATTGACAATGCCCTAGGTGAAATGAGCATAGATGGAACCTTGAAACCCGAACATAAACATCTTGAAACAAAAGGGTTAACCCATATTTTGCATTTGCCAAGGAAATTTCAAGTAAAATGGGTTAGGTATGTACTCAGTCGGGTTCACAATGGCAAATTGTGGTTAGAGAAACCAGTACCTATCACTAAGAAAATGATTAGAAAAATTACTGGATTCTCCATGTTGAGCAAAGCCAAGACTACCAAAACCCTAGGTCGGGAAGAATTGCAGAGACTAACCCAAGCAGAATGGGATGGCAGAGGACTTAAGCTCAGTACAGTAACTAATGTTGAATTGAGATTTGGCATTCACGTCATTGCTCATAAAATCTACAGTTCAAGTCGACCAAACAGTGTATCCTGTGAAGCTGTGGATTTGGCATATAAAATAGTAAAGAAGAATGTAGAGTTTGATTTATCAGAATTTCTTTTGTCCCAATTCAATAAAAATATGGAAAGCATAAGGACTTCCAAGAACAACTCTTGTAAATTTGGTTCACTTTTGATTTGTTTGTTTTTCTATGTTCTAAAATCCTTTCCATATAAAGGATCAATAGTATGGAAAAAGGATATCCCAATTCTTTATCAAATTAATGAATTCATCGCCGAATTAGGTCAAAATTTTGACAGTGTTTTGGATAGTTATTTTGAAGAATTTAAGGATAGAATGAACAATAGGTTTCAAATTCCTCCAAGACTTGTTGAAGAGTACAAGGAAGATGTATGTTTTATGGTAGACTGTAACAAGGTATACATACAGGACGTTAGGCCTTGGGTAGCATGGGTGAAACCTCTTCCCTATGAGGTAAATATTGATGAAACCAGGGACATCATAGAAGCACTGGTAAATAAAACTGTAGACCCAAGGCAACCAATTTTTGGAACATATGATGAAGCTAAGGACAGAATTGAGCTTCAAATTAAAATCCCTCAGGCCATTAGCAAAGGAAAGAGGAGCATAGCCAAATTGAAAACAGATGATGGCCCTCTCATGATAACAGAAGGGAGAGGAGAAGATGAAGAAGAGGAGGAAACCGAGCCTCAACGAAAGAAAAAGAAAAAGAAAAAGAGCCTCAATGAAAGAAAGGTAAGGTGACTATCACCAAACCTATAAAGCAAACTACTGCAGTGTTCTCCAGGAGAACAAGACAGGGAAAGAAGGAACCTATACTTGTTAAGCCTCCACTCACCGTTGAGGCAAGACTGAAGCAATTAGATGCAGGAGTTGGCTTCACAAACTTCAAAGCATTGAAGTTTGAAACCAGAATAGAATAGGAGAAAATGCAGATTGAGGAACTGGTACTAAACAAAATGGGTAAATGGAAATACTCGCCAGACCAGATAGCCTCTCAGATCTCCAAAGAGCTATTGGAGAGGTTGCAACCAAGATGGGAAGCTGCAACCAAGACTGTCAAAGACATTTATGAGAAGACCCTGAGGAATCTCTTGTCGAGTCTCACTGATGCTGAAGTGAAGAAATCACTGAAAGACCACGAAGGTAATATGATGATTAGATTCCACACTTTTTTGATACTTGTCAAAGATATTGAGCATGTAGTAAATGATGCAACAAACATGTTGAAAAATATCTATCATCTACACAAACCTAGTGATGATACTGTTGAAATCAAGGACAGTGACAACAGTGATGATAATGATGATGATGATGATGGTGATGACATTGAAGACATTCCAGAAGACCTACAATCATTAATGTTAGAAGTTGAAGAAGAAGATGAAAGAGAAATGAAGGAAGAAGCAGAACAAGCTAAGGAGGAAGAAGATCCACTAATAATTGCAGCCAAAGTCATTGCATCTCTTCCTCACTCTCCACCTAAAACAAGTACATCAACTATGGAGATAGCTTCTACTGGTGAGATTGTGAGCTCAATAGCCGCATCAATTGATCAATCTTCACCTGTCTCCTCTCAGCTCTGGGTACCATCTATGCAAGTCTCTACCACTTCATTATCCGAGCTGTAGCCACCTTCATTGACCGAGTTATCCTCAGTCACAGTAGTAAGTTTTTCAAGTATATCAACTTCTACTGCAGAGTGTACAGTAAGTGTACCTATAGGTACTACAATTTTGACTTCTCCTGCTCCAATTTTGGCAACTGTTAGTTCTCCCACTCCATCCTGTATAGCAATATTGGGAACAACACCAATTTTTGATACTATTAGCACTTCTCTCAGTCTTTCTCTAGTTAGTCCTATTCTAGTTTTGTCAGCTAGTCTAGCATCATCAACTATTGTTTCAATTTCAAAGGGTAAAGGTGCAGTCACTACAGAAAAACCAAAGAGATACATATTCTCTAGTAAGGTAGTGGATGAGGAAATAGATCTAGATAAGGACATTGTCATTCCTAAGATAGATCTAGATACTGCATCAGTTGATGAAATGAGAATGATCAGTCAGCTAATAGAGTAGAAAGCTAGGCAAAAATAGCTGAGGCATGAGAGAGACCAGGAATATAGCATTATTGAGAATGCTAAGAATATCATAATAGATGCTATAGGTATTGAAGTAGATTCTACTCAACACATTTTGATTCAGTTAGAAGAGGCTATATATAAATTTAATGAGGATAGCTCTGGCCAAGAGAAACTGATTGAAAAGGTAGAGAAGAAATTTGACAATAAGGTGCTTGAGTACATTGCTTAGCATATTGCAGAAACACAGGTGAATTGTCTACAATTTTGAGTAATTTTGAACATTCTTTTAATAATGTAACTTCACTTTTTGGCAAACTCTATGATGTTACTGAGTTTACTATGGAAATAAAAAAAAAGTTGAATAAAATTGATGCAGATATGAAGGTCAGTGCCCAAATGCTGCAATCTGACCAAAGTTCAAGTTCATCTCATCATCTGAGAATAAGGTTTCTGTCAGAGAAATGGGCAAAATTGCTGCAAGAGGAAGCAAGGATTAGGTCTGCTCTAATTGACATCCAGAATATGATCCTTCCTGTCATGGACACAATTTAGAAGCATATTGCTCATTCTAAAACATTGATCCATGACAACAACTTCTCTATTGCAGATCACATGATTGAACTCTCTACAGAAGTTCAAATTGCACTCTCCACCAAAAAAATTTTGCAAGAAAATTGGGATAAGACTTTGGCTCTTATTCTCAAAGTACATTCAAAATTTCTCTCTTATTTTGGAATCTTCGTGTAAATATATACTATTTGGCATTATTGTCAAAAAGGGGGAGATAGACTTCAAGAGCTAATTGTACATATTGTATGGGGGAGATATATGTAAATAAAAGGATATGTGTTGCAAGATTTGCAAAAAGATCAATTTTGAACTATATATCATTTTTATTTTGCACATAAACTTTGATTCATAATTTTTTTTGTCACTAATGCCAAAGGAAGAGATTGTTGTCATAAAGGTATTTGCCATTAGTGACAACACTCATTATATAGTTCAAATCGAGCATCGAAGACACAGTTCAAACTGAGCGTCAAAGACACAGTTCAAACCGAGCATCGAAGACATAGTTCAAACCGAGCATCGAAGACATAGTTCAAACTGAATGTTGAAGATATAGTTCAAACAGAGTAAAGTTGCACTTAGTGTTAACCGAGTGGAGTGTTAACCGAGTAAAGATAGAAGCAGTGTTAACCGAGTAAAGATGGATGTAGTATTAACCGAGTGAAGATGTACTTAGTGTTAACCGAGTAAAGATGGACTCAGTATTGACCGAGTGAAGAAGGACTCAGTGTTAATTAGCTCAATCAGTTAACAAAGAAATCAATTTTTATCGAGTGACACTATATCTACTGAGTCACCAATGGTTACCAAGTTCAGGGCAACATTGTATGACTAGTATGAACCGAGCCCCTACCTCTACCGAGTGCATGACGATGCCATGTAACGTAGTGGATGCCATGTATCAGAAGGTCATCGAGTCTGTCTGAAGAACCCGAGTTTATTTTACTATTTGGCCGACTCAGTTATATTTTGTTTACTTGTGTTCAGCTGACTTTGCATCTATAATTACTGAAATGGTATATAATACAGAGTTGTAATGGATATGAGAAATGTATGAATATATTGTGATACAAGAGACAGATGTGAATTCAGCAACAGAGCAGTATATTAGCAAGGTTCACAAGGTGCAGTAAAGACTTCATCAATCACAAGAGGTGATTATTGCAAAGGATCTAATCAAGGTATATGTAGATCTGATTGGTTCATTCAAATAGATGAATCATCTAAAATCCTCTAACAAGGTAGACTTAACAGTCTTTGTATAAATCTCCTAACAGAGTGCATACTTGTAAAGTATGTTTTAAATCCTTTAACAAGGTGGATCTAGCAATCCCCTTTTCTCCTAACAAGGCAGATCACCAGAAGTGATCATTGTATGCCTTAACTAGCTAGCTTCCTACTGCAGAAAAGAAGCTTTGTGGGTTTCATCGCCACCCCAATTTTACTTTCTATTTTGGAAGGTTTTTGGGTCACCAAATCTCTATGAATATGTGTTGTGAATATTTATTTATCTCTTGCATGCATCAGATTAGGTGAATGAATGATTTTCTAGTTTATGCTAAATTAACTTAAAAGTTCTATTGTTACTGATTCACCCCTCCCCTCTCAGTAACTTGTTATATCTTGAATATTTCCAACAGTATGATGGGGTCATGATTTATTTATAGGAATTTTTTTGACTTGTATATTGTTATAATTAAGTTATTATCTATTGAACTCTACTACCATGGAGTATATGCAATGATAATTCGTAGCTACTACACATAAAGTAGAGGTAAGGAATTAAAGTATATTGATGTAAGGCCAGAAGAAAAAGAGAATATTGCAGGATTTATAAATAGTTCTTGACCTGTGTCAACTAATAAGTGGATGAATTATATATTTGAGGCACACAAGGGAAATCATGTTTTTGTATGGGCGACAAAATCAA
This sequence comes from Cupressus sempervirens, assembly GCA_028749045.1. Taxonomy (NCBI): domain Eukaryota; kingdom Viridiplantae; phylum Streptophyta; class Pinopsida; order Cupressales; family Cupressaceae; genus Cupressus; species Cupressus sempervirens. Next base: position 237,401,499 of record CM053786.1, on the reverse strand, counting down.
TATGTGTGAGGGAAGAGCTTCTGATAGATTACAATTTGAATTGTGTAGATACAAAAAAAATACCTATAATGGGACAAGTAAGTATAACATTTAAACCAAATGCCTCTAATTAATATTGACTCTGACATATAATCTACTATTTTATTAATAATTTTTTTGTTAAGTCTATTACTTTTATTTTTCTTCTGATTGCTAAGAATTACTAATCTTTTTCACAAGGTGACATGGATACACCACAATGCATAGGTGGGGATGTACTAGCTTAGACACCTTCTTCAGTGAAGGTAAACCTTAATTATTGTAATTGTAAAAATTATACAAAGAGAAATGTCATATTATTATCTTCTTTTCTTTATGGCTTTAGGGTTATTTTGATGAAATTTTACTGATATTGATGTCACAACTTGATACTTATTGATAGGGAAAAGTGAAAAATGACAACAAAATAAATGTGATCTAAAACACATGCATCATTTCTAGATGACATCGACCGTACTGATGACCGAATATTCATGTCCCATCAAATCATACAAAAATACAATGATGAAATTCTTGACCTATCCTTGAGAGAAACATAATCAAGGAGACAAAGGAACTAAAAGAAGAATTGATACTTATAGTCAATTCTTCGAAGGTAATCAGTAATTAATCTTAAGAAATAATAGAAACTCAATAGATTTTTATATTTTATAGTATCTTATGGATCATGATCTAAAATATTATGCGTTCTTCTATAGGATTTTGTGACAGCTTTGAGACTATGTGGTCAACATGGTGAGGGTTGTAGCACACAACCTTCATGTAAGTAACACTTTCTCTTTACAACATTACTAAAAATTATAGTATTATTACACTGTTAAGTTTATTTAAGGTAGATTTTTTTATGATTGGGTGCTATTCCATAGTTGGTTCTTTGCTTGAACTAGTCAAATATATGCCAACTTGGTATATATATTTAATCTATATATTTAGCATTACTAAAAATTATAGTATTATTATACTTTATCTTTAATTAATATTTTCTCATATTCCTATGAGAAGAAAGAATGTAGCAGTTTTACACATTGTGAAACAATATGAGCAATAATAGAAGATTGTGGCCCTACTAGTGCAATATTATTTGTTTTCATCAACATTGTAACACTTAACTTTTATTTTTGGATGCTTCTATCTTGTATCCCATTTGACATTTATCCATTGCAAATTTCTTTGCTAACAATGTATTCTTCATCTCATGAGGAAGTGCAAACACCTCCTTCGGTCATCGCTCTAATATTGTCGAGTGCATTGTCAGCAACAAGTAGCTTGCAAACATCAAGCCTTATTTTACTATATTTTGTAATGTGCTAATCATGCATTTTTTTCTTTTTTGGGTGGTGTTGCTAATCATGAATATAAATGTCTTGTCTATATCTATCAAATGAATACATAAGATCAATGCCTTAGCCAATGGATTATTTATCAAATTTCTATCAATCCTTCATAATGCTTATGTAACCCTCCAAGACAAATAATAAATCCATTTAAGATAGATTGTTGTCACTTTAATGAAGTATGAAATCCTTGAAATGCTCATAAAAACTTCAATATTAGATCTTATTGATTTTAACTCTCCTCAAGAGGCCAATAAGAAAATGATGCACATTAACCAATTAACACAACACTATTATTCTTTGAATACTGAAATTCCTTATTGCATACATTCAATTTGACTATCAATTGAAGCAAATTTTAAGATTTGATCAGAGGAAACAAAATGAAAGCGACAAAATTGATATCACCAAAAGATTATATGAGCATATAATCCTTTATATTAAATTCAAAATAGTTCACCACATTGTTACATATGTTGTTGGTACATACAGTTGACAAAATCTAGCGTGAACAAAAAGAATCAACTTCCTCCAATACATAATGTAAAATTTTTCCCAAGCATTATATTTGCTCATAATGACTTTGAACAGCTCCATATTCAAGAATGCATTCACCACTATCAATTTTCCCAAATTCATCTTCCAAGGATGATATATGGGTGCTTATGGTTTCTTCTCACATAATGATATAGAAATAGCTCATAGCTTCTAGTCTAAGTCCAAACATCTCCAACCTCACTGTACTTGTCTTCCACATTATAAGGGGAAGAAAATTTACCTCTTTTGGATTTGGGGCCTACATATTCCATTTATTCAATGAGATCCTCATTCAATTTTCATGGTGACATCTCATCATTAGCTTTCTAATTTTTTTCATCCTTTTCCTTCTTAACCTTCTATGACTTCCTTTTCTAAATAGAACTAGAGTTCTCCATGATTGTTCCTAATACTTTTCTAAATCTAAATCTTCTATGAAGACTTATGTTCCTAATACTTTTCAAAATACAAATCTTCTTCTTTTTCTCATTATTTTCCTTCTTAACCTTCTTTGCCCTCCTTTTTTGAATAGAAGTAGAGTTCTCCATGACTGTTCCTAATACTTTTCTAAATACAAATCTTTTGCAAAGACTTAAGACAAATGTTAACTTTACTAGCTCACTTATGAGAATTTATGACCATAACACTGTAATAATTACCCTTTTATTACAAAATAGGTTGCATTTGTGCATTTACTTTCCACATGAATTGAAACATAAAGCCATTTTTAATTGTTGTAGTAGATGAACTATTTGTTAGAGGTCATCTCATGCCCTCATTTCTATGCCTGATAAAATATATTCAAACATTCATCATAATAGTCATTAGCGATATGAACATATGAGTCTTATGATCACCACCATCAAATTCCTCCAATAGATAACTATTTTTGACTTTTTTTCCATCGTTGTAATAGCAATGATAACACCATAACTCATCACTACAATGAAAAACCCTCAACTGCACTCCTTGATACAATTGTTTGGTTTTAAGTATGGCAATTATAAATCTTTATTTTTTATTCTGGTAGAAAGAATCACTGTAACATATGTCAATATTTTGCAGCTCATCATCAATCATTATATCTCCATTATACCAAGTGTGATCAGTGATCATACTTGCATTATCATCATAACATATAGTAATAACTACTTAATAATTTTAAGAATTTTCCTTAGGGAAAAATTCACGCAAGAATTAAGAACTCAAACACAAGCACAACTGTAGACTAGAAAGGAGTATGATCAGAATAACAATGTATTCGATTCAATATGCATAAAAGTACACTATGAGTGACTATATATAATGGCCTCTGAGATGCATCTAGAATGCCTAAGAATCAACATATGAGTCATACAACTAGGCACATATCCACTAGATATGGGTTAGCCTCCATTAAGCACGAAAGTAAGTGTGATGATGAGAGGATAAGCCTACAATGGTGTAGCATGCAAATTTATGTTGTAGAAAACATGTGCTAAAAAAGGAATGTGAATAACTATGTTGTCTAGATGACAACTCCGTGAATGATACAAACTCTAGTGTTGTAGACACCATGTGCTAAAGTAGAGTCGTGCACTTCTATGTTGTCAACATGAAAAATAAAAAAGGTACACAAACTCCTAAGTGTCTCACAAAATAAACTAATAAAATAATGCATTAACCTAAGTAAACTTAAGTAAGTGTAAATGGTAAATACATATTTACACCAACGCCCCCCCTTAAGTACCCATGTACATAATGAAATGAAATCTCTCATAAAGTGGAGAAAGAGGGAAAACCTCATGGGAAAAACCCTCCCCCAAAAAGAGATATGAAAAGATAAGAAGCATGGATGGATGGAGTAATCAAGACCACCCCCCCCCACCCCTCCCCCCCCCATTATGACATACATCCAATATATAAAATAGTGAAGAATGAGAGAGACAAAACCTCATTAGAGGAAAAAGTCCTCCCCCTTGCGCCCCCCCCCCCCCCCCCACCGAATAAGAAAGAAGAGGAAGAGAGACAAGTTAGTCCCTCCCCCTCCCCAAATGAAGAATGTCAACTAGTGATTGCTGCTCCAAGAAAGAAGCTAGTCCAAGAGTGTTGAATGATGTTCCTCCCCTTTGGAAAAAACAATGGCAAAGGGACAATCCTTAAGATGGATGGTGGCCATGAAACCTGCTCAAGTGTCCTTGTGTCTATGCTAATGTTTGCCCCTTCTAACAGTGATGAAAAGAACAAATGTGGATCTAGCAAGGATGTTTATTGAACCTATCCCAATGAGCCAACTATCTCCTCAACTAATAAAAAGACCTCCAACAAATACTATTCATAAGGATCCACAATCACATCAACCTATAAATATCGATCATGTAGAGAATTGACATGAGGGTTAGAGTGAGCCCTCACAATAACTATAGAAGGATCATCTTCATCAAAGAGAAGATGTAAATAATCAAGTCTATCTCCCAAGTTTACAGCGTGTGACTCCACGAACAAACCTGTAATGTCTACCATGTAGTCATCAATTGAAGCTAGAGCTAGAAGATGAAGTGTACCCTATTGTGTTGGACCTTTCACTATGGAAATGTAAGCATGTGGACTATACTGATGTTGTGACCTCTCACTGCAACTTTTGATAGAACCCCACATGTTTGAATCTGTTGAAGTACTATCGCTGGTGTCACTATTAGTTTTCACAATGTATGTGATGCAGTGGTAAGTGCCTATTTAAGAAAGGCCTATTATCATTTGTAATCAAGTTCAAGAAATGGAAGCTCTTCTAACAGAAGTTCGAGAAATAGAAGTTCTTGAATTGTAAGCTTTTCAATGTAATATCTTCTAATGAATTTTCAAGTATTAATGGATTCTTTATGAAGAATTTTTTTCATCTCTCTATCTCCATATTGTTGCATTTTGGTTGTGAGTTGGTACGAGTAGTGTGGCCCGTCATCAGTGGTATCAGAGTAGGAGTTCCTGAGCATGCAGACAGATCACCGAACGTGAGGCAGTGTGCACCAAGACCTTGAGTTGGGTGAAGTTTGTGAAGAAGTTCTTAATTGTATAGACAGAGCACCAACTGTGAGGCATTTCTCATGAGGTTCTTATTTTGGACAAGATTTGTCTTTTGAAGACTTGATTATGGAGAAGAGAAGGAAGAAGATGACTTTTGTGATTGGATGGATTCTGAGGATTCCTCGACTTGAGAAATTTAGAACAAGAAATTAACAATCATTGCTAGTTGATTTACAGAAGCAAGTGAATGAATTAGAAGCTGAGTTGCGGAAACGAAGAGCATGTCACCAGAAAAGAGATGTTGAGGATTGTGCGAATGCAAAAAAGAAAGATGATCCAGTGGAAGAGCAAGAGGATGCAAAGGAAATCATTTGTGAACCTAAAGTTGAAGAAGATGAAAGAGAAGAGGAAGAGCATGAAGATGACAAGATTTATGAACCTGAAATAGATCAAGAAGATTTGAAGATTGCAACAATGGAGGAAAAGTATAGTACCGTTGTTGGAGATCAAGCAAGTGGAGTAGTTACATGCATTGTTGACGACATGAAAGAGGCAACCACAGATGAATATGTCAAAGAGGTAAATTTTTATGAATCATGTGATGTTGTCTTTGATATTAGTTTAAAAGATATTGATGATGGTTTCCATGAGGATTTTTTAAGTCATGTGTGGTATGCAAAGGAAGATTGGTATCGTGTTGCTGCGTTTAGTACAGGTGTGATTAATTCAACAAGATTGGATGAGGATGAGAGTTATACTTGTATAGAGTTCATTGTGAAGGAGTATTTTCAGCAGCAAACAGTTGTTCTGACTAGGTGTTGGAAAAGAAGAAAGAAGGAAATATATCAGCATTGGACACTTGTTCCAACTATGTGTTGGAGGAAGAGAAAAAAAAAATGTCAACAGTGGCTACTTCATTTTGTGGATCCATATTCACAAAATTTTTCCTACCATGGGAGTCTGATGCAGGAGCATCATGCATCCGCAAAAAAAAAATGTGGAAGATTTACATGTTGGTTTTTCTTGTCCCTATTGAGGTCATAGCTTGTGGTGAAGATGAAGATGGTGGTATATCATTCTTTTGGCATCAAAGTGTGGGACACACTTTTCTATCTACCAAGGGAGTCTGATGCAGGAGCATCTTACATGGGAAAATTAAATTATTAGAAAAATAAATAAATAAATAAATAAAAATTAAAAATTGTGGAGAGAGAAAGTGGCAAAAATAGAAGGAAAAATAATTTAAAAATAAAATAAGGGAAAAAGGAGAAAAGAGGAATTTCTATTTTCAAGATGCATAGGTGGCGTAAATAGAAAAATAATAAAAATAGTTGTTATTCCATTAATCGAGGTGTGTAGGTGGCATCTTAGAAGCTTGAGGAAAGTTCCTTAAATCATGCATTTAATATTTGTTGTGATCCACAAAAGAAATGCAATTTTCTAATTGGGCCACATAGTGGTGCTTAGTTGTATTTAGGTGGAAATTCTAGAAGGTTGTAGATATTGTAGAAGGTTGTGGAGATTCTAGAATGTTGTGGATAAATCATGCCTTGGGTGGTAAGTGCCTATTTAAGAAAGGCCTATTATCATTTGTAATCAAGTTCAAGAAATGGAAGCTCTCCTAATGGAAGTTGGAGAAATAGAAGTTCTTGTATTGTAAGCTGTTCAAATGTAATCTCTTCTAATGAATTTCAAGTATTAATGGATGCCTTATGAAGAATTTTATCATCTCTCTTTCTCCATATTATTGCATTTTTGGTTGTGAGTTGGTACGGGTGGTGTGGCCCTCTATAGCCTTATGGACCAGCTTCGCTCATCCCCCATTTTTCAACCCTTTTCGAGGTCATTTAATGCCCCAAACCTGACTTTGAAGCATTCTTAGGAGGTCTCCAAAACTCAAAAAACTACAATAACTTTCAAACCGTGGGGCCTATTGACCTGATTCTTTTTCTGGAATGCTCTAAATCATGATTACATTAATTTGGCCAATTCACACCTTCTAGTTTACTGAAGTGATGCCCCAAATACATGCTCCTATTTTTTTGAGATTTTCAAATGCACTGATAGTTGAACTATAAGAGTTGGAACCTTTATTTGAGCCAAATGGGTATCCAAAAATGTAAAGACATGAAACAAAAACTAAGTCTAAGTACATTTTTTTGGGTGACACAGGATTGCCCTTATACCTCTGGATGCTCCTGCATCAAACACCCAGGGTAGATTGAAAAGTGACCCTGTCACTTTATGGATGGTAGAGGAAATCCCAAATGGGAAACCTCAGCTGCTGAAATCCAAGTTGAGTCCTCGATTGGTCGTCCTTTCCATTTGACCAAATACTCTTCATACTGCCTGTTTTTGGTACTCCTACCCACACGATGATCTAGAATGTCTTCTATCTCCTCCTTCTTAGAAGAAGGAATTGGACATGGCTCTAAAACAAGCTCCTCATCTGCACCATCATCATGATACTCTGTTAAATCTGCAATGTTGAAAATGGGAGAAATGTGAATACCATTTGGCAGCTCCACCTCATATGCATTTCTTGAGTTATGTTTCTTCAAAACTTTGCAGGGGCCAAATTTCTTCATTTTCAGCTTGTTGTAAGTACCAACTGGAAATCTTTCTTTTCGTAAGTGCACCATGACTAGATCCCCTACTTGGAATTCCTTATGTCTTATCCTTTGATTAGCCCTAGCTTTATACTCTTGATTCATCTTGATAATGTGTGCTTGAACCTCCTCATGTAGACGCTTGATGTGTTCAGCAAATTCCTCAGCTTCAGCACTTGTCCTCTCCCCTTGTTCTATCTTCCTCAATTCTGGTGCAGTCCTTGGGCTATTCCCATATACAATTTGAAATGGTGATTTTCTAGTACTCCTATTTACAGAGTTATTATAAGCAAACTCTGCCTGTGGTAGAATCAAATCCCATCCCTTGGGCTTATCTCCAACTAAACATCTCAGCAAATTGCCCAAACTTCTATTTACCACTTCTGTTTGGCCATCAGTCTATGGGTGATGCGTGGAACTCAATTTCAAGTCTGTTCTCAACTTCTTCCACAATGTCCTCCAGAAATACCCCACAAATTTAGTAGAACCGTAGCTTTGATACCACTAATGACGGGCCACACCACCCGTACCAACTCACAAGCAAAAATGCAATAATATGGAGACAAGAGAGATGACAAAATGCTTCATAAAATTTTCATTAATACTTGAAATTCATTAGAATATTCTCCAAATGGAAAAACTCCAAATTCTTACAATATAAGAGAGATTGCTCGCTAAGAGCTTCTACTTTAAGAGCTTGTCTTGAAGAGCTTCTATTTCTCCAACTTCCATTAGAAGAGCTTCCATTTCTTGAACTTGATTACAAACGATTATAAGCCTTGCTTAAATAGGCACTTCTAACCCAAGACATTACAAACATAAGCAATGTGGGATAAAAGGTAAATACAACTACCTTTAAATAAATATTAAATTCCCACCCAAATACAACTAAGCACCCAAAAAATATTAAATGCATGATTTAAGGAACTTGCCACCTACACACCTCGATTAATGGAATGACAACTATTTTTATTATTTTCTATTTATGCCACCCATGCACCTCGAAAATAGGAATTCCTCTTTTTTTTCTTTTTCTCCTTTTTCCCTTTTTATTTATTTATTATTTCTCCTCTAATTTTCGTCACTTTCTCTCTCCTCCAATTTTTATTTTTATTTTTTTTCATTTTTTTTTCTAATAATTTAATTTTTCCATGCAAGATGCTCCTGCATCAGACTCCCCTGGTAGATAGAAAAGTGTGTCCCACACTTTGATGTCAAAAGAAAGATATAGAACCATCTTCATCTTCACCACAAGCTTCCACCTCAATAGGGACAAGAAAACCAACATGCAAATCTTCCACATTTTTATTTTTTTTGCTGATGCATGATGCTCCTGCATCCGACTCCCATGGTAGGAAAAAATTTGTGAGTATGGAGTCACAAAATGAAGTAGCCATTTTTGACATAATTTTTTTCCTCTTCCTCCAACACATAGCTAGAACAAGTATCCGATGTCGATATATTTCCTTCTTTCTTCTTTTCCAACACCTAGCTGGAACAAGTGTTTTCTGCAGAAATCTCTCTTCCTCATCCAATCTTGTTGAATTAATCACACCTATAATAAACCCAGCAACACCATACCAATCTTCCTCTTTGACATATTCATCTTTTCTTGCCTCTTTCATGCATGTAACTACTTCACTTGTTTGATCTCCAACTAAGGCACTATACTTCTCCTCCATTGCTGCAATCTTCAAATCAATTTTATCTACTTCAGGTTCATAAGTCTTGTCATCTTTATGTTCTTCCTCTTCTCGTTCATTTGATGCAAGAGCATCTTGCATGGAAAAATTAAATTATTAGAAAAAAAAATGAAAAAAAAAAATTGGAGGAGAGAGAAAGTGACGAAAATTAGAGGAGAAATAATAAATAAATAAAAAGGGAAAAAGGAGAAAAAGAAAAAAAAGAGGAATTTCTATTTTCGAGGTGCATGGGTGGCATAAATAGAAAATAATAAAAATAGTTGTCATTCCATTAATCGAGGTGTGTAGGTGGCAAGTTCCTTAAATCATGCATTTAATATTTTTTGGGTGCTTAGTTGTAATTGGGTGGAAATTTAATATTTATTTAAAGGTAGTTGTATTTACCTTTTATCCCACATTGCTTATGTTTGTAATGTCTTGGGTTAGAAGTGCCTATTTAAGAAAGGCTTATAATCGTTTGTAATCAAATTCAAGAAATGGAAGCTCTTCTAATGGAAGTTGGAGAAATAGAAGCTCTTCAAGACAAGCTCTTAAAGTAGAAGCTCTTAGCGAGCAATCTCTCTTATATTGTAAGAATTTGGAGTTTTTCCATTTGGAGAATATTCTAATGAATTTCAAGTATTAATGAAAATTTTATGAAGCATTTTGTCATCTCTCTTGTCTCCATATTATTGCATTTTTGCTTGTGAGTTGGTATGGGTGGTGTGGCCCGTCATTAGTGGTATCAGAGTAGGAGTTCCTGAGTGTGTGAACAGATCGCCGAACATGAGGCAGTTTGCACCAAGACCTTGAGTTGGGTGAAGTTTGTCAAAAATTTCTTGCTTGTGTAGACAAATCGCTGACTGTGAGTCAGTTTGCACAAGGTTTTTGCATTGCACTAGATTTGTCTTCTAAAGACTTGATTATGGAGAAGAGAAAGAAGAAGATGACTTTTGTGATTGGATGGATTCTGAGGATTCCTAGACTTGAGAGATTTAGAAGGAGAATGCAAGAAGAAATATTTTTGGATTTGCAAAAGCAAGTGAATGAATTAGAACCTGAGTTACGAAAATGAAGAGCACATTACCAGAAAAGCGACGTTGATAATTATTTGGATGTAGAAAAGAAAGAAGATCTAGTGGAGTATGAGACATGTGGTACAAAAGAAGAGCAAGAGGATGCAGAGGAAATTATTTGTGAACCTAAAGTGGAAGAAGATGAAAGAGAAGAGGAAGAGCATGACGATGACAAGATTTATGAACCTGAGATAGATCAAGATGATTTGAAGATTGCAGCAATGGAGGAAAAGTATAGTGCCTTCATTGGAGATCAAGCAAGTGGAGTAGTTACGTGCATTGTTGATGACATAAAAGAGGCAAGCAAAGATGAGGATTTCAAAGAGGTAAATTCTTATGAATCATGGGATGTTGTCTTTGAGGTGAGTTTGACAGATATTGATGATGGTTTGCATGAGAATCTTGTTAGTTATGTGTGGTATGCAAAGAAAGATTGGTATGGTGTTGTTGGGTTTATTATAGGTGTGATTAATTCAATAAGATTGGATGAGGATGAGAGTTATACTTGGATAGAGTTCATTACGAAGGAGTATTTTCAGCAGCAAATAGTTGTTCCGACTAGGTGTTGGAAAAGAAGAAAGAAGGACATATATTGGCATTGGATACTTGTTCCAACTATGTGTTGGAGGAAGAGAAAAAAAAAATGTCAACAGTGGCTACTTCATTTTGTGAATCTATATTCACAAAATTTTTCCTACCATGGAAGTCGGATGCAGGAGCATCATGCATCAGCAAAAAAAAATGTGGAAGATTTGCATGTTGGTTTTCTTGTCCCTATTGAGGTGGAAGCTTGTGGTGAAGATGAAGCTAATTGTATATCTTTCTTTTGGCATCAAAGTGTGGGACACACTTTTCTATCTACCAAGGGAGTCTAATGCAGGAGCATCTTGCAAAACTTTATTATTAAAAAAAAAATTAAAGAAAAAAAAAATTATGGAGGAGAGAGAAAGTGATAAAAATAGAAGGAAAAATAATAAAAATTAAAAAATGGAGGAAAAAAGGAGAAAATAGGAATTTCTATTTTCAAGGTGCATAGGTGGCATAAATAGAAAAATAAGAAAAATAGTTGTCATTCCATTAATCGAGGTGTGTAGGTGGAAATTCTAGAAGATTTTGGATAAATCATGTATTTAATATTTGTTGGGTGCTTAGTTGTATTTGGGTGGGAATTTAATATTTATTTAAAGGTATTTGTATTTACCTTTTATCCCACATTGGTTGTGTTTGTAATATCTTGGGTTAGAAATGCCTATTTAAGCAAGGCTTATTATCATTTGTAATCAGGTTCGAAAATAGAAGCTCTTCGAATGTAATCTCTTGTAAGAAAGCTTGACAAGTAGAAGTTTGAAAAGTAGAAGCTCTTAGAGAGGAATCTCTCTTATATTGTAAGAATTTGGAGTCCTTTCATTTGGAGAATATTGTAATGAATTTCACCCTTACAAACTCACAATCAAGATCACAACAATATGAAGACAATTTTATTATACTTGAAAATTCAATAGTAATTACAATAACATTTTTGCAAGATCTCTCAAGATCCAATCCAAACCCAAGCTAGTCCAGATCCATACTCTGGTAGAAACCTCTGAGATCTCAACTTGTGCTCGCAAGCCACCAAGCAACCTCCTTGTTTCTAAACCGCAGTCACTAGCTCTTCTCCAACTTTATCCAAGATCCAAGTGTAAACTGCCTCACATTCGGCGCTCTGTCTACACACTCACAAGTCCATCACAATCCTGCTGTAAACTGCCTCACATTCGGTGCTCTGTCCATAGACTCAGGAAAACTCACTCTTCACTTCTTCCTTTTTCACACCTTGAAGCCTTCCAAGATTTCCAAGCTTCACCTTCCACAACTTTCACCTTTCCAAGCTTTCCTTCCAAAGCTTTCACATTTCCAAGCTTCTCCTTCTCAAGCTTCTCCTTCTCGAGCTTCCACTTCTCAAGCTTCTCAAGCTTCTACTTCTTAAGCTTCTCCTTGAGCTTCCACTCCTCAAGCTTCTCCTTGAGCTTCTCCTTCTTGAGCTTCTACTCCTCAAGCTTCCCCTTGAGCTTGATTAGAAATCCTCATATGCCTTGCTCAAATAGGCACTTACCACCCTATGCATGACTTATCCACAACCTTCTAGAATTCCACCTACACAATATCCACAACCTTCTACAACTTCCATAACCTTCTAGAATTACAACTAAGCACCACCATGTGGCCCAATTAGAAAATTACATTTCTTTTATGGATCACAACAAATATTAAATGCAAGATTTAAGAAACTTTCCACAAGCTTCTAAGATGCCACCTACACACCTCGATTAATGTAATGACAACTATTTTTTTTTTTTTTTTCTATTTATGCCACCTATGCACCTCGAAAATAAAAATCCTCTTTTCCTTTCTTTTCTCTTTTTTATTTTTTATTATTTCTCCTCTAATTTTCGTCACTTTTCTCTCTCCTCCAGAAATTTTTTTTTTTTTTTTCCATGCAAGATGCTCCTGCATCAGACTCCCCCGGTAAATAAAAAAGTGTGTCCCACACTTTGATGCCAAAAGAAATATCTAAGAATGATATACCATCATTTTCATTTTCACCACAAGCTACGACCTCAATAGGGACAAGAAAAACCAACATGCAAATCTTCCACATTTTTTTTTTTGTTGATGCATGATGCTCCTGCATCCGACTCCCATGGTAGGAAAAATTTTGTGAATATGGATCCACAAAATGCAGTAGCCACTGTTGACATTTTTTTTCCCTCTTCCTCCAACACATAGCTAGAACAAGTATCCGATGCTGAAATTTCTCCTTTGCAACGAACTCTATCCAAGCATAAATCTCATCCTCATTCAATCTTGTTGAATTAATCACACCTGTAATAAATCCAGCAACACCATACCAATCTTCCTTTGCATACCACACATGACTAACAAGATCCTCATGCAGAAAATCATCAATATCTTTTAAACTCATATCAAAGACAACATCCCATGATTCATAAGAATTTACCTGTTTGAAGGAGCATCTTGCATGGGGAAAAAAAAAAAAAATTGTGGAGGAGAGAGAAAGTGACGAAAATTAGAGGAGAAATAATAAAAAATAAAAAAAGGGAAAAAGGAGAAAAGAAAGAAAAAGAGGATTTCTATTTTCGAGGTGCATAGGTGGCATAATAGGAAAAAATAAAAAAATAAATAGTTGTCATTCCATTTATCGAGGTGTGTGGGAAGAATTCTAGAAAGTTATGAATATTGTAGAAAGTTTTGGAAGTTGTAGAAGGTTGTGGAAGATGTAGAAGGTTGTGGATAAGTCATGCAAGGGGTGGTAAGTGCCTACTTAAGCAAGACATATGAGCATTTCTAATCAAGCTCAAGTGCAAGCTCAAGGGGAAGCTTGAGGAGTAGAAGCTCTAAGAGAAGTTTGAAGAGTGGAAGCTCAAAGAGAAGTTTGAAGAGTGGAAGCTCAAGGGGGAAGCTTGAGGAGTAGAAGCTCAAGGGGAAGCTTGAGGAGTAGAAGCTTGAGAAGTGGAAGCTCGAGAAGGAGAAGCTCAAGGGGGAAGCTCAAGGAGTAGCTTGGGAAGTGGAAGCTTGGAAAGCTTGGAAGGCTTCAAGGTGTGAAAGAGAAGGAGGAAGTGAAGAGTGAGTTTTCCTGAGTCTGTGGACAGAGCGCCGAATGTGAGGCAGTTTACAGTAGGATTGTGATGGAGTTGTGAGTGTATAGACAGAGCGCCGAATGTGAGGCAGTTTACACTTGGATCTTGGATTAAGTTTGTGAGAGGAGCTAGTGACTGCAGTTTAGAAACAAGGAGGTTGCTTGGTGGCTTGCGAGCACAAGTTGAGATCTTGGAGGTTTCTACCAGAGTGTGGATCTGGACTAGCTTGGGTTTGGGTTGGATCTTGAGAGATCTTGCAGACATGTTATTGTAATTGCTATTGGATTTTCAAGTAGAATAAAAGTGTCTTCATATTGTTGCATTTTTGTTGTGAGTTGTTAGAGTGGTGCAGCCCTCTATCAAGTGGTATCAGAGCGGGAGTTCTTGAGTGTACAAGCAGATCGCTGAAGTGTGAGGCAGTTTGTACTAGGACCTTGGTTGGGTAAAATTTATCAGAGCTGGTGGATTGCAAATCCGTTGTCCTAGACTTGTGATGTGGTTCCTAATTGTTCGTGCAAGGTGGCAGGTTGTGATCTGACTTGCAAACAATTTGGTTGTCACAAGGAGCGTGGGAAGGATTTGTTGCAGAGGGTTTACGAAGATCTTAGAAGATGGCTCCAAGAGGATTGGACCCTAAGATGATTTCCAAAATCCATGATATAGTGGAGAGGAATTTTTCTAAGATGATTTCTCGGTTGGATGATAGATTGGCTGATCAAGTTAAGGAGATTCGTGAGAGAAGATGGCATCACAAGGTTGAGGTGGAAGAGGATGGTCTTGTTGATCAGATTGTGGAGCCTAATGCAGAACCTGTAGAGCAACTAGAGGTTGTTGCTGAAGATATTCCTAATGTTGTTGATGTTGGCACAGAGGTTGGTTTTCATGATCAGTTGGTTGAGTCTGACATGGAGACTGTAGAGCATTTGGTCATGGATGATCTAGTTGATGTTGGTGGTGACTTGTATGTTGCAGAGCACTCGGTCATGAATGATCTGATTGTTGGAGGTGAGTTATGTATTGCAGAGCATCTTGTTGTGAGCAATGAGGTTTCTAGTGTTGAGAGTTTGGCATGTATTGATGGTGATCTACATGTTGGTGCTGATATGGAGTTTGTTGTTGTTGATGCGGGGTTTGTTGCTATGGGTGTGAATTCACTAGTTACTGATGTGAATGAGGGTTTGTTGATGAAGAATTATGTTTAGTTTGTTTATGGGAGTGAGCACGCTGATTGGATGGTTGAGATTCTGGTGTTTGATAGAGTGATGCAGATGTGGAAGATTTGTATGGTGGTTTTCTTGTCTTTGTTGAGGTGGAAACCTTTTGTGAAGATGAAGATGGTGGTAGATATTTTTTTTGGCATCAAAGTGTGGGACACACTTTTCTATTTATTGGGGGAGTCTGATGCAGGAGCATCTTGCATGGAAAAAAAAAAAAAAATTGTGGAGGAGAGTGAAAGTGACGAAAATTAGAGGAGAAATAATAAAAAATAAAAAAAGGGAAAAAGGAGAAAAGAAAGAAAAAGAGGATTTCTATTTTTGAGGTGCATAGGTGGCATAATAGGAAAAAATAAAAAAATAAATAGTTGCCATTCCATTTATCGAGGTGTGTGGGAAGAATTCTAGAAAGTTATGAATATTGTAGAAAGTTTTGGAAGTTGTAGAAGGTTGTCGAAGATGTAGAAGGTTGTGGAAGTTGTAGAAGGTTGTGGAGGAATTCTAGAAGGTTGTGGATAAGTCATGCAAGCGGTGGTAAGTTCCTATTTAAGCAAGGCATATGAGCATTTCTAATCAAGCTCAAGTGGAAGCTCAAAGAGAAGTTTGAAGAGTGGAAGCTCAAAGAGAAGTTTGAAGAGTGGAAGCTCAAGGGGGAAGCTTGAGGAGTAGAAGCTCAAGGGGAAGCTTGAGGAGTAGAAGCTTGAGAAGTGGAAGCTCGAGAAGGAGAAGCTCAAGGGGGAAGCTCAAGGAGTAGCTTGCGAAGTGGAAGCTTGGAAAGCTTGGAAGGCTTCAAGGTGTGAAAGAGAAGGAGGAAGTGAAGAGTGAGTTTTCCTGAGTCTGTGGACAGAGTGCCGAATGTGAGGCAATTTACAATAGGATTGTGATGGAGTTGTGAGTGTGTAGACAGAGCATCGAATGTGAGGCAGTTTACACTTGGCTCTTGGATTAAGTTTGTGAGAAGAGCTAGTGACTGCAGTTTAGAAACAAGGAGGTTGCTTGGTGGCTTGCGAGCACAAGTTGAGATCTTGGAGGTTTCTACCAGAGTGTGGATATGGACTAGCTTGGGTTTGGGTTGGATCTTGAGAGATCTTGCAGACATGTTATTGTAATTGCTATTGGATTTTCAAGTATAATAAAAGTGTCTTCATATTGTTGCATTTTTGTTGTGAGTTATTAGAGTGGTGTGGCCCTCTATCAAGTATAATAAAAGTGTCTTCATATTGTTGCATTCTTTTTCATGAGTTGGTAAGGATGGTGTGGCCCTTCGTTAGTGGTATCAGAGCAGTACTACATCAGTGGTATCAGAGCTAGCCCTCTATCAAGTGGTATCAGAGCAAGAGTTCCTAAGTGTACAAGCAAATCACTGAAGTGTGAGGCAGGTTGTACCAGGACCTTGGTTGGGTGAAGTTTATCAGAGCAGGAGATCCTGAGTGTACAAGTAGATCGCTGAAGTGTGAGGCAGTTTGTACCAGGACCTTGGTTGGGCAAAGTTTATCAAAGCTTGTGGATTGCAAATCCATTGTCCTAGACTTGTGATGTGGTTCCTGATTGTTCGTGCGAGGTGGCAGCAAGAACAGAATGGAACCAACAGAAAGGGAAAATTATATTAATTGAGAAAATAAGCTAGTACAAATAGTGGAGAGAAAATAAACTTCAAAACATGCCCTAAGGCTTACAATAGCATAAATCTGGAGAATATTTCTCCTTTAAGCACCCCCTCTCAAACTCCACTCTGAACTGCCTTTTATAGTGCCAAGAATCTCCTTAAATAGACCTCGGAGGGTTAAGGACTAGGAGTACATTCTAGAAAGTGCTAGTAGGCATCCACTGCTGAAATAGAAGGTTCTGGAAGCTGCGTTAGAAGTCGGTGCAAATCTAGAAGAATCCAGAAACGGTAGCCAAACTTCCGGGAGGCATAACTTTTGAACCGTAGCTCTGATTGATGAACCATTTACATTTTCAGAAAGCTCTCGAAGTTCTCTATAGCCCTATGGACCAGCTTTGCTCGTCCCCCATTTTTCAACCCTTTTTGAGGTCATTTAATGCCCCAAACCTGACTTTGAAGCATTCTTAAGAGGTCTCCAAAACCCAAAAAACTACAATAACTTTCAAACCGTCGGGCCTATTGACCTGATTATTTTTCTGGAATGCTCTAAATCATGATTACATTCATCTGGCCAATTCACACCTTCTATTTTATCGAAGTGATGCCCCAAATACA
This sequence comes from Cupressus sempervirens, assembly GCA_028749045.1. Lineage (NCBI taxonomy): Eukaryota > Viridiplantae > Streptophyta > Pinopsida > Cupressales > Cupressaceae > Cupressus > Cupressus sempervirens. The sequence continues at coordinate 237,384,146 of CM053786.1, read as the reverse complement.
TGCTCCTATATTTTTGGGATTTTCAAATGCACTGATAGTTGAACTATGAGAGTTGGAACCTTTATTTGAGCCAAATGGCTATCCAAAAATGTAAAGACATGAAATAGAAACTAAGTCTAAGTACATTTTTTTGGGTGACACAGGATTGCCCTTATACCTCTGGATGCTCCTGCATCAGACACCCAGGGTAGATTGAAAAGTGACCCTGTCACTTTATGGATGGTAGAGGAAATCCGAAATGGGAAACCTCAGCTGCTGAAATCCAAGTTGAGTCCTCGATCAGTCGTCCTTTCCATTTGACCAAATACTCTTGATACTGCCTGTTTCTGGTACTCCTACCCACACGATGATCTAGAATGTCTTCTATCTCCTCCTTCTTAGAAGTAGGAATTGGACATGGCTCTAAAACTAGCTCCTCATCTGCACCATCATCATGATACTCTGTTAAATCTGCAATGTTGAAAATGGGAGAAATGTGAATACCATCTGGCAGCTCCACCTCATATGCATTTCTTGAGTTATGTTTCTTCAAAACTTTGCAGGGGCCAAATTTCTTCATTTTTAGCTTGTTGTAAGTACCAACTGGAAATCTTTCTTTTTGTAAGTGCACCATGACTAGATCCCCTACCTAGAATTCCTTATGTCTTCTCCTTTGATTAGCCCTAGCTTTATACTCTTCATTCATCTTGATAATGTGTTCTTGAACCTCCTCATGTAGACACTTGATGTGTTCAGCAAATTCCTTAGCTTCAGCACTTGTCCTCTCCCCTTGTTCTATCTCCCTCAATTCTGGTGCAGTCCTTGGGCTATTCCCATATACAATTTGAAATGGTGATTTTTCAGTACTCCTATTTACAGAGTTATTATAAGCAAACTCTGCCTATGGTAGAATCAAATCCCATCCCTTGGGCTTATCTCCAACTAAACATCTCAGCAAATTGCCCAGACTTCTATTTACCACTTTTTTTTGGCCATCAATCTGTGGGTGATGCATGGAACTGAATTTCAAGTATGTTCTCAACTTCTTCCACAATGTTCTCCAGAAATACCCCACAAATTTAGTACCTCGATCAGAAACTATACTCCTTGGAAGACCATGTAGTCTTACCACCTCTTTGAAAAACAAGTCTGCAATATGGATAGCATCATGAGTTTTGTGGCATGGAATGAAATGTGCCATTTTGGAGAACCTATCAACCACCATGAATACTGAGTCATTACCCCTTTGTGTCCTTGGAAATCCAAGAACAAAATCCATACTTATGTCCTCCCATGGCCTTGATGGAACAGGTAATGGCTGATATAGGCCAGTATTTTGACTAAACCCCTTGGCAACTTGACAAACCTGGCAACTCTGTACAAACTTCTTCACATCCTGTGTAATTGGAGGCCAAAAATAATCTTTTCTAAGAATGGCAATGGTCTTATCCCAACCAAAATGTCCTGCCATCCCTCCACTGTGTTTCTCCTTAATCAAATTTTCCCTCATGGAACTCCTTGGAATGCACAATTGACTACCTTTGAACAACTTTCCATCCTGAATCAAATAGTCTAACCACTTGGTTCTATCTACAGCAATAGGTTCTTTGCAAGCTTTTCATGCTTCAGCAAAATTAGGATCCTCGGGGTACAAATTCTTGAGTTCAGCAAACCCAACTACTTCAACCTGCATTGTTGTAAGCAATAGTTGTCTCCTACTTAATGCATCTGCAACCTTGTTAGATTTTCCACTTCTATGCTTCAACACAAATGTATAACTCTGCAAGAATTCTACTCACTTCATATGCCTCTGATTCAATTTACCTTGGCTATTTAGGTACTATAATGCCTAATGATCAGTATACAAAACAAATTCCTTTGGCAATAAATAATGCCTTCATTTCTTTAAGGCCTGAACTATTGCATAGAACTCTTGATCATAAACAGAATACTTCTTCTTTGCATCATTCAATTTTTCACTAAAATATGCAATAGGCTTACCTTCTTCTTCAGCAATTCAAAACTTCTCGTAGCTGTTGCAGTCCATTTGAACTCTTTTCTATCCCCTCTTATTGTATCAGTTAGAGGTGCACATATGCCACTGAAATTCTTAATAAACTTCCTGTAAAAACTAACCAGACCATGAAATGATCTTACCTCAGTAGTAGACCTTGGAGTAGGCCATTCCAAGATGGCTTTTACCTTCTCTGGATCCATTTTGAGACCTTCAGGTGATATAACAAATCCTAAATAGACGAACTCCCTTTTTGCAAAGACACACTTCTTTAGATTAATTAATAGTTTCTCTTCCCTTAGCCTTTCAAGGACACTACGAATATGCAATAAATGTTCTTCCAAAGTCTTGCTGAAAATTAAAATATCATCCAAATAGACAGTAACAAATTTTCCCAAGAACTTCTTAAGTACCTCATTCATGAGCCGCATGAAGGTGCTTGGGGCGTTCCTCAATCCAAAGGGCATGACTAACCACTCATAAAGACCCTCCTTGGTCTTGAAGGCTATTTTCCACTCATCTCCTTCTCGAATTCGTATCTGATGATAGCCACTCTTCAGATCTATCTTTGTGAAGTACTGAGCTCCACTCAAGCAGTCCATAAGATCATCCATCCTTGGTAAAGGAAACTGGTACTTGATGGTTATCCTATTTATAGCTAAAGAATCTGTACATATCCTCCACTATCCATCCTTCTTTGGTGCAAGTACTACAGGTACTGCACATGGACTCAGGCTCTCTCGAATCAAGCCCTTCCTCAACAGCTCTTGAACCTGTCTATTTAGCTCCTCTGTTTCAGTAGGAGTCATCCTATGAGCAGCCTTGTTATGAAAACTAGCTCCTGGAATCAGATCTATCTGATGATTGATTTGCCTTACTGGTGGCAATCCATCTGGAACATTATCAGAGATAATATCTCCAAATTCTCCTAGTAAATCTGAAACTTCAAATGGTATTTCACTACTACCTTCTTTATCTTTCCTAGGAATCAAAGCATAGCACATACGCTGATGTTTCATGCCATCTAAAAACTTCCTTCCATCAACAAGACAAATCCTAGCACTGCTACATACCTTTTCATCTACCTTTTTCATGGGCTTCAATTTGTGGTGAACTTCATCCTTTGTCAGAGAGTATGTGTTTGCATGTCCATCATGGATTGCATGTCTATCAAACTGCCATGGTCTACCCAACAATAGATGGCAAACATCCATCAAAATAACATCACAGAGAACTTCATCATGGTAACTCCCAATTTTGAATTTTACTAAACATTGTTCACTTACCAGGACCTTATGATCATCTTTTACCCAAGAAATTCGATAGAGCTGGGGATGTTTCTCCCTCTTGAGCTTTAGCTTAGAGACCATCTCTTCTGATACAAAGTTATCAGTGCTACCACCATCAATGATCACATCACAACATTTATCCTCACACTTGCATCTGGTACGGAACAAACTCCTCCGCTGTCCTGGTTCATTTTCATTGCTTAGTAGGACTCTTTCATTTACCAAGGTCTCTCCTCTTTCTACATCCTTTGAATGTGATGATTGTGCATCCTCATCCACATGAGCAACCCTAGCTTGGCCCTCAGCTCTCCTATCTGTCCTTCCTTATCATTGAGGGCATTCAAAGGCACGATGACCTTCTTCATTGCAATTGAAACAGGTACCACAGAAGCCTCCTCTTCCTTGTCCATGTCCTCTACCTCTTCCTCTTTGATTTCCAAAGTCTTGATCATGGGAGCTGTTGAAACCCTCATTCCTCTAATTTCTGCTAGTACCCACATCTTCATTTTTCTTTTGGGTTTCATTGTGGCCCCCAAATGATCTACCGCTTCCCCTTCCTCCTTGACCGTGCCCTCTTTGTCTTCCTTCAAACCTTTTATTTATCTTCTCTTCAACTCGTAGGGCAAACTGGTATGCCTCTTCAATGCTGGTCATTCTTACCAGACTTAATTCCTCCTGGATGCTAGGTCGCAACCCACTGATATAATGAGCAACCTTCTCCTTATTTGCTTCTGCATGCCCCACTTTAATCAAGAGTCGGTAAAACTCCTCTGTATATTCTTGGACCGATCTTCCTGCTTGCTTTAACCCATGCATCTTCTTAAACAGATCAAGCTCGTAGTCCACAGGAATGAACTGCCTCTTCAATTTGTCCACCATGCGATCCCATCTTGTGATCTTCTCCTTTCCTCTTCTAAGTCTTTCCAGTTGAACCTCTTGCCACCAGATTTTGGCATGGCCTTTCAGTTTGGCCTTTGCAAACTTAACCCTATCTGGGTCCCTTCTTTCCTCATACTCAAAGTATTCTTCCAGTTCATTGATCTAATCGATCAACTCATCTGGTTTCAGATTTCCTGAAAATATACCCACTTCAATTGTAGGTCTTTTTCCAAACTTAGTAATGGCCCTAAAAAGGCTTTCCTCTACAGGATTCAAAACTTCCCTGTCTTCTTCCTCTTCTAATTAAGGAGAAACACAATGGAGGGATGGCAGGACATTTTGGTCAGGATAAAAACATTGCCATTCTTAGAGAACATTATTTTTGGCCTCAAATTACATAGGATGTGAAGAAGTTTGTACAGAGTTGCCAGGTTTTTCAAGTTGCCAGGTTTCTCTAGTTGTCCATATTATTGCATTTTTGGTTATGAGTTGGTATGGGTGGTGTGGCCCGTCATCAGTGGTATCAGAGCTATGGTTCTACTAAATTTGTGGGGTATTTTTGGAGGACATTGTGGAAGAAGTTGAGAACAGACTTGAAATTCAGTTCCACGCATCACCCATAGACTGATGGCCAAACAAAAGTGGTAAATAGATGTCTGGGCAATTTGCTGTGATGTTTAGTTGGAGATAAGCCCAAGGGATGGGATTTGATTCTACCACAGGCAGTAATAACTCTGTAAATAGGAGTACTGGAAAATCACCATTTCAAATTGTATATGGGAATAGCCCAAGGACTGCACCAGAATTGAGGAAGATAGAACAAGGGGAGAGGACAAGTGCTGAAGCTGAGGAATTTGCTGAACACATCAAGCGTCTACATGAGGAGGTTCAAGCACACATTATCAAGATAAATCAAGAGTATAAAGTTAGGGCTGATCAAAGGAGAAGACATAAGGAATTCCAAGTAGATTTGCATGTTGGTTTTCTTGTCCCTATTGAGGTGGAAGCTTGCGGTGAAGATGAAGATAGTTCTATATCTTTCTTTTGACATCAAAGTGTGGGACACACTTTTCTATATACCAAGGGAGTCTGATGCAGGAGCATCTTGCATGGGAAAATTAAATTATTAGAAAAAAAAAAAAGAAAGAGAAAAAAGAAAAGGAAAAAAGAAAAACCCAAAAAAAAAAAAATTGTGGAGGAGAGAGAAAGTGACGAAAATGGAAGGAAAATAATAAAAAATAGAAAAATAAGGGCAAAATGGAGAAAAGAGGAATTTCTATTTTCAAGGAGCATGGGTGACATAAATAGAAAATAATAAAAATAGTTGTCATTCCATTAATCGAGGTTTGTAGGTGGCATTTTAGAAGTTTGTGGAAAGCTCCTTAAATCATGTATTTAATATTTGTTGGGTGCTTAGTTGTATTTGGGTGGGAATTTAATATTTATTTAAAGGTAGTTGTATTTACCTTTTATCCTACATTGGTTGTGTTTGTAATGTCTTGGGTTAGAAGTGCCTATTTAAGCAAGGCTTATTATCATTTGTAATCAAGTTCAAGAAATGGAAGTTGGAGAAATAGAAGCTCTTCAAGACAAGCTCTTAAAGTAGAAGCTCTTAGCGAGCAATATCTCTTATATTGTAAGAATTTGGAGTTTTTCCATTTGGAGAATATTCTAATGAATTTCAAGTATTAATGAAAGTTTTATGAAGCATTTTGTCATCTCTCTTGTCTCCATATTATTGCATTTTTGGTTGTGAGTTGGTACAGGTGGTGTGGCCCGTCATCAGTATGGAGTGTAGAGAGGATTAGAGGATAAGCTGGGTGAACTTTCCTAAAAGTGAAAATCCTTCTCCACAAAAATCTCAGGAGTCTCAAGATCTATAAATCTATATGCCTTAGCATTTTCTTCATATCCTATGAAAGTACAAGGCCTAGGTGGTGGTGCCTTGCATCCCTTGGAAGATAGGTTTTCTCATGTTGGACAATCAAAGACTCTAAAGTGACTCACAACTTGTTTTCTATCACACCATGCCTCGAAAAGAGTTTTTCCATCTAAGGCATTATGAGGAGACCTGTTAAGTATGTGAGTAGCACTACTAATGGCTTCGACTTGAAGTGTAGGATCAAGAGACTTGGCTTTAATCATGCAACTTTTCATGGTCTTAAGAGTTCTAATCCTCATAGTTGCAACATCTATCTTGTATGGATTGAATATTGATGGATTCTAAAGATCAATCCCCTCTAGTTTGCAAAATTATTTAAGTCTTCTATCCATATATCTACTTTTATTGTCCATCCATAGAATCTTGATGGCTTTCTTTGATTTATGTTCAACATGACTCTTGAGGTTTGAAGCTTATCAACCACTTCATTCTTATGATGAAGAAAGTAGACCCATGTGAATCATGAAAAGTCATCATTGAAAGTAAGGATGTAGTATCCTTGGTTGACTGATGTCACTACAAAGGTCTTGTTAAAACCATCTGAACCAACTGAAGAACAACTAGTGCTCTTGGTGACTTTCCTTTATCATTATTCTCCTCGAAATGCATATCCATTGAACATGGTGAACATTCACCCCTAGAAAAGTTGATTTTACATAGATGTTTGACAATGTGTTTGAAGCAAAGTTGCTAAAGATAGTGGAAGGAAAGATGACCAAACCGCTCATGCCATAAGTTGATGTGTGAATTAGAGTGAGTCAACAAGGCTTGGGAAGGAGACTTAGGCACAAAGTGAGAGAAGGTATAAAACCTCTTGTCATGATTGAATTTTCCCACTGCAACCAATGAATCATCTCTTAGACTTCACACCATCACTGAATCTAGAAAGAACTCAACTTTGTGACCATCTCTAAGGTGAGTTATTTGGTAAATTGATAAGAGATTAGAGCTAAGATTTGGAATGTAGAGAACATCTTTGAATTCCCCATTTTCCATTTTGAATGTCCTTTCCCTTTAACTTCCATTTTAGTTTCATCTCCCACAAAGATGTGCGGTACCTGTGATTGCTTCAATGAAGAAAAGTATCCCTTTGAAGAACCCATATGATAGGAGGCACCTAAGTCAAGTATCCATTCCAAAGAAGAACTTGTATTTTCCATAAGTGGTTTCCATTTTCTCCTTGAAGAGGTTAGAGTTGAATCCTTGAAAGTACCTAACACTTGAATTTTATTCTTCTTGAGTAGGTTTTCCAACTCATTGATTCTTTTAGTCTTGCACTAATGCTCATCATGATTTTTTGTTTTTGCAATATGCACAAAAATGTTTATCCTTCTTTTCATTACTTCCATTCTTCTTGGAAGAAGAATTTCCTTTCTATGAGGAGGATTTTTGTGTCTTAGATTGTGGATTTTGCTTCCACCACTTCTTCTTGTTGTTGCTAGAACTTTTTCTTCCTTGACTTAATTGGTGCTCATCACTAGCCACCAATGCTTTGGTATTTGATGTTGTGAGAAGTCCCAAATCTATCAAGTGAGATTGTTCAACAATCAACAACTTTTCATATGCATAAAATTTAGGCTTTTGGAAAGCACTTCCCATGGTCAACCTGTGAGTATTATAACTTGAAACAAAGCAGGCATACTCTGAAGGTAGCTTCTTTAGGATGTGCTGAATCAACTTGTCATCCTTCATAGAATTTCCACAATCTTTATGTATTTCCCTATACTCATTGGCTTTGTTGATGTAATCTTGAATTGTGTCAAAGTTCTTTGGATCCAAGAGAAGTAGATCGTCCACAATCTGAAATCCCTTTTCCTCATCCACCTTACCATACAATGATTCAAGTTTGTCCCATGCAAGTTTGGATTCCATGAAACTAGCAATGTGGAAGAAGAGATCTATATATACACAAATCTTGATAATTCCTAAAGCCCCATTGTCTATAATTTTCCAATCAATGAGTTCTTTAGCATCAGTGGGTTTTGGAATTGTACCATCAACATAAAGATTTAGAACTTTTTCCATTAACCTGCTCCATACAATATCTTTCCATGTAGAATAATTGTGTGAAGTTAGAAGTGGACATTTAGGTGAACCCATGATGTAGAAAATGAAAAAGCACAAAAGAGAGACACAATACACAATACACACCCCCCTTTTCACTCAATCAAAAGACCCCTCCAAAAAAAATGCTTTTGGCACTTTATATGTAATGCATGTACAATAGGCCACTTGTCAAAATGAACAAAGTGGACTTCTAATTTTTCTTTTTACAACTGCCCATTGAGGTCCAAATCTGTCACTAAGCATTGTAGCTTAGACGTACAACAATTCTGAAAAGTAATCAAAGCCTTACAATGTAGAAAAAGCCCTAGTTTTGAAAGTGAGATTTTTTGTCCACACAATCGTAGAATCTAACTACAAATCTAGAAAGTGGACAAGAAATAATGCACTTTCAAAGAAAGTAAAACTTTAAAAAGTGTCCAGATGAGCTCATACAGAGCATTTGAAGTTGCAAAATGTAGGATTGAATAGGTACAATCACCAAAAAATACAATTTCTAATAAATCCTTGCACCAAAACTAGAAAAGAACACCACCACTAAAAATTTCAGGAAATTTTACCAATTTTTTTTTTAAATGCACATGATTTGGAGTCTGTATGACCAAGTTATGGGCTCTCAAAGTTGGGTTGCCAAATGAAAAAGCAATCTGAAGAGGCATTTGGAAGGAAAACTATGTGCTTAAATTTGATAGTCAAATAGTCATTGCATCAGTTATAAATTTCCTGGAAATGATGGTCAGATGGTTGTCAATTTTAACCTCATAAAATGTTGACATCAGCAAAAAACACTCCTGTGATGTGGCAAATCCAAACGGTGATCTGGGAAAGGTACAAAATGTACAGACAATTTAGTCAGTTGCTAACATGTTTGAAGACTAGTCCTATTTAGGTAGCTTATGTGGCATATGCTAAGTAGGCTGATATGTGTGGCAAAGACTATCCATGTGGCAGTGGGCTATCTGCATTATCCTATTTGTCAGGGACTAGGCCAGAAGGTTCACTACAAACTTGAAGACGACAATCAAAGGATTAATTTATGGGCTAGGTTCTGTCTATTGTACATAGGCCGCATGGTGAGAAAGAAACTTACCACGTGTCAAGCAAAAAAAACCTATCATAGGCTAGAATGCAGATGTTAAATGCTCATAACATCACCAGAAAAGGAAATAGCGAGCACAAAATTGTTTAACGATCGTCAGAGTTTATAACTGTGCTAGGATCCAAGGTTTAGCATTATAATAGTAATGATAACACCATCACTCATCACTACAATGAAAAACCCTCAATTCCACTCCTTGATACAATTTTTTTCTTTTAGGTATGGCAATTATAAATCTTTATTTTTTATTCTAGCAAAAAGAATCACTGTAGCATATGTCAATATTTTGTAGCTCATCATTGATCATTATATCTCTTTTACACCAAGTTTTATTAGTGATCATAATTAATTTATCATCATAACATATAGTAATAACTACTTAATAATTATAATAATTTTCCTTAGGGAAAAATTCACCCAAGAACTAAGAACTCAAACACAAGCACAACTATAGACTAGAAAGGAGTATGATCAAAATAATAATGCATCTGATTCAATATGCATAGAAGTATAGTAGGAGTGCTTGTATATAAAGGTCATTGAGATGCATCTACAATACCTAAGAATCAGCATCATGATAAGTCATACAACCAGGCACATGTCCACCAGATATAGGTTATCCTCCATTAAGCATGGAAGTAAGTGCAACGATTAGAGGATAAGCCTACAATGGTGTAGCATGCAAATTTATGTTGTAAACAACATGTGCTAAAAAGGGAGTGCAAATAACATTTTTTTCTACATGACAACTCTGTGAATGATGCAAACTCTAGTGTTGTAGACACCATGTGTTGAATTGGAGTTATGTACTTCTATGTTGTCAACATGACAACTCAAAAAGGTACAAAAACTCCTAAGTGTCTCAAAAAATTAAATAATTAAATAATGCATTAACCTAAGTAAACTTAAGTAAGTGTAAAAAGTAAGTACATATTTACACCAATAATAATATAGCCTTTGATTGCCATATCATTCAGTGATCACAAAACCCTTATCATTGATCGACGAAGTCTTTTTCAATACCTCAATCAGTGATGATCGCTATAAAACATAGTGATAAGCTTGCTATTGTTAAAATATTTTTTGGAATCATGAATTATGATGATATTCCTATTGGGGAGTACTATAGATATGTTACTATGATGATATTTTACATTCATGACTAAATTTTTCATTAATGTCAACATAGCAATTTTCTGTGGTATCTGACATAAGAACAATAGAAAGATCAAGTTGGTATGGATGGTTAGTTGAGTATTATAACTATACAAGGGTATGGGAGATACTTCTAAATATCTACTATATGCAGTTAACATTCAAAGAAGAAAGGATAAGTCTAAAAGAAGTTACGTATATTTTGGAGATCTCTATTCTAAGATAGAGTTTACAATGGCATATTCTGGTAAACTTGTTATATCTCTTAGTAGAGATCATATTTTGAGTATTGAGGTTAAGGACATGAAGAAGACATGTTGGTGATGATGTGGCTCAATTCTCTTATCATAATATTATGTGTACAAGAAATTATTCAAGTTGGAAGGTAAAAGATTTATGTTATCACTAAGTGAAACGTGTTCTTAATGTGGTCCTAAAATAATTAATTGAGAAGGTCTAATAGCTGACTCAGGGAATTGTTTTGAGGACTTGGTATAAAGGAAAGACATTTTACATTATCATGAGGTGTGAGATATGACATGTATTATATTAATGATAAGCAGCAGAGAGTGTGGAATGTGAAGTTGAGAAAAGCAGTGTGGAAGTGAAGCAAACTTCATTGCCAAGATTTTACTAAGTGATCCAAGGTTTGATATTTGGATCCAACATTTGTGACCTGGTCTACAAGGTCTAATAGTGATTGGTTTAATTGAAAAAAAAAATGAAGTGGAAGATAATAGTAAATTACTTGCTTGAGCAATTGCATTTGGGCAGTGGGCTCATCTTGCATACATTATACTACAACTCCTAACAAGGTTGGAAAAACTCCTAACAGGGATTCAAAGTCTCCTAATAGACAGTCTATGTATTAAATGTTGTAATAGACTCCTAACAAGGTCCATCCTCTAACAAGGAATATTTATATTAGTACATCATCTTGTGGGCATCATTCCCACTGGGGTTTTCCCTCTAGTCAAGTGTTTCCCTAGTCAACGTATCTGGTGTATTTGTCTATGTGAATTTTATTATGTTTGCTGTTTACTTTGGTTAAATGGTTAAGCTTTTTTAAAGAAGATAAATGTTTTAATTATTTGATAACTAATTCAAACCAACCCCCCCGCCCCCCCCCCCCCCCTCGCCTCGCACCCTCCTAGTTATCTTGGTGGCCTATTGTTTCTAACAATCAATATCAAAGCATCAAGTCCTTGAAGGAAAAGCTTAACAACTTTGGTAGATCCATGGCAAACATGTTCAAAGAAAATAGTCCTACATCTGGTAGAGGAAATTTTGACACCGAAATGATGGAAATTCTTGGCAAGTTATTAGATTTGTGTAAAGAGAAGAGCATTGAGTTTTTAGATCCAAAATCCTTCTGTTGTATACAAGGGAATAGTAGTACAAGAAAAGATAGATCTAGAATAGAAAAAGACATAAAGATAAATGAAGGTATTGATCTACTTACAAAGAGAAAACCATAAGGTATGAAAATTTTTGTTTGTTGGACGTGTAAATAGTTTAGTCATTTTTCAAGTAAATTTCCTAATAGGTTAAGAAAAGCTATAAAGAGTCTACTTTATGATAAAATTGAAGAGTTTAGAGAAGGTATGGAAAGATCCTTGAAATACTATGTTAATGAAAAACATGTATCAAAAGAAACAAATTTTCTGACTACTATGGAAAGTGCAAATGTGAGAATTGATGAGAAATTTAGGATACAAGAGAAAATATGATTACAATTTAGATGATGATGTTGTTACTAAGCCAAGGAATGGTGAAGTATTTCTTGAGACTAACAATGGTTTGTAGAGTGAAGGAGAGCCAAGGGAGGAGCAAAGCTCAAAAACTTAAGCAGAGCCAAGAGTTGAGATAAAAACTCCTACTTTAGGAAACAATATGATAAAGAATCATCCATCTAAGAAGATCATCGAAAGTAAAGACAAAGGAGTGATGACAAGAAGTAGGGTACATAAATAACTATGCTTGATATCTAAAGTGGAGCCTAAGAATGCAGATGAAGCATGTAAAGATGATTATTGGAAAAAAGCCATGAAATAGGAATTGGATTAGATAGTAAAAAATGAGAAATGGTTATTGGTCCCCAAACTAGAAGACAAGAATGTGATAGGAACTAAATGGGTATTCAGAAACAAGAAGAATGAAAAAGGTGAAGTTGTAAGAAACAAAGAAATATTGGTATGTAAAGGTTACTCAAAACAAGAAGGGATAGATTATGAGGAAACTTATGCTCTAGTGGCTAGAATAGAAGTAGTAAGATTATTCTTAGCCTATGCAACACAGAAGAAATTTGAATTATATCAGATGGATGTCAAGTTATTATTTCTAAATGGAGAACTTGAAGAAGATGTATACATTGAGCTACCTAAAGGATGGCATTTGATATATGACAAGGACATAGTATGTAGACTAAGGAAAGCATTGTATGGATTGAAGCAAGCACCTAGAACCTAGTATGCAAGGTTGGACAAACATCTTATAAAACTTGGATATAGTAAAGGTATGGTAGACAGTAATCTATATTGGAAAGAAATTGATGATGGTTTGATGATTTTGGTAATATTTTTTGATGATATCATATTTGGAGGAAATGATGAAGAAAGTGAGAAGTTTTCTAAGGAGATGAAGAAAGAATTGGAAATTAGTATGATAGGATAGATGAAATATTTGCTAGGATTGCAAATTGTACAAAATAAAGAAGGATTATTTATTTCTTAGAATAAGTACTTGAAAGATTTACTAGAAAAGGTTTGGTTTGGAAACATGAAAACCTATTGGAACACCTATGGTAACTAGATACAAGTTATCTACAAAGGATGAGACACCTACTATTGAGCAAAAGAAGTACATATCTATGATCAAAGGATTGCAATATCTGATTCACACATGGCCAAATATAGCAAATACAATTGGAATTGTTGCAAGATTCCAAGCTAATCCTTTAGAAGCACATTATGCAATAGTCAAAAGGATATTTAGATACTTGAAATGAACATCAAATTTTAGATTGTGGTATGAAAATCCTAATGATTTTAGTCTAAGTACCTATACCAATACAAATTGGGTAGGCAATATGGATGAAAGAAAAAGCACTAGTGGTGGAGCCTTCTTTCTTGGAGGAAGATTGGTTTCTTGGTTAAGTAAGAAGCAGGATTGTACATCACAAAGTATAGTAGAAGCAGAGTATGTTGCAGAAAAAAATAATTGCAATCAAGTCATTTGGATGAAGTAGATGCTAAAGGATATAAGGATAGAAATGAGTGAACCTATTGTCATACATTGTGACAACAAAAGCATGGTAAATATGTGTAAGAATCTAGTATTGCATTCTAAGACCAAGCACATTTCTATTAAGTATCATATGTTGAGAGAGAAAGTTACAGAAAAGGAAATTAGATTGGATTATCTAAGCACTAAAGAGTAGATTGAAGATATATTCACTAAGCCTCTTCCCAAAGAGACTTTTGAGTATTTTTTAGGTATGCTTGGGGTTATGCCCCTTCCTACATCAAAGTAGAAGATGCAAGAGTGCATCAGTTTAGTGTAATAGATCACCATTGTTGTCTGGATTGAATGTTGATGCTTCCTGTATGAGGGAGTATCTATGATGGATAGAGTCATCTAGGACTCTTGTTGGATGTTTTTTTGAATAGTGTCTTTTGACACTTGAGCTAACTAAGTATCAATTATTGTAGAGTTTGATACATAGATGTTGGTCGCTAAAACCTTTGACATTGATGTCAATGGGGGAGAATATTGCATGAAAAACATCTTGCTAAGAAAGATGTTTAGCATGAGTATAGTATGTTTGCCATAATAACAACATGGATTGATAGTTGAAAAAAAGTGCATTGAGGTATATCAATGGGGAGAATTATTGGTAAAGAGGATTTGAAAAGATGAATAGTCTTTTGTTGGTATTCTTGGAACTAGATGTTTTTCATCTATGTTGCCGTCAATTCCAAAGGGGAAGATTGTTAGAAGATTGGTTGGAAAAATGAATGCTGATAATATTCCTATGGGGTAGCACTGTAGATATGTTACTATGATGATATGTTACGTTCATGACTGATTTTATCATTGATGTCAATGTAGTAGTTTTCTATGGTATCTGATAGAAGAAAAGTGGAAAGGTCAAGTTGGTTCCAATGGCTAGTTGAGTATTCTAACTATCCAAGGTTATGGGAGATACTTTTGAGTATTTGGTATATGTAGTTAACATCAAAAGAAGAAAGGACAATTCTAAAAGAAGTTAGGTAAGTTTTTGTGATGTTTGTTCTGAGATAGAGTTTATAGAGGCATGCTCTAGTAAACTTGCTATATCTCTTTGCAGACTTGATATTCTAAAGATCAAGGTTGAGGAAATGAAGAGGGCGTGTTGGTGATGACATGGTTAGTTTTCTCATCATAATATCATGTCTAAAAAAAATTATTCAAGTTGACAGGCAAAAAATTTATGTTATTGCTAAGTGAAACATTTTCTTAATGTGGTCCTATAATAATTAATTGAGAAGGTCTAACAGCTGACTCAAGGAATTGTTTTGAGGACTTGGTATAAAGAAAGGACATTTTCATTTATCATGAGGTGTGAAATTTGACATGTATTATATTAATGATAAGTAGTAGAGAGTGTGGAATGCAAAGTTGAGTAGAGTAGTGCAGAAGTGAAGGAAACTCCATTGCCAAGGTTTTTCTGAGTGATCTAATGTTTGATAGTTGGATCTGAGGTTCATGACCTAGTCTAAAAGGTCTGATAGTGATTGGTTTAGTTGATAGATAAAATGAAAGTGGATGATAATAGTAAATTACTTATTTGAGTAGTGAGCTCTTCTCATAGTTGAAATTGAATGTTTGGGCTGTGGGCTTATCTTCCATACATTGTAATACAACTCCTAACAAGGTTGGCACAACTCCTAATAGGGTTGGAATCTACTAACAGGGACTCTATATACTAAATGTTGTAATAGAATCCTAACAAGGTCCATCCTCTAACAAGGAATATTTATATTAGTACATCATCTTGCGGGCATCATTACCATTGGGGTTTTCCCTCTAATCAAGGGTTTCCCTAGTCAGCATATTTGGGGTATTTCTCAATGTACATTCTATTATGGTTGTTATTTACTTTGGTTAAATGGTTAAGTTTTTTTAAAGAAGATAAATGTTTTAATTATCAGATAATTAATTCACCCCCCTCCCCAAGTTATCTTGGTGGGCTATTGTTTCTAATGGCTATATCGCTAGTTGCTATGTCTAAAAGCTTATTTTCTTGATTAGAAATGATCACCACAAGCTATAATGATGACTTCATCTCATTGTTGATCACCTAGGCCACTCCTTTTTTGCCTTGATTAGCAATGATCACTATAGGATTTAGCAATATCCAAACCTTTATCACTAATTGCCAAAAGATTTTGCACTCGCACCACTTAGCAATAGATTATAATCATTATAACATATAGTGACATCCAAAGACTTGTTTCTCACTAGCATATCAAAATGGCACCTTCTCCACTCAGTGATCAAACCCATTGCTATAAATTATAGTGATAACTCTATCACTCATCACTATGTCTTCTTTGAACCTTCTCTGCTCAGCGATGAACTCAATATCTATTGCTTATAGTGACACCATGCTGGACTTCAAACCATTGAAACTCAATCACTCCATTGTATTCCAAAATCTAACTTCTTATCATTGTGGCTATAGTGATAACCTTAAGAATATTGATATCTCCATGAATTCAAACAAAATTACAACCTTGATTGATCAATGGATAATGCCACATGATGAGAGAACCCTAAAAGCAACAAGTTCCTCTATTTTGAGTAATAAATAGCGAGTCTCTATCAAAACACAAATCTAGATGTAATAGATGATTCTTTATTTTATTCATAGAACCTTTTAGAACATACAAGAAATAATTAATGAAAGCAAGCAAGAAGGTGACCAAATATTTACAAAATATTAGATTCCAACAAGTGCATTTTATACTCATGGACATATCTTGTGCACTAATTGTTAGACCTTCACTTGATAGAACAATAGAGACCAATACTACTAGAGCTAAACCATTTCCTAGAGTAGCCCATGTGACTAGTACTAGTTCATTTGCTAGGACATTGTTGCTAAACAAGAAAACTATGTTTCTGTTAAAATTATGAAAGCTTTCAAGTGCTTGAAAATTGTTATTATTTATAGTTTAATTGTAGTCTACTTATATATAAATTTTTGGACTGATAATCCCATGATGTTTTTGTAGGAAATTATGTATTCTTTGATCATTTTTTGATATGTCATTGAAGCTATTTGGACCCACCATACATAAAAGTTACATAGTTTCATATTATTTCTACAATATTTTTATTTTCTTCCATTTATTATACTATATTAAATTTATTGATCTAACAATTTTATTTTATTTTAAAAGGTGGAATGAATAGGAACTTATATTTAAAAATCAGCTCATTACATCTTTTGAGGACCTTTTTGGAAAAAATAGTTTTGACACTACCCTACTTCTCAAAAGACCATCCAAACATATAAAGACTATGTGGCACCAATATAGAAGGGCTATAAAGGATAACCCATAGTGTGACCATCCTCGTATGATTCCACCAATGGAGTGGAATGAAATAATAGAAGATACAAAAGAGATAAGGCTATGTGATAAAGGAAATGAACTAGAAAAGGGAAAAAGAAAGTATGTCATGATAGTATTAAGTAGAATGTAATCATGCATTAATTAGTGATCTTTGTAAATGTATAATCTAACATGTCTCAAACTTTTCATAGACTACAGGACATATCAAAAAAGGCTACAAAAGTGAAACTACAGAAAGTTGGCCAACACAAACTCGACACTCGTGGCTATATGAATCTTTAGTCTCAACTTGTAAGTAGTAGAAATGAGATTTCATATAATTTTTTATATATAATATTGCAAATAATTTTGTATACTCAAATCATACATTCAAAACTAATGTTATTAAGAAAAACATTTAAGGCACAAAATTTAATGTAGAGCCCACGAATAAAGATAAAATAATTGTCTTGAAGGAACGCTATAAAGTCATGGTTGCACGCCTACACTAAGAATCTGAAAGCCATAACCATGAATCTGGTGTGTCAAATGAGACACAGGTAAGTTGGTCAAATGAAAAGTAAATCAAACTAAATAGTTAAGAAATTTCTTTCTTGGTGTTAGTTTCCAACATAAATTGACTGCATAAGAATATGCATAACATTCACTGCAACCTTTATATTCTATCACAAAACCTGTGTGTGATGAAGGCCATGATGTGCATCATAGTAGTGGAGGTATAAATTTTCTATTGGAAATTAATTACACAATTATGAATATAATTTAACATATTCAATTACTATTTGATGTGTAACCTTTTCTTGAATATTTTAGAGCATGTTGAACACCGTGATGAAGGAGTGAAGCATGTTCCAAATGTTCAACATGTTGAGGTGGTGGTGGATCAAAATGTTATTGTACATGATGTGGCATTTCAAGAAAGAAAATGCATGTTATGTTCTACTGGTTAATTAAATACATGTAATAGTTTAAAAAAGGAAAAAGATTATGCCAATTTGACCCATTTACTTGTTATTGCAATAGAGCCCCCTTTAGTGCAGTAACCTCCTTCTCCTCAAAATAGGAGGATGCATCATAATTTTACACTACATGTGCCATAAGAGGAGGAGAATGAGGAAGATATTGACACTCCTACTAGCCTTTACCTTAAGAAAGCTAAGAAAAACAAAAAAAAAGAAATATTTTTTTAAAAATTCTCTTTGATAACCCTTGTTTGATCAACTTTGTTGGATAATCAAAGAAAGTTATTTTAAGTAATTATTTATGAATGTTGCCTATTAATATTGATTTTATGTCATGTTAATGAATATTGTTATCTATTAATGAAGTCATGAATAGTATAATGAATTTTTTATCATATTAATGAATGTTATGTGATTGTATTGACTAAATGTTATAGTTCATAAATGGATGAATGAATGAATGAAGTATGTAATTAGATGATAATGGGAAATTTAGATTTAGGTTATGGGGTGGAGGGATGAGGCAAGATGAATTTTCACCTTCAAGTGGTTGGCCTTGTTAAGTAGAGAATATTAAGTTATTCTTGAAACCAAGTAAAGCTCAAACTAAGATACCAAAGATATATTTCTAACTAGCTAATAGTTTTTTTCTTTGAAATAGAGTTCTAAGTCCATTCCTTTATCAATCACTACTATTTTAGGCTCCTCAATTTCCTACTCTATCCTTCCTTTTGCTTCAACACTATTACCAAAGTGATTCTTGTTCTAAACTAGCAATTTATTCTTGATCATCTTTATCTTGGTTACCAAGCAATATAATCTTGATCCTGATACCTTTTCTTCCTTCAAATACTTTTCTATTGTATTCATTAGGTTTTCATCCCTCAGCAAAGTCTGCATGGTGTTCTATTGTATTCATTAGGTTTTGTTCCAATAGTAAATCTGCATGGTGTTCTATTCTATTCATTAGGTTTGTTTTTTTAAATAGTCACATTATTGATATTATTTGTCTTTGTACGTTCCAAGGCATCAAAAAAACAAGCTTATGGTGTTGCAGATTTATGCCTTGAACTAGAATCACCAAGTTTCTTAGTGCAATATCCAAATTGGTTGAAAAAAGTATCGTCTATGATTTTGCATTATATTTTGATTCTTCCAAAGGTTTTTAAGATTAACTTGTCCTAAATGAACAACTATATGCTATCATCACATGGCCTACATTGTGATATTTTCTTGTTTTTTGTGTACACAGTACTTAATTAATCTATTCATTTTACCTTTTTTTATCTTCTTGAGATCTTTTTACTATTGCTTCTTTTAATTGATTAAATATTGTAAACATGGAAATTAATCTAAAAGGCTCTACAAATTGCTAATAGAATATCATGGTCATTTTGTTAGAGTAATTATTTTGTTATGCTTATTAATTAGATCATCTTGACTTAGTTAATTAAGTTGTTTATTACTCTAATTACTTAAGCTCACTCTTAGGTCCATATAATTAATATTTTATATTAATTATAATTCACAAACCTACTTTTTTCTTTCCCTTTAGGGTTGTGTTCACCTTTAAAGGTTGAACCTTTGTTCCTTTTATTTTCATAACTTGGAATACAATTTGGCTCTCACTCCATTGAGATTTTCCATGCTCTACTTTTTCATTTTTGGGTTTCTCTTCATTGTAGGATATTTTCATGCAAGTGTTCTTGGTGATCTGTGAAGTTGGTTTTCTCAACTTCTACATGGTATCAAAGTAGACTTGCTGCTTCCTCATCTGAAGATTCTTGAAGCCATGATTTGAATATAGAAACCCTAGCTTTTTCAAAGTTTTTTTCTTCAATAGGGAGAAGGGAAAGTTTTTGGGGCACTTTGGGCTCAAATAGATGTCGCTCTTGAGGCCTTCCTTCCTTCATGTTTTTTCAGCATGTTTGTTCTATCTCTTTTTGGAGAGGGGTTTTTCCCATTGGGTTTTCTCCTTTGTCTCTGGTTTACGAAGATTTCTTTGTTTTGGGTACTTGATTAGGCCTTGTTGTCGGGACCCATTTTCCTACTTTCATAGCTTTGCTAGGTTAGCTTCCTCTTGAGCTTCACTTAAGGGGGAGAGTTAGAGTAATTATTTTATTACACTTATTAATTAGATCATCTTGATTTAGGTAATTAAGTTGTTTATTACTCTAGTTACTTAAGCTAACTCTTAGGTGCATATAATTACTATTTTATATTAATTATAATGTGCAAACCTAGTTTTTCCTTTCCCTTTAGGGTTTTGTTCACCTTTAAAGGTTGAACCTTTACTCTTTTTGTTTTCATAACTTGGAATACAATTTGGCTCTCACTCTGTTGAGATTTTCCAAGCTCTACTTTTTCATTTTCTTGTTTATCTTCATTGTAGGATATTTACATGGAGGTGTTCTTGGTGATTTGTGAAGTTGGTTTTCTCAAATTCTACACATTTTTCAATCATCTTTCCAGTACCTTGGATCTAACCAAAGGTGCTCATAGTAAGGTGTGCATTATATATCAAGTGTACATTAAAATTGTCTAAATGTTTTGAGCCTTGAATGTGTATAAAAAATTATCACATGTAACTCCATATCTTTTTTGGTATTATTACTTACAATTATCTTGGTATCTACTTATAATTGGAAGTTTGTATATTAATAAATATATGCAAATTAATGCATATTTCTTATTAGACTTAACTGGAATGAATTCCAACACTTGTATCTTTTGGGCCAATGTAACATAGAAAAATCCCAAAAATGTACTTTGACTTTGATGGCTTCATAAATTGATAGCTCATTAAGGGATTCCTTACCACCACCATTGTGAAGGAAGAGAAAGTAATGTCATCCCTATCTTTAAAGATGCTTACAATACTACATGGGCATTGAAATTCTTAAAAATAGCACACTCACACTTAAGGATGAGTGAAAATGATGATTTTGACCCTAACAACAATAGTCAACCAAGGTAGATGCAAGTTTTAACTAAAGTAAGCCATTGAGTATTTTTCACCTTTTGCGTTTTTCCTAATAATATGCCTAAATGTCCTTCTCTTTTAAAATATTTGAGTTAGCAAATAATTTTCACTTTGCAACATGTAAGGCATCAAGAAGGGTGGTATGATGGTGTAAGCATAGCTTTTTCTATTATTCTTGTATTTTTTGTCACAGGTAAGATTTCATTCTACATATTATAGCTTTTTATTTTTCCATAAATATTTGGAATTCTCTCTATTCATCTATGTGTTTACTACTTTTCATATGTAGAAAATCAAGATCTTATGAATTGATTTAGAAGTCAAAATTGAGGTCTTGAATTTTATAAAGGGTGCAGACAATTTTTTTTTAACTAAAGCCATATTTCTACTTTAACAGAGTTTTTTTTCCAACATTATCTCCAATTACTTTATGTTATATGCAAAACTATGTTCAAGAACTAGTATTCACATGAGATTTATTTTTTTAGCATTGTGTTGTATTTCACAAACTATTATGTTCCTTGTCTTTTTTGTTTGTAGCAATTAGTGACTACCAGTTGTCTCTATAGTTCCAAAATCTAAATGAAGAAAAAGGAACATTCAACTACAGGTATATATCTTGTTGCAATTTTTCTCAATCTTGTATTTCACCAATAGACAACTTTTTTTCTCTCTTTTTCTTCTACTGTCAATTGCTTTGATTTTATAGTATTTTTCATTACATTTTCAAGTTATCCAAGGGGGAAGAAGATTTAAAGTTTCCATTTTTTATCTTCTTTTTGGTAATGTTCTACCTTTTAATATTGGGGATCAGGTATATATGTAAACTGCCTAACATTATTATCCAATACATTCTTTTATTAGTCTATTTTAGAAATGAATTATTGCTTTCTTAGACATTCATCATTTCTTTTTAGGTCCTTGTAGATAGCATTCCAATTAAAGGGCATTGCTTGTCAATTTATGGATCCAATGTGACTAGGGAAAGCAGATTTGCATGCAAATCTTTCCTATGTTGTGTCAATGGCATGTTTTCAAGGTGATAGATATCTTATAAGTTTCTAATTCCAATTGGTGGGATATTGCCATTAGCTTAAGTCCCTATTTTGGCTACAAGTTCACAAAGATCAAAAAATCATTTTTTGATGTTTGCATGTAACATGGAAGATGGCTATGGAACAATACTAGTAAGTATTTACATTAAAGAAATAGTGTTATTCTTTTTTATTGTGTTTAATCAATTGCCATATTTTATTGGCTTATTATAGGTTACTAGAGTAGGATTAAATACTAAGTGGGGTATTTTAATGGCGGGTATATTAGAGGATAATGGGAAACAAACTCCACTGTAGGTTTTGTCCTAGAACCTTCCTGACTTATCAAATTATCCATTATGCCTCTTCACTACTATAAGTTTCATGGTCAAGTTTTGAACACACAAAAATGGTTAATTTTACAATAGGTTTACCTAAATAGTGTTGGCACATTTATTGGCAAGGTTGGACTCATAGTTACAATTTTTGTATTAATTGCCCTTTTGATAAGGTAAGAAAAAGTACCTTAAACGATTCTGTTATAAATTATTTGTCTTTGTCGCTTTTATGCATTTCATATATTGACCATACTTCTTCTTTTTTGGGTACTTTACTAGATGTAGAAAAGATATTGTAGGAACTAGCAAGTTTAAGGCATGCAAGACCAAGTTTGGAGATGCAATGAATGGGGTTCTTGAAATATTTGTAATTGTGGTGAGGCAACATTTTATAATTTCAAAGTAACTTTTTCATTTATATTTTATTGGAATAATTCACATTAAGGACTCTAGCTTCTTTTGTCATAAATGTTGACAATCATGGCTTGTCAATCTTATTCAAAAGTTATAATATTTTGGGTTACTAGGATTCAAGCCGAGGCAAGAATGGAAGTAGTAGACTCAGATAGAGAAAGATTACAGCTTGAGATTAGTGAAATAAGTGAAAGGTTTCAAAATCTTCAAAAATATCGTGATGACACAGAAGCCAAAACAAAAGCATATATTAAATTTTTTAGTAAAAGAATTAAAGTTGTTATTGAAGCGTTAGCTAGAACTCATACATGAATTACAAAATGCAATAAATGCAAAATCAAAATTAGAGGTATTTTTCAAAATCATTAATGTTTCTTAATTCAAGTGAAATTATGTGTTGTCTTTCTCAGAAAGCAGTAGGGTTGTAACTTGTACCTTATGGTCTGACAAAGTACTTTGTATGTGTAGAGTAAGAAAATGGAGATTAGGTAAAATGAGGAAACAACCTGTAGTGCCTGCCCCTAGTTTGCATTTCTGTTATCATTGTCGAACTCTTTTAGGCTAGTTTTATGATTATGATTAGTGGCATTATTTCAAGATTGTCATATATTGCTTTAGATTCAATTGATTTTATGATGAGATTACTTCGCACTCTACATTTCATGTATGCACGATGATTATTATAGTGTTTTCAGTTATTGATGATGATTAGTTAGATGGTTTATTATCACATGCATTTTCTTTTGGATACTTACCCCATACTACATGTGTATGGTGCGCATGTTGTTTTCTTTATGTATGGCATTTATGATGTGGTTAAGGAAGGGAGACGTAGTCACCTACTAGTCGGGATCTACACGATGCACCACTTCCTACCATTACTTGTTTAGCTTAGAATATTGTGTCTGTACATGCATGGGTTTTATGCAGGTTGCAAGTACTGGGTATCAACTTCTCTGAATTGCTAGGATGAGCG
Organism: Cupressus sempervirens; assembly: GCA_028749045.1. Classification (NCBI taxonomy): domain Eukaryota; kingdom Viridiplantae; phylum Streptophyta; class Pinopsida; order Cupressales; family Cupressaceae; genus Cupressus; species Cupressus sempervirens. The sequence continues at coordinate 237,360,398 of CM053786.1, read as the reverse complement.
TACCCTATCGCATTATCTCAATGGTAAGAGAGGGGAGATAAATTCTTAAGTCCAAATCCTAAACCTTTAAGCCATTTTTCCTGATTGATAATTAGGACAAGTATTTGAGTTGAGTACCCTCTGAATGCATTGGATGACGTTAATTTGTGATTATAACCCTTTAGTTTGATTTAGTATGTGTTTTACTTTGATGGGTTTTCATATGTTGCTTTATGAGCCTTTCGTGTATTTTCTATTAATTAAGTCTAATTAAAAGATTAAATTAATGATTTAATTTAATGAAAAATTATTATGATATTTTAATATTTAACTATATTTAATTAATTAAGGAATTAATTAAATAAAAAGAATTAAATTTTAGAGATAAAAGTTTTAAGTATAAATTTAGAACGTGATAATATTTAGTTAGTTTAATATATTTAGAGTTCATTTTTAAATAAATGATAAATATTATTATCATTTGAGTTAATAAATATTTTATCAATTAAGTTTCTAAAATAATTTAAAAAGTGAAAATATAATTATTTAATAAATGATTTTAGATTTCATGATGCGTGCATGAGTTTAAATAGAAGAAATTAATTAAATAAAAAGATATTTTAATTTCATAAAGTGCACTTGAGATTAAAGTTAATAAATTAATTAAAAGAGGAGTTAAGTGAAAATTAAATAAAGTTATTTAATAATTCACTTAATATGCATGAAACAATAAAAGAAAAGATAAAGAAAGATTAATAAAAGGTAATTTTAGAGTTAACTTTGGTGAGCATGGAGTTCTCTTGGGTGAACTCAGAATTAGTTCCCTGATCTAAGGAGAGCGAAACCTTTATCACAATTAGAAGGTTCATTTTGGACACATGAATTTGGGGACAAATTTTGGAGATGATTCCGAACACAAGTTTTGAAGACATGAATTTAGGAGACGAATTTTGGAGATGAATTTTGGAAGAAAATTTTAGAAGGAGAATTCTAGGAAAAATAAATTTTAGAGAAAGGTTCTTGAAGAGGAGTGAATTCTCTCATAGTTTTAGGGCATTGCGTATTAGCATCAGGCTCAAGTAGGGTCTTACATTCTTGATCATTGATTTAATAAGTAATTATCCTTTCTTGCCTTCTACATGTCTATGGATTGTAAATCCAAATTCTCTGTGATGAAAGCTTAAACATTTCAATATTGTGAGTTATTAAATGCTTGTCATTAACTTCTATATACATAGGGATTATAAAAGAAATTAGAAAACCATTGGTTACTAGATTAAAGAAAATAGGATTTAATTAGGGAGGTTCAAATTGTTTTTTTTTAAAAGAAAATTCTAGATTTAAAAAAATTGGATGGTTGATAGTATTTTCTCTATCAGAGTAGATTAAATCAATTTCAAAAAAAAAAAAATTCAAAAAGGTAAATTGTTTAATGAATATATTTAATAATAAATTTTATAAAATAAATAAATTTTAATTTTAATGTTTAATATAACATAACAATATTAATAAAGTTATTAAAAATAATAATTTGTTTTCATATTAAAAGGAGACTTTAAAAATGATATATAATAATTATGGGTTGGGTGGGGAAGACCCCACACCCTCCCCACTGACTTTATTTTCCACCGTCAATGGCAATGTACTCTACTGCTGATGCAGTAGGTATGGTTGCTATCATAGTGTACTCTCCTGCAACAGTAGCAAAGTGCTACGACAACCACGTAAGTGGCAAGCCGACAGGCCTAAAATGCTAATATAAATATGGTTTTTTTTTTCAAGGTTGTTTTGTTTGTGTCTTATTAAATTTAGTTTTATATATGATTTAAATATTATTAAATATATTAAAATTATTAAATGTATAGAAATTATTAATTATATTAAAATTAATAAATGTTTTTTTTAAAAAAATTAATGAATTTTATTAGTACTAAATAATAAATGCTAGCTAATAATAATGATATTATTATTATTAGGAGGAGGAGGAGGATAATAAATATTTATTTATCGATATAGTGTGTATTTAGAGAATTTAATGATAATTAATTAAAAGATTTAATTTATTAATATTATCATGTATTTGAAGGGTAGAAGAAAGGTTATTTATATTTAAGTGGAGTGCTTAATTAATGTTATTAATTAAGATTAAATAAAACTAGGAATCATTTAACAAAGTGTTAGATTTATTTAACTAATGATATTATTTTTATTTAAATTGTAAATGAGTTATTATTTAATAATCTATAAAAAAAATCACCCCTCAATTATTTTTGAATGATTGACTTAAAAATCGAATAGGGGTAATGGTGCTTTTTATTTGAATATCAAGATGAGTTTAATTATTGGGGTAAATGATGGATCTATTTACTTCAGAATGTACACTAAAAACAAAAATTGAAACCTTACAATAAACTGAAACCATGTGCTTTCAAATCAACCCAAACTATGAAACTATATGTTTTATTTGATATTGTGCTTTTGGAGTTTCGAGGTTTGTCCTAGCTTAACCAATTTAGGATGTTACTAGAGGCTCCGGAGTTATGTGTCTGTGATGTCATGCTAATGTTTTGATCTCGATCTTTCTAACCCAACCATGGTAATGCGATGGCATGCTCTATGATGTGTGTGGATTATTGATTATTTTTCTTTCCAGTCTTCTTGCGTGAAGCTGAGGTGTATTTTCATGAGAGACTTGACTTAATCATTTATGAGTCCTCGATCAATTATATTTGGGTTGCTTTTTAGTCACTTTGATAGGACTGAAGTGTTGTGTTGTTTGATGATGTCATGTGACATGTTTTGACTTGACCATTTTGGAGTCTTCGATCAGTATTGTGATTTATTATTGGGATACTTTCTGGTTCCTCATTGGAGAAACATTGGATATTGTGATTTATCATTGATGCCTTCAATTGCTGATAGAGAACTATTGTGATCATTATGATTATTATTTCATGCTTTTCAGTTGCTCGTGGAGAACTAATGTGATTATGGTGGATTATATTTATGATGTTTTTAGTCGCTTGTATAGGATTGAGGTAATTTCATTATGATTCTTTGATTTTTGATTTCATGAGCCTAGGGTAGGTTATCTATGTGTAGTGTCGGGAAGTGGCTTGCAATGGGGGTCGGGGCCCTAAGAGGCTGCATAGAGAAACCCATTGTAAGTTGTTTTTAATAAGTGATAACATTTACACTAAATGGGGATTAAAATGAACCTAATAAGATAATTTTATGTTCTCTCCCATGCCTTGAGTTCTGGTAAACACTAGGATAGGGGTAGAGAGAATGCTTGGTTGTGACCTTGCATTCCATAGTATGCCTCGTCAATACGAGAGAATACTAGTGACAACAGGATCATAGGGGACCTGGGATTCCTAGGGGATTTATCGGGTAACTTCCAACATGATTTGTGTGATGACACTTGCTTGCTTACATAGTAGGTTTCCTATGTGTCTTTGTGGTGCCTCTGGGTCGAGGTGTCGATCTATTCGTTCGAACCTTTGAGTTAGTATACTTTTAGGATTTCCTAGACTTAGAGAGTATATGTGATATGTGATTTGATATCCTATTTGGGACTTGGCACTATCTCCTCAGCATGATGGGAGTGGGCCATTTAGGTTCTACGTGATTAGGTGGTAGTGCTTTTTCACTCTTACCATTTAAGATCCGTTTGTTGCTACCATGGCTGGAGCATTCCTTATTTGCATTTACTTTCATTCTTTCTACATATCAGTTGATGGATAGATGTACCATGTATGTTATTAGTTTCATTTATTTTACTATACTTTGTATCATAGATTCAAGGATGATGATGTAACTTTATTTCTACATATGTATATTCTTTTAGCCTTTCATACCCTATGACATGTATAGTGGATGATTGAGCATTCCAAATTTAATTTACCAAGAGGCATTCAGAACAAATGTATATTATGGACTTTGGACTTTCTAATTATTCTTCCATGTGGATGTGGTAGTTGTTAAACTTAGAATTAATTAAATTTAAATGCAATTCAACATCATGTGGTCCTTAATGAATGTAACCTGTTATGTATGCTTTAGTTGACTGTATGTTATTGCTTCCACTACTATGTGTTAGTTGTATATGTATGATTATCTTTCTTGTTTCAAAAAAAAATGTTTGGCAAACTTAGTAAAAATTTAGGTTAATTCTTTTGGATCCCTTGGCGGGGCATTATAGAACCAAGAGTCAGGCCATGATGAATGACAAGCTAGGTGTATATAGAAATTCTTTCCACCTATTTTTAGGTTTAAATTAGGATCTATCCCTCCTTATTAGGTGTCAAAAACATATAGGTTGTGTATCCTTAATTTATATATCGTGAACATCCAGGATACATGTTTGCAATTCAAGAACTCATTAATAAGGTCATTATGTCTATCATGCCTGACCACTACCTCTGTTCTTCAGTATTTTTAGACTTGACAGTTTGCTGATCATTTCAGTTGATATTTTGTATTTCACTGCAGTACTTGGTTATATTTTTGTATCTTTTGGAATTTGAGACTTGTTCATAACTATTGTTTAGTTTTGAAGATTATTTATAATGTTATGATTTGAAAACTATAATTTCATTCTGTTTGGGTATTGGTCATGTTTGTTATGTTTTAGACTAGACATAAACAGTATTTTCTGTTTTAATTATATTGGAAAGAAAGCTTTAAATTAGTATGCTTTATGTTGTATGTCTTGGAACCTATTATTATATCCACATTTGTGTGACTAAGAAGGGATTAGATTATTGCTCATCACCCTAAGTAGGTTTAATTACATCTTATTGGAAAGTAACCCTAAATGGGTGTCGAGTGTTTTGCATAAGGTATTATGTTTATTGTTTTAAAAAGCCATATATGGCGGTGGCAAATATCTGTTATGTGTACTCAGTATAGTGATAGTGTTGCAGTTGTATTCAATGCATATTTATGAGTTTTTATGGAATTGAAGTTTGGTCAACCTTATCTGTATGCGATTTGGGATTTTCTTGTCGAAATGGGCAAGAAATTTGGCCTCACAGCTTTGTTATGTTATGCATCTGGGTTGATGGTTGCTAAGAAACAGCAGCATGGAGGAATTAGTCGACAAAGCATTCATGTTTATGAAGTTGGGCTTAGTTTGGGATCTCCCTATCAATCATTATCCTTCTTTCACATATCAGTGTGTCCAATTTTGGAGTGTATTTTTGTTTTGGGGCTTTGGTAATGAGTTATTTGTAAAAGCTTTGCATCAAGCATTTTGGAATGTATTGTGATTTGAGGTAGGGGGCCTTTCTTAAACCCTACTCTCTCTCAATTGTGTTTGTTTCATTTAAAATTATTAACTAGATTGGTTTAAAATAGTTTTTTTAGGGTCTCATATATCGACACCTAAGGGTGGAAGTATGAGGGGTGAGCAATTAATTTGTTGGACTCTGTATATTTCCACATTTTGATGTGGGTATGGTGAGATTGCTATGGTAACATAGCCATGTTGTAGCATATTTGCTATGGGTTATGGTAATAAGTATTATAGTGATGTTTTTGGTTTTCTTTCAGTCATGCTCTGTGTGTTTGAAACTTCTGTGGATTTTGTTAATGAACATTTTGATAGAAACAGTTTGCATGCATTCTTGATATGACTATTCTGTTGGAACTTTAGTAAGATTTAGGTTGGGTTTTTAGTTGACTTGATTTTGGGCAACCAGTTTATATATATATATATATATAAATCTATTCATGTTTTCTATCGGGTCGTATTGTGTTTAAAAACATGCTTTCGACTGTTAGTTTGAAACTAAACATTGTAAAACTTTGTAGTTAAAGCTGAGGCATTTTTTCATATGGTTTGCAAGAAGTTAAGGTATAAGTTTAATTTGGAAAGTTTTTGCAAATGCCATACTTAGTCAGCTTTGTGAATATTAGAGTGGATGTATCTCTTTTTTGCGAAAAAAAAAAATTGGGGTATAAAAAAAAAACCCGAGTCTGTCTTATTAATTTTATAGTTGCATACGAGTATGAGACTCAGTCCAATCCACAGTGTTTGTTTTTAAACATCATTATTTTAAAAGTTTAGTTTGGTATGTAAAATTGTATGAACTTAAAACATAGGTAAACCATCAAACACATACATTATACTGAGAGAGGCATTTGGTCAAACAGATAGGAGGTAAATTGGAAACAAGTAGAAGTTCTATGCAAACATTATAAATCACTTTTTAAATATTTATGGAAATTATTTCAATAAGGAAATTATGAGTTAATATTTAATTGTGATTTAGATGTTGGATGGTTAAGATTTATGTTAGTTTTCAAAGGCAGCGTTATGAGAAATTTTAATGTGAAACTCATAATTATAGTGATAACATGGAGATAGTATCATTTGTCCATTATAATCTGATGGAAATTAAGTTATTATTAACCGATGTTTTGAGAAATAGTTCGCAACAGTATATGAAATTATTTTATAAAAAAAGACATAGGGAAATGTTGTTGTTTCAACGTCAATGTGGTCATAGTGTGAACAATTAGTTTACATCCTATAGTATAGTAAAGATTACATCCTAATTATTTTAGTTGTTGGCATGATGAAGTTATAATGCTAATTCTATGAATTTGATGGGAACACAACCCAAGAATAGAATGGACACAACAGAAAAGGGAAATTATATTAACTAAGAAAATAAGCTAGTACAAATAGTACAGACAAAATAAACTTCAAAACATGCACTAAGGGCTTACAATAGCATAAATCTGGAGATAAATTCTCCTTTCAGTGCCTCCTCTCAAACTCCATTCCGAACTGCCTTTTACAATGCCAGAAATCTCCTTAAATAGACCCCAGAGGGTTAAGGACTAAGAGTACATTCTAGAAAGTTCTAGTAGGCATCCACCGACCAAATAGAAGGTTCCAGAAGCTACATTAGAAGTCGGTACAAATCTAAAAGAATCCAAAAATGGTAACTGAACTTTCAGGAGGCATAAATTTTGAACCGTAGCTCCAATTGATGAACCATTTACATTTTTGGAAAGCTCTTGAAGCACTCTATAGGCCTATGGACCAAGTTTTCTCATCCCCCATTTTTTGGCCCTTTTCAAGGTCATTTAATGCCCCTAACCTAACTTTGAAGCATTTTTAGGAGGTCTCCAAAACCTGAAAAACTGCAATAACTTTCAAACCGTGGGGCCTTTTGACCTGATTCTATTTTTGGAATGCTCTAAATCACAATTACATTCATCTGGCCCATTCACACCTTCTAGGTCACCAAAATTATGGCCCAATTACATGCTCCTATTTTTTCAGGATTTTCAAACACATTGATAGTGGAACTATGAGAGTTGGAACTTTTATTTGACCCAAATGGGTATCCAAAAATGAAAACACATGAAAGAGAAACTAAGTCTAAGTATTTTTTTTTGGGTGACACGGGATTTCCCTTATACCTCTAGATGCTCCTGCATCGGAATTGCATTTTATATTGTTTTAGATATTATGATTTTATATGCTGTTGTATTTATAGTTGAGTGGTGGCTTATTGTCAAATAGAGGTAAAACTTAAATTGACACTTACTTTTTAATAACCTCGTTAATGGTCATGTGTTAAGCATTGGCTGCACTTAGTTTCTATTATGTTTAATTTTGATTATGAAGTGCTTAAATAGCATTTACAGGTCATATTGGCATAAGATGTTTGAAACAAAATTTGTTTATTGTAAAGATGTATTTCAATTCATAATTGAAATGGAAAGTTATTTTGTGTATGAGGCAGATTTATGATAAATGTTTGATAATTTATCAATTAAAGCAAGATTATCATATGAGCATTGCTTTATTATCTTGGTGATTTCGAAAGATAAGTTTAGTTTATTATAGCAGTAGGAATATGTAGTATAGTACTATGACTGGTAAATATCATTGAACTATTGTATCAGTTTCAGTTATATTTACGAGAACATAATATTGTAAGTATTTATTTCTGTTGTTAAAATAGTCTAAGTTTACTTTTGAATTTGGCAGTAAAAGATGAGATTATTAAAAGATGAAGATTGTAATTATCATGAGTAAACTGATTTGTTATTCGTTACTTGTGCATTTTTAGAATATATGTTAGATGTGTATTTTAAGGATATCTGTAATGATTGTATATCGAGGTGGCTGAATATCGATTTGTCCTCTTTAGTTAATTAATTCAATGATAATTTAAAATTAATTAGGTGGGTTAATTACTTATTAAAAGATAATTGGCCTTACCTATGACTTAAATCTATATGGTTAAGTACGGAGAACAAGGCATATCTCTATTCTATCATTGACAAGTATAATAGAGATTACTGTTATGTGTTGACTATGAGAATACCATACATGGATGCAGAATCTTAGAGCCATAGCGATGACACCTCAGTATATATATGATTCATTTACGAGTTATTTTTAGTGCGAGTTTAATTTCGCATTGTTAAGTAAATGTTTACTTCTTGCATATTAATTTCAGAATTACACTATGTTAAGTGGATCAGATATTTGCATTATGGTTAGGTATATGTTTATTTAAACATGTATGCAGGTGGATTACACTCTTTCAACTCAGTGTGTACTGAGCCCCCTTTTGTGTCGTGTTGCCTTATGTGTGTTTTTCAAGTGCTTCGAGTTTTCAAGTAGCTAAGGATATTTATTGAAGTTCTTCTTGAATCAGCATATAATTACTTGTAATGTCCATATGTTGGGCATAGGTGTTCAAGAATGAAATTGTACTTTCTTATTGTACTGAACTCAATATGTATTAGAATCTTAATGGAATCATATTTTGATGATGTCTACTTATCTTTTGAGATTTTTCGATTGAGAATGGCTCAATCCTTGTACTTGTATTTGTAATAAGTTAACTTAAATAAAAAAAATTATTACATCATTGTTCACTCTTTGTTCTTGTTCTTTGTTTCTAGTTTTTTTTTTCATTAGTGGTAATGTTACATTTGGTATCAGAGCTCGGTTAGAATAACCAGGACTCTTTGGTTATAGGGTTTAACCGTCATCTATGTGTTATTAATAGTTTTTTGTTTGTAGGTTGCTATCATGCCTCCCGTCAGTAGAGGAACTCAAGGACGCGGTATTCTTGAGGATAACCGTGCTGGCAGAGGCAGGGGCAGGGGCCGTGGTAGACGTCCTAGGCACCAAAATTTAGCTGGGAATGATCAATTTGATTAGAATGTTGGGGTTGGAAAAAACCAAGATAATCAGGTAGGCCAAGCCATGGTACTTCAGAGGATACTGGAACATCTTGATAATATTGAGGCTAATAACCAAATTCTTGGTGGGGAAGTGAATGATAGGAGACCTCTTTTGCAAGGTATTAACTTCCCTGTAAAGGATGATCCAATGGCAAGAGCTCAGCTCAAGGATCTTTCTAAGATGAAAGGGTCGTTATTCTATGGTATAGAACAGGGTACAATAGTAGAAGTGTGGCTATTGAATATTGAGTGATGCTTTGTCTTACACCATTACTTGAGTAACGTGAAGGTAAGATGGACAATTATGCATTTGAGAGGATTTGATTCCTTGTGGTGAGAGCAAGAGTTGGAGAAGCTGGGCATTGACATCTCTCTAGTTACTTGGGATCTCTTTGTAGAGTTATTCAAGGAGAAGTTTATGTCTGAATATTGGCGTTAGGCCCATGCAAAGGAGTTCTTTCAAATTATGCAGTCTGGCTCTTTAGTGGAAGCTTATGAACATAGGTTCTATGAGCTTAAGAAGTTTTCTGGGTGGGCTGAAAATGATAAGGCCATGATACAACACTTCATCAGAGGACTTATGCCCAAGATTAGGGAGGAAGTGAGAACTTTCAAACCTTTGACTATGATGGAAGCTTCAGAGTGAGCAAAGTTGATTGAGATGAAGTCTGGATATCATGGGGCTTCTTATAAAACCAGTATGAATCCACCTACTCTGAATGTTAGTAAGAGTCAAAAACCTCCTCAGAGTAGTTTGAAATCTAGATTTTCAGGTGGGAAATTCAAGAAGAACAAGTTTGATAAGGACTCCAAGGGTTCAGCACAGCCTAGACCATCTCAAACACCTCAGAGTGTGCAAAGTAACAATCCATCTCCTTATCCGACTAGTTAGAACATGGGATTCAAGAAATTTGTTGAGTGTTTTCATTGTGGACGGTTAGGTCATTACCAGTCTCAATGCCCTAAATGGGATAAGCCAAAGGTTGGACCTAAGCTAGCTAGGTCTGAAGCGACAGTTGCTGATTCTGCCAAGAACCACCATATTTTTGCAACCCTGGATTAGAAGCAAGTTGAACACCAAAACATAGTTATTGAAGCTTAGGGTAATACTCAAGGTATGAAAGTATCTATTTTATTTGACTCTGGAGCTACAGACTCATTTATTTCTTCTGTTTTAGTTGCAAATAGTGGAATTCTTGTGGTTAGGGCAAGGAACAGATGGCAAGTGGAGTTAGTGTCAGGTTCTAAGGTGAACACTTGTATTATTGCTCCTAACTATAAGATTTGTATGAAATATTTCTCAACTTCAGCTAACCTTAGGGTTATACCTTTAGGATCATATGACATAGTTTTGGGTATGGATTGGTTAGAACAGCATCAAGCCATTTTGGATTACAAGGTTAAGACTATAAGGTGTGTTGATGATTTTGGATCAGCTAGGGTTATTGCTAGAATCAAGAGACCCATCTCTTTGCGGACTATTTCTGCCAAGCAATTGGCAAGGTGTGTTTGAAAACGCTACAGTTTGTTTGCCATTTCGGTAAATGACTTAGAAGATTCCATAGTTAGAGGTTCTTCTTTCAATCATCCAGTCTTGCAAAAGTTTTCAGATGTTTTTGTCGAGGAGATTCCTGGAATACCTTCGAGGAGAGAAATTGATTTTCGAATCGATTTAGTACCAGGAACAGAACCAATTTCCAAGACACCATACAGGATGATAGTTCAAGAGCTGGTTGAACTTAAATTTGAATTGGAAGATCTTTTGGAAAAGGGTTTGATTCGACCTAGTGTATCACCTTGGGGTGCTCCTATAATCTTTGTCAAGAAGAAAGATGACTCGTTAAGACTTTGTAACGATTATAGACAGTTAAACAAGGTCACTATTAAGAACAGGTATCCTTTGCCTAGAATTGATGACTTGTTTGACCAGGTCAAGGGTGCCCGAGTCTTTTCAAATATTGATCTAAAATCTTGATATCATCAACTTAGAATCTAGGAAGCTGATATTCATAAAATAGTTTTTCACACCAGGTATGGGCACTATGAATTCACAGTAGTACTTTTTGGGTTAACAAATGTGCCTTCTGTCTTCATGAGCTTAATGAATGGTGTGTTTAGAACTTACCTAGAAAAGTTCATAGTGGTATTTCTGGATGACATATTAGTGTATTCTAACTCTGTTGAGGAGCATGAGTAGCATTTAGAGTAGGTTTTGGAATGCCTTCGTAGGAACAAACTTTATGCCAATATTGAGAAGTGTGAATTCTTCAAATTGGAGATCTGTTACTTAGGTCATATCATTTCAGGGAATGGAATTTCTATGGATCCTTCCAAAATCTAGGCTATTGTTGATTGGCCAGCACCTACGAATGTGTCCAAGGTTCGAAGTTTCTTGGGTTTAGCAAGCTATTACCGTAGATTTGTGTCAAACTTCTCTAGAATAGCGCATCCTATCAGATCTCTTCAGAGAAAAGGGAAGAAATTTGTGTGGACTGATGAATGTGAGGTAGCATTTTAGAAACTTAAGGAATGTTTGACTAGTGCACCAGTCCTGGCAGTCCCTAATTCTGCTAAGGAGTTCGTGGTTTGCACTGATGTATCTTTGGATGGCATAGGGGCAGTGTTGATGTAGGATGGATGCATTATAGCTTATGTGTCTAGAAAGATAAAGAGTCATGAGTTGAATTACCCTACTCATGATCTCGAACTTGCGATGATTATGCATGCTTTGATCAAGTGGTGACATTTTCTTCTGGGTCAACATTTTGAGTTACATTCAGATCATCGAAGTCTCCAGTATCTTTTCACACAACTAGACCTCAATGCTAGGAAATGAAGATGGATGGAGTTCTTGTGTGAATACAACTTTGAGATTAAGTATGTGTAGGGGAAGGAGAACATGGTTGCTGATGTGCTTAGCAGAAGGTGACATGAATTATCTTCCTTGATCCTAACAGTGCATCTTAAGGATAAGATTTTATAGAACCTTTCTACAGATCATTGGTTTTAGGATGTTAAGGCTATTATGGACAGTGGAAGCATCTTGGAAGGGAATTTTGAGGGATATTCAGTGAATTCGGAAGGTCTACTGCTGTATAGAGGGAATGTGTATGTTCCTGAGTCGGGTGATCTAAGAAATCTAGTTATGTTGGAGGCTCACAAAGCACCATATTCTTCTCATCGAGGTGTCAAGAAAATGCTTGCTGACCTTAAGCAGCATTACTATTGGCCAAGAATGAAAAGAGACATAGCAAATTTTTTGGCTCAATGTTTGGAGTGTCAACAAGTTAAGGCTGAACATCAGCACCCTGTGGGACTATTGCAGCCACATAATATTCTAGAATGGAAATGGGACACCATTTCTATAGATTTTATTACTGGATTGCCTTCTACAACTCATAAGCATGATGCCATTATGGTGGTAGTGGACTATTTTACTAAGGTTGCTCATTTTATTCTAGTTAGATCATCTTATAATGTAGCTACGGTTGCCAAAAATTTTATGGAGCAAATAGTTAAGTTACACGGTATTGCTAAAAAGATTATTTCTGATAGGGATCCAATGTTTACTTCATCTCTTTGGAGATCCATGTAGTGAGAGTTAGGTACTCAGCTGAATTTCAGTTCAGCTTATCACCCTGAAATAGATAGATAGACTAAACGTGTTAACTAGATATTGGAAGACATGCTTAGGATGTACGTTATGGATAGACAAAATAAATGGGAGGAGTATCTACACTTAGTAGAATTTGCTTATAATAATGGATATCACAGCTCCATTGGTATGGCACCCTTTCAAGCACTATATGCTAGGCCATGTAGGACACCACTTAGCTGGGATAATTTGGAGGATAGGATTCTTTTAGGTCCTGATTTGTTGCAAGATTTAGAATAGTAGGTTAAAAGGATCAGAGAACACCTTATTACTACTCAAGATAGGCAAAAGAAATATGTTGATAAGCATAGAATTGACTGTCAATCCTTGGTGGGTGATAAAGTGTTTCTCTGGGTAAGACCACGTAAGAATCTGATTCGTTATGGAAAGGGATCCAAGTTAGCTCCTCGATTCGTGGGTACATTTGAAATTTTGGAATGGGTTGGACTTGTTGCCTATAAACTTGCCTTGCCACCGAGTCTTTCTTGTATTCATAATTTTTTTCATGTTTTAGTTTTGCGTAAGTATATTCCTGATATTGCTCATGTGCTTGACTGGAAAAATTTGTAGATTTTGGATGGTCAAATCATGCTGGAACTAGTGTAGATCATACAAAGTAAAACTATGAGTTTAAGAGGAAGAGAAATAAGATAGGTAAAGGTCCTATGGGATCCCAATTATGAAACATCTGCTACTTGGGAGGACACTATTATGATGAGAGCAGCTCATCTGCACTTGTTTGCTAACTTTCAGGAGAAAGTCGTATCCTAGTGGGGGAGGATGTCATGCCTGACCACTACTTATGTTCTTCAATATTTTTAGACTTTACAGTTTGGTGATCATTTCAGTTGATATTTTGTATTTCATTGCAATACTTGGTTATACTTTTGTATCTTTTGGAATTAGAGACTTATGATGAACATATTTTTTGTTCAAAATTATTGTTTAGTTTTGAAGATTATTTATAATGTTATGATTTGAAAACTATAATTTCATGCTATTTGGGTATTGGTCATGTTTGTTATGTTTCAGACTGGACGTAAATAGTATTTTGTGTTTTAATTATATTGGAAAGAAAGCTTTAAATTAGTATGCTTTATGTTGTATGTGTTGGAACCTGTTATTATATCCACATTTGTGTGACTAAGAAGGGATTGGATTATTGCTCATCACCCTAAGTAGGTTTAATTACATCTTATTGGCAAGTAACCCTAGATGAGTGTCGAGTGTTTTGCATAATGTATTATGTTTATTGTTTTAAAAAGCCATATATGGCAGTGGCAAATATCTAGTATGTGTACTCGGTATAGTGATGGTGTTGCAGTTGTATTCAATGTATATTTATGAGTTTTTATGGCACTAAAGTTTGGCCGACCTTATCTATATGCGATTTGGAATTTTCTTGTTGAAATGGGCCAAAAATTTGGCCTCACAGCTTTGTTCTGTTATGCATTTGGGTTGATGGTTGCTAAGAAATAGCAACATGGAAGAATTAGTCGGTAGAGCATTCATGTTTATGAAGCTGGGCTTAGTTTGGGATCTCCCTATCAATCATTATCATTCTTTCGCATATCAGTGTGTCCAGTTTTTGAGTGTGTTTTTGTTTTGGGGCTTTGGAAACGAGTTATTTGTAGAAGCTTTGCATTGAGCATTTTGGAATCTATTGTGATTTGAGGTAGGGGGCTTTTCTTAAACCCTACTCTCTTTCAGTTGTGTGTGTTTCATTTAAAATTATTAAGTAGACTGGTTTAAAATGGTTTGTTTAGGGTCTCACATATCGACACCCAAGGGTGGAAGTATGCAAGGTCAGCAATTAATTTGTTGGACTCTGTATATTTCCACATTTGGATGTGGGTATGGTGAGATTGTTGTGGTAACATAGCCATGTTGTAGCATATTTGTTATGGGTTATGGTAATAAGTGTTATAGTGATGTTTTTGGTTTTCTTTTAGTCGTGCTCTATGTGTTTGAAACTTTGGTGCATTTTGTTAATGAACATTTTGATAGAAATAGTTTGCATGCATTCTTGATATGAATATTCTATTGGAACTTTAGTAAGATTTAGGTTGGGTTTTTAGTTGACCTGATTTTGGGCAAATAGTTTGTATATATGTATATAAATCTATTCATGTTTTCCATCAAGTCGTATTGTGTTTGAAAACATGCTTTCAACTGTTACTTTGAAACTAAACATTGTAGAACTGTATAGTTAAAGCCGAGGCATTTTGTCATATGGTTTGCAAGAAGTTAAGGTATAAGTTTAATTTGGAAAGTTTCTGCAAACGCCATACTTAGTCAGCTTTGTGAATATTAGAGTGGATGTATCTCCGTTTTGCAAAAAAAAAATTTGAGGTATAAAAAAAAAACCCGAGTCTGTCTTTTTAATTTTATAGTTGCATATGAGTATGAGACTCAGTCCAATCCACAATGTTTATTTTTAAACATCTGTATTATAAAAGTTTAGTTTGGTATGTGAAATTGTATGAACTTAAAACATAGGTAAACCATCAAACACATACATTATACTAAGGGCAGCATTTGGTCAAACAGATAGGAGGTAAATTGGAAACAAGTAGAAGTTCTATGCAAACGTTATAAATCACTTTTTAAATATTTATGGAAATTGTTTTGATAAGGAAATTATGAGTTAATATTTAATTGTGATTTAGATGTTGGATGGTTAAGATTTTTGTTAGTTTTCAAAGGTAGCATTATGAGAAATTTTAATGTAAAACTCGTAATTACAGTGATAACATGGAGATAGTATCATTTGTCCATTATAATCTGATGGAAATTAAGTTATTATTAATCGATGTTTTGAGAAATAGTTCGCAACAGTATATGAAATTATTTGATAAACAAAGACATAGGGAAATGTTGTTGTTTGAACGTCAATGTGGTCATAGTGTGAACAATTAGTTTACATCCTGTAGTATAGGAAAGATTACATCCTAATTATTTTAGTTGTTGGCATGATGAAGTTACAATGCTAATTCTATGAATTGCATTTTATATTGTTTCAAATATTATGATTTTATATGCTGTTGTATTTATAGTTGAGTGGTGGCTTATTATCAAACAGAGGTAAAACTTAAATAGACACTTACTTTTTAATAACCTCGTTAATGGTCATGTGTTAAGCATTGGCTGTACTTAGTTTCTATTATGTTTAATTTTGATTATGAAGTGCTTAAATAGCATTTACGGGTCATATTGACATAAGATGTTTGAAACAGAATTTGTTTATTGTAAAAATATATTTCAATTCATAATCAAAATGGAAACTTATTTTGTGTATGAGGCAGATTTATGATAAATGTTTGATAATTTATCAATTAAAGCAAGATTATCATATGAGCATTGTTTTATTATCTTGGTCATTTCGAAAGATAAGTTTAGTTTATTATAGTAGCAAGAATATGTAGTATAGTACTATGGTTGGTAAATATCAATTAACTATTGTATTGGTTTCAGTTATATTTACTAGAACATAATATTGTAAGTATTTATTTCTGTTGTTAAAATAGTTTAAGTTTACTTTTGAATTAGCCAGTAAAAGATGAGATTTTGAAAAGATGAAGATTGTAATTATCATGAGTGAACTGATTTGTTATTCGTTACTTGTGCATTTTTAGAATATCTGTTAGATGTGTATTTTAAGGATATCTGTAATGATCGTATATCGAGGTGGCTGAATATCAATTTGTCCTATTTAGTTAATTAATTTAGTGATAATTTAAAATTAATTGGGTGGGTCAATTACTTATTAAAAGATAATTGGCCTTACCTATTACTTAAATCTATGTGGTTAAGTACGGAGAACAAGGCATATCTCTATTCTATCATTGACAAGTATAATAAAGATTACCGTTATGTGATGACTATGAGCATACCATACATGGATGCAGAATCTTAGTGCCATAATGATGACACCTCAGTATATATATGATTAATTTACGGGTTATTCTTAGTGTGAGTTTAATTTTGCATTGTTAACTAAATGTTTACTTCTTGCATATTAATTTCAGAATTGCACTATGTTAAGTGGATCAAATATTTGCATTTTGGTTAGGTATATGTTTATTTTAACATGTAAGCAGGTGGATTACGCTCTTTTAACTCAGTGTGTACTAAGCCCCCTTTTGTGTCATGTTGCCTTATGTGTGTTTTTCAGGTGCTTCGAGCTTTCAAGTAGCTAAGGATGTTTATTGAAGTTCTTCTTGAATTAGCATATAATTACTTGTAGGGTACATATGTTGGGCAAAGGTGTTCAAGAATGAAATTGTACTTCCTTATTGTATTGAACTCAATATGTATTAGAATCTTAATGGAATCATATTTGGATAATCTCTACTTATCTTTTGAGATTTTTCGATTGAGAATGGCTCAATCCTTGTACTTGTATTTGTAATAAGTTGAATTAAATAAAAAAAATTATTGCGTCATTGTTCATTCTTTGTTCTTGTTCTTTGTTTCTAGTTTTTTTTTTTTTTTAGTGGTAGTGTTACAATGTTAGAAGGCTACATGAAGTTGAATGCAAGGAGAGAAAAGACCTCTGCTTCTAGTACTTGTTAACCATTTCCATTAATTAATAATTTTTATTTCTTTTTTCTTTTAGACTTCATATGTCTAAGCTTATGATTGTAGTCAACATCCTTTGGTTAGAAATTAAGGTTATGTGCAGTACTTCATAGGATGGGGAGCTAATAGGTGGGAGACAATGGGAGGAGAAATTGGAAGTTATTGAGAAAAGGTATATAGTGCAATGGGTTGTCTTTTTTAATTCTTTGTAAAAACTATTTGAAAAATACTTTATTTTTGCATAACTTTTTTTTGATGTATGGTTATAGCATTGCTGAAGAGCCACCTTAAGTTAACAATCATTGACAACATTTTAATTTCAGATAGCTACATTTACTTGGTTATTAAAAAAAAATCATATTTCATAAAACCAATGGAAGATGAGAGCTGGACTTCTTTATTAATTTATATGATACTTTTATAAATATAATTACATAGACTTGATTATGAACTAGGTCATTGCAAGAAGAAATATTTCATTATTATTTCTAGCTATGACTTGGTCTAAAACTGTTCACTTGTTATAAGCATTAATATCATGTTATAGTATATTGTTCAAACCAAGTTGTACGATGTGAGAATCTTGATTGTCGGAGATATATAGGATGATAGATAAATTAAATTCAAGAAATGAAATTTGTTTAATTATCTTCCAATACTAAAGATTCTTATATGTCTAAAAATTCCTAAGGCATACATTTTATTGGTGTGATTATATAAGTGTTGTAACTCAATGTAGTTTCAATAGCATTCATAAAGTAAATTAGAGGTTTCAGATGGAGCTAACAGTGACATGACCTCTTATTGTTAGTGTAAATAATTAATTATTATTTGCACTTTACTTAAGTTTACTTAGGTTAAATGCATTATTTTATTATTTTTTAGTTAGACACCTAGAAGTATGTGTACTCAAATGAGTTATCATATTGACAACACAAGAGTTAGCAACTCATTTTAGCACATGGTGTCTACAACATCTTCTTTCGTGACACACAAATGTAAGATTATCCTCTCATCATCACACAAACTCCTATGCTCAATGGAGGATAATCCACTCTTGGTGGACATGTGCTTAGTTGTGAGGCTTATCATTTTGCTAACTCCTAGTCATTCTAGAGGCCTTTATATTCAAGCACTTCTATTGTACTTGAAACTTAATTCATTCTTATACTGTTATTATGATCATACATCATTTGGTCCATATTGTGCTTTATTCTTGAGCTTCTTGATCTTGGCATCATTTTTCCCTAAGGAAAATTCTTACATGGTATCATAGCTATACTAAACTCTTGCATTTTATCAGAGCCATAGGAGCATCATTTCATAGCCATTGGAGACCATTTTTTGCTTCACCTCTCAGAAGACCATGATTCAGATCTAGAGAATCTCTGCCATTGGGAGCATCTAGAGCCAAAGTAGACCTCACCATTGCATTCGAAGCATCAATTTAGTAAATTTTGACTATAATTTTCCTACCTTAGGCCATAGTCAAAATTGAGGCAAAAAAAATTTTGCAAACCAAAAGTCGAAGGCCTGATTTGCAAAATTGGTATGATCTCTTTAGGTCTCTCAAAATTGAGTTTCAAATCTGTAATCAAATATTGGCATCATATTTAGAAGGTCAAAAAATCCCAAAATTGAATTTTTTTCATCAAAATCAAACATCTGAGGTGAAATCTAGAGTCAATTGATTTTTGGAGGTGTGATGGTGGTGATTCAGGAAAAATAATTATAGAGGTCATTTTTAAATAGCGATATCTCCCTCATACAACTCCTTTTTTAAGCAATTTTTTTTGTTTTGGGGTAGAAGTTCATGATCTATATAGTGGTGCAAGATGTTTAAGATCTCCATTCCTAAATTTTTTTGCAAATCATAAAACCGAATATTTTCAACTAGAAAGGCTTAGTATAGGCTCATCTAGACACACATTCAGGTGCTATTTTTTCTTGAGAGTGCATGATTTTTTGTCTACTTTTCAGATCTATTATCAGTTCAGAGTAATTTTGATTAGACATAGTACTTTCAAATTTTGGTCTCATTTTGGCTTATTTATAGCCTTTGTTACTCTCATCTTTTCTACCTCTGGATTTGTCTTCTTTTTTGTTGTTCTTCTTCTTAGGACAACTTGCTGCAATATGACCAACTTCATTACAATTAAAACATATGATGGGTAACTTACCTTTGTATTTTCCTTTGCCTCTGTGAAATCTCCTAGTCAATAGTGCTTCTAGTTCTTCTAGATCTTCATCATCTATGCCATTCTCACTTGCAACATGCTTCACCTTTTTCTTTCCTTTAGGTTCTTCCAATGTCAACTTAGCTTTGAAAGCAAAATTAATATTCTCAGATTTGAAATTATGAAATTTTGAAAGTTCAAAAGCAATGAGTAGCCAACTAGTCCTTCAAGGGTTAGATCATTACCAAGGGTACACATCAGTTCTTTTATAGTAGAGACTCTAATAGAATAGATAGGCAATAGGGTTCTTAACACTTTTTTGATCACTGTCTTATCTTCAATAAGTCCCTTTACTCCTTTTTTTTCACTTACAACATCTTTGATTATTGCACATTACTAGACTATAGTCTCACCTTCTTGCATTCTCATTTCATCAAATTTTCCTCTTAGACTTTATGCTTTTTCTCTCACCATATTCTTGTCTCCTCCATAGATATTTTTTAGGGTATCCCACATTCCTTTAGAAGTGGTGCATGTTTTGATGTCTTCAAACTCTAAATAGCTTAGGGTAAATGCAATTTCCAACATTTTCTGATTGTATTGTTTTAATCTATATAATTTATTCAAGAGTTAGAGCTCTAGTTACTAAAACATATTTAGTGGTGATATTTGTTTGTGCATAATCTCCAAGTCCTCCTAGATGCAGCTTCAAAAAACTTTTCCATGCAGGAAAGTTTTCCTAATTTAACTTGGGTGCCTCCTTTCTGTACATCTTGATCTTTAGCTTTAAGTACCTTGAGAATTTTTCCTTCACAAGCACCAAACTCTCTAATACCAATTGTTGGAATACTTTAGCATAACTAAGAGGGGGGAAAATTGGTTATCCAAGGTCCAAATGTACAGATAAAACTTTTTAGTACTTAACAAATACTTGTGCATGCATTGATCATCCAATATCTCTAACCATAGTATATTAGTGTCCTAAGTCAAATGAAATTTTTTGAAATGTAAACATCAAATACCACAAAATTATTCACACAATTTAACACAAGGATTTTACATGGAAATCCAATTTGGGAAAACCCACCAGTAACATGCTACAAATTTTCACTCTTTTGAAGTGAGCTCTGTGAGGAGCCAAACCTATTAAATGTTACAATACACATTGTTAAATGTGACCTTGACTAAAGGATTTCAATCACCCTATTAGGAATGAACCTTGTTAGAGGACTTTAGAACATTAAATTATAATGACACCCTATTAAAGGATTTAGTCATGATTGTTAGGTCAACTTAAATGCAAAGGATTTATCTAGATTGATATGGTTGTTAGAAAGTAATAGTAGGACTTGATCTGATAACAAAAAAACTCACTTGAAAATTACGTATACTTATTTAGTCCTCAATACTACTTGGAATTCAATCTCCTTCATCTCTGATGACTTGTTCACCCTTCAAGACTTCACCTTCTTAAGCCTTCTTTCTTGGTATGCCAACACCAAATTCATCCCTTTGGCCACCAAATGAAGCAACACCACAAGACTCCTCATATATCTCTAGCTTGCACTATGAAACTTTTCTTCTAGCCTATTATCTCTTAAATAGAGAATTTAGATCTTTTTCCTCTTAACCAAAAATTTCCATCTTAGGGTTAGGTCAGATTCATTAAATCTACCCTCTTTTCCATTTTGTTCCCTCTAGAAGCTTCCTTTATATTCTTCTTTAAATTCATCTAAAAAAAGGTTTATCTTGAATTTTGTGTCACAAGCTCATCATAATTATCTTCCATATGCTTCACACAATTCAATAAATTAAATTTGTTAGTGTAGATTCATCAAATCTTCAATAAAAATCACTTTACTAGCACTCAGCAATAACATGTTTTCTCAACAATCATTGCCTTCTGATGTTTGGTCAAAACTAGGTTTCTCGACATACACTAAGACTTTAATAGTGCTTGACACATACTAAAATTTCTTCACTTGGAACCTACTAGATTTCTCTTTTCTCGTCACATACTAAACTTACTTCACTCATCTTCAACTAAGCTTTTGCTCAATCCACACTAACTTGCTTGAATTCGACTATTTTCTTGATCAGGCTTAGCAGACATATTTCTTTGCTTGGCCTTCTTCCAGTCTTTTCTCAAGTATTTTTTGATTATAGCTTTAAGTAGATAAACATTACACTATATCATCAAAGTCTTACTCCACTATTTTCTTGATCAGGCTTAGCAGACATATTTCTTTGCTTGGCCTTCTTCTAGTCTTTTCTCAAGTATTTTTTGATTATAGCTTTAAGTAGATAAACATTACACTATATCATCAAAGTCTTACTTCATCTTAGTGATCCTTTTATACGCCATATAACTCAACCTTTCTCTCAATACTCTTGTTATCCTTTCTTTTCAAATCCTCTTCATCAATCAATCAAATGATAGAATTTAAACCAAATTAGCAATTATCTTACTAGCAAGTAGCAGTTTTGATATCAATGACAAAATAGTGATTTCTCCATGATAGGTTTCATCAATATTCCCCATTTCTATACTTCCACAGTCTTCTTCAACATTATGTATATGCATTCTTTACTGTGTTCTCACTTTAAAACTATCCTAATGCATCTTGTCCTATGCTAATATGGACTTTAACTCATCATATGTTAGAAAGTAATGTAAAATATAGCTTTTAAATGTACAGTTCCTTATATACCATCTTTTCTTAGTTTAAATTAGTGTGATCACCTGATCCATTGGATTGGGTGATCTCAGCTTCACTAGCTACATTATTTCATACATCTTCCTTCTTCCTCTAGGTTTGACTCATATGATTCTTTGTCTACTAAAAATAAATAGTTCATTTTTCTTTTTTTTGTTCATACCTAGGTGCTTGTGCTTGGATCTTGTAGATTCTACCCACATGCCCAATCTTTTGATAGCTATAAAAAACCAAACTTCCATTCATTCAACTCTTGGATTTACCTCTATAATGTGTCTCGATACAATTTGTTGCAATATGACCATATTCACCACATAGATGACAATTATACCATGTGTTGTAATTCTAATTGATTATGTTACCTTGCTTAGGTGCATTTCATTTCTTCTTAGGTCTTCAATTATTTATAGTCTTGAGCTCTATGCCCATACTTCTAAAAATTGTAACAAAATCCTCCAAATCTAGGTGCAACTAGTGTACTACTAGCTTTCGATCTATACTCATGTTCTTTGGCTTTGCATTTCCCTATTCTCCATTCTTTGATAATTCTTCTTCCATGGTAGATGATAGGTACTCAGTATAACCTAGTCTAGATGTATCATGGGGTCTTCTCTCTGATCTCATCAGTTCTTCATAGTATATCACAACTTATTTGGGTTCAATCATTCCTTCAATGAATTCCTTTTCAGACTCAACTTGTTCCTTAGATTATCATTTTCTAATCTCAAATTTGCAATCTCCACATATTTCCTAAATTAAGCTATTGATTTACACTTAGCATTTGATTGAACATATCAAATTTCTTGTGTGTGACTTTATGTAAATCATATGTCCTTTCATAAAATCTCATAACCATTTGTCTATTGTCTTCATCAACCCTTATCTTATCTTCTTCAACTTTTTTTTTTATGTTTAGTCACTTCACATAGTTTATTAATTTAATTTCATGCTCCTTCTTTAGTCCTCTTATCTCTTCATTCAATGTGTTATACCTCTCCAATATATATCTACTATTATTGCATCACTTTCACTAGAATTACCATCATCAAGTAGACATTCAGTGTTTTCCTCCTATTGGGTATCATTTTGATAGATTGCCATCTCATTTCTTCTCTTTAAGGATTTCTTCAATTATTCTCATGATTCTTCAAGCTGTTGTAGTGCAAGTTGTATATCAAGCTTCTTATTTTCAATGATCTTTCAAAACTTATAGGCCTCCATCTCCAATATCTTGACTCTCAAGTGGTTAGACTTCTACTAAGATAATTGTGCTTTGATACCAATTGTTGGAATTCTAGTTGGAAAGTAAGATACTGAGAGGTGGGGAGTGAATTAGGATCTATAACACTTTTAGCCTTTCAAATAATTATTCAATCTAATATCTTTCACCTTAAATCCTTATCTCAACAATATCACAAATCAAATAAACATTTACCATAATGATGTATTAGATCTAACTACTAATCACATCCATAAACATGAAAGTAAATGATTAACACATAACATAAAGATATTGGTTACCTAGAAACCCTCCAAGGTGACGGTAAAACTGGGGTGGGGATGACACTCATAAATATTCACTACTACAGCAATAAATTTGACCTGTTAAAGATACAATTTTGATAACTTCTGATGATCTTCCATGTGATGGCTCTACCTTGTGAAGAGTTTACAAACTTACTCAATCTACCTTGATTAAAAATTTAAACTTACATCTAAGTGAGCCCTCTATTAGGAGATTTATAAAGGTCTATTAGGACCACTTTGTTAAAATATTTACCCTGATTCACTTTGCAAAAATATATTAGTACCTAATCCTTTGATTTGAACTTAATATGCAAATTATGGATATCTTCTTTTTAACACTGATTTGATCTAATTTTTTTCTACAATTTATTGCCTCTAAACTTATTGGTCACTCTATTTAGCTCAGCTTCAAACTTCACTTCTACCACCCAAACTTCTCTTCTTTTGCACATATATCAAATTATGTTTTATATCCTTCTTTTATAACCACTTCTAGAGGTTTGTAGATCAAGATTAACAATCCAGATCCTTCACTTTTTCTACTTATACTTTCCATTTTCTTGATTAGCTATTCACTATGCATAGGGATTAATGATCTCCAATAAGATTCATAATCACCTCCTTAAATGACTCTATGATCATTAAATCATGCATCCATGTCGACTAAAATGGTTTACCTCATTTTTTGAACCATTCCCCAAATAAATACCAAACTAGATAGCTCGGCACATGAACACTCTATTGGAAGTCTTGATTGGATACTAAGATACTGAGAGGGGAATGAATTAGATTATATAACACTTTAACCTTTCCAACAATTATATAATGCATTCACCATATTTACCATCTCATATCAAATTGCTTATGCACGCATAACTTATATAATAAAATTGTAATAAAATGTAGATCTAATCTATCAATCACATGCATGAAAAGTAATCACATGACACAAAGATTTTGGTTACCCAGAAACACTTCAGAATGAAGGTAAAACTGAGGTGGAGATGACACCCACAAATCTTCACTATTACAGTAATAAATCTAACCTATTAGGGTTATAATATTTGACCATATCAATGATCTACCCTATGAGGGGTCTGCCCTATTAAAATATTTTAAGACTGTTAGATCTCACCTTATTAGAGGATTTCACACATAAAAAATCAAGGACTCTATTAGGAGATTTACAAAGATCTATTAAGACCACTCTATTAAAAGATTATCCCTAACTCAATCTGTTAAAACTAATTCAATACCAGATCCTTAATCTTCTTTGATGAAGTAATATTGGATCTTCTCTTTCCAATATCATCCTTATCTTTCGTCTGATAAAGCTTTTCTACCCTTCATTGCTTGACTAGATCATTTGCTCTATTCTGGAATAAAAAAACTCTTTGCCTCTTTTGCAATGTTTACACATTCACACATGAATAATATGAATAGCTTGTTCAGTCCTTCATATCACCATTCACTTCATCATACTCATGCTTTATATTAATTTAGGTCCATTTTTTTCCTATTTAAAGATTTCATAAAGAGTTTTCCAGATACTTCAATGTTTTGCCTCTCCATCTGATTCATTCATTACAAAACATAGGGATTTGTGATTCACCTCATAAAATACATAAAAATCGTTATATAAAACTCTAAAAATATTAAAAATCATGTCCATGTCAACTTGAAAATGGTTTACCTCAAAGTTTTCATCATTCATGATTTGAATGTAAATTATGCATTGCTCAATACTTATTTTTTATGTCACTTGACACTCACAATATATGTTGATGACACTCAGTCTCTACTATGCTTAGTACCTTCTATATAGCTCGGATTATATTGAAAATACTTGGTCACCACATACTTTCTTAGCTCCTATAGAGCTTGGTATATACAAGTTTATATACACGACACTACTACATTTGGGCTCAAATTGTGATAGCAGGCCATCACAGTTGTGATGACCATCCATCGCCCAAGTGATAGTAACAGAAATATACCATCATCAGATGGGTGTTGTACTTTTTCTATCAAAAATTATGATGGTAAGGGAATCTATCGACATTGCAATAAACAAAGCCATTGCAATTTGGAAAAAGGAGGGTGAAGAGTTCCTCTTTACACCATCGTATATGCAATATTTTAATGTCACAACTACGATGGCCTACAATTTTAGAAGGTCATTGTAGTGCCAATGAGAATATTCCAAAATGGACATTAAAATGGTGATGGCATCCAATGGCAATACCATTGGAGCGACAACCCTCTATATGTAGTTTTCGTGGCTATTGAGATAGAATGTGATGGCAGTGTCATCCAACCAACGTTTGCCCATTGGACAAGCCATCACAATTGTGATGGAATGTTGTATTATCAAAAAATATATATAATTTAAGATGGTCCTATATTTTGAATGTTCCTATCAAGAATATTAAATTAAATTCAATAGACAAATAGGGTATCAATTTCAAGAATAAATCCTTACTGTAGTGAATTTATTTTTATAAACACATCTTCCTAATTAGATATATTTGAGTTTAATAGTGGAGGCATAAATAAATCATTAAAAATGAAAATTGGGCATATGTATTTGATACATACCTTCCAATATGATTGAATCTCCTAGATATTCTTTTTCTTGCAACAGTCATCCAATCTTCCTACAAAATCAATTTTCCATTCTTCCTTTTTGGTAGTCTGGCTAGACATCACTCCTCTAGAAACATTGAAAAAATAATTGAAGCCCACTCACTATGAAACAAAGAACTTCTTTAGAGATTCTCCATTACTCAACCCATAACACTCATATGCAAACATAGCAATTCAATATTAAAATGACAACCATTCAACTTGTTAATAGTCAACATCAAAATTGTTGTGCATAGAACTTGCAAGAAACAAATTACAATTAGCAATCATCAATGGCCATATAAAAATGTTGAAAATTAGAATAAGGCATGTCAAAACAATCTAATGGAAAAAAAAGACAAAAGAAGTCTAAGCTAGAGCCCTTGCAACTATCTTTGGGTTTGCCAAATGTGTCACTGAGTCTAGCTTCTCATACCATAAATGTGGCTCTAGTTTCTCCTTCTTAGGGAAGAAGTTATCAGTCCTTAAGTGAAACCAACCCATGCAATTCATTTAGCTCACACCCAAACAAATTCAGATGCATTTACTATGTCCATATCATTCTCAAGTTTTCATCCTTTTGTTCACTAAGGGAATTACTAGCAGTTGAATATTTGTCAATTTGAGTAGGACATCCATGAACCTATGATTAGTTGTTCTTTTATAATTTTAGTTTTTTCCATCATCATCATTGCTACTATTGCTATTGCGTATGATGAGCTTTCTAGATTGATAGTTGATCTTGAGGGCAACAAGGACAAAGAAGATATTTGTTAGGGTGTTTTCAATCATGTTTTCTTCCTTATGCTCTCATATATTCTAATAACAAGTCTTGTAATATGATAAGAAACATTATGAACTAGCTCATGATCAGAATTTATTTGTAAAGACAAACAACCCAGAATTTTACCTCAAATTTTTCATCATAAGAAGAGATTAATAGTATCTTTTAACTTTACACAAAAGAGTAAAATTAGGATGACAAACTTTAACTGATAAATTATTTAGAATGTTCTTTATGTGCTTGTAGATTTCTAAAATCTATATTTTTGATCAACATTTGGGGTCACACTCACTGAACCAGCATTAAAATAAAAGAACACCAGAAGATAGAAAAATATCGTTACAATCAAGTTCCAAATATTAAGGTAAAAAGAGCTCTAGATAAGTACACGAAAAAGGTGAAGCTTTTTATATGGTGATGATATCTAAAATTGATTCACAACCTCAGTGCAAAATTTAAACAAAAAAACAACTTGGTGATGATGGTAATTACAATTGGTTCACAAACTCAAAAGAAATGCATTCATTTCATATTACATATTGCATATTTTTTGTGTGTTTTGAAACTGCGTACATAACAATCGCACAAGGATTGTATAAAAGAAATAATGTGTGATACATTTGCAATAGTAAAAGAACTAAAGCATTTAAATATTTCTTGAATCTTACAATGTAAAAGTTGTGCAAGTCGTTGTTGCTGCAAAAGTTCAGCAATTTATTCGAATTTAACCAAATATGCAGTTGTGTATACAATGCTAAAGCTGGGACAATACGAATACCAAACAAGTCACTAAATGACTCATAATTTTTTATAAATCAATCAAAGGAAAACCATGACTAAATTGGTGTAAATAGTAGGTAAATTGAGGATGCGAGAGAAATTAGTTCTGGCTACATGTGAACTACATGGATCTTGAAGCAATTCAATCCATTTTAATCCTAAACTAGAAGGGCCATATACAATGTAAACAAGGATGTTCTATTTCACTAGAAAAATAAGATCATCTGTATATGTTCATGTTAACAATTCATAATTTTTTTTGAGCAATTTGAAATATATTATGTGAGATTTTTCTTTTAATTCATTATCATCATAATTTATGGAATGAAATTCTATGATTTGATGTCGTCATGAGCTATTCAATAAAGAAATGAATTTAGGATCAAACATTATGATTCAATGCCATAATAAGATATCTAATAGTCAATTATAGATAGTTAAAAATATGGTACAAAATGTTGATAAAATAAAAAATTACATAATCTAATTTAAATATATTCAAACTTAAACATAAACTATAGGAATAAAAATGTAATGAACATCAAAGTTTAGACAACAAATAAAAAACTGGCAGTTGTTTTTTCACAATGATCACATTTTATTCTTATTGTTGTTTCATCTCATGGAGCATGTCATACAGTGTTTTTCAAAGCTACTTCAAAAAAGAACATGAACCTTCTCAAAATAAGAAGATTTTGGATTATCTTGTAAGGGAAAGAAAATCAGCACTATAAGCATAAAAACAATTTATCTTGAGGCATTTGACCACTTCACCAACCTTAAGTGAGAAAGTTATTGACCATGAGAGCCCTCTGTGCATTAGTAATATCTAATCTGGCCCTTTTATGTATTGTGATCTATTCCCCCACATATGCATATACAAATATACATTTATAATCCCCACAAATCACATTCAAAAGATTCAAAATCAGACCTTCACTCATTAATCATAATGTCATCAAAATATATGATCAACACAAATAAAATCACTCATGATAAACCATAGTCTCATTAGTAAATACAATCTCAATAGAAGAACACCTTAGAGAGAAATAATTTGAGGAAATCCCATAGAAATCCATTCTTTTGAATAATTCATACACTACAACTAAGTTTCATAAATCAATGAGTTTCACTATGGCATCCTTCCCCATTGCTTGAAACCAAGAGATTCACATAGTTAGTTGTCATGCAATCATAGGTTAATGTTGAGATTCACTTGGTTTCAAGAATAGTTTAATATTCTCTACTAATTAGAGCCAACCATGTGAAGGTGGAAGCTCATTTGACTCCAACCCCACCCCCCCACCCAAACATCTAAATTCCCCATTAACATCTAAAATTCATTCATTCTATTAATAAATTGCTAACATTCATGAATTATCACATGATTACATTCATTAACACATAAGTTTCATTACAACATTCACATTAACATTAAAACATAAGATTCATTAGAACATTCACATGAACATTCAATAGAACATAAATAAAACATCTATACATAAATATTAGTCATTATAAAATAAGCTACATAAATAAGTTACATAAGTTCACATGAATCATTTCTTTTTCCTCTCTTTTTTGCCCTTCCCTGTACTGTTGTAGAGGCATATCCATGTTGTCATCAATATCTATTCACATTTGTGGGAATGCACTTGCTATCCTTTGCAAAGGAAAGTCCTCTTCACTAATAAATAAAAGGGTTAAATTTTTAAAAAGTTGATACTTTAAAGATTTTAAAGAACATTGTAGTACTCTTTACCTTGTTAGGTAATCAAACATAGACCCCCCTGTCATTGATATCTTTCTTCATCCATCTCATCATCACCACCACTATCTTGGTCATCCTCATCATCATCATCATCATCATCATCATCATCATCATTCTCATCATCATTGTGATCAGTACTAGCATTATTTGCATCAAAAGCATCATCGACTAACTCTCAATCATGATCCACTTCTTCCTCTTCCATGGTATCTTCTTCTTCCATCACATTATACTTTATTGGCCTTCCCCTTGGATCATGTCTAACAAAAAATGACCAACCTAGTTTATGTGGAACCTCTAAGTAAAATGCCTTCTCACATTGGCTTCGAAGAACATAGGGCTCATCCCCAACTAGCTCAAACAACCATGTATTAATCATTGGAAATCCATTCTCATGCTCAATAATAGTTCTATCATGATCATTTTGATTGAGTCATAGTCTATACCATTTGACAGAAAAGAGAACTAATTTTAAGGATTTAAAGTCATAGCCAAGTATATCAACCAAAATGCCATAGTATCGATTTTGAGATTCTTGAGGATGTAAGTCGTTTCTAGATGAAATATTGATCACCTAAACTATGACACTTATCCCAAAATTAAAATTTCTATTCATGTCATCTAAATATTTGATGTGAAATTTATAACCATTGCATAACATAGACTTGTGGTGTTTCACCTACAATAATGTCAAACATGTATAAATTATGGCATCACAAGTTCAAAAACATATAGTTGATTAACCTAGAGATCTCTTAAACCATATGCTAAATCTATTTCCTTTTGTCTAATATTGGGATCTCCATTACAATGAGCTTCTTTAACCAATGAAGACATGGATTCTCATTTTAATCTATGATTAGAATGTTGACATCATTCAACCCATACTGTCATCCAATCTTGATTGTTTACAATAAATAAATGCATTGCATCCCAGTCTTTACTAGCAGTACAAAAGTAAATAGATGACTTACAATAGATTTATTTTGAAGATTATAAATTAATTAACTACAATAAAATTTCATAATTTATTACCTTTCACTTTCCTAAATATATTGTTCCCCACCAATTATGCCCCTTTGAATTTTTTAATGGAGTCAAGAGCCCAAATACAATGTATATGGGTCTTTGCTAGAAGATTAGGAAGATATTGAGTAATGTAAACCATCACCTCATATACCATATATCGCACAATCATAGAACCCTCAGGACATGCTCTTTGTTGAACCAAACCCTTCCAAAATTTAAGTGTCTCTCAACCATCCACCATTACCTAGGTTGTACAAGTCCACACAATTCAATCTCCTCAGCTATGTGTACGAGGTAGTGTTCTTGTGCATTGAAAAAAGATGAAGGTAAACATGTTTGCATTTCACACATTAGTAGAAAAAATCTTTTCTTCCAATATTTTATATGTTCTCTATGGATTTATTTAGATGAAAACCACCTACAAGGGATTCAAGACACAAAAACATATAAATAAAAGACTTTACAATATATTATTGCTTACCTTATGTATTTTCCAAGAGCATGTATCGCTTGTTTTATATTATTGACAAAGTTGTTTGGGAGCAATAGGGGTAGCACATACTGAAATAATTATCAACTAATCATTTCATTCTTTTCTAATGTATTACAATGAAACTTAAATGCAATTTCACAAATATATTGTAAATGCAAAAGACTGTGGCTTACCTTGATGAAGGTATGTCAATCATACATTTTCATCCTTGGGCCAAATTCAACTTTTTTTGATATGGGATTTCTTATATTCATAGAAAATCCTATAGGAAATTGAATTTTTTATATGACTTATATTATGGCATTACTTTGCTACTCTGTTAATAACTAAGGAAGGAACTTGCATTAATCTGATCTCCATTGCTATTTGGTTCAATGGTATTTTTCATTACATGATTGGAATCATGTTTGTCACTACAAATTTTGGCAAGTTATTCTTTGTCATTCCTTCCATCCAATATTTTCTACAGTATTTATATTACATTCTTTACAATATTAATAGTATCAAACAAATGCCTAATTTGTAGTTGTTCATAGTAGGATAGCCTACTAAATTCTCTGGGATAACATTTTAGTCTCTTTCGAAGGTGGTTAGTATTGATATCTTATTGGCCTTGAATTCTATTATATTTCAACTACCATAGATAAGGTGTCATTCTTCATGGCTTTGATGTAGTCTCTTCTTTCCCATTGAAAATATGTTTTTTGGCACTTCAATACTTATGATTTATGTGGACGAAGTGCCTATTCTCATCAAACACCTTGTTTCTTAAACTTTTGGGATGACAAGATTTCATCTTTGGACCACACATAGGACATGAAAATTTCTCCTTCGTTTGAAGACCTACAAGATAGCGATACAATTGGATAAAATATGTTCATTTTTGGAATTATTATTATTGTGTACAACTAGATTTCAGCAAAACATACCACAAAAATGTGTCATCCCTGGGGCATCATGAATTGTCCAGACAAGCATTGTATGGAATTGAAATTGTTTTTGTCCAATTGGTCTAGAGATATCATACATAGTGAAATCATTTCATAACACTAGCAACTCATTGATAAGAGGCGTAATAACTTGATACTTACCTAGTTGAATGATCAACATCAGTTATCTATATTGGTCATTTCACTCCAAGACTTATAATTACATGTAGGTAATAATAAAATAATAAAATACCTAGAACAATCATTTTCCACATAATATGTTCCCTCTTTATTGGTATCCATGGAGGAAGGTTATTGTTGATAACAAAAATATGCCACACTGAGTAAATAGATCTCATCTCTCCAAATGGATTGATACTATTAGTTTCTAGAGAAAGCTAGATATTTTGAGGTTCTTCTTTAAAGTGGGGCCACTTTTCCTCTATGTCCATAAATGTTGAGCCATCTGTAGGCATTCAAATAATTTCATCTTGACTTTTATTGTGTGAATGGTAATCCATAAATTTTTCCAAGCTACTACACTTGAATAATCATTTAAGATGTGGAATAATGGGGTTGTAACAAAGAGCCTTGCGAGGCACCTTTTTTGCCACTTGATCATCTCGATAACTACTTGTATGGCATTTAAGGAATTTTGTTACATTTTTGTATTCTATAAAATAAATTATATGATATTCAAGACAAGTGTCTATTGATTGATACTCCATTCCAATATGTTTTATAGTGGCACATAATTCTCGTTATGAGTGAGGGGGAACATTTGATGTGGGTGACAAATAGTAACCTATCAATCTATAGAAATAAATATGTCATTAGTATAAACAATATTAATGGTACATATTTCACCTTTTATATACTATAATGATGTATATCAAAAACCTTAGCATATGTAACATTGTTATGTTGGATAAACCATTCATAACCTTCAAATTCACCAACAACAATACAACAAAGAGAAGAGTTCATTGGGATCCTTCATAAAGGGTTATGTTTTCCTTCTCAAGTAGAGGTATTTCATGGATGGCCTCAATGTCATCATCAATAGCCGCAGCAACACAAGTACCAAATGTGTCATTGATCAATGCATTTGTACCATCATCTTCAAATGTGGTTTCTAGTGCATGATCGTCATCTTCCATGGGATCATGATCTTCTCCTTCAATACTCACACATCCATGTTCCTCCATATTCACACCTCTATGTTCCTCTAGGATGTCTTGGTCCATATCATGTACTACCCTGGGGAGATTGACCTATATAAAAATGATGATGATCAAACCCCCATTTTGTGGTTCATATGTATATTAATTGTGAAAACAATATAACATACAAGTTACCAATGGATAATAATCAAAATCCCTTCACTGTGACCATTCTTTGTACAATGTCTCTTAGCTATTTTGATTTTGATTCTTATTGTCTTTAAGTCATTACAAATCTTGCAAGGATAATAATATTTTTCATCGCCTTCTCTTTGAAAGTTAGACAACAATCTATTGATTGTCTCCCTATTTTGATCAAATTCCCTTCTATTATCTAACATGATCCTTCTTCATGGGAATAACTTATTCTTGTACCCTTATTGAGTTGTATGTGTATATCTACAAAAATATTAGACATGTTGTACATAATTTTTATATCTACATGTATGGTTTTGAAAGAAAAAATTGGTGTAACTACATATGGTTTTGAAATAAAAATCTGATGTAATTAATGTGTAAATCTGCAAAAATATTGGACATGTTGTACTTAATATTTATATCTGCACATATGGTTTTGAAAGAAAAAATTGTTGTATTTATGCCTCTTCATTTTTATTTTGTTCAAAGGAAGCTTGTCAATGGTAATAGAAAACAAGAATGCATTTTTTAAGAGTTTATAATTATTCAACAAAATTAATGTTTTACAAGAAAATGAGCCTCATGATTTGTGTTGTAGATTTTTCTTGGATTACATTTTTTTTCTTTATTCAAAATTCATTTTAGGTGTTTTTTCACTTTTTATTATCTAATGATGGATTATCAAATATGATTCAAAATTCTTTATTGTCTCTTTTAGCTCTATATTGTCATGATAGTTGATAATGAAGTGTAATAATAGATTCCCATTATCATTAGTAATCTATTTTTCTTTTCTCATTAACTATGAATCAAAACCTTTTTTATTTGGACTTCAACTCTTTAGTATACTATTTAGTATGATCTAAATCTTTTTTCATTTTGTATAGCACTCTATTATTCTTATGCTAGATCACTCAAGGTCAAAAAAGAAGAAAAGAAAAAGAAAAAAATCTATCACACTAGTAATTTGTCAATTGCCCAATATAATGATATCAAATATTTACAATCTATAATATTATCCTTCCTATTTCCTATTTCTTTAAATGAACATTTTTCATTTCCAAATTATTTTGATAATAGAACACCCAATACAATAAAAATATTTATTGATCATAATTATTTATAGATCAATGTAGAAACAAGGTACCAAAATAAAGACATTAGTCCTTGATCAAGAATAATGATATCATTGTTTCATAATATTTATTGCTAATGTATTTTTAGATGCAAACTTATTTTCCACTAGTCATTTGTCAATTTTCCTATCAAATATTGACAATATATAATATTTATCCCTATAGTAGATTAGGAAATTTTGCAATCTAATTTTCTATTATTTCTCTTTTAAACTCTCTACTATCTGATGAAATTTCACCTCTTTGAAAAACTCCATAACATCTCTCCATTTTTTCTTACATACAGATTTCTATTGCAACTTGTGTTGCAACTTCTACAAGGGAATGAGCCTCATGATTATGATATTTACAAAAGAAGTGGAACTTGCTTCTTCAACTCCTTTGATTCAACTCGTCACTGAAGTTTTTCTTCTAGCAGTGAGAATAGCTGCTACAAATTCTTGGGAGGCAAGGGACCCTAAACCTATGCTACAATTTCATGAAACATGGGAGAAGTTACTACTAGATTTAGTGCTTCATAACATTTTTTATCATATAGGATGCCCAAAATTTAACAACAGCAATAGATAATTGGGATCCTCATAGGGAGAGTGTGCCAATACATGCATGGTTACATCCTTGGCTTCCATTGTTGGGCTAGCATATGGATCCTTTATATCCAACCATTTTTTATAAGTTGGGGAATGAACTTCATTCCTGGTGTGTAAGTGATTCATGTGCATATACTATTTTATCACCTTGAAAAATTGTATTTGATCCTGCTAGCTGGAACAATTAATTGTTCATCTTATTATACCTAATCTGATGACAATTCTACATGAATTTGTAATCAACCCAGCTAATCAAAAACTAGACCAATGTAACTAGGTTATGCCTTGTTTCTTTCTAAAAATATCTACTATGATATGCTTTTGTAAAATTTCTTGTAAAATCTACCCATTTTTCATGATCTGCATTATTTTTGTTCAGGATCTTGAGCTAAGTCATTTAGAATGGGTTGAGTGAGTTTTATTATTTTATTATTTGAATTCTAGAATATGTATACATCTGGATCAATTTTTCTATTGTACTAACATGTAATAAGCACCTTCAAAAAGATATATATATATATATATATAAAGACTAGGTTATGGCATGTTTCTTTCTAAAAGAATCTATTGTGATAGGTTTTTGTGAAATTTCTTGTCAACTTTGTCCATTTTTTGTGGTCTAGATTATTTTGTGTAGGATCTTGAGGTAAGTCATTTAGCATGGGTTGAGTGAGTTTTATTGTTTTATTATTTGGATTCTAGAATATGTATGTAGTTGGATTTATTTTTCTTTTGTGAGCTAATATGTAATAAGCACCTTAAAAAAGATCTCTCTAAATATATAACGATATACATGTGTAGAAGGAAATATGAACGCATGCATATTTAGAAAGAAAAGAAAAGAACATTTATATAGGTATCTCTTCTCGCCCTTGAAGAAAATCATAGAGCAAGGGCACGTAGATCACAAGGGAATGACATAACAATGAAATGCACCAATCACAAGGGCATGGAAATGTTCACAGCTCTCCACCTCTTTCACACATAGCTCTCCACAATCAAAATAAATGGGATGTGATTTATGTTGTATTTTTTTTATGCTCACATGGGTGTCAGAATTACAACATCAACATTGGTATTGCAATGGCGTTAGGGAAAATTGCAAAAAAAATATGAAAATAAGCACAAATTACACTATCTTCATCATTTGACCCCAAATATACTAGTGTGACTCAGCCTATATAGAGTAGCTCGGTCACAGTGATGATTGTCTGACTCTGCCTAGTAAATGACTAAGTATTTGACACTAATAGAAAAAAATAGCTAGAGAGACCAACAATCTCCCCCTTTAACATTAATGGAAAAAACACTTTTTCATAATTACATTGTCACAAATATGAGTACTCCCCCTACGCCTATGACTTAGTTCAAAATAAGAACTGCAAAACTTTTGACTTATGCTGAATAAACAAATAGTGAACAATATATACACAAAACTCTAATTATTTAAATTATTTTAGTGTCATAATTTGTCTTTTGCATTCTGATTTCCTTCTGAGCTTCTAAACTCACTTGGTTGTATTCTTTTGTGCTTCTTTACTTCTTTTCTCCATAAAAAATATGTAAGCATCATTACATTCCCCCTTGTTTTTATCACTCATGGCTACTATTGGTTTTGAAAGGGTAGATTCAAACCATATTTTTTAATAAAAGTTTTATGAATTTGGGTGAGCATAGCCAGTTCATGATCCAAAATGGTTCTTGCTGATTCCAAAGTGTGATTTTGCAACTGTGGCGTATCTACCAAATCAATTAAACTATCAACCACTAAAAGATTATGATCTTCATTGCTAAGATCTTGGGTTGTTTTGATTTCTTTCTACATAACCTCCAAGTGAGA
This sequence comes from Cupressus sempervirens, assembly GCA_028749045.1. NCBI lineage: Eukaryota > Viridiplantae > Streptophyta > Pinopsida > Cupressales > Cupressaceae > Cupressus > Cupressus sempervirens. The sequence continues at coordinate 237,323,196 of CM053786.1, read as the reverse complement.
TACAACTTTGTTTGAATAGAGATCAATTGTGATCTCATGCTACTATCAACTTCTTGAAGCTCGGCCAATTTTCCTTAACCATCCATTAACTTATTATAATGTTTTGAGCTAGATTTAGTTGACTGCAAAAGAGTGTTTCTTGTTATCTTCATCTCAGCTTGAATATGTTGGATGTTGGCCTGAAGATCATGTGTGACTCTTGGTACATCACATAAAATATTATACAAATATTGTATTCTCTAAATTAGTTCTTCTATATTTTGTACACATTCTTGTAGTTGCACTTTCTATCCAGCAATTGTTGTAGAGACTTTGTCTACAATGTTATGTTCAAATTTCTTTGCAGACCAATCTATCAACTTTTCATTGGATTCTATATCTCCAGCATTTATTTTTAAACAATATTTACAAGCTAGAAAATTATTGGGGTTTGCCCATCAAAATTTTGAATATCAAATGCCTCAACAACATATTTTTAACAACATGCAATACCTACTTTTTTAAATGTTCTCTCCTCTGTTCTTCTTATCTCCTCTTTTTTGCCAAACTTTCTTTCCGTAAAATTGTTTTCTCAAGAGTGATATTTTTTGAATCCAATTTTGGTATCTCAATAACTTCATCCAAACTAACTTCAATATCTAGCAAAAGGTCCTTTATTTCTTTCTTTAGGTAGTTGTTGACAATTGGCTAATGAAGATATGTAATTATTTTCATTTATGGAAACACATGATGTACATGCTTATAGGAAACCTCAGAAATAAAGACACTCTTTTGGTAGTCAAAAAATTGTCTAAGTATGAATTTGGTTTAAAGCAGTGTATTATTTTGTATGTAACTTGTTACTGACATCATATTATGACCAGTGAAGTTAGATGGAGATAGTATACATGTTGATGATGACATGTATAACCTCAAAAGTTAGTAAAAATGGTACAAAAAAGAGATATTCAATTTTTACCAATGAAATAGGATAGCAAAATTAAAAGGAAAGGAATTATTTTGTTTACAAAATAATTACTTGACCAACTAGGGCTGACATCCTAGATGTTTACTCTAAGTTGGAAAAACATATTGTGGTCTTAGCCAAGCTAGAAAAAAATTGTGTAAAGGCATGGTATTTATGCAAAGGACATCTTACAAATTCAAATGTAATAGTTGTGATATGTTGTGTTGAGAAATTGTATGCGACTTTAGTGAAAGTGATATATGTGAAGTTCTAAGAAGCTATTTTGGTGATCTGAGATCAAGTTGAAGATTAGAAATAAGTCAAGAAATAAGTTGTAGCACCTATATTCTAGAAGACAAATTACTTGTTTGGGTAATGACCTCTTTTTATAATTGGAGGTGCATGTTTGGGCAGTGAGCTCATCTTGCATCTATTGTACTACAACTCCTTACAAGGTTGGAATATCCTAATAGGGATTCAAAGTCTCCTAACAAGGACTCTCTATAATAAATTTTCTCATTGACTCCTAACAGGGTCCATCCTCTAATCAGGAACTCATATATCAGTATATTATCTAGTGGGTATCATCCCCACCAAGGTTTTCCCCTGGCCAGGGTTTCCCTAGTTAAAAAAATATGGTTTATGTGTTATCTTTGTGCATGGTTACTATTACTATTCAGCATTACTTGTTTACTTTGTTATACATGGTTTAAAGTAATAAATAATATCCAGTTGGTGACTAAAGTTTGTAAATTACTGACTCACCCAACACCCCCCCCCCCCCCCCTTCCCCACCCCCCTCTCAGTAATTCCTATTTCAAACAATTGGTATTAGAATCCAGTTACTTAGAAGAAGCTTAACAGCTTGAGTAAGATCCCTATGGATATGGAACAGTTGATGAAGAACCTTGAAGAGGCACTTTAACAAATTGATCTCCTTACTAAAGAAAGAGATAAGTTGAAGGATAGATGTGAAGTGTCCAAATTATATATTGGATAATTGAAGGATAAGATTGAACATCTCAAATCCAAGCCTAAATCTATTAAATCTAAAACTAGTGATGATGATTATTCGAAGTTGAAGACAGAGTACAAGATCTTGAAACGTGAATTGAAGATTATGAATCTAAAGTTGACTTTGAAGTGTGATTCTAGAAAAGTTGAAATTGATTTAAAGACTAAGAATATAGATCTTAGAGAAAGTCTAGTGAAGACATCTAACTTTGAAACATTGAAAGAAGATCATGAAGAACTTCATAAGTACAACAATATTGTGAAAGGTGAGTTAACACGGTGCAAGCAAGAGCTTGAGAAGCTTGATGATTCAATGTCAATATAGAGACCTACTTATGATAAGATTGATCTTGGTTACATATTTAACATGTCTATAAAGAAACCTAAAATTAGATCGGATCATAAAGAAAAAGATAAATCTAATGATAAGATTGAATACAGTCAATCTTCTGATAAACCTAAAGAAGTTGGACAAGACAAGGAAGCTGAGATATTAAATGAACCAAAGAAAGTGAAATCTCCTAAGGATACCAGGTATGAATTTAGAGGTAAGTGTTTTTAATGTAATGAAGTAGATCATATGAAAAGAGATTGTACAAATAAATCATTTACTCATGTTAAGGATTTTTATTGTTATAATTGTCATGGTATGGTTCATAAAGCAATTGATTAAGAAACCTAAATATGATAATGATAGAAAGAATAGTAGACTGTCTAGAAATACTAATGCTACAGATAAGAGAAGATTTAATGAAAGGACATGATAGAAGGAAGACCTTATGAAGAAAGAAGATATATTGTGTATTATAAGTGTAAAAACTTTGGACACATAGCTCAAAATTGTCATGTCCCTAATGATCAGCATAACCCTAGAAGAAGAACTCTAGTATATCAGTTATGCAACAACTTTAGACATACAACAAAGTATTGTAGAATAGACAAAAACTTAAGAGATAGAAGAAATAGTGGAAGAAACTTTGGAAATAGAAGGAATGATGGAAGAAATGTCAGAAATGATAAAAGGAACCACGAAAGGAACTCCAAAACTAACAAAGACAATGAGGAACAAAGAAATTTAGTTAGTGAACTTCAAAAAGAACTCAATTAGAAATTTTTAAAATCTCAAAAGAAAAGTTAGAAGATGATGAGATGGGAAGATTGAAGTTAGTAATCAAGTTTGATTCAATTAAGTTGAATTATGCTTGTTGACAACACCAAAATTTAAAACCTTATCTAGAGATCAAATTAGAGGTAGGGAAGTTGGGAAAAGGTGTATCAAGATAAGATTAGATTGTATCTAAGCTCACTTATAATTTGGAGCTTATTGGCACTTGTTACAAAGGAATTAAGAGTTATTATTATTACAAAGAAAGTTAATTTAATAGTAGAAAATAAAAACTATGTTTTTACATAGAATTTCATGAAGCAAAGTTTTGTGGAGCATCTTCATGATGGAAGGAAGCTATGGTAAAATTTGAGTAGCATTTGAAGATCAGATAGAAGATCTTGAGTAGATATTTGATTTTAGAATGTAATTGATAGCATTTTCATGTTTGCAAAGTACATAATTAATGCAAGTTCAAATTGGATGAATAAAATGAAGTTCAGACTTGATTACCACTTCATTGCAATTACATCAAAAGCATAGAGCACTCAGAAGTGACTTGATGTGGTGATTTTGAAGAAAACCCTATTTTCAGAAAGAGGTATTTTATCATTTGTATGTAGATTTTATTCGATAAAGTTTATATTTGATAAAACCATGGATATGTCAGTAGTTCATAATGTTGAGAATGAGGAGAGACCAAAATTGAATGTTGTTTTCATAAAACCTATAGAAGGAAACCCTAATTCAGCATTACCCATTACTTTGAACAATGCAGTGTATTTGGAAGATGTAGGAGGTTATCTTAATAGTAAGTTTGAATCTATTGGAAATGAGTATATGAACAAAGATATGGAATCAATCTTTAACTACGATATGACTGTGAAGCCCAAATTTGAACATTTGAGAGAACTAGATCTTTTCAAATATCATTTCTATCGAGAATTAGATATTAATGAATGGACTTAGATCATACTAAGTAGAATTGATGATACAAAACTATGAATGGAAGATAATGTAGTTGATATTTCAACTGCCCTTATTCATGAGGTAACTGGTCTTAGTAAACAAGGCAATGTACCTATAGGTGAGAAACTTATTAAGAATAAAGTTCAGAGCTACACAAAAGTAGTTTATAATGGGAAGGCCATGGTGATTGGCACCATTAAATTAGATGATGTAAGATACTTGAGTAGAATCATTGCCTACTCTATATGTGCAAGTTCTAAAGTTGATGAATTATCAATCAAATTTATCTATGTAGCCTATAAGTTATGTGTTGAGAATGAACAAGTTAACCTTAGTGAAATTCTAAGAATGCAAATTTTTGAAAACTTGGAGAAAATCAAAAGGACAAAGAATGGTGTGTGTAGATTTCAATTACTAATCAATCATATATTCTTTCATGTACTTAAGTGATTTCTATATTTGTTAGTCACAAAGAATATGAGTAGTGAGAGATGTACAATGGAGAAGATTATAGATGTATGTAGAAGACATCCAGAAAATAAAACCTTGGATAGTGGGAATTTGATAATGAAAACATTTTAGAATAAGAAGAGACAGAGATATAAAATTGCACCTATGATTGTAGAAAGATTTAAAGAAGCTATATGTGTTATGGTTGATACAGATTTTACTTATATTCAAGCAGTAGAATCTTGAGAAACATTCTTTGATCCCTTAGGTTATGAATTAATTGATGATGTAGTAGTTGGATACATTGATTTATTGTTAAAATCTGAGAAGGAGCAAGCTAAGTATAGATTTGGGACTTATGAAGACATTACCCAATTAGCTCATTGGGCATCCTTAGAGAAGGCATCTCACAAGAAGATAGAGACAATAATGAAGAAAGCTTTAATAGAGGTTGGTATGATAGAAAGTGAGTTGCTAGCAGCTAGATAGACTATGAAGCAAGGAATAATGAATTTGCAACCTTTATCAGTGTCTATTGCAGAGACATCTTCAAGATAGAGCATTACATATGGAGCATCACAATATGTATTGCCAAGTGAGCCAAAGAGGAAATTAGAAATATTAATGGAAGTTGTGACCACCAAGACAAAAAGGGTCAAGCAACAAGCCACTAGACTAGGAAACAGACAAAAGATATTGTTACCAATTGTTGAGTCTAGTGAAGAATGAGAACAAGAACAAGAAGTTGAACATGCAAAGAAAGTTACTACATCTAAATAATTAGCAGGAAAATATTAAAAACCCTAGAAGTTGAAGATAGAGAAGATTAATTCAGCTATTGCTAATGAACAGAACTTTGTTTAGATGAACAAATGTTATGACTTGTATAATAATATTGACAAAGATCATATTGATATCTCCAATGTGAGATACATAATAGCTAACAATCTAAAACTCAAGGATATTGAAGGTACGATAAATCAAAAAAGTCTATGATAGACTTATTGAGAAGAAGGCACCAGCTTGAGAAGAGGACATAGAACTTCATAATAAAGACAATATGCAAGACTGATGATGAAGAAGAAGTCAAAAGATTATTTAACGATCTAGCACCTTACTTAAGAAACCAGGTGAGACCATTTCTCTTTATGGTGGGTGAGAAGGATAAGATAAGAAGTGAAACTATAGTAGCTATAAGTCAAATGTTGACAAAGTCTAAGGAAACACCTTCACCAGCATCTAGAACCTTGAAAGTGTCGGTAAATGGTGACATGATGAAAATTGATTAGACCAATGTTATTATTAACATTAATGATACTAACCCTTTTGAGAGCTTAGAACTACTTGAATCTCAAGCCGATGATATTGAAGATAAATTAAAACAAATTGAAGAGGAGAAGAGACTATTAGAGGAAGAAAAGAGGAAAATAGAAGAATCCAAGTAGAAATTGATTGAAGATGAAATGAAGAAAAAGTAGAAAAAGAGAAGAAAAGAATAGTTGAAGAAGAAATGAAAAGGAAATAGAGGAAGATAAGAAGAAGAGAATAGAGATGGAAGAAAAGAGAGAGAAAAAAAGAAAAAAAGAAAAAAAAAGAGAAAGAGAAAGAAGAAAGAAGGGTCAAAGAGGTAGCTAAAAAGAAGCAAAGGGAAGATGAATCTAAACCTTCTAGTTCCTCTACTCTACTTTCACTTGCTAGCCTAATAATATATGATGATGATCAAACTAACTTGATCTCATCTTTGTCAAAACTTATTGAGAAGAACATAACAGTAAAAGGCCTGCAAAGAACCTTGATGGAGTTTACTGACAGACTACACAATACTCTGGTAGTCTAGTATATAGAGGTAGATCCTAAAAAGAGGGCACATGCAATGCTAAAATATTTTGATGAGGAATTTACAAATTTTTTGAATGTTGTAGAATCAAAGGCATAGATTATACATGATGCTAATTTAGCTAGCACTATTTGTTAGAACATCAAGAATGATTTGCTAAATCTTGATACTTGTATCAAGGAACTTCAAAAATGTCAACAGGGTGAAAAGGTATTGTACATCAAGTGTACCCTATCTCATAAGTTGAGCAAGGATGTTTATAGTAAGATTGAAATTAAGCTAAGTAAGCTAAGTAAGCTAGAGGCTCTATCAAGCCAGATGCAACAACCTTCTAGTAAAATTAATGATTTTGAAGGACAAGTGGCCAGTATTCATTGTAATATTAGGAAACTAGAACTTTGGAAAGAAAGTTTTTTGAAGAAAGTGTCAGATTTCAGAGATCCTATTTCTATAAAAATATCTATTGCCTAGAGATAGTTGGAGGAGTGTGTCAAAGCTAAGGACACTTATTCAAAAAAATTATACTCTAATCCTAATGCAATTAAGATTGCATCATATGTCTTATGTGCAATTCTCACCTCTACTAAATCAGCCAAGGAGTCATGGATGTAAGTGTCAACCAATCTTAAGGCATGTTTTGATTATTGCATAAAGATATTATCAATTTGAGGTAGAAGAATAGAGTTTTTTACAATAGTTTTTGACATACCTTTGTCATTGATGTCAAAGGGGGAGAAGATGCATACAAAAATTGTAAATTAGGTAAAGAGAATAATATAATATTGCAAGGTATGAAATCATATTGTAAGGGGGAGCATATGTAAGATGGATAAGTTGTAATATATGATTAATGTAATGTTACTATATTATTTTTGACAAATTTTTGGTACTTAGCCAATTTTCCCTATTTTGTTGCCATCAATGCCAAAGGGGGGGATTGTTGACAATTGACTAATGAAGATATGTAATTTTTTTCATTTATGGAAACATGTGATGTACATTCTTATAGGAAACCTCAAAAATAAAGATACTTAGGTTTTGGTACTCAGCAAAAATGTCCAAGTATGAATTTGGTTTACAACAGTGTATTATTTTGTATGTAGCTTGTTATTGACATCATATTGTGACTAGCGAAGTTAAGTAGAGATAGTATACATGTTGATGATGACATGTATAACCTTGGAAGTTAGTACAGATGGTATGGAAAAGAGATATTCATGTTTTACCAATGAAATGGGGCAATAGAACTAAAGGAAAGGAATTATTTTGTTTACAAAATAACTACTTGACCAATTAGAGTTGACATCCTAGATGTTTACTCTAAGTTGGAAAAGTATATTGTGGTCTTAGCTTACCTAGGAGAAATTTGTGTAAAGGCATGGTATTTATGCAAAGGACATCTTGCAAATTCAAATGTAGTAGTTGTGATATGTTGTGTAGAGCAATTGTATGTGAACTTTTGTGAAAGTGATATATGCAAAGTTTTGAGAAGCTATTTTTTGTGATCTATGATCAATCTGAAGATTAGATATTAGTGAAGAAAGAAGTTACAATACCTATATTCTAGAAGTCTAATTACTTATTTGGGCAGTGAGCTCTTCTTTTAATTGGAAGTGCATTTTTGGGTAGTAGGCTCATCTTGCTTCTACTATACTACAACTCCTAGTAGGGTTGGAATCTCCTAACAGGGACCCTCTATACTAAATTTTCTCATTGACTCCTAAAAGATTCCATCCTCTAACAAGGAACTTATATATCAGTATAGTATCTAGTGGCTATCATCCCCGCCGGGGTTTTCCCTTGGCCAAGGTTTCCCTAGTTAACAAAATATGGTGTTATGAGTTATCTTTGTGCATGGTTACTATTATTGTTCAACATTACTTGTTCACTTTGTTATGTTGCTTGGCTCTAATTTGGGAGATGGTGAGGGGGTATCACCACTCAATCATGTTTCTGCATCTATGTTAGAGACAACAATAGTAGCCCTTGGCTCTATTTTATTTTCCAATGTGAGGTCCTAAAACTTTTGGTCCTTCTTGACCTATGGTAGGAATATTTAGACTAGTGGTTTTATCATCTTCTTCTAACTCTTGCTCCTCCTTTTCTATATCTGAGGGCATCTTTAGATTATCAGGGGTGTTAACATGAACTACTGACATGCTGCCTTGTAGACTCACCACACCTGAAATTGTCTCATCACTATCATCATCTTTTATAGTAATTGTCTCAATTTCTTTTTCTTTTGTTGTGAGATAAAAAATACTCTCCCATACTAACTCATTCTATTGAATTATAGCATCGGCCTTATTTTGCAATAACATTTAAATTATGAATTTAGGAATGAATATGTTCTTATGTCTTTCTAACAATGTTTCCTTATGATCTTGTGATAGATTGGGCATAACATTGGCTAATGTGTTAGTCCTTATGTTTTTCTCTCCTTCTTATGCATGTTGAGACCTTCTAACAAGTCTATTATATAAATTTTTAGGTACCTTCTTTTCTACTTAATTTAGAGCTAACTTTTAGTTTTCCACCATATCAATCATGGCCTCCTTAACTTTTGTTTTATCATCATTATCCAATGTATCATATTTCGCAAATCTAAAACTAGATAAACATAATGATCTCCTTAGATCTACAATTGCCTCATCATTGGTTTTTGATCTTCTTATGGATGGTTCTTTGACAAATTTTCTTCTCTTTGGTTTTGGTTTGTTGGGCTTAATAGTCTCTACTACTCTTTATTTTGGAGACTTCTTGGCACTAAATGCTTCCTTGGTCCTCGGTTTAGTAGGAGGTGGAGGAGAGAGGGTTGTCACTATTGGAAATATAATATGGAAAGTAAACTCTAAGAGGGGGGCATGAATTAGTCCTTCAAAATTTTAACCATAAATTCATTCACCACACATCCATTTCACAATTTGCATATAAACTAAAATATCTAGCTAAACATATCCATCCATAGTATGAAAGCAAATGACATTCAAAACATGTATGACACAAGATATTTGGTTACCTAGAAACTCTCCAATGAGAAGGTAAAACTAGGGTGGGGATGACACTCACAAATCTCCACTACTATAGTAATAAAGTGTATCCAATGAAGGCTACAATGTTTGATCATGAAACATGATCTACCCTGTTAAAGGCTTACAAGATTGTTAGATCTTAGCTTGTTATAGGATTTCAACACCCTATTAGAAGTGTCCCTAATAGGACATTAACTTACACTGAAGTAAGAACCTTGATAAAGGATTTATAATAGCCTATTAAGACTACTCTATTAAGAGATTTAACTAATTCACCTACTAGAATGTATCAACAATGATCTTGCAGTTAGCAGTTTGCTACTAGATAATAGATCACCTCTTTCCTAATTTGTACTTGATCCTCATTGATCATATGTATCTTTGTTGTCTTCTAATTCCTTTCCTCTATTCTCCTCTAATTAGTTCTATAATCTATCTCAATTTGCAACTCCTTAGTCACCATGAATGCTCTTTTTTCAAATCCAATCTTCTCTCTTTTTTCTCCTATTAAGTTATCGTTATGCAGAATCCTTGCGAACTCCTCTCTTGAAAATTTGATATTAAAAATCAACTCCAAGGTTTTGGGTGATCTTGTGACCTACTAGAATCTGTTCAATTGAAGATAAATGTGATTTTTCGCAAGGAGGCCTTTGCTGGTTCGTTTTGGTCTCAAATGAGATGAAGAATCTACACTCTTCTTCAAAATAAAACATGCAAAAAGAACTATGTTTTAGTATTTTTATGTTTTTTATGAATGCAATCTAACAGTGCAACTAATATGAAGTCCTATTCTAACAAAGGGGGTTAATAAAGAAAATAACAAAACTTTAAAACAAATAACATGAAATTGAAATCCTAACGGACATAAGCTATGGCAAATGACACATCTATGAGTTAAGCTTTCAAAGAAATCAGTAGGTAACCAATGAAAAAAGGAGCAACACTTCCTTGATTCCACTGATGCAATCATAGTTGAGAAACTTAGTGATTTTATGATATTTCACCCTTCATCAAATTGCAAGGCCACTGAAAGTGTGCTCATGCGAGATGAAGAATTATGCAGGTACAATTTGATGATTTCTTCTTAAGCTAGATATGTCAATAGAATTCATCAAAATCATAGAAAACACCAAAACTAATGAGTCACACAACTAGATACAAAGCAATAAACCTTTGGCCCAATCACAATTCCATGAAAAAAAATTCACAAAAATATGACACATTCAGGAAAGAATCATTACACTCCAAATGTGAGCACCAAAAATATAATTTTATGGTAAAATAATGGTGGCCCCAATTACATATTACAAAGGAGTATTTATAAGAAATCATCTCATCAACTTGTGTTGAGAGTGAGAGATATTTTCATGCAATAAGATAATTTTAATTTAATAAAACAAACTAATTATATACAAATTAACAATCTAACTAGTGCTAAGTAGGACTCCATCCATTTTTATTCATTAATTAGATCCATGAGCCTTTACATGTCAAAAACAAAGAATTTATGAGAGGAGAAAGAATGAGAAAGCTTTCAATGGAAATGGAAGTGTTTGGAAGTGCTAAAAACGGAAGTTAATCCTTCACTGGGTGTCTATCGGAGTTAAACTGTCGTCAAAATGTGTTTTTTATGCATGGAAAGCTCTATTTTAAAACTAGCAATTAACTATCAGTGCAACTCTAGAAAAGTGGACCTGCGCACCTAGGTGGACCTATGCACCTAGGCACCTCAACAGGGCCCAAAATCTCAAAATTTAACTGAGTGTCAAAATTGAAATTTTGACTTCTAGTTTTTGTTCCCCTTTATCCTAGAGCTACGTCTAGATGTTTGCCCTTAAATTTCTATATAATCTCAGTAATATTTACTGCATCCGATAAGTCTAGAGCCTCATATTTATCTTTGAACTTTTGTCTATATTTGTCTGCCTCAATTTGAGTATCAGCAAAATCCCCGAGTTTGGTATCCAATTCTAATAAGGCTTCTTCTATTCTGAATGCTTGTGGGATATCCTCATCATTAGCAACTTCCTCAAAATTCTTCTTGAAACTCTCTTCTACTACCTCTATAGGCAACAACTTCTCCTATTCCTCATCTTCAAAAATATCTAAACATGCATTGCTATAATGCCTCTTTGCTTCCAAAATTTTCTCTCAAGCTTGGTCCTTGTGGTGATGGATCTCTGCATGTAATGTTTCCATTACTTTATTACTATCCATAATATTTTCTATCCAATCATTAAACAAATCTAATTCCTCTATTGTATATACATCTATCAAAATTATGTAACTTTTCCCCTTTATTGTTTGCAAAACTTTCAAGTCCTTACTCCAAGCCCTTACTTCATCTTGTATACTAAAATCCTGCTTCAAAATCACTACCATCTTATTCACCTTCTCTTGTATAGCATGTAGTCACTTCAGGTTCCCCTCGATGATCAAAATGCCCTTCTCTTCAAAACTTTCAAGCCAATATTAATAGGGTTTCAAAATTGGGACTACATGCACCACTCCCCATTCTCTGAGTAAAATGTTTAAGGTCTCCTCAAGATGCTCAAGATCTAAAGGACCAACCACTTCGGCTAAATATCCTCTTAGGATCACATTTTTCCTTCAAAGTGTTTAGAGTTTGACCTCTTCCTATTCCATATTCCTAAAAAATTCTTTGATCCCCATGGTCACCATTAATCTAGCTATATGAAAGGTGGGCCTCCCAAGCATGACCTCTTTGATGTGATAATCTTGTGCACCAAGGCTTTCTATATCTATACCAGCAAGAGGGATAGCCACTTATACAAACAAATCCTTATCCTAGGTATTGTTGACAAATGCCAATAGTCTTGTTTCATGTGCTAGGGACTCAAGTTTGTTCAGGACCTCAGCCAATTCAACGAGATCCTCCTCATCAGCATGAAATTATGGCTTCTTGCTCCTCATTATTTCTTTCCTGATCCATCTTGGCACTCATTTAGCTAAAGAGCTACTTCTCAAGGATGAAGGAGTATGTTCGGATACCTCCTTTCCCTTATCACTCCTCCCTAGAGTTCTTTCCCTTTGTGAGGGCTCTTCTTCTATAGTCTCTATCTTTGTAGACCCTGTAGTTTGCACCTAAGTGTCTTGGAAGGCTAGTTGAGAATATCTACCATTTTTCCCTCCTTTGACACTTCATCAATCACCACTTGTTGTGGCTCATGTTCTTGTGAAGGTTCCTTTTAAACCTATTCTTTTTCTAAACTTTAAGGTGGAGAAGTAACTGAGCCTTGGTCTACAACTGTGACTTGTGTTGGGCATGGGGGAGTAATATTGGGACCCTATGACTCTAGTGTCATTTGTGCTATAGTGGAAAATCAAAAAAATGCTATAGGAAGTAACATTGTTGAAAGTGCGACAAGAAGTTAATGTTATGTTTTATGTTTTGTTTTAAATTATAATTTTTAAAATTAAGTCCTATGTATGGTGGCATAACTATAATGGTAATTCGATGACCCTTCTAGGTATAGCCACCTAGGAAAATGTATGTGTTGATTTTTTAGTTATGTAGTTTTCTTTAAGTCATAATTTTGGGTGTTCAATAATTAATCCAATCAAATTCTGGATTGTGACAGAAAGTTGGTGACAGTTTTTTCTGATTTCTTGAATTCTCATGATTTCAAGAAATGTTCTTGAGAAGGAGATGTTTCATATTCTGACTCGATAGAGAGAAAAGCTAGTTTTTGATGTAATAGAAGGATTGAATGCAGGAGAATAGAAAACTTTCATATTTAGTGTTGATTTTTCTGTGTTTTTCGGATTGAAGTGTGATTTTTTTACTTTTTCATCATTTTGGAAATCAACATTCTGAAGAATCATGAATGTTCTAATTCTGCAAATCATATGTAAGTTGACTCTTTGTATTCCTTCAAATTTTAGAGTTTTCAAATTGTATTACAGGAACTTTGATTGGTAGTATTACAAGTCTGATATAAATTATTTTGAGAGTTTTTCCTTGATGATGGAAATCATTTAACTCTCTACGATCAGTTCTACGGTCACAGATGAGTATGTATATAAGTTTATTTGTTGTTGTTTTTTCTTTTCCATCCTTGCTATTGATGCATACAACCACACGGGTTTAAGTTTGTGAATCGGTTGAATATTTCATATATTCATCGGTATGTGGAAGATCACGGAGTTTATATGTGATAAAGGGAAAATTTTCTTGTATATGTGAAATTTCAAAGTTTGTAACGGTTTGAAAATTTCAATATCGACGGTCAATTTTTATTAAGGTCAATTCTAAAAGATCCACGCATGAAAAGATGGTGTAGGTTTAAAGATTAGTAAATGTTATTTTCTGGTCAGTCTATGGTCAAAAGCCAATTTTTGATGTAATAGAAGGATTGAATGCAAGAGAATAGAAAGTTTTCATATTTAGTGTTGATTTTTCAGTGTTTTTTAGATTGAAGTGTGACTTTTCTACTTTTTCATCATTTTGGAAATCAACATTCTGAAGAATCGTGAATGTTCTAATTCTGCAAATCGTATGTAAGTCGACTCTTTGTATTCCTTTAAAGGTTAGAGTTTTTGAATTGTATTACAAGAACTTTGATTGGTGCTATTACAAGTCTGATATAAATTATTTTGAGAGTCATTCCTTGACGATGGAAATTATTTAACTCTCTATGATCAGTTCTACGGTCGTAGATGAGTATGTATATAAGTTTATTTGTTGTTTTATTTTCTTTTCCATCCTTGCTATCGATGCATACAATCATGCGGGTTTAAGTTTGTGAATCAGTTGAATATTTCATATATTCATCGGTATGTGGAAGATCACAGAGTTTATATGTGATAAAGGGAAAAATTTCTTATATATTGTGAAATTTTAGAGTTTGTAAGGGTCTAAATATTTCAATATCGGTGGTCAATTTTTATTAAGGTCAAGTCAAAAATATCCACGCATGAAAAGATGGTGTAGGTTTAAAGATTAGTAAATGTTATTTGCTGGTCAGTCTGTGGTAGGGTTGATTTTAGGTTTTATTTTCATGAATATGTATTACAAATACATTGCAAAAGATTTAAGTCAAATTTCATTAAGTTTGGTGTAGAATAATGTTGCAATAGGAGGTTAGGAAAGTTCATGTCGCATGTCAGTTTTCACTAGGTATTGAAAAATCAGTTTGTTAACAATCAAGTTTGGTTTTAGTTTGATCCTGGAGGATGTATGTGCCCCTTGAAGCAACTTAGTTGAGTGATTAATTTCCTTCTAAGTTTTCCAAGGTGAGGCTCTGCATCATTTTTGGTATCAGAGCTAAAGAGTTGGAGGTTGTGTGAATTTACATGTTGTACATTCCTAATAAAGATTCTTCAATAGGGTCAAGCAAGATGGTGACCAATGCAGAGTTAGCTAAGAACGTTGAGGAGCAAGAAGAACTTATCCAAAAAGAGAATATATAAATGAAGGGGATATTGGCATAATTAGCCAGTAAGTTGGAACACATGAAGAATGTGGTTGAGAAGAAAGAGATGAAAGGAGAAGTAGAAGAAGAGGAAGAAGTACTAGATGATGAAGAGGATGAAATATCTAAGAATGAAAAACCATTTTATAAAGCTTTAAAGGCTTTGGGAGGAAAACCCACTGAATTACCTATGTTTACGGGAAAGATGGATGCTAAATTTGTGTTGGAATGGATTGAAGCTTTAGAGAATCACTTTGAATGTGAGAAAGTTTTAGAATCATAGCAAGTTAAGTTAGCTAAATCTAGAATGATGGGAGCAACCCTTACATGGTGGAATTTTGTGCAAGAAGAAAGGGTAAAGGAAGATAAGAGGAAAATTTGTTCATGGAAGAAGATGGTGTCTATGATAAGAGAGACATACCTCCCTGAAGACTATGAAGTACAGTTACATCAGAAAAGGCAGAATCTTAGACAAAGGGATATGGATATCTACACTTATAAAGAAGAATTTTAGAAGTTGAGTCTAAGATCAAAATTTGTAGAAGCTGAGAGTATCAAGGTAGCAAGATACCTAAATGGTTTAAGGATGAACATACAAGAGGCATTGCAGTTATTGAGTCCTAACACCATAGCTAAGTGCTATCAGTTAGCTTTGAAAGTGTAAGAGAAAATCAAGAGGAGACAAGAAAATAACAATAGAGGTAGAGGAAGATAGCCATTCAGAGGAAGAGGTTCATTTAGAGGAAGAAGCCCAAATTTTCAGCCATAAACAGAGATGCAGAATGAAGTTAACAAGTTTGATAATTTCATAGGAAGTTTCAGAGGTAGAAGACCAAATTTTAGAGGAAGATCACCAAGAAGAATGAATGGACCAATAAGATGTTACAATTGTAATCAAGAAGGTCATATGGCACACAAATGTCCAGCAAAGGCAAGTTCTAATACTCATGGAGAAAGGAGAATGCACCTGACACAAGAAGTTGATTCATAAGAAGATTCAGAAACTTATGGCTATGTAGAAAAGGGAGAAGCACTTATGATGAGGAGAACACTTTTGAAGATGCCTCTAAAAGAAGAACCACCACAAAGGAAGTCCATTTTGAGAACTACATGTAAGTCTGGAGGGAAAATTTGCAAGGTATTGGTAGACTTTGGTTCTAGAAAAAAATTTGTAGCTCTTGAAATGGTAGAAAAATTAAAGTTGCCAAGAATATCACATCTGTATCCTTACAAAGTATCTTGGCTAAATAAAGGACAACAAACCATAGTGGAAGAGCAAGCTTGGTTGGAATTTTAGATTGGAGCATACAAAGATAGATTATTGTTTGATGTTGTTAATATGGATGCATGCCATTTACTTTTTGGTAGACCATGGCAATATGATCTCAAGGAATAGCATGATGGAGTGAAGAATACATACACCATTACAAAGAATGGAAAGGTCATTGAATTGATACCTTTAGCTGAACCAAGTCAAGAAGAATCAAGAGCTATAGAAGCTAAGATCATGGTAATGGGTAAGAAATAATTTCTAAAAGAAGTGAAAGGAAAGAAGTGTCCACTCTTTTCACTAATTCCTATACTCAAGGATAAATTGCATAATGATGTTGAAAATCAAATTGAGGAAGAAAAATTAGAGATGGAGTCTTCAAACTTGAAGGTGGAAGTGATAGAAAAGAAGAAACAAAAAGTAGCAGAAGAAGTGAAACCAATTATGGATAAGTACAAAGAAATCATAGCCTCCCACCTATGAGAGAAATTAGTCATTGTATTGATCTCATACTAGGTTCAACATTATCCAACAAAGCTGCATACAAACTAACACCACAAAAAAATGAAGAAATGGTAAGACAAATTGAAGAGTTACTTGAGACTGGTTTGATTGGTAAATGTTTAAGCCCATGTGTAGTACCTACAGTTCTAGCCCCAAAGAAAGAAGGAACATGGAGATTATGCACAGATTCGAGAGCATTGAACAAGATCACTATAAGGTACAGATTTCCAATTCCTAGAATAGAATATTTACTTGATTGTTTGGGGAAAGCAAGATTATTTTCAAAGATTGATTTAAAAAGTGGGTATCATCAAATAAGAATTAGGCCAGGAGATGAATGGAAAACAACATTTAAAAAAATGAGGGATTATATGAATGGAAAGTAATGTCATTTGGATTTTCTAACGCTCCTAGTACATTTGTGAGACTTATGAATGAAGTTCTCAAAGATTTTACAGGAAAGTTTGTGATAGTGTATCTAGATGACATTTTGGTTTTTAGCAAAACAAAAGAGGAGCATCTGAAACATTTGGATTTAGTGTTGAGGAGGTTACAAGAAGAAAAGTTAATGATTAATTTGGAGAAATATAGTTTTATGCAAGAGGAGCTGACATACCTTGGATTTGTGATCTCAAAGGAAACACTCAAGATGGATCAAGATAAGGTAAGTGCAATTGTTTCATGGCCAATTCCTAGAACTATTACAGCAATTAGAAGTTTTCATGGTTTAGTCACTTTCTATAAAAAGTTCATTAGAAATTTTAGTTTGATTTGAGAACCTATTTTGAATACCATAAAAGGAGGGAAAAAATGTAAATTTATCTGGATGGCAGAAGCCAATGAAGCCTTTGAACTTCTTAAGCAAAAAGTGGCCCAACAACCAGTCCTTGCATTTCCTAATTTTAATAAAGTCTTTCAAATAGAATGTGATGCAAGCAAAATAGCAATAGGAGGTGTTCTTAGTCAAGAGGACAAACCTATAGTCTTTTTTAGTGAGAAACTCAATGAAGCCAAATAGAAATATTCATCATATGATTTGGAAATGTATGCCCTTGTCCAATCTCTTAAGAAATGGAGACACTATTTGCTGCCCAACGAATTCATTGTATACATAGATAACCAAGCCCTTAGTTTCATAAACAGTCAAGAGAAATTGAATCATAGGCATATGAAATGGGGAGAGACATTTCAAGCATTCACGTTTTCTATTAAGCACAAGAAGGGAGCTGCAAATAAGGTTGCTGATGCATTAAGTAGAAGAACTTTAACTACATCACAAATTCAATTGGAAACTACAGGAATTTCAAATCTAAAAGGTATGTATGTTGATGATGCTGATTTTAAAGACATTTATCAAGCGTGTACTAATTTGGATGAAAGATACAATCGTGAGTATGCTGATTTTCTGATACAAGAAGGATTATTATTCAAAGGAGGACAACTTTGCATACCAATGTGTACAATGAGAGATAATATCATACAAGAAAAACATAGTTGAGCATTATTCAATCATTTTGGACTAGATAAGACTTTGGAGTTGGTTCGTAGAAATTATTTTTGGCCAAAGTTACAAAAGGATGTGAGGAAATTTGTGGAAGAATGCACCATTTGTCAGAAAAGCAAAGGCAAAAGTACCAATGCAGGATTATATCACCCCCTACCTATTCCTTCAAGACCATGGGAAAGTATTGGTATGGATTTTTTTATGGGATTACCAAGAACTCAAAAGGATTATGATAGCATTTTTGTTGTTGTGGATAGATTTAGTAAAATGGCACATTTCTTACCATGTAAATCCACCAAAGATGCATCATACGTTGCAAATTTATTCTTCAAAGAGATAGTGTGGATTCATGGATTACCATTGAATATTGTTTCAGACAGAGATGGCAGATTTGTAGGTCATTTTTGGAGAACCCTTTGGAAGAAACTTGGCACAAATTTATCTTTTTCATCTGCATATCACCCACAAATCGATGGCCAAATAGAAGTTGTCAACAGATCTTTGGGAAACTTATTAAGATGCCTTTCAAAACAACATGGAGAAAAATGGGATTCTATACTTGCTCAAGTTGAATTCTCATAAAATGATATAGTGAATAGAAGTACAGCGAAATCTCCATTCCAGATCATGTATGGTACACATCCAAGAGGAATTCTCGAGCTGAGGGAACTTCCAAACACTTTTCCAAGTAGTTCACATGGTTAAGAATTTGCTGAAGCTTTTAAAGAGGTCCAAGATCAAGTCAAGTTACAGCTACAGAATTCAAATCAAAAGTATAAAGAAGTTGCTAATCAGAAAAGGAGAGAAGTACAATTCAAGGTTGGTGATTTAGTATGGGCATATCTGAAGAAAGAAAGATTAGCTCAAATAAAACATACAAATTTATTACCTAAGAAGGTTGGTACTTGTCAAATTTTGGAAAAATATGGACATAATGCATACAAAATTCAGTTACCTACAGATATTGGTATTTAAACCATATTCAATGTTTGTGATCTCACACTATACAAGGGTTCTAAAACACAAGCAGCACATGAAGACATAGTAATAGAAGATTTGCATCAAGTACCTAAACCAGCACCACCTCAATTGGAGAAGATACTAGATACAAAAATAAAGAAGACTCAAAGAAGACAATACACTTAGTACTTAGTCAAATGGAAGAACAGACCAGCGACAGAAGCTATTTGGATTGATGAGAGACAAATCAGCAAACATGGTTCATCAATCCAAAATCTCATCTTAAGTGGAGTTGAGATTCATTCTACAGGGGAGTATCCTATAGTGGCAGATCATAAAAATGCTACAGGAAGTAACATTGTTGAAAGTGTGACAAGAAGTTAATGTTATGTTTTATGTTTTGTTTTAAATTTTAATGTTTTCAATTAAGTCCTATGTGTGGTGGCATAACTAGAATGGTAATTCAATGACCCTTCTAGGTATAGCCACCTAGGACAACATATGTGTTGATTTTTCAGTTATGTAGTTTTCTTTAGGTCATAATTTTGGGTGTTCAATAATTAATCCAATCAAATTCTAGATTGTGACAGAAAGTTGGTGATAGTTGTTTCTGATTTCTTGGATTCTCATGATTTCAAGAAATGTTTTTGAGAAAGAGATGTTTCATATTCCAACTAGATAGAGAGAAAAGCCAATTTTTGATGTAATAGAAGGATTGAATGGAGGAGAATAGAAAGTTTTCATATTTAGTGTTGATTTTTCTGTGTTTTTCGGATTGAAGTGTGATTTTTCTACTTTTTCATCGTTTTGGTAATCAGCATTCTAAAGAATCACGAATGTTCTAATTTTGCAAATTGTATGTAAGTCGACTCTATGTATTCCTTCAAAGTTTAGATTTTTTGAATTGTATTAAAGTAACTTTGATTGGTGGTATTACAAGTCTAATATAGATTATTTTGAGAGTCATTCCTTGACGATGGAAATCATTTAACTCTTTGTGATCAGTTCTACGGTCGCAGATGAGTATGTATATAAGTTTATTTGTTGTTTTCTTTTCTTTTCCATCCTTGCTATCGATGCATACAACTGCGCAAGTTTAAGTTTGTGAATCGGTTGAATATTTCATATATTCATCGGTATGTGGAAGATCATAGAGTTTATATGTGATAAAGGGAAAAATTTCTTATTTATGTGAAATTTCAAAGTTTGTAAGGGTCTGAAAATTTCAATATCGATAGTCAATTTTTATTAAGGTCAAGTGTAAAAAATCCAGGCATGAAAAGATCGTGTAGGTTTAAAGATTAGTAAATGTTATTTGCTGGTCAGTCTGTGGTTGGGTTGATTTTAGGTTTTACTTTCACAAATATGTATTACAAATACATTGCAAAAGATTCGGCTCAGATTTCATTAAGTTTGGTGCAGAAAAATGTTGAATGTCGAATGTCAATTTTCACTGGGTATTAAAAAATTAGTTTGTTAACAGTCAAGTTTGGTTTTAGTTTGATCCTAGAACATGTATGTGCCCCTTGAAGATACTCAGTTGAGTGATTAATTTCCTTCTGAGTTTTCCAAGGTGAGGCTTTGTATCAATTTTCATCTAGTCTTCTTGTTAGGGTTCACCTATAGGGATATCCTTGATCTTATTCCCCACTAATTCTATTCCCATAGGCATGAAGTCAAAATCTGGCATCTTAAACACGTAATTGCCCGCAACATCTTGCTCATCCACCCATTGTTGTGCTTCATCTTCTGAAGAAGAAACTTCCAATGGTTCCTCTAGGGTAGATGGTGGTGTTTTTGTGGAACTTCTCCTCTTCTCTTGTTCCATGGATCTAGCTAGCCAAGTTCTTCTCTGTAACAAAACATTTTCCTCCCCATCTTCCTCTTCTTTATCCTCTTCTCCCTCGGGAATAGTTTTAGGGATAGATGGGAAAGGAATCATTCTCTTTATCACCCTTTGCCTCTTCTTCATATAGATTTTAATCTTTTTTTTGTTTTGAGGCAGAAGGGGATGTTGGTTCTACTTGTGGAGGAGGAACAAGGACTTCTACAGTTTCTCCCTCTGTCTAGCTTAGGGCAACTAGAGGCAATTGAGGATCCGATTGAATTTGAGCAGCTCCAATATCTTGTGACCCTTGCAAATTTGTTTCTTGCTGCTAGGGAGATGCTTGCACTTTAGCATCTTCTATTTCAACACTTTAAGGAGAACTCCTCTTTCTTTTTCCCTTTCCTTTCCTCTTTGGAGGGTGATAGTATATAATTGGGCAGTCAAGTTGGTATACTATTTCTGACTTGATGGGAAACTGGGCCACAAAGGTAGGAATTGTAAATTTCTTTCCTCTACATTTCTCTTGGTAGGCTTGCACATGAAAAATCATGGTGTCAAGTATTGGATCAAGTTGAAAGGGTTTCTTGATCCAATCCTTTGTCATCCTAATGACATGCCTCACTCGATGATTTATCTCATCGCTCTCCTCCCTATCAACCTTGGCATTCATTTTGGCTCTCTCTTCAAATTTTTTTGAGTTGAACAGGGGATCCAGTAGCTCCCTGGAATCTTGTTGTAGTATCTCCTCAAGAATGCTTATTTTAAGAGCCTTCTCTGCCAAATACAAATTCATCCTACAATAGTCCCTAATATGGACATCATAGTCATTTTTTGCATTCATCTAATGGTCCTTAATGGCCTCTTCATAGTGGAATTCTCTGCCATCCAAACTCTCAACCTTGCCAATTTTATCAAAATATGGCTTGGGAGAATTGTACTCCTCAAGAGGATATTGCTCCCACTCCCATTTGAAAGATAGAATATCCTATTTCTACTTTACTTGATATTGTCCTATGAACAGGGGTCATGCCCAATATGGTCTTCATTGTCTTTTTAACCTATCATATGTAGACTCAATCTGTCGTGTAATCTCCAATAACACCAATCTATTAGAAGGATATCTAGGGAGCTTTTTCAAGTTGGCAGTGGCACCAGCTACGTGTAGATACATGAATATTTTGAACTAGATGTAGTAGGCCCTAAGAGATGTTATATGTGCTATTGCATCATCAGATAATCTTTTTGAATAATCTCCCACAATAAATTGGATGATAGCATAGATGAATGCATCATTCACAATCCTATATTCTTTGCTCTGTCCTTAGAGCTTCTTCCTCACCAGTTGAGGGTAGTCAATGTATGGCCAGGCATTGGGATCCTGTATGTTGCCCCTCTTGAATAACCCACGATAATTTTTTGCCCTTGATACTAGTAAATACACCATGTATGAGGTCATATAGAATTTCTTCTTATCCTTAACTATTTCCAATTGTTTGCACAAGTTCTCACTTAATGTGGTGGCCTAGTCAAGTGGCATCCTTGCAGTCTTGATTGTCTCAATGAAATTGACCATGAAAACATTGAGGTGCCCAACTACTGGTAGACCCATCACCCTACTCAGAATAATAATAGAGTAGCCAATATCCTCCTTAATGTACCTACTTGTCATGTCCACCTTTCCTGTTATGCTCCCTAGAGGAGTCTTCTCAATGAGATAGGAATATTGGATGATATCTGTCACCTCCTTTATGTGTTCCCTATACGATCTTTTGGCTACCTCATAAGTGAGTCTAATGAACTAATCTAATCTTGGGAGATGAAAGACTCTTTCAATATTGTCAAGTCAGAGGTCAAGTACAACTTCTCATATCAAGCTCTTCACCACCCTTTCCTTAAGAACAAAGTGTTGCACCAGTGTCATGATCAACTCTGAGGATTGCACTAATGTTGGGTGTGAAGTTGCATTCACTAACCCTAATTAGATCAAAGTACAAACCAAAGCTGATCTCTCTATAGGCTTGTTGCAGATTCTTAAAAATTATCCCAAGTCTGTGTGTCCCAAATCAGTGTCTTTTATCTTTGTGTAGTTGTCTTGGAATCTTGACTTGGATGAAACCCCTTGGAACTTGAAAACCATGAGCTTAGGTGTCATTTTCTCACTAGATGAGGATGCCATTATATTAGCATGACACAAGAAAGATGTCTATTAACATAAAATTAAGAAAACCTAAAAATCAAAAGATCAAAAAAAAGAAAAAAAAATTCAATTCTCCTTTTATTTCCTTAAGAAGATTTTTTAAAATAAGGTGTGGTCCTACGCACCAAACTAGGTGCATAGGTGCACACCTCATTTTTTGATTTTTTTTTGTTTTTATAAGGGGTGTGCACTTGTGTACCAAGCTAGGTGTACACATGCGCACCCCTTTGATTTTGAGATTTTTGTTTGATAGGGGTGTGTGGGAGCACACCAGTTAATCTTTTTGCACGCAGAGTTTTGATTTTTGCTAGATGTGAAGGTTGGGGGTTTACAAGTGTGCACCAAAGTGGGTGTGCAACTTGTGTGCCCCCCTTTTTCTTTGTGTGTGGGGTTTATTGTATTTGGGGTGCATGATTGTGCACGAAAGTTGTGCACCCCTTTTACCTCCTTTTTCTTTTGCTTTTAATTTTTTTGAAAAATAACCTTTGTAGATGGACATGAGGGAGTTTAAGGTGCACCAAATCTAGTGCATGGTTCATAGAGGAGGTTGGTTTATAGAGAAGCTGCATCGTTTGGCTGAGTTGTGGAGAGTTTTGTGAGTGCAAAGCTCAGTGAGGAAATGTCGCGAGTGCAAGGAAAAAAATGAAAATATGATGGAGTTTGGAGGAAGGTGGAGGGTTTATATAACCCAATTCACCCTCAGTGGTGTGGAGTCACACACCTAAATAGCTGTAGAGGTGTTCAATGTTGCATCACCAAAGGTGATGCACACCTGCACAACAGGGGAGCTGCGTAGTTGGGAAACATTTCTTTTATACTTTTTATTACTTTTTTTTCTTTTAAAATTTCTCAACTTTTCAACTTTTTTCACCAGGACCCAAGGCACAATCTTTAGGGACTAATGGAGACCCTAATGATTTTCTCAGATCTCGAATTAGGAATCAAATTTCAAAAAGAACAAAAATAGGGGGTCCCCATTCCTCTTAGGGAATGTTGGATATGTTGTGAAGCCAGAAAAAATAGACCCAATGAAAGGAAGACATGACAAACGCATTTCTTCATCAGCAAACATTCTTTCAATGTGTGTGAAACAACAGCCAAACTTTGAACACTACAGGTAAATTTTAAGTGACTTCACAGTCAAAACTTTAGGATCAAAACCCTTCAAGCTCAGTGTGTGATTTTTATATTCATTCCCTTCGACATCTCAGGATGCAATCTTATCAAAGTTTTCCAATAACACAAAAAAAATCTTCCACCCTTCCTAGTTCATCCATTAAGAATCTTTATAAAGGTTGTTTATCGACCGCTTGCTTGACCAGATGAGAGAATTGGTTTGAGGACTCTTAGCAAGGTGTTACTTTTCTTTAATTTCTTGAAAGATTTTGAATAATTGCTCCATGTAGTTCAGAATGTCACTACTTGATGTATCTTTTGTTGTTTCAAATCTTTTAGAATCCTTCAGTCTTAACATCATTCTTTTATTTTATTTTTTTATTTTTTGTAGCTTCATTATGCTTAGATTATGTAGCTAGGACATTGGTGTCATTTCTTTGATTCAATCTTCAGTAAATATCCCTGGCATTCCTCTTTTTAGAACTTTTAGAAACTCTCATGCCAAATAATGATCTTAGCAATCCTTCAAGAAGACCCCTCCTATCTGAACCAATTGTGGTTTGGATCATCCCTTGCCATCTTCAACTTTGATTCAAAAACACTTAAGACAATTGATTTTTAAGTTTGCAAAGTGTTGAGAACTTGTTGGTCTAGAATCTTAAATTTTAGACTAAAAGTCTCCCTAGTTCTGAAAGCATCGTTCGTTGCTCAGTTGGTATAAGACATGCAATCATCCAAATGCTTTGACAAAGAAATACCTCTTCCTGAAATTGGAACCAAAAGAGTAGCTAGTAAAATATCTTAAGATAAAATCTCAAGTGCACCTTTATCCCCAAGGACAGAGACAACTTTAAAAGTGAACACACGACTAGAAGCAAACACACAATTGAAAGCAAACACTCTTGCAAAAAATAAACACATTTGCTAAAATAAAATCTAACTTCTTCTTTTTTTGTGGGTTTCTTTTGGCTCAAAATACTGTTTCATAAATTTTCCATTTATTGGCAAAGGAAGAAATTACCCCTATAAGGAACTAAGCCTAAAAGTGTTTTCTCCAAGTATTTTTGTGATCTGATAAGGACCAGTCCATAAGAATTGAAAGTTGGTTTGGCTGCCCAATTTTTCTTTTGCCTTATCCCAAAGTAGAATAAGGTGAGAAATCTTGAAGGATTTTATTGTGGCCCTCATGTCAAACCATCTCTTAATGATAGCTTGATGTTTAGCCATGTGTTTCAATTCAGTTGTCCACTTCTCATCCATCTTTAAAAGATTCATCAATCTAACTTGTACTTTGTCAATATCTTCAGCATACCTGCTCATGAATTTCAAAATAGGAATCTAAGGTTAAGTGGGAACACTGGTTCTTGTCTATAAACAAGAAAGTACAGAGAAGTCCCCAAAGCATTTTTACTCTTAGTTTATCTTTCCATAGGGCATATTTGAGTTGTGTATGCCAATCTCTAGGGTTCTCCTTCAACAATCACCTTATTACTATGATCAAGTTCTTATTCATAGATTTTGCTACCCCATTTCCTTGCAGGTAATAACTCAAAGAGAACTTGATGATAACCTAATTTTTAAATTCCCGTTGAGTCAAGAATTATGATGTAAAAGTTGATGTGTTATCACATACTAAGGCAAAAGGTATTTTGAATCTGTTAACAATGTGTTCCTCCAAGAAGTCTGTTACCACTTTAGCAGTGCAATTTCTCAAAGTTTCTTCTTTTGTCCATCTTGTACAATAATTTGTGGCTATGAGAATAAAAGTGTGTCTAGTTGATGACAGTGGATTTATTGGACCAATAAAATCTAGCCCCCATTTTGTGAAGGGTTGCACCTCGCACTAGCTATAATGGCATCATCAAGTGTCTTTCTTTGTTAGTGCTTGTTTGGTAGATATGACAAGAACATACATGCTCAAAGGTGTCTTTGAATATTGTGGGCCAAAAATAACCTGATCTTAAAATCATATGAGTTGTTGCTTTAGTTGAACCATACCCCATACCATACTTATCGTGAAACTATTCCAAAACTTCTTTTGCTTCCCCATGGCCTAAGCACTTTAGATAGATCCCTTTATAATTTATCTTGCACAACTTCCTATCATGTAGCATATAGGATTCACACTTCATTCTAAGTCCTCTATGTTGTGAACTATTCATCCAATTGGGGCATTGGTCTTGTAGAAGATAATAAACAATATCTTGATACCGAACATCTGTCACCACACCTTGACCAATATCAACTTGAGATATGATCATTTTATTCTGATCATCCTCATTTGTTTCACTATCAAACTTAAATTCCTTTTCATTTTCATCCACCTCTAACTAATTTCATAGGTTGGATCTCTAGGTCAAATTCTTGGAGTATCTCCATCCATTTCCCTTGTCTTTCACCAAGTTCATTTTGCATCAATAGTGTCTTTACTATTGGATCAAGTACAATTGCATACACCTTACTTCTTAGTATGTAATGATGAAACTTTTTCACCACCTTGATCAATACAAAGGACTATTTATCAAGGTTCAAATAATTTAACTCAACATTTCTCAGTGGACAACTCATAAAAGAAATAGGTCTTTCATCTTCCTTCTCCTTTTTCTGGGTCAAGATCCTTGCACATGAATGCTCTGAAGCAAAGGAATATATCTTAAAGGGAAGGTTGTGATCCAAGCTTACCATTATTGGGGCCATGGAAATGGCTACCTTAATATCCTCAAATGATTTCTTTACCTCAAGAATGCACAATATTCTATTTTAGCCCCCTTCTTGAGAAAATCATTAAGAGGATGCATAATCTTTGCAAATTCGCTTATGAATTTTTGCACAAAATTTATCTTTGCATAGAAAGACTTGAGTTCCTTCTACCTGTTGGGGGGTGATAACTTCAAAATGGCTTCAACTCTATCAAGATCAATGGAGATTCTAGCTTCAAAAATAACATGATGTAGGAGCTTTCCTTTGGTGACCCCAAATGAACATTTCTTGGGATTTAGAGATATATTGTACTTGTGACATCTATTAAATACCTATTTTAGATCGATAATGTGGGTGCTTTGATCCTTTGAAAAGACTGTTAAGTTATCCATGTAGATAACTATACATTTATTGATCAATCCCTTGAAAGCTTCATCCATGGATCACTGAAATGTATCCCCTAAATTAATCAACCCAAAAGGCATTCTTCTATAGGAAAAAGTTCCCCATTTAGTTTTAAAATTTGTCTTTAGTTGATCCTCTTCATTGACCATCACTTGGTTATATCCCAAATATATGTCTAGGAATGACATCATCATTGAACCATTTACAATTTGTAAGACTTCATCCAGTGAGGGCATGGGGTAATTTTCCTTCTAAGATGCCAAGTTCAAATTGCAAAAATCTATGCAAAGTCAAATCTCTCTGGTCTTCTTTCATGCAGGAACTAAATTTGCCACCCATGTAGAGTGATGCACAAGGAAAATAATTTTCACATCTAGCGATTTCTTGACTTCCTTCATTATTAGAGGCTCGAGGATGGGATTGACGGTTCTTTTCCTTTGCTAGAAAGGTTTGTCATCTGGTTTGAGTGGAATATCATGTGTAATGATCTGAGTGTCATACATCTTTAGATCCTCACAGCTCTAGGAAATGAAATCCTTATATTCTGTGAGCAATTTGAGCATGTCTTCCCTTTCCTATAAACTACATGCTTTCCCAATCCTTACAACCTTGGGATCTTGTTCAGTTCCTAAATTGTATGAATCACATTCCTAAGTCCCCTTTTCTTGAGTTATCCTTTTATTGAGTACTGATTCATCACGATCAAAGATACATTCTAACTCAACCATACCCTTGGGAATATTGTTAGTTTTTAAATTTAGGATCCCATTTTCATCTTCAAGTTCATCATCCTCAAGTTTTTCATCTAGATTGTTGTCAATTTCTTACCCTTTAAAGTGACCATTGCACATGATAAATTCAAGTATGTGTTGATCATCCTGAAATACTTGAAATTTTGTAATATTGTCTAGAATAGATGGAGCAACAACTAACTACATTGAAAATCTTTTCAATTTCATTCTTTCGATTGGTTGTAGTGCACTTGCTGAAATAGCAAGAGCATCTGCCACCATGTTCTTCCTCCTTGGAATGGACCTTATGTTTAAAGCTTTAAAATCATCTAGTAAATCCCATACTCTATTCCTACAAGTAAGTAACCTTTGGTTGTTGCAAGAATATAATGATTTAACTTGCCAAATAACCAACTAAGAATCTCCTTCGATTACGAGAGTTGTGACTCCTTTCTCAAGTGCAAAGAGAATTCCTTAGACTAATGCTTCATATTCTAGAGCATTATTAGTACATCTAAACTATAATCGATATGTTGGGTAAAAAGACTTACCTTTTGGGTTAACAAATTCTATACCTATGTCAGCCCCTAATTTGCATCTGAAATCATCAAAGTGAAGTGTCTAGATTGGATCTTCCTTAGGCTTTCTAGCCTTGTGTTTATTCATTCTTAACTTCTCTTTCACATATTTTCTTCTTCTCTGAATCTTGATCATCCCCTAGGGAGGAGAAGACAAACCTCCATTGTCTAGAGAGGTATAACTATATGATAAATTTAGATCTTCAATTTCTTCATCAATCTTCTCTACTGACTCAGTTGAGTTTATATGACTTTGATTTCCCACAGGTCCATTTTCTAGAATTTGGTTATCCTTGTCTTGCATCATATGTGTTAACACCTTTGTGATTTCTTCTTGGCATGATGAGCATTCAAATTTAGAGTGACTAACTTTGTCTAATCGGCAAAATCTAGGGAGGAGTAAGATACTAGGATCGGCTTCTTCTCCTAAGCATTGCAAATTAGTCACCATATTATCTATGAATTGTGTCACAATCTCGTCCTTTGGGATTGATATCTTTAGTTCCTTATCCTGATCGCTTGATTTTTTGGTCAGAATCCTATCGAATGCCATCACTTTGCATGAGCTGAGATTTGATTAGAGGAATACCACCTCATTTAGAGCATTTTATTCTATAATCATTGTTTTCAACTTGGGTTATGCATCTATCTTGATTTGATTGTTCAATCCCTTCCATGGTAACCATAGCTAAGTGAAATTCATAGAAAACCATCCTCATAGGCATTTCATCCATTCTCTACTCAGGAGAAACCCATACATCTCTAGAATTGTCAACCACATGTATATCAATGACATCTTGAATCCAAGGATGAATTGTCAAATATATCCAAACATCTTTCAATATGCCGATGACTTTCACCTCTATTTTGTCCAATTGTATCACTATCTAATTGGAAGGTTGAGGACCTAACCCTAACCTTTGCACTATTGATAGTGGCATAAAATTACATGAGCCTCCCAAATCAATCAAGAAATTGTGGAGATTCTTCCCATATATCCTAATGCTGAGCAAAAATGGGGGTACTTCAACCTTGTCTTAAAACATAGTGGGCATTGCTTTTGCAGCATTTACTTGTTGAGACAATATCTTTTGAGGGATAGTATTCGTATTGTGGGGTACCTCTATATGATCCAGAGTCTTCATGAGTGCTTCTCACTGTTGTAGAAAATTTTGCAACATGTCAAACATGGACATAGTTTCTTTGGTTCATTTCAAGTCCTCCTCTATAGAACTATACTTTTCACCAAACCAAGCAGGATTTTTCAATATCATTGGTGTATTCATTTGATTCTGATTCTGCTGTCCTCCATATGGTGGCCTAATGTATCAGATTGTTAGTCACTCTTGGATCGGGAGGAGTTGGTTGTAAAGTTGGAGGAATTATGTCCATGATACGCTCCTTTCTATTTCTTAGATTATATGTATTTCGATTTTCATTACTAAAAACAAACATCTCTTCATGCTGAAGGTTGGGTTTCTGACTAAATGGAAAAGAGAACTCTTCACTAGTTGGTTGTTCCACTTGCACATTTTGTGTAGAATCATAAGATTCTAGTAGCATAGCATTAAATTGTATAGGAGGAGCATTGTCATTTGCTTGTGAACTTTGAGCCATCTCTTGATTCCCATTATAATATGAACCATCATTGTTGGATGTATTCTAACTATCGTCATACTAATTAACATCTACATACTGAACATTATTGTTGTTGTTGTCAGCGAGAATGCTTCCATTATTTGGCTGAGTGTTCCACTATTGGTTTTTTCTTTGGAATCCATTATTACAATCGGGAGGATTTAAATTGTTCCCCCCATTGTTGCTTCCTACATTATTGTTGTTGTTTCTACTGAAGTTCTTGTTATAATTCTGGCCATAATTGTTATTGTAAGGACCAACGTTGTTCCTTTGGAAGTTGTTGTTCTATCCTTGTGACAACCTTAGATGAGTCTGTTTGTTATTCATTTGGGACATAGTCTTTTTCATCTAACCAAACTCAGAGACAAAACTATTGTCTACTTTAGCAAGCACTACTGCCTTTTGCTTAAAGAATGCAACTTTCATAGGTACATACCCTGGATACATTAGAGTAGGATTTTGCAGAGCAGGTGCCTATTGTAATGGAACTAGATTCATAGGTATGAGTTGATTAAGCATTGTGGGTAGTTTGACAAGGTATGTTGGCATCGTTGTGATAGTTGGAGTTGGAAGCATTAATCCTCCTGCATTAGGATTGGCTTGCTTAGTGAAGGTCATTGCCTCTGCAAAGACTTTATCCAATGTGTCAATATTTGTTGCAAGAAGTCTTCAAGTGGTATAGTTTATGGCATCTCTAGCTTGTGATATTCCATATGAAAGTGATGGTTGAAGTGAGAAACTATCTCAGTTGGGTCCTTTTTTATTGATATGAATTGTTGATGTATCATAGTTGGGCTGATGAAAGTTTATAATTATTCCAGGAACAATTTTTTGAAAGTATCCCAATCTCCAATACATCCAAGTGGCAAGTAAACCAACTAGTTAAAAGCAATTTCCCCCAAAGAATAGGGGAATAAATGAAGAACCACATCCTTGTTAGCAACCTACTTTCGGTTGCAAATTTCTTTGAATACATTGATGTGATCTTCGGTAGTTCATGTCTCTACATAGATGAACCTTGGGAAAAACTTTTTGGGATTTTTGGGTGGGTCATGGAGTGCACCTCTCAAGTTTTTGGGTGAGTCTACAGCATTTGCAAAAAAGGCCATCAAAGGGTTTGGTAGACCTAAGGGTGGTTTTTGAGGTGGAACTATTGGAATATGTGGTGGTTGGAGTGGAGGTGGAGTTGAAGAAGATGATGAAAGTTCAAATAGAAGTGACTAAATTTGGGGTATTCCTTTAGCAATGCATGGTTTGCAAAAGTGGGTAAGTTCAAGAAGCTTGTGTGCATTTGGTGAAGACCTTAATGCTCATTGAAATGGGGATTCTAGATCAGAACCCTCCAGTTTGCATTAATTCTAGTAAAAGTGCACCTCTATAGAAGTACACTTTCTCACACCACTAAATGTTGCACACCTACAAATCTATGAACTGGTGGAGCTACACACCTGCACACCTGGATTTCTCAAAAACATAGGAAATTTTTTGAACTTGTGAAAAGCATAGAATTTTGTAAAAGTGCATAATTTCTTGAAACCATAGCAAATTTTCCACTTTTTTTGAGAATCAAAAGTGCAGCCCTCCTTCTAGCGCCACTTCTATTGAGCTGTCATTATGCACAATGCTAAATGGCATGAATTCTTGCAAACTACTATCTTGAAAAGCTGATCTTGTGAATCAACTCCAAGGTTTTGGGTGATCTTTCAACCTACTAGAATCTATTCAATTGAAGATAAATGTGATTGTTCAAAAGGAGGCCTTTACTGGTTCATTTTGGCCTTAGATAAGATGAAGAATCTACACTTAGCTTCAAAATAAAACATGCCAAAAGAAGTATGTGTTTGTATTTTTATGTTTTTTATGAATGCAATCAATAATGCAACTAGTATGAAATCCTATTCTAACAAATGGGGTTATTAAAGAAAATAACAAAACTTTAAAACAAATAACATGAAATTGAAATCCAAACGAATATAAGCTATGGAAAGTGGCATGTCTACGAACTAAGCTTTCAAAGAAATAGGTAGGTAACTAATGAAAGGAGTAGTGCTTCCTTAATTCCACTGATGTAATCATTGTGAGAAACTTAGTGATCATATGATATTTCACCCTTCATCAAATTGCAAGGCCACAGAAAGTGCACTGATGCAAGATGAAGAATTATGTAGGTACAATTTGATGATTTCTTCTCGAGCTAGATATGTCAATGGAATTCATCAAAACCATAGCAAACACTAGACCTAATGAATTGCACAACTAGAAACAAAGCAATAAACCTTTGGCTCAATCACAATTCCATGAACAAAATTCACAAAAATATGAAACATTCAGGCAAGAATCACTACACTCCAAATGTGAGCACCAAAAGTATAATTTTATTGCAAAATAATGATGGTCCCAATTACATATTACAATGGACTATTTATAAGAAGTCATCTCCTCAACTTGTGTTGAGAGTGAGAGATATCTTCATGCAAAAAAATGCTTTTAATTTAATAAAACAAACTAATTATATACAAATTAACAATCTAACAAGTGCTAAGAAAGAATCCATCCATTTTTATTCATTTAATGGATGCATGAGCCTTTACATGTCAAAAAAAAAAGAATTTATGACAGGAGAAAGAATGAGAAATCTTTCAGTGGAAGTGGAAGTGTCTGCAAGTGCTAAAAATGGAAGTTGATCCTTCACTAGGCATCTGTTAGAGTTAAACTACCATCAAAATGCATTTCCAATGCATGGAAAGCTCTATTTTTAGAACTAGTAGTTAATTATTGGCACACCT
Organism: Cupressus sempervirens; assembly: GCA_028749045.1. Classification (NCBI taxonomy): domain Eukaryota; kingdom Viridiplantae; phylum Streptophyta; class Pinopsida; order Cupressales; family Cupressaceae; genus Cupressus; species Cupressus sempervirens. Next base: position 237,290,191 of record CM053786.1, on the reverse strand, counting down.
TTAGAAAAGTGAACTTGTGCACCTGTGAAGCTGTAGACCTGGGGACCTGTGCACCTGAACAGGGCCCAAAATCTCAAAATTTTACTATGTGACAAAATTAAAATTATGGCTTCTGCGTTTTGTTCCGCTTCATCCCAAAGCTATGTCTAGATGTTTGCCCTTGAATTTCTCTACAATCTTAGTAATCTTTGCCACATTTGGTAAGTCTAGGGCCTCATATTTATCTTTGACCTTCTGTCTATAATTCTCTACCTCAATTTGAGTCCAGTAAAATCCCCAAGTTTGATATCCAATTCTAATAAGGCTTCTTTTGTTCTGAATGCCTGTCGGATATCTTCATCATTAGCAGCTTCCTCAAAAATCTTCTTGGAACTCTCCACTACTACCTCTACAAGAAACAACTTCTCTCATTCCTCATCTTCAAAAATATATAAGCATGCATCAGTATAATGCCTCTCTACTTCCAAAAGTTTCTCTCGGGCTTGGTCCTTGAGCCGGTGGATCTCAACATGTAATGTTTCCATTACTTTATAACTATCCAAAATCTCTTCTATCCAATCATCAATCAAATATAATTCCTTCACTGTATATACATCTATCAAAATTTTGTACCTTTTTCCCTTTATTGTTTGCAAAAATTTCAAGTCCTTACTCCAAGCCCTTACTTCATCCAGTATACTAAAATCCTACTTCAAAATTACTACCATCTTATTCACATTCTCTTGTATAGCATGCAGTAACTTCAGGTTCCCATGGATGATCAAAATGCCCTTCTCTTCAAAACTTTCCTACCACTGTTGATAGGCTTTCAAAAATGGGTCTACATGTACCGCTCCCCCTTCTCTAATTATAGTGTTTAAGGTCTCCTCGAGGTGCTTAGGATCTAAAGGACCAACCACTTCAGCTAAATATCCTCTTAGGATCTTGTTTTTCCTTCGAAGTGTTCAGAGTTTGACATCTTCCTATTCCATATTCCTAAAAACTTCTTTGATCTCCATGGTCACCATTAATCTAGTTGTATCCAAGGTGGGCCTCCAAAGCATGATGTCTTTGATTTGATAATATTGTTCACCGAGGATTTCTATATCTATATCAGTAGGAGGGATGGCCACTTGTGCAAAAAAATCCTAATCCCGGGTACTATTGACAAATGCCAGTAGTATTGCTTCATATGTTGGGGACTCAAGTTTTTTTAGGACTTCAGCCAATTCAATGAGAACCTCCTAGTCAGCACAGAATTATGGCTTTGTGCTCCTCATTATTTCTTTCCTAAGCCATCTTGGGACTCGATTAGCTAAAGACCTATTTCTTAAGGATGAAGGAGTATGTTCAGCTACCTCCTTTCCCTTATCACTCCTCCCTAGAGTTCTTTCCCTTTTCGAGGGCTCTTCTTCTTTAGTCTCTATCTCTATAGACCTTGTAGTTTGCACTTCAATGTCTTGGGAGGCTGGTTGAGAATATTCTACCATTTGTCCCCCCTTTGACACTTCATTGGTAGCCATTTTATGCAGCTCCTCTTCTTGTGAAGGTTCCTTTTGAACATGTTCTTGTTTTGAACTTTGAGGCAGAGGAGTAACTAAGCCTTGGTCTACCACTGTGACTTCTGTTGTTGATGGGAGAGTAAGATCGGGACCCTATGACTCTAGCAGCATTTGTGTCCAATCTTCTTGTTGGGGTTCACTTGTATAGGTATCCCTGATCTTATCCCCTATTAATTTTATTCCCATGGGCATGAAGTCAAAATCTAACATCTTATACATGTCATCGCCCTCAACATCCTGGTCATCCACCCATTGTTATACTTCATGTTAGATTGTGGTGACTGATTAGGAAAACACTGTACATACTTCATAATTAAGAAAAAAATTGGTACTATTCACCATTCGTAGATTCACCACTAAAATTATGGCTAATTATGGCCGACATGTTATAACCCTAAAGCTATTTAACACTTGTATAAAAGGGTTTAGGGTTGGGTATTTTTTTTTTATGTTGTGATGCAAAATTGGTTCTTGCAGTGGTATTGAGCTATAAGGGATTACGGATTGTAATCAGGTTGTAATCACTGGATTGTAATAAGATCAGACTTGTTGTTTGGTGGATGTAGCCCAAGGATTGGGTGAACCACATTAAATCTTGGTGCCTTGTGTTAATTTCTATGTGATCTATTATTTTTTGTTATTGGTTATATTTGCATGTAGTTTTTATTTCTATCTGTGGTTTATCCTGAAAAGTGGTATCAGAGCCTAGTTGTTTTTCAGTTATCCTCTGCAGGAAAGTTTTATAGTTAAGTGGGAGTCTCACAGGTGAGTGGGAGCAATGATAGATGAGGGTAAGCTGAGGGTTGATAGGTTTAATGGGTAGAACTTCCAGTTATGGAAGATGCAAATGGAAGACTATCTATATCAGAAGGATTTATGGAAGCCGTTGGAAGGCAAACCCAAGAATCAGGGAACTATGTTAGAGGTTGAATGGGATCTTTTGGATAGAAAGGTAATCCAAAGCATTCGGTTATGCTTGGCACCATTAGTGGCATTGAATATTACAAAAGCAAAGATGACAGAAGATTTGATGAAAACTCTAGCGACACTGTATGAAAAGCCCTCTGCTTCAAACAAGGTATCTCTCATGAAGAATTTATTTAATATGAAAATGGCAGAAGGTGGATCTATTGCATATCATTTAAATGAGTTTAATACTATTACTAGTTAGTTATCTTCTGTGGGTATCAATTTTGATGAAGAAATTAGGGCTCTCTTGATTTTGTGTTCTTTGCCTAAAAGCTAAAATGGTTTGGTAATAGCAGTGAGTAATTTTGTTCCTAGATCTAGTACCCTAAAATAAGATGATGTGATCAGTGTTTTTTTGAGTGAGGAAACTCATAGGAAATCCTTAGGTGGATCTACATCAGGAAGTGCTTTGAATGCACAATGTAGGGGCAAAATGACTAAGAGAGGAAGTAACTCTAGAAATCATGAGAAATCAAGAGGAAAGTCAAAGGGGAGGACGTCTCAATCGAGAGGACCAAACAATTGCTGGTACTATGGGAAACTGGGGCACAAAAAGAAAGATTGTTGGAATCGAAAGAAAAATGAAGGAGATAAATCAGATGGAGACAAGGAGGCAAATATGGTAACTAACAAATCAAAAGAGGATGCTTTGCTTCTATCTTTAGAAAGTGTAGATGATTCATAGGTTTTAGATTCTGGTGCTTCATTTCATGCTACACCTCATAGAGGTTATTTCATTGATTATGTCCAAGGGGATTGTGGGCTTGTTTATTTGGGGGATAATGAACCCTGTCAAATTGTTGGAAAGGAAAAAATTAAGATTAAGTTGTAGAATGGGAATTATTAGCTACTATATGAGGTAAGACATGTTCCAAGGCTGAGTAGAAATTTAATTTCAGCAGGGCAACTCGGTGATGAGGGTTGTGTAGTTACTTTTAATGATAAAAATTGAAAGGTTTAAAAAGGTTCCCTTGTAGTAGAAAAAGGTGTGAAAGTAGGCACCTTATATCTTTGTACTGGTCATATTGTTCCTTCTACTTTGATTGTTTCAGAGAAAAATGAATGTTCAAAAACAATTGTTGCAGTTGAGTAGGGAGAACAAATAGCTGTTGTAGATTCTGATACAATACTGTGGCACAATAGACTTGGAAACATTAGTGAGAAAGGTATGAAAGTACTTCATTCAAAAAAAAAATTACCAGGTCTGAAATGTATTATTATGGATTTTGTGAAAGTTGTGTGTATGGAAAACAAAAGAGAGTGAGTTTTGTAAAGACTGCATACAAATGTATGGGAACCAGCTCAGGTATCTTCCCTTGGTGGCTCTTAGTATTATGTTACATTTATTGATGACACAACTAGAAAAGTATGGGTTTATTTCCTTAGACAAAAATATGATGTATTTCAAACTTTTAAGAAATGAAAATGCTTGGTTGAAAATGAGACTGGTAGGAAATTAAAATGTCTCAGATCTGATAATGGTGGTGAGTATTGTGTTGGTCTGACTTTTTCTGCAGTAAAAATTTTTTCAGTTAAACCATAGAAAGGTCAGATGTTCTATGTCTAAATGAAGTATAAGGTTTTGGATAAATCATCTGTGAGAAATATTCGCCATGTAAGCCTTACATTCATCCCTATTTATAAATGGTCAGGCGCGAAAATTTTCAAAATTCAAAAGAAGCGAATATGCTTCCGTATTCCTTTTCCTTTCTCCCAAGTTACCTTTCTTACTGTTTGTCCCTACCGTCAGATCTGATTAGATCTACCACTGGCGTTATCTCGCTATTGAAAGTTGCATGCTCATTAAGTATAGCGAGATAGCGAGTGTCGAGTTTTTAAGCGGTGGGACCATGAAGTGAACGTGCGGCGATCGAAGATTTGCTATTTAATTTCTTTATTGTGCAAGTACACTTAGCAATTCGCCGTAAAAAGGGGGAAAAGGACCCACTAGAATATCTGACATCAGAGCCAGAATGTTGATATTTTCTGGAAGTACCGCCACCTCGCTATCAGAAAATTTAGGTGCTTCACCGTTAGCGAGTTAGCAAGGCCCCGTAAAATGGTAAAAAAATCGGCAGGATCTATGATGACGTGTAATGACAGGTGACTGATAAAATTTGACATGTGCTAGCTATGCAGAGATCCGATTCTCATTAATGCCTACCTGACTAAATGTACAAGAAATCTGGAACGTCAGCTTGAAGTGAATCAACGGAGCTCGCTATCTCGTTATGAAGAGTTGCAAGGAAGATAATTATAGCGACATAGCGATATGGGCCCACCGCCTTCTTTCTTAAGAAGTCCTGTAGCATATCGTTCGATCATTTCTTGGTCCGATCAACGGTTGTCACCGCCTCGTTATGGCAAGGTGCTAGTTCTTTATGCATAACGAAGTAGCGACATGTTGACACGTGTTCTCCGTCGTCAGTGGGTTTAAAGGTAAGCGCCATCAAAAGAAAGAATTATGTACGTGGCAAGCTCTCATTGGGTAATATAACTGACATGGCAAGTATAACTCCTAGTTGTTCTCTGTGTACCGCATGATCATAGGATCTTTGAAGATCAACGGCGCAGTTTTAAATAAAAAATGTAGTGCCACTCTCTATATTAATTAGACAAGAAAGCTTCGTCCGTGAGAAAAAACAGAGTATAATACAGAGAGATTGCATCAGTTTCATTTCACGCGAGAAAAGATTTGAAGCCATTCTTGTGCAGAAGCTATTACTGAAAGAAAAGCGTGCCAAGGTTGATAAGAAATTGTCAAGTTATCTGTTCGTTGAAATTTTGCAGGAATTCAGAGGAGATTTGAGACAGAATTCAAGTAAGTAAAACTGCCATCATCTCTATGAGCTTTTAAGTTTTAAAAAGGATAGCTCAAGATGCCTCCTAAGAAGGGATTTACAGGAGCAGTAAACTACTTGGATAGAAATGTGCATGATGATTTGCTTGAGTTACTTCCTGAGTCCACTGTAGAAATGGTGCAAGTTAAGAGGTTGACCTCACTCAATCCTAGGCTTAGGATAGCTGATGGATTGTATGATAAGGGTAATTGGGTCCGGGATGCTCAAACTGCTCAGACTGGTTTGAGTTTATTCAAGAAATGGTTTGCAGAGAGAAAGTTATATGCCCCTCATGCCAACATTTGGAATTTTGATCTTGGGAAGCTTGTTGTTCCCAGCGTGTTCATGGATTTTGACCTGCTTGAAGCCATAGCAAAAAACTATGACCAAGCCACTAAGGTAGTGAGGAGAATATATGGTGAGGCTTTAGTTACCATCAGTCCCGAGGAGATTAGGAAGGTATTCAGTCTGGGACCCCTCACCATGTATCATGTGCCCATTAATCTGACAGATTTAGAAAAGGAATATATATCCAAGAGGGATGTAGTTAGACAGGGTGCACTGAAAGCCCACATAGGCCGAATTGGAGGCCTCCCAACCATAACATCATCTTCTAAAGAGCCCTTCAAGAAATCATGTTTTAATGCCAGGGCAGTCGAGATATATAGGACCCTGTGCAGAGTCTTCGGAGAGGGCGAAGAAGATTTTATTCCGGTGAGCTTCATGTATATGATCACCCAAATCTCTTCTTTTGGTGTGGAAATAATTTTTGATTTTGCATCTTACTTGGCAAATGAGATCCATCATGGATTGGTGGGGATTGCACAGGGCAAGGTGGAAAAGGTTTGGGGTCAGTATTCCTTACTGATGCATATGTTTCTTTTTAAAGGGGCCACTTATTTTGGTAAAGAAATGGTTTTAAATAGAGAACAAGAAGGGGAAGCACTACCAGTCCAATTATGGAGTGCAGACATGACCTGGGAAGCAGAAAATGCTAGCTTCGTCAGATTTGATAGGCACTTTGCCTCCAAACTAAGGTGCCTCTTATTGAGTGATAATCCCAGAATCCCTAAGGCATTAATGCACCTTATCAGGCCTATGGACAAAACCCACAATCTAAAAGTTTCACATAATTGGGGAGATATTATCCCATATTCAGTCTCAACGGTCATCAGGGTCTATGGTTTCAAAGGAACACCCCATGTGTTACCCTATCAGGTACCCTTGAAGGTAGGGATAGCTGAATTTTTGTGGCAGTTGGGAGGAGTGGAGGAGGCCTTTTTGCACAAAAGGGGGACAGGATCAATTTTTCCTACTTGTACTATAGCCCACCAATTTGTGATAACTAAAGAAGGGTGGGCCTTTCTCCATAAATTTTTGGATCAATACAGAATGGCAGTGTCTCACTCTCGTTTTTGTGATACAGAAGGTTTCTTTAACTCTGCCCTTAGATTGAGAATCAAGCTGCGTCCAGTTCAACATGAATTCTATTTTCCAGAAGATGTAATAAGAAATGAATATTCTCTCCATGAGCAAGAAATAAAGAAAGAAAAATGGAGAGTCTATTCAAAAGTTTTGGAATTCATTAATTGTTTTGATAAAAATTTCAGTCCTCTTAGTAATGCTGCAAACAATGCAGATAAAGTACATAAGCTCATGAGTAATTTCTCTGAGATAATGGAGGTAATGAATGAGAAGAAACAGTATTTTATTAATTCTTTTCCAGATAAAGCTAGAGAAATTATGAGAAAATTGGGTTTCACTCCCAACATTGGAGTAGGTCCACTGGTGGTACGGAAGAAAACAGGATATACTATTGTCCGACAGCAGGTGCCCGTTGTGAATAAAGAAAAACAGATTGTTGGATCTTCCAGCACTGTCCTAGAAGAAAGACCCCCTGAACCTTCCCCCAAAAGAAGAAGAATAATAAGGGAGGAAGAATCCCCTGATGAAAGTGGCTCACCTTCTCAAACCCCAATAAGAGTTGAGGAAGAACAACTCACCAGTGAGCAATTTGAACAAATGGGGTCACAAGGAGAAATTTTTGTTACACAAGCAGAGATTGATGAAGGAAACCCTCAGGAAACCCCTGTACCAAGTTTTGAATTAACTACAACAGATTTCAGAGGAAGGGAATTGGACCCTGTTTTGGAACAAGCCAGTCAGCATTTTTTGTCTGATAACAATTTTGTAAGATCTAGGGCTTTCCATCAGTTTGCGTGGAGAGTAAACATGCACATTTTTGAGCAAAGGTGCAATAATATGAGAACAGAACATCCAGAAATGGATGAGACCTCCATTCAAAATATAATAAAGGAACAAATGGTTCAAGAGTTCCAAAATATAACCCCTGATGAGGGAAGACAGATGGTAAAAAATGCTAATGTTTTATTATTACCCAATTGGGACATTGCTGACGCATTAGTTTTTAATTCTGTTTCAAATAATTTAGGACTCCAGGATCCGAATAAAGAGGAATTCTTGGGTACAGCATTCAGCAATGATCAAGCTGCCCTTGTTATGTGGTCCCTGAGAAGAGGATCCAGAGTTACTTCATCATAGCCTGATGACTCAGGATTGACAGGGAGTATCATTGTAAGAAGAGTTGCTGACACTTCAAATGTACAGGCAGCCCACATGAATGTGGATTATTCTAAATTTGCCCTGGCTATTGCAGAAAGAGAAGAGAGGGAAATGATGGATATGCATAATAAATATGAAGTAGTGGTGGAAGCCTATAATCAAGAGGTGAAGAGGAGAATTGAGTTAGAAAACAGGATATCTCAACTGGAAAAGGTACTTGGAAAGAGAAAAGTGGGAGAATCCAGTACATTGAGAATTGCATATCCCCCACAGTCATCTATGGGATTAACCCCTATCATTGAGATACCTGACACCCCTGAAAGACCCCAATTCTATACTGCAGAGGAATTTGAAGCAGAAAAAACCAAATTACATGAGTGGCAGATAGAATTTAGAAATCAGCAGGAAGAGAAATGGAAGCAGGGTGTGACATACTTGAGGGATAAAATACAATGGTCAGATTTTTATGACCAGCTGACCAGGATTGTAACCCTCATAGATGAGTTAAATCAAGGAAAGAATGGACTAGACTCTCTTGCACAGAAGTGGAGACAGAGGAATAATGATGTCACAATTGTTTGTATCTCTGCAGTTCAAATGCCTTACCATCAGGTTGAAAGAATTTTTGATTTATTAAATCAATTAGATAACTTTGAAAATAAAAGAGATTCTTTACAGAGGAAATTGACACTCTGTTTTTCAAGATATCTTGCTAAAAAATTCACCCTATTTCCTTGTGCCTTAGAAACTGTTGATACAGTAAAGGAAAAGGACAAATGGAAAAAGGAAATGGATGAATTATTTGATAACAGAATAACAAACATCATCAGTGAGACTGGCTGTTGGTTTTGGGCGAAGACAAATGAAGAGCTGGTAAAGATACAATTGTATTATGCTGATATAAGAAAAGAATTCGGTGAATTAGAAGATAATGCCAATTCTTTAATAAAGATACAAAGAGAAACCCTAAGTTTTGATTGGCCAGATGATGATACTTTCAACAGATGGAAAGATCAGTTTAGTGAACAGATGTCAGGAGAAGATGACGAGGAAGATGTAAGAGTAATAGTTACTCTTATAGTCAGCAATGATGACATAGAAAATCCCCAGGTTAAAGTAATTTTGCATGTAACAGAAGATGATACATCACTTGCAGACCTTATGGATATGTACTCTAAAGATGAGGAATGATTGCGAGAACAGATCATAACAACCAAGAAGCATAACAGAAAGGGACCCGCCAAGAAGTGCTGTTGTAATCAACCTTTCTGTTATTCTTGTTTTTTGTTTTTCAAAAGAAGGACACCTGTCACCTACTGTAGCCTGAAGCTTGTTGCATCTCAAATTATTTAAGTGAGATCCCAAGGCTAAAGATGGGTCCGAATTTGGTTTTCACTAAGTTTTGTGCTAAGTCTTTTTTGGTCCAAACATTTTTTGGAAAGAAATTTATAGTATGCTTTTTCTGTCAAAATCTCTGAGATATAGATGAATGTAAAAAGAACTGTGCTTCTTCTCTGAAGGTTTTTCTGGGTCTTTTGTAAAGGATATATCATTTTCAAAGGAAATGAATACAAGTTATGAACTGTCCCCATATCTGTTCTTCTCTGAATTTTGTCTCCTTTTTAATACTGAGTTACCTTGATGTTGTGTGAGTAAAAGCTTATGCAATTGATTGCAATTTAGTAAGACTGTACATCCATTTGTTATTTCTGTTAATTCAAAGGATTAAGTAAAGGCTTTGATGAATGTGATGAGGTTGCTTGGGTGTTAATAAGGATTTTTGAATGATAAATTCTGGTAAGAATTGCTGATGAAAATTCGTTGCAAGGCAACAAATTAGATCTAAGAATTTACTTGACTCTGAATTCCCAATGGATTAGGCACTGATCGAGAGTATTGCAGCCAAAAGAGAAGTATATTATAACTGGCTTTTTTCAAAATACATCATAAAATCAATTTTCATTTATCTTTCCTGTAAGATTTTCAAAGTGGGCCAGCACTTGCCTGCCTAGATTGTTTTAGCTTCATTTAGCCATTGTTGTTAGAAACATCTGCAGAACTATAGAAGATTTCTTGGCCATATCTGTTTCAAGGGATGTGTTTGTCTGTTATTTACCTATATGTTTAAGGATTTAGAGATGAGAATCAAAATGAAACTAAGAATAATTCTCATACAATTATTCCATCTTTGAACCATCCCCGGGTGCACCCGCCCTGGTTTTACAGAGCCAAAAGAGTAGAAAACCGTCTAAGGTTTTATGGAAGTTGGGTCCTAATACTTTGCATATGCAAGTGATAATGAGAATTGGCTATTCATTAGGTTGTGTATGTACTGATATCTAGGTACTAAGCCTTTTGTCGCCTAGTAGTTTTAGTACTAGTAACATCAAAATAAAACACCAACATATTGTAGTTATGAATTTGAAGATTATTGCTCCACTAATGGTATTCATAGACAAAAAACTATTCCAAGGACTCCATAGGAAAATGGAGTTGTTGAATGCATGAACTGGACTATAATGGAGTGCACAAGGAGCATGAGGTTGCATGCTAGGTTGCCCTTACACATGTGGGCAGAGGTTATCAATACTGCAGTATATTTGATTAATAGAGGTCCCTCTGCTCCTTTTTGTTGTGTTATTCTAGAGGAGGCATGGACTGGTAAGAAGGTGAGTTATTCTTTTCTCAAGATCTTCGGTTGTGAAGCTTTTGCTCATATAGACTCTAAAAATAGAACCAAGCTAGAACCAAAATCAAAGAAATGTGTCTTTGTTGGATATGACATTAATGAATTTGGTTATAGGCTTTGAGATTTTGACAATCATAAAATTGTTAGAAGTCAAGATGTCATATTCAATGAGAAAGTGTTGTACAAAGATCTGTTGCAGCAACATGAGAAGAAAGAAGATGATTATGTAGTGCTGGATGATACTCCAAAAGCTTTTGTTCTAGCCATTCCTCATGATGTGAAACAACTACAACAAAAAATACAACACACACCAGTGAATGTTAAATGGTCAACAAGGAAAATTAGACCTCCATAAAGATTTTCTCCCTCTTTGTATTCTATTTTACTTACTGATGCTGGTGAACCTGAAAGTTATGATGAAGTTGTGCAGGTGGATACTAAGATTCAGTGGGAGTCTACAATGAAAGATGAAATGGACTCTTTGCTAAAGAATAAGACATGGGATTTGTGCAAGTTGCCTGTAGGTAAAAAGGATTTACAGAATATGTGGGTTTATAGGTTGAAAGAAGAGGAAGGAGGTAAGAAAAGATTTAAGGCCAGGTTAGTTGTAAAAGGATTTGCACAGAAAAAGGGAATTGACTTTGATGAGATATTTTCTCCTGTTGTTAAAATGACTTCTATCCGTACTGTTTTAAGTCTTGTGGCTACTAAATATTTTCATTTAGAACAATTGGATGTTAAAATGGCCTTCCTTCATGGTGATTTGGATGAAGAAATCTATATGTCTCAACCATAGGGATTTGAGGTCAAAGGTAAGGAGAACTTAGTGTGCAAATTGAAGAAAAGTTTATATGGCTTGAAGCAAGCACCTTGGCAATGGTATCTAAAATTTGACAGGTTTATGCATGAGCATGGCTATAATAGGTGTCATTTAGATTATTGTGTTTATTTTAAGAGGTTGGATGATGATAGCTACATTATTTTATGTTTATATGTTGATGATATGCTTGTAGCTGGGTCTAACATGGATCATATTAAGGGGCTGAAATGCCAGTTAGCACATGCATTTTCTATGAAGGATTTGGGGGCAGCAAAAAAAATCCTTGGTATGAAGATTTGTAGAGATAAGAAGAACAGGACATTGACGCTATCTCAGGTTGATTATGTTGAGAAGGTGTTGCAACGTTTCTCTATGGAGAGTGCTAAAGCTATTAGCACACCTTTACCTAGTCATTTGAAATTGACTAAGGAGATGTGTCCTAAGACACAGGAAGAGGATGATAAGATTTCCAAGGTACCCTATGATTTAGCTATAGGAAGCTACGGTATGCACTAGGCCAGATATTTCCCATGCAGTGGGAGTTGTTAGCAGGTATATAAGTCATCCAAGATTTGAGCATTGGAATGTTGTCAAGTGGGTTCTCAAATATTTGAGAGGAACATCCAATAAGTGTTTACACTTTGGGTGCTCTACTACTAATTTACAGGGCTATGTTGACTCAAATTTGGTAGGGGATATTGATACCAGGTGGAGTATTACAGGTTATGTCTTTATTTTTGGTGGGGCAACTGTGAGCTGGGTTTCTAGGTTACAGAATATTAATGCTCTATCCACTACAAAGGTAGAGTATGTTGCTGCTATAGAGGTAGCCAAGGAGATGATATGGCTTCAGTTCTTCTTGGAAGAATTGGGACATCCTCGGAAGGATAATTATTTGTTCACAGATAGTTATAGTGCCATTCATCGTGCAAAGAATTTAGCTCTGCATTCTAAGACCAAACACATATAGTTGTGTTACCATTTCATTTGGTTAGTTTTGGAGGATGGACAGTTAAAGCTAGAGAAGATACATACCAATGACAATCCAGCAGATATGTTGACAAAGGTTGTAACACGGGAGAAGTTGAACTCCTCTTCAGCTTCGATTGGTCTTTTAGACTAAACATGAATAAAAGAATAGCAGAGTCTAGGGTGGTTTGATCCAGTGGGAGCCCCATGTGGTAGTGGTATTGCTATAGGATCAGTCTCCAAGTGGGAGATTGTTGTTTAGTGTGGAGCCTGATCAATTCCCAAGTGGGAGATTGTTAGATTATGGTGACTAATCAAGAAAGTATTGTACATACTTCATAATTAGTGGGGTTCGAGGCATCACCCTGAAAAAAAAAAATTTGGTACTATTCACCATTCATAGAAATTTTTTTGGTACTATTTTCCATTCGTAGATTCGCCACTAAAGTTATGGCTAATTATGGCTAACATGTTATAACCCTAAAGTAGTTTAATACTTGTATAAAAGGGTTTAGGGTTGGGTATTTTTTTTATTATGTTGTGATGCAAAATTGGTTCTTATGGTAGTATTGAGCTGTAGGGGATTACAGATTGTAATCAGGTTGTAATCACTGGATTGTAATAAGATCGAACTTGCTATTTGGTGGACATAGCCCAGGGATTGGGTGAACTATGTTAAATCTTGGTCCCTTGTGTTAATTTCTGTGAGATCTATTATTTTTTGTTATTGGTTATATTTGCATCTAGTTTTTATTTCTGTATGTGGTTTATCCTAACACTTCATCTTCTGAAGAAGAAACTTCCAATGGTTCCTCTAGGATGGATGGCAGTGTTGTCATGGAACTTCTCCTCTCCTCTTGTTCCATGGCTCTAGCTAGGTGAGTTCTTCTCTGTAAAGGAATATTTTCCTCTTCATCTTCCTCTTCTTCCTCCTCTTCTCCCTCAAGAATAGTTTCAAGGATGGATGGGCAAGGAACCATTCTCTTTATCACCCATTGCCTCTTCTTCATATGGATTTAAATCTTTTTCTATTTGGAGGCAGAAGGGGATGTTGGTTCTTCTTGTGGAGGAGTAATAGGGACTTGTTGAGTTTCTCCCTCTATCTAGCTCGGGGCAACTGGAGGAAATAAAGGATCTAGTTGAACTTGAGTAGCTGCAAAATCATGTAACCCTTGCACATGTGTTTCCTACTACTCGGGAGGTGCTTGCACTTCAGCTTCTTCTGTTTCAGCCATCTAAGGAGAACTCCTCTTTCTTTTTCCCTTTCCTTTCCTCTCTAGAGGGTGATAGTATCCAATTGTGCAATCAAGTTGGTATGTTGTTTCTAGCTTTATGGGAGACTATGCCACAAAGGTAGGAATTGTAACTTTCTTTCCTCTACCTTTCTCTAGGCGGGTTTGCACATAAAAAATCATGGTGTCAGATATTGGATCAAGTCGAAAGGGTTTCTTGATCCAATCCTTTGTCATCTTGATGACATGCCTCACCTGATGATTTATGTCATCGATCTTCAACCTGTCAACCTTGGTGTTCATTATGGGTCTCTCCAATTTTGTCCAAGTTGAATAGGGGGTCTAGCAACTCCCAAAAATCTTGTTGCAGTATCTCATTAAGATTGCTTATTTTAAGAGCCTTCTCTACCAAACACAAATTCATTCTAAAATAGTCCCTAATACAGACATTGTAGTCATTTGTTGCATTCATTGAATGGTCCTCAATGTCTTCATGGTGGAATTCTTTTCCATCCAAACTCTCAACTTTGCCAATGTTATCAAAATATATCGTAGGAGAATTGTACTCCTCAAGAGGATATTGTTCCCACTCTCATTCAAAAGATAGAATATCTTGTTTCCACTTTACTTGTTATGATCTTATGAATAGGGGCCATGTCCAACATGTTCTTCATTGTCTCCTTACCCTATCATATGTAGACTCAATCTACCGTGCAATCTCCAATAACACTAGTCTATCACAAGGATACCTAGGGAGCTTTTTTGGGTTGATAGTGGCACTAGCTAACTATAGATACGTGAATGTTTTGAACTAGATGTAGTAGGCCCCAAGAGATGTTAGCTATAATATTGCATCATCAGATAATCTTTTCACATAATCTCCCTCAATAAATCAGATGATAGCAAAGATGAATGCATCATTCATGATCTTGTATTATTTCCTCTGCCCTAAGAGCTTCTTCCTCACTAGTTGAGGGTGTACAATGTATGGCCAGGCATTGGGATCCTACATTTTGCCCCTCTTGAATTACCCAAGATAATTGGTTTCCCTTACTTCTAGTAGATACACCATGTACGAGATCATATATAATTTCTTCTTATCCTTAACTGTTGCCAATTGTTTGCACAAGTTCTCACTTAATGTGGTGGCCTAGTCAAGTGACATCCTTGCAATCTTGATTGTCTCAATGAAATTAACTATGAAAAAATTTAGGTACCCAGCCATTGGTAGACCCCTCACCCTACTCAAAAGAATAATAGAGTAGTCAATATCCTCCTTCATGAACCCCCTTGTCATGTCCACCTTTCTTGTTATCCTCCCTAGAGGAGTCTTCTCAATGAGATAGGAAGATTGGATGATAGTTGTTGCCTCCTTTATGTGTTCCCTATACCATCTTTTAGCTACCTCATAAGTGAGTCTAATGAATTGATCTTCTCTCAGGAGATGAAAGACCCTTTCAATTTTATTAGATCAGAGGTCAAGTACAACTTCTCCTATCATGCTCTTCACCACCCTTTCCTTGGGAACAAAGTGTTGTGCTAGTGTCATGATCAACTCTAAGGATTGCACTGATGTTGGGTGTGAAGCTATGTTCACTAACCCTAATTGGATCAAAGTAGATACCAGAGCTGATCTCTCTATAGGCTTGTTGCAAATTCTCAAAATTTCTCCCAAGTCTATGTGTCCCAAATCAGTGTCTTTTATCTCTTCGTAGTCGTCTTAGAATCTTGACTTGGACAGGACCCCTTGAAACTTGAAAACCATGGGCTTAGATGCCATTTTATCACCAGATGAGGATGCCATTAAATCTACATGACACAAGAAATACATCTATTAACATGGCATTAACAAAATGTAAAAATTAGAAGTGCAAAAAAAAAGAAAAAAAATCCAATTCTCCTTTTATTTCCTTAAGACAATTTTTAAAAATAAGGTGTTGTGTGCATGTGCACCAGACCAGGCACGCAAGTGTAAACCTTATTTTTTTATGTTGTGTGTTTATATAGGGGGTGCACACTTGCACACCAAGTTAGGTGTGCACATGCACACCTCTCTTTTTTTGAGACTTTGTGTTTGATAGGGGTGTGTGGGAGTGCACCAGATCAGGTGCGCACTACACACCCCTTTGATCTTTCTACATGTGAAGTTTTGATTTTTGCTATATGTGAAAGTATGGGGTATGCAGGTGTGTACCAAAGTGGTTGTACAAATTTTATGCCCCCCTTTTTCTTTGCATGCGAGGTTTATTATATTTTGGGTGCACGGTTGTGCACCAAAGCAGGTACGCAATAGAGCACCCCTTTTACCTCCTTTTTATTTTATTTTTATGATTATTGGAAAAAACCTTCATAGATGGGCATGACATAGTTTAAGGCACACCAAATCTAGTGTATGATTTAAGATGAGGTTGGTTAATAGAGAAGTTGCATCGTTTGGGCAAGGTGTAGAGAGTTTTGTGATTACAGAGCTTAGAGAGGAAATGTAGTGAGTGTGAGGGTGACAAATGAAAATATAGTGGAGTTTGGAGGGAGGGGGAGGGTTTATATAACCTCACTCACCCTTAGTGGTGTGGAGTCAGGTGCTTGTGTAGCTATGCAGGTGCACAACATCACATCACTAAAGGTGATGCACATCTACGTGGTAGGGGAGCTACACAGTTGCATAACATTTTTTTTTAAAAAAATTATGACTTTTTCTATTTTTAAAATTTCTTAACTTTTTAACTTTTTTGACTAGGACCTAGGATGCAATCATTAGGGACTAATGGAGACCCTAATGATTTTCTCAGATCCTAGATTAGGAATCGAACTTTAGAAAGAACCAAAATAGGGGGTCCTAGGTGACATAGGGTTAGGTATGAATCAACGATTGTGATTCACTCATTTTGGCAATTAATCCTTCTATTTTTTTGATTTGATACATGTATTGTAGAGGATTCTCAATAAAGATTCATCCTTATCATCTAGAATTGTAAAACAATCCTTAAGTCAGCTCAAAAATATTTTACATATAAGTTTGTTCCATTACAAACAACTATGCACTCAGCACTTGAAGTCCCTGATGCTCAACATCAACTACAACTTCAATGTTATAACTTGGCCTCTGAATGGCTCAACACTTCAAGTCCTTGATGTTTGGCATCTGAAGTCCCTAATGCTTAGCATCAACTGCAACTTCAATGTTGTAACTAATCCTTTGAATGACTTAGCATCCACTGATCACTCAGCATTTGAATTTCTCAACACTTACTATCTACTTGGCACTTGAGTGACTTGGAACTTCTTAGTTACTCAGCACATTTGTATATATCTTGCTCAGCATATACTATCTAACAACTTATGTTTGACATACATCACTTGTTTAGCATGAACTAATTAAATGACTTTAAGTATAGTGTCACTCATATGTCAAAACCAATCTGAGATTAATAATCTCCCCCTTTGACCTGAGTGGTAAAATACTTGGTCATGCATGAATATCCTTATCTCTTCAAGCATAACTCAAATAATATCCATTTACATACAAAATTTTACAAAACTGATGACTCATCAGTCATACCTCAAAATTCAATAACTCCCCCTGAGTTGATTATTTTATTCTGAACTAAAATTGAATACTCTTGCTGAGTAGATTCTACATATGCTCACTGTCTCTGTTTGATCTCCCCCAAAATTTATCTTATGCATTCTCCCTATTTCCTCATTCTCTCCATTCAATTTATTCTCCCCCTTTTGACACTTATTTCATGGGTGGTATACGTATAGTGTGTTTGTCCAAGAAAGTTTTATGGACCTCAAGTATTATCTTAAGAGATGTATCTCATTTATCACATGCTACTTCTAATGATTTTATTTTGATAGATAACTCATCAACAAGGTGAACTAACCCTTCATGTGTAGAAAGATGAAGATCTTTCATCATCAATGTTTCTGCAAAGGCCAGCTCTTGGTGTAGTATCTCCATATGTGGGGTCAACATGGACTGGATACTAATTAGTGTAGCCTAGATATTAGAATCGTGAGCTTGCAATAATACTAATTGACCTTGGAAGTTCAAAAAATTCCTAAAGTTCTTGTGACTCTAAGCTAGAGAATCAAGTAGAGTAGTAGCTATTAGCTTCATATCTCCTTGTAGAGTGTCAATATGGCACTGCACTTCTTGTGTGAAAAAAGTTGTATCACACAACTTAGTGTATGGAGAGAAAATATTCTCTAAAACCTTCTTTATACCCTCAATCTTGGTTGCTAACTCAACCTGGTGTAGTGCAATGGCACTAGATATATGCTAATTCACCTTGGTTTGGAACTTCTTCTTAGACCATTCTAATAATTTTACATTGGTATCTAGGTCTTCGTCACTTATTTTCTCTATAATATTTACCAACTACTTAATGATTGGCTTGGCTTCAATAGGAGTAGGGAGGTTGAATGCATCAAGAAATATGTCCTTGATGTCATGAAGTAATTATTTTTGCATGTGCTCCCTTCTCAGTAGTTCTTGGTGTTTCTTTCTTGCTAGAGCATCCTACAATATGCTCATCTACTCTATTGTGATTGTTGTAAGATCATAATTTGGAAACTCAATCACCTCATCTAATTTGATGTCACCATAGGATGTCATCTCATCAACCTTAGATGTGCTAGGACTTGGCCTTGATTCTTGCAATGGTGTAGCTTTAGTATTTGGTATGTGAAGTGCTTGACTAGGAGTAGGAGTAGTAGTGTCTGGTAATGTAACCAATTTCTATCCTATCCTTCACTCCTATCCTTCTTGTTCTCTTTGATTTCTTCTTGACCTTTTGTTTGTGGCATAGGTGCAAGACTGGCTTCCTGACCTATTTTCATTAGTGTCCTTTCCTTTTCAATTATTGTAATTGTAGCTACCTTAGTGTTGACATGTAAAGACATGATGTCTTTCCTATTATATACTACCATATGCATGGCAGTTTGCACCTCTATAGATTGAGACAGGGCACTTGATAATGCTTGTATTTTCTCCCCTATAGATGCCAATTTTTCTTTCTCAAGCTCATCCACACTCACCAACACAAGATGACTACATAATTGTGCCTTGGTGGTGGAATCAATTAGTATCTTCTACATATCCTCCTCTATGAGGGGATTGCTATTTTAAATGGTGGTGTCAGACACATCCTTAACCTTTACTATATATGCTTGAGGACTAGTACTTAGCATTTGTACTCCTTGTACATTCTAGTCTTTCTATTGCTCTTCTTCAACTATTTCCTCTGTATTGCCTTCCCCATGTACTTCCATCATAGATTCATCAATTGTTTCTCTAACTACCTCTTCCTCTACTTTGTCTTCACTGACTTCCTTAGGTGCTTGCTCAATAGCCTTTTGTGTTGTCAACCCATAAATTACCTTACATGTTTATGTGCTTTGTTGGACAACAACTTCAATCTTGTTCTATAAAATGTTAGAAGCTTGGTACTTTGGAGTAAATCTTCCCTTCTACTTGCTAATAGCTTTTATCATCTTAGATTGGTCCAAATCTAGCATCACTCTTTGTAAGTATAGTCTCTCTAATATTTTTCTCTATTTTGAGACTATATTTCCACCTTTGCTCAACTCTCTCATATAGGCTCTTTGGTAGAGAGTTGGCAATCTGAATTGGAGTCCTCTTAAAAATTTCCATCATGGCATATATAGACTCTTCTACTTTATCCATATCTAACTTCCCCAAGTTTATCAAACTCAACATTTTTAAATCCACTTAAATCAACAATATTCTTAATATTTTCACACGAGTTGTCCAAATCAGAAGAGGGACTATGACTTACCACTTTTAATTGGTTGTTATTGTCTGACTTTTTCCTCTCCTCATCTAATTCTACTAGGACAATATACTTCGATCTTTGCTTCTAATCAGGTTCATCTTCTTATTTATGTGTACTAGTTGTCTCACCTTTAGGATTCTGAACCTCCTGAGTCTTCTTAGCAGTAGCCCTTGTGCTAGCCTTGGTAATAGGGATGGTATTCTTTGATTTTATAAACCTTTTTGGTTTGCTTATTATTGGCTTATTTTCTTTTCTCTTCTTTTCTTCTATGGCAGTAGGTGCTTCATTGGCTTCTTCTCCCCCAAAATCTTCATCAATTTCTACTTCTTCTTCTCATTTTTCTTCACCTTGACCCTATGTGAGAGGAAGTGGTTCTTGGGTAGGTACATCTTCATCATCTTCATTATCTTCTTCTTCTTCTTCTTCTTCTTCTTCTTCATCTCCTTTTGCCCCTTCACCAAATTATTCTTTGAGTTTCTTCACAAGATTATTCTTTTTTCGTTATCACAAAAATTGTCTTTAAATCCATTATGATCTTTGATTTTGCTAAATCATAGTTTCCAAAAGCAATAGCATCCTTATCTACTTCTTCTACCAGTAAAGAAGTGATGGCTACAGATGTGTTAACATCATAATGTTTTTGACACTTGAGTGCCAACACACTTAATCATATTCCATATTGGATGCCGAGTACACCATGCATGTCGAGTGATCTTCATGTGCTGAGTAATTTTCAGATGCCGAGTGAAGATCAGATGCTGAGTGAAGTTTAGATGCCGAGTGAAGATCAGATACTGATCTTCAGATACTAAGTGAAGATTAGGTGTCGAGTGTTAACAAGTGCTGAGTAACATAAGGTGCCAAGTAATACAATTTTGTTTAAGTGTCGAGCTATCTAGGAAACAGCATGTGTCGAGCATCAGCAATACTTCAGGAGCTGAGTAACTCAGTATATCAGCATAAGAGTTTGTAATTGCACAAACTATGATGCAAATAGTTTTTACAGCCGACATAAGGTAAATCTCAAAGGATTTAATGATGAGATCGAATCTTTTATTTTTCCTATGAAATTTGCATGCAGCCAATAAGAAAAATGCTAAAGACATGCAATCAATCAGCAAGAGATAAGTATTAAGTAGAAAATGAAGATTGAATATGGATCGTAGATCCATACTTAACCCTAAATCTTCAAATGCCTTTATAAGGAAGATGAAACTTCATTGTAAAATGTAAGAGAGATGAGAGGTATGAGAAGATATACAAGGGTTTGCAAGGAATTCTATTTTCAAAAGTGAGGATTATCATATCACAAAAGGATCCAGATCAGAGAAAGCAAAACAAGTGCGTGCAATCAGCAATCAAGGATTGTAATCAGTCAGGTTTATTGTACCTGATACTTTCTAGCAATTTTATTAGAATGAAAATCCTATGGTGATAGGTTATCTTAACAGCTATTTTGATAAATCCTTTAACTAGGTGATAAAACCCTTTAACAGGGTAACACTTCATGTTAAGTGTTTGAAAGCCTCTAACCAGGTCACTATTGACACAGTGTAAAGCCTTTAACAGGGCATGCCTTTAACAGGATAGATCATCAGAAGTGGTTGAACAATATTGCTGTAGTAATTTTTGTGGGTATCATCCCCACCCCAGTTTTACCTTCTTATTCGTGGAGGGTTTTTGGGTTACCAAATTCCAATGTTAAGTGTTATTGATGCATGTGTTTTGTTACATGTTTATTTGGTGTATTTTCATGCATGTAGTTTATTTTTAGTTAAAAAATTTTGGCTAAAGTATGATACTTATGATTCACCCCCCCCCCTCTCATAAGTACTCTTTCCATATTTGAATATTCCAACAAGATGTGTCATCAACATTAATCTCATAAGGCAATGGTCTGATCCATCTCACTCTTAGAACAATAGCTTGAACATATGTGAAATCAACATCTACTAGAAAGAAAACATCATTAAAATGATTCTCTACTAGTGATACTGGAATCATTTCTCTTTTTTTAATTAACTTTTTAAAGTCCTCAAAGTAGCTAGTCATCATAGACTCAAAATTATCTCCAAGTTGCTCTACAAATTCACTAGTCTACATTGCAATTGATTTGTTGGTCTTCCAAGCTACTTTCCCAAATGTGGAAAAAGTATTATACACATAGAAAACTATACAAACAAGTATTAAACCAAATTTTCATTGTGCACTTTTTGTTTTTCTTATGGCTCCCAAGTTTTCATATAACTGTTGGAGTTGTAGCTTGGCAAGGTCATAAGAATAGTCTTTCTTGACTATCTTGTAACCCAAATCCATATCCATACATAGTACATTGTTTAACATGTTGGATTGAAATAACTTATGTGAAATAATTCTCACTACAAATGCAATTAGGGGATCAGATACTGTGTCTATGGTCTTTCCTCTCTTGTTCCATAGTGCCCCTGTATTGTTTTCAATTGCCTCTTTTGCATCACTCCTCATTGTCTTAGGTCTATCTAGGACTTGATACCCTATTACTCTATGAATGATACTCTTTGTGATTTTTATAGGGCCATCCTCCAACCATATAGAATTGTCACAAATTCTACTAAGAACAATCTTAATCCATTTTGTTTTGAACACATTTGGAAAATATAGGGCACAAGTTAACCATTTTCTCTCTACAACCTTGTATTATTCATTCAATAAACCATTCTCACATAATTTTCCATAAGTGTCTCTTTTCTCCATGTCTCCAATCCTTCCAACCTTACAAGTGTAGCAACATCTTACATCTTGTATCATCAAAACTTGTGGTGGTATCATCGATAACGCACCAGATGGGTCTCCTTTATATGCAATATCAGGAATTACCTAGAAATGTGATTATTTGATCTCATTACTTATCAATTGGACATTTAAAACTTTCTTTCCTTCCTTAACCTTAGAATTAGAAGAACTAGACACCATATTTGATACCTAGGGTTTGCAAAAATTCAAATAGTGTAGCTCAGCACATGATAAATACCTTCACAAATATGACGAATGGTGTTGAACAATGGTTAAATTTAGTCTAAAAATGCTTGGAACAATCTCTCCAATTTTCCTTTAGCTATTTTTGCTCTCTTCAATCTTGAATAATTGCAAATGAGTCAAAAATTGACCATATAGCCCTTAAAACTTTGCAATAAATGCTTAGTGCGTACATATCTATAAGCTCAGCTCCTATAGAAATTTTGACTAACTTAGCTTCCATATAATTTCTTCTATGCTTGGCAACCATAGTGAGCTCAGCCAACACTATCACCTTTGATAGCTCGGCAATAACTAACTTTCACTCAGCAACCATAGTGAAACTTTTCATGCTTGGCAACAACATGAAAAACTCATAGATTCCCTCTAAGTTCTAACCAATACTTTGCATCTTTCTTCATGCATATATAATCTTTTCACAACTAAATCCTAGGAATTGATGTATAATTGAAGTTTGAAATATCAATCCCACACATACCTCTTGATTACCTTGTTGATGATGGTGTGATCACTTGATCCATTGGATGAAGTGATCTTATCTAAGCTTGAGGTATTGTAATCTTCCTTTTTCTTCCATGTCTTGTTCATGTGCATTTTGACTTCTTCAACATCAACCTTTCCTTTTCCTTTATTGAATTCACTACTATTTTCCTTTGACCTTGTTGGACAATTTATACTTATGTGACCAATCTTCAAACAACTAAAGCATGTAGTTTGACTCAACCATCTTTTGTAGTCACTTCTAAAATGTGTTCTAATATAATTTTTAGAAACATGTCCATGCTCTTAAAAATAGTGATGACTATACCTTGTATTATAATCCTTAATTATAAGAGTTTCCATTGTGCTTTATCTTTGTCTCTTTGTTTGATGACCAATTAGACTTGGATCTAGACTCATATGCTCTATGCACATGCCTCTTGTAGTTGTATTAGTAACCTTTAAATATTTATGTGTTTTATGTCTTGATTTTACATTCATGTGCCTGATGCCCTTTCTTTTTGCACTTGTGGCAGTGACCCATGAACTTCTACTTAGGATTCTAATTTTCAATCTTGCTTCTACAAGCATTGGAAGTATGACCTATCTTACCATAATTATGATGAGTAGGTTTGGAGTTCTTACCATTTTTGCTCCTTTATTCACCACATTTAGATGATTCTCCTTCTTTAGTATTGGTGTAACCTGGTCTAGTAGAATCACTATTGGATCTAGGAGATCTAATCAATTGTTCAAAATAATTGATGGCTTCACTAGGTCTATTGAAACTTTCAGAAAATTATTTTTCTCTTTTTATATCATTTCTTATTTTCTCATTCTGCAACTTCAATGTTGTGATTTTAGTATCTTTTCGCTTCAATTCATGATTTGGAATCATCATTTGATTCAATCTTTCTAGTTCCATGTGAGAAATCATATTCACCTCTGATGTCTTCTCTTCTAGTATGTTGGTCAGTATCCTTTTGTCATCTTCAATCATGACTTTATCTTCTTTGGCTTTCTTTTTCTTCTCGGTTACCTCACATAGCAATATTGATTGGACTTCTCATTCCATCTTGAGATTTCCAACCTCTTTAGTTAGAGCTCCATTCTTTTCCATCAGATCTGAAACTGCTGCACAAAATTCACTTGTGTTGCCATTTGTAAATAATTCAGCATTGTTAATCTCTTCAATAGTTATCTCTTTCCTCCTTTTCAATGATTGCTTCAACTTATCTCTTGTGTCATTCAGCTAATGTAGGGCAAGTTTTATTTCAATATTTTGGTTCTTAATAGTCTTTCCCAACTTGTAGACTTCCATCTTCAAGATCTTTCCTCAAAGTTGTAAAGCTTTCCTTTCTAGAGAACTTTGGCTCTAATACCAACTGCTGGAAATAGAATAGGGAAAGTAAACTCTGAGAGGGGTGGGGGTAAATCAGTCCTTCAAAAATTTAACCATAAATTCATTCACCACACATTCATCTCACAATTTTCATGTAAACTAAAATAGCTAGCTAAACATATTCATCCATAGTATAAAAGAAAATAACATTCAACACGTGTATGAAGCAAGATATTTGATTAGCCAAAAACCCTCCAATGAGAAGGTAAAATTGGGGTGGTGATGACACCCATAAATCTCCACTAGTATATTAATAAAGTGTATCCAATGAAGTCTACAATGTTTGATCATGAAATATGATCTACCGTATGAAAGGTTTTCCTTTTTAACGGCTTACAATATTGATAGATCTTACCTTGTTAAAGTATTTCAACACCCTATTAGAAGTGTGCCTAGTAAAATGACTTTAACTTACAATGAAGTAAGCACCATGTTAAAGGATTTATAATAGCCTATTAAGACTACTCTATTAAGAGATTTAACTAATTCACCTGCTAGAATGTATCAGCAACGATCCTACGATTAGCACTCTACTACTAGATAATAGATCACATCTTTCCTAATACATACTTGATCCTCACTGATCAGATGTATCTTTTTTGTCTTCTAATTCCTTTCCATTGTTCTCATCTAATTGGTTCCACAATGTATCTCAATTCACAACTCCTTAGTCACCATGAATGCTCTATTTGGGCATGCAAACTTCTCTCTTTTTCTCCTTTTGCATTCATAAAAATTTAGGGTTAGTCTTCCTTAAGAAGAAATGTGTGACTTAGGGTTAGATATGAATCAATGATTATGATTCACCCATTTTTTTTCTTAATCCTTCCCTTTTTCTAATTGGCTACATGTATTGCATAAGGATTCTCAATAAAGATTTATATTTATCATTTAGAATCATAAAATAATCCTTAAGTTGGCTCAAAAATGGTTTACATAGAAGTTTGTACCATTACAAAAAACTATGTCCAAAATTGTGTACTCAGCACTTGAAGTCCTTGATGTTCAACATCAACTGCAACCTCAATGTTGTAACTTAGCCTCTAAAGGACTTACCATCCACTAATCATTTGACATTTGAATGACTTGGCACTTGAGTGGCTTGGCACTAAATAGTTACTTGGCACATACAATATATCTCTCACACAACATATATTGTATATTTCTCACTCAGCATATACTATCAAACAACTTATGCTCGACATACTTTACTTGTTTAGTGTGAACTAAGTTAATGAGTCAAAACCAATCTGAGATTAATAGTCACAAGTGGCTTCTTTGCGGTTCCTTTAACCTTCTTTCTAGGTGGTGTGGCAACCACTAGGGATTTACCCTTAACTTCTTCTTGTTCCTCTTCCTCATCACCACTACACTATTCTTCATCTTCTCCTAGACCTTGTATAATCTGCAATGGTTCCTTGCCCTTTCCTTGGGTGCCTAGCTTTTCCTCTAGGTCTTCAATTATTTTCTTCCTTTTCTTTTCTTTGGAAGCTATATTCATCATGTCTATCATGATTCTTGTCTTAGTTTCTTCATACTTCCCAAAAGGTTCTACTTAATTGCCAATTTCTTCTTTCAATAATGCGACAATCTTTGCATTCACAATCTCACTATCAATCTCATAGTCAAATGTTGTTAGTCATGCCTTTCTAGGATTAACTACCTACACATATGTATTATCTATGTCTACCAAGAAACATACATCATTATAATTTTTCATTACCATATCTTGTGGTATCATCATTCTCATTCTCTGTCTTAATTCTTCAAAATATGTATCCATAACATTTTCAAAATTATCTCCCAATTGAGTTATATACTCACTGATCTATCTTGTTACAGGTTTTCCTTGTTCCAAAAAAATGTTTCCAATACCAAGAAAATATTTCTGAATGTAAAAGAAAATACACATGATAAGTGAACTGAACTTACACATTGAGTTCTTTACCTTCCTAATGGTTGTCAAATTTTCTACTAATTGTTGCTTCTACAACTCAAAAAGATCATATTCATTATATTTCATGACTATCTTTCATGCTTGATCCACTACCATACATGGAACTTAATTCAATCTATTTGATTAATAGAAATTGTGAGAAATCACTCTCACTGCAAATTTGATCAACAAATTACAAATGTGTGCGATGGAAAAGCCTCATCCATTCCACTTAGCACTTTTGTTTGCTTCAACTTATTCTTGACTCAAACTTCTCATTGTCTTCTTCTCCAATGTAGGATAGCTAGTAACCTTGTGAATCATCTCCTTAATTATTTTGACTGGTCCATTGTGTAGCCAATATTTCATGTCATGGATCCTTCTCAACAGAACCTTGATCCATTCAATCTTGAAATTTCTTGAAAATTATAGGTCACAAGTTAACCCTTTATTCTCAAAAAATTTGAATTCTTCCTTCAAAACTACTTTGTCACATAAATTATCATATGCCTTGAATTTCATAATCACCTACTTCTTTGATTTTACACATACTATATGTGGGGAATGTGGGCCTCAGTTTTCACACACACACACACACACTTCAACATGGTCTTTACATGCGAAATCATCCTAGAATGAACATTGAGTTGTTCACCTAAAACTATTCAGCAAGCCGACCTGTTGCCTCCTAATTAGATGGATTTTTTCGTTGCTCTAATAATGAGAAGCTGGCAACTAGACCTCTAGTACGAAGGATTTTTATCAAGAAATATGAGAATTAAAATTACTCTAAATGGAATGCATATTAATCTAAGAACAAAGAAATAAAGTTATACTATATGTATGTATTTTTAAAATCTAGATGATATTATCATGGTAAAAAATAACAAGCTATGAATGCAATGATAATGGATAGATATTTCAGCATAAATTTGATGCACAATTAATTCAACCTCTATAATGAGGAATTGAAGGCCTCTTAAATAGAATTCCAGAAATCAATCAACAGTCGAGATCAAGTGGAATGAGTAGTTGATATTGAAGATGAGGTTTAGTTAGAATGGAAACTTCCTTGTGCAGATGAAGTTAATTGTTGCAAATCTGAGCATGATGGAGAGTTAACTGATTCTGATCTAACTACGATAAAGAGATAACTAAGTTGATTCTATTTCGAGTTCTAATTCACTCAGAATTTCCATTTCTAAATTGAAGAGAAGATTTTGAGAGAATATTTAATTTAATAAAATAGGATATGACCTCATAAATGCATAATTTCAATTAAGTGATTAATTAAATTCAATAATTAAAATGAGGACATTATTAAATTAAATACATTTAATTCTATTGTACATTAGCTAAGAAGGTAATTTTAATTTAATTAAAGTATGAACACTTATAATCAAATTAAATTTAATCAATAGGTTTAATGTAGCTAATTTGAGTTGATACTTAGGAATTAAATATGGAGTGTGATTAATATAGATTTGGTTTTTCTACATTTGACACTTAGGTCAAGTAGCAAGTATCAAAATCAAAATTGCCTAGTATAATAGGACTTAGAAATGATTGAATAAATGAAAATTGGTTAACATGACAATGTGCCAATTTTGGGATATTACATTTTCCCCTCTTTGAATGAATGTGCAAGCAGCACATTTGATTCAAAGAAATTAGAAGTATGATGCATAGATTAAGAAATAAGATTGGCTTTGAAATTAATGATACGAAGACCAATTGATAAGCTTTTTAAGGTTATCTCTAAAATAAAGCTTAACCTTAGGGAATCCAGATAGAACACCTAGATACTAAGATCAATAATCTTTTAAAGGTTATCTCAAGAACAAAGTTTAACCTTAGGCAATCCAGATAGAATGCCTAGATACCAAGATTGATAGCAAAAAGATTGTCAAATTTCATAGAATTATTCCCAGAACAAGACTCAATTCTTAGGAGTTGAGGTTTAAACTATCCTAATACCTATCCATTGAATAGTGATCAAAAGTAAGATCTTAGAATTATCCCTAGAATGAGGCTTCATTCTTAGAAAAAGTTAGGATTGTCTCTAGAATGAAGCTTAACCCTCAGCAAGAGTTTAGAATTATCTCCAGAATGAAGCTTAATCCCCCAAAGTCTAGATAGAACATCTGACTACTGGTCCATAAAAGATAACAAGACCTATCATGAGTCATAGAATCATCCCTAGAATGAGGCTTGATCCTTAGGAGTTAGGGTTTAGACTGTCCTAATACTTGTCCATCGAACTCTGACAAGAACTACTATAAGGTTGATCAGTTGATCAAAAGATGAGATAGATGGCATATGATGCTAGATAGAGGGGAACAAGATGACCTCAGTGATGAGATGCCCCGAGTGATGAGGACATGAGATTCAGACTGAATTGAAGCCATTTTTGAAAGATTCAATGATGCAATCATCCTACCCCCATGAGATCGAAATCCAAAGATGACACACCAAAAATGTGATGTAGAGTAGTATGCTAAGAGATACTAAAGAAAGAAGAGATTTAGAAGAATGTAGAATATATCAAAAGAATTTGAAGAAAAATTGGAGTCAATTTAGAGCAATTTCGAGGTCCAAAAAAAAAAACTTGACCAAAGTTGAATAAAGTTGACTTGAGTTGACTTTTTCTAGAAATTTTGGAAATTTTGAAGAAAATGTGATTTGAAAAATATTCCAAGGCTCACAAAGTATTTGAAAAATGGACTGCACAAGCATTCAATCGCATCGGTCCAAAAAAATTAAAATGTGACTTTGAGTTGTTTAAGT
Source organism: Cupressus sempervirens (assembly GCA_028749045.1). Lineage (NCBI taxonomy): Eukaryota > Viridiplantae > Streptophyta > Pinopsida > Cupressales > Cupressaceae > Cupressus > Cupressus sempervirens. The sequence goes on along the minus strand of CM053786.1, from coordinate 237,261,127 downwards.
GTGTTAGATTTTGAATTCAATCCCAAAAATGAGTTTAGAACAATCAAATTAGCTAGGGGTGATTTTTCACACAAATTGGAGCACTTTAAAAAATTAGGTCAAAACCTATATAAGGGCCTAAAGGATCATTTTCAAATCGTTTGTTCTTTTGTCTTTTGTGGAGTAGAGAGCTCTGAGGAGAAAATGGTGGTCCCCATTCATTCACATCGATTTGAACGCTCCAGATGACACAACTAACCAAGAAAGTATGGACATCCGATGAGTCGTCAATAACCTTGCTTTGCATTTCAATTTTCATGCATTTCAAGGTGTTTTCAACATGTTTTAGGGTGTTTTAATGTTTTTCATGTCAGTTATCATGCAAAGAAGTACCAGGCCAGTACTGCTTCGCTTAGTGTCATGGGTTTCCTCACGTGGAAGATACCCATGTTTTGTGTGAGAAGCCCTAACTTTAGTGTGGTTTTTGCTCATATTTTGATCATTTTTCATGCAACAAAGTGTGTCCTTATGTGAAGATTTGAAATCTCATGTGAGAACATGAGATTTTGTACAAAATTTTGGTCTATGGTGCAAATTTAAATGTTTGAAAATTGATTTGTTGTTGTAATTTTGCATCTTCATTCATCTTGTTCATTTATCTAAGAATGATTATTTTCTTGTTGTGTTCATGTGTGGAGGTTACCTTTCCTAATGTTGGATTCAAGTCCCATACCCACCTTACGGAGCTTTGTTGTGGCAGCTTGATGATGCCAACATGGCACACATGAATAGACTCATATTATCTTATCTTTGTCAAATCCTAGCAATTTTGTTGAATCATGGCCTTGTGACTGCACTGGTAGAGATTTTCCATTCAGAGATGAACACGTTCCATTTGACTCAAGGAGAGATGACCATCACACCTAAGGACATCTATAGGATACTATGGATATTGTTCCATGGGCCATAGGTTGTGTATGGTACAGTTCTACAAATAGGTATAGAGGCACTAAGGATTGTCTTTCAAGAAGATCTAATCATGGGTTGAGCCATCACATAAGATGAGCTAGTGCACACATATGGGACCACTCATAGGTTACTAGTAGTTCTAGGCATATTCATCAGTTGATTTTTGATGCCAAATAGAGGTCAGCATGGATTGGCGTGTGGATGGGGTAGGATGTTATAGATGATGTTAGAGACTCTTGTGGGATACAAGTGGGGTTAATGCATGCTTGCCCACATGTTTTATGTGATGCATGAGATCATTTATCACCATAGGAAGACCATGGCTATTAGGGTCTATGTTCTTTAGATATGGGCATGGGAGCATTTACCAATCACTAGACCCATTTTTGTAGATGAGAGGTAGCCCATGGAGCCCTACATATGTTGATATAGATGTCAGTTGACTGAGGCAACACTTAGAAAGATTGAGCAATGGAGAGGTTGGTTAGATGACTTGGTAGTAATAGTATGGAGGCCTTAGAGAGAGATAGAGGATTGGGATGATGCACCCTGAGACCTAGGGTACATGTTCACTTCTTGACCACTAATAGGTCACTCTCTACAAATTATAGAGAGATTTCTCCTTACTCACGTGTGGTGATATTATGGGTGGTCATAGGACATATCATAAGAGTACTGCTCATATGCATAGCTCATGATGGATCTAGACTATGGATTGTCCTTGATATTAGACCTAAGCAAGTCGATGATTAATGTGTGTGACTTAGTTGCGACATAGTGGGATTACATGGCAGAAATAGCAAATGGAGGGATGACTCCCACATATTAGGTCTATTTTGTGATTCATCCCTTCCCTCAGTTCACAAACCTAGTAGGGATAGGTAGACTTGTCCAGCCAGTACAAGCACTATAGGTGCCACCACAGCAGCCCCAGCAGGAGGGAGTTAGGCATAGGACACATGAGGTTACCATTTCTCCTTGAAATATGAGAGTAGATCTAGGTGCAAGTGGTAGTGGTATAGGATAGAGAAATCCTTGAGGCAAGATGCGTTTCTTAGGAGCCATTAGAGGAGACACCTAGAGGCCATAGATAAAGGTGGAGCAGCCAACTAAGTAGGTAGCTAAGCAAGGTAAGGGCGATGAGGAGATGCAAGACCAACCTACTATAGGGGCCCAGGGTAGAGATATCTTGGCACAGACCTAGGAGGCCCTCAGGAGAGCAAGGGAGTGAGTGTGAGTAGCATAGTGACAACTAGGTAATCTCTATATATAGGTTATAGTGAGAGATACTTGGATAGTGGAGTGGGATTGAGAGATCCATGATTTACAGGAGTAGCTAGAGCAAGAGGCTTGAAGGTCAATGAGAGTAGCATACTATTTTTTAGCATATATGATAGTTGTGCTAGATGAGGTAGAGTAAGTGCCTAGATTTTTGCATTATACATGAGAGTCAAGAGATGCATAGCCTCCAGTGAGACTAGAGATGCCTCCTCCTCCTCCTTTGCCACCAGCAAGGGGTGAGGGGGAAGGAGAGAGTTAACTCTATTTATTCCAATTTTGATCTGGCTATGTATTGATTGGTGTGCCAGCACCATTTTGTACCATTTTTGAGATCAAGAGCACTCAAGTAGCGTATAGTTTTCCACCAGTGTACACTTTTGACATGATATATATGAGATTTTTATTTGAGTACCATTTGCATGTGTCATCTTTTTGTCTTTATAGCTTGTTGTACATGAGATGTTTTATGCTATGATTATGAATGCAAATATGATGTAATGTATGGATGTAGTGTAGATGAGATGAATCATGATAGTATGTATGAAATGAAAAATGTGAATGAACTAACATCTCATGTAGTGCTCTATTTTGTTGATAGTGATAGGTATCCCACAAAGATCGATAGGATGAACCAAAGAATCGAACACTTATGCATCCATGAAAAAAAAATGTGGTACTTTTGAAGAAGCCAAAAATCCCTCATCACAAAGGATGCAAGTAGATTAGTGATTGAACCATGTATTTATGAAAATGTAGAGCATTAGATGCAACCCTACATTAGATGCAACCCTAGGTCTAGTTACCAAGCTTTGAAAATTATCATCATTGAGCATGTATTTAAATCCCATGTGTCATACAATTCCCACTGACATTGCAATCATAGGAATATGAATTTCTAGTTTTATTAGGATTAAATGTAAGCATTTGAGGCCCAAGAAGCCAAAATAACCAAAATGTTTGTTCCTTTTGATGTAGCAAGCTAACATAGGAATCAGATCATAAATGCTAGGATGACTAGAATGTTTCTTGCATGCAAACACACTAGGCATACAAGAGATCCTTCTTATGCTATGTAATCAGTAAGTATTTTATCTGTAATGAACCTTGCATTCATAACCTGAGATAAAAGTGTGCTAGGTATACTCACAATGACCTGTACATTCACTTAGTAGGACAAGTATCATTATTTACTATAGCATAAATAGTTCATTCCAACAAGCAAGGAGAAGAACCAACCTCACTAATTTATCCATATAAAAGGAGTCGATGTACACCCAGCCATCCAAAATGAGATAGAGGCTCTTATAGTGGACACCCCCTTTAGATGGATGCATCAAATCATTAGAACAAAATGACAAATAGAAAGCAAAGAAAAAGATCATGCCCCTAGTCCTCACTTCTCTAGTCAAAAGAGACATCATTGAGTTACTCGAAGGCACCTATTAAAGCAAGAAAACTAAACAAGCAAAGTAAAGCTTAGCATATCCCAAATAGATTCATCATTTTGAGTTTATTTTTTGTGTTATAGGATTGATGTCAAGTGTTAATGTTGAGAACATATATGAAAGAAATATCTTCAGTAGGATGATGACAGTAGACAGATACAGTTAGGAAAACTGGTGACTAAAGTCAAAGAGGAATCTTCAATAAGAAGAACCTTGGTAGAAATTGAGTGACAGTAGATAGACACAATTAGGACAACTAGTGATTGATGTGAAAGATATCTTCCATGAGAGGAATCTCTAAAGTGGCACTAGTGATAGTAGGAAAACACAACTAGAACAACTAGTGACTAACACAAAAGAGATCTTCCATGAGAGGAATCTCTAAAGTGATACTAGCAATAGTAGGTAGACATAATTTGAATAATTGGTGACTATCATGAAAGATCTTGCATGGGAGGAATCTCTAAAGTGATACTAGTGACATTAGGTAGATATAGTTAGAATAATTCTTGTCTGGCACAAAAGAGATCTTCCATGAGAGGAATCTCTAAAGTGACACTAGTGACAGTAGGCAGATGTAGTTAGAACAACTAGTGCCTGAGAAAAAGAGATCTTCCATGAGAGGAGTCTCTAAAGTGACACTAGTGATAATAGGCAGATGCGGTTAGAACAACTAGTGACTGATGTAAAAGAGATCTTCCATGAGAGGAATCTCTAAAGTGACAGTAGTGATAGTAGGCAGATGCAATTAGAATAACTAGTGACTAACACGAAAGAGATCTTCCATGAGAGGAATCTTTAAAGTGACACTAGCAATAGTAAGTAGACATAGTTAGAATAATAAGTGACTAACGCAAAAGAGATCTTCCATGAGAGTCTGATACAAGCAACAATAGACAGATGTACTTAGAACAACTAGTGACTATTGTGAGAGATTTTCTGTGAGAGGAATCTCTAAAGTGACACTAGTGATAGTAGGAAGACAAAATTAGAACCACTGGTGACTATTGTGAGAGATTCCTATGACACTGGAGGGGTTACCGCCAAGTTATGACAAGATTCAATCCATGGATACATGAGCAAAAGTAGGAAAGCAATTGTACATAAGCCAAAAGATGTGCTACAAGATATAGCATTTTGAACAAGAGGTGCATATTTACTACGTTTTCACCTTCTTGGAAGATTTTTTTTTTTGCTACCATAATATGCCTATTTGCTAGGTTTCCATCAAAGGCACTTTTTTTCTTTTTTCAATTTTTTTTGTATTTTTCTCTTTTTGATTTTTTTTATATATTTTGAATTTTTGAATGTTTTTGGTATTATCAAGATGCCTATTGCTATATTTTCAGCAAGATAATGATTTTTTCAAGGATTTTTGCAATTTTTAGACCTTTTTTAGGACTTGTAAGTATATACAAAGAGCTTTTGAAATCAGATCAGCTTTAGAACCACTTCAAATGGAGTGTGTTGATGGGCTCCTTGAGCAACTCTCCCTCAGTTGTAGAAAGCTAGTAAGCACCAAATCCAAACACTGTAGTGATTATGAATAGACCAAGTCAGTTAGGTTTGAACTTCCCTTTTTGTACCTATTGTTGCTGATTCTTAGGGTTTTCTCTCAGAACGAGATCACCCAGTTGGAAGTCATGTGGCTTAACTTTCTTATTGTAGCTCCTAGACATATGCTATTAATAAGATCAAAGATGATTTCATGCCACTTGTCGATGTTTATCTAAAAATTCTAGCTCTTGAAGCTGAGATATTCTATAGTCATCATCAGAAATGAGGCCCTTCATGGAGATTCTCAAAGTAGGAATCTTAACCTCAATGGGAAGCACAACATCTGCTCCATATACTAAAGCAAAGGATGTTGTACCCATTAGAGTTCTAATACTTGTTTTGTAAGCCCATAAAGTAGGATTAATTTGAAGGTGCGAGACCCATCCAAATTTTTTAACTATGTGATGCAAGATCTTAAGGATCACCTTGTTAGATGCCTCTACTTGACCATTACCCTGGGGGTAATTTTGTATAACTCCTTAAGATCCTTGTTTCTAAACTATTCTCCATTGTCAGTAATGATGGAGGAAGGTACACCATACCTACATATGATGTAATTCATAATGAACAAAGCTACAACTTTTCCATTTTCTATAGAGAGAGAGACTGCCTCTACCCACTTAGTGAAGAAGTTTGTAGCTATAATGATGAACTTATGTCCATTTGATGAAGATGGGTGAATCTAACCCACAAGTTCAAAGACCCATTATTGGAATGGCCGCAGTGTGATGGATGGAATTAGCTCCTTAGCTAGAGCATCAATCAAATTCCCATGGAGCTAGCATTTTTTGTAGGACTTAGCATATTTGATTGCCTCTTGCTCTGTATTCAACCAATAGTAACTAGCTCTAATAAGTTTTTGAGCTAGTGTCAAGCCATTAGAGTGAGATCCAAAAATGCCCTCATGTACATCAATTAATGCACATTTGGATTTATTGAGTTCTAGACACCTAAGGAGTGTTCTGTTGAGACCTCTCCTAAACAAGTCATTAGTAATAATAACATACCGAGAAGTGTTACAGATAAGGTGATATTTTTCATTCCAGGTTAGATTGTCTGGGATGGTTTGGTCATGCAAGTAAGAGTATATATGTTGGTAGTGGGATGAATCATGTCCGACAATAGAATAGATCATCCAAGATTTAGGGGAATTATAGGTAGGGTAGAATAACATTTCCACTAGGACCTCATGTCGAAGATCATTCTCAGGCATCTATAATATGGAAGCAAGAGTAGCCATGGAATTAGCTACTTTATTGTCTGCTTGAGGAACTTGTTGGAAAGTGATATGAGCAAAGTATTTCTTTAGGTCATCTACCATGCATTTATAAGGGATCAATTTCTCATCCTTTGTCTAATATACATCATTGACATAGTTGATTATGAGCTATGAATCACAAAAGATGTTTAATTCATCCACTCTCCATTCAACTGCAATCTTCATGTCATTAATTAGAGCCTCATATTTTGTGATATTATTTATACAAGGAAATAGAATCTTGTATGCCTTAGGTAGTGAATACCTCTGAGGTGTTATGAATAAGAGTCTAGCACTAGATCCCTATTGTGTAAAGGAACCATTCAAGAACATCACCCAAGTTTGGTGTGTAGTTATTAGAATTGATTCATCAAGAAAATTAATGTTTAGTGGAAGAAAACTCTGCATTGGTGCTTCTACTAATTGATCAGCAATTGCTTGTCCTTTGATAGCCTTCCGTTCAACATACTTGAATTTCAAACTTGCTTAGTATCATGACCCACTTAGCCAACCTTCCTATTAGAGCTACCTTGTTGAGTAAGTACTCCAATGGATCAATTTTAGCAACCAGACATGTAGTATGAGAAATCATGTAGTGTCTTAACTTTTGGGAGGCAAAGACAACTACCAAGCAAGCCTTCTCAATGATACTATAATTCATTTCATAAGAAATCAGTGTATGACTCGGATAGTACATAGCTCTTTCCTTGTTATCATTGTCTTCTTGTGCTAGCAAGATACCAAGAGATGATTCTATTGCTGAGATGTACAAGATAAGAGGCTTCTCATAGATAGGAGGCATCAAGATCAGTGGGTTAGCAAGGTATTTCTTTATCTGTGTTAGGCTTTGATTGCAATCTTGGCTCTAGTTACATTTCACACCTTTGTGCAGAGTCTTGGTAAAAGGTTATGACTATCCACCAATTTTGAAATGAATCTTCGAATGGATTTAAATCTTCCTTGTAAGCCTCTTATTTGACTAATATTATGGGGAGGAGGCATGTCCATATTTTCTTGAACTTTCTCTAGATCAACCTCAATTTCTTTTGTAGACACAATGTAACCAAGTAATTTCCCAAATGTTACACCAAATGCACATTTCTTGGGATTAAGTCTCAAACTAAATTTCTCCATGTAATCTAGGCTAGGTCCCAAATCTTGAAGATGAGTATTGCATTTTTTGCTCTTAACCAGAGTATCATCCACATAGTCTTCCATTGTTTTATGCATCATGTCATGAAAAATGGTAGTAACTGCCTTCTAATATGTAGCACTAGCATTTTTCAAGCCAAATGGCATCATGTTCCAACAAAAGGTTCTCCATGCACAATTAAAAGCAGTCTTTTCCTGATCTTCTAGTGCAATTTTGATCTAATTATAACTAGAAAATCCATCCATGAGTGGGTACATTTCATATCCTGTGGTCATGTCCACTATCATATCAATGTTAGGGAGTGGAAAATTATCCTTTGGACATGGTAAGTTCAAATCTCAAAAATTTGTATAGACTCTAATATATTTGTCGTGCTTGGAGATTAGAATGATATTTGATATCCATTTAGTGTAATCAATAGCACAGATGAAACTAGCTTCCAAAAGCTTTTCCAATTCAACTTTGACCAATAATGCAACATGAGGATGCATTTTCTTAAGCTTCTATTTGACTGGTTTAACTCCTGGTGCAATAGACAAGTTATGCATTATGAGATTGGGATCTAATCTTGGCATATCTGAATATGTTCATGCAAAGTTTATCTTTTTCTCTTGGAAGAAGGCAATGAATTCCTCTTTTTCTTCTAGAGATAGCGAATGTGTAAGATGTATAATGTGGGGATGTTCTTATATTCCCAAGCTGATTGGTTGTGTTGGCTCTATCAACACTAATGATCTTTCCTAAAAATTCCTAGGAAGTGCATAAAATATCTCATCTGCAGGCACCTCACAGAGGTTGTCACCCTTGGATATGTCTTTTATTTTTACCTTTTTAGGTTCTAACACTACCACAATGTGGTTTTCACCATCAGACCTTTTATTTCTTTTCTTTTTTATTGTATGACTAAGATATTTAATGTTAGCTTCGGTATGGTTAATGCTTTGTTCATTGGTGGAAGACGTTAGAGGTTCAATAGTGTTTAAGTAATAGGCAAGATCATAGTCATTTTGAAATGTAGGAACTTCACTAGATTTGTTAAAATTATAGTCTATAAGATTGAGATACGTGATTGAAAGAGATGTAGCAGGTTCAATAGTGTTCAATGTGTAGTCATCAAATACTTGGACAAGCAATTCGAGACCTAGAGTGGCGTTGTCCGCAAGTGTGTTTGAATGCCTCTTAGTTCTAATGTCATTAATCAAAGACTCGATGATACTAGATGGATAAGACCCATCTGACCTAACCCTAGATGATTCACCTTCTTAAATCAAGACACTGTTAAACATACAACTAAAAGGTTCCCCATCCATTGGTGCATACATGATGGTAGTAGAAATAACTTTTGGGATAGATGATGGATGGTCTTTTATTCCCCTCCCTGAAATAATCATGAGGTTCCAATGTATTTCTTAAAGAAATTGTATTGTGAATTTTTCCTTGGGGAGATCCCAAATTATTTTGATATATTAGAATCTCGGGGTAGAGGTGAGGAGTCATCATTTGAGAGGTCGGGGGCATGTCATGACCCTAATGTAGTTAGGCCACCTATTGCCAAGCCACAGGGTGAGCATGTGATTATTCCTTCAGTTGTGAAGGAACATGTAGGGACTAGCACTCTAGGGACTATTAATGCTTTGATGTAGACCCTCATTCAATGTACCAATCCATTAGTTGAGGAGGAGCCTTCTATGTATCATGGTCACATTTGCACATCATGTGGATCCTTATGCACATTTGGTAATCATGCTAGAGATAGTATGGATGATGGGCTAGTCACTGATGAGTTCTTGAGTGACACATTTGGAATTGACACACAGGTAAATTACAATTATAATAAACTAATTTGATCACATTTTTTATGTATAGTGGATGACTAATTAATTTGTATGTATTGATATTGTTCAAAATCCAGGGTAAGAGTGTTGTCGACCCTAGTACAGATTCCCCAGCCCCATTTTCATCCTGTCGATGAGTTGAGAGGTATGTATTGATTTAATCATTTAAATTAATACATATATTTATTAAGTAATCATATGAAGGATTGACAAAACAAATTTATGCATATACATCAGTTCTCTATAGGACCATCAACATTCACAAGGGACTCCAAGCCTAGGCATGATAGGAGCTTCATAGAGGTACATTTGTTTCATGTTAATTTAATTCATTTGATTATATTTGTTTCATATTTCATGTTACATGTAAATTATATTATATGACATGCAGTTGTTGACATCTGAGACTCCTCCTCATCTTCGCTAGTCCATCGATTGTGGAGTTGCTATAGCGATGGCTACTTCAAAGCCATTGACCAAGGTATGAAAGAATTTTTTTGGTTTTAGTTGTTGTTTATAATATTTAGTATCAAAATTTATAATGTTATTTATAAGTGATTATATTGATTGAATTTTTGCGAGGCCTTACTACACCTGATCATTCACAAGCCTTTGAGGTGGATGTATAGAATGACTATTTGATGGCGGTAAGAAAATAATTAATTTTTTGTCTACATATATTTAGTTTCAATGTATAATAATTATTAATTCATATCTACTTTTTTTGTATCATCTCAAGTTAGAGAAGCACCTAAACAAGAGGATGAGCGAGCATGTGAGGAAAACCCCATCATCCTCATTATCTCCCTCCACATGATGACCAAAGACCTCTAGGGATTTGTTTCCTTCTCCTCATGTGAAGGAGAAGATATAGTTGATAGACACACATGTATGGACATTAGTGGACATATATGTTGGGTTTTATGTCAGTGGACATATTCGATATACATTTGATGTATATATGACATTTTATATTTGATGTATGACACATATTTGATGCATGAAATTATTAGACTTATGACATTATTGGTTAATATATGATATGTTTGTTCTTGTATTACATTATTGGTTATCATAATATATTATGTGTTTGTTGATGTATGACATTATTGGTTATCATAATATATTATATGTTTGTTCGTGTATGACATTATTGGTTATCATAATATATTATATGTTCATTCATTTATGACATTATTGGTTATCATAATATATTATATGTTTTCTTGTGTATGAAATTATTGGTTATCATAATATATATCTTGTTTTTTTTTTTTTCATGTATTTCATTTTAATGTAAATTGCATCCAAAATGATGCAGAGTGCATGCACCAAAAGCTAGTGGATTTCTAGCAAGAACACTTTTAAGGAAAACTATCTTTCCCACATTTGTAAGTGTCTTCAAAGATTCTTTCCAACTTGGTTAAAAAATTGAAAAAAATTCTACCAAACTTCACAAAAATACTTGATCACTTTCCTTATTCAAGACTTGGGAAGCAATAAGAGAAAAATGAGCAAATTTGAGAAATGGATCATAATCAACTTCTTGCTTCAAACTAACATCTTAGACACTTCAAGGAACACCTAATAACTATCTCACAAACTTTATTCTATCATCTATTCCATCCTTTCAAGATATTCTTCAACATCCTGAGTGAAAGCAATCTTCCAACATCCTATGACTGTGTTTGCTTTGCAACAACATGTAATTTGCTGATTTTCAGACAACTCTTCACAAAGGGAAGTGATTATGTTTCAAACCCCTAAAATGGATACTAAGACAACCAGGAAGATCCTTAACATCTTCCACTGACTCCATTTAGTGATAACATGCAAGTAAAGTGGTTTTTCATTCTGATGAGTTTGTTATTCCAAATAGGAAGTAATTATATTTGACAATAACTCAATGATCCTATATACAAGTTTAACATCAGCAGTGATTCCTTGCCATATAAAAAAAACTTAATAATCACCAACACCTTATGCCTCCTCTAAATTCATAGAGGGTATTTTTATCATTTGATATCCATTCCAACCGATTACTAGTTACTTTTATTGGTTACAAGGTTAATTTCAAGGTTTTCCAAAAAAATTGCTAAAATTGCCAAAAAGTTGTCAGCAACTTTTATTACTGATGCAAGAGAATCTTGGGTGTAAGGGAAATCTTGCATCACCCAAAAATATTTTATTTTCAGCTTTTTCTATTTTAATAAGGACTAGTAGACAAGGTGGTTACTATTTATGGAAACTTACTATTTTCAGTAAGTTTTTCATACGACCTCAGAATGTTCTCATTTTCTACAAGAAGGTTCATTTAAGAGTTGTAAGCCTACCATAGAAATCTCATTGCTCAACCATTAGTATTAGAGAAGTTATTATAGATTTTAGGTGGAAAAATTTGCAAAAAAATCTGCAGGCTCACTGTTGGAGGCCTTAGAGTGCTTGGATAAGGTTCAAAAACTTGATGGAAGGGTACTAGCATAGTTTCAAGCCTATAGATCACGAGCTGGCATTTCTAAAAAGTGGTTACAATAGCCAATCAGAGAAATGGTTAGTGAGTTATGGCCTTCAGAAGTTGAGCTACCGAAATTTCTAAAATAATTTGTCAAAGATGTATTTGGTCAACTCTATGTGTATTGTTAGGGTCTATCAGCCCTAGGTATTAAGTTTAAGCATCTAGAACCTTCCTAGGTGGCATAAAATTGCCTTTTTAAGAAATGCCTAAAGATTGTCTAGGACAACTTTGGGTGATAGTTCGCATCACTATCTTGCAGATTACTATAATGAAGGCATTCATTTTGGTTAGCATATTGTAATTGAGAATTCTATATTTTTGCATTTGCAGCAATAATAAAAAGTTCATATTTGGTTATCACATTTGTTGTTGTTTCTTTGTTTCTGTTATGAGTTTACAATATTAAGGGGAGTCCCCTGCATCAAGTGGTATCAGAGCTAGAGTTCTTGAGTATGTGGACAAATTGTCAACTGTGAGGCAGTTTGCATTAGGACCGTGGTTTAGGCTAAGCATGTAGACAGATTGCCAATTATGAGGCAGTTTGCACTAGGGTTTTAGCAAAAGCACAAAAATGCCTCCACAAAGAGAGCATGATGGAAGAGCTACAGGTGTTACACCTAAGGGTTTTCAAGCCCTTTAAAGACAAATGCAAGCATTGGAAGAAAAAATGTGTTGAGGAATGAATCTTACCATAAGAGATGAAAGCGAGGATGAGGATGAAGTAGAAGAAAATGCCGAAGCAAAGGGAGTTCTAAACCTAGAGGAAGAGAGGCTTTTTAGGGCCATCTCCAAGATTGGAAAAAGACCTAAGTTTGAGGTTCCCACATTTTTAGGAAATCTTAACCTAGAAGAGCTAATCAATTGGATCAATGAACTAGAGGAGTACTTTGAGTATAAAGATATTGAGGATCTAGATAGGGTCAAGTTTACAAAGGCAAAACTGAAAGGACATGCAAAGATCTGGTGGCAAGAGGTTCAATTGGAATGAAATAGAAAGGGAAAGGAAAAAAATCACTAGATGGGATCAGATGATAGCTAAAATGAAGTGATAATTCATTCCTATGGATTATGAGCTTGATCTGTTGAAGAAGATGCAAGGAATGAAGCAAGTGAAAAAATCTATTCAAGAGTATACCAAGGAGTTCTATAAAGTTTTCATTAGAATTAGCCATGCAAAAGCTGATAAGGAGAAAGTTGCCCATTAGCTTAATGGGTTAAGGCCCAGCATTTAGGATAAGTTGAGTCTGGTTTGGATGAATAGTATTGAGGAGGCATACCAGTTTTCCCTAAGAGTTGAGGAGAAACTGAGAAATAAGTTTGACAATAAGAATAGTGGAAGAGGTCATGTGGAAGATTTAGCAGATGATCTTATGGATGCTATAATGATGATCAGAAGAACAAGGATGAGGCTAGAAGTGGCAACCAAAACCAAAGGGGAAACAATTCCAATCATCTACATGATCAGAACAATAGAAATCAGAGAGGGAAAGGTAGAGGACAAGCATCTAGAAGAGGAGGCTTCCATGGAAAATGCTTTCATAGTGGGGAAGAAGGGCATAGAGCATTTGAATTTACCCAGTGCCAAGGAAGGACAGATCAAAGAATAGAAGGTTAGGCAAGAGTTGCACATGTTGATGAAGATGTTAGATCCTCATATTTTGAAGATGCTGAAAGAGGAGAAGTCCTAGTTAATAGAAGAATCCTATTGAGTGGTGAGAATGAACCTAATCAAAGAAGGAGTTTGTTTTGAACAAGGTGCAAATGTGAAGATAAGTGTTGTGATGTGATCATTGATGGTGGAAGAACTAACAATCTGGTGTCAGAAATGATGGTCACCAAGTTAAAGTTGAAGAGTCAAAAACACCCACATTCATATTGTATTGCTTGAGTGCAAGATGACCACAAGGTTATGGTCAATGAGCAGTACTTAGTGAAGTTCAAGATTGGGAGCTGCTAGGATGAGGTACTATTTGATATCATACCTATAGACATATGTCATATGTCGTTGGGTAGGCCATAGCAATTTGACAGGCATGTTGTACATGATAGGTGAGCAAATACCTACACTCTAAGGATGGAGTGAAACATAAGTTGAAGTTGTTGAAGGATAAAGAATAAAAGGTATGTAATGCTACCAAAATATGTTTTGTTGATGGAAAAGAGTTTCTTAAAGGTATGAAACATGAGCATATGTGTTATGCTATAATTCCTAAAGATAGTAAAGAAGAAGTAGAGGAGGTACCTGCAAAAGTTGTAGATATGTTGGAAGAGTTTTTAGATATTGTATCAGATAATGTACTTGATGGATTTCCCCCAATGAGGAAGATCAGTCGCCAGGTGGATTTGGTTCTAGGAGAAAATTTGCTAAACAAGGAAATGCATAGAATGACACCAGCAGAAAGTGAAGAGTTGAACAAGAAAGTTCATGAGTTGTTGCGAAAGGGGTTGATTTGAGAGAGTTTGAGTCCATGTGTTGTACTAGTAGTGTTAGCACCAAAGTAGAATAGAGAATGGAGGATATGCATAGATTCTCGTGCTATCAACAAGATCACCATCAATTATAGATTTCCTTTGTCAAGGATGGATGATATTATGGATTTTTTGAGGGAAGCTCAGTATTTCACAAAGATGGATCTAAAGAGTGGGTACCATTAGATTCATATCAGAGAATCTGATGAGTGGAAGACTACTTTCATGACAAGGGAAGGACTGTATGAGTGGATAGTCATGCCTTTTGGGCTAACCAATGCATCGAGCACTTTCATGAGGTACTAAAGGAGTTTCTAGGTAAATTTGTCATTGTTTACCTAGATGATTTATTGATCTTTAGTAAGACATTGGAGGAGCATTTGATTCATATTCACAAGGTGTTTGAAAAGTTGAGGGAAGAAAAGTTGTTGATAAACTTAAAGAAGTGTAGTTTTGTAAAGGAGTTGGTGTACCTAGGATTTGTAGTCTCAAGAGAAGGTCTAAAAATGGACCCAAAGAAAGTGAAGGCTATCCTTGAATGGCCTACTCCAAGGAGTGCAATAGAGATAAGATCTTTTCATGGACTCACTACATTTTATAGAAAGTTCATAAGAAGTTTTAGCAGTATTTGTGGACCCTTGACTGAAACAATGAGAGGAGATAGGAAAGAGTTTAAGTGGACTATAGGAGAAAATAAGAGTTTCAATCTGTTGAAACAAACTTCCTGATTTTATCAAGGCATTTCAAGTAGACTATGATGCTAGTGGTACTGCAATAGGAGCTTTTTTGAGCCAAGAAGGTAGACCTGCTGCTTATTTCAATGAGAAGTTGAATGATGCAAAAAGAAAATATTTTGTTTATGATCAGGAATTTTATGCCATAGTTCAAGCATTGAAGAAGTGGAAACACTATCTTCTTCCCAAGGGGTTTGTTTTGTATACTGATCATCAAGCTTTTCAATATTTGAATAGTCAAGGAAAATTGAACCAAAGGCATTTAAAATGGGTTGAGTTTTTGTAGAGTTATACATTTTTTTTGAAACACAGAAGTGGGAAGTCTAATAAATTTGTAGATGCTCTTAGTAGAAGACAACTTTTGCTGGCAAAAACATAGATGGAGGTGGTTGGGTTCAAGGAACTTAGTACATTATATCCAAATAATCCTGATTTTGGTGAAGCATGGAAGCCTTGTACAAAACCTATTACACTTGATAGGAAAAAGTGGTCGTATTTTATGATCCAAGATAATATGTTGTTGAAAGGAAGCTAGTTGTGCATTCCAAACAATTCAATGAGAGAGAACCTCATCAAGGAGAAGCATAGTGGAGGATTGGTTGGACATTTTAGCAGAGATAAAACTAAAGCTTTGGTTGCTAAAAATTATTACTAGCCATAGTTATAAAAAGATGTGATGAAGTTTGCACAAAGTTTTTGAGTATATCAGATGGCGAAAGGAGTGAAGGAGAATATAGGATTGTATTAGCCATTACCTATACCTGAGAAGTCATGGGAGGATGTCAACATGGATTTTGTTCATGGATTAGCAAGGACACATTGTGAACATAATTCTATTTTTGTGGTGTTTGATAGGTTTTTAAAGATGGCACATTTTATTCCTTGCAAGAAGACTAGTGATGTTGTTCATGTAGCAGAGTTATTTTCTAGAGAAGTGGTGAGATTGCATGGTCTTCCAAAGAGTATAGTTTCAGATAGAGATACCAAATTTGTTGGGTATTTCTAGCATACATTGTGGAAGAAGTTGAAGACAAATTTGAAGTTTAGTTCATCACATCATCCACAGACTGATGGGTAGATAGAAGCTATGAATTATAGTTTGGGAAACTTGCTGAGATGCTTGGTTGGAGATAAACCAAAAGGATGGGATATGATTTTACCACAGGCAGAATTTGCATATTATAATTCTATTAGTAGGAGTACTGGTAAATCACCATTCTAGATTGTATATGGGAGTAGTCCCAAAAAAACTTTGAATTGAGGAAGTTGGATAAGGGAGAGATAAGTAGTGTTGAAGTATAAGATTTTTGCTGAACATTTGAAGAAAATCTATGAGGAGGTGAGGAAGCACATCATAAAGATTAATACACAATATCAAGCTAAAGAAAATTTGAAAAGGAGAAATAAGGAATTTTAGATTGGAGATGAAGTCATGGTTCATTTGAGTAAGGAGCATTTTCTAGTAGGTACATATAATAAGAAAAAGATGAAGAAGTTTGGACCGTGGAAGATAGTGAAGAGGCATGATTCTAGAAATGCATATGAAGTGGAGTTGCCTGTTGAATTGAATATTTCACTAGTATTTAATATTGCAGATTTGATAGAGTATTATGAAGGAGGTGATGGAGATAAAGTTGCAGAAGCACAGTGGAGCATTCTAACAGCTAGTTTAGCTACCAAGGAGATTGAGGAGATACTAGACAATCGTATTGGAAAAAGTACCAGAAATAGAACTTATGAGGAATAACTAGTCAAATGGAAAGGGAGACTAGTTGAGGATTCATCATGGCTAGCAAAGGAGGAGGTCAACAATCTTCATTTTCCTCTGAACACCTGAGACGTGACGGGATCACTTCTCAAATTACCTCAGGTGTCTGATGCAAGAGCATCTTGGGTGTAAGGGTAATCTTGCATCACCAAAAAAAAAAAAAATTCAGCCTTTTTTTTTTAATAAGGACTCTTAGAAAGGGTGGTTACTTATTATTTTTAGTAAGTTTTTCATACGAGCTCAGAATGTTCTCATTTTCTATAGGAAGGTTCATTTTAGAGCTGTAAGCCTACCATAAAAATATCATTGCTCAAGCATTAGTATCAGAGAAGTTATTGTAGATTTTCAGGGGGAAATTTTGGAGAAAAATCTTTAGGCTCACCGTTGGAGGCCTTAGAATGCCTGGATGAGGTCTGAAAACTTGACAAAATGGCACTAGCACCATTTAGAGCCTATTGATTAGGAGCTGGCATTTCTGAAAAGTGGTTATAATAGCCAATCGGAGCAACGGTTCGTGAGTTATGGTCTTCGAAAGTTGGGCTACCAAAATTTCTAAAATAATTTGTCAAAGATGTATTTGGTTGACTCTATGTGTATTGTTAGGGTCTATCAGCCCTAGGTATTAAGTTTAAGCATCTAGAACCTTCTCGAGTGGCATAAGACTACCTATTTAAGAAAGGCTCGAAGATTATCTAGGACAGCTCTGGGTGATAGTTCGCAGCACTATCTTGCAGATTACTATAATGAAGGTGCCCATTTGGGTTAGCATATTGTAATTGAGAATTCTATAATTCCACATTTGCAGCAATAATAAGAAGTTCATATTTTGTTTTCATATTTTTTTGTTTCTTTGTTTTTGTTATGAGTTTATGGTATTAAGGGGAGTCCCTGGCATCAATTGCAAAATGCAATTTTTGCACTAACGCTTCCTAGAACTTAACCAAGTGGTTTTTGGTAACACATAGGACCTATATAAGGTGTAATGACTTTTAAAACACTTATTAAGTCAACTTTTTAGCAACAACAACAACAAAAAAAGAAAAATCATTAGGACTCAGGCAGCTTTGGTTTATAGGTGACTTCAAGTTCCTTGACCTTACAAACAAGGATTACCTTATTACCATAAAAAAATAACATGTTCAAAATGAGGTGTATGATCACCCCTTTACCTTCTATCATGAGTCTCCTTCATTAGATGAGATGACATATCCAGTTGCCACAGTCAAAGATCATTGCCCTATGGCATTTAGTAACTCTTAGGAATATTTTGGTTCGGTGTGCTTGAGAATGTTTGAGAACTCAATGAGACAAGAGGAGCTTGGAGCTAGTGTTTACCTAGCCACTCAGAGCTAATGGAATAGAAATTTTGATTCCACAATGAAAGGTGAGAGAGATTTGGTAGTTGGCAACTTTTTAATAGCCAACACTACAAGTTTCAACATCACTCGAGATGGTGTCACAAAATCAAAATGGAATAAGATCTCCAAAAAGAGAGATAGATTATTGTAGGTCTCTACAATATGGTCTTATAACACCTAGAATCACATCCATACCTTACATGAGCTCTGAGATATGCCTCATCAAAGGTCGCTGCCCTATGACATTTAGTGACATTTTAGTTCAGCATGCCCAAGAATGTTCAAGCACTCAAAAAGATAGGATGAGCTTAGGGTGAGGGTTTACCTGGCCACTCAGAGCTAATGGAATAGATAGTTTGATCTCACAATGAATGGTGAGGGAGATTTGACAGTTGGCAATTTTGTACTAGCCACCACTACAAGTTTCAACATCACTTGAGATGGAGTCAAAAAATAAAAATAGAATAAGATCTCCAAAAAGTGAGAGAGGTTATTGTATGCCTAGGCCACTTTGTGCAAGATACGAGCGAAAGTTGCTAATTAGGAAAAATTGGGTCTTTTTGAGTTTTTGGTCAAGATAGCCTAGGATTAGGTTTTTTAGTTATTTTTTAATAGTTTGGAACCTTTTCCAAGTCCCAGAAGTGAAATCTAGTGAACTTTGCAAAAGTTGTAAAAGTTCTCAAAAATGCAAATCTGACTGGAAACATTCTAACCTTCGAAAAAATGTTTCCCATGCTCATATACCCGAGCATGGATAGTTACAACTTCCCAAACTTCTATTTGCAATTTTTTTGCAAATGTTGCTCAAGCAACTTTTTGAGCAACATTGCAACTATTGAGCAATTGTTTCTCTTTACATATTTAGGTCAAATGGATCCATCTAGGACTATTCTAGGACCCTAGTTAAGATTCCTAGGACCTATTAGGTAATCAAATACCTTACTTTCCCATGAATATTGAAAGGCAATGAATAATTAACATCATCATATTTCTACAATCCATTTGTAAATAAAAAAATTTTGGATTCGATTGTGCATGTTTTTTTACCTTTAAAAAAACACACACAATTGAATCTAGAAAACTTTTTATTGGCAATGAATAAGCTATTAGCTACCAACTACAAATATTTCAAAGACATTGAAAACAATATATTATTCTTTCAAGAAAAATGAGGCACCAATTCTAAAAATAAGATTGAAATGATTCCCATCAGTGGCATGGCCAAGAACTACCTTTTTAATACAATGACCAATAGTTGACCTCACTCCCCATGCCTTCTCATTCCTACAAAGGAAAGATTAATATATAAAGGAATATATACAGAGAAATTGGAACTACATCTATTAAATATACAAAGGAAGATATAGAAAACATGCTTAATAAAGAGCGAGATTAATCTGAGAGAAAAGGACATTTCAGAAGAAAATGGTTATCTTAGTGCCATCTAGGGTATGTCAATTACTTAGGATGAAGAGAAAAAACCTACAACTACTGGGAAAGAGTGCACATGTACATAGACACAAAATTTTCAATGGCCTTGAATTTATAGGACTTTGGAAGCCAGGATACTCAAGCTGGGCACGATCCCTCAAAGTTATCATCAAAATATATTAATGATCTTAACATAACAACAAAAAGCTCATTACCACCTTTAAATGGAGATTATCAATTCCCAAACATGTCACAGTCAAGTAGATGACTAGTGCAGGAGCACCCATTCTAGACTCATCAAAGAAGACACCTAAGGATCCTAGATAGTTCACTTAGGATAGGTTGTGATGCAACAATGCATAGTGGAAGCTTCTAAAAGGCAAGCCACTAGGCAATTAGACAAGGTTGGAATCCTTCAAATTTCCCAAAAAGAGGGTTTTGTGTTGGGACACTTATCACAAGCATCAATAATGAACTTATCATAGGTTATCACAACCCAAACAAGGCAGGGAACCTAATCATTAGGTTTGCCTAAGTTCAAAAGCACCAAAACATAAGGATTCTCCAAAAGCCTAATAAGGGAACATACCCCCCAAACATGAATGAAAAGAGAAGAATGACAATGGAATGGAATAAAAACACACCTTAGACCTATTAAGTTCTGTATATAGTAGATAAAGTGATTCTGTTGTGTCCAAATAGCATTGATATATAGTTACAGTAGTTTGTCATTGAAAGGCTACTAGCCCTTCAAACTGTAAATTGGACATAATATGGAAAAACCCCACATGAAGATATAGTTTAAAGTGAGATTCAAATACCCTTTTAGGACATATAAAACATATGTAAACCTCAAAAACTAGAAGAGACTAGAAGCCACTACTGTAACAACATTTAGAAAGTGTTGATAAGCCTAATTAGGCTACAATTACACTATAGGTACCCTTTCACATGTTCCAATCTGAAAAAAACTTATTGGAACATCTAGGGGCAAGTAAAACAAGTCCAAATCCAAAGTTATAGACCTTGGATCACTCTGGAGCAAAAGTTATAGTGACTATGGTGAAATGTTGAATGGTGCATGTATGGAACCATACACCTAAGGTATGGTGGAAAAATTCATTCCTTGCTTAGAAATTTTTAAAACCTACAAAATAATTAATTACACTAATAGGGCTTACGTTCCACTAAGGGGCATCAAATTCGCATGGTGGAAAGTGCCAAAACAACAAGGTCCTAGGTGAAACCCTTGGTTTAATGTTGATTTCTAGGCACCTTCAGAAAAACTTGAATATCTTGTAAACTACAAAGGATCAAAACATGAAACCAAGTGAAAATGAAATTTTACTCACAGGTCTAACTCCTGGGTTCATTGGCACATGTCCCAATATCTTTACCAGTCTGCACAATGCTTTGAAACATGGAATTCTGTAGGAAAAATAGGTTATTTTATTGATTTCTTGCCAAAATAAGTACATCATACCTATCACCCACCTGTAAGGGCTAATATAGGTTTTCCCCAATGGTTATAAGGTTTTTTTGAACCAACTAGCCCTTTGGGGAAGATTTTTTGAAAGTTTAACAACTTTTTAAGAAGTTGTTCAAAAGTTGTCAAGCAACTTTTTGAGCAATGTTTTGAGCAACTATGAAAAGAAAGACAATCAAACCAAACTTCCTAAAACAAATTTTTTCTAAAAAACACAATCTACCATGGATACTAGTATATTCTACACAAAAAAAATGTCAAAAATGCCTTAAAACTCAGAAACTCAGTAATTTTGTCTTCAAATATCATGCTATAGCATGTTGACCATACACAATGATATTAACTTCTCTCATTTTAGGATTTGGGAAGTCTTTATATCTCCTCCTAGGTCTTTCCCCTTCATCCTTATGGTTTTCATTGACCTCCTTCAAATTTTAAAAGGCAAATCCACAATTTCTTGCAAAATTAGCATTTTGCGAAAATTGCAAAATTGTAATATAGCAACTTTTGGATTTTTCTTGCTTTCTCTTCTTAACACTTCTAACTTGTTATTTAGGCTATCCCCTAGAAATTCCATGCTAGATACCCTTCCCTAAGCTAATGATTCATCTCTTAGGTTACTCAGTGCCCTATGGCAATGTATGTCTTGATTTTTAGGCCAAAATAGTAACTCTTCTAAGGACATTAAATGACATCCAATACCCTAACTGTTGCACCTAGGTCCAATGACCCTTATTTTAATTACAAGGCTCACTTGGAGCATAACACAAAAAAAATGGAAAGGTGAGGACCCTATGATTCAAGGTGCCCCTGCACCTCTCTCTCTCTCTCTCTCTCTCTCTCTCTCTCTCTCTCTCTCTCTCTCTCTCTCTCTCTCTCTCTCTCCCTATTCAAACTAATGAACCAACTAGATCTACTCTACATTTTAATGTCTCAAGTATTGCCTCATGGTCTGACTCACGAACTTTTCAAAGAGTCTTATTATGTGTTTTTCCATCATATTTTATCAAGTGGACATTTGATGTGACCAAAAGGTTTGAATAATGAAGAATCTTCCTCTCTATTTGCCAATCCTCGAATAACCACAAGTTAGGGTTCTTCAAAGAATATCATCTAAGCCATGTGTCAGTTACAACCACCACACTGATATGGTACTCTAAACCTTCACCATCTATAATCGAGTGATCCAAAAAATTTTTGGCTTGGACACAATGAAAAAAATAATAATCTATCTCTTCTTCATTTTCTTCAGGTGCAATAATAGCAAAAACATGACCTACAGTGATAAATGCACAAAATGTGGTCATTATTTTAGAAAATACTTAGGTAAAAGTTATAAAGCTACATATTGAAATTACAAAGATATATATATTACCAAGTTGCACTAGATCGGACAAGCAGTCAAAGTCAATGGAGGAATCTATCTCTACCATTTTCAGTGCTTTTGGGGGATGATAGGTGTCAATTGGGTCCAAAACTCATATATCCCATTTGTCGACCCATTTAGTTGACTCACACTCATCCCAATTTTCCTCTACACATTATGGACAATAGCATGCCATTTTTCATGTGTGGATACTCATGAACATGCATCAGAGCTTCTAAAAGAGTGAAATTCACTTGAGCCTATTAGTGTGCAATAATCCTCATATGGTGCAATGTTAGTATTATCTATCAACCAAAAAAATTTAAGAATCGTAGACTCACCTTTCTTGCATCTATCAATATTGCTCCATCTTTGTAGTTTAGTTCTTCATGATCTAAAGCTCTTTTGATGCATACACTTGCACCATTATGCTCTCCCTTTCCATGACCAGCCTCTATGAAATTTCACATATATTGAATTCTAGACAACCTGTGCATCCTACTCAACTAATAGAACATCTATACATTATTAAATTGAGATATGCAATTGTCTGACTAAATAATGTGTTGATGATATCGTATGCCCCTGTTATCCAAATCTCCATAAAATAGTTGAAAACAACCATGTACAAACTCTATAGAATGTGATCGATCATCACTGATGTAAAAATGGTACACCCTCAAAACCTTCCTGTCATCTTCTGTACTTGTAGGTGAATGCATGAATGTTATGTGAACAAATATGGAAACTAGTTGAGAAGTATAATACTTTTCTTGCACCTCATTTTGTGGTTGAAGTGTAGTTCTCTATGAAGTATACAACCAAAACAATGGTATCCAGTGGAAACGTATCCTTGCACAACTTGAATTGCAAATCTAGTCATCGAGCTCTATGTGTATGCCTTGCATACTCGTAAATAATTTTTTCACAAAAAATCTTCATAAACTCATATATTGAAATATTTTTAATGACTAAATCACATTTTTTACCCTATTTTCCATCTTTTAAACCATATGTCACTGTTTTATATTTTTTGTAATCTACTATTTCATTTCCAATTGCATGTGTACTATCCATATGTTCACAAGTTGATAAAAGTTGCAAAGAACCACAAAATAAGCATGTACCATCCAAGCATGATGTCTTGTAAAATTCTTGGCCATCCCCTATTTCACATAAATGTTGGATATGAATTCCATTGAAGATCTAAGTGGCCCATTCATGTCATAATCCTGCAAAACAAACTTAGAATGCAAAAACACACATATATGCCTAAAAACATCAAAATGGTTAGAAAATTCAATATGTATCCTACAACAAGAAGTTGTGCATGTGTGATTTCTCTTCACATAAAAAGTTTTACCCATCTTAAAAAATATTTGACTTATTCAAATTTGAGGATACATACCAATAAATTTTGCAAAAAAAATTGTCTGAGTTGAGTCCAAAAAATATTTTGCATGTGGGTCACAATTTTGGTTACCAATCATCCTTCTTACAACATCTCATTGATTAAGGGAAAAATGTGTGTTATTTGTCCAAAAATCTTTGATCAATAATTTCAAAGCTTCACTAATTTCTTTATCATTTCATGGTAGTCTATCGCTAAATGTCCATAACTCATTTTTTGTTGGATCTTTCAATCTCTCATGCCTTAGCATGGCTCTCCTTGGAGTACCTCTATCAATTTTCAATGTTTTGCTTGTCTTTCTCATGAGTCAAGCTTTCTTCATTTGGGTACTTACTATTGTCGATGTAAGTACTTATCTTGTGATATTACTATCTTTGGTGTGTGATTTATAACCCACTTTGTCATAAGCACTCATTAGATTCTTTACAATTCTTTTTTCATTTGAATCATCCATAGTTCTTAGCCAAAGAATCTTCATGATAGGCCAAAATTTCAAGTTTCTCATCATTTCAATAAATCATGTGCATTGGCTTGTAATATTTAATTCTTCAAAGAATAATCTCCACATATGATTAACTTTTCTTTGACAAGTACGCTTGCTAATCTTGTCAGGCATTGATTTCAAAATGTTAGTATCAATATCAATCAAATATTTTGGTCTTCTAAAATGAATTCTAGAAGGTGTTATAATCTCTTCCATTCCCTCAACATTGTGAACATCAACATAAGGTTGAGTGCTTTGTGTACCTTGAACTGAAGATGATGTGCCTTGGCAATAAGATGCAAAAGATGGAATGTCACCTACTTGATATGTTGATGTTGTGCCTTCAACATGACATGATGGAGTGTGTACATCATCGGATCTACAAATTAACATCTATTCAACATGAGATGATGATATGACTCCAACATTGGAAGATGGTGTAGCTTCACAATTCAATTGTCTTCTTGAGCGTAACAATCTCATTCGTTCTCTTTGTCTTTCCAATTCTTCCTCTTTTTTTCTTTGTATTGTTGGTTTTTGTTCCTCTTCAAAAGTCAATTCTTCTTTATTGCTTTGCAATTTTCTTTTTTTACTTAGTAGTTTCATTTTATCTCTTTTAATTGCCAAATCTCTCTCCCTCTCTTCTGTTGTTTGAGCTTTTGGTTTCTTCTTTGGCATGATGATGATTTCTATATGTCAAATTATTCAAACATCTAAATTACTTACACTTTGTAAATGACAAATCATTCAAATACATATACAAATTACAATTATTTCAATGAATACACAATATCTATTAAACAACTTGTCAAATTTCTAACCATTTCCAAGTAACAATTTATTCAAACATACAAATTTCAATGAATTCACTATATATTAAACAACATGTCAAATTATAATCAAATTTGTCTCTATATAATAACAAAGAATATCTAAAAAGGACTACACTAACCTTTTATATAGAAAAAATATTCAAAAAGCCTTCAAATAGTGTATCTAATGATTGAATTTGGTGTTTGCTAGCTTCAAATAGAATGAAAGAATTTTCAAAAAGCCTTCAAATAGTGTATGCTAACTTTCAACAACTTGAAACCCATGTTTTCTATTGGAACAACAGAATATACAACAAACAAAAAGCAAAATATGGATATATAGGGACCCAAATTTTCGTTATGACCATTTTTTGGTGTTTTCATATAGTGCATACACACTATAGCACATATACACTATGTGAAAAATAATCTCTCCCTATCCCACCATCCCCCATCCCCTACTCTCTCACTCTCTCTCCTCTCCCATCCCCCACTCTCTCTATCTATCTATCTATCTCCCTCTCTCACCACCTACTCTCTCTCACTCTCTCCTCTCCTAACCCCTAGTCTCTCTCACTCTCTCTCTCCTCTCCCATCCCCTACTCTCTCTCTTAGGCTGCTCTCTCTATCTATCTCCCTCTCCCACTCCATCTCCCACCACCTAATATCTCTCTCACTCTCACTCTCCCATCCCCTACTCTCTCTCGCTCTCCCTCTTCCACTACCTACTCTCTCTCCCTCTCTCTCTCCCATCCCATACTCTCTCTCCCTCTCCCACTTCCTACTCTCTCTCTCTCACTCTCTCTCCTATCCCCTACTCTCTCTCTCAAACACACACTCTCATCCCCCCTCTCTCTCTTTCTCTCCCTCTCCCACTGCCTACTCTCTCTCTCTCTCTCTCTCTCTCTCTCACACACACACACACACACACACACACACTCCCATCCCCCTCTCTCTTACTCTCCCTTTTGCACCAACTACTCTCTATCTCACTCTCTCTCTCCCATCCCCTACTCTCTCTCTTACACACATTCCCATCCCCCCTCTCTCTCCCTCTCCCTCTCCCACTCCCTCCCCCATCTCCTACTCTCTCTCACTCTCTCTCCCATCCCCTACTCTCTCTCTCTCTCCCTCTCCCACCGCCTACTGTCTCTCTCTCACTCTCTCTCTCACATCCCCTACTTACTCTCTCTCTCTCTCTCTCTCCCTCTCCCACCACCTACTCTCTCTCTCACTCTCTCACTCACATCCCCTACTTACTCTCTCTCTCTCTCTCTCTCTCTCTCTCTCTCTCCCTCCTTCCCTCTCCCTCTCCCACCACCTACTCTCTCTCTCCCTCTCTACTCTCTCTCCAATCCTACACTCTCTCTCTACAACCCCCTACTCTCTCTCACTCTCTCCCATCCCCTACTCTCTCTCTCTCTTACACACACTCCCATCCCCCCTCTCTCTCCCTCTCCCTCTCCCTCTCCCACTGCCTACTCTCTCTCTCCCTCTCTTGCTCCCTCTCCCACTACCTACTCTCTCTCTCACATCCCCTACTCTCTCTCTCTCTCTCTCTCTCTCTCTCTCTCTCTCTCTCTCTCTCTCTTTCTCGAGCTACTCTCTCTCACACACACACACACTCTCATCCCCCCCCCTCTCTCTCTCCCTCTCCCACTCCCTCTCCCACTACCTACTCTCTCTCACTCTCTCTCTCTCTCCCTCTCTACTCTCTCTCTCCCATCCCCTACTCTCACACTCTCTCTCTCCCATCCCCTACTCTCACTCTCTCTCCCTCATCCCTTACTCTCTCTCTCTCTACCACCCCCTACTCTCTCTCTCACACACTTCCTCTCTCTCCCATCCCCTACTCTCTCTCACCTCTCCCATCCCCTACTCTCTCTCTCTCCCATCCCCCCCTCTCCTCTCTCACTCTACCTCTCTCCTTCCCTCTCTATTGAAATTTAGGTCTTAATAGTGCATGCGCACTAAAGCATGCACACACTATCAAGACCCAAATTCTTTGCATTCTACCAAGCCTAAGGCTTGGTTTTTCCTTGGGGATCCAACCCAAAATTTTGGAGTCTCTAAACTAGTCTGAGACATGTTTTATAGAAAACATACAAAAAATTATTAATTTTTCTTGTGTGCTCTCCTTCAAGTTTC
Organism: Cupressus sempervirens; assembly: GCA_028749045.1. NCBI lineage: Eukaryota > Viridiplantae > Streptophyta > Pinopsida > Cupressales > Cupressaceae > Cupressus > Cupressus sempervirens. The sequence continues at coordinate 237,233,668 of CM053786.1, read as the reverse complement.
CTCATGGTTGAGCATGGATAAAATTAGGTTACATGAGATTATAGGTCTCTGTGTTAGCTATATAACCATATAATTTATTTTTTATTTGAACTATTTCAAGCTTTTCAACTATAATTTATTTTGAATGTATGTCCATTTTTTGTCAAAAACCAACATGTACTAATTGGGCTGTAGATTTTAGCTCGTTCATTGAATTTTACAACTTAGTTTTTTAAAAACTAGACTCCATTCTACACACTTTGAAAAATAGAAGTTTTGATTTTAGATTAGTTTTCAATCATTTCTAGGGGGAGCACATAGATATTTCACATTTTTGGGATGTCTTCAATTAAAAAATTCATTAAAAAAAATACACATTATAAAACTACCCAAAAAATCTAGGATAAACTACACAATGTTAGGTAACTTTTGACTAGAGAAATTAAAGAATTTCAAAAAAAAGTTAAAATTTTAGCAAGGCCACACTTTGTATTGTGTTATGTTTTTTCTGAATAAATAGTACCACTTTCTGTGGCCCGCTTTTTTTAGGACCTAAAACTAAACTATTTTGGAAAAAAAATTAGTAGTTTAGAAACTAGATTCAGAGGATTGGTACTTTTGTTTTTGTCATATCTTAAAATTTTGAGCATAACTATCTTCAAATTCTTATTGAAGTTCAGAAATTGTTGATTTTAGAAAAAAGGTATCCACTTATACCCCCCTTTTGGCACCACAACTTGGTGCACTTACCCTTAGCAAAGAATTTAGCAAGATAAGGTTCCTCATCATCAATGTTGTCTTTGTGGTCATTGAACTCATCTTCTAACTCATTTTTAGATTAATTTTTGGGTTCTAGTATAAATTTGTTAATCCCTAGATGGAAGGGAATTTTCTTGAAACCTAGACAAGATGTATCTCTATTTCTTCTAGCTATCACTTTGACAGGATCAATCAAACCATTTTTTTTGCATCTAATAGGACCAATCCCCTCATAGCCAAAGCATTTCATGAGTTTAAGACCTAGACCATACTTTTTAGGAATAATTTCATGAGACTATTCTATGAGGTCAATTGGAGTTTCCTCTTTGTAGATCCATGCAGCAATGGCTCTGTTTTCACTTTCATCCTTGAGAGGGATAGTAACTTTGACAAAAATACCATTGTACTTGGTTTAAGGTGTCAACACAAAAGGTCTCTTCATTTTTTATGGTCTCCCATAATGACGGGGAGACTCGGGAAGAGATGTTAAAGATAGAACTAGTTCAATGTGATATTCACCAATTCTGATTTCTTTTAGCTTGAGTGACTACTTGATTTGGTTCAACTTATTATCATGATGGTCTATAGATTCCCTATTAGCAAGTATAAAGTTTTTAGTAGATTTTTAGCATGTTACAGGTATAGCTAGTACTTGTAGGTATGGTGACTTTAGAGCTATGAAATGGGAACTTTATACATTGATGGCAAGTGGAAGGCATAGCTTGCATCTCATGTATCCATGGTCTTCCTAGTAGAATATTGTAATCTAAGGGAATGTTTAGGACCTAACAAGTGACATCACTTTCTACAAGTCCAACCCATAGAGGCAACACAACAAGACCCAAGGATTTATGCTGGACTTAATTATACACTTAAATAGTTATCTTGCGACAAGGGTCAATGGACTCCTTAAAATAGTCCAATTGTTTGAGCAGAGTGGTAGAGACAATGTGTTGGACCACTCTACCACTCTTAGGTTTAGTTTTGTCTTGTTTACCCTTGATGGTGATAATGTCACAATACTCAACATCTACTAGTTCAACCATTTGGACTATCTCATCATCATCATTAGAGTACGTATAGTTGATCTTGTTATGAGATTTTTGTTTTAAGTTTTCTTCCTTTTCATAGTGTGGGAATGACTTTTTGAAAGCCTTGTGATTCAAGTTCTTGTTATGTCCATCCACAACAATGTCACCATCATCAATTAGGTCTTGGACTTTGTGATGGAGGTTAATGCAGTTGCTTGTCTTGTGACCTTTGTTTGGGTGGTATTCACAAAATGAAATTTCATTCCACCATGGTGTTCGTGGTTGGGGACCATAAGGACGAGAGTTGTCCAATGGAGAAATGAGTTTTTTTTGTAGCAAGGTGTTGTAGACCACATTCAACGATTCACCAAGAGGCATAAATTCTCATTTCAGGTGTGTAACCCAAGATGAGCTCTTTGGTTTGTTTCCAAACATCTTTTTGTTTGAAGGGAGTTTCTCAACATTCTTGGATTCTTTAAGATTGTATGTAAGATTGAAAGCTACCTTAGCAAGTTTAAGAGTGATGTTGTCAACAACTCCATCATGCACAACCTCTCAATTTGTGTTCACATACTTGGATTTGTCCTTATTAGAGGTTGACCCTTGTTTAGTATCCTTTTGAAGGGTTAACTTACCCTTTTTTACCATGAATTCCTCTATTCAAATAGCTTGTGTGACCATGTCTTCGAAGGTGTGTGGACCTTCAAGTTGAACTCTATACCTAGAATCAAGAAGAAGCTTATCTATAAAGATATCAAGTTTTTTCATTTCAGGGATTTTGCATGAGTATTTGGTGTAAATTTGTCTCCATCTTTGAAAGAATATGAGGAAAGGTTCCCCAACTTTCTATTTAAGATTACACAAATCTCAAATGTTAATCGAGTGTTGTATGTTGTGAGAGTACTGTTGAACAAATAGGTTAGAAATCTCATCAAATGTTTTTATAATAGTAGGCAAGTGTAAAAACAACTCCATAGCCTGACCACCTAGACTTCTTGGGAATAGATGCATGAGATATGTCTGATTATGCATAAATTCCATAGACAAGGCACGAAATTCCTACAAATGATCTTGGGGATGGGTAGTTCCAAAGTATTTATCATACTTAGGTAACTCAACTCCTCTTGGAAAAGGAGGCATGTATATACTCTTGTCAAAAGGAAATGGAAAAAGAGCATCTAAGGTGTATGTTTTTGTAGGTTTGTCCTTATCGTGCATTATTTGGTCTAACTATTATTGCATGATCTTCAGTTGTTTTTGCAATTTGGACATTTTAGTTTCCTCTTCAGGTGTGATGATAGTTCTAATGTTAAAGTGATGAGGTAGCTTGGCTCCCTCTTGGGGAAGTTTTAGAAAGTATTTCTCTTTCTCTTTGTCAAGAAAGATTTCCATGACTTTCTGGAATTTTTTGTCCTTACGACATTTTTTGATATGTTTGGGAAGTATTTCTTCCTCTTTCTCATTTTCATCAATAAAAGGTTCCTTATATCTTTCCTTCCTATGTTGATCTTAGTCTCTACTATGTTCTCCATGTTTTGGTTCTTGATCATCCATTTTAGGAATGTGATAAGTTTCAGCGTATGTTGGTTGAAAAGTTTGTCTGAATAAGAATTCAGCTATGTTGTTTGGAGGCATGTGACCTTTTCTAGTTTTAGGATCTTCTTGATACAAGGGGTTCCTAGTTTTTTGTAAGTTTATGGAAACCATTCTCTTAACACAATGTGGTCTGACAGGTGAAGGAGATTGTGAAGACTCCTCACTAGATGAACTAGAGACATACCATGTATAAATTGAGAAGTGATCTCTACTACAATTATGACCCCTAGCTCTACCTTGTCTAAGTCTAAGGGGATAAAACATGTTTCCACTTCTTGTTACCATAGTCATAGACAAGGACAAAAAGAAAAAGCCTAGATAAGGACCACACTAGAATGCACTCTCAAAAAAGAAAGATGAGAGTGTTGTATACTAAAGTACGAGCCATCTGAGTAATGGCTAGAACAACCGAAGATTATGACTATCATGATGCAAAGTATGAAAAACACAAAAGGACAAGAATAAGATCGACAAGTAACAAGACTAGTTTGCATATAGATTAAAAGTTGTCAACTAAGCAAGAAGCTACTATTTGACACTTTTTTCAAACAGAGAAGTGGTAAATGTTGCAGATATAGATTAGACTTAGAGCACAGATAGCTTTGACAAAACAATTTGACAGTTTTGAGGACAAGATCCTGTGTGAAGATTATCAAGGAACCACACGGGAAAACATAAAGAACTAGGTGAACACTTAGAACAACAGGGTGATCCCACAATAATGGGTTCCACTTTTTGACCAATTTTGACTCTGAAATCAATATTTTTGCAACAAACGTCACGTTCAAGTGACTATATCTCCAAAACTATAAATAATTTCAAGATGATATAAACTAGTGATTTTGAGTACTTTGTTCCTACTTTGTAACCATATTTTTTAATCTAAAAAAAAAAATTATTTATGTCAATTTTTTTTATCTCCTCCAAAAAGTGGTACATAATAAAATTCAATATTTTAAAAAGTGACAGTCCGTTTGACACACATAACTTTTTTTCTAGAAATGATAATGAAGTAATTCTTTCTGCGTTGGATTTGTAGCATCAATATCTAGTGTCTGCATTTGGTTTGATTTATTTTTGTTGAATATTGTATAGTTTATGAAGTTTTGAAGTGACATGAACCGTAATTTAGACATACGTTCCGTTTGACACAGATAATTTGAAGTCAATTTATCATAAACCATTTTTTTTTTTTGAATAGAAAGGTATCTCAATAAGCCAGTGCAAAATTTTTTTGACCTAATTTACTAATTTTTCCGAGGTGTCAAAGTCGGTTGATGTTCAATCGGTAATGAACCTATAATGAGTTAAACTCATATTTGAAAGTCTTAATTATTAAATTATGTAATAAAATTATAGTCGTTGGAAAGCTTGCTCCAAGAAGCACATTTTGACATTTTTTATTTTACAGTAGGAGATCATTCTCCTACAATTATGGCAGTAAAAAGAGCAAAAAAAAGAAAAAAAGAAAAAAAGGTTAAAATTTTTGTGATTTTGCATGTTCGTGTGAACATGGCGTTCGCGCGAACACGTTTACCATGTTCGCGTGAACCTATGTTCGCGCAAACATGCAAATCATGTTTGCGTGAACATATATATCACATATGTTCATGCGAACATACGAAATATGTTCGCGCGAACATGATTTAAAAAAAATTTCATGCGAACACAATAAGTGTGTTCGTGCGAACATATGGTAAACTCAATTTTGAAATTTTGAAATTTTTTTCAGTTTTGTTCATCCCACTAAAGTGGAACCCATATTGTGGGTTCACCCAACAATTTTAGGACAATTTCCTCATGCAAGGACTTACACAGAGCCATGTAAGAAGTTAACAGCCTAACAAAAGGACAGCATAAAAAGATAGTATTTGCAAGATCTCACATGGAGATTCACATGGTGTCGCACGAAGACTTGCACAGAGCTGTATGAGGAAGTGTTCACAAGGTGTTTTCTCATGCAAAATTCCACGAATTGGATGTGAGAATCTGGACAAACTAATAATTGTTGACTAGATTTTTAAGAGATTTTCAAGGTTTCAGATAGTTTTTGACAAATTATTGATTGTGTTTATAGATTTCAGATAGATAGCAAGATGGTTTTCAAATTTTTGGATAGCATTTTGATTTTCAAAAAGATAGTTGTTTTTAGATATACATAGGGAGCAAGTAGTAGTCGCAAACAATCCAACTGAGGACAAAGCAACTCGGAGAGACGGGGGAGTCTTGACCTTTTGTTTGTTTGATAGATTTGGACAAGTTTAAAGACTCAAAAAAAAACATGCTTTATCCCTAAAACCAAAAATGGTAGAGAAGGAAAAACCTTTTGTCTCACAACTTATGTGCAATCATTCACTTCACAGAGCCATGTCAACCCACTAGAGGGTTCTTGTGTTTTTGGTGTATTCCAAGGGCTCAATAACATATATGTTAAATGAACACCCTTGTGGTAGAGGTCAAGCACGTACACCACCTTCCAATGCCCAAGTACATGCCTATGGTGAGAGTCTATAGGAGAGATTCTTCCCCCTCCTTGCACAAAGATTATGCCCCCTTTTAGAGGTGAATTGGGTAGTAACTAACTAAGAGGTTTTTACTTGGCTTCCATTCATATTAACCCTTGGTGGCTTTGCAAGAAAATTTGAGACCAGTAGCCTACACTTGCATCTATAATTGCACACAATTGACTAGCAAGAGTGGGGTCGGCACTGGCTAGTATAGTTTACAAAGCCTCTTCTTGATATACGACATTAGAATGAAGAAGAGGAAATTAATATGGATTTGGAGTCTTTTTCTCTACAAAGCTTCTTTATTATAGTGAGTTGAAATCTTTAGCAAAAGGAGTGTGCTCACTTGGGTCATTCCCAAAGGTTGGATCATTCTTGTAGGCCCTCTAAAGGTTGACTTGGACTAGTGGTTTGGATATAAGGGTCCAAGTTTCTGATTTCCCTCAAGGGGAAAGAGCATGCTCCTCCACCTTATCATCTTACCCAAACATGCAAGACATGTTAATCACCAAGTTAGCTTAATCTATCTAGACTTGTCCTTTCTCAAGATTTTGATTCCCTAAAAGGAAATCATCATCCCTTCATAGAAAAGACTCATATAAGAAAACCACTAACTTTCTTGTTTCCCTCAGGTACCATCTTTCAGAGGCTCCTAGGTTTTTGATTTATTCTTTGGCATCACTTCCAAGTAGTAAAGAGCATACTCCCCTATTCCCCTGTCTTGCAACCTATGAAGTTCACAAGCCCTATTTATACTCTATGTGAAAAGAAATAAAAGAAGACATGATGTTTAAATGGATTAAAACAAGTCTTTGACATGTGTATCTTTGAAAAACATCCTACAATCACAGAATCAATATATGTTTCAAGTGTTTTGATAAGGTGTCTTTGATGGGCATCCTGCAAACCACTGTCAAGTTGTTTGAAAACCAAAAATTAGAAAGAAAATGCTTTAGAGAACATTGTTAATCAAAATATAATGATAAAACTAAATTTTGGAAATTTCATTTGCATGTGTTGTTGCAAAACTTTGCATGAAATCATGCATAGGGCCATGCATGAAAATAACGTGTATCACAAGAGAAAATGCTCATTTATACACTTTTCGCGTGAGGAAGTGCAATGAAAGGGGATAAATATTAGTTTTTCACACAAAAATGAGATTTCTCACATGAGCATCTCGAAAACTATATGAACTATAGTGACAAAGTGATTAAAAAATGCAGAAAATAGAATAGATGAGGCTAGAAAACTTGATTTCTTGGCCCCATGGTGGGTGCCAAAAATGTATGTGGGGAATGTGGGCCTTAGTTTTCACACACACACACACTTCAACATGGTCTTTACATATGAAATCATCCCGAAATGGACATTGAGTTATTCATCCAAAACTATTTGGCAAGCCAACCCATTGCCTCCTAACTAGATGAATTTTGTCATTGCTCGCAGAACGAGAAGCTTGCAACTAGACCTCTAGTATGAAGGATTTTTATCAAGCTCTATGAGAATGCAAATTACTCTAAATGGAATGCATATTAATCTAAGAATAAAGAAAGTAATTTATACTAAATGTATGCATTTTCAAAATCTAGATGATATTATAATGCTAGGAAATAACAAGCTATGAATGCAATGACAATGGATAGTTATTTCAGCATAAATTTGATGCAAAATTTATTCAACCTCTATAATGAGGAATTGAAGGCCTCTTAAATAAAATTCCATAAATCAATCAATGCTCAAGATCAATTGGAATGAGGGGTCGAGATTGAAGATGAGGTTCAGTTAGAATGGAAACTTCCTTGTGCAGATGAAGTTAATGGATTCTCATCTGAGTGTGAGAAAGAATTAACTAAGTTGACTCTATTTCTAGTTCTAGTTCACTCAGAATTTCCATTTCTGAATTGAGGAGAAGATTTGGAGAGAATATTTAATTTAATAGAATAGGATATGACCTCATAAATGCATAATTTCAATTAATTGAGTAATTAAATTCAATAATTAAAATGAGGACATTATTAAATTAAATACAGTTAATTCCTTTGTACATTAGCTAAGAAGGTAATTTTAATTTAATTAAAGTATGAACACTTATAATTAAATTAAATTAAATCAATAGGTTTAATGTAGCTAATTTGAGTCGATACTTAGGAATTAAATAAGGAGTGTGATTAATACAGATTAAGGTTTTTCTACATTTGACACTTAGGTCAAGTAGCGAGTATCATAATCAAAATTTCCTATTACAATAGGACTTAGAAATGATTGAATAAACCAAAATTGGTTAACATGACAATGTGCCAATTTTGGGGTATTACACATATCGCAACTCCACACATCGTGTATCATGATTACCTTGGGTGGTATCAAGGATAACTTACCCATTGAGTCACCTTTCATTGCAATCTCATAAATAGCACAAAATTTGCGTGGAGGACAAGCATCACTCTTCACCAATTGAATCTTACTAACCTTTATTCCTTGACTCTTTACTACAGATGATGAAGCTACCATTTTCTCTTTATTATGGTTTGAAAACTTTCTTCCTTTGGATCACTCAGCACAATTCAGATCTTCATTCAATCACTCTTCTATCTCAGAATTTCTCTTAAATCACCTTAGGATCTCTTTTATCACTTAAATCACTCTATGCTCTTGAATTATGTATGCGAGGTATGAAATAATGTCTTAAAATTTCAATATATACTTCTTTTTCTCATTTTAGGTTCTCCATTAATGTTGTGTACTTAGGTAGGTGGAAGCCAGCTATATCAATTGACATTGTGCCTTCAAACTAAGTATTTACTATACAATGTAGTCTCTTCCATATAACTCGGCCTCTTCATCAGTTTAACTTCTGAAGTACTCAGTCCATATTGCAGTGCTTAGTCAATATAGACAATTTTACTGATGTTCAATAATGTCTATATACATGATTCTTTTGCACTAATTCTTTCATAAATATGTTCTAATGGATCTTTACTTATGCAAATATGAACTTTAGCAGATTTTATGTTAGGAATTGATTTAGGATGTATCATTAGATATATAGTTCCATACATAGCTTTCTTACTTAGTTTGAGATGATGTGATCACCTTCCCCATTGGATTGGGTGATCTCAACTCCATTTTTTCCACTATTTCCATCTTCTACCTTTTTCTTCCATGTTTGGTTCATCTCCTTTCTTGTCTTCTCAATGTCTACTTTTCCTTTACCCTTGGTGTTGTTGTGATTTGTTGCTGGTACTTGAGTTCTGCAGTATTTTCTTGAATGTTCAAACTTATGGCTTTTCGAACATGTATTGTTAGGTGCATGGTTCTGCCTTTGATTAGTTTGGTAGGGTTTTGTTTAAGATCTACATGCATATTCTCTATGTCCATACTTTGGACAATTGTAACAATAGCCTAAAAAAATTAAGTGAAATGGATGCATTCTTCATTCTTGACCTACACTCATGTACTTGATGTCCCTACTTCTTGCAGTAAAAACAATAACTAGTAAACTTAGGTTTAGGATTTTACATACCATTTTTTCTTTAGCATATGTTTGTAGTATGACCAAATTTTCCAAAGTGATGACATGCAGATTTTCCCTTTGACTTTGCATTTCTCAATTCTCCATTCTTGGATGATTCTCTTTGCTTGGTCGATGAATGTCCTAATCTAGTAGTGTTGCCAGATGACCTCATAAGTTCTTCAAAGTATTTCATTGCTTCATTTGGCTTGTTGAATCTTTCCACAAGTTATTTTTTAGTTTTAGTTCATTCTTCAATAAGTCATTTTGTGATATCAAATTTTCTATTTCCACATCCTTCCTATTCAACTTGTGATTTGCAAGCATCATTTGATTTATCATATCAAGTTGAGTGTTTGTGAGATTTTGTACATCATATATCCTTTATTCCAGTCTAGTTTCCATTACCCTTTTTTCTTCCTTAGTGAATACTTTTTCTTCCTTGGATCTCTTATTTTTCTCAGATACTTCACATAACCTTATTGATTAAATTTCATGTTCGCTTTTCAGTCCTCTAACTTCTTCATTCAAGAGTTTATTCTTATCTCATAGATCTACAGTTGTTGTTTCATTTGAATTTATTGGTTCAAACAGTCCTTTAGTTTCAACTTCTTCATATGAAAATTGTTTGTCTTGAATAGACAATTCCTTTCTCCTTTTTAGGGATTTCTTCAAATCTTGTCTTGTTGTCTTGAGTTTCTGCAGTAGGATCTTGATGTCAAGCACCTACTTGTCAATAGTTTTCTCCAACCTAAAAGCCTCCATCTCCAAGATCTTGATTCCAAGTTGTTAAACTTCTCTAATAGAACTCAACTATGATACCAATTGTTGGAAGTTTTGATTGGACACTAAGATACTGAGGTAGGGGGTGAATCAGGACCTATAACACTTTAACCTTTTTAACAATTATGTAATACATTCACCATATTTATTATATCATATCAAATTGCTTATTCATGCGTAACTTATATAATCAAACTATAATAACATGTAGATCTAATCTATCAATCACATGCATGAAAAGTTATCAAATTACACAAATATTTTGGTTACCTAAAAACACTTCAGAATGAAGGTAAAACTAGGGTGGGGATGACATATTGGACTAACCACCAACATTCCCCTTTAGGATTCATGATATGGCTTAACCACCTCCTGTGTTCTATAAGTCTAGTGGTTGTATTAGGCATTGACATGTTGATCTTTTGGTGCAACGATAACTCTAGCTTGTAACAAGTGGTAGTAGAGCTTGGTCACAGGTTTGAATCTCCTTGAGTAACATTTAGGGGGGGATTGTTGGACTAACTACCAATGTTCCCCTTCAAGATTCGATACATGGCTTAACTGCCTCCACTGTTCTATAAGTTTAGTGGTTGTATCAGACATTGACAAGTTGATCTTTCGATGCAACAACTCTAACTTGTAACTATTGGAAATATAAGAGTAAGTGAGAGTGGAGGTGTGTGTAAGAATTTTCCTAAGGGAAAAATTCGCCCAGGAACTAAGAACTCAAACACAAGTACACAGTAGACCAAAAATGGATATGATCAATTAATTAGAGTATGTCTGAATACATTGCTCTATTTAGAATGTGATATTGAAACACACTAGGAGTGCCTATATATAAAGGCCTCTTAGGGAGCACCTAGAATGTCTCTAAAAACAACCAGAAGATAACACAACTAAGCACCTTATCCAACATTCTAGATGAATGGATAAGAATGACAAAGTTTCATATGTGTGTAGAATATTCCTATGTTGTAGACAACATGTGCTTAAAAGAGGTGCGAACCCCTTGTGATGTCATCAAGACAACTCACAAGAGTGCACAAACTCCTAAGTGTCTCACAAATAAAATAATGCAAAATAATTAAATAATCCATTAACCTAAGTAAACTTAAGTAAGTGTAATAAGTAAATACTTATTTACACCAACAGTGTGAATTAGATACTACTAAAATAAATCCTAGATCCCTTAGATGTCAGTACAAAACAACTCTCTGAAAACTTAACTTTGTTGATGCTTGACAAACATACAGAAAATTATTGTAACTCGGTAAACACTAAAATAGCTCAGTAAATGCATAATATTAAAATCTTTAAGATATTATTTGTGATCAATATTACTTTAACTTAGTTGAAAACACATAAAAGAAATAGCATGAACACACTTGACACCAAGATTTAATGTAGAAACCCAATTTGGGAAAAACCACCAATTGCAACTAGTTACTGATTTTCAATTTTCTAAAGTGAGCCATGTTAGGAGCCAACCCTATTAAAGGTTACAAAACACACTTTTAGTTGTGAGCCTATTAGAGGATTTAAACACCCTATTGGGAGTGACCTTGTTAGAGATCTTTAGGCACTTCAATAGAAATTTCACCTTGTTAGATGATTTACAAATAGTTGTTAAGCCAACTCTATTAAGAGATTTAGATCAATGCTACAATGGTTAGAGAGTAACAATGAGATTACTTGATATCTAATGCAATTGAATTGCTAATTACATATCCCAATTCTGGCTTCTTTACTTGATCCTTCTTGATCGAATGTATCTTTTCATCTCAACAAGGATATTCTACTTATCCTTCCAATTCAATTCCTCTTGACATCATCAAATCTTCAATTATGTTCCACTACCATATATTTTCTAATCCTCAACTTGACCTTATATTTATATCTTTCATATTGTCAAGTTAGCTTGAATATAACTTAGAATAATTAATGTTCATCTTCTTAGTTGGCTAGAACCAATAGATAAATCAATTGAACTCAATATGCCAAAATAAGAAAATCCTTCGTTAGCCGACCCTACTTGGTAGACAATAACTCAAAAATGATTTTCCTATGTTAACCAAGTGAACTTGTTCAATACTACATACTCAAAAATTTCCTTTGGTAACCGAGTGAGCTTGGTTAACACTGATTCCATCTAACATTTCCTCTATTAACTGAGTGAGATTGGTTAACACTCAACTTTTGAAAACTTTCATTTGGCGCCTGCGTGAACTTGGTAGACACTGTCTTCTAAACTATGCAAACTCTAGAATATTCGGTAGACATAGAAAATTATCTTCAATGCTTGAGTGAGCTTGACTTACACTAATTGGTAATGATATGACTTTTTGTGTAACATCAAAGACAATACACAATTAATCAATTGTATTCAATAGTAACATGACACCCACAAATCTTCACTACTATAGTAATAAAGTTAACCTGTTAGGGTTACAATGTTTGACCATATCAATGATCTACCCTGTGAGGAGTCTTCCTTGTTAAAAGATTTTGAGATTGTTAGATCTCACCTTGTTAGTGGATTTCACACTTACAACAAAGTAAGGACTCTATTAGGAGATTAACAAAGATTTGTTAAGACCACTTTGTTAAGAGATTTACCCTAACTCAATCTATTAAAACTAATTCAGACCCTAGTCTTTGGTCTTCTTTGATAAATTGATATTGGATCTCCTCTTTCCAATCTCATCCTTATCTCTGATCTGATAAAGCTTTTATGCCCTTCACTGCTTGACTAGGTCACTTGCTCTATTCTGGAATAACAGAACTCTTTGTCTCTTCTACAATGTTCACACATTCACACTTGAATTGCCTGAATATCTTGTTTTCTCCTTCGCATCACTATTCACTTCACCATACTCATGCTTTATATTAAATTAGTGTTAGAGTGGGGTTGTCGTTGCACCAAAAGACTAATCTATCAATGATTGATACAACCACTCAACTTATAGTATAGAAGAGGTGGTCAAGCTCTTGTCACAAGTCTTGAGGGGATTGGTGAAAAAATTTCCAACAATCTCCCTCTTAGCATTACCCGAGGGTTGAGGATTTGAATCTATGACCAAGCTCTAATACTACTTGTTAGAGTGGGGTTGTTGCTGCACCAAAAGACCAATCTATCAGTGATCAATACATCCACTCAACTTATGGTACACAAGAGGTGGTTAAGCCTTTGTCATGAATCCTACGGGGACCACTGAACAAATTTCCAACAATTAGGTCCAATTTTGTCCTATTTAAATATTTCATAAAGAATTTTTTAAATACTTCCTTTTTTCACCTCTCCATCTAATTCATTCATTACAGAACATAGGGATCTGTGATCCACCTCATAAAATGTGTAATACTCTCTATAAAAAAACCCTACAAATATTAAATATCACGTCAATGCCAGCTTGAAAATGGTTTACCTAAAATTTTGCATCATTCCTGACTTGAATGTAAATTTTGTGTTGCTCAACACTCACTATTTTTATCACTCAACACTCACTGTATATGTTGTTGATACTTGGTACCTTCTGTATAACTCAGCTTCAACATACTTGAACTTCTCTATTAACATTACACTCAACTTATATTGAAAATACTCCATGATCACATACTTTCCTGACTCCTATAAAGCTCGGTATATACAAGTTTATATACATGACTCGGCCTATATACAGTAGCTTGGTCGTGGTGATGACCATCTGACAATGCCTAGTAAATGACTAAGTGTTTGACACTAATAGACAACAGTACTTAGAGAGACCAACACACTCTATTCCTTGGCTATAACTAGTCTTCTTGTTGGCCCTTGGCTTTTATCTACTTGGCACATATTGTATGACTCGGCATGAACTAACTCTAGAAAGCTTGGCTTATATAGTATTCTAATCAACTCAACTTGTATAGGAGTACTCAATGACCATAGGCTTGCTCGACAATAGTAGTATAGCTCGGCTTCAACTAAAATATGAACAAGTCCTTTATTCAATGCTCAACCTTCATAGGATGGCTCGGACACAGTAATGATTGACCAACTCTTCCATATGAATGACTAAGTGTTTGACACTAATAAACAACAAGAATTAGGGATCAACAGTAAATAATTATACCATAATTGATATCTTTTGAGCTAGGTGAGAAAGAAAGAATGTAAGATCATAGGAATTATCTTATTGGTTGCTTAGAGAGTTGGCAAAACAATAATCCATTTCCATTTTAATCATCATGTTGGTCAATTTTCTAGCCACACCATTTTTGTCTTAGAACCCATGATAAATTTTGAACTCTTCAAATGTATCCATTCCTATCATTAAAATAAAATATTCTTAAGTATTCAATTTGGTGTTTACCATTTATGAATTGACATTCATGGTGTTTAGTCCCCTCCTAAAAATGTTGTTTGAATATGTAGTCTTTTGTATTTGAGGAGTCAAGTAGAACTATCCAAAATTCTACTTTGTTGTATATTTTGTCTATTAGTTTTTTTTGTCATTATACCTACCAAATTTCCATTGTGATATCCTGTGATGCAAAAACTCTCTTAACCATTAAAGTTATGCTTATGTCATTCCTTCATCTAAAAGAACTCATTTTACATTAGCCTTACTTTTAAAAGAGATAAACCTTGATAATTTAATGAATGAAAGAACTTCAACTATTTTTTTAATAGACAAACTATATTTTTCAAGATAACAAAATATTTTGCAATTGATATTTAATATTTAATCTCTCTTAAATATAGTGTATTCTTTATAGGTATAAAAATACTAATATTAAAAAAAATTAAAGTAAAAAAATTATTTCACCCTGTCTACTATAAGGATGCATAAAAAATTATTAAAATTTGTATACACATGACTATTAGTATGGACGGTTTCTTGTTTATGTAGATCTCATAATTATATTTTAAAATAGCCTAAGTTTAAAGGAATATTGAAAGAACAAGATTTACAAATATTTCATGAACAAAAGAATCAAATCTTAGAACAAAATCCAAAAAAAAAAATCTAAATATTCCCCATGAGAGTCTAAGTATAGAGTATATAGATATATGCTGATTAATCCCATCGAAAGCTCCATGAACCAAACTGTGTGAACTCGTGCTCAAATTATTGGAGAAAAGTTTAATCTGCATGATTTAAGGCTGAATAAGATAGTATTATTGTTAAAAGAATTGCATGTGATTAAAATGGAAGAAGATTTGATAAGGTTTATAGCTTAATTTTTTAATTAATTTAAATGGCTGTCACTATATTGGTAAAAATGTTTGGTATAGAAATAGTTTATTAAGAATTGATTTTATGATGATATACATACCAAACTATTTGTCAAGAATTGATTGCATGGAGACAATATCTTTGTAATATAAGATTACATTTATAATATTATTGTGATTTGATATTTATTTATTTTTTAAATGAATTAAGGTTTATTGTTTGATTAGTAAGAATGTTCAGCTTATAAATAATTTATTAGACATTAATTTGTTAAGTATAAAAATGTAACTATAGGAAATAAATTTGAGTTAGAGTTTGAAATTGTGTTGACAAAATAAACATTGTGTCAAAGAGGACGAGTATAGTTTGATTATTGCATGAAGGAGGTGTACCCTATACTAAATGGTGAGTGGGCTAAAATTAGATTCAAAATGTAAATTAAAAAATATAAATGAATATGGGTGGAGGAGCATCAACTCTATAAAATTCAACCAAATTTGAATCTAAAACAAACTTGTATAAAGGAGATTGGGGGTTATTTCCAAACATCTAATACCATAATGGATGTTGTCGAGCTAAAATGGAAAAACTTTGAATAGCATAAGGAATGAGGTTTTCTCCAAATCTATGACGAATTGTATGGATTTGACATCACACTTAATTTGGTTAGTGATAGTTGGCAAAGATTTAACACCACAAGAGATAAAGTTGGGTTTGAGTCATGATGAAATGATTATTTCAGCAATGAGGTTGGTGATGATGTGCAAAGGACCAAGACCATAACAAATGAGGTGATAAATTTGATGGAGTGAAATTTATGATTGAAATATTGATTATGAACTACAAAAAGACAACAAATTGATGATAAACTACAAAAAGACAACACCTTAACATTTTATATTATGATTGAATCCTTACAAAATAAATAACATGATAATAAAACCAATGATAAATTGCAAAGACCCAATATAATAGGAAGAAGTTGGATTTGAATCCAAACTAAGTATAAAGTACATACCACACCAAACCAGTTGATGATAATATAAAAAGAAGTTCAACATTGTAAAAAGGCCATAATTACATTGAAAAGAAAAGTATATCTTAAAAAAAGTATATTGAATTTAAATCTAAAGTAAATAAAATAAAATACAAATAAAAGTATTCACACACAATCAAATTCTACATTGGTCACCATTATAGATTTTAAAAATATATATAACTAAAAACATAGTAATATCAAAATTCTCCAACACTATAAAATAAAATAAAATTTTAATTCTAAATGTTTCTTATATTATTCATGTAAGAGCCTACAACACAATGGTAAATTAAGAGCTTCTCATCTATGAGAGATCTCGTGTGTTCAAGCCTACTCAAGTTTAACATATAATAATAATTAATTTCAACAAATAATAATAAATAATTAAAGCACAACTAATTGATGGAATATGCAAAAATTAATCCTAAAAAATGATTATAATTAAATTGAAATTGAAATTTGTACACCATAAAAATGATAAAATAAATCTAAACTTAAATAACTAATTTTTTCTCTAATTCATTGTGATGAAAACCAAAATTGAATATGCAACAAAGTTTGTGATCTAATATAATTAAATATACAAAATGACTATTTGCAATTTATTAATTATTTAAAAAATTTAAAATAGTTATTTGGTAATTTCAATTTAATATTAAATAAATAAATAAATGTCTATTGGCTGGCTAGATGCTTCCTTAAATATATAGTTATTAAATAAATAATAATGTAAACAATCATGAATGTGTTGCTCTATCATTATAATGGATGAGGGTAGGATTGTTAAAGGCTTGTGCTCATATAATTTTCCTTTGATTCAACAAAAAGATATTTAATAATATAAAAGATTGTCATGTCAAGTCTCTTAAATAAAATCAAATTTGAATCTATAACAAATTAATGAGAAATAAACATTGTACCCAAACAACAAAACATGAAGAAGAAAATCTTATATTGTTAAACGAAAAATAATGTGAAGAAATGTCAAAACTCTTATATAAAACCAAATTTAGATCTACAAGAAATTCAATAAAATGTAATCATTAAGTGAATAATAATGTAAAAAATTATCAATATTTTAAAAAGAATCTAAATTGTAATGGGAATTAATTTTGGATCTACAACAAAATGTAATGACCTTATTTCCTTAAGTGAATAATAATGGGAATAATTGTCAAATCTATCAACTATAATTAAGTATATTTATATCTTATTTTTCTTGATTCATTGCAAGAAAATCAAATTTGAATCTACAACAAGTTTATTAATCTAATATCACTAAATGAATAATAATGTGACAATCATCAATGCTATAAAACAAAACTAAATTGTAATAGTAACTAATTTTCTTTCATGTCATAAATGACAATCCTCAATGCTATAATGTGAAAAAATTTCATGTCATAAATGACAACTAAATTTAAATTATAATCAATTCTGCTTTCATTCAATACCCAAACAAAACTTGAGTCTATAACAAATGTAATTACCTAACATCATTAAATGGTGAATAATGCAAACAATGGCCAACACTATAAAATAAAACTAAATTATAATAGTAATATAGGAATGGTACCACTTGTT
Organism: Cupressus sempervirens; assembly: GCA_028749045.1. Classification (NCBI taxonomy): domain Eukaryota; kingdom Viridiplantae; phylum Streptophyta; class Pinopsida; order Cupressales; family Cupressaceae; genus Cupressus; species Cupressus sempervirens. The sequence goes on along the minus strand of CM053786.1, from coordinate 237,215,654 downwards.
ATGATATTTCTTAAAAACAACAAATGTATTATTGTTCTATCTTACCTAGGTTTTGTAATATATGCATTTTAGTGGTAATTAATTTTGTTTTGACTAAAATTAAATTTGAATGTACAACAAATTCAATGAAATAAAAATTTACCTATTAATTAATAATAATATATTTCTGCAGTCTATAGTTCTAATGGATTTCTACAATTTTCTTTGATTCAATAAGAGGAAAGTCAAATTTGAATCTACAACAAATCTGATGAAATAAACATTGGAACTATTAATTTGATATCAAATTTCCACAATTTATAGATTTAGTACAAATTTGTTTCTCCTTGATCAAATTGTATGAGAATTAGTTTTCGCTTATCTATCATAGGATAGGACCAAAGGGAGAGGACCTAATAGTTGGTCACCCTTACTTCATACTTCTCAAAATCTTATGTAGAAATTTTAAACTACTCCCACTTTTATAATTTTAAATAAATTCCTTGGCAAGTCTCCTACTTATAATTAAAGTTTCAAGGCCACATCATCAAATATGATGTCTCATTAGCAAGCTTTGGTCCATGTGTCTAAACAAAAAAATTGAGACAACTTACACTTGTGCACTAAGTTGTGTTTTATTGGTGCTTTGATGAAGCATCTTTTGGATTTTAGATGTATGGAATACATTAAATTCAATTATGGGTAGTCTTTATCAACAACAACAACTTTAAAGTCACAAGTATTGGTGCAATATTGTAAAATGTATTGAACATTTTATTAACATCTACTATCACAACTATTGAATGAGATCAATCAATGGGTCCTTTCCCTTAAGGAAAGCATGATAATAGGAACATAAAATAATTGAAATGTTAATATAAAAATTATTAGAATGTCTAATTGAAGAAAATGAAGTTAACTCTATGCCCATTAATGTTGCTTCTATTCAAACACTATAAACATAATAAATATAAAAAATTCACAGACAATAAAAAATATTAGATCTAAGGGAAATATTTTATTCAACTATGGATAGTCTTTATTAACAATTAAAAATTTGAAGTCATAAATATTGGTGCAATATTATCAAAAAAAAAATGGGCATTTTATTAGCAAATGCATTACAACTATTAAAATGAACCTAGATGGTGTTGAAGTGAGAGCATCTTTTGTCCCTGTTGAGGTGGAGGCATCTTATATCCCTATTCAAAGTTTGTTGTGTAGAGGTTGGATGTAATTCTTTGAGGCTCTTTCTCTTCCTTGGTCACTTTATGGGGGTGGTTTAGAGGTTGGCATCTCCTATTGGTTTAGAGATTGATGATAAGAAATGTACCCACCTTAATAGGAAAGGTACCCACGTCAATAATGGATGAGTGTGGGATTGTTGAAGGCTTGTCTTTTATAATTTCTCTTTGATTCAACAAAAAGGTATCCAATAATATAAAAGATTGTCATGTCAAAGATTCTTAAATAAAATAAAATTTGAATCTACAATAAATTAATGAGGAATTGACATTGTACCCAAACAACAAAACTTGAAGGCAAAAATCTTATATCATTAAATGAAACGTAATGTGAAGAAACACAAACACTCTTATATAAAATCAAATTTGGATCTACAAGAAATTCAATAAATTATAATCATTATGTGAAAAATTATCAGTATTATAAAATAAATTTAAATTGTAATAGAATTAGATTTGGGTCTACAACAAAATTTAATGACCTAATATCATTAAGTGAATAATAATGGAAACAATTGTCAAGTCTATCAAATATAATTAGGTACATTTAAATTTTATTTTTCTTGATTCATTGCAAGAAAGTCAAATTTGAATCTACAACTAGTTTATTAATCTAATATCATTAAATGAATAATAATTTGAAAATCATCAACACTATTAAACAAAACTAAATTGTAATGGTAACTAATTTTGCTTTCATGAAATATAAGGAAAATTAATTTTAAATCTTCAACAAATTTACTAACCTAAAAAAAATTAAATTATATTCAAATTGTAATTTCAAGATCATTAAATCTATTGTGATGTGAAAATTTGTCAACGTCATAAATACAAACTAAATTTAAATTCTAATATGATTTCATTCTATACCAAGAAGCAAAATTTGAGTCTATAACAAATGTAATGACCTAACATCATTAAATGATTAATAATGTGAAAAATGACCAATACTATAAAATAAAACTAAATGTATTCTTGTTCTATCTTACCTAGATTTTATAATATAGATATTTTAGTGGCAATTAATTTTGTTTTGATGAAATCAAATTTGAATGTACAACAAATTCAATGAAATAAACATTGTATATATTGATTAATAATAATAGATTTCTACAATCTATAGTTTTAAGGAAAATAGATTTCTACAATCTATAGTCCTAATTTTTGCCTTGATTCTAAAGGAGGAAAATCAAATTTGAATCTACAAAAAAATTGATGAGATAAACATTGGACCTAATTATTTTATATCAAATTTCCACAATTTATGGCTTTAGTACTAATGTTTTTCTCATTGATTAGATTGTATGAGAATTATTTTTCCCTTATCTATCATTGGATAGGATCAAAGGGAGAGCCAATAGTTGATCACCCTTACTTCATACTTCTCAAAATCCTATGTAGAAATTTCAAACCACTCCCATTTATTACAATAGCTTACTTGGCAAGTCTTCTTCTTATAATTAAAGTTGCAAGGCCACATCATCAAATATGATGTCTCATTAGCATGCTTTTGTCCAAGTGTCCAAAAAGACCAAAAAAATTAGACAACGACCTACACTTGTGCACTAAGTCATATTTGTTAGTGCTTTGATGTAGCATCTGTTGCTTTTTAGATGTAAGGAATACATTACTTTCAATTATGGGTACTCTTTATCAACAATAACAACTTTAAAGTCACAAGTATTGGCACAATATTATCGAGTTTATAGGAAGATAAAATAATTGAAATATGAATGCAAAAATTCTTAGAATGTCTAATCAAAGAAGTTACAAAGTTAAGTCTACATGCCCATTAATTTTGCTTCTATTCGAACACTATAAACATGAAAATGTGAAAATATCCACACAGAGTAAAAAAATATTAGTTGTGAGGAAAACATTTTATTCAATTATGGGTAGTCTTTATCAATAATTACAACTTTAAAGTCACAATATTATCAAAAAAATGGGGCATTTTATTGACAAATGCATCACAACTATTAAAATTAACATGGATGATATTGAGGTGAGAGCATCTTCTATCCCTATTGACGTGGAGGTATTCTTATATTATATCCCTATTGAAAGTCCATTGTGTAGAGGTTGGATGTAGTTCTTTGAGGGTTTTGCTCTTCCTTGGTTGCTTTATGGGAGATGGGTTAGAGCTTGGCATCTCCTATTGTTTGTCTCTTCTTCTTTTCAATCCTTATTAAGGTGGGTACCTTTCCTATTGAGGTGGAAAGGGTTTTTGCTAGTATGTCAGGGATGTGTAGTTGAAGCCCATAGATGGTAGCATTCTTCTAGTTATGGGTGTCAGTTTAATACCTACTTCCATGGTTAAGGAAGTTCCTTAAAATCTTTTGTTAAAACTCTTGGTTTATGTTTCAACCAAGCCCTTCTATTACCATTCGGAGGCTAGTAAAAGTATAGGTTTTGGGAGGCTGGCTAAAACCTGTATGATGGTTTGGGGAGCTTGTCAAAACCCCGGGACCCTATTCTCAGTTATTGCTTCTAGGAATTTTTAGCCTAGTTTGGATGTTGTTACATGTTTAATGGTTTTATTTTTTGGGTTGTTTGTTAAGGTTAAGGGAGCCTACAAAAACCCCGTATGGTTTCTCTTGGGTTTTGGATGCAAGATAAAAACCCATGTTTGGTTGTACGTAAGGTTTAGGGAGCCTTGGAAAACCCCATTTGGCTTAGGCATGTTGTTTTCAAGTTGGTGCTTGTTTCATGAATATCCATCTTAGTTATTGTTTAGTTGTTATTTTGTAATGTATTATCTTAAGCAATTGTTGGTTTAAGATAGGTTCCAAGTCCCTTCCAAAATTTGGCTGTTAATAAGTTTTAGGCCCTATGAAGACTCGGTTTCCCCTCTAATGAAAACCTAAACAATACTAAACTCAAATCTTCTTCAATAGAAAATTTTAAAAAGAGGTTCCAAATCCCTTCCAAAATCTGGTTGTTAATGAGTTTTAGGCCCCATGAAAACTCGTTTTCCCCTATAATGAAAACCGAAATGATTCTAAGCTCAAATCTTCTCCAATAGAAAATAAAAAAATTATTACACCACACGCTCACTTACTAAATCCTTTCTCTTCATAAAATCAAGCTAAGAAATCATAAAGTATAATGAAAATCTTGATTGGAAAATCCTCGAACAATCTTATTGAGAAAAGAACAACGTTAACATGAACTCTCCAAAATGATCACTGCACCCAACCCAAATAAAGAAAGAAAAATAATAATGATATTCTGTGCACCGGAAACAACGGACTGCCCAAGAAACAACAATAAATTTTTATTTTTTTCTAAATCAATAATTATTGAAAAAAACCAGAAAAATCCTCTTTGCGGTTAAGTTTTCATCAAATGACGGCAAATCAGTCAGTCACCGCAATTTATTTTTTTACCATGCCGCGGTTAAAAAAGCAGGCCAGTTCGCAAGCGAACGCCTAAAAGACCCCTAATCCGAAACTGCCACGTGTCAGCCCTGCGCAGCCGGTGGGCCCTCCCTAAAAGTCCGTGCCATGCTGAGAAAAAATTTCCCGACGGCGGGGCCCGCCACGTCTGACACATACTCGTGAGGTGTCAGACGCCCGTGCCGTCATGAATGAGGAGAGGAGAGGGCGTGGGACCCACGTGGAAGGGGTCCCGTGCTGACCTGTCAGAGCCGTCCTCAGAATCCTCCCGTACCCCTTGCCGGCCGGCATTCCGACAGTCGGGAGAATCCTCCGCCGTCCGATCAACGCCCCTACGGCCCCGATTGGTCGGAACGGTCGTCTCGTACGGCAGCGCGCGTGCTCAGCAATCCCCGTCCTGTCGGTCACAACTTGCCTTGTCGGTCACGTTTAATGACCTTTTCCTACCCTTATTAAGATTCCCCAAAAGATACGTAATAATTATTTCCACATTAAATTTATTTAATATTATTATAATATTATAGATGGATAATTAGTCCCCCTTAATTGAGCCCCGAGGGGGGGAATGTGAGTGTTGAAAAGAACAAAATATCAAGGCCCAAGGCATTTTGAATGAGGTGGGCATGACATAGGGAAAGCTAGGGATGTGTAGAATCCTATAGAGCTAGTAATCCCTTTCTATCCTTATCATTACAGGGAAGCATGCTTGTGGGGGGACATGTTCAAGACCACAACTTTGTTAGAAGAACATCTAATCCTCTTTGTGGTCAAAATGCCCCTTTCGGCAGGGAAGGGATGCTTTGCTCCACTAGTCACTGACATTTAGTGACATTTCAGCCCCTAGGGATCATCTATCATCTATCATCTATCCATCCATACAACACAACCAAACACAAGCATAACATCTACCTTGGAGATTGCCCATATCCATGGTACAAATCATCATGTGCAAATAAAACAAAATAGGTGGAGCATGGGCTTTGTTGCCTGTCTTCTCCTTTGTCTATCCTCATTGGGTACCTTTTTCCCCCCTTGCTCTTTGGATTCCAAACCCTTGAAAACTCAGTGTGGAACACAACTACCACATCCCAACTAATGGTTCAGTGGGTTTTGACCATATAAGATTTTTACTCATTTTTAAAGGATTATAAGCATTAGGGTAGTGTGCTTTTGATTACATATGATTTCACCCATTTTTCTAAGGTTTCAACTAGGGTTATTTCAACTAATGGTTGTTTCATTAGTGTGAGTGGGTTTCTTCATTAATGATGAAGTGATTCAGCTTACAAAATTCTAATTTTAGTGGTAAAAAATCTTAATATTTATTAAAATATTGAGATGGATGTCTGAAATTTTGGATTTGTTAAAGTGGTTATTTATATAAGTTTATAAAATTTATATTTGTAAACGAAAAATATCATGTAAACATTATATAATGATTAGTTTTTAATGATTTTTCAAGTTAGCTCACTCGAGTCGTCAATGGTGCTTTGAAAATTTTCGTGTAAATATCATATAAAGATTAGTCTTTAGTGATCTCTTGAGTTAGCTCTCTCAAGTCTTCAATAGTGCTTTAAGATGTACCATGGATTCAACTCTTGATTTACCTATGGTGTGGGTGAGGATTCATTGCACAAGCTTTGAGAGGTTATGAAGGAGCTCACCCAATAAAGAGCTAAACTCTAAGATCAATTGGACTAAACTATGGATTTCTCTTGATTAAAAAGAGAAAAAGAAAGATTTGTTTTTATATTATAAAAAGTTTGAAAAAATAATAACTTATACTTTAATGTTTTTTTTTTTTTTTTATAAGTGTAAATAATCAAATTTAGTTAAGTTTTCATATCAATATATGTCATGAAAATTATGATTAAATTGTTTATTTCTATTATTATTTATATCACAATATTTTAAATTAAGAATTGAAATATCTAGTAGATGTTATATTATCTTCACTCATAGTGAACAAGTAAATATTAGATAATTGTTTGAAATTTTAATAGATACATATTTCATGAATTAGTTATATTTGTCAATCAATTATATCTCTATAATATCTTTTTTTTCTTTTATAATTCTCTTTAAATTGCAATTTTTCCTTTGTATCTTGCACGCACGCGCGCGCGCGTGCGCGCGCACACACACACACAAAACATATTTGTCAATGATATTAATATATCTTATGAATATTGTAAAATTTAAGATATATTCAATAATCTATTTTCAAATATGTTTATTGGTGTAAAACTTAAGAAACACAAAGAGTACATCTTGGAACACACACACACACACACACACACAAAAACATATTTCTCAATGATGTTAATATATCTTATGAATATTGTAAAATTTAAGATATATTCAATAATCTATTTTCAAATATATTTATTGGTGTAAAACTTAAGAAACATAAAGAGCACATCGTGGAACAAGGAATATAATATGATAGACTTGTACCAAATCACCAAGGAACCAAAGACAAAAAGATTTGTCTACAAATGTTCACTATCAATATTTTTGTTATTTCTCTTTTGTCTTTATTGTTGACTCTTAATTGGCAAACTATGCTTTTAGAAGTCTTCCTAGATCTGATTTTTTTTGTTTTTTTCTTGCTCCAACCTATTTTTACTCATAACAAGGGAAGTAAAATCATTTGCATTAGTCATAGACCATCATCTAGTGTAGGAGCCAAATTCCAAAGCTTTTCTTGGATCATTGCCTATTTTGAAACCATCTTATTAGAAAACTTCTCTTTAGAAGCTCCTAAATTTTCCATAAGGATTGCCTACGAGAACAAGGTTGAAAAATTGGGAAAATAATATTTTTAAATAGATTTTGTCTCTGATTTTGTGTTTTATATATATATATATATATATATATATATATATATATATATATATATATATATATATATATATATATATATATATATATATATATAATCAATTTTGTGGTCTTCGTAGATTTACTATTATATTCTTATAATAGTTACAATAAATATTTCACATAACAATTTATATAATAAAAAATATTTAAGAGTCACTGTTCAACGGACCTCCTAAGTGAATAAATAAATTTCTAAGTAAATTCTACTTGGAGGTTGCTTTATATTACTATTTTTTTGGTATATTAATTGTATTTTTTCAATACAAGAAAGAAAATAAGTAAATAATATAAATAAACAATTTCCTTATAAATCAATGATTTCTTTAATATTTTGTTAGATACATGTATTTAAGATAGTTTTGTATACTAGTAGTACAATACATGTATTCTAATAAATGATGGATGTTAATAATTTTTGACATTTATTTTATATCAAATTTTAAGATTTAATATGATGTCAAATATTTAACAAATAAAGTTTTACATAAATAGTATTTTGTTTATATTTGTTAAAATGTGCATATTAGTATAAAAAAATATAAATATTGGCTTAGTTTTTAAAATACTTACTTCAACTTGATGTGAGGTGACATTATCAATAATTAATTTAGACCCATTACCAAGGGTTAATAAGTATAAATATAATTTTTTATTTTAAAAAAGAAAATATCTTATATCAAATATTTTGTACAAAGAAAATCAAAATAAATAGTAGATATATTAACAAAGATACCATTTAATCAACATGTTCCACCAAATCTACTTATAGAGCCTTTCAAATTTGAACTTGTGACTTAATAAAAAATAAAATATTGATATATGAATCTACGTACAAATCCTTCCAAGTTTGATCCCACTACTTAATAACAAATGGAATCACAAGCTTACAAAAAAGGAACAACCTAATTTGAGTTCGCAAATTTGAAAATTTATACCTAAGGCAAATGCTCTGATTTTGTCTTGAAATATTATACATCAAAAGTTGACAAGCGGTGATAAATTGAGTTACTTGTCATTGCAAGAATCTTTTTGTTTGTTTTTTCATTTACTTGTCATTGCAAGAATCTTTATGTTTATTTTTTCATCAATTTAAAAACTTGAAACATATCTTTTGGAGTTATCCTACAGTAAAAATGAGAATATCATGTTTGATCATTTTGTCCCTATTATTTCCTATCATACCTTAAGATGGAAGGAGGTAATTTTTGGGCTTGGCCTTCATAAATGTTGTTGCAAATTCTATGCGGCAATATATTTTATTACATATTTAGAAAAGAAGATATTGAGCAATGTTTTCTAATACTATTTACATCAAAAAGAAGATATTCTAGTGTTTTACTCAAATATTTTGTTCAAACTACTTTCTTATCAAAGAAAATAGATTTCCACAGTCCATGACAGTCAAAAGTAAGAGCTTCTAGATTTGATTATGTTTGATATTTTTGCATCAATGTTTCAAATCACACTCTGTGATCTATCATCAAGATGAGCACAAGAGACCACAAGGAAAAAATGATAAAGATGCAAACCTAAAAGATGGAGCTATGTTCACAACTAAAGACCAGACATAGAGATGGATCTAGATACCAATGACAGTTTTATGAAATAAAATGTCAACTTCTATAACTTCAGGAAGGAGAGATGAAATATACTAGACAACTTCAAAAACTCCTACATTCTAATCTTAATTAGTCATGACGTATCATTCCAAATGTAGTTCATGTGTGGCAACTTACATATGGTCTATTCATCCTACAAGTTGGTTTGTAATGAGTATGCGTCCTTTCTTTTTTCATATATAGTCAGTGCACTTACTTTCGACTTGTATTATTTGGATGTCGTCTCCTTTCTTATTTTTTATTGGGCAACCCTTTTGGGTTGTTGTGTCTATATTATTAATTTTTTTAGCATATTTGTTAAATAATAATAATAAAATGTCATTTTATACCAATTGTAAAAATAATGCATCCTTCTCTCATTAATACTTATTTTATTTTCCTTTCATAAGACAACACTTAAATCAATTCCTAGTATCATTAACTACACACTAGTACCATATTTTTACATACATACACATTTTGTTTGCTATGATAAATATACATTTATATATTGGGACTATGAGTAGATTACCACCAATTAAAACATGAGAAATAAAGATGGTTTTAATTTTTATGGAGTGTGCATATAAATATATGATTATTTCACAAGTGAATAAATATAATATTGTAGAGTATTCATCCAACTACATATTACATTAATGTGAAGGCTCTAATAAAAATTGAAGGGTTAATCAATAATAAAAATTAAAGGTTTAATCAATAACAAAATTTGAATTTTTTTTTTTTTGGAAATGTGCAAGTCATCTACCATGGATCAAGTCTTGTTTAGTGTAAGGACCTTGATGTCTTAAAATTTAATGAGGTTATAATTATACATAATAAAAAATAGATAATTCTTAATCCTTGACTCTTAATCCTTTCGTATTTTTAAATTCTTCGTGAAATTCGCACAACTCTCATGCCGAATAAGGCATACACTCTACATGTTTCAAAATCTTGCTAAAGAGACTTTTTTTGTTGTGGATATGAATTGTATTTAAATTAAAATACAATTTCATTATAAGAACCCATCACTTTACTTTATTTATACTAATTCTGTCAACATATGATTGAATATCAATTTCACCCTTTTCTTTGAGTAAATTATAATTTTTTAAAGTGTCTTATAATGTATCACCTTTACCTTCTTGGTTTGTCTTTTTATAATTCACTTTTTCTTCAAAGAATGAATCATGATTTCTAATCACTCTATCTACCCTTCATTTATGAACATCTCACCTACATCTACTTCTGACTCTTGAGATCTTGCTTATCCATCCTTCTTTAGATCTCTCCTTTCTTATTGTTGATTCTTCATTAATCAATCTCTAAATCAAATTTGAGGCTCAATTTTACTAACTTGTATTTCAAATCAATCTTGTAGTAAGCATAAGATATTAAGATCAAAAAAATAAAAATATAGGTGATTCAAACCCTTTCTCATAGGATAAGAATTTGATTCATAAATTAAAAAGCTAATAACCCTAGTGATGTGTGTGTGTGATATATATAACTTTTCTTAAGTTGGGTTTCTCAATATAATTATCCTAATATTTAAATAAATTGAAGGAACGTTATCATTCAAAAAGAAAAAGAAAAACCTAGTTAACAAAATATAGCACAATACCTACAACATCAAGATTCATTTGAGAAACCCGAGATAATTGAGAACCATGTATAAAGAGTGTATAATTTACATCTCATGGCTAATTTCAATGTCATTTCAAAATAATAACTCAAATAAAAGTTTTTTAATTATATAAAGACTTTCATACTCTAAGTTTTTGTATTGTTCAATAGTTCCCTAAAACTATTTTTCAATATATTATCCATGAATCAATATGGGGATGTCTTTTAGATGTAACTAACTTCTCTAATTCCCTTCTGTTGTCATTTATAAACCCACTTGAGAATATGTGCTATTGAAGAATATTGATGTACTTATCCTCAATATCCTTTCAACTTTCTTATTGGAGGTGGATCCTTCTCATGTGCAGTAATCATAAGCATGAAACCATTAAGTCACTCAAGAGAATAATGCCAAATATATTATGTAGAGATTAAATTTGAGATTCAATCAATTAACAATATGGATAAATAATTATTAAAATAATAAAAAAATCAAACAAGCAAGATAGAACAATTCACCTTTCAAGGAAGAAATCAGACACTATTTTGATTGACAAATTTTACCAAAAGGAAGAACATGTAACCAATAAAACTATGGATTTGATTTATCCAAAAAGTTAAATGTGTTTAATATGGAACACAAATTTATATATTTCCCTCCCAAATTAGATTGCAAGTTTTAATTATACCTTGGAATAGGTTCTTATAATAATAATGAATGAGGATGAATGACTATATAAAGATCATAGTGACATATTGAAGAACCAAAAAGACTCTATATACTGATATATCAAAATTATACTTGATATAGAATAACAATGGATGATGATGGATGAGTATATACACACCAAGGTGACATATTGATGAACCAACAAGACTCCATGTGCCGATATATCAAAATTATACTTGATTGTACTCCATGTACCACTAATTTCAAATGCATTGTGCAATAATTGTTAAAAGAAATGATCATAACCTTAAATAATAGATTTAGCATAGACTTACTTCCATTAACCATAGAATGCAATGCTAAGTGAACACGTTTAGAACCTTTTTACTTTTCTTTAGTAGCTTTATGATCACTTTTAATGACATATGATTACTTATATACTTCATATCTTTGTAGACTTTGGTCCCTTAAAGTATTTTAATTAATCAATAAGGATTAGTAATCATCCACTCCACCATGGTATAATAAATTGTGCAATATAGTAGGATATAAAAAACTCCAAGTTTTCATGCCCCCTCACATCTCATTGGTTTATTACTCCTTATATGCATGAAACACTATCTCAACTATATTATTTACATGTTATGTATTTTCAATACTAAATTATTCCAAATACATTGGTCAATGATTTTCTATTTGAAGCATTGGCCAAGTGAATCTTAGATGTTCCTTTATATGAGTTCAAGGGGCACTCTTTTCTTTTTCAAGAAAATATTTACTAGTCATGTCTATAGAAATAAGAATTTTTCAAGGAAACAACTCACACAAAAGTTTGCATCCATACTTGAGGTATGACCCTCAAGCAATCTTGTGTACCATGGAAATAACCTGCAAGTGTGGGACTTGTACTTTGAAGATGAATCTTTGGAGAAGGCCGACTTCCTTACAATCAAAATGCACCTAAACTACAACTTTTGAGGAAAAGGGGAAGGATTGCATGAATTTTAAATGCGGAAAAGGTGATGCACTATATTGAAATATGGTTACTTTCTTTACCTACAATACACATAACAATTTAAAAATGCCAAACAAAAAGATCTCAACTCTAACTAATCACCCTAATACTTATATACAAGTTAGAATCAATGAAATGATACAAGGAAAATGGGATTTCATAATGTAGCATTTATGAGCAATTTGACATGACATATAACTTGGAAGACAAAAGGAAGCATTCAACATAAGGACAAAATATGCACATATAATAGAATGTGAGAAAAGGTAAAACTAATTTTTTTAAATTATGCAAGGAAAAATGAATTTATAGTTACATAAAATAATGTTGATGCAAATAACCAGAGAAGAAGAACTACCCAAAAATATGTACAAAATTGCCTTTTAAAGAAATCATAAATAACTTAGTTACAACAATTGAGTTTGAACTACAAGATCAATGGAGTTAAGTTACAAATTTGCAATCAAGAAGAATTAGATAAATTATGATCTTTTGTGTACATTTGATCATGAAATGACATAGAACAACCCAAAATGAGGGCATCTATAGAGAAAAAAAAAAAAGCCCTAATAGAAAAAATCTGAAAAAATCTGACTTCCATGTGTATCCAATCCATGAAATAATAGGAAATGGACCAATAAATGCCCTTATAGTTAAAAAAATGATGTTCATGCCCTTTTCAAGGGGAAACAAAGGAAGAAAAAGTATTTATGTCATGTGTAGAAGCCAAAAAATGTAGTTTGGTAATAAAGATCAAACTCTTAGGTCATGTGCAGTCACCAAAAAAAATTAATGAAGGCATGATTGTCAAAAATACACAACATTTTTTATGCCAAAAATAAAAAAAATTAGCCCATGAAATATGTCTTTGGTTAGTTATCTATAATGGGCTAAGGGGTGACAAGAAGTGTCAACATTTCTGGCAACTCAAGGGGGGTGCTTATTTGCTAAGCATATGAGCAATGTACTTGAAGCAATCCATTGGGCTTAGAGTCATTAGCATCAAAACATGATGTACATCTTTGTCACAACATAAAAAACAAAACCTCTAAAACTAACAAAACATCAAAATTTGTTATCTCCAAGAGGGAAACAACTGTACCTATGCACTTCTTGGAAAGTTGGAAACATCTAGCCTACTATGTACAAGAATTTACAAAAATGGAAATTAAACAAAGACATTAACTGACTTGTTGAATTAGCTTCCCTTTCTAACAATTTCCTTATTCCTTTCATGCATGCAGTCATTCAAACATATCAACAAGCATGACACACATATTGTTGCATGGAATACCTTCCCATTGTAGAGAAAAAAGAAGCTCTCTAACACTAGGAAATTGTCATTTTGAGCAAGACGTGATTTCTATTTCTTGTGAAAATATTCCTCGTGCTTTGAAATGAGCATAACTGGGTGCAACATGCATTTTTGCAGAGCTAGATTCCTAAATGGGCATCCTCTTAATGGCTTTGGGTCTAAGTAATCAACTTTGACTACTTTTCTATTCTCTATAATGGTGGTATCCCATTGGCTTGAAAGTGACTCCATCTTTTTCTTGTGGAGATATAATCTACACCTTGTCTTCATGATTCTCATGAGCCACTTCTTTGGGAGCTATTAGCATGGTGTGGATCTTCACTTGTTGGTGTTGTAACTCATGATCTTTAGATGAGGGAGTAGATTTATTGATATCTATGGATGAGTTAAACATTTCTAGCTCATTCCAAAAATTATCTTCATTAGACTCTTCTTGCTATACTACACTAATATTCATAAGCTGAAGGGAAACCTTGTGCATCTCAACATGTTCCTCCTCAAGGGCAGATCTATCCTTGGGGTCCTCTTTATCATCCTCCATATCACAAAGGACTATCTATTGCAATAACTGATCTTCCCTTTCTTCTTCTTGCAACAATTCCTCATTTTCTTAGAAAGGCTCAAAAGCCAATACTTGTTCCTCAAGAGAAGGATCAACTTTTTCTTCTTCTTCTTCCTCCATAAAAGAGGGAAGATCTTTAAATAAGAGGACTAGATCCTCTTCCTTTTGTTTTATCTCCACCTCTTTGTCCTCCTCAATAGGTTGCAACTCCTCCCATGGTGGATTTTTTGTCTTTGTCTCACTCTCTCAAAATGACATTTTTGAACCATTAGGAGTCCATACGATTGGCCCACCCTTAAAGAGAAAAATGCTAATAGGTATAGAAGGATAACAAGGCCATATGATTTTTACAGGGAGTAGAGAAGTTACAACAATAGGCTCTTGTAATGGAGGGGTCGGGCTTCTTGAATCTTATAATGATTTTTTTTGGAGAAGGGGTTTTCTCCACTTCCTTGATTTGAAAATGAGATAACTTGAACCTCATTCCTCTTCTTTTGTTGTAGCAACTTTCCTAGAAATTTTCTCCTCAAGGTGTCTCTCTTGTCTTTCTATCTCTTTTTCTTCTTGGAGATAGGTCATGTATTTCATCTCCTATTGTTGTTGGTCTAGCTCATGTTGTCTCTCACTCTCATTAAGATGCCTATGATAGGCCAAAACCTGCTCATTCTATTCATGAAAGGTCGCATGTCCATTTGCATACTCTATTCATGAAACTTCATGTCAATCTTCTTTTGGAATTCCAACATCATATCTTCAATCTTTTTATCTAGGGATGTTGAAATTGGTGGAGTAGGTGTATGATAATAGTAAGAATTTTGAGCATATTGGTTTTGAATAGCTTGAGGCTAGGATTGGTATTGATAATATGAGGGCGGAGGAATAGAATTTTCATGATATGGGGTGGAATAATAATCATTTCTATGAAATGAGTCCATGATTAGAACTTCATAAAATTTTAAAATTCATAGAATTTTTTAGAAATCACAAAAGATCGAGAATGCTCTTTACATATCAGCATTGTTTTCACTTGAAACTAGAATATTTCAACTTATAGTCCCCATGGTGTTTGATTAGATTCCTTCAAAGGCTAATGTCCTTGATAAAATCCCCAAATTATTAATGAATAAATATTGAAATAGCTACCAACAAACTTATGTAGCTAAATTTATCCCACCATATGTGCCAAAAATTGTTGACACAAAAGTTTGCACCCATGCTTGAGCTATGACCCCCAAGAAACCTTGTGTAACATGGAAACAAACTCCAAGTATGTGACTTGCACTTTGAGGATGAATCTTCAAAGAAGATCAACTTCCTTACAATCAGGATCCACCTAAACTACAACTTTTGAGGAAAAGGTAGAAGGATTGCATGAAATTTAAATGTTGAAAGGGGAAAGGTGATGCACCAAATTAAAAATATGGTTACTCTCTCTTCCAACAATACACATATAAATAAAAAAGCCCAAATACGTAGATCTCAACTCTATTTAATCACCCTAAGACTCATATACAAGTCAAAATCAATGAAGATGCAAGGAAAAAGAGATTTCACAATGTAGCATTCATGAGAAATTCGACACAACATATAACTAGGAAGACAAAAAGAAGTATTTAGTAGAAGGAAAGAATATGCACATATAGCTAAATGTGAGAAATAGAAAAACTAAAATTTCTAGTTATGCAAGGCAAAATGAAGTTATAGTTACGTGGCATAACGTTGATGCAAAGAACCAAAGAAGAACTCCCATAGAAGAACAACCACAAAAAAATATGTACAAAGTTTCCTTTTAAAGAGATCATACATAACTTATTTAAAACAATTGAGTTTGAATTCCAACCTCAATGGAGTTTAGTTATAGATTTGCAGTCAAGAAATATCAAATAAAATTGGACTCTATGTGTATATTCAATCATGAAATGACAGAAAACAAAAAAAAATGAAGGCACCTATAAAAAGAAAATATAACCCAAATAGAGTAAATTAGAAAAAATCTAATTTCCATGTGTATTTGATCCATGAAATAATAGGAAATGGGCCAATAAAGGTCCCTATAGTCAAGAAAAGGATGCCCCTACTCTCTACAAGTTGAAACAAAGGAAGAAAAAATATTTACATCGCATGTAGAAGCCAAAAAATGCAGTTTGACAATAAATATCCAGCTCTCAAATTGTGTGCAGTCACCAAAAAAAATTAACACAGACATGAAAACACACAACATTTTATTTGCCAAAAATAACAAAACTTAGCCCATGAAAGATGTCTTTGATCAGTTATTTGTAATGGACTGAAGGTGACAAGAAATGCCAACATATAATACAAAAAAGAAATCCATCAATAAAATTTAGAAAAAATCAAACTACAAATTACTTGCTTTGTGATTTTCACCTTCGCATCATCTTGACTTCATCCCAAAGATGTAAATATGAATTTTCTATAATGCAACTTGGTAGAAAATTACTTTCTCTTATATCATTTGATGAATCAGTAATAAATATTTTTTAATTTCTTATCATGTTTATAGCATCATTACTTTCCCATTACCCTTTTAGCATCCTTTTGTAGTTCCCTTAACATCTTGGTATATTCACATCCTTCCAATCAATCTCATTCTAGTTTACATTATTTTCATTTTGACTACTCTTTTAATTCTTAGATGTATAAAGGATTGAAGCAAAGAATATTCTTATACTATCTTTTTACCATTGGTCATCCATGGAGCTTGAAATACCAGTTTAGGGGCTTGACTACTCTAGACAAGCTCTTAGGTGACCCCAACCATGTTTTGTATTTCTTGCAACTATAAATTATTTAGAATCATTCAATTGCATTAATATTTTTCCAAGTGTTTCCCTTTTCACTATTTATTTATATTCACCATTTAATTAATTTGAATTTTTTTATTTGTTTTGATAATTCATATTTCTATCACATGGAATAAGTATCATGTATTTTCATTTCTAGTTATGTAAGTTAGATAAATGATTCAAATACAAAAACCAATTTTATATGTAATTTCTTAAAATGGGTTATGTTGTATGGATGGAAATATGAAGTGCTACCATCCTAAACAATTATCTTCACCACTTTTTTTGAGTTCCATTTTTCATTTTTTTTAAAAAATTGGAACCATCTTTTGTAAAGTTATTATACATGTCTTTTAAAATAAAATTGAATTAGTTTATTTCATGAATTTTTTGCATTCCCAAGTTAAAAATTAGTTTTAATTTGAGTTGGATTAATTTTTCCAAATTATTAGATCAAATGCAATCTACAACATAATTTATATGAAAATTTCTTCTAGAAACAACTATTCTCTAGTCCATACCATTACATTTTCCTTAACTATACTCAAATAATCAATATTATCAATTGAAAATAGAATCTCACATCTTTCCAACTTTGAAAATGGTGGTAGGCTACCATGGATGCAATATTAAAGAACTCACAAGAAAAATACCCAACATCCAACATGGAATGTAAAAGATAATGTTGAATAAATTGTTAACATGAATAAACCATCAACAAAAGAAAGCTATCATCATCAATAAATAAGGGGAAGGCTTTACCTAAAGGAGGAATTTGGGAACTCTCCTAATTGATTTCCTCTAGGATTTGCATAGGTTGATGGCAGTGAAACATCCCCTTCATAATTCTTTTTTCCAAAATGATTTCAAACAACTAAGAATATCTTTAATTATTTTGTAAGACTTGTATGGATAAAAATGATCAAATCTATATACATCATGAGAAGATCTCACTTGTTTAGTGAAGCTCTCTAAACTATATCTCAATCTTGCATTCAATGTTTTCCATTTCCCAACACACATAATATTATTAAAACTAATGCATGTTCTAAATAATAATTTTAGCAAAGTTTTTTTTTTTTTTTGCACTATAGAACTTTTTCTTATAATATTAAGCAATAAATGAGGGTCTTGAACAAATTATACATAAAAGGTCAACCCTTTAACAACACACTAATGACACATAAGTATACGTATACATTTTGCTTAACAAAAATACAAGGAAACAAAATATATCCAACCAAACAATTGTTCTATAACTTTTGAAAGGAATTGGAGGAGTTCCTTATGGTTTCTTGAGTTGTCTCTCATTTTGCTTCCATTTTCTGAGCTCCATCTCTTGTAACACACAAAGAGTGCTTGTATATATGTGTATGACTTTTGACAAAAAAAGTATGTTGAGTGCATGTATATAAAACATTTCTAGTTGCATCTACTAACACAATGAGCCATTATATAACAAAATATAACATCCTTATAACAAATCTTAGACACTTGTGGAATCTCATTTCAACAATTCCTAGCTATGACCCTTCCCACTTTGAATAATCAAGCACATTTTTAGATCAATGATACGATGACCTAGAATGAGAACTAAAGTATTGGAATTATTGACAAAGGGAAACACAATTAGAACAAGTAATGAAGGGTAAAGTTGTTATAGGAGTAAAAGTGATTATGAGAATTATGACTAGAGGGAGTGATTCTTTGAGATTTATATCCATAAGATTGTTTAATAATGTGCAATATTAGATGATGAATAATTACCAAGGGATGAACTATATAGATGGCCTAATCACAATACTCAAAATTGGCACAAGAGTTAGCATGCAATACGTAGTTGATAAGTGGGCTTCGGGTTAGTGAAATTTTGAATTTTGAACATGGGGGTTGAATATTCATTATGAAACTAAAATTGGTTATTTTTGCACCTATAAATCAAATGAGATAATTTGAAGGTGTTACAGTACTAAGTTAAAACTGTGTTTTAGGATTGGGCAATTAGGGTAACTTTGCAAAGATATGTGAAACAAAAAAATATTTTTAGTTTTACATATTTGAAATTATTTTCATATGTTCTCCATGTACTATGAGCTTAGGGAACAGATATTTTATTTCCTTAGATATTTGTGTAGGTTTCCCTATTTTAGATATTTGCATAGGTTTTGCTAATTTTTTATGGTTAATTCTTTTCTCTTGTAGATTATCAACCGTTTCTATATTTGACTAAATGTGTTATTCATAAACTCTCCATGCTAGAAATTTTCTTATGTCATTCACTTTGTTTATTGCTTAAATTGAGTAGGAAATAATTTGAAGATGCATTTATAAATATGTTCAGATTTGTGAGGCGTCAAAAGAAATGATATGTTTTCATACATTTTCAATTTTCTATATTTTGTAAAATCTCAAAATTTTCTATATTTTGTAAAATCTCAAATAAGTTATTGAAATTGTCCGCTTTATTTTTTTTTAAAAACATATATTTTTACATTTAACCAGAGATAAATAGACACAATATATTAAAGAAATTGATTTACTTTCATTATAGATTTGGGTAAGTTAGGCTTTTTCTAAACTTTGATTATTCTTTAATCCTCGGCATGTAAAGGAGTATTTTGATGTCTCCTAATGTACCTACAAGTCTGAGGCATTTTTGAAGCTTTCTTATTTTTCAAACTCATTTGTGATTGGACATGTTTTAAGGTCTATGACCTTCTTGTCCCACTAGTCTAGAGTGGTTCATTTATGTTTTATAATATTAGGACTAATAAGTTCTAAGTAGGTCAAAGTTTTTCTTTATTCTTTTATTTCTTAAGATATCTGCAAAGAACAAAAAATTGTAAAAATAATTTTATAATTAATAAAAGAAAATATATTTATAATCTTTTACTAAACAAAAATACAAGTCAACATAGGCAAGGGCCTACAACACAACAATAATTTTTGAGCCTCTTATCAAAGAGGTCTTGGGTTCGAATCTACGTGTACTTAATAAAACAATAATTAATAACAATACATAATAATTAATCTTGACTTCGACCTCTTATCGATCAAAGAAAAAAAGTCAATATTAAATAACAACTAAAAAATATTTAAAAATAAGACTCCCCATTATTAAAAACAATGCATCTCTTAAAACTAGTAAACATCAATATCACCATCCTATCCCTTATAATATATCATTTTTATCCACATTTTAATTACACTCCAATTCTAAGTTTTCATGGAAACATCTTATTTCTACAAGGTGTCCTACGACCATGCATACATATTTCCATGCCTCATAATATGATTCGAAACTAGTACTTGCCTTACTCTCTTATCCATACTTTTCCATGCACCTCAAAGTGTGGAGTCCATTTGGGCATCTTCATGCCAACTGCACCCCATTATATACACATGGTCAACATCTAGGACAAACATTACACCTAGTGAAAAGCACTAAATAGTGGTCCATTAAATTGCATTTGACTCCCAGACAAAGTATAACATCCATGCAATATATTTCTCATACAATGGCCCATAGAGGACAACTTTGCCACTTACCAACAATGCTTTTTCTTTGTTGAGACTTGTAAGCTCATCAAATATGAACATAGATTTATGCTTGGAGATTCCCTAGATAAACATCCATTAAAACAAAACAACTTAATTTTCTTGGTACACACTCTTTAATCTTTATTCCTCCATTAAAATGGTCTCTCTAATGGCATATATGGGGCACACTGAGTGGATAAACTTTTTCTTTAAGTCAAGATTAGAATATTAAGCTCACCCACTTAATCAATAAATACACTTTTTGATTCATGAAATATGACTCCATTCAATATGGTGAGTTGCCTTCATATTCATATTCAACGAAGTAATTAATTGTTTTAAGTTGATGGTATTTGAATGGACTTCCCTCCTAAGTTCCACCCCTAGTATAGCCTAAAATTTATTGTTTCAATCATGTGAATCTTGACGTATGTTATGCTTTACTATAATGAGTGCATGAAGGCATGCCTCAAAAGTGAAAGCAGCATCTACACTTTTCAAGATACTATATATCTAGAAGATTCTTTTTTCATAGGCTATTTGTTGAGACTTGAGAGGAATTTAGCAAAAAGGTGTATTATAGGTAATATTAGATTTTTAAATTATAAATAATTCCATTAAATGGTTTGAGGGTTTAGGCAACAAGTGGTGTATATATATGCATTATGTATAATCATTCAAGTTAATTTATTTATAGTTAAATTAATGTTGAAAAATATATATAATTTATTTTTAGTTTAATAAGAGCTTAAATTTTTAAATATTAGTGTTCATAAAAATTAAACATATTAGAATGTTTTAGTAAATAATTTTTAATTGAATGAAGTTTAAAATATATATTAATTTTTTAAAATAATTTTTTTGATTTGAGTATTAAAAGTTTGATAAGTTCACAATTATGTATTAGTGACAATTATTTGATAGAAAAAATCTGCAATCATAAAATTATTACATTTGTGAAAGAGATATAAAAGGTAATTAATAAACAAAGAGGCAATATGCACATTTTTTGATTTAGAAAGTTTAATGTATATTAGATGTAATTTTCTTTTATTCTCATTTTATAAAGCAAAAAATACTACATTTTCCATTTAAAATATTTAATTATTTCATATTAGAATTTTTTAATTTTAATGACTGCAACTTTTAATTTTGGTTGCCCTTTAACAACAAATAACTAGTACTTTCTATTTTTCATAATTTTTTTTCAATTTTAAAGCATAAATAGTATCATATGTGCTTCTTCCAAGGACATTTATTGAAGTATTATATGCATATGCTAGTTTAATATAGTTTATGGAAGGGGTATTGATGTCAATATTTAACTCCATACTAAAGAAGATGTTAAAAGATGTTAAAACAGAAATTGACATATAGTGAATCAACGATTTCTTTCTTGACTAATTAAACAATTACAAATATGTTCATGATAGAAGATGTTTGAACAAGATCATACTGAGTTGATAGTTACTACCATCACCCATTTGAATCAACATGGAGTGTTGAGATTCAATCTAACAATCCAAAATACTGCCAATGTCCTAATTCTTTTACCTTATTATGCCCAACAACTAGAACCAATACGAGAAAATTTCAAATGGATGTATGCTTGATTAAATTGCCTAAATATTCTTCCTCATCACCCCTTATGTTCATATAAGTCACTGGAAATTGTAAAAAATGCAAGGAAGTTCTAGATCGAGAAGGTTTTTGGTATTTTTTTTCTCAGTTTGTATAGACTTGGAAGTTTTTTAGTGAGTGTCAAACTTTTGACCTTCTTTCTTCAATACCTATCCTACATAGAAATTATGCTTAAATATTTGAGTTCCCTTCCCTTAAATTTACTTCATTCCATATAGTGTGTATATTTTTTACATACATTAAAACTTTAACCTATTTGATCTAATTTCCTTATCTCATAGTCACTTTTTCCTTCAATCAAGCTTTCTGTTCTTTATGGACTTGTATAGTTTCCCCAAATTTCTTCCTATTTTGTGCTTCCTACAAAGCTTTAGCCCTTCTCTACTTGAAATTTTTACAACCCTTGACTCCTTCCATATTTTCCTCTCTTGAAAACTTGTGGTGGTCATCCAAACCTCTTCTAATCCTTTTCTATCTCCAAATATGTTGACCTCCCATCCTTCTTGATACCTAAACAAATGATTTTCTACTCTATTTTGTGGACATGGAAGTTTCTAATGGACTTCATCTATCTTCCTTCTACCTATGGATATCCATGCTTTGATTCCTTAATCATTTCCTATATTCTATCTAGTTCCATTTTTTTTATAATCATGTTTCTCTTTTAGTCATTAAGACTTCACTTGCCTTTGTTCTAACTATGTTGAATTAAGACTTCACTTCCTTTTGTTCTAACTATGTTGAATTCTAACAAATATTCAAAACAGTTAGTTTACCATTTCCTCCTACTATGTGGGGTTCCTTTGGACTTGTATTCCTTCCTCTATTTTTACATCTATTTCCCAAATTCTCAACTCACTCATTTTCATTATTTATTTATTTTGGATACGTTTATATTTCCTCTATATTGTCTATTACCAACTAGATCTCCCCATGATGCCACTAATGACTAATTTGACTCCTACTACTACTCCTTGAGATTTTTTTGTAGCTTAAATCCTATGTATATCTTAAGGGTGTTCTATCTACATGAAATTTCAATTGTGGGTGAGGTAATTGAGAAATCTAGCTCACTATGAATATATGTTTTCTTATTTCCAGTTGTTGATAATATTCATGCTAGTTCTACATCATCAATTAAATAGATTTCATGGGATTGACCTTATGTTCCATGCCAAATTTGTGACCTCTTAATCCATCTTGAATTTTGGCCATAAGATAAGAAACCAAGTGAAATGTTATAAATAGGTTTTTTTCTCCAAACAAAGGGTCAATCATTTATAGAACTCCACAAAACTTAGTGCTAAAGAATTTATACGGTTTTAACTGCTAGAAGTCCAATTTTCTAAAGAGTTTTTTCTTTTCAAATCACAAGGAAATATTCATAGTGCAAATTATGCCAATTAATGAATGTATTCACAAGAAAATTAATAGATCTTCAAGGGAATGTCTATATGATGAATAATGATATTATTCCAACTTAGGATTTCCTCTTGTCATATTTTTTGGTATGGATTTGTTAAAAAAATATGAATAATGTGGGAAGATTCAAATTTGTTACAAGATTATTATAATATTGTCTCTATTGTGCATAGAGTTTTGCAATTCAAAATAGATTGCTAAGAAAGCGTAGTTATTTGATATCATGTGTTTAGTGTAAAAATATACATAGATCATATTCTATTAAGATTTCAAAGTGCTTTTTCTCTCAATAAACTATGACTCTATAACCTAATAAAATAAACATTTTGAACCAACCAAAATTTGGCACTAAATTTCATATTCAAAATTTAATATATAAATCACAAGACAATTTTATAGACTAGAAATAACCTGAACTTTATGTGCACCATTTAAGTTGCTAACAACCCACTCATTAACTTGGATGCTTCATTTTGGATTAATTATCTCCATTTGAAGATGTCTTATGACATCTAATGACAAGCATTATAAATTTCTTAGTGAATGTAATTTCATTTAGAACTCTCTTATATAAATTATAGATTTTCTTAACTTTCTAATGTAGTGTTCTAGATATTGAAAACCATAGCCTTTGATCTAACAATCAAACTGAGCCCCTTTATCCTTTTAGGAAAAGGGAATAACTCTTTCAAAGCTTTGAGTCATCATAGTTCTACCTTGTTCTAACCAATGACCATTTTAATATGATTTTGAGGCCAAAACAAAATTTGTAGTCCAAAAATTGTTTATTGTGTTCTATAGCCCATTAAGAACATTTTGTTGTTGTTGGCATTAGATTAAAGGTTGAGACAATTTTTGTAATAGCTTTTCAGCTCTTTGGATATGTAATCCATAAAATGGTTTGAGAGCTTTAGTACAACTTACTCACTCTGAGAATATTTCTTCTCTCTATTATGAAATTCATTACTTCTACTATAATCTGACCTTGAGGCCACAATGCTATTGGTGTTTATCTAGGGAGGTCAATAATCTTTCTCCAAAGTATAATTGCAAAGTAAAGCTTATTGTTGTATAATGAATCTTCAAAATAAATGATAAAAAGAACATTAGACTATTCGACACATTTCACTCTACTCTTTAACAATGACATCCATTATATTAAATGCCACCACACATCATTCTTAATTTATAATTATATGGGAATACAATCCAATGTGGAAAACTCTTTACATGTGTCACATAACAAATCATCAATAGAATGACATGTCCATCATCTATTTTATCATGCACCCCTTCTTATTAGACCTTCAAAATAGGTATATTAGATATATGGGTAAAATGGGGTTATAAAAATGTTAATTGTAAATAGAGGAAAAGTCACAAAAATATAACTAGTTTGTATACATGGTAAAATAAAATAAATTTAGAATTAGAAAATTATAGGAGTGGTGTTATTAATAGAACATTATAATGCAAACTTGAAAATAGACATATTTTTTACTATCATGTCAATGAACATAATAAATTATAAGTTTATCCAATGGATTTTTGGAAAACCCATAGTAAACAAGATGATGTAAGTTATATTTGTTTACAACAAATCATATATTGGAGAATGATAATCTAAACTCTCTTAATACAAACCTAGTCCATAATCCTTATTCTTTGAATCCAAACCTTATACCCATATAAAATCTTAGGTTTACACATCTTTGAAAGACTAGTCTAAAAGTAATCTTAGAAGCATTAACATTTCATAGCAATTCTCATAAAGGCATGTTAGAAAATAATGTTTTATATTGGAAGTTGCATAATGTTATATTGTTTCTTTTGAATATATGACAGTGGGCATACTTCTACTTACCTTTTTAAATTTAGGATCAAAATTTGAAGAACATTCATTTCACCAATTCCTCTTTACACATGATCGCAATCTTATTATTGAAAAGTTTAATGTATATATATACTCAAAATAAATTTATTTTACAATCAACTATTTTGAAACCATTCACAATGAACAACAGACCACTAAACCACTTGTCAATAGAAAACATATGCATTCATTTGCTAAAATCAAACATACACTCAAATGAACATGATGTAAATGAATACCTCACATCATGACTAGTGACCTAGTGACCATGCATATGTTAGGAGGTTTTTATTTATGTGTATGAAAAGAATAGACTATATACAGAGGTTGTGGCCCCATGCTCCAACATAATGCGGCTACATGATCCAATTAGAGTCACCAAGACAACTGTTATGAAATGTTTTGGATAAAGTTCACAAGTACTTTCAACAAGGCCATTAAAGAGATAGTTAAACAATAATATAATAAAAATGAAGGTCTAACATGTTTCACAAGTCAAGTCTTATTGCAGGTGTTAAGACCAAGGTGGGAATATAAAATTTGCCCTTCTTGTCATTCTGCCGTATATTTGAATATTTGCTTCCCCATGTTAAGATTTTCTTATATTATAATAAGGTGCTCAAGAGATTACACATAGCTGTTTGCACAGTCAAACAAACTACTGAAGAACAGTTATTCATTGATTGAAATTCATGTTAAACAATGGGCTGAATGCAAATAGCTCAACATGTTTTTCATATTTTATGGGTATATAAAAAGGAATCAGATATAGTTTTTATTGACACTATATTCTCGAGGAATTTAATTAAGTATTAAAAATGCTTGATGTTACATTCTTAATGGAAATATATACAGAGAGTATTGGATTTTGCGTTCCCTATTCCTTGAGGTGATTGATGATAACTGCTTTGTTTTATTTCTCAATGTCAATTCAAAACTGATGATAATGACTGATTTAATAGTTTTGTTGAATAAAAGTTCCAATGTAATATTTTCCATGTCGGCCATTTTATTCTATTTCAACTGTAATAGCAATTGGGTTGGTTGAATCCTACATGTAGAGAAGCAGATAAGAAAAAAAATTGAAGAATTTTCATTATACTTATATTACAATCATAGATTGGCTTTACAACTTTCCATCTAGCTGGCTTAATAATTAGATTATTAAATGTAAAATTTAATATCCTAACATTAACATTTTTTTATATAATTTAAACTTCAAATTAGATAGCTAGTTAGTTAGTCATGAGACATCTTTGGACCAATCAATTCTAAGGGTTATCTACACATCTCTCGTTCCCACTTGCAATCTGATAGAAATTGAACATCTACCTAATTTTAAAACTTACTTCATTGTAGATTATGTATAGACAACTAGGTATCTTTAGTTTCTACAAGATAAACAATTGTTCTACTCTTTTTACAATAGAGGAAGACCGCTAGTTGTTGTCCATGGTTCAATTATTGTTCGTCTATTTTGAGGGAAAAAGTTAGATGTTCAATTAATTATGCAATTTTACTAGTACCAATAGCACATGATTATAAGGACATTTGGGCATAAATAATGGATCGAGTGTGCAAAAATTTTGGTTGTCAAAGTGAATGTGTAATGGGGAAATGGGGAATATATTTTGAATGACACTTTGAAATGACCACTTTTTGACCTTTGAGCACTTAATAGATTCCATATCTTTTGTCTTTACTATCTACAAGCCAATAAAAATTACTATAACTGATTATGTCACATGCAAAGACAAATAATATTAGCAATAGCTGAAGTACAATTTAGGAACTAAGGATGCATGAATATAGTTATAATGGTTACATGTGTTCTTTCCCTAAAAGAAAGACATTTGAACATTTGTCTTTGATTTGTCAATTTTGCAACTAGTCTCCCATATGGTTTTTGGATATGGGGGCTCTGGGTGGAACATTGGTTAAATATTATGAACCAAATTTATATTATTGGTGAGTATACATAAGTCCATGTTAATACCTCTTCAATTAAGAGTCAGGGATTAAAGCGTGTCCAAGACTAAGGAATATTTGGATCTCATCATAGTCATTTGGGACATGATTCTAGTTGTTTCTTTGACTATGAGTTCAACCAGAGAACACCCACCTTTATCCATTCCACCTCTCTAGCTTGAAGATGACTGGAAGAGCAACAAGGTTAGGTGTAGTTTTCAAATATGACTTCTTTCAAAGTGCCAGTGGAGAGGGCCAATTACAAAGGATTTATATTCATCCCTTAAATCATACATATGAGGTTTTGAACAATATTAGATTTAGCACCACACAAATTGGGCTATAACCTCTTTGGTGGTGAACTTACATTGAATTTTTTTTTAATTTAAATTCTTTGTGTTCAATAATGTTGCTACTAAATCATACACAAAATATGCTCAAGTAATGTTAAACAAGTTGGCATTCGGTTATTTTATTCTTACCCTATTTATTTCAAAGTCAAAAGTATTGAGGGAGTTAATATGCTAAACTTGTTTGAAGCATGATTCTAACCTCATCCCTTATATAATATCAAGGGTGGAAGAAATAATGGGTCTATGTTACCTTGTGAATTGTGCTAGAGCCTACCAACCCTTTGGTAGTGCAATTAATTTGAAAATTCATTTTGTTTGGTTTTTCTATTTTACATACACAAACTATTATCAAGTGCTCAAAAGAAAGATGACAAAAAATTGGTATCTAATTATTTTACTCTTATTATTTTTAAATGGATGCAAGTTTTGTAGTGATTTTCTTTTGTCAATGCCTACACTTCAATGACTAATATTTTGAATCTTGGTGGCGACAACAACAATGTCACATTTAACCCATGTACCATGCCATAAATGACTATTTATATTAAAAACTAAAAACATATATGTACTATGTCACAATATATATATTTCAACACAAAAAATAACAAAATAGAGAAAAAAAATACTATTGAACATTAAAGAAATGCACTCAACTAATTGGAACTCATTCAAAATATAAAGAAGTAAGAAAGAAGATACACATAAATGATATAAAATTGAACAAATAAAATTATAATTGGAAACTAATCAAATAATTGTTTCTTAAAGATGAGTTGGAAAGAAACCAATCAAACCAAATTAGAAGCATAAGCATGTTACAATCATATTTCATGTATCATTTTAAAAAATTAACAATTCTCAAATCATTAGGTTTCCATAGTTTATATTTCTTTTAAATTTGATTGTTTTTTTTTCCTATCAACATTTTCAGTCATATTCAATGATTCATAATGAGCTAGAGGAGATAAATTAGAGTATATTTCAACACATTGTTATGAAAAAATTACACAAAATCAAATCTAAAAGCTCTCAAATTCAACTCTATCTTTACCATTTTAATCATATTTAAAATACTATTTTAGTTTTTTTCTTTTTTTTTTGGTTTTGTTTATAATTTCATATTTTTGAATTAAAAAGTCAAAATTAATTATCATTCATCAAAATTATATTTTTTCTTTCAATTTCATTAAAAATAAATAAATAAACTTATTTTTTTATTCTCATTGAACTTATTCATTATCCCAGTTGTTCATATTATATATAGTTATAATTTAATATGCACATACAAATTTCTTTCAAACCATTATTAATTTGAGATAATATTATATCAAATAATAAGTTGTATATACTTTGTTCTATGTAAAACATGTAGTAAACAATAAGTGGGAGATCATTATATCTTAAAAATTAGATAAATTAAAGCTATAGACAAACATTTCTAAAAACTAGCAATTAATTACCTCAGAAGGATACTAGTAATCATTGCAACCAACTTCAAGCACTTTAAGCTTCTTTTGACAATTTTGTTTTTAATAACTTCCTATGCACTTCTCTAATTATAGCTATAAGTTATACATTTTGGAAGTCTTTCTTTTGAAATGTGGTGTTGGATCTTGCTTAAATTGCAAAAAAGAGATTTTCAATTAGGGAAACAATTCCTATTAGTCAACAAAATTCTAGTGGTTAATCACATTTTTATAACTTCTCATATGTAGTTTTCATCTTATTGGATGCCTTCTAAAAAGGGATATGACACAATCTTAATATAATAGTTTGATAGTTCTTATGGTCTAATTGGGATGGAAAGTTAGGCTTCATAACTTCCTCTTGGTTACACCATATACAACCTAAAGTTAAAGGTGGGTTGGGGCTATTGGACCCTAAAACTCATGGATTTTATTTATCAACTAAATGGATTATTAGTTTGTTAATGTAGATGATCCTTGTAAAGTATTAGTTTTTTGTCGTGTTGCTTTTGTTTCTATTAAAAACAAATGAGAGGTTTTTTTTTGGACTAATAAGACTTTGATGGCCCCCTTCTTTCATTTGAAAGTTTCATTTCCTTTGCAATCCACTTGGAAGGTTGGCCACAAGCTTGTGAATAATTAACTTGAATGGGTTTAGCTTTTCTTTTCCTTCTATTTGGTGAAGCAAGTATATTCAATATCATGAGAAACCTCTAATAGTCAACTTTTTGAAATAAGTACACTACTTTCTCAAGAGAGGAGTACAACAATTTAGTAATAGTTCAGATTTTGGGTCATTGGATTCGACTAGTTGGCTTAATATCAAATTCATTATTTTGGTCTAAATAAGGGTTCCCAAGGTTTTCTTATCTTTGTGAAGTCTTTAGTGTTTATAGATCTTCTTATGAAATTATGTGCTTGTCTTCTTTCAAGCACGCATTGGTTGGGGAGAATTCCATTTTTCTATTTATTCCTAAAAAACATTATTTGAAACTTTTATCCAATATGAAATTGAATCCTATATAGCAAACAATAAATGGGACTACAAATTTAAACATACAAATGTGGAGATCTATAACCAATGCCAATGGTCAAATCCCAACATGGAAAAGCTTGCACCATTAATTATCTATTGGAGATAGATTGAAACATTCAAAGATTCAACCAAACAAACTTCCTCTTTGTCAACAAATCTAAAATATAAAACATCCTTATTGGAGCTACTTTTGCACTAAAATGGAATGGAAGACATTATTTGATCAAGTTCGTACAATTTTTTTAAATTATGCTTTAGGCTGGAAATGAGTTGTTTTGGGCATTGGTTTGCATCAAAAAGTAGTTGTTAATTATATGACACTTGTCATTTTGCTGCATATTTGGAAAAGTGGATGCTTACTTATGTTTTCCAAACACGTTATGCATCTTGAAGTTGAAATCCTACAATTTTGTTGTGACATATGTTACAATTGGCTCTTTTGTGTTTTCAGCTAAACACGAATGATACCGACAACAAAATACTGATGAAATCAAATACCAACTTATACATTTGCATAAGGCAAAGGTTAAGCATGCTAAGTAACTTTGAAAGTTCTTGAAGTTATAAATGTAACAATTGTTCATGGTTATGACATATAAGTTATATGATTGTTAGGTAGGTGGCTCTAATACTTCTGTATTTTCTTATTGTAACATTTCTTTTTAACATCTTGTAGACTTCTTTCTTAAATTGCTATTATTTTATGCAATTCAACTTTATTCAAAATTAAAAAGTATAACAAGTTTAAAGAATAAATGATCATTAAAATAAGACCACAAAACATAACCCTTCACCCAATAGTTAAACTTTTAAACAATAGAAATTAAAAATCTAACCAAATAAAATAAAATAAAGAAAAATTTATTTTAGGTGATTCAACTTTGTTCAATATTAAAAAAGAAAACAAGTTTAAAGAATGAATGATCATTAAAATAAGACCACAAAAAGATCCCTTCACCTAACCTAATAGCTATACTTTTAAACAATGGAAATTAAAAGATCCAACAAAATAAAATAAAATAAAATAATAATTATTAAATTCACTCAAACAACTATTTTCTAAAAATAATTTATATTATTAGGCAAAACCCTACAATGCAATGGCAATTTGTGAGCCTCTCATGTGGGAGGTCTTGGGTTTGAATCTACCCTCGCTTAACAAATAATAATAACTAATTTCAATAAATAATAATAATAAATCTAGATTTCGACCGTTTATTGATAATAAAAAAAACACCAAAAACACATAATTCTACCAGACAATAAATAAAAGTATAAATCTAATAAAAATGGAAAAGGATTTGCTTCTTTCATTTACCTAAAGAAAAAACTTGACCATAGGGAACTAACCTATTCCACGTAATGATACCTTCTCCATTAACATATTCATATTAATAGGTTTTACAAATTGTACTTGTGGGAAACTGCTGAAAGGGTCACTTAACACAATTTATGTACTTGTACCCTCGTGTTGAATGAATATGAATTTTTTCCAATAAATACGCACTTGCGAAGTTGGGGACAAAACAGGGCAATTATCCTACCAAGACAAGAACAAAAGAAATAAATTTTAAATTTAATTCTAATCATTGATCTCAAATGGATGTAGTTGCGTTTCAATATTTATAATACACAATAGAAAATTTTACTTGTATTTACTAATAAAGTACATCATTGGTAAGTCCGTTTCTCAGTTTTGTCTTGGAATAGATTACAAGACTGCTCTTTATAGAGTTGTATATGAAGGTTGGTGGTGTTCCCTATATTTAACATTGATGGAAGAAAATATAAGTATGATGTGACTAAAATAAAAACATTCTACGTTGAGCCCCACAAAAAGATCATATTCATATTATAAAAATCACAAGTTTGAATTGAATTTGGGGCTTTTCAAACATATTAAAGGAGCTTTGGAATCCATGATGGGAACATTCATGTCCTTTAGTTGAAAAGGGGAGCCTATAGACAAGGCAAAAGGCAAGGGGCTCGAGAAAATAGAATGGGAGTAAGAAGAACCAAACTAATAGAAAGTACTATAAAGTACCTAGCCAATCAATCATGCATCTATCTCAACATGAGATGACTATATATGCTTGTACAAAGCCCAAGCTTTCTTCAATCACTTTGCCATAGTTCCTTAATTTGTCCATCTCTCTAAATAATGTGTAAATGAATATGTTTCTTTAATGGCTTAGTGTTGTCATTTAGATTGAGGGGCTTTAATAATTGTCAAGCAATTTAATTAGTCATCCAATGATAAAAATGATTTTCTCTTTGAGATGGGTATGTGTTACTATCTTTATTGTAGGAGGTGAGGTAGCTTGAATATTGTTTGGGCATTTGTAATATCTTATAAAGAGTTTGAAATGGGTTTGTAGGATGAGTATGAATCAATGTTATAGTTAATTTTGTAATCTTAAATTTCAACGTTACATTTTTTATGACTTTTTAATGTTTTTGTATGTGCTTTAATTGTTCAAATTATAATTCTTGTACAATCAAGAGGAGCAATTTTGTTATGTATACAAAATTTAAATAGTGACTTTTAGACATGTCGCCTATGTACCACTTAAAGATACCCCAATATCTATGCACTATAAACACCTTTCAAGTATGCACAACTAATCGAATATATATTCCTCTAAGAACCAATAAATTTTCCTGTAATAACTCCTTTTATCAATAGTTATGGACAATTGCTCTAATAGTCGTATGGTATGGGTACTAATAAAGTTGCACAACTCTAATTAACATCTAAAAATTTCAACTACTAGAGGTGAAAGTGAGCGATGATTGGTACATGTGAAAGATATTAATGGATTTATAATTACTATTTTTCTAGTTTCTTTAAAGTAACATGCGACTGGGTGAGGAAGGAGTAAATGACCTTTGGTTCCTTCTACTATTTCAACATTTTTATTGGTAATATAGAGGTTAATTAAGAAGGAATATAGATGTGTATCAACTACTTTTTTTTATATTAAGAATTTTTTTTGTTCTACAAGATTAAAAAATAATATAAGGGGATTGTATCACATTGGTTAAGTACACATGGTTTTGAAAGTTTTTTTAAGCATCCCTTTGTTTGGTCAATAATAAGTTTATCTTTAAGTTCCTAATGGAGGAATGATTGGTGGCATTTCATGAAGTCCGATGCAACTACAAGGGAGATGTATAAGGACTTTGTTCCGGGTAAAAGCATAGATCTGTGTCACCGTTTGTGATATAAAAACCTGTTTTGGTCAAATCTAATTTCTCTATCAAAACTCAATTTTAAAAAAAAACTAAAAATACCCTTTTATAGATCTCAGATTCAATATCATCATTATATAAAATTTTGAGTGTTTTGATTAGTTATAATATGTTATAATCTCAAAACATTATAAGTTGATATTTTAACATTTCAGAAGATGCTCTCTCAAAAAATGAAAAAAAAAAGTAAATCATATAAAAAAAATAAAAAAATTATATTTATCACTAGAGGAGAGAATCCTCTTCATGAATATATAATTTTTTTTCAAGAAGGTATAGATTTGATAGGGAAGTTTTGACGGGAGGAAAAAACTGTTGGATTCTGACAAGGTCAAACCTGAGTACTTATAACAAAGAAAATATACATAAAAAATAATTATTTCTTTTTTTGTTCACTAGCTATACATGTCATCTATCAAATATTTTCAAATCAAAACAAAAAAAATGATTTGCACATACTTGTTTGACGGGAACTACATC
Source organism: Cupressus sempervirens (assembly GCA_028749045.1). Lineage (NCBI taxonomy): Eukaryota > Viridiplantae > Streptophyta > Pinopsida > Cupressales > Cupressaceae > Cupressus > Cupressus sempervirens. The sequence continues at coordinate 237,181,520 of CM053786.1, read as the reverse complement.
CTATATTTTTTACAGTTAAAAAAGGGACTTCAAAATAAAATAAAATGAATAAATTCTTAGTCAAAAAAATTATAAAAATTATAGGCATAAAATTCATACAATTCTACACATTTCATCAGTTTACATCATCTTCATATTTTAAACACAAATACCATTTTTTTTGTCATTAATGTTGAACTATCACATTCTGATATCACGTTTCTTTATAAAAGGTGACACAGGTTTGTTCTTTTACCCTTCCTAATTCTATTAATGATGCAAACTTAGGTTTCAAATCAACATCAAAATTCTATTAGATTGAGTGGCAATTTTGTGAGCAACTATGGGTGCTCATTTCTTCAACCATTGGACCCAACCTCTTGAACAACGTAGTTAGCTTTTTAATTTCCCATTTTACCCTTTATGACAATCACAACAATATAGTGGGCGAGGGCTTTAAGGTTGATCTAACAAGAACCAACCTTAAGATCAAGGTTACACAAACATTGTTTATTGTTGGGTCCCAGGGTATCCAAAATTCTTGGAGATGGTAGGGAGAGACACGATGAAGGGGCTTTGTACACTATAATTTGGCGAGGTCAGTATATAGCAAGGTGAAAGTGATAGAACCAAAAAATAAGGCCTTAGTGAAGAGAAATGTTCCTTTTACCGCACCCTTTCACTAATTCCACAACTTCCTTAATTGAATTCTCTAGAGAATATAAAACAAAAATGATAAGGAAACTAAGCTTCTATTATGAAATGGTTCAAAATGTGCATGTGTTGGTAATAGTAAACCTTGAATAGAACTTTGAGCATAAAATATTGCATGACTACAAGGCATACCTAGTCCCGTGGTTTAGGGAGTTTATGTCTAAGTAGCCAACATGCACTTTGGCAAGGGACTTGCCTCACCTAGAGAATTAGTTCATGTTTTTAGTATTTGAAGCCCTACCCTACTTCTCCATTTTTTATCAATCATCGAGATTCACATAACCTTATCAATAACTTCCTCATTTATCTCAAAACTAATGCCTCCCACCAAAACCCTCCTATCTACCCACAATCTAACAAACTGAATAGATAGATTCTCATTGTAAGCAATCACATTCTCAATAAATTGAGAGACATCGCCTTCTCTATAGATGTGTCATATTTTGACATTTGTTTTGAATTATCAAGTTTACTTAGGTCAATACAAACCATGCCATTACCCATAGTAGGACCAATAAAACTGACAATAGAAACCCATAAAATTATAGACCACCTCAACACCAAAGTGATGAATAGACACATTAAAACACTCATATAAGTAATGAAATTATTAATCTACATTCTCTAAAGAATATCATGCATATTCAGGACACTTCACTCATGCCAACATTCTTTTTCAAAAAGGAAAAGGCTAACACAATATATTTGGCTTCATAAATTTGAAAATTGACACTTCTTGAAGTTGTACAATGGTGATAAGAAATATTATTACTAGCATGACAACTCATGGTTACATGGATGGGGTATGGGTTGGAGGGAGAACCATCTACCACATTACACTTACAAGGGGGATACAAAGGCAAGGTAATCGCTAAAGCATAACTTACCTTAAAAGGTTTGAATTAAACAATCCTTATAGCCCCGAGTATCATGCTATAGTTCAAAACCAACCACATAAACAAATAAATAAATGTGGTCATCATGGGGACAATGTGCACACTTTTCATCTTCAACTAGAAGTTTAATAATAGCAAGAAGTGCCTATTAGAATTCTTTACAATAACTGAGGAGGGAGGGGGGGGGGGGGTGGTGAATCAGTTATCCAAGGTCCAAATGCCCTAATAGTACTTTTTCACTACTTTTAATGAATCCATACACTTTTTATCCATCCAAACTTAAATCAACCATATTAGCAAGTTATAGTAAATCAACATGCAGAGATAAAACATGCAAGATCAACACATGACACAATGATTTACGTGGAAACCCAATTTGGGAAAAACCACCAATAACATGCTACTTGATTCTCACTCTTCCAAAGTGATGCCCTAGTAAAAGCCTGCCCTATTAAAGACTTACAACACACTATTAAATCTGACCTTGTTAGAGGATTTCACCAAATTGTTAGGAATGGACCTAGTTAAAGGACTTTAGAACATTCACTTGGAATGTCACCCTGTTAAAGGATTAATCTCATGGCTTTCAAACCAACCTAAGTCCATAGGATTTAAACTAATTGTTACAATTGCTAGAAAGTAACGATAATGGCCTTTTGATCTGATATAACTTACAACATACTTTGCAGATTTTAGATCTCACTTTCAGTTCAATCCTTATGCTTGGCTTCAATCTCTTCAGCTCTGACTGCTTGTCTTCTTCTCAAGCTTCGTCTCCTTGAGTCTTCTTACTCATCATACCAATGCATCCATATCTGGGGTCTTCTTACTGAAACAGAGTAACTATGTTCTCTTTCCTCCTTAGCACATCCTTCAGTATTTTTATGCTTTCATGCTTGACCGCCTCTCTCTCTCTCTCTCTCTCTCTCTCTCTCTCTCTCTCTCTCTCTCTTTCTCTCTCTCTCTCTCTCTCTCTCTCTCTCTCTCTCTCTCTCTCTCTTCTTCATGAACTTATGGCTCCTTAAATAGAAATCTGATTTCCCTTTGCCGCTCAATTCTCCCTCTCCAATTTTAGGGTTTCAAATGGATTAGGTAGGATACAATGTATCTACCTCATATCTTGTTCTCATCTAGAAACTTCGTCAGTTGTATCCTTAAAAATGTTTTACATGGTGTTCTGTGCCACCAACTCATCATTCTTATCTTCCATTTAATTCACAAACTTCTAGATAACAACTTTGTCGGCTTAGATCTGGCGAATCTTCAATTTTCAAAATAATGCAGCAACTCGGCATTATTGATTTACTGATGCTCGACACCTCTGTGTTACTCGGCACTATTGGTTTACTAGTGCTCGACACCTCTGTGTTACTCAGCACCTATATTTGCACTACACTTGATATCACTCGACATCTAAAGTTTAACTTGCTTAGCTTCAACTAGGAATCTGTTCGGCACCTACTAGCTTGCTCAGCTCCTTCTCTCTAATGAACTTTAGTTAGGCTTAATAGATGTCTTAGCTAAAAGCTTACATCTTTGATATGTTTCAGTGTGCCCATTCTTTGTGTCTTATAGTATGTCATCAAATACACTTTTTCATCAATGGCTTAGCTAATCCTTGTACTTCATTACAACATCATAACGTCAACCTTTCTCTAGGTGTTCTAGTTACATCTTATTGATTGCCACCACCTTGTCAATCAACTAATTGATAGTATTTGGATCACTAAGGCAATTGTCATTCCTACAAGTAGCAATTTTGACATCAATGAAAAAACAATGATTGAGAACATTCTTTACCATTTCCATATATCATTCCAACAAATTTCCTCATGATCTTTTCAATCATTTTCAACAATCTCCCTCTTTGGCATTGATGGCAAACCAAACTAATCAATTAATCAACTTAGTTATCATCAAGATTGTATACATTATCTACTACTTTTCTTGGCTATTGCATCTTTTACTAGCTGATCTCATATATCTCCCTCTTTCATATATATCTCCCTCTTGCTTTGTATTGATCAAGTTTCTGCACATTTCTCCCTCTTTGACATAAATGCCAAAGATGTAGCATCTTTATAGTGCAAAATATGAGCTTTCGCTTCTTATTGTTTTCTCCCTCTGTCACCATGCTTGTGATTGATTTGGAGTTTCTATTCCTGTTGTCATCCTCTGCATCATTCTTCTGATATTTTAATGATTCATTGCTGGTGATGCAGGGTAGCTTCCTTGTTGCTTTAAACTGCTTGAGTTAAGGGTATTACCCCCAACTTGCCTCTAAGATATTCATAAGCATCCTTGGGCAATGGTTTGGTGAAGATATCTGTAGTTTGTTCCTTTGTGTGAATGTATTCCAACTTCACTTGTTTGTCTTCTACCAACTCTCTGACATAATGATACTTGATTGCGATATGCTTGGTTTTTCCATGCATTACTAGATTTTTGGATATGTTTATAGCACTTGTGTTATCACAATACAATATCACAGGTTTTGTTACCTCTTCTTTCATTCCTTTCAATAGATGTGTGAGCCACACAATGTTTGTGCAATTGACTGCAGCTGCCACATATTCTGACTCTGCAGTGGACTGGGATGTGCATGTTTGTTTCTTGCTAGTCCAGGTAACTAGCCTTTTGCCTAGAAATAATGCACCTCCACTTGTGCTTTTTCTATCATCAATATTGCCTCCCCAATCTGCATCTATATATGCATTGAGCTCAAATTTTTCATTCCTTTTATAGTATAGACCAAAGTTATAAGTTCCTTTAAGATATCTCATTATTCTTTTTACTGCTATGAGATGATTTTCTTTAGGATTAATAGAGAATCTAGCCACTATTCCAACTGCTAATGCTATGTCTAGTCTACTATGTACAACATATTATAATTTTCCAATCATGGATCTGTACATTGTTTGATTGACTTCAGCTGATTCATCATTTCTGGATAGCTTATTTCCTGTTGCCGTTGGTGTGCTGACTGGTTTGGACTCCTCCAATCCAAATTTTTTAAGAATCTCTTTGATGTACTTTGATTGTGTCACAAATATACCATGTTTGAGTTGATGTACTTGCAATCCAACAAAAAATTTGATTTCTCCAAACATAGACATCTCAAATTCATATTTCATTTTGTCAGCAAAGCCTTTGCAAAGTACTTCCTTACCTCCAAACACTATGTCATCCATAAAGATTTCAGATACAATAATGTCTTTACCTTCTTCTGCTTTGATATACATGTTGCTATTATCATTAGTTCTTTCAAATCCTATTTGCATTAGATACTTGTGAAGTCTCTCATACCATGCTCTAGGTGCTTGTTTCAAACCATAGAGTGATTTATGTAGTTTACAAACCATATCCCTGTTGTTGTCATCAAAAAATCCTTCTGGTTGTTCAATGTAGACTTCTTCTTCTAGTATACCATTTAAAAAAGTAGATTTTACATCCATCTGATAGACTTAAAAATCTTTATATGCAGCATATGCAAGTAAAGTTCTTACTCCTTCCATTCTAGCAATAGGGGCAAATGTTTCCCCTAGTCTATTCCTTCTTCTTGAGCATAACCCTTGCATACTAGTCTAGTTTTTTTTTCTGGTAATCTCACCATTCTCATCTAGCTTGTTTCTGAATACCCATTTGGTGCCAATCACATTCTTGTTAACTGGTCTAGGGACCAAACTCCAAGTTTTGTTTTTCTTTATTTGATCAATCTCTTCTTCCATAGCTTTATACCAGTCATCATCTTGTAATGCACCATATACTGTCTTAGGTTCAGATTTGCTGATCAGACATGATTCATGTCTTAGTCCGTTCCTTGTCATTGGTCTTGCATCTTTGTCACCAATTATCTGTTCAGGAGGGTGATGTCTTTTTACATATTTGGATAATCTTGGCTCTGTCCTTGTTTCCATGTTTGATTTTTTAGATTCAGGATCACTATGCACTTCGTTGTCAGGTTGTTCTTCATCATGTGTACTGTCTTCATAATCAGATTGTCCATTTCCTTCATTCTGCAACTTGGCTTTTGAATGCAACTCAACATTCACTGGTTGAGACTCGACTGAAACTGAAATTTGCTGTTGATTTTCAATTTGATTGACATCATTCTCATCAATAGTCATTCCTTCATAAGAATACACAAAGGTTCTGTATTCATCCATTCTCTTTGGTACTTCAGCTTGGACTCCTGTATGTTCATCAAAATAAACATTTGCACTTTCCACAATTTTTTTAGTGTTAGTATTCAAACACTTGTATGCCTTACTTCTAGTGGAGTAACCAAGGAATATGCCTTCATCACTTTTTGCATCAAATTTTCCATTTCCAGCATCTTTAAGGATAAAGCATTTGCAACCAAACACTTTAAAATGTTTTACATTGGGTGAGTGACCATACCATAATTCAACAGGTGTTGTATTTGTACCTTTCTTGACTTGTACTCAGTTCAGTGTATGAACAACTACACTTACAGCTTCTCTCCAGTATTTTAGAGCAATAGTCTTTTCCATCATTAATGTTCTGGCACAGTCAATCATAGATCTATTTCTTCTTTTAGAAATTTCATTCTGTGGGGGAGTTCTAGGAGTTGACGTTTGTCTTTTGATTCCTTTATCATTACAAAATATCTCGAATTCATTTGATGTGAATTCACCACCTCTGTCTGATCTTAGGCATTTTAAGCTTTTTCCTATTTCCTTTTCAACTCTAGCCACATACCACTTAAACATTTGGAAAACATCAAATTTTTGTTTTAAGAACATAACAGTCATCATCCTGGAATAGTCATCAACAAACAACATTATGTATTTATCTCCTCTATAGCTTTGTACTTTCATTGGACCACATAAGTCAATGTGAACTAACTCAAGTACTTCTTTAGATGTATAGTTTTTGCTTTTGAAGCTTGACTTTGTCATCTTTCCTAGCTGACATTGTTTGCACATGATATTATCAGGCTTCTTAAATTTTGGTAAACCTCTAACTTTCCTCATTTTACTGATGTTGACCAGATTGTCAAAGTTGACATGACATAATCTTCTATGCCATAACCATTCATCATCAAATTTTGCAATAAAATAAGAAACATCATCCATATCAAGGTAAAATAGATTACTCTTTGTTTGATCTCCTTTTCCTATCAGTTTACCATCAGTATCATAGATTTTTGCAATTTTGTTTCCAAATTCTACTTTACATCCTATATTGCCTAACTGTGAGACACTCAACAAATTGTAGTTTAATCTTTCAACATAGTATGCATTATCACATGAAATTTTCTCTGTGAGCTTAATGGAACCTTTTCTTTTGATTTGACATGGAGCATCATTACCAAATCTAACACTATTTCCATCATACTGAGTAAAGCTAACAAACTTACTTTTGTCTCCTGTCATGTGATGTGAGCATCCACTATCTATTAACCACCTGTCATTCTTGTTCATACATGTTACCAGTGCTTTGGGTTCTTCTTCATCAGACTAGTCCTTCATGGCCACATAAACAACTTTATCATCATTATCATCAGAATTTTCTTCAACAATATAACATTTCTTTCCTTTTTCTTTGTAATCTCTCTTGTCATCATCTCTTTTGAATTTTTTTTTGTTGCCTTCTTTGTAATCCTTTTTCTATGTACACCTGGCAGCAATATGACCTACTTCATTGCAATTGAAACAAATGATAGGCATCTTACTTTTGAATTTTCCTTTACCTCTGTGAAATCTTCTAGCAAGCAATGCTTCCAATTGTTCCACATCTTCCTCATCAGTGCTACTGTCACTGGATACATACTTCATTTTTCTTCCTTTCTTTGATTTCATCTATTCAGCATCTTTCAGTGATAGCTTGGCCTTAAAGGCAGATTCAACATTCTCTGGTATGTAGTTGTCAAAATTAGATAACTCAAATGCAATGAGTCTACCCATTATACCTTCAAAACTTAGATTGTTTCCTGGTACACATCTTAGCTCTTGTATTGCTGATACTCTAATAGCATAGATAGGGAGCAAGGTTCTTAAGAATTTACTATTAACAGTATCTTCATCCAGTTGACCACTCAAGCATCTTATTGCATTTACCACTTCCTTTATTCTTGCACCATATTGAGCAACATTCTCATTTTCCTCCATTTTCATATCATCGAACTTTCCTCTAAGACTTTCTCTTTTTGCTCTTTGTACATTTTGATCTCCTCCATAGATGTCTGATAGGGCTTTCCACATTTTGAATGCAGTATCACATCCTTTAATATCATCAAATTCAACATAGTTGAGTGCAGAGACAATTTCCAGCATTGTCTGATTGTGTTCCTGCTTGTTTTTCATGTCTTCTGCAGTAAGAGTACCTGTTGGATCTACATGTTCAGTGACAATTGAATTTTGGGTATAATCTCCTATGGATCCAAGATGTAGCTTCATCAAGATTTGCCATGCAACAAAGTTGTCTTTGTTGAGCTTGGGAACTTCTCTCTTAGACATTTTGATCTTTTCTGCTTATTTTCCCTTTAAACTGAATCAGCAACTAGGCTTTGATACCAATTGTTAGAATTCTTTAGAATACCTGAGAGGGGAGGGGGGTGAATCAGTTATCCAAGGTCCAAATGCCCTAATAGTACTTTTTCACTACCTTTAATGAATCCATACACTTTTCATCCATCCAAACTTAAATCAACCATATTAGCAAGTTACAATAAATCAACATGCAGAGATAAAACATGCAAGATCAACACATGACACAATGATTTAAGTGGAAACCAAATTTGGGAAAAACCACCAGTAACATGCTACTTGATTCTCACTCTTCTAAAGTGATGCTCTGTTAAAAGCCTGCCCTATTAAAGGCTTACAACACACTGTTAAATTTGACCTTGTTAGAGGATTTCGCCAAACTGTTATGAATGGGCCTAGTTAAAGGACTTTAGAACATTCACTTGGAATGTCACCCTATTAAAGGATTTATCTCATGGCTATCAAACCAACCTAAGTCCATAGGATTTAAACTAACTGTTACAATTGCTAGAAAGTAACGATAATGGCCTTTTGATATGATATAACTTCCAAAATACTTTGCAGATTTCAGATCTCACTTTCAGTTCAATCCTTATGCTTGGCTTCAATCTCTTCAGCTCTGACTGCTTGTCTTCTTCTCAAGCTTTTTCTCCTTGAGTCTTCTTACTCATCATACCAACGCATCCATATCTGGGGTCTTCTTACTGAAATAGAGTAACTATGTTATCTTTCCTCCTTAGCACCTCCTTCAACATTTTTATGCTTTCATGCTTGACTGCCTCTCTCTCTCTCTCTCTCTCTCTCTCTCTCTCTCTCTCTCTCTCTCTCTCTCTCTCTCTCTCTCTCTCTCTCTCTCTTCTTCATGAACTTATGACTCCTTAAATATAAATCTAATTTCCCTTTGCCGCTCAATTCTCCCTCTCCAATTTTAGGGTTTCAAATGAATTAGGTAGGATACAATGTATCTACCTCATACCTTGTTCTCATCTAGAAACTTTGTCAGTTGTATCCTTAAAAATGTTTTACATGGTGTTCTGTGCCACCAGCTCATCATTCTTATCTTCCATTTAATTCACAAACTTCTAGATAACAACCTTGTCGTCTTAGATCTGGAAAATCTTCAATTTTCAAAATAATGCAGCAACTTGGCATTATTGATTTACTGATGCTCGACACCTTTGTGTTACTCAACACTATTGGTTTATTGGTGCTCAGCACCTCTATGTTACTCAGCACCTATATCTGCACAACACTTGATATCACTCGACACTTGATATCACTTGACACTTGATATCACTCGGCATCTGATGTTTAACTTGCTCGGCTTCAACTAGGAATTTGTTCGGCATCTACTAGCTTGCTCGACTCCTTCTCTCTAATGAACTTTAGTTAGGCTTAACAGATGTCTTAGCTAAAAGCTTACATCTTTGATATGTTTCAGTGTGCTCATTCTTTGTGTCTTATAGTATGTCATCAAATACACTTTTTCATCAATGGCTTAGCTGATCCTTGTACTTCATTACAACATCATAACTTCAACCTTTCTCTAGGTGTTCTAGTTACATCTTATTGATTGCCACCACCTTATCAATCAACTAATTGATAGTATTTGGATCACTAAGGCAATTGTCATTCCTGCAAGTAGCAAGTTTGACATCAATGACAAAACAATGATTGAGAACATTCTTTACCATTTCCATATATCATTCCAACAACTTTCCTCATGATCTTTTCAATCATTTTCAATAGTGCCTCCATATTTATCCAACATATCAAGCTCTTTGTGAGGTTCCCAAAAGCCACCAAAGCATGGATCACATTGTTCCTTTATCTAAAAATATGGTGTATAGAGAATCCTTCAAACCCAAGCATTATACTCTTAATGTCACTCAAAGAACTTGTAGAAGATCACTTGATTCTAATATTGCCTCTAGACCATGCATCCACTACAAGTTTAGAATCCCCTTCAATAATAGATAAAGTAATCTAAATACCACAAAAGAGTTTCATCCACTCAACTTGATTACTAGAGAAAGGAATAGGTGACCCATATTTCTAAAAATATAAAGGAGCAATATTTCTATTAATAAGATTACCTTCAAGTCCATATTTCTAAAAATAGAAAGGAAGTAAACTAATATGCTCTGAAGGGAAGCCTTAAAAAGGTGTAGTTTCCTGACACTATAGATAAGATTACTTTTCCACCTAGGTAACTGCTTCTACATTCATTCCAAGATAGAGTTCTAATAAGTGATAGTCACATCCTTGATCGTAAATGGTAGGCCAAGGTACAAGCCAAGAAAATAAGGACATCACCAACCCAAGATTTTTTTTGACTCTAACCTATAAATCCTCCTTAATATTGAAGAAGTATAAATAACTCTTACCATAGTTAATATGATGACTAAAGACATCAAAATACAATGTAATAAATTACTTCCATTCCTTGGCCTCAAACATTGAACTTATCCCAAAGAGGACATGTCTTCCATAAATCTTAAGAATGGGGAAGGGGAAAGTATAGATGCATCTTTGACCCCAAAAAATCTTATCTCCTATGCCATCTTATAGAGATTCAAACCAATAACTTTAGAAATAATGATAAAGAGGTAAGGAGAGATACCCCCACCCAATGAGAACCATTGATGAGGACACACAACTTCATATTGCCAACATACTCCTTCATTAGGTTGATAAACCTATCATCAAATCCCATTTTGGAGATAAATTTAAATAAGACATCTCAATTAACATGATCATAGGTCTTTGAGATATTCAACTTTAGAACTATGTCTAGTTCCTAGCATTTTCCCATGGAGTGGATTTGATCCAAAATAAGAATTTAGACTACAATACCTTGTGTAGAACCATTGTAATTAGTTGAAAATGATAAAAATACAGCAATAGATTTCTATAAGGAAAAAGTGATCCATTGAATTTGAAAAAAGAGTTTGTAGAAAGTTTGATGAATCCCAAGGGTCACCGCTATCCCTTAAAAATTAAAATGAAAATTCCACAAGATATTTAATTACAGAATAAACTCTAAAAACTACTCAAAGTACAAAAAATAAAATAAAAAATCGTATCTACTTGTAGAAGTCACAAATTTTTTCTTGTAGCTTGAAATCATGAACTGTCAAATTTTCTGAAAAGATCTCCAAAAGTTCTACATATAGTGTTGGAGTCATAGAAGCCCACAAATGCCTCAAAGGCCTCTAAAAATACAAAATACTAAAACATGGAAAATACTAAAAAGCTAGTTTTCGTATTTTCGCATTTCTACATGGGGTAAAAACACAAACTTGTGTCACCTTTTATAAAGAATAAAAGACCACATAATGAAGATTGTCCAACTTAAATGCCATAAAAGTTGCATTTATGTTTAGAATTTGAAGATGATGTAAACTAGTGAAATGTATAAAATTGGATGAATTTCATGCATATAATTTTTTGAGAAACAATTTATTCTTTATATAAAAAAAATTAAGTCCTTTTTTAGGTGCGATAAATATAGGGTGGAGTTCCCATCAAATAAGTATATACAAATAATATTGTTTTCCCCATATTTTAAAATCTTTTATAGATGACATGTATAACTAATGAGAAAATATATATTGATTTTTGAAGTATGTTTTCTTTGTAATAAGTACTCAAGGTTGATCTTATAAAAAAAAAATTAATTTATCTCTCTTCAAAACTTCTCTATCAAATCTAGACCTTTCTAAAAAGAATTACAAATTCTTGAAGAGGAATCCTCCTCTAGCGCTAAATATAAATTTTTAATTTATTTGATATAATTTACTATTTTTTTTTCCTTTTTTGAGGTAGCATCTTCTCAAAGTTAAAATATTTTCTTATAATATTTTGAAATTATAACTAATCAAAATATTATGAAATCTATATGATGGCGATATTGAATCTAAGATCTATAAAAGGGTATTTTTAGTTTTTGAAAAAGTTGAATTTTGATAAAGAAATGATATTTGACCAAAATAGGTTTAGAGGTCCAAAAAGGTGACATAGATTTGTGTTTTTACCCCTTGTGTCAATATCCTCTATTTCTTCCTGGATTGTGTTCATATCATAATTAGTTCACAAGTAGAGATAGTAACATCCAAGATTGGTATACTAAAAAAAATCATTTCTAACAAACCCCAATAGATATTCAAGGAAAGGCTTCATTCTATTGAGTAGTACCTTGGAATATTTTCTATAGAGAGTGTTACATAGGTTAATTGGTCTAAAATCAATCAACTATTTAGGCTTAGTATTCTTAGGAATAAGAGAAATATAAGTGATGTTGATTTTCCTAAGAAAGTTTATAGTACTAAGAAAGTCTTTGGTGGAAAATTTGATGTCATGTGAAAAAAACTCCCAAACTTCTCAAAAAAGGTAGGAGGAAAGCCATCAAGTTGACCACGAAGGATCTAATAGAAAAGACAACAACCCACACTTCTTTATTTTTTACCTTGGAAATAATGTGTTTATTATCCTAAGGGGTGATTATCACACATAGAGTCTAAATAAAAAATTCTTCTTGGCAGAGGGGAATGCAACTCACAAAAACAATTCTTGAAATAGTTCATTAACTCTCCCGACTTCTCAGTTTTATTGATGGGCTGATTTTGATCATTAAAAAAAATTTAGATTAAGTATATTCTATGATACCTACTAGAAAATTTGTGGAAGAAAGAGGTGTTTGTATCTCCTTCCTTTAACCAGTGGGCCCAAGACCTCTACTTCCAATATATTTTCTTCTCTTTCAAGGTTCTTCCATTTATTGTTCCAAATTTCCTCCTCAAGGTGGAGAGTGGAAATTTCCTCTGTGTGTGAGAGAGAGAGAGAGAGAGAGAGAGAGAGAGAGAGAGAGAGAGAGAGAGAGAGAGAGAGAGAGAGAGAGAGAGAGAGAGAGAGAGAGAGAGAGAGAGAGAGAGAGAGAGAGAGAGAGAGAGAGAGCCATTTTCCATGACATCTTGCATACTTTCCAGTAAGGAAGAGATGACCTCTTTTGCTTGAAGATGTCACCAAAAGTGACTTTGTTCTAATTTTTGACACTATCCTTGATAATCTTTATCTTTCAAGAAATTTTGAACATTGAAATACCATATATAGGAGTATTCTACCAAGTTTGAATACAAATCTTAAAGTCTAGATGAGAATCCCACATGATCCAATATCTAAAATAGATTGAGAAAAATGGAGGCCTGAAAAATGCAATATAAAATAAGAAAGAGTTTTTAATGAGGCATTGTAAACCAAACCCTAATTGGTACACATAATGATTCTATCTAGCTCAACCTATATGATATTATCTCCCTTCCTATTGTTGATCCAAGTAAAGGAGTCTAGTAGATCTAAATCATAGAGCCCTAATTTATTGATAAACTCAAATAAATCAATCATGATGTGAAAGTAGTCCACCACCCCAAATTTTTCACCAAGAAAAAAGGGGGAGTGCAAGTTTACATCCATAATTCATAGATATTTGTGTTCATGTAAAATTAGAGAGAAAATATCATTCTAGAGAGTCAATATATCATCTTCAGTATTTATATCATAGACATTTATTAGCTTCTTGTTCATAGAACCATTGGAGAAGGAAGCTACCAAGAAATTAGGGTAGATAACAAGGTGTCCCCCTAAACCCAACTAGGATTCCACATAGTGGTCACTCCTCTTGAAGCCCCATTAGAATCACTAATCATAAAATAGGAATCATGTTAGAATGTTTAGAATAACTGAAAGGTGGGCAGGGGGTGAATCAATTACTCAAGGTCCATTAATACCAAATGAACAATCAAACACTTAAACATTTTCTATTCTTCTTATCCTGTAGCTCGGTCTCTACTGTAGTTTGAATAATAATATTAACTAGTAGTTTACTATCCTAATATAATAGACTTACTGAATGTAGACATTTGAAATGTAAAACACCATAAAAAATTAAACACAAGTTTGACAATAGGATTTAACGTGGAAACCCAATTTGGAAAAGCCCACCAACAACATGTCACCAATTTTTCACCCTTCTAAAGTAAGCCCTGTTAGGATCCAACCCTATTAAAGGTTACACTACACACTATTAAATGTGACTTGGTTAAAGGATTTAATCATTCTATTAAGAGTGGCCTTGTTAGAGGACTTTAGAATATTCCATTAGAATGTCACCCAGTTAAAGGATTTACATAGGCTGTTAAGTCCTTAATGACTGTTAGGTAAACCTTTGATTAAAAGGATTTCAATACAAACTATTTACAATGATCATAAAGAAAATAGTAGGTTTTTATCTGTATGATTACAAATCACTTTGCAATTTTAGATCTCCAGTTTAGTCCATGTGTTGAATCCCCGATGAGCCTTCCTTGTCACCTCTATCCTTGATTTACTTGGAAACCCTTCAAGCATTTTCCCTTATCTTCACAACAAACTTAAGCCTTCTGCTTAGATTTTCTTATCAACCTTAGTAACTTTGTTCCATCTTAATGGAAATCTTTCAAACATGCACAACTTCTCTGCTCTCTTCTTCACATCTCTCTTCTTAAAGTTCACCTCTTTGCCTCCTAAAATAGATAATTATGGTCCTTTTCTATTTTTCACAATCATCATAGATATTAGGGTTTGTGATCTAATCCAATAGATTCAATGTATCTGTTTATCCCCTTCTCTTCTAGAAACTTCTCATGGAATTTACTCATTAGATATATTACCTAATCCTCTCCTAGAATTAAATGATCTAACTCATCAATCCTTATCTTCAACATGCTTTCTATATCCAAAGAGATCAACTAACTTTGCTAGAAATCAAAATTTCTCATATGCATTTCAAAATACTATCACTTGTTCTAACACTCGGTCATCACTAGATCACTTGCTTGAAACTTGCACTTTTTACTCAATCAACACTGATGCTTAGTCAACAACAAGTTTCACCCAGCTTGTACTAGCACTAAAATTTATTTATTTTGGCCCTCAGTCAACACTAACATCCCTCGGCATGAACTTCAAGTTCCTTAATATTTTGTTGTATTCCTAAGTCAAGCTTATGCAATATGTTAGTCTCTTCAAATGTCTTCATAATGTAAACAATCAAATTATCTTATCAAAATCCAACTAATCAAATGTTAATTGTAGCTTCCTTTTCATAACTTAACCTTTTCTCTAGGTGCTTTTGTTATGAGCAATTTCTTAAATCCTCTTCATCAATATTCAAATAGATATGGCATTTAGATAAGATAGCAACATGTCTCATCAGTAGATTTGACATCAATGACAACATAACAATTATTGCAATTGTAGTTTCCAATAATCTCCCTCTTTAGCATTGATGGAAACACCTCAAATATTTTATTTTATGAATACAATCTCCCTCTTTTTTACCATGCAATGCAAAAGAGTTCACTTCCACAAGTAACCAATATCCATAGTTTCATTATGATTTTCATCCATGCAATTTCAGAAACTCCCTCTAATTTTTAAGCTCAGACTCCCTCTATCATAGATATGTTTGCCAATCAACATTCATAAATTCTTCCTCTTACATCTTATATACATACTCTCCCTCTTTGATAACAATGTCAAAGACACTATCTCTCTTGGCTTCATTTTCCTCATACATCTTGATTATGTAGATAATTACATGCTATGGCTGAATTATGTCATCTATCATCTATATATGATTGACTTGTTATGTTATTCTTCTTATTCAGTTTACTTTGTTGGAATTCTTTAGAATAACTAAGGGGGGGAGGGGGTGAATCAGTTATCCAAGGTCCAGATGTATAATTAAAACTTTCCATAGCTTAGTGAACCCATAAAACATTTATCATAATGCATGCATTTATATGACTATGCAATCACTTAAAACTTGTAGGTTACTATCAAATCAATTTTCAAAAATGTAAACATGAAACATAGTAGATTCAATAACATACTTGACACAATGATTTACATGGAAACCCAATTTGGGAAAAATCACCAATAACATGCTACTCTTTCTCACTCTTCTGAAGTGATGCCTTGTGAAAGGCCAACCTTGTTAAAAGTTATAATACACACTATTAAATGTGAGCCAGTTAAAGGATTTCAATCATCATGTTAGGAGTGAGCCTTGTTAGAGGACTTTAGACCATTCAATTGTAATGTCACTTAGTTAAAAGATTTACAAATGACTATTAGGTCAACCTTAATCCAAATGATTTACCCTAGACTGATTACAATTATTAGAGAGTAACAGTAAGGCTTGATCTGACAACAACTTACAACTCCATTTGCAAATTACATATCTTTGTTTTAGTCCTCCATTTTTCTTGGCTTTCACACACTTTAGCTTTGATAGCTTGTTCACCCTTGAAGAATCCATATCCTTAAGCCTTCTTTCTCATCATGCTAATGCATACTCTTTACTTAGGCCACTGAATGAAGAAATACCCTAGTATCCTTGTCTTTCTTAAGCTCTCATATATGACATCCTTTGCTTCTAACCAACCATCCCTATAAATAGAGAATTAATATATTTTTCTATTCATTCCCCATTGTCCAATTTAGGGTTAGGCTAGATTAGGTAAGATTCAATGAATCTACCCTTTATTTCATTTCATCCCTTTCTAGAAACTTTTCCTTCAATCCTCTTTAAATTCACCTCAAAATGGTTTACCATGGATTCTGTGCCATTGGCTCATCAACGTTATCTTCCACATGGTTTACACAATTTAAGAAAATAAACTTGTTAACTGAGATCTATCAAATTAATGATCTTTCAAATAATGCTGACACTTAGCATTAATTTTCTTTTGATGCTCGACACATACTGCACTGCTTGACATCCTTTATAAAATCACTCGGCATGAACTAAAGTTTATTGGTGCTCAGTATCAACTAAACTTTATTCAGCTTCAATTGATTTTTTGCTCGGCTTGCACTAACTTTTCTTAGCAGCTATTATCTACTTGGTCAAGCTTGGCAAACAAGCTTTGTTTAACTTGTTCTTCTAAACTTGCTTAGTGTAACCAACCTTTGCAACCTTAAGTAGATTATCAATGCACTATGTTATCATTGTCTTAGTTGATTCTTGTACTCCTTTTCATATCATAACTCAACCTTTGCTCTAGGTGCTATTGTTACATCTTTCAATCAAATCCTTTTCATCAATCGAATAAGTGATATTACTTAAATCATATAAGTAGTTGTCTTACCATCAACTAGCAGGTTTGACATCAGTGAAAAAAAAATGATTGAAACACATTTATCATATTTGTATCAATCTATTTTCAACAATCTCCTCTTTGGCATTGATGGCCAACCAAATTGATCAACCAAACTAACTTGTTAAAATGGTAAGACCAAAAAAATACCAAAAAATAATAATTCTTTGTATTGAAATCTCTCCCTCTATCAGCAACATTCATCTTTTGAATAGGTTAAAAAACTCTGTTCTATCATCCTTATGACTCCTTTTGAATTACTTCTTATATCTTTCCTCTTACTAGGTGTAGACACCTAAATTTGATTACACCACTTTGGTAATCTAATTTAGCCATCTCTAAAGGCATCATTAATTAAATTCCTATTTAATTAATCCTTTTCTATCCCCTAGCTGATTAATTTAATTAATCATCTATAGTCCTATTTGATAAATCAAATAATCTATTATTTATCAATTGAATCCTTTTCTCCTATCCAATTCCAAAAATCCCCATTTATTAAACAAATCTATTTGATAAATAAAATCCTCAAATTCAAAAACCCCTAACCTATCTCTAATCCTCCATTTAGCCTAATCCACCTCATCCACCCATACTAACTGTTGTCACTTAGGTCTGCACCCTTGTCCAAGGCCTATGCACGAGGACAACCTAGTGAAACATGGAAACAACCTCCAAGCTGTGGGACTTGAATTGCGAGGTTGAGTCTCCGGAGAAGGCCGGCTTCCTCTTACTATTAGGGTGCACCTATCTATTCTCAGAAGGGAAAGGGAGAAAGAGAGCATTAAAGCAAATCTACCTAGTCTAATCTAAGGTGGTGATGCACCAAAACAGAGTGTTCAGACTCATTACTGCCCATATATGCACTACAGAACTAGGGTAACATTCGAGGTCATACATTCATTCAGGCTTATATCGACCAACAGCCACATACAGATCAAGAGACCAATTGAATAGCACTAGGAACAGAAGATTTCACTTGTATATTATTCAATAGGCCAAAGATGGATACAGTATGTAGATCACTGATCTCAACAATACATCAATGAGAGGCAAAATGCTACACATACACGTTGATGGCTGAAAGAGATGATACAGGATATTTTATCTAGCTCTGAGACAAAGGGATTTTACACTGCAAGTCTGCAAGCAGCAGCCGAGAAAATTAGGAAGAGTCGACCCTTACAAAATGTACAAAATCTTCCTTTATAGTTCAGGCGTAACTGAGATCTTTTTTGCTGAAATGACCCTGCAACTACCTACCATTGAGTCCGTGGAAGACAATCATGGAAAAAATCTCCAGAAAATTTTATCTCTTTCACCAATAATGTCCTGAGAAGATTGAAAATGGCGTCATAACTGCGCTCTGACCTGATAGGTGGATCAACGGATGGATGGAGTGTCCTTCTATGTTTTACATTTACTCTGGTAGGTCAAGATTGATCATGCAGATCAGATCGCACGACAAAATTGATTATCCTCGCCTCTTGGTTCATGAATCCGTCAAAGTCAAAAGATCAACCGGGCTCCTTATGCGTCAACTAGGCCGCGCGAGCCAATTGCATTTCTTTATTTTGCCACTTGGAGGTCCTCCCATGGTTAACCACCCTTCATTGGACTAACTATGCCACCTTGAATACTATCATCACTGTGACGGTTACACTAACCGCCAACCGCCATCCTAGACTGCGCCGACAGGACACATGTCGACAAGGCGCTGTGTTGCCAACATAACCCTTGCATATCTCCGCCATAGCGTGATGGCACCTACCGTCAATCGACCTCGATCCAACGATTATGGAGACTCGTCATTCTGCAACCTCTTTCCCTTGGTCCTTCACTAGGCCCGCAACACATGTGGCACTTCCCTATTGGTCCGATGATCCCTTAATCCTTACTGCGCCAGCTGTATGAAACATGGTTCCACCAGGACACGTGGCACATGGGCGCTATGTCGCCGACGTTAATTCTCGGGTAAGTCTTGATAGCGAGACAACGCCAGCCGTAGATCCCTGCGGATCCGACGATCATGAAGACTTGCCATTCGTGCTGAGATTATTGGACCCGCTGTACACCGTGCGCTGACTCATACACATGGCATCTCCTTATTTGGTTCGACGAAACTAGCTGGCAACCCAAGACCTAATTTACAGAGTGACCACGCGTCAGCTAGGCACCATGTCGCTGTGCAAAAATTGAGGCTAAATTCCCATAGTGCCATAGGGCCCACTAACAGCGTGCTCTGAGATTTACATGTGTCACCATTTGATTCGCCACGTCCAATGCACTTGCACAGTACCTGCTGGGACCCATCCGTCTGATAATTCCTTGCCACAGTGAACTTTCCGTTTGGGCGCTATGTCGCCATCAAAAAATGCGTGGGTTTTCCATTAGCGCCATGGCGCCTTGCCGTATTTTTTGAAATCTTCGGGCCGTGAACCTGTTTTCCCGTCGCCACGAAACCTCTAACTTGCCATACTCTGCGACCTGCGACTAGACCCATCCCACTCATTTCCCTATCTGTAACTACACCACACCTTGGATGACACTTGGCGATCCTTGGTGAGACCTGGTCTTGTCGATCCATGTGGCGGATGGTCGCCATGTCGCTATGATAAAATCCGCACATCTTCGCCATAGTGAGATGGCACCATCTGTTGATCCGAGCTGATCTGATGGTCATGAACGTAAGCCCCGACTGTGTTAGCCATGCCAACAGGAACTTTGACTTGGCACACGTGGTTCCTTCTGATTTGTCGCCGCAACACCTGATTCTGCCAATCGTTGAAACTCGCCACCGTGAATATTTTCGCTGGGCGCTATGTCGCTATGGAGATTTTCCTGCCGATATGCGATAGCGACATAGCGCCAAGGGCGTCGGGAACCTTTTTCAACCCGTAGAATGCCAGGCCCACCCCTGCAACGTGTCGTCAGGCATCATTGCGCTATAATAAATATCATGCATTTTCCTTATAGCGCGATGGCGCCAACCGTCTGCACCGCTTAGATTTGACGGCCATAAACTTGCAGGTTGAAACATTAAAACACTTATTCGAGACTAACCGTTGCACGAGCCACACTTTCAAAATTTAAATTCTTGGCGGTAAAACCAGAGGTAACACTTTTGGCGACTCACAGGGGGCATGAGCCTGCTCAATGCATGACCAGTGCCTGAGAATGATCCATTGGGCCATGGAGTCAGAAAAGAGGGCCCAGAAGTTACGAAACTGAGAGCTACAAGAAACCCTAACCCTAAATGAGGAAATCAAAACATTAAAGAACCCTTGAACTCTGGCTCTGTCTTGCGACTTGAAAACAAAAAATAGGACCTCCTCAGCAACCTGAGACTTGTCAAAACTTCGGGAACTGGTGACTCAAGAAGTGAGCCATGTGCACGCGCACTTATTGTAAAACAGGAACAACAAGAAGCAACTAAACTAACTATGTACATGGATTCACAAATTTTTCAGAAATAGGGATTTAGATGGATCCCATTGACTGGAATGGGCAAAATTCCACCATTTGGCCTGCTTAGCTGGAACGCATTGGCCTGTTTGCAACCAGAGATCAAATAAGGGCCACTCCATAGTGGATCAAATTTGGAGTGCCTTCCTGGTTTTGCTCTGTCTGAGTCCCACTTGAGAACTAAATCTCCCTCTTCGAAGATTCTGGCCCTTGCCTTCTTATCAAAACTCTTCTTCATCTGCTGCTGGTGTATCTCTAGGGTTTGCATAGCTTTGTTTCTCTTTTCTTCCAGTTCAATCAACTCTACCATTCTTACTGACATGGAACTATTTTCAACCAACTCCAGTTGATGAGCCAACTCCAAGGATGGGAATTCCAACGAGATTGGAAGTCTGGCCTCCCTACCATATACCAGCACAAAAGGTGAATTCCCAATAGATCTTTTGGGTGTTATCCTATCAGCCCATAGAGCGGTCCTTAATTTTTTATGCCAGACCCTCTGATTGTCTTCTATCATTCTCCTTATGATTCTGATCAGATTTTTGTTGGAAGATTCAGCTAAACCATTGCCCTGCGGGTAGTAATTTGATAATGTGCTCAGATAGATATTGTGACTGATTGCCCATGCACAAATCTAGGTTCCAAAAAAAGATTTGGCATTATCTGAGATGATAGTAGAAGGAGCTCCAAACCTAGATACAATTCCATCAAGGAATTCAACAACTGATGGCTCTGTAGCATCCTTCAAGGCAACTGCCTTTGTCCACCTAGTGAAATAATCGGTAGCAGCCAAGATCCATTTATGACCTGCGCTAGATGGAGGATTAATGGGGCCTATGAAATCCAACCCCCACTGGGTGAAGGGCTGATCCACCTGAATGGGGTGAAGAGGAAGAGCTGCAAGTCTCTGTTTGCCTGAGAAAAAAGCACATCTCTCACATTTTATCACATACCTATAACAATCATGGAACAGAGATGGCTAGTAATATCTAGCCCTCATGATCTTCATGGCGGTTGTTCTTGTAGAGAAGTGGCCACCATCAGGGCCATCATGAAGTTCTTTAATCATCCTCTCAACCTGATCCTCTTCAATACATCTCAACAGGGTCCCATTAAAATCCCTCCTGAATAGGATATTATCAATCACAACATAGGGAATGGACTGTAGTCTATATTGTTTTCTTTTAGCTCTGTCCAATCCCTGAGGGTATCCATTCTGAGATAAAAAGTTCCTCATGTCATCCATCTAGCTCCTTGGGGCATTAACATTTCTTTCCTCCTGTTGCTCTGCAATTACCATAGCAGTCCCTTCATCTGAATCCTGACCTGATAACATTTCCTTGCATAATCCTCTCCCTCTTACAAACTTGGTAATTTGAATATCAACATCATATTCCATTACCCTAGCGATCCATCCAACTCTCTTTTCACCGATGTCCTTGCTTAACAAGAAATCTTTTACACTCGCATGGGGCACCAACAAATGGATCCTATTGTGGGATGAGAGGTGTCTAAATTTCTTCAAAGCTCTAATGACTGCAAGGGCTTGCTTCTCAACAAAGCTATACTTATCTTCATATTCCTTGAGTCCTTCACTAAAGAAGGCTATGGGCTGCTCCTCATTCTTGTCATTTGTCTGAGTCAAGACAACAGAAACACTTGAATCACCACCTAAAGTGTAGAGGATGAAATCTTTCTCAAAATTTGGGTTCATGAGAGTGGGGGCTGAGGCTATGGCTGCCTTAATTTCTTCAAAACTCTCCTTCCCCTCCTTGGTCCATGAGAAGACCATATCTTTCTTAAGCATGGCTGTGAGGGGTTTCACCATGATGGCAAGATTAGGAATAAACCTTCTTACAAAATTTATCCTACCAAGGAAACTTTGCAGCCCTTTCTTGTGTTTAGGGAGGGGAAGGGCAAGTATGGCTTTTGTTCTTTCTGGATCAATGGTCAACCCATCCTTAGATACAATGTGTCCCAGTAATTTTCCTTGGCTTGTAGCAAAGACACACTTGGCTGGGTTGAGGGGAACCCCAAACTCTCTACATCTTAGAAATACCTGTCTCAAATGATCAAGGTGATCTTTTACATTCTTGGAATATACAATTATATCATCAAGGTATACTAAGACAAACTTGTTGATTAATCTTTTGAAAGCTACCTCCATTTCCTTTTGGAACGTGGCACCTGCATTTGTTAGTCTGAATGGCATCTTGAAATAAGCATAGGTGCCCCATTTAGTAATAAATGTTGTCTTATATCTGTCAGATTTTTTAACCAACACTTGGTTATAACCAGAAAATCCATCAAGAAAAGAGAACCTCCTTGACCCACTGACCTTGGACAGAATTTGCTCCATAGAAGGGAGAGGATGGTGATCCTTAAGGGAAGCCTGATTAAGATCCCTAAAGTCCACACACAATCTGATTTCTCCATTCTTCTTCCTTACAGGGACAAGGTTAGCCACCCATGATGAGTGTTTGATAGGAAAAATTATGTTAGCTTCAATCAACTTGGATAGTTCCTTCCTCATTAAGGGTTCAATCTTGGCATTCACTGGCCTCTGTTTTTGCCTTACTGGTTTGACCCTATCAACTAAATCTATGGTATGCTGAAACAAACTAGGGTCAAACCCCTTTAAGTCATCATATGTCCAAGCGAACACATCATTAAATTCTTGACATAGATGAATGAAATTTTCTTGCTCAGCCTCAGAACATACCTTCCCCATGTTAAGAGATTTTCCATCAGCAATAGTAACTGGAGCATGATCATCCTTTTCTGCAGCTAGATTTATTCCTTTGCCCCTTGTCTAATCATCAGGATTAAAGACACTCTCCAAGGTAATGAGACCCTTGGGCAACTTGTTGGAACTGAGGTGAATGATCTGATCACCATACTGATCTTGTAGTCTTGACTAATTTCTTTCTGAAAATTCTGCTTCATTCTACAAGAAACTCACAATCTGCTCATCAGACTCAAACACCTGCCAATGAGTATTATTATTAGGAATAGCAGGCCTTACTACCACCCTTATTTGTTGCTTCTTCTCTTCCTCAAGATTCCCTAGCACATCATAAGATGCGCCCACTGCTGCAAGTCTATCAGCATATTTGTTTTCTTTCCTAGGAATGCTCTGGATATTAAATGCTTGGAAACCCTCAAGCAAATCCCAAACTCTGTGTTTGTAAGACTTGAGCAGGCCATTTTTGGTGATATTCTGATTTCTCACTTGATTCACTACCAACTCACTGTCTCCATATACTTTCAAGGCTTGAATTCCCCTCTTTTTGGCAAGTAGGAGACCTTGGATCAAAGATTCATACTTGGCCACATTATTGGTACAACTGAATTGGAGCCTAAAAGAGAAGTAGTATCTTATTTGTGCAGGAGAGATCAACATAACACCAGCCCCTGCTCCATTTCTATTTCTTGAGCCATCAAAGACATACTCCATATTCCACTTATGTCACCATTAGCTCCAACAAGATCAAGAACTTGAGCCTCCTTCTCTATGATGCAATATGTACTAAGGCCTGTCTCAAGAGTTTCCAACATAGGCTCAAACTGACATGTATTTGCCCACTCATCTAAGAAGAAATCAAGAATCTCTACTATGGAGGTGGCAGGCTCATTTACTATGTCATTTTCATCCATCTCCAAAATAGGGCAATTCATATTAATGAAGTTGGGGGTGTAGGGTTCAGTGTGATGAAGGGCTTGAGGTTCTGCTCTAATTGAAGCATTGGCCCCATATCTGGTCTTAAATGACATATAAGACCAGTCAGCAGATATGAATCCACCTATTTGGGCAGTGAAGTCTCTTGAAAGATAGATGGCAAAATAGGGCTTGACTTCAGCAACAGATAAGTCTTGAATCACGGTACAACCAGGGCATGCATGTAGGGCCATTTCCACATTCCTAAGGATGCCTACGATTTTGACCATACTCCCATCTAGTTGTAACACATCCCTAATAATGGGCTCATATTTCATTCCTAAAGCATCAGCAACACACCTAGGTATTACTGAGTTGCTAGCCCCTGAATCTATCATGCAATTATGGACTAACTTGCCCCCTATAATCAGAGAAACATAGAATGGAGGAGGTCTAACCTTTTTATTTGTCTCCACGTCACCTGATGGTTGTACTAAACTAGTGTCACTCTCCATGGTAGATGATTGATCTTTGGGCTCAATCTTTTCCAATTCTTGCTGCAGCATCCTTTTCTGCATTGGTATGGTGGCAACTGCATCCCACATGGAAATGCTTACATTGGTTTTCTTCATTTGCTCTACCACACTCAAGGGTGCATTAGGAATTTTGGCGAAAACTTTGGGAGCTGTACCCATGAGAGGCCGAGATGGAGCAACATAGGGATCACTTGCATCCTCCTTTCTTGGACCTTGCCTTTGCTGTTGTGAAGTGTTTGTCTGCTCATTTTTTTTTTGTGTATGAGGTATAACACTCGAAGTTGAGGCCTGCTCAGGAGAAAGGGGGGCAGTATGTTCCATAGCTGTCTTCTTGCTTCTTGTGTTATGAGCAATGAAATCCTAGTTTACATTACAATGCTCCTCCATCTGGTGATTCATAAAAGAGCAATCACCCTGCCTCTAAACATATGAGGCCTCCTTGGGATGATCTTCCTTGTGTGATTGCTTTATTGCTGACTCCTAGACAGTTAGGGCCAAATAAGATTCTGCTTTCTAACATAGGAAGTAGGTATAAGAATAGTTACATGAAGGACATAAGTCTTGATCTTGGGCTAAGTTATTTTGAGGAACTAAAGCTCTACTCTGATTTGAGCTTGAAGTAGCAGCATGACTATTTTGCCTATTCTGATCAAAAGGGCTATTCCAATGATTAGGAGGCCTACCACCACTTGGAGCTTGATGTTGTAATTGGGGAGGCTTGCCACTTTGGGCTTGCTACCTTTCTAAGGCCACTACCTTGTTACTCATTTTTTGTATTAGAGAAAACCTATCCTCTAATCTCTTCCCTTGGTCCTTCAACTCCTTCCCCTGCTCTTGCAATTTTTTATCCAGAGTCCTCTCTTTTTTATCTGTATTCAACACTAGACCTTGGAGCATTTCCTTGAGTTCATCTATTCCGTTTGAGGATGTGGAAGCTTGGGGAACTGGAGTAAGGGCTTGTGATGTAGAAATTGTAGGAAGGGGGGCTATTGCTAGTTGGTGGTTGGGAACATCAGGAAAGAAAGGCATAGGAGGCCTTGGAGCCAACTTTCCTCCTTGTATTAGGATGTTCTCGGCTTTTATAGCTATCTCATAAGCATTCGGTAATGTATCTCCTCCCATAGTTTGGATTGTAGTGGCAATGTCACTGTTGAAAGCTCTAAGGTAATGCAAGAAGGCATTACCAGGGGTAGGTTTCACTATAGTAGGTATTCTGTCCCATGTCTTTTGGAATCTGTAATTAAAATCAGTCATACATTCATGGGGGGCTCTTTTTATTGTAGTCAGCTGCTCTAGCAGTGACAAATGGTCACTCTTATCCTCAAAATGTTTGCATAATCCTGCTCCTAGTCCATCCCAATCAGTTATGGAACCATGACCTAAGCCTCTATACCACTGTAATGCTTTTCCTTTTAAAGATGAGGCTAGAAGTTTGATAGCAACATCGTCTTCTGTAATACCATGAATATTGCAGACATTCGCTACCTCTTGGATATGCTCTAAAGGGGAAATAGAAGTTTCACTAGTAAAATCGGGTATACTTTTTAGTGCAGATACTGGTATATCATGTCTTTGGGCTAACAACAGAGGACTTCCACCATTAAAGGTGGCAAAAGAATGAACTCTTGGCTGTGCCATATAAACAAGTGTTCTATTGATGAGTGTTGATGGAAGTCTAGGCTGAGTTCAAATAGTAGGGGGAGTAGAGACAGATCTTACAGGTATATCAACTGTTATTCTACCCCTAACTGTTGATAATGAAGTTCTAGTCCTTTTTCTCCTAGGATTTGAAAGAGAAAGCTCTTGATATTGAAATTTACCTCTAGAAGATGCCCTTGTTTCAGTCCTGGGCATGAATTACTACAAACTTGGTTTGGAACCAGACTTTTTGATGTTCAGAGTCGCCAAGTACTTGAAGAATCAGCCTCTTAAAGGCTCGAAAACTGAAGCCAGCACTACTTCTTCAGCATTTATATCTAGAATTGTTTCTTCTTGACACTAGTAGACCTGAAATCTTCTAATATGAGTCCCACCGGGCGTGCCAAAAATTTTTGTCACTTAGGTCTACACCCTTGTCCAAGGCCTATGCGCGAGGACAACCTAGTGAAACATGGAAACAACCTCCAAGCTATGGGACTTGAACTGCGAGGTTGAGTCTCTGGAGAAGGCTGGCTTCCTCTTACTGTCAGGGCACACCTATCTATTCTTAGAAGGGAAAGGGAGAAAGAGAGCATTAAAGCAAATCTACCTAGTCTAATCTAAGGCGGTGATGCACCAAAACAGAGTGTTCAGACTCATTACTGCCCATATATGCACTACGGAACTAGGGTAACATTCAAGGTCATACATTCATTCAGGCTTATATCAACCAACAACCACATACAGATCAGGAGACCAATTGAATATCACCAGGAACAGAAGATTTCACTTGTATATTATTCAATAGGCCAAAGATGGATACAGTATGCAGATCATTGATCTCAACAATACATCAATGAGAGGCAAAACACTACACATACACGTTGATGGCTGAAAGAGATGATACAGGATGTTTTATCTAGCTCTGAGACAAAGGGATTTTACACTACAAGTCTGCAAGCAGCAACCGAGAAAATCAGGAAGAGTCGACCCTTACAAAATGTACAAAATCTGCCTTTATAGTTCAGGCATAATTGAGATATTTTTTGCTGAAATGACCCTACAACTACCTGCCATTGAGTCCGTGGAAGACAATCATGGAAAAAATCTCGAGAAAATTTTATCTCTTTTGCCAATAATGTCCTCAGAAGATTGAAAACGGCGTCATAACTGCACTCCGACCTGATAGGTGGATCAATGGATGGATGGAGTGTCCTTCTATGTTTTACATTTACTCTGGTAGGTCGAGATTGATCATGGAGATCAGATCGCACGACAAAATCGATTATCCTCGCCTCCTGGTTCATAAATTCGTCGAAGTCAAAAGATCAACCGAGCTCCTTATGCGTCAACTAGGTCGCACGGGTCAATTGCATTTCTTTATTTTGCCACTTGGAGGTCCTCCCATGGTTAACCACCCTTCATTGGACTAACTGCGCCACCTTGAATACTATCATGACTGTGACGGTTACACTAACCGCCAACCGCCATCCTAGATTGTGCCGACAGGACACGTGTCGACAAGGCGCTGTGTCGCCAACATAACCCTCGCATATCTCTGCCATAGCGCGATGGCACCTACCGTCGATCATCCTCGATCCAACAATTATGGAGACTCGTCATTCTACAACCTCTTTCCCTTGGTCCTTCATTGGGCCCACGACACATGTGGCACTTCCCTATTGGTCCGACGATCGCTTAATCCTTACTGCGCCAGCTGTATGAAACATGGTTCTGCCAGGACATGTGGTGCACGGGCACTATGTCACTTACGTTAATTCCTAGGTAAGTCTCGATAGCAAGACAGCACCAGCCGTAGATCCCTGCAGATCCGGCAATCGTGAAGACTTGCCATTCGTGCTAAGATTACTGGACCCGCTGTACGCCGTGCGCTGACTCATACACATGGCACCTCCTTATTTGGTTTGATGAAACTAGCTAGCAACCCAAGACTTGATCCGCAAAGCGACCGCGTGTCAGCTAGGTGCCATGTCGCTATGCGGAAATCGAGGCTAAATTTCCATAGCGCCATAGCACCCACTGATAGCATGCTCTAAGATTTACATGTGTCGCAAATCCAATTCGCCACGCTGACTGCGCTTGCACAGTACCCGCTGGGACCCATCCGTCTAATAATTCCTTGCCACAGTGAACTTTTCATTTGGGCGCTATGTCGCCATCGGAGAATGCGTGGGTTTTCCGTTGGCGCCATGGTGCCTCGCTATGTTTTCTAAAATCTCCAGGCCATGAACTTGTCTACTCGCCGCCAGGAAACCTCTGACCTTCCGTACTCTGCGACCTGCGATCGGACCCATCCCACTCATTTCCCTATTTGTAACTGCACCACACCTTGGACGACACCTGGCGATCCTTGGTGAGACCTGGTCCTGTCGATCCACATGGCGGATGGTCACCATGTCGCTATGATAAAATCCGCACATCTTTGCCATAGCGAGATGGTGCCATCCGTTGATTTGAGTTGATCTGATGGTCGTGAACATAAGCCTCGACTGTGTTAGCCATGCTGACAAGAACTTTGACTTGGAACACGTGGTTCCTTCTGATTTGTCACTGCAACACCTGATTCTGCTGGTCGTTGAAACTCGCCGCCATGAATATTTCCGCTGGGCGCTATGGAGATTTTTTGGCCGATATGCGATAGCGACATAGCGCCAAGGGTGTCGGGAACCTTTTTCAACCCGCGAAACGCCAGACCCACCCCTGCAACGTGTCGTCAGGGCGTTATCGCGCTATACTAAATATCGTGCATTTTTCTTATAGCGCGATGGCGCCAACCGTCGGCACCGCTTAGATCTGACAGCCAAAAACTTGTAGGTTGAAACATTAAAACACTTATTTGAGACTAACCGTTGCACGAGCCACACTTTCAAAATTTAGATTCTTGGCGGTAAAACCAGAGGTAACACTAACCAAGCTTAGCCACTAACTCACCCACCCTCATTAATGCCATCCACTTGCACATCTCTAACATTCCTAATCTAATCCTAAACCCAAGCCTAATCCACCCCCTAATGTTGTCACATTCCCTAAACAAGTTTAAGACTTTCCTAAACCAAACCAAAGTCTCCCCTCAAAAATCCCAACCGCCAAGTCATGAGTGCTCTTACAAACCATAAAAGACTCTTACAAGCCCACTCATGACTCTTACATCCATCTTCCACACTCTTCCATCTTCCACACTCATTCCTCTTACATCCCTCTTACATACTCAACCCCACTCATCATGCCTTTAACCAACCCTTTACGCTACCCTCTCACACTCATCCTCCTTGTGACAAGTGTCACCTTCCCATTGGTGCTAAACAAGCACAATCCATGTGCCCCCCTTTGAGTGCATCTTAGCCCTCCTTAACCATCTCCCCATCCTTGCATCTAAGCCCTCCATCCCTCTACCCCTTGGCCTATAAATTGAATCCCATCCCAAGCCATTTCATCAAAAATCTTTGAGCTAAAGTATGCTATTTTGAGAACCAAAGCCATCAATCTTACCCTTATAATGCAAAATTGAGAGCTCACAAAGCTACCAATTTTCCATTACCCACCTCCATTGAAGTAGCTTTTGAGCATCTTGAGCATACATCCACATCAAAGGACACATCTACAAAATCAAGAAAGCATGGAGTCTTTTCTCTTATGAGGTTTGCACTTTTTGTTTGCTTTTCTTTGTCTAAACATATATGTGAATTTAGTTTTGGTTTGTGAATGTTTCTCTTATTGTTAATGTTCTTTGCATTCTAGATCTTGTTCTACATTTTGGCACGCTCGGTGGAACCCCGCTATGGGTCATTTTTTTAATCAATTTCTATCTATATGTTGTTTTAAACTAACCATCTAATGTTTGTTGTTGTTTGAGTGTGTTGTGAGGGTGTTTTTCTTGTTTTTACAGGTTAAAGAACACACTTGGGAAGAAGACATACCCTCAAAAATTTGAAAATAACAAAAAAAAAAAAAAAATTCTAGAAAAAATCTGCGTTTTTCATCTTTTTTTTCGCGCAGTGTCGTCTCTGCAGTTTGGCGTCTGTGCGTGCAAATTGTCGTCTCTGCCAGCTACTCTGTCGTCTTCGCAACCAAATTGTCGTCTGTGCAGTTTGGCGTCTCCGACTGTCGTCTACGCATCCTAGACTGTTGTCTCCGCAGATCAACGTCTCTGCAGTTTGGCGTCTGCACCTGATGAACTGTCATCTTCGCCTGTCTCTGTTGCACTTCTGTTTTAAAATCTTTATTTCTACACTTTGTAGTTAAAAAAAAAAAAAGAAAAAAAAAAAACTCTGTTGCACTTCTATTTTAAAATCTTTATTTCTGCACTTTGTAGCTAAAAAAAAAAAAAGAGTATAAATCAAAATTTGACTTTTAGTGGTTCCGTAGGATTTAGACCTTTTTAAGCATTTTTATGCGTAGGAAAAATAGCAAAAAAAGTTAAAATTTTTTTTCCCATAGTTAAGCTCTCATTTTTGAAAATTTTGGCTAACTAACTAAATTTTTTTTTTTTGGTCTCATTGCAGGTTGGAGCACATATGAAACCACTAACCATGTTTCTTGTAGGTTTTCATGTTGTTAAAAAATGAACTTGAATGTTTAACCATTTGTCTTTGAATGCATGTTGCTAAAAAATGAACTTGAATGGTTAAACACATTTTCCATTGAATGAATGTTGCTCAAAACACACTCTTGAATACCATGGATTATTATCAATTTTTCTTGGAATGCATGCTTAAAACAACAAATCCAATCTTGAATGCCAAAGATCAATTAGCCATTGCAATATCAAACACTTCATTTGGAGCTTCTAAAATTGAACAAAACAAATCTCTTTTTCACATGCAATTTAGGTAAAGTTTGATTTTTGGACAATTAAGAAATTTTGTTAAGTTAAATACAAATTTGCAAAAATCAATTTGAGTAGTTCCTTGGACTCACCTCTTTTCTAATCACCCATCAATTCAACCATTGGTTGCAATCTCAGCGCCATTTACGGGGATGGGTCTACTTGAAAAAGGTGTTAAATGTTCCACAATCTAACTAACTCACTTGGTCTTTGAACATTTGCTTTAACTTTATCAAAATTATTAAATGGCCAAAACTCTAGATTAAATTGATCACACTTCAAGTTTGGGCACTAAAATTGAACAACTGACGTGGAGAGCCTCTGGGCACGCGCTTGAAATTGAATCTCACACACTTTTATTTTGGGCTTAAAACAAACTCACACTCAATCTTGAATGCCTTAAAGAAAATTAATCGATACTTGACATGGAGGGCCTCTGGGTGCGCGAGTTTTCTTTTGTTGACCCTAACTCTTCTTATTGTTTGTATTCTTCAATCGATTTACTTTTGTTGGTGCTTCAAGTTGGAATTGAACATTGTCTCTTAAACATGAGTGCTTGCAAAGTCTATATTAACACACATAAGAGTCAGTTGGTAAAAGAACAAGCGTGTTTTTTAGCCCAAGGTCATCCAAGTCTTCTCTCCCCTTGTCATCTTTTGAGGCCATCTTGGGTGCATAAGATTAGGATCCAAAATCTTGTTTCTTTTTAGGAGGCCTGCTTGGGGATTTTATCACCCCTTGGATGACCTCAACTCTAGTGTTCTGACAGAGTATAAGAATTGGGAGGTGAATCGAAAGACACCTCTCTTGGGATCAAGATTTTGTCACTCGGGCTAAGCCTCAAGGAACTTTATACCCTTGAGAAGTGAAAGAGGAGAAGTGGGTTACCGCTCCTCTCGGCTGTGTGACATCTTTTTGGTCTCATCTATAGATTTGGGCCTCACGTACCTTGCGTATATCGAGGACCCCCTAGCTAAACCAACTGTCAGCCTTGCAGACAACCATCTAGGATGTTAATGTGTTTGAAGTAACTGATCAAAACATTTGTAGAACATACACACTCCTCGGCACAAGTATCACATTCTAAGAACCATAAACTTCTATCTAGGTGTTCCTATCTATTGCTTGATTTTATTTTACTTGTTGAATGAATGTTTGCAAAACTTGGTTAATCCTAGCTTAGGGCACACTTGCGTAGTCAATCCCTATTTTAGAAGTTGAACGAGTCAAAGCAAAATAACTGAGATTTCTCAAAAGCCAAGCAAATTCAGGAATTTATGTTGGAACAACCCAAACCCAAACAGAAGTTTCACAAGGTCAAACTCAAGCCATCTCTAGCATACCAAGAACTTTCAGCCAAGAGAAAAGAAATAACACCAAGCCCACGAATTGCCAAACTTCACAAAGCAGAGGACAAAGCTACCGACGAAGCACTTCAAGAGGCTTGGTTAGAGCGCACCATCAAATTTAGCCAACATCCAGGAGTTAATCCTGCTTATGCTTTACCAACTAGGCATGATTTCTATGATTAGACACCCTTGTTTCTCCCCATCTTCTTGGATAAGCTTCACTTTAGATTCATCTTTGTAGAAAAGCCAGCCATCTTAGGTTATCCCGTAAGCATTATTAGCTCATCCATCTCATTTAGAATCAAACCATCTAGACAGCAATCCAAAATCTTTGCATCCAAGCCTTCAAAATTTGTTGTCACCTTGCCAAAAGTTGGCCATTCCTAAAATCTTCCAAATCCACCAATCTCACCAAGGTTATCCCTTTGACAGAGCTTTGTCTAGGGTAATCTAGCTTTGTCACATGTTATCCCTCATCACCTTGAGCTAAAGGTTGGGATCCACAAGTGGTCAGTCTCGTGTTCTTCCTAAAGGATCATCAGTCTATCCTTAAGTTGACACAATCACCACCAAGCTTGCACATAGGAAAGTAGACTTTTTGTGCTTTGACAACATATCTTTGAAGTTAGAATCCCCAACCCAATCCTCCTTAGGTTATGTCATATAACTTTTCCTCAACCTAGGAAATCATTTGCATAGAAAAGCCTTCCCCCCTTTTTGCATCCACCAGCATTTGTTGCATCTCATCCCTAGGAGCATTTTTCATGCCACCCGTCACTTGCTTAGCCAAGAAGAAAGAAACAATGGAGCCCTATCATTTGGATCAAACAACATCACCCCCCTTGAGCACTCAGCCATCCTTCAGCCCAGAGAAAGCTATGCCATCACCTACTGACATTGAAGCTTTCATGAACCAACTAGGAAATGTAGTATTGGTAAATGCCATTATAGACAAGAACAAAGAGATAATCATGGCTAATTTTCAAAGGGAAAATGTAGGAACCTTTGTCTTTGGAAGACCCCCTCCATTATCAGATCCATCTCACCCATTGTTTGGGCAGCTGCCACCACCCATAGGCTCTTATGATCCAAATTATCCTCAATATATGCCAAAAGAAGAGCCTCCAACCAATCCATATGATCCAACAGACCCAAACATACCATCATCCACCCAAGTTGAAATCTCCATACCGCAAGCAATCCCAACCACCACCACTCCATCCTTGGTTCATACCTCTCCACTCCAAACCCCCTTTACCCAAAACACCTCACTATTCACCCCCTTCACTATTGTTGCTGCTCCCCAACCTAGCCTTCCAAATCCACCCATCCCCCAAATCAGTGCTAGCATCTTTGGCCAACCTCAGCAATATACAACAGGGATGCCACCCATGGGGCCAAGTAATCAACCTTTCATCACCTCCAACTTGTTCACAATAGCCCAAAGCACAATCCCATCATTTCCATTAGGTCTTGGGAGCTCAATACCATCAGCCACAAATCCACAAGCTACTACCTTCACTCCACAAAACTATCAAATCCTACAAGCTACTGCCAATTTTCTACCAAGCTCCCAAGTGACCCCAGCTCCCGCCACCACTCTACCAAGCTTCCAAATCCAGCCACCAAGCTATCAAACCCCAACAATTCCATTCCCAAGCTTTCAATTCCCACCACCTCCACCACCAACTAATCCATTAACTCCTATTACCAACTACTTTTCAATGCCACTTCTAGGAGGTAATCCACCAATCCAGCCAACCACCAATTATTTGCAAATACCATCCCAAATGGGGGCAAACAATGTACAATCCCTATCAACAAATCCCTCACATCCATCCATATTCAGTGGCCCCATCTAGCACATACCTACCTCAAGGCACTCCTACATTGGGGGCACCCCAGCCATCACCTATCAATTTAGAATGGGAGCAAATGAAGACAACTCTAAAAGCCATCCAAGAAGGGAATGATCCGAAGACATTCAAGTTTGAGAATGTGTGTCCTTACCCATTTGACAGAGCCATTACCATGACACCA
Source organism: Cupressus sempervirens (assembly GCA_028749045.1). Classification (NCBI taxonomy): domain Eukaryota; kingdom Viridiplantae; phylum Streptophyta; class Pinopsida; order Cupressales; family Cupressaceae; genus Cupressus; species Cupressus sempervirens. The sequence goes on along the minus strand of CM053786.1, from coordinate 237,146,687 downwards.
TTTCCCAAACACTTTGAGGTACCCAAATTTGACAAATTCAGAGGAAAAGGAGACCCTATCACACATATCAAAGAATTTTACATGCACTGCTAGGACGTGGCATACAATGATGTCTTCCTCTTGCGCCTCTTTCCCAAAAGCTTGGCTGGACCAGCTCTTGAATGGTTTTACAGAATCTCCTATGGCACAATTAAAAACTTTGCTGAATTATCTAAGGCATTCGTATCCCAATATGCCCATCTTGTTGATACAGAGCTATCAATAGTTGATCTTGTCCACACCAAGCAAAAAGGTGGAGAAAGCCTTGCCGAATACCTACAAAGATGGAAAACCCTTACCACCCGCATATCCTGTACCTTGCCAGAATGCCATGTGGTGAAAATGTTTATTGATAATGCCCATCCCAGTTTGGCTCACCACATGACCATGAACTATCTACAAACCTATAAGGACATCAACGAGAAAGGAATGATCCTTGAGCAAGGACTCATTAAAGATGGTGTGGTCAAGATTTACAAAGAGGCCAACCAAAATCAATCACATTCCAAAGACAAGTCTAGGTATTGGAACAAAAGCAAGCATGTTGCAACAGATGGGGTTACTGACACCAAACATGTGAATATTTTTGGTCCTTCTCAAAACCAGTCTAACCCACCATATCAAACAAACAACCAAGCTATCAATTACTAACAATGGAATAACCAAAGCTATCAAAACCACAATACAAGACCCAACTTTCAAGGGTCTAACAATCAAGCTAATGCCATCAATGTAGCTGTAGGGCAAAAGCCTAGATTCCAACCTGCACCTAGAAACTATACACCCCTTGGTGAGCCATTGGATGTTATTTTTGAGAAATTGGCTAAGGAAAACCTCATCAAATTTCCTCCTACCCAGCAAATTGATCCTAGCCAATCCAAAGCTGCATGGTACAAGGACAATGAGTATTGCAAGTTCCATAGGGTAAATGGTCACACCACCCTCAGATGCATGAAACTGAAAGATTATGTGCAGGACCTCATTGATCAGAAAGAAATCACTGTTGGTGCCCAAACCTCTCCCAATGCAGGCTTACAGATTTATCAAAATGCTTTTCCTCCACACAAAAACCAAAATCTTGGAAAAGCACCTATCCAAAACAACACCAACAACTGCCAGCCAAACCAACAGCATGGGAAGAACAATGACCACACTTCATCCTATATAGACTATGGTAGCCTTATAGGTTGTATATCCGAGAAAGAGCCTTCTGTCAATGTTATCAATATCTGAGGACCAAATAATGAGTGTGCAGTCACCACTCGAAGAGCGCGATTTAACATCGCAGGCCGACCAGTTTCACCAGCACCATCAGCTCCATCAAAAAGCCAGTACAATATCTTGGAACACCTTGGGAACATGCCAGCCCAAATCTCCATTTTAGACCTTCTCCACACTAGTCCTGTGTACAAAGACATCCTTGACAATGCTCTTATAGAATCCTGTGTCCCTTCTGATATCAACGCTACTGACTTTCATAATCTCGTCAGACACCTATCCTCCTCATGTGACCTATCATTCAAACCCACTGACATACCCGCGATCGAGCTAGATCACACCCTTCCACTGCGCATAGCCATCATGGTATCCAATTTTGTCGTGAAAAGAGTAATGATAGATAATGGATCAGCCTTGAACATTTGCACCCTAAAATTCATAAAACAAGCTGGGTATACTAAGGCAGATATGATTAGTGAGGTTATCACCATCAAAGCTTATGACAACTTGGAAAGGACCATAGAAGGGACTATTTTGCCACCAATCAAGGTTGGGCTGGTCATCCAAGAGACAGTTTGCCATGTTGTTGATCTAAACCTACCATTTAACATCCTCCTCGGTCACCCATGGGTTCACGCTGTGAAGGCTGTTCCATCCACCTACCATCAGTGCATCAAATTTCTACATCAGGGCACTGAGGTGACCATCCATGCCGATCCAAAACCCTTTGCTTACTGCAATGCGGTTGAAGCCTCATATACAAATCATTGCCCTAGAATAGACATCGACACAGCCATCGCCAACTCATCCCACACTTGTAATGACGCAGAAACCATCCTCGCCTCCACCCTATCTACTGTAAAGATCAACAACAAAGGCTATGGAGAATATAGTTTTTCAGATGCATTTGCTGTCAAAGCAATCCCACTTGATCCACATACCCATGGATGGCCAACATATCACAAAGCTAAGGAGATTCCACCTCCTTGATACAAACAGTTTTGCCCAACCACCTTTGTGTCCTCAAAAACCCCTCTTCATGAAGAGCTCACTCCAGATATCAACAATTAGTTACGTAAGGATGCACCTCCAAGAAATCAAGCACGCCTTGATCACTTTAGCCAGAAGTATCCCCAAGAACATAAGCTCATCACTAAAAAATGGAACTATCAAGGAGGTGGACTAGGACCAGAAGAAAGGGGCATGCAATGTCCCATTGAAGCACATAAGTGGGAAATGAAGTCAAGTCTTGGCTTTGGCATACCCACAACTGGGGGCACCAATGAGAATGGTCACATTTTTTCGAACATCCACCACAACCTTGTCAAAATCGAAGACATTCCTGAGGAAGTAGAAAAGAGAGCCTAGGACGATATCCCAGACCAAATCTTCCTAGGAGACTCTATTCTCTAAGAACTATCCATCCATCTCATTGATCTACCACTTGCTCATCCACAACTCATAGATTGGGACCAACCAAGTGTCATACATATTGATGAGTTCACATCAGAGGAATCACTTCTAAGATTCATGGGAGCCGAAACTCCTCATAAGAAAATAAAGTCAAATTCTGCCTACATCTACAAGCTAGATCCCAAGGGGTATTTTGGAGAAAATCCCCAACCTAGTTTTGATACACCCAAAACTGGAACTAAGGTAAATTTGGGACTAGCTAAGGCAGCAAAGAGAACCCCTTAGCAAGAAAATCCAAAGCCACAAGCAGAACATGAGGATTTAGTATTGCCTCCTCAAGATAATCGACCAGAGGTGTCTTCTATTCTAATAGAGGATACTAGAGAAGTCAACATCATTTCTTCAGAGATCCCTAGACTTGTTCACATTGCTGCATCCCTATCACAAGACCAAGCTGACCTCCTCTTTGAGGTCTTAAGAGAGAATATTGGCCAATTTGCATGGTCATATCAGGACACGCCGGGACTTGATCCAAAGCTTGTAGTTCATCATCTTGTAGTTGATCCAAAGATCAAGCCCGTCAGACAAAAGCTTAGAAAAGTGCACCCCAAGGTGGCATTACTGGTCAAAGCTAAATTAGAAAGAATGTTAGTTGCTAAGGTTATCTGACCTATCGACTACTCAGAGTGGATCTCCAACATGGTCCTTGTCACTAAGCCTTCCGGTGACATCAGAATCTGCACTAATTTTAGAGATCTAAACAAAGCTTGCCCAAAAGATGATTTTCCCTTACCCAACATAGATATGATTGTAGATCTTATAGCTGGACATGAGATTCTGTCCCTTATGGATGGATTTTCCAGGTATAATCAGATCAAGATTACAGAAGAGGATCAGCATAAGACAACATTCACTACCCCTTGGGGAACCTTCTGCTACACCATGATGCCTTTTGGCCTAAATAATGCTGGGGCTACCTATAAAAGAGCTATGACAACCATTTTCCATGATCTTATCCATAGCATTTTGGAGGATTATGTGGACGAAATCCTAGTCAAATCTCACACCTTCATGGATCATCTTGTTGACCTAGAGAAAGTCTTTGATAGGTTAGCCCAATATCATCTCATGCTAAATCCCAAGAAGTATGTCTTTGGGGTCACATCTGGAAAGCTTCTAGGCTTCATAGTTTCTAAATGAGGTATAGAGATCGATCCCAAAAAGGTCAAGGCTATCTTAGACATGCCTCCTCCCTAGACACTGCGATAGCTTCGCTCTCTTCAGGGAAAGCTTCAATCTATCTGATGCTTCATCTCCTAGCTTGCAGATAAGTGTACACCATTTTCACATTTACTAAAGAAGGATGAGAACTTCAAGTGGGATCCTTTATGTCAGCGCAGCTTCGATCAGCTCAAGCAGTATCTAGCCAATCCCCCTATCTTGGTCCCACTAGTTCCTGGTCATCCCTTGATCTTGTACATATCAACAACACCTACTGCTCTAGAGGCGCTTCTAGCACAACATGATGATTATAGCAGAGAAAGAGCCATCTACTATATCAGTAGAACCCTAGTTGGTTATGAACTCAATTATACTCCTATGGAAAAAGCTTGTTTGGAAGTTGTTTTCTCAACTCAAAAGCTTCGCCACTACATGCTAAGTCATACCATCCAACTAGTCTCCAAGATTGATCCTCTCAAGTATATGCTCTCTAGAACAACACTCACAGGTCGGCTAGCAAAGTGGGTTATGCTAATAAGTGAGTTTGACATCCAGTATGTGGACAGAAAGGCAATCAAAGGGCAAGCTATAGCAGATCACCTAGCTGATGCACCTCTAATAGATGCATATCCTTTGCTCAAAAAATTTCCAGACAAGCATATCTACCTAATTAAAGAACAACCCCCATGGAAGCTTTATTTTGATGGCTCATACACATCTCATGGATCAGGGGTAGGAATATTATTAGTTACACCTCAAGGAGACTATATTCCAAAAGCCTTCAAGCTACAATTCCCTAGCACCAACAATATTGCAGAATATGAAGCTCTTGTAGTAGGATTAAAGATAGCTGCAGAATGGAATATCACTGAGTTAGAAATCTTTGGCGATTCCCAACTCATCATCAAACAAATCTTAAATGAATATCAAACCAAAGATGAAAAGCTATTACCCTACAAAGAGCTAGTTGATCAGCTGACCCATCATTTTACAAAGCTTCAGTTTACACAAGTGCCTTGAATGCAGAACAAGGCAGCAGATGCCATGGCCACTATCGGCTCGCTCTTGGAAATTCCCCAAGAAGCTACACAGTGTGAGTTTTTAGTCGAGTAGCTCCTCACACCCGCCTATGCGAATGAGGATTCAAACCGTGTTTGTATCTTGGTTGGTCCCCAATCTCCTTGGTACCATGAAATTCACGCTTACCTTAATGATGGTATCATATCCCCTCACCTCACACATACCCAATGCCAAAACCTCATCCGAAAATCATCCCGCTATGTTATCATAGCCAATACCCTATATCATCGGGGTTATCACGATACTCTCTCTCGATGTTTACATGAAAATGAGGCCACAATGGCATTAAAAGAAGTACACTCTGGACTTTGCAGTGCCCACATGAGTGGTATTGTCCTAGCACGACAAATCCTTAGAGCAGGCTACTATTGGCCTACCATTGAAGAAGACTCTTGTGACTTTGTCAGAAAGTGTCTCTCATGTTAGCAACATGCAAATCTTGTGCATGCTCCAGCACAAGATCTACAGCCTATTGCACCACCTTGGCCTTTCGCTTGTTGGGGCCTTGATCTAGTTGGAACTATCACCCCTCTCTCATCTGATGGACATAAATGGATAATAACAACTATAGACTATTTCACTAAATGGGTGGAAGCAGTCCCCCTAGTCTTAGCTATAGGAGTTCAGGTCTCCAAGTTCATCTTGTACCACATTGTTTGTCGCTTCGGCATCCCATCCACCATCTTCACCTACCACGGAGGTAAGTTTGAAAATCTTAACATGGAAGAATTATGCACTTCGCTCTGCATCCATCACCACTTTTCTAGCCCATATTTCCCACAAGGTAATGGCTAGGCAGAGGCAACTAACAAAACCCTCCTCAAAATCCTAAAGAAAGTTGTCAATGATTCTGGCTGCGATTGGCACCTACAAATAAATCTAGCTCTATGGGCCTATCGAACCTCCTTCTGTACATCCATAGGCACAACTCCATACTCCCTAGTCTATGGTGTCGAAGCGGTATTACCTATAGAAGTTGAACTTCCCTCACTACGCATATCTTTGTGAGGGAAAATCTTAGATGAAGAATACAGAGTAGCTTGGCTCACCCAACTAGATCTCTTAGACGAGAAGAGACAACAAGCCTATGACCATCTCATAGTCTATCAAACTTGTCTCAAAAGGAATTTCTACAAGAAGGTGCTCCCACGACACTTTCAGCCAGGTGACATGGTCCTCAAAGAAAACATGAAAGTCCAAGCAGATCGAGAAAAGAAAGGCAAGTTTGAACCTACCTGGCTTGGTCCTTATGTTGTCACTGCATCCTTTGGCTTTGGAGCCTATCAGCTATCTACACTAGAAGGATAACTCTTGAATGATCCTACTAACATCATTCATCTCAAGAAGTTCTATACTTGAAGATCCTTGGTATACCCAGCTTTTGAAAAATACAAAAAAAATAGTAATGAGAAATAAGCATCCAATGGTGAAATCTTGGCAATTCAAGCGCCTTGGATAGGTACCTTGGTGAAAACTTGGTAATTCAGGCAGCTTGTGTACTAAGACTAATCCATTATCTATCACTATCCTATCCCTCATCCATTCACCCACCATCCCATAAGATACCTCCTTGTTCCCTTGGTGTTCCAACCAAATATCCAAAATCTAATGGAGCTTGTAAATACCTCCTCTACAACTTGTAAATCTTGTATCATCCCTTGTATCATACCTTGTATATTTGAATCTTATCCAAAGCTTATACCTTATTCCAGCTTGTAAATAATCTTTTATCCTAGCTTGTATCCTATCACATGCACACAAAGAATCCCAGTTTCCTTAAGCTTTTCACAAACCATCTACCTATCCACCTATCAACTATTATAGACATCCCATCCTTCACAAACATTTCCATCTCACAAAAAACAAAACATGAACAAACTTGTACATTTGTAACATATCTTGGTCTGTCAGCTTGTACATCCTCTTTAGCTTAGTACCATTGTATCTATCCGGCTTTCGTGTTAGTTCACCCTTGGTCAACATCTTGCACACATCGCACACCTTGGTTAGCTATTCCAATGCATCTTTTAGCTAGATTTTCTATCACCAAAGTGTTATCCTTCTTAGTTCATCTTGCCAAACGCATCACTCATCCAAATCCACTAGCTTAGGTGCTCTATGATAGGTCCTTATAGGATATAGCTTTTCTCATGTCTGATCTTGGTCCGTTAGTATCTCGTCCTACCCAGCTCGTTGGCAAATAGTTCTCTTTTGGATTTTCGCTTTTTTTGATTTGGGATCTTCCCTTTTGGGTCTTGAAATATATTTTCCAAGCAATCTCCTTGTTCCTGCCTCAAGGTTGCCATGATCTTCCATATCATGGTATGCTGCGAATGGGGCAATTAGAGCGTAAGGTCTCGATTAGGTCTTTTGCTTGTTTTCTTTTTTTGCTTGTGGGTTACCTAATGTCGTTTCCATGCTGCTTCCTCTGGGATTCATGTGTGATACTGGGGCAATCCTTGTGTGTTTGTTTTGAGTTAGTTCATCAGTCCTTTGGACGGTTGGTGAAAAGGCCTTGATGTTCTTGGTAACCTTGGCAATTAACCAACAGTCCTATAGAAAATCTAGTGCTCAACTACATGGTGGTACTTCTCTTTGAAGTATCCCCCCGCTCAAAAAGCTTCAATGGATTCCCTTCATCTCCATTATCCCCCATCCATATCCAGCACCTATCCCAGCTTATGCATCAGTATCTCTTTGGATCACTCCTCACGCTTAGCTTTAGGGATCCACAATCCTAGTCTTAGGGATCCACCAATCAAATCAATCCACCAAGCCTCATCTTTCAAGATCCACAATCCTAGTCCTAGGGATCTTCGAAACCCATCTTCCGCCAATCTGACTCTTTGAAATCCTATTGCATCAGCTTTATAATTTTCTCATCCATCTCCCTATCCTGGATTCATTTTTATAGCGCTCCGCTCCTCCATCTCCCCCCCAATCCTGGAAAGTCTTAAGCTTGCTTTACTCTTGTGCCCTTGATTTCCCTTTATTATTCTCCCTTAGTGAGAGTTTGAGCTAATTCAGCCCCTTCTCTTTGCCAACTTGTGTCCTAGCTCATCTCAATTTCTTGTACTTTTCAAGAAGTCTTCGAGCCTCGCTTTCTCTCCCCACTGCCTTCTTGAGGGGGCATCATCTAAGTCTAGTCTCTCCTCTTCTTATCCGAGACTGGGGTAACCTTGTTGCCAAAACATCTTCTTTGTGTCGTCTTCATTTGAAATTCTTTGAAATAGTGTTGTCTCAACACTATGTCAAAGAGGGGCAAAATATAGACACCTAAATTTGATTACACCACTTTGGTAATCTAATTTAGCCATCTCTAAAGGCATCATTAATTAAATTCCTATTTAATCAATCCTTTTCTATCCCCTAGCCGATTAATTTAATTAATCATCTATAGTCCTATTGATAAATAAAATAATCTATTATTTATCAATTAAATCCTTTTCTCCTATCTAATTCCAAAAATCCCCATTTATTAAATAAATCTATTTGATAAATAAAATCCTCAAATTCAAAAACCCCTAACCTATCTCTAATCCTCCATTTAGCCTAATCCACCCCATCCACCCATACTAACCAAGCTTAGCCACTAACTCACCCACCCTCATTAATGCCATCCACTTGCACATCTCTAACATTCCTAATCCAATCCTAAACCCAAGCCTAATCCACCCCCTAATGTTGTCACATTCCCTAAACAAGTTTAAGACTTTCCTAAACCAAACAAAAGTCTCCCCTCAAAAATCCCAACCGCCAAGTCATGAGTGCTCTTACAAACCATAAAAGACTCTTACAAGCCCACTCATGACTCTTACATCCATCTTCCACACTCATTCCTCTTACATCCCTCTTACATACTCAACCCCACTCATCATGCCTTTAACCAACCCTTTACCCTACCCTCTCACACTCATCCTCCTTGTGACAAGTGTCACCTTCCCATTGGTTCTAAACAAGCACAATCCATGTGCCCCCCTTTGAGTGCATCTTAGCCCTCCTTAACCATCTCCCCATCCTTGAATCTAAGCCCTCCATCCCTCTATCCCTTGGCCTATAAATTGAATCCCATCCCAAGCCATTTCATTAACAATCTTTGAGCTAAAGTTACCATGCTATTTTGAGAACCAAATCCATCAATCTTATCCTTATAATTCCAAGTTGAGAGCTCACAAAGCTACCAATTTTTCATTACCCACCTCCATTGAAGTAGCTTTTGAGCATCTTGAGCATACATCCACATCAAAGGACACATCTACAAAATCAAGAAAGCATGGAGTCTTTTCTCTTGTGAGGTTTGCACTTTTTGTTTGCTTTTCTTTGTCTAAACATATATGTGAATTTAGTTTTGGTTTGTGAATGTTTCTCTTATTGTTAATATTCTTTGCATTCTAGATCTTGTTCTACACTAGGTAGGCGTAATCAACAGATACACTTTCTTTCTCAATAGTCAAAATTTCTCCCTCATACTATGTGTTAGGATTTCTCCCTCTTTGTTCAATGTCTATCTTCCATATCTCTAGTTTGATCAATGTCTATCTCTGTCATATCTCCCAATCTCTTGTATTTCTCCCTCTTTAACAACAATGCCAAAGACTTGTCATCTTAATATGCAAATATGAACTTCTTTAGTTTCTCCTTTTGTCACCTTTCTTGTGAATAATTTGTAGCTTTAGCTCTGTGATTACTTTAGGTAGCTCCTAAAGTAAGATACATTGCATCAATTTGTAACATATGGCCAATCAACTTGTTTGATGCAGGGCACTCTTCTTATTTTCTTAGATATCATTTGATAGGGGTATCACCCCTAGTTTACTTCTTAGATACTCATGAGCATCCTTAGGTAATGCCTTTGTGAAGATATCAAGAATTTTCTCTTTTGTGTTAACATATTCTATCTTCACCTCTTTATCTTTACCTAATTCTCTCAAGTAATGATAGTTGATTTCAATGTGCTTTGTCTTTGTGTGCATCACAAGATTCTTTGATATATTTATAGCACTTTTATTATCACAATAAAATATCACTTGTTTAGTAATCTCTTCCTTCATACCTTTGAGTAGTTGTTTGATCCATACAATGTTTGTACAATTTACAGTAGATACAACATATTCAGCTTTAGTAGTAGATTATGAAGTGCAAATTTTTTTCTTGCTAGTCTATGTAACCAACCTTTTGCCTAAGAAAAATGCTTCTCTACTGGTGCTCTTTCTATCATTATTATTTCTAGCCCAATCAACATCAATATAAGATCTTAATTCAAATTTCTCATTTTTCTTGTAGTATAGACCATATTCCTTAGTTCCTTTCAGATATCTCATTATTCTCTTTACAAGCATCAAATGGTTCTCCTTGGGATTAAAAGAGAATCTTGTAACTATCCCTATAGATAAAGAAATAGGAGGTTTTCTATGTACTACATATTACAATTTTCCAATCATAAACCTGTATAATGTTTGATTCACCTCTATTGAATCATCATTCGTTGATAACTTATGTCCTATCACCATAGGTGTACTTACTGGCTTGGAATCCTCTAGTCCAAAAGTTTTCATTATCTCCTTTACATACTTTGACTGAGTGATGTATATGCCGTATTTCATCTGGTGTACTTACAAACTCACAAAGAACTTGATCTCTCCAAACATAGACATCTCAAATTCTTGCTTCATTTCATTTGCAAAAGCCTTACATAAAGTATCTTGACCTCCAAATATGATATCATCAACAAAAAATTTTAGATAACAAAGTAGCTTTTCCTTTCTCTGTCTTCAAGTATAGATTGTTATTATCATTAGTCCTTTCAAATCCAATCTTTACAAGATAATTATGAAGTTTCTCATACCATGCTCTTGGTGCTTGCTTCAAACCATATAAAGCTTAGTGTAATCTACATACCACATTTTTATTGTTAACATCAATAAATCCTTTTGGCTATTCTATATAAACTTCTTCCTCTAATATACTATTAAGAAATATAGATTTAACATCTATTTGATAAAATTTGAAACCTTTGTATACAGAATAAGGAAGCATAGTTCTTACTCCTTCCAATCTAGCAATAGTGGCAAATGTTTCTCCATAGTCAGTCCCTTCTTCTTGTGCATATCCTTTATAGACTAATCTTGCCTTAAACTCCTTGTGACTTCACCATTTTCATCTAACTTGTTTTTATATACCCACTTTTTGTCAGTCATAGTTTTGTCTTTTGGTCTACGAACTAGAGTCCATGTTTTGTTTTTCTCAATTTGTTCAATCTCTTCTTCCATGGCTTTACTCTAGTCCACATCTTCTAAGGCATCTTTCACTATTTTGAATTCCTTCATGCTCATAAAAAATGTATCACTTCTTAATTTTTTTCTTGTCATTGGTCTAGCATCTCTATCTCTAATGATTTGTGTAATAGGATGATGTCTCTTGACATATTTAGACAATCTTGGTTCATCTCTAGTTTCTTCATCTGGTCTTTCAACTTCTGAATCACTATGTAAATATCTGTTAGGTATTTCAACATTTCTTTCATGTACACTAATCTCAGAATTAGAATGTGCCTCATCTTCATTCTATAACTTGACACTTGAATGTAGGTCGGTTCTTGAATGCAACCTGACATTCATAGTATGTGACTCGACAGTCACTAAAAATTTTCTATTGGTTTGTAGCTTGATTTGCAACATCTTCTTCAGCATGCATACCTTCATAAAAGTATACAAATGATTTGTATTCTTCTTTTTCCTTTATAGGTTTAGCCTCATATATTTCTATATATTCATCAAATTTAACATTTGCACTTTCCACAACTTTGTTAGTGTTAGTATTTAAACACTTATAAGCTTTGCTTCTTGTGGAATAACCTAAGAATATACCTTCTTCACTTTTTGCATTTAGTTTATCATTCCTAAAATCTTTGAGAATATAGTATTTTCTTCCAAATAACTTAAAATATTTTACATTTGGTGAGTATCCATACCATAATTCAAAAAGTGTTGAATGAGTACCTTTCTTGACTTGTACATAGTTCAAAGTATAGACAACTATACTTACAACTTCTCTCTAGTATTTCAAAGCAACATTTTTCTCCATCATAAGTGTCCCAACATAGTCCGTTATAGACCTATTCCTCCTTTCAAAAATTCTATTTTATGGAGGGGTTCTACGAGCACACATCTGTCTTTTGATTCCTCTATCATTACATAACATCTCAAACTCATTTGATGTAAATTCTCCCCCTTTGTCAAATCTCAAACATTTTATACTTTTACCTATTTCTTTTTGAACTCTTGCTGAGTACTACTTAAAAATTTGGAAAGCATTTGATTTCTATTTCATAAACATAACTGTCATCATTCTAGAATAATCATCAACAAGAAACATAATGTACTTATCTCCTTTGTAGCTTTTCACTTCAATTGTTCCACACAAGTCAGTATGAACAATCTCTAGTATTCCTTTAGAGGTATGCATTTTACTTTTAAAACTTGACTTTGTCATCTTTCCTAACTGACATTTCTTGCACATTATATTGTTACGCTTCTTCAACTTAGGAAAACCTCTAACTCTTCTTATATTATTGATACTAACCAAGTTATCAAAATTAACATGACATAACCTCTTGTGCCATAGCCACACATCATCAAATTCTACAGCTAAACAAGTAGAATCCTCTATATCAAGGTATAATAGATTACTCCTAGTATGATCACCCTTTCCAATCAATGTTCCATTAGTATCATATATCTTAACAATCTTGTTTTCAAACTCAACCTTACATCCTGAATTATTTAGTTGTGACACACTCAACACATTATAGTTAAGTCCTTCAACATAGTAAGCATTGTCACACAAATCCTTTTCTGTAAGTTTGATAGAGCCTTTTTCTTTTATAAAACATGGTGCATCATTACCAAATCTTGCACTATTTCCATCATAAAAATTTAAGGTAATGATCTTACGTTTATCTCTAGTCATGTAATGTGAGCACCCACTATCATTGATCCATCTGTCATTCTTGTTCACACAAGGCACAAGTTTTGTTTCCTCATCTTCATCAGATTCATCCTTCATTACAATATACACCACTTCATTATCATGTTCACCGGATTCATCTCTTGTTTCCTCTTTAGTAATGTAGCAAGACTTCTTTCCTTTGTCTTTGTAATCTTTGCTATCTTCATCTCTTCAACTTTTGTACTTGTCACCACCTTTGTAGTTCTTCTTCTCTAGATATATAGCAACAATAAGGCCAACCTCATTACAATTGAAACATATGATAGGTAATTTACCTTTAAACTTGTATTTACCTCTGTGAAATCTTCTTGCTAGTAGTGCTTCAAGTTGATCTACCTCCTCCTCATCTGTATCACTGTCACTAGACACATATTTTGTCTTTTTTTTCTTCTTCTTCTCATTAGGTTCCTTCAATGACAACTTAGATTTGAAAACAGATTCAATATTTTTAGGTTTGTAATATCAAAATTAGATAGCTCAAAAGTAGTGAGCATACCTACCAGACCTTCAAGAGTTAGATCATTCCTTGGTACACATCTTAGTTCTTGTGTTGCAGAAACTCTAATAATATAGATGGTTAGTAGTGTTCTCAAAAATTTTCTTAGTACAATATCATCATTTATTTTACCAATAACTCCTCTTATTGCATTAACAACATCTTTTATCCTAGAGCAATATTGAGCACTATTCTCACATTCTTGCATTCTCATATTATCAAACTTACCTCTGAGACTTTTAGCTTTGGCTGTCTAAAAATATTCTTGTCTCCTCCATAGATGGTGTGTAGAGCATCCCACATTTTCTTTGCACTACCAAGACTTTTGATATCATCAAGCTCAACATATCTTAGGGCAGAGGCAATCTCCAACACTTGGTTGTGTTCTTTCTTATTTTTTAGATCCTCAACAATTAGAGCTCCAGTAGGATCAACATGCTTAGTAGTAATGGTAGATTGTGCATGATCTCCAAGTCCTTCAAGGTGTTCATTATAATTTTCCATGTAGGAAAGTTATCTCCGTTAAGCTTGGGTACTTCTCTTTTTGACATCTTGATCTTTGTGCTTCTAGTACCTTCAAACTAGTCCTCTTAAGAAGATGGCTCTAGTACCAATTGTTGTAAGGGGGTGGGGTGAATCAGTTATCCAAGGTCCAAATGCACAATTAAAACTTTTCACATCTTAGTGAACCCATAAAACATTTATCATCATGAATGTATCCATAAGATTATGCAATCAATTAAACATTGTAGGTTACTGTCAAATCAAATTGTAAAAATTTAAACATGAAATATAATAGATTCAATAACACACTTGACACAATGATTTATGTGGAAACCCAATTTGGGAAAAACCACCAGTAACATGCTACTCTTTCTCACTCTTCTAAAGTAATGCCCAATGAAAGGCCAACCCTGTTAAAGGTTACAATGAACATTATTAAATGTGACGCAGTTAAAGGATTTTAATCACCCTATTAGGAGTGAGCCTTGTTGGAGGACTTTAGACCATCAATTGGAATGTCACCTAGTTAAATGATTTACAAATGACTATTAGGTCAATATTAATGCAAAGGATTTACCCTAGACTGATTAAAATTATTAGAGAGTAATAGTAAGGCTTGATTTGATAACAACTTACAACTTCATTTACAGATTACAAATCTCTGTTTTAATTCTCCATTCTACTTGGCTTTCACACACTTAATCTTTGATAGCTTGTTCACCCTTCAAGAATCCATATCCTTAAGCCTTCTTGCTTATCATGCCAATGTAGACTCTTCACTTAGGTCATTGAATGAAGCAATACCCTAGACTCCTTGTCTTCCTTAGGTTCTCACACATGACAACTTTTGCTTCTAACCAAACATCCCTATAAATAGAGAATTAAGATATTTTTTCATTCATTGTCCATCATCCAATTTAGGGTTAGTTTACATTAGGTAGGATTCAATGAATCTACCTCTTATTTCATTTCATCTCTTTCTAGAAACTTCTCCTTCAATCCTCTTTTAATTTGCCTCAAAATGGTTTACCATGGATTTTGTGCCACCGACTCATCAACCTTATCTTGCATATGGTTCACACAATTCAATAAAACAAACTTGTCAACTTAGATATATCAAATTCACAATCTTTCAAATAATGTTGACACTTGACATTAACTTGCTTATGATGCTCATCACATACTACATTTCTTAGTATCCTCTATAAAATCAGTCAAATTTAACTAAAGCTTAGTATTGCTCGACATCAATTAAACTTTACTTAACATCAACTATTTTACTCAGCATACACTAAAATAGGTTTTAACTCAGATCCAACTAATTTTCTACTCGGCTTGCACTAACTTTTCTCTACATCTACTGTCTCCTCGGGAAAGCTTCGTAGACAAAATTTGTTTAACTTGTTCTTCTAAACTTGCTTAGTGTAACCAAACTTTGCAACCTTAACTAGATTATCAATGTTCTATGTTATCACTGCCTTAACTGATTCTTGTACTCCTTTTCATATCATAACTCAACCTTTCCTCTAGGTGCTATTGTTACATCTTTTGATCAAATCCTCTTCATCAATCAAATAAGTGATATTACTTATATAATATAAGTAATTGTCTTACCAACAACTAGAAGGTTTGACATCAATGACAAAACAATTATTGAAACACATTTATCATATTTGTATCAATCCATATTCAACATACTTGACTACCGTAGGCACCTCTTAAAGTATAATTGTCCACATCAATGCATAAGGTATTATGATTAACACATTTTATGCATAGTACCATCTTTCCTTAAGTTTATTTCTTAGGGGAATCACCCTTAGTTTACCTCTGAGATATTCATGACCACCTTTAGGTAAGGATTTAGTGAATATGTCAACAATTTGTTCTTTGGTGTGTACATATTCTAACTTCACTTCTTTGTCTTGAACTAGTTCTCTCAAGTAGTGATAAGTGATAGCAATGTGTTTTGTTTTTGCGTGCACCATAGGATTCTTTGATATGTTGATAGCTCTTGTGTTATCACAATAGATTATCATTGGATATGTAATTTCTTCTTTCATTCATTTCAATAATTGTTTAATCTACATGATGTTTGAATAGTTCATTACATCTACCTTATACTCGGCTTCACCTGTTGATTGGGAAATATAGTTATGTTTCTTGATTGTCCATGACACTAGTCTCTTTCTTAGAAAGAATACACCTCCACTAGTGTTTTTTCTATCATCATTATTTCCTACCCAATCATAGTCAGTGAAAACATATAGTTCAAATCTATCATTGCTCTTGTAATACAATCCATAGCCTTTTGTACCTTTCATATATCTCAACATCCTTTTCACTTCCATCATATGGTTCTCCTTAGGACTTGTTGAAAATCTAGAATCTATCCAAACAACTAATGCAATATCAAGTCTACTATGAACAACATATTGTAGTTTTCCAATCATTGATCTGTAAAGTGTTTGGTTCACATTAGCAGATTCATCATTTTTAGATGTCTTATAGACATAGATATGCTCACTGGTCTTTATTCTTCCATTTGTAAAGTTTTCAATGTCTCCTTGATACATTTGGATTGGGTAATGGAAATAACATATTTCATTTGATATACTTGTAAGACAATAAATAATTTGATTTCACCAAACATTCACATTTCAAATTCCTTCTTTATTTCATCAAAAAATGATTTGCATAATGCTTCTTTTCCTCCAAATATAATATTATCAACAAAAAATTTAGATATCAATACCTCATTGTTCATACTAGTCTTCAAGTATAGATCATTGTTATCATTTGTCCTTTCAAAATCAATCTTCACCAAGTAATTGTGAAGTCTTTCATTCCATGCTCTTGGAGCTTGTTTCAATCCATATAGCACATTGTGCAATTTACATACCATATTCCTCTTGTCTGGGTCCACAAACCCTTTAGGTTGTTCTATGCATACTTCTTCGTCAAGTATACCATTCCAAAATGTAGATTTGACATCCATTTAGTATAGCTTAAATTTTCTGTAGGCTAAGTATACAAGCAGAGTTCTAACTCCTTCAATTCTTACTATGGGAGAAAAAGTTACTTCATACTTAACTCCTTCTTGAGCATATCCTTTGCATACAAATATTTCTTTGTTCCTTGTAACTTCACCTTTTTCATTTATCTTTTTCTTGAAAACCCACTTTGTTCCAATTGCATTTTTGTCCTTTGGTCTAAGTACTAGAGTCCAAGTGTTTTTCTTTTCAATTTGTTCAATTTCTTCCCTCATTAATTGAATCCAATCTTCATCATCTAGAGAATCTTTTACTAATTTGGGCTCAAATTCACAAACTAAGCATGTATCTATTAGAAATATAAGAGGAGTAACTAAGAGGAGAGGGGTGAATTAGTTATCAAAAAAAAAAATCTCAGTTCCCTTAGATTCAATACAAATCAAAACTAAACTTTGTTGAAATTGAAAATAATATTGTAACCCAAATAGCACTAAATCACTAAAATATTAATTATTTAGATGTTTAATGTGATTAACCATAATTAAATTAGTTACATACACATAAAATAAATAACATGAATACAAGTGACACCAGGATTTAATGTGGAAACCCAATTTGGGAAAAACCACTGATTGCAAATAGTTTCTATTTTTTACTCTTCTGAAGTGATCCTTGTTAGGATCCAACCCTGTTAAAGGTTACGAAACACACTATTAGGTGTGGCCCTATTAAATAATTTAATTACGCTATTAGGAGTGGCCATGTTAAAGGTCTTTAGAAACTTCAATCTAGAAGTGCCACCTTGTTAGAGGATTTGGCAAATAGATGTTAAGATAACTCTATTAAGAGATTTGATACACTATTATAATTATTAGACAGTAACACTAATATGACCTAATTTTTGATGCAACTAATTTGATGATTTCAAATCTCTATTCTAGCTTGAATACTTGATCCTCCTTGATTAGATGAAACTTTGCAGCTCGATCAACTCAGGATACTCTGTGATCCTTCCAATTCTCTTCCTTGATCTATCTTTTCAATTCCATGCTTCTTTTATTCAATTCCACAACTTGACCTTATACTTATGTCTTTTGCCTTGTCAAGTCAGCTTGAATACACTTATAAATATTCAATATTCATACCTTAATTTGGCTAGACTTAACAAATAAATTCATTAAACTAAATATACTGATGCAAGAAAATCCTTCATTAGCTAACCCAACTCTATCAACACTAACTCTAAAAAGACTTTCTTCATACTTCCTTTTGTTAATGACATGAACTTGGCTAGCACTATATCCTGAACTGAATTCTTTTGGTAATCGAGTGAGTTCAGTTAACACTGGTTCCATGCCAACTTCTCTTTGGTACCCAAGTGAACTCGGTAGACACTATCTTCCTAAAAACTTTCTTTGGTGGCCGAGTGAACTTGGCACATACTATCTCTAAACTTGGGTTACTCTAGAATGCTCGATAGACATTGGAAACTGTCTTCATCACCTGAGTGAGCTTGATAGACACTGACTGGTAAAGACTTGAACTTTTGTGTAACATCAAAGAAATTATACAATTGAATAATTATTTTCAAAAATCTTCCTCATTGGCATTTATGACAACACAACATGTCATGATAAAATGAAATTTTAGAGCACAATAAAAGTAAGGATAATATCCTTAGTTTCATTTTAATTCTCATCCATGAGAACTCCCTTTATCAGTGTAAACTCCCTTTGACATCAATCTCTCCCTCTGGAATGATTTTCCAATTAATTTGATTACAGTGACTATAATGTCAAACTCTCCCTCTCTGACATTTCTAATATATGAAAAAACTGTCCCTCTTTCAGACATAAACTTTTAAAGTTTCTTTAATGTATGACATAACTCTCCCTCTTTGACATCTTATGCCAAAGATAGAATTCAGTGAACTTCCATGTACCTGATGTACTAATTCATAAGCAAGCCACCCTTTACAATGTTGCAGAAACTTGACTAACTTTCAACATGCTTGGTTGATGCATCACTATAATATGATTAGTGAGCTTTAGATAGGGGAATGACACTAGCTTACCTCTTAGATACAAAAATGCATTCTTAGGTAATGGCTTGGTGAATATGTCTGCAATCTATTATTTTATATTCACATATTTCATTCTTACCTCCTTATCTTTGTCATGCCCAAACCCACGAGGGCAAAAACACACATTTTTTTTTTTTAAAGACAAATAACACCACTAAGTTGATAAGTTAATTTGCACCCGTTAAAGTATAGGTCAATGAAAAACAGATATGAGGTCTCCTAACAATGTCCTGACATCCCTTTTAAGTTTAAAGTCAATGAGTATAATTAGGTCATTAAATTTGCACATCCATTATTAAATTGATGTCGACATTTGTTTTGTTTTACATCAATATTAAACATTATATTAATTTTAATTTGGCTTTCAATAACTCATACGTAATCCAAAAATTTATTAGATCTATGAGAATAACACAATCTACATCTAATCTTATTAACATTAACCATTATAGCGTCATTTAAGCAAAATATTTTAATGAAAAATATATGTAGATTATTTGAATAACGATCTAAAAGAATTATAAGTCTAACTATTTCATAGTATAAAAGCAAAGAACAATTAACATAACCTGCCAAATAATTATTTAAACTATATTTACTCTTCACTCTAAAGGCTAAATTTAAACTAAAACTAAAATAGATTAAAAAGATACAAATATTAAAACACTAAAGAAAAGGAATAATAACCTATACTAACATATACTACACTACATCATATTTATCAAATTTATTAATAAACTAACAAACATAAAAAAGAAATCTAACCAACCTATGCTAATAATAACCTAACTCTACAAAACCCTACCCACTAACCTAGCTCCACATAGACCCTACACCCACAATCATGGGCAGCCTCCCATAGGCTGGTGCGCTGTCCCAAGGAAAGTCTACGCTGCCCAAGGCAGCTCCTCCTTGTAAGATGCGCTCAGCACAAATAAGGCAAGGGGGAGAAAGGTTTAAGATCTAAAAACATCATCCTGCATACAACCTTCTAATTGCACAAGGACCCACATACCCCCAAGTAGCTGAGCACATGATCCAAGGCCTGCACTTGTCTTGTCTCCCTTCCAAGAAGGTGCACGCCTAGCAAGACAAGGGGTGGGGTACAAGGAAAACAACTAGGTGAAATAAGATATGAAGGGGGAAACTTTAATGCATCCCTTCCAACAAATCAAAGAACCCAACCAAATATATCTGCCCACTTTACTGACATGGCAGTCTGCATGGGTAAGCGCTACACTCCAAGTCAACTCAAGAGGGCTTGTCAAATTGCCTAGGGTGAAGGAGGTAGAATAGGAGTTAGTGCATAAAGTTTTCTAGGTAAGAGTATAAGTTATGTTTGTTTTTTAAATTATGAAGATAGTCTTTAGAATATCTTTTTAATTGCTCAAAACTAATTTAGATAACATTTAAAATTTAGAAATATATATATTTTTATTTGTTTAAAGGATCAAAGGAATATTCTCTGTTTAACAAGAGAATAGACTATTTCCTCATACAATTTCCAGCATCCTGTAGGTGGGTTCTTGGAAATTTTCTTGTTCCCTCTATTTTTTTTTTTCCATATGAATATCCTCTTAGGGTGGTATGAAAAGTTAAATTAATCCACTTTAAATTGGATCAAAAATTGAAAAGCTAAAATATTGCTAATATAATCTTAAGTTAATTCTTAAAATTTCTTATGGCTTACAAAACTGATAGAGCATCTCTTGATCTATTAGATGATTAAGGTAAGTTTCAATAAAATTTCTATCACATCTAAAATAGATTGATCAAGGACTGAGTTTGTCATTCAATTCACACCAAATTTTATGTAGGAGCATTCACAGATCATACTTTGATCAATATCCTTCCATCACTTATACAAGGGAGCAGAATTGAATGGATTTAAACATGGTGTTAATAATCTTGTCACAATAATACTTGATTATTTTGATCTTCTAAATAACCTGAATTGCAATAAATCCACCATAGCCATTGTTTTCCTTCCTCAATCATAATTTTCATTTTGAACATAAAAGGAACTAGAAAATTTTGCTTACTAAACCATCATCATTTCATCCTAATAATTTTTTTTGATGTGCATCCATCCAAAATAATGTGTTACAAAATTTAATCACATGACCAACAATAATGCTCAAAACACCAATTTTATTGGCAAACCTGATTCAAGGCTCAGCCAGGAAAGAATCAGGAAGAAAACCCGGCTTCGTTGCCATATACAATAAGGTTTTAAAAATACAATTTCATAGGATATCAATCCCAATTACAAAAATTTTATCGAATCTTCTTCATGATCATAATCAAGGAGTTTGTAATATTTTCTAAATCTCATTTCAAGAACCATGGAGGAAATCAATAACTGATAAGGTGACAACCAAGCAGAGCCAAAAGAACATCAAGCATGCATAATCATACATGGTTTACACAATAGGATTCACAGTGAATCAAAACTAGGGAGAGGTGGATTCTTCCAACTGGAGAAGTCAAACACAACACCAAATGAAATGCCCAATCAGGGCCAATAACCAAGAACTTCCGTTCTTCCATTTAAACTTTCCATACTCATACCAAGTTTGTGCTAACGGGTAGGGGCCCATAATACCCTACCCTTTATCCCTCTTCTCATCTTGAGAAGAGACTCTACACAGGTTGGAGTCCAACTAAACAGACCTCTCCCAAAATTGGTCACTTCTGCCCTCTCCTAGGGTGAGTAATACCAAAACACCCATGCAAGGAAACTCAAAATTGCAAACATAAACAAGAAAGGAAAATAACCAAAATAACAAGGTTTACAAATCTTCCCAACATACCCACAACCATACAACAGTAAAACAAGCAACAAGGTAACAAGAACATGAAACAAAACATAAAAACTGAATAAGGGAGATGGGAGTTTCCTACCTTCACAAAGAGGTAATGGCAATGAACCAATTTGAGTAGAGTATCCCTCCTTCCTTAAAGCTTCAAGAAATCCTCTCTAAATGTAGAGATTGGGTAACCAAAACAACTAGACCAAGGAAGGCCTCTAAATAAGCCTCCAACTCCACCACCCAAAAGGAGCAATAACTATTTCCACCCACTAGCCACTCTAGAAAATCCTAACTCAACCTACACCATGGTTAAACCCTAAAAAGAGGTGGGGTAAGACAACTCATGACAACCACTTGCAATTTTCGCACAAAGGCAAAAAGGGACTTTTTGAGTGCCCTCAAAAGTCAAAGCTAGGGGCTTAGGGGTTGGAAAAGACCCCTAACCCATACCCATACCTTTTGGCTAGAATAAAAACATGTTAAAAGCCTTAGGAAAGAGGTTTAGAGACAAAATAAAATCTAGGAATAAAATAGGTCCATCTAACAACTCTAACTAGCAAATTAAGCACATAAACATTTTACGAGTGTCAAGCGACATTGAAAGAACATAATTACGAACAATAGGGTTTCCAAGTTTTAGCACATGGAGATCAGTTTTGTTCCTCCATAGGGTTTCTCGGCTAAATATCTAAACACTCATTGCACACATCAGTAGTCCTGAAAAAAATCACATGTATATAACGTATATGTATCAAAAATTTTCATAATTTAAAACATACATTAATAAAGTTTCTTCATCCTACATAATTCTTAACCATAGAAATATCTTAAATCAAATCTCAATTTTACTGATTTCGTCAACATACATATACATGATCATTAAATGAAAATCATCAAATATATCTGGAAATAACATCACACAACATGAAATAATAAAATATGTTCTAAGCATCAGATAATGTCTCGACATCTCGAGTCGTAGATAACAAAAAAAATAAGAGTAATGTATCACTATGCTACGATGGGTCGGGGCAAGGCCTCACATCCTCCCCCACTAGGCATGAACTTCCTCCTGGAGTTCATCACAAAGGTATGGGTACTGAGATCGCATCTGCGCTGCATCCTCCCATGAAGCTGTGACCTCATCGTAACAATCCCATTGGACCCTAACCTGGTCCAGCTCTCAGCTTCGAAGTGCTAGGGTCCGTCGGGCAATAATGCGGATAGGCTCCAGTGCTAGCTGTCCGTCTGACTCCACCTGTAAAGCATCCCAATCTATAATATGAGACTGATCATAAATGTATCCTCTAAGTACAGAAATATGAAACGCATTGTGGATGCATGATAGGCTAGGTGGCAAAGCTAAATGGTATGCAACAGGTCCTATCCTCTCAAGGATCTCAAACGGCCCAACAAACCGAGTTGAAAACTTAGAGCCCTTTTCGAAATGAATCAGACTCTTGTGTGGTCGTACCCTCAAGAACACTCTATCACCAACCTGATACTCTCGATCTGTCCTCTTCGCATCTGCATACTTTTTCTGCCTATCCTATGCCTCTTTCAGGCACTGTCTAATCAGGGTCACCTACTGCTCCATCTCCTTTACTAACTGGGGACCAATAGATACTCGATCCTCGATCCTATTCCAACTCAAGGGTGTCCTGCAAAGTCTCCCGTAAAAAGCCTAATATGGTGGCATACCTATGGAAGAATGATGCCCATTGTTATAGGCAAACTCGACAAGATGAAGGTATTCCTCCCATTTGACCTGATGGTCCATCACGTACATACGCAGCATGTCCTCCAAAACCTGATTCACTCGCTTGGTCTGGCCATCGGTCTGAGGATGGTATGCTGTACTAAAATTGAGCCTAGTGCCCAAACTCGACAGCAACTCTCTCCAAAATGAAGAAGTGAACAAAGAGTCTCTGTCAGATATGATCTTACGGGGAACACCATGAAGTCTAACAATGTCCCGCAGGAACACCTGAGCTATGTCTCGTGTTGTAAATGTAGTACGCATGGGTGAGAAATGGGAAACCTTGGTCAATGTGTCGACTATCACCAAAATGGCATCATGGCGACGAGATGACATAGGAAGACCAACAATAAAATCCATAGATATAGTGTCCCATTTCCATACTACAATCTCATGCGGCTGGAGAAGCCCGCTAGGATGACGGTGCTCCGCCTTCACCCTCTGGCACTCGAGGCATCGCGCAACTATGCTAGCAATCTACACTCTCATGCTTGGCCAATGATACAACTGCCTCAAATTTGCATGTAACTTCTTAACACCGAGGTGCGCTGCATAAGGTGCTCTGTGAGCCTCAAGTACAATGAGCTCACGCAAACCCCTAATGGAAGGTACATACATACGTCCCCTATGCCGCAAAAGTCCATCAAAATCTAAAGAATACTCTGCAAACTTCCCTTCCAAGGGTCTATGAGAATGTACTAACTAAATTACTTCTGCATAAAGCTCATTAGCTGGTAAGTGCTGTAAGATCCGCTCTCTCAAGTCAGTGCAAGTAGTCACAGATGAAAGTTCATGGCGCCTTCTACTTAGGGCATCTGCAACCACATTCTCCTTTCCCTTGATGTAATGAACATCAAAATCATACTCACAAAGGAACTCCATCCACCTTCTTTGCCTAGCATTAAGGTTCAGCTGAGAAAATATGTACTGCAAGCTCTGGTGATCGGAATGAAGCTCGAATCTATGACCCAGAAGGAAATGTCGCCATCTCACCAAGGCATGAACCACTGCCGCTAGTTCTAGTTAATGATTAGTATAATTGAGTTCATGAGTCTTCAACTTCCTAGACTCAAAGGAAATAGGCCGTCCTTCCTGCATAAGGACTGCTCCTAAAACATCTAAAGATGCATCGGTGCACACCACAGAATCTGCAACAGGATCTGGTACTGCAAGAATTGGTGCACTCATGAGGACTCTCTTGAGCTCTTCAAAAGCTCTACCACACTTCTCCATCCACTCGTACTTCTTCCCCTTCCTCTGAAGAGAAGTGATGGGGTGGGCCAACCTAGAGAATCCTGAAATGAAGCATCGGTAATAACCTGCTAGCCCCATAAAGCTCCTCACTTCGGTAACACTAGTGGGTGCTGGCCAATCCATGATAGCCTTGATCTTTGACGGGTCTACTGAGACACCATCACCCAATATGACATGACCCAAATAGTGTATCTCGGGTCTGAAGAATGCACACTTCGACAAGCTGCCAAACAACTGATTCTCTCTCAGCCTCTGCAATACCTGTCTCAGGTGTTCTTCATGCTCTCTCTGATCATGAGAATAAATCAAAATGTCATCAAGAAACACAACCAAAAACTTATCCAAAAAGGTACAAAATACTCCATTCATGAGGCTCATGAATACAGATGGCACATTCGTAAGGCCAAAAGGTACCACGGTGAACTCGTAGTGACCATACCTAGTATGAAAAGCTATTTTGGGGATGTCACTATCCACAATTCTCAACTGATGGTAACCCGACTTTAGGTCAATCTTCGAAAATACTCAGGCACCCTACAACTGGTCAAAGAGATCATCGATTCTGGGAAGAGGATATCGGTTCTTGATGGTCACATTGTTCAATTGCTGATAATCGATACACAACCTAAGTGATCCATCCTTCTTCTTGACGAAAATCATCGGTGCACCCCAAGGTGACACACTAGGTCGTATATGCCCCTTCTCTAAGAGTTCTTCCAATTGAGCCTTTAGCTCACTAAGCTCATGAGTAGTCATCCTATATGGTGCTCTCGAAACTGGCTCAGCTCTTGGCACTAGGTCTATGTGGAAATCCACTGCCCGCGGTGGAGGCATACCAGGAAGCTCTGAAGGAAACACATCTGCAAACTCCTGAAGGATTGGAAAATCATCAAGGGATGGATCCCTTTCTAAATCTTCCTCTCAGTCACTGATAGTGATAGCAAATAACTAACAACCCTTTTGCATGCACCGTCTAAGCTGCATAGAGGAAACCATACGAAGGGACACTGGCCTCTTCACTCCGAAGATCTCCCTAGAGATACCATCATCATCCACACATTCCACCCTCTTCTGTCGACAATCCACCTTGGCGCTGTGGGCACAAAGCCAATCCATGCCAAGGACAACATCATAAGAACCTAGAGGGGTAATGCATAAGTCAGTCCTAGTGGACATGTCTCCAATCTACATCTGACAACTCTGCACCATGGAACTAACTGATACTCTGGCTCCTGAGGCTAACTCTACCTCCCAACTAACATCTTGTCTAACTGCCACTAGCCTGCAATGCTCCACCACGAATGGAGATAGAAAAGAGTCAGTAGCTCCAAAATCAAATAAAATTGCAACCATATGGCCCTGTATAATACCTGTAGCCTCGATAACTGTGGCCTGATGCTCAGCTTGGCGGTTGTCCACCGCTGCAAAAACTCTATGGGATCTACCCATGTCACCAACTGTCAGCTCTGAAAAATCCCTACTCTGACCACTGGATGCCTGTCCCTGCAGACACTCCCTAGCTATATGAACCATGCCACCACAAGTGTAGCATGGTCCCCGAGTATAAGATTGTGCACCCTGTGACCCAGACTGCTGTGGGCCTCCTGATCTGCTAGATCCGCTGAATCCTCCCCTAGAAGACTGCTGCGTCTTCATTGAATGAGACTGTGGAACCTGTACTTTCTACTCCTGCCTAGGACCCTGTGACTACCACTGCTTGGGCTTAGAGCCCTGATAACCATGAGAAGGTTTCTGCTGCTGCTGTTGGGGTTTTGGCTGCTAAGACTGTTGGCCCCTAGAGGACCCTGCTGTATAATTCTGATTCCCTTTCCAAGGGGGTTTCTGCTGGAAGGAGTTTCGGTTCTGAGGCCGATCCCATGACTCCTGCCTCCCTCGAGTATCCTTAGCAACCAGTGCTATCTCCACTACCTATCTAAAAGTGGTAGGGAAGGACATCCTAACTGGGCCCTGAAGAGAGAAATTCAGACCCATGACAAAGTGATGCACCCATAGTTTCTCGACCTTCATGTATTCCACATAGGGAAGGAGCTCGAGAAACCTACTCTCATACTGAGCCACTGTAAGGCCTCTCTGATAAAGAGAATGGAACTCCTCTATCTGCTTCTGTCAGAAATGCTCTGACAAGTATCTCTCTCAAAATCTTTCTAGGAAAGATTCCCATGTGAGGGTGTCCATCCTCACTCCACCAATGACCTCCTCCTGATGCCACCAGTTGGAGGCATCCCCCCTCAACTAATGAACTGCAAGTCATGCTTTTAGATTACTCCCATAAGGGCGTAACCCAAAGCACCGCTGTAAGATCTGCAACCATGCCTCTGCTACTGAACCCTCAGTGGTACCGATAAACAATGGTGGTCCGAGTCAAATCAATTCCCTGATGTCATCCCCTACATGTCTAGGAGGTCTATCAAAAGGGGGTTCTCTCTGGTGTATGGACTCTTCCTCGTGATCACCCTGACCCTCTATCTGTCTCGGTGGGGGACTTCTAGTCCTCTCTCTGACTCTGGGCCCGCCTCCTCCGGGTCCCTCTGCTTCCACTACTGGAATCTGCTGGACTGGCTGAACTATAGGTACCACTCTCTGCTGAACTACACCGATCAAAGTCTGGAGTGCATCAATTATGTCCTGGTTTGGGTTCGGTGGTGGTGGAGGTGGTGGTGGTCCACCCTCCTGTCCCGCTCTACCACCCCCAGTCTTATGACCTCTGCCTCGCCGGTTGCGAGTAACAGGCGGCATCTACACAATCAAAAGTTTGAGTTAAGTTTAGGAAGCACAATGGTTTAAGGTTCCTAGTTTTGAAACACGTGCTCTGATACCAAATGTCATGCCCAAACCCACGAGTGCAAAAACACACAATTTTTTTTTTTTTAAGACAAATAACACCACTAAGTTGATAAGTTAATTTGCACCTGTTAAAGTATAGGTCAATGAAAAATGGATATGAGGTCTCCTAACAATGTCCTGACATCCCTTTTAAGTTTAAAGTCAATGAGTATAATTAGGTCGTTAAATTTGCACATCCATTATTAAATTGATGTCGACATTTGTTTCGTTTTACATCAATATTAAACATTATATTAATTTTAATTTGGCTTTCAATAACTCATACGTAATCCAACAATCTATTAGATCTATGAGAATAACACAATCTACATCTAATCTTATTAACATTAACCATTATAGCGTCATTTAAGAAAAATATTTTAATGAAAAATATATGTAGATTATTTGAATAACGATCTAAAAGAATTATAAGTCTAACTATTTCATAGTATAAAAGCAAAGAACAATTAACATAACCTGCCAAATAATTATTTAAACTATATTTACTCTTCACTCTAAAGGCTAAATTTAAACTAAAACTAAAACAGATTAAAAAGATACAAATATTAAAACACTAAAGAAAAGGAATAATGACCTATACTAACATATACTACACTACATTATATTTATCAAATTTATTAATAAACTAACAAGAATAAAAAAGAAATCTAACCAACCTATGCTAATAATAACCTAACTCTACAAAACCCTACCCACTAACCTAGCTCCACATAGACCCTACACCCACAGTCATGGACAGCCTCCCATAGGCTGGTGCGCTGTCCCAAGGAAAGTCTACGCTGCCCAAGGCAGCTCCTCCTTGTAAGATGCACTCAGCACAAATAAGGCAAGGGGGAGAAAGGTTTAAGATCTAAAAACATCATCCTGCATACAACCTTCTAATTGCACAAGGACCCATGTACCCCCAAGTAGCTGAGCATTTGATCCAAGGCCTGCACTTGTCTTGTCTCCCTTCCAATAAGGTGCACGCCTAGCAAGACAAGGGGTGGCGTACAAGGAAAACAACTAGGTGAAATAAGATATGAAGGGGGAAACTTTAATGCATCCCTTCCAACAAATCAAAGAACCCAACCAAATATATCTGCCCACTTTACTGACATGGCAGTCTGCATGGGTAAGCGCTACACTCCAAGTCAACTCAAGAGGGCTTGTCAAATCGCCTAGGGTGAAGGAGGTAGAATAGGAGTTAGTGCATAAAGTTTTCTAGGTAAGAGTATAAGTTATGGTTTTTTTTAAAATTATGAAGATAGTCTTTAGAATATCTTTTTAATTGCTCAAAACTAATTTAGATATCATTTAAAATTTAGAAATATATATATTTTTATTTGTTTAAAGGATCAAAGGAATATTCTTTGTTCAACAAGAGAATAGACTATTTCCTCATACAATTTCCAGCATCCTGTAGGTGGGTGCTTGGAAATTTTCTTGTTCCCTCTATTTTTTTTTTTTTTCCATATGAATATCCTCTTAGGGTGGTATGAAAAGTTAAATTAATCCACTTTAAATTGGATCAAAAATTGAAAAGCTAAAATATTGCTAATATAATCTTAAGTTAATTCTTAAAATTTCTTATGGCTTACAAAACTGATAGAGCATCTCTTGATCTATTAGATGATTAAGGTAAGTTTCAATACAATTTATATCACATCTAAAATAGATTGAGCAAGGACTGAGTTTGTCATTCAATTCACACCAAATTTTATGTAGGAGCATTCACAGATCATACTTTGATCAATATCCTTCCATCACTTATACAAGGGAGTAGAATTGAATGGATTTAAACATGGTGTTAATAATCTTGTCACAATAATACTTGATTAGTTTGATCTTCTAAATAACTTGAATTGCAATAAATCCACTACTTCCCACTACCATATCCAATGTTATATCATTCTTGGGATTCCATCTCATCTCTTGAATTTTTGACACTCTAATTGCATATATAGGAAGAAGTGTTCTGAGAAACTTGCTTAACATTGTCTCATTTTTAATCTTTCCTCCTAAGGCTCTAATTGTAGACACATTGGATTTTATTCTTTCACCATATTTTGCGAATTCTCATATTCTCTCATCCTTATTTGATCAAATTGACCTCTAAGACTTTTTTCCTTGGCTCTTGTTACATTATCATCTCCTCCATAGAGGTTTTTCAGCTTGATCCAAATCTCATGAGCAATACCACAATCTTTGACTTCATCAAATTCAACATAGTTGAGATTTGAAGAAATATCAATCATCATATTGTTATGATTCTTCTTTTCTATGATTTGTTCAACAATCATAGTTCTAGTAGATGACACATAGTTGGTGTCTAGATACTTTAGGCCCAAGTCTCCAATGGTTGACAGATACAATCTCATGAGTTCCTTCGATGGCTTGAAGTTATCTCTATTTGGCTTAGGGATCTCCCTTTTGCAAGAGATCCCATTCTTTAGCTTAGGTCCTTGACACCTTCTCTACAAGCACCAAGAGCTCTGATACCAATTTTTAGAAATATAAGAGGAGTATCTAAGAGGGGAGCAGCGAATTAGTTAACACAAAAATAAATCCCAGATCCCTTAGATGTCAATGCAAATCAAAACTAAACTCTACTAAAATTGAAAATACTATTGTAATTCGGTTAGCACTTAATTACTCAAGAAACACTAAGAATTACTATAACTTGATAAGCACTAAAATATCACTTCTTTAGATGTTTAATTTGATTAACCATAATTAGCTTAGTTGCATCACATAAAAGAAATAAAATGAACACAAGTGATATCAGGATTTAACATGGAAACCTAATTTAGGAAAAACTACCAATTACAACTAGTTACTATTTTTCACTCTTTCGAAGTGAGCCACGTTAGGAGTCAACCCTATTAAAGATTACAAAACACACTATTAGGTGTGACCTAATTAAAGAATTTAATTAGCTTATTATGAGTGGCCTTGTCAGAGGTCTTTAGACACTTCAATCTAGAAATGCCACCTTGTTAGATGATTTGGCAAAGAGCTGTTAAGCTAACTTTGTTAAGAGATTTGATACAATGCTACAATTATTAGAGAGTAACAATGATACGAATTGATTTCTGATTCAACGAATTTGCTAATTTCAAATCTCTACTCTAGCTTGAATACTTGATCCTCCTTGATTAGAAAAAATATTGTACCTCAGTCAACCTAGGTTACTTTGCTATCCTTCCAATTTTCTTCCTTGGTTTATCTTTTCAATCCTAAGCTTCTTTTATTCAATCCCACAACTTGGCCTTATACTTATATCATTTTCATCATCAAGTCAACTTGAATAAACTTATAAATATTTAATAATCATTCCTTAAGCTGGATAGACTTAAAAAATAAATTCATTAAACTAAATATATTGATTTAAGAAAATCCTTCGTTAGCCAACCCATCTCGGTGAACACTAACTTAGAAAAGACTTTCTTTAGACTTCCTTTATTAATTGCATGAACTCAATTAACACTGCATCCTGAACTAAATTCCCTGGGTAGCTAGGTGAGCTTGGTTAACATTGGTTCCATGCTAACTTCTCTTTGGTGTCTGAATGAACTCAATAGACACTATCTTCATGTAAACTTTGTTTCGTACTTGAGTAAATGTGACACTTACTATTTTTGAACTTGGTTTACTCTAGAACACTTGGCAAACACTGGAAACTATCTTCATCACTTGAGTGATCTCGATAGAGATTGACTTATAAAGACTTGAACTTTTGTGTAACATCAAAGACAATATACTATTGAACAATTGTTTTAAAAAATATCCCTCTTTGGCACTGATGGGAACACAAAATGTCATGATATAATGAAATTTTAGAGCACAATAAAAGTAAGGATAATATCCTTAGTTTCATTCTAGTTCTCATCCATGAGAACTTCCTCTATGAGTGTTGACTCCCTTTGACATCAATCTCTTCCCTTGAAATGATTTTTTGATTAATTTGATTATAGTGACTACAATATCAAACTCTCCCTCTTTGATATCAACTAAAGTTTATTCTCCCTCTTTGGCATTTTTGATATGATAGAACTCTCCCTCTTCTAGCTACAAAATTTCAAAATTTCTCTAATGTATGATAGGTCTCTGCCTTTGACATCTTATGCCAAAGATATCATTCAATGAACTTCCATGCACCTGATGTACTAATTCATATGCAATCTTTGCTTTATAATGTTGCATCAACTTGACTAATTTTCAACATGCTTGGTTAATGCATCACTAAAATCTAATTAGTGAGCTTTAGATAGGGGAATGACCCCTAGCTTACCTATTAGATACAAAAATGCATCCTTAGGTAATGGCTTGGTGAATATGTCTTCAATTTGTTCTTTTGTATTCACATATTCCAAACTTACCTCCTTATCTTGCACCAATTCTCTTAAGAAATGATAGTTAATTGCAATGTTCTTGGTTTTGGTATGCATCAAAAAATTCTTGGAAATGTTAATTGCATTGGTGTTATCACAAAAAAACAACAAATAGATCTTTGATTTCTTCCTTCATACCTATCAACATTTGTTTGAACCAAACAATATTTGAACGATTGACTACTGTAGCAAGATATTCTACTTCTGCTATTGACTGAGAAGAGATATAATTTTTTTCTTGCTTTTCCAACATACTAGCATCTTTCTAATGAATTCTCCTCCTTTTTTTGATCTTAAACATTTCAATTTCTTTGCCATTTCTTTCTCCACTCTAGCCATATACCATTTGAACTTTTGAAAAACTTCTAATTTGTCCTTCAAATACATAACAATCACCATTCTAGAATAGTCATCAAAAAATAGAATAAAGTACTTATCTCCTATGTAGATTTCTATGCCAATAGATCCACAAATGTCTATATGGACCATCTCCAACACTTCTTCAGAATGATAGTTTTTTCTTTTAAAACTTGTTTTGCCCATCCTGCCAATTTAGCAATTCTTGCACATGCCCATGTCATGTCTCTTTAGGCTTGGAATGCCTCTAACCCTTTTATTCTTGCTTATGTTTATTAGGTTATCCAAATTCACATGATATAATGTCTTATGCCATAACCATTTTTTTCTACTTGAGGAATGAAACATGAACTTCCATTAAGATCTAGGTAGAATAGTTTACCTTTTATTTGCTTGCCAGTCCTAACCAAATTTCCTTTTCTATCCAGCAGATTGGCCTTTCCACTCATGACTTCTACCTTGAATTGAATGTTATTCAATTGAGCTAGACTAAGTGGATTATGCTTTAGTCCTTCAACCTAATAAGAATTATCACATCTGAGATCATTGGTTAGTGCACTACAACTTTTACCATTCATTTAACATGGTTAATCATTGCCAAATCTAACACTTCCACTATCATAGTGTACTAAGTTCTCAAATTTAGATTTTTCACTAGTCATATGGTGACAAAAACCACTATCAATAATCCATGCATCATTCTTACTAATATGTGAGATAAGTGCTATTTTATCATTCTCATCATCTAATTCATCCTTAACATCAATGTAGACCATTTCATCTTCTTCTTCACTACTTTCATAATCTTTAGCAATGTAACAAGGTTTCTTACCTTTTCCCTTGTAGCCTTTGAAGTCCTTCTTACCCTGTACTTGTCATTCTTATTTTCTTCTTGTCCTTCTCTATTTGGACACCTTGCAACAATGTGACCAACCTCTTCACATGAAAAATAGATCAAAGGAATTTTGCCTTTGTACTTCCCTTTGCCCTTGGAAAATCTTCTTGCAAGTAAATTTTTAATGACTTCAAGATCTTCATCAGAACCATATCATCTTCACTATTAGATTACCTTTTAGATTTTGCAGCTTTCTTCTTGGGTGATAGCTTGTCTTGAAATGTAGACTCAAGGTTGCTAGTGTTAGGAACATAATTGTCATAGTTATCTATCTCAAATATTGTTAATCTTTCCACTATTGAATCTAATGTTATATCATTCTTGGGATTGCATCTCATCTCTTGAATTTTTGACACTCTAATTGCATATATAGGAAGAAGTGTTCTAAGAAACTTTCTTACCATTATGTCATCTTCAATATTTCCTCCTAAGGCTCTGATTGCACACACACTGGCTTTTATTCTTTCATTGTATATTGGAAACTTTTATCTTCTCTCATCCTTATTTGATCAAATTGATCTTTAAGACTTTTTTCCTTGGCTCTTCTTATATTACCATCTCCTCCATAGATGTCCCTCATCTTGATCCACATCTCATGAGCAGTACCATAGTCTTTGAATTCATCAAATTTAGCATACTTGAGAGTTGAAGAAATATCAGTCATCATAGTCTTATGATTCTTCTTTTCTGCGATTTGTTCAATAGTCATAGTTCCAGTAGGTGACACATACTTGAAATCTAGGTACTTTAGGGCTAAGTCTCCAATAGTTAGCAAATACAATCTCATGAGTTCTTGCCATGCCTTCAAGCTATCTTTGTTCAGCTTAGGGATCTCCCTTCTACAAGACATGATGATCTTTAGCTTAGGTCCTTGAAACCTTCTCTACAAGCATGAAAAGCTTTGGTACCAATTGTTGGAAATATAAAATGATTAACTAAGAGGGGAGGGGTGAATCAATTACCACAAAAACAAATCCCAAATCCCTTAGATGTCAATACAAATCAAAATTAAAATTTGTTGAAACTGAAAATACTATTGTAACTTGGTTACCACTAAATCACTCGAGAAACACTAAGAATTATTGTAACTCGGTAAGAACTGAAATATTAATTCTTTATATGTTTAATGTGATTAACAATGATAAAATTAGTTTTATGCACATAAAAGAAATATCATGAAGACAAGTGACACTAGGATTTAAAGTCGAATCTCAATTTGGGAAAAACCACCAATTGCAACTAGTTATTATTTTTCACTCTTCTGAATAGGTATGACCCTATTAAACGATTTAATTACCCTATTAGAAGTGGCCTTGTTAGAGGTCTTTAGAAACTTCAATCTAAAAATGTCACCTTGTTAGAGGATTTGGAAAATAGTTGTTAAGCTAACTCTGTTAAGAGATTTGATACACTGCTACAATTATTAGAGAGTAATAATGATATGACTTGATTGCTAATGCAAATGATTTTCTAATTTTAGATCTCTATTCTAGCTTGAATACTTGATTCGCCTTGATTAGATAAAACTTTGTAGCTCAGTCAACTAAGGATACTATGCTATCCTTTAAAATCACTTCCTTTGTTTCTCTTTTCAATCCCATGCTTCTTTTATTCAATCCCACAACTTGACCTTATACTTATATCTTTTGCCTTGTCAATTCAGCTTGAATACACTCATAAATATTCTATATTCATCCCTTAAGTAGTCTAGACTTAACAAATAAATTCATTAAACTAAATATACTATCTCAAGAAAATCCTTCATTAGCCAACCCATATTGGTCAACACTAACTCAAAAATGTCTTTCTTCAGACTTCCTTTGTTAACCACGTGAATTTGGTTAACACTACATCCTAAACTAAAATCCTTTGGTAACCCAGTGAGCTTGGTTAACACTGGTCCCATGGCAACTTCTCTTTGGTGCCCAAGTGAACTCTAGAGACACTATCTTCTTGCAAACTTTTTTTGGTGCCTGAGTGAACTCAGCACATACTGTCTTTGAATTTGGTTTACTCTGGAATGCTCAATAGACACTAGAAACTATCTTCATTGCTAAAGTGATCTTGGTAGCCAATTATTGGTAAATACTTGACATTTTGTGTAACATCAAAGACAATATATAATTGAACAAGTGTTTTCAATAGTACCACTTCTGAGTTTCTTCCTTGTCATAATAATACTAGATTCTGCATCTCCAATAATTTGTTTAAGTTTATGACGTCTTCTTACATACTTAGCTAGCACATGTGGGTTCCTTCTCTGTTCTTCAATAGGTTCATCTTCAAAAATAGTCTTAGACTCATTATCTCTTTCTTGTTCAGGTTTAGGTTTTGGTTTTGCATGCTGAACAAATTATTTATCTAATGGTCAACATTATCTATATATAACTAGGCATCTTTTGTGTATTTCTTGACACCTACTTTATACTACTCAACAATCAATTTTTGCACCTTGCC
This sequence comes from Cupressus sempervirens, assembly GCA_028749045.1. Classification (NCBI taxonomy): domain Eukaryota; kingdom Viridiplantae; phylum Streptophyta; class Pinopsida; order Cupressales; family Cupressaceae; genus Cupressus; species Cupressus sempervirens. The sequence continues at coordinate 237,110,860 of CM053786.1, read as the reverse complement.
ATTCCATGTCTACTAGGAAAATGTAGCTTTTTTTTCTTGTTCAATAGGAATTCTTAGAGCTTCATCAACTAGATATATGAATGTACTATAATCTTTAGGTTTTTTATTAATTCAACATCATTTTTTTCTACAAATTTATTAGCTTTCACATTTGCACTTTCCACAACTTTGTTAGTGTTAGAGTTTAAACACTTGTAAGCTTTACTCTTTGTGGAGTATCCTAGGAATACACCTTCATCACTCTTAGCATCAAGTTTTCCATTGCTATTATCTTTAAATATGTAGCATTTGCTTCTAGATATTTTGAAATATTTCACATTAGGAGCATATCCATAACATAGTTGAAAAGGTGTTGCATTTGTACCTTTTTTGATTTGCATTCTTTTCAAGGTATAGAAAATAATACTAAAAAATTCTCTCCAATATTTTTTTGATACATTCTTCTTCATCATTAATGTTCTAGCACAATCCATGATTGATCTATTTCTCTGTTCAGCTATCCCATTCTAAGGAGGGGTCCTTGGTGCTGACATTTGTCTCTTAATTCCTTTGTCATTGTAGATTGTATTGAACTCATTGGAAATGAATTCAACACCTTTGTCAAATCTCAGACACTTCATACTCTTCCCTATTTCTTTTTCAACTATGGCTAAATACCAGATAAATAATTGAAGAGCATCAAATTCAGATTTGAGAAACATCAAAGTCATCATCCTAGAGTGAACATCAAAAAACACAATGAAATACTTGTCTCCACAATAGCTTTGAACATCAATAGGTCTACATAGGTTAGTATGAATCAATTCCAAAATATCACTAGATGCATATATTTTTCTCTTGAAACTAGACTTTGTCATTTTTCCCAATTGACACTGTTTACACATAGCATTGTTAGGCTTCTTTAGTTTTGGCAACCCTCAAACTTTCTTTATTTTACCAATATTCACCAAATTGTCAAAATTTACATGACGTAACCTTTTGTGCCATAACCAAACATTTTCTTGTTGTGGAAACAAACATGTCTCATTAGATAAATCTAGATAGAACAAATTACCTCTTGGCTGACCACCACTTCCAATCAGCTTGCCATCAATGTCATATATCTTGGCCTTTCTATGATAGAATTCAACTCTATACCCTGATTTGTTTAATGGTGAAACACTCAATAGATTATAGTTAAGTCCTTCCACCCAGTAAACATTGTCACACTTGATTTTCTCAGTCAATTGAATAATCCCTTTAGGTTCCACATTACATGGAATATCATTACCAAATTTAACACAACCACCCTTGTATGGTCCAATATCCTCAATTTTTTTCTATCACCAGTAATATGACTAGAGAAACCATTGTAAATTATCCATCCATCACTTTTGTTTACATATGAAACTAAAGTAGTTTTCTCATCTTCATTAGAATCTTCTTTCATAGAAACATAAACAACTTCATCATCATTACTTTTAGATTCAATGCCAGATTCTTCTTTAGAAATATAACAATATTTCTTACCTTTGGCATCTTTGTTCTTCATGTAGTTTTGGCCATCTCTCCTTCATTTGTGATTTCTTTCCTTTTTCTCATCCTTGTCTTCTTTGTCAAGGCATCTTGCAACAATATAACCAACCTTGTTGTGTGAAAAACAAATTATGCCTTTTCCAAATATTTTTGCAATAAGTGCTTCAAGTTCATCAAGTTCATCATCAGAAGTGTGACTATCACTCTTCATAGGTTTTCCTTTTCATTTGCTAAGAACCAATTGTGACTTAAAATAAGATTCAATGGTAGGATGTAGTTATAAAAATTTGGCATCTCAAAAATAATAAGTCTACCAATTACACCTTCCAAAGTCAAATTGTTACCTAGAGTGTATCTATGCTCTTGTGTTGCAAAAAACCTAATGGCATATATAGGAGTTAGAGTCCTCAATACCTTTATTATTATTCTTTCATCTTCAATCATTCAATTTGCACCTCAAATAATATTTACAACTTCCTTGATTCTTGTGAAATACTGCACTATGTTTTCAGCTTCTATCATTCTCATTTCATCAAAATTTCCCCTTTGGCTCTTTGATTTGGCTATCAAAACATTTTCATCTCCTCCATATATGGTCTTTAGTTTGTCACACATTTATTTTTCATGGTAAAAATATTTTATGCCATCAAACCCAGTATAGCTTAGGATTGAAGCAATCTCCAACATTGCCTAATTATGTTCTTGCTTTTCTTTTAGTTGTTGAGAAGTTAGAGGAATGGTTATTATCTTCACATATTCATTGTCCACAAAGTTTATTACAACATCACCAATAATAGCTATAGGTAACCTCATTAGGATTTTCCATGTAGGAAAGTTCTCCTTGTTCAACTTTGGTACCTTCCTTTTATGAGTCATGATCTTTATCTTAGAGTACCTTTAAACTTCCTTTTATATGAGCCAATGCTCTAATACCAATTGTTAGAATGTTTAGAATAACTGGGGGGTGGGGGGGGTGGGTGGGTAGGGGGTGTGAATAAGTTACTCAAGGTCCATTAGCACCAATTGAAAAATCAAACACTTAAACATTTACTATTCTTCTTATCCCACAACTAGGTCTCTACTGTAGTCTACATAATAATATTAACAAGTAGTTTACTGTGCTAATATAACATACTTTATAAATGTAAAAATTTTAAATGTAAAACAACATAAAACATTCAACACAAGTTGGACACTAGGATTTAATGTGGAAATCCAATTTGGGAATAACCACCACCACCATGGCACAACTTTTTCAGTCTTCTGAAGTGAGCCTTGTTAGGATCCAACCCTATTAAATGTTAAAATACATACTATTAAATGTGACCTAGATAAAGGATTTAATCACCCTATTAAGGGTGGCATTGTCAGAGGAATTTAGAATATTGCAATAGAATGTCACCCAGTTAAAGGATTTACACAGATTGTTAATTCCTTAATGATGGTTAGGTGAACATTTGATTGAAAGGATTTCAATACAAATTGTTTACAATGATTAGAAAGAAAATAGTAGGGTTTGATTTGTATGATTACAACTCAGTTTGTAGTTTCAGATCTCTTATTTAGTTCATGCGTTAAATCCTAGATAAGCCTTACTTGTCACCTTTATCCTTGATTTTCTTGGAAACTCGTTAAGAATTCACCCTCTTCTTCACAAAAAACTTAAGCCTTCTGCTTAGATTTTCTTGTCAACCTTAGTAGCTTTGTTCCATCTGACCAGAAATCTTTCAAACACACACAACTTGTTTGATCTCTTCTTTGCATCTCTCTTCTTAACGTTTGACTATATGCCTCCTAAAATAGATAATTTTGGTCCTTTTCCATTTTTCACAATCACCATAGATCTTAGGGTTTGTAATATGTGTTAGAAATATGAATTACTGAGAGGGAGGGGGGTGGGTGAATTAGTAATTTACAAACTTTAGTCACCAACTGAATATTATTTATTACTTTGAACCATACATAAGAACGCAAACAAGTAATGCTAAACAATAATAGTAGCCATGCACAAAAATAACTCATAACACCATATTTTGTTAACTAGGGAAACCCTGGCCAAGGGAAACCCTAGTGGGAATGATAGCCACTAGATAATATACTGATATATATGTTCCTTGTTAGAGGATGGACCCTATTAGGAGTCAATGAGAAAATTTAGTATAGAGACTATGTGTTAGGAGACTTTGAAATCTTGTTAGGAGATTCAAACCCTATTAGGAGTTGTTGTACAATATATTCAAGATGAGCCCACTACCCAAACATGCACTTCAAATTACAAGAAGAGCTCACTACCCAAACAAGCAACTAGTCCTCTAGTATATAGGTGCTATAACTTCTTTCTTAACTAATCTTTGACCTCAGCTAGATTCTGAGATCTAGTTGAGGTCAGAGATTATCAAGAAATAAGTTACAACACCTATATACTAGAGAACTAATTACTTGTTTGGGCAGTGAACTCTTCTTGTAATTGGAAGTGCATGTTTTAGTAGTGGGCTTATCTTGCATCTATTGTATGAAAACTCCTAACAAGGTTGAAAACTCCTAATAGGGATTCAAAGTCTCCTAACACAGACATTCTATACTAAATTTTCTCATTGACTCCTAATAGGGTCCATCCTCTAACAAGGAACACATATATATAAGTATACTATCTAGTGGGTATCATTCCCACCAAGATTTTCCCTTGGCCAAGATTTCCATAGTTAACAAAATATGGTGTTATGAGTTATCTTTGTGCATGGCTACTATTACTATTCAACATTAATTGTTTACTTTCTTATGTATGGTTCAAAGTAATAAATAATAGTTATTTGGTGACTAAAGTTTAATCACCCTATTAAGGGTGGCATTGTCAAAGGAATTTAGAATATTCCAATAGAATATCACCCAGTTAAAAGATTTACATAGTTTATTAAGTCCTTAATGATTGTTAGGTGAACATTTGATTGAAAGGATTTCAATAAAAATTATTTATAATGATTAGAAAGAAAATAGTAGGGTTTGATTTGTATGATTACAACTCAGTTTACAGTTTTAGATCTCTTGTTTAGTTCATGTGTTGAATCCCAGATAAGCCTTACTTGTCACCTCTATCCTTGATTTTTTTGGAAACCCTTTAAGCATTCACCCTTCTCTTCACAAAAAACTTAAGCCTTATGCTTAGATTTTCTTGTCAAACTTAGTAGCTTTGTTCCATCTCATTAGAAATCTTTAAAACACACACAACTTCTTTGATCTATTCTTCACATCTCTCTTCTTAAAGTTCGATTATGTGCCTCATATAATAGATAATTTCTTTCCTTTTCCATTTTTCACAACCACCATAGATCTTAGGGTTTGCAATATGTGTTAGAAATATGAATTACTAAGAGCGAGGGTGGGTGAATCAATAATTAACAAAATTTAGTCACTAACTTAATATTATTTATTACTTTGACACACATAAGAAAGTAAACAAGTAATGTTGAATAGTAATAGTAGTCATGCACAAACATAACTCATAACACCATATTTTGTTAACTAGGGAAACCCTGGCCAAGGGAAAACCCCAGTGGGAATGATACCCACTAGATAATATACTGATATATATATATGTTCCTTGTTAGAGGATGGACCCTATTAGGAGTCAATGAGAAAATTGACCATAGAGAGTTTGTGTTAGGAGACTTTGAATCCCTATGATGAGATTCCAACCCTATTAGGAGTTGTCATACAATAGATGCAAGATGAGCCCACTACCCAAACATGCACCTCCAATTACAAGAAGAGCTCACTACCCAAACAAGTAATTAGTCCTCTAGTATATAGGTGATGCAACTTGTTTCTTGATTGATCTCTGACCTTAGCTAGATCTTGAATCACAAAATCAAGTTCTCAAAACTTCACATATATCGCTTTACAAAAGCTCACATATCACAATATAATTTCTTAACAGAACACATCACTTTTTTTTAATTCACAAGATGTCCTTTGAATAAATACCATGTCTTTTCACAAATTTATTCTAGGTTAGATAAGACCATAATATAATTTTCCAACTTAGAGTAAACATCTAGGATGTTGGCCCTAATTTGTCAAGTAATTATTTTGCATACAAAATAATTCCTTTCCTTTAATTTTGCTATCTTGTTTCGCTGGTAAAACATGAATATCACTTTTTTGTATAGTCTATACTGATGTCTAAGGTTATGCTCATCATCAAAAACATGTATACTCTCTCCATCTAACTTTTCTAGTCATAATATGATGTTAGTAACAAGTTACATACACAACAATAAACTACTCTAAACTAAATTCATACTTAGACAATTTTTTGGGTACCAAAAGCTAAGTATCTTTACTTCCAAGGTTCTCTACAAGCATGTACATCATGTGTTGCCATAAATGAAAAAAATTACATATCTTCATTAGCCAAGTTTCAACAATTCCCCCCTTTGGCATTGATGGTAATAAAATAGGGAAAATTGGCTAAGTATCAAAAACTTGTCAAAAATATTACAGTATCAGTACATTAATAATTTACAACTTATCTATCTTACATATGCTTCCCCTTTCAATATGATTTCATACCTCATCTTATTTACAATTTTCTTATGCATATTCTCCTTGTTTGACATCGATGGCAAAGGTCAGAATGTTAAAAACTGTCAAAAATTGCTATCAAAAACTTTGTAATCATATGCCTTAAGCTAATAATATCTTCATATAATCATCAAAACTTTCCTTAAGACTATTTAAACCTTTTATCCATGTATCCTTGGCAATTTCAACAAAGGTGAGAATTGCACATAAAGCATATGATGCAATCTCAACTGCATTAAGATTGGAGTATAAGAAGTTTGAGTAGGTACCCTTAGCTTTGACACACTCCAACTATCTCTCAATAATAGATATCTTTAGAGAAATAGACTCTTTGAATTCAAAAAATCTCTTCAAAATTTTTTCTTTCTGAAGTTTTAATTTCCTAATATCATTATGAAAACTGGCCACTTGTCCTTCAAAGTCATCAACTTTGTTAGAAGGTTGTTGTATTTGGTTTGATAGAGCTTCTAGCTCACTCAAATTTCTTTCAATCTTACTAATAAAAACCCTTGGTCAACTTATGAGATAAGGTACACTTAATGTACAATACCTTTCCATCTTGTTGACCTTTCTAAAGTTCCTTGACACAAGTATTAAGACTTAGCAAATCATTCTTGATGTTCTGACAAATGGTGCTAAATAAATTAACATTATGTGAGATTTGGGTCTTTGACTCTACAACATTCAAAAAAATTTGTAAATTCTTCATCAAACAATTTCAACACTACTTGTGCCCTCTATTTAGGATTTGCCTCTGTGTGCTTGACTGCCAGAGTACTATGTAATTTGTCAGTTATCTCCATTAAGGTTTTTTGTAGGCTCTTCAATTTCCTATTCTTCTTAATAAGTTTTGTTAGAGATGAGATCAAGTTAGTTTGATCATCATCATCAATTATTAGGCTAGCAAGAAAAAGTGGAGTAGATAAGCTAAATGGTTTAGATTCATCTTCCCTTTGCTTCTTCTCTGCTACCTCTTTCACTCTTCACTATTCTTTCTCTTTCTCTTCCTTTTCTTTTCTTTCCTTCTCTTTCTTTTCTCCCTCCTCTATCCTCTTCTTCTTTTCTTCCTCTATTTTCCTTTCCTTTTCTTCCTCAACTCTTCTTTTCATTTCTTCTTCAAGATTTTTTTGCTTGGATTCTTCTATTTTTCTCTTTTATGCTTGTAATAGCCTCTTCTTCTCTTTAATTGGTTTTAGTTTTCTTGAATATCCTCGGCTTGAGATTTAGGCTATTCAAAATTCTCAAAAGAGTTAGTATCATCAATTTTAATAGTAACATTGATCTAATCAATTTACATAGTGTCACCAAGTACAAACACTTTTGAAGTTCTAGGTGCTGGTGAAGGTGCTACCTTAGACTCTGTCTTTATCTGACTGATAGTTGTAGTTGTTTCACTTCTTGTTTTATCCTTCTCACCCATAATAAATAGAAATGGTCTCACCTTGTTTCTCAAGTAAGGTGCTAAATTGTTCAAAAAATTCTTGACTTCTTCCTCATCATCAATTTTGCATATTGTCCTTATCATAGACTTCTGAAGTTCTATGTCTACTTCTCAAATGGGTGCCTTCTTCTCTATAAGTGTGTCATAGACTTTCTGATTTATTTTTCCTTCAATATCCTTAAGTTTTAGATTGTTAGAAATTATATATCTCATAGTAAAGATATCGATATGATCTTTCTCAATATCATTATAAAAATCATAATTTTTTTCATCTGAACAACATTCCCTTCATTAGCAATGGTTGAGTTTATCTTCTCAATCTTTAGCTTCCAAGGTTTCCTTGCTTTACCTGTTGTCTATTTAGAAATTATAATTCTCTCTACCTATTTTTCTTGTTGTTATTGTTCTTCTTCATCACTAGATTCCACAATTTTCAAAAATGTCTTTTTTCTCTTTCCTAGTCCATTATATTGTTTCTTGACTCTTTTAGTCTTGGTAGTCACAACTTCCACTAATATTTTTGATTTCCTCTTCGGTTTAGTTGGTTGTGCATCTGATATTGTAGCATATGGAATGCTCTATTCTAAAGATTACTTTGCAATAGACACTAATAAAGGTTGCACATACATTATACCTTATTTTGTGGTCTATCTAACTGCCTGTGACTCACTTTTTGTCATACCAGCCTTAGTTAGAGTTTTCTTCATTATTGTCTAAATCTTCTTGTGAGATGCTTTCTCTAAAGATGCTTGATGGGTTGATTGGGTAATTTCTTCATAAGTCCCAAATCTATACTCAGCTTGGTCCTTCTCAAAGTTCAATAATAGATCAATATATCCAATTGCTACATCATCACTTAAATCACAAGCTAAGGGATCAAGGAATGTTTCTTGAGGTTCTACTACTTGAATATGAGTTAAATATATATCAACCATAACACATATATCATCTTCAAATATTTCTACAATTACAGGTACAATTCTAAATCTTTGTCTCATCTCATTGTAAAATGTTTTCATTATCAAATTCCCACTATCTAAGATTTTATCTTCTTGATTTTTTCTACATACATCTATAATCTTCTCCATGGTACACTTCTCACCACTCATAATCTTTGTAACTGATAAGTATGGAAATATCTTAAGTACATGAAAGAATCTATGATTGATCAATGATTGAAATCTAAACACACCATTCTTGGTTCTCTTCATTTTCTCCAAGTTTCAAGAAGTTGCATTCTCATAATTTCACTAAGGTTAACTTGTTCCTTCTCAGCACAAATCTTATAAGCTACATAGATGAATCCTGCTGATAATTCATCAATCTTAAAACTTGCACAAATAGAGTAGGCAATGATTCTACTTAGGAATCTTACATCATCTTGTTTAATTGTGCTGATCACCATAACCTTCCCATCATAAACTAGTTTTATGTATCTCTCAACCTTCTTCTTAACAAGTTTCTCACCTATAGGTACACTTCCTTGTTTTCTAAGACCAATTACCTCACGGATAAGGTTGGCTGAAATGTCAACTACATTGTCTTCCATCCATAGTTTTCCATCATGAATTCTACTTAATATGATTTGATTCCATTCATTAGTGTCCAATTCTTGGTAGAAGTGATATTTGAATAGTTCTAGTTCTTTCAAATGTTCAAATCCAAGCTTCACAATCATATCATGGTTAAAGATTAATTCCTTTCTTTGTTCATATAATTTCTCCCAATAGTTTCAAACTTGTTGTTAAGATAACTTCCTACATCTTCCAAATATACTACATTGTTTAAAGTAATAGATAATGCTGAATTAGGGTTTCCTTCTACAAGTTTCATGGAAACAACTTTCAATTTTGGTCTTTCTTCATTCTCAACATTATGAACTCTTGACATATCTATGATTCTATCAAATATAAACTTCATCGATGAAATTGTGTGGATAAATGATAAAATACATCTTTCCAAAAATAGGGTTTACTTCAAAATCACCGTGTCAAGTCGCTAATGAGTGTTCTATGCTTCTGATGTAATTGCAATGAAGCGGTAATGATGGGGACACAACCCAAGAAAAAAATGGACACAACAGAAAAGGGAAAATTATATTAACTAAGAAAATAAGCTAGTACAGCAGTACAGGAAAATAAACTTCAAAACATGCCCTAAGGGCTTACAATAGCATAAATCTGGAGATAATATCTCCTTTCACTACCTCCTCTCAAACTCCACTCCGAACTGCCTTTTACAATGCCAAAAATCTCCTTGAATAGACCTCGAAGGGTTAAGGACTAGGAGTATATTCTAGAAAGTGCTAGTAGGCATCCACCGACCAAATAGAAGGTTCCAGAAGCTGCGTTAGAAGTCGGTGCAAATCTAGAAGTATCCAAAAATGGTAACCAAACTTCTGGGAGGCATAACTTTTGAACCGTAGCTCCGATTGACGAACTGTTTACATTTTTAGAAAGCTCTTGAAGTGCTCTATAGATCTATGGATGAGATTTTATCATCCCCCATTTTTTGGCCCTTTTTGTGGTCATTTAATGCCCCTAACCTGACTTTGAAGCATTCTTAGGAGGTCTCCAAAACCCAAAAAATTGCAATAACTTTCAAACCGTGGGGCCTATTGACCTGATTCTTTTTATGGAATGCTCTAAATCATGATTACATCCATCTGGCCAATTCAAACGTTCTAGTTTACCAAAATGATGGCCCAATTACATGCTCCTATTTTTTTGAGATTTTCAAATGCACTGATAGTGGAACTGTGAGAGTTGGAACCTTTATTTGACCCAAATGGGTATCCAAAAATGAAAAGACATGAAATAGAAACTAAGTATAAGTACATTTTTTTGGGTGACACAGGATTGCCCTTATACCTCTGGATGCTCCTGCATCAGACACCCAGGGTAGATTGAAAAGTGACCCTGTCACTTTATGAATGGTAGAGGAAATCCCAAATGGGAAACCTCAGCTACTAAAATCCAAGTTGATTCCTCGATCGACCGTCCTTTCCACTTCACCAAATACTCTTCATACTACCTATTTCTAGTACTCCTACCCACACGATGATCTAGAATGTCTTCTATCTCCTCCTTCTTAGAAGTAGGAATCAGACATGGCTCTAACACCTCATCTGCACCATCATCATGATACTCTGTTAAATCTGAAATGTTGAAAATGGGAGAAATGTGAATACCATCTGGAAGCTCCACCTCATATGCATTTCCTGAGTCATGTTTCTTCATAATTTTGGAGGGGCCAAATTTCTTCATTTTCAGCTTGTTGTAAGTACCGGTTGGAAATCTTTCTTTTCGTAAGTGCACCATGACTGGATCCCCTACTTGGAATTCCTTATGTCTTCTTCTTTGATCAGCCCTAGCTTTATACTCTTGATTCATCTTGGTAATGTGTGCTTGAACATCCTCATTTAGACGCTTGATATGTTCAACAAATTCCTCAGCTTTAGCACTTGTCCTCTCCCCTTGTTCTATCTTCCTCAGCTCTGGTGCAGTCCTTGGGCTACTCCCATATACAATTTGGAATGGTGATTTTCTAGTACTCCTATTTACAGAGTTATTATAAGAAAACTCTGCCTATGGTAGAATCAAATCCCATCCCTTGGGCTTATCTCCAACTAAACATCTCAACAAATTGCCCAGACTTTTGTTTACCACTTCTATTTGGCCGTCAGTTTGTGGGTGATGTGTGGAACTGAATTTTATGTCTATTTTCAACTTCTTCCACAATGTCCTCTAGAAATACCCCACAAATTTAGTATCTCTGTCAGAAACTATACTCCTTGGGAGACCATGTAGTCTCACTACCTCTCTGAAAAACAAGTCTGCAATATGGACAACATCATGAGTTTTATGGCATGGAATGAAATGTGCCATTTTGGAGAACCTATCAACCACCACGAATACTGAGTCATTACCCCTTTGTGTCCTTGACAATCCAAGAAAAAAATCCATACTTATGTCCTCCCATGGCCTTGATGGAATAGGCAATGGCTGATATAGGCTAGTATTTTGACTAAACCCCTTGGCAACTTGATAAACCTGGCAACTCTGTACAAACTTCTTCACATCCTGTGAAATTTGAGGCCAAAAATAATGTTCTCTAAGAATGGCAATGGTCTTATGTCGACCAAAATGTCCTTCCATCCCTCCACTGTGTTTCTCCTTAATTAAATTTTCCCTCATGGAACTCCTTGGAATGCACAATTGACTACCCTTTAACAATATGCCATCCTAAATCAAATAGTCTAACCACTTGGTTCTATATACAGCAACAGGTTCTTTACAAGCTTTCCATGGTTCAACAAAATTAGGATCCTCAGGGTACAAATTTTTGAGTTCATCAAACCCAACTACTTCAACCTGCATTACTGTAAGCAACAACTGTCTCCTACTTAGTGCATTTGCAACCCTGTTAGATTTTCCACTTCTATGCTTCAACACAAAGGTATAACTCTGCAAGAACTCTACTCACTTCATATGCCTCTGATTCAATTTACCTTGGCTATTTAGGTACTATAATGCCTGATGATCAGTATACAAAACAAATTCCTTTGGCAATAAATAGTGCCTCCATTTCTTTAAGGCCTGAACTATTGCATAGAACTCTTGATCATAAACAGAATACTTCTTCTTTGCATCATTCAATTTCTCACTAAAATATGCAATAGGCTTACCTTCTTTGCTTAATACAGCCCCAATAGCGTTGCCACTAGCATCACAATCCACCTGGAACACTTTTCTAAAATCTGGAAGTGCCAACACAGGCTTTTCTGTCACCTTCTTCTTCAGCAATTCAAAACTTCTCATAGCTGCTGCAGTCCATTTGAAATCTTTTCTATCCCCTCTTATTGTATCAGTTAGGGGTGCACATATGCCACTGAAATCCTTAATAAACTTCTTGTAAAAACTAACTAGACCATGAAGTGATCTTACCTCAGTAGCAGTCCTTGGAGTAGGCCATTCCAAGATGGCTTTTACCTTCTCTGGATCCATTTTGAGACCTTTAGGTGATATAACAAACCCCAAATAGACTAACTCCCTTTTTGCAAAGATACACTTCTTCAGATTAATTAACAGTTTCTCTTCCCTTAGCCTTTCAAGGACACTACAAATATGCAGTGAATGCTATTCCAAAGTCTTGCTAAAAATTAAAATATCATCCAAATAGACAATAACAAATTTTCCCAAGAACTTCTTAAGTACCTCATTCATGAGCTGCATGAAGGGCTTGGGGCATTCATTAATCCAAAGTGCATGACTAACCACTCATAAAGACCCTCCTTGGTCTTAAAGGCTATTTTCCACTCATCTCCTTCTTGAATCCGTATCTGATGATAACCACTCTTCAGATCTATCTTTGTGAAGTACTGAGCTCCACTCAAGTAGTCCATAATATCATCCATCCTTGGCAAAGGAAATCGGTACTTGATGGTGATCCTATTTATAGCTCGAGAATCTGTACACATCCTCCACTCTCCATCCTTCTTTGGTGCAAGTACTGCAGGTACTGCACATGGACTCAGGCTCTCCCAAATCAAGCCCTTCCTCAATAACTCTTGAACCTATCTATTTAGCTCCTCTATTTCAGTAGGAGTCATCCTGTGAGCAGCCTTTTTCAGCAAACTAGCTCCTAGAATCAGATCTATCTGATGACTGATTTGCCTTACTGGTGGCAATCCATCTAGAACATTATCAGAGATAATATCTCCAAATTCCCCTAGTAAATCTAAAACTTCAAATGGTATTTCACTACTACCTTCTTTATCTTTCCTAGGAATCAAAGCATAGCACATATGCTGATGTTTCATGACATCTAAAAACTTCCTTCAATCAACAAGACAAATCCTAGCACTACTACATACCTTTTCACCTTCCTTTTTCATGGGCTTCAATTTGTGGTGAACTCCATCCTTTGTCAGAGAGTATGTGTTTGCATGTCCATCATGTATTGCATGTCTATCAAATAGCCATGGTCTACCCAACAATAGATGGCAAACATCCATCGAAATAACATCATAAATAACTTCATCATGGTAACTCCCAATTTTAAATTTTACTAAACATTGTTCACTTACCAGGACCTTATGATCATCTTTTACCCAAGAAATTTGATAGGGTTGGGGATGTTTCTCCCTCTTGAGCTTCAGCTTAGAGACCATCTCTTCTGATACCAGGTTATTAGTGCTACCACCATCAATGATCACGTCACAACATTTATCCTCACACTTGCATCTGGTACAAAAAAACTCCTTCATTGTCCTGGTTCATTCTCACCACTTAGTAGGACTCTTTCATTTACCAAGGTCTCTCCTCTTTCTGCATCCTCTGAATGTGATGATTGTACATCCTCATCCACATGAGCAACCCTAGCTTGGCCCTCAGCTCTCCTATCTGTCCTTCCTTGTCGTTAAGGGCATTCAAAGGCATGATGACCTTCTTCATTGCAATGGAAATAGGTAAACAGAAGCCTCCTCTTCCTTGTCCACGTCCCCTACCTCTTCCTCTTTGATTTCCAAAGTCTTATCATGGGAGCGGTTGAAACCCTCATTCCTCTGGTTTCTGCTAGTACCCCTATCTTCATTTTTCTTTTGGGTTTAATTGTAGCCTCCAGATGATCTACCGCTTCCCCTTCCTCCTTGACCATGCCCTCTTTGTCTTCCTTCAAACCTTTTATTCAACTTCTCTTCAACTCAAAGGGCAAACTAGTATGCCTCTTCAATGCTGGTCATTCTTACCAGACTTAATTCCTCTTGGATGCTTGGTCGCAACCCACTGATATAATGAGCAACCTTCTCCTTATTTGCTTCTACATGTCCTACTCTAATAAAGAGTCGGTAAAAATCCTCTTATATTCTTGGACTGATCTTCTTGCTTGCTTTAATGCATGCATCTTCTTAAACAGATCTAGCTCGTAGTCCACAGGAATGAACTGCTTCTTCAATTTGTCCACCATGTGATCCCATCTTGTGATCTTCTCCTTTCCTCTTCTGTTTCTTTCTAATTGAACCTCTTGCCACCAAATTTTGGCATGGCCTTTTAATTTGGCCTTTGCAAACTTAACCCTATCTAGGTCCCTAATATCCCCATACTCAAAGTATTCTTCCAGTTCATTGATCCAATTGATCAACTCATCTGGTTTTAGATTTCCTGAAAATACACCCACTTCAATTGTAGGTCTTTTTCCAAACTTAGTAATGGCCCTAAAAAGCCTTTCCTCTGCATGATTCAGAACTTCTCCATCAAATTCCTCTTTTGGTCCCATTACTTCTTCTTCATTGTCATCCTCACTGTTGTCACCAGCGGCAACATTTGCTCCTCTATAGAGCTCCTCTTGCAATGCCTACACCTGCCTTTGGAGGGCTCTAACCTCCTCAAGATTAATAGCTATGGCCCTTCCACCACGCTCTCTTCATGGAGGCATCTTCTAACTCGAACCCACAACCACATAGTCGGTGCTCTGTCTACACACTCAAGAAAAATTTGCTCTGATACCACTTGATGGTGACACAAACCAAGAACAAAATGGACACAATAGAAAAGGGAAAATTATATTAACTGAGAAAATAAGCTAGTACAACAATATAGGAAAATAAACTTCAAAGCATGACCTAAGGGCTTACAATAGCATAAATCTGGAGATAATTTCTCCTTTCAGTACCTCCTCTTAAACTCCACTCCGAAATGCCTTTTACAGTGCCAAAAATCTCCTTAAATAGACCTCGAAGGGTTAAGGACTAGGAGTAAATTCTAGAAAGTGCTAGTAGGCATCCACCGACCAAATAGAAGGTTCCAGAAGCTGCGTTAGAAGTCGGTGCAAATCTAGAAGAATCCAGAAATGGTAACCGAACTTCCGGGAGGCATAACTTTTGAACCGTAGCTCCGATTGACGAACTGTTTACATTTTTGGAAAGCTCTCAAAGTGATCTATAGCCCTATGAATGAGCTTTGATCATCCCCCATTTTCCGGCCCTTTTTGTGGTCATTTAATGCCCCTAACCTGACTCTAAAGCATTCTTAGGAGGTCTCCAAAACCCAAAAAATTGCATTAACTTTCAAACTATGGGGCCTATTGACCTGATTCTTTTTCTGGAATGCTCTAAATCATGATTACATCCATCTGGCCAGTTCACACATTCTAGTTTACCAAAATGATGGCCCAATTACATGCTCCTATTTTTTGAGATTTTCAAATGCACTGATAGTGGAACTGTGAGAATTGGAACCTTTATTTGACCCAAATGGGTATCCAAAAATGAAAAGACATGAAACAGAAACTAAGTCTAAGTACATTTTTTTTGGGTGACACAGGATTGCCCTTATACCTTTGGATGCTCCTACATCAGGTAATGAAGTTTGCACTCCATTTTATTCATTCAACTCAAACTTACATTAATTACATACTTTGCAAACACAAAAAAGTTGTCAATTACATTCTAAAATCAAATATCTACTCGTATTCTTTGTTTGATCTTCAAATGCGACCCAAATTTTACCATAGCTTCCTTCCATCATGACAATGCTCCAAGGATCTTCGCTCCATGAAATTCTCTATAAAAACATAGTTTTCATATTTTGCTATAGAATTAACTTTCTTTGTAATAACAATAACTCTTAATTCCTTTGTAAATAGTTTTGATAAGCTCCAAATTTCAAGCGAGCTTATATATCATCTAAACTTACCTCGATACACCTTTTCCCAACTTCACTACCCATAGTTCAATCTCTAAATGAAGTTTCAAATTCTGGTGCTGTGAACAATCTTAATTCAACTTAGTTGAATCAAAAGTGATTACAGTCTTTGATATTCCTATCTCACCATCTTCTAACTTTTGTTTTGAGATGTCTAATCCTTTTACGAATGACTCATTGAGTTCTTCTCAAAGTTCACTAACTACATTTCTTTGTTCATCATTGTCTTTCTTATTTCCAGAGTTCCTTTGATGGTTCCTTCTATCATTTCCAATGTTTCTTCCATCATTCCTTCTATTTGCAAAGTTTCTTCCATTTTTAAATCTATCTCTAATGTTTCTATCCATTCTACAATACTATTTTGTATGTCCAAAGTTGTTGCATAACTGACATACTGGAGTTCTTCTAAGATTTTGTTGATCAATAGGTGCATGATAATTCCAAGCTATGTGTCCAAATTTATAGCACACAATTGATCTTCTTTCTACACAAGGTCTTCCTTCTCTAAATATCCTTTCATTAGATCTTCTTCTATCTACAGGGTTAGTATTTTCAGACATTCTACTATTCCTTCTATCATTGTCATATTTAGGTTTCCTACAATCAAACTCTTTATGACCCATACCATGACAATTATGACAATAAAAATCCTTAACATGATTAAATGACTTATTTTTAAAATCTCTTTTCATTTGACCTATTTCATTACATGAAAAACACTTACCTCTAAATTCATATCTAGTTTCTTAAGGAGATTCCACTTGCTTTGGTTCATCCAATATCTCATCTTCCTTGTCTCGCCCAATTTCTTTAGGTTTATCAGAAGATTGATTGGATTCAATCTTATTATGAGATTTATCTTTCTCTTTTGTATCTGATCTATTTTTAGGTTTCTTTGCATACATGTTAAATAGATAACCAAGACCAGTCTTATAATAGACAACTGTCTATATTGACATTGAATCATCAAGTTTTTCTCTGCTAGAATAAAGCTTCTCAAGTTTTTTCTTGCACTGAGTTAGTTCACCTTTCACAATAGTGTTGTATTTTATGAATTTCTTCATGATCTTATTTCAATATTTCAAATTTAGATGTCTTCTTTGCTAGACTTTCTCTAAGATCTGCACTCATAGTCTTCAAATCAGATTCAACTTTTCTAGGATCATTCTTCAAAGTCAACTTTAGATTGGTAATATTCAATTCATGCTTCAAGATCTTGTACTCATTCTTCAACTTTGAGTAGTCATCATCACTAGTTTTAGATTTAGTAGATTCAAGCTTGGATTTGAGATTTTCAATCTTGTCTTTCAATTATCTAGTATATACTTTGATCTTCATATCTATCCTTTAGCTTATCTCTTTCTTCAATAAGGAGATCAATTTTTTCAAGTGCCTATTCAAGGTTCTTCATCAACTGGTCCATATCCATAGGGATCATACTCAAGTTGTTAAGCCTCTTTTGAGTAACTGTGCTCTGATACCAATTGTTGGAAATAGAAATTACTGAAGAGGGGTAGGGGTGAATCAGTAATTTACAAACTTTAGTAACCAATTGAATATTAGTTATTAATTTGAACCATACATAAGAAAGTAAACAAGTAATCTTGAACAATAACAATAACCATGCACAAAGATAACTCATAACACCATATTTTGTTAACTAGGGAAACCTTGGCCAAGGGAAAACCCAAGTGGGGATGATGCCCACTAGATAATATACTGATATATATGTTCCTTGTTAGAGTCCATGGACCCTATTAGGAGTGAATGAGAAAATTCAGTATAGAGAGTCCTTGTTAGGAGACTTTGAATCCCTGTTAGGAGTTCTAGTATAGTAGATGCAAGAAGATCCCACTACCCAAACATGCACTTCCAATTACAAGAAGAGCTCACTACCCAAACACACAATTAGTCCTCTGGATATAGGTGTTGTAACTTCTTTCTTAACTAATCTCTAACCATAGCTAGATCTTAGATCACAAAATCAGGTTCTCAAAACTTCACATATATTGCTTCACAAAAGTTTTCATATCATAATACAATTGCTCAACACAACACATCACATTTTTTTGATTCACAAGATGTCCTTTGCATAAATACCATGCCTTTTCACAAATTTCTACTAGGTCAGCTAAGACCATAATATACTTTTCCAACTTAGAGTAAACATCTAAGATGTTAGCCCTAATTGGTCAAGTAATTTTTTTGTAAACAAAATAATTCCTTTCCTTTAATTCCACTATCCTATTTCACTAGTAAAACATGTATATCTCTTTCCTGTATAGTCCATGCTGATGTCTAAGGTTATACATGCCATCAAAAATATATATACTATCTCCATCTAACTTTGCTAGTCATAATATGACATCATTAACAAGTTACATATAAAACAATACACTGCTATAAACTAAACTCATACTTAGACAATTTTTTGGGTACCAAAAGCTAAGTATCTTTATTTCCAAGGTTCTCTACAAACATGTACATGATGTGTTTCCATAAATGACAACAATTACATATCTTCATTAGCCAATTGTCAACAATATGATCAAATAGATTCATTGTATCTATTCAATTCCATCTCTTCTAGAAACTTCTAATGGAATACATTTATTATATATGCTACCTAATCCTCTCTTGGAATTAAATGATCCAACCCATCAATCCTTATCTTCAACACACTTTCCATATCCCAATAAATTAACTAACTTAGATAGAATTCATGATTTATCATATTCTTTCAAAATACTATCACTCAATCATTACTAGGTTCTGACACTTGGTCATCGCTAGATCAATTGCTTGACAATTACACTTTTTACTCAATCGATACTAATGCTCGATCATTACTAAGTCTCACTAAACTTGTACTAGCACTCAAATTTCTCCACTTTGACACTCAATTGATACTAGAATCCCTGAACATAAATTTCAAGTTCCTTAATCTTCTAGTGTATTCCTTCGTCAAGTGTATGTAATCTGTTAGTCTCTTTACATGTCTTCATAATCTAAACAATCAAAATATCTTTTCAAAGTCTAACTAATCAAATGTCCATTGTAGCTTCCTTTCCATAACTCAACCTTTCTTCTAGGTGCTTTTGTTATGAGAAATTTCTTAAATCCTCTTCATAAATCAAATAGATATGACATCTAGATTAGATAGCAATATGTCTCATCTGCAGATTTGACATCAAAGACAACATAATAATTGTTTCAATTGTAGTTTCCAAAAATCTCCCTCTTTGGAATTGATGGTAACACCTCAAATATTTTATTTTATGAATAAAATATCCTACTTTGTTGCCATACATTCAAAAAGAGCTCACTTCTATGAGTAACCAATACCCTTAGTTTCATTCTAATTTTCATCCATGCAATTTTAGAAACTCCCTCTAAGTTTTGAGTTCAAACTCTATCTATCATAGATATTTCTACTAGTTTGGATCTTTAAATTCTTCCTCTCACATATTGTATCCATACTCCTCCTCTTTGACAAAAATGCCATTGACACTATCTCTCTTGGTTTCATTTTCTTCATTTATCTTGATTATGTAGATAATTACATGTCAGGGCTGAATTCCATCATCTTTCATCTCTATATGACTAACATGTTATGTTCTTCTTCTTCTTTACTTTACTTGACTACCTTAGGCATCTCCTAAAGTAGAACTGTCTACATCAATGTGTAAGGTATAATGATTAGCACATTTGATGCATAATACCATATTTCTTTAAGTTTCTTTCCTTAAGGGAATCACCCCTAGTCTACCTCTGAGCTATTCACGAGCATCTTAAGGTAAGGATTTAGTGAATATGTCAATAATTTTTTCTTTGGTGTGTATATATTCTTATTTCACTTCTTTGTCTTGAACTACTTCTCTCAACTAGTGATACTTGATAGAAATGTTCTTTGATTGTGTGTGCATCACAAGAATCTTTGATTTGTTGATAGAACTCATGTTATCACAATAATAACCACTAGATTTTTAATTAATTCTTTCATTCATTTCAATAATTTCCTAATTTACATGATGTTTAAATAGTACACTGCAACTACCACATACTCAGCTTCTCCTATTGATTGGGAAATATAGTTATGTTTCTTTCTTTTCCATGACACCAATCTCTTTCCTAGAAAGAATGCATCTCCACTAGCTCTTTTTTTGTCATTAATATTTCTTGCCTAATTAGAGTCAGTGAATACATTCAATTAAAATCTATCATTCTGCTTGCAAAACAATCCATAGTCTATTGTACCTTTTAGATATCTCAATATCCTTTCCACTGCCATCATATGGTTTTCCTTAGGATTTTCTAAAAATATAGCAACTATCACAGTAGCTAATGTAATATCAGGTCTACTATGAACAACATATTGCAATTTTCTAATCATTAAATTGTAAAGTGTTTGGTTCACATCAGAAGATTCAACATTTTTTGATAACTTATGTCCTGTATACATAGGAGTGCTCACTAGTTTTGATACTTCCATTCCAATCTTTTTCAATATCTCCTTGATATATTTGGACTAAGTAATAAAAATACCATATTTCATTTGATATACTTTTAAGATAACAAATAATTTGATTTTCCTAAATATTGACATTTCAATTTCCTTCTTCATTTCATCAGCAAATGATTTGAATAATGATTTTTTTTTCTCCAAACATAATGTTATCAACAAAGATCTTAGATAGTGGTACATCATTGTTCTTACCAATCTTCAATTATAGTTTATTGTTATCATTTGTCCTTTCAAAACCAATCTTCACCAAGTAATTGTGAAGTCTTTCATACCATGCTCTTGGAGCTTGTTTGAATTCATATAGAGCTTTTTGTAGTTTAAATACCATAGTCTTCTTATTCGGGTCCACAAATCCTTTAGGTTGTTCTATGTATACTTCTTCCTCAAGTATACCATTAAAAAATGCAGTTTTGATGTCCATTTGATCTACAATAAATTTTTGTAGGATGAGTATGCAAGCAGAGTTCCAACTCTTTCTAGTCTTTCTATGGAAGCAAAAGTTTCTCCATAGTTAACTCCTTCTTGAGAATATCCTTTGTATACCAATCTTCCTATGTTCCTTGTAACTTCACCTTTTTCATTTAGCTTATTTTTGAAAAACCCACTTTGTGCCAATTATATTTTTGTTCTTTGGTCTAGGTACTAGAGTCCAAGTGTTGTTCTTTTCAATTTGTTCAATTTCTTCATCCATTGCATGAATCCAATCTTTGTTATCTAGAACATCTTTCATTGATTTCGACTCAAATTCAAAAAGTAAGCATGTATCAATTTCGAGTTTCTTCCTTATCATAACACTAGATTATCCATCTCCAATAATTTGTTCAGGTTTATGATGCATTCTTTTATATTTAGCTAGCATAGGTAGTGTCCTTCTCTATTCTTCAACAGGTTCATCTTGAAAAATAATCTTTGATTCATTATCTCTTTCTTGTTTAGGTTCTCATTATTGTTTTGCGCATTGAGCATTGTTTATCTGATGGTCAACTTTATCTATCTTTGACTGGGCATCTTCTTCCTATTGCTCAACACCCTCTATCAGCTTCTCAACAATTAATTTTTGCACCTCGACATTCCTTATCTACTGGGAAATTGTAGCTTTATTTTCTTTTTCAATTGGATTAGTTGGAGCACCATCATCCACATATATGAATGCACTACAATCTTTAGGTTCTTTCTTACATTCAACATCATTTATTTATGTAAATTCATCAAATTTCACATTTTCACTTTCCACAAGATTTTTAGTATTAGAGTTTAAACACTTGTAAGCTTTACTTTGTTGATGCAATTATTAATTGTGTATTGTCTTTGATGTTACCCAAATATCATATCAGTTATCAAGCAGAGTTTACTGAGCTCAGACGGTCAGCAAAGTAATTTATAAGTGACTACTGAGCATTCCTAAACATTACACCCAAAGTTAGCTTTTATCGAGCTCACTCGGTAAGCAAAGGAAAATTAGCTTCTACCAAGAAGATTCAATAAGCAAAGAAAAATTAGCTTTTATCAAACTCACTCGGTAAATAAAGGAAAATTAGCTTCTACCAAGTTGATTCGGTAAGCAAAGGAAAATTAGCTTTTACCGAGCTGATTCGGAAAGCAAAGGAAAATTAGCTTATACCGAGCTCACTCGGTAAGCAAAGAAAAATTAGCTTTTATCGAGCTCACTTAGTAAACAAAGGAAGGTCAGTATTTACCAAGTTAACTTGGTCTCTGAAGGAAGTTGCAAGGTTTGCAGTGTTTACCAAGCTCCATTTGGTTAACATTGGGGAAACCATTGTAAGCAGTGGTCACCGAGCTAGGTCGGGCAGTGAAGAATTTTATTATTCTAAAGAATTAAGTTTAATTGTTTTATGTAGCTGACTAATTTATGTTTTTTAGTTGTTGTAACTTGTAATTGAGCCGACTTGACAATCTGTAAGGTATATATGAAAGGTCAAGTTGTGAATTCAAAAGAGGAGAAAAAAAAGTGAAAAAGTGTGAATAAGAAAATATATGAGTGAATGTTGAGGAAGGATTAGATATCCCTATGAAGCTGCAAAGTTGCATTCGACTAGTGAGGATCTAGTGAAGTAGAACATAGATCTGTGTTCAGCAAAGATAAGTTGCATATATTTCAGATCACTTCATTGTTTCTTTCTAATCATTGTAACAGTGATTCAAAATCTCTTAACATAGTTGGTTTGACAACCATTTTTTAAATCCTCTAACAAGGTGACAATTTAGTTGAATTGTTTTAAAGACCTCTGACAAGGCCACTTCTAACAAGGTGATTAAATCCTCTAACAGGATCACACCTAACAGTGTATTTTGTAACCTTTAATAGGGTTGGCTCCTAACAGGGCTCACTTCAGAAGAGTGAAAATTGGTAACTAGTTACTTGGTGATTTTTCCCAAATCGGGTTTCCACGTTAAATCTGGTGTCTCTTGTGTTCATGTTACTTCTTTATGCATGCATGTTATCACTTTAAAATGCTTAACAAGTTATCAAAACATCTATCAAGTCTCACCATTTATTTGTGTGGTTACTGAGTGTCAACAACAGCTATATTTTAAGACATCTAAGGATCTATGGATTTATTTTTTGAGTAATTGATTCACCCCTCCCCTCTTAGTTACTTCATCTCTATTTTCAACATACTTTTGGTGGAGTATCTTAGGAATATACCTTCATAACTCTTAGCATCAAGTTTTCATTCCAATTATATTTAAATATGTAGGATTTTCTTCCAAAGATTTTGAAAAATATTTTACATTAGGAACATATCCATACTATAGTTCAAAAGGTGTAGCATTTGTACCTTTCTTGACTTGCACTCTATTCAAGGCATAGAAAAAAATATTAATAGATTCTCTCCAATCTTTTTTAGATACATTCTTCTCCATCATCAATGTTCTAGCATAGTCCATGATTGATCTATTTCTCCTTTCAACTATTCCATTCTAAGGAGGGGACCTTGCTACTGATATTTGTTTCTTAGTTCCTCTGTCATTATAGAATGTAGTGAACTCATTGAAAATAAATTCACCACCTCAATAAGATATTAGGCACTTCAAAATATTCCCTATTTCTTTTTCAACTCTGGCTATATACCACTTAAATAACTAAAAAGTCATCATATTTAGCTTTGAGAAACATCACAGTCATCAACCTAGAGTAATCATCAAAAAAAAAAAAAAAAATAATTGTCTCCACAATAGCTTTGAGCATCAATAGGTCCACATAGGTCAGTATGAATGAATTCCAAAATATCACTAGATGTGTATGTTTTTCTCTTGAAACTAGACTTTATTATTTTTCCCAATTGACATTGTTTACACATAGCATTGCTTATTTAGTTTTGGCAACCCTTTTAGTTTCTAATTTTACTAATGTTCACTAAATTGTCAAAATTTACATAACATAATCTTGTGTGCCATAACCAAACACCTTCTTATTGTGCAAACACATATGTATGATTAGATAAATCTAGATAGAACAAATTACCTCTTGTCTAATCACCACTTCCAATCAGCTTGCCATCAACATCATATATCTTGTCCTTTCTATGATGGAATTCAACTATCTACCCTAATTTGTTTACCTATAAAAAACTCAATAGATTATAGTTAAGTCCTTCCACCTAGTAAACATTTTCATACTTGACTTTTTTAGTCAATTGAATAGTCTCTTTACCTTTCACAATACATGTAATATCATTACCAGGTTTAACACAACCACCCTTGTATGGTCCAATATCCTCAAATTTGTTTCTATCACCAATCATATGATTAGAGAAACCACTATCAATTATCCATCTATTACTTTTGTTCACATATGATATTAAATCAATTTTCTCATCTTCATCAGAATCTTCTTTCATAAAAACATAGAAAACTTCATCATCATTACTTTAAGATTTATTGTCAATTTCTTCTTTAACAATGTAGAAGTATTTCTTACCTTTTTCATCCTTTTTCTTCTTGTAGTTGTGATCATCTCTTTTGCCTTTGTACTTGCTTCCTTTTCTCTCATCCTTGTCTTCTATGTCAGGGCATCGTGTAGCAATATGACCAACCTTGTTGCATGAAAAATAAATTATAGGTAACTTACCTTTATATTGACCTCTACCTCTTCCAAATATTTTTGCAATAATTGCTTCAAGTTCATCAAGTTCACCATCACAAGTGTCACTATCACTCTTCACTTGTTTTCCTTTTCATTTTCTAAGAACCAATTATGACTTAATAGAAAATTCAATGGTAGTACATGTGTAGTTATCAAAATTTAACATCTCAAAAGGAGTAAGTGTACCAATT
Source organism: Cupressus sempervirens (assembly GCA_028749045.1). Lineage (NCBI taxonomy): Eukaryota > Viridiplantae > Streptophyta > Pinopsida > Cupressales > Cupressaceae > Cupressus > Cupressus sempervirens. The sequence goes on along the minus strand of CM053786.1, from coordinate 237,085,797 downwards.
GCACCTTCCAAAGTCTAATTCTTTTCTAGAGTGCATCTCAACTCTTATATTGCAGAAACCCTAATGACATATACAAGAAGTAGAGTCCTTAAAAAATTTCTTATCACCATTTCATATTCAATCATTTCATTTGCACCTCAGATAACATTTAGAACTTCCTTGATTCTTGTGCAATATTGCACAATGTTCTCAACTTCTGTCATTCTCATTTCATCAAATTTTTCCATCAAACTCTCTAATTTGACTCTCAAAACATTGTCATCTCCTCCATATATGGTCTTTAGTTTGTCCCACATTTGTTTTGCACCGCCATAATCTTTTGTGTCATTGAACTAGACATAGCTTAATGTTGAAGCTATCTCCAACATTACCAGATTATGTTGTTTCTTTTCTTTCAATTTTTGAGTAGTCAGAGGAATGATTTTTATCTTCACATATTCATTGTCCACAAATTTTATTGTAGAAACATCACCAATACTAGCTATATGTAATCTCATCATCATTTGTCATGCAAAATTTCTCCTTATTCAGCTTTGATACCTCCCTTGTGAGTCATGATCTTTAGCTTTGAGTTCCTTGAAGCTTCTCTTTATAAGAACCAATGTTATGATACCAATTTTTAGAATGTTTAGTATAAGTGAGGGGGTGGGGGTGAATCAATTATTCAAGGTCCATTAGTACCAATTGAAAAATAAAACAATTAAACATTTTCTATTATGCTTGTCATGCAACTCAATCTCTACCATAGTATGAATAATAATATTAACTAGTAGTTTACTATCCTAATATAATAGACTTACTAAATGTAAACATTTGAAATGTAAAACACCATAAAAAATTCAACACAAGTTAGACACAAATATTTAACATCAAAATCCAATTTGAGAAAAAACCACTAGAAACATGTCACCAATTTTTCACTCTTATGAAGTGAGCCCTATTAGAAGCCAATTGTGTTAAAGGTTACAATACACACTATTAAATGTGAACCAATCATAGGATTTAATCACTTTGTTAAGAATGGCCTTGTTAGAGGAATTTAGAACATTCCATTAGAATATCATACAATTAAAGGATTTACACAGACTGCTAAGTCCTTAATGACTATTAGGTGAACCTTTGATTAAAAGCATTTCACTACAAACTATTTACAATGATTAGATAGAAAATAGTAGGGTTTGATCTGTATGATTATAACTCACTTTGAAGTTTCAAATATCTTGTTTAGTTCATGTGTTCAATCCCTGATAAGCCTTCCTTGTCACCTCTATCCTTGATTTTATTGGCAACCCTTCAAGAATTAACCCTTATCTTTACTACAAACTTAAGCTTTCTACTTATATTTTCTTATCAATCTCATCAACTTTTTTCTATCTCACTAAAAATATTTCAAATACACACAACTTCTTTTCTCTCTTCTTCAAATCTCTCTTCTTAAATTTCATCTCTATGCCTCCTAAAAGAAATAATTTAAGTCCTTTTCCATTTTTCATAATCACCATAGACTTAGGGTTTGTGATTTGATCCAACAGATTCATTATATCTATTCATCTACATCTCTTTAAAAAACTTCTCTTGAAATTTGTTCATTACATATCTTATCTAAACCTTTCCTCGAAGTAAGTGATCCAACTCATCAATCCTTATCTTCAACATGATTTCCATATCTGAAGAAATTATCTGAGTTAGATAGAATTCATGATTTCTGATACACATTCAAAACACTATCACTCATTCATTACTAAATTCTAACACTTGGTCATCACTGGATCACTTACTTGGCACTTACACTTTTTACTTGGTCGATACTCATGCTCGGTCAATACTAAGTATAACTCAATTTGTATCGGTGCTTGGATTTCTCTATTCTAGCTCTCAATCAATACTAGCATACATTGGCATGAAATTCAAGTTCCCTAATATTATATTGTATTCCTCGGGCAAGCTTATGTAATATGCTAGTCTCTTCATATGTCTTCATAATGTAAACAATCAAATTATCTTGTCAAAGTCTAACTAATCGAACATCCATGGTAGCTTCCTTTTCATAACTCAACCTTTCCTCTGTGTGCCTTTGTTATGAGGAGTTTTTCAAATCCTCTTCATCAATAAAATATATATAAAATTTAGACTAGATAGCAACATGTCTCATCAATATATTTGACATCAATGACAACATAACAATTATTTCAATTGTAGTTTCCAACAAACTAGGCCACACTTGTTGGAAGCATGCATGCTAATGATATTCCTATGAGGGAGTATGGTAGAAACATAGATCATTATCATGATGTTATGTTACATTCATGACTGTTTGACATTGATGTCATCATAACAATTTTTTGTGGTATTTGATAGAAGAACAATAGTAAAGATCAAGTTGGTACAGATAGATTGTTGAGTACTTTTAAGAGTGAGATTAAAGGGAGATTATACTGAGATTAAAGGGAGATTATACTATGTGTCTAGTATATGCAACTAACCTTAGAAGCATAAAATATTAAGTTTGGAAGAAGTTATGCAAGTTTTGGTGAAGATTGTTATGAGATAGAGTTTATAAAGACATGTTCTAGTAAACTTGTTATATCTCTTAGCAGAGTTATTATTTTGAGAAGTCAAAGTTAAAGATGTGAAGAAGATATGTTTTTGATGATGTGGACAAGCTCACTCATCATAATATTGTGTGTATATAAATTTATTCAAGTTTCAAGATGAAAGATTAATGTTATCACTAAATGTAAAATGTTCCTTATAAGGTCCTATAATAATTAATTGAGGTGTAACAATTGTTAGAAATAATAAAATCAAAATGAACTAAAAATAGAGAGTTATAATTTAATCCAAGAAATTTTGTGACGAACATAATTACCACACGTTATATGAGCTTTCCAAGATCAACACAAGAGAGGAGACAAGGATTTTGTAAGGGGAAAGCAAAGAAAACCCATTGTGAATTATATGAATGAGGCAAATGCCTAAAGAATGAAGAGAGAGAGAGAGAGAGAGAGAGAGAGAGAGAGAGAGAGAGAGAGAGAGAGAGAGAGAGAGAATGTGGAGGCAAAAGGCTCATTACATGAACTACATCATGATTTTGTTTTAAGAATGAGAGAGAAGCATCTCTTATAAAGAGATGAGAAGAGGAGTTATTTGTAACTCCCATGTGAATGATTTCCACATTCATAAGTGTGTGCATAACAAGTGTCATAATCCTCTTGAGGAGGAATAAACTATTTTCCTTAATAAAGAAATCACGAAAAAGACTTGTCCTCACACGTGGACTAGAGGAAAAAAAATCATAAGGGATACCTTGGTTTATCCCACTTAATAAATACAACCAAGTAAAGATTACAAATTCCAACAACAATTGACTTAGGGAATTATTTTATGGATTCAATATTAATGAAGGACATTTTCCTTTATCATGGAGGAAGCAAGTATGGATGATTGTGAATGATTGAAGAGAGGAATGTGAAGATAAGAAGAGCTAAGCATAAGTTAAGGAAACTTCATTGCCAAGGTTTTATTGTGTGATATGAAGTTTGATACTTGGATCAAAGGTTCGTGAATTGGTCTACAAGATCTAACAGTGATTGGTTCAGTTGATAGGATAGAGAAAAGAAGTGTAAAGTATAGTACACACATTTATTCTACAATGAATAGTTGAGAGATTAGTAGGATAGTGAGTTCAATCATCTTGCTCTAGAAGCTATTTGGATAGTGGGTCCTTCTATCTTCTACAATTCCTAATAGGGTTGGAATCTTCTAACAAGGATTCAAAATCTCCTAACAAGGACTCATATGTACTAAATTTTTTAATAGACTCCTAATGGGGTCCATCCTCTAATGAGGAATATTTATATTAGTACATCATCTTGTGGGCATCATTACCATTGGGGTTTTCCCTCTGCTCAAGGGTTTCCCTAGTTAACATATTTGGTGTAGTTTCCTATGTGCATCTTGTTATGATTATTGTTTACTTTGGTTGAATGGATAAGATTTTTTAAGGTTGATAAATGTTTTTATTATTAGATAACCAATTCACCCCTTAATTGCCCCCCATGCTACCCCCCCGGTAATCTTGGTGGACTATTTTTTCTAACAACTGGTATCATAGCATCAAGTCCTTAAAGAATAAGCTTAACAACTTTGGAAGATCAGTGGTGAGTTATTCTAGAAAAGATAGTCATGGGTCTAATGGAGGAAATTTAGACACACAAAAGATGGAGATTCTTGGTGAGTTATTAGAATTTTTTATAGAATTGAGAATTGAGGCACAACATAGATTTAGATCTAAAGAAGACATGAAGATCAAGGAAGGTATGGAAATTGTTTCTTGTTGGCCATGTAATGAATTTGGTCATTATGCATCTACATGCCCTAAGAGAGTAAGAAAAACTAGAAAGAGTTTTATTTTTGATGAAGATGAAGAATTTAAAGCAAGTAGGGAAAGATTCCTGAATGATTGTGATAAAGATAATGAGCTTGAATTGGTTAAGAAAAATGAACTAGTAGAAGAGATATCTTTGGTAACTATTATTGATCCAAAGGCTAACCATGAAAAGTTGGAAGTTATAATTAGCAATGATTTTAAGAATAGGAATCAAATTGAAGAGAAAAGATTCAATTCTAGGGTAGAAGAAATAATTCAGTTGAAAACCCCTAAACATAATGGAATAGTAGAGACAAGAAACAAGTCAGTAATAGAAGATGCAAGAGCTATGTTACTTGAGAATGATGTATCCAACATATTTTCGAGAGAAGCTATGAATAAAGTAGTCTACACTATGAATAGAGTGCAAGTCAAAAAAGAAACAAACAAGATCCCTTATGAACTATGGTTTGGTCACTCACCTACAGTTAAGTATTTAAGAATTTTTGGTAGTAAGTGTTATATCAAAAGAGATGATGATATTGGTAATTTTGATGCTAGAAGTGATGAAGGTATGGTTCTTGGTTATTCATTGAAAATCAAGGATTATATATGTTATAATCTGAGAACTAAGACTATTATGGAAAGTGCAAATGTAAGAGTTGATGAGAAATTCAAGATACAAGAAAAAATAGTTGATTACAATTCAGATAATGATGTTGCTACTAAACCAAGGAATGATGAAGTATTCCTTGAGAATAACAATGATTTTTAGAATGAAGGAGAACTAAGACAGGAACAAAGCTCAAAACCTTCAATAGAGCCAAGAGTTTAGATAACAAATCCTAATTCAGGTATGAATATGACAACGAATCATCCACTCAAGTAGATCATCAAAAGTAGAGGTAAAGGTGTGATGAAAAGAATTAGAAAAAATGAAGAACTATGTTTGATATCTCAGGTAAAACCTAAGAATGTAGATGAAGCATGTAAAGATGACTATTGGACGTAAGCTATGAAAGAGGAATTGGATCAAATAGTAAAGACTGAGACATGGGAATTAGTCCTCAAACTAGTAGATAAGAATGTGATAGGAACCAAATGGGTATTTAGGAACAATATGAATGAATAAGGAAAATTTGTAAGGAACATGGAAAGATTGGTATGTAAAGGTTACTCATAGTAAGAAGTAATAGACTATGATGAAACCTATGCTTCTGTGACAAGAATTCGAGCAGTAAGGTTAGTCTTGGTATGACAAATAACAATCTCCATTGGAAAGAAATTGATGATGGATTAATGATTTTGGTAATATTTATTAATGATATCATATTTGTAATGCCCCACCAAGGGATCCAAAAGAATTAACCTTCAAATAATTAGTTACAATTTCCTTAAAACACTTCAAGGACAATAATATTCATTGATTTTAAGTAAAATCAATCTCATTAATAATTCAATTAATTAATTCTACTAAAAACTTATTAATATCTCTTTTCTTTTAATTTGCCCTCATTAAAAAAATCCATTTACTAATAATTAATTAAACTCCTACTATTAACTAATCTTAATTAAATTAAATTAAATTAGATTAGTTAATAAATCATATGAAACTAATGCATAATAATAAGATTCTATTTTAATTCGAACCTAAACCTGAATCAATTTCCAAATTTTGATTCTACTAAGGGAAGATTGCAATAATATTTTTAATTCCCATAACTAGATGAAACAATATGCATGCCTGAATTACAAAATTGAAGATTCATTCATAGAGAATTATTTAGACACACATAATAGACATGATGAAGACAGAAAGAGAAAGAGCGTAATAAAATATGAGAAATAATCATGAGTGCCTACTTGGACATTGATGCTAATTCACTACGCCTCAAAAAATTGTAAAGAAGCTCCTCCTCTAAGAACCTTCTCCTTTCTAAAAATTCCTTCCTTCTCCAACATTCACAATTCCTCCAAGAACCGAACCCCTCCAAGTGACTAGGAGTGCTTGTAGAAGCATATGAGGATGTTCATACACACTAGGAGAGCTTGTATATAAAGGCCTCTAAGATGCATCTAGAATGTGTCTAGAAAGAACTAGGAGATAAGCATGACAACTAGGCACATATCTTCCACGATAAGAAGATAAACATGATGAGGTTTCTAGAATGTTGTAGACACCATGTGCTCAAATAATGTGCCAACTCCCAAGTGTAGACAACATGTGCATAATTAGAGTGCAAACTCCTATGTTGTCAACATGACAACTCACAAGAGTTCGCATACTCCTATGTGAATAAGTATTAAAATAATGCACATTAATTTATTTAATATTCACTTGACTCCTTTTAAAATTAATTTATTAATTTTAAATCTCATGCACTCACTTTATTAAATCCACTTGTTTTATCTTAATATATTTTAATCACATGCACGCATCATGTGATCTAGAATCTTTTAATAATTTTAATATCTTTTCCACTTTTAAATTTATTTTTGAAAATTAATTGATAAAATATTTATTAACTTAAATAATAATATTATGTAGAATTTATTTAAAAATGTACTCTAAATATATTATTATTAAATTAAATAAATATTATCACGTTCGAAATCTAAACTTATAAGTTTTATCTTCAAATTTTTATTTTTTTATTTAATTAATTTCCCAATTAATAAAATAAAATAAAATATTTAAATATCATTTTAATTTTCATTTAATTAAATTATTAATTAAATCTTTTAATTAGACTTAATTAATAGAAAAATACACAAAAGATTGATAAAATAAAATACAAAAACTCATCATAGCAAAATACATACAAAATCATACCAAGGGTTAATATCACGAATTATGTCATTCGACATATTCGGAGGGTACTCGACTTAGATACTTGTCCTAATTTTCAATTAGGACAAATGGCTTAAAGGGTTGGGATTTGGACTTGAGAATTTATCTCCCCTCTCTTACCTTTGAGATAATGCGATAGGGTACGCTCATCTTGGCAATTCAGGGAAGTTGATACCCGGTACTTACAACCTACATAAAATCCATGCATGTACATACACAATATATACTAAGCTAAACAACCAATTGCAAGAAGTGGTGCATTGTGTAGATCCTGACTAGCAGGTGACTACGACTCCCTTCCTTAACCACATCAGAAATGCCATACATAAAGAAAACAAGCACACACACACACACCATACACATGCAAGTATGGGGTAAGTATCCATAAGAAAACACATGATAATACATAATATAACTAATCATAATCAATAACTGCAAACACTGTAATAATCATCATACATACATGAAGTAATGAGTATCAAGTAATCTCATCATATGATCAACTAAATCTGAAACAATATCTAATAATCTCAAAATAATGTCACTAATCATCAATATACAATTGACCTAAAAGAGTTTGACAACAATAGCAAAATGCAAACTAGGGAAGGAACTATAATATTTGGAGGAAATGATGATGAAAGTGACAAGTTTGCAGAAGAAATGAAGAAAGGATTTGAAATAAGTATGATAGGAGAAATGAAATATTTTCTAAGATTATAGATTATGTAGGATAAAGAAGGAATCTTTATTTCTCAGTCTAAGTATTTGCAAGATTTACTAAAAAGGTTTGATTTGGAAACATGTAAACTTGTTGGAACACCTACGATAACTAGACATAAGTTATCTACAAAGGATGAGACACCTACTATTGAGAATAATAAGTACACATCTGTGATTTGAGGTTTGCAATATCTAACTCACATTAGGCTAGATATAGCAAATGCAGTTGGAACCATTGCAAGATTCCAAATTGATCCTAGAGAAGCACATTATGTAGCATTCAAAAGGATACTTAGATACTTGAGATGAATACTTAAGTTTGGATTATGGTATGATAAATATAATGATTTTACTCTATATGCTTATATTGATGCTGATTGGGTAGGCACTATGGATGACATAAATAACACTAGTGGTGGAGCCTTCTTTCTTGGAGGAAGATTAGTTTCTTGGCTATGCAAGAAGCATGATTGTACCTCACAAAGTACAACATAAGAAAAATATGTTGCAATAACAAACAATTGTAATCAAGTTGTTTGGATGAAGTAGATGCTGAAGGATATAAGCATAGAATTCAATGAACCTATTTTCATACTTTGTGACAACAAAAGCATAGTAAATATGTTTAAGAATCTAGTGTTGCATTCTAAAATCAAGAACATTTCTATCAAGTATCACATGTTGAGAGAGAAAGTTACAGAAAAGAAAATTAAATTGGAGTATGTGAGCACTAAAGAGAAGATTGCAAATATATTCACTAAGCCTCTTCCCAAAGAGACTTTTGAGTATTTGTAGGTATTCTAGGAGTTATGCCCCTTGCTACATCAGAGTAAAAGATGGAAGAATGCATCGGTCCAATATAATAGAGCACTATTGTTTCTTTGGACTGAATACTAATGCTTCCTATATGGGGGAGTATCTGTGATGAATAGAGTCATCTAGAAGTCTTTTTGGATGTTGTTTTTAAATAGTGTCTCTAGACACTTGAACTAAGTAAGAATTAGTTGTTGTAGAGTTTGATTGTTGCTGAAACCTTTGACATTGATATCAATGGGGGAGAAGTACAACATGAAAATCAAGTAACAAAAAGTACAACATGTTCAAAACAAGTACAATAGAAGAAAGTACAACACGGAAAGACAATTTGATGTAAAGAACATTGAGGTATATCAATGGGGGAGAATGATTGATAAAGAGGATTTGAAAAGAAAGGTTAACAATCTTTTGTAGTTGGTATTCTTGGAACTAGGGATTCATCTATGTTGCCATCAATGCCAAAGTGGGAGATTATTGGAAGCATGAATGCTGATGATACTCCTATGAGGGAGTATGGTAGAAAAATGACTAGATCATTCATGATGATATGTTACATTCATGACTATGTTTGTCATTGATGTCAACATAGTAGTTTTTTGTGGTATCTGATTGAAAAACATCAATAAAGATCAAGTTGGTACGAATAGATCATTCAGTACTTCCAATAGCAAGGTTAAAGGGAGATTATACTATGTGTCTAGTATATGTAGCTAATCTTAGAAGCATAAGATATTAAGTTTGGAAGAAGTTATGAAAGTTTTGGTGAAGACTATTTTGAGGTAGAGTTTATAGAAGCATGTTTTGGTAAACTCATCATATCTCTTAGAAAATTTATTATTTCGAGAAGATGAAGTTAAATATGTGAAGATGACATGTTGGTGATATCATGGACAATCTCACTCATCATAATATTACATGTATGGAAAGTTATTCAAGTTGCAAGACAAAATATTAATGTTATCACTAAATATAATGTGTTCTTAATGTGGTCCTATAATAATGAATTGAGAAGGTGCAATACATGACTTAGGGATTAATTTTATGGATTTGGTATAAAGGAAGGACATTTTCTTTTATCATGGAGGAAGCAAGTATGGATGAATGTGAATGATTGAAGAGTGGAATGTGAATATATGAAGAGCTAAGTGGAAGTGAAGGAAAACTCATTGCCAAGGTTTTATTGTGTGAACTAAAGTTTGATATTTGGATCTAAGGTTTGTAACCTAGTCTACAAGGTCTAATAGTGATTGGTCTAGTTGATAGGATAGACGAAAGAAGTTTAAAGTACAATATACACAATTATTCTGTAAGGAATAATTGAGAGAATAGTTGGATAGTGAGTTTAGTCATCTTTCTCCAGAAACTATTTGGATAGTGGGTCCTTCTATCTTCTAAAACTCCTAATAGGGTTAACACAATTCCTAATAGGGTTGGAATCTTCTAAAAAGGATTCAAAGTCTCCTAATAGGGACTCATATGTACTAAATAATGTAATAGACTTCTAACAGGATCCATCCTCTAACAAGGAATATTTATATTAATACATCATCGCATCATTCCCACAATGGTTTTCGCTCTAGTCAATGGTTTCCCTTGTTAACATATCTAGTGTAATTATGTATGTGCATCTTGTTATGGTTACTGTTTACTTAGGTTGAATGGATAATATTTTTTAATGTTGATAAATGTTTTAATTATTAGATAAATGATTCACCCCCTCTCTCAGTTATCTTGGTGGACTATTGTTTTTAACAACACTTTATCAACAACTTGGGAGAAAAAATGAAGAGCCATTTTAGGTTCTTAAATGAGGAGTATGTCAACATAAATATTTTTAATATATTATTTAAGAATTTTTTTCTTCTTGGGAATATTTACACCATGTAGGCTCCAAGAGATGAACTTTATCTCTTATAGTTTATATTATAACCTAGGGTTAGTTTCCTACCATTGATAGCTTTCCTTTCAATCTCCTTTGTTCTCCAATTTATCCCTAAGAGTCTACCTTTATTATTCTCCAAACCTAAATCAGACTTTGGAGATCTTGTCTTTGTCCTATAGAAAATATAATTTCCTCTAATTTTTTTTTGGAAAATTGGCAAGATTGTTAGAAGATTGGTTTGATGGTATGTTACATTCATGACTGAGTTTGTCATTGATGTCAACATAGCATGTTTGATGTCTTCTATGGTATCTAACAAAAGAACAATAGAAAGATTAAGTTGGTATGGATGACTAGTTGAGCATAATAACCACCAGAGGTTATGCGAGATACTTTGGTGTATCTGGTATATGTAGTTAACATTGAAAGTAGAAAGGATAAGTCTTGAAGAAGTTATGTAAGTTTTGGTGATGTCTATTATGAGATAGAGTTTACAGAGGCATGTTCTAGAAAACTTGTTATATCTCTTAGTAGAGTTGATATCTTGAGGGTCAAGGTTGAGGACATGAAGAAGACATGTTGAGGATGATGTGGCTAAGCTCACTTGTCATAATATTGCGTGTATGGAAAGTTATTCAAGTTGAAAGGTAGAAGATTAAGGTTATCACTAAGTGTAATGTGTTCTTAGTGAGGTCCTATAATAATTAATTGAGAAGGACTAACAACCAGCTTTGAGAATTGTTTTATGGACTAAATATAAAGGAAGGAAATATTCCTTTATCATGATATGTGTTGATATCAAAGATGTGGATTGTGAATGTTTGAAAAGAAGCAAAGAGTACAGAATGCAAAGTTGAGCAGAGCAGTGAGAAAGTGAAGGAAACTTTATTGTTGATGTTTTGTTGAGTGATTTGAGGTTTGATATTAGAATCTAAGATTCATGACCTAGTCTACAAGGTTTGATAGTGACTGGTTTGGTTGATAGGATAGAGGAAAGGACATAACAAAGAAGAAGATACCATTAAATTACTTGTTTTAGTAGTGAGCTCTTCTTGTAGTTGAAATTGCATGTTTGGGAAGTGGTCCCTTCTTGCATACATTGTAGCACAACTACTAACAAGATTGGAATCTCTTAATAGGGATTCAAAGTCTCCTAATAGGGACTCATTGTACTAAATGTTGTAACAGACTCTTGACAGGGTCTATCCTCTAACAAGGAATATTTGTATTAGTACATCATCTTGTGGGAATCATTCCCACCAGAGTTTTCCCTCTAATCAAGAATTTCCCTAGTCAACATATCTGGTGTAATTTTTTATGTGCATCTTTGTATGGTTGCTATTTACTTTGGTTGAATGGTTAAGTTTTTTTAAAGCAGATATGTGTTTTAATTATAGGATAACTGATTCACCCCCTCTCTTAGTTATCTTGGTGGACTATTGTTTCTAACAAAAATATTTTTTAGAAGTATAATGGGAGAATGTACTAGACCTAGGTTTGTAATCTTGCACAACCAACCCTAGGCTAGTCATACCTATTAACTTAAAACTAGTTTAACAAACTTGCATCCATAATCATAGGTTGAAAGGACTCCATATTTATTTATCTTCTCCAAGGATTCAATATAGCTAGGTATAGTCCTCAAGGAGGATGCCATAAAGAGTGAGGTGGAAGAGGGGATTTCAACCTCCTCTTGAATATCCTCACTTACAATATTAGAAGAAGGGGACATGTACCAAGTTATCATCAACAACCATAACTAGAAAATAATAGTCATTTGTAGATTTCCATCACCAATAAAAGACTCCTAATATTCCTCCACAAACATTTTCTATGTTTTGAGTAACTTGCCTATAAAAGGATAATCTGGAACTCATAAGGATTACTCCTCGAAACCTCCACCCTAACAAGATAGGAAAATTTTAATTTTATTCTTTAATGCATTTAATGTTTTAGTATTATAGTCAGTAATAACATGGCCAGGTTTAGTACAATTCTAATAATATTCTACCACATTCACAAGGGATTTGGTACATTTACCATGTTTCAAATTAAGAGTAATGAAATTGGGGAGAGTACCATTTTATCCCAAATTGGTATTGAGAGGGTGCTGGGGTGAATTAGTACTAAGTTTCAAACTAGTTAGCCAAGCTACATAGTTGACTAACATAGAAAATAGTTGCTTGAACAATAATGTAATGATAAAAGCAACACAATAAAACCATACAAACTCACACAAGAAAGCATACATCAATGATACATGGATTTTGTATGTGGAAACCTTTAGTGAGAGGATAAAAACAATGGTGGGAGTTGTATGCACAAAATGTAGTACACTTATATAAACCCTTATTCTCCAAGAATGTCATGGAAATGTAGACTTGAGAGGAAGCTTTTAGATTCCTATCTATGATCTGCAAGAATCAAAGAGTGTAAGTGGTTCAATCTCAAATAGATCTAATAGTGACCCTTACAAGGTGCATCATAGAACATAAGATTCAAAGACAAAAGAAATGATGCTATTATCCAAGAATCAAGTGAAAGAAAATGCAATGCAAATTAACTAACATGTGAATGAAAGATAATTTAAACAAAGATGAGTCTTACAATACTCCTAGTTAATGTTGGAAATACAATAGAAAAAGTAAATTTTCAGAGGAAGGGGTGGGTGGGGAGGGGGGTGAATCAGTCCTTAAAAAATTTAACCCTTAAAACACTAACCACAAATCCATCTCACAATTTGCACGTAAACTAAAATAGCTAGCTAAACATATTGATCCATAGAATGAAAAAAATAACATTGAACACATAAATGACACAACATATTTGGTTACCCAGAAACCTTCCAATGAGAAGGTAAAATTGGGGTGGGGATGGCACCAAAAAATCTTCACTACTATAGTAATAAATTCTATCCAATGAAGGCTACAATGTTTGATCATAAGCTATGATCTACCCTATGAAAGGTTTGTCCTATTAAAGACTTACAAGATTGTTAGATCTAACACTATTAAAACATTTCAACACCCTAATAGAAGTGTGCCTAATTAAAGGACTTAAAACTTACAATGAAGTAAGTACCCTATTAAAGGATTTACAATAGGTTGTTAGGACTACTCTATTAAAAGATTAAAATGATTCACCTACTAGAATGTCTCAGCAATGATCTTGTGGTTAACACTCTACTACTAGATAATAGATGACCTCTTTCCTAATGTGTACTTGATCCTCTCTTATTAGATGTATCACTTTTGTCCTCTAAATCCTTTCCTCTATTCTCCTTTAACTAATTATACAATGTATCTCAATTCACAACTCCTTAGCTACCCTGAATGCTCTATTTGTGCATTCAAACTTTACTCTTCACTCCTTCCACTTTCTCTTTCTTTTAGGGTTTTTCCTCCTTATGAAAACTTAGGTGACTTAAAGTTAGGTATGAATCAACAATTGTGGTTCATCCATTTTTCCACTTAAAATATCCCTTCAACTGATTGGTTGCATGTATTGCATAGGGATCCTCAATATATATATTTTTCCTTATCATCTAGAATCACAAAAAAAATCCTTAAGTCAGCTCAAAAATGGTTTACATAGAAGTTTGTGCCATTACAAAAAAATATGTCAAAAAATGTTTACTCAGCACTTGATATGTCTGATACAACATCCACCATATCTTCAATGCTATAAATAAGCCTCTGAATGACTCAACATCCATTGATCACTCGACATTTGAATGACTCAACATCTAGTATTTTCTCAACACTTGAGTGATAGAACACTTACTAGTTACTTGGCATATACTGTATAACTCACTCGAAATACACTATTTGACATCTTATGCTCGACATACATTACTTTTTTGGCATGAAATAAGAAAATGACTTAAGTATATTGTCACTCATATGTCAAAACCAATCTGAGATTAACAATATCCCCCTTTGACATGAGTGGCAAAAATACTTTGTCATGCATGAATAACCTTAGCACTTGAGCATAACTCATATAATATCCATTTAGTACTTGTCTTACATACAAAATCTCAAAACTTAAAATTTTTGCAAACCTTATGACTTATTAGTCATACCTTACATTTCTATAACTACTCCTAAGTTGATTTTTCTATTCTAAATTTGAAATTGAATACTTGTACTGAGTAGATTTGTTGTACTGGCTCTATTTCTATAGTCTCTTTTTTGTAGTCCCCCACTTTGTTTGATTTCCCCTAGAACTTATTCTTCCTTTCTATTAGGATAAAACCACGAACATAAATAACTATTACATGCAAATATAAACAATAACAAAAATAATAGATTGCATTGAAGAGAACACATGACACCAAGATTTAACATGGTTGACCCAATCCTTGGGCTACTTCCACCAAACAGTAAGTCCAATATTATTATGATCCAATAATTACAACCTGATTACAATCTATAATCCTTTACAGCTCAATACTGTCACAAGAAGTAATTTTCACATTACCACAATGAATTAATTCCTAATCCTAAGCCCTTTTATACAAGTATTTTTTCCACTTTAGGGTTAAAATTAGTTACAATATGTTGGCCATAAAATGACAATAAAATATCCCCAATTTGTTTTCTTGAGGGCTCCACCCCAAACCCCCAGACAGCCATGGCCTAATGGCCCTAAATGTATTGTAGGCTACCACCCCAAAACCCTTGCTTGGGGCCCAACCCAGCCTCAAACAATATCGAGGAATAATGGAGTATGTACAACACTTTCCTAATCAATCACCACAATCTAAAAATCTCCCACTTGGGGACTGATCAGGCTCCACACTAAACAATAATCTTCCATTTGGAGACTGATCTTGTAGCTATGTTGCTACTCTGTAAGGCTCCCACTAGATCAAACCACCCTAGACTCTACTATTCTTTTATTCTAGTTTGGTCTAGAAGACTAACTGAAGCTAAAGAGGAGTCCAACTTCTCCCTTATCACTACCTTTGTAAACATATCTGCTGGATCATCATCTATATGTATCTTGTCTAGCTTTAACTTCATTATCCAAAATTGACTGAATGAAATGGTATCGCAACTAAATGTGTTTTGTCTTTGAATATAGAGATGAATTCTGTGCAAGATGAATGTCACTCTAACTATCTGTAAACAAATAATTATCCCTCTAAGGTTGTCACAATTATTCCAAGACAAACTAAAGCCATATCATCTCCTTGGCTACCCCTATAGTAGAAACATATTTTTCCTTTGTAGTGGATAAAGCATTAACCTTCCATAACCTAGAAACCCAACTCATAGTTGCCCCACCAATAGTAAATACATAACCTATAGTACTCCCCTTGATATCAATATCCCCTACCAAATGTGAGTCAATATATCTCTGTAAATCAATAGTAGAGCCCCCAAAGTGTAAACACTTACTGAATTTTCCTCTCAAATATTCAAGAATCCATTTGACTGCATTCCAATGCTCAATTTCTGGATGACTCATATACTGACTAATGACTCCCACTACATGTGTAATATCTAGCCTTTTACATACCATAACATACATCAAGCTCCCTACAACTAAAACATAAGGTACCTTAGACATCTTATCCTCCTCTTCTTATGTCTTGGGACACATCTCCTTAGTCAACTTCAAATGACCAGGTAAAGGTGTGCAGACAGCCTCAACATTCTCCATAGAGAAATGTTGCAACATGTTCACAATATAATTAGCCTCAGATAAAGTCAACGTCTTGTCTATCTCTACAAATCTTCATACTAAGGATTTTCTTTATTGCACTCAATTCCTTCATAGCAAATGCATGTACTAATTGGTGTTGTAACCCCTTAATGTGATCTGTGTTATACCCAACTACAAGAATATCAACAACATATAAGCATAAAATAATGTAGCTATCATCATCCAACCTCTTAAAGTAAACACAATGATCTGAATGACACCTACTATATCCATGCTCATGCATAAAAATGCCAAATTTTAGATACCATTGTTGAGGTGCTTGCTTCAAGCCTCTCCTTACCTTTGACCTCAAATCCTTGTGGGTGTGCCATATATACCTCTTCATCCAAATCACCATGAAGAAAGACCATTTTAATATCAAGCTACTCCAAACACAAATCTTCAATAGCCACAATACTTAAAATAGTATGGATAGAAGTCATTTTAACAACAAGAGAGAATATCTCATCAAAATTAATGCCTTTTTTCTATGCAAATCCTTTTAAAACTAACCTAGCTTTAAATATTTTCTTACATCCATCCTCTTCTTTTGACTTGTAAACCCACTTATTATGTAAATGCCTTTTCTCTAGAAGAAACTTGCATAAATTCCATGTCTAATTTTTAGCAAAGAGTCCATTTCATCTTCAATTGCAAACTCCCTTTGAATCTTCGTATCCACCTACAAAGCTACATTATACCATTCAAGTTCACCAGCATTAGTTGGTAAAATATAGCACAAAGAGGGAGAAAATCTTTCTAGAGGTCTAGTTAGCCTTGTTGAACGTCTAACATTCACTAGTGTATGTGGTATTTTTTGTTGCGGTTGTTGCACATCATGAGGAATTGCTGGAACATCATCTTTTGGAGTATCATCCAACACTACATAATCATCTTCTTTCTTCTCATGTTGCTGTAACAAATCTTTGTACAATACTTTCTCATTGAATATGACATCCCTACTTCTTACAATTTTATGATTTTCAAAATCCCAAAGCCTATAACCACAGTTGTCAATGCCATTTCAAAAACATACATATTTTTTTGACTTAACTTCTATCTTTCTTCTATTTTTAGAATCTATATGATCAAATGCTTCACAATTTAAGGTTTTGAGAAATGAATAACTCGTCTTCTTACTAGTCAATGCTTCCTTTGGAATACCACAACACAAAGGAGTAGAGGGACCTCTATTAATCAAATAGACAACAATATTGATAGCCTCTACCCATATGTTTAAGGGCAATCCTGCATGCAACCTCATGCTCCTTGCACACTCCATTATAGTCCTGTTCATGCATTCAACCACTCCATTTTCCTATGGAGTCCTTGAAACAAATTTTTGTCTACGAATACCATTAGTGGAGAAATAATATTTAAATTCATGACTGCAATACTCACCACCATTATCAAATTTGAGACATTTTAATTTCTTACCAGTTTCATTTTCAACCAAACATTTCCATTTATTAAAAGTTTGAAATACATTAGATTTATGTTTAAGGAAATAAATCCATAATTTTCTAGTTGCATCATCAATAAATGTAACATAATAATAAGATCCACCAAGGGAAGATACCCTAGCTAGGACCCATACATCTATATGCACAATCTCTAATTTCTCACTTTTATTTTCCTTCCTAGTCTTCACAAAAATCACTCTTTTTTTTTCAATACACACAACTTTCAAAGAAATCCATATTAACACATTTTAGACTTGGTGATTTTTTATTTGAATGAAGTACTTTCATACATTTTCACTCATGTGTCCAAGTCTATTGTGCTACAATGCTATATCAGAATCTATAGTAGCTATTTGTTCTCCCTTCTCAATTGCAACAGTTGTTCCTAAACATTCATTTTTCTCTGAAACACTTAAAGTAGAAGGAACAATATGACCTATAGAAAGATATAAGGTGCCTACTTTCACACCTTTTTTTACTACAAGGGAACCTTTTGAAACCTTTCAATTTTTATCATTGAAAGTAACTACACAACCCTCATCATCGAGTTGCCCTACTGAAATTCAATTCCTACTCAACCTTGGAACATGTCTTACCTCTTATAGTAACTAATGATTCCCATTTGGTAGCTTAATCTTATCTTTTCCCTTTCCAGCAATCTGATAGGGTTCATTTTCCCCAAATAAACAAGCCCAAAATTTCCTTGGACATGATCAATGTAATAACCTCTATGAAGTGTAGCATGAAATTAAGCACCAGAATCTAAAAAACATGAATCATCAACACTTTTTAAAGACATAAGAAAATCATCATCTTCTAATTTGTTACTTACCACATTTTCCTCCTTGTCTCTATCTTTCTTTTCCCTTTCATATTTTTTTTGAGTCCAACAATCTTTCTTTTTACACCCTGGTTTCGCATAGTACCCACAATCATTTGGTCCTCTCAATTGAGACCTCTTCCCTTTTGACTTTCCTCTTGATTTCCCATGATTTCTGGGATTATTTCCTCTTTTAGTCTTTCTACCCTGAATTTGTGTGTTCAAAGCACTTCTAGATGTAGATCCGCCTAAGGTTTTCATATGAGTTTCCTCACTCAAAATAACACCGATCACATCATCATATTTTAGAGTATTAGATCTAGAAATGGAATTACTCACAACCATTAATAAGCCATTCCAACTTTTAGGAAAAGAACAAAAAATCAAGAGAGCACTAATTTCTTCATAAAAATTAATAAGCATAAAATATAACTGACTAGTAACAATATTAAACTTGTTTAAACTATCTACAACAAATCCACCATCTGTCATCTTCATATTAAGTAAACACTTTATGAGAAATACCTTGTTTGAAGTGGAGGGCTTTTCATACAATTTCTCTAGGGTTTCCATCAACTCTTCTTTCATCTTCACATTTGTAATATTAAATGCCACTAATGGTGCTAGGTATAATTGAATGCTTCCAACTACTTTTCTATCTAAAAGATCCCAGTCCTCATTTGTCATAGATCCCTGATTCTTGGTTTTTCCTTCCAATAGCTTCCATAAATCCTTTTGATAAAGTTAGTCTTCAATTTGCATCTTCCATAACTGAAAGTTCTACCCACTAAACTTGTCAAACTTTAACTTATCCTCATTTGTCATTGCTCCCACTCAATTGTGAGACTCCCACTCAACCATGCGACTTTCCTATACAGGATAACTAAAAAAAATAACCTCGCTTTGATACCACTTGTTAGGATAAAACCATAGATAGAAATAAAAACTACATGTAAATATAAACAATATTTGAAAATAATAGATCGCACAGAAGAGAATATAAGACACCAAAATTTAACATGCTTCACCCAATCCTTGGGCTACATCGACCCAACAACAGTTCCAGTATTATTATGATTTAGTGATTAAAACTTGATTATAATCTATAATCCCTTACAACTCAATGCTACTGCAAGAAGAAATTTTTGCACCACAAAGGAGTAGAGGGACCTCTATTAACCAAATATACAACAATATTGACAACCTCTACCCATATATTTAAGGGAAACTCTGCATGCAATCTCATGCTCCTTGCATACTCCAATATAGTCCTGTTAATGCATTCAACCATTCCATTTTTCTGTGGAGTCCTTGGAATAGTTTTCTGTCTACGAATACCATTAGTGGAGAAGTAATCTTCAAATTCATGACTAAAATACTCATCACCATTATTAGATCTTAGATATTTTAATTTCTTACCAGTTTCATTTTCAACCAAAAATTTCCATTTATTAAAAGTTTGAAATACATCAGATTTATGTTTAAGGAAATAAATCCATACTTTTCTAGTTGCATCATCAATAAATGTAACATAATAATTAGAGCTACCAAGGGAAGATACTTGAGCTAGTTCCCATACATCTGTATGCATAATCTCTAGTTTCTCACTTTTATTTTCCTTCCCAGTCTTCACAAAACTCACTCTCTTTTGTTTTCAATATACACAACTTTCAAAGAAATCCATATTAACACATTTCAGACTTGGCAATTTTTTTTTGAATGAAGTATTTTCATACCTTTTCACTCATGTGCTTCACCCAATCCCTGGTCTATCTCAACCAAACAACAATTCTAATATTATTATGATGCATTGATTACAACCTGATTATAATATGTAATCCCTTAAAAAAAAATACTACCACAAGAAGAAACTTTTGCATCACCATAATGAAACAATCCCTAACCCTAAGCCCTTTCATACAAATATTTTTGCTGCTTTAGGTTAAAATTAGTTACAACATGTCGGCCATAAAATGTTGATAAAATAGCCCCAAAAAGTCTTTTTTCTAGAGGGTTTCATCCTTGAACCCCCAGATAGCCATGTCCTAAGGACCCTAGTTGTATTGGGGGCTTTTGCCACCAAACTCCCACTTGGGGCCCAACCTAGCCCCGAACCCCATTGAGGTATTATGGAGTATGCACAGTATTTCCCTAATCAGTCACCAAAATCTAATACTTTCATCATTCCCTCCCCCTTCATTCATTCTCCCCATTTTTGTTAGTGTAAATAATTATTATTTATGCTTTACTTTAGTTTGCTTAGGATAAATGCATTATTTTATTATTTATTAGGTTAGACACTTAGGAGTTTGCACTCTCATATGAGTTTTTATGTTGACAACACTGGAGTAACCAACTCTAATGGTGTCTACAACACTATAGTTTACATAATTAACTGAGCTTTCATGTTGACGACACAGTTATTCACACTCTTATTTTAGCACATGGTGTCTACAACATCATTTTATGTGACACACCTTTGTAGGCTTATCCTTTCATCATCACACTAACTCCTGTGCTTAATGGAGGATAATCTACTTCTGGTGGACATGTACCTCATTGTAAGACTTATTAGTGTGCTGAATCCTAGTCAATTTAGAGGCCTTTATATTTAGGCACTCCTAGTGTGCTTGTATCTAATATTTGAAAATATTATTCATTCTCATATCATTATTCTAATCATACTTTATTTGGTCAATATTGTGCTTCTCTTGTGCTTCTTGGTCTTGGTTGAATTTTTCCCTAAGGAAAATTCTTACACTTTTGACACTCATGTCATGGGTGGTACATGAATTGTGTGTTTGTCCAAGAATGATTTATGGACCCCCATCATAATTTTTAGTGCTTCATCCTAGTTGTCACATGGTGCCTCCAAATATTTTATTTGAATGTCCAACTTGACAGCAAGGTTGACTAGGCCTTCATGAGTAGAAATATGGGGATTTTTCTTCATCAATGTCTCTATATAGGCTAGTTCCTTATGTAACACCTCCATGTGAGGAGTTAAAATGGAATGGATGCTGATCAGTGTAGCCCTAATATTTGCATCTTAAGCTTGTAAAGATTCTAGATGCTAACTAACATGTTAGTCTTCCAAGCTACTTTCCCAAATGTGGGAAAAATTTTCTGCACATAGAAAAATATACAAGCAAGTATTGAATCAAATTTGTATTGTGCACTTTTTGTCTTTCCTATGGCTCCCAAGTTTTCTTATAAATATTGGAGTTGTAACTCAGAAAGCTCATAAGAATGGTTTTTCTTTACTATCTTGTAACCTAAATCCATAGCCTACATGGTACACTGTTCAACCTATTGGATTGAGAAAATTTATGTGCAATAACTCTCACTACAATACAATTAGGGGATCAATAATTGTTTCTATGGTCATCCCTCTCTTGTTCCATTATGCCCCTATATTCTTCTCGATTGTTTATTTTGCATCACTCCTCATCATCCTTGGTCTGTCTAGGGTTGGATACCCTATCACTCTATAAATAATCCTCTTTTTGATTTTGTTTGGGCCATCCTCCAGCCATCTAGAGTTGTCTTGAATTCTACGAAGCACAATCTTAATCCAGCCCACCTTAGATACGCTAGGAAAATCTAGGGAGTGGTTTAACCCTTTTCTCTCTATAACCTTACTTTGTTCTTTCAATACTCATTTCTCACACAATTTTCCATTTAAGTCTCTTATTTCCATGTCTCCAATGCTTCCTACCATACAAGTGTAGCAACACTTTACATCTTGTATCATTAAGACTTGTGGTGGTATTGTAGATAACACACCAGATAGGTCTCCTTTATAAGAAATATTAGGAATAGCTCTAAAAACTAGTTGTTTGATCTCATTTATTATCAATTGAACATTTAAAACTTCCTAATTTCCCTTCCTTCCTTAACCACAATAGTAGAGAGCTAGATGCCATAACAACTAACTAGGGTTTGCATAAATTGAAACAACATAGCTTGGTAGATAAATACCATGAAAAATCTGATTTATGGTGTCGAGTAGTAGTTGAATTTAGTGTGCAAATTCTTGAATTGATTCTCCAATTCTCCTTATGCTCTTCATGCTCTTTTCAATCTCAAATAATTGCAAATGAGTTGAAAATTGACCATATAGCCCTTGAAACTTTGCAATAAATGCTCATTTCTTACATAGCTATAAGCTTGGCTCTAATAGCAATTTTGACTCACTTAGCTTCCATGTAATTCCTTCTACACTCAAAAACCATATTGAGCTTGGCCAACACTATCACCTTCAATAGGTCAGAAATAGCTAAACTTTCACTTAGTAGCAATAGTGAAACTTTTCATGCAATGACAGTAACATGAAAACTTATAGATGTGTTCTAAGTTCTAACAAATTCTTTGCATCTTACTTCATGCATATAATATCTTTTCATGATTGAATCCTTGGAACTAATGTATAATTGATCATTGAAAGATCAGTCTCACACATACTTCTTGATTTCCTACTTGGGAGTGGTGTGATCACTTGATCCATTGGATGAAGTGATCCCACTTGAACTTGATGTACTACAATCTTTCTTTTTCTTCCATGTCTTATTCATCTGTACTTTGACTTCTTCAACATCAATCTTTCCTTTTCCTTTATTGAATTTATTGCTAGGTTCTTTTGACCTTGTTGGACAATTTCTACTTATGTGACTAGTCTTAAAACAACCAAAACATGTAGTTTGACTCAACCATCTACTATAGTCACTTCTAAAATGTGTTCTAATCTAATTCTCAACAACATGTCCATACTCTTGACAATATTGACAACTATACATTGTATTTTAATCCCAATTGTAGGATTTATCAGCATGGTTTACCTTGGCTTGCTTGTTTGATGACCAATTAGGCTTGGATCTACATTCATATGCTCTATGTCCATACTTCTTACAGTTATAGCAATAAACTTCAAATCCTTGTGTGCTTGATGTCTTGGTCTTGAATTAATATGCTTGATATATAGTTACCCATGAGTTTCTTCTTAGGGTTCTAATTCTCATTGTTGCTCCTACAAACATTTTTCTAGGACCTATCTTTCCACAATTATGACAAGTAGGTTTGTAGTTCTTACCTTTTTTTCTTCTTTGTTCACCACTTTTAGATGATTCTCCTTCTTTAGTACTAGTGTAACCCAATATAGTAGTATCACTATTAGATCTAGGAGATCTCATAAATTTCTCAAAATAAGTGATGGCTTCACTAGGTCAATTGAAACTTTCAACAAATTATTTTCTTCTTGTCAGACAATTTCTCAGTTGTTTATTTTGCAACTTCAGTATTATGATCTCAACATCTTTTCCATTCAATTGATGATTAACAATCACCATTTGGTTCAATGTTTTTGATTGCATATGAGAAATCCTATTCACCTCTGGCGTCTTCCCTTCTAGTGTGTTGCTTAGTATCCTTTTGTCATCTTCAATCATGACTTTTTCTTCTTTAGATTTCTTTTTGTGCTCGATCACTTCACATAGCAATAGTGATTAGACTTTTTATTATATCTTAAGATTTTTGACCTCTTCGATTAGGGATCCATTCTTTTCCATCAGGTTTGTAATTGCTACATCAAATTCACTTGAATTTCCATCTACAAACAATTTATTAGTGTCAATCTATTAGTATTGTGTGTCATTCTCTTCAATAGCTATTTCTTTCCTTCTCTTCAATGAGTGCTTTAACTCATCTCTTGCTTCATTCAGCTAATGTAGGACAAGCTAGATTTCAATCTTCTGATTCTCAATAGTCTTTCCCAACTTGTAGATTTCCATCTTAAAGATGTTTCCTCAAAGTTTCAAAGCTTTCATTTCTAGAGAACTGCACTTTGATACCAATTGTTGGAAATACAATAGGTAAAGTAAACTCTTGGGGCGGGTGGGGGGGGAGGGGGGGGTGGTGAATCATTCCTTTAAAAAATTAACTCTTAAAATATTCACCACACATCCATCTCACAATTTACATATAAATTGAAATAGCTAGCTAAACATATTCATCCATAGCATGAAAAAAATAATATTCAACACATAAATGACACAAGATATTTGGTTACCTAGAAACCCTCCAATGAGAAGGTAAAACTGGGGTGGGGATGACACCCCCAAATCTTCACTATTGCAATAATAAAGTGTATCTAATGAAGGCTACAATGTTTGATCATAAACTATGATCTACCCTATTAAAGGCTTACCCGATTGTTAGAACTTAACCTATTAAAGGATTTCAACACCCTGTTAGAAGTATGCCTAATTTAAGGACTTAAAAACTTACAATTAAGTAAGCACCTTATTAAAGGATTTACAATAGCCTATTAGGACTACTCTATTAAGGAAATTAACTAATTCACCTACTAGAATGTGTGAGCAATGATCTCGCAATTAACACTCTACTCCTAGATATTAGATCACCTCTTTCTTGATGTGTACTTGATCCTGTCTTATCATATATACCACTTCTTTCCTCTAACTCCTTTCCTCTATTCTCCTTTGATTGGTTCTATAATGTATCTCAATTCACAATTCCTTAGCTACCATGAATGCTCTATTTTTGCATACAAACTTCAGTCTTCAATCCTTCCACTCTTTCCTTCTTTTAGGGTTTTTCCTCGTTATGAAGACTTAGGTGACTTAGAGTTAGTTATGAATCAATGATTATGATTCAAGCATTTTCTTCTAAAAATATCCCTTCAACTAATTGGTTGGATGTACTACATAGGGATCCTCAATATAGATTCATCCTTATCATCTACAATCACAAAAAAATACTTAGGTTGGCTAAAAAATGGTTTACATAGAAGTTTGTGTCATTACAAAAAAATATGTCCAAAACTATTTACTCGACACTTGATATGTCTGATGCTCCACATCCACTATATCTTCAATGTTGTAACTCAGCCTCTGAATGACTTGACATCCATTGATCACTCAACATATGAATGACTCGACATCTACTATCTTCTTAGCACTTGAGTGACTCCACACATACTATATAACTTGATAGGCATACAGTATCTAACATCTTATGCTTGACATACATTACTTGTTCCGCATGAACAAAGAAAATGACTTAAGTATATTGTCACTCATATGTCAAAACTAATACGATATTAATAGTTAACCTAGATTTGATAATATAATGCATGTAAAAGAAACACTAAAATAGAATGTAAGTAAGGTAGAATTCAAGTGCAATATGTGTTCTCAAGTGAGCAAGAATGCAAGTAAGAAAAACAACATCATAACACTAGCATGAGTCTAAGATATGAGAGTGGGGAGAGAGCCTCCTTATAAAGAAAAATGAATGATAAAGATTAAGAGAAAAAAACTATGGTGGATAATTAGTCTCATATTGACTTTGTTGCAAAAGAACTTTGAGAGACAAGATCAATATATGTGGTTAAGAGGAAAAATATGTGTGGAGGGTAATAAAAGAGAAAAAATATGTTTCATTTCCTTGGGAAGTGTGTATTAAATGTATAGACAAAAATGCATTTTATTTTATTTTTAAACTAGGAAATACCTATTTCATGTGCATACATAGGATAAAGGGGATTTATTTAATTAAAAGGGGACATGTTCTTCTAATTAAATAAAGACTTAGTATAAGGTGGCCAAACTATAGGATATAATCAAATACATAATAACATTATGATTTGATCAAACATAAGTGATTGATCAATTATGTAGAATTGATAGAAATGGGGCTCATGCTATAGATGAACATTTTTGGGTGATCACATTTTCCCCTCTTTGAAAATGTGTGAGAGATTTGAGAACACATTACGTCAAATGATTAATATGTCAAGTTGATAGAAATACCTGATTCTAGACCTAATTCAATGAACCACATAGAGATAGATAAGACAAGTTAGAACCCATAATGATGAGATGAGAACTAATATGTCTAGATATAGATAAATCATGATGAACTAGAACCCAAAACCATAAGATGAGCACTAATCATTAGATAGATAAATTAGGACCCATAATGATAAGATGAGAACTGATAAGTCCAAAGCAGATAGATAGATTACACATATAATTAAAGTATTCATGCCCCCTGATGATCAAAATAAAATGAATATGTACATATAGAAATGAGATAGATATGATAAAATTGAGATAGAATAAAGTCCAATACATGATAGATAAGAGATTAAGAGGGCAATTTGACCACCAAGTGTTGATAATATTCCTTAGTTTGACTAAGGTTGACCAAAAAGACAAGTCACAAGAATTAGGTCAAAAAAAGAAGAAAGGTGATGATATCTAATGAATGAGAACATAAAGGAGAGACAAATATAGTAGAAATGATGAAGAAATAGAGAAACAATGAATGCCTAAGTAGAATTGAAAGATTTCCTCAAAAAAGTCAATCAATTGCACATAGAAGGAATGGAATTTAAATCATGATTTTGAAAATCAAGATGAATCTATATTTTTATTTAAATCCCAAAAATGAATATAGGATGTCAAAATTAGGTTAAGTGTGTAACTTTTGCAGAAATCCATGATTTTGAAAACTTAGATCAAACTTCTATATAACGGGTCCAAAGGTCATTTTCAATTAATTTGTGCATATGTCTTTTGTGAATTTAGAGCTAGTAGAGAAAGAGCCATGGAAAAGAAGTGAGTTCCATTCTATGTGAGTAGTTTCAAGCACAACTAACCTCGTCACCATCCTCAAGCGGTAAGTAACTAAAACATTTACTTATTTTTTTTTGTTGATTTTTGCATGTTTAAGAGTTTGATAGGTAAAATATCATACGACACGTGAAAGTGTCATTTGTAAATTATACAAAATTTCATATGAGAATTCCAACATAGGCTAAAGTATCATCTAACATCAATAGGGTTTATCATACAAAGTCCACCCTTATATTGTATGACATGATGTGAAGTATCACTTGGTTATAAAGTGTTTCCTCTCTATTGCATGAAGTGTAGTATGAAACTAAGTCAACCTGTAAAATGTTGTTTGAGAAAAATGAGTTGTCAAATGACCCCTAGGGCTTGTTGAATTGTGTTTCAACATTCCTTTGATGATATATTCTGATGTATTGTGTTGCTTTTTTTTATGATGTAGGGACAATTTCCTAACCTAGCTATCAAAGCACCATATTTAATGGGGTTGAGACTAGTGCTCAAGTTATTGAATAAGGATAGAGATACACTTGTGAGGATGGTGTTTGGAGAGCTCCTATAGATGTACTCAACTAGGAAAAACCACAATTTTCACATTACTCTTGCAGAGATATTTCAGTCAAAACATAACTTATTTCATTTATCGATGGGAGATATCACTATCAAATTAGAGGATGTGTACCAGGTATTTCATAGTCCTTGCAATGGCGACCTAGTAAGTAGTCTTGATAGTTTTTCTCTTTACTTGATATATACCCATGTGATATATGGTACTAACATTTGAAAGTTCTACAATGCAGGTATACTTTGATCAGCCATCCTAAGAGGGCATTGTGGCCATGTACATGGTGTTTGATGAGCACATCATCCTAGACTGAGTGATCATATGGGAGGTCCTGATAGATAGATATAGTGAGGATTATCCTATGGCTTGACATTTATGTTCATTAATTGGTCATCTTCTAGGTAATAGTAGGAGTTAGAGAGGCTTCCAAAGTGGGTGAGGAAAATTAGTGTTATATTTAAAAGGACATCCACATTGTATGGCATGGGAACCTGTCTCTCATAGATTTGTATCATGAGCTAAATGATATAGTCTACAAGGAGGGGAATATACAGGCATGCAGGCAAGTTTTGGCATAGATAGGGGCATGGGAGTACATCACAATAATCTTTCCTAAGGTACAACTATGAGCTAGAGGTACACCCTATATATACAAATACTCAAGTTTTGTTCAACACACTCAGGCAAGAGATACAACATACTAGAGAAAGAGTTTGGATGATCTAACCTTGATAGTTTTGAGACCTTACCCAGAGTGTGATTAGTGGATTGAGGTAAGGGAGGATTTTTCTTATATGTTCTACAATCGACCACTAGTAGGGAGGCATACAAAGACATTTTTTATCATTCAAGTATGGAGGTAGTTTGGTGAACGACAGTGGGTGAGTACAAAGGTGACCACATATTCTTGATATCCAATAGATGAGGAGATAGGATGTGGAACAATATACATACTATCTCCACAAGAAAACATAGATAAAAGTAGTCACATGGTAGCTATTAGTGACAATAAGGGATGCTAGGATGTCTCTAGAGTATCAAAGATGGGAGATAGAGAACCCTTTCCCCAGGTTCATAGATATGAAACAACTAGTAGGGGGAGTTGGAGAGGAGGATGATGACAATGGTATGGGTTATAGTGTTGGTGATAGGGATGATGATGATAAGGGTAGAAATGGAGGGAGAGGTGATAGGAGACAAAAGATGAGACATAGTTGTGGCAATAAAAGTAGGACCAGGGGTGATACCACTTCTAGTAGTAGGGAAGCCATATATTCCAAGGGTTAGAAGAGTGGAAGTGGCCAAGGAGAAGGATGAAGACACAGGAGCTAGGCTATTGTGAAGGGCACAAGATGATAGGAATAGGGGACAAATACAACTAGAGTAGAGGCTATAGGGAGTTGATGCTAATGCAGATAGGCTGGAGGTAGAGTTGAGGGGAAGTCAGATAGAGCTGATGACAATATAGTTAGAGCTACAATCAGTAAGGATGATCATAGTAGTTGTTGGTGTTTTGAAACCTCTTAGTTTCAAATTACCCAAATGAGAACATAATACATCTAGGGGTAGCTACTTCCCATCTTCAACATACTCTTTTAAACACCAGGCCAATTATAAGGCTAGACCCTTCTTCTACTTTAGGGTTTGCAAAGCCTAGGCTGGTGGACCTTACCAGTGCTAAAACATACACTTGAATCTAACAAAGTATATGAAACCCTTGATATTCTAACACTTATGCAAAGATCCTAGACATGAAATAGCTAATGACATAACCTAAGAAATTGATAAGCTAAGTGAGGGAAACCTTTGAGCTCTTAAACGAAAAGGGAAATGGATGATTATAATGTTGATTTCAGAAAAACCCCAAATATGCAATAGTAAGAACAAGTTGATCTTGTAGCTGATCACTACCTTATCTATTGGGAAATTCCATGAATTACACACATACATCTATGATACTAGTGATATTTTCCATACATAAAGATATGAGATCTATCTTATCACTTTTTGAATTAGACATTGATGTTCATAAAAACATCATTCTCATGAAATATCCTTCTCAAATAACCAACAACCTTGTCAAAATAAATCAAGCATTTACTTGTCCTTTGTTCCAATAGAAAAATATACTCGATATACAACTTTCAGGGGATGCAAATGGGTCTTAGTTATTTGTCCCTAAACCACATAACATTGTAGATTACAGAGATAGGAGACGAGAATTAGAATGAAACTAAGAAGATTCTTGCTCATTTGTATTCATTTCTTTGAAACTATACATTCAAGATGGATGAAAAAAATTAATGAAACCACTATGTAGATCAAAACTACCTATATTAGCTTAACTATTGTTGTTCATACAAGAGAAATATGCTGAAGAATGTGGTGGAATCACACCTCTGGATAAAACAATTCGATCTCATAGACAAATTGGAACCAACCCTTACAATGAATCAAAAAGAGTAAGATATAGGAGAAGAATGAAATCTTGGATCTGATCTAGAAGTGACATGTGTCCACTTGAATATTCATTCCATGTTGTTATAAAGCATCTCTCCTCTTTCTAAAATTGAAATATGATATGATTTTCATCATTATTTTGTAACAAACTCAAAATATCTCTTCTTCAATGATGAAAACCCTTGTGTTGCCAAAATATCTAAAATGCTGATAAAACCTTGATTTAATTGACTTGGAGGTAACAAAATTTTCCCCTAACTGCATTCATACTACCTCTTATGTTCATTCAGTTCACCATTTCATTGGAAATCAAATTTGAACTGCCCCAACTAAATGAAACTAAAAAAGGGATACCTGAGACAAATCCTCACATAACTTGAACCAATGGCTTCCTATGCCAAAAACCACTCCAAAAATGCAAAGTTTATTCTCTCCTAATTTCACTGATATATAATTGTGCTATACTTTCTTAACAAAAATGCCTAGAATCTCAAAATGAAAAGTAGGTTCTTGTCATGGCTTTGAAACTGCATCTCATTTCAAATATTTAAAATTTGCTAAAGTTTGAACTATATATTATAATTCAATTTTATTTACAAGACCCGATTACATGTTCAAAAAAGGGAAAATAATAATAAATTATTATTTTATGCATTTTGATTTTTCCATCCAAATTTCCATTTGGGTCAAACTTGTTTGACCAAGCTATGACATGTGTCACACTATGATTGGCCTATTTCTTGCTTAGTCATTTTACACCCACCACCTAGGTGCCACATGTCACTATCCCATTGGTCCCTATCCTACCATGTGGTGGCCACATCATCGATCGCTATTTCACCATCCTACTCATCATGGTGTCATGTCATCGTGACATAGTGACATCACAACATGTGACACCTTTGGATATTTTATTTGCCTCATCATTGCCTTTTCATCATGCCATGTCATCCTACCATGTCCTTAGTCACTATGTAGCATGACACCTCAACAGGGTGCCATGTCATCACGACATAGTGACATAGTGACATTGTGACATGTGTCACTTTTTGCCATGTTAGCACCTTAAGAAGTGTGCCACATATGGAGTCCTCTACCACATGTGACTATAAAATTTTTCCACCTACATACCATGTTTCAACTTACGGTTGGTTCATAATATCCACATTATTGTCTTGATTTGTGGGTGTATGCAAAATTACCTCTAGATTGCCCTCTAGCTATTTAAAGGCCCCATGCGAGAATAATTTCCTTGAATTTGAAAAGGCTTATGTCTTAAAGACACTTATTATTAAAGTGTTTGGATATTTAAACACTAGAAGATTTCACTACTCTCTCAATGTGGGATAAAACCTTTACCTTCTAGCTAATTGATTGTGAGCTTCCATGGTGTCATACATCTTCTAAACAAAACTTTACACTTTGAAAATAGATTGGTCACAACAATAGATGGATAGAAAATAAAAGTAGTAAACTCAAAGATGTATCTAGACCTTTCCAAGTTGTGGCCTTTGTGCTCTGATTGGTTTGCAATTGATTTTTTCTTCCTGTGCCCTATTATGGAGCTCTTCCTCATTTCCTACCAATATCCATTCACACAGGACACCTCAATGTTAGATAACCTCCACCTCCTAGCTTTTATTCTTTGGCTATCTTTCTTTCCACTCACAAAGTATTCCCCGTCCATTACTCTTCAAGATAGGATGTAGTCCACCTCATTGTCATGTTTGTGGCCTAGACATTTCAACTTGGATCTGACCTATCCTCACAAAATGGGCACAACACACTCTTATAAAAAATTGGATGAACCCACCAGTAACTATAGCTTGTAAGCTCTTGAACTTTCACAGCTTGGTGACTATCCACCCTACTTTCTAAAGGGGTCCTATAATACCAACATGAAAAAATAATAATGGAAAGTAGTTTGACCATGTGACCCTCCCAATTTCTTGCCTACTTGTTGGGACTAAAAATTGCATGCTTCATTTGTTAGTCCCATTTTAAAATTTCGAGAAATCAAGCCCCATAAATGTTTGTGTACCTAGTTGTACCTGTAAAGCCCCTAAGGCGTTTAATGTTTCTAACACCCTCCATTAAGTGCATTTAAGTGTTCCATGATGACAAACTAACGTTTCGAACCATTCTGCGAAGTCCTGTTTTGAGTGCATTTCTAATTTGCATTTTCACCTAAGTGTTAAACAATGACAAGAGGCTGTATTTTCCATTGAATATCTTGCACCCAGAAATGTTTCATGACATGCCACTTTGAGAGTAGCTAATTTCCATACCTAAGAACCTATATTTTAAATTTTGAGTCATTTTGAGTCCGTTTGACTAGGTTTTGAATCCCTCAAATTTGGTAGTTTACCATTTTCACACATTTGCAAATTGTTCACATTTCTGGGAAGCCCTTTTTTACATGCTATAACTTTTGACTAGTTGACCCAAATAAAAAAATTCCTTTTGCATCATATTCTTGGGGTTAGACACTTCATGTGTTCTAGGTTTGAGCTTATGCCGAATCTATTTGATCAATTTTCAAATATGATTCAATTTGTAATTTCTAAAGTTTCACTGGTAGTCAGAAGTGCAGGTTGATCAAGAGCCCTATTTGAGGTGTCATATCTTTGTGCTTGTGATTGGTAGGACCAAATGGTTTTTTTCCCTATGTTCTATACTAAAAATACTACAAGTGTGCCAATTTTTAGAACTTGATGAATCCATCTTCACACTTTTCCAGGGTCAATCCATTTGTAAAAATTGTTATCTTGCCATTTGTGCCCAGTTATTCATCATGAGCCCAAATAGTAGATCCATAATGTCCTCATGACAGAGAACTAGTATCCCAATTTTTATTTCCCCATGTGCTCATTTGCCTAGTTTTCCAAGCCGATTCTAAACCAAGTTTAGTGTTTTTTAACATGTTTTCTTGCAGGAAATTCTGAAGGGTCAACTTTGACAACGAATATCTTTTGATCCTAAAGTCATAATGCGACAAGATCTGGCAGGCTTATTGTATATGTTAGAGAGATGTTATATCCAGAGTTCCAGAGCCCAGCTAGGTGTTTGAATTAGTTTTTAAGACCAGCTTACAGGCCCTGCCATCAAAAAATTACACTTTGCAAAGAACAGTTAGAATGAGTTTCTAGAGTTGATTCAATGATCAATTTGGTTTATAGTCAGTTCAAGAGGGTCACTGGATCACTTTGCAATATCAGTTGTTCGGAAATGAATTTTTTTTTAGCCGGACCCACTCTAGGGTCTAATTGATTGCATCAGCTAAAAAATTCAAATATTGATTAATGGTAAAAAATAGTGTTACCAAGATAGCATATCTTGTTCATGGATTGTTTCCAGTGATTTGAAGTTTAGATGGAGCATCTATCGATCGAAAATATAGAAACTGAGTATCTATGCATTGTAAAGGTCCAATCCAAGTCAATAAAAAGAAGATTTGAGTTATAATTAATGTGACTTGACAAAAGGATGGGTGTGCAATGAATTGGAAGGTGAAAAAAGCACGAACCCATATGAAATAAACTTCATTTGAAATTGTTGGTGCTTTTATCTTGAAGAGAATATATATGTATTAAAAGCGGCTTGAAGACACTAAGTTAAAAAGGGGAGGCTCCAAACAACAGAAGCTCATGCATTCAGTAGAAGTCACCCACATCCAAGGAGCTGTGTGAAGGTAGGGGATGCCGAAATAAAAAGTGCAATGTTTAATAATAGCCTTAGCATTAATGCAAATGCCATCCAAGAGGTAGGTAGCAATATTTGTGTAGCATTTTACACCTTTTGTGCAGAGGAATCCATATGAATGAAAAGTGACAGCAAGTCAAAGTGTTTGGCGTCAAGAAGGGGCAGGGCAGTATGTAAATAAGGCCTCATGTTTTCACATAATAAGTGTTGCACAAAGGGAAAGTTTCCCATGGATATCCATGTCCAACAAGGACCATCCACACCAAATAGAATGAAGTCACCGCATAGAGATAGAAGCTTCATAGGCTGCGTAGCAATAAAGAGGGAGCCCACGACTCAAGGAAAAAATGTCCAAGCACATATCTGCATGCAGAACTGGGGTTCCATGTTTTAGCAATAAAAATAGAGCCTATGCAAATTAAAGATAAAAGCCACTGTGTAAAAGTAGTAGCCCATGCACATATGATATAAATAGAGCCCTCCACGCTGGCTGAGATTCAAAGAACCCTGCACATCAAATAGCAAAGCAAGCCACAGTCTTAACAAAAAAACACGTTGAATCAAAGAATCTCATGAATGTAGAAGATAGTCAAGAATTTTCAAAGTGCACTGCCACATTAAAAGGAGGCAGCAACAAGACGTGTGCAATGAAGGAAGTTGTTTGTTCATGCAATAATAACACACAAGTTAAAAACCTAAGGGAGAGCTTCTCCAACATTTTTAAATCAAAGAGGAGCCTTTTTGGGTTGAGGCAACAGACATCAAAGAACGAAAGGAAAAATGGGACGCAGAGGCCACAAACAAAGAAACTCACATAGTATGCAAAGGAATAGTCCACGCATTCAGAGACAGAGTTTTTATGCATCGTGGCATAAAAGGTCACAGACAATAAAAAGAGGAACATGTGCATGGAGGTTTTAAAGCCAATATCCCACATTCATAATGTGGAGAAATATTTATCAGATTTATACAAAAGTGTACATATAATAAGATGTGTAAAGGCAGGTGCCTTTTATGATGTGAAGCATGGCTGAGGGGCTCGCAGGTTCAAAAGCCATAGTTTTGATGCCCGACGCGTTGGAAAGTAAAACTGAGCTTGCGTGCAAGCATGAGATGATTTGAAAATGTCTTTGGGGTTATGCTCGCATATGAGTGAAGGTAAAAAATTAAAGGCTTCTGATCATACGCTAAAGCAAGCTGCTCGTAAGAGAGTAAACAAAATTTTGAGGACCTCTGATGCTACGTGAAGGTTTCATTCAAGCATATGCTTGTAAGTCAATTTTTGAAGCCCTACGCTGCTCCGCTCAAGTCATAAAAGTGTAAAGGCAAAAATGAAGGAAACTCACCCCTGTATGAACGTAAAGCCAAATTTGGAGGCTTTCGGTGCTACAAGAAACAGAATTAATTAATATATTAATTAATTAAATTTTCAAATAGGAATTTGACAAGTGGCAGAGGGGCAGAGATGGAAATTAGTATAAAATTGAAATTCAAAGTGATTCAATGCATGAGTTTTCAAATTGGAAAATTTGAATGAATTTCATGGTTTTATATAGTTTATACTATATAAATTTTAAATTTTTGAATTTTAATGATCTGATGTAGTCTAGGCCTGAATTTTAAATGGCCATAACAAGTGTATTTTTTGTTCAAATTAGGCACTTCAATATACTGTTGGAACTGGGAGAATCCAAATTTTCCATATATGGAGTCAGATTATGCACAGTTATTCACTGGTTTGTGCTATAAGCAAATTTACAATTTCTAGGGCATTCTTAGTATAGTAGGCAAAATTTGATCACAGAGCATCAAAGTTTGTTCCAAAGTAGTTTGGAAGGCTTGGTAAGGTATGAATATGAAGAAAAATAGTGTTAGATGATTTTCTTGGATTTTTGAAGTCATTTTTAAAATTGATTTTCATTTTTTTACCATGAGTAAAAATCAAGAATCAAATCAGTTAGTTGTTCAATCATAGTTTTAGATATTTGAGGCTGGTAGAGCCATAACTGAAAAGGATTTGATTCAACATTTGAGGGAAAAGATTAAAATGATGTTTTAACCTATTGAGAAGGTTTGTCTAGATTGATAGATGTCTTGTTCAGATTTAATTTGGGAAATTAACATTTCTCCTATATCTACTTTTCTTTTCCTCATTGTAGAGGTTCCAGTTCTTTGGAGAAAATTGGTAGATTATTGTGATACCAAGGTTTTGGATCTAGTTCTGGTTGCATTCCCATGACTGTGATACCATTTTCTTTCAGTAAATTCTTCTTGTATGAACAACAATAGGAAGATTAACATAGGTAGTTCAGATCTATTAGGTTGTTTCATATTTTTCATTTCATGGATATGATTGTATAATTTCAAGGAAATAATACAAAGAGTAGTAGATGATTGAGTTTCAATTGAATCCTATCTCCTTTATAAAATAATTTTCAATGTTTTATAGTCTTTGACATAGTGCTTAGTTTGTATTTGTAGTCCCTTAAGGCTGTATGTTATTCATTGTTGCTTATGACCCAAGGGGTTGTGTAAGTGCTCTAGGGAATCAACAGGGTTGCAGGTTTACTGATGGGGATATCATGTACGAATGGGATTTAATTTGAGCATTGATGTCTATTTACAAGTTAAATAGATAGATCAAATATCTAAAGATGCATATATGTCTCAGATATTCATATGTATGTTTGTGATTCATGGGATTGCCCAATGGTTAAGGCACTGATCAATTACAGGATCATTAGGTCTTATTACTACATTCTTGAGGTTTTGTTGAAATTCAACATTATTAAATCAAATGATCTTTACATTATATGTTGAAGAGCTATAATAGAATGCCCTCACTCAACTTGTGAATATTCAAGATTTGCATTTAGCTACTACAGATTTGTGTCATTTCATGAGTTACTAGGAGAAATGAGGGCTTGTATCTGCTTAATAGATTCAAGGATATGTTTTTGCACTTGCACGGTATCAATTGAATCTCAGGTCTACTCACCTAGGTTTAGTAGAGCTTGAAGTAGAAGAAGGGTCATGCCTTATAGTTGGCCCTATGTTTGAAATGACTTGTTGATAATGGGAGTTAGCTTCCCCTAGATATGTCATGTTCTCATGGGGATAATTGAAAACACTCTAGCATTTTCAAACACCAACACTACTCATGCATGGGAAAATCAAAACTACAAGAAGAGATAGATTTATTTGGATTAAAAAGACCCAAATGATAACATTAAGTCTCATTCAAATGGACATACTCTCATTTGCCGCTTCTTTCAAATCCTCTATCATCTTTTCACTATAAAACCATTGATTTATGAAAGAATCAATCCAATTAGTATGCCTTATAGTTGTAGAGGTTTAATCTCATTAATTTTATAGTCATAGCCCATGTCTCCTCAATCCCAAGGTCATTATTAGCTTCATGGAAAGAGACCAAAGTAACAGTAAAAAATCAAGTCATTGTTAGAAGCATTAGAAAAAAGACTGGGAAGAAATCACAGTCAATAATGAAGACTATAGCTAACAAGATTGCAAAATATTTTAGTAGCGAAGGATTTTTTTTTTATTTCTTCTTCACAATTGTTAAAGAGTCCATCAATTCTTTTTATTGTACTCAACATGATCTTTTGGAAGATTATATAGCATAACTTCTCAAGGCTTCTTGAAGTAGATTCTTCCTGGTGTTTCTTCACATACTTGGGTGAAATTTCATTGTCACTACTTGTTGACTTTTCAAATGGAACAAGAGATTCTTCAAGAAATTTTATTCCTCTATCCTTTACTTTCAAAATGTATTTGCTTCTATTGGAAAAGGTTTCATTCCCTTTACTTCAATTGATTCAACAATGGTTTAATTTCTCTATGTCAAAACTACCTTTGATCATTCCTCCTAGAGTCTTCATCTAATAGATTTTCTTCACCACAATTTGCATTGTTGTCACTGTCAGTTGGAAAGCCCTTGAGTTGGTTTGAAATCTATCTGACTAGTCAATGCCTTCAGTCTCATTTACACTTCCAATTCTACAATAACTTGGATTTTAATTTGATGAGATCAAATTCCATCACTGCATCATCTTTTAAAACTCACTTTTAACCCTTCTTGCAAACTATGAAATTTATGTCAAGAGGTCCTCTAACTGGCCTTAAAAACTGAGCAAAACACCTAATTAAGTCCTAAAATTAGATGCAATGATTCTTTGTTTTGCATTATTACACCCTACCAAATATTGTATCATGATGATAACTCATTCAAAATATATTGATCATCTAGTTGCCTTGTTAGAACTTTTTGCAAGGAAACATGTCAAAAAACAATAAATCACATTTAGATTTGGCTTTCAAAATAGGGAAAACTGACACTTGGGGGCACAAAAACTGGGGCATTAGTTCACTGTCATGAGGAGAGTATAAATATGTGATGAGGGCTCACAATGAATAACTAAGAAAATTTGGCAAGCGTTCAAAGAGAGTTGCTCAGAATTGCAGAGCTAGGAATACTGGCAGAAAAATGGTTTTTGCAAACAGAATGGACTTGGGAAAGTGTGTAGATAGATTCATCAAGATTTACAAAATGGCACACTTAAATAATTTTGAGATTAGAATACAATGGTATAATCCATTTGACCTCACATGTCATAGATTCAAAGTTATAACATTCTAAATAGGGGGTACTAACAAATCTGCACTTCTTGATACCAGTAAAACATAACAAATTGCATATGGAATTGTGCTCGATCAAACAGATTTTTCATAAGCTAAAATTTGAAAGATAATAAGTCTCCTACCTCTAGAATAAAGTTCAAAAGGAATTATCTCATTTTGGTTAACTGGGTCAAAGTTATGACTGGTCAAATAGGGCCTCCAAGAATTCTAAACAATTTGCATTAGTATGACAATAATAAACAACTGACTTTGAGGGATTCAAAACCTAGTCAAAACATGTCAAAATGGCTTGAAATATAAAATTCAAGTTCTTTGATATGTATATTAAACACTCCCAAATAAGTGAGTCGTGAAATATTACTAGGTGTGAGATATTCGAATGCAAACAAGGCCTCCTGTCATTGTTTAACACTTCGGCAAAAATACAAGTTTGAAGATTGCTCAAAATGAAACTTCACAGAATGACTCAGAATAAAAATTTATCTTCATGAGACAAGTGGATATACTGAATGCAAGGTGTTAGTAACATTAAACACCTCTTAGGCCTATAAAGGATAGCCAGGTACACATGCATTAAAAAATGCTTATAGGGCATATTTTTTGAATGGTACTCAAAATCAGGGCTTCAATTTTGAATCCCAATTGTAGTGAGAGACTAGTAACTAGTTGAAGCTTAAGCTGAGGGTCCATCTAGGGAGTGCACACAATGAGAAAATATAGATAGAGTGCAATAAGATACAAAGAGACATAGGGCTAGAGTATCTTATTAATTTAGTGAATATATAGAGGAGGTGATTCTAGAGTAGAAGGTGTCTCATTATTGATAGAGCACAAGAAGATCAGAGGGTGTGGCCCAACCACCTAAAAGGAACCAAGATTCTCCACCTCCACCACCTACATAGGAGGAAGAAGCCAATCTTAGATTGTATTAGGGTCCCCACATTTTTTACATTCAAGAATTTGAGACACTTGATACAAATTTTGATCTCTCATTGTACTTGTACCAATTTATCATGATATATATGAAATACTCAATTTAGATTTTGATCATGCGTTGCATAATTTTTTGATTTTCTTTATGTTCATGGATGTAATTTTACTTTCAATGGTTTACTTTCTCATGTGGTGTTGATATATGCTTATGTATCTACTTGTTGGTGAATAGATTTGTTGTCTCACTAATAGTCCTTTAAAAAGACTCTATTACTATAGTTAGGTAAGCATGTGTTTATTGCTTCCCTCCAAATTTCCTATGGTACAACTCCCTTGTTGGATTTGAAATGAATTCCTAATCTAAATAAACATGCATACTTTCAACCTAAAAGTATAAAGGAAGTCCTACTTATTCTTAGATAAGTGACTTCAATAAATATAAGCTTGAGATAATCATCAGAACTTGGAGAAAGAAAAAGGATTTTTTAAGTTCTTTTGAAAATAATTCAAATGTACAAATAAATGATAGTAGTTGAACCTCAAACATAAACATACTCAAAATGGTAAGGTAGTTCAACACATAAAGGTAAACATTCTCAAAAGAAATATCCTATTCATCAATATGAACACAAAAGATTTAGATTGTTATACCATTTTTACTATTATTAGAGTTTGAAAGAGTGATATAATTTCATTCATAGCATATAAAATGCATCAAGATTATTTTGTCAAAGAAAAAGGAGATAAAAAATTGCTAACTTCAAAAAGAAATATATTATTTATCCTAATGTCTTTTTCTAACCCTTATTTACTTCTAGTTCCCTATATATATATATATATATATCATTAGGAGGTCTCCCTGAAAACCTAACCCCCTAGTGATAGTTAAGAAAATTATTAAAAGTAAATAACATATGGAGGACATCTATCCCTAGAGTTCAATCAAATGGGCATATCACCCCTGCATCTTCAATTTGGTCATCCTTTGCAATGGTTGCACACGTCATCTTCCAAATCCAGGAAGAACTTACCAATTCTTGAATGGTATTTGGGATGGGGTTATTTAGGCTCAATAGTCTCATTTTCTAGGTGTCTCTATCTAGTATCATCTTGAGGATCTGATGTACATGATTGGGAAGGTTATATGTACACAAATTCAGCATAACCTCCACTTATACAACCTTTATGAAATCCACCATCATAGGGTTCACCTCTTCCTTGATCACTTTCATTGTGTCTTTGAAGGATTTGACCACTATCTCATGATCTTGATTACCTTTTTGTGTATTGATGTAGACCAATTGGACTAAAAATTTCATATTTTTTATGAGGCTATCATACATTATTTTAATTTCCTTTTTAATACTTTGAGCTTGGGAAATTATAGACCCATATATAGAGCACTTCCATCCAAAATTTTTCTTTAGGACATAAAGCATTCCTACATCCACTACCTTCAAGGGATTCTTGGCTATGAACTAAGCAATCCCATATTGCTCTATTTTAGAAATCTAAGTAACCACTAGTTACCATTTTTCTTTGTCTTCTTCCTAGATTAGAAATTGGGTTTGAACCTCTCCAAGAAAGAGACCATGTTGGATTCCTAAATGAACTTCACCCCATCCTTTGTTAGTTTCTCAACCTAATTATCCATCATGATTGCAATGGATTTCCCTCATTGTAGTTGGCTCAATACATTTTTACTATTAGAGGAATTTGGTTAAAAGTTTGTGAAACCTATACAAGAGGTAATGCTCCAAAACATCAAAGAAGTCTATGTATTCAACTAGAATGTTAATTTGTTTGACATTCTTTTTCTCTTTTCTATGTCTTTGTGACTGAATCAACATATTTTGAGTGGAATTTTCTAGCTAGTGTTCTTTGGTCTCTCTATTGAAGACCCCTAAACCTATTTAGGCTATTTCAAAATCACCAAATTTTAAGTCTGTA
Organism: Cupressus sempervirens; assembly: GCA_028749045.1. Classification (NCBI taxonomy): domain Eukaryota; kingdom Viridiplantae; phylum Streptophyta; class Pinopsida; order Cupressales; family Cupressaceae; genus Cupressus; species Cupressus sempervirens. The sequence goes on along the minus strand of CM053786.1, from coordinate 237,044,235 downwards.
GAATCTTCCCTAGGTTTCTAATGAGTGATCTTAGTAGTGACCTCCCCTATTTTTGAGTCCATGAACATCTTAGTAGAATTATTTATGCTTGTAGACTAGGGAGTCTTGGAGGTATTCTTTCTCACAATTTCCTTGATTGGAATGGACATAGCTACCAAGCTACACTTTCTAGTTATAAAAATTGTCAACCAATTGACCATCACTTATAAAGTTTCTTTCATTAATGCATCTTTAATTGTGGTAACCAACATGTCCTTTAGCTAAGAAATAATACCCATTTACCCTTGAACTTAAATTTATCTTCCCATGGACACCACATCTTTCTCTTCATCTTGGTCCAAATCTATCACCACAAAGGGCTACCATTCCTACACACTTCTGATCTTTAGTATTAGATATGGTTCTATGAATTATAGGCTAGGTAACAATTATTTTAGAGTTTTTCCGAATTGAACTTTCTTTATCATCCACATGATCAACCAAAATAATTACATTAGCTATAGGGGAAGGCCATGAGTTTTTCTCTAGGCTTTTTGATTACGCACTGGGTGTTTTTTCCCCTTTCTTTTGTTTCAGCTAGGCACTTGTTCACTTTATAATGGGTTTAATCCTATGATTGATGTCATCTTCTTCATCCTTGGTTCAAACAATAATGATAAATTCTTTTTTTTTGGTAGTTCAAATATTCTAGTTCCACAAACTTTGAACCATCTTGTTGTAACCCATGTATATTCATCTTCAATTGGTAAAATAAATTTTGAGATAGCGATAGTCTTTAGTGATCCCTCTTATTGAATTCTCTTTCATTGAGGCAATCCTCCCAAAATCTTCAATGTAAGGAGAGGATGTTATATTTATTTCTAATTCCAATGTTCTCCTTGCAACCCCCTGTTATCAAAACCTTCTCTTTCCTCATATGATTTGAAATAAAAATTAAACAAATCAAAACTAATACTCATTTCATATTTTACTAATCCATGTGAGAGTTTACCCAATTTGATGGGAAAATAGTCTCCAACTTATCCTTAGGATGGTATCTATTTACTTCAAAAGCAAGTTGCCTCCATACCTCTGCTAACACAACAAAATCTACAAAATACCTTGGTAGCCTTGTGGGGTCATCTTCAAAACCTCTTTGTCTAATGTAGGTGAACCTGGGGAATTAAAACTATACACTACCATATTTTCAAAAACATTTATAGGCTTCAAGGGAAATCCTTTTTTCTCACATATAGACTAACTCAAAACATAGTATACCCATGAATATATCCTTCAACTTTCTATAATCAACAAGAATGTAATTTTTCCATAGCAAGACATAGTAGTCATAAATAATCAAGTTAATGGTCCAACATTCATGTGGGAGTGCTGTCAAGTTTTGTGTGCATGCTAGGAAGTACATCAAATACAAAGACAACAATAAGTCTTTCTTAATTGTTTGGTAAGTTTAAATTGTTATCTTAGTGACCCATTAGTTAATTCCCCCCAATACATATACTATTTTCCATCCAAAATAATATGTGTATAGCCATACATATTTTCCTCGAAAAGATAAGGTTCAACATAACCCTTAAGTCCATGCAAAATTACCACCAAATTGTGTTTTTAGAGTTTTATGTGATTTTTGTTCAAACCATGAAACTATCTTGTAGAAATTATCTGTTTAAGTCCTAGCTATAACAATACAATTTTTTTTAGGAGATTCATTGAACAAGGGTAGCTATTAGATAGGAATTCAATTTCAGAAGGTCTTGTTAGGGATTTTGAAAATAGATATAATGGTTTCCTAGTTTAGCTAGAGTAATACTTTACCATCAATTCCCCTAATACATTTGGATTTGATATCATAATATCTTACACACTCACAACAAATGATAGAAAAGAAATGACTAGTAACAAACCATTATTAAGAATCTCACCAATGAAAGGCTTATCTACTTGATCACATAATATAGCTAGGATGACTTCTACACTTCTTTTAATTTTGTATCAATAACAAGGGTCCCTTTACAATTCATGCTATGACCACTACCAAACAACTATAGAGACAACCTTATAACTTCTTAATAGAGGATAAACAATAAAACTTAACATTTTGTATAAAGGAAACTGTAGCAACAATACTAAGTAGAGTAGTAGGAAAATCACCTTGAATTAGTCAAAGATGCCCAAAGAAAACTCCCTTGATCCTTTGTACCTCACCTTCTCAATCTATGCCTTAGAAGTTTAGCAAATTGCCAACTTGAAAATGCAATTTTTAAAGAAGGTAATTTATGGCTAATCTAAAGAAAGGAAAGAAAATATTTAATTTCCATGAAGGTTAATAGGTTTGACATATTAATTTTTGTGAAATAAATCCTTGTCTTTTGACTTTATTCACTTCTTATTTCATCATGATTAGCCACTACATGAGAAGTACTTTTTGCAACTTAAACTAAATTACATACATTTATTACCTATTATCTCACATTTTTATGATTGAATTTTAAAAATTAATGCCATCCAAAATGTCCCAGCTTTCATGAGGTCTTGCTATGTTAGGGTACCTTATCACATGTTTCCTTAAAGCTTTAGCCTCTCTATATTATGATAGTGCCACACTTGTCAATCAAACACAAATCATGGGGTCCACCACCATTAGTAACATGGAATATATTTGAACTATTGAAACTATTTGAACCATTTTTCTCCATGTTCAAAGTGGTTCAAATGGTTCAAAGATGTAGGAAGGTTTGAAAACTTTGAAGAGACAACTCAAAATACAGAGGATACAATACTGTATCATCTTAAAATGGAAGCACTTCAATGTTAAGAGTGTTTAGCCCTCTGAGTAAGTGTTTTGGGGTCCTATCAAGCACCTTGAATGTAATTTTGCATGGATCTAGTAGTTTTCCCCTTGTTTTGCTTCTCTCTCTCTTGCTCTCTCTATTTACAGCCTCTTTCTGACAACTTTATCTGTTAAACTGAGGACTTTGACTTTTTGGGTCAAGGAAAAACTTTTAGGTCAAGGTTGATCTTGAGCTTGACCTAGGTCAAGGATGAGCTTGACCCTAACCTAGAGTAGCTTTGACCTTATCGCTGACCCCATGTCCATTTTAAATTTTTTTGGGAGTTTAAGGACATCGAACTTTGGAAAGTTTCATTTTCCCACTTTTAGGTCGGCTATTTTAGGTTTTGAAATTTGTAGAGTCTTAAATTAAATTTAATCTAGGTCCATTTCTAGGGGTTAAGGTTAATTTGGATTTAATCCTCCCATGTCATCCTTCTCTAGGAGTTTGTGCCCTAGATCTCTATATAAGGAAGTCTTCTTCCCTCATTTTGACATCTAGAATCTATCTATTATCCATGATCTATGAGTGAAGTTATTATCTTCTTTTTATAAAGATCATCTATGGTCCATGATCAAGCATTCTATCATTCAAGCATTCAAATTTTCCATTGAGGATCAATGATTGAAGCATTCAAGTCTTTGAAGGGATTTGGTTCAAGCATTCAAGATTCATTATTAAAACCCTAGATGTAGCCATCATGATGATGTGATCTTCCTTCAAGAGCCTTTTTTTCATCTTTAATATTTTTTAATTCTTTTATCAAGGTGGATTCTAAGCATACAATCATGGAGGTTTTGATTTACATTTGTTAATGTTATGTTCAAGCTTTCATATCAAAATACTTGTTTACATTTCAAATATAATTTCATAGCTATTGAATATCATAGCTTCATTGTTAGATTTACATCTACTACTTGCTAGCATTCCTTATTTCAATTCTATTATTAAGGTTGATTCCAAAGCAGGGTTTGAGCAAGGTAAACCCCTCATCCAAAAAACAAAACCATTTTTCTTGTAGATACATGTGTGGAACAACAAAATGAAGAGCAGATTTGGATTCCAACTTGGGAGATCCATGAACAAATTTTTTGTCCTGGAGTAGTGCAGGTCAAGGTCAACTTTTCAACGTATAATTGTGCCCTAGGGTAAGATTGTGCCCCACTGTCAGGGTTAAGGTCTACCTCCCTTCAAAAGGATAAAAGTTTTCTAGTTTTTTCTCTGTCTCAACATTTCTAGTCTAGAATAGGTTGTAGAGATCCCCAAAACTATACAAAGACACCATAAAAAACATTTTCTAGATTTATCCTATCTCAAGGTTAGTATTTTTCTTTTATCTATTTCAAGATTTAAGTGCACACTTCTTAAATAGGAAGACTATAGGACCTACTTTCTCCTTATTCTCCACTACATGATCCATTTGTGCATTGATCACTTTCTTCTGCTTAATCAATTTGGATCATTCCTATAGAAAATTTTGGTTAAGGATAAACCCTGTTTTCATCCTATTCATTTTGGTGAACCTAACACACTTACCCTCTTTTCTTTTGTGGAGTTGGATGTCCTTTTGTGTTTTATAATGTTAAATTTCATTTCATATTTCTTAGGTCTTTTCTTTCATTAATATTAGATTTAGTTTATACTCTTACATTTTCAAATTCAAAAGTACAAAGAAACTATAATATTCAATAAAAATACAATTTTTTTTTCTTGCATTTCATTTTCTATGAGGATGATGAAGATGCTTTTTTGTTTGGTTATGTTTCTTATTACCCTTATGTTACCATATTTTTACCATAATTATTAGGTTTATGAGAGTATCATTCATTTTATTATCTTCGTGATCTTTCATTTTATTCTTGCTTATGCTTTTGTGAATTTAATTGATACTAGTCTTCCTACATTCAAATTTTTTATTTAGGATTCATGTGGTAGACCAATTATTCTTGTGATTTATGTGAAGGATTTGGTATATGAAACACTATCTATTAATCTTCCTAATCCAAATCTTATTATTCCTAATCTGATGCCTAAATCTACATCTATTAATCCTCGTTCTTCCCATACTTATTATGGAATTCAAGCTATAGTTCAGGATGCAAATGTTCAAGAGTTATTTGATTTACCTTCTCCTCTGATTCATGATGATATAAAAGGAAAGGGTAAAGAAACTTCTTCAAAACCTATTATTCCACCTTGTACAACCTTTACTTATGAGCATGATAACCAATCACCTTCTATAGAAGCTTTACATGACATGTACACTACAAGATATAATATGATAACTAAAAAAGGTTATAAAGGTTTAGGACTGGGAGTTAATGAACATGGTATTGATTATCCCATTCATATATCCCCTAAACTAGATGTGTATGGTGGTGGTTGTTCAAAATCTCAAGTTAAGGAAGGTGATGTTAATCATCATCCTCCTCTTCATCAGCTTCTCCCTACACCTACCTTGGATAACTCTGATACTCATCATGAGGTGGCTAAATAGGTGTATGTTAAATTAATTAATTCTAAAAAAGAAATCTTTAAACCTATACCTAAAGATTCCTTATCCAAGTACAAATTTCCTTTTCATTGTCTTAATATGCACTTACTTGCTGATTGTAGACATTTGAAATTGTATGTTTGTGAACAAGTTGGTTTAGAATTTATATCTTATCCTTGTGCAGTTTTTTAATTCCTTCATAATTGATATATAGGGGATTCCTCTCCTTCTGATATAATATAGATTTCTTCTCCTCTTGTCTCTAGATTGGGTGCAAGAGGTGTATTTTTATCCAGTCTCCTAGGATCCATTAGGGCTTTTATTTGGATTTAATGATATTATTTCTTCCTATTTTCAATCATGCTATGTTTCAAATATCTTTTTAAAGACATTTTTGTTGCAACGGTATCTCTTGTCTTTCTCCCTAGGGGGCAAGGTTCTTCCTTCTTTCTCTTTTTCTAGGGAACTACTTTCCTTAGCTTAGTGGTGCTTATTTATATTGCAATATTATTTCTTCATATTGACAAATGTCTTGACTATGGATAATTCTTTTTATATAATAGGTTGTTGTCGTAGGTCATCACCTCTTCTCTATGTTGTAAATTATGTTCTTTATAAACTCTTACTCTTTATTTGGTGTTAGAGTTGTTCTCCTTTTTCAGCAGATTCCTTTTTCCTCTTCTTTATCAGAGTCTTGGTGATTGAATCTTTGTTCCCATTTGGTTTAACATTGAAAGATGATATTTAATCTAAAAATAGTCCTCTATAGTGAGGGTGTTGTTGATAAGATCTCTTTCTTTGAGGATCCTTTTTCCATAAGTGACATATCCCTTTCATGATTATCTATACTCTTGGATGTAAGAATCAATATCCTTCACTAGGAATAAGGTATACATTGTTTTTAAATATGATATCTCTTTGTCTTGTGAAGTAGGTATCCTTTGTTGGAAATATAGGATAGGATAGGTTACTGAGAGGGGAGGGGTGAATCAGGAACTAGTAAAACTTAATATTATTTCACCAATTAATCCTTCATATAAATTTTGATCTAATTGCATACATGAAAGACTGAAAGCAGTAAAACATTCATAGCACTTTGACACAAGATATGGTGACCCAGATACCTTCCAAATAGAAATTAAAATTGGGGTGGGGATGATACCCACAAGCTTTAGTGCTATAGTATAGAGTTGGCTAGTTAAGGCTTACAATTGATCACTTCTAATGATCTAGCCTATTAGGAGTAATAAAGACTGCTAGGTTCACATTGTTAAAAGATGTACAAAATTTACAATGAAGTATGCACTCGATAAAGAGATTTACAAAGGATTGTTAAGTCTACATTGTTAAAGGATTTAACTAATACACCTATTAGGATGAACTAGTGGCTAATCTCTAATCTGCAACTTTGATTTGTTTGTTGAGATTACTTCAAAATGTGAAGATCACCTTGTTGTAATAAATAAATCTTTGCTATCCCTTATACTTCTTGTAGCCTTCTTAATTCACTCTTCTACTCTTTCATATTCACATCATATTCATTTTTTGCTCATACTTGGATGTGATATAATACATTACATATATATCATAAATCGCAATACATCAAATTTGGCTACAACATAGATTTCCAATAAGATCACAAAGCCAGACCAACTGCTAGCACTAGGGTTTTGAAGACAAACTCGATAAGGTTTTGCTACTCAAAAACCATTGTCAACACTCGACAATGTCATGCACTCGATAGAAGTAGAATCTTGGGTCATACCGATCACTTCAAACTAGTCTAAACTTGGTCAACACTAGTGACTCTATGAACACCATGAAACTTAGCATATAAACTCAATCACTTGGTTGATGCTCCATGGCTTGGTTAACACTAACACTGCTAGCTTGATATAAATTAAATCACTTGGTTGACACTTCTTGACTCAGTCAATATTAGATTCAAATTACTGAAATTATGAGCTCAATAGACATTGAAGACCATGATTGACACTGTGTAATATGGTTAATACTATGAAGTTTGGTTAGCACTATCACTATTCAACTTGGTAGGTACTACTCGGTGTTAACTAAATGTAGATTTTGAAACTTAGTAGCAACTGTAGAACTCGGTAATAACTATATTTCTTGGTAGTAACTATAGGACTTGGTTAACACTACAAATAGAAAGATAAGCTTAGTAGCAGCTCAACCAATTGACTATGTGTGAGTCACTAATAAGAAAAGTTGACCTTAATATCAACATCCTCTTACTCTTCCTTATTATGTCTAGTAGACAACCACAATAAGGAGGGGGCATATATTGGGTCTCCCTTATAATATAGTTTTATTTTATTTTATGCTAAATCTTGGAAGGTAACACACATAAGTTGCTAAATCTTGAAGAGACACACATTGCTAAATCCTATGAAGGTAATGCACATAAGTTGCTAAGTCTTGAAGAGATACACATTTTTCAATTTTCAATATGCTAAATATTTTGAAGATAATGCACATAAGTTGCTAAATCCTAAGAAGACACACATTTCATATTCATAGTGATATAAGAAGGTGGATTTATGGGTATTCTTGAAGCCATCAGAAGATACATTTACTATTGAAAGAATAGTTTTTGGGTGAACTAGCAGGTTTGGCTACCTATTGAGTCCTCCCTCATTGATTCATGGTAAGGTGGGCATCTTATTGGGTGAGGTAATCACTTATTCTTTTCTTTCTTTTTGCTTTCATGCTAGTGGGACTAGATCATGAAGCTATGTTATTTATAGTGTTACTCTTTTCTTTCTTATATAATGATTTATGTTTTTATGATAGTTTTCCAAATATGATATTAGTATGAGAAATATTTCTTAGTGAGGTTTCTTGTGCTATTTGATTTTGGTTTGTTTAGTACTAACCCTTTCTTTTGTGTTGTCTCAGTTTACTTTTTATTTTCACAGCCTTGTTGTGTATGTTGAGCTATAATCCATAGCTTGGGGGCTTGTGTCCTTATATGTGTTATTTTATCTCATGGTGAATCCACTTGGATCTCTTCTTTCTTCTCCTTTACCAAGATTTTTTTGAGTTCATACTCTTGCTAAAGTGAGGGCTAAATGTATCATCTTAAAATGGAAGAAATTCCATGTTAAGAGTGTTTATCCATCCAAGTAAGTGGTTTGGGGTCATCAAGTGATTTGAATTGGTTTTTGCATGGACTTGGTAGTTTTCCCCTTGTTCTGCTTCTCTCTCACTCTATTTCTAGCCTCTTTTTGACAACTTTCTTTGTGAAATTGAGGACTTTGAGTTTTTGGGCCAAGGATGACCATTTAGGTCAATATCAACCTTGACCCTGACCTAGGTCAAGGATGAACTCAACCTTAACCTAGGGCATGGTTGACTTGGTCCTTAGACCTAGGTCCATTTTTTAGCTTCCAAGAGTTTCAAGACATCAAGCTTCAAAAATTTTCATTTTCCCACTTCCAAGTCAGTTATTTCAGGTTTTAGAATGGTAGACTCATAAATTACATTTAATATAGGTTCGTTTCTAGGGGTTAAGCTTAATTGGGATTTAATGCTCCCATGTTGACCTTCTCTAGGAGATTGTACCCTATATCTCTATATAATGAAGCCTTCTTCCCTCATTCTAATATCTACAATCTATGTATTATCCATGATCTATGAGCTAAGTTATTATCTACTTTTTTATGAAGAGCATCTATGATCCATTATCAAGCATTCAAGTTTTCCATTGAAGATCAAGGATTGAAGCATTCAAGCCTTTGAAGGGATTTTTTTCAAGCATACAAGATTCATCATTCAAACCCTAGATCTAGCCATCATGGTGGTGTGATCTTCCTTCAAGATCCTTTGTTCATCTTCATGATTTGTTCATTCTTCAATAAAGATGGATTCTAAGCATACAATCATGGAGGTTTTATTTTACATTTGTTAATGTTATGTTCAAGCTTTCATATCAATATACTTGTTTACATTTCAAATAAAATTGCTAATTAATTGACTATCATAGCTTCATTGTTAGATTTACTTCAAATACTTGCTAGCATTCCTTATTTCAATTCTATTATTAAGGTTGATTCCAAATCGGGGTTTGGCCAAGGCAAACCCCTTATCTGAATAGAAAAACCATTCTCTTTGAGAAATATGCATGGAACAATGAATTGAAGAGCATATTTGGATACCCTTTTCATCTAACTTGTAGGATCTGCAAACATAAATTTCATCAAAGCAGTGCAGGTTAAGGTTGACTTTTTCGGGTACAATTATGCCCTACTATTAGGGTTAAGGACAAATTTTTTTTGGTATTTCTCCATCTCAACATTTCTAGTATAGAACATGTTGCAAAGATCTCTGAAACCATACACAAAAATTCAAAATTTGCATTTTCCAGATTTATCCTACTTCAAGGTTAGTATATGTCATTTTTATATTTAAAGATTTAAGTACATACTTCTCAAATAGGAAGACTAGAGGACCTCCTTTCTCCTTATTCTCCATTATATGATCCATTTGTGCATTGATCACTTCCTTGTTCTTAATCAATTTGCATAATTCCTATTGGAAATTTTCATTGAGGATAAACACTATTTTCATCCTATTCAAATACAAAAGAGAACAAACTGACTCAAAAGGGATAGTTTGACAAAAAAAAAAAAAGAGGACCGACTGATTTGAAGGGCATTGTGGCATTAGCTATTAGAGGAATTGTATTGAAGCATGAGTATGATTATATACATAGAGAAATTTAAAATAAAGGCAACTACTAAAAGTAGGGCTAACATTGACTCTAGCTCGAAACTAGGTTTTTAATGGGAACATAGAGAATCGAGAACCTTGAGTTACTAAAAACCTTAAAAAATGGGAAAAACAAAAAAGGAAAAACAAAAACAAAACCCACACCAAAACACTCAAATAAAAAGAGAATTAGGAGACTACTATGTATAGACAAACCCTGAAGAAAGAGTTAGAACTTATTGAGCTTTAAATCTTGAGCATTGTAGGGAAACAATAAGATCTTTCCATCAAGATATGCCAAGTGAGAAGTGTTTGAATTGACTACTTGAAATTTAAAAGAACCCTTCCATAATTTTTCAAACTTTCCATGGTTTCCCTTTGGTTCCCTCTATTTATTCTAGAGCAGAACTTGATCTCCTTGCATGAAATTTTTGGGTTTTTTGTCATATCAAAAGTTCTTTTTGCCCTTGTTTGGTGCTCTCTAATTCAATCAACCAAATTTCTCTTTCATGTTCCAGTTTATGCAGATATAACACTCTCTTCTCTAATGAAATTTGAAAGAGTTTATCCTCTAGTACTAACTGTAATTTAATAGCCAACACTCCAAAGGAAGGTGAATTTGTATACCAATACCATATACCAACTCGAAAGGTGCCATTTTGATTACTCTCTTTGGGCTGGTTTAATCAACCCATACTACCTCATAGAGGCTTTAATGTCAATCCTGAGCATTTTCATTCACCAGTTTCTTTATAATGATGATCATGTTCTTATTGCTAGACTTATCTTGTCCATTTCCATATGGGAAATAATAATAAGAATGTTATAAAGATACATGATCATAGAAAAATAAAGTAACACTTCAGATAAAAAAATAAGTAGCATTGTCAGCCACTATCTTTTGTGGTAATCCAAATAACACCAAAATGTTTTCCTTAAGAAAATCACACACTACCAAATAATTACCTCTTTTGTTGGAAATTTCCTCCAATTTTGTAAAATAGTCAGTTTTTGTGAGGATATATACATGCCTTGCATTAGAAGGAGTTTTTATGGGACCAATAAACTCCAAACTCAATTTCTTAAAGGGTTTGTCTATCACAACAAGTTTTAGGGGCAAGGTATCCAACTAAGGTTTACCTATAAACAACTTACATTTTTCAAAAGTATTCATATACTTGTAAGGATCACTAAACATACTTGGCCAACAAAAGTAGTTCCTTAATATCTTTGAAGAAGTTATTGTTGATGAGAAATGACTTCTACATCCCTCTTAATGAAAGGTTTTTCGAAGTTCTTTTTGTTTCTTCTCATCAACACATCTTAGGAATGTTCCATCACCACCTATTTTATATGAAGCACCTTGGGCAATCACATACTCGTTAGCCTTTAACATTAAATTTCTTTTCTCACAAGGAGTCAAATTCTTAGGACACTCTTTGTATGTACAATAATAAGCCGCATTAGAGAACTAGGAGTCAATGAGACTTACTAGAAATACCCTAGGTTCTTCTTCTATGTTTCCTTTCTTTGTATCTATATCTTCTATTATTTGTTTGCATAGTCTAAGACCTTTAATCAATTTAGTTAGTTTTAAAGTGAGGTCATATTCTTGAATTTTGGCAACCTAAGCTTCCATCTTGTTCATACCAACTTCCTCTTGGGTTGATATACTTTAAATTGCAATTTTAGGCACATAAACAACAAAGTGGGAATGTAAGATATAATACCTAAAGTGCTTTACGTCTTTAACAACAAAAAATGCTTGTTTCTCTATGAGAGAATATTTGAGTTCATTCTTTTTTGAAGGAATACTTATAAATGAAATAGAAACTTCTTCACCAATATCAATTTTATGAGTAAGAATACCTAAGAGAGTATGTTTTGACAAATAAAAAAAAATTATGAAACCCCTTTTAAAATTAAGGCTGATCAAATTAGGGGTCTATGTTGTAGATGACTTGATATATTTAAAAGTGCTTCAAACTTCTTTATTCCATCAAAAAATTTATTTTTCACTCATCATACTTATGACATGCTACCATAGTTCAAAATTTTCTTTTGAACTTCTACGACAATTTTATTAGTTGTTCCTAGAAAAATGATAAAGCTCCCAAATTGATAGTATTCATACAATATTTGGGCTTTTGGGTTGTTAGAGGGGAAGACAACGTGTTTATTTTTTGGTTCATGTTTAAGATTTATCTTTCTCTTCCATACAAGGATAATTATCCCAGACTAGTCCATCTTAGTTTATCCTCCCATATCTTTGCAAAAGTTTATACTATGTAACATTCTATATCTAGCTAGAATATCTGCAACAAGTACAATTTGTTGGTGTTTTGAAATGTCACGCTTCCAAATTATCTTGATGAGAACAAAATACATCTAGGGATAGATAATTCTCAATAGCAACACATCCTTTTAGACACAATTCCAACTATAAGGCCATACCCTTCTTCTACTTTAGACTCTTGAAAACCTAGTCGGGTGGACCTATAGATTCTTCATATGTATCAATATTCAAAGCATAGACCAAATCTAAACAAAGTAGATAAAAAACATTATATCTTCTATACTTATGCAAAGATCATAGACATGAAATAGCTAATGACATGACCTAATAAATTGATAAGCTAAGTGAGGGCATCCTTTCAACTCTTGAATGAAAAAGGAAACAATGATTATAAGTTTGATTTCAAAAAATCTCCAAATATGCAACAGTAAGAACAAGTTGATCCCATAAATGATCATTCCCTTATCTATTGGGAAATTCCACAAATTAAACACATACATCTATGATACCAATGACATATTCCATACATCAAAATATTAGATCTATCTTATCACTTTGTAAATTAGACATCGGTGTTCTTAAAAACCTCATTCTCATAAAATATCCTTCTCAAATAACCAACAACCCTATCAAATACATCAAGCATTTACTTGGCTCTTTGTTCCAAAAAAAAAACATATTAGGCATGCAACATTAAGGGGATGGAATTAGGTCTAATTTAGTTGTCCCTAAACCACACAACATTGCAGATTATAGAGATAGGAGTGTTGACATTCAGTCAGGTTTGTTATTAGTGACAACACTTATTCAAATTCTATATATCTACCAAGCTCATTGAATAGTTTACATTTTTTTCCATGTAGTTTAGTAGCCACTGAGCTTTATAGTTCCTACTGAGCAACATTCCAATGGTTACCGAGGGAATTTAGCTAGTACATAGTGCAACAGTTCAAATTGAGCAGAATCAATCGGTGTGAAGCCCAACAGTTCAACCCTAGAATTTTAGTGGTTATTGAGCTTTTTAGTTTCTACTGAGCTAGCAGTTCATGTGAAGCAAAGTTAGTGGCAACTGAGCTATGTGATGGTTAGTGTTTACCAAATGTAGTTATGGTAAATGAGTAATTTAATTTATACCAAGTCACACAATATCTACCAGGTCACCAGTGCAGATTGAGTTCGAGACTACTTTAAGACGATTACTATGGACCAAGCTTCTACTTATACCAAATTCATGTCGATGCCAAGTAGTGACAGTGGATGCTGAGTATCAGAACTTCACCAAGTTAGTCTTCAAAACCTGAGTACCTACATTTGGGCCAACTTTGTAATATTGGTGTTAATTTGTATATTGGTCGACTTTGTAATTATGTAAATTGGAGATATATATATATATATGTAATGTATTGTATCATATCCAAATGTGGAACAACATGAAAACTGTGAAGTAATGTGAAGAAGCATGTGAATGTGAATAAGTAGTAGACAAAGTGTATTGTAAGGCTATATCAGAAAAGGAGTAGCAAAGTCATATCTATCACATAAAGGTTATCAGTACTTCAAAGAATCTCTATCAACAACCCAATTGTAAGTCAGAGATCTACTATTTCATCCTAATAGGTGAAACAGTCCAAATCCTTTAACAGGGTAGACTTAACATTCTTCTCTCAAATCTCTTAATAGAGTGCATAGTTTTTTGTGTGTTTGTAAAACCTCCAACAATGTGGACCTAGCAGTCCTAATTGCTCCTAATAGGGTACATCATCAAAAGTGATCATTATAAGCCTTAACTAGCCAACTTTATGTTGCAGTATTGAAGTTTTCTGGGTATTATCCCCACCCCAGTTTTATTTTCTATTTGGAAGGTTAGTGGGTCACCAAATTATTGTGTTCAAGTGTTATGAATAATTTATAATTTTAGTTTCTCATACATGTAGCTAGATTAGATTTGATGAACTAAATGGTAATTGGATTATTGCAATTGAGATCTAAATTTGGTAAAGTTTTTGAGGTTACTGATTCACCCCTCCCCTCTTAGTAATCTAGCTAGTCTTGAATATTTCCAATAACTAGTATTAGAGCTTTTTGGTTATCAAGATAAAGTTTGATAGCTTGAGCAAAGATTAAGGACAATGGAGATATTCAAACTTGACAAAGCCATTGACAATGAAAAGCTAGATCTAGGGACGACCATTGCACAACTCAATAAAGCTAAGGAGAAACTTTCCAAATCCCTAAAATGAAGGAAGGAACTTGCAAAGAAAATGAATGATCATCAATACATTGAATAAAAGATTCAACACTTTTTCCCTTCAAGTATTTCAGATGAAGCAAATGATGCAATCAAAGAACTCTTAGAGAAGAATGCTTCCCTGCAAGAAGAAGTAAGAAAGCACAAAATAGAACAAGAAATTTAGTCATTAAGGCTATGTGAAATCTTAGAACAAGATGAAAGAAGAAATGAATGGAAGAAACAATGAGATCTAGAATCAATCCCTTCAACATGAAAATTTTATGGATCAAATATCCAATGCAAATGAAGAATCATTAGCCAAAAATAGATCAATCAAAGATTAAGAAATGATCTAAATTTGGAAAGACAAATCAATGATAGAATAAGAAGTGAGCTAAGAACTAAAAAAAAAATTAGTGAAAAATTGAAAAATGACCTAAACACTAAAAATAAAATCAATAAAAGAATGATGAAATCCCAAGCAGACATGAATCGATTGAATTAGCTGAATGACCAGAACCTCTATAGACAAAAAGGTAAAGTAGGAATTGGATACAAAGAAGAAGGTGAATCCTCCAATAAAGGTGATCAAAAGAATCAAAGACCTACTTGCAATCACTGTGGTAATATAGGTCATACATCAAACAAATGTTGGAGTAATGGTAAAAAAAAATTCAATGGTAAATGCTACAATTGCAATCAGCATGGTCACAAGACTAATGAATGCAAAAAGAAACCAAAATTTGAAGACAAGTGTCACAAATGCAAGAAACAAGGTCACAAGGCATCAGATTGTAGAACCAAGTCATTTAATCTAGTAGTGCAAATTGTGAAAGCAATATTTGATTTGAACTACAAGACTTGGTGCAGATGTCATTACTATGGAGAATATGGACACATTGGTATGAATTGTGTTAAATGTCACACATGGAAGAGAGATACCACCATAAGATGTTTCACTTGTACAAAGCTTGGTCATCTAGCTAAGAATTGCCTGAATACAGGTAGAATTAAAGATGAAAAGAAAGAAAAAGTAGATAAAGTTCAAAAGAAGATGAGGTAGCAATGGATTCCTAAATCTACTGAGGAAGCTATTTAAGGAAATGTTGGTCATGTTAACCAAGAAGTGGGTGACTCCACCATCTCCATCTAAGTTCTTAAGGAAGAACATGAACTGCATTATCAAGGTCACATCCAAAAAAATCCAATTGAAAGGAAGCAAAGATCCAAATTAGTATTCAAGATACAAAAGGATCACTAAGTGAGATCGGTCTCAATTATCATTGAGTAAGGTTGGGTCATGGACTCTATTGAGAAAAGTTGGGAGTAACAAGTCCTGCATGGTTACTGAGTTATGAAGTCTTTATTGATTGATTCAAGAAGATAGTGGATGATAGGCTATCATGCATAATGATTTCATCATAGCTACCTTTGTACCAAGCATTAATGATGAAGTTTTAACAAAAAGTAGGAAATTGAATTCATTTTGATCGAGAATTCTAAGTGTTATTGTGATCAAGTGAATTGCAGAGTGATCAAGTGACTTTGAGCAAAATTTGCAGATAAATCCTTCAATTTTTTTTCATAGCTTATCAAGTAGCCATGGCAGCATCAAGCAGTAGTAACAAAGAAAGGAAAGGGTAAGAAATGTTTGTCCAAGGAGTGGGATGGAAAGCACCTAATTTCAAACTTGTGCCAATGATTGCTGAAACCCTCGATCCAAATGGAGTACAATCATAGATACCTCCTAAGGTACTACTCATTAATGATATTCAAACTCACTTAAAGTGTTCTTTTTAGGAAATCAGAACCCTAGAAATGGGTGATGCCCTAGGAGAATTATGTGTTAATGGTGTTTTTAAGCTCAAAAAAAAGCATTTGGAAGCCAAGGGTTTAACCCACATTTTGCACCTACCCCAAAGTTTCCAAATCAAATGGATCATATACATCCTAAGATGAGTTCACAATAGTCAGTTATGGCTTGAGAAATGAGTTTTGATCACTAAGAAGATGATTCATCACATTATCAACCTTCCCATGCTCGCCAAAGCCAAAACCACTAAAACCCTAGGTTGGGTGGAGTTGAAAAAGAAAACCCTAGCCGAGTGAGATGACAAAGGTATGAAGATTAGTAGTGTAACTAATGTAGAACTAAAATTTGACATACATGTGATAGCTCACAAGATCTATAGTTCTATCCATCTAAAGAGTGCATCTTGTGAAGCAGTAGACTTGGCATTCAAGGTCATGAAGAACAATCTATCATATGATCTTGTAGATTTTTTGTTGAAGTAGTTTAACAAAAAAATGGAAAGTATTAGAACCTCCAAGAAAACCTATTTCAAATTCAGTTCATTATTGACATGTTTATTTTTCTATGTTCAAAATTTCTTCTCTTCAAAAGGCATGGTAGTATGGAGAAAGGATGTGCTAGTGCTATATCAGATTAACAACTACATTGCAGAAATGGGAGAGAATTTTGTCAGCATAATCGATAAGTACTACGATGTCTTCAAGGAGAAAATGAATAAAAAATTCAAGGTACCCAAGAAATTGGTGGAAGATTACAAAGATGATGTTTGTTTCATGGTAGATTGTTATAGAGTCTACATTCAAGCAGTGAAACCCAGAGTTGTATGGGTAAAACCTCTTCCATATGAGGTGAACATTGATGAAACCAAAGGCATTATTGAAGACATGGTTAATGAACATATTAATCAAAAGGCACCACACTTTGGAACATATGATGAGGCTAAGGCAAGGATAGAACTTGAAATTGAGCTTCCATAGGTGGTTAACAAAGGCAAGAGGAGAATATAAAAACTCAAAGAAAGCACACCTCTTATGTTGTCTGAAGGAAAAATAGAAGATTTTGAAGAAGTAGAGGATGAAGATGAGTTAGAAAAGAAAGAAGAACTAGTGAAGAAGAAAGGCAAGGTGATCATCACCAAGCCATCCACTATAATTTTTACTAGAAGATCTAGGAAGAAAGGTAGTGAAGTTGTTTTTAGAAAGCCTCCTCCTACCTTCCAAGAAAAGTTGAAATAATTGGAAGAAGGTATAGGCATAACCAACTACAAATCATTGAAGTATGACACGAAATCAGAGGCTGAGAAGAAATAGGTTGAAGAATTGGTATTAACCAAGATTGGAAAATGGAAGTATTCCAGTGATTATATAGCCTCCCAGATCTCTAATGAATTATTAGAGAAATTAAAACCAAGATGGGACTCTGATATGCAAACAAAAAAAGATATCTATGCACAAACCCTGAGGCACTTGTTACTGATCATCACAAATGCTGAGGTAAAAGAGTCTTTAAAGAAAAATGAAGATAAGATGACTCTCAAATTCAATACTTATTTAATTTTGTTAAAGGATATAGAGCACATTGTTAAGAATGCCACAAGTATACAGTGATGATGAGGAAGAAGAAATATACACTGAGCCATCACATTTTGACAATGAAGAAGTTGAAGAAGATAAAGAGGAAGAAGCTATCGAGGAAGAAAAAGAAGATTATGAGGAGAATGATCATATGAAGATGGTATCCATAGTCATTGCCTCACCTCCTCACTCTCCAAGCAAGCCAACAATCATATAAGGTTTGGAGACAACTTTAGCAAGTTTGATTGTGATCATAGTAGATACATCAAATGTCCAATCACTCTTTGCTCCCTTAGAACTCAACACTTCACTTAAAGAAGTGTCTACCACTACATCTATAGAACTGAAACCTCCCTTTTCTTCAACTCCTATGTTAGCATCATCAACAATGAATATAATATGTTCAACAATTTTGTGTTCTTTTGCAGTAAGTACAATTCTGGATTCTACAATTTTTTCTCCTACAGTTTTGGATACTTCTATAAGTACTTCAGTTTTGGATTCAGTAAGTATAGCAATTAGTATTCCATTGAATATATCAATTTTCACAGCTAGTCCTACTATCTCTACAATTGTTTCCATTCTAGATTCTAAGGAATTAAGTACAAGGACAGTTGAACCTAAGGCTAAACTGAGTACAAGATTTTTGAGTAAAGGTATGGAGATAGATGAGGATATAGACCTAGATGAGGAAATTGAGATTCCAAAATGGGATTTTGATAATATCACTATGGATCAAATGCATATAGCTAGTCGACTTCTCCAAAAGAAGGAAATACAAAAGTAATTGAGAGAGCAGATAAATAGATAATATAAAATCACAGATGATGCCAAGAACATTTTGACTGAGGCAATAGGTGTTGAAGTTGATACTTCTCAACACATTTTGTTTCAATTAGAAGAGGTAGTCTAGAATTTTAATGAGGACTTTAGTGGTTAAGACAAATTGATTGAGAAAGCAAAAAAAAAAAATTGATAATAAAGTACTTGAGCACATTGCTTAGCAAATAACTATTCAGTAAGTAGAGCTTTCCTCAATTTTGACCAATCTTGAAACATCTTGCACAAATATGACATCATTTTTTATAAAGTTATGTAATGTTACCAAGTTTAAAAAGGAAATAAAGAGAAAACTAGCAAAGATTGATGAAGATCTAAAGGCTAGTGCATAGTAGTTGCAAGCTCTACACATCATATGAAAATCAGATTCTTTTTAGATATGTAGGTAAAATTGTTGATCGAAGAAGCAAGGATCTAGTCTTCACTAATAGATATTCATAATATGATCCTTCCCATCATGGATACAATGCAGAAGCATATTGTTTATTAAAAAACATTGATCCATGACAACAACTTCTCCATTGCAAATCACATGATAGAACTATCTGCAAAAGTGAAAATTTCTCTACATACGTGCAAAGTTTTGCAAGAGAACTAAGATAAGACTCTAGAACTCATAGTTAAAGTACATTCTAATTTCCTTTCCTATATTCGTGTCTCCATGTAAATAATTTTTGAATAAATCTTTGGCATCATTATCAAAAATGGGGAGAGACACTAGTCATGCTATGTATATTGTATGGGGAAGAATCATGCAAAGGAAGAAAAAATATATAGTAGAGAATTTATAGATATAGTATACTGTATATACTTACAAAGACAAATTTTGAAAAATCTCAAAAATAGTATACCATACCGAGCTAGTATCACACTGTGATGTATATAAGTTTTGGTTGATAAGTGTTTTTCTCACTAATGCCAAAGGGGGAGCTAGTTGACATTCAATCAAGTTTTTTATTAGTGACAACACTTATTTAGATTCTATATATCTACTAAGATCATTGAATAGCTTGTAATGTTTTCAATGTAATTCATTAGCCACTGAGCTTTACAGTTCCTATCAAGCAATATTCTAGTGGTTACCAAGGGAATTTAGGTAGTGCGAAGTGCTAGTTCAAATCGAGTAGAATCAATCAGTGTGAAGTCTAGTAGTTCAACCTAAGCATTTCAGTGGTTATCAAGCTTTGCAATTTCTACCGAGCTAGAAATTCATATAAAGAGAAGTTAGTGTTAACTGAGCTATGTGATGATTAGTGTTTACTGAATGCAATCATGGTAAACAAGTAATTCACTTTATACCAAGTTACACAATATCTATTGAGTCACCAGTGTAGACTGAGTTCAAAACTACTCTAAGATGATTAGTATGGAATGAGCTTCTACTTATACCAAGTGCACAATGATGTTGAGTAGTGATAGTGGATGTCGAGTATCAAAACTTCACCAAGTCAGTCTTCAGAACCTGAGTACCTATATTTGGGCCAACTTTGTAATACTATTATTAACTTGTATATTGGCCAACTTTGTAATTATGTAAATTGGATTGATATATATATATAATTTATTGTATCATATCCAAGTGTGGAACAATATGAAAAGTGTGAAGTAATGTGAAGAAGCATGCGAATGTGAATTAGTAGGAAAAAAAAAGTATATTGTAAGGCCATATCAGCAAAGGAGTAGCAAAGTCATACCTATCACATAAAGGTCATTAGTACTTCAAAGAATCTATATCAACAACCCAGTTGTAAGTCAGAGATCTACTGTTTCATCCTAATAGGTGAACTAGTCCAAATCCTTTAAAAGGGTAGACCTAATAGTCTCTTCTCAAATCTCTTAACAGAGTGCATACTTCATTGTGTGTTTGTAAAACCTCTAACAAGGTGGACCTAGTAGTCCTAATTGCTCCTAATAGGGAAAATCTTCAAAAGTGATCATTATAAGCCTTAATTGACCAACTTTATGCTGTAGTATTGAAGTTTTGTGGATATCATCCCCACCCAAGTTTTACTTTCTATTTGGAAGGTTTCTGCATCACCAAATTATTGTATTCAAGTGTTATGCATGTTTGGTGTTTTTCAGTTTCTCATGCATGCAGTTAGATTAGATTTGATAAACTAAATTGTAATTGGATTATTACAATTGAGATCTAAATTTGGTAAAGTTCTTGAGTTTTCTGATTCACCCCTCCCCTCTTAGTAACCTAGCTAGTGTTGAATATTTCCAACAAGGAGATGGGAATCAGAATGAAACAAAGGAAATTCTTGCTCATTGTATTCATTTCTTTGAAACTATACATTCAAGATGCATGCAAATAACTCCTAAAACCACTAAATAGATCAGAACTATCTATAGTAGCTTAACTATTATTATTCATACAAGAGAAATATGCTAAAGGGAATGGTATCCTAGTCATGAGAAACTTTCTCCAAAAATTGGAACCCTGGTCTCACAATAGTGAGAAAAGCCTCAAGATTGGAACCCTCGCAATAAATCAAAAAGAGAAAGATATAGGAAAGGAACAAAATCTTAGATCTAATCTAGAAGTGACATGTGTCCACTTGAATCTTCATTCCCTATTGTTGCAATGCATCTCTCATCTTTCAACATCCAAAATCTGATATGATTCTCATCATTGTCTATAATAAACTTGGAAATATATCTTCTAAATGATGAGAAACCCTATCCTTGACAAAATATCAGACATGCATCTAAAATGCTGATAATATCTTCATTTAATTTAATTTGAGGTGAGCTAACCCATTACTAACTACATTCTTACTGTCTTTGGCACACATTTAGTCCATCATCTTGCTAGAAATCAAATTTGAACTTCAATGCCTAAATGTGGTTAAAAACTGAGTACCTAAGACAAAACCTTACATAACTTGAACAAGTGGCTTCCTATGTAGTAAAACACTACAAAAATTGAAAATCCATTCTCTGGTGATTTTGATGATATATAATAGTCATGTATCAGCACATTAGAAATGCCTAGAATCTTCATTTGAAAACCACATCCCTAGACTAGCGTCACTAGTCTACATATGCCTTTAAAAGTTTATGCAAAAATTTAAACATATTCTAAAATTAAAACTTTATTGCATATCCCCTTTTGATTTAAAAAATTTATGCATGCTTAGTACTAAAGGATAATAAAAAATTAATGTTTTTGCATTTTGATTTTTTCTCTCTTATTTTGCAATTTGGGTCAACTTACTTTGACCACCTATGCCACATGGTAGCACACCATTGGTTGGGTTCTACCATGTCACCTACCACCTAGGTGCCACATGGTACCCTTTGATTGGTCCTTGCAACACTACCACATGTCAATATTTCATTAGCTCTCAAACTACTCAATCACTGCCACATCATCATTTATCGGGTGGTCACCACATCACTGCCACATGTGACATTGTCATTGGCTAGAAGTCTATCCCTACCATGTCATCACTGACTAGGGCTAACTACCACATGGAAACTAGGCACTTCCTTACATTCCTTAACTTCCATGCATCTTCATAATGTGGGAAAGCGCTGACCATTGGATTGTATATTTGGTGCAGTCTAGTGAACTTTAATTTGAAACTATCTTGTAATCCCCAATTTCCACATGTTAGTTAGGCACTTTCTTGAATGTAAAATCAACAACTTCCATGTTGCATGTAGGAATGCGGCTATCCATCATGTGTATTACTTCAAAATGTTGGCACCCCAATTTTTTTGCCCATCTTGAAGACCACTACAACATGTCATATTTTAGCTAGTCAACATCAATGGTGACATCATTATCTTTAATTGACATGTTTGGTTAAAAAACCTTCTTTATGTGGTGAGTTGGCTTGACCTAACGAGGCCCACTACACATGACTAACCTTTGTCATAAAGGGCTCTTCCTTAAGACATTTCCATTGTGTGTGTTTGTGTTTATAAATATATCGTAATGACATCTTCCCACCAATGTAGGACTAAAAGTATGATTATTCCTAAAATTTTGTGCTTGTCCACCACTGGCAATTGTTTTTCCTCAACATTGTTTATCCTCCCCTTGTTTTGATGGAACAATGATGTCATAAAAAGAAGTCAATCCTCCTCCTTGGTGCTTTGGACTTCCCATGCCTTGGGTAGCTCATGAATTTCTTGTGACTTGAAGCCAAGCATATGTTTTCACAAATAGGGTCACCTCCCTCTTTGATGTGGTCTACTACTATTTCAAGTCGAGTGTCTCCCACAAGGAAATATGGAAGGATCTAAGGTAGAGGATGATACATAGTCTAGTCACAAAAGTAACAAGGAAAATGAGGAAATAATAGCAGATAATGTACATGAGCAAAAAAATAATGGTTCTTCCAAAGATTCCTCCAATCCTAGGTAAGTTTCTTATTGTTTCAAGTTTTTTTAGGGCTTATTCTCCACTCATAGATTATTGTTATGTTTGAACTATATAAGCATCTAGTTGATGATGAATATAATTGGGAGTCTTTTTGTGTTTGAATGATATTGAATTTAATTTTGAGCTTTCACAATCTGACTAACCCTTTATCCCATGTCACTTGTCATGGGCTATTGGTAATGGAGATGTCAGAGGTGTGCTGTTACATGCCACTTCATTCTATAATTATGAAACTTTAGTGGCAAGCATATGAAAAAGACTTCAGCAAAGACACTCCCCCATTTTGTGGGCTCCAACATGGTATAGACAACATATCTAGTTAGCTTCCTCATTTGAAAAAATTCCTTTGATGTGGAAAATTTGACTAGAAACAATAACAAGTGAAGGTTAAGAAACACTTGCATGCCATTGATGATCTTCAACAACCCTCACCTTCTCTTCCTTCGTGTAACTATGTTTGGGGCAACATAGAAATTTCTATGTGATTTGTAAGCAAAGTGGGAGAAAACATAATAGAAGTTATTTCCTTTGGTTTTTTTATCTCTACCTCCTACTCATCACTTTTCAATTGCTCTCTGCTCCTCACTCCCATGAAAATATATGACAATGGTTCCTTTGGATCTTCAATCATGCCTTCACTCAATTGTCTAACCTTTTTGTAAGTAGATTAGGAATGAATTGAAAAAACTTCATTATTGTTACCATGCTTTTGATACTCACATTCTAAACTTCCAAGCTAATTTTGCAAAGTAAATTTTGGTTGGTTTTTAATTGCTAATAATAGTTTATGAACCATGACCAATTACAAAGATAGAGTTGTGAAGATATGTTGAAGTTAAACCATCAAGTTTAGATCCTCAAATTCTACTTTAACTTCAAGATAGGGTTTGCAGAAGGCTGAATTGTCAATACATTCCAAAGTGCAACATATTCATATCAAATTGAACTCAAACTTGAACCAAAGGTTTCAACTTCAACTTCAAGATGCAAGTTCAACTTCAACTTCGAGTTTTCTGAGTCAAAGTTCAAAGCACATGAACAGGTCCATATATGCGTCTCACAAATCAAATGTTCAGATTCCCTAGTTGAAAGTTTATCTTTAGGTTCAGAATTGTTTAAGTATGAAGTGGTTTCAGTTGCAAAACATAAGCTCAAATTTAAAGAACATTTTGTTGATTAAAAGCTGTCAAGTCTCTCATGTAAGCTCATATTGGTTCACAATGGTCAAGTTGTCCAAATAAGAGTTTTAATGCTTAGTTTCAAAGACCTAGTTTAAAGAGATTTAAGACACTTGATTTGGATAAAAAAGGCCAATGTACATCCATTGCAACCTCTACAACTTTGTAGATGCATTATCTTTAGCCTGGTCAAAGATTCTAAAGTTTATATGAAGTTGATCATGTGAACATTGAAGTCAAAGTAAAGATAATGATTTCATTATGACATGAACTTGACATAGGGGAAGGATTGGATCTAGACTATGGAGCATTCCTTGGAAAATAGATAGAATCTATTCTGCAAAAAGGAAAAGTGACCGAATCTCAAGTTGATCGAGCTCTAACCAACACCTTCACAATGTTGATGAGGCTTGGTTGGTTTGATGGGGATCCTACCAAACAACCATTTGGAAACCTTGGACATAATTTTTTTTGTACCTTGGCCCATCAAGAAGTAGCCTTGGATGCTACTAGGCAGGGAATAGTGCTCCTCAAAAATAATGGTGCATTGCCATTTTCTAATAATAAGATTCAAAAATTAGCTATCATTGGGCCTATTGCAAATGCCACAAATTCCATAATTAGAAACTATGGAGGTATTCCATGCAAGTACAGATCACCCCTTGAAGGGCTTTCAAGATACATTGCAACTGTATTCACCTTGGGTTGTTCAAATGTGTTATGTGGTCAAAAATATTTGTTGGTTGATGTAAGAGGAACAACAATTGCTTTTCTTCTTTTTGGAGCATATAATCTAAGAGGGAGATTACTAGTGACTTGGTATCCACATGATGTCAATACTCTCATGTTTGATATGAACATGAGGCCAAGCCCACGAAGAGGGTACCCTTGTCGAACTTACAAATTCTACACGAGACCAATCATCTTAAATTTTGGTGATGGTTTGAGTTACTCAACCTTCAAAATCACTTTGGTTAATGCACCCAAACTTGTTAATGTTCCCCCAGAGAAAAAGAATGCATGCTTGGACAACATAAGCAATTCTACCTATCAGCTCATCCCAGTGATCCTCACCAAATGTGAGCACATTATGGCTAATGAACATACAATGCGAGCTTTGCATACACATGGGTTAAAGATGAGAATCCTAGCATTTAGAAAAGATAGTAAGCTTAAGCCTAAGTTTTTGAATAGAAAGACTCGAGTCCCATTATATGTGAATAAGGAGCCCGCAGTCATGCCTTCCTTAGCACTTGAAAATCTATTTGCGCAGGTAAGATTAGAATAATGGAGGAAGTCAAATATAATTTGCGAATCTCTTGATAAGATGCTCGAGAAATGAAAAGTTGTATATAGGCGATGGAGTGAAGAAGGTTGAAGAAATGGAAATTTTTTTAAAAATCCACTGGCTCACATAAATTTTTATTCGCAAGTTCTATAGAATTTGAGTTTTTGCAAACTAATATAGAAACGTCAATAACTGACATTCATACAAGTTCTATGAAACATCAAAGCAATGTGAATAATGGCATAAAAAAGGAGCCGCGAGTAGTCATGATTGCAAAATCATTAACTAAAGATGCCATATGGAGTTTGTCTTCTTAGCACTCAATGATGAACGAGACCTAAAGATATGCTCATAGTTTGCCTGTAAAGTGTCCAAGAAATCTAAATATGAAATAGAGCATGCTAATGGAAGCCAAGAGTTCCCTAATGCTAGCTCATTATAAGAGTGACATATGTCATGAAATAAATAAAAGGTTACTACATCTTTGTTTCCATAAAATAAAAATAAACATTTGCAACATATTGTTGATAAACATGATAGATATTATGGGCCTGCTATGGGAAGTGAAGATTATATGAGATGAGATAAATAATTTTAAGAATGTCTTTAGTAACCAAATAATATGCTACCAAGTAAACATCAATGGAAATCTCAAAGAGGAGGAGGATTTAGTTATATGTAACTAAAAGAGTGAGTGAACATATTTTTCAAGAAACAATTATGAAAATGGAGAGAGCTTGGTGATTGGTATTTAAGGTAAGAGATAAAACAAAGGTGAGTTTCTTCTTTTCTAGTCTAGAAGTTCTATAGTTTCTAGAACAAGAAGATAGTGTTATTTTATGACAAGGGAAAGATATTCATTTTATGCAAATTGACTGTGATAAGGGGATAAAACAATACTATTATTGTTTTATCATGTTTATGAAATAAAGAGAGATATAAGTGTGTTTGATTTTGCAATCATATACATTTGTATTTCTAATTTTGAAGGGTTTTGAGTCCTTTTATTTCTATTTTAGATGCAATCCTTTAATACTATGTTGAATGTGATATATGTAGTATTGTGGTTATGTATTCACATTTTTGCATAATGATATTTACAAATCTTCTTGTCTCTTTTGTAATACGGAAAGTAATAATCACATTTATTCCATATTGATGGATGAATGTTAGAAAATCCTTTGTGTCTTTAGGTTAAAGATATAATCATTTTTTTGCATTCATTGTATATATTTTATGAGGGAGTTGTACCTCTAAATTCATAGGAAGTTTATCAATAAAATGATAACCTATCCAATCGTTAGTGCATTTTTTTCTTTTTTTGAATCATATTGAGTCATTGTTTGCATTGCTATATGAAGGAAAAAACTATTTACTAAAAATTATTACAATGTGTTTGGAAAGCACCAGTCAAAGGAGGGAAGAGAAAAACTTCATTTTTGGTCCATGCCTCTCTAGCACATTTTCAACTCCCCTAAAGCCTCAGCTAGTTGTTCTATCAATTCTATTGAGCTGCTCATCAAACCATGCATGCTATATTCTATCACCATCTCTAAATGTAAATCAATGTCTCTATAAGATTTTTGCACTTGTACATGCCATTACTTTAGAAGTAAATCACCATTAGAAACACATCTCTAGGCCATTTTCTCTCATGTTGATCTAAAAGAATCAGTAAGGCCCCAAAAGTGCGTCCGTCTAAAAAATATTTTGTTTTCAAATCATTGAAACCTCAAAATGATCTAATGAACATCTTTTATTGATCAAGATCAAATTTGACCACTGAAATACCATTTAAGACCCAATTTACCATTTCTTACAAATTGTAACTTTTGTTCCAACTGGTCGATTTATTGGTTTTGGAAACTAAAAGAAACACTTCACCTAGCTCTAAAGTTAGACATGTTGATTCTTTGTTCAAAAATCTCTTACCCTATCAGATATCACCTTATGAAGATCACTCATTCAAAAGATATTGACTAACAAAGTTGCTTTCTTAGAACTACCTACAAGAAAACTTGTTAGAAAACCATAAATCACATTCAGTTTTGGCTTTGAAAACATATCAAATTAACACTTGGGGGCATGAAAATTGGGGTGTTGGTTCACTATCACGAGCAGGATATAATTCTATGATTTGGGCTCATGACAAATAATAGGGCACATTTAGAAAATGGTGAAAGTGGGCTACTTGTACTTGTAGGACTGGAAACAATGGTAGAAAAATGATTTTTGCAAACAGAATGGACCTGGAAAAGTGTGCAAATGGATTTCTTAAGACTTGCAAATTGGCACATTTGAATATTTCTTAGAGTAGAACAAAATGGTATAATCCATTTGGCTCATCTATCATAGAATGGGATTTATGACATCTTGAACATGGGTATCGATCAATCTACACTTCATGACACCAGTAAAACTTTATAAATTGCATATGCAATCACATTCGAAAACTAATCAAACTAATTCATCATAGGCTCAAATCTAAAACATAACAGGTCTCTAACCTCTAGAATGCAATGGAGAAGGAATTTTCTCATTTCAATCAACTGGATCAAAGTTATAATGAATCAAATAGGGCCTCCTAGAATTCTGAACAAATTACATCAGCATGACAATAGTAAGCAACCAACTTTGAGGGATTGAAAACCTAGTCAAAACATGTCAAAATAACTTGAAAATTGAAACATAGTTTCTTCGATATGCATACTAAATACTCCCAAAATGGAGATTTATGAAACATTACTAGATGTGAGATATTCAGATGCAAACTAGGCTTCTTGTCGCTATTTGACACTTAAGAAAAATGATTTGGATATAGTTCAAAACAAAACTTCATAGAATTACTCAGAATGGCAGTTTATCCTCATGGGATGCATGGATATACTAAATGCAAGGTATTAGAAACATTAAACACCTCTTAGGCCTTAAATGGACAACCAAGTATACATGCATAAAAATGCACTCAAAGGGCTCAAAAGCTTGGAATGACACTCAAACTAGGAAGGTGATTTTTGTTGGGGTTGATGAAATCCAACTCCAAAGATGCCCAATATCACCTGCATGTGAAAACTTGTCAAAGAGAAGCCAAGGAGAGAAGAGCATGGAGCAAGGGAAAAACCCTAAATGGACATGAGAGAGAATATGCAAACACAAGAAAATATGTATTTATAATAGAATGTGATGATTAAAATACAATGAGGGAGAGACCACTTATAAAGGCCTTGTGGAATCTTCTAGAGCAAGCTATAAGATGCTAGGAGATAAGTGTGACAACTAAGCATACATCCACATTAGGTGGAAAGTCCTCGAACAATGTGAGAGGATAAGTATGACTTAAGAAAGAACAAACTCCCGTATTGTCAACAACTTATAACAAAATCCTAGACTACAATAAATTAATAAATTTATTTAATTAAGTAAGCTTAAGTAAATGGAACAAATAATTAGTAAATTAATTATTTACTCTAACACCCCCCCTTAAGTGTAACTTAGGGAAATGCCTTAAGCTCACAAAACTAAGAAATGTAAAAATGCAGAATGGGTCCCGAAAATGAGGCCATGTTAGGTACCCATGTATAAATGCAAAAGAATGCAACCTCTAAAAATGGGGAAAGAGAGAAAACCACATGGGAAAAACCCTCCCCCAAAAAGAGGTAACCTAGTGAAGAACTGAAGAAGCCTCCAACTAGGGAAATGTCCCCTAAAATAGGAACAAGGAGTGATAATGAAGAGCATCATTGAAGCATGAAGAAGCCAAAAAATATGTCAAAATACTAATATGAAGAACCTCCAAGGAAGAAGAAGGCACAAACGGAGCATGTCTATATGGTAGATGATCCATCTCACCGAAATGCATAGGTAGCCAGCGACTGCAATCGCCTTGTACATAGGATCAACCACTGAATAGATAGTTCACAATAATGAACCATCAAACCAAGGATGCATTAGAACAACAACATAACCCCCCCTTAATGCAGACAAGGTGTGATGATAGGCAACTGAAAAAGTGGCTTGAAGTCTCTTGCAAATGAACTAAGAATGATGAGAGTGAAAGAGGTAAAAAAACCTATAAAGACATGGTCAAATTGACTCTGCATGGGGCTAATTCCATGGAAGGGACACTCACTTGACAAAGGGAGAAGCCTAAAATAGAAAACAACTATCCCCCCCATGGTGCTTTATGAAAATAGTGCAAGTACAATTGACTCAAAAACAACATTCATGACCCTCAGAATGCAAGAGTGACACTTTATCTCAGTGCAATATGTGATGTGTTGTGATGAAAATACAATGAGGGAGCCAAAATATAAGAGCTCCAAGAATCTTCTAGAGCAAGCTATAAGATGCTAGGAGATAAGTGTGACAAATAAGCATACATCCACATAAGGTGGAAATCCCTCGAACAATGTGAGAGGATAAGTATGACTTAGGAAAGAATAAACTCCCATATTGTCAACAACTTCTAACAAACTCTTAGACTACAACTAATTAATAAATGCACTTACCTAAGTAAGCTTAATTAAATAGAATAAATAATTAGTAAATTAATTATTTACTCTAACAGTTTTGAGTCCCAACATGGTTGGTTGCACCCTCTTATCAAGATACATAGCCAATATAAATTGTGCATATTTTAATTGGCCTATGATAGGTACTTGTTTTCCATTCACTAAATAACATCTTCCAAAGGTTTTTGTAAGGGAAAGGCCTAATGATTTAGCAAAAAATGTAGGCATGATATTGTTTGATTCCCCTAAATCTATTATAAAGTTACTCAATTTCCTACCACTCAATCCAAAATAAACATAGAAAGGGTTGGGTTTACAATCTCTTCTATCAACTTCAATTATATGTGAGGATTTAGGACTTTTAGATTTCTTGGGAGCATCTTGAGAAACGAAAATAGGGGTTTAATTCAAGAGCGAGGGTTTTTCAAATGGATGCCTTGAGGCATTGGACTAGAATCCATTTTAATATATTTGACTAGTGTATCCACTTCCCTGGGATTGGAATTAATATATTTAGTAGTTGAAATGGTTAAAGTAGATATTTTAAAAAATCTCATAATATAAAATGTAGACATATAAGAACTTACAACATTTCCTTTCTGCATTTTAGCTGGAGACTCAAAAGGGTGCACTTCTCTAAACCCTTCTATCAAAGAGCTATCATGAATTGAGAAGCTTGAATGACATCTTAGAGCTCCCTAGTCAAGATGTGAAAAGGGTGCAAATGAAGTGTTGTACCTACCAAATGAGCTTGGATATGTGACCTCTTTTAAGGTGCACCTTGAAATGGGACATTCACAAACAAGAGCAAAGGATGCAAGTGCACAAGAATATATATGAGACTGGAATGTACAATGATAACTAAGCTAAATGAGGATGTAGAATACAAAATCCCTATTTAAGCTAAGTGTGCTATGAAAATACATGAAATAGAAACTAAACTAATGCTAACATGAGATTAAGATACAATGATGTGCAGTTATGGATGAGAGGATGCAAAAAGTCTCTTCAAGCTCCAAATATTACCTAAGGTTCCTATAGCATAATTTTAGTACAAGATGAATGAATGAGAGATGATGAGAGATCTCTTCCTTCTAAATAAAAATAAATGATGGAGATAATGAGGCAATATGGATCTAATAAAGGGTGGAGGATGAAAGTGGAGTGATCCATGTGCATTAGCATTTGCACCAATCATGTTCAAGAGATGACTTTTGTACCCCATGTGAGACAAGAAAGGCATTTATTTTATTTTTTAAAGTGGTAATAATACTTTATGTGTGCAAAAATTAGGATAAGTGGGGAATGTGGTCTTTTATTTAATAAAAGGGGGCAATGTTTCTTTTTATAAAAAAATGACTTAGGATATAGTGGTCAAACTGTAGGTTAAAATCTAATAAATTATTCTTTTGAATATTTGATTGGAATGAGTGATTAATAAATTTAGCAAAAATACTAGAAAGGGGATTAATAGTCTAGAAATTTTTTTTTTATTGATTACATTAACACTTTCCACTTTTACATTAGAAGGAGAAATACTCCTTACTAGTTCTTTTCCCTTAGGTGTCATGTCCAATGAGCTGGTGCCAGATGCTAATTTGGAAGTTCCTTGATTTTTGGTCGAAACCATACATGAAAGATTTCTTAGAGTAGCTAGGCTATCTCTTATTTGATCTACATCTGATTCATATTCTAAAAAGAACATGCCATGATTTTCTTAACTCTTTGAATTCCCTTCCCCGTCTTGTATTTTTTAAAGATCACCCTTTATGGAGTTCATTTGAAAATCTCTCAACCAATCAAGATAGATCTCCTTGTCATGGTCTATTATTAGGTGGAACAAACACATAGCCTATTTTTTAGGGATGGCTTCAATCTACAACCAAGGTTGTGGGGGTGGTAGAGTTTTTCCATGGGGTGGATCGTACTACCTATGACTAACATCTTGATAACGAGCCTTGTAAGGACAAATAGGTTGTCATTTTCATTTAGGAAAATCATGTCATTTACTAGTCTTTAGGTGATGAGATTAGTGGAAATACAAGATGAAGCACTTGGAGTTTAAACATCCCACTTCCATTTTCCAGATGTAATAAGCACATCTTCAAGTGCAATGGGTGACCTTTGGGCCACTACTAGGTATTGAACCCTATATTTTCTAAGATGAAAACTTATATTAGGAGGTATTACATTTAGAAAGAATCCTTTCTAATTATAATCATTTGATCTTGATACCACAAGAATATTTTGTAGGATTTTATTAAATTTAGCTAAGAATTCCCTCATTGATTCTTGTATCTCCTTTTCTAAATGTGTCAATTGGAGAAAAAGAATATGTTCATCACCTAGTGTCTTAAACCTAGCTTTAAATGCTTCTACCATCTTACTCCACGTGGTTAAGGATGCATGAGTAGGTGATGGAACCAATCAACCAAAACAATGGTAAGAGTTTGAACAAAATTCCTGACCACCACATCTTTCATGGGAATATCTACTATTCCACATGTAAAATGGGAAGAGTTTAAATGGTCCTTAGCTATTACCTTTCCATATCCATTGAAATTTAGCAATACACCCCTAACTTGTTTTGTTAGAGATCCCACATTCCCCCCTAACTTTAATTAGCCCCATGCTTTTCCCCAAGGGTTAATGACCATATTTGGAAATACAAAGTTGAAGGGTTGAATATTCATACAAAGAGGTGTGACTATTCTCTAGATGGTTAGTGTTGTTATTGTTGTTGAAGAGTGAGAAGCTGAAGGTGGGGCAAAAGGTCCACTTATATATTTTACCTTTTTCTCCCTCCTAAAATTATGATCAAGTGTAAAGTTCAAGTTTCTTAGAGCTTAAAAAGTCCTTTTTTACAACTGCTTCACAACTCTTGGTTCTAGTATACTTCAACTTTTCTAGTTTATCACAAAGCTCTTTGAATTTTTTTCAATAATAATTCTAAGAAATTATGTTCACAACTCTTACTTCTTGAACTATGGGAATACCTCTCGATACTTGATGGTATTTCCTATTGCTCATTCTCAATTGCCAAGATGCTAAGTCTTGTGCTAAAATTTGGTCTTCTTGTGTATCATTTTTCCTAGATTAGACTATGCTATAAGAAAGACATTGTTATGTGGTAGAACCATGGTTAATCATCATAACAATTTTTATAATAGACGATGTCATCAATTATTTGACTTGACCTCCAAGAGATAGTTAAACTAAATAACATATGGAGGAAACCTATCTCCAAAGTTCAAACATATCAAGAAACATAAAACAAAGATCAATTAAATAGATGTATCACCCCATGTTTCTTTAATTTGGTTGTCCTTTCCATTGGTTCCATATGTTAACTTCAAGTTTTGGTAAGAACTTGCCAATTCCTAAATGGAAATTGGTGAGGGCTCTTCAAAATCAATAGTCTCATTTTCTATGTGTCTTTATCACATCTCATCATCACGATCTGGTCTACATAATTAAGAAGGCAAGTTGTATACAAGCACAACACAACCTCTACTTGTGGAACCTTTGTGAAATCCACTACTACAAGGTTTACCTCTTCTTTGATCACTTCCTTGGTGTGTACAAAGGAATTGAATACTATCTCTAGATATAGAATATCATTTTATATTATAGTAGACCAACTAGATTAATAATTTTCATATCTTTGATGAGGCTGACATACATATTTTTAATTTCCTTTTTAATAGTCTAAGCTTTGAAATTCATAGACCTATATTTAGAGAACTTCCATCCTATATTTTTGTTTAGACTACCTTTAGGAGTTTCTCATCTAGGAACTTAGTGACCCCATACTACTCTATTTCAAATGTTTGAGTAGCTACTTCTTTCCAAATTTCTTTGACTACTTCCCAAAGTCGAAATTGGATTTGAACCTTTCCATGTAAGGCTTCTACATCATTAAAGAGTGTGCAAGATTCCTAAATGAACCCTTGACATATTAGGAGGCAAGAGAATCCCCAAGGAGATGTCCTAACACCCAACAAATAACCACACAACAAAAAAAAAATAACAATGCAAGATCTAATACGAATTCACAATACTTGATTCATAAAATAATTGTTTACATGCAATGTATTAGGTTGTAAGGCCTTCCCAGTTATGACAAAATACAATAGCAATTAAAATAATAGTTTTGCAAGATCCCT
This sequence comes from Cupressus sempervirens, assembly GCA_028749045.1. NCBI lineage: Eukaryota > Viridiplantae > Streptophyta > Pinopsida > Cupressales > Cupressaceae > Cupressus > Cupressus sempervirens. Next base: position 237,009,890 of record CM053786.1, on the reverse strand, counting down.
CAAGATCCAACCCAACACTAGCTAGCCTAGATCCATCTTTGTCTACTTCCTTTTAATTTCTATTGTATTTGGTCATAACACAGAAGGCCTTACAACTTGGCACATTGCATGTAAACAATTATTTTATGAATCAAGTATTGTGAATTGGTATTAGATCTTGCATTATTATTTTGTTTTTGTTGGGTGGTTATTTCTTGGGTGCTAGGACATCTTATTTAGGGATTCTCCTGCCTCCCAATATGTCGAGAGTTCATTTAGGAATCTTGCACACTCTTTAATGATGTAGAAGCCTTACTTAGAGAGGTTCAAACCCAATTTCCACTTTGGGAAGTAGACAAAGAAAATTGGAAAGAAGTAGCTTCTCAAATTTTCTTAGCTAGTGTTGGGTTGGATCTTGAAGGATCTTGCAAAACTCTTATTTTAATTGCTATTGTATTTGGTCATAATTGGGAGGTAGGAGAATCCCCTTTTTAATGATGTAGAAGCCTTACTTGGAGAGGTTCAAACCCAATTTCCACTTTGGGAAGTAGATCAAGAAAATTGGAAAGAAGTAGTTGCACAACCCAATAGATACTAAAGCTTGGGAAATAAGGAGATTCCTTGGTGAGCTTGCAAGAACAAGTTTGGATCTTCCTTGAAGGTTTCTACCTATGTGGATTTGGGCTAGCTAGTGTTGTTTTGGATCTTGAGGGATCTTGTAGAACTATTATTTTAATTGCTATTGTATTTGGTCATAATTGGGAAGGCCTTACAACTCAACACATTGTATGTAAAAAATTATTTTATGAAAGAAGTATTGTGAATTGGCATCACATCTTGCATGGTTTTTTTTTTTCTTTTGCATGTGGTTGTTTTTTGGGTGCTAGGACATCTCCTTTGGGGATTATCCTACCTCTTACTATGTAAGGAGTTCATTTAGGGATTTTCAAAAATTTAAGTAGCTACTTCTTTCCAATTATCATTGTCTACTTCCCAAAGTAGCAATTGGGTTTGAAACTCTCCAAGTAAGGTTTGTACATCATTACAGATTGTGCAAGATTCCTAAATGAGCTCCTGATGTATTACGAGGATGGATAATCTTGAAAGGAGATGTCCTAGCACCCAATAAATAGCCACACAACAAAAAAAAAAAAAAAACACTGCAAGATGTGATACCAATTCACAATACTTCATTCATACAATAATTGTTTACATGTAATGTGCCGAGTTGTAAGGCCTTCCCATTTATGATCAAATACAATAGCAACTAAAATAATAGTTTTGCAAAATCCTATCAAGATCCAACCCAACACTAGGTAGCCTAGATCCACATAGGTATAAACGTTCAAATAAGATCTAAACTTGTTCTTGCAAGGTCACCAAGTTATCTCTTTGTTTCCCAAGGTTTAGCTAGTAGCCCTTCTCAAAATTTACCCTAGATCTAGCTATAAACTACCTGACATTCAACACTCTACCACACACTTTGAAAAACTTTGCTAGACATCTCCTCTTGGGATTCTCTTGCCTCTTACTACATCAGGAGTTCATTTAGGAATCTTGCACACTCTTCAATGATGTAGAAGCCTTACTTGGAGAGGTTCAAACCCAATTGCCACTTTGGGAAGTAGACAAAGAAAATTCTAATTTTATTGGCTATTGTATTTGGTCATAACTAGCAATGCCTTACAACCTAGCATTTGCATGTAAACAATTATTTTATGAATCAATTATTGTGAATTGGTTTCACTTCTTGCATTGTTATTTTTTTTTGTTGTGTGGTTATTTTTTGGGTGCTAAGATATCTTCTTTGGGGATTCTCCTACCTCGAACTACATTAGGAGTTCATTTAGGAATCTTGCAAACTCTTTAATAATGTAGAAGCCTTACTTGGAGAGGTTCAAACCCAACTGCCACCTTGGGAAGTAGACAAAGAAAATTATTTCCCAAGATTGAAATTTGAGTAGCTACTACTTTCCAATTTTCTTTTTCTAATTCCCAAATTGGTAATTGGGTTTGAACCTCTCCAAGTAAGGCTTATACATCATTAAAGAGTGTGAAATTTTCCTAAATGAACTCCTAACATAGTGGGAGGTAGGATCTTGAAAAACTATTATTTTAATTGAATTATATTTGGTCATAACTGGGAAGGCCTTACAACCTGACACATTTCATGTAAACAATTATCTTATGAATCAAGTATTGTGAATTAGTATCAGGTCTTGCATTGTTATTTTGTTTTTCTTGTGTGGTTATTTTTTGGGTGCTAGGACATCTTCTTTGGGGATTCTCGTGCCTCCCACTACGTCATGAGTTCATTTAGGAATCTTGCATAGTCTAATATGATACCAATTCACAATACTTGATTTAGAAAATAATTATTTACTAAATGAAGTAGCTAAACTTGTGCTTTTAAAAATTGAGTAGCTACTACTTTCAAATTTTCTTTTTCTACTTCCTAAAGTGGCAATTGGGTTTGAACCTCTCCAAGTAAGGCTTCTACATCATTAAAGAGTGTGCAAGATTCTTAAATGAACTCTTGACATAGTGGGAGGTAGTAGAAACCCCAAAGGAGATGTACTAGCTTATATTTTTGTTTATATTACCTTCAAAAGATTCTCATCTAGGAACTTAGTGACCCCATACTACTCTATTTCAAAAATTTGACTAGCTACTTCTTTCCAATTTTCTTTGTCTACTTCCCAAAGTGGCAATTGGGTTTGAACCACTCCAAGTAAGGCTTCTACATCATTAAAGAGTGTGCAACATAATTAAATGAACTCGTGGCATAGTGGGAGGATGGAGAATCCCTAAAGGAGATGTCCTAGCACCCAAAAAATAACCACACAACAAAAATAAAATAACAATGCAAGATCTGATACCAATTCACAATACTTGATTCATAAAATTATTGTTTACATGCAATGTGCCAGGTTGTAAGGCCTTCCCAGTTGTGATTACATACAATATCAATTAAAATAATAGTTCTTCAAGATCCCTCAATATCCAACCCAACAGTACTCTATTTCAAAAATTTCAGTAGCTACTTATTTCCAATTTTCTTTTTCTACTTCCCAAAGTGGCAATTGGGTTTTAACCTCTGCAAGTAAGGCTTCTATATCATTAAAGAGTGTGCAAGATTCCTAATGAACTCTAGATGTAGTGGGAGGTAGTATAATCCCCAAAGGAGATGTCCTAGCACCCAAAACATATCCAAACAACAAAAAAAAAATAACAATGCAAGATTCGATACCAATTCACTATACTTGATTCATAAAATAATTATTTACATGCAATGTGTTGGGTTGCAAGACCTTCCTAGTTATGGCCAAATACAATAGCAATTAAAATATTAGTTTTGAAAGATCCCTCAAGATCCAACCCAACACTAGCTAGCCCAGATCCACATAGGTAGAAACCTTCAAGGAAGATCTAAACTTGTGCTTGAAATCTCACCAAGAAAACTCCTTGTTTCCCAAGCTTTAATGTCAACTTCAACTTCTGGTAAGTACTTTCCAATTCATAAATGGAATTTTGGGAGGTTTCTTTAGACTCAATAGTCTCATTTTCCATGTGTCTTTATCACATCTAATCATCAACATTTGATCTACATAATTGAGAAGGTTAGTTGTATAAAAGCTCAACACAACCTCTACATGTAGAACCTTTATGAAATTCACTACTACAATGTTTACCTCTTCTTGGATCACTTTTATGGTGTCTTCAAAGGAAATGAATACTATCTCTAGGTATATAATATTATTTTATATTAAGGTAGACCAATTGGATTAATAATTTTCATATGTTTGATGAGGCCGACATACATGCTTTTTTATTTCCTTTTTAATACTCTAAGCTTGAATAATCATATACCTAAATATAGAGAACTTCCATCCTATATTTTTGTTTAGACTACCTTCAAAAGATTCTCATCTAGGAGCTTAGTGACCCCATACTACTCTATTTCAAATATTTGAGTTGGTACTTCTTTCCCGTTTTCCTTGTCTACTTTCCAAAGTGGCAATTGGGTTTGAACCTCTCCAAGCAAGGCTTCTACATTATTAAAGAGTGTGGAAGATTCCTAAATGAACTCCTAACATAGTGGGAGGTAGGAGAATCCCCAAAGGAGATGTCCTAGCACCCAAAAAATAACCACACAACCAAAAAAAAAAAAAACAATGCAAGATCTAATACAAATTAACAATACCGGATTCATTAAATAATTGTTTACATGCAATGTGCAAGATTGAAAGGCCTTCCTAGTTATGACCAAATATAATAGCAATTAAAATAATAGTTCTACAAGATCCCTTGAGATCCAAGCCAACCCTAGCTAGCCCAAATCCACACAGGTAGAAAGCTTCAAGGAAGATCTAAACTTGTGCTTGCTGTAGACACCTAAAAAACCTTTAGAAAATAAAGTATTTTTATTTTCTAAAAATTTCCTGATGACATCATCATTAATTAATTAATTAATTATTTAATTAATTAATTTATTTTTATGCCATTAAATCCCTTTAGCTCAATTAAAAATATTTAATTAGGAAATCCCTCCCAAAAATGTTTAAATCTTATTTAAACATTATTTCCTTATTTATTAATTATTTAATTAATAAATTGACCAAAAAACCCAAAATAAATAAAAAATTTATTTTTTGCCCAAAACTTGGCCGATTTCCTTAAGACCACTAACCTCTTCCAAAATCTTCTAATCCTTCTTTAATTTTGATTAAAGGCTAATCCCATCATTTCCTACCCCTAATCCCAACTCAAAATATTTAATCAAGATTAAATATTAATCCTCATGTTTATTAAAAATATTTTAATAAATATCTCCTCAACCCAAACCCTTGAAATAAATAAAACTTTATTTATTTCATAAAATCTTATCCTAGGAAGTTCTAGACTATTCTAGAAAGTCTTTATCCTCATCCAAAGCCTAGACTCTTCTAGAAGATGTCTTTAACCCTAATCCTAATCCCCTCCTAACCTTGTCACATTCCCTAAACATGGGTTAAGACTTGCTAAGTCAAGCCAAAGTTAACAAATATCTCCTCCTTCACCCACCCTCATTAATTGCAATCCACTTGCCATCCACTTGCCTAGTCCTAAGCCATCTCTAACCCTTCCTCTAATCATTTTTACAACCCTAAGCAAGCTTAAAACCTCCCTAAACCCTCAAATTCTAATTTCATGGCATCTCTCACAAATATCTTCAACCACAAAACTTTATAAAGCCCACAAAGTCATAAATGTTCTTACAAAGCACTTATGAAGGGTCTTTATGAAGATTTTATCCCTTGAGCCTTCTTTGTTGACTCATCCTTCTCCTTTCCTCCATCCTCTCACCATGTGACATGTGTCACTCCTTTATTGGTTTTAAGGAAGTACAATCCATGTGCTCTCCTCTCATGCAATCTAAGCCCTCCATGAGCTTTTTCCCATCCTTGCATCTTAGCCCTCAATCCCTCAAGCCTCTTGCCTATAAATTGGATCCTTCCCCTTTGCAAAATAACACAATCCATGAAGTAAAGTTATAATGCTATTTTGAGAGCCAAATCCATACTAAAGCCATCTATCCACACCAAAAATCCACAATCATCCATTGAAGCCTTTGGAAGCATATTGAGCATACATCCTATCCATTTAGATAAAGCCACTCAACAAGATAGCTTCTCATTGAGAGAGCCCATTAATGGCTCATATTTTCAATTGAGAGCTCATCTTAGTCTATCTTGAAGTTTATGAATTTTTTTTAGTTTTTAGAAGCTTTATTTAAATTTGGTTTCTATTAGCATACTAACATTACTCATATACAATTTGGCACGCCCGGTGGGACCCCGCATGGGTCATATTCATTAGCTTTTTTAGTCAAGTTTTGTATGTCATTTGCTGATTTTGGCTAATTTTTCTTGTTTTTGTGATTGGTAGGATTGTATAAATTGGTTTTGTAGGTCCACATGAGCATGAAAAAGACAAAGGAACTCATAGTCTATCTCATAGTATTTGCAGATTTTTCAAGGTTATAGGTGGACAAAGCACTTGGAATTCTTCTTCCTCTTCTTGTCTATATTCTTTTTATTCCATCTACTTCTTCTTCTTCTTCTTGTGGGAGATCTTGGCCATTTTTTTTGTAAGGAAGCAAAATCATACACACTTCTTTTTAGTGCTTACAATGAACCCCCAAATCATACTTAAATCCATTAAAAAATTAAAAATTTGCAAAAAAGAAAAAATCTTTTAACAAGTGAAACTAAACCAATCTAATCATTTGCATCCTTGCAACATCAAGGTTTTAGATGCATTCATGAAAAGTTAGGAACACTTCATTTTTGAAAATTTAAAAAGAACTTCAAGTTTCCATTTCAAAAGGTTCAAAATCAACACTAAGTCCACACTAAAATCTAAATCAAACTCAAAGCATCAATCAAGGATAAAATGAACCTCATTTGAAAATATTTTAAAGTTCTTTTAAAAATCTCATGAAAACTAAGAGTCCTAAAACTTTTGTTATTTGTTCCAAACAAATGTCTTGTTGCAAAATCTTGGATGTTTCTTAGGTTTTTCATGCATCAAAACAATCTAGGAATATCATTTTTGGGCTTAAAACATGCAAACTAGAACACAAAATCTTGAATGAAAAGAAAAGTCCAAAGAGTCATTTTCACTTTTGAGTCCAAAACAATCTTTAATGATCTAAGGTTAAAACAAAGCACTTCAAAGTTCTTAAAACAACACACAAAATCTCAATCTTGAATGCTCAAAAGAAAAAACTTGAATGTTTAATCACTTGTCTTTGAATGCATGTTGCTAAACACACTCTTGAATACCATGGATTAAAATCAAATTTTCCTTTAATGCATGATTAAAACAACAAATCCAATCTTGAATGCCAAGGATCAATTAACCATTGCAATATCAAACACTTCATTTGGAGCTTCTAAAATTGAACAAAACAAATCTCTTTTCCACGTGCAATTTAGGTAAAGTTTGATTTTTGGATATTTAAGAGAGTTTGTTAAGTTAAATACAAATTTTCAAAAATCAATTTGAGTAGTTCCTTGGACTCACCTCTTTTCTAATCACCCATCAATTTAACCATTGGTTGCAATCTCAGCACCATTTATGGGGATGGGTCTACTTGAAAAAGGTGTTAAATGTTCCACAATCTAACTCACTCACTTGGTCTTTGAACGTTTGCTTTAAGTTTATCAAAAAAATTAAATGACCAAAACTCTAGATTAAATCGATCACACTTCAAGTTTGGGCACTAAAATTGAACAACTATTGACGTGGAGGGCCTTCGAGCGCGCGCTTGGCAATCGAGTTTCACACATCTTTGTTTTGGGCTTAAAATAAACTGACACTCAATCTTGAATGCCTAAAAGTCAATGAACATCGCATGGTTTTGACGCATTTTCAATGGTGCTCGCATTTCTTATGTTGACGATCTCTCAACTTTCATTATGCTAATGACGCTATCAAATTGGAATGAACATTGTATGCCATAATCACAAGTGTCTTAAATCATAGCTTACAAAATTTAAATCATCAATTGGAATGAACGCGTGTCTTTTAAAGCCCAAGATCATGTATGTGGTCTTGTTTTACACTTTTTAGGAGGCCTGCTTGGGGATTTCATCACCTCTTGGGATGACCTCAACTCCAGCGTTCCGGTGGAGTATAAAGATTGGGAGGTGAATCCAAAGACACCTCTCTTGGGATCAAAATTTTGTCACTCGGGCTAAGCCTCAAGGAACTTTATACCCTTGAGAAGTGAAAGAGGAGAAGTGGGTTACCGCTCCTCTTGGCTGTGTGACATATTTTTGGTTTCATCTACAGATTTGGGCCTCACGTACCTTATGTATATCGAGGACTCCCTAGCTAAACAAAATTTCATCCTTGTAGAAAGCTTCCTAAGATGTTGGTGTGTTTGACGTGCTTGCTCAAAACTTTTGTCTTCTTATTTGTTCATAGCTTTTGAATGAATGTTTTCCAACTTTGGTCAAAATTCAAAAAAAGCAAAAATCTCCCAGCTCAAGGCATACTTAGCGTAGTCACTGCCTCATCAGAAAATCATCCAAGCTCCCCTGCTGCAACCAAATCTATCTAGTTCCTTACTTTAGAACAATGCCAAATCCAAAGTCTCTCCAAATCATCCCCCCCCTAGCCAGCTAGAAACCCAATCAAAAATCACACCCAAGCCTTTAGAGAGTTGTTGTCATTCTGCTAGAATTTGTTATCCAATCAATCTGACCAATCCACCAGCCTCACCAAGGTTATCCTTTTGACAGAGCTTGTCTAGGCTAATCTAGCTTTGTCACCTGTTATCCCTCATCACCTTGAGCTAAAGGTTGGGATCCACAAGTGATCAATCTTGTGTCATGCCAATAGGATCATTAGACTATTCTTAGGTTGACACAATCTCCACCAATCCAGCGCATAGGAAAGCAAAACTCTCACTTTTTGACAGCATGCCCTTGAAGTCTTCCATCCACAGGAAAGCCAAAAATCTCTAGCCAATCCTCCTTAGGTCTGTCATGCAACTTTGACTCTCCCTAGGAAATCTTTCATCAGCCAATCCAAAATCTATGCTTAACCCAAATCCAACCATGAGCTTCCATGTTCATCCATACGCAAGACCCCATCCCCATCAAACTTATCATCAAAGCATGAAGTACCAATCCTATCATGATGTGTTTGGTCACATTGTCCTTGCTCCCGCCAGCTCCTATTACAATGATGATGAAAATCTTGTTGACTTTGATGGGTATATTGAAAGCCTTAGAAACATTCCCCCAAGCATCGCCCAAAATCCAAGAGTTATTCCAAACTATCTAGTCATGCCATCCGATATTCCAGCTTCCCCTTCATCACCCCATCAACCAAGCTTCCAATCTTCCACCCCCATCACACTAGCTATTCCTGTCAATCCACCTCCACCTTCGACACACGAGTCTCCAAGGAATCTCCTAGAGGAAATAAAAGAAAAGTCACCTCCCACAGTCGATAAAGCATGTCATCTAATCCAACCATGTGAAGTAGTAAGTGATGATGCTTCCCCATCTATAATATCACCTCCATCTCCCATAGCTATCATCCCCATACCATCCATAAAATTGCTTAAAATCCTTCCACTTCCCACAAGCATCAAAATCCTACCACCTATCAAATCCCTCCAAATCCTATCCACATTGCCTCCAAGCATTTCTCGAATCTCTCATAATGACCCTTATGCATCCATCTTCTACTCACCCATCTCCACTACTGAATCTCCCATCTATCCATCCGTTGCCTTTGAAGAATCCATCCCTTCACCTCCTATCGCACCATCCAATCCAAACCAATCCTATCAAGATCCTACCCAAAAGCATGTTGAGATCCCCCAAAGCATAAATGAAGATATCATCGTACCATGTCTTCCATCCATAGTGCAGTCACCATCTCCTCCATCTCCAAAACCTCAAGCCATATATCCTCCACTACAAGATATCTTGTCATCCCACCAGCTACATCAAGATCCTATCCTTCCATCTCCCCCACTCCATGCTTCCATCTTACCACCTATCCAAGCTATTCCACCATCTATAATCTCCCCTCTTGGTTCACTTACATTCATCCACAGTGGCCCTCTCTCAGCAGAAGAATTAAGAACAATATCTCCCCATTTCAATACACCTAATAAATCACTTCTACCATTTTCTGCAAGCAAAAAGTTTCCTCAGCTTGTTCAAATGCTCAATCGATGGCATTATCAAGGTCAAGGTTTAGGACCACAAGAGTAAGGAATCAGAGAGCCTATTATTGCACAAAAAAATCTAGGATTTCATGGTCTTGGATATGTATCCAAAGGCTCACCAACTAAAGGTGTTGGTACACCACACCCCCAAACCAAGCCTATCTCCAAGCCCACCATGCCAGCCTCCCGTCACTCCTTGAAGAAATCTTATGTCATCCCCCCTCCACCATCTTTGCAAACCAAAACAACCTACCATATCCCCCTTCATTCGCTAAATCCATTTTGTGTCCCTATGTCCCAAAATCTACCATCCTCCATCCTCCTATCAGCCATCATAAAAATCCTATTCCATCCACTTCTATGCAAGATCAAAAAAGGCACATTTCAAGGCACATCATCCATCATCATCCCCCTACATGCTCTTTCATATCCTCTCCATCTCACAAAGCTTCTCCTAACCATCTTCCCAAAGCTTACCACAACAATGTGAATGCCAACTTCAAAATGCATAAAGCTAAAAATCCACATCCTAGGCAATCATATGTCTATTCTAAAAGACATACTCCAAAAAGGCAAAATCCAATCAAAGAATGCAAAACAATGCAAAATCCTATGAAAAGAAAATCCAAAACCATGTGGATCCCCAAGAAAAAAGTTGAAACCCAATGCATAATGGCATCCACCATTGCTAATACCCCATCTAGTGACTCATGTCCCCCATCTCCTAACTCCATCTTGGGTGCCTATATCCCCAAGCACGCTTCCAAAAATCCTCCATCATGCCCGCATCTACCATCTATCCCCCATATGCTCTTTTCACACCCATTCCAACATGTGCCAATGTTGCTCTTGCAAGCATCCCCATCTCATGCTCCTTTCCAGCATTTTCATCCGTCCATCTCCTACCATTAATCCCATCTAATCCGATCTATTGCATAAATCACACATCCGGTGTACCAACAACTAGCAACAAAATTGAACATTCCAACATCCAGTGAAAAATCCCAAAAAAGCCAAAATAGCTGAAGAAAGCCAAAATCATTCCAGCTAAGTCCAAAGTGAAAAAGTCAAAAAGGAAAAGAAAAATAAAGCGTCCACTGGTGAAAACTTGGCAATTCAAGCGCCTTGGACAAGTACCATGATGAAAACTTGGCAAACAAGCATCATGTGTAATCCCGCTATCCCCAGATTAGCCTATTACCCTCATGCTTTTGGTCATCTCTTGACATCCAACTCCATCTTCCAATCTATCCACCTATCCTCCATCCTCCAGCTTCCATCTCACACCATCCACTAATCTAATGTAGCTTCAGCCAATCATCTCAGCTATCATCCATCTCCCTAGCCCCTTCAGCTTCTTCCATCCTAGCTTCAATCCTATCACATCCATCATAAGACCTCCTTCCGCATGTTATCTTCTGATTGGGGGCACTATATTCCTTGGAGATCTTGTCTTGTGCATCCTCCCTTGTCATTGGTATCTAGCTCTAGGCTATCCTCATGAAAGCCCAATGTCATCTCTTTATATCCATCATAATCCTAGCTATCTACCATCCTATCCAACCATCTCATCCTAATCCTCTAGCTATCCTTGGTCACAAAATCTCCCATCATCATTGGATGCATCCTTCCAAATCCATATCTTTCGCTATCACCCCATCCTTAGCTTTCACATCTTGCACAACATCGAACCATCCCGCTATCCTATCATCCTGAGCTTTTGCCTACTTGTAACTATCTTGGTCCATTAGCTTGTACCATATCTTGATTAGCTCACTTGTAAATATCTTGGTCTATCAGCTTGTACATCCTCTTTAGCTTAGTACCATTTCATCTATCCAGCATTCATGTCAGTTCATCCTTGATCAGCATCTTGCACCCATTGCACATCTTGGTTAGCTATTCCAATGCATCCTTTAGCTAGATTTCCTATCACCAAGGTGTTATCTTTCTTAGTTCAGCTTGCCAGATGCATCACTCATCCAAATCCACCAGCTTAGGTGCTCTCCGATAGGTCCTTGTAGGATATAGCTTTCCTCATGTCTGATCTTGGTCTGTTAGTGCCTCGTCCTACCCATCTCATTGGCAAACGGTTCTCTTTTGGATTTTCACTTTCTTTTGATTTGGACTCTTCCCTATTGGGTCTTGAAATATCTTTTCCAAGCAATCTCCTTGTTCCCTCCTCAAGGTTGCCACAATCTTCCATATCATGGTATACTGTGAATGGGGCAATCAGAGCGTAAGGTCTTGATCATGTCTTTTTCTTGTTTTCTTTTTTTCTTGTGGGTTAGCCAGTGTCGTTTCCACACTGCTTCCTCTAGGATTCATGTGTGATAATGGGGCAATTCTTGCGTGTTTGTTTTGAGTTAGTTCGTCAGTCCTCTGGGCAGTTGGTGAAAAGGCCTTGATGTTCTTGGTAACCTTGGCAATTAACCAATAGTCCTATAACAAATCTAGTGCTCAACTACATGGTGGTACTTCTCTTTGAAGTATCCCCCCCACTCAAAAAGCTTCAATGGTTTTCCTTCATCTCCATTATCCCCCATCCATATCCAACATCCATCTCTCCTACCCCAGCTTATGCATCAATATCTCTTTGAATCACTCCTCACCTTTAGCTTTAGGGATCCACAATCCTAGTCTTAGGGATCCACCAATCCAAATCAATCCACCAAGCCTCATCTTTCAAGATCCACAATCCTAGTCCTAGGGATCTCTGAAACCCATCTTCCGCCAATCTAACTCTTTGAAATCCTGTTGCATCAGCTTTTTTAATCCCCTCATCCATCTCCCCATCCTGGATTCCTTTTATAGCACTCCTCTCCTTCATCCTCTACAATCCCTGAGATCTTAAGCTTGCTTCCTCTTGTGCCTCTGATTCTCCCTTTATCATTCTCCCGTAGTGAGAGTTTGAGCTAACCAAACCTCTTCTCTTAAGTAAATCCGAGTCTTCTTGCTCATCTTGGATTCTTGTACTTTTCAAAAAGTCGTCGAGCCTCGCTTTCTCTCCCCACCGCCTTCTTGAGGGGGCATCTCACAGTCCATTCTCTCCTCTTCTGCTCTATCCTTGGGCATCTTATTTTCTTATCTTTGATGTCATGCGACTTGCGGCATCACATCAAACAGGGGCAAAATGTAGACACCTAAAAAACCTTTAGAAAATAAAATATTTTTATTTTCTAAAAAATTCCTGATGACATCATCATTTATTAATTAATTAATTATTTAATTAATTAATTTATTTTTATGCCATTAAATCCCTTTATCTTAATTAAAAATATTTAATTAAGAAAACCCTCCCAAAAATGTTTAAATCTTATTTAAACATTATTTCCTTATTTATTAACTATTTAATTAATAAATTGACCAAAAAACCCAAAATAAATAAAAAATTTATTTTTTGCCCAAAACTTGGCCAATTTCCTTAAGACCACTAACCTCTTCCAAAATCTTCTAATCCTTCTTTAATTTTGATTAAAGGCTAATCCCATCATTTCCTACCCCTAATCCCAACTCAAAATATTTAATCAAGATTAAATATTAATCCTCATGTTTATTAAAAATATTTTAATAAATATCTCCTCAACCCAAACCCTTGAAATAAATAAAACTTTATTTATTTCATAAAATCTTATCCTAGGAAGTTCTAGACTATTCTAGAAAGTATTTATCCTCATCCAAAGCCTAGACTCTTCTAGAAGATGTCTTTAACCCTAATCTTAATCCCCTCCTAACCTTGTCACATTCTCTAAACATGAATTAAGACTTGCTAACTCAAGCCAAAGTTAACAAATATCTCCTCCTTCACCCACCCTCATTAATTGCAATCCACTTGCCATCCACTTGCCTAGTCCTAAGCCATCTCTAAACCTTCCTCTAATCATTTTACAACCCTAAGCAAGCTTAAAACCTCCCTAAACCCGCAAATTCTAATTTCATGGTATCTCTCACAAATATCTTCAACCACAAAACTTTATAAAGCCCACAAAGTCATAAATGTTCTTACAAAGCACTTATGAAGGGTCTTTATGAAGATTTTATCCCTTGAGCCTCCTTTGTTGACTCATCCTTCTTCTTTCATCCATCCTTTCACCATGTGACATGTGTCACTCCTTGATTGGTTGTAAGGAAGCACAATCCATGTTCTCTCCTCTCATGCAATCTAAGCCCTCCATGAGCTTTTTTCCATCCTTGCATCTTAGCCCTCAATCCCTCAAGCCTCTTGCCTATAAATTGGATCCTTCCCCTTTGCAAAATAACACAATCCATGAAGTAAAGTTATAATGCTATTTTGAGAGCCAAATCCATACTAAAGCCATCTATCCACACCAAAAATCCACAATCATCCATTGAAGCCTTTGGAAGCATATTGAGCATACATCCTATCTATTTAGATAAAGCCACTCAACAAGAGAGCTTCTCATTGAGAGAGCCCATTAATGGCTCATATTTTCAATTGATAGCTCATCTTAGTCTATCTTGGAGTTTATGAATTTTTTTTAGTTTGTATAAGCTTTATTTAAATTTGGTTTCTATTAGCATACTAACATTGCTCATATACACTTACAAGCTGACCAAGCAATCTCGTTGTTTCCAAAGCTTTAGCTAGTAGCTCTTCTCAAAATTTACCCAAGATCTAGTTCTAAAATACCTCACATTGAACACTCTACCACACACTTAGGAAAACTTTGCTCACTCAACTATTCCATCTTCCATGCTAGATCTCACTCTACCTCATGACTCAATCGATCGAATGAATTTCTAAGACTCGAAAAGGCCCCCTTACTCACACACAACTAAGCCACAAGTCAGTGTAGCCCAACATAATTTAAAATAAACCATTACATTAAATGCCTATGCAAGCTAAAAATTCATTTCAACACATATTAAACACCCACAACCTAATTAAATGCTTAATTTAGCACACAAAAAACTAGGTTAACATAGAACCAATACCAAACTGAGTATCAAAGAAACTACATTAAGTATCAAAAAATCCTCAAGCATAATTCAGCCCCTTCATTGATCCAGTCACTCAGTGAATAGAATAATCCAACCAGTGAAGCTTCCTAGTATATGCTGAGAAACACCTTCACAGGCAGAGTTCCTCTAGCAATCAAACTCCTTCAAAGATAGAGCAACTCAAGCAACATTGTAGCCAAGCTTCACTTACCTCGTAGTTTGTGTCAAGTCCCACAAGCATTGGTGAGCACCTTTGATGACCAAGTTCCCCAAGATATGTTGAGCTCCTTCAATAACCAAGCACCTCCAAGATCACAGAGTCCATTCATCCACCAATTTCTCAATCATGAACTGCTAAGAGATGATTGAGTAATGTTTATCAAGTACCTCTTCTTCAACTAAGTACCAGTCTAAGCACCCTCCAAAGAAACTACCAAGCCTTCTCCCATAAACTCAAAAGTAGCCAACACAAAAAACCAAGATGCTCCTGCATAGGACACTATAGGTATATAGAAAAGTATGTCCCACACTATTATTTCCAAAGAAAGATCAACAACCATCTTCATCTTCACCAAAGGCTTCCACTCAAATAGGAAAAAGAAAATCAACATGCAAATCAACCACATCTGCATCCATCTATTAAATGCTAGAATCTCAACCATCCAATCAACATGCTCACTCCCTAGGACAAGCTGAACATAATGCTTCATAGGTAAAGCCTCATGCACAACAACAACTAGTGAATCCACACTAGTAGGAATAAAATCCATGATAGTAACAATATGTAGATCTCCACCAATAGATGCCAAACTCATAACACCAACAACCTCATTATAGACAATAAGATGCTCTACAATTTCCATTTTAGACACAACCAACTAATCATGAAAACCAATGTCAATCTCAACATTAACAAGATTAGGAATTTCCCTAGTAAGCTCAGGTATTTCAACAAAAAATACCAATTGCTCCTTATCTTTCACATCAGAGTCCACAAGCTAATCAAAACCAAACTCACATAACTTTGTTACTTCCTTTGTAGCCTTGTTATGCCATATTCTCTCATAGACAAGTCTTTTAACCAAATTGACAACTCTTTTTTGGATTGGTAATCTCTAACTCCACAAACATCTATGGAACTCAACCATCCATTCCTTAACTTGATTGGCCAAACTCGCTTCCAACTAAGAAGACATCTTAGAAAGCCCTACTCCACCACATCATGGAGATTCACAATCATTGTAGGGTACAATATTCTTAGAGACATCTCCCAAGATCTCTACAAACCCTCTATAAAAAATCCCTTGCCACAGTCCATGTGACAACCTCAAGTTATTTGCAAGTTAGAACACGAACTGCCACCTCACATGAACAACCAAGAACAAATTAAAAATCCAAGGACATGGATCTTTAATACACATCCCACAAACCCTTTGTGATCATTCCCTAACAAGGTCAATCTTTCATCTTTGCATCCATAGATCCACCTATAAGTCATGTACAATTTCAGTATAGAACAATGATCTGTCACCTCACAACCAAGTTAACTAGGACTCCGAAAATAAAAATCCACTTCTAGATCAATATTTTCTCAGATGAACTCCTCTCAACCCAAGTTCCTAGTGTAAATTGTTTCAACTTTGGCATTTTGTCTTGACACTCAGGAGAAACTGTGCTCTAATAGCATCTAACATAGTGCAAGGTAGGAGAATCCCCAAGGAGATTTTGTAGCCCCCAAAAAATAACCACACATTAGAAACAAAAAAATAATGCAAGATTTGATACCAATTCACAATACTTGATTCATAAAATAAATATTTACATGCAATGTGGTAGGCTATAAGGCCTTCTCGGTTATGACCAAATACAATAGCTATTATAATAATTTTTCTGCAAGATCCCTCAAGATCCAACCCAACATAAGCTAGCCCAAATCCACACTAGTAGAAACCTTCAAGGAAGATATAAACTTGTTCTTGCAAGCTGACCAAGAAATCTCCTTATTTCTCAAGCCTTAGCTACTAGCTCTTCTCAAGCTTTACCCACAATCCAAGTGTAAACTACATCACATTCGGTGCTCTATCCGCACACTAAGGAAAATTTTGCTTACTCAGATACTAGATATCTTCCATGCTAGATCCCACTCTACCTCATGAATTACTCCACTGAATGAATGCCTAAGACTCCATAAGAACCCCTTACTTATGCCCTACTACACCAAAAGTTGACATAGCCCAATATAGTTTAAAATAAACCCTTACATTAAATGCCCATACAAGACACAAGTTTGTTGTATCACATATTAAACACCCACAACCAAATTAAATTCTTAAGTAGGCCCACAAATAAGTCAATTAACATAGAACCAAGGGCAAACCAAGCACTAGAGAAACCATGTTGAGAATCAACAAATCCTTAAGAATAACCAAGCCCCTTCAGTGACCATGCCACTCGGTCAACATAGCAACCAAACTAGCTGATCTCTCTAGTATATTTCAAGAAACACATTCACAAACCAGGTTCCTCTTGAAACCAAAATCTTTCAAAAATTGAGAAGCTTGGGGAACACTATAACCAAGCTTCTACAAGCTCCCAATATGTGTAGAATTCTTGCAATCATCGCCAAGCACCTTCGATGACTGAGTTCCCCAAGCTATGTCAAGCTCCTTCAACAATTGAGCACCTCTAGGATCATTGGTTCCATTCATCCACCATATTCTCAACCAAGAACTCCCAAGAGATGACCAAGTAATCTCTACCAAGCACCTTTTCTTCAACCAAGTACTATTCCAAGTACCCTCCAAGGCAACTATCGAGCCTCCTCCCATGAACTCCGAAGTAGCCACCGAGAAAATGCAAGATGCTCCTACATCAAGTCCTCCTTATCCTTAGTTACTTCATCAACCCAATTATCCACTATGATTTCCACAACTTTCCCTCATTGTAGTTGGCTCAATATATCTCTACTATTAGAGAAATGCAGGTAAAAGTTTGTGGTGCTTGCACCAAAGTTAATACTCCAAAACCACCAAAGGAGTCTATGTATTATACTAGAGCAATAATAATATTTTTGAGATCCTTTTTCACTTTGCTATATCTTTGCAATTGAATCAACATATTATGAGTGGCATTCACCACTCTGTGTTCTTTAGTCTCTCTGTTGTGCACCCCTAAATATATTCTAGTTATTTCAAAATCACTAGCATTTAAGTCTATGGAATCTCCCCTAGCTTTGCAATGAGTGATCTCAATAGTGACCTCCCCTATTTTTGAGTCAGTGAACATCCTAGTAGAATTATTTCATCTTTTAGACCTTGGAGTCTTGGTGGTATGTTGTCTCACAATGTCCTTAATTGTAATGGACACAGGTACAAAGCTACACTTTTTAGTTACAAAATTTCTCAAACAATTTGGAACCACTTCTAAGGTTTATTTTATTAACACATCCTAAACGGGGGTAACCAACATGTCCATCACCTAATAAATAGTATCCAAAGGCCCTTGAACTTGATGCTTGGTACTCATGGACACCATGTCTTGGTCTTTATCTTGGTCTAAATCCATCCCCACAGACTCATGGGTTTCCATTCCTTTATGCTTCTGATCTTTAGTATTAGATATTGTCCTATGAACTATATGATGGCTACCAATTAGTTCAAGGTTTTTCCTACTTGAACTCTCTTTCTCACCTACATGGTCAACAAAAAAAATTACATTAGCTAGAGGGAAAGGCCATGAGTGTTTATCTAGTCTTATTTAATTATGTGTTGGTTGTTTTTTCTTTTCTCTTCTATTTCATCTAGGCTCTTTTCCATTTAATAATGGCTTTAATCCCTTGATTGATGCCATCTTCTTCATCCTTGGTCCAATAAATAATGGGAAATGCCACTTCTTTTTTGTTCAAATATTCTAATTTAAAAAGCTCTAGACAATATTCTTGCAACCCATGTATATTCATCTTCAATTGGAAAAAAAAATTAGAGATAGTGATAGTCTTCAATGACCCCTCTTATCAAATTCTCTTTCATTGAGACAATCTTCGCAAAAATATTTGATGTGAGGAGAGGATGTTATCTTCCCTTCTAACTTTAATGTTCTCTTTGTGAAACCCCTATTATCAAAACCATCTATTTTCTCATAGTGTTTGAAATCAAAATTACACAAATTGCAACTAATACTAATTGCATCTTTCATTGATCCACATGATAGTTTACCCAATTTTATGGAAAAATAGACTCCCACTTATCCTTAGGAAGGTATATATTTTCTAAAAAATCAAACTATCTACAAACCTCTTCTAATACAAAACAATCTATGACATACCTAGGTAGAATCACAAGTTTATCTTCAAAACATCCTACCATAATGTAGGTGAACCCAAGGAATTGAATGGATACACTACCAAAAGTTCTAACCAATTGATAGGCTTCAAGGGAAATCCTTAGTTTTGACATACCAACTAACTCAAAACATAGTTTAGCCATGAAAACTTCATTCATCTTTCTATTATTAGAAAGAACATGATCTTTCCTTAGTTAGTAACAATTATTATTGATAATCAAGTCATTGGTCCAAGGTTCATGTGGGAGTTCTCTCAAGTTTTGTGTGCATGTTAGACAATATATTAGATAAAAAGATATAAATAAGTCTTTCTTAATTGTTTTTGTAAGTTTCAATTGTTCTCGTAGTGAGCTAGTTGTTAACTCCCCCTATTCCATATACTATTTTGTATCCAAAATAATTTATATATAGTCATACATCTAATCCTCAAAAACATAAACTTCATCAGATGCCTTAACCCTGTGTAAACATACCGCCAAATCTTGTATATGGAATCTTATATGATCTTTTTTCAAAGACTTGGACAACTATGAACCTCTTGTATTGAACTACTCTATCCAAGTCCGATCTATGATGCTATGAGTTTATCAAGAGCCTCATTGGAATAGACTAGGGATTGGGTAGGAGTGTAATTTATGAAGGTCTCATTAGTGATTCTGAAAACAAATATAATGGTTTCCTAGTTTACCCAAATTTGATCTATAGATTCCAATCTCTCCCAAATTTATTAATAGTTCTATGTGGGATTTTTAGTAGAGTCTTATTAGAATCCTCATCTTGATCATTCCATTGAGGGAAGTAGATAGAAGACCAATATTCTATAATCTTGATTTTCTTGCATAGCTATTTTAGGTCTTCATTCATAAATTGAACTCCATTATTAGTAATTAAAGAGGATGGTATGCCATATTGATAGATGATATAATTGAGAATAAATAAGGAAACTTTCTTTCCTATAGTATTCATGATAATGAACTTGTGACGTCCTGATGAGTTTGGATAAGTATGTCCTACCAAGTCAAAGGCCCATCATTGACAAGAGCAATGTGTAACTGATAGTATGAGTTTTATTCATGGCACATGAATCAAGTTACCATGTATCTAATGCTTCTTACATGACTTAGCACACCTTACAATATCTGTTTGTATAGTGGGCCACTAGTAAACAACCCTCAATAGTCTTTGAGCTAACACATGCCCATTAGAGTTAGACCCACAAATACCCTCATGGACTTCAACTAGTGCACATTGAGATTACACTTTCTCTAATTATCCAAGAAGCATTATATCTAGACCCCTCTTAAAAACTCACCAAATATTATGATATAATAGGAGGCATTATGGATAAGTTGACATTTTTTAGTTAGAAGTTAGGCTATCAGGAATGATTTGGTCTCAGAGGTAGGAATAAATGTTAGAATATCAAGAAGAATTATGCCCATTAATGGTACAAATGACATGGTTTTTTGGGAGATTGATAGGTAGGGTAAAATAGTTATTCCACTAGGAAATCATATCTTGATTCATGCCCTTGAAGCTATAGGATAAAAGCCATAGTTTCCATAGTATGAACTTCCTTGTTATCTATTCTAGGTATCTACTTTAAGGTGATGAAAAAGAAATAGTTCTTTAAAGAATAAACCTAATCCATTTTGTGTGTAAGAGCCATCAATGAACATTTTCCATGTACACTTAGTCATGTACACAATTAAGAAGTCAAGAAAATCTATCTACATAGGAGTGTCATCTTG
Organism: Cupressus sempervirens; assembly: GCA_028749045.1. Lineage (NCBI taxonomy): Eukaryota > Viridiplantae > Streptophyta > Pinopsida > Cupressales > Cupressaceae > Cupressus > Cupressus sempervirens. Next base: position 236,989,121 of record CM053786.1, on the reverse strand, counting down.
CAAAGCAAAATAACCAACTAATTTGCAATAGGTTGATCTTTAATGGCCTTACAGTTAATATGCCCAATGTGAAATTTTGATCTAATCAACATCCATTTAGCCAACTGACCAGTAAGGATATCCTTACTTAATAGATACTTTAGAGGATAAATTTTTATTACTAGGTGTATAGTGTGCCCAAGCATGTAGTGTCTTAATTTTTGAGATGCAAACACAATAGCAAAGAAAAGAATCTCAATGTTATTGTAATTTATCTCATAGGATACTAAAGTGTGATTGATATAGTATATAGACCTCTCTCCTTAATTTTCATCTTTTTGTGCAAGCAACACCCCTAGGGATGTAGATGGAGTTGAAATATATAAAATGAGAGGTTTCCATGGAATAAGAGGCATCAAGATGCTAGGATTTGCAAGATATTCCTTAATTTGATCTAAGATATTTTGGCATTCCTCATTCCAAAAACATGTAGCTTCCTTATTCACATTCTTATTAAATGGTTGAGCCCTAGTAACAAGTTGAGAGATAAACCTCCTAATTTACCAGAGATGTCCTTGAAGACTTCTCATTTGAGTAATATAATTAGGAGGTGGCATATCCATTGTGACTTTTGGAATTTTTTAGGGTCAACTTCAATTCCTTTGGGAAAAATGATATATCCTAGTAACTTTCCTAAAGTGACACCAAAATCACATTTCTTTGGATTTAGCCTAAGCTAGAATTGTTCCATGCGGTCTAGGATTACTTATAGATATTCAAGATACATAGCACTTTTCTTAAATGTAGCTAGGGTACCATCCACAAAATCTTCCATGTTCTAATGCATCATATCATGAAATATTATAGTCATATCTCTTTGGTAAGTTGCTCTAGCTTTTTTTAGTCCAAATGACATGACATTCCAACAAAAGGCTCCCATGTAGATGTGAAAAGCATATTTTATTGATCCTTAGGAGTTGTCTTAATTTGGTTATACCTCGAGAACCCATCCATAAGTGAGCACATCTCATAGCCCCTAGTCATATCTACTATCATGTCTATATTTGGGAGTGGAAAGTCATCCTTTGAGAATGATTTATTTAGGTCTTGAAAGTATGTACTTAAACCAATATATTTTTGATGTTTAGAGACTAGTACAAAATTTGATATCCATTCAACATAGTCAATTAATTTAATAAATATAGCTTTAAGTAGTTTCTTTAACTCTTTTTTGAGCAAGAGAGCAACATGTCAATGCATTTTTCTAATATTTTGTTTGGTTGGTTTCACACCAAGAGCTATGGATAAATGATGCATAATGAGATTAGTGTCAATCCCCAACATGTCAGAATAAGTCCAAGAAGAAAATATGTTTTTCTCTCTAAAAAACTAAGTAAACTCCACTTTTTCCTCTAGTGATAGTGACTGACCTAGATGAATTATCTAAGGGCTTTCTTTTGTTCCAAGATTAATGGGATGACAAGGTTATATCAAACTCGAAAATATTTCTTGAAAATAACTAGGTAAGCTACCAGGTACTTCATTCTCAAGTGCCTCAAGGATGTTTTCATCTTTGAAAACATCTTTATTTTTTGGTTCTGAAACTACCACAAAGTGGGTTTTACCATCAAAATGATTATTTATTATTTATTTTTGGAAATGTAGTATAGATTAGGTGATTGAGATGGAGGGGGGGGGGGGGGGAGGGGGGGGGGGGGGGCGCAATCAGGAACCAATAAAACTCGTACTTTAATTCACCAATTAAACCTTCACAATACAATTTGATCTAATTACATGCATGAAAGGTTGAAAGTAATAAAACATTCATAACACTTGACAAAATATTTGGTAACCCAGAAACCTTGCAAATAGAAAGTAAAATTGGAGTGGGGATGATACCCACAAGCTTTATTGCTATAGTATAATGTTAGCCTATTAAAGTTTACAATTGATCGCTTCTAGTGATCCACCCTTTTAGGAGCAATAAGGACTATTAAGTCCACCTTGTAAAAGGATTTACAACATACAATGAATTATGCACTCTGTTAGGAGATTTAGAGAAGACTACTAAGCCTAGCTTGTTAGAGGATTTAGAGATTCACTAACAAAAAATTCACTGAACAGAGTAGTTAATTGAAATGAACATACTAACTTGCTGAGAATGGATATGACAACAATGATTTCTATTGAATAAGAGACAAGAACATTTACAAGGAATATTTGTTGGATACAATTGTTCAATTGTGTGTTGTCTTTGATGTTACACAAATGTCATATCAGTTATCAGATAGAGTCTACAGAGCTTAGTTGATCAACAAAGCAAAAGACAGTGTCTACCAAGCTTAGATGGTCAACAAAGTGAATTATAGAGTTTACTGAGTATTTTTGTAAGTTACACTATGAAGATAGTTTCTATTGAGCTCACTTGGGTGCTATGGTAGAAGTTAGTTTCTACCGAGCTCACAAGGTTAGCAAAGGAAAATCAGTTCTTACTGAGTTCACTTGGTCTCCAAAGGATTTTTTAGAGTTCACAGTATTTACTGAGCTTCACTTGGTTAACACTGGAAATCATTTTTGGAGCAATGTTTACCAAGCAGGGTTGGCCAATGAAAGATTTCATTATTTTGGAAATAAAGTTTAATTGTTTCATTTAAAGTTTGTAGTTGACTGATGTATTGTTTATTGGTAAATGTAACTTGTAAATGAGCCAACTTGACAATTTGTAAGGTATAAATAAAAGGTCAAGTTGTGAATTCTAATGTATGAATGAATGGATGTATGAATGAGCTAGCATGCAAGTGAGTTGATTGTGTAAAGAGGAAGTGTGAGAGAATTTTGAAGAAGGATTAGATATCCTTGAGGAGCAGCAAAGGTGTATTCAATCAGTAAGGATCCAATGAAGTAGAACAAAGATCTGTAACCAAAAAGATCAGTTGCATCTCATAGAGGTCACTCATTGTTACTTTCTCACAATTGTAGTAGTGAATTTTAAATCTCTTAACAGAGTTGGTTCAATAGCCATTTTGTAAATCCTCTAACAAGGTGGATAGTTCTACTAAATTGTTCTAAAGTCCTCTAGCAAGGCCGCTCCTAGTAGGGTGATTAAATCCTCTAACAAGGTCACACCTAATAGTGTGTTTTATAACCTTTAACATAATTGGCTCCTAATGGGGCTCACTTCAGAAGAGTGAAAATTGGTACCTATTTACTTGGTGGTTTTTCTCATCTTGGATTTCCACATTAAATCTAGTGTTTCTTGTGTTCATGTTATTTCCTTTTGCATGCATGTTAATAAATGTGAATGCTTAATAAGTTAATATACATTTCATCTACCAAGTTACATTTTTTTTTTTTTGTGTGGCTACTGAGTGATATTAGTAACTAGTTATTTAATGAATCTAAGGGATCTATGAATTTATTTTTGTGGTAACTAATTCACCCCCCCTCTCAATTACTCCACCTATATTTCCAATAATTGGTAGCAGAGCTTTTGGTGCTTGTAGAAAGGATTTCAAGGATCTAAGCTAAAGGTCAGGATGCCTTAAGAGAGGGAAATTCCAAAGCTTAATAGGGATAACATTTTAGCATGGCAAGGTCTCATGAGACTCCATCTGGCTTCCATTGGAGATATAGGACTTAAATATTTGGATGAAGCATATGTAACTCCTTCTAGCACATAATCTGCTAATGACATTATTGAGAAGAAGACTCATAACACCATAATGATAGACATTGCATCTACCCTAAGCTATGAAGAATTCGATGATGTCAAGGAATGTAAAACTACCTTTGAAATGTGGAACAAATTGAAAGATATCTATGGAAGTGATGATAATGTGAGAAGAGCCAAAGTAGAAATTCCAAGAGGATAATTTGATTAAATGAGGATGAGAGAGGATGAAAGCATTACCAAATATATTGAAAGAGTCAAAGCAGTTGTCAATGAAATCAAGGCCTCTAGAGGAGACATTGAGGAGGAAACAATTGTAAGTAAAGTTCTTAGAACATTACTTCCTATTTATGTAATTATAGTTTCTACAATTCAAGAAAGAATATATGAAGCAAATCATAAGATAAATTTAGAGGCCATAGTTGGAAGATTGATTACATTTGAGCTAGATAACTATGATAACTATGTTCTAGCTTCCAAGAACATTGAATCAACATTTGAAGCCAAGCTTTCACTCAAGGAGAAAGGCAAGAAGATGAAGGATTCTTAGTCAAAAAGTGAAGAAGAGTTAGAATAGAGTTTAGATAGTGATCTTGAGGTAGTTGAAGCTCTACTTGCAAGAAAATATTCAAGAGGTAGAGGAAAATACAAAGGTAAGGTTCCTCTAATCTATTTTTCATGTGAAGAAATTGGACATATTGCTGCTAGGTGCCCAAACAAGCAAAACAAGGATGAGAAGAAAGGTCACAAGTGCATTGGTAAGAAAGACTTCAAATCATTCAAGGACAATGCTAATAATACATTTTTCATGGCTAAAGATTCTAATGATTCTAATGAAGAAGAAGATAAAATTGTTTACATCACTATGAAAGATGAATCTAATAATGATGAAAAAATGACACTTATCTCTCATGTAAGCAAGAATGATAAATGGATCATAGATAGTGGTTGCTCTCATCATATGACTAGTGATAAAAGTAATTTTGAACAATTTGAAGACTATAATGGTGGTAGTGTGAGGTTTGGTAATAATGAATCTTGTTGTATAAAAGGAAGAGGAAGAATCTCACTAACCAAAGAACTTGTATGGGCTAATGCATATTGGGTAGAAGGACTAAAAAAAAATCCATTGAGTGTGGCACAACTACTCAATAATAGATTCAAGTGGAATTCATGCATGGAAAACCAAGACTAATGGATGACAAAGGAAAGCTGATTGGATTAGGTATATAGAAAGAAGGTAACTTGTTCTATCTTGAACTTGGTGAATGTTCATGCTTTATTGCTCAAGTTGAAGAAAATTGGTTATGACATAGAAGGTTGCATCATGTGAACTTTGATAGTTTGGTGAAAATAAGAAAATCAATAAAAGTAAGAGGCATTCCTAGTATAAAGAAATCTAAGGTTGGTCTATGCAAGAATTGTTAGATTGGTAAGATGTGAAATACTAGCTTTAAAAGTAAGAACTATCAGTCTAAAAAAGTTTTAGAAATTGTGCATACTAATTTGTGTGGACCTATTAGAATTGAAAGCTAGATTGGAGAAAAGTTCTTCATTCTTTTTGTTGATAATTACTCAAGAATGATGACTGTCATGTATCTAAGAGAAAAATTAGAAGCATTTGAAAAGTTCAAGCGGTATTTGTCTAGAGTAGAAAAGGAAATAGGCAAAAGACTGAAATATTTGAGGTCAGATAGAGGTGGTGAATTCATCTCCCATGAGTTCAATAACTTTTTTATTGAAAGGGGAATCAAAAGATAGGTATCAACCCCTGGCACTCCCGAAAAAAATGGAATAGATGAAATGAGGAAAAAATCTATCATGGACTATGCAAGAACTTTAATGATTCAAAAGAATATTGGTATCAAATATTGGAAGGAAGCTATTAGCACTACAGTTCATACCTTGAACTGAGTACAGCTGAAGAAGGACACATTCAAAGCTCCCTATGAGTTATGGTATGGCTATAAACCCAATGTAAGTTACCTAAAAGTATTTAGAATAAAATTTTACATTGTGAAAGAATTTAGAAAAGGTAAATTCAATGTGAAGGTGATGAAGGAATATTTTTTGGATATTCTTGCAAGAGTAAAGCATATAGATGTTTTAATTTGTCTACTCACAAAGTCATAGAAAGTGCACATGTGAAATTTAATGATTTTGTACAAAAGACTGAAGAAGAAAGAAAAAGGGAACCAAAAGATTACAGGAGATTTGTTTTCATTGAACCTGATATAGTGCCAAATACATCTATCAATCGGGAATCTTCTACTCCCGAGTCTTCAATAACCAAGTTGTAGGAAGTTCAAACCGAGCTGCAAGAAGTTGAAACCAAGTTGAAAGAAACTGAGTCACAGTCAAATGCTATTGAGCTAATGCCTATTGAGTCTAAAGGAGCTGACTAGCAGAGAGAACAACTAGAACCTAAATTTGAAGTGCAAGAGGATGGCAGTGCAATACATTCAAAAGGCAAGGAAACTATTTTAGCTAAATATGTCAGGAGACATCATGCACTAGATCAGATCATTGGAGACAAATTTGAAGGAACTATGACAAGAAGTAAGTTGAAAGATACTTGTTTACTTGCTGATTTTGAACTTAGAAGTGTCAAAGATGCATTAGGAAATGAAAGTTGGATTGAGGCTATGAATGAAGAGATAGAGCTGATTGAGAAAAACAAAACATGGACTCTTGTACCTAGGCCTAAAGATAAAAATATGAATGGAACTAAGTGGGTATTTAGAAATAAGTTGAATGAAGATGGTAAGGTGTCAAGGAAAAAAGCTAGACTAGTATGAAAAGGATACTCTCAAGAATAAGGAATAGACTATTGGGAGACTTTTGCTCCTGTAGCAAAATTTGAAGGTGTAAGGACCCTACTTGCATATGCTGCATACAAAGGATTTAAAGTTTATCAGATGGATATCAAGTTAGCATTTCTCAATGGTATACTAGATGAGGAAGTTTACATTGAACATACTAAAGGTTTTTTTGATCTAGACAGGAAGGCCATGGTCTACAAATTACACAAAGCATTATATGGTCTGAAACAAGCTCCTAGAGCATGGTATGAAAGACTGCATAACTATCTTATTGAGATTGGTTTTTAGAGAACTAATTATAATAGTAGCTTGTATATCAAGGAAGGACCATATAACAAGATTGTTTTGGAAAAAATATTTGTGGATGATACTTTGTTCACAGGGAATGATGATCTTTGTAAATTATTTTTGGAGCAAATGAATAAGGAATTTGAGATGTCAATGTTTGGAGAGATCAAATTCTTTGTTGGTCTTCAAATTTAGTAGAGTAAGAATGACATCTACATCACTCAGTCTAAATACATCAAGGAGATACAAAATTTTTTTGGTATGCAAGACTATAAACTAGTTGGGACTCCTATGTGCACTAGTCTAAAGCTTACGAAGGATGATGAATCAAAGGAGGTAGATCAAACATTGTATAGATCTATGATTGGAAAATTGAATTATGTAGTTCATAAAAGGCTAGATATTGCCCTTGCAATTGGTATTGTAGCAAGATTTTCAGCAATACCAAGAGAAAATCACATGATGGCAATCAAAAGGATCATGAGCTTGTTGAAAGGCACTGTAGATTATGGATTATGGTACAAATTTAGAGGTAATCTAGATTTGAAAGTGTTTACTAATGCAGATTAGGCAGGAAACATTGATGAAAAAATGAGTACAGGTGGAGGAGCATTCTTTCTTGGAAAGAGGTTGGTTTCTTAGACAAGTAAAAAGCAATATTGTACATCCCAATCCACAACAAAAGTAGAGTATGTTGCAATCGTAGTAAACTATTCTAATATTGTTTGGTCCAAACAATTGTTACAATGCATGAAGGAGGAAATCAAGAACTTTTTGTTATGTTTTGTGACAATACAAGTGCAATTAACATATCTAAAAATCCAGTGATGCATTCAAAAACCAAGCAGATTGCAATAAGATATTATTTTTTTAGAGAATTGGTATAGGACAAGGAGATCAGATTGGAATATGTCCATACAAAAGAACAAATTGCTGACATATTCACCAAGCCTTTACCTAAGGATGCATTCTTGTATCTAAGAGGTAAGTTAGGGGTCATTCCCCTATCTGAAGCTCGCTAAAATAAAGTTTTAGTGATGCATCAATAGGTATCAAGTTGAAGATCTTTTAGTTGATGTAGTATAGTTATGGAAATATTGCATATGAAATAGTACATAAGGTACATTGCTATTCCTTTAGTTTTTGTTATCTTTGGCATGTGTTTTCAAAAAGGGAGAGTATACTATCATATCTTTCTGAAATTTGAATTTGCGAAGAGTTTGATGTTTGAAAAGAAGCTATGTAATTCCTTCACAAAGGAATATTATCGTATTGAAGAAGTTTGTGGAATGAAATCCAAGAGGGAAAAATATTCTATTAGAAAAAGACTTGTTCTCAAATTTCATTCTGCTATGACATGTTGTTTTGCTATAAATGCCAAAGATGGAGATTGTTGGATACAATTGTTCAATTGTGTGTTGTCTTTGATATTACACAAATGTCATATCAATTATTAAATAGAGTATACCGAGCTCAATTTGTCAGCAAAGAAAAAGACAAAGTCTACAATGCTCAGATGGTTAGCAAAGTGAATTATAGAGTCTACTGAGCATTTCTAGAAGTTACACTATGAAGACAGTTTCTATTGAGCTCACTCAGGTGCTAAAGGATTCTATGGCAGAAGTTAGTTTCTATCAAGCTCACAAGGTCAGCGAAAGAAAATCAGTTCTTACTGAGTTCACTTAGTCTCCAAAGGATTTTGTAGAGCTCATAGTGTTTAGTGAGCTTCAATTGGTTAACATTGGAAATCATTTTTGGAGCATTGTTTATCGAGTAAGGTCAGCCAATGAAGGATTTCATTGTTTTGGAAATAAAGTTTAATTGTTTCATCTAATGTTTGTAGCTAATTGATGTATTGTTTATTGGTACATGTAACTTGTAAATGAGCTGACTTGATGATTTGTAAGGTATAAATAAAAGGTCAAGTTGTGAATTATAATTTATGAATGAATGGATGTATAAATGAGCAAGCATGCAAGTGAGTTTATTGTGTAAAGAGGAAGTGTGAGTGAATATTGAAGAAGGATTGGATATCATTGATAAGTAGCAAAAGTGTATTCAATTAGTAAGGATCCAGTTAAGTAGAATAGAGATCTATAACAACAAAGATTGGTTGCATCTCATTTAGTAATTGTAGTAGTGGATTTTAAATCTCTTAATAGAGTTGGTTTAGCAGCCATTTTGTAAATCCTTTAACAAGGTGGATAGTTCTACTGAATTGTTCTAAAGGCCTCTAGCAAGGCCACTCCTAGTAGGGTGATTAAATCCTCTAACAAGGTCACACCTAACAATGTGTTTTGTAACCTTTAACAGGGTTGGCTCCTAACAAGGCTCACTTCAAAAGAGTGAAAATTGGTAGCTAGTTACTTGGTGGTTTTTCCCATATTGGGTTTCCACATTAAATCTGGTGTCTCTTGTGTTCATGTTATTTCTTTTTGCATACATGTTAATAAATGTGAATGCTTAATAAGTTAATACACATTTCATCTACCGAGTTACAACATTTTTTTTTGTGTGGCTACTGAGTGACAATAGTAACTAGTTATTTAAGACATCTAAGGGATTTGTGAATTTATTTTTGTGGTAATTGATTCACCCTCCGATGTTTAGTTACTCCACCTATATTTCCAACAATATCTGTAGAAGACTAGAAAAGGAGAGATCGATCAAACAAAAAAAAAACTTGCCTTATTGGGAGCAAGCATAACTGATAAACAACCTTGATTTTAAATTCGACAACTATGGGATTAGATTAAAGATGAGAGAAATAAGTAAGAATCAGAAGAAAATTTGATCATGAAGTGCAATTGCCCTCAAAAAATAATGACAAAATGAAGAAGGTAAAGAGTGTACTCAAATGCAAGAGATCAAAACAAACTAAAGTGATCATGATATACATTTAACAAACATGGGATGTAATTGTGTCAAGGAAACCAAAAGAAAATGGTTGTAGGCAAATAAATTATTTCTCCTTAATCTCTACAATTGCTGGATTAGATATTATTCATGATGTGCCAGGTCAACCATGTCATCAAGTCAAGCAAATTAAACCATCCAATCCACCACGTGACCCTATATTCTTTAAGCATTTTGCCATCTCACATAGTTTTATTATATTGAACTATGCCTACACTTTTTCATGGGTATAACTCAAAGTCTCCATGTTAGGATTTAACCAAAAACAAAAATAACAATTGCATGCAAATATAAACAATAGATAACATAGAAGAGAGCCCAAGATACCAAGATTTAACGTGGTTCACCCAAACCCTGGGCTATGTCCACCAAACAACAAGTCCAATATTATTACAATAAAGTTATTACAACTAATAACAATCTAAAATTCCTTATAGCTCAATACCACTACAAGAATTTTTTTTTGCATCACACCTTATAAAATGATTCCTAACCCTAATCCCTTTTATATAGTACTTCCTTGATCAGTCCAACAAACTAACAATCTCACACTTGGGGATTGATTAGACTCCACACTAGGTAAAGGTGTGCTAATAGGTTTAGCCTTCTTTATAGAGAAATGATGCAAAACTTTAATATAATAAGTTTAAGATAAAGTCAATTTCATGTTCTTCCTATCTCCACAAATCTTCATTACTAGGATTTTTTTGCTGCCCCTAGATCCTTGATAGAAAATGCATGTGCTAATTGGTGTTTCAACCCCTTAATGTGATCCATGTTAGACCCAACTACAAGCATATCATCAACATATAAACATAAAATAATGTAGCTGTCATCATCCAACCTATTAAAGTAAACACAATTATCTAAATGACACCAACTATAGCCATGCTCATGCATAAAATTGTCAAATTTCAGATACCATTGTCGAGATGCTTATTGTTGAGATAATGGGTGTTGCACACATTGCATAATATTGTTATCTTATTATTTTATTTTATTATGTAATGTTGTTCCTAGATGCACGTGCAACATGCAAAGATTTCCATGGAATATTCTTGATGAGTTGTATTGTAACATTGTGATAATATTTTATGTAATTATTTAATATTGGGGAAAAGAATTAAATGCCCAATATTAAATGTGGGGTCAGTGGGTTAGGTAGCACATGGTTTATGTAATACCACTTAGTGGTTTTGTGGGACTTGCTACTATATAAGCAGCCACAAGGGTAGTTGTTGTAGAGAGAGAGAGAGAGTGACAAGGAGAAGACAAAAGGCAAGAGTCGAGCGAGACAAGGCTTGACAAGTTAGCCAAGGGAGCATTTGTGAAGGTTGAAAGCATGGCATGGGATGTGTGGATTCATGCTTGTTCACATAGTTTGCTCGGTTATGGCTATGGCCATGAAGGCTTCCATGGTTGTATGGCAATGGTATTTTTTGCTGAATAATACATGGTGATGGATTCTTTTGGAGGCTGGGTTTTTCCCTCAATGAGGGTTTCTTAGGGTATATCTTGTGTCACAATTTTGTGGGTATGTTATCTATTCTCTTGCATGTGGATTTTAATTCTGTATTTATTTCAGATCTATTATGGGTTATGTGGAAATGTTTATATTCTTTGTTGCCAAGTTTCCTTACAAGTGGTATCAGAGCTATGGTTTTATTATTGTAACCCTAGATTGAATCCATGGGAATGCATGAGAGGATAAAAGGAAAGGGCAAGATATATGAATGATTTATTGTAGATCTGAGAGTTTTGGGTTTGCTGTTATGATGGAATGTTAAAAGATTTGGGCATGTGAAATTGTTGGAGAAAAGGATTTTTTTGGATGTTTCATTTAAATGAAGGTTTTGGGGGGTACCATGTAGAAATGACCTCCTAGGTAAAAATAGACCTCACCATTAGATCCGGGTCAACATTTTCATAAATTTTGATGTATAATATGCCCTAGTTTGGCCATGTTCAGAGGAAATGAAAGAGTTTTTTGGTTTCAGCCCATGATGGCCATCAAATTTAATCCCGTCGGAATTTTTGTCACTGAAAAAAAATTAAAAAATGAAAAATCGTACTGAAAATGGTAAAAAGACAGTTTTAGTAAAACAGACATAACTTTCTCTCAGAATATCAGATTTCAAAGTTCTTATAGGCATTGGAAAGCTAATTCAGAGCATTACAAGATGGTGTAAGTTTGGTTCTATGATTTTGAGATTTTGTCAGGTTTTAAGAGCCGTAAAGTCAGATGTTCTTTATTTTGAGCACAGATTAGGGCATAACTTGGGCATACAGAGTTAGATTTTGGACTTCGAGTAGTCAACAAAAAGCTCTTGGAGAGCTCTACACATTGGTTTAGATTTGGTGTAGGTTTGGCATGATTTATTTGTGGATATATTGATCTAAATAGTTCATAGATATATTTTGACTATGGTAACATTGTGAGTTTATGGAATTAGAGATTTAAGTTTTGATGTCATTGTATACTCAGTTCATATTTTAGATTGGTCTCATGATGATATGGTTATCAATGTTTGGTTTGGATATGCATGATGACTTGTTGGATCTACAAGTTGTGCAGTGTTGTAAGCGGTCTATACTTACAGGTTGCATTTATAGCTTGGTTATGGGTTGTCTTTGCCCATTGATCTTTCATTATTGATGCATATTTAGATTGGTGGCTTGGATTTGGGTTGTCTATGCCCTAAGTCACATGATTTTATCTTCATGTAGAAGGGATGAGATGTTGTTATCAGGTACAGTCATGGCAAAGGATTGTGGTTGACTATGCTGACAAGTTGGACACTTTGAGAGCCAGATGCTTAGTTCATGGATGTGATCATGGTGTCATGGATTTTGGCATGACATGATTGGTTATACAGGTACCTCCTTGATGTTCTTTAGCTTGGATTTCTGATTTAGTTATGGTGGTATATCTTCTTGTTTGAGGATCATGGTTATTTAATTTCTTTTGAGGAGCTCATGATGTGCACTTTGAGTTCTTTGATCGTTTGATGTCTTGGTTCATTCTCATGGTTAGAAGATGATTTTTCATCATGATGTCATGGATAGCTTAGATACAAGGTTTAGTGGGAGCTTGTGACAGTGATGGGGTGATAGTGTAGGATTAGTTCCTGGTTTGGTTTATATATTCTTGGTTTGGAGAGGATGGATTTTATGATGCCATAGGTGACTTGGTACCATGGTTGAGTGGGAGTTGTTGGCATTGATATATTTATTGAGTGTTTGCAGATGTTGGAGGTTTGTCTTAGGTCCTATTGCTGCAGAAGCATCTTTGACATTTGCATGGTGCACTTGTTATCTTCATGGTGTATGAAGATGGTTAGATCTTGAGGACTCATGGATTTCATGGTTATCTTCATGGTATGTGGAGATGGTTTTCTTCATGGTGTGTGGAGATGGTTGCATCTTGAGGACTCACAGGGTTCTTGGCAAAGGTGTGGTTTATGCTTTTATTTGGCATGTTATCCTTGGTATGAGGATGGTTTCATTATTATGTCATGGTATACTCTTGATACACGTTTAGAGTTGTGACATGTTATGGTATGTTCATGTGGAGCATGTTATCTCTTTGGTTGAGATGGTTAGATCATGTTGTCATGTTTATGTTCCTGAGGCCATGGTTGGAACTTTGACATTGATCTTGGTTTAGTTTCTTGGTATTGAGTACACTGATCATAAGCTAGATACTTCATGATATTTATATGTTGCATTTGGAGTTGACATGGATTGATTGGTTATAGGTGCTCATGGATACTTAGAGATGGTGGTGACACTGATTTCTCTTAGATTAGAGAAGTATTTATTGGGATGGTTGATGGTTTCAATAGGAAGTTCGAGGGGCAGTCACCTGATATGGACTTGAGAGGAGATTGTTCTTAGATGAGTCTTGGTTGGAGACTTGGGTATCTTGATGAGCATTCTCATTCCCCACTCTTGGTCTACTCAGCGGTTTGCTACTTGAGAGGTATAGCCCATTGTTTCTCTTAGTTGCATTATATTTATGCTTATCTTTCATAGATATGGATCTTGAGCTATGGTACATGAGTTAGTTCTGGAGGGTTCATTTGAGAGATGGTTAAGCATTGGTTATCTCCATGTGCATATGTTGTTATGCTGGTTGAGTTTGGGAGATGGTTTTATATTGGGCATTTTCCTTGGATTAAGAATGGTTATTCCTTGGTTTAGGAATGGTTTTATTGAGTTTGATCTTCTTGTGAGAGGCTTACATCCATGATTAGTTATATGGTATGGTTTGGATGTTGTTGAGGCTTCTTGTTGGGGTTTTTTTATGGAGGAGATCATACTTGCATAGTTTACATCTAGAGGTGTGTGTAAGAGGACATGATACATGTTATGATTTGCATGATTTCTCTGGTCTTGGTTATCTTCTTGGATGTTCAGTTTTGCCTACTTTGGATTTAAGATTGGTTGGAGATTGTGATCACTAGTTTGTGCTCATGTATGTGATGTGAGAGATGAAATGGTTATTTCTTTCTCTTTCCTCTGTTGGTTGTGGTGAACTTGGGAGACTATTGGAGACTTGTTATGAGAGTTTTTTCTTGCAGGATATTGGTTTATGTATTGTGGATGTCCTTGATACTACATGGATTCACTTCTTTGAGATGTTGTGAGTGGATTGGTTATAGATTTTACATTATCTTTTGTAGTGGGAGCTTCTTGGTATATATGTGGCAGGTATTGCTCTTAAGGCTTGTGATTGTAGGATGCAGATTGGATATGTTAGTGATATGAGATTCACTTGTTATACCTTTGAGGTATGGATAGTTAGATGGTTTTGGCACTTGCTGTGGGTGCTATTTCAGCTATGGATATTTTGACAACTACGGATACATGTGATTACCTTTGGATCAGGTTTTTTGTGCTTGGAATTTTAGTTGGTACAAGATTTTATGATCTTCTAATGGGACAGGTTGGGTGGCTTTCTGTTTGGATGGATTCTATGTATGTCCAGTGGGAGTGGCATAATAGGAGGTGAGATCATTCATGTATGAGATGCTGGATACTTTAATTTTGTTGCGGGTACCAGGATGGATCACTTGGTGTATTTTGATCCATGACGGTGGATGTGCTGGGAGGGATTGTTCCCTTGTTCATTTATGTGGCTACGGATTGACCCTATGCAATGTATACAACAAGTGGGAGATTATTGAGATAATGAGTGTTGCACACATTGCATAATATTGTTATCTTATTATGTTATTTTATTATGTAATGTTGTTCCTAGATGGACGTGCAACATGTAAAGATTCCCATGGAATATTCTTGATGAGTTGTATTGTAACATTGTGATAATATGTTATGTAATTATTTAATATTGGAGAAAAGAATTAAATGCCCAATATTAAATGTGGGGTCAGTGGGTTAGGTAGCACATGGTTTATGTAATACCACTTAGTGGTTTTGTGGGACTTGCTACTATATAAGCAGCCACAAGGGTAGTTGTTGTAGAGAGAGAGAGAGAGTGACAAGGAGAAGACAAAAGGAAAGAGTCGAGTGGGACAAGGCTTGACAGGTTAGCCAAGGGAGCATTTGTGAAGGTTGAAAGCATGGCATGGGATGTGTGGATTCATGCTTGTTCACATAGTTTGCTCGGTTATGGCTATGGCCATGAAGGCTTCCATGGTTGTATGGCAATGGTATTTTTTGTTGAATAATACATGGTGATGGATTCTTTTGGAGGTTGGATTTTTTCCTCAATGAGGGTTTCCCAGGGTATATCTTGTGTCACAATTTTGTGGGTATGTTATCTATTCTCTTGCATGTGGATTTTAATTCTGTGTTTATTTCAGATCTATTATGGGTTATGTGGAAATGGTTATATTCTTTGTTCCCAAGTTTCCTTACACTTATTTCAAGCCATATAAACTTTTCTTTAATCTTCACACTAATTTCTCCTTACCTTTGACCTCAAATCCTTGTTGCCGAACCATATATCTCTTCATCAAAATCACCATGAATGAAGGTTGTTTTAACATCAAGCCGCTCCAAATGCAAATCTTTAGTAGCCAAAATACTTAAAACAATATAGATAGAAGTCATTTTAACAACAAGAGAGAATATCTCATCAAAATAAATGCCTTTTTTCTATCCAAATCCTTTTACAACTAAGTTGGATTTAAATCCTTTCTTACCTCCATCCTCTTCTTTCAACTTGTAAACCCACTTATTCTATAAATCCCTTTTGCTTGCAGGTGACATGCATAAATCCCATGTCTTATTTTTTAGAAAAGAGTTCATTTCATCTTTCATTATATACTCCCATTGAATCTTAGTATCCACTTGCATAGCTTTATCATAACATTCAGTTTCACTAACATTGGTTAGTAAAATAGAGTACAAAGAGGGAGAAAATTGTTCTAGAGGTCTACTTAGCCTTTGACCATTTAACATTAACTAGTGTGTGTGGTATTCTTTTTTGTGGTTCTTGCAAATCATGAGGAATTCCTAGAATATCATATTTTAAAGTATCATCCAATACTACATAATCATCTTCTTTCTTTTGATGGTGCTACAACAGATCTTTGTAGAACACTTTCTAATTGAATATGGCATTCCTAATTCTTAGAATTTTATGATTTTCAAAAAGCCAAAGCCTATAACCAAATTTCTCAATGCCATATCCAAAAAATACACATTTCTTTGACTTAGCTTTCAACTTGGTTCTATTTTCAGAATCTATATGAGAAAATGCTTCACAACCAAAAGTTTTTAGAAAAGAATAACTCACCTTCTTACCAGTCCATGCTTCCTATGGAATACTAAAACCCAAAGAAGTAGAGGGACCTCTATTAATCAAATATACAATAGTATTAATAGCCTCTAGCCACATGTTTAAGGGAAACCCAACATGCAACCTTATGCTCCTTGCATGCTCCATTATAGTCCTGTTGATGCGTTCAACCACTCCAATTTTCTGTGGAGTCATTGGAATAGTTTTCTATCTACGAATACCATTAATGGAGCAATAATTATCAAATTCATGATTGTAATACTCACCACCATTATCAAATCTAAGACATTTTAATTTCTTACCAGTCTCATTTTTAGCCAATTATTTCGAATTCTTAAAAGTTTGAAATACATCGTATTTATGTCTAAGGAAATAAAGCCATACTTTTCTATTTGCATCATCGATAAATGTAACATAATAATGAGAGCCACCAAAGGAAGATACCTAAGCTAGTCCCTATACATCTATATGCACAAGCTCTAATTTTTCACTTTTCTTTTCCTTCCTAGTCTTCACTAAACTCACTCTCTTTTATTTTCCATAAACAAAAATTTCATAAAAATCAATATTAACACATTTAAGACTAGGTTAAAGTTTCTTTGAATGAAGTACTTTCATAACTTACTCATTCATGTGCCCAAATCTGTTGTGCCATAGAGCTGTATCAAAATCTACAACAACTATTTGTTCTCCCTACACAAGAGTAGCAAGTGTTCTTGAACACTCATTTTTCTCTAAAACAATTAAAGTAGAAGGAACAATATGAATTGTACAAAGATACAAGGTGCCTACTTTCACACCTCTTTCTACTATAAGGGAATCTTTTGAAGTTTTCCAATTTTTATCATTAAAAGTAACTACAAAACATTCATCACTAAGTTTTCCTATTAAAATTAAATTCCTACTCAGCCTTAGAACATGTCTTACCTAATGTAGTAGCCAATGATTCCCATTCTATAAATTAATCTTAAATTTTCCCTTTCTAACAATTTGATGGGGTTCATTATCCACTGAATAAACAAGCCAAAAATCCCCTTGGACAAAATCAATGAAATAACCTCTATGAGGTGTACGATGAAATGAAGCACCAAAATCCAAAACCCATGAATCATCAACACTTTCTAAAAATAGAAGCAAAGCATCCTCTTTAGATTTGTTAAATACCACATTTGCTTCCTTGTGTCCATCTTTCTTTTCTTGTTCATTTTTCTTTTGAGTCCAACAATGTTTCTTCTTATGCCTTGATTTCCCATAGTATTAGTAGTTGTTTGGTCCTCTTGTTTGAGACCTCTTCCCTTTTGACTTTCAATTTGATTTCCCATAATTTCTTGAATTACTTTGTCTCTTAGTCATTCTTCCTCAACTTTGTGCATTCAAAGCACTTCTAAATGTAGATCTTCCTGAGGTTTTCTTACAAGTTTTCTCACTCAAAATAACACCGATCATGTCATCATATTTTAGAGTATTATATCTAGAAATGGAATTACTCACAGCCATTACCAAGCCATTCTAACTTTCAAAAAAAGAACACAAAATCATGAGAGGCCTAATTTCTTCATCAAAATTAATACCCAAAGAAGATAACTGATTAGTAACAATATTAAACTTATTTAAATGATCTACAATAGATCCACCTTCTGTGATCTTCATATGAAATAAATGTTTCATTAGAATACTATTGCCTCTGGTTTTACCGCCAAGGATTTAAATTTTGAAAGCGTGGCTTGTGCAACGGTTAGTCTTGAATTAGTATTTTAAATGTTACGACTTGCAAGTTTTTGGCCGTCAGATCTAAGCAGTACTGATGGTTTATTATAGCACGATAATGCCCTGATGACACGTTGCAGGGGTGGGTTCAGTGTTTCCTGGGTCAAAAAAGGTTCTTGACGCCCTTAGCACTATGTCGCTATCGCATATCAGCTAGAAAATCTCCATAGTGACATAGTGCCTGGCGGAAATAGTCACGGCGACGAGTTTCAATGATCGGCAGAATCAAGTGTTGCAGCAACAAATCAGAAGGAACCACGTGTGCTTACATTCACCACCGTCGGATCAGCTCGGATCAATGGTAAGCGCCATCATGCTATGGAGGAGTTGCGCGAGGGTTATGATAGAAACATCGCACCTTGGTGACATGTTTCAGGTGGGGCCGTGTCTCAAGGCGATGCCAAGTGTATCAACATGGAGGGCGGAAGCACGAGGTATGCCGAGTCCTCACGATTGTCAGATTGGGTCACATCAACGGATGGCACCATCTCACTATGGTGGAGATGCATGGATTTTATCATGGTGACATAGCGACCATCTGCCACATGGATTGACAGGACCAAGTCTCACCAAGGATTGCCAAGTGTCATCTAGAGTGCGGTGCAGTTGCAGACAAGGCGCCGAGTGGAATGGGTCAAGTTACAGATCACAGAGTACAGCAGGTCAGAAGTTTCATGGCGGCGGGCAAACAAGTTTCATGGCCTGGAGGTTTTAAAAAATGGCGAGGCACCATGGCGCCAAAGGAAACCCATGCATTTTTCGATGGCGACATAACGCCCAAACGAAAAGTTCACCATGGCAAGCAATGATCAGACGGATATGTCCCAGTGGGTGCCATGCAAGCGCAGTCGACGTGGCGAATTGGATGGGGACACGTGTAAATCTCAGGGCACGCTGTGAGTGGGTGCTATGGCACTATGGGAATTTGGTCTCAATTTTTGCATAGGGACATGGCGCCTAGCTGACATGTGGTCGCTTTGCGAATCAGGTCTTGGGTTGCCAGCTAGTGTTTCGTCAAACCAAATGGGGAGGTGCCATGTGTATGAGTCAGTGCATAGCATATAGTGGGCCCAGTAGTCTCAGCATGAATGGCGAGTCTTCACGATCGTCAGATCTGTGAGGATCTATGACTGGCGCTGTCTCGCTATCGAGAACTGCCCGAGAGTTAACGTTGGCGACATAGCGCCCATGCGCCACGTGTCCTGGCGGGGCCACATTTCATGCCGCCAGTGTAATCAAATTTAAGTGACCAATAGACCAACAAGGAGATGCCACATATCAATGGGCTCGACGAATCAATAGAGAAGGAGGGTCGCGGGAGGTCAAATTTTGTGACCGTCAGATCTACGAAGATAAGTGGCGGGTGCTATCTCACCATGGAGAAGCTGCGCAAGTTTTATGATAGCAGGTTAGTGCCCGTGCGCCATGTGTCCTCGTGGGCCAGGATTTGGAAGCGCAGTAAGTAAAACGGTTGGTGGTTGGCAGTCATTGTAATTGTTGCAATCGACGTGACGGTTAATGTAAGGTTACGACAAGGTGATGAAAGGTGGTGCAGTCAGGATGAAACCCTTAGGTGCTATGGTGCTATCAAGATCTTCGAAGACTTTTCCGATATCGACATAGCACCCAGTCACATGAAAAAGGTGGTAAGTGCCCAGTCAAATGTAAGAGACTGCCAGGGTGGCAAGATCGAAGGTGTGATTGGCCTGCATGGCCTAGTTGGCTCATCGAAGCCTGTTTGACTGATCGATTCTAATGGGTGCACAAATCATGAGTGATGAGAAATTCAGGTTTTGCCACAATCTGATAGTGGGATTAATTGCTACCAACTCGGAATGAATGCCAAGCACAGGAAGACACTCCATCCATCCGGGCGATCCATCTACCATGTCAGAGAATGTTGTAGCGCCATTCCTGTCT
The DNA here is from genome assembly GCA_028749045.1 of Cupressus sempervirens. Taxonomy (NCBI): domain Eukaryota; kingdom Viridiplantae; phylum Streptophyta; class Pinopsida; order Cupressales; family Cupressaceae; genus Cupressus; species Cupressus sempervirens. The sequence goes on along the minus strand of CM053786.1, from coordinate 236,968,990 downwards.
TCTCCAGGCTCTTTTTTAGAGGGATATCAGATTTCTTGGTATGCAGGCCATGTTCAATCAGATCTTTGATTGGATTCATAGGATAGAAAGTTAATGCCAGTAGGTGAGAAGTGAATGTAATGCAGAAATCTTCAGTTATGCCTAATCTATAAAGGCAATTTGGTGATCTGTTCTTAGGGTTGACTCTTCCTGATCTTCTCTACTACTGCTTGAAGACTTGCAGTGTAAAACCCCTTTGTCTTTGAGTTAGATAAAACATCCTGTATCATGTCTTTTAGCCATCAACGTGTATGTGTATCGTTTTGCCTCTCATTGATGTATTGTTGAGATCAGTGGTCTGCATACTGTATCTATCTTTGGCCTATTGAATAATATACAAGTGAAATCTACTATTCTTGGTGTTATTCAGTTGGTCTCCTAATCTGTATGTGGTTGTTGGTCACTATAAGTCTGAATGAATGTATGACTTTGAATGTTACCCTAGTCTTGTAGTGCATATATGGGCAAAAATGAGTCTGAACACTCTATTTTGGTGCATCACCGCCTTAGATTAGACTAGGTAGACTTGCTTTAGTGCCCTCTTTCTCCCTTTTCCTTCTAAGAATAGACAGGTGTGCCCGGATAGTAAGAGGAAGCCGGCCTTCTCCGGAGACTCAACCTCGCAGTTCAAGTCCCACAGCTTGGAGGTTGTTTCCATGTTTCACTAGGTTGTCCTCGCGCATAGGCCTTGGACAAGGGTGCGAACCTAAGTGACAAAAAATACCTTGTTTGAAGTATAGGGCTTTTCATACATTTTTTCTAGGGTTTGCAACAACTCTTCTATCATCTTTAGTTTTGTAATATTAAATGCCATCAATGGTGCTAGGCATAATCAAATGATTACAAGTGGCTTTCTATCTAAAAGATCCTAGTCATCATTCATCATAGATCCCTGATTCTTGGTTTTTATTTCCAACGACTTCCATAAATCCTTCTAATTAAGATAGTCTTCCGTTTCCATACTCCATAATTGAAAGTTTTGCCAATTAAACTTTTCAACCCTCAACTTACCCTCTTCTACCATTGCTCTCACTCCATTGTGAGACTTTCTTGTAAAGGATAATTGAAAAAATAATAACCTTGCTCTAATAGAACTTGTTAGGATTTAACCATGGACATAAATAATAATTACATGCAAATATAAACAATATCAAAAAATAATAGATCACACAGAAGAGAACACAAGATACCAATATTTAACATGGTTCACCCAAACCCTAGGCTATGTCCACCAAAAAAAAAATCCAATATTATGATGATCTAGTGATTACAAGATGATTATAATTTGTAATTCTTTACAACTCAATACTATTATAAGAAGCAATTTTCACATCACACCTTATGAAACAATCCCTAATCCTAAGCCCTTTTATATAGTACTTCACTAATTAGTCACCACAAACTAACACTCCATTAACTTCATGACCCTCTAAAATCACAACCACTCATATGTGCCTTATCATTACATCATAGCTCTTTATCACTTCATCTCACTAATTTTATGACCCTATGAGTATTACCAAACTAACTACTTCACACCCTCACAACTTCCATGGATGTAACATCCCTTGTCCCTGCAGTGATGTGAGGCCATCCATTTTTACTTCATTTAAAATTCACAACCATTAGACACAAGCATGTATGAAACTATGCAATGTTGTGAATACTATTTTGATGATAGTCATTTCTCTTCCTAGCTTTGCAACTTAATAAGTCATTAATACTTCTAGACTATGACATTGTTATAACTGCATAACTAACTACCATTAGCACTTCATAACTTAAATCATTAACTCATAAAATAACCATGTGACGGTGTGAACAATGGGCTTGTGTAGCTTTTTAGCCTTAACCTTGGTTCAATTACTTAACCATGTGATGAAGGGAAAATATTTCTTTCTCCACTTCACAACCTAAATTAGGGTTTACTTTGAACCAAGTGTGATAGTGTAATTGTTGGCCAAATTTAGCTTCCCACCAAAATCACCCTAGTTGAAGTGAAATGATAAACGATCACTTCCCATTCTTTTTAAATATTCAAAAACCATAGAAATATGAAATAATTAAATAAGGATCCTTTAATATTTTTAGATCCTCTTATATTTTCTTTTGGGACTCCCACAATTTTTTGCATTGTTAGATCTTATACAAATCTACAACATGCACTTTCCTACTTCTTCAAAATGAAAAACCTTTACATAAAGAAAGAAAATGCCTCCCTACCATGTGGTGTATGGGTCCTATTTCTTTTGGGTCACCTTTTTGACTATGATGATATGCTATTATGAGTTGGAATATAGCTAAGTTTATATTGGCAATCACTTTCCCACATTCTATCTTTTGTCAGACTTTCTGACAATGTGGGCAAGCAACATTGTGACATATGGACTGGTGGGTCCATCTTTCCATGTGGGTTGTCAAGGTTAAAAGTGGTGCTAGTTGGATGTTGGGTAGTTTGTGGGCCTAAAAGTATTAACGGGGTAGGTGTAGTAATGAAAAAGATTTTCATCAATCGTCAATCTTCCATAGATCGATGATCAACACTTTTCTACATAATGGAAATGTGATTTCTTTAAACATTACAGGGAAGTTCCCAAAGGACATGTGTCTTTGTGGGCCTAGGAGGATAACACTGTAGTTAACATTGGCAATTGGGTTGAATTTTTTTGTTAACTATTACACTTAAGTTTGAGGGTGGTGTGGTTAGTAAAAAGTGATATGGTCAAATGCATGAAGACTTTGTGGAGTGTCAAAAAGAAATAAGATTATTGGCCCATGTGGCACATCTTGGTTGTAGGACTCAATTGACCTATTGACTTTACTGGTTTATTGAGCCAACAATGAGGAAGAGATGTTTTCTTGCACAATCTGATCTTCATGATCGATTCCAACCACTCTCCAATGAATGCCATGCCTAAAAAAAAAAGAAAAACACTCCACCACTTCTATTTTATACATCTACTCGGTCAGAGTGACTTAATGGTGCAATTCTATCTTCTCAAGGCTCTATTTTGGAAAAATATTGGATTTCATTATATTTGAATCTGTACCAAGATCATATTTTATCCAAAATTGTATAATTATTCTCTGAGTATTTAAGATAGTAGTTATGGAGTAACTTGACTAGAAAATATCTTAGTTATGCCTAAACTATAAAGGTAGATTTTGTAATCTTTGTAAGGGTTAATCTTTCTCTGAGTCTCTAGTATTGCTTTCATGTCTCTAGTATTGCTTTCATGCGTGCTATTGTAATTTCTCATGCCTTTGAACCATTTTAATTTTCTATTGAGTCTCTTTTAGCCTTTAACATACTATGTAGAGTTCTTTGCCTCTAATTGATGTTCTTTGTCCATATTCTACAATGTACATGATTAAATCCACTTTTTATAGTTGAATGATATTAAGTGAAGTTTCTTCCTATAGCATTCTTTTTCTTTCTAATCTATAAGTGGTTGCTAAACTAAGCAAGGTATGAGTCAATATTCTTTAAGGTTAAAACTACTTGAATGTGCATTCATGTTGAGAGATAAGTTCAAACACTCTATTTTGGTGCATCACCCCCTTAGGTTAGAGTAGATAGATTTGATTACATGCATTCCTTCTCCTTTTTCCTCTCCAAGAGTAGTTAGGTGAATATTGATAGCAAAGGAAGTTAGCCTTCTCTAGAGACTCATCGTTGTAGTTCAAGTCCCATAGCTTGGAGGTTGTTTCCATGTTTCACAAGGTTGTCCTTAGGTAAAAACTTTGGACAAGGGTGAAAACTTTTGTGACAACTATATTTGGCATGCCCAGTCAGAGTAGGTTCAAGAAAATTTCAAGTCTACTATTATCAAGATAGAAGAATTTCATGTTGATGTTGAGGAAACAATGTTGCTCTTAGTATTCTAGGCCTTCAAGAGGCTCATCTTCCGAAAGCACTTGGCAACTCTACACTCTTTGTATCTAGTTCTAGACCAAAGTTTTCTTGTGTCATACATAAATCTTAAAGAAGGGCAATATTCTAGAGGTAATTTTTATTATTAAGAGCTCTCATTTTCAAATCTTAGAAGAAGAGAGACTAGATTATCTCTATCACTAGTTAGGAGTACAAAATAAATACATACCTCTGCAAAATCAATTTCCACTCATCCTATTGTTAGGTCTCAACTTAGAAAGCCATAAGCTCATATTAATAGACTACTTGCTTAGATGGCTAGAGCTCGTGCTTTTTCCACCTTTAATGGTGGAAGTGCTATTTTATTGGCCCAAAGACATAACATACCAATAGCTGCACTTAAAATTATAACTAAATTTTCTAGTGAAACTTCTATCTATCCTTTGGAACATATTGAAGAGGTTGCAAGTGTCTACAATATCCATGGTATTATAGAAGATGATGTGGTTGTTAGATTCCTAGCTCCATATTTAAAAGGGAAAGCGCTACAATGGTATAGAGGTCTATCACATGGTTCTATTACGGATTTGGATGGGTTAGGAGTAGGACTATGTAAACACTTTGAAGAAAAAAGTGATTATTTGTCACTTTTAGAACAACTAACTACCATTCAAAGAGCCCCACATGAATGTATGATTGATTTCAATTATAGATATCAAAATACCTACCTTAGTGAAGCTTACCCTAGTATTTCCTTCTTGCATTACCTTAGAGCTTTTAACAGTGCCATTGCCACTACAATCCAAACCATGGGAGGAGACACTTTACCTGATGCTTATGAAATAGTGGTAAGGAGAGAAAATATATTGATATAAGGATGACAGTTGGCTCCAAGGCCTCCTATGCCTTTCTTCCTTGATATCCCAAATCACCAACCAAAAATGGCCCATATTCCTACAACTTCCACATCACAATCCCTTTCTCTAATCCCTTAAGCTTTCACATTTTCAAATGGAATAGATGAAATCAAGGATGATGCAGTCTATGATGTTAAACATAGATAAAAGATTGCAAGGCCAAGAGAGGAAGCTAGAAGATAGCTTCTCTATGATGCAAAAAGTACACAATAAAGGTAGCAAGCTCAAGGAAATAAGGCTCATCAATTGCAATATCAAACTCTGAACAATGGTAGGCCTTTGAATCATAATTATGGGGACAATTGTTTCGATTGGAGTAGGTAGAATAGTCATTCCACTACCTCAAATGCAAATTAAAGTAGGGCCATAGTCGCTCAAAACAATATGGCTCAAGATCAATATTGTTTCCCCTCTTGCAACTACTCATATGCCTATTGCATGTATCAAAAGGCTGAATCTTATTTGGGTTTGACCACTCAAGAGCCTATAGAAGGATAGTCATATAATGAGAACTAGTCTAAAGATGCCTCATATATACAAAGATAGGGTGATTTCTCCTCCATGAATCATTAGGTAGAAAAATATTGTAATATAAACTAGGATTCCATTGCTCACAATACTACTAGAAAAAGAAAAGCTACTAAAGATGCTACCCCTCCTCCTCCTAATCAAGATTCAACACCGAATGAAATTCTTCATGCACAAGTAGAAAATGACCAATCCAATGTCCCTCAACAACAAAAACAAAGTAATTCAAGAGGAGATGTGAATGGCCCCCAAGTTGTTCCAACTCAACCCCATACACATGCAGCTCCCAAGGCTTCTACCAAAAAACCTAATGGCTCATTTAGTGTGGTACAATAGATGAAGAAGAAAAATGTGAATATTTTCGTCTAGGATGTTCTCTCCACTATACCCATGCAAAAGAGGATGTTGCAGCAAGAATTTGAAAGCATTGAACCAAAGGATCAACCACCTAGCATGGAAAGTGCCACAAGCATAGTAGAAACATCAAAGGAGCTAGAAAAAAGTAAAAAGGTTAGATATCCTTTTTATTTGTCTCTAATTATAGGGGATAAGCTAGTCCACAATTTCATGATTGATTCAGGGGCTAGTAGTTTAGTGATGCCTAGGTATGTTACTAATGCTTTAGAAATGGAATATGAGCCCATTGTTAGAGATGTATTAAAATTTGATGGTAGTACTATCGAGACTATAGGGATACTTAGGAATGTGGAAATGGCCCTACATGTATGCCTTGATTGTACTGTAACTCAAGTTATATCAATTATTGAAGTGAAGCCACATTTTCCCATTTGTCTGTCAAGAGACATTATTACCCAAATAGGTGGTTACATATCTTCTAATTAGTCATATATGTTTTGTAGAATGAGATATGGAACCAAGGTTTCAATTAGAGAAAAGCCTCAAGACCTCCATCATATCAAACCCTACACCCCTAATCTCATAAATATGAATTGTACTATCCTAGAAATGGATGAGAATAGCATAATGAATGAGCCTGCTAGTTCTCTAACAAAGATACTTGATTTCCTCTTAGATGAATAGGCTAATGCATATCAATTTGATCATATATCAGAAGCCCTTGAGACATGTTTGGGTACTTACTATGTGTTAGAAAAGGATGCTCTCATCCCTGACCTTGTGAAAATCAAAGAAGATATGAGTGGGATATGGAGTATGTATTTTAATGGATCAAGGAATAAGAATGGATCAAGGACAAGCGTGATGCTAATTTCTCCTACACAAGTAATGTATTACTTCTCCTTTAGGCTCTAATTTAGTTGTACCAATAATTTGTCCAAGTATGGGTCCTTGATTCATCGTCTTCTACTGGATCAAAAAAGGGGAATCCAAGTATTGAATGTATATGGAGATAGTTGTGGTCAATTAGGTAAGAAACTAGAATATCACTAAGAGTGACCTACTTAAGTCTTACAAAAATAGAATATGGGAATACAATGAAACATTGATCAACGTAAGTATGGAATACTCCATTCATCAAACTCATAAATACTAATGTTGCATTGGTTAACCCAAAGGATACAATTGTCAGCTCACAATGCCCGTACCATGTACAAAAAGATATTTGATGAATGTTAGCCTCTTGGATACGAAGCTTATAGTATCCCAACTTAAGATCAATCTTCAAGTAAACTTGTGCTTGCTTCATCTAATCAAAAAATTCATCTATCCTCAACAAAGGATAATGGTTCTTCACCATCAACTTATTCAACTTTTGGTAGTCAATGCACAAATGCAATGAACCATCCTTCTTCTTAACAAAGATGACTGGTGCACCCCATGGGGATACACTAGGACTAATATTGCTCTTGGCCATCAATTACTCCAACTACAATCTAAGCTCACTCGACTCCTGAGTAGTCATGCAGTAAGGAGTTTGTGAAATTGACTCTACTCTTGGTACAATATCATTCCAAAAATCAATGTCACTCTTTAGTGGCATACCTAAAATCTCATCAAGAAATGCATCTACATACTCATGAAGGAGTGGGTGATGATCAAGTGTCACTGTATGACTCTTGGCTTCCTCAATATCACTGACCAAAACTTGACCAAAACAAGGAACATTTGACAACCTTTCCATACACTCCACTTTAGTTGATTAGCTAAGATCATCCAAAGTAAGACTAGTCATAGGACTCCCAAAAGTTCCACTTTCCCACTTGTATCATTAACACATTGTACCATCTTATGATGACAATCAATATTTTCCTGATGGGTAGCTAACCAATCCATGCCCAACACAATGTCATATGATCCTAGAGGTAGAATGCATAGACCCACTATGGTGGTGAAGGTTCCCAAATTCAAACTACAACCTCTAACCAATGAGACTACAACTAGTTTGGAACGAGTGGCTAACTCAACTTGCCACCTATCAACCTAATGCACTACCTTTAGCCCACATCACTGAACAAGAGATGTTGAAATGAAAGAATCTAAGGCACCAGAGTTAAAAAAATTGAAGTTGAAATACCATGCAATCTATCTATAGCCTCAACTACTGTACCTTGATACTCAACTTGAAGGTTGTCAACCACTACAAAGATCTTGTGATTCTGACCCACATCTCCTATAGTAGGCTTAGAACTTGCCGCACCCTTACTAGGCCCTATAGGTGGTTTGATTGAACAATCAAAATATTGATGGCTAGGCTAGCCACAAGAGTAACAATTCCTTGAAAAGTTTGGTCTTGTCCCACGACTACCCTTGGTTGTACTAGAATAAGGTGCATTAACCCTACTAAAATTATGTTGAGCACTCTAGGGAGGATGATCTTGATGTGCTTCCTATCCTCAGTTCTAGTTATCTCCTTTCTTTCTAGAGGTACCAAAAGACTATCCACCCTTTCCCCAAAATGTCTTCTTACCTTTACTGCAATAACCACATTGAGGGGGTTCTAATTGGGCTTGTCCCTTTCCAAATGACTAGTTGTACTATGTATCCTATCAAGAATTTCTTGCACCTTGGTTCTAAGAACCAGATATGCTACTAAAACCTCTAGTCAAATTCTCTTCTGCAATTCATGTCTTCTCAATAGCTAGAACAAGAGTCCTAGGTTGATAGATACAAACTTCTCCAATGAGGGCATACTTAAGGCCTTAGATGAAATGAGGAGCTAGGAGTAAATCATCATTTTTGTAGCATGAATACTACCTAAGCTCAAAGAATTGGATTTTTTACTAATCCACTAACATGTTACCTTGCCTAATTGCATGGAACTCATCAACATGAGCCTCTCTAAACTAAAGAGATAGGAATCCCTCTTGAAAACTCTCCTCAAAGATCTCCCAAGTGAGATTTGTAGCACTCATCTAAATCTTTTGTCTCTTAATATTCCACCAAATGGATGCATGGTCCCTTAAATATGTAATTGTAAAATAGGCACTCATGTTGGTTGAATATGGATACATCATGAACCAATGTTGCATGTCCAAAACCCAAGTCTTATCCTTTAGGCCACTTCCCTTGCCATCACATAATAATGGTTTGGATTGTTGAATGGACTTCATGACATCCAACTTGATGGAATCCTCACTGTTTTAGTCCCTACCACCCTAGTGACACCCTCTTCTACCTGGTGGAGTACGAGATTGCTCCCATTCATGTTCCTACTCTCTATGTTCTGAATGATGGGAATCTCCTTGATGAGATCCATCTTCCCAATCATGATCATGTCATTGTTCCTCAACATCAGGGCCCAAATGAACAAGAATATCCTAGAGCACTAGGATCAATGCCCCCACACCATCCTAATTAGCACTATTAGCCTATTCTCCCTCTCCTTCCTGATGTCCTTCTTCATGGTGTCCCTGTTCCTGATTATGACTATGGGTACCATCACAACTATGAAGTCTACATGCAGGAGGGATCACTATGGGAGCAACAAGATAATATCAACACACTTGGATCACAAGCATAAGAGCCAAAAAAATGAACCAATGAGATATCAAAAGAATCAAACATAATATAATAATACACAATGGGAAACAAGACCATAGTGGAAGCATAACATTGAGATCCCAATGTTTCAACATGGGCTCTGATACCAGATGTAATGCCCCACCCAGAAACCTTTGGAACAAGGATGAAATACAAGCTAAGATTTATTTTTTAAAGTGTAAGAGCACATGACAACAACATATATAGATCACAAAGATTGCAATGAAAGATTCAACCACCATCCTGGCAACCAACAAATCTCCAAATGCCACTACTGACCAAAATGACTAACAATGAAAGATGCACAACTAAATTCATATTGAATACATTCTAAATTCAAAATGTCACACTAAGGAATTGAATAACACCTAAGACAGTACCCCAAATGATTCCCAAAAAGTTCAGATCAACCCAAAATGTGCCTGCTATCTATTCAGTCAGGTTTTTGCAAAACCTAGGTGATACTTTAAATTAGCACTAGGTGACACTTTCTAGTATCAAAAAACATTTCTAAAGGAGGGTGGCACTTTCAGGGACTAGGTGATACTTCTCCTAAGGGTGTGTGATACTTTTCAAGTATTGTATGACACTTCTTAAAAGGGGGTACAATACTTGAAAGTATCGTACAAACTCTAAGAGGTGTGTGATACGATCAAGGAATGCACGACAAAATCCAAATGGGCATGTGACACTTTATTCTATCACACCATGCTAACACATGGTTTCCCAAGAAACAACAAATAAACTCCAACAAAAACTAAAGAGATTAATAGAGTTTAGAACCTACACACTAGGGAGTACTAGATCTACAAGTTGAGGTGTACACACTTGAATACAAAACTGAAAGATAGAAACACAATCTAACCATCTAATAATTAGGGAAGGGAAAAGTACAAAAGGGAACATCATAGTGTGCATAAAAAACATTGCAATAACTAAAATAGCATCACAATGTATAGTATAAATAAACTAAATGTGTGGTTACCACAACCATTAATAGCATCATAAGACCATCATGGGCCCTAGCTATCCCCTACACATAACCTTCAAAGCCACTGATCAGATCATTGGTACTATTGTAATAGGGACGTTACTACCAAAACATGCTACAACATAAGCATAAGGAAATTTAACATGCTAGTAGTAGAGCATAAAATAATCCTACAAAGTAGATAACATCACCTATCACAATCTAATCATTATAACAAGGAATATGATGATAAATAACATCATCTAAACATGATGTACAAGAATTCCAATGAAAACATAAATCACAAGAAAGTATAGTCCAGAATCTAAAGTACCAAGTGAAAACATATATCAATAGTCACCCTAGGATAATAGATCATCTCTATACACTAGTCCCTAGTAGTGGTATCAGTAGCTATGCCTCCCAACCATGTGGCACCTATAGGTCCACACCCATCATGCTGATGGAGATAATGATCCAACCAAAAAAAATGGAAAGAAAAAATGCATGGCTAACACACATGCCAAGTAGTATGATGACTGAATCCAAGACATAGACAATGCATAACTATAGGTCCTAGTTAGACACTCAATGGATTACTAAGCAGGGGCTAACATCATGGAGAGTCATTTGGTATTGACAAGGTCAAGATCATATTGTGTAGATACAACTCCCTCAAATGTAAGGCTCTCACAGACACACTTTATTATATTTAGTTTTATTACCACCTAGTATTTTAGTTAGTTATCACGTAATTAAAGCTCCCTCTACCATACCTATGGAATCATGATCACCAAGTTGTGAGATAGAAGCCCTCTACATATGCTACCCTACCCTAATCATGCTCATCCAATTATGAGTACCAAAAGACATGAAAGTTCCCAACCAAACCCCAATGATTATAATGTCCAAAAGTACCATTTAAGATCGAGCCTTGTAAGTCACCCAATGAATGTACATGCACATACTGATGTGTGGGACATCACCATCATGAAGATCATAATGCAAGGACTAGATGAGAACACAAAGTAGAAAGTCACTCAACTGATAAAAAAATTAGGATGATGGATGTGATGTGCATCCCAATGCAAGATAAAAGTGCAATAGTGGTCTTATTGACATCCAAATGAATCGTCCAGGTCGACAACCAACATTGTGCCAAGAAAACTTGAGAAAATAGGGCAACATGCAAAACAAGGTTAAAACTCCAAAAAATGAAAAATTCCAAAATTAAAACCCATTTGACCTTTGGGTACAAAGACCTTGAGAATCCAATAATAATTGAGTTCAGATGCTGTATGCAAAAATGACCAGCATAACAGCTCAAAACCCCAAACCCCCATCCCAAAAATAGGAAAAATGTTCATACCCACCCAATTGGGCAGAACTAGCAAATAGAAATAGAGGGGAACACTAGATCTTAGCCTCCTAACATATTGCTACAAGAAACAAAAGCTAAAACATATCAAAAACTATAAAATGGAAAGGCCCTACTTGACAGTAAAAAGGGTAGAAATTGAAATTAGTAAGATAAAATAAATAGGCCATGCATACACTAGAGACACATCAACAATAGGTGGAAAAGAGATTTGATAGGAAGGCTAGGGTCAAAATCTTTAGAGAAGGTGATGTGGTACTAAAATGGGAAATAGATAGGCAAAAACTAAGGAGGCACTCAAAATTTGATACATTGTAGAGTGGTCCCTATGTAGTCATCAGTTGCAAACATGTTAATGCTTTTCATTTAAGTAGACCTAATGGTTCTAGTTAATGGAATATACCTTAAGTCCAACTTCTAAAAAAAAAGAGTACTTCATGTATATAATTAGGTTGTTTTGCTTTCTAGTCTCTTGTTTTCAAAGAAGTGCACAAGTACATGTGTTTTGCAGAGGTTGTAGAGGAATTTTGATTCCTGGTTCTAGTTATAGAGGTAGTTTTGAGGTTTCCTAGCTATGTTTTCTAAGATTTTAGGGTTTTTTTTGGTGGATTCTCACATTTTCTATGAATTTATAGCCCAATGGATGCTTCAGACCACTAGTCTTATGCATAGCTAGTTTGCATCCCCTTTGAGTCACCATAATTGTTGGCCAAATTTTCCTTCCCACCAAAATCACCCCGTTTGAATTTAAATGATAAATGAACACTTCTCATTATTTTTAAATATTTAAAAATCATGGAAATAAGAAATAAGTAAATAAGGAGCCTTTGATATTTCTATATCCTCTTATCTTTTGGGACTCTCATAATTATTCATGCCATCAGATCTTACAGAGATCTATGACGGGCACTTTCTTGCTTCTTCAAAGTGAATGACCTTTAGATAAAGTGGCCAAGTGCCTTGCTACCATGTGGCATATGGTTCCTATTTCTTTTGGATCACCTTTTTGACCATTATGATATGCCAATATGAATTGGAATATGGCTAAGTTTCTATTAGTAGTCACTTTCTCGCATTCTATCTTTTGTTAGACTTTCTAATAATGCAGTCAAACAACTTTGTGACATATGGACTAGTGGGTCCATCCTTCCATGTGGACCATCAAGATTAAAAGTAGTTCCAGTTGGATGCTAGGTCATGTTGAGGTGGATACTAGGGGGTTTGTGGGCCAAAAAGGATTAACGGGATAGGTGTAGTAATGACAAATATTTTCATCAATCGTCAATCTTTTGTAGATTGACAATCAATGCTTTCCCACATAATGGAATCGCAAGAACCTTAGACATTGCAGGGAAGCACCTAAAGGGCATGTGTCTTTATGGACTTAAGAGGATAATAATATAGTTAAAAAAAATTTTCAACTTCCATGCTTAAGTTTGAGGATGGTGTGGTTAGTCAAAAGTGATATGGTCAAATGCATAGAGTCTTTGTGGGGTGGCAAAAATAAATAAGATTATTGGATCAGATGGGCCATCTTGGTTACAGGAGTCCATCGACCTATTGAATTTACTGGTTTTTCGAGCCACCTATGAGGAAGAGATATTTTCTTGTATAATCTGATCTTCATGATTGATTCCAACCACTCTCCAATGAATACCATGCCTATTGAATGAAGGAAAACACTCCACCTCTGGTTTTATCCATAATCAGAGTGACTTAATGGTGTCATCCTATCTTCTCAAGGATCTATTTTTGCAAAGTATTGGATTGCATTATATTTGAATTTGTGACAAGATCAGATTTTCTCCATAATTGTATGATTATTATCTGAGCATTTAAGATACTAGTTGTGGAGTAACTCAACTGGAAAATATCTTAGTTATGCCTAAACTATAAAGATAGATTTTGTAATCTTTGTAAGGGTTGATATTTTTCTAATCCTCTAGTATTTCTTTCATGTTTGTTACTATAATTTCTCATGTCTCTAAAGCATTGTAATTGTCCATTGAGTCTCTTTTAGCCATTAACACATTGTACAGGGTTCTTTGCCTTTGGTTAATGTTTTTTGTCTATATTCTACAATATGCATGATTGTATCTACTTTTTACATTTGAATGATATTAAGTGACATTTCTTCCTATAGCATTCTTTTGTTGTTAGATCTACATTTGGTTTTTGAATAAGAAAGGTCTAAATCTATATTCTTTGAGGTTATAACTGGTTGACTGTGCATTCATGAGTAGAGATAAGTTCAAACACTCTATTTTGGTGCATTACCAACTTAGGTTAGAGTAGATAGATTTCCTTTCATGCATTCCTTCTCGCTTTTCCTCTCCAAGAGTAAGTAGGTGCATCTTGATAGCAAAGGAAGTCGACATTCTCAAGAGACTCAACCTTGTAGTTTAATTCCCATAGCTTGGATGTTGTTTCCATTTTTCACAAGGTTGTACTTACATAAAAATTTTAGATAAGGGTGCAAACTTTTGTGACAATAGTGATTACAATGCATTTTGTAACCTTGCCACCTTGATCTTGAGTTAATCCTTGACCACTTGATATAATGCAAACACACTAAAATGAATTGTCATGGTTAGCCTTAGCACTATTGCAACTTGAATCTCTTTAAGAATTGTGTTTCCTATGATTATGCAATCCATAGTTGTTTGATCCTTTGCGACCTAGATTTGAATGCTAGCATTAATAGCTACAAAGTCATGCTAATGGTGGATTTTAACTATCTTGCACTCTCTCAACCCATCTGATAATTGAGCCTTAAATTGGAATGATAGGGTAATGAAGGGGATCATATCATCACAACTTGAATACTTATAAGACTTTTTTATACAATGGGAAGAATTGAAAGGACTTAGTGATACAAAAGAAAAAACTACATTTTTACATATCCCTTATTATGCTTGCATGAAAATTATGAATAACTTGATGAATGTGGAACATAACTATCACCCTAGGCCTTGATGAAGGTAGCAATATTGGATTTTAAGAAGCGTGAGTGGCTAAAATGGTTAACATTTTTGGTGACTCAGGGGGGGCACTTTCCTACTAGGCATGGACTAGTGGCATTAAGAAATCCATTGGGCTTGAGTAACAAAAAAAATGAGCATTATCTTGCAAATGACTAAAACCATCTTGCAATTACAAAAATTCAAAACTTTTCTATCTCATAAGAAACACTTTGTGTTCATCCACTTATTGAAAACTAGAAAACCACTCAATTATGTATAGAAACCCTTAACCTTCTCTAGAAGAAAGGTTAAGGTAAATTCCATTAACTAGAATTGGTAGAATATCATCATCAAGCCTAGATAACTAAAAAAAATTGGCCTCTTTACAACTAGTGATAATACACAGGCAACTCTACATAGCATCAAACTTGGAGTGTCTACCTGGTTTAGCTCTATCTGTATCTAACTTGATAACAAGGTCTCCTTCCTTGAAAACTCTAGCTATAGCCTTATTTTCAAAGCTTCTTTTGAGTTGCTGCTGACATGCCTCAAGTGTCTACATAGCTTGTTGTCTTTTTCCTTCTAGTTCAATTAGTTCTTCTAGCCTAATTGTTATGGTATCACTCTCATCTAGCTCAAATTGTTGAGCTAGTTCAAAAGAGGGAAACTGAGGTGAAATAGGAAGCCTTGCTTCCCTTCCATATATTAGAATAAAGGGTGAGTTCCCAATTTCCCACTTGGGTGTAATTCTATTAGCCCAGAGGGCAGTCCTCAACTTGGTATGCCAACAGTTGTAATTATCATCAATTGTCCTTTTCATTATTCTGGTGAGGTTCTTGTTGGAGTATTTAGCCAAGCCATTCCCTTGGGCATAATAATTTGAGGAGGTGCTCAAATATATTCCATCTTTAATAGCCCAAGAGAATATATGAGTTCCAACAAAAGATTATGCATTATTTGATATAATAGTTGAAGGGAGACCAAATCTGGTCACTTTTCCATCAAGGAACTCAACCACTAAAACCTTTGTTGCATCCTTCAATTCTTCCACTTCTATCTACCTTGCAAAGTAATCTATGGCTGCCAAGATCCATTTGTGACCAAGACTAGAGGGTGAGTTTATTGGACCAATGAAATCCAAACCCCATTGAGAAAACAATTGATCTACCTAAATAGGATGAAGAGGAAGGGCAACCAATTTTTTCTTTTTTTTTCCTAATAAGAATACAAATTTCTCATATTTCCTCACCCACTTATGAGAATAATTGAATATGGTTGTCCAATAATAACCAGCCCTCATTAGCTCCATCACTATAATCCTAGCTAAGAAATGACCACCAACAAAGCCATCATGGAACTCTTTTAACAACCTATTGACCTGATGAGTTATTATATACCTCAATAGGACTTCATTAGAATCCTTCCTAAATAATATTTCATCCACCAACACATAAGGAATACATTGTAATCTGAATTGGCTTTTCTTGGCTCTATTTAGACATTGAGGATATCTTCCTTCTACCAAGGATGTAGTCATGTAGCAACCAATCATTCTGATTTTTATTCTATGTCAGTTTCTTGCCTTGTATTAAGAGGGTAGTTACTTTAGGTTTCTCAAAATGTGAGGCCATTTTATCATACAATCCTTTTCCTCTCACAAGCTTGGTGATCCACCCAACTATATTTTCATTGATACCCTTGTTCAAAAGGAACTCCTTTACACTTGCATGTGGGACTAAGAGCTGGACCTTGTTATGATATAGGAGATGTCTAAACTTTTTGAGAGCCCTTACAACAACAAGAACTTGATTCTCTATATAGCTACATTTTCGCTCATAATATTTAAGCCCTTCACTAAAGAAAGTAGTGGGATACTACAAATTCTCCTCATTTAACTATGTTAGAATAGCTAATATACTTGACTCTCCTCTAAGAGAGTAAAGGATGAAATCTCTGTCAAAGTTGGGATTGACAAGAGTGGAATATTATGCAATTAATTTATTGATCTCCTCAAAACTAACCTTCCCTTCCTTGGTCTAAGTGAACATTATATTCTTCTCCAATGTGGCTATGAGAGGTTTCACCATGAAGAAATATTGGGGATAAACCTTCTCACAAAGTTGATCATACCAAGAAAAAATTGCAATCATTTCTTGTGGCTAGGAAGTGGGAGGGAAAGAATTGCTTCCACCCTTCCTAGATCTATTGCTAGCCCATCTCTTGATACAATGTGTCCTAGGATTTTTCCTTGATTAGTGGAAAAAACACACTTCTTTAGGTTTATAGATACACCATACTCTCCACATCTAGTGAACACCTACCTCAAATGATCAAAGTGATCAACTGCATATTTTTAAAAGATAGTTACATCATCAAGATATACTAGTACAAAATTCTCTAGTATTCCCTTCAAGGTCACCTCCATTTCATTTTGAAATGTAGCACCTACATTTGTTAGTCCAAATGGAGTTTTACAATAGGAATCAGTACCCATTTGGTAGTGAAGCATTTCTTGTATTAGTTTGACTCTTGGACTAACACCTAGTTAAAACCTGTAAAACCATTTAAGAAGGATAACCTCTCTGAACCACTAACCTTTGAAATAATTTTTTCCACAGAAGGAAGAGGATGGTGATCTTTAATAGAAGCCTTCTTAAGGTCCCTAAAATCTACACATAACCTAATTTCCTTATTCTTCCTTCTAATTAAAACAAGATTGGCTACCCAAGAAGAGTGCTTAATAGGGAAAACAATATTACCCTCTATAAGCTTAGACAATGCTTTTCTCGTTGATGATTCAATCTTAGGGTTGACTAGCCTTTTTTCTTTTTTGTCTAACAAGCTTTGCATCATGGTTTAAATCTATAGTATGCTGGAATAGGCTTGGGTCAAAACTCTTTAAGTCTTCATATGTTCGAGCAATAATATCATTGAATTATTAACATAAATTATTGAGGACTTCTTGTTTAGTTTCAGCGCACATCTTTCCCAAGTTAAGAGCCTTTCCATCAAAAATGGTGACATGCATGCAATCATCTCTCTTTGCAGTCAAGTTCAAACCCTTTCTTCTTGCATGATCATCAGAGTTGAATATGCCTTCTAAAGTGACTAGACCTTTAGGATTTTTTTTGGAAATTAAGATTTAAAATCTGATATCCATATTGACTTTGCATCTTATACTATTTTTTAGGAAAGAATTCTACATAATTTTATAGGAAATTAACAATTTGTAAACTAGAATAAAATACTTGCTAATTTATGCAATTCTCTGGGACAACAAGCCTTACAACAAGTCTAATTTGTTGTTTTGTTACATCAGCAACATGCTCTAGTATTTCATAATGAGCAATGATTGCTACAAGTCTATCAACATGTTTATTTTTATTCCTAGGAACACTCTAAATGTTGAATGCTTGGAAGCCTTCAATTAGATACCAAACTTTGTGTTTGTATGACTTGAGAAGGTTGTTCCTCGTGACATTCTGATTTCTGATTTAATTGACAACCAATTTGTTGTCCCCAAATATTTTAAGAGCTTAATGCCTCTTCTTTGTACAAGTTGGAGGACTTGGATCAAGGCTTTATACTCAGACACATTATTAGTGCAGCTGAATTGGAGTCTATATGAAAAGTAATACTTCTCCAAACTAGGGGAAACAAGCATTACACAAGAACCTACACCATTTTTGTACCTTGAGCCATCAAATAACATATCCCACAATCCATTTGTATCCTCTTTTTCTTTAGTAAAATTGGGAATAGGAGAAACCTCCTCAAATATACAATAATTTACTTGAGGCCTATCTCTGTAGCTTCTTGTATTGGGCTAGGTTGGAAAGAATTACACCATTCATCTAAAAGATAGTCAAGAACCCATGTTAAGACTATATCATGTTCATGAGTTATGCATTGTTCATCTTCTTCCTTGGTTGTGCAATTCATGTTTATGGGGCTAGGAGTATAAGTTTCTATGTGATTAAGAGCCAATGGTTTAGACTTTATGGGATACTTTGCTCCATATCTTATCTTGAAAAATATGTAGGACCATTTAGATACAATATAACCACTAATTTTTGCGGTAAAGTCCATAGATAGACAAATAGAAAAATGTGGAGGAAGCTCAAAAATTGATATGTCTTGTGTGAAAATACAACTAGGACATGCATGTAATGCCATATTCATATTTTTAAATACTTCAACTATTGTAATGGAACTACCATACAACTAAAGAAGTCCCTTATCCATTGGATCATACTAAATACCAAGGCCATCAACCACACACTTTAGCATAACTAAGTTGCTAGCTCTGGAGTCTATCATGAAATTTTTGACTAATTTATCTCCTATAATCAAAGAGAGATAAAAAGGAGAAGTCTCACTCTTTCTACTTGTTTCTTCTTCCCTTTTCTATTGCATAAAGCCCATTGTTCCTTCCATGGTGGTTGTTCTATCCTAGACTTTGATAGTCTTTAATTCTTATTGCAACAATTCCAATTGAGACTATATTGCAAAAACATCCCACATAGGGACAATACAATTGATCCTCTTCATATGATCTACAATGTTGAGAGGAGTATATGTTGACTTGGATGGAACCTTGGTGACTATAGGGTCTTGTATATGAATGGGAACAACATGTGGCTCTTTATTCTTCTTGTTATTCTGATTTTGCAATGGAGTACCAACATTATGTTATTCATTTGTGCTTGTGACATGTGGGATAGTCTTCAAAATTGTATCTTGAATTGGTGAAGAGGATGGTGTATATGAGAAATGTTAGTATGCTAATAGAAACCAAATTTAAATAAAGCTTCTACTAAGTAAAAAAAATTCATAGACTTCAAGATAGACTAAAATGAACTCTCAATTGAGAATATGAGCCATTAATGGGCTCTCTCAATGAGAAGCTCTCTTGTTGAGTGGCTTTGTCTAAATAGATAGGATGTATGTTCAAGCTTATGCTTCAAAAAGGGCTTCAAATGGAGTTGGAATTTGGGTGTGAGTGTATGGTTTTGATGTAAAATGGCTTCTTAAAATGGCATTATGACTTTACTTTATGGATTGTGTTAAAATGGCTTGGGAGAGGATTCCTTAAATAGGCAAAGGGCTTGAGGGATCAAGGGCTAGGATGCAAGGATGGGAGAAAGTTTATGGAAGGTTTAGATTGAATGAGAGGAGAGCACATGGATTGTGCTTCCTTATAGCCAATCAAGGAGTGACACATGTCATAGGGTCATTGGTTAGAGCAAGAGGGGTTGAGGGGTCAACAAAGGAGGCTCAAAGCTCATAAAGACCCTCATAATGGCTTGTAAGAGCAATAAATGGGCTTGTAAGAGTCATTTATGGCTTTGTAAGCTTCATAAAGTTTTATGGTTGGAATATTTGTAAGAGAGTTGAGATATTTTGACTTTGGTTGGATTAAGAAAGTCTTAAGCTTGACTTAGGAATGTGCAAATGATTAAAGCTTGGATTAGGCTTGGGTTAAGATTATATTAGGCTTGTTAGAGATGGGCAAGTGGATGGCATTTAATGAGGTTGGGTGAAAGAGGAGATATTTGTTAACTTTGGCTTGGGTTAGCAAGTCTTAACCCATGTTTAGGGAATGTGACAAGGTTAGGGGGGGGATTAGGATTAGGGTCAAAGATAAGGATTGACATCTTCTAGAAGAATCTAGGCTTTGGATGAGGATGAAGACTTTCTAGAAGAGTCTAGAACTTCCTAGGATGAGGATAAATTAGGTTTTTAGGAAATAAATAAAATTTTATTTATTTCAAGGGTTTGGGTTGAGGAGATATTTATTAAAACATTTTTAATAAACACGAGGATTAATATTTAATCTTAAATAAATATTTTGAGTTGGGATTAGGGGTAGGAAATGATGGGATTAGCCTTTAATCAAAATTAAAGAAGGATTAGAAGATTTTGGAAGAGGTTAGTGGTCTTAAGGAAATTGGCCAAGTTTTGTGCAAAAAAAAAATGTTTTATTTATTTTGGAATTTTTGGTCAATTTATTAATTAAATAATTAATAAATAAGGAAATAATGTTTAAATAAGATTTAAACATTTTTGGGAGGGATTCCTTAATTAAATATTTTAAATTAAGATAAAGGGATTTAATGGCATAAAAATAAATAAATTAATTAAATAATTAATTAATTAATAAATGATGATGTCATCAGGGACTTTTTTTATAGAAAATAAAAATATTATTTTCGAAAAGATTTTAGGTGTCTACATTTTGCCCCTCTTTGATGTGATGCCAGAAGTGGCATGGCACCAAAGATAAGAAAATAAGATGCCCAGGCCTAGAGTAGGAGGAGAGAATGGACTACGAGATGCCCACTCAAGAAGGTGATGGGGAGAAAAAGTGAGGCTCGATGGGTTTTTGAAAAGTATAAGAATCCGAGATGAGCAAGGAGACTCAGATTGGCTTAAGAGAAGAGGTTTAGTTAGCTCAAAGTCTCACTATGGGAGAATGATAAAGGGAGAATCAGAGGCACAAGAGGAAGCAAGCTTAAGATCTCAGGGATTACAGAGGATGAAGGAGCATAGCGCTATAAAAAGGAATCCAGGATAGGGATATGGATGATGGGATGATAAAGCTAATGCAACAGGATTTCATAGAGTCGGATTGGCAGAAGATGGGTTTCGGAGATCCCTAAGACTAGGATTGTGGATCTCAAAAGATGAGGTTTGGTGGATTGATTGGATTGGTGGATCCCTAAGACTAGGATTGTGGATCCCTAAAGCTAAGAGTGATGATTGATTCTTGGAGATACTGATGCACAAGCTAGGTAAGGAGAAATAGATGTTGGATATGTATGGGGGATAATGGAGATGAAGGAAATCCATTGAAGCTTATTGAGCGGGGGATACTTCAAAGAGAAGTACCACCATGTAGTTGAGCACTAGATTTGCTATAGGATTGTTTGGTAATTGCCAAGGTTACCAAGAACATCAAGGCCTTTTCACCAATCTTCCAAAGGACTGACAAACTGGCTCAAAACAAACACGCAAGGATTGCCCCAGCATCACACATGAGTCCCAGAGGAAGCAGTGTGGAACTGACACTGGGTAACCCACAAGAAAAAGAAAGAAACAAACAAAAGACTTGATCAAAATCGTACACTCAGAGTGCCCCATTCATAGCATACCATGATATGAAAGATCGTGGAACCTTGAGGAGGGAACAAAAACATTTCTTAGAAAATATACTTCAAGACCCAAAAGGAAAGATTCAAAATCAAAAGAAAGTGAGACTCCAAAAGAGAACTATTTGCAAATGAGATGGGTAGGATGAGGTACTAACGAACCAAGATCAGACATGAGGAAAGCTATATCTTACAAGGATCTATCAGAGAGCACCTAAGCTGATGGATCTGGATGAGTTATGCATCTGGCAAGTTGAACTAAGAAGGATAACACTTTGGTGATAGGAGATCTAGCTAAAGAATGCATTGGAATAGCTAACCAAGTGTTGTGTGATGTGTGCAAGATGCTGATCAAGGAGGAACTGACACGAAAGCTGGATAGATACAATGGTACTAAGCTAAAGAGGATGTACAAGCTGGCAGACCAAGATATGTAATAAATATACAAAATGTTCATGTTTGAGTTTTGTGAGATGGAAATGTTTGTGAAGGGTGGGATGTCTGCAATAGTTGATAGGTAGATAGGTAGATGGTTTGTGAAAAGCTTAAGTGAAAATGGGGTTCTTTGTGTGCATGCGATAGGATACCAACTAGGATACAAGCTTTGGTATATAATACAAGCTGGAATATGGTACAAGCTTTGGAAAGGATTTGGATATACAAGCTATGATACAAGGGATGATACAAGATTATTTACAAGCTGTAAAGGAGCTTCAGATGATAAGATAACAGAATGGCTCAAGTTGGTGCAAGATGTAGAAGCTAAGGATGAGGTGATAGCGAAAGATATGGATTTGGCAAGATGTATCCAATAATGATGATAGATGTGTGACCAAGAATGGGGACAATGCTAAGGTTGGGGGTAGTTGAGCTGATAGATGGCATTAGAGTGAATGGCTAATGAGAGGATGACATTGGATTTGCATGAGGCTAGCCTAGAGTGAGATACCAATGACAAGGGAGGATGGACAAGACAAGATCTCCAAGGAATACAGTGCCCCTAATTAGAAGATGACATGCAGAAGGAGGTCTTACGATAGATGTGATAGGATTGAAGCTAGGATGGAAAAGCTAAAGGCACTAGGGAGATGGATGATAGCTGGGATAATGGGGTGAGGTTGCAGAAGATAAGTGGATAGTGATAGATAAAAGCTGGAGGATGAAAGATAGGTGGATAAATTGGAAGATGGAGCTAGATGGAAAGATGTGACCAGAAGCATGAGGATGATAGGCTAAGCTGGGGATGGCTAGATTATGCATGTTGCTTGTTTGCCAAGTTTTCATCATGGTACTTGTCCAAGGTGCTTGAATTGCCAAGTTTTCACTAGTGGATGCTTTATTTTTATTTTATTTTTTGACTTTTTTACTTTGGACTTAGCTAGAATGATTTTGTCTTTCTTTAGTTATTTTTGGCTTTTTTGGAATTTTTCACTGGCTATTGGAATGTTCAATTTTGTTGCTAGCTGTTGGTACACCGGATGTGTGATTTATGCAATAGATCAAATTAGATAGGATTGATGGTAGGAGATGGAGGGATGAAAAGGCTAGAAAGGAGCATGAGATGGGTATGCTTGCAGGATCAACATTGGCACATGTTGGGATGGGTGTGAAAAGAGCATATGGGGTATAGATGGTAGATGCAGGCTTGATGGAGGATTTTGGGAAGTGTGCTTGGGGATATAGGCACCCAAGATGGAGTTAGGAGATGGGGGACATGAGTCACTGGACGGGGGATTAGCAATGGTAGATGCCATTATGCATTGGGTTTCAACTTTTTTCTTGGGGATCCACATGGTTTTGGATTTTCTTTTCATACGCTTTTGCATTTTTTTGTATTCTTTGATTGGATTTTGCCTTTTTGGAGTATGTCTTTTAGAATAGACATATGATTTCCTAGGATGTGGATTTTTAGCTTTATGACTTTTGAAGTTGGCATTCACATTGCTATGGTAAGCTTTGGGAAGATGGTTAGGAGAAGCTTTGTGAGATGGAGAGGATATAGAAGAGCATGTAGGGGGATGATGATGGATGATGTTCCTTGATATGTACCTTTTTTGATCTTGTATAGGAATGGAGGGAATAGGATTTTTATGATGGCTGATAGGAGGATGGAGGATGGTAGATTTTGGGACATGGGGACCCAAAATGGATTTAGCGAATGAAGGGGGGATATGGTAGGTTGTTTTGGGTTGCAAAGATGGTGGAGGGGGGATGAAATAAGATTTCTTGAAGGAGTGATGGGAGGCTGGCATGGTGGGCCTGGAGATAGGCTTGGTTTAGGGATGGCATGTACCAACACTTTTAGATGGTGAGCCTTTGGATACATATCCAAGATCATGAAATCCTAGATTCTTTTGTGCAATAATAGGCTTTCTAATTCCTTGCTCTTGTGGTCCTAACCCTTGACCTTGATAATGCCATCGAATGAGCATTTGAATGATCTTAGGAAATGTTTTGCTTGTAGAAAATGTTAGAAGTACTTTATTAGATGTACTGCAATGGGGAGATACTGTTCTTAATTCTTGTGCTGAGAGGAGCCCACCATGGATGAATCTAAATGAACAAAGAGGGTAGATTATAGAGGGTGGAATAGCTTGGATAGGTGGTCAGATGGAAGCATGGAGCGGAGGAGATGGTAGGTTAGGATCTTGATTTAGCTGATGTGATGAAAAGATATCCTGCAATAGAGGAGGTATGGCTTGAGGTTTTGGAGATGGAGGGGATGGTGACTGCACTATGGATGGAAGACATGGTAAGATGATATCTTCATTTATGCTTTGGGCGATGTCAACATGCTTTTGGGAAGGATCTTGATAGGATTGAATTGGAGTGGATGGTGTGATAGGAGGTGAAGAGATGGATTCTTCAAAGGCAGTGGATGGATAGATGGGAGATTTGGTAGTGGAGATGGGTGAGTAGAAGATCGATGCATAAGGGTCATTACGGGGGATTTGGGAAATGCTTGGAGGTGATGTGGATAGGATTTGGAGGGATTTGATAGGTGGTGGGATTTTGATGCTTGCAGGAAGTGGAAGGATTTTAAGAAATTTGATGGATGATATGGGGGTGATAGCTATGGGAGATGGAGGTGATATTATAGATGGGGAAGCTTCATCATTGACTACTTCACATGGTTGGATTAGATGACATGGCTTATCGACTATTGGAGGTGGATTTTCTTGTATTTCCTCTAGGAGATTCCTGGGAGACTCATGTGGCAGAGGTGGAGGTGGTAGATTGACAGGAATAGTTGGTGTGATGGGGGTGGAATATTGGAAGCTTGGTTGATTGGGTGATGGAGAAGAAGCTAGGATATGAGATGGCATGACTAGATAGTTTGAAGGAATGCTTAGATTTTGGGGGATGGTTGTTGAAAGGCATCTAAGGCTCTCAAGATACCCATCATAGTCAACAAGATTTTCATCATCATTGGAATAGGATGTAGGGGGAGAAAGGACAATGCAACCGAACTCATCATGATGGGGTTGGGAATTCATGTTTTCATGATGAGTTGGATGGAAATGGGGTCTTGCATATGGATGAACATGGAAGCTCGTGGTTGGATTTGGATTAAGCACAAATTTTGGATTGGCTGATGAAAGATTTCCTAGGGAGAGTCAAAGCTACATGACAGACCTAAGGATGATTGGCTGGAGATTTTTGGCTTTCCTATGGGTGGAAGACTTCAAGGGTATGCTGTCAAAAAGTGAGATTTTTTCTTTCTTATGTGCAGGATTGGTGGCTTTTGGTATCAACTTGAGGATAGAAAAATGATCCTATGGGCATGACACGAGATTGACCACTTGTGGATTCCAACCTTTAGCTGAAGGTGATGAGGCATGACAAGTGACAAGGCTAGATTACCCTAGACAAAGCTCTGTCAAAGGGATAACCTCGGGGAGATTGAGGGATTTGGATAGATTGATTGGATAGCAAACTCTGGTAGAGTAAGAACAATTCCTTAAAGGCTTGGGTGATTTTGGATTGGGTTGCTAGCTGGCTAGGGGGATGGTTTGGATGGAATTTGGATTTGGGATTGTTCTAAAGCAAAGAACTAGATAGATTCGGTTGTGGCAGGGGAGCTTGGATTATTTTCTGATGAGGCAATGACTACGCTAAGTATGCCTTGAGCTGGGAGATTTCTTCTTGAATGGGATTTTGACCAAAGTTGGCAAACATTCATTCAACAAAATTAAAAATCAAGCAATAGATAGGAACAACTAGATAGAACTTTTCAATTCTCAGAATGTGATACTTGCGCCAAGGAGTGTGTATGTTTTACAAATGTTTCGATCAGTCACTTCAAACACATTAACACCCTAGATGGTTGTCTACAAGGTTGATAGTTGGTTTAGCTAGGGAGTCGTTGATATACCCAAGGTACAAGAGGCCCAAGTCTATAGATGAAAATAAAAAGATGTCACACAGCCAAGAGGAGCAATAACCCACTTCTCCTCTTTCACTGCTCAAAGGTATAAAGTTCCTTGAGGCTTAGCCCGAGTGACAAAATCTTGATTTCAAGAGAGGTGTCTTTGGATTCACCTCCCAATTTTTATACTCTACCAAAATGCTAGAGTTGAGGTCATCCAAGGGGTGATGAAATCCCCAAGTAGGCCTCCTAAAAAGGTAAACAAGGTTTTGGATCCTAATCTTATGCACCCAAGATGGCCTCGAAAGATGACAAGGGGAGAGAAGACTTGGATGACCTTGGGCTAAAAAACACGTTTGTTCTTTTTTCAACTGACGCTTAAGTTTGGTGATCTAGACTTTGAAAACACACATGTTTAGGATGCAATGTTTATTCCAACTTTGAAGCGTTTGACAAAAGTAAAATCGATCAAAGAATGAATACAAGAAGAAGAGTTAGGGTCAACAAAAAAGTAAACCCGTGTGCCTGGAGGCCCTCCACGTCAAGTATCAATTAATTTCTTTTAAGGCATTCAAGAGTTGGCATGATTTTATTTTAAGCCCAAAACAAAGATGTGTGAAATTCTATTTCAAGCATGCACCCGAAGGCCCTCCATGTCAAGATTTTTTCAAATTTTAATGCCCAAATGAAGTGTTAGCAAGCCTAATGTGCATTCAAGGAATTTTCTAAGTTAGAAAAACTAACAAAAACACAAGTAAGTGAAGTTTGATCTTTGTGGAGCACTTAACACCCTCTTAGGTGGACCCATCCCCATAGATGGCACTCAGATTGCAACTAATGGTTAAATTGATGGGTGATTAAAGAGGGTGAGCCCAACTACAAACTCACTTAAAGCATCTTTATTTGGTTTTTATAATTTAAGAAGTTTCTAGAATGTAGATTCTTTTATGCCCCAAAAGATGATTATTTGATCTATGGCATTCAAGATTGGATTTTTTGTTTTAATCATGCATTCATAAAAAAAACAAACTTGATTTTAATCCATTGCACTCAAGAGTTATTTTAGCAACATGCATTCAAAGACAAGTGGTTAAACATTCAAGTTTTTTCCTTTGAGCATTCAAGATTGAGATTTTGTGTGTTGCTTTAAGAACTTTGAAGTGCTTTTCTTTAACCTTAGATCATTCAAGATTTTTTTGGACTCAAAAGTGAAAATGACTCTTTGGACTTTGGTTTTAATTCAAGATTTTATGTTCTAGTTTGCATATTTTAAGCCCAAAAATGACATTCCTAGATTGTTTTGATGCATGAAAAACCTAAGAAACATTCAAGATTTTGCAACAAGACATTTGTTTGGAACAAATAACAAAGCTTTTAGGGAAATTTTTGGCAACCATTTAGGATTCTTAGCTTTCATGAGATTTTAAAAAAAACTTTTAAATATTTGCAAATGAGGTTCATTTTATCCTTGATTGATGCTTTGAGATTGATTTAGATTTTAGTGTGCACTTAGTGTTGATTTTGAACCTTTTTAAATGAAAACTTGAAGTTCTTTTTAATTCCCAAAAATGAAGTGTTCCTAAATTTGTATGGATGCATCTAAAACCTTGATGTTGCAAGGATGCAAATGATTGGATTAGCATAGTTTCACTTGTTAAAATATTTTTTTCTTTTGCTGCAAATTTTTAGTTTTTTAATAGATTTAAGTATGATTTGGAGGTTCATTTTAAGCACTAAAAAGAAGTGTGTATGATTTTTCTTCCTTAAAAAAAAATGGCCAAGATCTCCCACAAGAAGAAGAAGAAGAAGTAGATGGAATAAGAAGAATATAGACAAGAAGAGGAAGAAGAATTTCAAGTGCTTTGTCCACCTATAAGCTTGAAAAATCTGCAAACACTATGAGATAGAATATGAGTTCTTTTGTCTTCATCATGCTCATGTGGACCTACAAAACCAATTTATACAATCCTGCCAATCACAAAACCAAGCAAAATTAGCCAAAATTAGCAAATGACATAAAAAATTTGACTAAAAAAGCTAATGAAGATGACCCATGCGGGGTCCCACCAGGCATGCCAAAATGTATATGAGCAATGTTAGTATGCTAATAGAAACCAAATTTAAATAAAGATTCTACAAACTAAACAAAATTTATAAACTTCAAGATAGACTAAGATGAACTCTCAATTCAGAATATGAGCCATTAATGGGCTCTCTCAATGAGAAGCTCTCTTGTTGAGTGGCTTTGTCTAAATAGATAGGATGTATGGTCAAGCTTATGCTTCAAAAAGGGCTTCAAATGGAGTTGGAATTTAGGTGTGAGTGTATGGTTTTGATGTAAAATGGCTTCTTAAAATGGCATTATGACTCTACTTCATGGATTGTGTTAAAATGGCTTGGGAGAGGATTCCTTAAATAGGCAAAGGGCTTGAGGGATCAAGGGCTAGGATGCAAGGATGGGAGAAAGTTTATGGAAGGTTTAGATTGAATGAGAGGAGAGCACATGGATTGTGCTTCCTTATAGCCAATCAGGGAGTGACACATGACATAGGGTAATTAGTTAGAGCAAGAGGAGTTGAGGGGTCAACAAAGGAGGCTCAAAGCTCATAAAGACACTCATAATGGCTTGTAAGAGCAATAAATGGGCTTGTAAGAGTCATTTATGGCTTTGTAAGCTTCATAAAGTTTTATGGTTGGGTTATTTGTAAGAGAGTTGAGATATTTTGACTTGGGTTGGATTAAGAAAGTCTTAAGCTTGACTTAGGAATGTGCAAATAATTAAGGCTTGGATTAGGCTTGGCTTAAGATTATATTAGGCTTGTTAGAGATGGGCAAGTGGATGACATTTAATGAGGGTGGGTGAAAGAGGAGATATTTGTTAACTTTGGCTTGGGTTAGCAAGTCTTAACCCATGTTTAGGGAATGCGACAAGGTTAGGGGGGGATTAGGATTAGGGTCAAAGATAAGGATTGACATCTTCTAGAGAGTCTAGGCTTTGGATGAGGATGAATACTTTCTAGAAGAGTCTAGAACTTCCTAGGATGAGGATAAATAAGGTTTTTAGGAAATAAATAGAGTTTTATTTATTTCAAGGGTTTGGGTTGAGGAGATATTTATTAAAACATTTTTAATAAACATGAGGATTAATATTTAATCTTAATTAAATATTTTGAGTTGGGATTAGGTGTAGGAAATGATGGGATTAGCCTTTAATCAAAATTAAAGAAAGATTAGAAGATTTTGGAAGAGGTTAGTGGTCTTAAGGAAATTGGCCAAGTTTGGGGCAAAAAATAATTTTTTTATTTGTTTTGGGATTTTTGGTCAATTTATTAATTAAATAATTAATAAATAAGGAAATAATTTTAAAATAAGATTTAAACATTTTTGGGAGGGATTCCTTAATTAAATATTTTTAATTAAGATAAAGGGATTTAATGGCATAAAATAAATAAATAAATAAATTAATAAATGATGATGTCATCAAGGACTTTTTTTTTCAGAAAATAAAAATATTATTTTTTAAAGGATTTTAGGTGTCTACAAATGGAATCTCCTCTACAACTCTCCTTTTTCTTCTAGTGTTATGAGCTATTCCATCATTACTGTAAGGAAACTCAAGTGCAGAAACAACTTCCTACACTAATCTCATAAGAGAAGTATGGTGCAAATCATATTAAAATCTTTTGCACTTATAGGTTCAATATCATGTAAACAACAGTAATTCAGCCAAGCAAGCATAAAGAAAGTAGACAGAGAAAGAAACACATAACACAATCATTTGCCGGTGGGGAAAAACCTTTCGGTAAAACAACCCCACCCCTTCAGAACCTGCATAATGTATTATCTTCAACACAAGGTTACAATACACTTGCAATGCAAGTGCAACATCGACAATAGAAGAGTCCAGTAGCAACTCGCAGTACCAACACTACATCTTTTTCGCATCATCTCTCTTCACAACCCTAAAAATGCTTATAACATGCACTTCACTTTAGGGCTACTCCCAAAGGTAAATCATATTAGGGTTTTACCATTCTCCAAGAAAATAGGAACCCCAAATTTTTTTTGGTAGAGTGTATAGTACTCAGGTATCTTAGTTGCCACATGTCTTCACCTATCATTGAATCTTCCTAACATAGCTCTTATGTGTCATAGGAATCCGTCATAACTGTTTTAGTCATATCTCCTTACACACAATTCAATATCTCAGCACATCAACATTATTTGCAAGAAATACATTTTACAAAACAAATAATAAGAATAAGAATTATACAAGGTTGAGACATCTTATTCCTAACAATTACCACCATGATTTATATGGCAATAATCGTTAGGCTAATAATTCATGAAAGTGTAGCTTCCCTACTATTGGGATTGGAAACCAATAGTGGGCTAATTAACATCATATTGTTGCTCTATTGTTTGTTCTCTTGTAGTCAAGGATTGAAAATTTTTCACTCTATGGAAGATACATTTCTCATATGAAAAGTTACAAACAAAACAAAATTCTTGTTATTGAGTCTTGTTATTTTAAATAACTATCATCCTTATTGGATTTGCACTTACATTTTCTGGGGCAATATTACCCATAAGTCTACTTTGGTTAAATGGGCATTTTCCATAGTTTGGATGGCTATTGAGTGGATGATTTTGATAGTTGGTCTGAAAAGGCCTACTATCTTGAGCTTGTTGTCTTTTGAGAGTCACTAATTCATTGTTCACTTTTTGCATCACTACATTTTGATCTTGAAATAGTTTTTCTATATCAAAGTGACAATCCTTGATTTTATTCATATTTATCATCATAGCCAGCATCATGGTCTTAGTTTCATCTATCCTATTCAAAGATATGGAAGTTGAAGGGGTAACAACAAGAGTTTGACATGTAGTTATAGTTGGGATGGGAACCATTGCAGGTTGGTGTATAGGGATGTTAAGAAACAATGGAATTTGAGGCCTCAAAGCTAGCTTTCCTCCTTGAATTAGATTATTCTTTGCCTTTATAGAAATTTCATAAGTAGTTGGGAAAGTTTCCCCTCCCATGGTTCGTAGTATGGTAGGAATATCACTATTAAAAGCTCTAAGGTAATGCAAGAAAGCATTACCTTGAGTAGGCTTTACTACAACAGGGAATCTATCCAATTTTTTTTGGAATCTATAATTGAAATATGTCATTAACTCATGAGGTTCCCTTTTGATTATAGTTAGTATCTCTAGGAATGATAGGTGACCACTCTTATCTTTGAAGTGTTTACACAATCTCTCTCCTAGATCATCTTAGTTATTGATAGAGTTATGTGGCAATACTCTATACCATTATAAGACTTTTCCCTTTAGATATGAAGCTAAAAGACTAACAACAATATCATCCTCTATACTACCATGTATATTACAAATATTTGAGACTTCTTGAATGTGTTCTATTGGGGAAATTGAAGTTTCACTAGTAAAATTTAGTAGGGTTTTAAGAGTAGCTACTAGTATATCATATCTTTGGGCTAAAATGAGAGGACTCCAATAATTGAAGGTGGAAAAAACTTGATTTCTAGGGAGCACCATGTGAAATAGTGATCTCTTCAAATGAAAAGATTGTACTCTAGGCTGTGACCTATCAATTGGAGTAGCAAAAAGAGATCAAATAGGTGTATATATTACTTCTGAACTCCAAAATGGTGATAGAGAGATTCTATTTCTTTTCCTGCTAGGATTTGAAAATGAAAGTTTGGTATACTAAAAAATACTTTTAGAAGATTCCCTATGTGCATCCCATTTCAGAACCAGGTCTCCCTCCCTAAAGATTTTGACCCTAGCCTTCCTGTCCAAGATCCTTTTTTCTTGCTACTGGTGTGTCTCTAGGGTCTACATGGCTTTACTTATTTTCTCTTCCAACTCCATCAGTTCTACCATTCTCACTATCATGGCATCATTTTTAATTAGTTCCAACTGATGAGATAACTCCAGGGCTAGGAACTCCAATGAAATTGGAAGGCTTACTTCTCTGTCATATACTAGTACAAATGGAGAGTTCCCTAATGATCTTTTAGGCATTATTCTGTCAGCCCACAGAGTAGTCCTTAATTTTTTATGCCAACACCTTTGGTTATCTTCAACTGTACTTTTAATGATTTTGATTAGGTTCTTGTTGGAGGACTTAGCCAAACCATTACCTTGAGGATAATAATTTGAAGATGTGCTTAAATAGATATTATGGTCCACTGTGCATGTACAAATCTAAGCTCCAACAAAAAACCTTGCATTATCTAAAATAATGGTTGAAGGGGCACCAAACCTAGTCACAATTCCATCAAGGAATTTAACAACTAAAGATTCGATGGCATCCTTCAATGCAACCACCTCCGTCCATCTGGTGAAGTAATTTGTAGTAGCTAAAATCCATTTGTGACCTGAATTAGAAGGAGGATTGATAGGGCCTATGAAATCCAATCCCCACTGAGAAAAAGGTTGATCCACCTAGATAGGATGAAGGGGCAGAGCTGCAAGTCTTTTTTTGCCAGAGAAGAAGGCACATTTTTCACACTTCCTCACATACTTATAACAATCATGAAATAGAGATGGCCAGTAATAACCAGCCCTCGTGATCTTCATTGCAGTTGTTCTAGCTGAGAAGTGGCCACCATCAAGACCATCATGAAGGTCTTTGATTATTCTTTCAGTCTGATCTATATCAAGGCATCTTAACAGGGTTCCATTAAAATCTCTTTTAAAATGGATACCATCAACTATGACATAGGGAATTGACTGTAATCTACACTTTCTCCTCTTACCTTTATCTAATCCTTGAGGGTATCCATTTCCTAATAAGAAACTCTTTATGTCATCCATCCAATTCCTTGGGCCATCATTTCTCACCTCTTGTTGCTCTATCAGTATCATAGCAGCTTCCTCATTAGCTTCTTGAGATGATAACATCTATTTATAGAATCCTTTCCCTCTTACCAACTTGGTAATTTGGATGTCAACATCATATTCCATCACTCTTGTAATCCAACTGGCTCTTTTCTCACTAATATCCTTGCTTAAAAGGAAATCCTTCACACTGGCATGGGGTACTAACAAATGAATCTTATTATGGGATAGGAGGTGTCTAAATTTCTTCAAATCTCTGATGACTACAAGGGCTTGCTTCTCCACATAGCTATACTTATCTTCATATTCCTTAAGACCTTCACTAAAGAAAGCTATGGGCTACTCCTCATCCTTATCATTTTTTTGAGTCAAGACAGTAGAGATACTTGACTCACCACCTAAGGTATAAAGAATGAAATCCTTCTCAAAATTTGGATTCATAAGAGTAGGGGCTGAGGCTATGGCTGTCTTGATCTCTTCAAAATTTTCCTTTCCTTCCTTTATCCATGCAAAGACCATACCTTTCTTAAGCATAGCTGTAAGAGGTTTCACCATGGTAGCAAGATTTGGGATAAGTCTTCTCGCAAAATTTATCCTGCCTAGGAAACTTTGCCCATCGTTAGATAGAATGTGTTCTAATAATTTTCCTTGGTTAGTAACAAAGACACACTTTCTTGGGTTAAGGGAAACCCCAAACTCTCTGCATCTTAGGAACACCTGTCATAGATGATTGAAATGATCCTCTATATCCTTTGAATACATACTGATATCATCAAGGTAAACTAAGACAAACTTGTCAATCAATCTTTTGAAGGCCATCTCCATTGCATTTTGAAATGTAGCACCTACATTGGTTAGCCCAAATGGCATCTTGCAATAAGCGTAGGTATCCCACTTGGTGGTAAATGCAGTCTTGTATCTATTAGACTCCTTAACCAGCACTTGATTGTAACTGGAGAAAATCCATCAAGAAATGAAAACCTCTTTGAACCACTGACCTTGGACAAAATCTACTCCATAGAAGGTAGAGGATGGTGCTCTTTAAGGGAATCTTGGTAAAGGTCCCTAAAGTTCACACACAATCTAATTTACCCATTCTTCTGCTTAATAGGGACAAGGTTTGCTACCCATGATGAGTGTTTGATGGGAAAAATTATGTTGCCCTCAATCAATTTGGATAACTCTTTTCTCATTAAGGGTTCAATTTTAGGATTCGCTGGCCTCTGTTTTTGTCTTACTAGTTTTACATCATCAACTAAATCTATGGTATGCTAAAATAATCTTGGGTCAAAACCCTTTAAATCATCATATGTCCAAGAAAATACATCATTAAATTCTTGACATAGATGAATAAAATTTTCTTGTTCAATTTTAGAACATACATTGCCCACGTTCAAGGTTTTTCCATTAGCAACCATGACTGGAGTATGATCATCTTCATCAGCAGATAGGTTCATGGACCTACCTCTTGCCTGATCATTAGGTTTAAAAACACTCTCTAAGGTAATGAGACCTTTAGGCAGCTTGTTGGAGCTGAGGTTAATGATCTGATCACCATACTGATCCTACAGCCTTGACTAATTTCTTTCTAAAAATTCTACCTGATTCTGCAAGAAGCTGATAATTTTCTCATTAGACTCAAACACCTACAAATGGATGTTGTTATCACGGATGGCAGGCCTTACTACCACTCTGATTTGTTGCTTCTTCTCCTCCTCAAGGTTCCTTGGCACATCATAAGATGCACCTATTGCTGCAAGTCTATCAGCATGTCTATTTTCCTTTCTAGGGATGCTTTGAATATTAAATGCATTAAAACCCTCAAGCAGATCCCATACTCTATATTTATAAGACTTGAAAAAACCATTCTTCATGGTATTCTGATTTCTCACTTGATTAACCACTAACTCACTATATCCATACACCCTTAAGGCTTGAATTCCTCTTTTTTGAGCAAGTAGGAGATCTTGGATCAAGGATTCATACTCGGCCACATTATTGGTGCAACTGAATTCGAGCCTAAATGAGAAGTAGTACCTTACTTGTCCAGGAGAAAGTAACATCACACCAGCCTCTGATCCATTTTATTCATTGATCCATTAAAGTACATACTCCATATCCCACTTACA
This sequence comes from Cupressus sempervirens, assembly GCA_028749045.1. NCBI lineage: Eukaryota > Viridiplantae > Streptophyta > Pinopsida > Cupressales > Cupressaceae > Cupressus > Cupressus sempervirens. The sequence continues at coordinate 236,933,845 of CM053786.1, read as the reverse complement.
TCTTCTTTAGCACCCACAAGATTGGGGCCTAGAACATTCTTTTCCAATATACAATATGTATTGAGACCTATCTCAAGGATCTCTGACATAAGGTCAAATTGATATGCATTAGCCCACTCATCCAAGAAGAAATCAAGTATCTCTGGCAGAGGAGTGGTGGGCTCCTTCACTATGTCATTTTCATCCATCTCTAGAATAGGGAAATTCATCTTGATGGCATTAGGGGTGTAGGTTTCAGTATGATGGAGGGCTTGAGGCTCTTCTCTAATTGAAGCATTGGCTCCATATCTTGTTTTAAAGAATATATAAGACTAATCAGAAGATATGTAACAACCTATTTGAGTAGTAAAATCTCTTGAAAAACAAATGGAAAAATATGGCTTGACCTCAGTAATAGAGATATCTTGGGTCATAGTACAACCAAGGCATGCATGTAAGGCCATCTCTACATTCCTAAGGAGTCCTACAGTCTTGACAGTACTACCATCCAACTATAATATATCGCTAACAATGGGCTCATATTTCATTCCTAAAGCATCATCAATACACCTAGGCATTACTGAACTACTAGCCCCTGAATCAATCATGCAATTATGGACTACTTTTCCCCCTATAATTAGAGAAACATAGAATGGAGGAGGTCTAACATTTTTTTGGTTCAATTCTTTCCAATTCTTGCTGCAGCAACCTCTTTTGCATGGGTATAGTAGCAACCACATCCCACATGGAGGTATTCACATTTGTTTTCTTCATTTTCTCTACCAAATTGAATGACATAATAGGTGCTTTGGTAGACACTTTGGGAGCTACAATCATATAAGGCTGAGATGGAATAGCCTGAGGATCACTTGTATCTTTTTTGCCATGGTCTTGCCTTTGCTGCTAAAAGGTACTTGATTGATTATTTGCTGCTTGCTAATTAGATACTGCATTTGAAGTTGAGGCCTAATTGGGAGAAGGAGGGACAACATCTTCCATAGCTCTTCTTTTTCTCCTGGTGTTATGAGCAATAGAATCCCAATTTACATTACAATGCTCCTCCATGTGATGATTCATAAAAGAGAAATCACCCTATCTTTGCATATCTCAGGCATCCTTAGATTGGTCCTCCTTGTATGCTTGTTTTGCTGCAAGTTCTTGGATTATCAAAGCCATAAAAGATTTAGCCTTCTAACATATGCAATAGGCATAGGAGTAGTTATAGGAGGGACAAAAATTTTGATCTTGAGCCATATTTTTTTGAGGGACTATAGCCCTACTTTGGTTTACATTTGAGGTTGAAGCCTGGCCACCCTGCCTACTCTTTTCAAAAGAATGGTTCGAATGATTAGGATTTGGAGGCCTACCACTATTGGGAGCTTGATATTGCAACTGATGAGGCTTACTACCTTGAGCTTGCTGTCTTTCTAAAGCTAACACCTTGTTGCTCATTTTCTGCACCACAAAGAAGTTATCCTCCAGCCTCTTTCCTTGATCTTCTAACTTCTTCCCTTGATCTTGCAATTTTTTTATCAAGGTTCTTTTCTTTTTTTTGGAAGCTTAGGGGACTAGGACAAGAGATTGTGATGTAGAAGTTTTCGAAAGGGGAGCCATTGCTGGTTGATGATTTGGAACATTAGGGAAGAAAGGTATAAGAGGCCTTGGAGCTAACTTACCTCCTTGTATCAATATATTTTCTTCCCTTATTGCTATGTCATAAGCATTAGGCAAGGTATCTCCTCCCATAGTTTGGATTGTAGTGGTAATATCATTGTTAAAAGATCTAAGATAATGCAAGAAGGCATTACCAGGAGTAGGCTTCACTGAAGTAGGTATTCTATCCCATGTATTTTGAAATCTATAGTTAAAATCAGTCATACATTCATGGGGGGCTCTTTTTATAGTAGTCAACTACTCTAAAAGTGACAAATAGTCACTCTTGTCCTCAAAATTTTTGCACAATCCTACTCCTAATCCATCCCAATCTATTATAGAACCATGAGCTAAACCTCTATACCATTGTAGTTCTTTTCCTTTCAAGGATGAGGCTAGGAGCCTAACTATGACATCATCCTCTGTAATACCATGGATATTGTAGACATTCACAACTTCTTGAATGTGTTCTAAGGGGGAGATAGAAGTTTCACCAGTAAACTCTGGTAGACTCTTGAGGGAAGCTACTATTATATCATGTCTTTGAGCTAATAGGAGAGGGCTCCCACCATTAAATGTGGCAAAAGTATGAGCTCTATGAAATGCCATATAGACAATTGATCTATTAATATGTATTGATGGCAATCTAGGCTGAGATCTAACAATAGGAGGAGCAGAGATAGATCTTGCAGAAGTATTTGTTACTACTGCACTCCTAATTGGTGATAAGGATATTATAGTCTTCCTTCTTCTAAGGTTTGAAAATGAAAGCTCATGGTACTAAAACATACCTCTAGAAGATGCCCTTGTTTCAGCTCTGGGCATAAATCACTTCAACTTTGGCCTAGAACCAGATTTGTATTTGAAGCTCAAAGTCACCAAGTACTTTAAAGAATGAGCCTCTTGAAGGCTTGAAGACCGAAGCCAATACTATCTCTTCAGTATTAACCTTGAAATCTTCTCTTTTGACACTAGCAGCCTTGAAATTTTTTGAAAGATGTAGTCCCACCAGGTGTGCCAAAAACTATTGTCACTTAGGTTTGCACCCTTGTCCAGAGCCTATGCATGAGGACAACCTAGTGAAACATGGAAACTGTAAGGAAACTTAGGTGCGAAAAATCAGGCACACAAATATCTTAGTTTCCACATGTCTTCACCTATCATTGAATCTTCCTAACATAGCTCTTATGTGTCATAGAAATTTGTCATTGCTGTTTTAGCCATGATCTCCTTACACACAATTCAAGATGTCGACACATCAACATTATTTGCAAGAAATACATTTTACAAAACAAATAATAAGAATAGGAATTATACAAGGTTGGGACACCTTATTCCTAACATTCTCCCACTTGTTGAACACCTTGTAAGAGCAACAGGAACATAACAGGAACTAACCGCTATAGGTCGAAAGGCCCATAAAATCAGAACACCATCTAAACTTCTCAGTGCCCACTGGTTTCATTAATGCATCTGCAACATTCTTCACAGTATCTAGCTTTTCAAAATTTGCCTTTCCATCTTCCACCATATCTCTCAAAAAGTGATACTACACATCAATGTGCTTCATTTTGGCATGGAAAGTCGGATTGTTCGCAAGGCAAATAGCACTCTGACTATCACACCAAATAGTAATCTATTCTGCATCAACACCAACATCAAAAAACAATCTCTTAAGCCAAATGGATTCCTTACAAGCATGAGTAATAGACATGTACTCAGCTTTTGTAGTGGACAAAGAAACCACAGGTTGTCACTTGCTCATCCAACTAATGGAACCACCAAACATAGTGAACACATAACCACTGTTGGATCTCCTGCGGTCAATATCACCTACTCAATCTGAATCCACAAACCCATGAATAAAAACTAAATGTGGAAATCTAGAAGAGTTACCATGATAACATATGAAGTAATCTGATGTACCCCTCAAATATCTAAATACTTGCTTAACTGCATCCCAATGTACCCATCCATGGTTAGCCATAAATCGACTTAGGACTTCCACTGCTTGGGCAATGTCTGGTCTACTATAGACCATAGCATACATAAGACTGCCAACTGCACTAGCATAAGGTACTCTACTCATGTCCTCCACCTCACTAGGAGATTTTGGACAATCATCTACAGATAACTTCGTTCCCATAGGAATAGGAACACATAGTGGTCTACAATCTGCCATGTTGAACCTATCCAACAAAGACTTCACATACTTACTCTGACTCAACCAAAGTTTTCTATTAGACCTGTCTCTACTAATTTGCATACCCAAGATCTTTCATTTCAAACTGTGCTGACAACTAAGATTTAAAATTAGAAATCATACCCTTACCCTTCCCAAACAACAACATATCATCAACATATAATGCAACAATAAGAAGGCGATCATTTTCAACTCTGAAATAAACACAATGATTTGATTTCAATATGAAAAATCTAATTGATAACACAAAGGCATCAAACTTAAGGTACTACATCCTAGGAGATTTCTTCAAACCATATAGAGATTTATTTAATTTGCAAACTAAGGATTCTTTACCTTTAACAATGTAGTGCTCAGGCTGTGACATATAAATCTCTTCCTCCAAATAACCATGAAGGAAAGCTGTCTTCACATCCATCTATTCTATCTCTAAATCATATGATGTAGCAAGAGATAACAGAAATCTAATGGACGTCAACTTTGCAATAGGAGAGAATATTTCACCATAATCTATTCCCTCTACCTATGAATATCCCTTTGCAACCAATCTAGCTTTGTACCTTTCAACACTGCCATCTGCACAAAATTTCTTCTTGAACACCCATTTACAACCAACAGATTTTCTCCCTTTAGGCAAAGGTACAAGGTCCCAAGTTTTGTTTTTGTCTAAAGAAGCCATCTCATCATCCATAGCCTCAATCTAGGAACCTACATCTTTCATGCCCAAAGCCTCTTTCACAAATCTAGGCTCATCAATGTTAGTAATGAAAGAAAAAGCACAACTGGAATCTAACATAGATAACCAAACCTTTCTGGTTGTTTTCTTTCTCTTGTGGATCTCCTCAAGGGCTGAGGTTGAGGTTGTTCTTCCTCTTTTTCTGAATTTTTAGAGCTGCTAGAGCTCTCCTCATAATTAGACCCAACATGGTCTCTCTGTTCAGTCTTCTTAGGGGTAGGAGGCAATTGAACAACATCTTTTTCCTTTTCTTTTTCATCTGGTTGTAGCACAATAGGAGAAGATGTTAGCTCTCTAAAAATAACATTTCTACTATACAACACCTTACTAGTCACAAGATCCCAAAGCTTGTATCCTTTCACACCAGCACTGTATCTGATGAAAATACATTTAACAGCTTTGTTTTCCAACTTAGATTTTTTCTCCTTTGGAACATGTGCATAAGCTTCACAACCAAAAACACGAAGATGTCTGATTGAAGGCTTCTTACCAAACCACACCTCCATGGGTGTCTTACCAACAAGGGCTGATGTAGGAGATCTGTTAACCAGATAGCAAGCAGTGGCCAGAGCTTTGGCCCAAAACCTTTGTTCTAAACTAGGTCCACTAAGCATACCTTCTCCATTAGTGTCCTGTTCATTCTCTCTACAACTCCATTTTGCGGTGGGGTATATGGAGTTGTCTCATGCTTCTCGATACCTTATTCTTTACAGAACTTTTCAAACTCTGCTGAGAAAAACTCACCACCATTGTTAGTTCTCACACACTTAATCTTCTTACCAGTCTGATTCTCTACAAGGGCTTTAAATTCCTTGAATTGACTAAAGAATTGTGTCTTACTTTTAAGGAAATAAATCCATGTCCTTCTACTATAATCATCTATGAAAGATTGAAAAAATACAGACTTGGAAATTTAAGGAACTTTTATAGGACCAAATACATCAGAATGAATAAGATCCAAAACATCAGAAGATTTATGAGAACTAGAGTAAAAATGAACACGATTTTGTTTACCATAGACACAGTGTTCATAGAAGTCAAACTCGAGATTGCAATCATTTAACCCCTCAACAAGATTTTTATTTTTCAGGGTTCTGAGACCCTTTTCACCAATGTGACCAAATCTCAAATGCCATAACATTATCTTTTCTGCAGGAAGCTTACCTTCCAAAGTGTTTGCATTGCTATCAGAACCAATAACCATAGTATTCTTCACTGCTCATTCAGATGGCGAGGATGAAGAACTATTACATAGAGGAATACATGCATCTAGCTAAAATAAGGTACCTCTCCTAGTACCCCTTGTAAGCACTATCGATCCTCTCATCATCTTACATCCTTCTTTTTAAAAAACAACTTGCACACCTACATCATTTAGCATACTTATAGATAATAGGTTTCATGCCAAACCTGGAATGTGCACAACTCCATTGATTTTGTTTACTTGTCCATCAAGAAATTTGATAGTGACCCTTCCGCATCCAACTATCTTTAGCTGAGAATCATCAGTCAAGTACACCTTTCCACCATCGAACTCTTCATATCTTGAGAACTAGTTTCGATGAGAGGTCATGTAAAAAGATGCACCTGAGTCAACCATCCACACATCATCAGATGCATGGGCTGCCAAAGCTATGATGAATGCATCGCCATCTTCTTGAGATTTTTCAGAACCAGAGTCTAAGGCTTTCTTCTTCTTCTTAGGCTCTTTACAGTCTTTATGAAAGTGCCCAATATTATTATAGTTCCAACATTTTTCCTTGGACTTATTGGAAGTCTTTGACTTCCCATGGGATTTGGATCTACCCTTATTGTCAAACTTATTGTCATTTTTCTTCCCTCTTTCTATGGATCTCCCATGAATAGCAAGGGCTTCTTTTTTTGAAATAGAAGCCTTTCCTCACATCTCCTCTGATAGCAGCGAAGACACCACATCATCCATTTTGAAGGTGACTAATGTGCTTTTGAGAGACATCACAAGATGGTCCCATGAGTCCGGTAAAGAACAAAAAAGTGTGTAGCTATAATCCTCCTCCTCTAACTTGACACCAGCTGATGTCAACTGTGTAGCCAACAGATTAAATGCATATAAATGATCTGTTAAGGATCCACCTTCCTCCATTCATAGAGAATACAACTTATTCCTTAGGAACAACTTGTTCACCAAAGATTTGGCCTGATACACGGCCCCAAGTCTCTCCCACAAACTATATGCAGTTTTCTCATCTAGAACATTCAAAAGAACTGCATTGGTTAAATAGAGTCTTATGAGACCCTTAGCTTTATGGTCTTTGATATCCCAATCTACTTGAGCTACAATTTTTGGTCTTGTAGCACTTGTAGTCTCTTCCCATAGGTCACAATCGTCTAACATGTCTTCCATCTTGATTTTCCACAACTAAAAATTAGTGCCATTAAATTTCTCCACCTCCATTCTTCCATATGATGAACTCGCCATCTCAATCTTCAAATAAGATTCAAGATGCTCTACACAAGACTCCCACTCAACTTGGGATTAGCTCAAAAAACCCTACCCAACAACTAGGATCAAAAGTTGATCAAGCTCTGATACCACTTGTAAGGAAACTTAGGTGTGGAAATAGCTTCCTACACTAATCTCATAAGGAAAGTATGATGCAAATCCTATTAAAATATTCTACACTTATAGATTCAATATCATGCAAATAACAATATTGCAGCCAACCATGCATACAGGAAATAGACAAAGAAAAGAACACATAACACAGAGATTTGTCGGTGGGGAAAAACCTTTTGGTAAAACAACCCCACCCGTTTAGAACCTACACAATGTATTATCTTCAACACAAAGTTACAATACACTTGCAATGCAAGTTCAACATCAACAATAGAAGACTCCATAGCAACTCGTAGTACCAAAAATACACCTATTTTGCATCATCACTCTTCACAACCCTAAAAAATGCTTATAACATGCACTTCACTTTAAGGCCTCTCGCAAAGGTAAACCATATTAGGGTTTTACCTGTCATTGAATCTTCGTGACATAGCTCTTACGTGTCATAGGAATTCATCATAGCCATTTTAGCCATGATCTCCTTACACACAATTCAAGATGTCGACACATCAACATTATTTGCAAGAAATACATTTTACAAAACAAATAATAAGAATAGGAATTATACAAGGTTGAGACACCTTATTCCTAACAGAAACAACCTCCAAGCTATGGGACTTGAACTGTGAGGTTGAGTCTTCAGAGAAGGTTGACATCCTCTTTCTATCAAGGTGCACCTAACTACTCTTGGAGAGGAAAAGAGAGAAGGAGAGCATGAAAACAAATCTACCTAGTCTAATCTAAAGAGGTGATGCACCAAAATAGAGTGTTCAAACCAATCTTTGCCCATATATGCACTATTGAACCAGAATGAAACTAAGGATATACACATTCAGACTTGCTTTAGTCAAATAACCACATGTAGATCAAAAAATCAAGATGAATGACACAAGGAAAGAGAGATTCACTTATATATCATTCATAGGCTAGCAGAGATATAGTCATGTAGATTACAGAATTTCACAAAACAGTGGCGAAGGCAAACAATTTTTGCACTTTCATACGAATGGCTGAAAGAGATAAAATAGAGAATCATACAGTTCAGAGGTACAGGGGAATTTACACTAGAATTGTAGAGAAATAGTAGAGAAAAGTGAGAGAAAGGTTGACCTTAGCAAAATCTACAAAAGTTTCCTTTATAGTTCAAGCATAATTGAGATTTTCCTACCAAAACCGTCCTACAACCACTACCGTTAAGTCTTGTAAGGAACAATCATGGAGAAAATTTGATTTGGGTATAGATCCAGATGCAAATGATATCTGATCCTCTATATCAAATAATGCCTTGAGAAGACATAAATGGTGCCATTAATTGTCCTGATCAGGTAGATGGATTGACTAAGATGGTGGAGTGTTCCTCTTCATTCAACATTCACTTCTGGTAGCTGGAATCGATCATGAAGATCAGATTTGCGTAAAACTCTTAATTTTCCCCATTCTTGTCTCATGAATCAGCAAGGTTAGCCTAGTCAACCTATCCTTGGCACTAAGATGAGCCACGTGGACCAACAACCTTCTTTCTTTTTGCCACCTCGCAAGGTCTTCCCATGTTGACCACTCTTTTCTAACTAATTGCCCCATCCTGTTAAAACTTGATCGCGACAGATTACAACACAACTGCTAGCCTTTAAATGTCAACCTTGGCTAGGCCTACAAGACACATGTCACCAAGGTGCTATGTCGCTATGAATATATTATGAGTGCTTTCTCATAGTGAGATAGCACCCACCGTAGATCTTCCCGAATTTGACGATCGTGAAGACTTGTCATTTCCTGTGCTTGCCTTTAAGACTTCTGGGCCCACAGACCACTGTCAGCACACTTGGCATCTGAATCAGCCTGAACTGGTACCATTCTCATAATTTTATAACACTCAGCCCCACCCTACTATGTGTCGTTAAGGCGCTATGTCGCTATGGTTAAAATTCTCGTAGCTTTCCATAGTGAGATAGCGCCCACTATTGATCTCTACAAGATCAACAATCATGGAAGATTTGCACTTGTTCTTGCCCTGAGCCAATCACACCTGGTGCCACCTCAGCAATCTATAATACACTTGGCAACACATGGCCTCCAACTAACAATCCACAAAGAAACTAGTCCTATAGAGACAAGTGGTGACAAAGTGTTATGTCGCTATGGCAAAATAGAGTGCAACTTTCCATAGTGACATAACACCAACCGTGGATCAGATTCATGTCTATGGTGGAATGTGAAACTGAGGACATAGGATGCCATAAGACATGTGTTATAAGGGGGCATGCTCTCAATACATAAAGATTTGGCAACTCCATCTTGTGGGCATGCACCAGCTATAGATCTCGAAAGATCTGACGGTGCTCATAACCTGTGTGGGATTGCATAAATGTTTAATTGGATAGGCCAATAAGATTCGCCCTCATACTCTAACTTGTCTAATAGCTACCACAAAAGACAAACCACCTGTTCATCTTGAGACCCAAAAAATAGAAATGGACCCACATGCCACGTGTCATTGAGGCGTTATGTCGCTATGGTTAAAATTCTCACAGTTCTCCATAGTGAGATAGCGCTTGTCGTGGAGCTAGGGAAGATCTGACGGTGAGAAAGATAGATATGACTTATTAGTGTATCAACTAATGAGGATGGACCATGTGCCCACCTATTTGAGAAGTCCTTGTAGGGTCCACATTCTGCATAGTTATGCCTTTGCCAATGAAAAGATTGATCAACTATTGACGTGTCTGAAAAATTCATTGTTGGTGTCCAACAGACCCTACTTGGGACCCACTGTTTTCTTGATGTTGTCATAATGTTATTTTTCGTTTGGGTGCTATGTCACTAATGGAAAGAAGAACAAATTTCCCCATAGTTCCATAGCACACACCGAAGAAACAAAAGGAAAAGGAGGACCCACCATGATAGATGGCAAAAAAGCACTATGTATTCAATGCAAAACAATGTGCAATTTTCAAGGGGGACATAGCACCATTTGTCGATTCAAATTGATGCAACAATGAGGAAGTTGCGGGCCGCAGAAACATATTATAAGGTTTGATTGTTTAAATTTTTTGATATTCCTGGGCATTAAAATAATATAAACTCTAGGAACTAGCCGTTGGATAGGTTGGGCATTTAAAATTTAAATTTTGGCTGGCCGCAAAAATGAACAACAGATATTATTCATGATGTGCCAGGTCAGTACTGTCATCAAGTCAACAAAATTCAACCATATAACCTACCATGTGGCCTTTTATTCTTTAAGAATTCTTCCACCTCACATTGTTATTCTATTTGTTATGTTGATCTATGCCTAGATTTGTCCACAACTTCTCAACTTGAAGTCTCCATTAACTACATGTCCTTGCAAAACCACAACCTCTCATATTATTGCTTATCATTGCTTTATAGCTCTTTATCACTTTAGCTCACTAACCATTGTGACCCTATGAGCATTACCAAACTAACCACTTCAAACCAGCTCAACTAACATGGATCTAAAATCCCTTGTCCCTACAATGATGCAAGGCCATCTATTTTTACTTCATTTTGAATTCACAACTGGTAGATGTAAGCCTGTTTAAAACTATGCGATGTTGCAAATGCTATTTTGATGGCTTCCATTTCTCTTTGTATCTTCACAACTTGAAAAGTCATCAATGCTCCTAGAGTATGACATTGAGATAACAATATTACTGACTGCCATCACATTTTTGCAACTAAAATCATTAACTAAGTAAATAACCTTGTAATGTGTGAACATTTGTCTTGTGTAGCCTCATAGCCTTAACCTTGGTTCAATCACTTAACCATGTGATGAAGTGACAACACTTTTTTTGCCATTTGATAGCCTAAATAAGGGTTTTCTCTAAACCATTTGCGATAGTGTGGTTACATTGCATTTCACAACCTTGCCACCTTGATCTTGGGTTAATCCTTGACCACTTGTGATGATGCAAAAACACTGAAATGAACTACTGTGGTTAGCGTTCACAATGTCACTGTAGACACCTAAAAACCTTTAGAAAATAAAGTATTTTTATTTTTATTTTCTAAAAAATTCTTGATGATGTCATCATTTATTAATTAATTATTTATTTAATTAATTTATTTATTTTTATGCCATTAAATCCCTTTATCTTAATTAAAAATTTTTAATTAAGGAATCCCTCCCAAAAATGTTTAAATCTTATTTAAACATTATTTCCTTATTTATTAATTATTTAATTAATAAATTGACCAAAAAACCCAAAATAAATAAAAAATTTGTTATTTGCCCAAAACTTGACCAATTTCCTTAAGACCACTAACCTCTTCCAAAATCATCTAATCCTTCTTTAATTTTGATTAAAGGCTAATCCCATCATTTCCTACCCCTAATCCCAACTCAAAATATTTAATTAAGATTAAATATTAATCCTCATGTTTATTAAAAAAGTTTTAATAAATATCTCCTCAACCCAAACCCTTGAAATAAATAAAACTTTATTTATTTCCTAAAAAACTAATTTATCCTCATCCTAAGAAGTTCTAGACTCTTCTAGAAAGTCTTCATCCTCATCCTAGAAAATTCTAGACTATTCTAGAAAGTCATTATCCTCATCCAAAGTCTAGACTCTTCTAGAAGATGTCTTTAAACCTAATCCTAATCCCCTTCTAACCTTGTCACATTCTCTAAACATGGGTTAAAACTTACTAACCCAAGCCAAAGTTAACAAATATCTCCTCCTTCACCCACCCTCATTAAATGCCATCCACTTGCCTATCCCTAAGCTAATCCTAAACCATCTTAATCCATCCTCTAATCACTTGCACAATCCTAAGCAAGCTTAAAACCCTCCTAATCAAGCCCAAGTCGAAATTTCTCTCATCTCCCTCAAAATATCTCAACCATAAAACTTTATGAAGCCCACTAGGCCATAAATGACTCTTCCAAGCCCTTTTATTGCTCTTACAAGCCATTATGAGAGTCTTTTTGAAGATTTTATCCCTTGAGCCTCCTTTGTTGACTCATCCTTCCCCTTTCCTCCATCCTCTCACCTTATGACATGTGTCACTCCCTGATTGGCTATAAGGAAGCACAATCCATGTGTTCTCCTCTCATGCAATCTGAGCCCTCCATGAGCTTTTTTCCATCCTTGCATCTTAGCCCTCAATCCCTCAAGCCACTTGCCTATAAATTGGATCCTTCCCCTTTGTAAAATAACACAATCCATGAAGTAAAGTCATATTGCCATTTTAAGAAGCCATTTTACATCAAAACCATACACTCACACCCAAATTACAACTCCATTTGAAGCCCTTTTTGAAGCATAAGCTTGAGCATACATCCTATCTATTTAGACAAAGCCACTCAACAAGAGAGCTTCTTATTGAGAGAGCCCATTAAATGGCTCATATTCTCAATTGAGAGCTCATCTTAGTCTATCTTGAAGTTTATGAATTTTGTTTACTTTGTAGAAGCTTTATTTAAATTTGGTTTCTATTAGCATACTAACATTGCACATATACAGTCACAACTTGAATGCCTTTAAGCATTGTGTTTCTTGTGATTATGTGATGCATAGCTAGTCAATCTTTCATGACCTAGATTGGAATGGTAGCATTAACAACTATGAAGCTATGCTAATGGTGAACTTTAAGTGTTTCACACTCTCACAACCCATCTGATAGTTGAGCCTTAAACTAGAATGACAAGGTGATGAAGGGGTTCACATTATTGTAGCTTGAACACTTATAAGATTTTGCTATATGATGTGAAGAATTGAAAGGACCTAGGGATATAAAAGAAAGAACTAAAGTTTTATGTATCCCTTATTATGCTTGAATGGAAATTATGAATAACTTGATGAACGTGGAAAATGATTATCACTGTAGGATTTTATAAAGGTGAAAATATTAGATTTTAGAAAGGAAGGGGGATAAAATGGTTAAGAATTTCTTTGAAATACAATGATCACTTGACTATGATAGATAAGACTCTTGTTTTCCTCATAGTTTTTCTAGCCTTCGTAATTAGCACTCATGCTACTTCTTGCTTGATTCACTTTGATGTTATGATGGATATGATAAGATGTATTATATATACCAATCTAATAAATTATCTTCTAGAGTTGGCTAAAACACCTAATTCAAACAATATTCACTAAGTCAGCTTGCTTCTCTAGGTTGGGTTCTGAAGACCACTCAAGTGATATTCTAACACTTGGAAATACTATCAACTCAACATACTCTTACATTCATCTAAAACTAGTGGTCGGTCCACATTGATCACTTAGGATTAGTAGGAACTCGGTTAGCATTGGATCACTTGGTGAATACTAGAGAACTCAATAGACTCGGTTGACATTGAAGCTTGGTCAACACTAATTTAATTCTACTTTGCTAACATATTGTAGCTCGGTAGACATTGATAAACTTGGTAGAAACTATAGATCTTGCTCAACACTAAAACCTTCATTGATTACACTGATGAGCTTTGTAGTAACTAATGTCTACTTCTAGAGCTTGGTAGATTTGGCTAAGCTTAGGAGATTCTTCTTTTCTTCATATGGAGCTCAGTAGTAATGTAAACAATTGACTAAGTGTTAAGTCACTAATTAACAAATGATTTGACCTTAATGTTAACAATCCCCCCCTTTGGCATTACTATAAAAAACACTTATCATACCTAAAATAATACCCATAATATTAGATATAGCTCCCCCTATCAACATGTTTGGGCTTGTAACTTAGTAACCTCTAATTCTATTTGATTTTTCAAAATTATTTTTGTAAACATATTTTCTACTTTGTATATATATCTTTCCTAATGTACATGTATTTCCTTCCTTGTATGCATATATCTTGTGTATTATAATACTATTCTCCCCCTTTTTGACATAAATTTCAAAAATGAAAAATACAAATTAACACCAAAATGTGAAAGGAAATCATTGTGTACTTTCAAAAGTATGGACATTGTCTTGGCCTAATTCTCTTGCAAAACTTCTGAACTGTGCAAAGCTATTTTCACCTCAACTGATAGTTCCATCATGTAATCAACTTTAGAGAAATTATTGTCATGGATCAATATTTTTCAATGTGCAATATATTTTTTGCATTGCAATATGTCTTCTTCCCTCAAGAATTCTACCTGAAGATCTGTCAAATATTTGATTTTCAAAAAATGTGTAGAACTATAGCTAGGATCAAGTGACAATTAATGTGCACTTACCTTCATGCCAGCATCTCTCTTAGATAGTTTATCCTTTGTTTCCCTAGTAAAATTTGATGCATCACTTAACTTTACAGATAAAGTAATAACATTATTTATATAATATTTAAATGTAGTAAGAATGGTAGATAATTCTACTAGATCAATGGCTATTTTTTGAGTCATCTTCTCCAAAACTTTAGTTTCAAATTTTCTTTATGTCCTCTGCATAAGTTTTTCTTTTCAATTCACTTCCTCATTATGCTTGGGAAAAATGTCAACAAGTTGATTCATAATTGGTTATTTTTCATCAACCTCTATGTGCAGTGCACCAATAAATATTCATTTGATGTCTTGAAGCACTTGATTTCTTTGTTTTCTTTTAGCTCTTTTCTTTTCCTGCCTTTCCCTTTCCTTCCACAACTCACCAAGGGTATCCATTTGATCTAGAGTGAGGTTAGAGGTATCCAAATTTCAAATAAGTATACCCTCATGTAGATAAATTTCATCAGTAGAGGCTTCTAGCTCTTTACCCTTTTCAGTAGAAGAAATAATTTGTCTTCCTTTTTTTAATTCCTCTATGCTTGGTTCAAACTTAACCTCAACTATCATTGTACTTATTATAGATACACTTAGTAAAGAGAAAATGTTGTTTAATGAAGAAACAATAGTTATAATTGGAAAACTTACTGATCTTGGTTGTGACTCAGATTGATCTATTGTTATAACAATTGGAACCTACTACCTTGTAGATGAAGTGTTCAATATAATACTCAATAGGATAGTTCCAAATGTTAACTGGGTGCTTTATGGAATAGTGTTTACCATAATTGACATATTAGTTTCCTCCTCTAAGCTAGGTGGCACTAAGTATTTACTCAGAAAAAGTGGAACAGAGGCCATTACCTCAACTACTATCTTCACTAGATTTGAGTCTTCAATACTCTAGATTTTAGGAAGATCTCCACTAGTAATTTGATCCTATTCATCCTCTTCATCCACATTATCAATTTCATCAATTCTATCATCATCAACTTCTTTTTTGTCATCTATTTGCACAACCTCCTGACTAGGCTTATGAACACCATAGATGTTCTTCCATAGAGTTGTGTTCGATTTCATAATAGATTCAATGTCTTCTGAGAGGATCAAGAATGCATTGAACTTCGTGGTCAGCTTTTGTTCATTCTTCTTCAATGATTCCTTCACTTCGATATTAGGTAGACTTGACATAAGCTATCTTAGGGTTTTTTCTCTAATGTCCTTGGCAATGTTTACTACATTATCCCATTGTGGCACACCTACATTTAGTAAGACATTAGGAACTTTCTTGGGGAGTTACTCTAGAGAGTACTTTCAATTTTCCATCTTAGCCACTTGGGCTTCTTCAATTTGATTATGCTCCTCCTTGGTGCTTATTTCATATTTTAGGGATTTTAAATCTACCATGTCTCCTCCATTTTGTAGTATTTTTACTCTCTCTTGGAAGGTAGGAGTAGACCGATTGAAGACTACTTCCTCTTCTTCATCTTCATCCTGCAATTTCAATTTCTTCCTAGAATTTGTAGGTCTCCTTATGAAGACTATAGGAGAGGTTTTGATAGGTTTGTTTATGAAGACCTTCCCCTTTTTCTTAGGAGGCTCCTCCTCTTTAGGTTCTTCTTCCTCTGTATGTTCTTCCACTCCTTCCTCTTCTTCAATGTCATCTCCTTTTCCTTCTGTCAGAAAAAGAGGAGATCCAGTCTTCTTGGTTTCCTTCAAGATTTTTTGAACTTTCTTTATTCCTCTCTTCAAGGCTTAAGGAAGCTTCATCTCCAATGAAATCTTAGTGTTGGTTTCTTCATAGGTACAAAAATATGGTGACCTGGGGTCCACTGGCTCATTCACAAGATCCTTAATTATATCCCTTATATCATCAATGTTAACCTCATATCCAAGAAGCTTAATCCATGCTACTCTTGGCCTTAGTACCTAGATATATACTTTGTCACAATCCACAAGAAAATAGATATCTTGTTTATAGTCTTCCACTAGGTTCTTGGGATTTCTATATCTACTTTGGATTTTTTCCTAAAAAATCTCAAAATATACATCCATAATTCTTTCAAAACTTGTATGCTCTCCATGTTTTTCCTCAATTGGTTCAACAATAACTCAGCAAAGTTGAGAGACAAGTTGTTTATCAAAACTTTGTATGCTAGGTCAACAAATTTGCATAGAATGCTATTCAGAGGGCTTGAGTTGTAGATCTTGTGAGCAATCAAATGGGTGCCCAATTTGATGTCCATGTAAGTTACACCATACAATTTCATCCTTCTATCATCCCACTTGGCAAGATTCCTTTTAGCAAGTTTGACCTAACCTAGGGTTTTAGTGGTTTTTGCCTTGTTCAACATAAAAAACCCTATGCTTCTATGACTCATTTTCTTGGTGATTTGAATTGGTTGATGCAACCATAAATACATTTTTTGAACTTAGTTTAGAAAAAATCTAATCTACTTTCGTTGAAAATATCTTGGCATATACAGGATATGTGTTAAACCTTTTATTTCCAAATTCTTGTGCTCAGGTTTCAAATTTCTAAGGTTTCTAATTCTTCGATAGAATAGTTATAGAATGGTTGAATATCATAGATTTGAATTACCTTAGGAGGAATATTTGATTGAGCTCCAATTGGGTCAAGTTCTTCTACAACTAGTGCACTTAATTTGAATGCAAGAACTTTACATTTGACACCTTGGACCAACATCTTTGAACCTTTCTTTGTTTTTCTATTGGAAGATGCCATACTACTTGATGATGCTTCAAATGTAGGAATAAATTTTGACAAATTCCTCTCAATCACTCGAGGGCTCTTGAATACTATTCACTCTTTTCTCTGAAAAATTATGGTGCAACAATAACCTTTAATTTATTCCTTTTAATTAAATTTTGTCTTTAGGTCATTATTAAGGCATCATATAATAGTTAGCTCAGTGTTAGGCTATCGAACTCAAATAATTCATCATCTCTTATAAAATACCTTTGACTTGGTAAGATCTCTAAACTTTGAAGGAACTTCAAGATGATAAGAACTTCAAACTCAACATCTTCATCTATGCTCAGTTACATCTAGAAAACGGACCATGCTTAGTAAAGTCTAAGACATCACTTTAGCTTTGATCTTAACTTGATGATACTTGTGGATCTGAAATGGTGATATAGATATTTTTCTTGTTGACTTAAAGCAATTTGAGGCATCTCCTTTTGAATCATAGTTCCATTAATCTCTATAAATAACTATTTTGAAATGTTTAAGTCACCCAACTCATTGACTTTCGTGCCAACACTTTCATTACTCTGGCTTGAATTCTCTAGAGACTTCTTTATGCATTGTTGCCTCATTTGACTTCCAATATTGTCAACCTTTACTTCCTTTTCATTTGCAACTCTTCCTCAGTTTGTATAGTTCTTGGCAAGATATCCAAGTTCTATACATACAAAACATCTTTTTGTAGTGTCTCTCTTCCTCATGTGATGTTTTATGCAATTTGCACCAATGTTCTCGTACTCACCACAATAGTAACATTTGTACCATGTGTTGTAATCCCAACCATATAGAGCTCTGACAAGTTGTTCTGTTGGGTTCCATTTCAAGGTATTTTTTAGTGATTAATATTCATAAATTGGCTAATTTTTGAATTTTTTGGCTAGTAATTTAGCTAATAATTTAAGATTTGATAAAACCTAAATCACCATAGTTTTATAAAATTTGTCTCTAAGATATTTAAAATCGCTCAATAATTTATTTTATTAAAAAATTCAAACTCAAATATTTGTTACAATATTTGTTATATGATTTGATTTGAGTCACCTAAATATAATATATTATTGGAGAAATTAAATTGAACTGACCAATAATAATCATAATTATTAGTTACTTTAGAGATATATTGCCAATCTTTAGTTTTCACTATTGATTTAAAGTATATGTAATGATCCTCATAATATTCTGTGAGGAAAAAAAAATTCAATTTTGACTTGTAATATTCCATGGCGATTAATGAACTTCCTATTATTATTGAGATTCATTAATATTTTATACAAAAAAATTATGATTTGAAAATAATCGCCAATATTAATCATATTTTGAATAAATAATTGAGAGATTCACGAATAGAAATAATTTTATCTTTTTTTCAAAATAATGAAACATTTTCCAATATTTTATATCTTTTTTTAGAAGCAGCTTTCTTAAAGTTTACATTGATCCATTTCTTGCTCTTGCATTCTTAGGATTTATGCCCTTGTTTTTTGCAATTGAAACACATTCCTTCAAACTTAGATTTTTTGTGCATTCAATTGCTCTACGTCCTAGTTTTTTCAACAATAAAACTTTTCATTGAACTTTGATTTACCACTACTCCAACACTTGTTTGATGTATGTCCTATCTTTCCACAATGATTACAAGTAAGTCTTTTATTCTTTTGAGCTCCTTGCTAAGATGATTGACCTTCTTCTGTATATAATAATCCAAATTTGTCTTTACATATAAATTGAGTGTTTTTTTTTTTTCCCAAGTGATTCATTCTTTCTTGTGATTTCATTATCCTCTCATTGTTTACTTCTCTATGCTAAGACCATTATATAATCTCTCATTCTCTAACCTCAAGTTGAAAAGTTCTTGATTTGCATCATTAAGTTGATCAATCAAATCTATTTTTTGAAGAGATAGTTGATGAATATCATTGTCATTTTCTCCTATTTCTTGTTTGGCTTTGTCCTTTTGTTTCATGACATCACATATTCTAATTGATTGAATTTCTTGTTCTCTTTTTAGCTTTTTGACTTCTTGAAGATTAAGATTCTTTTCAAGTAGACCTTTGATTGCTACATTAGTTTAATTTTAACTTTTGTCTTGAAAAATGTATTCAACTCTTTCTTCAATTTAGAGATTATTATTCATCTGTGTTACAAGGTCTTTTCTTCTTTTTAGGGATTGAGAGAGCTTCTCCTTCATTTTTGAATAGTTCCATGGCCAATTACAAATCCAAATTTTCATTTTCAATAGCTTTCTCTAGTCTATGTACTTCTATGACCTCTAATCTTTTCTCAAGCTACTAAACTTCTAATGTGAGAACCAATGCTCTGATACCAATAATTGTAAATGTAGTATAGACCAGGTGAATGAGAGGGGAGGTGAATTACGAACCAATACAACTTGTACTTTAATTCATGAATTAAACCTTCATAATATAATCTAATCTAATTGCATGCATGAAAGACTAAAATCAATAAAACATTTATAACACTTGACACAATATTTGGTAACCTAGAAACCTTCCAAATATAAACTAAAACTAGGGTGGGGATGATACCCACAAGATTTATTACTATAGTATAAAGTTAGCCTATTAAAGCTTACAATTGATCACTTCTAGAAATTAACCTTGTTAGGAGCAATAAGGACTATTAGGTCCACCTTGTGAAAGGATTTACAACATACAATGAATTATACACTCTATTAGGAGATGTAGAAAATATTGTTAAGTCAACCTTGTTAGAGGATATGGCTGATGCACCTATTACAATGAATAAATGGTTGATCTATAATCTGCAACTTAGTTTTTTGAATTAGATTTCATTGAGATAAAATGCTCACCTAATTGTAATAGATATGACTCTTCTTTTCCTTATACTACTTGTAGCCTTCTTAATTCACACTCTTACTATTTCTTGCTTGATTCACCTTGATGCTAGAATAGAAATGATAAGATGTATTACATATTAACTAATCCAATAATTACCTTCTAGAGTCAACTACAACATCTAATTCAAAAAATCTTCATAAAGTTAGCTTGCTACTATAAATTAGGTTCTAAAGACCTCTCAACTGATATTCTAACACTCAAAAACATTGTTAACTCAAAAAACTTTGGCATTCATTTGACACAGGTGCTTTGTCCCCATTGATCACTCAAGAGAAGTAGGAACTTGGTTAGGTTTGTGTGACTCAGTGAATACTAAAAAAATTATTAGACTCAGTTGACACTGAAGCTTTGTCAACATTACCTTCATTCTTCTTTGTTAACATAGTCTAGCTCAATAGACATTGATAAACTTGGTAGACACTAGAGATCTCAATCAAAACTAATCCCTTAATCCATTACATTGATGAGATTTCTTGCAACTAATATCTACTTCTAGAGCTTGGTAGACTCTACTAAGCTTGGGGGATTCTTCTCTCTATATATGGAGCTTGGTAGAAATATAAACAACTAACTAAGTGTAAGTCACTAATTTACAAGTGGTTTTACCTTAATGTCAATATTTATATCTTTATTTTGTGATTCAGATAATTTATATAAGACTTAGTCATTTCTATTACTGGTTCAATGGTATAATAGACCACAAGTTCAAAGGAATCAAGGTATCAAGTGATCTCATAGTCATTGAGGAAGGCTAAAAACTATTATCATTGATGTTATTAAGACCAGTCAATAAGAGTAGGATCTATGAATGGAAGTGAAGTGGAGGATTTGAGATTATTGATGTAAAAGGAGTCATCTCTAATGACAAGAAAATTACAGTCTAAAATTTTACCTTTAAAAGTATCTAGATCAATTAGTCCCCTAGCATGGTCAAATTGATCAATAAGGATGACTCAAGAGTTCAAGTCTCAAACCTTACATGTGACTCATTAATTAATTCAGGTTAATTAGCATAGAACTTAATGACATTCACACCTAATTTAATAAAACCCACTGATAGAGAATCCCATTCATAATCATATGAATCAATGATTTCTTCCTTTTGTACTAGAGATACCATATTTCTATGGATTCTTGTTTGATTATGGTTCCTCAACTTCAAATTCTTGATTTTGGTGAGATGTTGAAGCTTCAATAGCACAATAAATGTGGCATTCATAATTGGTTCCTCCCGAAAGAATGGTAATGGAAGGGAAAAATTCTTCAACACTATTTTCTTGATTCACCATATTAACAGGTGTAATTTCATTCCTTGAACTATCAAAATCATCAGGTGCATGATCAAAGATGGGTTGGTCATCAGCAACACCAAATCCCAAACCAATTGTATCTGTAACACTTTCACCATTAAGGCAACTTAGAGGCTCAGAAAGTGCATTCCTTTTATCACATAAAATCCCATGATGAAAGTAACTCATGTGTAAAGTAATTCATAATCTTTTCCATATTTTTTAGAGAATATCTTAGTAGTAACAATAATCTCATTCGTAGTATCCTCTTCTTTATGATAGATCCAGTTTGTAATGGTTGTTTCCTCATTTTCATCCTCTAAGGTTAAATAAGCTATGGCAAAGTTCTGATAAACAATCATAGTTGAGTACAAAGGCTTCATATTTTTAGAAGCTTGACCAATATATAGTATCCCATTCCCATATTCTTAATTTGAATCTTCTTCTCACATTCAAAAAGACCAACCTCTTCTACAACTCTATTGTGAGGTACACATTTTTTAATAGTGAGAACATTGATTGATCAAGTGTTATCTCTAGGAATAGATACATCGGTGCAATTAAAAAAGAATTTTATGAATTGATGATATGTATATGTCACAACTTTCATGTCATGAATCCGTAACCTTCTTTATCATAGGATTTGATAGTAATATTATTTCTAGGGTCACTGACATTCTTTAAAAAACCCATCTTCTTGACAAGATTAAATGGAAAAATATTGGAACCAATACCTCTATCTATCAAAAAATGCATAACAAAGGTGTTATGAATCACAACTTTGATATGAAATTCTAAATTGTGAGGATGTTTTAAAGATTTATCATCTTCTTCTAAAATAGAAATGTAATTAGGTGTAGTGATATTGTTAATCATAGTCTAGAATTGATCTTCATCAATATCTTTGGGGGTACTAGCCATGTGTAACACATTCTTTATGATTCTCTTATATGTAGGATATAACTCAAGTAATTCAAAGATATATATCTACACATAAGTTATATAAAACTAGTCTACAAGATTATAACTGGACTTACTAGAAGAATTCACTTTTTTGGAAGAAACTTGTTTAGATGAGTTTTTCTTAGGCTTGGATTTTTGAGAGGAATTAGGACCTATAAGCATGATTTATGGTTTCTAACTTTTAATAACTACATTTAGACTCTCAAAATAAGGTGAATTAACACCTCTAAGGATAAACAAGGTTTTATCTTCCTCATGTCTTCTATCTTTAAAGATCACCCTAGGTGGTGCATCAACATCCAATTAATACTTAGTTTTCTTCCATTTTGATCAAATCATGTTGAAATTTTGTTCAATGGGTTCATTAGACTTTCAATTGTTGCTATAATATTTTGAAGAAGCCCCTTTAAGCTTCATCAATTTAATACCATTTGATAACTTTAAAATGGGCTCCTTAGTCGTAGAAGTATCAATCACCCCATAGTTATCAATATGTTTTTTTTGTTCCAATAAGGGTTCTTGCTCTTATCTTTGTTGTTATTGTTTCCATTATTGGATGTGTCCCTTTTGAGAGCAAGTATCCATCTTTTTATTAAGACATCTTCAATATGAAAATAAAGCTTTGTAATGTCATTAAATGTCTAGAATAGTTATTTTCTAAGACCATAGTGCAACTCAGGAACAAGAGTATTCAAAAAATAATAATCTTCTCTTTATCAAGGATCAACTATGGATATTGTGAGTGAAATTTCCTCCATCTCTATAAAAATGTAAAGAACGACTCACCTTGCCTTTTTTTTAGGTCACATAATTCCAACATGGTAACAATTTTTTGAAAGTTTTACAAATAATATTGAACAAACATTTGGGAAAGATAATTGGAAAATTTAAGAGGTCTAATCTTGCAAAACCATTCCATAGCTTGGAAAAATAGGATCCTAGGAAATAATCTAATTAGGTAGGTACCATCATGCATAAAATAGATGCCCAAAATGTAGAATTGTATAACATGGTCATAAGGATCCCCATTCCCATCATACTTATGATATTAATGAAATTCAACCTTACAGTGGACATGAGTCATCTATAAACTCTTATCAAAAGGAAAAGGACATATAGAACCAATAGAGATTAATTTATTAGGCTTGTCCTTCTCTTTCCTTATGTGAGACAATTCATTCTTCACATATTGAAGTTCTTTTCTCAAAAGCTTAGTTTCACTAGGTTCTCTCTTTTTGATTAGTCTCTTGACATTGAAGCTATGTGAAAGTTTCACCCCCTTAGAGGTTAGATGCAAGAAATATTGATGATGGTTTTTATCTAAGGTTTTCTTCATAAAATTTTGATAACATTAATCTTATTGAAATTTCATGAGTTAATCTTTGGTAATATCTTGATTTAACTCATGGTGATGCTGAGAACTTTGTTGAGAGACATATTGAGAGCTCTGTTGATTATGTCTAGGAAACCTAGGAGGTGACTTATATCTGTCATATTGTGGTGATTTTAAAGGAGTTCTTAGGGGTGACAAATTTACATCATTCCAAAATACGTTAGAATTATTTTCAAACACATTTGAAGTGTATTGTTTATTTTTGTCAAATCTATCATTTCCAAACACATTCTCATTAAGTCTTTCATCCATTCATTATACTTTTTCTTCAAAAAAATCCCTATTGTCTAGCTCCATTTTTCTAGTCTTTCATTTATCATGAGGAGACCT
The DNA here is from genome assembly GCA_028749045.1 of Cupressus sempervirens. Taxonomy (NCBI): domain Eukaryota; kingdom Viridiplantae; phylum Streptophyta; class Pinopsida; order Cupressales; family Cupressaceae; genus Cupressus; species Cupressus sempervirens. The sequence goes on along the minus strand of CM053786.1, from coordinate 236,909,838 downwards.
ATCATGGATGTGATTGTATCTTTCTTATCTAGACATGATGATGTAATAGAGACTAGTTACTGACCACGCTTCATAAGTTCTTTAGGAGATTCATCAAAGACAACTTGTAGTTATTTTACCAAATGACATTGACATCTAGTAATCAAATTTAACTCTTCAAAGCTAATTTGGGGTTGTTTTTAGTGACTCAATTGACACCTAATGGTTGGAAACATTAGAGAGAATGTAAGGATATAATAGATAACTTAAGACACTTGATATCCAATCTAGATGAGTAAAAATTTCACTTATCCAAAGAGTAAAAAAGAGAGATATTAGCAAAGATAATCTTTTGAAAAGGTGTCCAGATTGAGGGTTAGAATTCCCTATGCATGAAACTTGTGAGTCAAGAAAAGATGGGCCAATATAAAAGATAAAGTAAGTCCAAAAAAACATATAAAAATATGTTTGGACAAGTGAGAAATTATACTAATCAAGAGTGTAATCGAAGTATCTAGGTTATCTTCTTAGCTAGAAATAAACTATAGCCTACTAGTTTTAGACCACATAACCAAAAAAATGTGTGTATAACATCCTTAAGTAGCTAAGACAAGCTTCTAAGATAGAAGACTTTGGAAAATAGGCTGGGCAATGTTTCATGATAGTCTAGGTGACAATGTGATAGTTAGAATGATATTTATTAGAATAGTCAGAAAATACTTTAGCAATAGTTGATACTTTGGATGGAAACCAAGTGATAGATGTTAGAAAAGACATTGATATACATTTCTATCATTATGTAATACTTCTAAAGTATCATACAAAATTTCTTACTTTTCCAGATGACAGTAAGAAAAGAAAGTTCTAATTTTGAGACAAAAACTCAATTTCAAAATTACTTTGGCAATTTTGACAAGTTTTTTGACTTTTGAGAAGCAAAATGTGGCACAAAGAGTAATCTTAAAATAATAATAAAAGGAACAAAGAAACCTTGCTGATAGAAATACTTGTGATATCTAAAGGGGAAAGTCCTAAATAACTATTGTATGTGTATGTTTAATACATTTTCATGGGTCTATCACATTTGAAAGATACATTCAAGGAAATTCTACCTAAAGGTTACAATACCTTACTCAATGCATTGGCCCAAAACTTAATGCTTCCTCACCATTGAATGGAAGATGTATGAACTACATATCTTTGGAGACTCATAGTTGGTAATCAACTAGGTCAATGATATTTATAGGACAAAGGATGCAAAATTGATGCACTATAAAAGAATGATTTATGACCTCAAGAAGTAATTTTTACATGTCACTTTTTAGCATATTCCTAGATAGCAATGTAGCTGATGTCATGGCCACTTTGGTCTCTATGCTCTAAATGCTAGAAAATGACCCCAGACATGAGTTCTTAGTGGAAACATTATCCTACTCTTCTTATGATTATCCTAAATCTTAGATGAATTGTTTTGTTATAGGACATGAATCATCCCTTTACCATCACATATACTCCTACCTTCATGACTAGATTGTTCCAAACACTGTGACCTAGAATGAAAAATGTCACCTTATCCAAAATGGTTCACAGTATGTCATCATAGCTAATGACTTGTTTAGAAGAGGTATGTATGGTACACTCCTTAGGTGTCCATAACTCAAAGAGTCAAAAGACATATTAGCTGAGGTGCACAAAGGTATTTATGAATCCCATTAAAATGGCTTTACACTAGCTCACAAACTTATTAGAGATGGTAAATATTGGTTGGAAATAGAGAAAGAGGTAATTCAATATGCCAAGTATTTCCAAAAATGCCAAATTCATGATAATTTGATCCACACTCTAGCTAGGGAGCTAATTCCATTCACCGCATTCTAGCCATTCTAGCAACAAGCCTTTAATCTAGTGAGACAAATTCATCCTTTTTCATCAAATGGAAACACATTCATTGTCACCACTACAATCTACTTTAAAGGAATTACCTCTTACTAAATCCAATGAAAAAATTATAGCTATGTTTATTCTAAATTACATTCTCTGTAGGTATGGTGTACCCTCCTTGGTTATCACTGACAATAAAGGGAAATTAAAAACAAGGATCTAAAACAGTTATGTTTAAAGTTCAAAATCACACAATATTGGTCCATTGTCTACACAGCCCAAGGTAATGGACAAGTGAAATAATCCAATAAGGATATCCTTAAGACCCTACATCACATAGTCAACAAATTTGGAAGGGACTAGAACCTTGAAATCAAATTGGCTCTATGGGCTTATAGAAAAAGTATTAGAACACCTACAAGGATAACACCCCTTTAATTAGTATGTGCAGTGGATGATGCACTTCCAATTGAGGTTGATATTTCTACTCTATGGGTCTCTCTAAAAGGCCTCATCATTAATGATGACTATCAAATATCTTAGATAAAAGAACTAGAAGTATTGGATGAACATCCACAAGTGGTATTTGTGTTGGAAATATAAGAGGAATAACTAAAAGGGAAGGGGTGAATTAATAAATACAAAAATAAATCATAGATCCCTTATATGGCAATAAAAATAAAAAACTATGATTAAACTAAACTATATTGTAACTCAAAAAACACATAGGTACTCATTTTACTCTAGAAAATACTGTAGCTTGGTAATAAATGAAATAACAATAGTAATACGATAAATACAAATTATAAGATGTTTTCTATGATTAGCTTTAATTATCTTAGTTGCAAAAACATAAAAGAAAATAGCATGAAAAAAAGTGACACCAAGATTTAACATGGGAACCTAATTTGGGAAAAACCACTAATCGCAACTAGTTACTAATTTTCACTTTTGCAACGCCTCTCGTGTTTGCAGTCTATACCTTGTCTATTTTGATTCAAGAGATATGTGATACTTTCATGTTATGTACTTTGAGATGACCTGAGGGTCAAATGTTATACTTTCATTTAGTACCATAGATGCTTTATTGCTATGTTCTTGTGTTTATTATATTTACATGTTGATGCCATTTTTGAGATGACAGTAGATCTATGATGATATCTAATTATCTAGTACTTGGACATACTTTCTGATTATGTTATGTGATGGATTTTATACTATGGTTATTTAATTCATTCTTGTGTCTTTACATATTCAATGACCATTATTGATGTAAATGGATTAATTAGGTATTTAATGCATTTTTCTTTGGCTATGATATTATATGCAATTGCACTTGACTTACATCCCCCATGGAGTTAGTGATTTAGTTATTCATATTTTACCAATATCATCCCTATATGGTTGACATATCCTTATTTTAATTTTTTTTATTAAAACCTTTTGGTGATTATTAAACCCGAACTCATCTACATTATGTGATTAGACTAGTAAGTGTGTTTGTGCATTTAGAGGTTCACATTGTCGTGAAAGTTGTTTAGTGATTTTCTATGATTTTGGGTTTTTGGGCTTTAAAACTTTTTAGATTTAATTTTTGGCAGCTTTACCTTGGGTGAATTCCCATTACAGAGATTAATCTATTTTCAATTAGGTTGATTCAGAGTCTAGCTAGTCTAATTGGCTATGTGCCCTAATCAAATATTCACTCAAAAAGTGAATAAGTATAGAAAAAGAGTTTTTATTATTCACTTCTCACTTTTTGAAAATAAAAATTTGAGAGCTCTTTTGAGAATCTTTTTATGAAGGATTCAATTTTTGTTTGTTCTGGGAGCTATGAGCTTGGTTTTTTCACAAGATCAATCTCTTTGGATCTAGTTTGGGGAGACCTTTCTTTGCTGTCACTTTCAATAGATTCTACAAGTTATTTATTTTATCAAGCTATTTTCAATTTCTGCCCCTTTTGCTGTCAGGTAGGGATTTCTTGTTTTATTATTTCTACTCCATTTGAGCTTATGTTTCTTATAGGAGTATGTTAGGAGGCTGAGAACTAGTGTTCCCCTCTGTTTCTATTTGTCAGTTTTACCTTGTTGGTTATGAATGAATTTTTTCCCTATTTTTGGGATGAGGGTTTGGGGTTTTGAGACATTATTTTGAATTTTTTGCATATGGTGTTCGAACTCATTTATTTTTTGATTTTTGGGGTTTTTACACTCAAAGGCCAAATGGGTTTTAATTTCAAAATTTTCCAAATTTTGGGGCTTTTACCTTGTTTTCCATGCTGTCCTATTTTGGGATTTTGATTGTGGACTTGGATTATCCATTTGGATGTCAGTCAGATCTTTATTGCATTTTAATGTTGCATTTGGATGCATGTCGCATCCGTCATTTTGATTCATTTTTTGGTTGAGTGACCTTATGCTTGTGTGTTCTCATCCAATTTTTGCGTTATGATGTTCATGATGGTGGTGTGCCACACATGAGTACTTGCATGTACATTTTATGGGTGACTTGTGAGTCATGATCTTCCATGGTACTTCTAGAAGTTATGATCATTAGGGTTGGGTTGGGAATCTGTATGCCTGTGGGCACTCATCATTGGATGAGTATAGGTAGGGTAGGGTAGCATATGAAGGGGGCTTCTATCTCATAGCTTGGAAATCATTATGCCCAAAGGGTTGGAAAAATAAGTTTTAATTAAATGATAACTAAACAAAACACTAGGTGGTAGTAAAACTTAAGATAATAATCTGTACTAGATCCTTTCAAGTGAGGGAGTTGAATCTGCATGTTTTGAGCTTGGGCTTGTCAATGCCAAGTAACTATCCATGATGTTAGACCCTACTTAGTAGACCATTGCATATCTAACAATGACCTATAGATTATGTATTGTCTTTGTCTTGGTTTCAATCATCATATTGTTTGGTGTGTGTGTTAGCCATGGACATTTTTCTTGTGTTTGTGGTTGGATCATTATCTCCATTAGCATGGTGGGTGTGGACCTATGGGTGCCATGTGGTTGGGAGGCATAGCTTCCTACACCACTACTAAGGATTGGTGTATAGAGATGGTATGTTTTCCTAGTGCGACCATTTCTAGAGGTTTTCACTTAGTGCTTCAAGTTCCTAAGTATGCTTTCTTGTGATTTATGCTTTGATTGGGATGCTTGTTTATCATGTTTAGATGTTGTTAGTTACTGTCATACTTCCTTATTATGATGATTAGCATATAATAAGTGATGTTATCTACTTTGTAGGTTATCTTATGCTTTACTTCTAACATGTTATATTTCCTTCTGCTTATGTTGTAGCATGTTTTAGTAGTGACATCCCTATTATGATAGTACTGATGATTAGATCAGTGGCATGGGATGTTACATGTAGGGGATGGCTAGGGGCCATGATGGTCTTATGATGGTATTGATGGTTGTGAGGAACTACATATTTAGTTTGTTTGTAATTCTCATTGTGATGTTGCTTTCAGTACTCTGTAATGTTTCCATTCTATTCTTTTTCTTTGTTGTATGATTAGATGGTTTTTTTTGTTTCTGCCTTTCATTAGTGTGTTTGAGTGTTGATGCATCAAATTATGGATCTAGTACTCCTTGATGTGGAGATTATAAACCCTATTTAACCTTTTTTGTTTTCCTTATGTGTTTTCTTATTGTTCCTAGGTGACCATGTTTCAACATGGGGTGACACAATTTTATGTTGCATATCCATTTGGATTCTTTCATGCGATACTAGAAATTATCGCACCCCTTAGGAAGAAATATTGCGTGATACTAGAAAGTATCGAACCCTCTTTGGTGATGTGTTGTACAATACTAGTAGTGTATCACATACCCTTAAGAGTAGTGTCACCCTATCCCTAAAAGTGTCACCTTGCTTGATTATAAATGTTGCACAATACCAAAAAGTATCACCTAATGCTAATTTAAAGTATCACCTAGGAATTGCAAAAACCTATGCAGTGGACAACATGCACTTTTCAGTAAGACCTAAACATTTTAGGAAGTGTTTAAGGTACCCTCTTAAATTATCATCAATCCTTTTGTGTTGCATTCTGGATTTGATATGTATTGATTCAAATTCAATTATGTGTCTTCTATTATTAGTTATTTTAGTCAGTCATGGTGTTTGGAGATCCATTGGTGTTAGGATGTTTGGATAGTCTTCCATTTCGATCTTTATGATATTCATATGTTGGATGCCATGTGCATTCTTCTTGTTTATAAAAAAAAAATCTTGTCTTATACATCCTTCTTTCCAAGGATCTCCAGGCGGGGCATTACAACTCCTCTGAAGTGAGCCCTATTAGGAGCCAACCCTATTAAAAATTACACAACACATTTCTAGGTGTGACCCTATTAGAGGATTTAATCACCCTCTTCATAGTGGCCTTGTTAGAGGTCTTCAAAAACTTCAATAGAATCACCACCTTGTTAGAGGATTTACAAATAGATGCTAAGTCAACTCTGTTAAGATATTTAGATGACTACTATAATGGTTAGAGAGTAACAATGAGATGATTTGATTTTTGATGTAACTAAATGTATGATTACATATCATTGTTCTAGCTTGAATACTTGATCCTTCTTAATCGAATGTATCGTTCTAGCTCAACAAGGATATTCTTCTTATCCTTCTAATTCCCTTCCTCTAAGCATCATCAACTCTTCTATTTCTTCCACTACACATTCAATCCTCAACTTGAATTTATAATTTATATCTTACACATTATCAAGTCAGCTTGAATACAAATTAGAATACTTAATATTCATCTCCTCAATTGGCTAGAAGCAACACAGAATTCATGTGAACTCAATATGCCAAAACAAGGAAATCCTTCGTTAGCTAACCCTACTTAGTAGACAGTAACCAAAATTGATTCTTTTATGTTAACCAAGTGAACTTGGTTATTATTGCATATTCAAAAAATCCCTTTACTAACCGAGTGAGCTTGGTTAACACACATCTTCTACAAACTTTTCTTGGACACCCAAATGAACTCAGTAAGCACTGTCTTCTGAACTAGGAAAAGTCTGGAATGCTCAATAAACATAGAAAACTATCTTCATCACTTGAGTGAGCTTGGCATACACTGACTAGAAATGATATGATATTTTATGAAACATCAAAGAAAATACCTAATTAATAAATTATTTTCAACAATTTGATCATTTGAGAGCTTATCAAAAGAGGATGTCCAAGAGGTACAAAAATAAAGTCAAACCACAAGAATTCTAAGTAGGTGATCTTGTCCTGAGAGAAAATCCAAAGAATTAGCAACATTAGGTACAAAAGGGAAAGTTTGAGCCAAAGAGGCTTGGTCTATACATTGTCACTATAGTGTTTGGATCAAGTGCTTATAAACTCTAAACTACTGAAGGAGAACTACTCAAGGAGCTGATCAACACCCTTCCCCTAAAAAGATTCTACAATTTTGGCATCCTCAAAAGATCTTTGTACATAGCTGTATGTCCTTAAAAAGTACTAAAATTTGCAAAAAGTCTTAAAAAAATCTATTGTCTTGGTGAATAAACTAGCAATAGGCAACTCGATAATACCAAAAATATTAAAAAATAAAAAATACAAAAAAAAATGAAAAAAGAGAAAAGAACAAAAAAATGAAAAAGATTAGAAAGTGTCATTCATGAAAAACTAGCAAACATGCATCATGGTAGAAAATATAGAATCTCTGCTAAGAAGGTGAAAACTTGGTAAAAAGGGGCTGCTTGTTCATAAAAACTCATCTAGCAGTATACCTCCCATCTCTTTCACAATTGTCATTTTATTTTATTTCCCACTTTAGTTTTTTGTTCGCACTTATGGATATGCTCTTAGTTATCTTCAAGACCCTTCTCATACCTACATGGATTGAAACTTGTCATAGTCTAGGGGAAACCTAACTAGTTTAGGGGGAAATGTGTGACACTCTTAGAGAGACTCATGCATCAGCCACTAGTTGTCCTAACTACTTTTTTCTACTGCCATCCATCTACTGAAGGGATTTCTCATGCACACTCTAAACTTCAACACTTGACATCAATCCTTTGATACTAAAAGTAAAATTGAAAGCATAAACATGCTTGAGCTATGTTGAAATTTTATTTGTGTGCTTTGGTCTTTTTCTTTGTCATTCCCCTTTGAGAAGCTCTAGGATGTCTATTGCAACTAGAGGAGATAGGACTGGGGGCATGATCTTTTCTTTGTTTTTTGTTTGATGGTTTAGTTCTACTGATACAAAGGATTGCTATTTTTAGTAAAAAGATTTGTCTTCTTCTAAAATCCTTAACAAATAACTCTTGAATGGCCAATTTAAAAGATAAACCCTAAAACTAACAGTTGAGTCACTTGAATTTATTATGTCAAGTGCTCTCTAAATTTTGAAAGGAAGGTAAATCTCCCTTCTTTGTAGTTTCAATGAATTAAAATGTTGATTATGCCTTTAACTAGAAGGAAAGCAAGGCACACTACCATTCACCCATAGACATAGAATTAATGTGAGGACTATTTGAAATGGTTTATGAAGGAAATTAAATATATGACACACAAACCATTTAAACAATCTCCCATTTACATAGAAATAAAATGGAGATATAATACAACTTGCATATTTGATGTGTAAAACCACAAGATTTTATCACACAAAACCCTTGATACATGAGAGAAAGATAATATTTCAAATATGATTAAATTAACCACAAGGTTAATTCTATTCAGAGAAATAAAAATGCAAACCAACACATCTAAAAAATATTTCTCTTTATTCAAAATATGTAAGAAAAATAACCATATGATCATTTTTCCCTTACATCATAAACAAGTTGCAAGGTAAATACAATCTCCTTCCTTTACTTCTTTGTTACAAATTTGAAAACCCTAAAAATTTCTTCCCTTTCCTTCAGAAATGCACATCATGTGAAAACCAGAAAAGAACCCTTTACCAATAGATCTTCCACATTAAATAATTTTCCTCAAGAAGTTGATAACTACCACAACTTCTTCTTAGCAAACCAATTTACATTTTAACTGCTTACCTTAACCCCCCAACTGTAATTTCTATGATTAAGTGCAATATTGATTTTGTACTTTACAATAATATTAATTCTTAAAGAATTAATTTATCTTATGTGTATCAACTTGCCCATTTCTCTTATATATATATATATATATATATGTATGTATGTATGTATGTATGTATGTATGTATGTATGTATGTATGGATATATATGTCTGTATATATATACATATGTATATATATATACATACATATATATATATGTATGTATATACATACATACATATATACATACACACACACACACACACACACATATATATATATTTACATATATAAATATATATATATATATATATATATATACATACATACATACATACATACATACATATATATACATACACACACGCGCGCGCACACACACACACACACACACATATAATGTCTTTTTAATTTCTCACACTATTGATTGGGGAAGGGCTACTTTGGGTTACAAGATATGAGTTAAGACATATAAATGGGGTATCCACTTTAAGAGTCTCTATCTCATGTTGGATGGCCATGTGTGCCACAACTCACTTTATATGAACACTTTTGTGAGGTTGATTTTTTTCCCCATCTATTTGAGAAAATTCTTCACGCTAGAGTAAAATATGGACGATTGTCTTGAGAAGTGAATGTATAGGTCACCGTGGGTATACTAAGTGAACTTCTATGTTAGGCCATGAATGATAAAGGGTCATTGTGAATAGAATACTTTTTAATTACTTAGCATGAGAAGGATCTCTTGCATGTCTTGTGTGGATTCATGCAAGAAACATTATGGTCATCCTAGAATCTATGCTTTGATTCTTATGCTCTCTTATTCCATCAACAAGAATTGATTTTTTGGTCATTCACGCTTCTTGTCCCTTGATGCTTACATCCCACTCTGAAAAACCTATGACTAATGTCATATTCTTATTCTCATTATAGAAATATTAGTGAGGGTTATATGACATCTATTGACCTTAAAAATGCTAAGTGATAAAAATTCTAACTTAATGGTTTAATAATCAAGTCCTAGGATTGCTTTCAACTTAGGCTTGCTTCTCATTTTAGGTTTGCAATTTGACATTGTTTCAATTTCTCATTTGCTTGTATTTCATAAAGTGAGAGGTGGAAGGCTTTGCATGCATTTCATCATCATCTTGATTGCATAAGATATTGGAGTCACCTGTAAGAAATTTGACCATTCTCAATCTATTTTTGGGATCAAAATCAAAATCTAACACTCAAAAATACCTCAAAAATGTATTTTAGAGTTTTGACACTAACGTGCTTAGGCACTTGTGTAGTCCATTAGTCCGACACAATCTCCAATATCCCAAAATCTCATCATATCAACATTCTCTTGAACTTTTCAATTCTTTTTCAGCAAAGTCAACTTTTGTCAACCAAGGTCAAACTTGGTCAATCAAACCATGAAATCACTCTAAATGGACCCAAAACATTTTGCAAACTCCTTTGATCTATTCTATATTCTTCTAAATTTCTAATCACATCTTCATCTTTGATCTACTAATCTATATTACTATTATGACGTGTCGTCCTTCAATTTTTTTCGCTAGGGTTTATAATGATTACTTCATTGCACAAATCAAATCTTGCTTTAGATTTGTTCTAAACTCAATATCCTCATTGCTAGGAGAATCTCATCACTAGGGACATCTTTGTTCCCTATATCTGGTATCATATGCTATCTATCTCATCTACTAATCAATTGATCAAACTTATGACAATTTGATTCATTTATCAATGGATAGGTATGTAGGCATTTTATCTAGACATTTGAAGGTTAAGCCTCATTCTAGGGGTAATCTTTTGACTCATGATAGGTCTTACACGTCTTTTATGGACTAGTATTAATGTATTCTATCTAGACTCTGGATTCAAGATTCATTCTAGAGATGATCCTAAGCTCTCTTTTAGTAACCTTTTAATGGACATGTATATAGATGTTTTGTCTAGAATCTTGATGATTAAGCCTCATTCTACAGACAATCTTATGAATGGTGATTGGTCTTGTCATCTTTTTAATGGATAGGTATTGGGGCATGCTAACCTAGACTCTTATGGATTGAGTCTCATTCTAGGGGCAATCCTATTAATTATGACAGTGTTTATTCTCTCATACCAGTATCTAGGTGTTCTATCTAGATTCCAGAGGGTTAAAATTCATTATGGAAATAGGCCTAAAAATATTGAAAATTTTAATTCATGCAATCAATCTCAAACCAAGCTTTAGTTCTTATTCCATGCTTTAGATATTTGACTATTCTTTGAATTAGTGCACTACCCGCACATCTATTAAAACATGGGCAAATGTAATACCCCAAAATTTCAAAACCTTTCCATTCTAAACCAATTTTGGTGCATTGGTCTCAACATCAATTTCTTGATCAACAAAGTCCCATTTTATTAGGTATTTCTAATCCCTTGTTTTTACTTGATATGAGTATCAGATTGCAAGGAAACCCTTAGTTTTTAATATTTATATATCTTTATTTTATTCTAAAAATATTGACTTAGATTGGATAATAAACCCTCTAATTGGATTAATTTAACTATATGTTTTAGTACTTTAATTAAATAATTCACCCCCTTTTAGATAATACACATGAAATTAGGAATTAAAAATATTTGGTTTAATTAAATACCCTCATCTCAATTATTGAATGTACTTAGTCAATTAATTAGAATATTCAATCATGAGGTCATATTTAATTAAATAAATCAAATATTTGTTGGCAATATGGTTAGGTAGATGTATGAGTGTTGTCATTTATGGAAACATATACTTTTCATATTTCATGATGTTATCAGAGTTAAAAAAATTTCTAAGTGTTAGATATTTTGAAAAAGTACAAAGACATATACAATATGTATGAATGAGTGACTTTCAATTAGTTCATGGGTAGTTGAGGATCGATAGTTGGCAGGGTCACAATGACATATATCAGTATGTAAACTTGTACATATAGTATGATGCAAGTTAAAATTAAATTACCAGTTTAGGTTATTAGTAGAGTAGAATATAACACAGCAACTAATTAAAGTGTACGAACTAAGGAATTTTTTTGAAAACAAAATAATTACTTGATCATGTTGGGCCAACATCCTAGATGTTTACACTAAGTTATTTTATATTTGGTCAAGCATGTGAAAGCATCAAGGCTGACTAAGAAAATTTTGTTAATTTGTGAGATATAAGTAAAGACCATATCTTGCACAAATAATGTGAAGTACCCATATTATGTGAAGAAAGCCTAAGTGATATGTGAGCCTTATGTGATGTGAAATTAGATGTATGATAAGAGAAATTACAAGCTACAATAGTAAGACAATATTGTATGTATATCTACTCTTGTGAAGAAACTTTATTATATATTTCATGTTAGAGTAGTGGGCTCTTCTTGCATACATTGTATTTGATCTATCAACTCCTAACAAGGTTGAAGAAACTCCTAATAGGATTGAGGCTTTTAATAGGGCCTAGTGCTCTAAGAAGGACTCAAGACACTATATGTATTTTATAGACTCCTAATAGGGTTAATATCCTTAACAAGACTCTTTTGTTTAGTGGATCATCATGTGGGTATCATCCCCACTGGGGTTTCCCTTGGCCAGGGTTTGCCTAGTTAACAAATAATGGTGTTATGAGTTCTCTTTGTGTATGGTTAAATTTATTATTCCATTTTTTTGGTTTACTTTCATATGCAAGTTATAAAATAATTAAAAATATCCAGTTGTGGACAAAAGTTTGTAGAATACTAATTGATCCCCAATCTCAATATTATCTATTTATAAGAATTGGTATCAGAGCATGGTTACTCAGAAGAGGCTTAAAAAATTTATTAATATCCCTATGGATATGAAACAGTTGAAGAGAAATCTTGAAGAAGATCTTGAGAAAATTGATCTTCTTATTCAATAAAAAAGAAAAGCATCAAGAGCACACAATCTCCAAACCTAACTAAGCCTGTTACACCTACCCACTGTTCACCAAATACAACTACCCACAAGTCATCCTTGTTCAACCATAACTTAGAACTCTCTTTCAAAATGGGTTCATCCATCATGTGGGATGAGAAGAGTATCGAAACCAAAAATTAAATATTTTCAGAAAAACCCTAAGATGGTATCATGGAAAAGATACTCAAAAAACACAAAGAACACTACTTGCTAGCATTAACACAACAAGGTGTAAAATTACCGTCTGACATTGACATTTCAAACCTTAAATATGATGAGGTGTAGTGCCTCTCCCATTTTACTTCTATAAGTCATTCTAATGGATGCAACCTTGTTGATCTTTTGTTGTGATGGATCAAGATTGTGACCATGAGTGGTCTACACCATTGAGGTGTTTGGATATATGTTTCTATATCAGTTGCTTTGATTATGCTTTTGATTGATCTATGAGGTTATGATTTATGGTTCACTGAGGTTTGTGCCATTGCTTACCAGGATTGATGTGGTATCATGAGGTTGTTTCGTGATTACCCTAAGATGTGTACAAAGATTACACTGTGTACTATTACCATGCTACACTAGACTAGGTTCCTGTAGTAGTGGATAGTCATGTTTATGACTGTGTTCACTTATGTGTTTTAAGTGCCCTTTTAATGTTGTTTAAACAATCATTATTAAATGATCAAGTAATTAGAAATGGATTTTTCATATTGGATTATTTGGTTATGTGTTGCAGACACGTACGTTGTTATATTTTGATCTAAGAGTTATGTGTTACTTATGTTATATTTTATATTTGAGAGGACTTGAGGGTCAAATGTTATACCTTCATTTTAGTATCATATATTTTAGACTACTATGTTTTTTAGTTGATCATATTGCATGACGATGCCATTTTGAGATGACAGTGTGTTTTTTGATGATATCTGGTTATCTGGCATTTGGACATACCTCTGAGTATGTTAGGTGATGGATTTAATGCTATGGTTATTTACTTCATTCTTGCGTTGTTATGCTTTATGCAAATGTGAGTGATGTAAATAAATTATTTTAATATAATTAAATAAATGGTTAAATCAGGTGATTTAATGCATTTATGGCTTTGGCTATGTTATTATATGCAATTGCACTTGATTGTGTTGTTTAGTGTGAAGGACTTATATCCCTAGCAGTGGCACATGGAGTTAGTGATTTAGCCTTTCATATTTTACCAATGTCATCCTTGTATGGGTGATGTACCTTTTAGTGCTTATTAAATCTGAACTCATTTGCATTATGTGATTAGACTAGTTAGCATGTCTGTGCATTTAGAGGTTCACATTGTCGTGAAAGTTATTAAGGAGATTTATGTGTTCTTGGGTTTTTGGGCTTTTTAATTGATTTATTTTAATTTTTGGAAACTTTTCCATAGATGAATTTCTATTTCTAGGAATAGCATGTTTTCATTTGGGTTGATTCGGGGTTTAACTAAGTTGGCTAGTTAATTGCCCTAATCGATTATTCACTTGAAAAGTGAATAAATATCCAAAAAGAAATTTAATTCCTCACTTCTCACTTTTGAATTAGAAAGTTTGAGAGTAAAAAACAAAATCCTCTTCATGAGGATTTACTATTTTGTTTGTTGTGGGAGCTACAAGCATGGGATCATCATGAGGTTGAGCTCGTTGGATCTAGCTTGAGGAAACCTTGGATTGCCATGATTTTCAGCTACTTCTGTGAGCTATTTATTTTATGGTTCAGATTCCCATTTTTCCCTTTTGGTTGTGAGGTTAGGCTTTCCTATTTTATGGTTTGTGCTCTATTTTTGCTTATGCTTTTGGTAGCCATTTGTTTGGAGGCTGAGAACTAGTGTTCCCCTCCATTTCAGTATGTTAGTTCTACCTGGTTGGGCAGGTATGAACAAAGGCCAAATGGGTTTTAATTTTGAAGTTTTCCAAAATTTTGGGATTTTTACATCGTTTTGCATGTTGCTCTATTTTCTTGGGTTTTCTTGGCACAATGTGAGTCATGGACCATGATAATCCATTTAGATATCAGTTTGACAACTATTGCACTTTTATGTGCATTGGGGTGCATGTCACATCCATACTCCTGATACTATGGTTGGTTGAGTGATTTTATACCTATTTCTATGGTTTCTTTTGGACCTTTTCTTTTGTTTTGTGGACACTAGGATTCATGTAAAATCCATACTCTCAGATTGAGGCTGGTTGGGTGAGTTCATGATGTTTTGTCTTGTTGTACCATTGGGATTCGTGTAGAATCCATACTCCTAGGTTGAGGCCAGTTGAGAGATTTCATGGTGTATCATTTTATTGGGTTGGGAATTCATGTTGAATCCATCCTTCCCATGTTGCTTTTAGTTGGGTGTTATCTTTTGCATTGTGTTCTAATCCTATCCTTGTGTTATGATCTTCATGATGGTGGTAAACCACACACAAGTACATTCACATACATTTGTCAAGTGACTTCCAAGGCTCGATCTTCTATGGTTTTTCTAGAAGTTATGATCACTGGGGTTGGGGTGGGAATATGCATGCCCACAAGCACTTGTCATAGGATGAGCATGGGTAGGGTAGGGTAGCATATGGAGGGGGCTTCTATCTTGCAGCCTGGTGTCATGAAATGATAAGGTTGGCAGAGGAATTTTTAAGTAAGTGATAACTAAATAAAATGTGTGTGTTAATAAAATTAAAGATAATAAAATAGTGCTTCAATGTATGAGCCTTCCATTGAGGGAGTTGAGTCTACATAGTGTATGAGCCTTCTATTGAGGCAGTTGAGTCTGCACAGATATGAGCTTGGGCTTGTTGATGCCAAGAAAATCTCCATGATGTCATCCCCTACATAGTAGCCTATTGAGTGTCTAAGCAGAACCTATACTCCTTGCATTATCTTAGGTTCTTGGTTACAACCATCATACTATCTAGTGTGAGTGTTAGCCTTGGATGTTGTTTTGTGTGTTTGTGGTTGGATCATTATCTCCATCAGCATGGTGGGTGTGGACCTATGGGTGCCATGTGGTTGGGAGGCATAGCTACCTCTACCACTGCTAGGGATCGGTGTATAGAGTTGGTCTTCTCCTAGTGCGACCGTTGCTGGATGTTTTCAATTGATGCTTCAGGTTCTAGAGTATGCTTTGTTGTGATTTATGCTTTCATTGAAATGCTTGGATATCATGTTTAGATGATGTTAGTTTATTTGATGCATTTCCATATTATGATCTTTAGCATATGACTTGATGATGTGAATTTTTGTATTGGATTATCTATTGCTTATTGGTTAGCATGCTAGATTTTCATATTATGCTGATTAGCATGTGATAGGTGATCTTATCTACTATTAGGATTATATTATATTTTACTACTAGCATGTTAGATTTCCTTATGCTTATATTGTAGCATGTTTTAGTAGTGACGTCCCTATTACAATAGTACCAACGATTTGATTAATGGTGTGGGATATTGCGCATGGGGGATGCATAGGATCCATGATGGTCTTATGATGCTATTAATGGTTGAGAGGAACTGCGTACTTAGTTAGTTTTATTGTACATTGTGTTGTTGCTTATGTTCACTGTGATGTTACTTTCAGTATGTTCTTTAATGCTTTGGTTTAGATGGTTAGATGTCCCTCTTTCCTTGTTGTTTATACACTCGAGTATTTGCTCCTCGATCTATGTGGATCTGGTACTCCCCAGTGTGGAGGTTCTGAATTTAGTTTTTCTCTGTCTTTTTCCTTTTGTATTTTCCTTAATTTTTTTCATGTTTCTATGGGTGACATTTTATCAGCATGGTGTGACAAAAAAATGTATCGCATGCCCATTGAAACTCTATCATACATCCCCTGATTCACATGCCTCTTGGAGAAATATTGCACAATATTGGAAAGTACCACACATCATTGTGAGAAATATCATACGACACCCTGAAAGTGTTGGACACCTTTGGGAGAAGTATCACCTAGTCCCTAAAAATGTCATCCTCCTTCTTTAGAAATGTCACACGATACTTTTCTATGCAGTATTAAAGTATCACCTAGTTTTTGTAAAAAATTATGTGAGTAGGTAGTGGGTACTTTTCGGTCTAGTTCAAACTTTTTGAGAGTTGATTTGGATACTCTCTTTGGTGTTCTTCGATACTATGGTGTTGTTTTTAGATTTTTGGTGTGTGTGTTTCAGTTTTCAGTCTCTTGGGGTTTAAAATATATCATTTAAGTATATATTTAATTTCTTATACTTAAGATATATTTTAATATATGCGAAGAATCTTTTAAGATAGGTTTTAGACCTCTCAAAGATGAGATAAAAATTCTAGGAAATTTTAGAGCTTCAAAAATCCAGACTTAGCCAAATTTCAAAATTCTGCATCCTACCCTAGCTTGGTGTTTTGTTGATGAGTGGTCATTTCTTAAGCCCTCATCTTGTGTGTGGTTATTGTTGGCTTTTTTTTGCTTGTGTCAGTTGCTAGTGGCATTCAGAGATCCATTGGTTGCCAGGATTGTGGTGAAGTTTTCCATTTTGATCTTTGTGATCCCTATACGATGTTGTCATGCACATTCATACTTGTAAAAACAAATAATTGGATTTTTTTGAATCCTTGTTCCAAGGATCTCCGAGTGGGGCATTACATGAGGAAGAATCACCATTAGATATTGTTACACAAAAATGACAAGATCTATAGCTAGAGATGGAAAGGATGAAAAGACGTAAAATCCAGCCCATAGAATTCATCCTAGAGAAGGTGTGTCCCCTTCCTTTGATAATAGCATCACCTTTATGCCTTTCCCATAGAATATGCAACTACTAAAATACAATAAGAATTTTGGTATATATGATCCTCAAGATCACCTTAGAAAATTCTATAGTCTAAGTATGGAATTTTTCCCTGACAAAACATACCTAATGCAACTATTTCTTAGAAGCCTAGGAGGGCAAGCCATGGACTGGTTTTCCAAGCTACCTTTGAACATCAAGTCCTTTGAAAAATTGGCTGCAGTTGTCATTGAGAAATACTCATATAATATTGAAAGGTAAGTTATCATGATGGATTTTTGCAATACCAAACAACTCCCTAGAGAGTCATTTAAAGTCTTCTTGCAAAGGTGAAGACATACCTTTGGCAAGTACTACAGAGACATCCTAGAGAAGGAGAAAACAAACATTTTGATAATAGCATTTCAAAACTTATGAATTATTGACTCCAACTCCAATAGGCCAAGGACTTTAAGACTACTTTAGAAAATGGTTCTAAAGTAGAAGAAACTCTAATAAACAATAACATCATTAAGCTATTAAAAGATGACAAAGGGTTCTCAAACATCTCCTCTGAAACACACAATTCATTTGATCAGTTAGCAAATAAGAAAAAGTTGTGGTGGAGAAGTAACAATAAAAATATAGTCAATGATGAGGTAGTGGAGGCTAATCATGTTAAACCACTAGCTCAACCCCTTCCAAACTAGTAGTATCCTACCACAAAGAACACCAATGTAAATACCAAACCAAACACACCTAGATAGGATAATGCTTGTTGATTTTATTGACACAACTTAGCTACTCCCTCAACTTCCAACCAACAAGTAGCTTATAATCAACTGCCTCCCTTGAGAGGATACAAATCTTATAACATACCCAAGGAGTATACACCGATTGGGGTGTCTTATGAGAGTTCCTTGCAAACACTCTTGGTCGATGAACTCATTGTACTCCTTGAGGTCAAACCCTATGAACCACAAGTTAAAAAAAAGTGGTGGAGTGACAAATACTTTTTTTCCTACCACCTAAATAGGGGGCACTCAAAAAACATATTTTATTCCCTTAAGGGGGCTATACACAAATTAATCAACAATAGAACTATTGAAGTGAATAACCTTTGCAGCAATAAAGAACACATGAACTTCAAGAATACTTTGATGACTCATGAAAAGGGTAAATTTTCTAGAGAAAATTAGAACATACATTCCCATGATAAGGTTAATTATGCTCATCATTATGATAATACCATCAACATGATCTCCAAATTTGGTGATGCCATGAATGTCTTAATAATTAAAGGTAAAAATAAGAAACAATCATCAAATGTTGTTATGTGAGGAGAAGCCTCTAAAGTCATTCTACTAGGGGCCATAACTATTTCAGACCATGCAACTATAAGTTCTATTATACCTAAACATAGTCTAGTTAACCAGCTATTAAAAACTCCTACCCACATTTCAATCTTTGAAGTACTCCAAATATCACTTGAATATAAGGAGATCCTTACTAAAGCCTTAGTGCCAAATAACGTAGATATTAGTGTTGAAATATTGTTGGAAGCATGAATATTGATGATATTCCTATTGGGGAGTATTGTAGATATGTTACTATGATGATATGTTACATTCATGACTAAGTTTGGCATTGATGTCAACATAGTAGTTTTCTATGGTATCTGACAGAAGAATAGAAGAAAGATCAAGTTGGTATGGATGACTAGTTGAGTATTCTAACTATCTAAGGTGATGGGAGATACTTCTAAGTATCTAGTATATGTAGTTAACTTTGGAAAAAAAAATGATAATTCTAGAAGAAGTTATGTAAGTTTTGGTGAGGTTTTTTCTGAGATAGAGTTTATAGAGGCATGTTCTAGTAAACTTGTTATATCTCTTAGAAGAATTGTTATTTTGGGAATCGAGGTTGAGGATTTGTCGAAGAAATGTTGATGATGATGTGGCTAATTTTTCTCATTGTAATATTGCATATACAAAGATTTATTGAAGTTGAAAGGTAGAAGATTAATATTATCACCAAGTGTAACATGTTCTTAATGTGGTCCTATAATGATTAATTGAGAAGGTCTAACAGATGGCTCAAGGAATTGTTTTATGGACATAGTATGAAGGAAGGAATTTTTCTTTATCTAACAAGAATGAGATGGTATGACATTGTACGATGCAAAGTAATTGTAAGCAACAGAGAGAATGAAATGCAAAGTTGAGTAGAGTAGAGCAAAAATGAAGGAAACTTCATTGCCAAAGTGTTGGTAAGTGATCCAAGGTTTGATATTTGGGTCCAAGGTTCATGACCTGGTCTACAAGATCTTACAGTGTTTGGTTTAGTTGACACAAAAAGGGAAAGAAGAAAATAATAGAAAATTGCATGTTCAGGTAGTGGTCTCTTCTTGCATACATTGTACTACAACTCCTAATAGGGTTGGAATCTCCTAAGAGGGATTCAAAGTCTCCTAACATGGACTTGATGTACTAAATGTTGTAATAGACTCCTACTAGCATCCATCCTCTCACAAAAAATATTTATATTAGTACATCATCTCATGCGCATCATTCCCATCAGGGTTTTTGCTTTGATCAAGGGTTTCCCTAGTTAAAATATCTAGTATAATTGTCTATGTGCATCTTATCATGGTTTCTATTTACTTTGGTTGAATGGTTAAGTTTTCTTAAAGAAGATAAAAAATTTAATTGTTGGATAATTGAGTCATCCCCTCTGCCCCCCCCTGGGCTTTGAGTTGTCTTGGTGGACTATTATTTCTAACAATTGTTATCAGAGCCTCGGATCCTTGAAGATAAATTTTAACAAGGTTGGGAGATCTATGGTGAGCATGTTATGGAAAGATAGTCTTAAGTGTAATGGAACAAATTATGATAGCTAGAAGGAAAATATGAAGACACAAATGTTGTGTATGGGTCCGGGATATTAGATCTTGACAAAATCAGCAAAGAAAATCATCGCTAAGAAGGATTTGTAAAAGTTTATCGAGGATTAAAGAGATCTTTTGATTATGACATGAGAGCTAGAGAAGAATTATTGACTACACTTCCTAAAACTGAATACAATTAGGTAAAATCACTTTCTACTTCACGTTTGATTTGGAGAGCTTTGGAAACTAGTTTTGAAGGTGATGCACATTCTAAGAAGTTGAGGTTAAAAAGTTGGATTTGTGCATTTCAAGATGTTAAAATGATGGAAGGTGAATCTATAAGAACATACGTGGGTAGAATATCAAAAATTACTACAGGTATTCAACCTCAAGGAGGAACCAAAGAAGAGGGTGAGGTTATATGGAAGATATTAAAGACTTTCACCACACCATTTAAGTCAGTAGTTCAAATGATACATTTGTTGATATCTTGTACCAAAGATGCCTCAAAGGATACATTGCTTGGATGACTTGAAGTAGTTGAGAATGAACTTAGACAGTCTAAAGAATTGACTAGAATAGAGAAAACTTTTAGTGTGTTGAATATTTAACCTAGTTTATCAAGGAGCACAAGTGCTAGAGGAGATTTTGCTAGCAGCAGTAGATCTGAGGAAGACAGAAAGATTGAAGAAGGAGTAGCCCTTTTGGTAAGAAGAAAAAAATATGGTAGGAAAATATTTAAATGTTGGACTTGTGGTGAATGTGATAATTATGCATCTAAATGTCCTAAACAAGAGAAAAATGATAGAGAAAATTAAGAAACCTAGAAGAGATAGAGACTATTTGTATGCAAATGAAAAAAATGATTATGATGAACAAGCATTAAGTGCTAGTGATAATGAAATTGGATTTGTGGCAATTAAAGAAGAAAGTATAAAGAAAGTAGCCTTGGTGCCATAGGTTGACAAGAAATCTAATTAAATAATTGACAATGGTTGTTCACATTATGTGACTGGTGATATGAACAAGTTTGTTGACTTCAAAAGTCAAAATGAAGGCATTGTCAAAGTTGGAAACACTGCAACATGCCTAGTAAAAGGTATTGGATCTATAACTCTTGATGGTAAAACTAACACTAAGGATATATATTTTATTGATGGTTTAAAGCACAATATTTGGTGTGTTGGACAAGTAGTGGTCAAAGGTTATCAGTTGTACTTCATAGAGAAAACATGCAGGATGAAAGACAAAGACGGAAAGTTAATTGGAAAAGGAACCAAATCTAGAGGTAATGTATTTTAGTTGAATCTTACTGAAATGACATGTTTGGTTACTAAGGTAGATGAAAGTTGGTTATGGCATAAGAGATTTTGTGAAGATTATTAGTATTTTTTTGTTACAGATTTTCGTAAGATTCTAAAGCCTACTAACACAATTGGCAAGGAGTGTTTGTTGGCAAAGCATAACTGAACTCCTTTTCCCTGCAAGAAGTTTACTACTATAGAAAAATTAGAGATTGTACACATAGATATTAGCAGTCTAAAAAGACTAAAGGATTCTATGGTGAAAGGTTTTTTATGTTTTAGTTGGTGACTTTTCTATAATGATGTGGGTTGCATTTCTTAAAGAGAAATCTAAGGCATTTGATAAGTTTAAGATATTCAAGAATGGAGTTGAGAATAATTCTGGTATGAAGATTAAATGTTTAAGATCAGATAGAGGAGAAGAATTTACTTCAAGTGAGTTTAACATTTTTCATGAATAAAATGGAATCAAATGACAGTTATCAGCTTCGAGAATCCCTGAACAGAATGACATTGGTAAGAGAAGGAACAGGTCAGTTACAGAAGCTGCAAGAGCTATGTTAGTTGAGAATAATGTATACAAAACATTTTGGAGAGAAGCTATGAATACAACAATATACACCATGAACAAAGCTTAAGTTAGAAAAGACACAAACAAGACCCCTTGGGTATGTGTAGGATCATGGTGTGCCAAAAAGTGGCAATCTAAAATATATGTAGTTCTAATATATCTCAAACCATTTCAAAATCTATTCCAACTTTTTCCCACCCACCCTGATACTAAATGAAAATAATTAATATCTTTATAAAGTCTACTATATCTTTTGATATGAAACCTATATGGTCAAATTTTAAAAACATCCTAAAAATATGCTTTTGGCCTATTTTTATATGATTTTTACTTCAAACAAGTAGCTAACGACTTTTTTTAAACCAAAATTTGATGAAATGAAAAGGGTTTCTTAAGAGTGTTCTTATCTTTCCATAAATGTAAGGTTTGTCAAATTATGAGTTTAGTAAGTAATTATTACTTATTTTCTAATGGAGTTACGTGTAAAGTGCTAATTGACACACTACTTGAAAAATAACTATAACTTTCAAATGGTACAACATTTTTTAAATCCAAAAGATGCATCACATTCTATGTTTCTTCTACTATAAGGAAAAAAATAAAAAACATGATTTTTGAAAAGTTTTGAATTAGTTAAAGTGGTCAGACATGAGAGTTTTTTAATTCAAAAAATACTAAAGTAATAAATAAATAAATTATTATTTATTTAGAATAAAAATATCCAAAAATATGTGTCACATCCAAGCATGAGTCTACTACTTATATCTAGAATATTATTAAAAATATTATCATTTGATTTTGATTAAGGTGGTCAGACATACGACTACTTCTTATTTTTATTTTGAAATTTTTGTAATATTGCATTAAAATTCAAAATTTTGACCAATCAATTTTTATTTTTTTGAGATAAGTCCTAGTAGTTTAGAAATTAGATTCAATTTGCTAGAGATTCTTTTTTCTCAAATTTTTGATATAAAGTTAATAACAAGTAGAAAATTGCACATCAAGTTGACATAACCCTGATTTTTTAATTTTTTATTGCCACTTAAGAGCATACTCTGGTTGACCATGATCCTACACATACCCCCTTATGAACTACAATTTGGTCATTCACCTATAGTCAAGTATTTCAGAATTTTTGGGAGTAAGTCCTATATCAAAAGAGATGATGATATTGGTAGGTTTGATGCTAGAAGTGATGAAGGTATGTTTCTTGGCTATTCATTGAAAAGAAAGGCTTATAGATGCTATAACATGAGAACTAAGACTATTATGAATAGTGAAAATGTGTGAATTGATGAGAAATTCATGATACAAGAGAGAATAGTTCATTACAATTCAGATTATCATGTTGTTACTAAGCCAAGGAATGATGAAGTATTTCTTGAGACTAACAATGATTTATAAAATGAAGGAGAGCCAAGGTAGGAACAAAGCTCAAAATCATCAATACAACCAAGAGTTGAGATAGTATCTCCTACATTAGGAAAGAATATGATAAATTATCACCCATCTGAGAAAATGATTAGAGGAAAAGATAAAGGTGTGATGACAAGAAGAAGATTCAATGAAGAACTATGTTTGATATCTCAAGTTGAACCTAAAAATGAAGATGAAGTAGTAAAGATAATTATTTGAAATAAGCCATGAAAGATGAATTGGATTAGATATTAAAGAACGAGACATGGGAATTGGTCCCTAGATGAGAAGACAAGCATGTGATAGGAACTAAATGGGTATTCAGAAACAAGATGAATTAGAAAGTTGAAGTTGTAAGGAACAAGGAAAGAAGGAATAGACTATGATGAGACCTATGCTCTAGTGGCTAGGATAGAAGCAATAATATTATTCTTAGTCTATGTAGCATAAAAGAAATTTGAAGTATATTATATGGATATCAAGTTAGCACTTGTGAATGGAGAACTTGAAGAAGAGGTATACATTGAACAATGTGAAGGATATCCTTTGATGGATGATAAGGACATAGTATGAAAATTGAGGAAAGCATTTTATGGCTTGAAATAAGCACTGATAACCTAGTATGTGAAGTTGGACAAGCATTTGATATATAGCAAAGGTATGATAGACAATAATCTCTATTAGAAAGAAATTGATGATGGTTTGATTATTTTGGTAATATTGGTTGATGATATCATATTTGGAGCAAATGATGAGGAAAGTAAGAAGTTTGTAGAAGAGATGAAGAAAGAATTTGGGATGAGCATGATAGGAGAAATGAAATATTTTCTAGGATTGTAGATTGTATGGAATAAAGAAAGAATTTTTATTTCTCAGACTAAGTAATTGAATGATTTACTAAAAAGGTTTGGTTTGGAAACACGTAAACTTGTTGGAACACCTATCGTAACTAGCCATAAGTTATCTACAAAGGATGAGACACCCATTATTGAGCATAAGAAGTATAGATATATGATTGGAGATTTCCAATATTTGACTCACACAAGGAAAGATATAGCAAATGTAGTTTGAATTGTTACAAGATTCAAAGTTGATCCAAAAAATGCAAATTATGTACTAGTCAAAAGGATATTTAGGTATTTAATAGGAACATTAGAGTTTGAGTTGCCATATGTTAGATCTAATGATTTTACTGTACATGCTTATACCAATGTTGAAAGGGTAGACAATATGGATGACAGAAAAAGCACTAGTAGTGAAGCCTTCTTTCTTGGAGGAAGATTGTTTTCTTGGTTGAGAAAGAAATGGGATTGTATATCACAAAGTACAATAGAAGTAGAATATGTTATAGTAGCAAACTATTGCAATCAAGTTGTTTGGATGAAGCAATTACTGAAAGATATAAGGATAGAAATTAGTGAACATATTATCATAGATTGTGACAACACAAGCACAATAAATATGTCTAAGAATCCAATATTGCATTCAAAGACTAAGAAAATTTCAATTAAGTATCACATGTTGAGAGAGAAAATTGAAGATGAGGAAATTAGATTGGAGTATGTGAGCACAAAAGAGCAGATTGCAGATATATTCACTCAGCTTGTTCCTGAAGAGACTTCTAAGTATTTGTGAGGTATGCTAGGGGTTATGCCCTGTAATGCCTCACCAAGGGATCCAAAAGAATTAACCTAAAGTTTTACATAGTTTTTCAAACATTTTTTTTTCTTTTAAAGAAAGAATAACATACACATCAATCATAATGTAGTGGAAGAAATAACATACAATCTTAGATAAGAAAACATAATAGATTACATTCCTCTAGGATCCCAATTTGTTGAATCACATTTAAATTTAATTAATACTAATTCTAACTATTACCACATCCACGTGAAAGAATAATTAAAAGTCCAAAGTCCATTTGCATAATAAAAATTTGTTCCGAATGCCACTCGGCAATAAAATTTAGAATGCTCAATCATCCACTATACATGTCATAGGGTATGAAAAGCTAAAATAATATACATTTATAAAAATAGATTACATCATCCTTTTTGGATCCATGAAACAAAGTATAGTGCAATAAGTCAAACTATCTATCATAAAGATATAACTATCCATCATAAAGATATAACCATCCATCATAATATGCAAGAATAGAATGAAAGGAAATGCAAAGAAGGAAACTGTAGTCATGGTATCAATGCAAAAATCTCAATGGTAATAGTAAAAAGCACTACCACCAAACTATGTGGTAACCCAAAAAGGCCCACTCCTACTAGGCTAAGGAGATAGTCTCCTCAAGTCCCAAACAGGATATCAATCCAAATATCAAAAGTGCTCTCTAAGTCCAAGAAACTCTAAAAGTAATCTAACTCAAAGGTTCCAAGATAAATCGACATCTAGACCCAAAGGGACACAAAGAAAGATAGGAAATCCATTATGTAAGTGGGCAAGTGTCATCACACAAATTAATGCTAGAGTTACCTTGGCAATCTAACTTGACCCCAGCCCCATAGTGACTCTACGCAACACTAGTATCCTCTCGTAGTGACAAGGCATACTAATGATGCATAGTCGCAACCAAGCATTCTCTTTACTCCCATCCTAGTCTGTACTAGCACTCGAGGCATGGGTGAGAACATACAAAGACTCTTATTAGGTTCATTTTACTCTCATTTACTGTAGTGTTTTCACTTATTAAACAACTTACAATGGGTTACCCTAACAACCACTTAGGTCCTGGCCTCCATTGCAAGCCATTTCTTGACATTACATATAGATAACCTACCCTAAGTTCATGAAATCGCAAATCAAAGAATCATATAATATCACCTCAATCCAATACAAGTGACTGGAAAGCATCAAAAGATAAATCACAATAAACCATCAGTTCTCTACAAGCAACTGGAAGTATCCCAAAAATACTAATCAAAGACTCAAAATGGTTAAGTCAAGTAGGCCATAACTTTCATTTTTTTATCCCATAATAACACTAAAAATAATGACCAACAATATAAACAACTCATCAAAGAGCAT
Organism: Cupressus sempervirens; assembly: GCA_028749045.1. Classification (NCBI taxonomy): domain Eukaryota; kingdom Viridiplantae; phylum Streptophyta; class Pinopsida; order Cupressales; family Cupressaceae; genus Cupressus; species Cupressus sempervirens. The sequence goes on along the minus strand of CM053786.1, from coordinate 236,882,968 downwards.
ACCAACACATTACTATAGTTGAGTTTAAAAGATCAAGATTAGTTACACATAATACCACAATCACAAAACTCCCAAGCCTTTGGTAGATCTCCTAAAATTGGTCAATACTCTAGTCAACCCAAACCCAAAACATAGACAACATACATATAACACAATGTAGGTTTCATAGTTTAGTTTGATTTTGAAAACATATTGTTGCATCAAATGTAAGGTTTCAATTTTTGTTTCAATGTAATTCTCAAGTACCTACGATTTACAATTTAACCCTTACAATTTACCCCATCCTTATATTTGAATAACATGCACAATTACCCTAATTCAATTTAAAGTTCATTGTTCCAAATGACTTAAGGGTAATTATTTATTTAAATATTAAAAGAATTCTCATTGATTTTAAATAAGATAATTTGCGATTTTACAAAAATCTGAATCATTAATAATTAAATAAATCTACAACTCTATTAAATATTTTCCATTATTAAATAACTATATTAATATCATTTAATTAATTATTAAAATTAAAACTATTAATAAATTTTATTAATAAACAATATTTAAAAATAAATAAAAAATAATAATTAAAACTTAAATAAAAATTAAATTTAACATAAAACATAATTTCCAATGTTAAATAATGCCTCACGTACATTTTAAAAGCTCGTCAGCTTTCTAAATGCCTACAGTTGCTAAAGGTCTGCAGACTTATGGTCGTTGCCACATTAGTGGCCTACTGTGTGGACCATTAATGGCCACCAACAGTACACTATGATGGGTAGAGTTTAATATGGTGGGAGGTGGGGTTTGGTGGCCTGCCTCCCCGCCAATATATATATATATATATAATTTATTATTTTTTTTTTATATTTAAAACAATTTTTTTAATAAAAACACAACAATTCAAATCCCCCCACATGTAATGCCCCACCTAGAGATCCTTGGAAACAAGGATGAAAAAAAAGCAAGAATTTTTTATTTTTAAAACCAAGTGTAAGTGCACATGATAACAAACTACATAGATCATAAAGACCACAACGAAAGATTGACAATCAACCAACACCAATAGATCTCCAAATGCCACTACTAACCATAACATCAATAAGATAACATACGAGATCAACCAAGTTGATAGACAAATGTTGACTCCTAAAAATTTGCTAAGTCTAAAATCCTGAAGCCCTAAAATTTGCTATGTTTGGATTTCTAAAGCCCTGAAATTTCCTACAATCTTCATCTTAGCTCATAGAGGTCTGGAACCTATCTCAAATGAATTGTTGCATATATTAAAATATATCTTAAGTATGAGGAATTAAATATACATCAACTTATTCTTAAACGATATTTAAATTTATTTAATTTAAATTTAATTTAATTTCTACCAGGCAACATGGTGACCTACTAGAAAACCATAAAACTGGTGAGATCATGTGGCCTATTCAATAGAATGATCATGTGGCAAGCAACATGCTGACCTCCATATTTCAAACATGCCAAAACCCAAAAAGAGTTGAAGAATTAGGCAAGTCACCATGGAGAATTAGGCGAGTCACCATGGCACTTCCTAGAAACTGACTACAAAAGCACACACAATAGAAATCAAAATACAACACCATAGGGTTGAAGAACATCGAAGAGGATATCCACATCAACCCTCAAAAAGTTCAGACCAAATTGAAAAGTCCTTGCTACCTACCCACATAGGTTTTTACAAAAAACCAGGTGATACTTTAATACAACACATAAAAGTATCGCGTGACATTTCTAAAGAATGAGGGAGACACTTTCAAGGATTGGATGATACTTATCCCAAAGATGTGAAACACTTTAAGGGTGTTGTATAATATTTCTTACAAGGACGTTTGATACTTTATAGTATTGTGCAATATTTCTCCAAGAGGCTTGCGCTAGAATCAGAGGACACACAATACAATTTCAATGGGCGTGCGATACATTTTTGTGTCACACCATGTTGATAAAAAGTTGTCCATGTAAACACAATAACACTAAAGGAAAAACAAAAAAGGGGAAAAATAGAGTAAAATAGAGTTTAGAACCTCCACACCAAGGAGTATTGGATCCACATATCAAGGCAAAAACCCTCAAACTAAATAATGAAATATGGAAAGAACAACATCTAACCATCTAATAGATAAGAGTAAAAGTGCAGAAGGAACATCACAGTGAACTAAAGCAACATCACAATGTACAAAATAACCAAATAAGTACGTGGTTCCTCCCAACTGTCAATTGCATCATAAGACCATCATGGGCTCTAGCCATCCCCTGCACGTAACATCCCAAGCCACCAATCAAATCATCGGTACTATCATAATAGGGATGTCACTACTAAACATGGTAATAACCAAAAGCATAAGGAAATCTGACATGCTAGTAGTACAACAAAAGATAAACCTACTAGTAGATAACATCACTATCACATGCTAATCATCATAATAAAGAATGCATCAAAACTAAGATCATGTAAACATCATACACCAAATCCCAATGCAAGCATAAATAAAAAGAAGAATACTTCATAAACTAAAGTATAGTGTGAACACAGTCATCAATGGTTGCACTAGGATATAAGACCATCTCTATACACTGGTCCCTAGTAGTGGTGAAGGTAGCTATGCCTCCCAACCACGTGGCACCTATAGGTCCACACCTATCATGTTGATGGAGATAATGATCCAACCACAAACACATGCAAAACAACATCCATGGCTAACACACATGCTAAGCAGTATGATGAATGAACCCATGGCAAAAAAAATGGATAAACTATAGGTCCTAGTCAGACATCTCAAAGTCTATTAAGTAGGGACTGACATCATGGAGAGTCTCTTGGCATCAGAAAGCCCAAGCTTGGATTGCGCAAATTCAGCATCCCTTAATAGAATGGCTCAACACAAGCATTTTATTATCTTTAGTTTTATTACCACCCAATATTTTCTTTAGTTATCACTTAATTAAGAACTTCTTCAGTTAAATAGGAAATGGACACTAGAATGCATGACAAAAGCCCCCTCCATATGCTACCTTACCTTACCCATGCTCATCCAATGATGAGTTCCTATAGGCATGCAAACTCCCAATCCAACCCCAATGATCACAACTACTAGAAGTACCATAGAAGATAGGGCCCTACAGGTCACCTAATAGATGTACACATGTGTGGCGCACCACCATCACAAAGATCATAGATAAGGACAAGATGAGAACACAAAATATAAGTCAATCAACTAAAAACATAATCAAGATGATGGATTCTATACGCATCCCAATGCAACAAAAAGAACAAAAGTGGTCTGATAGATATCCAAATAGATCATCCAAGTCCATGAACCACATTGTGTTGAGAAAACCCAAGAAAATAGGGTGGAATGCAGAACAAGGCAAAAATCCCAAATTTTGAAAAATTTCCAAAATTAAAACCCATTTGGCCCTTGGGTGCAAAATCCTCAAAAATCCAAAAATAATTGAAATCAAACACCATATGCAAAAACAACTAGCATAACGGCTCAAAAACCCAAACCCCCCATTTAAAAAATAGGGAAACCATTCATACCCGACCAACCAGGTAGAACCAAAAAATAGAAATAGAGGGGAACACTAGTTCTCAACCTCCTAACATACTGCTACAAGAAATAGAATCTGAAACAGAGCAAAAACAACAAAATGATAAAGGCCTACCTAATAAAAAATGGCACTGAAATAGTAACTTGCCCAGTAATATAAATCACCTGTCGAATCTGCTAAAAATGATGACAAAGTTTAAAATCCATGAGCTAAATCCAACAAGACCAACCTAGCACAGATCCCATGCTCACAGCTCCCAGAACGAACAAAACAAGAATCCTTCAGAAGAAGATTTACAAATTTTCTTTCAAAATTCTATTTCTAAAAAGTGAGAAGTGAATAATGAATTCACTTTTCCAATACTTATTCACTTTTTGAGTGAATAGTCGATTCTAGAAATTCACCTAAGGAAAATCTGCCAAAAATTAAATACAAAAAGATTTAAAACTTGAAAACCCAATTTCATAGAAAATCACTTAACACTTTTGCGACAAATGCAAACTTCTAAATGCACAAACACACTCACTGGTCTAATCAAATAATGCAAATGATTTCAGATTTAGTAATCACCAAAAGGTTTAGATTTAAACAACTAAATAAGGGTATGTCGACTATACAGGGATGACATTGGCAAAATATGAACAACTAAATCACTAACCCCATTTGCCACTGCTAGGGATATAATTCATGTACACTAAAAGACACAACCAATTGCAATTGCATATAATATTGTAGCCAAAGAAACATGTATTAAAATGCCTATTTAATGCATTTACATTACTCATGCTCACAAAAAGCGTAAAGATACAAGAATGAAGTAAATAACCATAACATAGAATCCATCTCATAATATACTAAAAAAATATGTCCAATAAACCATAAAGCTAGATATCATCATAGATCTATTGTCATCTCAAAATAGCATCAACATGAAAAATGATAAACTGAACAACATAGTAGCATAGCATCTATGGAACTGAGTCAAAGTATAACATCTGACCCTCGAGTCATCATAAGGTATAAAATAAGAGTATCAAGTATCTCTCGAATCAAAATAGACAAGGTATAGACTACACCACAAAATATATATATATATATATATATATATATATATATATATATATATATATATATATATATATATATATATTAATAACAATTCCAACATTAATCTGATAGGGAAAATATGACCAACCAGTATAATTTTCTCTTTAAATTTTCCTTTTTAATTTCAAAACCCTTCTCAGTTTAAATCTAATTTGCAAAATTACTGAATAAGTTGTTCTAAGATATTTACATCTCTACATATGCAAAAGAAAACTACATTCATACCAGTAATTCAAAATTGAAAGACTTATCACAAAGAATTATTCAGATAATCATATCATAGTCATGAAGAAGAAAGGAAAAGAAATAGCGTAAATAACTGTGTGAATTAATCACAAGAATCTACTTGGACTCTGATGCTAAATCACTATGCCCAAAAAGATTTGTGAGAGAAATTTCTCTTCTCAAAACCTTATCTCTTTCGAAATTTCCCTTTTTTCAAAAATTTGTAGTCCCTCAAAAATAAACTCTCAATTGTTGATAAGGAGTTCTTTCCTAAATTTAGGACACTAATTGTCTGATCACTTGAGAGAACTCCTTGCTTGCTAGTCTTTAACTCTTTATGATCTTTCTTTTAATGCTTTCATGCACCTTTATTGCAATATAAAATATCTTAATTAAATTCACTCGACTTCTCTTTATAATTAATTTATTAAATCTTATTCTCATACATACTTTATGCAATCTTGAAATTCTTTAATAAATTAATATCATTTCCATGCTTTAATTTATTTTCAAAGTGTAAATTGATAAAATATTTATTAAGTTAAGTAATAATAATATTTAGCATTTATTTAAAAATGGTCTCCTAAATATATTATTATTAAATTAAATAAATGTTATTACATAGTTCTAAAATTAAACATATAATTTTATCTTTAAATTTAATTCTTTTTATTTAATTAATTTTCAAATTAATTAAATATAATTAAATATTAAAAAAATAATTTTCAATTAAATTAAATCATTAATTTAATCTTTTAATTAGACTTAATTAATAGAAAAATCACCGAAGACCTATAGGATGAAATATGAAAACCCATCATAGAAAAACACATACAAGATCAAATTAAAGGGTTATAATGATGAATTTATGTCATACAATACATTTGAATGGTAATCAACTCAGATACTTGTCCTAATTTTCTAGGACAAATGGGTTTAAAGGTTAGGATTTGGGCTTAAGAATTTATCTCCCCTCTCCTACCATTGAGATAATGTGATAGGGTACGCTCATCCTGACAATTTAGGGAAGTCGATACCTGATACCTGTAATCTATATAAAATCCATGCATGTACAAACACATATATACTAAAGATAAATAGGCAATGGCAAGAAGTGATGCATCATGTAGATCCCAACTAGTAGGTGACTACGACTCGCTTACTTAACCACATTAGAAATGTCATACATAAAGAAAATATACATGTAGTATGGGGAAAGTATCCATAAGAAAATACATATGATAATCCATCTAACTAATCATCATCCAAAACTAAAATCACTATAATAATCATCATGCATACTTGAAGTATAGAGTACCAAGTAATCTCATCATAAAATCAACTGAATATGAAACAATATCTGATAATCTCAAAACTAATGCTACTAATCATCAAGCATAAAACTAGCCTAAAAGAGTTTGTAAATAATAACAAAATGTAAACTAGGGGTAGGCACTACATGCCCCTTCCTACATCAAAGTGGAAAATGCAAGAGTGCATCAGTCTAGTATAACATGACACCATTGTTGTCTAGATTGAATGTTGATGCTTCCTTTATGGGGTAGTATTTGTGATGGATAGAGTCATCTAGGACTCTTATTGGATGCTTCTTTTGCATAGTGTCCTTTGAAACTTGAGCTAAGTAAGAATTAGTTGTTGTAGATTTTGATACAGTAAACCTGGTTGCTGAAACCTTTGACATTGATGTCAATAGGGGAGAAGTTCGACATGAAATACAGCTTGTTTGGAAATGTACAACATGATAGTTGGAAGAAGTTTGGCATGAGTACATTATGTTAAGAAGAATTAAAACATGGAATGTTAGATTTACAAAAAGAACATTAAGGTATATCAATGAGGGAGAATGATTGATGAAGAGGATTTGAAAAGAAAGATGAACAATCTTTTTCTTGGTATTCTTGGAACTAGATGTTTTTCGTTTATGTTTCCACCAATGTCAAAGGGGGATATTGTTGCAATATTTTTGGAAGCATGAATGCTAATGATATTCCTATGGGGGATTATTGTAGATATGTTACTATGATGGTATGTTAAATTCATGATTGAGTTTAGCATTGATGTCAACATAGTAGTTTTCTGTGGTATTTGATAGAAGAACAACAAAAAGATAAAGTTGGTACAGATGGTTAGTTGAGTATTATAACTATTTGAGGTTATAGAATATACTTCTAAGTATCTGGTATATGCAGTTAATGTTGTAAGAAGAAATGATAAGTCTGGAAGAAGTTATATAAGTTTTGGTTATGTCTTCTCTGAGATAGATTTTATAGAGGCATTTTTGATAAACTTTTATATCTCTTAGAAAAATTGTTATTCTAAGAATCAATGTTGAGGATGTATAGAAGACATGTTGGTATTGGCATGGTTAAGTTTTCTCATCATAATATTGCATGTAAAGAAAGTTATTCAAATTGCAAGGCATAAGATTAATGTTATTGCTAAGTGTAACATGTTCTTGATGTGGTCCTATAATGATTAATTGAGAAGGTCTAGCAACCAACTCAGGGAATTGTTTTATGGAATAAGTATAAAGAAAAGACATTTTCCTTTATCTAGAAAGAATGAGATGGTATGGAATTGTACTGATACAAAGTAATTGTAAGAAGTAGAGAGAGTAGAATGTGAAGTTGAGCAGAGAATAGCAGAAGTGAAGGAAACTTCATTGCCAAGGTTTTATTGAGAAATGTGAGGTTCATGACTTGTTCTAGAAGGTCTAACAGTGTTTTCTTGAGTTGATAGAACAAAGGAAAGAAGAACACAATAGTAAATTGCATGTTTGAGAAGTGAACTCTTCTTGTAGTTGAAATTACATGTTTGGGCAGTGGGCTCTTCTTGCATACATTGTCCTACAGCTCCTAATAGGGTTGGCACAACTCCTAACAAGCGTTCAAAGTCTCCCAACAAGGACTCATTGTACTAAATGTTGTAATATAGTCCTAAAGGGTCCTTCCTCTAACAAGAAATATTTATATTAGAACATCATCTTTTGGGCATCATTCCCACTGGGGTTTTCCCTTTGATCAAGGCTTTCCCTAGATAATATATCTAGTGTAATTGTCTATGTACATCTTATTATGGTTTTTTTACTTTGGATGAATGGTTAAGTTTTCTTCAAGAAGATAAATGTTTTAATTATTGGATAACTCATTCACCCTCCTACCTCTCTGTTATCTTTGTGGACTATTGTTACTAATAGTTAGCAAACTCCAAAACATGGTAAGTAACCTTGTTACCCATCACTGTGTATCCTTTTCCACTCAAGATGACATGTCAATTATCCATCCAAAAAATTCCCCACTACACATTGAAGTATTCATTCATAGAAACATAGTTAAAAGGTCCTTGATTGATGGGGAAGCAGGCTTGAAAATTTGCATGTTAAATTTGGTAAAAGCCTTAGGGTGTACAAAGGATGTTGTGGACCCCAAAAATAAAATCACCATTAAGGCATATGATGATGAGGAGAGATCCTCCAAGGGAATGGTTATTCTACTAGTAAGGGTAGGATCTCTTGTAAAGGAAACTGTTTTCCATGTCCTAGACTTGAAATTGACCTACAACATATTGCTAGGTAGGCCTTGGATACATGATATGTAGGCTATCCCATCCACCTACCATCAGTGTTTAAATTTTCCTTACATGTGTCAAGAGGTGACCATATTATGGGATAAAAATTATGATTAGTATTGTAATTCCCTTAGCCCTCACAACTAGGAAGAGGTGAACAATCCAACAAATATTGCTAGACAACCCAAATCAGTGGACTCAACCATGTTCACAGGACTAGACAAAAACCATGTGTCTACATCAACTAAGGTCAAAGAAAAAGTTGGTTGTCCTAGTTCTCCCATTCCTTTGCCATCATCATAAAAGGATTATAAATAGTCATGTTACAAAGAAATGGATAGCCTAATGAAAGAGTTTGATAGGAAGTGCAAACTACAATGCAAAGGGGTAGGGAAGTACTTAGTCTCATTATTTAATCCCTCACTCTCTCTGAGATCTCATGAAAAAAATTCTTCAACCACTAGGCCTTATCATACACACTTTGTCAAAGAAAGTGGTGAGCCTTCAAGTTTCGTAGAGGAAATTAATGAGAAAATTCATACTATTGATATTTCCCATCACCTATATGGAAAAGGTTTTGATTTAATGAAAAAGGTGGGATACATAAGTGATGGTCCTTTAGGGAAAGGGAAAAGCATTATTGAATCCCTAGCAACACAGTTCAGGTCTAATAGATCAAAAATGGTGGTAGGACACTCTGAACAAGATAATGCATAGATCACTTCTAATCTTCATTCCAAACATGGTGATTCCACCCCTTCCACCTTGGTGTGGGTTCCCAAAGAAAGAGATGGTAATAGTCTAAAAGTAGCCGACACAAATAATGTCAATCTATCCTTCCTAGATTCACATCACATAAGAGAACCTCTCATGGACACCCCTAATAATCAAGATGATGATGATTCCACCAAGTGGTAATTTGAATCATTATCTGAAGAGTCATTCAATGAAAAAGAATGTGATTTTTATCACATTCCAACATCCACTATTTCTATAACACAAGGATCAACCTCTCATTCAAACCTTGGTTCACCGAGAGCCAACTCACATCAAAATAATTTAGAAGCTAATAAAGAATAGGCACACCACATAACATCATATAAGGATGATGAATTTATTGATGAGTTTCAATTTTAAACTTTATTTCCCAACTTTTTCCCAACAAAAGTTGAAGATGAGTACTATGAGACGCTCGCCACCTCTACTTTTCCTGATACTTTAGAAGAAGCACATATTATAGACCTAACCATTACAATGTATGAACCATTAAATGAGGTCATGTCTTTAAATAATATGGAATCTTATCTATATTATGAACCCCTTTCCTTAGTCCATCCTAGGCTCATTAGTTGGGATACAATTGACCCTCACCATATTCCTAATTTTGACACTAACCATGATATTTTTCTCTACCTTAACATAATTGAATCATATTGTTTACATAGAATAGGAGAAAGGTACACATATAGGTTTGATGTCAGTTATCTCATTTATACTAGAAAAGACCCAACACATCAAAGAATTTATGACTAGAGCTATGTTGTAGCTGATCTTGAGAAAAATATTGAAATGAATAGAAATGATGCATCCAATAATGAAAACCCAACTGTGGCACCCACGAATGAGATGGTTTATAACTTACCTAAGAACTCAAAGGAATTGTCATCTATTTTAATTAAACCTACAAAAAAGGTTAACATTGGAATAGAGAAAGAAGCAAGGATAATCCATCTAGCACAATCCTTAACCACAAAGGAAAGAAGCAATTTCATTTAGTTCTTCAAAGAAAGGAAAATAAACTTGCATGGTCTTACATAGCCATGCCAAGGTTAGATCCAACTCTAATCCTCCATCACCTCAACATTTCTCTAGAGGCCAAACTAGTTAAGAAAAAACTAAGGAAAATGCATCCCCACATAGCATTACTAGTCAAAATAGAACTACATAAATTTCCTAGCAACAAATTCATCCGACCCTTGGCTTATGCATCATGGATATCAAATATTATGCCAATCTCAAAAAAAGATGGAAAAATATGCATATCTATTGATTTTCAAGATGTTAACAAAGCATTTCCTAAAGATGATTTCCCTCTTCCCAACATTGACATGATTGTATATTTGACAGTAGGGCATTCCATGTTTTAACTCATTGATGGATTTTTAGGGTACAACCAAATTAGGATAGCATTGAAGGATTAAGATATACCAAATTTTACTTGTACATGGGGCACACTCTATTGGAATAGCATCCCTTTTGGCCTTAAGAATGTAGGGCCACCTATCAGTGAGAGCCATGACCACTCATTTTTCATGAAATGATGCGCACTTTCATGAAAGATTATGTTGATGACCTCCTTGCCAAATCTCATACTTGAGAAGATCATCTTCATATCTTGGACACGATATTTTACTTTCCTAGAAGCATTTAAGGTTATTTTAAACCCTAAAAAATACACTTTTAGTGTGAAATATGGCAAACTCCTAGGGTACATTGTCTCGGCCAGAGGAATTGAGGTTGACCCCAAAAAGATCCAAGCTATAATAAACATGTAGCCTCCATAGAACTTGATTCAATTGTATTCTCTCTAGGGAAGACTTCAAATAGTTTGTCACTTTCTCTGTTAGTTAGTAGAAAAGTGTATGCCTTTCATTCACATTCTCCACAAAGATATAGTTTTTAAATGGGATAATTAGTGTTTGATGACATTTGATCTACTCAAAAACTACTTGATAAACCCACCTATGTTGGTACCTCTAGTCTCAGAAAAACTATTTTTACTCTACATCTCTTTGAAAGAAAAACTAATAGAAGCCCTCTTGGCATAGGAAAATGACCAGGGTAAAGAAAGAACCATTTATTACGTCAGTCGCACCCTCATCAATTATGAGCTTAATTACACCTTTATTGAAAAAGCTTGCTTGGTTGTGGTTTTTGCTTCACAAAAGCTATGCCATTATCTTTTGACACATAAGGTGAAGCTCATATTTAAGATTCTCCCCCTCAAGTATCTTCTCAATTAGAAAACACTGATAGGTAGATTGGCCAGGTGGGTAATGATCTTAAGTGAGTTTGATACTGAGTACATTGATAGGAAAGTTATAAAAGAACAAGCCATTGCTAATCAATTATCAGATGCACCCACAAAGAGATAAAATCCTATTTTAGTTAGTTTTCCATATATGCACATTCTTTAGATAGAACTAATCACCTAGAAGTTTTATTTTGATGGCTCCTACACACACAATGGTTTAGATGTTGGTATTTTTTTCATTATACCCCAATTCATTACCATCCCAAAGTCCTACAAACTGCTTTTCCCTTGTACAAACAACATGGAAGAATATGAAACCTTGCTTTTAGGTCTCAAGCTAGCCTTAGAATTGAAGTTAATAGCACTAGAGGTTTATGGGGATTCTTAGCTAATTATTATTCAAGTTGCAAACATGTATCAAAGAAAGGATGAAAAGTTTTTACCTTACAAATATATGGTTGATACACTTAAAGCATTATTTTTTCACATTACTTTTAAACACATTCCTAGAGATAAGAATAGAGTGGTAGATACCATGGCCACCTTGGCCTCCTTGCTTTAGTTACCAAATTAACATAAGCAGTATGAGTTCTTAGTAGAAGAGGTGGTTCAAGCTACATTTAATCAACCTTACTCCCTCATTATTTATCATTTAGACACCCCCATTTCGTCTTGGTATGACTCCATCATCACCTATCTCTATGATACCACTATTCCCTCTGACCTCTCACAAAACCAAAGGCACAACTTCATTCGATAGACCTCATGTTAAACTTTGGTGGCTGATACGCTATATAGGAAAGGTCTTGATGGTACTTTTTTGGGATTTCTTGAAAAGGAAGATTTGAGAGTCTCTCTGCAAGAAGTCCATGTAGGAATTTGTGGGTCACACTCTAGCAGGTTTACACTAGAAAAGAAAAATATTAGGATGGGTTATTTCTGGTGAACAATGGAAAATAATTCTAGCGGCTATGTTAAAACTTGTAAAAAATGTCAATGATAATATTATTCATGCACACGGATAAGAACTCAACCCCTTAGCCATACCATGGAATTTTTATAAGTGGGGCTTTGATTTGATAGGAACCATCCACCCACCTTCCTATGACAAACATAAATGGATCATCATCGCAACTGATTATTTAACCAAGTGGGTTGAAGCGGCACCACTTGAAGACTCTACATGAAAGGAAATATCTTCACTCATATTAAACCATTAAATTTACTAGTTTGGCATACCTCATGCCATCCTCACAGAAAATGCCTTGTATTTTGAGAATAACATCATTGACAAGTCATGTGAAAAGTTTCACATTATACACCATTCTTTGTCCATCTATTATCCCCAAGGCAATGGCAAAGCATAGGGCACGAATAAAAACATCATCAACATTCTTAAAAGAATAGTCAATAATATTGGTAGAGATTGGCATTTACCACTAAACCTTGCCCTATAGGTTGACAAAATGAGTGTTTGGATGCATACAACCACCACACCCTTCTCCTTGGTTTATGGTTGTGAATCCATTCTTCCTTTGGAGGTTGAGATCCTATCTTTGAGAGTTAACCTCCATGATATTCTATCAGATGAAGAATATAGGGTGGCCCATCTAGAGAAACTAATTTTTTTAGAAGAACATCAATGTACAACACATGAGCATCTCAAAATGTATCAAAATAGGTTGTCCAGGCACCACAACAAAAAGGTCAAATCCCATATCTTTTAGATTGGAGACTTAGTCCTCCTAGAAAACCCTTAAAATTAGATAGATAAAGAGAAGAAAGGAAAATTGGGAGGCAATTGGATTGGTCCCTAAATCATCATAGAATCTTTTGGGATTGACACTTACATACTTTTAGATTGTGATGGGGAAGAGTTAGTAGAACCTATCAAAAACATCCACCTCAAGTAGTTCTATGTTAAAAGGTTTGAGGAAGCACCTATTGGAAGCATGAATCTTGATGATATTAGGGTAAAAGCACATATCTGTGTCACTGTTTGTGATACCAAAACCTATTTTGGTCAAATCTTATTTCTCTATGAAAACTCAATTTTTTTCAAAAACTAAAAATACCCTTTTATAGATCTCAGATTCAATATCATCATTCTATAAATTTTTGAGTGTTTTGATTAGTTATAATATGTTATAATCTCAAAGTATTATAAGTCAATATTTCAACATTTCAGAAGATTCTCCCTCAAAAAAGGAAAAAAATAGTAAATCATATCAAAAAAATTTTAAAATTATATTTATCTCTAGAGGAGAGAATCCTCTTCATGAATATGTAATTTTTTTTCAAGAAGGTATAGATTTCATAGGAAAGCTTTGACAGGAGGAAAAAATTGTTGGATTCTGATAAGGTTGAACTTGAGTACTTATAACAAAGAAAATATACATCAAAAATAAGTATTTCTTTTTTTGTGCACTAGCTATACATGTCATCTATAAGATATTTTCAAATCAGAACAAAAAAAGATGATTTGCATATACTTGTTTGACGGGAACTACACCTTATATTTTTTACAGCTAAAAAAGGGACTTCAAAATAAAATAAAATAAATAATTTCTTACTCAAAAAATTTATAAAAATTATAGGCATAAAATTCATCCAATTCTACATATTTAATCAGTTTACATCATCTTCATATTTTAAACACAAATACCATTTTTTTTGTCACTAATGTTGAACTGTCACATTCTAATATCACGTTTCTTTATAAAAGGTGTCACAGGTTTGTGCTTTTACCCATTCCTATGGGGGAGTATTGTAGAAACATAGAAACATGATTAGATCATTATCATGATGATATGTTACATTCATGACTGTGTTTGTCATTGATGTTAACATAGCAGTGTTTTGTGGTATCTGACAGAAGAACAATGGTAAAGATTAAGTTGGTATAGATAGATTGTTGATTGTTTTAACTAGGAAGGTTAATGAGAGATACCATTAAGTGTCTAGTATATGCAAATAACCCTGTGTTCAAAAATATTAAGTCTAGAAGAATTTATGCAAGTTTTGGTGAAGACTATTTAGAGATAGAGTTTATAGAAGCATGTTTTGGTAAACTTGTTATATCCCTTCGCAAAGTTGTTATTTTGTTATATCCTTACCAAAAATGCCTTGTATTTTAAGAATAACATCATTGAAAAGTCATGTGAAAAGTTTCACATTATACACCATTCTTTTTCCATCTATTATCCCCAAGGCAATGGAAAAGCATAGGACACCAATAAGAACATCGTCAACATTATTAAAAGAATAGTCAATAATATTGGTAGGGATTGACATTTACCACTAAACCTTGCCCTATGGGCTGACCAAATGAGTGTTTGCATGTGTACAGACACCACATACTTCTACTTGGTTTATGGTTGTGAAGCCATTCTTCCTTTAGAGGTTGAGATCCTATCTTTGAGAGTTAACCTCCATGATATTCTATCAAATGAAGAATGTAGGGTGGCCCATCTAGAGAAACTAATTTTTTTAGAAGAACATCAATGTACAGTGGATGAGCATCTCAAAGTGTATCAGAATAGGTTGTCCAGACACCACAACAAAAAGGTCAAATCCCATATCTTTCAGATTGGAGACTTAGTCCTCCTAGAAAACCGTAAAAATAATATAACCAAAGAGAAGAAAGGAAAATTGGGAGGCAATTGGATTGGTCCCTACATCATCATAGAATCATTTAAGACTAACACTTGCATAATTTTAGATTATGATGGTGAAGAGTTAGCAAAACGTATCAACAACTTCCACCTCAAGCAGTTCTATGTTAAAAGCTTTGAGGAAGCACCTATTGGAAGCATGAATGTTGATGATATTCCTATGGGAGAGTATTGTAGAAACATAAAATATCATTAGATCATTATAATGATGATATGTAACATTCATGATTTTTTTTGTCATTGATGTCAACATAATAGTATTTTGTGGTATCTGACAGAAGAAAAATGGTAAAGATTATGTTGGTACAAATAGATTGTTGAGTATTTTCACTAGGAAGGTTAATGAGAGATACAATTAAGTTTGTAGCATATGTAGATAACCCCACATTGAAAAATAATAAGTCTTGAAGAATTTATGCAAGTTTTGGTGAAGACTATTTAGAGATAGAGTTTACAGAAGCATGTTCTAGTAAACTTGTTATATCCCTTCACAGAGTTCTTATTTTGAGAAGGAAAGTTAAAGATGTGTAGAAGACATGTTAGAGATGATGTGGCTA
Source organism: Cupressus sempervirens (assembly GCA_028749045.1). NCBI lineage: Eukaryota > Viridiplantae > Streptophyta > Pinopsida > Cupressales > Cupressaceae > Cupressus > Cupressus sempervirens. The sequence continues at coordinate 236,867,204 of CM053786.1, read as the reverse complement.
AGCCCACTCATCATAATATTACATTTATGAAAAGTGATTGAAGTTACAAGGTGACAAATTGATGTTATTGCTAAATAAGATATGTTCTAAATGAGGTCCTATAATAATTAATTGAGAAGGTGTAATAGATGACACAAGGAAATTATTTTACGGATTCAATATAAAGGAATTAAATTTTTCTTTGGTATAAAATTAAGAAAGAAGAGTGAAAAGAGGAGAAAAGATATAAACACCGAGTAATTAGGTTGATATGAAAAGATAAGCAGAGTAGAGCAAATTTGGAGAAATCTTCATTGCTAAGGTTTTATTCTGAGATCTGTTGGCTCCTAATTTAATAGTGTTTGAACAACCAAGTATGCAAGGAAAAAATGCATCTATGGGCAGCTATCTCCAATAATGGACACAATTTACCAAGAACCTGGGCCAACTATAAGGCTGGACCCTTCTTCTTCTTCAGGCTCTGCAAAACCTAGGCAGGTATACCTATAGATTCTTTATATGGTACCAGTTATCAAACCATACACTGAATCTAATATGAGGCAGATAAAACCCTTATTTCTCTCGATAACTCATGAAATAACATCAATCTACAGTAGCTAAATGCAAATCTAGGAACCTCATAAGCTGAATGAGGGCATTAGTAGTTAACTAAAAAGCAAGCCACCAGTTAAAAGTAGACCATGTGATTAAAATAAAGAGCGTAGTCGGCATATAAAAGAGAAATAACCCACCCAGTCATATCCATATGCAGTCAATGCAAGTAAGGATAGCCAAAGCCATAGCCACACATATGTAAAAAGGATGCCATCAACAAGTAGAACCTGCCAAAATAGTAGCCAAGGCAATTTCAAAAGTAATTGCCATGTCTCATAGAGTAGCCGACTAGTAAAAGAGTTTTTAGCAGAGAATTTCATGCTCAAGGTAGGGGAATTTTGTAGAAAGGAGTTTGACAATAGCATTTTCGGAGAGTTAGCATTCAAACAAAAAACCACTCATCATAAGTATATTGAAAGGAACAACCCGCAGCACACATAGCAGGCAATAAAATATTAAAGCGCAGGTTGAAGGAGAAAAGCCTATATTATGGGTTTTGTCCCATATCCATCGTAGGATGAATTCTTTCACATTTTAAGTACAACTTCAAATGCGTGATAGGATATCTAACAAGACAAAAATTTTGATGCTAGAAAGGCTCACTTCGGGTCCACTGGTTGAATGTTAACTCATCAATGACATCAGCTGGAGAGAGTTAAAGACAATATTTTAAATGAAAGAACAAGCGTGCTGATGTGGAAATGGAGCTTAAGATGCCGATACATGTCAGATCATGCAAAGCTCGCATTATCGTATTATCAAGTTGTGCATTGGTTAAATAATGTGGGGAAGTGGGCAGTTGACATGTGGTAGCACAGGACCCACACACAATGAGATGGCATAGACAAGCAGGTCCAAGGCAGATGCGTAGGATGTTGCCACGTGGCAGATCTTGTGGTGCCTGCATTCTCGCAAAAAGAAGATACAAGGAAGATAAATAATGCAAGATTGTAGAATGGTGACATGTGGTACAAGCCCAAAGAAGATGGTGACATGGCATTTCAATGGCAGGTGTACAGAGTTGGCCAATAACGAGATGACATATGGCAGCTAGTCAAAGTCAGTTGACCCTAGATTGGAAGGAATAAGAAAGATTGAGATTAATACAAAATAATAATATTTTATTATTTTCAAAAAAGCATGGATGTTTACTCATTTTAAATTTAAGAGGCATTAAATCTAAAGTTCAGACTTTATAATTTTTCAAACTTTTGAAAAATTTAAAATTTAAAATTGCAGACCTTGAGCTTTTCTAGCAAAGGGAGTCATTTTTCAAATTGAGATTCTGGGTGTTTTTGGAAGGGTAGATATGCACTCCAATATACCACCGAAACCAAGAAGATCTAAATTTTCCAATTCTATAGTAATTTTTTGCATAGGAAGTAGCTAGTTCATGCTATAGGGGGATTTGTCTTAGGTACCTGAATTGTAACTATATTCAAACTAGGAAGTTCATTTTCAATTTTTAACATAGGGATGAATTAAATGTGGTTAAAAGACAATTGAAATGCAATTTGGGTCAAATTTTGATAGTGTTCACTTAGTAAAATCTCAAATTTTATTGGCATTTCATGAGGCAAATTAGATATTTTAGTGAATGAAGAGGCTTTCATCATTTGAATAGAGATATTTTCCATTTAGTTAGAGTGTAATGATGAAACAAGATCAGATCAGATGGGATGAAAGAAGAAAGAGGTTACTCAGTTGCACAGGATTCAATTTCAAATGGACACTTGTCATCTTCAAAATAGATCCGAGAATTTGTTCTCTTCTATATCTTTCTTTCTTTCTTCCATTGTAGGGGTTCCAGTTTTTGGTTCCATTTTTTAGTTCCATTTTTTTGTTACTATGAAACCATTGTTGGTAGGAAATTTGCAGTCATTCTGCAAGACCATTTCTTTGGATGTAGAACTGTGATTCCACCTCCATCCTTCAACATTTTTCTCTTATGTGAACAACAAGTGTAAAAATAATACATATAGTTATGAGTTGTTAGGTTGATTCATGTTTTGATTTCATGCATCTGAATGTATATTTTCAAACAAAATGAATACATATGAATATTAATTTCACTAGTTTCATTCTAGTTCTTGTCTCCTATCTCAATAATCTGTAATCTTATGTGGTCTTGCAACAAAGAGCTGAGATCTATTTGCTTCCCCTTCAAGTTGTATGTTTGATATATTTTTCTGTTGGAACAAACTGCCAAGTAAATGCTTGATGTGTTTGATAGGGTTACTGGTTATGTAGAGAAGGATCTTAGGTGAGAATGAGATCTGAATGAACACTGATGTCTGAATCATAAGGTGATTAGATAGATCTAATGTTTGGGTATACAAGAATATGTCCTAATGTCACAAATGTATTTTTTGAATTCATGGAGTTGCCCAATGGATTAGGCACTGATTAGTTATAGGATCACTTGTTATATTGCTGCATGTTTGAGGATTTGTTGCAACTCAACATCAATAATCAAACACTTTTCCCCTTTCATGTTGAAGAGATATAATAGAATTCCTTCACGCAGCTTATGAGGTTCCTAGATCTGCATTTAGCTATTGTAGATTGATGTTATTTCATGGGTTATTGAGAGAAATAAGGGTTTTATCTACTTCATATTTGATTTAGTGTATGCTTCGATAACTGTTACCATATAAAGAATCTATAGGTCCACCTTCCTAGGTTTTGTAAAGCCTAAAGAAGAAGAAGAGTCTAGCCTTATAGTTGGCCTGGTGTCTGAATGGGCATGTTGAAAATGGGAGTTAGCTTCCCCTAGATGTGTTATGTTCTCATCAGGGTAATTGAAAATCGATAACGTTTTCAAACACCAACAAGATGGTGACTCTGCTGGGGACATAAGATGGCAATCCATTTTGTTGAAAGGACAAGAGTCTTTCGTATTCATTGAAAATTTCATTCCTACTCTCAATTGGGTTTGACCCCATTCGATTCACCAACAAAATGGCAACTCTACTGGGGACTCTATTGAATCTGAATAGTAGAAAAACCTTGAAAATTTAAAAAGAGGAGATTCAATATAGTGTAATAAGTGTATAAAAAATTTACAGTGGTAGGTTATCTAATGTTTCTCTAGGTCTCTTACTCAAATATCATGCACCCCAGTTGAGCTTTATTCATGGATAGCAGTATGTTGTAAAACTAGATGAAAATTGTGTGCTATGACTGTTATAAGTCTATCTTCAATCAATTCAGTTTCCAAGTGTTGTTGAGAAAGTCCGGAGTCAAGAATTGATTTATAAAGTATATTTTCTTTTCAAGGTGTTAGTGATCTACAAGTATTTCCTACATTGAAGGTCTGGTTCAGATTTGTCAAGTGACTAATTATGTTTTATTTCTCACAAAGTGTGAGTGGTGACTCTCAAATATCTGTACCAATTGTTCCTATTTGATTTCATTGCAAAATCTTGAAGGACTTTTAGTTGTGTGGGTAAATCTAAAGCTTTTGGTAGTTTCTTGAAAAGGAATTTTAAATTCTTGATAAGTTTTAAAGTGTTGTTTGCAATCTTCTGTTATAAAGAAATTGAAATGTGAAAAGTGAATCATAGCAGTGATTATTATATTCCTCTTGCAAATAGGTGGCGACTCTAAAAAGTTTGATCAATGGTGTAAATAATTTTAGTCTTGCACCTATGCCAAGTCAGCAGATTGAAGATCAGCATCAACAGTTGAGGTATTTTGATTTTCATGCTTCTTTTCATGGAAGTCAAGTGTTTAAAGATGTTGCCTCTATTTAGTGATTTTTAGCACTAGAAGGAAGATGTAGAATTTTTGTTCTATAATGGATTCAGATCTTAGATCTGAGATTAGTTTGCCAAAATTTGAGAGTTTAGAAAATGTGAATAATAACATTACTTTGTTGAATAGATTGGTCTACGAAAGGATTGTCAATCTTATAAGAATTTAGGTAGGAAGTACTCAAGGTTTAACAGCCAAACAATGTTATTTAAGGCTTAAGTCAGTAATCAGTAAGATTCCTTTTCATTATAGACCTAAGGAATCTTCCCTACCTAGTGTTTTCTTTGATGTTCTAGTATCCGATTCAGTCAACTGGCCAGCAGCTATAAGATTACAAAGGTTTTTGCAAATTGAAAGATTCACTAAGGAGATAGAAGATGATGATTATAGATTTCACGACATATCTTCTAATGATAATGAGTGTGCTAAAAGCTAAGGTAGTAATGAATATAATGAGTCCGTAGAGAAAGATAATCCATCTTCTAAATGTGAAGAGGTGGATTCAAATGTTAATGAATTAGGTAATAGCAATCAGCATGAAAAAGATGGATATAAAAGAGAAGATAAATTTTGTTACAATACATATGAAGTTGAAGAAAGTTGTAACAATAGTAGATCTAGTGATTACCATGATAAGAAAGAATGTTGTAATAATACTGATTATCTAGATTGTTACACTAAGGATCCTATTGTTGTAAGTTCTTCATGTTATCTAGATAATAACCATAGCCGAGAGAAGATTTGTGAGACAATCTTCTTGAGCTCCGATGAAATCTTAGAATTGTTGGCTCGTGAGTTTGAAAAGCACATAAGTATTTCAAAGGATCTTCATATTTTCTCTCATAATACTTTCTCACTTAGTAAAATCAATTCCCCAAAGTTTGACCTAGAAAAAGAGGTAGAATCTAAACAATCTTTGTTAGACTTTGGAGGTAGATGATAGTTCCTCAAATGTCTTTCAACATGATGATTTGTTGAATGCTGATTATGTCAATGAAGGGAAGGTTAATGATATTTCAAATTCTTTTCATGTTGATCTTGTTCAACATTTTTTTGATGTTTCATATGGTGAAGTGGAAAACAATGAATATTGTCAATCAGGTTATAGATTTTCTTTATATGCTGATAGGTCTTGTAAGGATGAGTTCAAGGTTTATTCTGACATTTAGTTTAATGAAGAAAATGATTGTGATCAGCATAGTTTAGATCAACACTTTTAGAATGAATTTTCATGTATGGTAACTAATTAGTTATTTGAAGAATGTGAAGAGGTTTCAGCAAAGGATAAATCTGATTCAAAGAGTAACATGGTTGTGAGTAGGCATTGATCAGATTTCACATACTCTTCATTTATGGAGGCACAAGGTGAGTTACAATCTACTCCATGTAACTCGTTGAATGAAGTTGAATATGAGCACTTTGTGTTTCCAGTTGAAAGAATCCATTATTTAGTCAATATTGAACAATTTTAGTTTGTTGTTAGTTGCTATGATCATGCTGATTCATATTTTCATAGTGAGCAAGACGAAGAAAGTATGTCTGATTTTTATATGCACTATGAAGATGATGATAGTTTTTTTTTGCTTAATGAGCTAATTGTAAGTGTTGATACAGTGAGTGAAAAAAAAGGAAACAAGAATTTTAGTTTACCTTAGAAGAATGTAAATAAAAATCAAGTATATGATAGAGGCAAAAGTTTCTGAAACTTTTTGGTGGCCTAGGGCCATCCCTTGTATATAGTTAGAGTAGTTTCCTTGCTTTCAATAAAGTTGTTCATGAGAGTTTTTCCATTTCAAGTGTGTGGTCTACCTCCTCCAGAGATCTAAATCCTTGCCATGCTCTCAAGGGATATGCATCCCTAGATAGAGCCACTATTGGGACTGAAAATTGCATGGTCTATTTTCAATCACATTTTGAAAATTTTGAGAAATCAAGCCCCATAAATGCTTGTGTACCTAGCTATACTTGTAAAGCCCTAGAGGTTTTCAATGTTTCTAACACATTTCATTCAGCCTGTCTAAGTGTTCCATGAAGTTAAATTGACATTCTGAGCTATTTCGTGAAGTCTCATTTTGAGCAAATTGTCAAATCTGCATTTTCACCTATGTCAAATAGTGACAGGAGGTTGTGTTTGCTATTGAATATCATGAACCTAGAAATGTTTCATGATTTTCCACTTTGTGAATATCTAGTGTCCATACTCAAGAATGTATGTTTCAGATTTTGAGTTGTTTCGAGTTCGTTTAGCTAGGTTTTGAATCCCTCAAAGTTGGTCAGTTACTATTTTTATGATTGATGCACTTTGCACCTAATTCTAGGAAGCCCTATTTGACATGCTATAACTTTGACCCAGTTGACCAAAATCTTGAATTTATTTTTGCATTGCATTCTAAACGTTAGAGACTTGTTATGTGTCAGGTTTCATCTTTTGACAAATCCGTTTGATAAGTTTTCAAACGAGATTTCTAAAGTTTTATTGGTGTTAGCACTTGCAGATTTGTTAGTACCCCTATTCGTGATGTAATATCTCCTGATCCATGATAGGTCGAGTTGAATGGATTGTACCCCTATGTTGTTCTTTGAAAATACTCAAAGTGTGCTAGTTTGCAAGTCATGACAAATCCATTTACACACTTTTCCAGGTCAATTCCATTTGCAAAAAATGTTATCCTTTCAATGTTTCAAATTGCAAAATCCAAGTAGCCTACTTTGAACATCTGCCATTTGCGCCCTGTGATTTTTCATGAGCCTAGATTGCAGATCTATAATTTCCTCATGACATAGAACCAACACCCCAAGTTTTGTTTTCCCAAGTGTCAGTCTGCCTAGTTTTCTAGGCCGAATCCAAACCCATTTTGTTGTTTTCTAACATGTTTACTTGCAAATAATTCTGAGAAGGAAACTTTGATGGTCAATATATTTTGACTGGGAATTCATCATGAGACAAGATTCAACAAGGTGTAAGAATGTAGAACAAAGAGTCAGTGTGCCAATTTTCATGTCCTAGTAAGCTATTCAGGTTAGTTTTTAAGGCTAGTCAATGGACCTCTTAGTGCAAAATTGATAGATATAAAATTAATGATAAAGTGAGTTTCAAATGATCAGTCACTGATCAAACTTGATTTAAATTAGTTGCAGGTGGCCAATGGATCAATTTGGAGTTTCAATTGTACGGAAGCGAAAAAAAATTTAGTCGGACCCACCATGGGGCCCAACTAATTTCTTTTGGTTGCAATGATTTGAACCTAGAATCAGAAGAGTTTTTTAAAGGGTTTTAGTATATGCATTTTGAATCAAGTGAAGTGAGGAGTCTATGCTAGATTGTCATGAAATTATAAAATGGAGGTGATCATGACCCCAGCTCATTGGTTGAACACTTGTTGGCAATATAATTGGGAAAAGAAAAGATTTACTATATTGTTTGAGGTTTTCATTCCTTGTTTCCTCGCAATGTTTTTAGGAGGCTCTATTTCTTGGATTGCATGGATTGTGTTAGGAAGTGAGAAGTTCAAGACATGGGGAGATGTAAAATATGCATGGCCGCTAGTAGTTGCACTTTCAATTCTATGGACTCTAACAAGGAAAGTAATGGGCATTAGTAGTCAACCAAAAAGCAAGCCGCTAGTTCAAAGCAGACCATGCAATTGAAATGAAGAGGGTAGTCGGCATATACAAGAGAAATAACTCACCCAGTAATATCCATATGCAGTCAATGCAAGCAATGATAGCCAAAGCTGCAGCCACACATATGTAAAAAGGATGCCATCAGTAAGTAGAACCTACCAAAATAGTAGCCAAGGCAATTTCAAAAGTAAATCCCACGTCTCACAGAGCAGTCGGCTAGTAAAAGGGTTTTTAGAAGAGAATTTCATGCTCAAGGCAAGGGAAGTTTGTAGAAAGGAGTTTGACAATCTGCATTTTTTGGAGAGTGAGCATTCAAACAGAGAACCACTCATCATAAGTATATTGAAAGGAACAACCCACAACACATGTAGCAAGCAATAAAATATTAAACTGCAAGTTGAAGGAGAAAAGCCCGTATTATGGGTTTTGTCCCATATTCATCGTAGGATGAATTCTTTTGCATTTTAAGTAGAACTTCAAATGCATGATAGGATGTCTAACAAGACAACCCTTTTGAGGCTGGAAAGGCTCATGTGGGGTCCACTAGTTGAATCTTAACTCATCAATGATGTCAGTTGGAGAGAGTTAAAGACAAAATTTTAAATGAAAGAACAAGCGCGTTGATGTGGAAATGGAGCTTGAGATGCCGACACATGTCAAATCATGCGAAGCTCACATTCCTACATTATCAAGTTGTGCACTGGTTAAATAATGTGAGGAAGTGGGCAGTTGACATGTGGCAGTGTGGGACCTAGACACAATGAGATGGCGCAGACAAGCAGGTCCAAGGTGGATGCGCAAGATGCTGCCACGTGGTAGATCCTGTGGTGCCCGCATTCTCGCAAAAAGAAGATGCAAGGAAGATAAATAATGTGAGATTGTAGGATGGTGACACATGGCACAAGCTTAGAGTAGATGGTCATGTGGTAGTTCAATGGTAGGTGTGTAGAGTTGGCCAGTAACGAGATGACATGTGGCAGCTAGTCAAAGTTAGTTGACCCCAGATTGGAAGGAATAGGAAAGATTGAGAGTAATAAAAAATAATAATATTTTATTACTTCCAAAAAAGTATGGACGTTCACCCATTTTAAATTCAAGAGACATTAAATCTAAAGTTTAGACTTTGGAATTTTTCAAACTTTTGAAAAATTTAAAATTTAAAATTGTAGACCTTGAGCTTTTCTAGCAGAGGGAGTCATTTTTCAAATTGACATTCTGGGTGGTTCTAGAAGGCTAGATATGCACTCCAATATACCATCAAAACTGAGAAGATCTAAATTTTTCAATTCTAGAGTCAGTTTTTGCATAGGAAGTTGCTGGTTCATGCTATAGGGGGATTTGTCTCAATTACTTGAATTGTAACTGTATTCAGACCAGGAAGTTCATTTTCAATTTTTAACATAGGGATGACTTAAATGTGGTTAAAAGATAGTTGAAATGTAATTTGGGTTGAATTTTGATAGTGTTCACTTAGTAAAATCTCAAATTTTACTAGCATTTCATGAGGAAAATTAGATATTATAGTGAATCAAAAGGCTTTCATCATTTAAACAAAGATATTTTCCAATCAGTTAGAGTGTAATGATGAAACAAGATCAGATCAGATGGGATGAAAGAAGAAAGAGGTTACTCAGTTGCATAGGATTGAATTTCAAATGGACACTTGTCATCTTCAGAATAGATCCCAGAATTCTTTCTCTTCTATATCTTTCTTTCTTTCTTCCATTGTAGGGGTTCCAATTTCTTGTTACTGTGAAACCATTGTTGGTAGGAAATTTGTAGTCATTCTGTGAGACCATTTCTTTGGATCCAGAACTGCGATTCCACATCCATCCTTCATCATTTTTCTCTTATGTAAACAACAAGTGTAAAGATAATACAAATAGTTATGAGATGTTAGGTTGATTCATGTTTTGATTTCATGCATCTGAATGTATATTTTCAAAGAAAATGAATACATATGAATAGTAATTTCACTAGTTTCATTCTAGTTCTTGTCTCCTGTCTCAGTAATCTGTAATCTTATGTGGTCTTGGAAAAAAGAGCTAAGATCCATTTGCTTCCCCTTCAAGTTGTATGTCTAATATATTTTGTTTTTGGAACAAAGTGCCAAGTAAATGCTTGATGTATTTGACAGGGTTACTGGTTATGTTGAGAAGGATCTTAGGTGGGAATGAGATCTAAATGAACACTGATGTCTGAATCATAAGGTGATTAGATAGATCTGATGTCTAGGTATACAAGAATATGTCTTGATGTCATAGATGTATGTGTTGAATTCATGGAATTTCCCAATGGATTAGGCACCAATTAGTTATAGGATCACTTGTTATATTGTTGCATGTTTGAGGATTTGTTGAAACTCAACATCAATAATCAAACGCTTTTCCCCTTCCATGTTGAAGAGCTATAATAGAATCCCTCACTCAACTTATGAGGCTCCCAGATCTACATTTAGCTACTGTAGATTGATGTTATGTCATGAGTTATCAGGAGAAATAAGGGTTTTATCTGCTTCATATTAGATTTAGTGTATGCTTTTATAACTGGTACCATATAAAGAATCTATAGGTCCACCCGCCTAGGTTTTGCTGAGCCCGAAGAAGAAGAAGGGTCTAGCCTTATAGTTGGCCTGGTGTCTGAATGGGCATGTTGAAAATGGGAGTTAGCTGCCCCTAGATTTGTTCTATTCTCATTAGGGTAATTGAAAATCGATAACATTTTCAAACACAAACAAGATCTAAGGTCTAGTTGAAAAGATAGAGGAAAGAGGATAAAGCATAGTATGAACAATTATTTTGTAAGGAATAGTTGAGAGATTAGTTGGACAGTGAAGTCCATTGCTCTTGCCCTAGAAGTTGTTTGGACAGTGGGTCCTTCTACCTTCTACAACACCTAATAGGGTTGGAATTTTTTAACAAGGCTTCAAAGTCTCCTACTAGGGACTTTTATGTATTGAATGTGATTATAGATTCCTATCAGGGTCCATCCCCTAACAAGGAATATATATATCAATATATCTTTGTGAGCATCATTCCCACAAAGGTTTTCCCTCTAATCAAGGGTTTCCCTAGTTGACAAATTTGGTGTAATTATGTATGTGCATCTTGTGATGATTGATGTTTACTTTGGTTGCATGGTTAAGATTAATTAAAGTTGATAATTTTTTTAGCTAGATAACTGATTCACAACCACCCTCCCCCCCCCTCCCCCACCCCCCTCGCGTAGTTATCTTGGTGGATTATTATTTCTAACAATTGGTATTAGAGCTCCAATTCCTTGAAGATAAAGATTAAAACTTTGGGAGATCCATGGCTAGCATATTTAGAAAGGATAGTCTAAAGTTTGATGGAACAAAATTATGACATCTAAAAGGAAAAGATTAAAACACATGTATTGTGTGTAGGTCCAAGATATTGGATGTTGAGAAAATTGAAAAAAATGATTTTTGCTAAAGATGAGCTAGAAACTTGTATTGAGGAATTGAGATAACTTTTCATGTGCAACATGAGAGCTAGATAACCACTATTGTCTACACTTCCTAGAGAAGAGTACAACTAGGTAAAAACACTTGATACTTCTCATAAGATTTGGAAAGATTTGGAAAATAGTTTTGAAGTTTATGTACATTCTAAGAGAATGAGGCTACAAAATTGTATTTGTGCATTTCAAGAAGCTAAAATGATGGAAGATGAATCTATAAGAACATATTTAGGAAGAATATCAGAAATTGCTATAGGTTTAACACCAAAGAAAATGATGAAGTGATTTGAAAGATATTGAAGAATTTAACACCACCTTTTAAGAAAGTAGCTCAAATGATATAGTTTTTAATCCCTTGTACCAAAGATTTCACCAAGAAAATATTACTTGGGAGACTTGAAGTAGTTGAAAATAAGCTTAGACAATTTGGAGAATTGTCTAAAACATAGACAAATTTTAGTTCCCCAAGCATTCGACCTAAACTATCAAGGAGCACAAGTTCTATAGGATATTTTGCTAGCAGTAGCATATTTGATGAGGATAGAAAGATAGAAGGAGTGGCCCTTCTTGTCAGAAGAGAAAAACATGGTAAGAAAATATTTAAATGTTGGAATTGTAATGACTTTGGGCATTATTCATCTAAGTGTCCTAAAAGAGAGAAAAAGTATAAAGTAAAGTTCAAATCTAGAAGAGATAGAGATTGTTTGTATGCCAATAAAGAAGATGAATCTTATGAAGAAGTAGTAAGTATCATTGATGATGTAATAGGATTTTTGGTTATTAAAGAAGAAATTATAGAGAAAATAGCTTTGATATTACAAGTTGAAAATAAATATGATTGGAAAATTGATAGTGGTTGTTCACATCATATGACCGTTGCTATGAACAATTTTCTTGTTTTCAAAAGCTATGATGGAGGCATTATCTGAGTTGGAAAAAATGCATCTTGCCATGTTAAAATTATTGGATCTATAACTCTTGATAGTAAGACTAACACTGAGGATGTATACTTTGTTGATGGTCTAAAACACAATGTTTTGAGTGTTGGACAACTAGTGGATAAAGGTTATCAGTTGTAGTTCATAGAGAAGACATGCATGACCAGACACAAAGATGAAAAATTAATTATAACATGAACCAGATCTAGAGGTGATGTATTTTAGCTGAATCCAATTGAAATGACATGTTTGGTTGCAAAGGTAGATAATAGTTTGTTATGTCATAAGAGATTTTATCATATCAACTTTGACAGCATTGTGAAAACCATTAATATGTTTGTAGTCAAAGATTTTCCTAAGATTGTAAAGCCTACTAATACAATTTGCAAGGAGTGTGTATTGGAAAAGCATAACAAAACTTCTTTTCCTAGTAAGAAGTTTACTCCTACTACAAAGTTGGATATTGTACACACAGATATTAGTGGTCCTACAAAGACTAAAGGATTCTATTGTGAAAGGTACTTTATGATTATTGTTGATGACTTGTCTAGAATGATGGTTGCATTTCTTAAAGAAAAACCTAAGGCATTTGACAAGTCCAACATATTCAAGAATAGAGTTGAGAATGAATTGGGTATGAAGATCAAATGTTTAATATTAGATACAGAATGGGGGTTTACTTCAAATGAGTTTGATATCTTTTCTGCAACTAATGGAATCAAAGGACAACTTTCAACTCCTAGAACCCCTGAATAAATGGCATTGCAAAGACAAGAAATAGGTCAATAAAAAAAGCAAAAAGAGCTATGTTAGCTAAGAATGATGTCTTAAAGAGATTTTGGAGAGAATCTATGAATAGAGTAGTTTACACTATAAAAAAAGTGTAGGATGGGAAATACACAAACAAGATCCCTTATGAACTATGGTTTGGTCACTCATCTATAGTTAAGTATTTTAGAATTTTTGGTACCAAATTTTATATCAAAAGAGATGATGATTTTGGTAAATTTGATGCTAGAAGTGATGAAGGTATGTTTCTTGGTTATTCATTTAAATGTAGAGCTAATAGATGTTATAATTTGAGAACTAATACTAATATTGAAAGTGCGAGTGTAAGAGTTGATGAGAAATTCAGGATACAAGAAAGAATAGTTGAGTACAATTTTAATGATGAGAATGTTGTTACTAAAAGGAATGATGAAGCATTCTTTGAGACTAACAATGATTTGAAGAAGGAAGGTGAGTTAAGGTAGGAATAAAGTTGTGATGACAAAAACTAGAATAATGAAGAACTATGTTTGATATCTCAACTAGAATGAAAGAATGAAAATTAGGCACGCAAAGATAACTATTGGAAGAAATCTATGAAAGAAGAATTGGATCAAATAGTGGAGAATGAGACACGGGAATTGGTCACTAGATCAACAAACAAGAATATGATAGGGAAAAAATGGGTATTCAAGAACAAGATCAATGAACAAGATGAAGTTATAAGGAACAAAGAAATATTGGTATGTAAGGGTTACTCACAAAAAGAAGGAGTAGACTATGAAGAAACCTATGCTTCTGTGGGAAGAATTGAAGTAATAAGGTTATTCTTAGTGTATACAACACACAAGAAATTCAAAGTGTATCATATGCATGTCAAGGTTATATGAAATTATTGGTGAGGCCCATTATATTGAACAATATTTGAATATTTTATGGCATATTTTATAGCCCTATTACCTCTGGCAAAGAAATAAAAAGTGCTATTACATATTGTGCCTGTTGGTGTTTTAAATGGTACTAAAACTACTAAGCGACAAAATGCTTAATACCAGAATGACAGTACATACACAATCTAAAGACTAGCCTATTCTTATCAAAAATTGCATATGGAAGGTATTTGGACCCAACTTCAACAAAACCACAAATGGTTTCCTACTCTTTTGGCTCTCCACAACCAGGGTGGGTATACCCAGGGATGGTTCAAAACTGAAACGACCATATGAGGATTATTCTTAGTTTCATTCTGATTCTCAATTCAAGATCCTCAAATATATACATAATTCTTACTCACTTGATAAACACATCCCATAAACAGATATGGCCAAGAAGTCTTCTATAGATCTGCAGATGTTTTCAACAATAACGGCTAATTGAAGCTAAAAAAATTCCATGCAAACAAGTGCTGGCCAACTTTGAAGATCTCCAGGAAATAATAGTAAAATTTGATTTGATGATGCATTTGAAAAGACCATTTGTAAGATATTTCTCCTTCAGCTGAAATAACTTGACCAGTGCCTAATCCATTGGGGTTTAGAGTCTATAGCAAAATCTAAGATCTAATTTGTTGCCTTACAACAAATTTTATCAGCAATTCTTATCAAAATTTATCATTCAAAATCCTTTTTAATACTTAAGAAATCTTATCACATTCATCAAAGATTTTATTTAATCCATTGAATTAATAGCAATGACAAATGGATATACAACCTAACTAGATTGCATTCAATAGTACAAGCTTTTACTCATACAACATCAAGGTAGCTAAGTATTGAGAAGGAGACAAAATTCAGAAAGAACTGATATGGGGACAATTCATAGTTTGTATTCATTTCCTTTGAAAATGGTATATCTTTTACAATAAAATCAGAATAGCCTTCAGAAAGAAACACAGTTCATTCTATCTTCATGTATTTTCAGAAAATTTGACAGAAAAATACATTACAAACTTGCCTTCAAAATTTGGACCAGAAACTAGACTAAGCACAATACTTAGAAGAAAAAGAATTTGGACCATTCTTTAGCCTTGGGATCTCACTTAAATAATGTGATATGCAACAAGCTTAGGGCTAAAGAGAGTGACACGTGTCCCTTAAAAGACACTGACGAATGTCTGCAGTAAAAGACAAAAAATAAATAACAAAAAAGCTAACAAATCAAAACATCCTGGGTGGGTCCCTTTCTATTATACTTCTCATTTGTTTTAACAAGAAGATAGGATATGATTCTCCAATTATTCTTCATCCTCAGAGTAAGTAGCCATGAGGTTTGAAAGTGATGTATTGTCCTCAGTTACCTATAAATTTACTTCAACCTGGGGATTTTCCATGTCTTTATTATTAACTTCGGGGGTGACTGTTACTTTTTCATTTTCTTCCACATCATCTTCTAGTATTTGTTCTAGAAACTGATTTTTCCATTTATTAAAAGCATCATCATCTGGCCAATCAAAGCTCAGAGCTTCTCTTTGTATCATTATTAAAGAATTTGCATTTTCTTCTAAAACATCAAATTCTCTCCCCATAGCAGTATAAAATAACTGTACTTTTACTAGTTCCTCATTTGTCTTTGCCCAGAACCAGTGGCTAGTTTCACTCATGATGTTTGTCATTCTTTCATTTAATAATTCATCCATCTCCCTTTTCCATTTTTCTTTTTCTTTTAGTATATCAACAGATTCTAAAGCACAAGGAAATAGTGTGAATTTTTCAGCAATGTATTGGGAGAAACAGAGTGTTAATCTTCTCTATAAAGAATCCCTTTTATCATCAAAATTCTCTAGCTTATTTAATAAATCAAAAATCTTCTCAACTTGATGATAAGGCATTTGGACTGTAGATATACATATGATTGTAATATCATTATTTCTCTCCCTCCATTTCTGTGCAAGAAGAGTCAGCTTATCCTTATCCCTGTTCAACTCATCCATGAGGGCTGCAATTCTTGCCAACTGATCAAAGAAATTTGACCATTGTATTTTATCCCTCAAATATATTACACCCTGCTTTAACTTTTCTTCATATAGATTTCTCAATTCTATCTGCAACTCATGCAATTTTATTTTTTCTTCTTCAAATTTCTCTGTAGTATAGAATTGTGGCCTTTCAGGGGTGTCAGGTATTTCAATAATAGGGGTTGATCCTGATACAACCAATGGCTATGAAGGGTATGCAATTGTAGGTGCACTAGACTCTCTGATTTTTCTCTTCCCCAGTATCCTCTCCATTTGAGACATTTTGTTTTCCAATGATTGTATCCGTATACCCCTTTCCTCATATGCCTTCAAAACTTCTTCAAACCTAGCATTGAGTTGGGAAAACTTATCTTCTTCTTGTCCAGATACAACACCACCCAATTTTAGCATTTCTGTAGCCATTCCTATTACTTGTTTTCTACTTACCTCATCAAGCCTGTATACTGTCAATGTGCCAGTATGTTCTGCAGTGGGAAACTCATGTATCCTGGTATTTTCCCTCTTTTCTAGGGACCACAAAACAAGGGCTTGGTGGTCGTCACTAAATTTTATCCCTTTATGAGCTTGCAAGACCTCTTTAGCAGTTGTTAGTTGAACATCCTTCTACTTCCTTACTGAATCAAAAACAATAGTATTCGCTATATCCCATTCTGGCAGAAGGAGGACTCCTGATTGTCTAACTATTTTCCTTCCAACTTCAGGAGTGAACCGGGAAAAATCACTCAAGAACTTTGATTTTACCTCTTCCTTGATAACCAGGTCAGATTTATTTGGTTGCTCAGCCTTGATCTTCTCACAGGTTTTCTCAAAATTCTTTATATTTAATCTCCATAAAAACTGAGCAAAAGCCCTAGATCTTACAAAATTTTCATCATTAATAAATCTTTCAGAAGCCTTGGCAACAATCGGGTCAATTTCCTTACCTTGGTAATCAGCAATGGTCAGGTCCAAGGAAGGTGTAGGAGGTTCTTGTGGCTCTCCAACATTCAGGTCTGTAGAAGTGACAATCATATCCCCATCTCATCCCATTTGTCTAAGTTGTTCCTTTAGATATGCCTCATCATCTATTTGGATTGGAGATTGGCTTGGGGAGTATTGTTCTTTTTGAGATGAAGAAGACCCCTGCTCCAAT
Source organism: Cupressus sempervirens (assembly GCA_028749045.1). NCBI lineage: Eukaryota > Viridiplantae > Streptophyta > Pinopsida > Cupressales > Cupressaceae > Cupressus > Cupressus sempervirens. Next base: position 236,849,935 of record CM053786.1, on the reverse strand, counting down.
TTTCGTCTTTTTGGAGAGCTAGCTGCAGATGGACTTCTTGACCTTGACTTCATGTGAGTGGGTACCTGTTGCACACTCTGAACTATGACATAACCTATCCTTTTTTGCAATGTATATTGGCCAGGAGTTACTATATTTCTACTACTCATTCTTCTTTGTATTTCTGTTGCCTTGTCTGGGTATGCCTTAATAAGTATATCTTTCTTTTCATTCATAGTCTAAATTATTGTAGCAAAATTATTCATTAATGCATTTATTTTATCTCCCCAGTATTTCTTATCTTTCAATGGTTCATATTGGGAGTCAAAAGTATTAATGAATTCTAGGTTTTTACTGAAAACTATCCATTTCTCTTTCATTAATTCTTGCTCCTGCAATGAGAAAACATTTCTGATTACATCTTCCGGATAGTAAACCCGATGCACCATATGGGAAGCTCTCACCCTTTCTCTTAACAAGTCATATAATCCTTCAGGGTCAATGAATCTGGCATGAGATTCTACCATGTTGTATTTATTCAAAAACAAATTTAAATGCTTCCACCCCTTTTTTACAAAAACAAAATCATGCACCACAGTAACTATTGGAAAGAAAGTTCCTTTCTTGACCAATTCCCTCTCATCTATAGTACCTATCTACCATAAGAGCTCGACTATCCCTATCTTCAGAGGTACATGAAAAGGTAAGACATGAGGTTTTCCTAAGAAACCATAAACTATTATTACTGTTGAAACATTGTAGGGAATTATATCCCCCCAGTTGTGACTGACAAGTAGCCCCTTAGCATGGTCCTTGGGTTTGACCAATTCTAATAATGCTTGTGGGATTCTAGGGCTATTTCCTCTTAAAAGAAATCTAAGCTTTGATGCAAAATACCTGTCAAATCTTACATAACTAGCATCAGTGGCCTCTGAAGTCATATCCACACTCCATAATTGCACTGGATTCATTTCTCCATCCTTTGTGGTTTCTAACTCCATACCTTTGGAGAAGAAAGAATATCCTTTGTATAAACATACATGCATCATCAAGGAATACCAATAGAATGGTTTGTTTACTTTCCCCTTTTCTATTCCAACCAACCCGTTGTGAATTTCTTTTGCTAGGAAAGTGGCAAAATCTAGAATGGTACTCATTCCAAATTGAAGGGTTTGAGAAATTATAAGGACCACAAAACCTGGAATTTGATCACCCTCATCTATCCCCAAGATCTTGCAAAGAGAAAAATATAGTGCCTGAGCTTTCAGATTGAAATGTCTTCTTAACAATGGCTCTGGAGTACTGGTTGTGATTACAGGAAAACTTCCAACCCTAGCAGCATGCTCCTATAGTGGCCATGTTCTCAAGTACACTCATTGTGCATCATATCTAGCTTGCAAATCATCCAGATCAATGATTTCATGCACAGCATGGTTAGGGTTTAGGTTGAAAACCTCATTGAACAATTCAGGGAAAACCCTAAAACGGTTGACCCCTAAACGATTTTTTACCCACCCTGTGATAGGGTCATACCTCTTTGCCAAGTCCATCAATAAATTGCTATCAAAGAAGACATTGGGGACTACAAATTTTCCAATGTCAAATTCCCATACATTGCTCATAGGAGTGTCCAGTTTTTGCCTTGAAAACCATTTCCTAAACAACTCCAAACCTCCCATGGAAACCTGGGCATCCCTTATCCAATTAGCTTTGTCATAAAATCCTTCTGCCACAACAAATCTAGGGTTTTTTGGAATGAGCTCCCTTCCCTTTTTTATTTCATGCATTGATAAAGGGAATTGTTCAAGAAAATCATCATGTACTGAACGTTTTAGATAATCTTTTTGTCCAGTAAACTCTTTTTAGGGCAGCATTTTAATCGAAGCTTTGGAAAATTCACAATAGCAAATGCTTGAAATTTTACTCAGAAATTCATAGAGCACTTACCCACCAGAAGTCGCACTTCGATGCTATATGATGTCTTCTGCAATGTTATTGGATTATTAATCGAGAAATTTTTTGCCTTAGCTCTAAAAGCTTGAACACACTTTTCTTTCTGTACTTTGGTGATTCATTAGTGGTGAAATCGTGGGCTCTTTTTATGAATTAAAACCGCACGCACCAAGTCTAGATCACATTTACTTTCAATAACCGTTGCCTGCAATTTGCATTCAAATTTGAATCCCATCCGTAGATTTTACCAGAGCACACGGTCCTGATTTAAAATAACAAGGCTTCACAGTACTTTCTAAAACATGCTATGTGTCATCATCACGCTTCCCCGCATTACTTAAAAACCTACATCGTTATTATGCGCGGATGCGTCAGCTGTCGATCAAGATAAGATCAGCAATTGGAATAATCCATTTTGTATTAATGACTAGCTAGCTGTACAGACCAATAGTAAATTTCCATATTAGCTTATACTGACGGATAACACTTCACATCAGTAGATACCGTATCATCTTTTGAGAAAGCAAGGGTTTGACGTCATCACGAGCTACGTGTCATTACTGTGCTTCCTCGCATTACTTAAAAACTTGCATTATTTATTATGCGGGAAAGCGTCAACTATTGATCAAGACATGATCAACGGTGATGCTGCTTCTTATTCATTTAGCAACCAAAAACCTTTCGTGCATCCCTATCATTACATGTCACCAGTCGTTTGCAGTGTAGCATACTGAAATATAGATATCTGACCCCACATTGCCACGCGTCACCACTGCACTTCCTCGCATTACTTAGAAACTTGCATCTTTATTACGCAGGGAAGTGTCAACCATTGATCAAGACATGATCAACAGTGATACTGCTTGGTAAGTAATCTCCATAGTTCTGTCAATGAATCCACCAATGATATCACGAAGAAACAAAACGTGCAAAAGTACTGACAAATCGGACATACAGGAGCTTTTGTAGCCTACCAAATCTCATAAAACATCAGGGGCTATGTGTCATTACTGTGTTTCCCCACACTACTTAAAAACCTGCATATTTTTTATGCGGGGATGCGCTGACCCTTGATTTCTGATAGATCAACAGTGATTTTAAAAAATATTTTAACTTGGCGTCCTCTTAGATGAAAAATTGCAATTAAATGCATACAAAGGGTTTTCAAAAAGGCATTCTGATGTAAATAAAAATATTTAGGGCAAAAAACCCTGCCAACATATTTGAAGAAAGTACCTCCCTTTTTTTTAAAAATGAAAAAGAGGGCACCACAGAACAAAAGACATAGCTGATTTTTCACCCAAATATCAGAACAAATCCTATACTATGAAAAATCACACCAACAGTGCCCCTGCCAAATATTTGAATTTTAAATACTTTCCCACCCAACGGTCACTTCCTAGTTTAATGTTATTTTTTAAACATCCCAAGAATATCAAAAAAAATAAAATGATTGAACCTTATGATTTTCCTTATTTCCTAGGTTTATTTCTATGAGCCCGCAAGTCCCCATCATTAGATCAAAAAATATCTACGGTTGGTGCTATCTTGCTATGGGAAGTTGCATGGTCCTTTGGCATAGCGACATAGTGCCTTTTGGTCACATGGCCGGTGGGTCCTCCTTTTCCTTATTGTTTCTCTAGCGTCGGGTTTTGCTAGATCCATGATGGGCACTATGGCGCTATTAGAAAATCTGTGTTACTCATCATTAGTGACAGAGCACCTAGACAAAAAGTGATCCTGTGGCAACATCAAAAGGAAGCTGGGTCCCAAGTATGCCCCATCAGATATCAGTGACAATAATTTTCAGCACACATGGTGGGACATCAGGCAATGTGGAAGGATGACTGTGCTTGAAACGGGGCTTTGATTCGTCGCCAGCTGGGCTGCTTATTGATGTCAACAGTTACCTGGACCCATGCCCCTTTCAAATGCATGAAGATTTCCTCATCCTCAGATTAGTCTGGATTGACAGTAGGCATTATCTTTCTATGGAAAGCTATGAGGATATTACCCATAGCAACATAGCATCATTGTGCCATGTGGACCAGTGGGGCAAGGTCATGCCAAGATGAAGATGACAGGTGGTTGCCAAGTGGTTCATGGGCCTAGAAGTTTTAAGGAGATAGCGCAGTAATATGGTGAGTCTTCACAATCCTTAGATCAATCTAAATCTATAGTGGGCACTATCTCACTATGGGAAATTTCTCAGAGGATACACATAGTGACATAGCACCTCGGTGACACGTGTCCCAAAGGGTCCGATGGAGGCAGTAATGGTTAGATGTGTTGGTAGTTAATGTGATCCTCGCAGTTGGAGTTTTAGGAATTAGTGTAGTTAGTAAAGAAAGATTGGTCAACCTCAGGAAGACCCTTTGGGGTGGCAAAGTGAAAAGAGATTATTGGTCCACATGGCTCATTCCGATGCCAGGGTTATGTTGACCTACTGACCATGCTAGTTCATGAATTGGGAATAGGAGATACCAAGGTTTTTTGCATAATCCAATCTTATGATCAATTCCAACCACCCTGGAGTAAATACAAAACAAAGAGGAACACTCTACCCCCCAAATCAAACCTATCTACCTAGTCAGAGCACAGTTATGGCACTATTTCTATCTTTTTGAGGCCCTATTTTAGTTAAAAATCAGATTTCATGGTACCAAAAAGCTATATTCAAATCAGATTTTCTTTTGGATCCTCATGATTGTTCTATGTAGGACTTCAATGTAGTGGTTAGGGAGTAGCTTCAGTTGGAGGACATCTTAGTTATGCCTGAGCTATAAAGGTAACTTCAAAAAATTTTGTAGGGGTCAACCTTTCTTTGTTTTCTCTGTTATTACTTTGTAGATTCTCAGTGTAAATTCCCTTGTGCCTTTGAACTACATGATTTTTTTCCCTATCTCTTTTAGCCATTAGTATGAAAGTGTAAGAACTCTTTGCCTCTTACTGGTGTTTTATAGAGATCTATGATCTGCATGACTGTATATCCTTGGCCTATGTATGATAATATAAGTGAATCTCTCTTTCCTTGTGACATTCATCTCGGTCTTCTGATCTGCATGTGATTATTAGATTAAAGCAAGGCTGAATGTGTATATCCTTAGTTTCATTCTAGTTCAATAGTGCATATATGGGCAGAGTTTGGTCTAAACACTCTATTTTGGTGCATCACCTCTTTAGATTAGATTAGGTAGATTTGCTTTCATGCTCTCCTTCTTGCTTTTCCTCTCCAAGAGTAGTTAGGTGCGCCCTGATAGTAAGAGGAAGACAACCTTCTCTAGAGACTCAACCTCATAGTTCAAGTCCCATAACTTGGAGGTTGTTTCCATGTTTCACAAGGTCATCCTGAGGTAGCAACTTTGGAGAAGGGTGGAGACTTTAGTGACAACAATTTTTGGCACACCCGATGGGATAATTTTTCAAAAAAATTCAAGCCTACTGGTGTCAAAAGGGAAGATTTCAAGATCAATATCGAGGAGATAGTATTGGCTTCAGTGTTTAAGCATTTAAGAGGCTCATTCTTCAAAGTACTTGGTGACTCTAAGCTTCAAATACATATCTGATTCTAGACCAAAGCTATAGTGATTCATGCCCAGAGCTGAAACAAGGGCATCTTCTAGAGGTAAGTTTCAGTATCAAGAGCTTTCATTTTCAAACCCTAGAATAAGAAAGACTAGAATATATTTATCACTAGTTAGGAGTGCAATAGTAACAAATACACCTACAAGATCTATCTCTACTCCTCTTGCTATTAGATCTTAGCCTAGACTACCATCAATACATATCAATAGATCACTTGTCTATATGGCATTGCCCAGAGCTCATACTTTTGCCACCTATAATGGTGGGAGCCCTCTCTTATTAGCCCAAAGACATGACATGCTAGTAACTGCCATCAAAAGTATACCAGAGTTTATTGGTGAAACTTCTATCTCTCCCTCAGAACACATTCAAGAGGTTTCAAATGTCTAAAATATCCATGGTATTACAGAGGATGATGTTGTAGTTAGGCTCCTAGCCTCATCCTTGAAAGGAAAAGCACTACAATGGTATAGAGGTTTACCTCATGGTTCTATAATAGATTGGGATGGATTAGGAGCAGGATTGTGCAAACATTTTGAGGATAAAAGTGACTATTTGTCACATTTAGAATATTTGACTACTATAAAAAGAGCCCCCCATGAATGTATGTCATGTCCCCTTTTCAAATAATTAAAAAATAATAATCTTTGCTAAGGCAGGCAGGCCCAAAAAGGCGAAGTTTCAACAAAAGGGGATAATCTTTGGAAGCTAATGGACTAATAAATGAAGATTATTATTAAAATATGTTTTATTAACCCCTCTTGGACGTGAGTTAGGGTTATGCCCTCTTTTAAGGGGTTTGGAAGCATTTTGGGCTGATTCTAGAATTTGATTTTGCTCATTTCTTTGTTGTTCTTCAAAGGCTGCCAAACCTATGGAGAACGAGACCCAAGAATAGGAGTTTGCAAGTTTCCAAGAAGGATAAGGATGTGATTTTTAAGCCATTCCATGTGCATGCTCATACAAAGTTTTCCTTTGTGCTGAACAGTGCAGATTTGTGGGTTTTCGGGTGTGTTTTTTGTAAGAGTTTGGTGTTTCCAGTTGAGTATTTCATATCAGTTTGGGTTGCTGCTGTATTTCAGACTTTTAGATGTTAAAATAGAGCTGGATATATGTATTTTTTCATGATTATACTTCTGTGATAGATTATTAATGTTTCTGTGGTGTTTTTGGGCTATTCTATGTTGTTTTCGGGAGCCCGATGAGCATTGTTTTTATCCTCCATTTGGGAGTTGTTGTGTAAATTTTATATAGATCTAAAAATTTAATTCTATAGGCTTTTATGCTGCTGAAATTTCTATAAAAATTTCCAATTTCAGATTTACTAATAATATGTGGAGCTGTGAAGTTTTTGGCACTATTTTCGGCATACCCGATTTGGGGTTTATTGAGAAATTGGTGGATTTTTGAAATATTGGTTGTTTGATTTTAAAGATCTAATTAGAGGCTTGAAATATCATACAAAATCAGAGAAAGGGACATTTCAGTGGTATTAGAGCTATGATCTTGCCAGCTTGAGGGTTTGTAGAAGTTTGCATGTCAGTTTTGACAACTACCCAAATCTTGCATGACATAATTTATAGTTTCATGTTACTTCTAATCAGCTACATGTCAAAATTTATGGTTGCATGCTACTTCTATCATTTTCATGTTAGTTCATGGTGAATTTGGTGGTTGCATGTTGCTTCTAATCAGCTGCATGTCAAAATCTATGGTTGTATGGTACTTCTAATCAATTGCATGTTAGTTCTTGGTGTTTGAAGAAGTTATAACCTATTGGGGTTACACTCTACTTTATTCAGAATGGACAGGTATAGTACAGAGTCTCAAAGGACATGATCTTAGAAAATTGATATCCAGAGTAAGAATAGTAGAAAGGATGGTTATTTAGACATTCGAGATAAACTTCGGAAAATAAGCCATGACATGTCTGAATAGTTGGTTGAGCACCACCGTATGATGAATGACATGTTTTTCGACCCAGCTAAGGTGGATAGGTTGACTAGATTTCTATTTGGTAGATTTTCTCATAGGGTAGATGACACAATTACCAAGAACTTGCATGAGGAGTTTGAGAAACTAGCTTATAGCCAGGTAGAGGTCTCAGATTCTACTCCACCACAAGAGGTAGTAAGAAAGGATATTATGCAGATTGATAGTAATGGTCAACTTGATACTCAAATTGAGACAATTGTATACATGTCATCAAAGGGTGATGTCATAGGTATTCAAGATGGTATAGTTACAATAGGCAGTGACTACAACATAGTGGGTTCAGATGATGATTATGAAGATGTTGTTGTGCATGATGGTGAGATACCTGGTAGAGATGAGCAGACATTGAGCATTCATGAATTTGCTGAGAAAGAGTACTAGGCATAGTTAGATGCTTCATCACATGAGGTTGAGGCTAGTAGTACTTCACATGATTTGTCTAGCCAGCTGAAAGTGAACAAAGATAGTATTGTGACTTCATTATCTCATCATGACAGGTATGTGGAGCTAGTTGGTATTGGTCATATTACTCAAGTGAGGAGTTTTCTTGAGTTACCAGCTGATTCTAGTTTACGGATATGGACTCAAGATTTTTATATTGGCATTTGGGATTCAGTTGACTAGAGATCTTTAACACTTTTTGGTAGCAGTGTTTGTTTGGGTGCTATCATGGATTTGATTAGCAGATTGCACGGTATTGTCTTTTCTTTTGCCAAAAGCTTGTCCAATGTTGGTATTAGTTTTTATACACCGGTGTTGGGCTTTGTTCATATATCTAGTCAACCATACTTGTTGAAATGTGTTGATGATCTTTCATATTTGGCAGTGTGTACAGATGAGTCCCAGGATCATATTGGCATTGATGACATCCAGGAGGATGTAGTGGGCAGTTTTGAAGACTTAGTTTCCTTGGTAGTTTCTTTTGGTACAGAGGAGTTGGACAGCAATGCTACAATTTTTGATACTCCATATGTTGATATGAGCTTTGGAGTTGATTCATAGGATATGGATGGTAATACTCTAGAGAGTAGTAACTGTGAGGATACTCCATTAGATAGTGCATCAAAGGAGGTTTGTAGGAGATAATCTAGCCAGTGCCATCATGTGTCTAATCAGTTGAGAGTTAGTGAGTGAGACATTGCTATCACTTGCTAGCATTTTGATGATGCTCATTAGTTGTTAGCAGTTTATGGATGGGGTTCTCCTACTAGTAATGAGCAGGAAGGCAGTTATCTTTCCTTGACAGAGATCCACTCTTTATGGGAGGCTATTCGGATTTTGAGAGAAAATTATATGTAGTTGGTAGCCGAAAGAGATTATCTTACAGAGTGGGGGAGTATAACATATGACACATTATTGGGCAAGGAAGATGAGGTGAGTGAGCTTACTCAACAACTCAAGGTGACTTTTGAGATTCTTGAGAGTACACAGTTGGCTTTCGAGGAGTCGTAGTTTCATTTGACTAAGGTGACCATGGAGTTGTGGCGACTGCAATCTTTACCAAATTCTATATAGTCACAAGCTGTGGTGTCTAGTGATCTGAGGATGTCCATGGTTGAGATTGTCAGAGACAGTGGAGATGGGCATGCATCCATCCTTGATACTATCATTGACATATCGGGTTTGTTCCCACTAGAGTCAGGTTCAGTTGAGTTGGGTGTTGCAACAAATTGTTGTGGTATGCCTGACATGGTGGTGGCCTCTAGTACTAATGGCACAGAGACTAGAGATGTTGTATCAGAGATCATGTGTGATGTTGGTGAGACGACAGTTGTCATGGTTCTTGCTAGTAATATTACTCCCTTGGCAATGTCTTTGGAGGTAGTAATCAATTCCAACTTGGTTAGTGATCGATTGCAGTTAGTTTCATCTGGATTGCAGTCTGAGCCATCGACTAAGATTGGCACATTCTATCAGCACTACACTATGAGGTATGCTCATCAATTTACCTTTGATGACCATTTTGATGAGATGATGATGTAGAGATGTACTTTGGTTTCTAGTGCTTGTCATCAGTTATGAGACAGTTTGACGCTTCAGGATGAGAGTTGTGATGGTCATGACATGGCAATAGGTTATGCAATTGACAGCTTGATAATACATGACTTAGAGCAAGAGTTTAGGAGTGATGCTTCAATAGTTGTTATTACTAATTATAATCCTTTGGATATGACATATCCTAACTTAGCTGGTGGTCAGTCATAGTGGGCTATATCACTTGTTCATGGAAAATTTGGTTTGGGTTCCATTTCTTGCTTTTTATCTTGTAACGTCTTTTCACCATCAACAGTGCATGGGAGTTATGGTTATGAGATAGTGGCTAGTGATTTACAGAGTTGTGTTGACTGCAAGAGTTGTACAGTGTGTGGATTCTCCATACTTGGTATAGTTTCATTCAAGAGCGTTCACCATTGTTGCAGAGTTGGATTGTACATTCCATATAGGCCAGTGGGATGTGTCGATGGTATTTACAATGTTGGCAGTTTGATTTATCCACTTTACTTTGGTTTTGATGTTCTAAGAGTTTGTGTCTCGTGGGTTTCTAACTGTGTCAGTGGTGATTTTGGAGTTTGGTTGAGCTATAATTGTTAGTTTGATTATGGATTCCTCTTGGTCATATTGCAGAGGATATTGCAGGAGCCTGTGTTAATTGGTAGTAGTATAGTTCATGACTACATTTTGGATCCAAGTGGATTGATTGGTTTATTTTTCATCCATTGCTTGAGAAAAATAAATATTTGGGAGGGGAGGACTTGTCATGTCCCCTTTTCAAATAATTAAAAAATAATAATCTTTGCTAAGGCAGCCAGGCCCAAAAAGGAAAAATTTCAATAAAAGGGGATAATATTTGGAAGCTAATGGACTAATAAATGAAGATTATTATTAAAATATGTTTTATTAACTCCTCTTGGATGTGAGTTAGGGTTATACCCTCTTTTAAGGGGTTTGGAGGCATTTTGGGCTGATTCTAGAACTTGATTTTGCTCATTTCTTTGTTGTTCTTCAGAGGCTTCCAAACCTATGGAGAAGGAGACCCAAGAATGAGATTTTGTAGGTTTCTAGGAAGGGTAAGGATGGGATTTTGAAGCCATTCCATGTGCATGCTCATACAGAGTTTTCCTTTGTGCTGAACAGTGCAGATTTGTGGGTTTTCGAGTGTGTTTTTTGTAAGAGTTTGGTGTTTCCAGTTGAGTATTTCATATCAGTTTGGATTGCTATTTTATTTCAGACTTTTAGATGTTAAAATAGAGTTGGATATATGTATTTGGTCATGATTATACTTCTATGATAGATTATTAGTGTTTTTGTGGTGTTTTCGGGCTATTCTATGTTGTTTTCGAGAGCCTGATGAGCATTATTTTTATCCTCCATTTGGGAGCTGTTGTGTAAATGTTATACAGATCTAAAAATGTCATTTTGTAGGTTTTTATGCTGCTGAAATTTCTATAAAAATTTCCACTTTCAGATTTACTAATAATATGTGAAGTTGTGAAGTTTTTGGCACTATTTTCAACATACCCGATTTGGGGTTTATTGAGAAATTGGTGGATCTTTGAAATATTGGTTGTTTGATTTTAAAGATTTGATTAGAGGCTTGAAATATCATAAAAAATTAGAGAAAGGGACATTTCAATGTATGACTGATTTTAATTATATATTTCAAAAGACATGGGATAGAATACCTACTTCAGTGAAACCTACCCCTAATAATGCCTTCTTGCATTACCTTAGAGCTTTTAATAGTGATATTGCCACTACAATCCAAACTATGGGAGGACATACCTTGCCTAATGCTTATGAGTTAGCAATAAAATTAGAGAACATCCTAATACAAGGAGGTAAGCTAGCTCCAAGGCCTCCTATGCCTTTCTTCCTTAATGTTCCAAATCATCAACCAGCAATCGCTCTTCTTCGCACAACTTCTACATCAGAATCCCTTGTCCCAGTCCCTCAAGCTTCTACATCTTCAAATGGGATAGATGAAATCAAAGAGATGACACAATCTCTGATTCAAAACATGGATAAAAGAGAAAAGATTGCAAGTTATGGGAAGAAGCTGGAGGATAACTCCTCTATGATGCATAAAGTAAGCAACAAGGTGGTGACTTTAGAAAGACAACCAGATCAAGGTAGTAAGCCTCATCAATCGCAATATCAAACTCCTAGTAGTGGTAGGCCTCCAAATCCTAATCATTGGAATAATTATTTTGATCAAAGTAGGCAGGGTGGCTATGCTTTAACCTTGAATGTAAACCAAAGTAGGGCCATAGCCCCTCAAAATAATATGGCTCAAGATCAAGATTTTTGTCCCTCTTGTAACTACTCCTATGCCTATTGTATGTGTCAGAAGGCTGAATCTTTTATGGGTTTGATAGTCCAAGAACCTACAGCAAAACCATCATACAAGGAGGACCAATTTAAAGATGCCTCAGATATGCAAAGACAAGGTGATTTCTCTTTTATGAATCATCAGATGGAGGAGCATTGAAATGTAAACTAGGATTCCATTGCTCATAACACTAGAAGCAAAAGAAGAGCTATAGAAGATGCTATCCCTCCTCCCAAGAAGCCTCAAATTCAAATGCAATATCTCATGAGCAAGAAGCAAATAATCAATCAAGTTCCTTTCAGCAGCAAAGGCAAAATCATGGCAGAAAAGATACAAGTGATCCTCAGGTTATTCCATCTCAACCTCATACAATCGTAGCTCCCAAAGGTTCTACCAAAACACCTACTATGCCATTTAGTGTGGTAGATAAAATGAAGAAGAAAAATGTGAATATCTCTATGTGGGATGCTATTGCTACTATACCCGTGCAAAAGAGGTAACTGCAACAAGAATTGGAAAGAATTGAACCAAAGGATCAGCGACCCAGTATGGAAAGTGCCACAAACCTAGTACAACCATCAAGGGATGTAGAAATAAGTAAAAAGGTTAGACTCCCTCCATTCTATGCTTCTCTAATTATAGGGGGAAAAATTGTCCATAATTGCATGATTGATTCAAGGACTAACAGTTCAGTGATGCCTAGGTGTGTTGCTGATGCTTTGGGAATGAAATATGAGCCCATTGTTAGGGATGTATTATAGTTGGATGGTAATAATATCAAGACTATAGGGATCCTTAGGAATGTGGAGATGGCCTTACATGCATGCCCTAGTTTTACTGTAACCCAAGATATCTTTGTTGCTAAGGTCAAGCCATATTTTTCCATCTGTTTGTCAAGAGACTTTACTACCCAAATAGGTGGTTTCATATCTTATTATTGGTCATATATGTCTTTTAAAATGAGATATGGAGCCAATGCTTCAATTAGAGTAGAGCCTCAAGCCCTCCATCATACTGAATCTTACACCCCTAATTCCATCAACATGAATTGCCCTATCCTAGAGATGGATGAGAATGACATAGTGAATGAGCCCACCACTTCCCTAGTAGAGATACCTGATTTTTTCTTGGATGAGTGGGGTAATGCGTATCAATTTGACTCTATGTCAAAAACCCTTGAGACAAGTCTGAGTACATATTGTATATTGGAGAAAATTGCTCTAGTTCCCAATCTTGTGGAGACTAAAGAAGATATGAGTGAGATATGGAGTATGTACTTTGATGGATCAAGGAATAAAAATGGATTAGGGGTTGGTGTGATGTTAATTTATCTTGCACAAGTAAGGTATTATTTCTCCTTTAGGCTCTAGTTTAGTTGCACTAATAATGTGGCCGAGTATGAATCCTTGATTCAAGGTCTCCTACTTGCTAAAAAAAGAGGAATTCAAGCTTTAAGAGTTCATGGAGATAGTGAGTTGGTGGTTAATCAAGTGAGAAATCAGAATACCACCAAGAATGGTTTGCTCAAGTCTTATAAAAATAGGGTATGGGATTTTCTTGAGGGTTTTAATGCATTTAATATTCAAAGCATCCCTAGAAAAGAAAATAGATATGCTGATAGACTTGCAGCAATAGGTGCATCTTATGATGTACCAAGAAATATTGAAGAAACGAAGGAGCAAAAAATCAGATTGGTAGTAAGCCCTACTATCCCTAATAACAACATCCATTGACAAGTGTTTGAGTCTGATGAGCAAATTGTGAGCTCCTTGCAGAATGAGATAGAATTTTAGAGAGAAATTAGTCAAGACTGCAGGATCAGTATGGTGACCAAATCATTAACCTTAGCTCCAACAAGTTTCCTAAAGGTCTCATTACTCTAGAGAGTTTTTTTAATCCTGGTGATCAAACAAAAGGCAGGGCCATGAACCTAGCTGCTGATGAAGATGACTACACTCCAATCATGATTGCTGATGGAAAGTCCTTAAACATAGGGAAGGTATGTTCTGAAATTGAACAAGAAAATTTTATTCATCTATGTCAAGAATTTAATGATGTATTTTCTTGGACATATGATGAGTTAAAGGGCTTTGACCCAAGGTTGTTTCAGCATACCATAGATTTAATTAATGATGTAAAACCAGTAAGACAAAAATAGAGACCAATGAATCCTAAAATTGAAACCTTAATAAGAAAGGAGCTATCCAAATTGATTGAGGCCCACATAATTTTCCCTATCAAACACTCATCACGGGTAGCAAACCTTGTCCCTGTTAGGAAGAAGAACAAAGAAATTAAATTTTGTGTGGACTTTAGGGACCTTAACCAAGCTTCCCTTAAAGATCACCATCCTCTCCCTTCTATAGAGCAGATTTTGTCCAAGGTTAGTGGTTCAAAGAGATTTTCATTTCTTGATAGATTTTTTGGCTATAATCAAGTGCTGGTTAAATAGTTTGATAGGTACAAGACTACATTTACCACTAAATGGGGTACCTATGCTTATTATAAGATGCCATTTGGGCTAACCAATGCAGGTGCTACATTTTAGAAGGCAATGGAGATGGCCTTCAAAAGATTGATTGACAAGTTTTTCTTAGTTTACCTTGATGATATTACAATGTATTCTAAGAATGCAGAGGATCATTTTGATCATCTAAGATAGGTATTCCTAAGATGCAAAGAGTTTGGGGTTTCCCTTAACCCAAGCAAGTGTGTCTTTGCTACTAACCAAGCAAAAATTATTAGGACATATCATATCTAAGGATGGCTTAACCATTGATCCAGAGAGAACAAAAGCAATACTTGCCCTTCCTCTTCCAAAACTTAACAAAGGGCTACAAAGTTTCCTAGGTAGGATAAATTTTGTGAGAAGATTTATTCCAAATCTTGCTACCATGGTGAAACCTCTTACAACTGTGCTCAAGAAAAGTATGGTCTTTGCATGGACCAAGGAAGGGAAGGGAAGTTTTGAAGAGATCAAGGCAGCCATAGCCTTAGCCCCTACTCTCATGAATCCAAATTTTGAGAAAGATTTCATCCTTTATACCCTAGGTGGTGAGTCAAGCATTTCTGCTATCCTAACTCAAAGAAATGATAAAGGTGATGAGCAACCCATAACTTTCTTTAGTGAAGGGCTTAAACAATATGAGGATAAATACAGCTATGTAGAGAAGCAAGCCCTTATAGTCATCAGTGCTTTAAGGAAATTTAGACACCTCCTGTCTCATAATAAGATTCATTTGTTAGTACCCCATGCCAGTGTGAAGGATTTTCTTTTGAGCAAAGATATTAGTGAGAAAAGAGCTGGTTGGATTACTAAAGTGATGGAATATGATATTGACATTTAGATTACCAAGCTGGTAAGAGGGATGGGGTTGTGTAAACTGATGTTATCATCTCAGAAACTTGATGAGGAATCTGCTATGATATTGACAGAGCAACAAGAGGTAAGAAATAGTGACTAGAGGAGTTGGATGGATGATATGATGAATTTCTTATCAGGCAATTGATACCCTCAAGGATTAGATAGAACTAAAAGGAGACAATATAGATTACAGTCAATTCCTTATGTCATAATTGATGGTTTCCTATTTAGAAAAGATTTTGATGGAGCCCTATTAAGATGCCTTGATATAGACTAGGCTAAAAGAATGATCAATGAACTTCACGATGGTCCTGATGGTGGTCATTTCTCAGCAAGGAAAATTGCAACAAAGATCATGAGGGCTGGTTATTATTGGTTGTCCCTATTTCATGATTGTAATAGGTATGTGAGGAAGTGTGAGAAATGTGCTCTTTTCTCTGGTAAACAGAAGCTTGCAGCTCTTCCCCTTCATCCCATTTAGGTGGACCAACCCTTTTCCCAATGGGGATTGGATTTCATAGGCCCTATCAATCCTCCTTCTAATTTAGGTCACAAATGGATTTTAGCTACTATAGACTACTTCACCAGATGGACAGAGGTAGTTGCACTTGGAGGATGCCATTGAATCTTCAGTTGTTGAATTCCTTGATGGAATTGTGACCAGGTTTGGTGCCCCTTCAACCATTATTTCAGATAATGCAAGGTCTTTTGTTGGAGCTCAGATCTATGCATGGGCAGTTGACCACAACATTTACTTGAGCACATCATCAAAATATTATCCTTAGGGTAATGGTTTGGCTGAATCCTCCAAAAATAACTTGATCAGGATCATGAAAAGGACAATCGAAGATAACCAGATGTGTTGGCATAAAAAAATGAAGACTGCATTGTGGACTGACAGAATAATGCCTAAAAGGTCAATAGTGAATTCACCATTTGTGTTAGTTTATGGCAGAGAAGTAAGGCTTCCAATTTCATTGGAGTTCCCATCCCTAGAGCTAGCTCATCAGCTAGAGTTGATTGAAGATAATGTCATGATAGTAAGAATGGTAGAGTTGATGGAGCTAGAAGAGAAGAGAAATAAAGCCACACAGACCCTAGAGATGCAGTAGCAACAAGTAAAAAAGAGTTTTGACAAGAAGGCTAGGGTCAGAATCTTCAAAGAGGGAGATTTGGTTCTGAAATGGGATGTAGATAGGGAAAAACCAAGAAGACACTCAAAGTTTGATGCATTGTGGAATGGCCCCTATCTGATTATCATTTGCAAATAGGCCAATTCTTTTCAGTTAAGTAGGCCTAGTGGTGAAATTTTGGCCATCCTAGTCAATGGGATCTATCTCAAGCCATGTTTCTGAGGGTTTGAGATTCCATGTACATAATTAGCTTAGTTTCATTTCCAGTTTGTTCCCTACTTTTCCAAGAAGTACACAAGCACAGGATTGTCTCCATGAGACAAGAAAGTTTTCACGATTTTGAAGGACATATAGGAGAAGGCTCATCTCTGGTTCCAATTGTAGAGATAAGGGTTTCAGGGTTTTTCTCTTAGAGGTAGGGTTAGGGTTTCATAGTATACACACGATCTACATCTTTTTTACTCTGTAGCCTAATGGATGCTTCAGGCCACTAGTCTTATGCATAGTAGGCTAGCATGCCCTGTGAGTTGCCAGAAATGTTACATATTGTGCCCTTGCCAAATATTTGAATTTTAAATACTTTCTCGCCCAATGGTCACTTCTTAGTTTAATGTTATTTTTTAAATATCCTAGGAATATCAAAAAAAAAAAAATGATCAAACCTTATGATATTCCTTATTTCCTAGGTTTATTTCTACAGGCCTGCAAGTCCCCATCGTCAGATCAAAAGATATCTATAGTTGGTGTTATCTCGCTATGGGAAGTTGCATGATCATTTTCCATAGCGACATAGCACCTTTTGGCCATGTGGCCGGTGGGTCCTCCTTTTCCTTGTTGTTTCTCTGATGCCAAGTTTTGCTAGATCCACGATGGGTGCTATGGTGCTATCAAAAAAATTGTGTTCCTCACCATTAGCGACATAGCGCCCAGACGAAAAGTGATCCTGCGGTGACATCAAAAGGAAGGTCGGTCCCAAGTATGCCCCATCGGATATCAGTGACAATAGTTTTTGGCACACATGGTGGGACCTTAGGCAACATGGAAGGATGATTGTGCTTGAAACGAGCCTTTGATTTGTCACCAGCTGGGTAGTTAGTTGATGTTAGCAGTTACCTAGACCCACGCACCTTTCAAACACATGAAGATTTCCTCACCCTTAAATCAGTCTAGATTGACGGTAGGTGCTATCTCGCTATGGAAAGATGTGAGGATATAACCCATAGTGACATAGTGCCATTGTGCCAAGTCACACCAAGATTAAGATGCTAGGTGGTTGCCAAGTGGTTTGTGGGCCCAAAAGTTTTAAGGAGATAGCATAGTAATATGGCGAGTCTTCACGATCGTCAGATCAGTCTAAATCAATGGTGGGTGCTATCTCGCTATGGGAAATTCCTTGGAGGATACACATAGAAACATAGCACCTTGATGACATGTGTCCTAGTGGGTCCAGTGGAGGCAGTAACGGTTAGATGTGCTAGCAGTTAATGTGATCATCGCAGTTGGAGTTTCAGGAATTGGCGTAGTTATTAAAGAAAGATTGGTCAACCTTGGGAAGACCTTGTTGGGTGGCAAAGTGAAAAGAGATCGTTGGTCCACGTGACTCATTCTAGTGCTAGGGTTATGTTGACTCATTGACCATGCTAGTTTGTGAACTGGGAATAGGGGATACTGAGGTTTTTTGCATAATCTGATCTTATGATTGATTCCAACCACCCTAGAGTAAATATGAAACAAAGAGGAAAACTCTACCCCCCCCTTGATCCAACCTATCTACTTGGTCACAGCATAGTTATGGCACCATTTCTATCTTTTTGAGGCCCTATTTTAGTTAAAAATCAGATTTCATGGTACCAAAAAGCTATATTCAGATCGGATTTTCTTTTGGATCCTCATGATTGTTCTCTATAGGACTTCAATGTAGTGGTTGGGGAGTAGCTTTAGTTGGAGGACATCTTAGTCATGCCTAAGCTATAAAGGCAACTTCTAAAAAAATTATAGGAGTCAACCTTTCTCTGTTTTCTCTGTTATTACTCTACACATTCTTAGTGTAAATCCCCCTATACCTCTGAACTACATGATTTTCTGCCTTATCTCTTTCAGCCATTAGTATGAAAGTGCAAGAAATATTTTCCTCTTACTAGTATTTTGTAGAGATCTATAATCTACATGACTGTATCTCCTTGACCTATGTATGATAATATAAGTGAATCTCTTAGTCCTTGTGACATTCATCTCAGTCTTCTCATCTACATGTGATTATTAGATTAAAGCAAGTCTGAATGTGTATATCCTTAGTTTCATTCTAGTTCAATAGTGCATATATGGGAAGAGTTTGGCCCAAACACTCTATTTTGGTGTATCACCTCTTTAGATTAGATTAGGTAGATTTTCTTTCATGCTTTCCTTCTCCTTTTTCCTCTCCAAGAGTAGTTAGGTGTGCCCTGATAGTAAGAGGAAGCTGGCCTTCTCCAAAGACTCAACCTCATAGTTTAAGTCCCATAGCTTGGAGGTTGTTTCCATGTTTCACAAGGTCCTCCTTAGGTAGCAACTTTGGACAAGGGTGCAAACTTCAATGTCAACAAGTGCCTCAATACGTTAAGAGTTAGAACCAATGGTGAATTAGTTATCCAACAAACAAACTTAACCATTAAATCAAAGTAAATAGAAACCATAATAAGATGCACTTAGACAATTAGACTAGATATGTTGACTAGGGAAACCCTTGATTAGAGGGAAAACCTCAATGGGAATGATGCCCAAAAGATGATGTACTAACATAAATATTCCTTGTTAGAGGATGGACCCTATTAGGAGTCTATTACAACATTTAGTAAAATGATTCCCTCTTAGGAGATTCCAACCCTATTAGGAGTTGTGCCAACCCTATTAGGAGTTATGGTATAATGTATGCAAGAAGAGCCAACTACCCAATCATGTAATTTCAATTACAAGAAGAGCTCACTACTCAAATAAGTAATTTACTATTATCTTCTTGTTTTCTTTGTTCTTTCATTTGTCCTATCAATTAGATCAATCACTGTCATATCTTATAGACTAGGTCACAAACCTCAGATCCAAATATCAAATCTTGGATAACTTAGAAAAAACCTTAGGAATGAAGTTTCATTCACTTCCACACTACTCTGCTCAACTTTGCATTCTGCACCCTCTACTCCTTATCATCAATTCACATTTCATTCATTCCATACCTTGATAAAGAAAAATGTGCTTCCTTTATATCATGTCCATAAAAAAATTCTCTAAGTTATTAGTCCTTCTCAATTAATTATTATAGGACCACATTAAGAACATGTTACACTTAGTGATAACTGTTGCCTATTTTTCCTCCCGCCAAAATTTGAATTCAAATACAGACCCACCCAATGGTCACTCTCTATATTTTAATATTTAAAATGCCCCAAAAATATCAAAAAATTAAAATGATTAAAACTTTATAGTATTTCCTATATTCCCTAAATTTGTTTTGGCCAATCTACAACTTTTCGCACCGTTAGATCTTGCCTAGATCTAAGGTGGGCACTTTCTCATATTATCAAAATAAGAAATCTTTAAACATTGTAGGGAAGACCTTTAGCAACATGTGGTAGGTGGGTTCGTCTTCTTTGAGACATTGTAAATAGGGTAGACAAGGTGGTAGGGTGAGTTGGCAGTTTGATTGGCACCCGCTTTCTCACATTTTGTATTCTATCAGAGTTTCTAACAATGCGGGCAAGCACCTTGGTGACACCTATCCCACAATGTCACATGTTCCTAGTTATACCTTCCACCATCTGATGCAATCAGACCAATGGCTGGCACATACCTACAATATGAAGTTGCAAGGAGATTAGACAATGTGGGCATGCCCCTTTGTGATGTGTGGCATGGTGTGATGTGATGGGACCACTTTTCTCAGAAGGTAATGATAACTCATCTTCTATGGTAGTTTTCAGGTGAGTTAGAGTAAAAAAAAGGCTTTTCATTGGCCCATCTAGCTGACTAAGTATCCAGTCCTACAAAGTTTTGATTGTCATAGATTCAAATGAAATCAGTGGCTGGCGCATGCCTACAATATGAAGTTACACAGATTTTGGGGAATGCAGACAAGCACCTTGTTGCCACATGTCTTTGTGGGGCTAGGCTTGTTTCATTTACCACAGGGTGGTGCTAGTTGGATGCCAAGGTGTATGCTGAGTGTTTCATGGGCCAAGAATTTCAAGAGGGAAAACGCAGTATTATGAGGACCTTTCATGATTATTGATCTCATAAAGATCAATGGTCAACACTTCCCCACAATATAAAAATGTGAGGTAATTAAGTAATACGAGAAAGTGCCCAAAGGGAACATCTCCTTGTGGGCTCGGCCAAGGTATAAACAATGAAAGTAGTAACAATTAGGGCTGAAGGTTGATAGTTACATCGCAATCAGGGTTTGAGGAAGTGGCACAGTTAGTTAAAAGATATGGTCAACCGCATGGAGACTCTGCAAAGTGGAAAAAAAAGGAAAATCATTGGCCCATGTGGCTCATCCTAGTGACAAAGTTAGGTTGACTTGCTAATCTTGCTGATTCACAAGCTAGAAATAGGGGAAATCAAGTTTTCTCGCACAATCTAATCCTTGTGATGAATTCCAACCACCCTTAAATGAATACTAATCCTAGGAGAGCACTCCACCACCCTAGTTGATCCATCTACTTAATGGCACCATTTCTATCTTCTCAAGGGATTGTTTCAACAAAGATCAGATATCATTGCATCTAGATCTATGCTTAGATCATATTTTCTTTAGATCTCCATGATTATTCTATGTAGAGCTTAATGGTGGTGGTTGTGGAGTAACTTAAGTTAGAGGACATCTCGGTTATGCCTAAACTATAAAGGCAAAATTTTGTAGATTTTGTTTCGGTCGACCCTCCTCTAACTTCTCTAATATTGCTCTACAACTTTAGTGTAAATTCCCTTTAACTCTAAATTATATGGCATTCTACCTTATCTCCTTCAACCATCGATGTAAAGTGCAAGAACTATTTTCCTCTCATTGGTGTTTTGTGGATATCTACAATCTTGCATGACTGTATCTCTTTTGGCCTATGGATGGTACATAAGTGAATCCTCTCTTTCCTTGCGTCATTCATTTGGGTTTTTTGATTTGCATGTGATTGTTATATTAAAGCAAGTCTAGATGTGTATATCTTTTGGTGTCATGATGGTTCAATAGTGCATGTATGGGCAGAGATTTGTTTGAACACTCTATTTTGGTGCATCACCCCCTTAAATTAGAATAGGTAGATTTGCTTCTATGCATTCCTTCTCCCTTTTCCTCTCCAAGAGTATTTAGGTGCACCATAATAGTAAAGGAAGCCAGCCTTCTCTGAAGACTCAACCTCACAGCTCAAGTCCCATAGCTTGGAGGTTGTTTCAATGTTTCACAAAGTTGTCCTTAGGTAAAAACTTTGGATGTGGGTGCAAACTTTGGTGACAACAATAACCTTAATCTTCCATCTTACAACTTGATTAACTTTTTGTACATATAATATTATGATGAGTGAGCTTAGAAATGTCATCCTCAACATGTCTTATTTATGTCCTCAACCATGATCCTCAAGATATCAACATTGCTAAGAGATATAACAAGTTTACCAGAACATGCCTCTATAAAATCTATCTCAGAATAGACATCACCAAAACTTATATAACTTCTTCTAGACTCATCCTTTCTACTTCTAACATTAACTTCATATACTAGATACTTAGAACTATCACCCACAACCTTAGGTGGTTATAATTCTCAACTAGCCATCTATACTAACTTGATCTTTCCATTATTCTTCTATCAGATACCACAAAAAACTTTCTATGTTGACATCAATGAAAAACTCAATCCTGAATGTAACATATCATCATAGTAGTACTCCTCCATAGGAATATCACTATAATTCATGATTCCAACCAATCTTCCAACAATTTCCCCCTTTGGCATTGATGGCAACATAGATGAAAAACATCTAGTTCCAAGGATACCAATAAAAGACTATCATTCTTGAATACTCTTCATCAATCATACTCCCTTGTTGATATACCTCAATGTTCTCTATACCAAACTATTATTTCACATATGATGCTTATGTCAAACTTCTCCCCTTAGTGTAATATTTTTCATGCCAAACTTCTCTCCCATTGACATCAATGTCAAAAGTTTATCTAACCAACATCTCTGCATCAAACTCAGCAACAACTTACTAGCTTGAGTGTCAAAAGACACTATTCAAAACACCATCAGCAAGAGTCCTAGATGACTCTATCCATTATAGATACTCCCCCATATAGGAAGCATCAACATTCAATCCAGACAATAATGGTGCTTTGTTACACTGGACTAATGTACTCTTGCATTTTCTTACTCAGATGTAGGAAGAAGCATAACCCCAAACATACCTCACAAATACTCAAAAGTCTCTTTGGGAAGAGGCTTAGTGAATATATCTACAATATGCTCTTTAGTTCTCACATAATCCAATATTATTTCCTTTTTTGCAATTTTTTCTCTCAACATATGATACTTAATAGAAATGTGCTTAGTCTTTGAATACAATACTAGATTTTTAGACCTATTTATTATGCTTGTGTTGTCACAATGCATAACAACAGGTTCACTGATTTCTATCCTTATATCCTTCAGCAACTGCTTCATCCAAATGACTTGATTACAATTATTTTCTATTGTAACACACTCTACTTCTACTATAGTTTGAGATGTACAATCTTGCTTCTCACTTAACCAAGAAACCAATCTTCCTCAAAGAAGGACAGCTCCTTTATAAGTGCTCTTTTTGTCATCCATACTACCTTTCCAATCTGCATCTATATAAGCACTTAGAGTAAAATCATTAGATCTATCATGCCACAATCCATACTCTGATGTTCCCTTTAGATATCTAAATATCCTTTTCACTATTGCATAATGTGCTTCTTTGGGATCAGCTTGGAATCTTGCAAAAATTCCAACTGCATTTTATATATCTAGCCTTGTGTGATTTAGATATTGTAATCCTTCGATCATAGACCTATACTTCTTCTTCTCAACAGTAGGTGTTTCATCATTCATAGATAAGTTGTGTCCAGTTACCATAGATGTTCCAACAGGTTTACATGTTTCTAAACCAAACCTTTTTAGTAAATCCTTCAAGTACTTAGTCTGAGAAATAAAAATTTCTTCTTTATTTTGTACAATTTGCAATCTTAAGAAATATTTCATCTCTCCCATCATACTCATTTCAAATTCTTTCTTCATCTCTTTTGAAAACTTCTTACTTTCTTCATCATTTCCTCCAAATGTAATGTCATGAAAAAATATCAGCAAAATCATCAAACCATCATCAATTTCTTTCCAATATAGATAACTATCTATCATACATTTTCTATATCCAAGCTTTGTCAAATGCTTGTCTAACTTTGCATACTAGGTTCTAGGTGCTTGCTTTTAGCCATACAATGCTTTAATTAATCTACATACTATGTCCTTGTCATCTATTAAAGGACATAAGTCACTAGCTGTTGGAGCATAAGTCTATTCATAATCTATTCCTTCTTGTTGTGAGTAACCTTTACATACCAATCTTTCTTTGTTCCTTACAACTTCTCCTTGCTCATTAATCTTGTTCTTGAATACCCATTTAGTTCCTATCATGTTCTTGTCTACTATTCTAGGGAAAAATTCCCATGTCTCGCTCTTTTCTATCTGATCCAATTCCTATTTCATAGCTTGTTTCTAGTAATCATCTTTACATGCTTCATCTACATTCTTAGGCTCAACTTGAGATATCAAGCATAGTTCTTCATTTATTCTGCTTCTTTTCATCACTCCTTTGTCTTTTCTTCTAATGATTTATCTAATGGGTGATTATTTATCATGTTCTTTCCTAAGGTAGGAGTTTCTATGTCAACTCTTGGCTCTACTGAAGGTTCTGAGCTTTGTTCTTGCCTTGGCTCTCCTTCATTATGCAAATCATTGTTAGTCTCAAGAAATACCTCATCATTCATTGGCTTAGTAACAACATTCTGAGTTGTAATCAACTATTCTCTCTGGTATTCTAAATTTATCATCAATTCTCACATCTATACTCTCCATAATAGTCTTAGTTCTTCGATTATAACATTTATAAGCCTTTTTTTTCAATGAATAACTAGGAAACATATTTTCATCACTTATAGCATCAAACTTATCAATATCATCTCTTTATGTAATAGTTACTTACAAATATTCTTAAATACTTAATTGTAGGTGAATGACCAAACCATATTTCATAAGGTGTCTTGTTTTTGTCCTTCTAGACTTGTACTATGATCATAGTGTAGACTGTTGTAATCACAACTTCTCTAAAAAATGTATTGGATACATCATTTTCTGCTAACATAGCTCTTGCAACTTCTATAACTAATTTATTCCTTCTCTTTGCAATACCATTATGTTCAGGGGTTCTTGGAGTTGATATCTATCTTTTAATTCCATTTTCTTTACAAAACCTATTAAACTCATTCAAAGTAAATTCTCCTCCTCTATTTGATCTTAAACATTTAATATTTACACCAAAATCATTGCCTAATCTATTCTTGAATATCTTGAACTTGTCAAATGCCTCAAATTTCTCTTTAAGAAATGCAACCCACATCATTCTAGAAAAATAATCAACTAGAATCATTAAATACCTTTCACCATAGAATCATTTAGTCTTTGTAGGACCACTAAGATCTATGTGTGCAATCTCCAACTTTGTTGTAGTGGTAAACTTCTTGCTAGGAAAAGATGTTCTGTTATGCTTTGCCAAAACACATTCTTTGCAAATTGTGTTAGTAGGCTTTAAAATCTTCCCAAAATCTCTAATTGCAAACATTCTTCTAGTCCTCACAATACTATCAAATTTTATATGAAAAAATATCTTATGCCATAACCAACTATCATCTACCTTTGCAAGAAAACATGTCATTTCACTAGGATTCAACTAAAATACATTACCTCTAGATCTCATTCCTATTCCAATTACCTTTCCATATTTATCATTGATCATGCATGTCTTTTATGTGAACTACAACTGATAATCTTTGTCTACTAGCTATGCAACACTCAAAAGGTTGTGCTTTAAACCATCAACAATGTATACATCCTCATTATTAGTTTTACCATCAACAGTTATAGATCTTCATTATTTCCAACTCTGACAATTCCTTCATCTTTAATTTTGAAGTCAACAAACTTATTGATATCACCAGTCATATGATGTGAAGAATCACTATCAATTATCCAATTAGATTTCTTCTCAACTAGTGGTACCAAAGCTACGTTCTTTGGACTTTCTTCTGTAATTACCACAAATCCAATTTCATCATCACTAACACTTAATGCATGTTCATCAGAATCATTATCGTCATTTCCATACAAACAATCTCTTTCTTTTCTAGGCTTATGATTTCCCTTATAATTTTTCTTCCTTTCAGGAAACTTAGATGCATAGTGACCATAGTCATCGTAAGTCCAACATTTAAAGATTTTCTTACCTCCTTTTTCTCTTCTTACTAGAAGGGCCACTCCTTCTTCAATCTTTTCATCTTCCTCAAATCTACTTCTGCAAAAAAATCTCCTCTAACAATTATGCTCCTTGATAAGTTAGGTCAAATATTCAAGGCACTGAAAGCTATCTTGATTCTTGTCAATTCTCTAGACTGTCTAAGTTCATTCTCAATTGCTTCAAGTCTTCCAAGCAATGTCTCCTTTGTGAAATCTTTGGTACATGATATCAACAACTATGTCATTTTAACTATTGACTTAAATGGTAGTGTTAGAGTCTTCAATATCTTCCATATAAACTCATCATCTTCTTTGGATCCTCCTTGAGCTTTGATACCTGAAGTAGTTTTTGATATCCTACCTATATATGTTCTTATAGATTCATCTTCCATCATTTTAGCATCTTGAAACACACAAATCCAACTTTGTAACCTTAACTTCTTAGAATATTCATCACCTTCAAAACTATTTTCCAAAGCTTTCCAAATCAAATATGAAGTAGAAAGTGATTTTACCTAATTGTACTCAATTTCAAGAAGTGTAATCAATAGTGCTTCCCTAGCTATCATGTCACACATGAATAGATCTCTTTCTATCTTGGTGAAAATTTTCAAATACTTATCTTTAATTATTGTCTTCACTGATTTTGTCAAGATCCAATATCCCAAACCCATACACAACAAATGTGTCTTCATATTTTCTTTTTAGCTATCATAGTTTGTTCCATCAAACTCTGGACTATCTTTCCTAAACATGTTTGCCATGAATTTCCTAAAAAAAACTTAATCATTCAATCAAAGTAAATAACAACCATAACAAGATGCATGTAGACAATTACACTAGATATGTTCACTAGGGAAAACTCCAGTGGGAATGATGCCCATAAGATGATGTGCTAATATAAATATTCCTTATTAGAGGATGGACCCTATTAAGAGTCTCTTACAACATTTAGTATAATGAGTTCCTATTAGGAGACTTTGAATCACTATCAAACCTTATAGACTAGGTCATGAACCTTGGACCCTAATACCAAACCTCAACAATGAAGTTTCCTTCACTTCTGCACTACTCTACTTAACTTTTCATTCTACACTCTTTACTTCTTATCATCAATTCACATTTCATTCATTTGATACCATGATAAAGTAAATTGTCCTGCCTTTATATCAAGTCGATAAAAAAATTCTCTAATTTGACTATTAGTTCTTGATCCACATTAAGAACACATTACACTTAGTGATAACCTTAATCTTCCATCTTGCAACTTCAATAACTTTTTGTACACACAATATTATAATGAGTGAGCTTAGCCAAATGATTATCAACATGTATTCTTCATGTCCTTAACCTTGATCCTCAAGATATGAACTCTACTAAGAGATATAACAAGTTTACCAAAACATGCCTCTATAAATTTTGTCTTAGAACAAAAATCACCAAAACATACTCAACTTCTTGTAGACATGTCCTTTCCACTTCCAATATTAACTTCATATACTAGATAGTGAGAGTTATCTCCCATAACCTCATGTGGTTATAATGCTCAACTAGTCGTCCATACTAACTTGATCTTTCCACTGTTCTTCTATTAGATACCATAAAAAACTTGCTATGTTGACATCAATGAAAAAATCAGTCATGAATGTAACATATCATCATAATAGTACTTCCCCATAGGAATATCATTAGCATCCATGCTTCCAACCAATCTTCCAACATTAAGAAGCACTGTAGTTATATGTCTTAAAACATCTTCTTGAGCTTTGGAAAATCTAGCACAATAGGGATAGCTGAAGTTGTCCCTTTGCTACCCCTCTTCTTTCCTCTTTAAAGAACAACAATTCCCTATGGATTCTTGGTTTTATTTATGTTGCACTAGCCATGATTGATCTAGACTCCTTCAACAAATATATCAATGCTATCCTAAAAGGCTTAGATATCTATCATACTCTTTCATCATTAGTTAGTAGGGGGCAAAAAATAAGTAAGCATATGTTTCAGAGATTGTAGAGATCTCCTCATCTTTTGAGGCCACCAAAGTACCTTTTAAGGCCCAAATGCCTTTTGCAAGGTCTTCTTTCACCTTCTAAGGCCCCCAAAGTGTCTTTCTTAGGCCCAAATGCCTTTTTCAAGGCTTTGTTTCACCTTTTAAGGCCCCTCAATCACCTTTTTAGGCCCTCAAAGTGCCTTCATAGGCCCAAACACCTTTTTCGAGGCCTTATTTTGCATTTTTAGGCCCCTCAAGCATCTTTTCAGGCCCCCAAAGTGACTTTTTTAAGGTCCTCGAGTGCCTTTTTAGGCCCCATGCACCTTTTTCAAGGCCCCTCTTTTCCCTCTTTCAGCTATGTAAGCCTCTAATAGGCCCAAATGCCTTTTCACAGGCCTCGTGAGCATCCACCTTAGCACACACTTAGAGAAAAATCCCACCTTTGGTCTGAAGCTTATTTTTAAAGGCTATCCATATATACAAAAATGTGCCTTACAATTTGTGTTTTATCATTTCCTGATTTTTCCACTTTAAACATGATGACTCTCCAAATGTTACACAAGTCTGTACTCATCTTTCATTAAGAGCTTGCACTGCTATTTAGTTACCACACATAAGTGAAGGTCAATCTTCCTCTACGTATCCTATCATTCCCACTTTCATGGAGATTGACAACCTTTCCAATATTTGGAACAACATTCAAATATTTGAAAAAAATTCCAAAAACATCTACATATTCCTCAAAATGCCAAAAACATCCAGAAACATATCCAAAAAATGTCAAAAACAAAAATAACAATGTTTATTCAATGTTTTCAATCACATAGTTCATTAACACGAGCATCAGTCACCCTGACACTTTTTATTCTATTACGATGACAACAATAATATTACATTTGATTAACATCTAGTGAATCGTTTATTTTGGCCTCCTAGGAAAAGGTTGTGGGACAAGGTGACCAATCAGGGGCATTTTTGTAGACCCAGTCCTAGAGGATAAGGCCCCTGATGTCAACCCTCCTCACACCCACACTGTATTTATGGGAATTAGAAATCTCCCACAATGCAATTGTGAATTCAACAATTCTGTGAATTCCCTATTAGAAATAATAGTCCACCAAGATAACTGAGAGGGATGTGAATTAGTTATCGAACAATTAAAACATTTATCTTCTTTAAAAAAACTTAACCATTTAAGCAAAGTAAACAAAAACCATAATAAATGCTCATAGATAATTACACTAGATATGTTGACTAGGGAAACCCTTAATCAGAGGGAAAACCCCAATGGAAATTATACCCACAAGATGATAAACCTTGAATCACTCATCAAAACCTTGACAATTAAGTTTCCTTCACTTCCACACTACTCTTCTCAACTTAACATTTCACACTCTCTACTACTTGTTATCAATTCATATTCCATTCATTCGATCATCATGATAAAGGAAAATGTCCTTCCTTTATATCGAGTCGTCAAAACAATTCCCTAAGTCAAATGTTAGACCTTCTTAATTAATTACTATAGGACCACATTAAGAACACATTACACTTAGTAATAACATTAATCTTCCACCTTGCAACTTGAATAATATTCTGTACACATAATATTATGATGAGTAAGTTTAGCCACATCATCGTCAACATGTCATCTCTATGTCCTTAACCTCAATCCTTAAGATATCAACTCTACTAAGAGATATAAAAAGTTTACTAGAACATGCCTCTATAAACTCTATCTTAGAATAAGCATCACCAAATCTTATGTAACTTCTTCTAAACCTATCCCCTCTTCTTTTAACATTAACTACATCTACTAGATACTCATAAGTATCTCCCATAACCTCAAGTGGTTATGATGTTGAACTAGCCATCCATACCAACTTGATATTTCTATTGTTCTTCTATTAGATACCATAGAAAGTTGCTATTTTGACATCAATGAAAAAATTAGTGATGAATGTAACATATCATCATATTAGCACTCCCCCATAGGAATATCATTAGCATTCATGCTTCCAAAAATCTTCCCAATCTTTCAACATTGCCTACCTAAAAATTGAGTCTCTTGTCAATTCTCCTCAAGGAGTGACTGATGATAAAGCCTCATATAATCAAAGGCTTCCAAGTGCACTTTTGCAGTTTGTTGCATATCTACAAAACATTCTCCACCAACTTGTTTATTCCTGACATGATGATCACTCATCAAGAGACATCTTGCTCCTGTTGCATTTGATCAGTTTCCATTCTCCAATGCTCCACATCCTCTTTCACTTCACTCAACCACTACTATAACTACCTCCCCTTTGACTCACTCAATCCTAAGCACTCTTGCAACTACATGTTGCAAATAATCAAGACTAGCTAAGTTATTGAGAGGGGAGAGGTGAATTAGTAACTTTAAAACTTTAAATCAATTCAGCACTGAAAGCATTAACCATTTATTTATTTAATTTATTGTATGCATGGAAAGGTAAACATTCATAACACATGAACACAATGATTTGGTGACCCAAAAACCTTCCAATTAGAAAGTAAAATTGGGGTGGGGATGATGCCCACAAAACTTCAATAGTGTAGCATAAAGTTGGCATGTTAAGGCTTACAATGATCACTTCTGGTGATTTGCCCTATTAGGAGAAAGTAGGACTACTAGATCCACCTTGTTAGAGGATTTACAAACATATAGTAAATTATTCACTTTGTTAGGAGATTTACAAAAAGACTACTAAGTCTACCCTGTTAAAGGATTTATAAACTGATTCACTTGTTAGGATGAAGCAGTGGATCTTCTTACAACTGTTTGCTGATAAGATCCCTTTTTGCATTGATCACCTAATGTGATAGATATAACTTTTCTGCTCCTATGTTGACCTTGCTATATTCCTTTTACTTTGCTACTGATTTGCTTACACTATTCTCAAAATATAGCAATACATTCTTCACATGCGAACATCACTCCTTTTTTTTTCATTTTAGTCATCCTTACTGCAAATGATATCATACATTACATATATACCATTCCAATATTTATAATTGCAAGGTTGGCCAAAACTAAGTGAACAAAATATTACAAAGTCGGCCAGATAGTAGAAAACTTGGGTTCCTCAAGCTGACTTGGTGACCTTCTGATACACAACATCCACTACGTTACTCGGCATCATCACGCACTTGGTAGGAGTAGAGGCTCGGTTCATACTAGCCACACAACATTGCTTGGAACTTGGTAACGATTGGTGACTCAGTAGATATAGTGTCACTTGGTAGAAACTAACTTCTTCATTTACCTTGCTTTACTCAGTAAACATTGAGTCCTTCATTTACCTTTTTCACTCGGTAAACACTGCTAAACTTCTCATTCACTCGGTATCCTCTAGAATGCTCAATGAGAACTGTTTACCTGCTAAAATTACAAGGTAACCACTAAATGCTTGGTATACACTGTAGACTAACTAACGACCTAGATAAGCATTCAGAATTTAATAAGTGTTTGCACTAATGACAAATATATCATAATTCCAACAATAATCCCCTTTGGTATTAGTGACAAAAACACTTATGAGACAAAACTTATTTGCAAAATTTGACATACTGATTTACACATAGCTTCACACATGGCTTCTTTATTTATATATATTTCCCCCATACAATATGTATAGAGTATTTTACAAATATCTCTATCTCTTCTTTATCTCCCCCTTTTTGACAATAATGCCAAATTAAATAATATATTTACATAGAGACACCAAAATGGGAGATAAACTCAGAGTGTACCTTGAGAGTAAGAGCCAAAGTCTTATCCCAATTCTCTTGCAAAATTTTGCAAGTGGAGAGTGCTATTTGAACTTCAGCTAAAGATTCAATCATATGATCTGCAACTAAGAAATTGTTTTCATGAATCAATGCTTTAGAGTAGACAATGTGTTTCTACATTGTGTCCATGATAGGAAGGATCATATTTTGAATGTCAATCAAGGTAGACCTGATCCTTGCTTCCTCTCTCAATATTTTTTCCTGCTTTTTTGAAATAAATCTAATTTTGAGATGATGGGATGAACTTGAATTGGGGTCAAGTTGCAGCATTTGGGCACTGACCTTCATATCCTCATCAATTTTATTCAATTTTTCTTTGATATCTTTGGTGTACTCGGTAACATCACAAATTTTAGCAAAAAGTGAAGTTACATTATTAAAAGAATTTTCAAGATTGGCCAAAATTATGGACAATTCTACCTGTTTTATTGCAATATGTTGAGCAATGTGCTCAAGCACCTTATTATCATATTTCCTTTCAACCTTTTCAATCAATTTTTCTTGACTAGAGGTGTCCTCATTGAATTTATTTATAGCCTCTTTAAATTGTAACAAAATGTGTAGAGATGAATCAATATCAACACCTATAGCCTCTGTAATAATGTTCTTAGCACTTTCAGTTATGTTATACTCTTTATCTCTCTCATTCCTCAGTTGCTTCTGCCTTGCCTTCTGCTCTAATAGCTGATTGACCAATCTCATTTCATCAACTAATGTAGCATTCAAATCTAACTTTGGAATGATAATGTCCTTATCCAAATCTATGTCCTCATCCATTTCCTTGCTAGTAAGCATGAATTTCTTTGGTTTTTCTGTAGTTCTTACATCTTTTCCTTTAGAAACAAAAACAATGGTTGATGAGGTTGGACCGATTGACAAAACTGAAATAGGACCAACTAAAGGAAGGCTGAGAGTAGTGCTAACTGTATCAAAAATTGATGTTTCTCCCTAAACTAATGTACATGCTAGAATATTTATAATAGGAGGACTAAAAGGTGCAAAAATTGGTGCTAATGTAGCTAACAAAATTGTAGTACAAATGGGTACACTTACTATACACACTGTAGTAGAGGTTGCTACACTTGATGTACTTACTACTGTAGAGACTGTTGAGGAGGATGACTTAGTAGCTAATGGTGAGGGCTGCACCTCGGTAGATGAAGTGGTAGACACTTCCATTGATGATACTTAGAGCTGTGATGTGGTAAGTGTAGATGATAAATCTGATGTAAATCCTATCAAACCTACTGAGGCTGACTCCAATCTTGATGATGTGGCAGTTTTAGGTGGAGAGTGAGGAAGGGATGCGATAACTACTGCTGCAATTCTCACTAGATCATCTTCCTCCTTATCTTCCTCTTTAGGTTCTTCTTCCATTCCTTCTTCCTCCTTGTCTTCTTCCATTAATGCATGCATCTCTCCTAGTGAGACTGTGATGGATGGAGTGCCATTAATATCATCACTGTCACTACTATCATTGTCCTTGATTTCTACTAGGTCTTCGTTGGGATTATGAAGATGATAGATGTTTTTCCACATGTTTGTTGCATCATTTACAACATGCTCAATTTCTTTGATTAAAATCAAACAGGTGTGAAATCTAATCATCATTTTGTTAGGAATAAGGTGTCTCAACCTTGTATAATTCCTATTCTTATTATTTGTTTTGTAAAATGTATTTTTTCAAATAATATGTAAATGTGAGTGTACATGTCTAGTTGGCATGTTGATCACTTACATGTGTCGGCATCTTGAAGTGTGTGAAGGAGATCATGGCTGAAATGGTTATGACAGATTCCTATGACGCGTAAGAGCTATTTAAGGAATGAGCTATGATAGGTGTAAGAGCATCTTATGAAATGAGGCCTATTTGGGTGCCCAAGAATGAATGGTTGGTGTGTGTAAGAGAATATGCCAAAAATAGGTTGGTATGAAAGATTCCCTTACACTTCTCTTGTGACCGCTATTTTTGGTAGATTCTATGACAAGCTATCATTGCCTATTCAAGGGATGGATGCCCTTTTCTTGGTATTGCATGTACATGTTGCATTCTGCATGGTTCTTGGTGGTTGAGCCATGAAAAAAACCCAACTCCTTTGTGGTCATTTTTTTGGGTCTTAAGATGTTCATAAAAGTAGTATTGCATGTTGTAAATGCAAGAGAGAGGAAGAGGAGAGTGTGCAAGTAATGAGGTGCTGCTGGAGTCTTTTGTTGTCACTGTTGAACTTGCATTGCAAGTGTGTTGTAACCTTGTGTTGAAGATAATACATTGTGTAGGTTCTGGAGGGGTGGGGTTGTTTTACCAAAAGATTTTTTCCCATCAAAAAATCTTTGTGTTATGTATTTCTTTCTCCATCTATTTTCTGTATGCATGGTTGGCTGCAACATTGTTGTTTGCATGATATTGAATCTATAAGTGTAAAAGATTTTAATAGAATTTGCACCATACTTCTCTTAAGAGATTAGTGTAGGAAGCTATTTCTGCACCTAAGATTCCTTACAATTGGTATTAGAGCCTGATCAACTTTTGATCCTAGTTGTTGGGTAGGGTTTTTTTAGCTAATTTCAAGTTGAGTGGGAGTCTTGTGCAGAGCATCCTGAATCTTATTTATAGATTGAGATGGCGAGTTCATCATATGGAAGAATGGAGGTGGAGAAATTTACTGGCATTAATTTTTAGTTGTGGAAAGTAAAGATGGAAGACATGTTGGAAGATCGTGACCTATGGGAAGCAACTTCAAATGCTACAAGACTAGCAATTGTAGCTCAGGAAGATTGGGATATCAAAGACCGTTAAGCTAAGGGTCTCATAAGACTCTATTTAACTAATGCATTCCTTTTGAATGTTCTAGATGAAAAAACTGCATATAGTTTGTGGGAAAGACTTGGGGCTGTGTATCAGGCAAAATCTTTGGTGAACAAGTTGTTCCTGAGGAAGAAGTTCTACTCTTTGTGAATGTTGGAAGGTGGATCCTTAACAAATCATTTTAATGCATTTAATCTGCTAGTTGCATAGTTGACATTAGCTGGTATCAAGTTAGAGGAGGAGGATCGTTGCTACACACTTTTGTGTTCTTTACCAAATTCATGGGACCATCTTGTGATGACTCTAGAAAGTACATTAGTCACTTTCAAAATGGATGATGTGGTGTCCTTGCAGCTATTAGAGGAGATGCAAAGAAAGGCTTCCATTTCAAAAAAAGAATCACTTGCTGTTCATTGGAGATCCACAGAAAGAGGGAAGAAAAATGACAATAAGTCTAACAATAAGGGTAGATCCAAATCCCATGGGAAGTCAAAGACTTCCAATAAGTCTAAGGCAAAATGTTGGAACTGTGATAAACCTGGGAACTTTTGTAAAGATTGCAAAGAGCTGAAGAAGAAGAAGAAAGGTTCAAATTTAGCTTCAAAAAGATCTAAAGAAGATGGCGATGCATTCATCATAGCTTTGGTAGCCCATGCGTCTAATGATGTTTGGTTGGTTGACTTGGGTGCATCTTTTCACATGACCTCTCATCAAAAATGGTTCTCAAAATATGAAGAGTTTGATGGTGGAAAGGTGTACTTGGGTGATGATTCTCACCTAAAGATAGTTGGATGTGGAAGGGTCACTGTCAAATTTCCTGATGGACAAGTAAAGGGAATCAATGGAGTTATGCACATTCTAGGTTTGGCACAAAACCTATTATCTATAAGTATGTTGAATGATGTAGGTGTACAAGTTGTTTTTTTGAAAGAAGGATGTAAGATGATGAGAGGATCGATAGTGCTTGCAAGGGTTACTAGGAGAGGTACCTTATTTCAGCTAGATGCATGTATTCCTCTATGTAATAGTTCTTCATCCTCACCATCTAAATGAGCAGTGAAGAATACTGTGGTTATTGGTTCTGATGGCAATGCAAACACTTTGGAAGGTAAGCTTCCTACAGAAAAGACAATGTTGTGGCATTTGAGATTTGGTCACATTGGTGAAAAGGGTCTCAAAACCCTGAAAAATAAAAATCTCATTTTTACTCTAGTTCTCACAAATCTTCTGATGTATTTGGTCCTGTAAAATTTCTTTCAATCTCCAAGTCTATATTTTTTGTATCTTTCATAGATGATTATAGTAGAAGGACATGGATTTATTTCCTTAAAAGTAAGACACAAGTCTTTAGTCGATTCAAGGAATTTAAAGCCCTTCTAGAGAATCAAACTAGTAAGAAGATTAAGTGTGTGAGAACTGACAATGGTGGTGAGTTTTTCTCAGCAGAGTTTGAATAGTTCTATAAAGAACAAGGTATCGAGAGGCATAAGAAAAATCCATATACCCCATAGCAAAATGGAGTTGCAGAGAGAATGAATAGGACACTGATGGAGAAGGCTAAGAGTATGCTTAGTGGAGCTAGTTTAGAACAAACGTTTTGGGCCGAAGCTATGGCCACTGCTTGCTATCTGGTTAACAGATCTCCTACATCAGCCCTTGTTGGTAAGACACTCATGGAGGTGTGGTCTGGTAAGAAGCCTTCAATTAGACATCTTTGTGTTTTTGGTTGTGATGCTTATGCACATGTTCCAAAGGAGAAAAGATCTAAGTTGGAAAACAAAGTTGTTAAATGTATTTTCATTGGATATAGTGCTGGTGTGAAAGGATACAAGCTTTGGGATCCTATGACTAGCAAGGTGTTGTATAGTAGAAATGCTATTTTTAGAGAGCTAACATCTTCTCCTATTGTGCTACAACCAGATGAAAAAGAAAAGGAAAAAGATGTTGTTTAGTTGCCTCCTACCCCTGAGAAGACTGAACAGAGAGACCATTTTGGGTCTAATGATGAGGAGAGCTCTAGCAGCTCTGACAGTTCAGAAGAAGATGAAGAACAACCTCAACCTCGGCCCTTGAGGAGATCCATGAGAGAAAGAAAGCAACCAGAAAGGGTTGGTTATTCTATGTTAGATTCTAGTTGTGCCTTTGCTTTGATTACTAACACTGATGAGCCTAGATCTGTGAAAGAGGCTTTGGGCATGGAAGATTTAGGTACTTGGATAGAGGCTATGGATGATGAGATGGCTTCATTAGAGAAAAAAAAATTGGGACCTTGTACCTTTTCCTAAAGGGAGAAAATCTGTTGGTTGTAAATGGGTATTCAAGAAGAAATTTTGTGCAGATGGCAGTGTTGAAAGGTACAAAGCTAGGTTGGTTGCAAAGGGGTATTCACAGGTAGAGGGAATAGATTATGGTGAAATATTCTCTCCTATTGAAAAGTTTACATCCATTAGATTTCTATTATCTCTTGTTGCATCATATCATTTAGAGATAGAACAGATGGATGTGAAGACAACTTTCCTTCATGTTGATTTGGAGGAAGAGATTTATATGTCATAGCCTAAGCACTACATTGTTAAAGGTAAAGAATCCTTAGTTTGTAGATTAAAGAAATTTCTATATGGTTTGAAGTAATCTCCTAGGATATGGTAACTTAAGTTTGATTCCTTTGTGTTGTCAATTGGATTTTTAAGATTGAAATTAGATCATTGTGTTTATTTCAAAATTTAAAATGATCGCCTTCTTATTGTTGCATTATGTGTTGATGATATGTTGTTGTTTGAGAAGGGTAAGGGTATGATTTCTGATTTTAAATCTCAGTTGTCAGCACAGTTTGAGATGAAAGATTTTGGGGAAACTAGGGACATCTTGGGTATGGAAATTAGTAGAGACAGGTTTAACAGAAAACTTTGGCTAAGTCAGAGTAAGTATGTGAAGTCTGTGTTGGACAGGTTCAGCATGGTAGATTGTAGACCACTATGTGTTCCTATTCCTATGGGAACACAGTTATCTGTAGATGATTGTCCAAAATCTCCTAGTGAGTTGGAGGACATGAGTAGAGTACCTCATGCTAGTGTAGTTTGTAGTCTTATGTATGCTATGGTCTGTACTAGACCAAACATTTCCCAAGCAATGGGAGTCCTGAGTCAGTTTATGGCTAATCTTGAATGAGTACATTGGGATGCAGTTAAGTGAGTATTCAGATAGTTGAGGGTTACATCATATTACTCCATATGTTATCATGGTAACTCTTCGAGATCTCTACATTCAATTTGTGATCATGGGTTTTTGGGTTTAGATTGGGTAGGTGATATTTGTAGACACCTAAATTTGATTACACTATTTTAGTAATCCTATTTAGTTATCTAAAAAGGCATTATTAATTAAATTTCTATTTAATTAATCCTTTGTCATCCCCTAGTTGATTAATTTAATTAATCATCTATAGTCCTAATTGATAAATCAAATAATCTATTATTTATCAATTAAATCCTATTCTTCTATCTAATTCCAAAAATCCCCATTTATTAAATAAATCTATTTGATAAATGAAATCCTCAAATTCAAAAACCCCTAACCTATCTCTAATCCTCCATTTAGTCTAATCCACCCCATCCACCCATACTAACCAAGCTTAGCCACTAACTCACCCACCCTCATTAATGACATCCACTTGCACATCTCTAACATCCCTAATCTAATCCTAAACCCAAGCCTAATCCACCCCCTAATGTTGTCACATTCCTTAAACAATTTTAAGACTTTCCTAATCCAAACCAAAGTCTCCCCTCAAAAAACCCAACCACTAAGTCATGAGTGCTCTTACAAAACATAAAAGACTCTTACAAGCCCACTCATGACTCTTACATCCATCTTACACACTCTTCCCTCTTCCACACTCATTCCTCTTACATCCCTCTTACATACTCAACCCCACTCATCATGCCTTTAACCAACACCTTACCCTATCCTCTCACACTCATCCTCCTTGTGACAAGTGTCACCTTCCCATTGGTGCTAAACAAGCACAATCCATGTGCTCCCCTTTGAGTGCATCTTAGCCCTCCTTAAGCCTTCATCCATCCTTGCATCTAAGCCCTCCATCCCTCTACCCCTTAGCATATAAATTGAATCCCATCCCAAGCCATTTCATCAACAATCTTTGAGCTAAAGTTACCATGCTATTTTGAGAACCAAAGCCATCAACCATAACCTTATAATGCCAAATTGAGAGCTCACAAAGCTACCAATTTTCCATTACCCATCTACATTGAAGTAGCTTTTGAGCATCTTGTGCATACATCCACAGCAAAAGGACACATCTACAGAATCAAGAAAGCATGGAGTGTTTTCTCTTGTGAGGTTTGCACTTCTTATTTTCTTCCTTAGTCTAAGCATATATGTGAATTTAGTTTTTGGTTTGTGAATGTTTACTTCATTTGTTAATGTTCTTTGCATACTAATTCTGGTTCTACAATATTGACTACATGAGATCCACCAGTGCTTATGTGTTCACTATGTTTGGTGGTGCCATCAGTTGGATGAGCAAGAGACAACCTGTGGTTGCTTTGTCCACTACAGAAGCTGACTACATGGCTGCTACTCATGCTTTAAAGGAATCCATTTGGCTTAAGAGATTGTGTTCTGATGTTGGTGTTGATGCAGAATAGATTACTATTTCATGTGATAGTTAGAGTGCTATTTTCCTTGCAAAGAATTCAACTTTCCATGCCAGAACGAAGCACATTGATGTGCAATTTCACTTTGTGAGAGATATGGTGGAAGATGGAAAGGTAAATATGGAGAAGGTGGATACTACAAAGAATGTTGCAGATCCATTAACAAAACCAGTGGGCACTGAGAAGTTAAGATGGTGTTCATAGTCTATGGGCCCTTTGGCCTATAGTAGTTAGTTCCTATTATGTTGTTGTTGCTCTTACAAGGTGTTCAACAAGTGGGAGAATGTTAGGAATCAGGTGTCTCAACCTTGTATAATTCCTATTCTTATTATTTGTTTTTTAAAATGTAATTTTGCAAATAATATGTAAATGTGAGTGTCTAGTTGGCATGTTGATCATTTACATGTGTCAGCATCTTGAAGTGTGTGAAGGAGATCATGGCTGAAATGGTTATGATGGATTCCTATGATGTGTAAGAGCTATTTAAGGAATGAGCTATGATAGGTGTAAGATCATCTTATGAAATGAGGCCTATTTGGGCACCCAAGAATGAGTGGTTGGTGTATGTAAGAGAATATGCCAAAAACAGGTTGGTATGATAGATTCCCTTACACTTCTCTTGTGACCACTATTTTTGGCGAATTCTATGAAAAGCTATCATTGCCTATTCAAGGGATGGACACCCTTTCCTTGGTATTGCATGTACATGTGGCATTCTGCATGGTTCTTGGTGGTTGAGCCATGGAAAACACCCAACTCCTTTGTGGGCATTTTTTTGGGTCTTAAGATGTTCATAAAAGTAGTATTGCATGTTGTAAATGCAAGACAGAGGAAGAGGAGAGTGTGCAGGTACTGAGGTGTTGCTGGAGTCTTTTGTTGTCACTATTGAACTTGCATTGCAAGTGTATTGTAACCTTGTGTTGAAGATAATACATTGTGCAAGTTATAGAGAGGTGGGGTTGTTCTACTGAAAGGTTTTTCCCCACCGGCAAATCTTCATGTTATGTGTTTCTTTCTCTATCTATTTTCTATATGCATGGTTGGCTGTAATATTGTTGTTTACATGATATTGAATCTATAAGTGTAAAATATTTTAATATGATTTGCACCATACTTCTCTTAAGAGATTAGTGTAGGAAGCTATTTCTGCACCTAAGTTTCCTTACACATTTTACCTTCATGGTTTTTCATTGTAGCCTTTATTTTTGCTCCAGTGAG
This sequence comes from Cupressus sempervirens, assembly GCA_028749045.1. NCBI lineage: Eukaryota > Viridiplantae > Streptophyta > Pinopsida > Cupressales > Cupressaceae > Cupressus > Cupressus sempervirens. Next base: position 236,809,531 of record CM053786.1, on the reverse strand, counting down.
ATTCGGTAGAAGATTCTTCAGAGATTTCTCATATATGTCTTTTACTATTTGGGTGGCTGACTCCCATCTCGGTTGCAATCTCTCTAGTAGTTCTTTGGAGATTTGAGAGGCAAGTTGGTCTGGGGAGTATTTTGATTTACCCATCTTATTGAGTACCAGTTCCTAAATCTGCATTTTCTCAGCATCCATTCTTGTTTCAAATTTCAATGCCTTGAAATTTGTGATGCTAGCTCCTTCTTCCAATTGTTTGAGCCTTTCTTCAAATGTGGGCAGAGGCCTGACCAGTATAGGTTCTTGCTTTCCTTTTCTTGTTCTTCTGGTGAATACTGCGGTAGACTTCTTCTTAGGCTTGGTAATGTTTGCCTTACCTTTCTTCTTTGGAGGTTCTTCTTCAGATTCTTATTCTTCTTTTTCTTCTTCTCCATCTTCTTTTTCCTTGCCTTTTCCTTCTGTTAGCATGAGAGAACTAGTTGCAATTTTCAATTTGGCTATCTTCCTCTTGCCTTTGCTTATGGCTTGTGGTAGCTTGATTTCAAGCTCAATTCTGATCTTTGCTTCATCATAAGTTCCAAAGGCAGGGATGTTAGGAATAACTGGTTCATTCACCAGTGCCTCAATGATGTCTCTTGCTTCATCAATATTTAATTCATAAGGCAATGGCTTTATCCATGCCACTCGAGGTATGACTGCCTATATGTACACTTTATCACAATCAACCATGAAACATATATTGTCTTTATAATCCTCAACAAGCTTAGGAGGAATTGTAAACCTATTATTGATCCTTTCCTTAAAGTCTTCAAAATAGTTATCCATAAATTTGTCAAAATTTTCATCCATTTCAGCTATAAACTCATTAATCTGATATAGAATTGGAACATCTTTTCTCCACACTGTAGATCCTTTGGATGGAAAAATCTTTAGTACATAAAAGAACAAGCAAATTAAAAATGAGCCAAATTTACAAGGGTTATTCTTTGAAGTCCTAATACTTTCCATATTCTTGTTTAACTATTTCAATAGTAAGTTTGCCAAGTCATATTCCAAATTTTTCTTTAGTATCTTAAATGTTAAATCCATAGCCTCACACGGTACACTATTCAATCTATTGGAACTATATAGTTTATATGCAATTACATAAATGCCAAACCTGAGTTCCATGTTAGATACATTGTTAAGCTTTAGTCCTCTTCTGTTCCATTCTGCTAGGGTTTTCTTCTGCAACTCATCCTAACTTAGGGTTTTAGTGGTTTTGGCTTTACTAAGCATAGGCAAACCCGTGATTTTATGAATCATCTTGTTGGTTATCAATATGGGTTGCTCCAACCACAACTGACCATTATGTACATGGCTCAAAACATATCTCACCCATTTAATTTGGAAATTCCTTGGTAGGTGTAGAATGTGGGTCAAGCCTTTTTCTTCTAAGTGCTTATGCTCAGGTTTTAGGGCTCCATCAACAAATAATTGTCCTAGGGCATTGTCCATATTTAATGTACCAATTTCTTGAATAGTGCATTTGAAATGAGTGTGAATATCATTAATAAGAATTACCTTACGTGGAATTTGTGATTGAACTTCATGTGGGTCAAGTGATTCAGCAATTGCGAGAACTAGTTTGAATTTTGGGGATTTCCATTCAACTCCTTTCATGAGCATTTCAGAACCCCTCTTCACCTTGTTGTTTCTAGTGCTTTCGGATGCCATTGCTACTCGGTGGATGATAAATTCTTCAAACAAATTCTTCGTGGGAAATTCACTTCAAATCTTTTGGAATCACTGGTGTGCAACTAGAAATTTCTTAGTTCTAAGTATTCTAAAGTCGTGGTGAAAAATGAGAATTCTTCCCTTTTGATGGAAATGTTGTCATTAATGCTTGGTATGAAGGTGGCTAAGATGACATAGTTCTTGTCAGTCTATCATTTATTTACTCGATGAAACCCTGAAACTCGATGGTCGAACAAAATCTTTGATACTCCCGACCTAGCTCGGAGGTCTTTATCCAACCTTGCTCAGTAGATGTAACACGATGAATGATAACTTTTCTTTGATCCTTGTATCTGAAATAGTGATTTGATCATTTGAACTAGAACTTCTTAAGATATGGCTTGAAGATGTAGTTCCTGATTCTTCTTAAATCTAATTGGAAATGGTGGAGTCACCCACTTCTTGAGTGACATGATCATTATTTGAACTGTCTTGCTCGATAGATTTAGGAATCCACTATTGTCTCATCTGCTTTTGAATGTTATTAGCTTTAGCTTTCTTTTCATCTTCAATTCTTCCAATATTCATGTAATTCTTGGCTATATGACCAAGTTCAATACATGTATAACATCTTATGGTTGTATCCTTCTTCCTTAGGTGATGTCTTGCACATATTATCCCAATATGTCCATATTCTCCACAATAATGACACCTGCACCAAGTATTGTAGTCCCAACCAAATATTGCTTTGAAATTTTTTTCTACTAGATTGAATGTTTTTTATTTGCATTTAGATGCCTTGTGACCTTATTTCTTGCATTTGTGACATTTGCCTTCAAATTTTGGTTTTTCTTTGCATTCATTAGCTTTGTGACCATGCTGATTGCAATTGAAGCATTTACCATTGAATTTTGCCTTTCCATTACTCCAACATTTGTTTGATGTATGACCTATCTTGCCATAGTGATTGCAAGTGGGTCTTTGATTCCTTTGGGCACCTTGTTTGGAGGTTTCACCTTCTTCCTTATAACCAAGTCCAGATTTACCTTTTTGTCTATGAAGATTCTGCTCACTTAGTTGATTTAATTGAGTCATGTCTATTTGAGATTTCATCATTCTTTCATTGATTTTCCTTTTATTGACCAAGTCATTTTCCAAACTTTCATTGATTTGTCTTTCAGATCTCAGATCACTTCGTAAGCTTGCATTGATTTGTCTTTTAGTGATTAAATCATTTCTCAAACTTTCATTCTTAGATCTTAGATTCATAATTTCTTCATTTGCATTAGATAGTTGACCTACAAGATCTTCATGCTAAAGGGATTGATTATTTCTTGCCTCTAAGTCTTCATTTGCCTTGTTTCTCTATTCCAAAACTTCACATAGGTTGATTGATTGGATTTCTTGTTCTCTTTTAAGCTTTCTTACTTCTTCCTACAGAGAACCATTCTTTGCTAAGAGTTCCTTGATTGCTTCATTAGCTTCATTTGAACTACTTGATGGTAAAAGGTCTTTAATCTTTTCTTCAACATACTGATGATCATTCATTTCTCTTGCAAGTTCCTTCCTTCTCTTTAGATATTGAGAAAGATGCTCCTTTGCTTCTTTGAGTTGAGCCATGGCCAATTCCAGATCTAGCTTTTCATTTTCAATAGCTTTGTCAAGTCTGAATATCTCCATTTTCCTTGATCTTTTGCTCAAGGTGTTAAACTTTATCCTGAGAACCACAAAGCTCTGATACCAATTGTTGGAAATAATCAAGACTAGCCAAGTTATTGAGAGGGGAGGGGTTTATCAATAACTTTAAACCTTTAAATCAATTCAGCACTAAAAGCATTAACCATTTATTTATTTAATTTGCTATATGCATGGAAAGATAAACATTCATAACACATGAACATAATGATTTGGTGACCCAAAAACCTTCCAATTAGAAAGTAAAATTGGGGTGGGGATGATACCCACAAAAATTCAATACTGCAACATAAAGTTGGCCTGTTAAGGCTTACAATGATCACTTCTGGTGATCTGCCCTATTAGGAGCAAGTAGGACTGCTAGATCCACCTTATTAGAGGATTTAAAAATATAAAGTAAAGTATGCACTCTGTTAGGAGATTTACAAAAAGACTGCTAAGTCTACCCTATTAAAAGATTTATAAACTGATTCACCTATTAGGATGAAGTAGTGGATCTGCTTACAACTATTTGCTAATAAGATCCCCTTTTGCATTGATCACCTGATGTGATAGATATAAATTTTCTACTCCTATGTTGACCTTGCTATATTCCTTTTACTCTATTGCTAATTCACTTACACTATTCTCAAAGTATAGCAATACCTTCTTCACATGTGAACATCACTCCTTTTTTTTTCATTTTACTCATCCTTACTGCAAATGATATCATACATTACATATATACCATTCCAATATTTATAATTGAAAGTTAGCCAAAACTAAGTGAACAAAATATTACAGAGTTGGCCAGATAGTAGAAAACTCGAGTTCCTCAAGCTGACTTGGTGACCTTCTGATACACAACATCCACTACATTACTCAACATCATCATGCACTCGGTAGGAGTAGAGGTTGGGTTCATACTAGCCACACAACATTGCTTCAAACTCGGTAACCATTGGTGACTCAGTAGATATAGTATCACTTGATAGAAACTAACTTCTTCATTTACCTTGCTTTACTCGATAAACAATAAGTCTTTCATTTACCTTTTTCACTCGGTAAACACTTCTGAACTTCTCATTCACTTGGTATCCTCTGGAATGCTCGGTGAGAACTATTTACCTGTTGAACTTACAAGGTAACCACCGAATGCTTGGTATACACTATAGACTAAGTAATGAGCTAGATAAGCATTCAAAATTGAATAAGTGTTTGCACTAATGACAAATATATCATAATTCCAACACTACAAAGAAAGGGTGTTCAATTTTTCAATTACCTCCCTAAAAGACCTAGACTATGCTTGCAATAACACTAGTTCATTCTACACACTTTCCAGACCCACTTGTGCCATCCTCAATGACTCTTGCAGTCTCTTTGCTCATCATCACTCTATCTACAAACCTGCATCACTTTCCTTAGCTCACGACTATTCCACTTGTAGTTTCAAATACAACAATCACACTTGAGTGTATTCAAAATTTACTATTACCTATAGCTGTGTCTCTTTTGTCTACACTCCATCCTGATGAGATTTCTCCATCAACCACAACAAAAATGTGACTTCCTACCCTACATTCTCCACTCAGACTCTCTCTATGGCCAAGATTTTCCATTTATTCTCTGCCTTACTTGTCACCTATGCTTCATTCTCTACCTTTGATAGTGGCTCCAGAGTACTCAATCCACCCCCCTCCTCTTTTTAAAACTTTTTCCCCAAGAATCCTTAGGCTAATCAATTGACTTACTCTTCTCATTACCTCACCCAAACCAACATCTTCTACTACTCTCTAAGATTTTCCCATAGTCTTCTCTAGAGAGTCTATCTCCCCCACCTTCGTCACTACATTTGACATGCTCTTTGTCACCCCATGTGGACTTTTCTTTGCCTACATCATCAGTTCCTCATCCAATACCACCTACAATACATGTTGAATTGCACTCCTTGACAACATCATTAATGTTGACAATGACATTTCTTCCACCCTTAGTTTGTGCTGGCACTAGTCCCACATGAGTTAATTCACCCCACTCATGAACCAATGCTTGTAGTTCAACTTGATACAAATATTCTCTAGTGGTTTTCCAAATTCACTTTTCACTCCATCCTTGCCTCACCCATCCCCCTTGGCTAACATCACCCTCTTGTAGCGACTGATCTTGTGAGCTTGACATGCTTTTACTCACACACTTTCTTGGATTTCCCAATAAACTCAATACTTGTGCTATGCACTTTAGTGTACTTCCTTTTGTCTACCTATTATCCACCTATTTCTGGTTGTCACTTTCCATGCTTCACACTTTGCTCACCTTGCCACGTTTCCTCTCTCTGCATCATACCACACTAGTATAAGGTACACTTTCTACTCATCTCTAACATTTAGATACCTTGATTCATGACCGATACATATTTTCTGCCACAATCACAAGCTCCTAGTATTGAATTTCTACTAACACTTCCAAACTCCTCCAACAATTATGTCCACAAAGAATTGAACAAACTTGACACTATTGCACACAACTGTCTACACCACTAGTTCAAAAATAATGGTTTTTCTACTATTATGAGCTTCTAGTACCTCAATGATGTACTTTACTAGAGTTACTAGGATGAAGCGATGATCATTTATTTTCCTTTGGTTTTTCACTATTTTTCTCTAGTGTTCCTTTAATTTTATGCATTATTGGTGTCCACTTGTAAGTGCCTCTTCTCATTTGGAATGTCATGTGTACCTCCACTAGTTTTGTATGATATCTTGGGTGAGGTTCTTTATTTGACATGTGATTATTTGCATGCCTATTTTCATTCATTGTGGCTATAACTTCTATTCTTAATAGATTTCTTATCTTTCATATACATTTCTTGTGCTTGGTTGTACTTCTCAGTGTGCCACAATATTCATATCACTATAGCTAAGCTAGTGGTGGTTGTATTATGCCTATTTTATTTAGGTTCTCTATGATGATACTTAATTTACATCTCATTTCAAAAAGTGACAATTAGTTGCATTCATTTAGTTTTTATTTCATTTTGGGTTCCTTACAAACAAGTGGTTGGCACAAAAATTAGGATAACACAAACAAGCCTACAAAACACAATTTAAATGACTACACAATTTAGGGAAGGCTATCAAACATAAGAACACAAAAAAACATACTCATGCATGGTTAACACTAAACTATTATGGACTTTGTCTCATCACAAAACTACCACCTTGCATCACACTTCATTCTCATGTATCATTTATTCCACCTACTACATAATGTGACCTTTGAATCTCAAAAAATTATGGTCACTAATTCCTCCTATTACACCCCATGCTTCTTTATAACATGTTATCTATTGCATTGTGTGAACTTTTAAACTCAAACAATTTTGGTAACTATTCATTACATTATTCATCATATTCTATGCATTAACTATTTCATCTATTCTTACTTGGATCTCATGTCTCATTTGTGGCTTTCAAATCTCAAATATTGAATCTCATTCCTTCACATCTTTTCATCCCTAGAACATTCACATTTATCACATTTATCATTTCATTTTATCACATTTTATTCATCATTTCATAACACTCCATGTATCATATCACTTCATTTACCTTTTCATTTCATTGCATTTTATCACATTTTATTTATCATTTCATTTTATTGTGTTTCATTCATCATTTCATTTAATAAAACTTCATTTATCATATCATATCATTAAACTTCATTTATCATATCATTTCATTTAATTTTATCACATTTTATCATGTTTCATTTAATCACATTTCACTTATCATTTCCTTCCTCACTTTATCTAATCACATTCCCTCTTATTTCCTCATGTTACATTTCATTTACACACAACCTACCATCACATTTCACTTATCATTTTTAAAAAAAAAAATTAGTCATCTTTTCATTACATTTATTACACATCCTTTCATTTCATTAAATTCAATTTATGCATCGCATTTCACCATATCTGATTTATCATTCCATTTCATTTTATCCATTACATTTCTTTAAATCTCATTCATCGCATTTTATTTATCTTTAATTTCATTTCATTTTTACATTTTATTTTATCACATTGCATCACATCACATTTTATTTCATACATTTAATTGTGATCATCTACTTTATCTTTCATCCACATATTCTATCACTACTCTAGCCACATGAATTATATAATCACATAAATTAAATCACATTGCCACATTCATCCATCCATACATCTAAATAGGAATAAACAAGTGCATCACTCATCAACAAAGTCCATGATAAAAAAACTACAATATGAAAACATCTCAAAGCATAGATACTAGATATCAAAAGGATTAAATCATCAAAATCCATAAGGCATGAAAGTAAATCTACATCAACATCAAAGTGCCACAAAAAAAATCAACATGACTATCCCATGACCCTCATCACTAACAAAAAACATATGATATGTAATGCAATGCAAAACTAATATGCAATCATCCCTATGTCTCACCATCTACATAGTCTATAGGCGGTGGGCCCTGATCACTGGGGGCACTCCTGTCATCTCAAACAACCAACTCTATCACACCTATCTCTAGTGTGATAGATATGGTTGTAATTTTCTAGCTCAAATTAGCCCCATCTATCCTCAACAATGATGGTGGCACTAGAGGCCTCAGTCTCATTGTAGCTATAAATTATTGTATGGTACTCGTCAACTCACTCATCAATGCCTCCATGGCACTCATTTCAGTCTCTATATCCATTGACCCAACTAGTCTCTCTAGTGATAGATGACCCTATGGTGGTGCCTACTACTACCCCCATGGTTATAATCCCTATGCCCCTAGAGTCGAAACCTATATCTGTGGCCCTTGTTGCCAAATAAACTACACATCATTGGGTAACATGGCCTTGACCTACTCTGTCCTACTCTAACTCACATCATCTTCTCACTAACTAGACCTTGTATCACTACTTATACCTCACCTCTCCCTCACCCTGCCTTAATCAAAAATCCCTCTAAATCTCCCTGCACCTACATCTATTGGCCTTTGCACTGGGCCTCATACAATAATCCTCTATAGTGGTACCACTACTGCCCAAACTCAACCTCCATACCTCCCTTGTGCCCTAACTGTGCATCTAACTCTCCCTTTAGCTTGACACCTCCTTCTAGCTCTCTCCTATCCACCACCACCACCACCACCACCACCATCATCTCCTCCACTCGACTCCTCCTCGATCCTAGATATTGACTCAAATAGATCTATATATCTAGGAAATGGATTCTCATAGAACCATCATGCATAATCTCCCTCCATCCCTGCATCTACCTCTCCCTCTCTTAATACCCATGGCTATGGAGTATCTATCATCTAGAGAAAGCCCTCAAGGCATGTCTCATACTCCAAAGTCAGCCCCCATATTGGCCTCTCTACCTAAACTCATGCATAATGTGTTGATCCCTATGGTATTCCTTGCCACTGACCAAACTATCTCACTAACCTCCTGAAGTGAAATCTCTTGATGACCAAGGGAATCTAGGCAACAAAATATATCAAATAAAAGAAGTATCCCATCTCATTGTCATCCTTGGTCCATGGCTTAGTAAACTTGCATGGCCTCCATATGACCTCATCAATCTCATCCAACATTCATCACCAATATTCAATCTTGCATAGATGGGCCTGCATAATCTCATCTAAATAAGTATCTATGTAGGGCAGTTCTTGTAGCCACTGTCAAACATAAATCAACCAAGTAATAGGTAGGTGCTCAAATGTCCATATTTGTAACAAGATCACACCTCTAATAGTGACAAAGCACCTGAATACACAACCTAGTGTAAATCATGATATAAATGAGTCAATATATAGTTGCCCCATGCAAAAACTTATGGTTGATCAATCATATCTTGTATCAAGCAACCCCATCCAACTGAACATCCCCATCCTTTTCTATCTAGAAATAAAAACCTCCTATCAATCCATGCAACATAGCAGACAATGGCTTATATTGTAACATCTAAAACCATGATACACTATCATCTCTAATGTTTTCATCATTGAATACATCTCTAAAAGTTGTACCATCTATGGTCTGGTCATAGTACACAAGATCTCCCATTGTAGGAATCTATAAAATCTGATATACATCCTTGGGAATCATAATCATCTCACCTAAGGGCATGTGGAAGGTGTTGTGGTCCAAGTACCATCATTCAGCCACAACTATCAATAGTCCTTTATTCACTCAAAATTAAGGCATCTATAGCAAATAAGTAAAGTTGCATCTATCAATCACCTATCACTCTACTATAGTCAATCTTCCCATTGACTCTAAGGGCCATGGATATAATTTTTGTACCATGAGCTTATGCCCACATACATGTTTCATCACACAATCAAATTAGGTAATGGTTCTATCTTGGACCAGTTACTTATCCTACTTTATATCCTAAGCTGGACATGTTTTAAATAGGGGCATCATTCTCTATCTATCTATAATTATAAGATTGATCCTAAGACATCACTTTATGACCACCTGATTCCTCTTGTTTGCTTGTTATGACAAACCACTATTAGATAGACCCATAATCTAGCCTTCTATTTTATTTTACACTCAATCAATACTTCACAATCTATTTGTACTATTCAACTCATCATTAGAGCCATTTCAATAAGAAAATGCACTTTAGGATTCATATGTGTTGTTTCCTAACTTGTATGTGCTAGTTCATCAATCAGATGTGCTATGAAAGGAAAATGTGCTAATACACTTATTGAAAGATCCATTACGCTCAATGGATGCACTATGAAATGAAAAGCCTCTCTAAAAGTGATGATATATGTTATTTACATATGTGGAAGCACTATTAGAGGTAAACATGCTAATCTATGTTTCATATGCACTATAGAATACATCATATGCATCAAAAAATTCATATGTGCTATGGAAAAACATGTATCCATCATTTTTTTAGTATATGCACTACTTTGCTACCAAGCTAGGTTTCATATATGTTATTTGATTATGCAAATGCACTATTCTATTGGGTGAATGGGTTAAAAGATTTTAAATGCACTAAAAGAAATAATAGAAGTGCTAAAATATCTAAAATACCACATTTATGACAAAAATTCATGAAAAAATAGAAAAACTCATGAGAACATCAAAAAATCTTAAAAATAGATGATCTCGATGACTTTTTGAGGCATCATAGCTAGCTAGATGCTCATACTTGTGACCCCTCTCAAATCTATGCTCTCATAAAGGGACTACCATTCTCGCTAGCTTAGAGCTCCGAATCACCAAAACTAAAATGGGGATATGAAAATGACAAGGGTAAAAGGTCTTTTGATCTATTTAACCCTCCTTAGGGACATTTATATGACATTTGTTGCCCTATTCACCCAATTTAGAATGTTTTTGCTCATTTTATCGAATTGGGTATTATCTAAACTGATTTGATCATCCTCACCTATAAATTATCAATATTGTCAGAAATAAAATTGAAATATTCCTATTTTTTCACATTCATTTTTCCAATTTCATTTATGAGGGGGTAGTATACCGTGGCATAAAAATCTTCAAATATAAAAAAAACACTATCCCAGCCAAAATTTTAAAATCAAATCAAACTGGGGCATCTAATCAAATTGTTCTAAATGAAGGATTTTAAGCATCACAATAACAAATAAAACATCAAATCATCAGTGGTCAAAAAAAAATTATCAATAATTAGGCACTATATGAACCTCGAGTTAATCAAACATCATCAATTAGACATTTAGTTATCAAAATTTGACATAAAATCAGAAAATTAGACATTCTTTGAACTAATACGCTTCACATATTAGTGCAAAGAGGGGCATTTGAAGACACCCAAAAATTGGCAAAGACCTAAAATGACGTAAATTTTGATCAAATGATGGAAAGTAAGGATAAAATAGGAGGGAAAAAAAAACTTTCAAATCAAGGATTACATTAGGTCATTAATCAGTCAAATCACCTATCAAATCATAAGAGACCTAAATAAACTTTAAAAGGAGGAGAAAAGAAATTCAAAATCATAAAATGAAATAAAAAGGGAGAAAGGAAAAGACAAAAGCTGAAAATAAATGGAGTATTTATTAAATCCATAAAGCCATTTATCCTCACAAAAGTGAAAAATCCTCTTTTTCACATTTAAAAGAATTGGAAAAATCCTCATTTATCCTCAAAATCTATGTCTGTTGGACTATTCCTCTTGGTGCCTTATGAGATATTTATAGTTTCACCATTACCATCCAATCAAAAGTAAACCCTGATTATTACCTAAACCCCTTCTAAAATCCTATAAATAGAAGGATAATTCAAGAGAAAAAGGACCCAAGTTTGATGCATCTCCAGTATAGGAAAATTTAGAGTTATTATGTTAGTATGTTAGCATTATTATTATAGCAAATTCATGTCATTTTAGTATCATTTTAACATTGTTATGTTGTTCATTTCACATAATTTAGAACTTTTTTAGTTTATTACATGCATATTCCATATCATTCTAGGGTTATTATGCTCATATTATATGCATTCTCACATAAGATCTTGCATACATCTTTTTAGATCTGCATTCTAGTCTAAGAGAAATCTTAGTAGTTGTAGTTAGGGAAACATGGGATGTCCATAGAGTCTCTATTTGATAATGATTTCTTGGGTTTATATTAGTTTGTTGTTATTCTATTTGTACTATGCTCTAAGGTCTCATGAATATGCTAATCCAATGTGTACAATATGTTCCAAAGACACTAGGATTTGTAGAGTTCTTTTGGTGGTTAATTTCATTAAATAGAGAATATTTTGGCCAAACTTTCAAGAAGGGCACATTTTTATGTAGATGTACCAAAGTTGGGGATTTTAATATAGGGAAGAATGAAATTGAGGAAACCAATGCTTTCCTAAGGAATTACAAATTGCCAATTGCTCTTGCCAGAACCTATGACAACCACATTATAGTTAGAAATTATTTGAAGTAGATGAGGGGATATAATTTTCCTATAACAAAGGGTTTATGTGAGGAGGATTTAATTACACATTTTTTTGATAGAATATCTTTAGGGAAAGGATGATAAAATTTAGTTATGTACTAAGTTTTGAACAAGACATGAAAAAGGAAGATGCATCTTTTAAAGGATTTTATCTGAAAGTAGACTACTGGTCTAGATTTGATAAATACATTCATAATTTTGGTGAGGTATCATCTCAGGTGCCAGAAGAGATCAGAAAGAGAGTAGATCCTGAGTCTTCTAAGTAGGATATTGTTGTGGAGATTAGTACTGATGAAGACCAAGAAGAAAGCTTAGAATGGGCTCATTGGAGGAGCAAGAAGCAAAACATGGTTAAAATTCCACAAAAGGACAAAGAGAAACCCTTGTTGATTCTACCCAAGAATAGTCAATATTTTGACACTGCAAGAAGACATTATCTTATGGCTCAAGCCACCAAGGATGAGCAGAGGCCCAATAAGCTACAGTTGTAAACTCAAATTCTTAATGACAAAATCATTGAGACTAGTGAATTAATAAATGATGAAATTTTCATGAAAACATGAGAATTTAAGAATTTTTTTTTCAGATTAAAGCAAAAGGAGTTGTCTTTATAGATGAGTGAGGTGATTTAGATAATGTAGTACCTAAGATGGTTAAAAAACTACAAGCATATGACCCTATTAGTGAAACCTTCATTGTAGAAGAGGTCGAGAAGCTGATATAGAGGAGTGACATGATTGTATTCCCAGGTTGGGACAGTAGTTCCTCATTCTTGCTAGATAACATGAGGAGGCTGGACAAAACTATATCATTTGAAGATGAGAAACATATGGGGTAGTTGCGAGGGTCTGGGTACAACAGTGATGCCCAAACTATGGCAGTATGGTGTTTAGCTCTAGAACACCAAAAGCTAACTCTCATGGAGATTAAGAAATCCCTTAGGGGAAATATAATATTCTAGAATGTTCATTCTACTTCTAACAATCAAATTGATGGATTGTTAAATACAACATCAATGTTAGGAAAGAACAAGATAGATGTTCTTGAGGAGGCACTATGAGGAAGAAATGAAGAAGACCTATGCTCTAGAGCCAAAAAAAATCAAATTAGAGAATCAAATAGTGGTCTTGAAGAACACTATTAGATCCACTACTGAGATTGAAGACAAGAGCATACAAGCAGAGGATCATGTACCTAAGAAAAAATATATGGTGGACGAAGTTGTGGTCATTAATGAAGAGTATTTGGAGTCTACCAAAAAAATAGAAATTAGAAACATTAAGAATTTGTTGATCCACAAGATAAATTCCTTGAAATTTATTTCTTAGAATGTGCATAGCAACTATCTTTTTTTGCAAGGGGCATTATATAAATGGTCTGAGGCAATTGCCTTGTTATGTCCCTTATTCACCACATGGGGCCCCTACACCCAATTCTTTGAGAACCGTGTGCCCATGCTTACCCAAAAGAAGCACTTACGAAAAGGGAAAATTAATTCTATTAGAAAGTTGATCCATTGGTAAGTGCAAGAAATTGGGTCTCACTTTTGGGCAAAAAATGGAAGTGTTTTTACTATTTTTGAATTTTTTTGTTAATTGATGTCAAAATTTGAGGCATTTAAAGATTCAATATAGAAAAAAATCAATAATAATTTTTTTAGTGTTCGAAATCTAATTTTTGAATATGTAATTTATTTGTGTAGCCATATGATAGATTTTTGTTTTTGGTATGGATCTTTACAAACTACTTTTTCAAAATACCTGTTTTAGGACCATACCAAACTCATGTACGAACACCATAATTTGACAAAAATGAATAAATTTTTGTAAATCCTTTTAAAGGGAGTTACTTAATACAACTAAGACTGATAGCAATATTTTTCCTTAATTTTTATTGAATAATATTTTTATTATTAATTATTAACTAGATATAAAGGTAAATTTAAAAACCTCTCATGTACAGACACCATAATTTGATTAAAAATTTCACTTTTTTCAAAAAAAAAAAATTAACCTCAAAAGTATTCTATGTAGATTGATGACATATAAATTAATTAAAGAAAAATTATAAAATAAAAATTTTATTAAAGTTTTAGTGAACTTCACTATTTTACATTTAGGTACCACCTTTCATTAAAAATTAATGCAAATATAGTAAATAAAATCATAGCACTATAAAATTTATATTTTTGAAAATAGGATAGTGAGAGCTCTAATAGATTTTTGTTTCATAAAAATATTTCATTGAGAAGACCCTATACAAATTATTCCAAGGCATGAATTTTTTAGTTCAATGCCTTAGCCAAATCTTGAGAGGTCAAGGCATAGGCTTGGTCTCACCAAGCCTATCCCAAACCAAAATCTAAGGTGGAAGAAAAAAATTCTACCCAATGTTGTAAGAAATATGCACCTATTATTTAAAATTCAAAAAATGGGTACCCATTTTGAATATGTCAAATATTCATATAAAATCCCTCTCAAAATCAAAATTTTTAAATCTTTACAAATGGGTACCCATTTCTAAAAAATACAATTTTCTTATGTTTTCAAAAATTGGTACCCATCTTTTGAAAATAAAAAATGAGTACCCAATTTTTTTTAAAATGGGTGCCCATTTTTTAAATTTAGGATTGGGTGCTTGAGCCTAAAATAGGTACCCATTTATAAAGGAGCACAATCTCAATCCATGAACTTTTGTGGAATTGACACCCAACTTCTTACTTCTATCCCCATAAGATAAAAGAGTTAAATGGTTTCTTTGTGGGCAAGTTGAAACTAACTCAAAATAAAATGAAAAACAATTATCATAGGATGATCAAATTGGATAATGATGGAGGAGTCAAGGAATGACTAGAATTGCCATCATCTTTTGGTGAAATTCTAAATCACTCTAGGTATATGGCATACTACAATGGTGAGGTAGACATTGTAATAATATATGATTTAATTGATGTTTTAAAAACTAGAGTTAGAGATGGGTAAGATAACTACAGAGGTTAAAGCTATAAAAAATGCTAAGAGGAACAAGTGCCTTGAGGAACTAAATAAAATCAAAGATGTCACTTGGCCAAATGTGGTCACTGATATATCCATCTACAAAGTTATAGTAGGAATAAAGGCCCTACCATATGGGGACAAAGACTAGGCAGTTAAAGGCAGAAAAGAAAAGTGAAGAAAAGGCAAGGACAATGATAGGTTGTTAAAAAGTACAAATAGTTTTATGATGAAGACATGTGAGGAAAGATCCACCTATTAATTTTGCAACTACTTCCCCAATTTTGATTGAATACAGAGAATTTTTTGTAAAGTATCAATGTAAAAATATCTTTGTATTTTCTTTCAAATCATTTCTTGACATGTGTCCTCCCATATGAAGCTTGTTTCTATTCTTTCTATAAAAGGATTTCCAAGATGTGGAGTGAGGGTTGGAGTCCTGTATAATTTTTAGTGTTTATGCTATTGCAATCTATCCAAGCATTTCTGTTAATTGTATGTTGTTTCAAATTTGAAAATCTGAGAATACAATGAATATTGAATGACAAAGCTTGTCATATTCTAAGTTATTTTCTGAGTTTTATGTCAGTAATGTGTGGTTTTCAAGGAAAATTAATACAAAGAGGAATTTTTCCATATGTGTGTCTCTGATTTTTGTCTCCATTTTCATGTATCTATTATTTTGATATTGAATTAGCAAAGTTACTTTAATTTAATGCAGCTTGGATAAGTTGTATGTCTTTTCATTGTTGATTTTAATTCAAGGAATTAAATAAATTCTTTCATGAATTGATAGGGTTTCTAGGTATATGGGAGGGATATCATAAGAATGCATTCTAGGGTTAACAGTTGATAAATTTAATTGCAATTTAGTTCAATAGGTCAAGTGGTTTGACTCTATGTAATAATGGATAAGGCTCTATTCATTAATTCATATTCAAATTGATACTATCATATTGGTTGCACAATACACATTTTTAAAATCAATTACTTAATTTATGTGATAAAGAGCAATATTGTTGCTCATTCACTTAGTTGTAATAGCCTTCCTTTGAATTATAGTTGGCCACTATAAAGAAAGGAATTAATTACAAGTCCAAGAATATTGTTAACCATTTTTCTACTCTAACGGATAGATTTGAGAAGAAGAATATTAGTAAATATTGAAGAGGAAAATTAAAGAAAAAGCTAATTAATCCCTAGGTGCACTCGACTTGGCCCTACAAAGCATAAAGAGTAGAAAACCCTTGTGTTCTTTATTGAAGATTCATCTAGATCTAAGTGAGTTCATGATAAATATGGGAAGTTTTTGACCCCTAGACATTTATCTTCTTTCTAAATTCTAGTACTAGTTGTTGAAACTTGTAGTTTTAAAAAGCACTAATAACTTGTACTAGCTATTAGGGACCTTTCTTCCATTTCTTCTATAGTGGTGCCAAAGGATACTTCATCCTCATCATCATCATCATCTCATTGTCATGATTAATTCACTCTTCATTAGTATAAATACCTTCTTTAGCAATGTAGCATTGCTTCTTCTTCTTCACTTTGGTTGGTTTCTTGTATGATAGGTTTTGGACATCTAGTGGTGTATTTCCCTTGCTTTTTACAATTAAATAATTTAAAAGGGATCATACCCTTTTAGTTCCCTTTTCCTTTGGCTTTTCTTTTTGCAAACATAGCCTCTAGCATTTCTTGTTTGGCTTCTTCAACATATAGGATCTCTAGTTCCCTTTTGTTTCTATATTTTCTTGTATCTCCCCTTTCTCTTAGTGTTGTAGTTGGTGTAAAAAGGGCTTTGAATTTAGTTTCAACCTTTGGTGGATGATTTTTGTCAAAGTTTCCAAGTTCAAATGAAGTGAGCTTTCCTATTAATGTATCAAATGATACCTCCATCTTGTCTATAGTTCTCATCTCTTGAATGGATAACACTTTTATGGCATACTTGGGCATTAGGGTTCTCAACACCTTTCACATGCACTCATATTTTTTTTATTACTCTTCCACATGCTATGATGGATAGCATGATGTATTTTACTTGCTTGACATAGGTTTCAATCTCTTTTCCCTCTTGCATCCTCATGTCAACAAACATTTCTATCAGGATTTTAGATTTATCCCTGATGATATGCTTATCACCACCATGGATGACTTTCAACTTCTCCCAAATTTCATATTTTGTCTCTAATTCCTCCATGTCTTTGTACTTGAAGTAGGATAGGGTGCTTGCTAAAGTGTCCTTTTTGGTTGTGTGTACCTCCTTCTCCTTCAACTAATCTTCACTAAGTTGACTAGATGGATCAACATACTTGACCTCTACATGGGTCCAGTAAGCATCTCCAATAATCTTTAAATGGAAACTCATCTTCCTGCACCTTGAGTTGTAGTTTTTCCTTAAAAAATTGGTGCATTCCTTATAAACATCTTGATATTTTCCTTGAGTTTTTGAACTCTTGTCTCTTAAGGACCTAGGATCTGATATCAATGGTTGCACATATACTAAGAGTGGGCAAGGGCAGGGGTGTAAATTAGTATATTTACTAATCTCAACTTTTTACATTAGACTACCCTACTCACTTATCTATGGGTTAGTGCTAGCTATAACTCTACTCATTAGGATTTTAAAAAATACAATATTTATCTTGTGGAAACCCAACTAGAGTAAAAACCATAGTGTGTCAGTTGATTCTCACAAGATATCACTCTTCTCAAGTGTGCTTGGTCAAGAGCTTATCCATGTTAGAAGATTACAATGACACTATAATTGTTAGAAAGTAAAGTCCACCAAGATAACTAAAAGGGATGGGGGGTTAATTAGCTATGCAATTTAAAAATACTAAATATCTTCTTTAATTCTAAAACATGCAAACAATAAATGAAACAACCATTGAAAAATAACCATACACAATAACACTATATTTTTTAAATAGGGAAAAACTTGATCAAAGTGAAAACCCTAGTGGGAATGATTCCCACAAGATGACACACTAATATAAAAGTTATTTGTGAAAGGAGTGACTATGTTAGGAGTCAAAAAAATACAATTAGTACATATGAGTCCCTATTAGGAACCTTTGAATCCCTATTAAGAGATTTAAACCCTATTAGGAGTTGAAAGGAAGACATGTGGACCCACCATCCAAACAACATTATTACTATTATCATCGAGCAATACAAGTATAGATCAACAACTATCCAACAAACAGTTATCTTTCCAAATATAATTCCTTGTAAGCTCACAATTCCTTGATTGCATCAATCTCTTCTCTGATCCAAAAGATATTCACATTCAAGCTTGCATATCACAATATGATCTCATTAATTAAAAATAAATCTACACTTGATACCTATCTAGAAGGAAATGACATTTCCTTTATACCAAGTCCTGAAAAAATGATTGAGTTGGCCATGAGGCTTTCCCAATTTATAATAATAATATAGGACAAAATTAAGATATTACATTATATGTTTCATTACAATATTATATCTTTTTATAATTACAAGTAATATGTCGGCTCACAGTCTTTATACTTTTCCATATGATAAACATCTGATCATGTGCATGTAACCAAGCCATCTTCATGATGTCTTCAACCTTTTTCTTAGCTCACTCAACTAGATTCTATCTCTATTAAGAGATAAAATCCAAACAACAATACTCACTTTCCAAAAATTCCATGTAAAAGTTGTCTTCACCAAATTATTCATAACCTTGTCCAGTCTTCATATTTTTGTATGTGCTCTTAGCTGAAGCATCTAAGCATACTCTAGAATACAATACCACATGCACATAAGTTGATCTTCAATATTCAAACCACATGAAGCCAATCTATGTCTATTTTTATGCTAGTCTTCATAGAATAACAAGTATGTTGACATCAATAACAAACTCTATCATGACTACAAGATTTAACCACGAAATCATTACTCAACACTGCCAATCTGCTCCCTCATAGGAATACCATCAACACTCATGCTAAAAATCTCCCCCATACACCAACATATTTCAAATTCTTTTCATCAATGAAGTACATCTCTCCCCCATAGAATGTTTTAGTTATAATGTACTCATCTCATATCTCCCCTAAAGGATAATATTTCATAGGAATTATTTGATGTGTTACTCTCCCCAGATATGCATATCAAAGGATGTTTTTCATGTACATACCTATTTCCTATTGACATCAATGACAAAGGTATCATTATGTGAATTATCTATGTATGATTTTCAAAAATCTCAAGTGTGGAAAGACACAATTAAATGACAGTACAAGTAGTCCTTCATGACTAAACTCTAATATAGATACTCCCTTATAAGAGAAGCATGAATCATCCAATATAGGTAAATAAATAGTGTTCTACTACCACTGGACTATTACAATATCTGCATCATCTACTCAAAAGTAGGCCAACACATAACCCCGTTCATTCCTCTTAATTACTCAAATGTGTCCTTTGCAAAAGGTTTTATAAATATGTCTTCTATCTTCTCCTTTGTGCTACCATACTCTAATATTATCTCTTTCTCTACAACTTTTTGTCTACAAAAGTGACATTTAATAGATATATGAGTCTACTTTTTATGTAAAATTAGATTCTTTGACATATTCATAATAATTGTGTTATCATAATGTATGATAATAGGCTCTATAAAATTAATCCCAATATCTTTCTACATTTTCTTAATCCAAATAGTCTTGTTATAATTGTTTTCTTCTGCTACATACTCTACATGTACTATACTTTGTAAAATACAATCATGTTTCTCACTTAGCCAAGAGGCCAATCTTCCTTCCAAGATAAATTCTCTACCACTAGTTCTCATTTTATTGTATACAGTTTCTATAGGATCTACCTAAAATCTTGCCATAATTCAAACTTTATTAGCTATATCAGGTCTAGTGTATGTCAAATATTGTAATCCACCAATCATAGATTTGTACTTTTTCTATTTAATAAAGGCAATTCATCTTTGCTAGATAACTTACATTTGGTTACCATAGGTATTGCAATAGGTTTATGACTTTCCAATCCAAATCTTTTCAGAAAATCTTTGAGATATGTTGTTTGTGATATGTAGATACCATCTTTTTTCTATGCAATCTATAATCCCAAAATGAATTTCATCTTTCTAGTCATACTCATTTCAAAATCCTTCTTTATTTCCTATAAAATACCTCACTTGGTTCATCATTTCCTCCAAAAATTATCTCATCCAAAAATACTTCAACAATCAAAAAACCATTATCATTCTTTCTCAAATATAAATTATTATCAACAATAATTTTCACAAATCCAAAACTTGTCAAAAATTTATCCAATCTTGCCTACTAGGCCCTACATGCTTGTTTCAGTCTATGCAATACCTTATTCAATTTTCAAGCTATATTATCCTAATCTATCAAAGGAAAACCATCATACTTCTCAATACATTCCTCTTCTTTAAGATCTTCCAATAAAAAGTATGATTCGACATCCATTTGATAAAATTTGAAGTTCATGTTAGCCCCATATGCAAAAAAATTCTTACTATCTCTAGTCTAGCAATTGTTGTAAAAGTTTCTTCAAACTCAATTCCTTCTTGTTTTGAATAACCTTTACATACCAATCTTTCTTTATTTCTTACAACTTCACCTTATTCATGCAAATTATTTTTGAATATCCATTTAGTTTTAGTAGAATTCTTATCCTTAGGTCTAGGAGCCAATTCCCATGTTTTGTTCTTTTCAATCTTCTCTAGTTCCTCTTCCATATCTTTTGTCTAGTAATCATCCTTACAAGCTTCATCAAAATTCTTAGGGTCAACTTAAAAAATAAGCATGGTTTTTCTTGTACCTTATTTCTTATCATGACTCCTTTATCTTTGCTTCTAATTATTTGTTCAATAGGCAATTCTTTACCAATTTTTTGTTAGGTGTCACTAATTCAATTTTGATTTCTATTCTAGGTTTAGATTTAGGTTCTTCTCTTTGGTCTTCTCTTTAAATTTGAGTAATAAAGTCAATGTCAGTCTCATAAAATAATTCTTTCATCTCTTTTAATATATACTTTATTTCCAAAGATTTTGAAATACTTCACAGAAGGTGCATGGCCAAATCAAAGTTTAGAAGTTATCTTACAAGTGCGTTTTCTAATCTATGGTCCATTTATAGTTTATTTTGATGTATTTACTACTTATGTCCAAAATATTTTTGATACATTTTTTTTAGTATCATTTCTCTTGCTGCCTCTGATCTCAATTGTTTCTTATTTTTGCTATCACATTCTATTCATATGTCTTATGGGATGAAACCTTTGTCTCTTTATATCATTATCTTCATAAACATTGTTAAACTAATTTGAAGTAAAATTTCCTCCTCTATCAATTCTCAAACTTCTAATATTTAAAATGGATTCACTCTAAACTCTACTCTTAAATATCTCAAATTCCTCTAAAGTTTCACATTTTTCTCTAAGATATGCAATCCACATCATTATAGTGAAATCATCAACAAAAATCATAAAATACCTTTCATAATATAATTCTCTTATCTTTTTAGGACCACTTAAATATGTGTGCACAATATCCAATTTAAATGAAGTGGTAAATTTCTTCCTTGAAAATGAAGTTTTCTTCTATTTGTCCATTACAAATTCTTTATACACCATGTTAGAAAGTTTCACAATCTTAGGAAAATATCTAACTAGAAATGTTGATATGAAAATTTCTTATTCCACAACCAACTATCATCCAACTTTACAATTAAACATGTCATCTATGTAGGATTGAACTAAAATATATTACTTCTTGTCCTTGTACCAGTACCAATCAAGTTACCATATTTATCTTTGATAATGTGAATCTTCTCTATAAACTACAACTAATATCCTACATCAGCTAGTTGTCCAACACTCCAAAGATTATGTTTCAAACTATTCACAAAGTAAGCATCATCATTGTTAGTCTTTCCATAAAGTGTAATAGACCCTTTTCCTTTTATATGATAGGTTGCATTATTTCCATTTCTAACTACTCCTATGTCATATCTATTAAACTTAAAAAAAATATTCATGTCTCTGGTAATGTGATGTGAATAATCACTATTAGTAACCTAATTTTATTTCTTCTTTTCAACTTGTGGTACTAATGTTTCTCCTTCTTTCATGACTTTTTTCTTTCATAGAAAAAACCCCAACTTCATCATCCTTATCATTAGTTTTCGTCAGGATGTCTACCATTTTAAAATTAAGTTTACAGTCCTCATCAACATAAAATACATCCTTAGTTACTCTTGATTTATAGGACTTTCTAGGTTTGAACTTCTATACTCTCTTAGGAAATTTAGAAGAATAATAACCAAGTTCATTACAAGTCAAACACTTAATTTTTTGGTTACCTTTAGGTTCTCTCCTCATAAGTAGGAAAATTCCTTCATCAATCTTCTTGTCTTCATCTTATTTTATTCTATTGCTACTAGAATAATCTCAACTTGTACTTGCACTTCTTGGCAACTAATGCAAGGAGGTAGTCAACAACTAGGACCATACACACACCTAATTATCCAAACACATTGTTGAATAAACATAATGGAAGTAAAAAAACATATAAAAACACTAAGGAGAGAAGAAAAAATAATGATTTTATTTATTCATCAAATTATCATCATACATGCATAGCTGTAAGGCCTTCTAGGTTACAACCAAATACAAAATACAACTTCAAGATCTACGATCTAGCTTAAAATTCACAATTCTAGAAACATCTTCTTTGAATCTCTAAATCATCTCTAACCCAATCTAAATACCCCTACTTATGCTTGCCAAAATTAATTATAGAAGATTCTAGACCATTAAATAATAGAAAGGTTGACCTTAAAATGGTTTGAACTCATCCCAAGACAATATCCTATAATTAAATTCATGATCCAAATTAAATACATAAGTTGGCTAAAATAAGAACCAATCAAAATTAAAATTGGTCAAAGAAGGAACTAAACATCAATAAAATAACAAGTTGACTCAATGCATGAATGAACACTCATTCAACATTGGACAATTTAGTTAATATTGAAACTTGGTTAACACTGTTGGTTTAATACTATTGGAGCTCAGTTAGCACTGATGGTTAATACTACAAACTTGGTAATAACTATCAGAATGAACAAAAGAGTGCTCATGCATAAGAAAAATAGGGTTGAAAGAAATGGTTCCCCTAGATCATACATGTTGGCATTATGATTATTTTTGTCATTAGTGACAACACTTACTCAATTCTGAATGCCTACGGAGCATCCATTGGTTACCTTGTAATTTTAGCAGTTTAGTAGTTTACATCGAGCAGACAGGGGCTACCAAGCAAATACAGAAAATGTGAAGTCCAGCAGTGTCTACCGAGCTTCTCAATATCTACTATGCTTCATAGTGTCTACCGAGTAGATAGTTTGTGTCATAAAGATTCAGTGCAAACCGAACGATTGAATGATTCAATGTTTACTTAGTGAAGCAAGGTAAACTCAGTATGCAGTATCTACCAAGTGACACTACATCTACCGAGTCACCAGTGGTTATCGAGTTCAGAACTACATTTAGTGATTAGTATGGACCGAGCCTTCACTTCTACCAAGTGCATGACAATGCTGAGTAATGTAGTGGACGTCGAGTATCTGAAGGTCACTGAGTCAATTTAGTGAACTTGAGTTATTTACTATTGGGTTGACTTTGTAATGTATTTGTTTACTTGTATTTTGGCTGACCTTGTAATTTTGTAAGTTTGAAAGGTATGTAAGATGTATTGTAAGATATCAAACATGTATGACATGATGAAATAAAAGAGAAAGGAATGCAAAGTAATGTGAAGTATATGCAAAAGATTGTCAGCAGCAGTTCAAGGAACAAAGAAAGGTCAATTCAGAGACTAAAAAGCTATATCCATCACATGAGGTGATTAGTGCATAAGGGATCTTATCATCAATCAGTTGCAAGTAGATCTACTGCTTCATCCTAACAGGTGAATCAATTTCCTAGATCCTCTAACAAGGTAGACTTAACAGTCTTTGTACAAATCTCCTAATAGGGTGCATACTTCATTGTATGTTTGCAAATCCTGTAACAAGGCGGACCTAGTAGTCCTTTGTGCTCCTAATAGAGAAGATCACTAGAAGTTGTCAATGTAAGCCTTACTAGGCCAACTTTATACTACAACATTAAAGTTTTGTGGGTATCATCCACACCCCAATTTTACTTTCTATTTGGAAGGTTTCTAGGTCACCAAAATATTGTGTTCTTTTATGTAATGATTATTTTATGTTTTAGAACTTATGTATGCAGTAGCATAGAGTAGCATAGATGGATGTGTGGTAAATTAATAAAAAAATTTAAGGTTACTGATTCACCCCTCCCCTCTTAGTAACCTATCATATCCTAAATATTTCCAACAATAAAAGTGTCAAAACCTAAGCCGAATCCAACTTAGATTGAGAAATCCATATAGCATCTTTAATTGGTCTGTTCTTCCACTTTACCAAATATTCAAATTAATATTTTCCTATTGTGCTCTTACCAACTCTTTGATCCAATATTTTTTCAACCTCGTCAATCAGATTCTTAGGATGACCATATGATACAATGACTTCATCATCTGACTCATGATACTTATGCAAATCAAAAACATTGAATATAGGAGGTATATCCATGTCATTAGGTAACTCAACTTCATAAGCACTACCATTGTTAGAATTACTCAAGATCTTAGAAGATCCAAAATTCTTCATCTTCAACTTATTGTATGTTCCAATAGGAAATATACCTTTCTTCAAATGAACCATCACCTCATCACCAATTTCAAAAACATGATGACTTCTAAGCTTATCAAAATTCTCCTTATACTTTTGATTACTTTGTTCCAACTTCAACTTCACTTTTTCATGCAAAGAAATCATAAAATCAACAAATTCTTCCCCTTCAACACATTTCTTCTCTTCATCAATGACATTCCTCAAATCTAATATTCCTCTAGGCTTCATTTCTATAGAAATCTCAAAAGGTGTTTTCTCTATACTCCTATTCACAAAATTGTTATAGGAAAACTCATCTTGTGCCAATATCATATCCCAACTACTCGATTTATTTCCAACTAAATATCTCAAAAAAATACCAATTCTTCTATTCACAACCTCTTTCTATTCATTTGTCTATGGATGGAATGTAGAGCTAAATTTCAATTAAGTATTCATCTTCCTGTACAAAGTCCTCCAAAAATAATCAACAAACTTGTTATCTCTACAAGAAATAATACTTTTTGGTAATCCATGCAACCTAAAAATCTCTTTGAAGAAAATATCAGAAACATGCATAACATTTGATGTCTTCTTACATGGTATAAAACGTGTCATTTTAGAAAATCTATCTAGAACAAAAAATTTGGAATCATACCCTCTTGTTGTCTTAGGTAATCCAAGAACAAAATCCATGCTAATGTCATTCCAAGGTTTCTCAAGAATAGAAGTAGGTGTATACAAACTAGTAAGTATTTTGATTTACTCCTTTTGCAACTTTAAAAATTCCATAACCCCTTACAAAATTATGTATATCCTTACATATTTTGTGGCCAATATACTTATCCTTCAACAAACTCAATGTATGATCAATTCCAAAATGTCTAGCCAATCCACCATAATGCATTTCCTTAATCAAATTAACTCTCATAGAAATTATTTTGAACAACATACCTTCTTTAATTAAATACTTATCATACTTACTTATGTGATCTGATAGATTTGGTGCTTTGTACTCTCTCCACACTTTAGAAAAATCAAGGTCAGTATCATACAATTCCTTTATTTCATCAAAACCAATAACTTTAACCTTCATCTTAGTCAACAAAGAATGTCTTATGCTCAATTCATCATAAACTCAGTTAGTAACTCCACTTTTATGCTTGATTGCAAGTGTAAAACTTTGGAAGTACTCAACGCACTTCATATGTCTCAAATTCAACTTGTGTTGACATTCTAGCTACTGTAAAGCTTTATGAGAAATATAAAATACAAATCCTTAGAAATCAAATAATGTCTCAACTTCTTCAAGGATTGAATAATAGCATAAATCTCTTGATCATGCACAAAATGCTTCCTTGTAGAAGCATTCAACTTCTTAGTGTAAAAAGCAAAGGGTTTACCTTCTTGACTCAATACATCTCCTATTGCACTACCATTTGCATCACATTTTACTTGAAATGCCTTATTGAAATTAGGTAAATTCAATATAGGTAAATAAAAAATCTTTTATTTTAATCTCTCAAAACTCTTATCAGCTCCATGTATCCACTTAAAATCCTTTCTATCTCCTCTCAATCTCTTGGTCATTGCATTACAAATAGATCTGAAATTATTTATAAACTTCTAGTAGAAACTAGGCAAACCAAGAAATGGTCTTACCTCACCCACAATCTTAGGTGTAAGCCATTTAAAAATTTCTTTAAAACCTTCTCAAGATCCAGTCTTGAACCAATAGCTAAAATAAAAAATGCCAAATACATAATCTCCTCTTGCATAAAATAACACTTTTTATGGTTAATCAAAAACTTCTCCTCTTTCAATCTCTACAATACTTGTCTAACATGCTCAAGATGTTCTTCCTTACTCTTACTAGATATCATAATATCATCCAAATAAACAATCACAAAATTACTCAAAAATCTCTTGAGAAAATACTTGTCTAACATGCTCAAGACGCTCTTCCTTTGTCTTACTAGATATCATAATATCATCCAAATAAACAATCACAAACCTACCCAAAAATCTATTGAGAATTTCATTCATCAACCTCATGAAAGTAATAGGTGCATTAGTCAAACCAAAAAGTAGAACCAATCATTCTTACAAACCATCTTTTATTTTGAAAGTAGTTTTCCATTCATCACCTTCTTTTATTTGTAAAGAAACTCAGGTGTAGAAACAACTTCCTACAATAATCCCTTAAGAAAAGTATTGTGCAAATTCTATTTAAATCTTTACAATTTTAGATTCGATATTATGTAAACAACAATATTGTAGTCAACCATGAATGCAAAAAATAGATAGAGAAAGAAAATGCAAACACAAAGATATGTTAGTGGGGAAAAACCTTTTGGTAAAAAAAATCCCACCCCTCCAAAACCTACATAATGTATTATCTACAACACAAAGGTTATAACACACTTGCAATGCAAGTTCTTTCAAGACATCGAAGAAAAATCTAGTTGCAACAAAACACTACTAACAATACACTTTCACTCTTACCTATTTGCAACTCTAAAGTCGCTTATATCATGAGCTTTTTATTTTAGGGAAACTTCCAAAGAAGAATTGTAATAGGGTTTTACAATTCTCTAGAAAAGTAGGAACCCAAAAAAATTTGAACTCTATGCACTAGATGGAGACTTGAGTTTACAGTATTCAATGATCAATTGCCACATGTCTTCACATGTTCACCCATCATCATATCTTCCAAAGATGGCTCTTATGCATCATAGGAATCCATCATAACCATTTAAGTCATGATCTCCTTACACACTATTCAAGATGCCAACACATGCAGGTGGAGTGACACATCAACATGTCAACTAGACATGTACACTCACACTTAATTACATTATTTGAAAAAAATACATTTACAAAAAAAAAAAAAAAAAAAGAGGAATTATCCAAGGTTTAGACACCTTATTCCTAAATTTCTCCCACTTGTCGAACACCTTGTAAGAGCAACAAGAACATAATAGGAACTAACTGCTATAGGCTGAAAAGCCCATAGGCTCTGAACACCATTTGAACTTCTTTGTGCCCACTAGTTTTGTTAATGCATCTACAACATTATTTATAGTATCTACCTTCTCCAAATTTACCTTTCCATCTTCCACCATATCTCTCACAAGGTGAAACTACACATCAATGTGCTTCATTCTGGCATGGAAAGTTGGATTCTTTGCAAGGGAAATAACACTCTGATCATTTCACCAAATAGTAACCTATCCTACATCAACACCAATATCAGAACACAATCTCCTAAGCCAAATGGCTTCCTTCCAAGCATGAGTAGTAGCCATGTACTCAACTTCCATAGTGGACAAAGCAATCACAGGTTGTCACTTACTCATTCAACTAACGACACCACCAAACATAGTGAATACATAAGAACTGGTGGATCTCCTACTGTTAATATCACCTACCCAATCTAAATCCACAAACCCTTGAATACAAACTAAATGCAAAGCTCCAAAAGATGTACCATGATAACAAATGGAGTAATCTAATTTACCCCTCAAATATTTGAATACTTGCTTAACTACTTCCCAATGTACCCATCCAAGATTAGCCATAAACCGGCTCAGAACTCTTAGGCAATGTTTGGTCTAGTACAAACCATAGCATACATAAGACTTCCAACTACACTAGCATAAGGTACTCTACTCATGTCTTCAACTTGACTAGGAGATTATGGACAATCATCTACAAATAACTTGGTTTCCATAGAAATAGGAACACACAATTGGTCTACAATATGCCATGATGAACATGTCCAACACAAACTTTGCATACTTACTCTAACTCAATCAAAGTTTTTCTATTAGACCTATCTCTATTAATTTCCATACCCAAGATGTACATTTTTGTCCCAAGATCTTTCATCTCAAACTATGCTAACAACTAAAATAAAAAATAAAAAATCATACTCTTACCCTTCCCAAACAACAACATATCATCAGCATATAATATAACAATAAGAAGGCAATCATTTTGAACTTTGAAATAACACAATGATCTGATTTTGATTTTACAAATCCAATTGACAACACAAAGGCATCAAACTTAAGGTACCACATTCTAGGAGATTATTTCAAACCATACAAAGACTTCTTTAATCTACAAACCAAAGATTCTTTACCTTTAACAATGCAGTGCTCAAGCTGTGATATATAAATCTCTTCCTCCAAATCACCATGAAGGAAAGTTGTCTTCACATCCATCTATTCTATCTCTAAATCATATGATGCAACAAGAGATAAAAGAAATTTAATAGATGTCAACTTTGCAACAAGAGAGAATATTTCACCATAATCTATTCCCTCTACTTGTGAGTGCCCTTTTGCAACTAATCTAGCTTTATACCTTTCAACACTACCATCTACAAAAAAATTCTTCTTAAACACCCATTTTATACCAAAATTTTTCTATCCTTTAGGAAAAGGTACAAGGTCCCAAGTTTTGAATTATCCAATGAAGCCATCTCATCATCCATGGCCTCAATCCAAGAACTTACATCTTCCATATTCAAAACCTCTTTCATACATCTAGGCTCATTAGTGTTAGTAATCAAAGAAAAAGAACAACTAGAATCTAACATAGAATAACCAAACCTTTCTAGTTGCTTTCTTACTCTTGTGGATCTCCTCAAGGGTTGAGGTTGAGGTTGTTCTTCCTCTTCTTCTGAAGTATCAAAGCTACTAGATATCTCCTCATCATTAGACCCAACATGGTCTTTTGGTTCAATCTTCTTAGGGGTAGGAGGCACCTGAACAATATCTTCCTTCTTTTCTTTTTCATCTTGTTCTAGCACAATAGGAGAATATGTTATCTCTCTAAAAATAGCATTTCTACTATACAACACCTTACTAGTCACAGGGCCCCAAATCAGATGAAAATACATTTGACAGCTTTATTTTCCAAATTAGATCTTTTCTCCTTTTAAAAATGTGCATAAGCTTCACAACCAAAAACACAAAGATGTCTAATTGAAGGCTTCTTACCAGATCACACCTCCATGGGTGTCTTACCAACAAAAGCTGATGTAGGACATCTATTAACTAGATAGCAAGTAGTGACCACAATTTCAACCCAAAACCTTTGTTCAAGACTAGCTCCACTAAAGCATACTCCTAGCCTTCTCCATCAGTCTCCTATTCATTCTTTCTCCAACTCCATTTTTCTATGGGGTATAAGGAGTTTTCTTATGCCTCTTAATACATCATTCTTTACAGAACTTTTCAAACTCTGCTAAGAAAAACTCACCACCATTGTCAATTCTCACACACTTAATCTTCTTACTAGTCTGATTCTCTACAAGGGCTTTAAATTCCTTGAACATACTAAAGACTTGTGTCTTACATTTTAGGAAATAAATCCATATCCTTCTACTGTAATCATCTATGAAAGATACAAAAAATATAGACTTGGAGATTGAAAGAACTTTTACAGGACCAAATACATTGGAATGAATAAGATCCAAAACATTAGAAGATTTTTGAGAACTAGCATGAAATTGAACATGATTTTTTTTACCATAGACACAATGTTTACAAAAGTCAAACTTGAGCTTATAATCATTTAACCCTTCAACACATTTTTTGTTTTTGAATGTTCTGAGACCGTTCTCACCAATGTGGCCAAAACTCATATGCCACAACATTGTCTTTTCTATATGAAGCTTTCCTTCTAGTGTGTTTGCACCCTTAGACACACATGTTGTGCTACCATCAAAACTAATAACCAAATTCTTCTTTACTACTCATTTAGATGGTGGGGATGAAGTGATGGTTGCTCTCTTCTTTGAAATAGAAAAACTATTGTACTAAGAAATGCATGCATCAAGCTGAAATAGAGTACCTCTCCTAGTACCCTTAGCAAGCACCATATCTCCTCTCATCATCTTACATCCATCTTTAGAAGAAACAACTTGTGCACCTTCATCATTCAACATACTTAGACATAATAGGTTTCATGCCAAACTAGAGATGTGCATTATCCCATTGATCCCCTTTACTTGTCCATCAGGGAATCTAATAGTGACCCATCCTTGTCAAACTATCTTTAGGTGAGAATCATCACCCAAGTACACTATTATACCATTAAAAAATTCATAATTTGAGAACCAACTTCGCTCATGTGGAAAGAAGCACTTGATTCTATCAACTACACATCATCAAATGCATGCTCTACCAAGGCTACAATGAAAGCATCATCATCTTCTTCAAATTTTTCTGAACCTAAATCTAAGGACTTCTTCTTCTTTTTTGGCTCTTTATAGTCTCTATGGAAGTGCCCAGTCTTATCACAGTTCTAGCATTTTTCCTTCAACTTTCCAAGAGTCTTTGATTTTCCATAGGATTTGGATCTACCCTTTCTAGACTTGTTGTCATTTTTCTTCACTCTATCATTGGATCTACCATGAACAACAAGAGCTTCCTTAGCTGAATCTGAAGACTTTCTCCATGTCTCCTTAGATAATAGAAAATACACCACATCATCCATTCTAAAAGTGACTAAATTACTTCCAAGAGCCATCACAAGATGGTCCCATAAATTTGGCAAGGAACATAATAGGGTCATACATCGATCCTCCTCCTCTATCTTGACACTAGATGTTGTCAACTATGTAATCAATAAATTAAAAGAATTTAGATGACCTATAATAGATCCTCCTTCCTCCATTCTTAGAGAATACAACTTCTTCCTGAGGAACAACTTGTTCATCAGAGATTTGGCCTAATACACAGATCCAAGCAGTGTCCACAAACTATTTTTGGTCTTCTCATCAAGAATATTTAGGAGAACTAAATTAGTTAGATAGATTCTAATGAGACCATGAGCTTTTCGATCCTTGAGATCCCAATCCACTTGAGATTGTTGTGGGTCTCACATCAAGTCAAGCCGCCTCCCATAGATCATGATCTTCAAGAAAGTCTTCCATCTTGAGTTTTCACAACTCAAAATTAACACCATTAAATTTCTCCACCTCCATTTTTTTGTATGTTGAACTAGCCATCTCAATCTACAAATAAGATTTAGAATGTTGTACATAAAAAACTCCCACTCAACTTGAGATTAGCTCAAAAAATCCTACCCAACAACTAGGATCAAAAATTGATCAAAGCTCTAATACCACTTGTAAGGAAATTTAGGTGTGGAAATAGCTTCCTATACTAATCCCTTAAGGAAATTATTGTGCAAATTCTATTTAAATCCTTACAATTTCAGACTTGATATTATGTAAACAACAATATTGTAGCCAACCATGAATACAAAAAATAGATAGAGAAAGAAAACACAAACACAAAGATATGCTGTTGGGGAAAAATCTTTCGATAAAACAACCCCACCCCTCCAAAACCTGCATAATGTATTATCTTCAATAGAAAGGTTACAACACACTTACAATGAAAGTTCTTTCAAGACATGGAAGACAAATCCAGTCGTAACAAAACACTACCAACAATGCACTTTCACTATCTCCTATCTGCAACCCTAAATTCACTTATATTATGCACTTTTTATTTTAGGGAAACTTCCAAAGAAGAACATTATTAGGGTTTTAACATTCTACAGAAAACTAGGAACCCAAAAAAATAATTTGGGGCGATACCTCAAACCCCATGCATTGGATGGAGACTCGGGTGTACATTACTCAATGATCAATTGCCACATGTCTTCACATCTTCACCCATCATCATATCTTCCAAAGATAGCTCTCATGCATCATAGGAATCTATCATAAGCATTTCAGTCATGATCTCCTTGCCCACTATTCAAGATGCTGACACATGCAAGTGGAGTGACACATCAACATGTCAACTAGACATGTACACTCACACTTAATTACATTATTTTCAAAAAATAAATTTACAAAACAAATAATAAGAATAGGAATTATCCAAGGTTGAGACACCTTATTCCTAACAGTCCTAAATAAAATTATTGAGTTGGTCTTGAGGCTTTCCCAATTTATTAAATATTTCAGTATAATATTATATCTTTTCACAATTACAAGTAAACTATCAGCTCACTATCTTCATAAATTTCTATATGATGAACACCTAATCATACATGTTTAAGCAATCCATATTCATCATGTCTTCAACATTTTTCTTAGCTTGCTCATCTAGATTCCATCTCTATTAGGAAATAAAATACAAAAAATAAAAATTGGTTCCCAAAAATGTTAACTGAAAGATTTCTTTAGCAAATTCTTCACAATTCTATCTAGTCTTTGTATTTTTATACTTTATCTTAGTTATAGTATCTAGACATACTATTAAACATAATCCCAAGTGTGTATAATCTGGTCTTCAATCCTTGAACTACGTAAAGTCAATCTGTGTCTACTACACTATTAGTCTACACATATTAACAAGTATGTTGACATCAATGACAAATTTTTTCATGAAAACAATATATAACCATTGAATCATGTCTCCAACACTGCTAGGATACTCCTCATAGGAATACCATCAACATTCATGCTAACAATGATGTTCCACCCTATTAGGGGATTTTGATAAGACATATTAAAATCTTTCCCTATTAGGAGTTATCTGGTTAAAGGACTTTATAATACAAGTTAACGTGTCACCCTATTAAGGGATTTGTACAAAGAACTTGTTAGGGTCCACCCTCAACAACAATTTATTTTGTAAAGATTAGTAAATAAAAAAAGTGATCTAATGGTGTAGCTACTAAACTTAGCTTGATATCGATCCTTCTCAATCCTCTTGACCAGTTTGGAACTAAGCTCTTCCTTCTCTTTTCTCTACAATCCTCAGATTCACTTGTGTGCTTGGCTCTCCTTGCTTATGCACACAATGAACTTTATGATGTTCAAGTTCAATCTCCTATTCTTAGCACAATCACTCCTTGAAGAGGACCTTTCTCTAATCACTCTTCTTCAAACAATGAGATTCCACTTTAGTTCAACCTTTCTAGCTCTTTGGTTATTCACTTAGTAATGTAACCTTTACTCTTATAACTCTATTTTATTTTATACTATCCTCTTGCTTCACTTAGAATACTTGATTTGAGAATTCCAAATTTGAATTCTCACTCTGCTACTTGCTTGGCTTCTCATTG
The DNA here is from genome assembly GCA_028749045.1 of Cupressus sempervirens. Lineage (NCBI taxonomy): Eukaryota > Viridiplantae > Streptophyta > Pinopsida > Cupressales > Cupressaceae > Cupressus > Cupressus sempervirens. Next base: position 236,775,289 of record CM053786.1, on the reverse strand, counting down.
TAGTAGTATGTTTCCCTTGCTAGATTATGGCATGTTCATATTCAAATCATGGGTTTCATGTGTTCTTGATGACTTGCTATTGTTGGAAAGAATTCACATTTGAATTCTTTTGACTATTTCTCAATCCATTCCCCCATCACCATTAAATGTGACATTGAGTGCACTCTTTATCCTCTTCATGCATAGGTTATCATGGGTTTCTTGGTTTATGCTCATCTTGTTGACCTAGCTGATTCAAATCACCATTCTATCTTCTTCTCTTTTCTCTTTGTGTTCTTCTACTTTAATGAACTTCACTTAGCATGCTTTTTCTAAGTAGATTTTCATTTTTCATCACCTCTACTAGGGTTCATCTTCTTCTCAACTATTAATACCCTTGTGATTTAGAGTCACACATTAGTGTTCTTTGTTGACTGTGCTTCTCTATTGATCTTGATTCCTTCATATGTGTTGTCAATCAATGACAATACTTTTGAAGATCAATTCTACCAGTCTCTCTATTGACCAACCTTCAAGACACTTAGGCCAACAATAAATTTTGTTTCTTTTTTAATTCTTGAATTCAAATTTTTATCACAATTTTTATAGAGGAGTGTTATATCTTGTGTGTATATAGACATTCATCGTTCAATGCAATTTAAACTAAGACTAGATATCATTATAATATATTTCAATAAATATGATTATAATAATATATATGATACTTTTTAATCAAAGATAAAGTATATAGATTTAAAAATTTCTAAAAAAAAAATGTTTTCTTTCATTAAAACAATAAATTTCACCTATAAATCCTTCAAACATAGATGTTCTTAATACCTTATATAAACAACATTTTTAAAAACTCTAAAACAAGAGCTCTATTTGAGCTTGAGTCACTACCTTTTTGAAGAGTGAAAGTAAAAATTGAAAGAACATAAATTATTAAAAGTAGGATAAATAGATATATAAGTTAAATAGTTCACATGATCATGAAATTTTAACCATGATGGTGACTATATTTCACAACCATGATAGAAACTTGTAAAATAGGAGTCCTAAATCCTTTAGGTATTTGATGTAAGTAGTAAAGGTTCAATGACTACTTGAATCTACACTCATGGGAAGTTATAAATGAAAAGAGGCTACAATTCCTGTGTGAGGCCTCACCCGATTTGTCATAGTACCAATGAGATAATTGCATTACAGTGATTTTAATCCTATGTATTTATACACTTTTGAGACCTTAGGGTTATGTCATTTAGATATCTGCATTTTGAGGATCCGCAATTACCTCTGCATATTATGACCTAGTTGATGCATTTAATGATTCTACTCATGTTTTAAGCTATTGAAATTGCTTTAATAGAAATTGAAAGGTAGAAATGCTTGTAATGTAAGAATGTAATGTTTAAATTTGAAATTAGAGTTAAAAGATAAATTTTGTTATGCATTGAGACCTAACCCGCATACCTAGGGATTCAATAGTTGTGAAATTTAGCATCTTGTTGCAATGATAAAAAAAAAAGACTATGAAATTATTCAGAATATTAAATTGACCATGTTATGTTGATAAGTAAAGTTTGATGTTATAGTATTTTGAGCATTTTACATGGAAATTATTAGAAAAAGTAATTTAATTAAAAAGAATGAGGTATGGAACTCAAATGTCAAAATGTGATATGTAAGTTTTGATATTTAAATATTTTGAAGGTTATATTTGAAATGATTGAGAAAGGGAAAGTTAAATTGAGATGATGAAATATATGCAAGTCTAATTTTGAATGAGATAATGATTATTTCGCTTATGTACTTATTAATTACATGATTTTCTTGGACTGCTGATGCTTGAGTTTAGTGTGCAGGAATTTGACCATGGGTTTAAAGGGGAATTAAGGCTCAAACTACTACAAACATGACATAGCCAAGGTTGAATCAGTGGAAAAGATTCAAACCTCATTGTAATGTGTTTTATTTTGTATATGTGAATTTATATGTGTGTAATAGCTTAGTTCATGCATTATTGGAGTTAAGTCACTTTTAATGTAATGTGTTATTTTGTGTGTGTCATTTGACACTTGTGTTGTCCATGTAGAGATGCCATGTCATTCAAGGTTTGACAAGAAGTAACCTAACCTAAACCTAACCCCAATGTTGTACCCAAGTTAACCTCACATAGAAAAAAATGCCATGAGGAGTCTCAATCAAAGGAAATTCGAATTTGGACTTGGCTAGGGTTTTTAGGGGTCATTAGGTGGTCCCTAAGTGTCTTTTAGGTGAAAATAAGTTACCCATATGATAGTACATCATGTCAGGGACCTATTTTTTATCATGTGAGTGCCTAGATAGCCTAGGGAGCCCCTTTACCCATGCATTCTTCCACCAATTCGAATTTGGAGTTTTCATATCCATGTTCCCACTTAGTCAAAAATAGAAAAGTTGTAGGAGACAAGTTTGTAAGGAGTAGTGGCTTAGTGTTTTTGCTAAAATAAGTTAGTGAGAAGGCTTTATTAGAGGGTCTTGGCCAAACTAGTGGGGTGTCTACCCACTCTCTAATTTTAGAGACTGTTAGGTTTTGGAGAGAGATTAAGGGAGTTCTACTACAACTATCCTTACCATAGCTTGGACCAAGGTTGGTGTCTCAAAACTTGTTTCTTTCTCATTTCTTTCTTTTAGCATGGTTAAATAGATCTGCAAGTGTGAGAGTTCATTAATAGAGTATGCATTTGCATTGTAAATCTTGTGATATGGATTTTTGGGTATTGTGTGAAAGTGTGGTGTTATTGTTGCATTATGAGAATTGATTATGTATTGTGAGAATGTGTGATGTTCTTGTAAATTTCTTGGTTCACCTTCTTGGTTTTGTTTTTGTTGGAATGGAAAGTGAATGTGTTTTGTGCTTTTGGAGATCCTTTCTTGGTTTTGTTTTGTTGTTCTTCATTTGTTTTGCTGTTGTTCTTGTTTGAATGTGAGTGTTGATTGTGATTATGGGTGTGAAGGCTTCACTCACCCTTGGGAGGGCAGAGAAGCCTTGGGTGAAGGGCATAACTTGGGCTTGACATTGTAGGTGAGAAAGAAATTTTTTTTTTTACCTCATGATGAGGTTGTTATTATGGAGCATGGGCTCCTTCATGGCCATGAATCTTGTTGTTTGGGAGGTAAAAGGAGGTTTGGTGGATGAGGAGAAGATGGTTGTTTTGAAGGCATTGAGAGGCAATGCAGTGGTAATATGTTGTTTATGTTGTGGTGGCCTTGAGAGGCAAAATGTATTGGCAATATGATATTATGAATTTCTCCTCCTTGAAGAGCCCACCTTCACCCAACGTTTTATGATTCCAATGGTGAATCATTGTGCAAGCCATGGGAGGGTTTTGATTGTGTTTTGTGTTCTGTCTTCATGCAAAACTTTGTGATGTATGTGTGAAACCAGGTTTGAGCCTTGTTCCCCTAGCACGGGGGTCGTCTCCTTGGAGGCCTATGGTTGGGTGGAAAGCACCCATGGTCCTTGTTGTTTTCTTTGTGATGCATTTGTAGATTTTTGCCCAAGGGAGCAATGGAAATGGCTTGGAATGACCACCTTGCAGATTGATGTATGGATGAGAAAACTTGACATTGTGCCCCTCCTTTGTGAAGGAGGATTCACTAGCTTGTTCATGTTCTCAATGATCATGATGATCTATGCTCATGTTACTCATTGTTCATGTCTTTCAATGATCATGCTTCATATGATTTCAAAAGGTCTCATGTCGTCTCATTGTGATGAAAGGAGATTGTATCATTGTTACCTAATGTATATGTAGAGGAAATAATGGAAAATGTTGTATATGTATGTTCCTTGTTAAGGTATGATCATGAGTTATGGAAGAGTAGAATACCTTGGCATCATTGTTCCATTGGATAACTATAGAAGAAATATGTCAGTTGGTAATGTTGTTAAGAGAAAAGAAAGCTACTTCCTATTGTATTTAGTTGTGATTGTGGAATCAATTAGAAAATTGTATATTGTTGTTCTTGTATGGAAATATGTTCTCGTATGGAAAAATTGATTGTGAAGGAAGACATGTTGAAGTCTGATGCACAAGTTTCTGCACATATGAACTTTTCTTGTTAGTTAAAGCCAAACCTCACAAGGACTTTACATAGGATAATCCTTGTAATATCATGCAAGGTAGATTTAGCAAAAGTCATTGTAAGTTTTACAATTAGAGATTTGATGTAATCTTGGAGAAGATTAAGTAATGAGAGACTCTTTCTTATTAGAAACATTTCATAGATTATTGTGAGGAAGTTTTCTTTTTTGTTGATATAGTTGTCTCAATTTGAAGCATAAGTGATAGGCTTGTAAAATCCTATGTTATCATAAGAAAGCATTATATTGTTAATGGAACATTGCATATGCATGGTAGATAATGATATTAAGCAAATTATCAGATTACGATTTAAATGGAAAGAAAATTAAATCTAATAACTAAGATGCAAATATGGGTGAACAATAAGTTAAAACTGGAAGTGTGCATTTTATTCTCTGGAAATTTGATGGGAGAGAAGAAAATAACCCACATCAAGTTGCTATTGCAGAGCAATATAATAATAGGAAGCATATTCTCAAGACAAACATTTTAATGATTGGACAATATATAGTATTAATAGATATAAAATATGTCATCTTCAAATTTTGTTATTGGGAGCAAGAAACCCGTGAGCAAAGTCAACATAGAAAGGACATCTTAAAAAGAAGAAATAAATTAATAAAAAAGGGAAACATTGTCTATTTTCAAAATTGACTTGTTTCACTTCACATCTTAATTTCCATGCTGTAGTAGTCTAATCGCCTAGGAAGACGCAATGCCTCTGCCCAAGATATGGAGGGGACCGCGTACTCCTCTAGGCACCTAGGCAATTCGAAAGGAAGGCATTGTTTTATAAAAATGAGGAGTTGGAAAGTGCTTGGGGAGAGGGAAGTCACGTGACTTCCACCCCTCCACGCTATCTTGTCTCCCACAATGCCTCAAACATAGGCATCTTTTGTGGGAAGTGTAAGAGTGCTAGGTTAGTAACATAGGATGGTTACTGTACTAGGTTAGTATAGAGTTAAATAAGCAGTTTATTTTGTGAGTTGTAAAATGTTTTGTAGTTGTTTTATGAGGTTAGACATTATCTTTAAGTATGTCTTAAATTGTAGTAGCATACTATGTAGTAAATGCATGCTATTTATAGAATCTTATTTTTATAATTGGAATTTTAAATTGTAGATAAGATTAGTTAGTAATATTGGAGATGTAATGATGATGACTTTAGTTAGGAATTAATTTAGTGTAATTACTTTTAAAATTGTAATTAGTTATTATGGTATGTGTGTGGGTGTTGAATTTATATTTATGATAAAAAAATTTAGTAAAAATATAAAAATAAATAAATTTAAAATTAAAAATAAATAAAAATAGACTTAATGTATGGTGTAGACAAAATAAGTTGGTTAGTTGGTACTTTTGGATTTATATTTGTGCTTAGAGAGAATTGGATATAATTAGCTAAAGGCATTTGGTGATAGGATTCATCACAAAATTTGTTAGGTTATTATTACCCATGATCTTATCTTTCATTGTTCTAGCTGTTAAAGCAAGATGTTATAGATTCTAATATTGAAGATAGTAAATATCCAACATGATGTTGGATCTCAAGGTGTGATTTGAGACATTGATGTGGCACACCACCAATCTAGAATACACATCTCTCAAAAATTAAACAACAGTAGATTTATAGAAAAATTAGAAAGAAAACTTTAATAGAATGAAAGGATGATAGTCTTAAGGGACACTATGCAAATCCTTAGTAATGATGTTGGGTTAAGTATAGGAATGCTATTAAAACTAGCTTTAAAGACATTAGGAGAAAATGGTTTCTAATTTAAAATAGAATGAATAATAAAAAGGGTAGTTAGTATTAATTGGCCAATAAGATGTTAGAGTTTAAAGCTAGTTAGTTTGAATATTTGGTATTGTTATATTGAATGTTGAGGTATTCCTTAGGAAGAAAAAGAAAAAAAAAAAATTGGTGTGTTATTCTTGACAGTAAATTTTGGGCATGACATCCTGCAATCAGCTCCCCTTCTCCAAACACGAGGAGTTACCCCTTTTGATTAGAAAATAAAACATCTATATAATTAAAATGAAGAATGAAAAAATTAGCATGAAAAATCTATGAATGCATAAAATAGATTAAGTGCATGATTACCTTTCTTTGATCTCTCAACAAATGGTGAGGTAATTTGTTATAGCCATAAGACATTTGTTTATGGGAAGACAAATTGGAGAGGAATATAATGCATGGTTTAATAAACCAAGGGGGGAACAAAGAATATGCATTCATGCCATAGAGCCTACAAGCAAATGATATGTTTATTAATCTACACATGGAACCCATGAATGACAACACATCATCCCACCACATGCCACATGTTTGCAAACTTATTTTTCTCAGATTTTGTGTGCCTAAAAATTAAAAGATCCCCCATAGTGTATAGGAAATATTATGTAGTTTGAAAACCCCATAGTGTATAGGAGATATTATGCAGTTTGCAAACCCCATAGTGTGTAGGAAATATTATGTAGTTTGCACTATTTTCAAAAGAGAAATAAATATGGAAAAGAAGCCTAAAAATTATAGTCTATGGCCTTAGGTAGCGACAAACAATAGGAAAACGAACTAAAAAAATGTGTGTTATTTGTGCAACTAAAGTTTCATTTTGTTTCATTTTATTATGTGTGTGCTCATTAACTTCACCTCTAGTTTAAAATATTATGCATGCTTTGCAACTAAAGTTTGATTTATTACTTGATTTAATTAATTTCACTTCTAGTTTAAAAATTTTCACTACTTTCTAGAATTTGAGTGATTTAGAATGGTCTTTACATATATCTAAATTCAAAATTTTCATAGCTTAAAAAGTTGAACTACTTTTGATTAACTTTCACATTTGAGATAAAAAATAATAATAATGTTGATGTGCCAATTATTTTTAATTTTAAATTTAAACAATTTAATATTTGGTATTATATTTTTTCTAAATTTAAATTTCAACATTAACACTAACATAATAAGAAGAATCTCATATGATGGTTGGTTTTATTTTTTTAAAAGAGGGGTAAACACTTTGACCTAGAGCTATGAACCAGCGGGGGACCTCATCCCCATGAGATTTGAACCTTGATGGCAAGGAAAACAACACAACAACGTAACCATCACAACATGCTACTATTGGCAATGGTTGGTTTTATTTCTTAATTAGATTTTTATTTTTAATAATGCTTATGATTAACATTGAAGATTAGTTTTGAATTGATTGTAGCTCTTTATTTTTACCTTTTTATGATTTTCTTATATCAAAGTTTGTTTTTATTTCTAAATTCACTTTTGAAAGATAAACATGTTAAATTTTAATCTTAATATTATTAGTTTAAAGTTAACTTTTAATTTTGAGGATACTAATTAGAATAAATATTTTATTAACAATACATTTTATATTACTATTAAAATCAAATAGTAGATTTTTTTAACAAACTGTTTAACTTATCTATTATACTAATATTACCATTATTTGAATAATTTAATATTTAATATATTTTTTTAATTTAAATTTTAAAATTAGAAAAGTGCAAATATAGTTTTATAGGAATCAAAACAGACACAAATGATCTCAGATCAATCCAATTTAAGACTGTAAAGATTCTATGTACAATATGTAAGTTCATGATTAAAACTAAACTTGTAGGTTTTCACTTAGAAAATCATTGTAAATTTTTTCCTCATGCTTCTATCTAAAACTCCTACGCAACTGGCTTCCAAGCATAAAATAGAGCAAAAGATGAAGTTAAAGATGATGCCGATTTATCTAAATGCAAAGAATTTGAAAATGGAAAAATGCAATCCACAAATTTTCTAGGCAAAATGATATAAGTGGATTTGCAAAGGGGACAACATTAGCTTCGAAAGGGGAACTAAAAACCCTAAGCAAGAGCTTCAAATCACTACAATTTTGATGCCTCTACGAAATCCAATCTGTTCCAACAAGTTTGATCACTATCTAACATGCAGTATATTTAGGGTGGAAACTAGAAGAATTACCAATGGCCTGACCTAATATCATATGATTAAAACTCTTTTTTCATGTTGACTTATAGTAGGAAAAAATCAAATTTCTGATTTAATTTTGCATAAACTTGTTCATCTTTTGGATATGAAACAAAATGAATCTCAATAAGAAATAGGCATTGCAAATTTTTATTTATATAATGTTTTTAATGCCAAACAATTTCATGCCGATTTTGTGCCCACATCACCATAAAAAAACCAAGACAAAAAACCAAAGGAATTGTCTAAAATCTAAAGAAACTTTTAGTCCCTATTTATTGTAAATCAGAAGGAGACCAATTATAGTAGCATGAGATGACTTCATGTGTTGGAATTCCACCCTTAATATTGACTAACTCCTTTCTTGATCGGCCCTAGACTTAACATTGCTTATAGTGAATGAGATAAAAATGCCTTTGTGAAGCAATTAGCAGCCTCAAGTTTTACAAGAAATTCACAAAAATTATTAAAGCTCTAAAGTTGTTCAAAACTTAAAAAGAAAAACTTTACACAACAATCAAGGAGAATTTACACAACTAAGGAGAATTGAGGGAAAGTTTATATTACCAATAGTTTTATATAACACCAAGATGCAATTAAGTAGATTTGTGAATGCAACTTTCATCTCTATAGCAAAGCCATGTAAATTAAAGGTGTACATGTATTTGGATGCCATCGGATCTTAGAAAATGAAAAAAGGCCAAAAAGCATCTTAAATCATCATAGTTTGTAGTAGTCATGTTTCTCATATAGATGATGCAACACAGGCAAAGCACATGGGCTTGTATGTTGTCAAGTGTTCCACCCTAATAAAAAAAATGTCATCTTAAGGATTTTTTGTTAATTTTTCAATTAGAAAAATAAAAATACTACCAACAGAAATGGGGTCAAACAATGAAAAATAGAAATTAAAAAGCAAAAATTCACTTTAATAAGAAAATGCAAAAGAAACTCAAGTTAAACAATAATTACACGATTTTCAAAACTTGAACTAATATACTAAATGCAACCAATAACTTTAGTCTCCTGCCTATCGGCAAGGATTAAAAACTTATTATTAATTTATATAATAAATTCAATAAAACTTAAAAAACCCTATAATTCTTAATATCTATAATCATAAATTTAGAGTCATATAACTTTACAATCTTTTAGATTCGTATAACTTCACTATCTTATAGATTAGAGATAATGTGATATTGATTATATAACTCATAATTGGAATATATATGAAATAGATATGTTGGTAACATTCTTTGTGAGAACTATTATATATGGAACATGCTTTTGCCTAACAAAGATTTTTGAAAAGCTCATTGTAGTTATTTTATAATAATAGTGCTCAATATAAGAATCTCAACAATAGAGTTTTCTCCTAGAAAGGGGAGAATTTTTAAAATATCAAAGCAAAACATTTGTATATCCATGTGCAAAAATGGCTATGTTTCTTTTGAACAATTCAAAACACAAATTCTTAAGAAAGTGTCAATACCAGACTAGCCTGATTTAGTAATAGACTGGATTCATTTCCTATATTAAAAAAATCATAAAGTATTTTCCATGTGAGAGACCAATGAGTGTTAAAGCTCATATTCAAGTAAAAATCATTGTCTTCCACTTGATCAAGAAATAGTGCCAAAATTAGTGAATCATACCTTTTCTAGGTTTACTATATATCATATGAATATTTTATCTACATGTTTTAATAGTGTGAAGGAAAGAATTAGTTAAATATGTCCTTGTAATAGATTTTTCTTGGTCATGTTGGTCTCATGATAAATTTGACGCATACTTTTCTATTATATTTCATTTATTTAATTATATTATAAGCATTTATATATTTTAGTAACGCAAATTTCAAATGCTTGTCTTTGAAGGTTGGACATTACATTGGAATTTGAATTTTGTTATTATTTCATTATTATTATAACCAAAAGTTCACATGTCTTAGACACAAATAAGTCCATAATGATCAAAGAATTTCAGCCTTTCATTCCTCTTTGAATTTGACAAAACGTTTGAATAAGACATTGACAATTAAATCACTTGTTTTTTCTTATAATTGTTCTTATTTATGTGGCGTTATTTACATTGTAAACAACAATTATTATAAAAGAGATTTTTTTAAATGATTTAGTTTTAAGTATTTAATAAAGTAGTGTTGAATGGTTGAATTTAATTCTTTGAGTATAATTGATATATTTTTTATTTGAATATTTATCAAAGTGTGATTAGACCAAATTAGAATCTTAAATTATCTAGTTTAAAAAATACTTCTAACTTTAATTTATTTCTTTATAATATTATATGTGCTACATAAAAAAGAGATATTTATATTTGTTCATTATTTATATAGATAACTATTCATTTCTATTGAAAATTATATATCAATCTAATAATATATTTTAGTTTGATTTTCTATTAAATATTATACTGATATTATTTCTTATTTTCCAAGTTTTTTGAATCAATAAAAGAGTATTGCCAATTTTATAGTAATATTTATCTTCAAATACAAATCATGTTTTATTCCATTCACAGTGTAGATACGGGGGAAAAGAACAAAGAATAGAACCCCCAATCTAGTCCAGAACAAAACATCCTAATTAAATGAATCACACTTGTATCAACATATGAGGTCTTTAGAAAGGCATTCTTTTCCTTACATGATTATGAAATTTATTTCAACAAGACTTGTGCCTTGCCTTACAAAAATTTGAAATTTGAAATTACAAATTCCTCTCTCATAGATGTGGTCTTTGATGAGGCATACCTTCCTTATTACATCAAACCTTGATAACTTGCCCCTGTATTGTTAGAGATCATTTATGAAAGATCATTATTCTCATCAATATCTACAATATTTTCCATACATTTTAACATCTATATTTTATTTGATGCTAATAGGAATTCCTACATTTCTTCACTCGGCTAAGATCTTTGTTTGCACATAATTTAAAGGGCTATTACAAAAAACTTAATGAAAATATACTACAAGATGCTAAATATTATACTTTTCAAAAATTATAAACTTCTTTAATGAGTTATTAATTAATCTATTGGGTTGTATAGCTTTTAATTTATATTAACTTTATCTATCCTTTATACATCTTTATTACAAAGTTAGAATCTATGCATATGATTGAGAGTACTCTGTTTTAAGAAACTATATGTCAATATCTAAGAAGAGGTAGTTAATCTTACCAATAAGACAATAATGATTAGGAGGTGAGAAAAAGGGGAATGTGTGATATATAGCACATTGAATTTAACTTGAACAAGATTGTTGTAGGGATACACATGATATAGTCCTCAACATTTAGATGAGATAAGAAACGATGAGAAATGTTTTGGAGTACAAATGCATAAACTATGTGTGGGTTATGAAGTCCATCAAGGATCTTGAAAAACACAAGGCCTAGATAATATGCATATTTCCATATGGAGATATCTCCATCAGAAAAATAACTATTAAACCTCATTGAGAATAAACTTGATTTGGACAAAGAAATTTGTTCTTCCTATGTTGGATCCCTTCTAAGGAGACATAATAGCCACACACATGTGATGCTCCACATCTCGATTTAAAAATTGTAGTGTTGAAAATTAAATATTTCCATCCTTAAGCTACCTTGCAAGTATTAGGAGTTTGAAGAAATATTGTTATGGATAAGAAAATAAAAAATTACCCTTAGAATTAGATCACTACTACATTATGTTTGTATTTTTTAATATGATATTTATTAGCTAAAGAAAGAACATTTGAAACACTTGTTGTTGTGTGTGTGTGTACACACACACACACACACACACACACACACACACACACACACATGTATACATATATATACACATGATACATACATACATACATGTATATATATGTATATATGTATGTATACATATATATATGTATGTATGTATATGTGTGTGTATATGTATATACATATACATAAATACATACATACATACATATGTGTGTGTGTGTGTGTATACACACACACACACACACATACACACACACACACACACACACGAATTCATGGTTCTTATTACCTTTATAAACTAGTACAGGTAGGAAAAAGAGAGAGATAAGAAGATCTAATTGCAATCCTATATTCTGATTTTTTATGTTGTTCTTTTATTCCAAAAAAGTTGTGTTTTGATTCTAAAATTATAGGCATGATAAAAAGTCAATGCTAGATGTCATGTTGTTCTGATGTGCTAATGTATTTTCAATATTGGAGAATCCCTATGTCATTTAAGTAAAGATTTTGGTTATGCAATGTTAGTACAAAATAAATTAACAATTTAAATCAATATGAAAACTAATTAATAACTATGAATAGAGCCAAATTTTGAGTAGCACAAAGTGTATATTCTTATAATAAAATTTGAGAAGCAATTTGTTTGAATAGCCCAAGTCAAATGAGTTGTAACAAAACCAACGCTTGATACATACACCAATCATGCATTTACCAAAATACTATTCTTACCTTATCTATTATCACCATGTTTAAATTAATTTCTTGTCTCTAATATGTGCTTGAATGCTAATTAAAACTCTTTGTGAAAGGTGTTGTCTTAGCATTGATTTTAGACCTTCCTAAATTTGGCCCTCCTAAGTATAATAACTGAGATGATTGATCCTAACACCTTTTAAATTAAGCTATTTATATGCTCAAAAGAGCATATTACATCATATTTTTTTAAATTTAGAAACACAATAGGACTCTCATAACCAATATTGGAAGGTGATGCCATCAAATAAGTGTGAGATGAATTGGAGTGGTAGCATTCCAAGTGGATCCTTCAATCAAATTTTCTCTAAACCATAGCCATTAAAAATGGATTATCTAAAAATTAATTAGAATTGACCTTAATGATATATTGTAACCATTCTATTAATTTTTTGTGTTATAACGTTCTTCAACCTTGGTATAGTTTTTTTATTAGAATATATATTTATGTGCTATTGAATTTGTGGGTAACTTTAAGAATTGTTGAATCTAAAATAAACTTGATAAAAGAAGAAAATGGAAAATATTAATGTTTCTTGTTGTTTGCACAATTTCCTATGATGACATAGTGTCTTTCTAGTTGGGAGTTGACTCTTAACATGTGCTTGGACCTATCCTTAAGAGCACATGAAAAAATGATTACAATATCTTGGGTTATGGTTTACATCTCCAATTTTGAAAATATATTATAATAAAATTTTTGATTGGTTGAACTATGGCTTAAGTGTCTATATAAGCACTTGGTTTTGATGTAGGAAAGTAGTGAAAGAAAGATAGGGGGAAATATGAAGTAGCATATAAGACTTTGCATTTGTAATCTTATGTTATTTTCTTAGTATAAGGTCACAACTTGAAAGGCCTCACAGATGTGCATGTTGGTTGTTGTTTTCCTATCAAATCAAGCAATAAATCTATGAAATCAATGGTCTCTTTGTTGCAATTATGTTTGGCTTTCATGCATACTCTAAGTACAATGTTAGTACATTTAACTTGGGTTTATTCTACTTAGATCACCTCTCTCCCCCGCATCACATGTATATGTAAAATAGTTTACATAGTGAGACAAGGAATACAATATAAACTGCATTATTATAGTTATCATCAAGCCCCTGGAAAAGAAGAGTTAAATTTTAGTGAACTGAGTGATGTATTACCTAAGTAATGTTGTAGTGTTCACTAATTTTGAATAACAAGAAAAAGCTAAGAAAATATTTGTAGTGCCTACCCTTGTTCACATCTTTTCTGGACATTGTTATTATTATTAGACTTTAATAGACTAGTTTTATGTTGATGGATTAGTGGTATTGTTTTGACACTATCAGATATTATGATATGGATTCAGTTGATATATGATGAGATCATTTAGACTTTACATTTCATGTATGTATGATGATCATTACATTGTTTTAAGTTATTAAAGATGATTAGTTAGATGGTATATTATCTCATGTGTTTTATTATGGATACTTACCCCATACTTGCATGTGTATGGTGTGCGTGTTTTCATATTGTATGGCGTTTCTGATGTGGTTAAGGAAGGGAGTTGTAGTCACCTGCTTAGTCAGGATGTACACGATGCACCACTTATTGCCATTGTCTGTTTAGCTTAGCATTTATATATTGTATGTACATGCATGGTTTTTCTGCAGGTTGCAGGTACTGGGTATCGACTTCCTTGAATTGCCAGGATGAGCGTACCCTATTATAATATCTCAATGATAAGAGAAGGGAGATAAATTCTCAAGTCCAAATCCCAAACCTTTAAACCAATTGTCCTAAAGAGGTAGGACAAGTATCTGGATATTTTACCCACTGAATGTGTCGGATGGCATGATTCATGATTTTTAACACTTTAGACTGATTTTGTATGATTTGTTCTATGATGGGTTTTCATATTTTATCTTGGAGGTCTATGGTGAATTTTCTATTAATTAAGTCTTAATAAATAGATTTAATTAATAAATTAATTATTTTGGAGAAAATTAATAAAATATCACGATCTTTGATATTTTGAGTATAATTAATTAAATGAAAATTAATTGAGAGAAATGAATTAAATAAAAGAAAATTAGAAAATTAAAATTAATAATAATAATAAAATAATAAATAAATAATAATAATAAAAGTTGTAAAAAATTAAAATGAAAGTTATAAATATTTAAATGGAAATTATATAAAAAGTGAATTGGAGTTATAAGCTTGCATGAGAATTAACACACTTTTCTATTTCTCATGTGTCAACAACACGGAGGTTAGTGCATTAATTAAGCACATGGTGTCTACAACCCTTTGGCTCATCAAAAAGGTTGGAAAAGACCCATGCTTAGTTGGTGACACCTTCTAGCTGTTTCTAGAAGCATTCTAGAGGTTTCCTGAGAGCTCTTTATATTGAAGCATTCTTAGAAGCTTAGACATAGCGTTGGAGAGCAATTGGAGCATTGGAGGACTCGAGAACTCTGAAGAGGGGAGCTTGCTCTGCGGGTTTTCTGAGGAAGAGCAATTTAGCATCAGAATCCGGGTAGATTCTTGAGATTTACTTATGCTATTTCCACATCATGCTTTCCCTATCTTCTTCATGTCTTCCATATGTCTTATGAGGAATTTCATATTTTTATTGTATGCATTCTCAATATGGGCAATTAAATTTATTTGAGAATTTTATATGCATAGATCTGAAAGGAAAACGGGGCTAGGGTTTAAATTCATGACCAAATCCATTAGATTATTATTTTTGGATAAAATTGAGAATTAAAAGTTTATAGAAAAATTCTGAGAATTAAAATTTATATATGGTGTATATATATATATATTTTTTTTTTAAATCTGCATACATACATATATATATATATATATATATATATGCATTATTTATACATATACTATGATATAAAATTTGTATACACACACACACACACACACATATATATACATATGTATATATATTTAATTGAGGGATCGAATATCAAATCGCAACAGAGATTCATATTAACAAATTTCATATTGGAAGGAAACGTTTTTATTAAAAAACGTTATTGGAAATCGTTGTATAAAAAAATATATATATATATATGAAAGTCTGAATAGAGTATGCATCAATTTCGAAAGTTAAAAATTCATATATGAGTGGGGGCGGGTTGCACCCTACCCCATATTCTGTATTTATGTTGGTCGCAGGGTACCTGCGTACATAGCTTACCCGCGACAGTGCCTTAATGCACCTGATGCAGGGTACCTATGTAAGCAGGGTACCCGCGATAGTAGACACATAAGTGACGGTCGTCAAAAACACTAGTGACGTTTTTTTTTTATGATTACATTTTTTTTTTAAAATGAAAAACATTTATACGTTTTCTTTGAAATTGAAATTTCATTGTTATAAATTTTCATATGGTATGAATCGAAATTACTAATTCGATTTTAAGAAATAATAAATATTTATATATTATATATGTATGTATATATATATATTTAAATATAAATATATTTATATGTATATATGTAATATGTAAATATGTTGTTAATAAATTTAAATTATTTGATAAAAGATTTAAGAGTTCATCTTTTTTTTAATGATGAATAATTTTGTAATTTTATAATTTAACTATTAAAATTTAATTAATAGTTTTAAATTATAAAATATATATATATATATATATATATATATATATATATATGAAATTTAGTTAGTAGTTGATGGGAAACGATTTGAACAAATATTATAATTGGAAAACAGGTTTTTTTTTAATTTATAAAGGAAAACTTTTATCCAACCAAAACAATACATGGAAAAACATACAAAATGTTCCTCAAATCCTTTCTCTAAACTTGGAAACGTAAATCGAGACTTTTGCATTTAAGTTGTAAACTTAGCAAAACTAAAACATGTGTTTACATTGTGTATTCTTTATGCTATTGTTTTGGGTTTTGGGTTGACTAGTGTTGACCAATATAGGACGTCTACCAGAGGCTTGGAGGTTATGTGATTGTGATGTCATGATGATGTTTTAATCTCAATCTTTATAAACCCAACCATGGTTACGTGAAAGAATGCTCTATGTATTGGTTGTGATTACTGATTGCTATAGTTGAGATTCTTGTGTATGAGACTCTTGACCTAACCATTATTTTGGTCATCGATCAGTTATCCTTGATTATTTTCTAGTCGCCATGATGGGACTGAGATGTGGATTTATTTTTGATGATTTCATGATGTGACATGTTTGAATCGACCATTTTTGGAGTCTTCGATCAGTATGATTGAGATATATTTTGGTTATTGAGAACCATTGGATACTTTGATTATCAGTGATACTTCAGTTGCCAATAGAGAACTGTTGTGTTCATGATTTTCTATGGATGTTTGCTCATGGAGATTTGATTCTTTTATGCATAATTGATGATTTTATTATGGATTATCTCTTGTGATTTTGAGATTTATGATTCCATGAGCATTAGGGTAGGATATCTATATGTAGTGACGGGAAGTGGCTTGCAATGGGGGTCAGGGCCCTAAGAGGCTGCCAGGGTAACTCATTGTAAGTTGGATTAATAAGTGATAAGTTTCACACCCAAAACTAACTGAATGAACCTAAAAAGATAAGTGTTTTGTTCTTGCCCATGCCTTGAGCACTTGTACAGGCTAGGATGGGAGTAGTGAGACGCATGGTTGTGACCTTGCATTCTGTAGTATGCCTCGTCAGTATGAGAGGATAGTAGTGGCCGCATGAAATCAGTATGGACCTGTAGAGTTTAGCTAACTGCCAGGGTAACTTGCACGTGATAATTGCGATGACACTTTCCCGCTTGCATAGTAGGTTCCTACATGTCATTGTGTGCCTTTGGGATTAGATGTCAATTTTGTGATTGGAACCTTTGAGTTAGTATACTTTTAGGATTCCTAGACTTATAGAGATATGTGCTATGTGATTTTGATAGCCTGTTTGGGACTTGATATTATCTCCTTAGCACGGTGGGAGTGGACCACTTTGGTACCACACAGTCGGGTGGCAGTGTATTTTCCACTCTTATCATTTTGAGATTCATTGAGACATCGTGGCTGATGCGTCCTTCATGATGGTGGATATGTATCCTTTTTCATTAATGATTAGCATATGTTAGATGATGTTATCTTATGCTTTTATTTGCATGTTAGATTACTTTCTACATATGATGTTGTATATATTAGGAGTGACATTCCTACTATGTTAGTACCGATGATCTCTTTGGTGATTTGAAATGTTACGCACAGAGGGATGGCTAGGATCAACGATGGTCTAATGATGCTATTGATGGTTGGGAAGAACCACGCACTTAGTTTATTATGTTTGATCTTTATGATGGATGTTTATATCTTCTATGATGGTGTATCATGTGATTGTCTTTACTTGATGTATCCTGGATTAGAATAGGATGATGTATCTTATTCTACATATGTATATTCTTTGTGCCTATCATACCCTGTGACATGTATAGTGGATGATTGTGCATTCTGGAATGTAATTCAGAAAGGACATTTGTATATTAGATGCATCATTATTATTTCATGTGGATGTTGTACTAGATGGATTCATGTATGTAATTCAATGTTAAGGGATCTTAAATAATGTAATCTGTTATTTATGTTATGTTTACTTTTAGATGGACATTGCTATTGCTTCCATTATTGTGCAAAACTTATATGTGGTATTTACTTTCAAAAAAAAAAATTGCTTCTAAACTTAGTGAAATTCTAGGTTAATTCTTTGGATCCCTTGGCAGGGCATTACATTTGGTATCAGAGCCCAAGTTTCTACATTGGGAGCTCTGGGTATTTTGGAACAACTAGAAGTTTGAACTATCAAGTGTATCTGTTCAATTTCAAACTAGGTGAACTGAAATAGAACTTGAACTGTTACTTGTATATTTTTTTTCATACATCAACACTTAGTTTTCAAAACTGGAAATTTTACTTAAACCTAAACATAGAACTGAACATAGTCTATGGAAACATGTGATTTTAATAGTACTTTGTACTATTGTAGGATGGTATCTAGGGCTAGGTCTTCTATTAGAGGTCGTGGTAGAGGCCGTGGAAGAGGCTGTGGTCATGGCAGAGCTATCACTGCCCATGAGTCTGCCCATGAGGGATCGACTCATCTAGAGAGCAGGGAAGAGCACTCTAGTAGTCAGTAGGAAGAGAGCCGCAGCGAGGACCAAGCTGAGTCTAAAGAGGTTGGTTTGAGATAGATGATGCAGACTATTTTAGAATTTCTACCTTCTATTCAAGAACAGCCTAAAGTGCATCAGATAGAACAAGAGCATAGACCCAGGTCTAGGAGTCCTCGGAAGGAACATCAAAGGTCCATTCTGTCCACTTAGATGAAGGATCTTTCAAGATCCAAGGTTAAGCCTTTCAATGGGCAAGGTTTTGGTTATGTGGCCAAGCAGTGGCTTATTTCTCTCGACAGGATTTTTGCCATGCAGGAGTTTGACATCAATGTTAAGGCAAGGTTTGCGATCACTAATTTAGAGAATTTTGGGGCCACTTGGTGGACGATTGAGGAGAAGAAGCTGGGAATCGATATGAGCAATGTCACATGGAAATTATTCCTAGAGATTTACATGAACAATTCCTACCAGAGGAATGGAAACAACAAAGCGCGGATGAATTTCATAATCTCAGACAGTACACTTTGTCAGCGACCGAGTATGAGCGTAAGTTTTATGAGCTCATGCATTTTTTAGGGTTCAGTGTAAATTCAGCTCAGTTGACACAACATTTTATTAGGGGTTTGAATAACTTTATTATTGGAGGAGTTAAGGTATTTGAACCAAAAACCCTCAAGGATGTAGTGCATCGAGCTATCCTTGTTGAGCAAAGTGTCAATCTTGGTCAAGGTGGTTTTGTAGGAGCGCCAACGGCATCAGGATCTAAAAGCAACTACAATTCAGGTGGTAACAAGAAGTTTTCTTTCTCTAAGGGGAAACAGTATCAGCAGCAGTCTCAATAGACACAACAATAGAAGGGCTCAAATTCTCAAGATCAATGTGGTGGCAAAGGTTCTAAGAACAACCGCAATGCTCAATGTAATAGACAGAATCAGTCCAATTAGCTAGCTAGGAGTAGCCAATCTTTTGTTAGCAGGAACAGTCGCCAGCAATCTAATGTACTGCCTATGGGAAGAGGTTCTGGCAGAAATATGGAATGCTTTTCATGTGGTCAGATTGGACATATGTAGCTCAGTGCCCTCAGCGAGCACCTCATTTTTTAGGACCTAGGCCTACAGCTTTAGAGCCTACAGTTGGTGATGCAGGTAGAGCTCATAGAGTTTTTGTAGCAGTTGATTAGCGTCAGGCAGATCATCAAGGAACAGTGGTTGAGACCACAAGTGCTATTAGAGGTATATCTCTTTCAGTATTGTTTGATTCAAGAGCTAAAGATTCATTTATTTCACCGTCTATAGTTTCTAAGTGTAAGCTGGATGCGGTGAAGCAAGATCGTGGTTGGCAAGTGGAACTAGCCTCAAGCATGAAGGTCTCCACAGATTTTGTAGTTCATAAGTGTGGGCTTAGCTTAGGAAGCTTTGATATGGCAGTGGATCTTCAAGTCATACCCCTTAGTTCCTATGATGTGGTTTTGGGCATGGTATGGCTTGGATCTCATAAAGCCAGTATAGATTGCAGGAAGAAGATTATTTTGTGCCAAGATGACCAAGGGAATGATGTGCAGATAGTTGGCATACCAAGGCCTATATCTCTGTGGATGATTTTTTCTATGCAAATGAAGCGAAGTTTTCGTAAGGGATGTCAGATATTTGTTGTTATGGTAAATGATCTTGATGAGAAAGATCCTGTAAGGAAGACTTTGGATCACCCGATTTTGTAGGAGTACACGAATGTTTTTCCAAGTGAGATTCCAGGCATGCCTCCTAAGAGGGACATTGACTTTAGTATTGATTTGATTCCTGGAGCAGAGCCTATCTCTAAAGCTCCTTATCATATGACTACATAGGAATTGGGTGAGCTATGTCTTTAGCTAGAGGAACTTCTGGCCAAAGGGAGCATTCGACCCAACGTATCACCATGGGAAGCTCCAGTGCTCTTTGTGAAGAAGAAAGATGGTTCCTTGCACCTTTGTATCGACTATAGACAGTTGAATAAGGTGACTATTAAGAATAGGTATCCTTTTCCTAGGATTGATGACTTATTCGATTAGATCAAGGGAGCTACAATATTCTCCAAGATTGATCTTAAGTCAGGATACCACCAGCTTTGCATTAAGGAAGTAGATATTCACAAGATCGCTTTTCGAACGCACTATGGGCATTATGAGTTCACAGTGGTACCTTTTGGGTTGACTAATGCTCCATCAGTTTTCATGAGTTTGATGAATGGTGTGTTCCAATCTTATCTAGATAGGTTTGTACTTGTGTTTCTTGATGACATATTGATATATTCTAAGACTCAAAAGGAGCATGAGGAACACCTGTGGTTGGTATTGCAATGTTTGAGAGACAATCAACTTTATGCCAATGCAGCTAAGTGTGAATTCTTCAAATTGGAGATTCAGTATTTAGGGCATGTTATTTCAGGTGATGGTATTTCAGGTGATGGTATTTCAGTGGATCCTACAAAGATTCAAGTGATATTAGATTGGCCGACACCAACTAATGTGTCAGAGATTCGTAGTTTCATGGGCTTAGTAGGTTATTATCACAGATTTGTCCAAAACTTCTCTAGGATAGCACATGCTATCACATCTCTTCAGAGGAAAGGAAAGAAGTTCGTGTGGACAGAGAAATGTGAGGAAGCTTTTCAGAAGCTCAAGGAACTTTTGACGAGTGCACCAATTCTGGCTATACCTGATCCAGAAGGTGATTTCATGGTATGTACAGATGCTTCTCTTGAAGGGATTGGGGCAGTATTGATGCAGATTGGACGGGTGATTGCCTATGAATCACACAAGCTCAAGGATCATGAGTTAAATTACCCTACACATGATCTTGAGTTAGCAGTAGTAGTTCATGCTTTGACAAGGTGGAGACATTTCTTGTTGGGGCACAGATTTGAGCTACACAATGATCATCATAGTCTTCAGTACATTTTTACTCAGCCTAATTTGAATGCTCGCCGGAGGCGATGGATGGAGTTTCTATGCGAGTATGATTTTGAGGTTAAGTACATTCAGGGTAAGGAGAATGTGGTGGCAGATGCTTTGAGTCGCAGGAGACATGTGGTAACATCGATGACTCTTAGTGTGGATTTGAGGAGTTGGATTCTTCAGGCACTTCCTATAGGTTCTTGGTATCAGGAAGTGTGCAAAGAGATAGATTCAGGAAGGCCTTTGGAAGGTAGATTTGCAGGTTATGTTTGAGAGTCAGATGGTCTTTTGAGACATTTGGGGAGGACTTATGTGCCATTTTCGGATGAGCTTCACACCTTTATACTAGAAGAAGCCCATCTTACACCTTACTCAACACATCCAGGTGTTAAGAAGATGCATGCTGATTTGAAACGTTTGTTCTTTTGGTCTGGGATGAAGCGAGATATTGCTAATTTTGTGGCTAGGTGCCTTGAGTGTCAGAGAGTTAAGGTAGAACATCAGCACCCGGCTAGACTTTTGTAGCCTAATCTCATTCCTTCTTGGAAGTGGGATATCATCTCCATGGATTTTATAGTAGGATTACCTATGACAGTTCTGCGTCATGATGCTATCATGGTTATCGTTGATTGGTTGACTAAGGTGGCACATTTCTCATCGATCAGGTCTTCCTACATAGTAGCTTTTGTAGCTAATGTCTTCATGCATGACATTGTGAGACTTATGGTATTCCTAGAAGGATTATTTCTGACAGGGATCTTGTATTCACATCTGCATTCTAGACATCGCTGAAGCATGAGCTTGGAGCACAGCTAAACTTCAGTTTGGCATATCATCCAGAGACTAATGGTTAGACAGAGAGGGTGAATCAAGTTTTGGAGGATATGTTATGGATGTATGTGATGGATAGGCAGACACATTGGGAGGACTATCTCTACCTAGTGGACTTTTCTTACAACAACGGGTATCATAGTTCTATTGGCATGGCACCTTTTCAGGCATTATATGGATGTCCTCATCGTACACCATTGAGTTGGGACAAGGATCACATCCTGTTGGGTCCTGAGATGCTTTGTGATATGGAGCAATAGGTAGTGCATATCCGTGAGCATTTGACTACGGCACAGGATAGGCAGAAGAAGTATGCCGATGCTCATAGGATTGATAAGCAGTTTGTTGTGGGAGATAAGGTTTTCTTGAGAGTGCGACTGTGAAAGAGTCTGATCCGATATGGAAAGGGTTCTAAGATAGCACCTCATTTTGTGGGACCATTCAAGATTCTAGAGAGGATTAGCCCAGTTGCTTATCGTCTTGCTCTACCATCCAGCCTAGCTTGCATTCATGATGTTTTCCATATTGCAGTGCTTAGGCAGTATATTTTTGATATTGTACATGTTCTTGATTGGAATGCATTGCAGGTAGAGGATGGGCAACTGGCTTTGGAGCTGGTTCATATTCTGGAGTAGTGGGGGTTGACCCTCAGGGGTCAAACCATCGAGCAGGTAAGGGTCCAATGGGACCCTACTGATGATTCTTTAGCTACTTGGGAGGATGCAGCTAAATTGAGGGAGTTATATCCCTATTTGTTTGTAGGCTTCCAGGAGTAAGCCTAACCCAAGTGGGGGTGAATGTAGTGCCTACCCTCATTCACATCTTTTCTGGACATTGTTATTATTATCAGACTTTAATACACTAGTTTTATGTTGATGGATTAGTGGTATTGTTTTGACACTATCAAATATTATGATATGGATTCAATTGATATATGATGAGATCATTTAGACTTTACATTTCATGTATGTATGATGATCATTACATTGTTTTAAGTTATTAAAGATGATTAGTTAGATGGTATATTATCTCATGTGTTTTATTATGGATACTTACCCCATACTTGCTTGTGTATGGTGTGTGTGTTTTCATATTGTATGGCATTTCTGATGTGGTTAAGGAAGGGAGTCGTAGTCACCTGCTTAGTCGGGATCTACACGATGCACCACTTCCTACCATTGTCTATTTAGCTTAGCATTTATATATTGTATGTACATGCATGATTTTTTTGTAGGTTGCAAGTACCGAGTATCGACTTCCCTGAATTACCAGGATGAGCGTACCCTATTATACTATCTCAATGATAAGAGAAGGGAGATAAATTCTCAAGTCCAAATCCCAAACCTTTAAACCAATTGTCCAAAAGAGGTAGGACAAGTATCTGGATATTTTACCCACCGAATGTGTCAGATGACATGATTCGTAATTTTTAACCCTTTAGATTGATTTTGTATGATTTGTTCTATGATGGGTTTTCATATTTTATCTAGGAGGTCTATGGTGAATTTTCTATTAATTAAGTCTTAATAAATAGATTTAATTAATAAAATATCATGATCTTTGATATTTTGAGTATAATTAATTAAATGAGAATTAATTGAGAGAAATGAATTAAATAAAAGAAAATTAGAAAATTAAAATTAATAATAATAATAAAATAATAATAAAGTAATAAATAAATAATAATAATAAAAGTTGTAAAAAATTAAAATGAAAGTTATAAATATTTAAATGGAAATGATATAAAAAGTGAATTGGAGTTATAAGCTTGCATGAGAATTAATGCACTTTTCTATTTCTCATGTGTCAACAACATGGAGGTTAGTGCATTAATTAAGCACATGGTGTCTACAACCCTATGGCTCATCAAAAAGGTTGGAAAAGACCCATGCTGAGTTGGTGACACCTTCTAGCTATTTCTAGAAGCATTCTAGAGGTTTCTTCAGAGCTCTTTATATTGAAGCATTCTTAGAAGCTTAGACATAGCGTTGGAGAACAATTGGAGCATTGGAGGACTCGAGAACTCTGAAGAGGGGAGCTTGCTCTGTGGGTTTTCTGAGGAAGAGTGATTTAGCATCAGAATTCGGGTAGATTCTTGAGATTTGCTTATGCTATTTCTGCATCATGCTTTCCCTATCTTCTTTGTGTCTTCCATATGTCTTATGAGGAATTTCATATTTTTATTGTATGCATTCTCAATATGGGCAATTAAATTTATTTGAGAATTTTATATGCATAGATCTGAAAGGAAAATGGGGCTAGGGTTTAAATTCATGACCAAATCCATTAGATTATTATTTTTGGATAAAATTGAGAATTAAAAGTTTATAAAAAAATTCTGAGAATTAAAAAAAAAAAAAATATATATATATATATATATATATATATATATATATGCATTATTTAAAAATATACTGTGATATAAAATTCGCACACACACACACACACACACACACACACACACACACACACATATACATATGTATATATATTTAATTGAGGGATCGAATATCAAATTGCAACAGAGATTCATATTAATAAATTTCATATTGGAAGGAAACATTTTTATCAAAAAACGTTATTGGAAATTGCTGTATAAATATATATATATATATATATATATATATGAAAGTCTGAATAGAGTACGCATCAATTTCGAAAGTTACAAATTCATATATGAGTGGGGGCGGGTTGCACCCCACCCCATATTCTGTATTTATGTTGGTCGCAGGGTACCTGCGTACGCAACGTACCCGCGACAGTGCCTTAATGCACCTAATGCAGGGTACCTACGTAAGTAGGGTACCCGCGACAGTAGACACATAAGTGATGGTCACCGAAAACACTAGCGATGTTTTTTTTTTTATGATTACATTTTTAAAAAAAAAGAAAAATGTTTATACATTTTCTTTGAAATTGAGATTTCATTGTTATAAATTTTCATATGGTATGAATCGAAATTACTAATTCGATTTTATGAAATAATAAATATATATATATTATATATGTATGTATATATATATTTAAATATAAATATATTTATATGTATATATGTAATATGTAAATATGTTGTTAATAAATTTAAATTATTTGATAAAATATTTAAGAGTTCATCTTTTTTTTTAATGATGAATAATTTTGCAGTTTTATAATTTAACTATTAAAATTTAATTAATAGTTTTAAATTTATATATATATATATATATATGAAATTTAGTTGGTAGTTGATGGGAAACGATTTCAACAAATATTATAATTGGAAAAAGGTTTTTTTTTTAATTTATAAAGGAAAACTTTTATCCATCCAAAACAATACATGGAAAAACGTACAAAATGTTCCTCAAATCCTTTCTCTAAACTTGGAAACGTAAACCAAGACTTTTGCATTTAAGTTGTAAACTTAGCAAAACTAAAACATGTGTTTACATTGTGTATTCTTTATGCTATTGTTTTGGGTCTTAGGTTGACTAGTGTTGACTAGTATAGGATGTCTACGAGAGGCTTGGGGGTTATGTGATTGTGATGTCATGATGATGTTTTAATCTTGATCTTTTTAAACCCAACCATGGTTATGTGATGGAATGCTCTATGTATTGGTTGTGATTACTGATTGCTATAGTTGAGATTCTTGTGTATGAGACTCTTGACCTAACCATTATTTTGGTCATCGATCAGTTATCCTTGATTATTTTCTAGTCGCCATGATGGGACTGAGATGTGGATTTATTTTTTGATGATGTCATGATGTGACATGTTTGACTCAACCATTTTTGGAGTCTTCGATCAGTATGATTGAGATATATTTTGGTTATTGAGAACCATTGGATACTTTGATTATCAGTGATACTTCAGTTGCCAATAGAGAGTTGTTGTGTTCATGATATTCTATGGATGTTTGCTCATGGAGATTTGATGCTTTTATGCATATTTGATGATTTTATTATGGATTATCTTTTGTAATTTTGAGATTTATGATTCCATGAGCATTAGGGTAGGATATCTGCATGTAGTGACGGGAAATTACTTGCAATGGGGGTCGGGGCCCTAAGAGGCTGCTAGGGTAACTCATTATAAGTTGGATTAATAAGTGATAACTTTCACACCTAATACTAACTGAATGAACCTAAAAAGATAAGTGTTTTGTTCTTACCCATGCCTTGAGCGCTTGTACAGGCTAGGATGGGAGTAGTGAGACGCATGGTTGCGACCTTGCATTCCGTAGTATGCCTCGTCAGTATGAGAGGATACTAGTGGCCGCATGAAATCAGTATGGACCCATGGAGTTTAGCTAACTGCCAGGGTAACATGTACATGATAATTGCGATGACACTTTCCCACTTGCATAGTAGGTTCCTACATGTCATTGTGTGCCTCTGGGATTAGATGTCAATTTTGTGATTGGAACCTTTGAGTTAGTATACTTTTAGGATTCCTGGACTTATAGAGATATGTGCTATGTGATTTTGATAGCCTGTTTGGGACTTGAGATTATCTCCTTAGCATGGTGGGAGTGGACCACTTTGGTACCACGCAGTCGAGTGGTAGTGTATTTTCCACTCTTATCATTTTGAGATTCATTGAGACATCATGGCTGATGCGTCCTTCATGATGGTGGATATGTATCCTTTTTCATTGATGATTAGCATATGTTAGATGATGTTATCTTATGCTTTTATTTGCATGTTAGATTACTTTCTACATATGATTTTGTATATATTAGGAGTGACATTCCTACTATGTTAGTATCAATGATCTCTTCGGTGATTTGGAATGTTACACACGGAGGGATGGCTAGGATCCACGATGGTCTAATGATGCTATTGACGGTTGGGAGGAACCGTGCACTTAGTTTATTATGTTCGATATTTATGATGGATGTTTATATCTTCTATGATGGTGTATTATGTGATTGTCTTTACTTGATGTATCATGGATTAGAATAGGATGATGTATCTTATTCTACATATGTATATTCTTTGTGCCTATCATACCTTGTGACATGTACAGTGGATGATTGTGCATTCTAGAATGTAATTTAGAAAGGACATTTGTATATTGGATGTATCATTATTATTTCATGTGGATGTTGTACTAGATGGATTCATGTATGTAATTCAATGTTAGGGGATCTTAAAGAATGTAATCTGTTATTTATGTTATGTTTACTTTTAGATGGACATTGCTATTGCTTCCGTTATTGTGCAAAAGTTATATGTGGTATTTTACTTTTAAGAAAAAAAAATTGCTTCTAAACTTAGTGAAATTCTAGGTTAATTCTTTGGATCCCTTGGCGAAGCATTACAATATTTATCTGAGGCTAAAATTTGATGAAAATAAAGAATGATTGAGAAGTTCAAAGGATAAAGTCAAAGTTAGTTATGAGATCTATGGCTAGAAAAATTTAATGAAAATATGATGAAGGAGATTTAACAAAATGGAAGATGAGAACAATGTTCAAGGTGGAACTATTTTCTAAGAGACTAAATTCATTATATCTAAGATCTACAATCAAGATTAAGAATGCAAAATATAGAAGGTTCTTGAAGGTCGAAGTTAACTATTTAAAAGGATGAACCATATTATTTCTTGTTACTAATTATTATTGATTATGCAATTTAAAGTGGAAGAAGAATATTATTGGTGTTTAAAAATGTCATTTTTGAAAAACCTAGTGATAGGGATAGAATACACCTAGGGGCAACTAATTCCCATGTTCAATGCACCTATTCAGACACTAGGGCCAACTATAAGGCTATTTACTCTCCGTCTTCTTTAGGCTCTGCAGGGCCTAGGCAGGTCAACCTCAGATTCTTTATATGGTACCATTGTCAAAGCATATAATTGAATCTATAAAATCGATAACAATCCTTGAACCTTCTAGTACTTATACAAACAACATAGACATGGAATAGCTAATAATATGACCTATGAACTAGATAAGTTAAGTGAGGGTAACTCTTTTAGCTCTTTTAACATGAAAGGGAAAATATTTGATTTATGATGTTGATTTTTAGCAAGACCAAGGTATGAACATCAAAGACATGCAATCTCATAGTTGATCAGTCCCTTATCCATTGGCCATAAAATAAGTCAAAGAATACACATCGATATCCAAAATATACCCATATACCTAGATATTTGATCTATCCATTCACCTTGCAAAATGACATCTATCTTCAAAATGAAATTCATACTTATCAGATCCTCCCATGACCCCTGCAATTTTGTCAATGCATATCAAGCAATTTACTCAATCCCTTGACCCAATAGTAAAACATGCAATGACATACAAATTCAAAGTCAAGATGCAACTAGACTATATGCACCTTATGCATATATCAACATGAAACTAAAAACCCATGAAGATGGAGACAAATTTAAGATTGAAACTTTCAATAATGCTTTCTACTAATTTCCTTGAACTCAATACATCAAATATATACAAGACTCAAAATATACACAATAGATGACTATATAACCTAAATTCTCAAAGAGAAAAGCAAATGCTATTCAAAAAAGAGAAAATACTAAAATAATGGTATCACAACAATGGAAAGACTTCTCAAATTGGAACCATTCTTGCAGCATCATAGTTGTGAAAGTGTCCAAAAGATTAGAACCAACTATGGTCTAATAGTAGTTGGGGAGACTCTCAACCCAAAAAAATGGAACCTTATTGGTATCACAATAGTGTAAAGGATTTTTCAACAAGAAATGAAACCCTTTCCTCCTCATTCTAGAAATACTTATATAGAGAAGGATTTCAACAAGCTTTAGATGAGAGGAGAACACATGTTAAAAATTGATTGGAAAACAAAACTATAGAGATATTTCCATAATATTATATTTAAAACATTCTTTGCATTCAGATAAAACATGGGGAAGTAGTTGCAAAAATGGTAGCAGACACTTATTGCATGTGTCCTCAACTTAATTTGGTTTGTCTTCTACTACCTTTGATCATGAAATTCTTCAACTACCTCAATTGGCATAGTCTTAGTATCTGCAACTACCTTCAAAATATTTACTTCTTTCTTGGTGGTTCATTCTAGAAAATCTGATTTTAACTAAATATCTCACCAATTTACTCCACCTAAAAATTTGATCTCCACTAAAATTGTGCAGCTTGAATAACTCATCTTTCTATGTGGTGTAGACTTGTTCCTTATTCAATTGAAAAACTAAAAATTGGTCTTTACAATATCATGATAACAACCATATCGCATGATCAAGCTTTGTTTTCTCTTATCTTATGACCATACGATAACCACCCAGCATAGCATCGAGCATCATCATTTCAAGTCTTATGATCTCATGATCACAACACACTTTGTAGCTTCAAAAACCCTTCATACTCTTATGATGTTATGAGCATAGCTTTGGTGTAACATTATTTCTTCATTTTTTGTTCCTTATGACCTCACAACCATAGTTAGTGAAATAACTTCATAGCATTAGAGGTTACCTTTAACATCTATCATTGATGTATGAACACATTATAATCATTATACTTTCTTTATCATTTCCTTGAAAGAATGAATTTTCATCTTCACAACCTCATGATACATTACTACTTCATATTTTTAGAAATCTTTGAATTTTCCCTTTAGATCTTACAATCTACTGCTTGTCGTAACATTGAAAGATATGACCTACCACATGTCTTAAAAACTCATGCAGATGTGCTTGGCCTCACCTTAATTTATCATCTAATCCATATGATCTTATAATTGTCAACTTATCAAGCCATCGAACATTGCAAAATTTTCTTTCACGATCCTACAATTATGACCTTTGTGTATCTTTGGAAATCTTCTTGAAAACCTTCACAATTCCCTGATCCTCCCTTTGTCACAAGATCAGGGCTTACTTAACCTTTTTCACTCATGTTTCCTTGTGGTCTTATGATCACCACTTTATCACATGGTCATGAGCCTCCACTTCTACCTTTATGATCCCACAATCATCTATTTATTGTAGCATGAAAAGACACCAATTTCCACATGCTTAAAACCTTAACCCTACATAGCCTTAATGTTTACCATCTTATGAGCTTATGAGCACACAAGAAAACATAGCACCATAATTTCATCCTTATTTCATTCTAAATATATGACACCTCATAGCATTGGAGCTCCTCCATCTTTATCTTTTGATCTCACAAACAATCATAGCATCACAAGGTCACTTCTCTTAGCTCCCTGACCTTATGAAATGGACATTAGATCATATCTTTACTTCTTAACACCTCCAACCTTTTGATGCATCTAAGATCATAAAAAATTTCTCCTATTATGCACTTATGCCAAACCAAGTTTGATTGGCTTGCCACATGGCATCATGAGATAGGATGAACTCATCACCTTTTTGCAACCTTGCAGCTATCTTTCTTTGTTGGCCATGTTGACCTGTAATATTGTGAACCCTCCATTCTAACTATGATCATGCTTTCATAGCTGAAAAGTCAATAACTATTAAACTACCCAAAAAGTTGTGATGGCATTTAATTGTAACATTTTCTTTTGCTCTCAAGCTTGCAACATGAAACCTTAATCGTCACACTTGACCTATAAAGTTGTGAAAGCTTTGAACACTAACTGCTC
Organism: Cupressus sempervirens; assembly: GCA_028749045.1. Taxonomy (NCBI): domain Eukaryota; kingdom Viridiplantae; phylum Streptophyta; class Pinopsida; order Cupressales; family Cupressaceae; genus Cupressus; species Cupressus sempervirens. Next base: position 236,744,147 of record CM053786.1, on the reverse strand, counting down.
TGACCATTTTGCAAGTTCACAACTTGATCATCAACTTAGCTCTAACCTTCTACAAAGTCATGAATGCACACTTTGATTTGACCATTTCATGTTTTTGTAGCATTGCATCCAAAATATTTAACTCTATCCTTAAACTTACAAAGGTGTGATCGTAAGCTTTCACAGCCTTGCCACCTTAACCTAGGTTTTCCTTCAACCAACTACAAAGCTACGATGAGTTAAACTTTAGTTGCATAGCCTTTATTTCTTTTGTCTACTACTTCACAAAATTTAAGACATGCAATTTTCTATAACCATTGTGAAGCTACGCAGACATGAAGATGATAGTTTTTCTCCTTTGCACCCATCAACATGGTTAATAGTTTAAAAGTAGGGAAGTTGTGCCTAGGAGATTTTCACAAGGTTGCCACTTGAGATATAAAGAAGAGCATGAAAAATAAAAGTTAATGGGCTCAAAACTTGGTGATATAAACTATAAGCATGATATTTTGATGTATCCTCATTACATGTCAACTTATGAATATTTTCAATGAAATATATGACATGACTATAGACCTAGAGTTTGTTCGAGGGTTAACACAATTTTTAGAAACCCTAAGTAGTCTAGGCACATATACTTCCTAATTTTCACAAGGTTTTACAAGACTTTAAGTAGGGTGAAAATCAGGCCGATGAAGGCTATATCTAGGGATGCATGCCCCTTGTAGACATGACAAAGATTCAATTTTTTTGGAGGAAGTAGACCACACACCTAATTGCAAAAAATTCTCTGAACAACTTATTGAAAACATGAAATCTACTCCAACTGTACAAGATGATGGCATTGGGTCACCAAAAATTCTCAAAACTTCTTACCTCTATTAAACACTTGATTTTCATTTCCATCTCTCTAAGGTAAGATATAAGTATTACTTCCATTATTTTCACCAAACACATCAAAATTCTCAATTAGTTCAATTGGAAAAACAAAATAATGTTCTCGACTTTCATAGTGCATACTAGGAACATCCTTAACATAATGCTCACTATGAAAATAGGGGTTACCATCCTCTTGTATACTAAAATCCTCATGCACACTACTAATTAGAAACACAAAGTGATCATACACTTCTGAGTCATATTCATCATAAATAGGCATCTCACCTTATGTACCTAGATGTGAAGAGTATGTAAAATATGACCTCTTTTTTCTTGTAGTCCTAATACTCATCAAACCAGATTTGTCATTTGCTAAAACCTCTTCACAATAAAAAAATTTGATTAGTCACCAAGTTTGAAAAAATGTCATGAAAATGTTGACACAAAATATGTTGATCATAGTCTTTATCTAATAAACTATTAGAGGGAACCTTAAACTTATCATTACAAGATTTATCAACATAAAAAGAAAATCCATAGTTAGATTGGAAACCCCAACTATTTTCCTCTTCATCACATGAAACATCAAAACTTATTGCAATATTATGACCAACATGAGAAAAATATGAAACGGTATGCAATTTCACTTCAGTAACATCCTCCATATCTAACAAGTCATCATGTGCATAGACATTTGAGGTGATCTCATATACACCTCCAAAGGTTGACGAAGGTGGTTTTGATTTTATATCTCTTTCCATATCAAACTTTGGGGAAGTGACTTGACTAAATAAAGAAACATCATAAGGGAAAATATGAGTATCCTTAAAAATACTTACATACAATTGAAAATCATGAGCTAGCAAAGCCAAAATTTCATTAGGGTTCAAAAATATTTACTCACAAATCTTCTCCTATTGGCTATGATTATTATCTGGATGATATGAAGGATTTACAACAATAGAACCATTCGTATGACAATCTGACAAAATTAGAATCATTAGTACAACATATTTCATCTTCCTTATTCACTACCTCTTCACTAAGTGTTTCATTCTCATTTTATCACAAGAATGGTTATCCATAGTTCTGTTAGGGCTTTCTTCATTCTCATACACACTATCACAAGATTCATTTTCAGTTACATACCTAACTTCCTCATACTGACTACAACCATATGATTCACTAAATCTGGAATCCATCTCTTCATAATTTGAAGAAAAATTACCATTATCTACAGATTCATTATATTCACTATTATCTTCATCATACTCACTAACATCAATAGAAGATATAACATGAGCTCTATTGTTATCATTTTCCATCATCTTAACGAATTCTTCAGCTTGCAAAAGCTCATGTAATCTTCTAGGTGTTGGCTAATTAATTGAATTAGGTAGAAGAATATCTAGGAAAACACTAGGTAAGGAAGATTCCTCAGGTCTTGAAGAAAAAGGTAGCATCATCATTACTAATATAAAATTTATATAGAATTTCTCGACATTTAAAACCTAAGTACTTCCTATTGTATTCCTTATGAAACTAACAATCATATTGTGGATTTTCTTGTTCAACATAGCAATATTATTAACCATAGTTTTATAACTTTTAGAACTTGGTAGACTAACCTTAGACCTGATATCAAATTCCATTTTAAAATGAAATTTCACCTCTTTGCTTTGTGTTGATAATTGCTGAACATAGGCAACCATTCTATCACTTAACTTTTATAATGAGGAAACTCATGAAAGGTAAAATACCTTTTAGTGTTGATGCAAAACTTGAATCTGCCGATCTTGGCATGGGTGTAAACATGAAACTCCTTCACAAAATTGATCAAAACCATGTAGAGCTGCCACCTCCTTGAAGAGGAAAAAAGAAATCATAGTTATGACTCACCTTCTAACATTCAAATTTTTTATAACAGAAAAAGAAACAACACTCAAACTTTAATCAAGAATTAATCAGTTATTTTCTAAGAACCACTATCAAGAGGTTTAAATCTGCTACACAACCTAAAAATCCTTCAAAATATAACATGAAATCAACTAGGACACATTGGTACAATGATATAGAGTCACCACTCACAAGAATGAGAATAAAACATAATTTTCCATTTGAAAAATATGAACCAAACTTTCAATTGTAGGAAAAATGCAAATCATCAAACCACTCTTGTAGATTTAGAATCTTGAAAAAGAGAAAAAACCCTATTGTTCATTCTTGACTCTGAACACTACACCACTTTGAAAACACCTCTTAGCTGAATATATTGATTATGAATCACTAGTCATAATGTAATTTTTAGTCAACCTTCCAAGTTAACACTGTCCTCGATAAGGTAAAGACTAAGATATTCAATTTATACTAGAGATTCTTGTCCTTTTAACAAGTCCTATTTCCATCTTATCCCCAGTAGAGTCACCATTTTGTTGGTGTTTCAAAATCTCATGTTTCAAAAACCTAGTGATAAGAATAGAATACACCTAGGGGCAAGTAATTCCCATGTTTAATGCATGTATTCAGACACCAAGGCCAACTATAAGGCTATTTACTCTCCTTCCTCTTTAGGCTGTGCAAGACCTAGGTAGGTGGACCTAAGATTCTTTATATGGTACCAATGTCAAAGCATATAATTTAATCAATAAAATAGATAAAACCACTTGAATCTTCTAGTACTTATGCAAACAACATAGACATGGAATAGCTAATAACATGACCTATGAACTAGATAAGTGAAGTGAGGGTAACTCTTTTAGCTCTTTCAACATGAAAGGGAAAACATTTGATTTATGATGTTGATTTTCAGCAAGATCAAAGTATGAACAACAAAGACATGCAATCTCATAGCTGATTAGTTCCTTATCCATTGGGCATAAACTAAGTCAAAGAATACACATGGATCTACAAAATATACTTATATACCCAGATATATGATCTATCCATTCACCTTACAAACATACATCTATCTTTAAAATGAAATTCATACTTATCAGATCCTCCTATGATCCTTGAAATTCTATCAATGCATATCAAGAAATTTACTCGAGCCCTTGACCCAACAACAAAACATGCAAAGACATGCAACTTAAAAGCCAAGCTACAACTAGACTATATGCACCTTATGCATATATCAAAAAAAAGTTACAAACCCATGAAGATGGAGACAAATTTTAGATTGAAACTTTGAATAATGCTTTCTATTAATTTCCTTGAAATCAATGCATCAAATAGATGCAAGACTCAGAATATACAAAATAGATGACTTTAAAACCTAAATTATTAAAGAGAAATACAAATGTTGTTCATAATAGATAAAATACTAAAAGAATGGTATCATAGCAATTGATAGACTTATCAAACTAGAACCATCCTTGTGGTTTTATAATTGTGAAAGTGTCCAAAAGACTGGAACAAACTATGATCTCATAGTAGCTAGGGAGACTCTTGACCCAAAAAATTGGAACCTTATTAGTATCACAACAATTGAACCACTTGCAACATATTTACTGGGAGGGTAATCAAGTGGCAGATGCTGCGGCTGCCATGGGGTTTATTGTTAGGGCAATCACGTGATGGGAAAATTTAGTTGATATCAATGAAAATCTAAGGATGTTGATATTCAAGGAAAAGGTAACAAAATTCAAAATGATGATTACTAAATTTAAAAGTAAGGCCAATTTTGGCAAGATGGAGAAATTTGGTGCTAAATTTAACTTTAGCATTTTGGAAATAAGAGACAAACATGGCCGTACAAATGACAAGTGGAGTAATTACAAATTAAGAAATTTGTCTTTTCACAATTATGGCAACTCGGAGCAAGCTTCGAATCACTTCCCAAATGGAAGTACGATAGATATGATGGATTGGGATGTCAGAAATCAACGAGGAGAGAAAATTAGGTTTTTTAATACCCACGAATCTCATAATAAAATGTTATGGGATTCTAGTGCTCGTCTTACATGGGTCTATAATTTTAATCCCTATTCCCCCAAAGGATTAAAGCAAGAGAGCAGCCACAGAGAATTGGAAAGCGATAAAGTTCTAATGCATATTTCTAAGGAAGAGAGGTAGGATAGTGGAGAAATTAATATGGGAGGTGATCTAAATCGGTTGGAACCAACAAGACTTGAGAACTTCAAGGATAGGATGGCGACCTAGTATCTCCTGAAGGAAGGGGTTTTTTTGCCATATATGTTCTCCATGGCTGGGCATGATGAAAATTGTGCATTACAGTTTGTGAATAATTGGGATGATAGGAAGGTCACAATCAAAAAAATTACTTTTCAAGTCACTGAGGAGGTTATTTCCATGGCAACAGGACTCACAATGAAGGGAAAAAAGTGGAAGAAAGTCACCAAAGTCTTGGATAAGAATAGCATGAAAAACTTCTTTGTGGAGAATGAGGAGCCGATTCGCTACAGAGGAGGGTTTAAAAGGGATAAGCTACCTGAGCCCTGGGATGATGTGTGTCTGGTCCTGATGAAGTATCTCACCCTAGAAGGTAGGTTTGGAGTGTGCTATTACTATCATTTTCCCTTGTTTAATCATTTTAAAAATAGGGATTTCATTTCCATTCCATTTTTTCTTCTACATTCGCTGTAGGATATGATTAAGGATGTTAAGGAAAAAAAAAGTAAAGGCCTAAAATTCACCATTATTCATCAGGGGTTAATTTTCTATTTGTATCAGTTCCACTTAGATTTATGTCCCCCTAGAGAGGTTGTTGTGGAAAACCCCCGCCATAGTAGGATTTCCCCAAGAGCTCCAATACTGGGACGAAAATCCATACTCCTAGGCCATCTCCTAGTAAGGATACTAAGAAAAAGAAAAAACTTGACATAGCCATAGAACAAAAGGGAAACAAGAAATTAAAATTTGATAAGGTGGTAGAGGTTGTTGGAGAGGATTCTGGTGAAGATATTGGGGGAAAAGCAAGAAGAAGGTTTGGTAGGCTAGCTCAGTCCCAGGCTAGGGGTAAGCAGAAGTCTATTAGATACCCTGTTGAGGAAGTTGAAGAAGATAGCTCTGACAATAACAGTGACAGAAGGGAGGAGGAAAGCATTTCCAACTCTAAAATGGATTATGGTAATGAGGAGGGGGAAAAAGGTTTCAATTCTCAGAGTATTTTCATGGATGACACTCAAACTCAAGTGTCAGACAACAAAGAAAGGAATACTGAGACAACCCATGTTTCAGCTAGCTTCTCACTTAAACCCCTTACTTTTTGTGATGAGATGAGACAAAAGGATAATTCCCCAATTACCATTTCTTCCCCTGTTAAGGAAAATTCAAAGATTTCTTCTAACCCACGAGTGCTGCAAGACAAACCAAAGGGACAAAAAATGAAGGAGGTTGTTGCTACAAAGGTCAAGGAGCATAAAGAGGAGACATTGATGGTGGAGGAGCATTACATAAACCTGGAGGAAAGAATCAAAGATTTGGAGGAGGGGTTTTTCACCTTCTCCAAGTTTGGACTTAAAGTTACTCATGCTGCTACAACTACCCTCCAATTTCTAGTATAGGAGAAGGAGGAAGTTGGCTTGGACATGGGGGGCAATAAATTACTCTTTAAGTTCCTTGCTGATGACTGGACCTAAATTCTTCTTCATGCAAGAGGAAAAGGGAAAAAAGAAATCTAAGTCTTTTAAAAAAAAAAAAAATTTCTATTCAATTATGGGGTCCATGGATCCAAAGACTTCATATACTATTATAACAATTATAGTTTTGTTGGTTTTAACTGTAATTATGTTTTTACTAGGCCTGGGTGCCTCATTGGACTTTGGTTAGTTGCTAGGGTTCCTTTCTGGTTCTAGCTCTCTTATTTTAGGTTCTTATCTCTGACTGCTGGTTCTCCTCTTCTTGTTGTCTGTTTTTGCTACTGGTTGGTAATGTGCTAGTTACTAGCCTTTTGACTGTTAAGGGCCGACCTCCTTGCTTTTGGTCACTTTTAATTTCAAAAACAATTGAAAGAATTTTTCAACAAAAATTGGAAACCTTTCCTCCTCATCCTAGAAATTCTTATATAGATAGGATTGCAACAAGCTTTAGATGAGCGGAGGACATATGTCAAAAACTAACTAGAAAACAAAACTACAAAGATATTTCCATATTGATATATTTAAAAAATTCTCTACTTTTAGATAAAACTTGGGGAAGTAGTTGTAAAACTAGTAGTAGACTCATGAAATTCTTCAACTGCCTCCACTACCATAGTCTTAATATTTGCAACTGACTTCAAAATATTTACTTTTCTCTTGGTGGGTCATTCAAAAAATATGATTTTATCTAAATATCTCACCGATTTACTCCACCTAAAAGTCTAATCTTCATTAAAACTATGTAGCTTAAATAACTCATCTTTTTGTTTAGTACCGACTTGTGCCTTTTTCTATTGAAAAACTACAAATTGGTCTATATGATATTACAATAATAACCATATTATATGATCAAGCTTTGTCTTTTCTTATCTTATGACCATATAATAACTGCCTTGCGTAGCAATGAGCCTCATCATTTCATGTCTTATGATCTCATGATCACAACACACTTTGTAGCTTCAGAAACACTTCATACTCCTAGATGTTATGAGCACAACTTTGACATAACATCATTTCTTCATTTTTTTCTCATTACAACCTCACAACCATGTTCAATAAACTAGCATTGTAGCATAAGGGATTACCTTTAGTAGCCATCATTGACCTAGAACCACATGGCATTAATTATACTTTCTTTATCATAGCCTCATAGGCATCAATTTTAATCTTCATGATCTCACAATACATTACTACTTCATAGATTTGTAAATCTTTGAACTTGCCCCTAAGATCTTACTACCTACTACTTTTTATAACATCAAAAGATATGACCTACCACATCTCTTAAAAAATCATGCAAATGTGCCTTGCCCCACCTTACTTTATCATCTGATCCATAAAATTTTATGATTATCACTTTATCATTCCATCGAACATCCCAATTTTTTTCCATGAGCCTATGATTATGACCTTTTTGTATCTTTGGAAGTTTTCTTGAAAAAATTCAAGGAGCCTGGATCCTCCCTTTGTCTTAGGATCAAGACTTACATAACTTTTTGCACTATTATTTCCTTATGATCTTATGATCACCATTTTATCGCATGATTATGAACCTACACTTCTACCTTTATGATCCTATGATGATCTGTGCATTGTAACATCAAAAGACACCAATTTCAACATTCTTAAAACCTTGGCCCACATAGCCTTAATATTTACCATCTTACGAGCACACAAGCCAAAGTAGGATCATAACTTCATCCTTATTGCATCCTAACTATAGGGAACCTCATAGCATTGGAGCTCCTTAGTCTTCATCTTTCAATCTTTGCAAGAGTCGTAGCATTGTAGAGTCACTTCTCTTAGCTCCCTAATCTTACAAAATGGATGTAAGATTGTATCTCTACTTCTTAACACCTTTGACCTTTCTATGGGCGTAAGATAGTAACACATTTCTCCTATTCCACACTTAGCTCAAATCAATTGTGACTAGCTTTCCATGTGGTGTCATCAAATAGGCTGGACTCATCACCTTGTCACCTTTTTGAAACTTCACAACTATCTTTCTTTGTTGACCATGCTGACCTCAATGTTGTGAACTCTCCATTCTAACTGTGAGCATGCCTTTATGGCTGAAAAGTCAATAAATGTTAAATTACCTATGAAGCTGTGATGACCTTTAACTATATTATTTTCTTTTGTTCACAAGCTCACAACATGAAACCTTATCTACTACACTTAACCTATGAGGATGCAAAATCTTTGAACACTGACTACTCTGACCATTTTAGAAGCTCACAAATTTATCATCAACTTAGCTCTAAGCTTTTGTGAAGTCATGAATACACATTTGGATTTGACTATTTCATGTCTTTGCAACATCACACCCAGAATACTCAACTATATCCTTAGCCTTGGGAAGGTGTGATCATAAACTTTTATAGCCTCACCACCTTAACTTGAGTTTTCTTTCAACCACCTATGAAACTACAATGAGTTAAACCTTAGCTACATGGCCTCCTTTAAATTTTTTTCTCTAATTTGCAACATAAACTGTGTAGTTTGATATAACTACTATAAAGCTATGTATGCTTGAAGATGACAATTTTGCTCCTTTGTACCCATCAACATGGTTAATAGTTAAAAAGTAGTGAAGTTATGCCTGGGAGGTTTTTGCAAGGTTGCAACTTAAGATATAAAGAAGAGCATGAAAAAAAGAAGATAATGGGCTAAAACCTTGGGGATATAAGCTATAAGAATTATTCTTTGATGTATCCCTATTGCATGTCAACTTATGAATATTTTCAACAAAATATATGACATGACTATAGACATAGGGTTTGTTCTCCAGTTAACACAATTTTTTTGAAACCCTAAACACTCCATACATAGTTTCTTCCATATTTTCACAAGGTTTTACAAGATTTTAAGTAGGGTAAAAATTAGGCGAACAAAGATAAAAGGTGAATTGAGGAGAATATAAGTGAAAAGATCAAGCAAAGGAAGTGTGTAAATTAGCTAGTAAAGTGTTAGTGTAAATAATTATTATTAACACTTTACTTAAGTTCACTTAGGATAAATGCAATATTTTATTATTTATTAGGTTAGACACCTAGGAATATGCATACTCATATGAGTTGTCATTGACAACACAAAAGTTAGCAACTTTATTTTAGGACATGGTGTCTACAACACTAGAGTTTGCATAATTAACTAATTTGTCATGTAGACAACATAGTTTGTCATGCTCTAATTAAGCACATGGTGTCTACCACATAATTTTATGTGACACACCTATGTAGGCTTATCCTCTAATCATAACACTAACTCTTATACTCAATGCAGGATAATCTACTCTTGGCGGACATGTGCTTAGTTGTGAGGCTTATGATTTTGCTAACTCCTAGTCATTCTAGAGGCCTTTATATATAAGAACTTCTAGTGTACTTGTAGATCAATTGAAATTCATATTGTTATTCTAATCATACTTTATTGGTCCATATTGTGCTAGTGCTTGAGCTTCTTGATCTTGGGTGATTTTTCCCTAAGGAAAATTCTTACATGGTATCAGAGCCATAGGAATGTCATTTCATAGCCATTGAAGACCATCTTTTCTTCACCTCTTAGTGGGCCATTGATTTAGAATTGATGATTCTACAGTCATTGGGAGCATCAAGAGCTAAAGTAGACCTCACCATTATGTTCAGAGCATCGACTAGGTGAATTTTGGTGGGACAGATCCACCCAACCTCTTCTAATGGACTTAAGTTCATAATCACATCTACAGATTATTTTACGAAGTGGGTAGCAGCAGTACCTCTCATAGTTACTGATGGCAAAACTATAAGACTTTTCATCACAAACTACATCATCTGTAGATATGGTGTACCATCCTCAATCATTACTAAAAATGGAGGACAACTCAAGAATAGAGACCTCAAGGAATTGTGCAAGAAATTCAAAATCACACAACATTGGTCTTCCATTTATTACCCCTAGGGTAATGGCCAAGTCGAGGCATCCAATAAGGTGATCCTCAAAATTCTTCATCACACAGTCAGCAAGTCAAGGAGAGACTGGCATCTCCAGATCAACCCAACCTTTTGGGCATATAGGACAAGTATCAAAACTCCAACGGGCATAACTCCCTTTGCTTTGGTGTATGGAGTAGATGTTGTGCTTCTAATAGAGGTTGAGATTCCTACCGTGAGAATCTCTATGAAGGGCCTTATCACCAATGATGACTATAGGATAGCTCAGCTTCAAGAGCTTGTGTTACTAGATGAATGATGACAAGTGGCATGTGATCATCTACAAGCATATCAACAAAGAATGGCTAGAAGCTACAATCAAAAGGTCAAGCCACGTGACTTCCAGCTGGGTGATCTCGTCCTAAGAAAAAACCTAAAGAATCAACAACAATGAGTACAAAAAGGAAAGTTTGAACCCAACTGGCTCGGTCCATACATCATCACTATAGTATATGGATCTAGTGCCTATTAGCTTTCCATAACCAAAGGAGAAGTACTTAAAGAACCTGTCAACACTCTCCACCTAAAGCATTTGTACAGTTGATCTGAAATCAGTAAGCTCTTTGTACATATCTATATGTCCTGAAAAAAATCTAAAAATCGGAAAAAAGTCCTAAAAAAAAATTTGTTACCCTGGTAAAAACCTAGCAATAGGCACCTTGGTAACACCAAAAAAAGTGAAAACTATCAAAAATACAAAAAAAATAAAAAATACAAAAAATACAAAAAAATTGAAAAAACAAGAAAAGTGCCATTGGTGAAAACCTGGAAACAGGGATCATGGTAGGAAAAAAAGAGAAGCTCTACCAAGAAAGTGAAAACCTAGTAAATAGGTGCCTCTTGTTCCCAATGCTCCATCTTGCAGTGCATCTTCTAGCTATTCTGTATAGTCGCTTTGATGCTTTTGCTTTCCTGCTTTTCCTGCTTTCTGCTCATTTATCCATGGATTGAGTCTTGTTATAGCTCAGGGGCATTCCCTCATAGTGTCACTATTTTTGAGATTCTCCTCATAGAATCTCTTTCACGATAGTCACCAACAGTTCTAGCTACATCTATCTACTATTGCTAGTCTCACTCTTTTCAAGATTCTCTTCATAGAATATCTTTCCCAATAGTCACTAACTGTTCTAGCTATGTCTGCCTACTATTGCTAGTGTCACTCATTCGAGATTCTCCTCATAGAGTCTCCTTCGCGATAGTCACTAGTGGTCCTCACTGCGTCTGCCTACTATTGCTAGTGTCACTCATTTGAGATTCTCCTCATAGAATCTCCTTCATGATAGTCACCTGTGGTCCTCACTGCATCTACCTACTATCGCTAGTGTCACTCTTTTCAAGATTCTCCTCATAGAATCTCTTTCACAACAGTCACTAGTTGTTTTAGCTATGTCTGCCTACCATTGCTTAGGTCATGTCTCTAGATTCCTTTATGGATGATCTCTCTTGTGTCAATCACCAGTTGTCCTGGCTATGTCTATCTACTATCGCTTAGTCCTCTTTAGGTTCTTCATCGTGAAGATTCCTCTTTGACCTTAGTCACTAGTTGTTTTGATTGCATCTGCCTACTATTGTCACCCTACTGAAGAGATTTCTTTCAAACGTGTTCTAGACACTGACACTAGACATCAATCCTGAAAATATTGAACTTAGAAAAAGACATACTTGTTTGGATATACTGAGCATTTTCTTTGTTTTCTTTGTTTCCTTTTTTTTCTTTGTTTTGCTTTATCATATCTCCTCGAGCAACTCGATGATGTCGTCTTCGAATAGAGAAGCAATGACTGGGGGCATGATCTTTTCTTTTCTTTCTATCTGTGGTTTAGTTCCAACAAGTTGGTACATTCCTATAAAAGGGGTGTGCACTATAAGAGCCTCCTTCTCATATTGGATGGCCGTGTGTACCTCGACTCCTTTTATATGAATATGTCAATAACATTAGTTCTTCTCCTTGTTTGTTGGAGTGAACTCTTCATGATATAATAAATATTGATACTCATCCTGCTAAGTGAACGTACGGGTCACTACAAGTATATATAGCACACTTCTATCTCAAGTTACAAACATGAGGGTCATTGTGGAAATAATAAATAATAAATACTTAGCATAAGATGGATCTCCCATGTGTCTGGTGTGTTTATATGCAAGCAACATTTATGTCATCCTAGTGTTTATGCTTTGATGCTTATGTTAACTTGCTACATTAAAAGGGACAAATGTTCTGGTCATTCTGGCTTCTTGTGCCTCGAATGCTTACATTTAATCCTGACAAACCAATAACGTATGTTATATTCATATTTACATGATTGTAATGTCAGTGGGAATTGTATGACCTATGAGCTTTGTTCTATATCTGGTGATGATTAAATATCGATGCTCAGTAACCAGACTTAGGGTTGCATTTAACATAGTCTTGCATTGCATACTTCACTTGCATAAACATGTGATTCAATTGCAAATCTACTTTCACCTTCTGTGATGAGGAATTGCTGATCTCTTCAAAGTATCATGTTTCTTAATGACTACACAAATAATTGATTAATCACTCTCTTGGCTACTTTGGCTACTCTGAATTCATTTTTGGGATCAAATTTTAAATCTAACACACCTAAGTGCCTCAAAAATGTGCTAATTTTTTTTTGGGCCCAACATGATTGAACACTTGTGTAGCCCAATTTTTTTGATACTTTCTGATTACTAGAATCTTTTCAACTCAAAATTCTTCAAATTTTCAAATTAATTCTTGAAAAAGTCAACTTTGGTCAACTATTTGTCAAACTTGGTCTTTTGGACCTCAAAATCACTTTGGATTGACTTCTAATATTCTTTAGATCATTCTGATCTCTTCATATTTCGTCAGATCATTCTGATCTCTTCATATTTTCTTTTGATCATTCTGATCATTTCTACACTCTACTACATCTCAGATTTCTTTTGTATCTATTTGTATACTACTTTACAACATATTTCTGGCGTGTCATCTTTCGATTGCGCTCCCAAGGGGACAGGATGATTACATCATTGAACTTGAATTTCAAATCAATCTAAATCTTCATCACTTGGGGCATCTTATTCCTATCTTATGTCCTCATCACTTGGGGCATCTCATCACTCAAGACATCTTGTGCCCTTCTATCTAGCATCTTTGATATCTATCTTATCTTTTCATCAACTGATCAATCTTATAACAACTCTTCTTAGAGTTTGATGGACAAGTATTGGGACAATCTAAATCCTGACTCTTGAGGATCAAGCCTCATTCTGGGGATGATTCTATGACTCATGACTGGACCTTGTTATCTTTTATTAATTTTGGGTATCTAGGTGTTCTATCTAGATCCTTGAAGGTTAAGCTTTGTTCTGGAGATAATCTTCTAAATTCTTATCAATCTCAGGTATCTAGGTGTTCTATCTGGATCCTTGAAGGTTAAGCTCTGTTCTGCAGATAATCTTCTAAATGCTTATCAATCTCAGGTATGTAGGTGTTGTAACTAGATCCTTGAAGGTTAAGTTTTTTTCTAGAGATAATCTTCTAAATGTTATCAATCTTGGGTATCTAGGTGTTCTGTTTGGATCCTTGAAGGTTAAGCTATGTTCTGGAGATAATCTTCTAAATTCTTATCAATCTTGGGTATCTAAGTGTTCTATCTAGATCCTTGAAGGTTACACTTCATTCTGGAGATGATCTTCTAAATGCTTATCAATCTCAGGTATCTAGGTGTTCTATCTGGAACCTTGAAGGTTACACTCCATTCTAGAGATGATCTTCTAAATGCTTATCAATCTCAGGTATCTAGGTGTTCTACCTAGATCCTTGAAGGTTACGCTCCGTTTTGGAGATGATCTTCTAAATTCTTATCAATCTCGAGTATCTATGTGTTCTATCTAGATCCTTAAAGGTCAAACTTCATTCTAAAGACACCTTTTAAATGCTTATCAATTTTAGATATCTAGGCATTCTGTTTGGATTCCTTGGGATTAAGCTCTGTTCTAGAGATAGTCCTTAAAAGCTTATCAATTGGTCTTCATATCATCAATTTCGGAACCAATCTCATTTCTTGATCCTCGCATCATGCTTTCTAATTTTCTTTGAATTGAACATGCTGCTTGCACATTCATTCAAAGAGGGGCAAAATGTAATACCCTAAAATTGGCTTATTGCCACAATCACCAATTCTGGTCTATTTCTGATCGATTCTAAAGTCCTATGTCACTAGGCAATTCTTATTCTGCTACTCGCTACTTGACTTAATTGTCAAATGTAGAAAACCTAAATTTACATTAATCAGACTCTTTATTTAATTCCTATAGTATTGACTCACATTAGTCACATTAAATCTATTGATTAAGATTTAATTTAATTATTAAGTATTTATACTTTAATTAAATTAAATTATCTCCTAAGGCTAATGTATTATGGAATTAAATTTATTTAATTTAATAAATATGCCTATTTTAATTAATTAAACAAAATTATTTAATTAAATGGAGAAGCTATTTATAATTAATTAAGCAAAGTTATTTAATTAAATGGGAAGCCATTCTAATTAATTAAATGAAGTTATTTAATTAAATAAGAAAAGTGTCTCTAATTAATTAAATAGAATTATTTAATTAAATGGAAAAAGGTAATTATGAGAGCATATCTCATTTTATTAAATTAAATATCTCTCCAAAATTTCTCTTCAGTTCAAAAAAGGAAAATTCCTAGTTCACTACTGATCAAATTGGAAATGACTCAAATCACTTACTCTGACACTAAAGTCTATCTTAGTTGACTGACTCTTACACTCAGATCTGAGCTAGTTAACTCCCTTTGATTTAGAAATTTTCCTTTATGACCGAATTTCATCTTCAATACTGACCGTTGATTGAAATTGATCTCAACTATTGATGGATTCCAAGAAAATCTATTTAAGATACTCTCATCTCTTCATTTTAGGAGGAAGAATTAAAATTTGCATCGAATTGCTGTTGAAATTCATACTCACATTTGCTCACATTTGCTAACATTTTTGCATACATCTTGCATTCTTAGTTTAAATTCATTTAGCTTAATATGCATAGGTTAATCTAGTTTTGTTTCAATTGTTCCTAGATTAGAATGCATTTCTCGTTCTAGATTAATCTGCACAATCATATAGATTAATTTCATTTCTTAAATCCTTCATTCTTAGAGGGTCTAGTTTCTTAACACCTCAAATCTGAGGATATCTAACAAGCAAAATCCATTTAGATAGAAGGCAACAGGTTGCCTTGCTGGCTGATTTTCGGATGAACAATCCAATGTTCATTCCAGGATGAATCCGCAAATAAGGACCATGTTGAAGTGTGTGTCTTAGCATAGGCCACATTTTCACACATACATTTCTAGCGCCCACCATAGGGCTGAGAAAATCAACTTTTTTGGCCTCTTTCTACATTTTTAAAATCATTTTTGAGTTCTCTATTCGTATTGTTTCATACAGATTCTAGAATCTTCATGCGAGACTATTCATTTTTACGTGAGAATCTAGAATCTTTGCATGAAGATTCTCTATGAGTCATGCAAGAAAGTTCCTAAGCACGTGAAACTTCACGTGGCACCTGTTTCTTCGTGCAAGCCATAAAACAATTTTGCCTAGGCTCCAAATAATTTTGTGAGGCTCTAACAGAGATTTTGTGCGAAATATTGTGACAACAGTTTCAATTTTAAGCATTATTTTTCAATCTTCAGATTGTTTGATTTCACTAACGTGCTTGTCTTGATCTATTTCTCTAAATTTCTTGTAGCTTAACCATTGTTTGCAGGATGCTAGCCAAAGACTCCTTTTAAAATTCACTTAAAAATAGACTGACTATTTGCTTGCAGGACACTTGTCGAAGATATGCCTATCAAAGACTATATTTCAAACTCACAAAACAATGTGTGTCTTATTTTGTTACTTTCAAAACTAGTCTAATTAGGGGCTTGTGAACTTCCTAGGGTGCAAGACGGAAGAATAGGGGAATATGCTCTTCAGTTCTTAGAGGTCGTGACCAAGAGTGAATAAAAAACCTAGAGACTTCCGAAAGATGGCATTTCGAAGAAGGCAAGCAACTTGGTGCTTCTCCAAAGCTTGTTCTCTTCTATGATAAGACAATGATTTTCTTTAAGGGAATCTAAATCTTTATGGAAGAATGAGTTTGGATTGATTAAGCCAAGTCGATAATTAATTTTTCTTGCATGTTTGGGTGAGGAAATAAGGTAGAGGATTATGCTCTTTCCCCTTGAGGGAAATCAAAAACTCAGAACCTTAGATCTAAACCACTAGTCAATGTCAATCCTTTAGAGGGCCTACTGGAGCGATCCAACCTTTGGGAATGACCCAAGTGAGCACACTCCTTTTGCCGGAGGTTCCAACTCACTATAATCAAGATGTTTTATAGAGCGAAAGACTCCAAAGTCAGATTAATTTCTTCCCCTTAATTCTTGATATCACATATCAAGGGGAAGCTCTGTCAATGCACTGGTCGGCACTGGCACCTGGCTTGTTAAGCAAGTAGTGTGCACTTTTAGATGCTGGTATGGGCTGTTGGCCTCAACTTGACTTGCAGAGCCATTAGGGATTAATTCGAATAGAAGCCAAGTAAAAACCTCTTAGTTAAAAGCCACCCAGTTCACCTCCGAAAGGAGGCATAATTTTTGTGTAAGGAGGGAGAAGAATCTCTCTTATAGAACTCACTATAGGCATGCTACTGGATGTTTGAAGGTGGTATACACACTCTTCTCCTACCACAAGGGTGCTCGTTCAGTGTATACTATTGAGTCCTTTGAATATACCAAAAACACAGGTGCCCTCTAGGGGTTGACACGACTGTGTGAGGTACACACATGCACATAAGATGTGGGACAAAGGTTTTGCCTTCCCTACCAATTTTTCTTTCTAGGGATAAAGTGTGTTTTTTATTGAGTCATCAATAAAGTCCAAACCAGTTACAACAAACAAGGTCAAGACTCCCCTATCCGGTCAAGTTGCTTTGTCCTTGGCAGGACTATTTTCAACTACTGCTTCCTTCCCATTGTCTTGTTTAAACACTTTTCCTGGATTGAAAACTTGAAAATTTTGTCCAAACGTCTTACTTGGTCAACCTTGCTACCTGTCTAATCAGATTTGTCTGATAAATCTATCCACTCTGTCTAAAAAGTCCAGAAATCTTGTCAAATTCAGTTGTTATTCTAAAACTGGTCGACCTTCTTGTGCAAATTTTTTTTTTTTTTTCACGCAAAATCATATTGTCCTCACACAAAATCATTGTGTTCTCACGCAAAATTAAAACTACTGTCATGAGTCTTCACGCGAGCTCTAAACTTCCTTGCGTAAAATTAAACCACTATCACTGACTTTTGTGCAATCCAAAAAACTTCTTCGTGTGGCCTGTAAAGGTTTCTCGCACAAGATCTTGTGTCAGCATTTCCACTTTTGGTCTGTTTTGACTATGTGCGACCTGAATGCTGCCCTTTTTCTGCATCCATTTGTCACTTTCTGTCTGGGAATAGTCTTGAAATAACAACACTTTGCTTTGCTAAGAGCTTGTATCTTGCACTTTGACTAGTCTCATCTCATAATTTATTTTTTGTCCTCGTCTTAATGCTTGTCATACTTTGTGTCACATTGGTCATAATCTCTAGCTATCCTAGCCTTTAAATCAAACCATTTGTGCCTTAGTGAACAACATTCTTACTATTATCTTGTCCTTTTTGAGACTCAGTCTTAGTGTAGTCCTTGTCTAGGTTCTAGCTTCTTGTCCTTGTCTATGACTGTTGCAATGGCAACATGTTTAATCCTTATAACCTTAGACGTGGTCATGCTAGAGGTCATAATCACGGTAAAGGTCACTTACCTTTTGTTACGCAATCTGTATCTAGTTCGACTAGTGAGGCATCTTCACAATCTCCCTCACCTGCTAGGTCATCTTGAGATCAATGAACATTTTCCATAAACCTGCAACAAATTAGGAATCCTTTGTACTAAGAGGATACTGAGATAGGTAGAGGTCTTGCATTATCAAACACAATGTCTGATCCTTTTTACAGAGGATCTTTTGAAACACAACACACTAAAATTGAACACATTCCTATAATGACTAATTGTGAACCTAAACATGGTAGTTACAGTTGACATCAAGAACCACCAAGGAATGATAAAGAGAAAGAGAAAGACTATGACATCGATGAGGAATAGGAAGAAGTAGAAATCCTCCCTAAACACATAGCAAAATGTTGACGAGACAAAAACTTCCAAAAGGTCATGGGAATTCTACTCAACAAAGAGAAAGAAAAGTACTTTCTCAAACTTTTCCAAGAGGGAGCAAAGTTACCTTCTCATTTCAATGTAGAAACCATTGTCAAAACTGAAGAAGAAACTGAGACCTCTAAACTCCAAAAACAATTAAAAATTATGCAAGACCAATTGGCTCAGATGATGCATGAGAAAGAGAAACCCACAAAGATGTACACATTGGATGCTCTTTGTCCATTTCCATTTGACAAAATCATAAACATGTTGCCTTTCCCACGTAGCGTAGAACTACCCAAATATGACAAGTACTTTGGTACTACTGATCCCCAAGATCACTTGCGAGAATTTGGTGCTTTGTCTGTGGAGTTTATACATGATCAAACCTACCTCATGCATTTATTCCCTAGAAGCCTAGGTGGTCAAGCTTTGGACTGGTTCTCACATTTACCTCCTAGTATCAAGACATTTGACAAAATTGCTAATCTCTTTGTTTAGCAATACTCTCATAACATTCAACATCCTGTCAATATTCGAGATCTATGCAACCTTAATCAGAAGGTTGGTGAACCTTTCCTCACTTTCCTCCAAAGGTGGAGACAATATACACTAAGTATTCCTATAAAATTCTAGAAATGGAGAAGCTTGAAATTTTCACTGATAATCTCTTACCCAATTTCGGGTATAGAGTCCAACTACAAGGTCCACATACCTTTGAAGACATGATTACACAGGCTATCTATATTGAATAATTTATGGTCAAGAAAGGTGAACTCACTCTTCAGAGAGACATAAAACAAGGTTTCACTTCCAACAAGGATAAAACCAAACATGTCAACAAGAACCGAGAAATTGTACATGATGGAGTTGTTGACAATGTCACACCTAAACCTGCTAAAGATCCATTTAATCTCACAAATGGCCTCAAAGTGGCCAAAAATGCTGAGAAACCTCCTCTTGACAATAAGAGTTCTAGGAACAAACTGAGAAACTCTTGGACAACACGCCCCAAATGAGAGTATACACCTTTGGAAGAACCTTTGGATGTGGTTTACAAAACATTGCTACAACATAAGCTTATTTCACCAATGGATAACCCTCATCCCTATGACCCACAACCATGTCCACCATGGTAGAATGAGACCTCATTCTGTAAGTATCACCAAAATAAGGGACACAAAACTAGCAACTGTATAAACTTGTGCCATAAAGTCTAGGACATGATTGATGCTAGTGATCTCGTGGTAGATGGACATAAAAAAAACTCGGATCACAATGTCATTCACATGGTTGAACCTGTGGATTTTGAATACTGCGAGATTATTATCATTAAGGGCAAGCAAGATAATGACAAACCCAAGACACTATTTGTCTTGAGGGGCCCTACTTTCGACGAAATGGATAATATGCCTTCACAACACTATGCTAACACTATTACTCACTCATGTGCCAAGTTAGTGCTCAAAGGCCCTACGTCTCCTACTTCAGATCTTGAACAACACAAAGACAAATCCCTTGTTGGTCCAACTAGCAAAGGTGCAAAACCCACAAAAAACTTGACCACAACTAGTTATAGTGTTCTTGATCAGTTGAAATTAACTAATGCTCAAATTTCCATCTTTGAGCTACTTAAAATCTCACCTGCTCACAGGAAGATTCTGGATAAAGCCTTTGTTGAGGCCAACATTCCTCAAGATATTGATCTTGAGCAATTTTAATCTGTGGTAGGTCACCTAACCTCTCCATATCTTATGACTTTTTTTGGGGAAGATGATCAACCTCTACACATCAAGGTTATGATCCATCAGACACATGTTCATCGGGTACTCATTGATAATGGTGCTGGCCTAAATATTGTCTTTGCTACTCTGCTTATAAAATTGAATTATTCTAAGGACTCTATTGATCATCGATGAAAGATCACTATCAAAGCATATGATGAAGTGGAATGAAAGTCTCTATGTCTTGTGGTTTTACCAATTTGTGTCAGTCCTGTCGAAAGGGATGTCACCTGTCAGGTGCTTGACATTCCCTTGGCCTACAAAATTCTATTAGGATGGCCATGGATACATGGGATGCGCGTTGTGCCATCCACATAACACCAATGCATCAAGTTCCCATTTCATGGCTCTGAAGTTACTATTCCTACCACTACTAGCTAATATGCTCAAAGTTGTTGAAACTTTTGTCCTTGCTAATCATGAGTCTACCGATTATCATGACAATAAGCTAAAACAAATTGAGTAGTCATTGAAACTAAAAGAAACTGGTATGGGAGAGTACCACATTGAACCAGTGTTTTCATTAACGTCTCTCCTAGAGTCTCTTGGACATTATGGGAGACCCTTAGAAGCAAAGAGGTCATTCGTGCTAACACCTCAGACCAAGTATAATGGCACTTTTGTCAAAGCTATAGTTCACTTAGAAGATGAAAGTAAAAATAGAGCCATTGTTGCATGGCTTTACAGAGAAGAGGCTCTAGTGGACCTGATAGAACAAGCTCAAGAAATCA
Source organism: Cupressus sempervirens (assembly GCA_028749045.1). Taxonomy (NCBI): domain Eukaryota; kingdom Viridiplantae; phylum Streptophyta; class Pinopsida; order Cupressales; family Cupressaceae; genus Cupressus; species Cupressus sempervirens. Next base: position 236,722,951 of record CM053786.1, on the reverse strand, counting down.
CTCCTAAGAAATATGGACCTGGTCTTAGGCTTATGAAGTGATTTGGTTACAAGGGAACTAGCCCTATTGGGTGCAATAACAATGGCCTAATTGATCCTATCTAAGAAAGAACTTGAAGCAATCATGATACAACTAGCCTAGGGTTTAAGAAGGTCCCTTTCCATTTCAGATCAAATAAATTCATCTCCAAACCTAAGAGTTTATCTAAAATGAGTCACGAGCTGAGTTAGATACTCAAGAGGAAGAATCTGATGATGAGGATTCCTATCCTCATCCTATCCCTTATGATCTCGCTAAATTCTTTGTTGAGCCAGATGACTTTGTATCACATGTTAGTACTGTGGATGATACTAGTGATTCTTTTGAGGACAATACTAAGCAACTCAAATATCATTCAGAAAAGGGAGAATCTAATCAGTCATGTCATGTTGAGTATTTGTGTAAGAACCCAGAGGATGAAGGTGACTATGTCCTTATCACTATTGGGGAGTTCTATAATCTCTCACCATGTAGTACTGATTCTAAGGAATATGAGTTTGACTCTCTTTCAGAAGAAACTACTCATAAATACATTGACCAAGTGCATGTCTATGAAAACCAAATCAAAGTGGGTGAAATGTCTAGGGTTAGGTCACATGGGTCAGATCCAACTAGTGTCCTAGAATCATTAATTACTAACATTCATACTCCAAGGCATTTGAACACACCTATGGATGAGATCGTCGTAGGTCTTGAATTTCTTGTCCAAGCACTTAATGACTATACTATGAATGCAACTGAACCAGCCATTACTCTCTCACTCACACATCCCAAGATTATAGACTAGAACCCTAATACATCTAGTGAAGTCCCCACATTCCAGAATGACTATGCTCTTCCTTGTTACCTAAATGCTATCGAACCTATAATTTCTTCCACCAATTAGTAGAGTGTCAATATGACTGAGGCTAACATCAAATATCTTAGTCACACAATTAAAAAGAAAAAATGCAAAAGGTCTGATGGTGAAAACCACATTGTGGCAGTGTCAGAACCAAAAAAACTAAAAACAAAAGACGTATCCAAAGGTGAAAACCTCTCTAAGGTGCCTGCAGATGAGATATTTTATCTCCTTCCTAGTCACTTTTAAGAGAGATCATCATTATTGATAGAGCTGACATGGCCAATTAACCTAGGAACAGAAGAACATCCTCATATGATACATCTAGCACAATCACTATTACCTGAAGAGAAGGAATAATTCATTGCCTTTTTCAAGGAAAAGAATATAAATTTTGCCTGGACATACTCTGACATACCAGGATTAGATCCTGATCTTATTATGCATCATTTGTCCATAGCACCAGGCATCAAACTAGTTAAACAAAAGCTTCAGAAAATGCACCCTCACATTGCATTCCTCGTCAAAGCAAAATTGGAGAAACTCCTAAGGACTGGTTTCATCTGTGCAATTGATTATGCTGAATGGATATCCAATATTGTTCTAGTTTCCAAGCACGATAAATCTATCAAGGTTTGTACAGACTTCTGTGATCTTAACTTGGCATGTCGTAAAGATAACTTTCCGCTCCCTAATATTGATATGATCATGGACATGATGACTGGCTATGAGATGTATTCACTTATGGATGGTTTTTCTGGATACAATCAAATAAAAATTGTGCCAAAAGACAAGGAGAAAATGGCTTTCACATGTGCATGGGGAACCTTTTGTTGGAATGTGATGACATTTGTTTTGAAGAATGCTGGTGCTACGTATCAGTGCACTGTTACTACAATTTTCCATGATATGATGCATAGAACCATGGAGGACTATGTTTATGATACCTTGGTCAAAAGTGCTAAATGCAATACTCATCTACAAGATTTGGGTCCCATCTTGGATCATATGGAAAAGTTTAGTCTTTGGCTCAATCCTAAGAAATGTGTGTTTGGTTTCACATCAGGAAAGTTGCTGGGATGCATTGTTTCTACAAAAGGAATTGAAGTAGATTCGGAGAAAGTACAAGCAATATCAAACATGCCACAACCTCAAAACATCAGTCAGATGAGAGGACTATAGGGAAGTCTTCAATCTATTCATAGGTTTATTTCACAATTGGCAGATAGATCACAACCCTTCACAAAGACCTTACATAAGAGTGTGAAATTCAATTGGAGTCAGGATTGTGAGTAAAGCTTAACACAGATCAAATAATATCTTGTCAATCCACCAATCCTGATGCCTCCTATTCATGGGAAGCCTTTTCTTTTATACATTTCAAACACTGAAACATCTTTCAGCATCCTATTGGCTCAAGAAGATAAGGACTACAAAGAAAGATCTATTTATTACTTGAACCAAAAATTGGTCTCTTATGAGAAGAGCTACAACATTATTGAGAAAGCTTGCTTGGCAGTTGTCTTTGCTTCCCAGAAGTTGAGACACTACATACTTGCCCACACTACACAGCTCATGGCTAAAATAGATCACTAAAATACTTGCTCAATAAGGTAGCTCTCATAGGAAGATTGGCTAAATGGGTTATGATACTTAGTGAGTTTGACATCCAATACATTGAATGCAAGGCTATCAAAGGACAAGCAATTGCAGACCATCTGGCTGAGACACCCATACAAAGTCTTTTGCCAATGAACATTGATTTTCTAGATGAGTCAATTTTAACACTCAGGCACCACACATGGGTTATGTTCTTTGATGGGTCCTTCACACAACAAGGATCATGTGTTGGATTACTCTTCATTAGACCACAGAGATACTCATTGCCCAAAGCGTACAAGATTTTATTTCCTTGTACAAACAACATTATTGAATAGGAGGCTTTGATCAATGGCATGAAAATTGTAGCTAAATGGAGAGTGGATCGGTTAGATATCTTTGGTGACTCTCAGCTTGTTATCAACCAAGTTAATGATGTATACCAAACAAATGATGATAAACTAATTTCTTACAAGTGCATGGTTGATGACTTAAAGAAGTATTTTGCACACATCACTTTTCAACAAGTTTCACAAGCAGATAATAAAGTGGCTAATGCCATGGCCACCCTGGCCTCTCTGCTACAAATGCCTGAAAATGGTCTTCGACATGAGTTCTTGGTGGAAGTGTTACACTACCTAGCCTATGAAACCCCTTATTCTAAGATGATCTATTCCATTATAGGACAAGAATCATCTCACTACCATCACATCTATTCCTACCTTCATAATCAAACCATTCTGGAAGGTCTAACTCAAAATGAGAAACGTTACATAATCCATAATGCTTCACATTATGTCATTATTGCTGATGATCTATACAGGAGAGGTCTTGACTTAACACTCCTTAGGTGTTTAGAACCCGAAGAGTCCAAATGCACACTAATTGATGTTCATGAGGGAATTTGTAGATCTCATTCCAATGGCCTGACACTAGCTTGCAAACTCCTTCGTGCTGGTTACTACTGGCCCAAAATGGAGCAAGAAGCTATCAAGTACGCTAGGTCCTACAAGTAGTGTTAGTTACATGGGAATCTTATCCACGCTCTAGCTAGAGAGCTGATTCCCTCTACTACAGCATGGCCATTTCAACAATGGGCCTTCGACTTGGTGGGATAGATCCACCCAACCTCCTCTAATGGACATAAGTTTATTATCATAGCTACAGATTATTTCATGAAGTGGGTAGAGGTAGTACCTCTCACAATTGCTGATGGAAAAACTATAGCACTTTTCATCACAAACTACATCATCTACATATATGGTGTACCATCCTCAATCATTACTAATAATGGAGGACAATTCAAGAATAAAAACCTCAAGGAACTGTGTAAAAAATTCAAAACCACACAACATTGGTCTTCCATTTATTACCCCCAGGGTAATGGCCAAGGCATCCAATAAGGTGATCCTCAAAATTCTTCATCACATGGTCAATAAGTCAGGGAGAGACTGGCATCTCCAGATCAACCCAGCCTTGTGGGTATATAGGACAAGTATCAAAATTCGAATGGACATGACTCCCTTTTCTTTGGTGTATGGAGTAGATGTTGTGCTTCCAATAGAGGTTGAGATTCCTACCTTGAGAATCTCTATGAAGGGCCTTATCACCAATGATGACTATAGGATAGCTCCGCTTCAAGAGCTTGTGTTACTAGATGAATGACGACAAGTGTCATGTGATCATCTGCGAGCATATCAACAAAGAATGGCTAGAAGGTACAATTAAAAGGTCAAGCCATGTGACTTCTAGCTGGGTGATCTTGTCCTAAGAAAGAACCCAAAGAATCAACAACAGTGAGTACAAAAAGGAAAGTTTGAATCTAACTGGCTCAGTCCGTACATCATCACTGTAGTATATGGATCTAGCACCTATCAGCTTTCCACAACCAAAGGAGAAGTGCTTAAAGAACTTGTCAACACTCTCCACCTAAAGTGGTTTTACAGTTGATCTGAAATCAGTAAGCTCACTAAAAAATCAAAAGACCACTAAGGCCAAAATTAGCAAGTGGCTATTCTAATTGCACTAACTATAAAGTTTTTTTTTACATGTCAGTTTGGTATATGACTGAGGTTGACAAAAAGGAACTATCACAAATGGAGTGCCTTGATAATTGATCATCTAAGAGAGCATAAGGAAGTATTTCCTTTTCTATGTTCTAAAGAACTGCCTCTTACATTGATTGTACACCTATTAACATAATTGGGTCAGTCATTTTTTTTGGTATCAATGTTGAATGCTTTGCTATCATTAGAAAGCTCACTAAATCTTATGACATTTGGATGGCTCTTTGGAAAGCATATGGAGATCAAATAGTTCCTCCATTTCTAGAGGACATTCTACCTCCATTTGCTCCAGTTATGGTACATTCACCTCCAAATGAGATCCTACCTCCTGATGCTCCCGTTGCTTCTACTAATCCAGTTCTAGCCATAGATGCTTCTGACTCAATGCAGTAGGATATACCATGTCTTCCAACTTCAGCATCATGGGATGACTTCCTTCTAGACATTACATACATGTTTGTGGAGTCTTACATTGAAGATGTGGGAGACATCATTGATAACATCAATCTTCTCTTTGTTGAGGAGACCTCTTCACTTGTTGTGAGGGAACACTCTAACCTTCAACCACTTGAGCTTTCTTTCATGACTAACATGATTGTGGACACTTCTTTACAACAGTTGGAGAAGGACCCTTTTGCTTCAAAGAAGACATATTAGTCTTTGGAGATTGTATTCTAGTTTCCTCAGACAACATATCTTCTAAGGATTCTTCCTACTAGTTGGGGAGCATTCTCTACCACACTTATCGCACCATTTCTTCCTAAAAGGAGGAACATCATTCAACTTTCATGGTGCAACTTCTTCAGTCATCAAGTAGCTTCTTTCATGGGTGTGCATTCATCATCAAGGGGAGTTGACATTTCTTCTCTTACTATATCTTCCTATCAGGATGCTTCATCATCTTTGGAGGTTGATTTAGTTTCATCAATGGACATGTTACCTTGTTTGCCACTTTCTTTTGGGCATCCACTAGATTGGTTTGTGGCATCTGCATTCATCAAGGCCTTGTTGAGATAGGACCAGACTTTAGAGGTAACATCCACAACATACTACATCTGGATCCCTCTTCCATCTTCCTATCCATAGTGGGAAGCATACTCGCACCTATACTTGGTGTATCTTCTTCATAAAGGGAGAAATGTTGTTTGTCAGCGCTAGATTTTCTTTTGTCTTCAAGCACTCATCATCTGAGGATCCTTCACTAAGGGGGGGATTTAATGGAGAGATTCTCTATTGTATATGCATGATGTATGTCATAATGGGGGGATCTTAATTAATCCATCCATACACACATCTTCTATATTGTACATATCTCTCTTTTTGGGGGAGGGTTTTTCCCATGAGGTTTTCCCTCTTTCTCTATTTTCAGAGAGATTGCATTTCATTGCATTGCAATTTATGTACAACATTGCATTTTTACTTGGGTACCTAATATGGCCTAGTATTCGTGACTTGTTAAGCATTTCATTATAGCATTTGTGAGCTTAAATGCATTCCCCTAAGTTGCACTTAAGTGGGGTGTTAGTGTAAATAATTATTATTTACACTTTACTTAAGTTTACTTAAGGATAAATGAATTATTTTATTATTTATTAGGTTAGACACCTAGGAGTATGCATACTCATATGAGTTTTCATGTTGACAACACAAGAGTTAGCAACTCTCTTTTAGCACATGGTGTCTACAACATTGGAGTTTGCATAATTAACTGAGTTGTCATGTAGACAACATAGTTGTTCACACTCTAATTAAGTACATGGTGTCTACAACATAAGTTTACATGACACACCTATGTAGGCTTATCCTCTCATCATCACATTAACTCTTGTGCTCAATGGAGGATACTCCACTCTTGGTGGACATGTGCTTAGTTGTGAGCCTTATCATTTTGCTAACTCCTAGTCATTCTAGAGGCCTTTATATATTGACACTTCTAGTGTACTTTTACATCAACTAAATTTCATATTGTTATTATGATCATACTTTATTGGTCCATATTGTGCTAGTGCTTGAGCTTCTTGATCTTGGGTGATTTTTCCCTAAGGAAAATTCTTACATAGAGATAAAAAGGAAGAGACAAAGCATCAACATAGAGATTTGAACAAGCAAGGTAGTGTTGAAACCTAGTATATCACTTGACTATTACTTTCTTACCATTTTAGTATATAGAATATCTTAACCAAGTGGACCTAAGAAGTCTTTGAAGTACTATATGGTAGTATTTATTAATCATACTTTTAAGTCCTATAGAAAATGCCACTCTTTACAAATGTACAAAATTGATTAGGTTTAGATTATCTTTGGTTAAAATTGTCCAACTAGTACTACTAAAAATGTTCATGTAACCTTTGACAAGGTTGGCTCCTAATAGAGCTCACTTTAGAATAGTGAATCGTTTGGGTTGCCACTTCCTAGGTGTTATTTTCCTTTACAAAGTTTCCACATTAAGTATCTATGTCAAAATGTAAAGAAACTTATGTGTTGCAAAGTTTATTTGCATTATTTGTTTAATAATGCTACTTAGTATAAGCTAAGTGAGCACCCTAATACTCAGTATAGTAAGGGATGATAACATAAAAATTTGATGCAAAGAGATTACAAGTTTGATTTGAAATGTTAAATATGGTTACTAGAGTTATTATATGAAATTTTATGAAGTTTGAATTGGTAAAGTGTATTAAAGATTATAGGATAATTGATTATAACTAATTCACTCCTTGCCTCCTCTTAGTTATCTAAGAGGTAAGTTAGGGGTTATTCACCTATCCAAGATTAAGTAAACAAGTATGCTTATTGCATCAATTCATTGATGATCAAATATATATTTCTAGAGTTGATGCAAGAGTTCACTCTTTAGGGATGGTTTCCTGAAGTTGTGTAAGTATAATGAAGCTGATGTAAAAAGTACATGCAAGGTATAAGGTATTACTACAATATTTTATAAGTTTCATATTGGAGCTTATATTTATCTTTGGCATAATTGTCAAACGAGGAGAGAATCATAGAAGATTCAATGATATAGTTAAGGAGACATAAGTAATAAAATAAGAGAAGATGTAAAGATGTTGTTGAATAAAGAAGTACCCCAAAGGGAAAGAATTTGTAAAAATAAAGCTACAAAAGATATAGACCAAGTAAACCTGATACTAAAATCTATTGAAGAGAACATGAATGAAGTCATAGAGATGAGGAGTTGTATTATTTTCAATGCACACATTTGATTATCTTATGTGTAATGTTTGTACTATAAAATATTTTATTTATGTGTTATCATCAATGTAAAAAGGGGAGATTGTTAGCCCCAACTAATACTATTGTTAATATATGTGAAAGATTCATATTAGTTGTTATGTTATCATTGATGTCAAGCCTTTGATGGTTAGACATTATGCTACTTCAATAGGGTACCATATCATTTGACTGATGAAGAGGATTTGAAGAAACCATGATGATGAAAGAGTGATGAGTATGGTATTTGATGGCTACTTAAATGAGTTGGACAACGATAGTATAATATTTTTTTAATTATTGTAAAATAATGTAATTTTATGATTAAGATCATGTATATGTTGGTATCGCTAACCATTGTTTTCTATTAGTATCAACCACATAGTTATTTATGAGGTAGAGTTAGATCGTCATCACTATGATTGAGTTACTCTATATAGGCTAAGTGATGGACATCTAAAAGTATGTACCAAGCTCTATAGGATCCAAGAAAGTCAATGGTCATAGAGAATTTTCTATACGAGTTGAGCTCATTAGTGACTAAAAAAGTATCTAGCATACATGTACTAAGTTACATAGTGTGTGCTGAGCACAATACATTTCAAGCATAAGAAGAGTAATATAGACCAAGCAACAAAAATGTCGAGCATCAAGAAATAGTAAAGACCAAGAAATGATGAGTTTACATAAAACTCAAGAATGGAATGAAGGAAAAATGATTATCAAGCTGACTTGGAAGGAACATTTGATTTTGAAGATGTTGTTATGGAACATGTAATACTTTAAGAGGTTTTTACAAAACATTTACATGACATGGATCACACATCCCTATATTGTGTGTTTAACAATCAATATGAAGAGGAAAAACATGGAACCATCGAGAAAAATCTTTATGAAACTCTTTAAATAAAGATGATCTTAACCTAGATCGATATGCATATGAAGTAAGAGTAGAAGTAGGGAGGTGTATGCATGTGTAAGCAAGAGCAAGAGAAATAATGGTGAAGTCTATACATGAAATAATGTAGTAAAGTGAAGGATCAAGATTAGAAGTTAGTAAAGGGGTTATCATCTAAGAAAGTAAGTCACCTAGTCATAATAGTGAAGTGAAATGGAAAAACAAGTAATATCATATTAGAAGAGAGGACTATTAGAAAGGATAAGACTCAAAATCATCTTACAGAGAAAATTGAGACTCACGTACTAAATCTATTTTAACAAACTTGAACTAGGGTAAACCTCTTAACATAGTGGTTTTAATAGATCTTTGTAAATCTACTAACAAAGTCCTTACTTTATTGTAACTATAAAATCATCTAACAAGGTGAGACCTAACAACATCTTAAGCCTTTAATAGAGAAGATTCCTCACACAATAGATCATATATTATGATGAAACATTATAACCTTAAGTAGTTAACTTTATTACTATAGTACTAAATATTTGTGGGTATCATCCCCACCCTAGTTTTACCTTCACCTTGGATGTTTTCTTGGTAAAAAAAAATTATGTTATGCATTTATTTTCATGCATTTGATTGATTAGATCTATATGCTACAACAGGTTTACATTACAAGTTTATTGATAGATGTGAATGAATTGTTGAAAAGTTTTAAGTGTTTAAGATTATGATTTATCCCCCTATTAGTATATAGTTTATCCTATTTATACCCTCATCAGTAAATAGTTGGTATCAGAGCATTGGCTCTCTGAGAGAAGCTTAATATCTTGGAGAAGGAGACATTCAAACTGGATAAGGTTATTGACATCCAATTCATACTACTAAAACTTGAGAAGGAAAGAAAATATTTGAGGGATTCCCTAAAAAGGAGAAAGGAAATTTCCATCCAAATAAAAATAAAATCCTATGAAGAAGTTGATACTGAAGGAATGTTTGAATCAATTAATCCAAATAAAATATTGTCTGCTAATCTACTTGACAAGAAAAAGCTCTTGAATGAGGAAATAAAAGGATTGAAAAGAGAACATGAAATCCAATTAGTAAGACCATGTGAAGTGACTGAACAAAGGAAGAAAGTTGAAAAAGATAGGACTATGGAACAAGAAGACAAAAGGGTAATAGCTAGTGGACTTGAAGAAAGGATATGAGATGTGTAGAAGCTCACAAATACTCATTTGGTCATGATGAATCAACTAATGCTTGCAAATGAGGAATTGAATCACAAGGACATGGAAATTGCAAATCTCAAATCACATAAGAAAATACTAAAGAATGAATTGAACACTGAGAAAGAATCCATGGAGAAATCCAACAAAGAAAAAGTGGCAACAAAGTGCTTTGAAGAACTTAAGAAGTCATCAGGTTGTTCCAATGGGTCAAGACATTCATGCACTGAGAAATGAGAATCATCTAGCAATGGATAACTGAGGAATACAAAGTCAAAGGAAAAACTAACATGCTATCACTGTGGAAAACTTGGTCATACTACAAATATCTATTACACCTAAATTTGAAGGATACTTCTATAACTATCAAAAGAATGGGCATAGAGCATATGAATGCAAACCATAGAAAAAACCTTATTAGACAAATTAGAGGAAGAATACCTAACAATACATGTCCCAAATGTCTTAAGTTTGGACATCAAATCAAGAATTACAGGACTCACATACATTCAACAAATCAAACAAAAGACAAAGGAAAAATAAAAGTGGACATTAAATAGATTAGGAAAGAGATGAACTAGAAATAGAAAAGGAAAACAAAAGATGGAAATAGTGGAGCTAATGAAGGTGAGATCACCCAATCCAATGGAGAAGGTGATCGTATCATCTTAAACTAAGCAAGAGAGGTATGTATGGAACTGTATACTAAATTAATATATCATACATCAGTTTCCTATATGAAAATGTACCAAAAGTTCATATTTGTATATGTGAAGATGCATTAGAAAAAAATTGTGAAAGTTTTTTGAGTGTTAGTAAAATTGTCTATGTTGACCAAGCACTTAAGAAGAGGAATATTAGAGACCAAATGATGTGGATGGGATAGAGTTGTAATACAAAGACCTAGTTGAAAGGCATCAATATCAATTGAGATAGCTAGCTTCCATTCACCTAAGTACACAACATTAATTAAGACCCTAATTCTATCAAAAGAAGGTATATAAAGAATTTCAAATGCATTATCACATACCTTGCATTCAAATTTTTGAGAGCATGGAGCAATTTGGGAACTTTAGAACCTAGCAAAGTTAGCAAGAGGGATTTAGATGAAGTTGTTGGAATAATTTAGAATAATTGAGAGGTGGGGGATCTTATCCAAGGTCAAAATATAAAAACAAAAATTTTTAGTATTGAAAAAACATATATGTCCATGCATTGAATAAATCATCCAATATCTTTAAAACTTTGTATGTTACTGTCCTTGGTCAAATGAACTTTGCAAAAATGTAAACATGAAACATCACAAACTCAATCACACAATTTGGCACAAGAATTTAACATGGAAACCCAATTTGGGAAAAACTACTAGTAACATACTACCGATTTTCACTCTTATGAAGTGAGCTCTATGAGGAACAAATCCTATTAAAGGTTACAATGCACACTGTTAAATGTGACCTTGATTAAAGGATTTCAATCACCCTATTAAAAGTGAGCCTTGGTAGAGCACTTTAGAACATTCCATTAGAATTTCACCAGGCTAATGGATTTACTTATGACTATTAGGTCAACCCTAATCCAAAGGATTTATCTAGACTGATACAATTGTTAGAAACTCTCAGTAAGGCTTGATCTGAAAGCAAAAAAACTCACTTGTAGATTTTAGATCTCTTATTCAACACTCTATCCTATTTGATATTCATTCCCTTCATCTTTGATTTCTTGTTGACCCTTCAAGCTTTCACCTCCTTAAGTCTTCATGCTTAGTATTCTAACAATAGGTTCATTCCTTCGGCGACTAGATGAAGTAATACCTCAAGATTTCTTCTTTCTCACTCATACATTGGATCTTCTACCCTTCATACTATTGCTTCTAGCCTTCTATCCCCTTAAATAGAGAATTTTGATGTTTTGTCACTTAATCACAATCATCCACCTTAGGATTAGCTTAGATTCAATCCTTCATTCTTTCCATTATGTTCCCTCTAGAAACTTCTCTTACAATTCCCATTAGATTCACCTAAAAAAGGTTTATCTTTAATTCTGTGCCACCTAATCATTAAAATTATTGTCAACATGATTCACACAATTCAAGAAATCAACAATTTTTTTGTCACTCATCAATTATGCTGATCACTTGGCAATAATTGGCTATTGATTACTTAGTCAACACTAGGTTTCTCGGCATAAACTAAATCTTCCTTGCTTAGTCAATACTCCCATCCACTGACGCTCGACACTTACTATCTTTTTGACACTTGTCACATAGTAATGTTTGCTCTATGTGAATTAAATGCTTGGCTTACACTATTTGTTTGGTCAAGCTTGAAAAACATAAACTCAGTGTAAAATATCCTTCTTGTCTTCACTTTGGTATCCTTTCATTGTAGCCTTAACTAGATAAACAATAAATCATATCATCAAATTCTTATTTGGTCTTAGTGCTCCTTTTATACACCATATAACTCAACCTTTCTCTAGGTAATTTGTTATCCTTTCATTTCAAATCCTCTTTATTAATCAATCAAATGATAGCATTTAGACCAAAGTAGCAATTGTCTTACCAGGAAGTAGTAAGTTTGACATCAGTGACAAAATAATGATTGTAATGAAGGGTGCTCCCCTTAATACCATAAACCATAATAGAAACAAAACAACAATATCAAATGCGAGAACAAAACATGGACTTCTTATTTGTGCTACAAATGTGAAATTACATAATTCATAAGTATAATATGCTAACCCACATGGGTGCCTTCATTATAGTAATAGACAAGACTAAGGTGCAAACTACCACCTAGAGTTGTCCTAGACAATGTTCGAGCCTTTCTTAAATAGGAAATTTTGTGCCACCCAGAAAGGTTCTTGGCATTGAAATTTCATACCTAGGGCCGATAGACTCTAACAATACATATAGAGTTAGCCAAATAAATCTTTGACAATTATTTTAGAAATTTCAAGTAGCCTTACTTTGGAAGGCCATAACTCATGATCTGTTGCTCTAATTGACTATTATAACCACTTTTCAAAAAATTTAGCTCCTAATCTATAGGTACAAAACCATGTGAGTGCCCTTCCATCAAGTTTTCAGACCTCGTATGGGTACTCTAAGGCCTCCAATAGTGAGCTTGAAGATTTTTCTCCAAATATTTCCACTGAAAATCTATAATAACTTCTCAGATACTTAAGATGGAGCAATGAGATTTTTATGGTAGGCTTAAAATTCTAAAATGAAACTTCATGTAGAAAACGAGAACATTCTAAGCTCATATGAAAAAGTTAATAAAAATAGAAATTTCCCAAAAAATAGTAACCTTGTATCTAATAATCCTTATTAAATTAGAAACGATTGAAAAAAAAAAAATTTTGGGTGATGCAATATTACTCTTACACCCAAGATGATCCTACATCAAACACCGGGGGTAATTTGAGAAGTGACTCTATCATGTCTTAGGTGTTCAGAGAAAAACTAAGAAGGCTAACATCCTCCCTTGATAGCCATGATGAATCCCCTACTAGCCTTCCTTTCCATTTGACTAGGTATTCCTCATAGGTCTTGTTCCTTATAGTTTTTCCAACATGACTATCTAATATCTCCTCAATCTCCTTTGTAATCAAACTAGCTGCCGGAATACTCCATTGCACTTTTGCAACTTTATCTCCATCACCTCCTTCATAATACTCTATCAAATCTAAAATATTAAAGATTGGTGAAATATTCAATTCAATGAGAAACTCCACTTCATAAGCATTTCCAAAATCATGCTTTTTCACTATCTTGCACGGTCCAAATTTCTTCATCATCAACTTATTATATGTACCCACTAGAAAATGCTCCTTTCTCAAATGAACAATGACTTCATTTCCAATCTAAAATTCTGTATCCCTACTTTACACATCTTTGTTTACCTTATATTGTGTATTCATCTTTATAATGTGCTTCCTCACCTCCTCATGGATGTTCTTCAAATGTTCAACAAATTATTTTGCTTCAACACTACTTATCTTTCCTTTATCCAACTGCCTTAATTCAAAATCATTTCTGGGACTAATCCCATATACAATCTAGAATGGTGATTTACTAGTACTATTTTTGACAAAATTATTATATAAAAATTGTACTTGTGGAAATATCATATCCCATCCTTTTGGCTTGTTTGCAACCAAACATCTCAACAGAATTCCCAAATTCCTATTCAACACTCATGTTTGTCCATTGTTCTGTTGATGATGTGATGAACTAAACTTCAAATCTATCTTTAACTTCTTCCATAATGTATTCCAAGAATACCCAACAAATTTGGTATCTTGACCTAAAACTATACTCTTTGGTAGACCATGTGGTCTCACCACTTCTATGAAAAACAACTCTACCATATGAACAAAATCACTAGTATTCCTACAAAGAATAAAATATGTCATCTTTGAAAACCTGTCAACCACCACAAAAATAGAATCATGCCTACACTAAGTCCTAGGTAGTCCACGAACAAAATCCATATTGACATCCTCCCATGGCTTCTTTGGTACTAGTAATGGTTGGTACAACCCTATATTCTTCTTCACTCCTTTCACCATTTGACATAATTTGAAACTCTGCATAAAATTCTTCACATATTGCTATAATTGTGGCTAATAATAATTCTCAGCAACCAAAACAATGTTCTAATCTCTGCCAAAATGTCTAGCCAATCCTCCACTATGCTTCTCCTTGATAAGATTATCTCTCATTGAACTTCTTGGAATGGACAATGGGAATATCTAATTGAAAAGATCATTTGAAAAGAGATTGTTAATAAGGAGATTGTTGAAGAAGACTATGTGTTTCAATCATTATTTTGTCATTGATGGAAAACCTGCTATTTGCTAGTAGGATTTAAGTACTATCACTTAGTTGATTGATGAGGAGGATTTGATCAATAAGATGTAACAAAAGAACCTAGAGGAAAGGTTGAGTTATTATCATGTAATGAAGTACAAAGATTAGTTAAGATAGTGATGACATGATATATTGATGATCTACTTAAGGTTACAAAATGGCTAGCTACACTTAGAAACTTTAGAAGAATAAGTCAAATACAATTTGTCTTCCAAGCTTGACTGAGTGGATAGTAGGTGTTGAGCAAAGTTAGTGCAAGCCGAGAAAAAAGTCAATTGGAGCTGAGTGAAAGAAAATTTTAGTAGATGTCAAGCTAGATAGTTGGTGTCGAGTAAAATCTAGTTGATGCCAAGCACCAGTAAAATATAGTTGATACTGAGTGATTTTATAGTTGATGTCGAGTAACATAGTATATGTTGAGCATCATAAGATTGATAATGTCAAGCTATCACATTATGAAAAAGATCGAAGATTCACCAAATATAATTCAACAATTTTTTCTTCTTGGAACTTGTAAACTAGGAGGAAGATAAGATTGATGAGTCGGTGACACAAAATTTGATATAAACTATTTTTAGGTGAATTCAAATGGATTCTAGGTAAATTTTCTAGAATAGACAAGATATGGGGTAGATACATTGTATCCTACCTAATCCATCCAAAACCCTAATTTAGATAATGGATAATGAGTGAGAAAATATTCTAATTTCCTTTATATAGGAATGTTTGGTCGTGAAGAAAAAGAATTAGAGAGGTTGGTGTCATGTGCGAGAACCTAAGGAGGAGAAGGAATTAAGGGTTTTGCTTCATCAAGTAACCCAAGAGAAGAGTCTACAATGGCTATAGAGTATTTAAGCCAAGAAAAATTGAAGACTAAATGGAGATCTATAATCTAAAAGTGAAGTTCTAAGTTGTATCAGATCAAATCTCTATCGTTACTCTCTAACAATTGTATCAGTCTAGGGTAAATCCTTTGGATTAAGGTTGACCTAATAGTCATTGGAAAATCCTTTAACAACATGGCATTCCAAGTGAATGGCCTAAGGTCCTCTAACAAGGCTCACTTTTGATAGGGTGATTGAAATCCCTTAGCCTAGTCACATTTAACAGTGTATATTGTAACCTTTAACAAGGTTGGCCTTTCACAAGACATCACTTCAGAAGAGTGAAAAGGAGTAGCATGCTAGTAGTGGTTTTTCCCAAATTGCTTTTCCATGTTAATTCATTGTGTCAAATGTGCTAATGAATGTGTTGTGTTTGATGTTTTATATTTCTACTAGTTGATTTGATTTTAACATATAAGTCATGCATGGGTATGAATGTTTTATGGGTTCACTGAATTGTAAAAATGTTTTATTTTATACATTTGCACCTTGAATAACTGATTCACCCCACCCCCACCCTTTTTGTTATTCTAAAAGAATTCCAACACACAACTAGCTTCCTTTGAACAACATACTATCTTGGATCATGAAATCCAACCACTTTTTCTAACAAGTGTAATAGGTTATGTACAAGCCTTCCACACTTCACCAAAATTAGGATCATCTGGATACAAAGTACTAAGTCCCTTGAACCCAACCATCTCTATTCGCATTTCTACCAAAAAATTTTTTCTTCTCTTGCAAATTGGTTAGACTTTCCACTCCTGTGTTTATAACTTTGCAAAAACTCAACCCACTTCAAATGGCTTTGCTTTAATTTTAATTGACTATTCAAATATTGCAAAGCTTGATGATCAATATGAAAAACAAACACCTTAGGGAGAAGATATTGTCTCTACTTCTTAAATGGTTGAACTATAGTATTAAATTCTTGATCATAAACACAATATTTTCTTTTTGCATCATTCCACTATTAGAGTACCACTAGCATCAAAATCTACTTGAAATACCTTATTAAAATCACAAAGAGGTAAAACATGTTGCATAGTAACTTTCTGTTTCAACGGATTAAAACTCTTATCTTCTCCTATAGTCCACTTAAATTCTTTCCTATCCCCTCTCATTGTTTCAGTCAAGGGTCCACAAGTACTGCTAAACCTCTTATGAACTTTCTATAAAAACTAGCCAGTCTATGAAAATATCTTATCTCTATCACACTTTTTGGAGTAGGCCATCCAAGGATAGCCTTCACTTTCTCAGGGTCTATTTTCATACCTTCTTTTGAGGCTACAAATCCCAGGTACACCAACTCCTTCTTTACAAAACTACACCTCTTTAGGTTTATCAACAACTTTTCTTCCCTCAACTTATCAACTAGCTTGCAAATATGGATCAAATGCTCCTTCAATGTTTTACTAAAGATCAAAATATCATCTAGGTAAACAATGACAAACTTACCCAAAAAACTCCTTCAATATCTCATTCATGAGCCGCATGAAAGTGCTCAGTGCATTGGTTAGCCCAAAAGGCATGACTAACCACTTGTACAGTGCTTCTTTTGTCTTGAAATAAGTCTTCCACTCATCACCTTCTTTGATACAAATCTAATGTTAATCACTCTTCTGATCTATCTTTGTGAAATATTCAGCTCCACTCAAATAGTCCATAATATCATCCATTCTTGGTAATGGAAATTTGTACATGATTATGATCTTTTTGATAGTGTAAGAATCTATACACATCCTCCATTTTCCATTCTTCTTTGGTTCCAATACAGTTGGTACAACACATGGACTTAGACTCTTCCAAATCAATCCCTTCTTCAATAACTCATGAACTTGTCTATTCAACTCTTCACTTTTCGTTGGTTTCATTCTATGCACTACCTTGTTTGGAAAACTAGCTCCTGGAAACAAATCCATCTGGTGATTGATCTTCCTCATTAAGGGAAATCCATCACATACATTATCTAATACAATATTAAAAAACTTTCCCAACATATCTGCAAATTTTGCAGGTACCTCCTCTACTTCTTCTTTACTATCTTTTGGAATTATAGAAAAAAACATATGCTCATGCTTCATAAATTTTAGAAACTCTTTTCCATCAATAAAACATATTATGATATCATTACATACCTTTTCTTCTTTCTCCTTCAATGACTTCAACTTATGCTTTACTCCATCCTCTGTCAGAGTGTAGGTATTTGCTTGCCCATTGTGTACAACATGCCTGTCAAACTACCATAGCCTACCTAGAAACATATGTCCATTGGTATATTGTCACATAGTACCACATCCTGGTAGCTTCCAATGTTGAACTTTAAAGAACACTGGTCATTGACCATGACCTTCCGGTATGGATGCAGGTATTTTTGTCTCTTCAACTTTAACTTTGTGACCATCACTTCTGACAGACACTAGATTGTTAGTACTTCCACCATAAATGATCACATTGCAACACTTGTCTTCATATCTACACCTTGTATGGGATAAACTTCTTCTTTGATTAGGTCCTTTCTCTACACTTAGTAGGACTCTTTTTTTAACTAAGAATTTTCCTCTTTCATCATCTTTAGAATGTGATGATTTGACATCTTCATCAACATATGAAACTATAGCCTAGCCTTTTGTTCTTTGATATATCATTCCTTGGTTCTATGAACATTAAAATTATCTATGCCTTTCTTCTCTCTAGTAAAAACTTTTCCCAAGGAAGCCTCCTCTTCCAGATCTTTGTCCTTGACCTCTTCCTCTCTAATCTCAATTGTTTTAATCATGGAAATGATTCGAAATGTTTCTCCTCTAGTTCCTGACTACTACTTCTAGCCTTATCCTTGTTCTTCTAATTATCATTATGACCTCCATAAGATCGTCTGCCAGATCTTCAAACATGACCTCTTCCACTATTCTTGTTGTGAAACTTCTTGCTCAATTTCTCCTCAAATCTTAGGGAAAACTAGTATGCTTCATCAATACTATTCATTTGAACTAGACTAAACTCATCCTGAATACTTGGCCTTAACCCATTAAGATAATGGGCCACTTTCTCCTTATCAGGTTCTGCATGGCCAGTTCTAATGAGAACTTGGTAGAACTCTTCGATATACTCTTGAAATTTTTTTTTTCTCTTGCTTCAAACCTTACATTTTATTTAATAGATTAAGCTCATAATATATGGGAATGAATTGTCACTTTAGTTTAGCTATCATCTGATCCCATCTAGTGATTTTATCCATTCCCTTTCTATTTTTCTCCAATTGAACCTCCTGCCACTAGATTTTTGCATGCCCCTTCAGTTTTTCCTTCACAAACATGACCCTATCATGATCCTCAATATCTTCATAATCAAAGTACTCCTCCAATTCATTGATCTAATTGATCAACTCTTTTGGGTTAAGATTTCCAAAAAATGTGGAAACCTCAAACTTAGGTCTTTTTTCAATCTTGGAGATGGCCTTAAAAAGCCTCTCTTCCTCTAGGTTTTGAACTACCTCTACTTTGGCATTTTCTTCTACTTTGTCCTCACCCTTGCTTTCATCTCTTATGAGAAGACTTATTCCTTTATGCATTTGTCCTTCCAATGCTTGTATTTATCTTTGGAAGGCTCTAAAACCCTTAGGTGTAACACCAATAGCTCTTCTACCATACTCTCTTCGTGGATGCATTTTTGCACTTGCGCTACAACCCTAGTGAAAACTACCTCACAATCAATGATCTATCTACACGCTTAGTGCAAAACATAGTCCTAGTAAATATTACCTCACAGTCAATGATCTATACACACACTCAAGAACTTTAGCTCCAAAACCACTTGATGAAGGGTGCTCCCCTAAATACCATAAACCATAACAAAAACAAAGAATCAACAACAAATGTGAGAATAAAATATGGACTTCTTATTTGCACCACAAATGTGGAGTTACAGAATTCACAAGTACAATATGCTAACCCACATGGTCACCTTTAATACAATAATGTGCAAGACTAAGGTGTAAACTACCACCCA
This sequence comes from Cupressus sempervirens, assembly GCA_028749045.1. Classification (NCBI taxonomy): domain Eukaryota; kingdom Viridiplantae; phylum Streptophyta; class Pinopsida; order Cupressales; family Cupressaceae; genus Cupressus; species Cupressus sempervirens. The sequence continues at coordinate 236,703,280 of CM053786.1, read as the reverse complement.
AAGTTGTCATAGACAATGTCCAAGCCTTTCTTAAATAGGCAATTTTATGCCACCTAGGAGGGTTCTAAACATTGAAACTTAATACCTAGGTCTGATAGACCCTAACAATACATATCCAAGTATTTTAGAAATTTTGGGGGTAGCCCAACTTTGGAAGTCCATAATTCATGAATAGTTGCTCTGATTGGCTAGTATAACCAGTTTTTAGAAACACTAGTTCCTAATCTATAGGATTGGAACAGTGCAAGTGCCCTTCCATCAAATTTTTAGACCTCATGTAGGAACTCTAAGGCCTCCAAAGATGAGCCTGAAGATTTTTCTCCAAATATTTCTACCAAAGATTCATAGTAACTTTTCTAACACTTAAGCTAGAGAAATGATATTTTTATGCTAGGCTTATAATTCTAAAATGAACCTTCATGTAGAAAATGAGAACATTTTGAGCTCGTATGACAAGCTTACTAAAAATAGAAAGTTCCTAGAAATAGTAACCCCCTATATACTAGTCCTTATTATAATAGAAAAGGCTGAAAACAAAAATATTTTGGGCGATGTAAGATTGCTCTTACAACTAAGATGGTCCTACATCAGATTGTTCTCATGATTTATTCCTATAATTCAACAATTATCTTTTTCAATAATCTTCCTCTTTGGAATTAATGGCAAAAAAATATCAACAAAAATACCCAAAAGAAACGTAATACCTTTTACTAAAATCTCTTCCCTCTATCAGTATCTATCCTTCCTTTGTATAGGTTAGTGTTTGCTTTACAACCTCACTCCTTCTTCAAATAAACTCTCTCTTCAAGATATTCAATGTAAGATCTCCCTCTTTTTTAGATAAAATCTTTCTCATACTTGTAGTAAATTCTCCCTCTTTGACAACAATGCTAAAGACTCATCATCTATTCATGCAGATATCAACAATTCAGGTTTACTTGATAATGTTCTCCCTCTGTCATCTTTCTTGTTACTAGAAACCTTTTGTTTCAATTCCTTCCCTACTTTAGGTAGTTACTAAAGTAAGATCCACTACATCAAGTTGTAAAGTATTCCATTCAACTCAGTTGATGTAGGACACTACTATTGCTCCTTTAAGTAGCTTGAGATAGGGATATCACCCCTAGCTTACCTATAAGATATTTATGTGCATCTTTAGGTAAATCCTTTGTATTCACATATTACATTCTCACTTCTTTGTCCTAAACCAATTCTCTCAAATAATGATATTTTATTTTAATGTGCTTTATCTTTGCGTGCATCACAAGATTCTTAGATATGTTCATAGCACTTATATTGTCATGGTAGATTACCAAAAGTTCAATAATTTCTTCCTTCATTTCTTTGAGTAACTATTTGATCCATACCACATTTGTACAATTCACTACAACAACTATACATTCAACTACAATTGAAGATTGTAAAATACAATTTTGTTTCTTACTATTCCATGATATTAATCTCTTTCCTAAGAAAAATGTTCCACCACTTGTACTTTTCTTGTCATCAATGTTTCCAATCTAATCAGCATCTGCATAGCCTCTCAATTCAAATTTGTCAATATTCTTGTAGTATAGACCATATTCTCCTATCCATTTTAGATATCTCATAATACTTTTTGACAACCATTAAGTGATTCTCCTTAGGATTCACATAAAATATTGCAACAATCCCAAAAACTAGTGCAATATCAAGTCTGCTCTTAAATACATAATTTAATTTCCCAATCATAGACCAATATAACATTTGATTTACCTTAGTAGAATCATAGGTTTTGGATAATTTGTGTCCTATCACCATGGGGGTACTAAATGGTCTTGAATCTTCCATACCAAAAGTTTTCAAGATTTCCTTTACATACTTAGATTGAGTAATGTTAATAACATATCTCATCTAATATACTTGTAATCCAACAAAGAACTTTATTTCTCCAAATGTAGACATCTCAAATTCTTTCATCATTTCATTTGCAAATATCTTACATAATATATTTTGTCTTCCAAATATGATAACATCAACAAATATTTCAGCTAGTAAAATTCCTTTATCCCCTTCTTTCTTCAAGTATAGATTGTTGTTGTCATCAATCTTCTCAAAACCAATCTTCACAAGATAATTATGTAGTCTTTCATACCATGCTGTAGGAGCTTTCTTTAAACCATATAAATCTTTGTTAAATCTACATACCATGTTTCTATTATTTGGATCAACAAATCCTTTGGTTGTTCAATGCAAACCTCCTCTTCTAGTATACCATTTAAAAATGTTAACATTCATTTGATAAACTTTGAATCTTTTATAAGCACAATAAGTAAGCAAAGTTCTTACTCCTTCCAATCTTGAAACTGGGGCAAATGTATCTCCATAGTCAATCCCCTCCTCTTGTGCATATCCTTTGTAGAATAATCTTGCCTTATTCCTTGTTAATTCACCATTCTCATCTAATTTGTTTCTATATACCCACTTTGTTCCAATAACATTCTTGTTCTCTGGTCTCGCTACTAGTTGTTGTGTTTTTTTCTTCTTCATCTAATCAATTTCTTCTTTCATGGCTTGAAGCTAGTCTTCATTCTCTAGTGAATCCTTCATTGTTTTAGGTTCATATATTCTTAATAAGCATTTGTCATTTCTCAATCTATTTCTTGTCATTGGGCTATCCTCTTTTGTTCTAATGATTTTTTCAGCATGATGATGTCCTCAAACATATTTCAACAACAATAGGTTGTTCATGAAGTTCAATCTTGGGTTCACTCTTTTGTTCATCTTCTTGTATTTATGTATATTCATCAACTTTTACATTGAAACTTTCCATAATTTTGTTAGTGCTAGTATTCAAACTCATATAAGCTTTACTTCTTGTAGAATATGCTAGAAATATACCTTAATCACCTTTAGCATCAAGTTTACCTTTTATATTATCCTTTAGAATGTAACACTTCCTTTGAAATAAATTAAAGTATTTCATATTGGGTGAGTATCCATACCATAATTCAAAAGGTGTGATAATTGTACCTTTCTTCACTTGTACTTGGTTCAAGGTATAGACATCTATATTGATAGCTTCTCTCCAATATTTCAAAGCAACATTCTTCTCCATGATTAGTGTCCTTGTACAGTACATCATAGATCTATTTATCCTTTTAGATATCCCATTTTGTGGAGGGGTCCTTAGTGTAGAAGTTTTCATTTTGATTGCTCTATTATTGTAGAAATTATTGAATTCATTTGATGTTAACTCTCCACCTTTGTTAGATCTCAGCCATTTTACACTTTTACAAGTTTTCTTTTCAACTCTTTCCAAATACCACCTAAACATTTGAAAAGCATCATTTTTTTCTCACAAAAATATTATTGCCATCATTCTAGCATAATCATCAACAAACAGAATGAAATAATTTTCACCTTTGTAACTTTGCACATCAATTGTGACACAATGAAAGGCTAGGAGAATCCCCAAAGGAGATGTCCTAGCCACCAACAAATAACCACATAGCAAAAGAATAAATAATAACATAGATAATTAGATCCAAAATAATGCCAATTCTCATAATATAATCATAAGATTCACATCCAATATGCATGTCTATAAGGCCTTCTAGGTGATGGCCAAATACATAAGAAATTACAATAGTAATTCTGCAAGATTCCTCAAGATCCAACCCAAACACTGCCTAGTTCAGATCCATACTCTAGTAGAAACCTCCAAGGAAAATCTAAGCGTGTGCTCACAAGCCCACCAAGAAACCTCCTTGTTTCTAAACTATAGCCACTAACTGATCAATCCAAACTCACAACTCTACCACAATCCTATTGTAAACTACCTTACATTTGGCACTCTATCAACAAACTTAGGAAAACTCACCCTTCAGCTACTCTCCATAATCACTCCACGATTCAATGACTAAAAGACTCCACAAGGACCCCTATTTATACCCAACTGAGCCACAAGTTACCCTAACAATTAAAAATTAAATAAACCCCTTGCATTAAATGCATATTTAAGCCATAATTGGGCTCACAACAAACATTAAATACAAAATGTTAACCCTTACGGTAACCTAAAGTTAGCATATAATAACCACACAAAAGTACTTAGGATGAGCCCCAAGTTTACAACCAATATTAAATGCACATAGAAGAGATAACCAAGACCACACATAGGTCCACACACACTCCTAGATTGCCCCATGTCACGATCACACACTACATGCATTAGAGGTACCAAGAACTCTAGTTAGAACCAATAGACTACCGAGTGACAAAAAAATCCCAAGCATCACCAAACTCCCAATACATGTTGAGCACAATAGACCATGCTGAGCTTCAAAACCATGTCAAGTCCTAAGACCATGCCAAGCTCCAAGACCATACTGAGTTCCAATACCATGTCAAGCTCTCGTAGACCATGCCGAGGTCCTAGAACATACTAAGCACCAGTCCTTCTTCAAGTGAATACCAATCCAAGCACTCTCCAAAGAAACAACTACGGCTCCTCCCATGAACTCCAAAGTAGTCACCAAGAAAACCCAAGATGCTCTTACATTAGACTCCCTAGGTGAATAGAAAAATGTGTCCCACACTTTGATGCCCAAAAAAGGATCAACAACTAGCTTCATTTTCACTAAAGGTTTCCACCCTAGCAAGAACAAGAAAACCAATCTACAAATTATCCACATCTACATCATTCTATCAAACACCAAAATCTCAACCATCCAATCAAAATGCTCACTCCTAGGAAAAAATTGAACATAATGCTTCATCAAAAACCCCTCATCTACATTAGAAACTAGTGAATCCACACTAGTAGCAACAAACTTCATATCAACAAAAATATGTCAATCTCCATCAATACATTCCAAACTCAGAAGACTAGCAATCTCATTGCTCACAACAAGATTCTCTACGACATAAAACTTATCACCAAAAATAACCAAATCATCCATGATCAAGTGCTCTAAAATATCCATGCTAGACTTAGCCAACCGATCATGAAAACCAACCTACATTCTAACATCAACAAGGTTAGGAATACCCTTAGGAACAACCTCAAGTTTCTCTATAGTTTATGTATTAGACTCCACAAACTAATCAATAAAACCAAACTCCTCCACCTAGACCTTGTTTTTCCATCTTCACTCTTGAACAAGTATTCTAACTGGCTAGGCAACTCTCTTCTAGATTGGTAGACTCCAACTTCTCAAACATCTACAAAATTCATTCCTCACCCCATCCTTAACTTGATCAACCAAGCTAGCTTCAAATTGAGTAGTCATCTCAAAGAATTTCCTCTCTACCACATCAAGGATATTTGCAATTATCCTAGGGTCCAATCCTATTAGAGCCATCTTCTAAGATCTTTTCAAACCTTCTACAATGAATCCTTCACACACTCCTTATGATAAAACTAATTTTTTTGCAAATCAAATCGCAACTTGCCACCTTGCATGAATAATCAAGAACCACATCACAAGTCTAGGACTATGGATTTGTAATCCACAAACTCTCTACGCTCATTCCTCAACAAGATCAATGTTCCATCTCTACATCCATCAATCCATCTATGAGTCCTCTAAAATTGCAAGTCAAAACCACAATTTTCCACCTCACAACCAAGAGATCTAAGACTCAATAAAGAACCACACAACAAAGAATAAATAATAACATAGATAATTAGATCCAAAACAATTTCAATTCTCATAATATAATTATAAGATTTACATCCAACATGCTTCGATATGAGGCCTTCTAGGTGATAACCAAATACATAATAAATTACAATAGTAATTCTACAATATCCCTCAAGATCCAACCCCAACACTAGCTAGTCCAGATTTTCGCTCTAGTAGAAACCTCCAAGGAAAATCTAAACTTGTGCTCATAAGCCACCAAGCAACCTCCTTGTTTCTAAACTATAACCACTAGATCCTCAATCAAAACTCACTACTCTACCACAATCCTATTGTAAACTACCTCACATTTAGTACTCTATACACAAACTCAAGAAAACTCACCCTTTAGCTACTCTCTAGACTCACTCCTCCAAAATTAATGAATCACTCCATGAATGAATGACTAAAAGACTCCACAAGGACCCCTACTTATACCCAACTAAGCTATAAGTCATCCTAGAAGTTAAAAATTAAATAAACCTCTTGCATTAAATGTATATTTAAACCACAAGTAAGCTCACAAAAAACATTAAATACAAAATTTGAAGCCTTGCGTTAACCCAAAGTTAACATGTGATAAACACACAAAAATACTTAGGAGAAGCCCCAATTTTACAACCAAGATTAAATGCACATAGAAGAGATAACGAAGACTACACATTGGTCCACACACACTCCTAGATCAATACACATTGCAATCACACACTACATGCATTAAATGCATCAAGAACTCTAGTCAAGACAAAATAGATTACCTCTTGTTTGATCACCATTTCCAATGAATTCACCATCAACATCATAGTCCTCAGCCTTCTTGTGTTTGAATTCAAAGTTAAATCCTAAACTATTCAATTGTGATGAACTCAAAAGATTATAGTTAAGTCCTTCCAGATAGTCTTTTACCTTTTATTAGATAGGGCGCATCATTACCAAATCTAACACTATTTCCATTATAACGCTCAAGGGTTTTGAACTTAACTTTTGTCACTAGTCATGTGACAAGAACATCCACTATCCATGATCCATCTATCACTTTTGTTCATATAAGATACTAATGTAGTTGCCCCATCTTCATTAGAATCATCTTTCATAGAAACATAAACAACTTCATCATCATGATCATTTGATTCTTCTTCAACATTAATCTAGCAAGCCTTATTTCCTTTTTCTTTATAGTCTTTGTTACACTTATCTCTTTCACATCTGTATTTGTGTCCATTTTTGTTGTTTTTGTTGTTTGGACATCTTGATGCAATATAACCAACTTCATTACAATTAAAACATATGATAGGTAACTTACCCTTGTATTTTCCTTTGCCTTTCTGAAATATCTTAGGCAATAATACTTCAAGTTCATCTAGATCTTCATCATCTATTTTACTATCACTAGCAACATGTTTGAACTTTTTCATACTATTTTAGGCTCTTTGAGAATTAGTTTATCTTTGAAAGTAGAGTCAACATTATCATGTTTGAAATTATCAAAATTTTAAAGTTCAAAAGTAGTGAGTCTATTAACCAATCCTTCAAGGGTTTGATCATTACCAAGAGTACATCTTAGTTTTGTATAGAAGAGACTCTTATAACATAGATAGGAAACATAGTTCTTAATACTTTGTTGATCATAGTCTCATCTTCAATTTTTCCATTTGATTTTCTAATTGCATTTACATCATCTTTGGCTCTTGCACAATATTGAACTATAGTTTCAACTTCTTGCATTCTCATATCATCAAATTTTCCACTTATACTTTCTACTTTGGCTCTTAGCACATTCTTTTTTCCTACATATATTGTCTTTAGGGAATCCCACATTTGTTTAGCAAAAGCACATTCTTTAATCTCATCAAATTCTGAATAGCTTAGGCCAGATGCAATATTGAACACTACCTGATTATGTTCTTTCTTTTCTTTTAGTTGTTGTGTAGTGAGGGCTCTAGTCACTTCCACATATTTAGTGGCAAAACTTGACATTTCAAAATCTCCAAGTCCTCCTAGATGTAGCTTAATCAAACTTTTACTTGTTTATCTTAGGTATCTACTTTCTATACATCTTGATCTTTAGCTTCAAGTACCTTCAAACTATTTCCTTACAAGCACCAATTTCTCTGATACCAATTATTGGAATAATTTAGAATAATTGAGAGGGGAGGTGAATCAGTTATCCAAGGACCAAATGTACAAATAAATGTTTGTAGTATTGAGCAAACATATATGTTTATGCATTGATTAGATCATGCAATGTTTTCAAAAAATTGTATATTAATGTTCTAGGTCAAATGAACTTTGTAGAAATGTAAACATGAAACATCACAAACTCAATCACACAATTTGACACAAGGATTTCAAACCACCAATAACATGCTACCAATTTTCACTATTCTGAAGTGGACTCTATAAGGAGCCAAGCCTATAAAAGGTTACAAAGAATACTGTTAAATGTGACCTTGATTAAAGGATTTCAATCACCCTATTAAAAGCGAGCCTTGTTATAAGACTTTAGAATATTCCATTAGAATGTCACCTAGTTAAAAGAATTACTCATGACTGTTAGGTTAACCTTAATCCAAAGTATTTATCTAGACTGATACTTTTGTTAGAAAGTAGCAACAAAACTTGATCTGATAACAAAGAAACTCACCTAAAAAATTTAGATCTTTGATTCACTTCTCCATTTTGCTTGACAATAATTCCCTTCATCTCTAATTTTTTGTTCACCCTTCAAGGTTTCACCTCCTTAAGCCTTCATGTTTGGTATTCCAATAATAGGCTCATTCATTTGGTCACTAGATGAAGCAATACCTCAAGATTTCTTCTTTCTCACTCACACACTAAATCTTCTATCCTTCAGAGTGTTGCTTCTAGCCTTGTATCCCCTTAAATAGATAAATATGATCTTTTTCTACTTAATCATAATAATCCATCTAAGGGTTAGGTTAGACTCATCAAATCCCCCCTTCTCCCCATTATGTTCCCTCTAGATACTTCTCTTACAATCCTATTAGATTCATCTAAAAATAGTTTATCTTGAATTATTTTCCATCAGCCCATCAAACTTATCATCAACATGATTCACACAATTCAAGAAATAAACTTTGTCAGCTCAAATTTGTCAAATCTTAATTCAAACTCTTTTTTTTATCACTTGACAATTATGTTGATCACTTAGCAATAATTGACTATTGATTTATTTGCCAACACCAAGTTTCTCAACCTAAACTAAATCTTCCTTCCTTGATCAATACTATCATCCACTGATGCTCAGAACTTACTATCTTTCTAATGCTCAACACCTACTAACTCTTATTTGGCCTGAACCAAATGCTCGGCTTATACTATTTGTTTAGTCAAGCTTATAAAACATAAAATTAGTGTAAAATATCCTTCTTTTCTTTGCTTTAGTATCCTTAAGTAGATAAATAATACATCATATCATAAAAGTCTTATTTGGTCTTAGCGCTCTATTTATACACCATATAACTCAACCTTTCTCCAAGTACCCTTGTTATCCTTTCATTTCAAATCCTCTTCATCAATTAATCAAATGAAAACACTCAAAGTAAAGTAGCAATTTTCTTACTAGAAAGTAGTAGGTTTGACATCAGTGACAAAATAATGATTTTTCCCATGATAGGTTTGTATACTTCAATAATATTCTTTTTCAATAGAAGCTTGAATGAGTAAAGGTCTGAACGATGCTGAGTATCCAAAGAATAAAGAACTTCAAACCCTAACTATTGTCATGGGAGCTTCATCGACCACTAAAATGAATTAGAAGGTTAGTAGAATCTAATTGGTGAAGAGTGACACTTTTCCTCCACCAAAGTTTCATGATATTCTAGAAATTGCTACGAAAGGAGACTCAATGGGTGCACTACCCTTGATACCACCTAAAGTCATTATGATCCATGATGTCAAAAGCTATTATTTGTGTAAAATTGGAGAAGTGGGAGATTACAAAAATAGAGAATCTTATTAGAAGATGTTTAATAAAGGAATACTAAAGGATGGATTTCAAATTGTTGAGAGGAAAGAGTTAACTTGTGCCCTAGAAATCTCGAGAAATTTGAAAATTGAGTGGATTTAAGTTATTTTGAGAAAAAATCATGACATGAAGTATTGGCTATAGAATGGACCAGTAAAAATCATAAATAAAATGATTCATAGGGTTACAAGTTGTCCAATCCTAGACAAGAAGAAAACCATGTGAAGTTTGAGTCCTAAAGAAATTGATGAAAACATAAGAGTTGAGTGTAATTGATGCACTCTTTCCATTACAAACATCTACGATACATTAATTGAATTTTTTGTCATGGTTATAGCTCACAAATTCAATCAATCAATTACATTGAACAATGTGCCTTGTATGGATGTGGATCAAGCATGGAAGATAGTAATGAAGGATCATATGTATGATCCTGCCAAGCTTCAAAGACTACAACATACAAAAATTCTATCATCCATGAGAAAAGTGAAGAATTTAATTTGTAATTTTTGTTCCCTAATTACTTGTATACTCTTTTATATTCAAAATTATTTTCCTAGTATTGGTGATGTTGTATGGGAGCAACACAAACCAGTGATAATATAGATGAATGAGTATATTACTCAATTAGGAGAAAATTTTGAGAATGTAATGAATGCTTATTTTGATGAATTCAAGAAAAGGATGAAAAGGAGAATGAGGATACCTAAAGATTTGGTAACTAAATATTATGGTTACATATGTTTTCTTATGGATATAGACAACATTTTTGTACATGCAATGAAGCTAAGGAAGGCTTGGGGTTACAATGTTTTGAATATGAGATGGACAATGATGTAGTGAGTGCAAACATTGATGTACTACTAAAAGAAGAGATAGATGTTGAGGCTAAACCTTTTGGTAGATATGAAGAAGCCAAATAAACAATAAATATGAATACCAAAATATCTTCCAAGCAGAAGAAAAGAAAGAAAATGATTGAAGACCTAGAAGCTAAACTGGGCATTCTAGGTAAGGGTAAATAACCATTACAATTGAGACAAGGTCTTGGTGAAGATGAATAAAATGATAGTGGTGATGAGAAAGAAGAAGAAAAAAATGAGAAGGGTAAATACCTAGTTATTTTCATGCCACTGAGCAAGAAGGTTCAATGAACAAAGAAAAATCCATCAGTGACACCTCCACTACCAAACAAGCCAAGGACCAGGGCAACTTCTAATACTAAGAATAATACAAATAAAAAAGTAGTAGAGACTACCAAACCCAATGTCCCAAGAACCAAAAGAAGCAGATTGGTCAAAGGAACACCTAAGAAGAAATCTAAGTCTATTGATGAGGTATGCACATACATAAGGAGCTCCTCGGGTTTATCTTTTTTTATATCTATAAAATATGATACACTAGATAATGATGGCAGAAATAAAATTTAGGAGGCTATGGTAGAAATGATTTCAAATTTAAAAATAGCTCATAGTGAAATAGAGAAACAAATACCTCAAGATCTATCTGATAGATTGAATAGAAGATAGGAATAAGTAGAGAAAAAGATAAGGACATATGCATTAGTTAGAGTAATGCATGATTTATCACAAGAGAAAAAGGACACATATTAAAGAAGAATAGGAGAAAATCTAATCCAAAATTTAGAACATTTTTTATCTTACTAATTGAAGAGGAAGATTTGCATTAGCAATGTGAGTTGCTATGGAAGAGTAAGTTTGGAGTATCAACAAAGAAAGTAAAGACAAATACTATAAACACCGAAGATGATTAAAATAATGGAGAAATTTTAGGTGTGTTGACTCCACAAGTCAACATGTCCCCCATACATGTTGAGACCCCTAACACTCTAGAGGTCAAGCAGTAAAGGATCACAAGTTCAAAGGTAGATGGTGAAGAGAAAGAAATAAGTGGATATAATAATATTATTTCAGAATCTCATATTAATAAAGGAAAAGAATCAAATAAAGTTGAACTAAATGCAACTATTGTTTTCTCGACTACCAATGCACAAAAAAGATCGAGTGGTGATACCCATTCACTACCTCTGAATGAAGTGTCAAGTAGTAGCACTCCTTCACCTAACAGAAATAGGTAAGCAATAAAAGATGTTTGAAAAAATATTGAGGTTAGTCTGGATTAAATAATTGAGATGCCAAAACTAGACCTAGCAAATATCACCTTGGAGCAAACAATTTTTCTAGAAGAATTTTTTTTTGAAGAATAAAAGAAAAGAAGAGATAAGAAGAGAGCACAAGAAAAAGTAGGTACTATATGATGTAAAGCATATTTTTATTGATTCTTTTGACATTCAAAATTTTGAAGAGGATGTTCTAGTCATCAACCAACTTTTAAATATAGTTGATCAAGTGAATGATGGAACTATGGAATCAAATGAGAAGCTAATGGATTGGTTTGATAGAAGATTTGAAGCTAAGGTTATGGAAAAGGTCTCCATAACCATTGCCAAGCAGAAAGTGCAACTACAAGAGAAGATACAAATTATGATTGAGCTAATTCCGAAGGTAGGACATTTGTACAGAATTTTGTTAGATGTGAAAAGATTCACTAACAATAATTTGGCACATAAATAAAATTTAGACTAAGATGAAGAGATCCAACAACATTATTTTTGAGTCAACAGGATCAAGCAATAATCATTACAATAATCTATTGAATGTTCATGGCACATTAGCTGAGCTTTAGGTAGCTGACAACAATATGAGATCCATATTGATCTCTATTTAGGAAATTATGATACGTCAGTTGGAGGTCATGCAAAGAGAACTAGAAACAACATAGGATCATATCATAACAGATCATAATCTTTTAGTGGTTAATAGTCTAATTGATTTGGCTATAAGATTACAATTTTAGATTACTATTTTGGAGGCAATGGGAACCACATTGGATCATGCACTATCCATGACTACTAGAGTTCATAAGGAATTCATTGAAAAATATGGATTACTTCCACCCATTCCACCCTAACAGCAATTACATCAATGTTAAAAAACATGGGGGAATGTGATGTAAGGGGAGAATGAGAAATCAGAGGGAGAAATATAGATTTGAATAAAGGTGAAAGGGATTTTTTATTTATTTTTGCATTATTTATTTACTATTCATTGGCATAAGTCACAAGACTTAGCGAGAGAGCTAATTTATCAGATTGTATTATAATGATGTAAATATGACAAAGTTTTTTTTCCACTAATGTCAAAGGGAGACATAGTTGGTATCTTTAACCATTGTTGTCTATTAATGTCAACCACTTAATCATTTACAAGGAAGAGTTAGATGATCATCACTACAATCAATTTATTCTATATAAGCCAAGTCATTTACATAAGCAAGTATGCACTGAGATCTATAGGATCCGAGTAAGCTTATGGTCATAGAGGATTTTCTATACTAGTTGATCTCATCAATGATTGAGAAAGTATCTAGCATACACATGCTGAGTTACATAGTGTTTACCAAGAACAATACATGTTGAGCATCATAAGAGTAATATAGACCTAGAAACAATAGTGTTGAGCATCAAGAAATAGTAAAGACCGAGTAATGAAAAGTTTACATAAAATTTAGGAATGGAACAAATCTTGAGGAAAACTAATTATCAAACCAACTTGGAAGGAACATTTAATTTTTGAAGAGATTGTCACATAACATTTAATACTTTCAAAGTTGTTACTAGAAACATTTATACGACATGGACCACAAATCCCTATGTTGTGTGTTCAACGATCAAGATGAAGAGGAAAAACATAAAATCATCTAGAAAACTCTTTATGATACTCTTTAAATAACAACGATCTTAACCTAGATGAATATGGATTCAGACTAAGAGTAGGATTAGAGAGGTGTATGCATGTGTGAGAAATAGAAAGAGAAACAATGGTGAAGTGTATAAATGCAATCATGGAGTAAAGTGAAGGATAAAGATCAAAAATCAGTTAAGGGTTTTGTTATCATCTAATACAGCAAGTGACCTATTCATAATACTAAAGTGAAAAGGAAAAAAAAGTAATATCATATCAGAGGAGAGTATCAGTTAGCAAGGAGAAGACTTGAAATCATCTTACAAATAAAATTGAGAGTCAGGTACTGAATCAATTTTAACAGAGTTGAATCAGGCTAAATCTCTTAACAGAGTGGCCTTAAAGATCTTTGTAAATCTCCTAATAGAGTCCTTACTTTTTTGTAAGTGTAAAATACTCTAACAAGGTGATACCTAGTAGTCTCTTAATCCTTTACCAAGATAGACTCCTCATAGGATAGATCATATCTTATGATGAAACATTGTGACCTTAACGGGCTAACATTATTACTACAGTAGTGAGGATTTGTGGGTGTCATCCTCACCCTAGTTTTAGCTTCACCTTAGAGGATTTCTAGGTAAAAAATATTATGTTATGTGTTTATTTTCATGCATATGATTGATTAGATTTATATGTTACAATAGGTTTACATTACAAGTTTTACATACACAAGTTTACTAATAGATGTGAATGAATTGGTGAAAAGGTTCAAGTGTTCAAGATCCTAATTTATCCCCCCCTTGTAGTATCTAGTTTATCCTAATTATACCCCCATCAACCAGAAACATATGCAAGATATTTTAAATCATGAAAGAAGGAATACAATATAAATTCAGTTACTACAGTTATCATTGATGACCTAGCAAAGAAAAGTTACAAGTTTAGTGTTAACTAGGTAATTTCAGTGATAACCAAGTGATTTATTTTTTGAGTAAATTTGTGGTTTTCATTGATCTTGAACATGAAGAAAAAGTTAAGTAATAATTTATCTAAGGTTGACATTTGATGAAAATAAAGAGTGATCAAGAAGTTGAAAGGATAAATTCAAAGATAGTAATTAGATCTTTTGGTGTTTTAAAATGCTAGAAGTTTTAAAATTACCCTGATAAGAATAAGACACATATAGGGGCAACTAAATTCCATTTTCAACATATCCTTTCAGACACTAGGCCAACTATAAGGCTTGACCCTTCTTCTACTTCAAGCTCTGCAAAACCTAGGCAGGTGGACCTCAGATTCAAATAATATGGTACCAGTGCAAAAACATTTTCTTGAATCTAACAAAGCAGATAACAACCCCTTATATCTAACTCATGTAATGACATAAATCTACGGTAGCAAATTTCAAATCTAGGAAATTCATAAGCTGAGTGAGATGTAGACTATTCTAGCTCTTCAACATAAAATGTAAAGATGATATGAATTTTTATTTGATTTTATGTGGGTGGGGAAAGTGGATGAAAACTAGGTATGAACAACAAACTTACTATCCTATAACAGATTAGTGCCTCATCCATTAGGCAATTCATGACTCTCCCTCATGCATTTTGGATATCTAGAATACATATCTTATGCCAAGACTCCATATCTATCCATTTAAGATTGTAAATTGGATATCAATGTTCGATCTAAATCTCATTCTTACCTGATATCCTCCTCAATGAACCTACAACTCTGTTGATTTCCCTAAAGAATTTACATAATTCCTTGAATTACAAGCAACAATGAAGCAACATACAACCTTAAGGGACTACAACTATGATCTAGGCTCTTTGTTCAAAGATCATAAAACATCAAAACTCACTGGGAAAGGAAACAAGATTTAAACTAAAACTCAACATTTGCTATTCTCTATATTAATTTCCTTGAAATAATACATAAAAATGCATGAAATTAACTCATAAAGAGCCTAATAAACTAGACCATAGAATGAACAAATGTTGTCATACAAGAGAGAAAATGGCAAGAATAAGAAACTAATGGGATGGGAAGGGGGTGTCATAGCCAAAGTGAAAGCTTCATGGTCTGGAACCAGCACATCCTAGATCTTCCATTTAGACTTCATCAATTCTAGGGCCAATTCTACTAAATCTCTTCATTCCAGAGAAACTTTTCAATATTTTTTAACCCCTACAAAAGAGAAGAAGAAAGAATAAAAGGAAAGGAAGCAATTCCCAGATCGATTATGCAACTGACATGTGTCCCTTTAGAATTCTCCCTCAAGAAGCTATAAAGAATCTCTCTACCTTCTCTCCTCAACTGTTAATCATATCCTTTCTATTTTGCCTTTCCAAATGCAAAGTATCTCAGAAAAACACAAAAATCTGCTAACTAAACCCAGATATGTGCCAAATGATCAAATTGAAGCCAAAACACCACAAAAACTCAAAATGATTACATACAAGGGTCACTGGATGTGTTTAAGGTATTTTTCCACTGAATTATACAACTAGTGACTCAAAACACCTGATAAAACATGTAAATCAATCTAAGATTAAAAAAAACCTCCTGTAGCATGTACCGGTGGTGTTCTATGCAAAAACCAACTTCATATTTAGAAAATTCAATTTCTCCCTATTCTAGCGATACATAGCATCGCTATATTCGCCTCTCAAAAACCTCCAAAATCTCAATTTGAAAAAATGTCCCCTAGTATAAATGTTTGATCTGCACTTCTTAATTTTCAAAAATTTTAAAAATTTTTAAAGTTGAAACTTCAGAATAAATGCCCTTTTGATTTTAAAAATTGTGAACGTGCAATTTTTAGAAAAATACTTTAAAACATTTTTTTTAATCATTTTTGAACCTTTTTCCTACCCTTGAAACTCAGGGTCAACACTCCTTTGACCGAGTGCCATGTCTCACTTCATGATTGGCTCGTTTGATTGCCACATCATCGCCTAGAATGCCACATCATCACTAGCACAAGCCCATAGCCATGTGGTGCTCACCAAAATTTCTACATTTCTTAACGGGCTTGCATCTTTGTTTTGTGGGATTGCACTAACTGTAGGATCTGGACATGTGTTGCGATATGAAGCCTCCAGTCTAAACTAGCCATTGATTGCCATGTCACCATGCACCAAGGCCCATTACCATGTGTCACATTTCTTCATGCCCACATTTCTTAACTGGTGACCAACTTCCTTTTGTGAGCATGTTCCAACCCTCTGATGGGGACACGTGTCATAATATGAGCACTTCCCGCCACATCAGCTTGCATGCAACTTTGTTTAAAATTTTACTTTGGTGACCTACCAGCTAGCCAACCATAGGCCCCACCTTGCATCACACAGCTTCCAAAAGCCATTTTCCTCAAGACAATAATCTTTGCATGATAAGTTGTATTTAAATGTTTATAAAGTTCACCCATAGTGAATATGGGATATATCTTACGAATGGATTTCCACCTACACCTTTATCTTTCTACGTTACCTGGTCTTCACATCTTCCTCGGTCTTTCCTCCTAATGTAGCCTTGATTACCAGAAGATCATCCTCGATGCAAACCTTCACATCCTACTTTAACAATCCTAGCATTTCGAATCTCATTCTCAGCTCATTCTTATTTTCCATCATGTCCCATGGGCTTCAAACCCTCTCTTTCTCATAGAGTCTAATGCAAAATATCTAAGAGGTAGGGGTCTCGACGAGTTTGGAACTCTCATGGATATAGGCATTGATGTAATTGTAGTTAAAAAGCCACAAGCATTCGGCCCCATTAGACCTTCAAGTTTTTCTTCCATCTATAATGTGGATTCTCAACAAAAAATAAAGGTGTATTCCTCCTTATTTTAGTTGTAGCCTCTACTTTTAATTCATGTGTTCCTCTCTATGCTTGCTGGGTTTTTCTTTCCTCTTTTTACATTATGTTGACTTCTTCTTTTTATGCATTGGTTGTTCTTTATTGCTTCTGTGGATTTAGAAGCAACTCCATCTACACATCTGCTTAGAATTTTTACTTCCTCTACCTTTTAAAAGTCTACTCTTGGCTCTCCTATGTGTGACTTCTTCCTTAGTGTTGGTTGTTTGGCATGGTTTATGGCATCCTTTTGCTGAGTCTTTGGTGCATCTTTTTACTATCTTTCTCATGGCCTCTTCCTTATATTCCCCAACATTGAATGTAATTTCCCTACCATCTACTATTATGCCATTCTCCTACTTTGCATGGAGTGATTTTAGTCTGCCTTGGTGCATGGATCTCCTCTATTTCTTCCATGTCCTCTCCACATGGATGCTCCTCATGTTTGGCATGGTACTTTTCCTTGAAAATTTCCCATACTTCATCTTCCAATCGAATTGCATGGGCATTCTTTATCAATGCACTTTAAAATCCTTTGTTGTCTATGAAATGGTTGAAAATACTAGCTGTGCAAGGGTTGTAGCATAAACTCAAAAAAAATGAACTAGGAGGAAGAAAACTCTGTATAGTATTTTGGAGTTGTAATTGATAAGAGTGTAACCATAGGGTGAGTGCCCAAGGCTAATTGCCCAATATGAGCAATTCAGACAGTGCTTTACACAGCTCAATACTCTAAACTACTAGTTGTTTATCAATTTCAATAAATTGTTTTGCAAGCATTGCCTCCCACTCTGTCAAAGTAGAAAAATATAGCAAAACACTAGTGATGAAGGGTTTTTTGTTTTCTCAAATTCATTGAAGTCTATTTCCTCTTCCTCTAAAATAGCAAAACCTTCATCCACTCTATGCTCTATTAGAAGGACATCTAAAACCTTGTAAATACTATTTATATGAGTTTCTAGTTTATTAGGTGCAGAGTCTTCCCCAGGGTTTGGGTTACTAGATAAGGATCCATCATCTTGGTATGTTGGTTCAGGACAAACAACATTACATATTTCATTGATTAATGCCTCAATATAGACTCCATTTCTTAGTTCTTGAACAAGGTTTCCTTGAGTGGAAACATGCCTTTTCAGTTCCTTCACCTCATTCTCCAAATCCAGAATGTCTTGGCCTATTCATATAGATGATAGGATAAGCCTATACACCCAAAATCAAGGGTAATCATTATGTGGAAGGCAGAAGCACATTCTCTATATGTTCAAAGTTTGGTTTCTCAGAAAGCACCCTAAAATCTGACTTTTAATTCCCATGTCCTCGACTTGCATTGGATTGTGTCTATGCAAGTTTCCTTTTTTAATTAAATTATGTCAGCATTCTGAGCATCGACATTTGGGATCACAATGTGTTCACAAATTACTCCATTTAAAACTATGCTTCATCCCCTACCACAAAGGTATGCACTATCCCTTCGTTGTTTGAGTTTTCTTTCTTGAAATCTGTTGGTGCTCAAAATTGCATTCTCATTTTGAGCGACCATTTAAAATTGAGTCAAATCAAGCCCTATGAATGCCCATAATTACATGTGTACCTAGCTATACCTGTAAAGCCCCAGAGGTGTTTAATGCTTCTAACACCTTGCATTCAGCCTATCTAAGTGTTTCACGAAGTTTAACTATGATTCTGAGCCATTCTGTGAAGTCTCGTTTGGAGCAAGTTCCAAATCTGCATTTTACCAAGTGTCAAACAACAAAAAGGTTTAGTTTGTGATTGAATATCTCATACCCAAAAATGTTTTGTGTTTCACCACTTTGAGATTGTCTAGTGCCCATACTTGAGAATCTATGTTTCAGTTTTTGAGTCATTTCGAGTTCGTTTGATTAGGTTTTGAATCCCTCAAAGTTGGTCAGTTATTGTTTTCACACATTTGCAAAATGTTCATAATTCTATGAAGCCCTGTTTGACGAGTTATAACTATTGACCAGTTGACCAAAATGCTAAAATTCATTTTTTGTTGCATTTTATATGTCAAAGACTTGCTATGTTTCAATTTTCAAGTCTTGAGGAATTTGTTTGACCAGTTTTCAAATGCGATTTCAAATGGAATTTCTAAAGTTTTACTGGTATCAGTATTTGCAGATTGTTTGGAAGCCCTGTTTAGGATGTCATATCTCATGATCCGTGATTAGTCAGGTTGAATGGATTGTACCCCTATATTTTCCTCTAAAAATACTCCAAGTGTGTCAGTTTGCAAATCATGAAAAATCAATTTGCACCCTTTTCCATGTCATTTCCATTCGCAAAAAATCACTTTTCAGTCAGTGTTTCTAGTTGCAAAATTTTGAGTAGCCTACTTTGACTAATTTCCATTTGCACCCTATTATTCATCATGAGCCCAAATCACATATTCATACTCACCTCATGACAGAGATTTAACGCCCCAATTTTTGTCTTCCCATGTGCCCATTTGCCCAGTTTTCTAAGCCAAATCCAAACACAGTTTGATGTTTTCTGATGTGTTTGCTTGTAGGTAAATCTAAGAAGACAACTTTGACAGTCAATATCTTTTGATTGGGAATTTGTTATAAGACAAGATTTGACATGCTACCAGTATAAAGAATAGAGATTTAGTGTGTCAGGTTTCAGAGCCTGGTCAGGTGTCTAGGTGAGAATCAAAGCCATCAGTTACATTACAAATATCAAATCACATCAGATCTGAAAAGGGAAACTTGCAACTCCACGCTAGCTCAAAGCAACTCATGCCAAGTCTGAGACCCTGTGCTTGAAATGGGGACAGTCCCATGTTTCTTATGGTAGGGATGTGACTCTTTCACGCCAATTTTAAGAAAATCCCACGCAGAGGAGACAAAGAGAACCACGTTTAGGTGAAGGGGAAGCATCACATGAGACATAGTTGAGCCAGGAGCAAGTTAGAAATGCAGTCAAAGGCAGGAGAGTTTAAAATGAAACCCAAGCTAATCATAGGGAAGTCACAGCTTGCAAAAAACTCATGCATGGTCAAGGAAGAGTTTTCAAAGAGAAAGCGCATGCAAGGAAAAATGCCAGGCTGTGTCTAATCCTAGTTTATACGAGTGTAATTAGTGGGCAATTATTTTCAAAAATTTCTTCAGTTTTTGTGTTTCATAACGGTATATTTTAATAATGGCTCTTGAAATTGCTCAAATAGAGGTGCCATTTTAGCTTAAATTTTAGACATGCAACAGTATGGCTTGAAAATTGGGTAGCCATTTGCTTTATCAATCGATTTGCAATAGCTAGTGAGGGGGTCAGATTGGGGTTGTTTTAAGGTTAACTAATTTTTCATATTGTATTAAACATAATAGTGAACAGTCAAAAAAACTAATAGATTACATAAATACTCCTACAAAGGTAGTCAACCATTGCAACTTCTGTAGAGGAAAATGAAGTTTTCTCTATTATTGATGGCCAAATGGAAGAGATCTAATTTAAGGGTTTATGTGGGACAAATAATGTTGCTCTTGTAAATGGAATCCATGACAGTACAGAGGAGATCCACATGCCGAAGAAAGAAAATAATTACCCACAAAGATAGAAATAGAATGTTGAAAAAGCATCCACAAGCAACTGATGGAGAAGTCGACCAAAGAAGAAGCCTACACGCGGAGAGATAGTGCTATTTTCAAAGAAAAACATGCACATAAAAAAGAACATATCCCAGGCAGTATACAAAACAAAGCCATGCAGGCTGAAATAGAAAGCCCAATGCAAATTGAAGGAGAGTGCCCTTTCCTAAAAAACCATACCATTTGAAAAGAGCCATAGCTGTCTACAATAGAACTTCTTGCATAGAGATGATCAAGCTACCAGATAAAAGGGGGAATTACAGTGAGGGTGATTTATCCCACATTGTATATGTGGTGACTTTTAAAATGTTTAAATGCAATAGCTTACAGCAAGAACATTGTCTTAAGAAAAGGCTTTTTGTAAAGGCAGCAATAGATGGTGGGGGCCCTGTACTCATGGATGATGTTAGCAAGACGTGGGGTCTATGCAATATTTTAAATAAACATGCACGTGAGCTGATGTGGTGCTCAGGATGGAGATTGAATGAGATTTTGACACGTGGCCAGATCGACAATTTTTGCAAAACCGCAAAATAAAGTTGCTCGCCTATTAAGTAATGCGAGATTGTGAAAATTTGCCAAGTGGCAGGTAGGTCCCGACTGGTGGCAAGGTGGCACAGACGAGAATTTCATATGGAGGCACAAGATGCTGCCATGTCGCAGCATCCAATGAATGATGTATTTCTGCAAAATAGAGTTGCTTGGAGGTTAAGTCTTGTGGGAAGGCAAGTCCCATCCTTTGATGATGTGGCGATTAGGCAAACCAATCAAAAAGTGCCACATGGCACTTGGTCAAAGGGGGTTGACCACGAATTTGAAGAAGATAGAAAATTCAAATGACTTTAAAATGTTATTTTAAAAATTGTTTTCAAAAAGAGACGTGCAGGTTTTTAATTTTAAAAGTTTATTTTCTACAGTCTAAACTTTAGAAATTTTAAATTTTTAAAGAAATTCAAGTTGTAGACCTAACTTTTCAAATAGGGGGATGATTTTTAAACAAACTTTCAAGGGGCTCCTAGTATGCAAAGTATGCCTTATCATATATCGTCGAAATTGTGAGAATCTAAATTTTTTGATTCTAGTGTTAGTTTTTGTACAAAATGCAACCGGTTCCTGCTATAAGGGGATTTGTCTCAGGTACCTAAATTGCAACTGTATTTAGGTATGAAAGTTCAAAATTGTTTCCTAACATGGTGATGACCTGAATTTGGTTAAAATGCGGTAAAAATTTAGTTTGGGTCAAAATCTATTCAGAATTCATTTAGTAAAACTAAGATTTCATTGGCATTTCAGTGGGAAAATCAGATATTTTGGTGACTCAGCAAGTTTTCGTCATTCAAAAATAGAAATTTACAAATCAGTTACAAGAATTGATGAAGACAAAGATCAGATAAAAGGGGAGAGAGATTAGAGAGAGTCTTTTGATTGCAAAAGGGGGGAATTTCAAGTGGACACTTTTCATCTTTAGAACAGATCTGAGAATTCTTTTTGGTTTATATCTTTCCTTCTCTGATACATTGTAAGGGTTTCAATTTTTTGTGACTGATAGACCATTAATGGTTCCAGTCTTTTGGAGAAAAATCTGCACATTACTGTGATACCAAGGTTTTGGATCCAATTCTGGTTGCATTCCCATGACTGTGACACCATTTTCTTCAGCAATATTCTTCTTGTATGAACAACAGTAGGAAGATAAATACAGATAGTTTAGATCTATTAGGTTATTTCATGTCTTTCATTTCATGCATATGATTGCATAATTTCAAGGAAATAATGCAAAGAGCAGCAGATGATTAAGTTTCAGTTGAATCTTGTCTCCATTCTCATTGAGATTCAATGTTTTATGATCTCTGAACAAAGAATCTAGGTCGTAGTTGCAGTCCCCTAAGGCTGTATGTTGTTTCATTATTGCTGATAATTCAAGGAATTGTGTAAACGCTTCATAGAAATCAATAGGGTTGCAGATTTATTGAGGAGGATATTAGGTAAGAATGAGATTTAAACTGAACATAGATGTCTATTTACAAGTTAAATAGATAGATCTATATCTGAAGATACACATATGTCTTAGATATTCATATGTATATTTGAGATCCATGAATTTTCCTAATGGACTAGGCACTGATCAGCTACAAGGTCATTACTTTATTACTGTTGCATATCTGAGGGTTGTTGAAATCAACATTATAAATCAAATGTTTTCCCCCTTTCATGTTGAAGAGCTATCATAGAATGCCCTCACTTAGCTTATGAGGTTCATAGATCTACATCTAGCTATCGTAGGTCTTTGTCATTTCATGAGTTCTTAGGAGAAATAAGGGTTGTATCTTCTTAATAAGATTCAGGGATATGTTTTGCACTGGTACGATATCATTTGAATCTAAGGTCTACCCGCCTAGGTCTTGCAGAGCCTGAAGTAGGAGAAGGGTCATGCCTTATAGTTGGCCCTATGTCTAAAATGATATGTTGATAATGGGAGTTAGCTACCCCTAAATGTGTCATTTTCTCATGGGGATAATTGAAAACCTTCTAGCATTTTCAAACACCAACAAAATGGTGACTCTGCTGGGGAATCATGAAGAAATTCATTGATAAAAGGACAAAGATCTCTAGTGTAATATATTTCAGTCCAAAAATTTGCATACTTAGTTTTGTATGCAAGGTTTCATGTTTCCCAATCAAGAATCTGTTCTTTCACTTTGTTAAGGGTGTGATGTTCCAAGGTTGTGTGTGAGTTTTCAAATACCTATTATAAATTCTTGACTAGCTTGTTGTCTTATGCAAGCTAGGAAAATGTTTTCCCATTTAATGAGTGGTGACTCTAAATTATATCTCTGCACCAGTGTAACTTTTTGAAGTGAAGAGTATTGTGAAAATTGCAACAGTTGGAATGCAGATTTGAAAAAGTTATCCCAGGCCCTTGGTAGTGGTTGAAAGAAAAGGGTGATGTTGTGCAAGGGTTACTAAATCAAGCATGATTTGAATCTATTTTTATTTATAGAATTGAAGAAGTTTGCAAGCATCATGGTTAAGGTATTTTCCTCTTTCTTGAATTTCTTTTTCAAGAAAGTAAGTTATATGAAAGTTTTCTCCATCAAGTGATTTTAAGCACTACGTAGGGGAAATGTTTTATTTATCTCAACATATTCTGTGAAAGATTGTTTCAGAAAGTGTATTTACATCTTGGAATATGTTTGGAGATTTGAGTTGGTAGATAAAGTTTTCAGATCTACTGCAAGTTTTAAATCTAGAAAGATATTTGGTGAAGTTGTTAGTTTGCAAGAGATGGCAAATTTCTGTTCACCTAGTATGCAGTCCATTGACCAAAATCGTAGATCCTTTTCCACCAAGAGATACATGCCATTATGTTTTGATGGTATCTATGGTTTCCCTAATATCATCCCTGATGATATTAGAAAACATTTGTTTAAATTCAGTGGAAACCATAATGTTTTAGCTAGTTAGCATGTTGAAGTTTTTAGTGACTTGATGGGTGACTATGAGATTCCCCATGAAGATGTACACATGAAATTATTTGTTCAAACTCTAGAGGGTGATGCTAGAGACTAGTTTTCATTTTTACCAGCATGTTCCTTTTCATCCTGGAGTGAGTTACATGCAACTTTCATGGAGCAATTTGGAGAGAGGGTGAGCTTATCTGATTCATTTGATAAATTTTTAAGGATTCATATTGAGGAAGATGAGCTTCTTCCTCAATTTAATATCAGATTTCTAAGAACCCTAAATGAGATCCCTGAGAAATGTAGACTGGAGGATGAAGTGTGCCTAATAGTTTACCTTGGTGCATTTGATAAGAAAATGAGTTACTGGTTGAGGAATAAGGAACCTCAGACATTATATCAGGCCTTTATGACTGCCATGGACATTAAGAATAATTTGAAGTATGGGATTACTAGGAGTCATTTCTCTAGGGTTACCTACTTGCATAATGAAGATAAAAATCAAGAGCAATATTATGTTGAGTGTTCCAATACGGTTCAGAATGTCAACACCCCTACTGTAGGTTTTAATCAGATTGAGAATTTAAATTAGAATGTGTGTATGAGAAAGGCTAGTCCAGTTGCAAATAGAAACACACATGTTCATGATGCTACAACAGTGAATAATATTTTAGAATCTGATAGGTTTCAGTGACATGTTGATTTTATAGATCAGACATTGGTTATAATAGAAAGTTCTTCTCACGACAGTTATGTGTATGATGATATTACTAATGTTTCCAATTTTGAAGTTGCTGAACCTAGATCTCAATCTTGTGCAAGTGAGAAGGCTGAAATTTATCTCTTGGATCATGAGTTTGATGTTGTTGATCTGACATGCCATGGAGAGTTAACACAAAGTGAAGAGCATGAATCATAATCATCTTAGCCACAATCAGAAGAACATAATGCACATGTTGATAATGTTTCAATAGTAAATGGTAAGATGTATTATTTTAATCAGTCGGATAGGCAAGAATTGAATTCTCTTATTGAGAGGTTGCATTATGTTAATAATGAATTAGAAAGATATGAATCTCAATGTGGGTATGAAGAAGCTGTAAGTCATCTTTGAAATGATGACAATGAATTTGTTTATCTGATGTACAATGAAGAAACATCATATGAAGGAGATGATGAGAGTGGTTGCTTGAATCATAGTGAGGAAAAAGACACTGTATGTTCGCCTTCATATGAATCTGATTTTGATTAGGAGGAAGAAAGCAATGATGGCAGTGAACATTCATCTGAAGTTGAAGGTATGAATTCTTCCTTTGATTCTGAAAAGGAAGGTGCAACTCAGTTTTTTCATCATACAAATCAGTTAGCCAATGAAGATTTTAATAGTGATTTGTCCCCAAGGTATGAAGATAAAAGAATGTTGAGTCCAGTTCAGGTTAATAATTCTGAAGACTTCAGTAGAAGGTTGTCAAATGCCTTTACATAAAACAATAAAAATCCAATATGTAGTGAGGTGTTTAGGAATGAATCACAATTAGTTCATAATGGTTATCCTAAACAAGTTGATAAAGAGGATGTAAATATAGACACTATATGTTTGGTAGAAGAAATAGAAAAGGATTCTTCATACAGTTCAGACTTTTTTTCATACACTGAAAGTTTCCATGAGGATAGGGTGGGTAATGAATTTAAGGTCTATAATAATGTTTTATATGATGATGCTTGTGAGGATGAGCATCCCATGTTTTGTCCTAATATTTAGAAAGGATCACTACATGGATTTATCAGCCCATTGTTTGAAGATGACATGGAGGTTTCAGGTTTAGTGGGGTTAGATGCAAATGATGATATACTATCATACTGTTGTAGTAAATCAGATTATTGTTCTTCTATTTTTGATATTGAATCTTCTAATGATGCTATATTTGGTAAGTGTGAAGATGAAGAGTGCGATGGAGTTGTCTTTGAAGAGAAACTGACACTTCATGTTAAGTTCTATGATCATTCAAATGAGGTAAAAACCAATCAGTACTTCGATTATGAAGATATATCAGGTGGTTATGAAGTGATGTCAGATTTTGATGATGATTTCATGTGTGAATATAAATCTGACTGTTCTTTTGACATTCAGCCAGAGATACTTGAAGAAATGCAAAGTTAAGGTGAGTTAAAAATGCATGATATATATAACTTTTTCTGTGGAGTTGAGAATGAGGACTTTGTGTTTTTGATAGATAGCATGCTTGAATCAATCAGTAGGGATGAGTTTTATTTTAATGTTGGTATTTAAGAGCATGCTGATGTTCTCTTTCATAGTGAGCAAGAGGTTAAATTTGTGCCTAGTTTTTATATGCACTATGAAAGTGAAGGTGTTAATCTCATTTTACCAAGTGATTCATTGCATGATGCTGATCATATTGGTGAAATGAGTAGAAGTAATTTCATTTTACCTCATGAAAGTTCGGATGAGAATCATTTTTATGACAAAGGTAAACAATTTTTTTGTAGTTCGGTGGCCCGAGGCCATCGTGTGTACATGATCTTGGTAGTTGTAGTTGTTTCCCTATTTTCAATAAAGCTATTCAGGAGAGTATTTGGAGTTTAGGAGTGTGGTCTACTTCTCCCAGAGATCTGAAATCATGCCATGCCCACAAGGGACATGCATCCCCAAACAGAGCCACTATTGGTTCTCAAAATTGCGTTCTCATTTTGAGCGACCATTTAAAATTTTGAGTCAAATCAAGCCCTATGAATGCCCATAATTACATGTGTACCTGAATGTACCTGTAAAGCCCTAGAGGTGTTTAATGCTTCTAGCACCCTGCATTCAGCCTGTCTAAGTGTTTCACGAAGTTTAACTATGATTTTGAGCCATTCTGTGAAGTCTCGTTTGGAGCAAGTTTCAAATCTACATTTTACCAAGTGTCAAACATCGATAGGAGGTTGTGTTTGCGATTGAATATCTCATACCCAGAAATGTTTTCTATTTCACCACTTTGAGATTGTCTAGTGTCCATACTTGAGAACCTATGTTTCAATTTTTGAGTTGTTTCCAGTTCATTTGATTAGGTTTGAATCCCTCAAAGTTGGTTAGTTAGTGTTCTCAAACATTTGCAAAATATTCATAATTCTAAGAAGCCCTATTTGACGAGTTATAACTATTGACCAGTTGACCAAAATGCTAAAATTCCTATTGTGTTGCATTGTAGACATCAAAGACTTGCTATATTTCAATTTTCAAGTCTTGACAAATCCGTTTGACTAGTTTTCAAATGCGATTCCAAATGGAATTTCTAAATTTTTACTAGTATCAGTATTTGCAGATTGTTTGGAACCCTTGTTCAGGACATCGTATCTCATGATCCATGATTGGTCGGGTTGAATGGATTGTACCCCTGTATTGTCCTCTAAAAATACTCCAGGTGTGTCAGTTTACAAATCATGATGAATCCATTTGCACACTTTTCCATGTCATTTCCATTCGTAAAAAATCACTTTTCACTCAGTGTTTCTAGTTGCAAAATTTTGAGTAGCCTACTTTGACTAATTTCCATTTACACCCTATTATTCTTCATGAGCCCAAATCAAATATTCATACTCACCTCATGACAGAGATTTAACACCCCAATTTTTGTGTTCCCATGCGCCCATTTGCCTAGTTTTTTGAGCCAAATCCAAACCTAGTTTGTTGTTTTCTGATGTGTTTGCTTGTAGGTAAATATGAGAAGACAAATTTGACAATCAATATCTTTTGACTGGGAATTTTTTATAAGACTAGATTCGATATGTTACCAGTATAAAGAACAAAGATTCAGTGTGTCAGTTTTTAGAGCCTGGTCAGTTGTCCAGGTGAGAATAAAAGCCATCAGTTACATTACAAATATGTAATCACACCAGATCTGAAAAGGGAAACCTGCAACTCCATGCTAGCTCAAAGCAACTCATGCCAAGTCTGAGACCCTGTGCTTGAAATGGGGACACTCCTATGTTTCTTATGGTAGGGATGTGACGCTTTCACGCCAAGTTTAAGAAAAGCCCATGTTGAGGAGACAAAGAGCACCAGGTTTAGGTGAAGGGGAAGCATCACATGAGACATAGCTGAGCTAGGAGCAAGTTAGAAATGCAGTCAAAGGTAGGAGAGTTTAACAAAAAACCCAAGCTAATTGCAGGGAAGCCGCAGCTTGCAAAAAACTCATGCATGGTCAAGGAAGAGTTTTCAAAGAGAAAGGGCATGCAAGGAAAAATGCTAGGCTATGTCTAATCCTAGTTTATATGAGTGTAATTAATGGGCAATTATTTTCAAAAATTTCTTCAATTTTTGTGTTTCATAACGGTATATTTTAATAATGGCTCTTGAAATTGCTCAAATAGAGGTGCCATTTTAGCTTAAATTTTAGACATGCAACAGTATGGCTTGAATCTTAGGTAGCCATTTTCTTTATCAATCAATTTGGAATAGCTGGTGAGGGGGTCAGATTGGGGCTATTTTAAGTTTAACTAATTTTTCATATTGTATTAAACGTAATAGTGAACAGTCAAAAAAACCAATAGATTACAGAAATACCCCTACTGAGGCAGTCAACCATTGCAACTTCAGTAGAGGAAAAAAAAAGTTTTCTCTATTGTTGATGGCCAAATGGTAGAGATCTGATTTAAGGGTTTATGTGGGATAAACAATGTTTCTCTTGTAAATGGAATCCATGCCAATACAGAGGAGATCCACATGCTAGAAAAAGAAAATAATTACCCACAAAGACAAAAATAGAATGTTGAAAAAGCATCCACAAACAACAGATGGAGAAGTAGACCAAAGAAGAAGCCTACGTGCAGAGAGATAGCGCTATTTTCAAAGAAAAACATGCATAGAAAAAAGAACATATCCCAAGCAGTATACAAAACAAAGCCACGCAGGCTGAATAGAAAGCCCAGTGCAAATTGAAGGAGAGTGTCCTTTCTTGAAAAACCATGCCATTTGAAAATAGCCACAACTGTCTACAACAAAACAACTTGCACAAAGATGATCAAGCTACCGGATAAACGGGGGCATTACAGTGAGGGCGATTTATCCCTCATTGTATATGTGGTGACTTTTGAAATGTTTAAATACAATAGCTTACAGCAAGAACATTGTCTTAAGACAAAGGCTTTTTATAAAGGCAACAATCAATGGTAGGGGCTCTGTACCTGTTGATGACGTTAGCAAGATGTGGGGTCTATGCAATATTTTAAACAAACATGCACATGAGCTAATGTGGCGCTTAGGATGGAGATTGAATGAGATTTTGACACATGGCCAGATCGATGATTTTTGTAAAACTGCAAATTCAAGTTGCTTGCCCGTTAAGTAATGTGGGATTGTGAAAATATACCAAGTGACAGGTGGGTCCGAACTGGTGGCAAGGTGGCGCAGACGAGCATTTTAGATGGAGGCACAGGATGCTACCACGTGGCAACATCTGATGAATGATGCATTTCCGCAAAATAGAGTTGCTGGGAGGTTAAGTCTTGCAGGAATGTGAGAAGGCAGGTCTCGTCCTTTGATGATGTGGTGATTAGGAAAACCAATTAGAAAGTGCCACGTGGCATTTGGTCAAAGGGGGTTGACCACTAATTATAAGGAGATAGAATATTCAAATGACTTTAAAATGTTATTTTTAAAATTGTTTTCAAAAAGAGACATGCAGGTTTTTAATTTTAAAAGTTTATTTTCTAAAGTCTAAACTTTAGCAATTTTAAATTTTTAAAGAAATTCAAGTTGCAGACCTGACTTTTCAAACAGGGGGATGATATTTAAACAGACTTTCAAGGGGCTCCTAGTATGAAAAGTATGCCTGTCATATATCGTCGGAATCGTGAGAATCTAAATTTTTTTATTCTGTTGTTAGTTTTTGTACAGAATACCATCGGTTCCTGCTACAAGGGGATTTATCTCAAGTACCTAAATCACAACTGTATTTAGGTATGAAAGTTTAGAATTATTTCCTAGCATGGTGATGAACTAAATTTGGTTAAAAGGCGGTAAAAATTTAGTTTGGGTCTAAATCTGTTCGGAATTCATTCAGTAAAAACTGAGATTTCATTGGCATTTTAGTGGGAAAATTAGATATTTTGGTGACTCAACAAGTTTTCATCATTCAGAAATAGAAATTTGCAAATCAGTTGCAAGAATTGATGAAGACAAAGATCAGATAAAAGGGGAGAGAGATTAGAGAGAGTCTTTTGATTGCAAAAGGAGGGAATTTCAAGTGGACACTTGTCATCTTCAGAACAGATTCAGGAATTCTTTCTGGTCTATATCTTTCTTTCTTTGATACATTTTAAGGGTTCCAGCTTTTTGCGACTGAGAGACCATTCATGGTTCCAGTATTTTGGAGAAAAATTTGCACATTACTGTGATACCAAGGTTTTGGATCTAGTTCTGGTTGCATTCCCATGACTGTGACACCATTTTCTTCAGAAATATTCTTCTTGTATGAATAGTAGTAGGAAGATAAATACAGATAGTTTAGATTTGTTAGGTTATTTCATGTCTTTCATTTCATGCATATGATTGTATAATTTCAAGCAAATAATGCAAAGAGCAGCAGATGATTAAGTTTCAGTTAAATCTTGTCTCCATTCTCATTGAGTTTCAATGTTTTACGATCTCTGAACAAAGAATTTAGGTTGTAGTTGCAGTCCCCTAAGACTGTATGTTGTTTCATTGTTGATGATAATTCAAGGAATTGTGTAAATGCTTCATAGAAATCAATAGGGTTGTAGATTTATTAAGGAGGATATCAGGTAAGAATGAGATTTAAACTGAACATAGATGTCTATTTACAAGTTAAATAGATAGATCTATATCTGAAGATACACATATGTCTTAGATATTCATATGTATATTTGTGATCCATGAATTTGCCCAATGGACTAGGCACTGATTAGCTACAGGGTCATTACTTTCTTACTACTACATATCTGAGGGTTGTTGAAATCAACATTATAAATCAAACGCTTTTCCCCTTTCATGTTGAAGAGCTATCATAGAATGCCCTCACTCAACTTATGAGGTTCATTGATTTGCATCTAGCTATCGTAGGTCTTTGTCATTTCATGATCTCTTAAGAGAAATAAGGGTTGTATCTACTTAATAAGATTCAGGGATATGTTTTGCACTGATATGATATCATTTGAATCTGAGGTCTACCCACCTAGGTCTTGTAGAGCCTGAAGTAGAAGAAGGGTTATGCCTTATAGTTGGCCCTATGTATGAAATGATATGTTGATAATGGGAGTTTGCTGCCCCTAGATGTGTCATTTTCTCATGGGGATAATTGAAAACCTTCTAGCATTTTCAAACACCAAAAAAATCAATGGAGGCTTTAGTAACCTTCAACTACCTATTTATATCTCATGCCTACTTTAAAACCCTTTGAGAATCTTGAGTCTAGACACAATTGCATTGTTATGATGAGATCAGTCAGGTCCGGTGGTGCAGGAGCACTAGGACCAAGGATGAAGACTTATGAAGACACTAGGGTCACTCATAGAACATAGGGGTCACCATAAGGAAAAAATAAAGGATACATGTGACAATTGATTCTACAAGGTTTAAATGATCATTTGTCATTCTAATTAAGGCTAATAAAGTTATGTGAGTTCATGTAATACATGATTGTAATTAGTGTTGTCAATGATGCCTTAATTGGGGCATATGGGTCAAGTGAACCTTATAAGGGTTTGAAGGGATAAATAGGAGTTTAATAAATGATTTGGGTGTCATAAAGTCTCATAAGACCATATGAATGTAATAAAGATGATTGTTAGGTTCCCAAGGTTAGAAAAGTCAAAAATTGCTAAGAATGATAATATGCAATAAGCTTTTGTTAAGGATATAACTGACTAATAGTTGGTTCCATAGGTGGCTTGGGAGGTTTGGATCAGTTGGTATAGTGGGGAAATGTTTAAATATGATGTAAAATGTCCAAAAAGGGAGGATGGATGATGTAACAAGTGGGATATTAATTAAAATTCAGTTTCTAGTATTTTCTTTGTTATTTTATATTGTTGTAGTCTGATTTCAGACATAATTTCATGTGAAAAACTTAGCATATTTATCTAGAACCTATTGTAATACATGAAGGCATGAATATACTCCATTTTGGTTTTTGAATCACCCGATTTCATTGAACATCAGCAAAGATATCCAATTTTTGGTGTAGGTTGTCCAAGCTTTTACTAGTGTGAATAGAGAGCACTTGAAATGTAGTTTCTTTCATAGTTAACATGGAATAAACCACCATAATGGATAGGGTTATGGTAGAGAATGTAAATAACCTATTTTAAAAGTTGCAGGCATTTTTGCAAGATTTTTTAGGTGTTTTGAATGGAGAAGGACAATAACTATTTGGACAATGAATGAAAAATTGTCCCAAAAAATGCAGTCTCAGTACGGGGGACATATCTCCATATTCAACTATTAGATCTTGCCAAATTTTGGATATGTTGGAGAGGGCCAAGTTATGCCAAATCTAAATAGTGTGATCAAAGAAATATGATCGAGGTCAAAAGTTATGGATGACTATTTACGGGTATGTGTAGAGGATAGTGATAGGGCAGATTTTCATGGATTTGTTTCATGAATATGTTGGGAAGTCTTATAAAGGGATAAAAGGGTTGTAGGGGGGACATATAACAGAGTCCTTTTGTTTCAAGTAGTAGTGGATCCTTTGAGAGTGATCCTAGTTGATATATTATTGGAGACAAGTGGAGTGTTGGAAGACTGGGACAGTCACAACACCATATGTTCAAAATACATTGATGTATGAGTGGGAGGGTTCAAAGAGTGAAGACATTAAGATGTGGAGTCTAGTGCAAGATAATATTGTTGCAAACTACTAGCCTCTGCATCATCTGGCTAAAAAGAATTTCATTTTCAAATGACTAAAGTGCCAAACTGATCCATACAACATCTGACACTGATTTGAATCAAGATCCATCAATGAAACATCATTAAAACTCATTTTATCACTTATCTACAAATTTTGACTTTTTGCTAATAGGACCTGTTGGTTGGGTTTAAAAATTGACTTAAAAATCTGACCAAGCTCCAAAAATTGGCACACTAATTATTTGCTCTGCACTCTTGCATCCCAATGAATCTCATCTCATGAAGAATTGTCAGTCAAAAGATATTGACTATCAAAGTTTCCCTTTCAGAACTACCTGCAACAAAATATGTCAAAAAACACTAAATTGTGTTTTGACTTGGCTTTGAAAATTGGGTAAACTAACACTTGGGAAGACAAAAATTGGAGCATTATTTCATTGTCACGGAGAGAGTATAAATTTGGGATTCAGCCTCATGATGAATAATTGGGCACAAATGGAAAGCGGTCAAATTAGGCTACTTGGATTTTGCAGACTAGAACATTTTTTGCAAACAGAATTGACCTAGGAAAGTGTATAGATGGATTCATCAAGACTTGAAACTTGGCACACTTAAAGTATTTTTAGAGGACAAAATTGTGGTACAATCCATTTGATCTAGGAAATTATGGATTATAAGATATAACATCACAAATAGGGGTTCTGAAAAATCTGCAAATGGTGACACCAGTAAAAAGTTAGAAATTCCATTTGGAATTGCATTTGAAAACTGATCAAACAACTTTTGTCATAAGCTCAAACTTGAAACATAACAAGTCTCTGGCCTTTAAAATGCAATGAAATAGGGATTTCCTCATTTTGGTCAACTGGGTCAAAATTATAGTAGGTCAAAGAGGGCCTCCTAGAATTCAGAACTAATTGCATAAGCATGACATCAGTAAATGACCAACTTTGAGGGATTCAAAACCTAGTCAAATAGATTTGAAATGACTCAAAATCTAAAACACATGCTCTCTAGTATGGACACTAAATACTCCCAAAGTGGAAAGTCATGAAACATTACTGAGTGTGAGATACTAAGTTGCAAACATGGCCTCATGTCGTTGTTTAACACTTGGGTGAAAATGCAGATTTCACAAATGCTCAAAATGAGACTTCACAAAATGGCTCAAAATGATAGTTTAACTTCATGAAATGAGTTGTAGTGCCTCTCCCATTTGACTTTTGTAAGTCATTTTGATGGATGCAACCTTGTTGATCTTTTGTTGTGTTGGATCATGATTGTGACCATGAGCGGTCTACATCGTTGAGGTGTTTGGAGTTATGTTTCTGTATTAGTTTCTTTGATTATGCTTTTGACTAATCTATGAGATTATGATTTGATTTATGGTTCACTGAGGTTTGTGCCAGTGCTTACCAAGATTGATGTGGTATCATGAGGTTGTTCTGTGATTACCCTAAAATGTGTGCAAAGATTGCACTGTGTACTATTACCATGCTACACTGGACTAGGTTCCTATAGCAGTGATTAGTCATGTTTATGACTGTGTTTGCTTATGTGTTTTAAGTGGCTTTTTTTTGATTCTTTAATCAATCATTATTAAATTATTAAGTAATTAGAAATGGATTGTTCATGTGGGATTATTTGGTTATTTACTGCAGTCATTTACCTTGTGATATTTTGATCTGAGAGTTATGTGTTACTTATGTGATGTTTTACATTTGAGATGACCTGAGGGTCAGATGTTATACTTTTATTTTAGTATCATAGGTTTTAGACTACTATGTTGTTTAGTTGATCATATTGCATGATGATGCCATTTTAAGATGACAGTGTGTTTTATGACGATATCTGGTTATCTGGTATTTGGACATACCTCTGATTATGTTAGGTGATGGATTCAATGCTATGGTTATTTACTTCATTCCTATGTTGTTATGCTTTATGTGAATGTGAGTGATGTAAATAGATTATTTTAATATAATTAAATGAATGGTTAAATTAAGTGATTTAATGCATTTATTGCTTCGGCTATGTTATTATATTGAATTTCTCTTGATCATGTTGTTTAGTGTGCAGGATTTGTATCCTTGGCAGTGGCAAATGGAGTTAGTGATTTAGCCATTCATATTTTACCAATGTCATCCTTGTATGGTCGACGTATCCTTATTTTAATTATTTAATTAAACCTTTCGGTGATTATTGAATTTGAACTCATTTGTGCTATGTGATTAGACCAGTAAGCATGTATGTGCATTTAGAGGTTCACATTGTCATAGAAATTTTAAGGAGATTTATGTGTTTTTGGGTTTTCGGGCTTTTTAATTGATTTATTTTAATTTCTGGCAGCTTTTTCATAGAGGAATTCCTATTTCTAGGAATAGCCTATTTTTGTTTGGGTTGATTTAGGGTTTAACTAGGTTGGCTAGTTATTTGCCCTAATTGATTATTCACTTGAAAAGTGAATAAATATCCAAAAAAGAATTTAATTCCTCACTTCTCAATTTTGAATTAGAAAGTTGGAGAGTAAAACCCAAAATCCTCTTCATGAGGATTTACTATTTTGTTTGTTGTGGGAGCTACAAGCATGGGATCGTTGCGAGCTTGAGCTCATTGGATCCAGCTTAGGGAAACCTTGGATTGCCACAATTTTTTACCACTTCTACGTGCATTTTATTTTTTAGTTCAGATTTCCATTTTGCCCTTTTGGTTGTGAGGTAGAGCTTTCTTGTTTTATTGTTTCAACTCTGTTTCTACTTCTTTTTTTGGTAGCCATTTTTTTGGAGGTTGAGAACTAATGTTCCCCTCCATTTCTATATGTTAGTTCTACCCAGTTGGGTAGGTATGAACATTTCTCTACTTTTGTGATGAGGGCTTGGATTTTTGGGCTGTTATGTTGGCCATTTTTGCATATGGTGTTCAATTCTTTTTATTTTTGGATTTTTGGGATTTTTGAACCCAAAGGCCAAATGGGTTTTAATTTTGGATTTTTTTCTAAAATTTGGGTTTTTACCTCATTTTGCATGTTGCCCTATTTTCTCAGCACAATGTGGGTCATGGACCTAGATGATCTATTTGGATATTAGTCAGACCACTATTGCACTTCTATGTTGCATTGGGATGCATATTGCATCTGTACTCCTGACATTGTGTTCAGTTGAGTGATTTTATACCTGGTGTTATTGCTTCTTTTAGACCTTTTCTTTTGTTTCATGAGTGCTAGGATTTATGTAGAATACATACTCTTAGATTAAGGCCAGTTGAGTAAGTTCATGATGTTTGGTCTTGTTGCATCATTAGGATTCGTGTAGAATCCACACTCTCAGATTGAGGCCGGTTGAGTGATTTCATGATGTATGGTTTTATTGGCTTTGGGATTCATGTAGAATCTATCCTTCCTATGTTGCTTTTGGTTGGGTGTTTTCTTTGCATTGTGTTCTCATTCCTATCCTTGTGTTTTGATCTTCATGATGGTGGTGTGCCACATACGATTATGTGCGCATACATTTATCGGGTGACTTGCGAGGCCCGATCTTCTAAAAGTTATGATCATTGGGGTTGGGATGGGAGTATGCATGCCCATGGGTACTTGTCATAGGATGAGCATGGGTAGGGTAGGGTAGCATATGGAGGGGGCTTCTATCTTGTAGCCTGATGACCTTAGTCCCATAGGGTTGGTAAAGGAAGTTTTAAATAAGTGATAATTAAAGAAAATGTGTGACTTGTAATAAAACTTAAGATAATAAAATGTGTATGCGGGGCCCTCCGTTGAGGAGTTGAAATGCACAATCTGAGCTTGGGCTTGTTGATGCCAAGTGACTCTCCATGATGTCAACCCCTACCTAGTAGCCTATTGAGTGTCTGACCAGGACCTATACTCCTTGCATTGTCTTAGGTTCTTGGTTGCAACCATCATATTGTCTAGCGTGAGTGTTAGCCTTGGATGTTGTGCTTTATATGTGTTTTTGGTTGGATCATTATCTCCATCAGCACAGTAGGTGTGAACCTATAGGTTCCATGTGGTTGGGAGGCGTAGCTACCTTCACCACTACTACAGACCAGTGTATAGAGATGGTCTTTTGTCCTAGTGCGACCATTGCTGGATGTTTTCATTTGGTACTTTGGGTTTCAAAGTATGCTTTCTTGTGATTTATGCTTTCATTGGAATGCTTGGATATCATGTTTAGATGATGTTAGTTTACTTGATGCATTCCCATATTATGATGTTTAGCATATGATTAGATGATGTGAATTGTTGTAGTAGCATATCTATTGCTTATTGATGTTTAGCATATGATAGGTGATTTTATCTACTGTAGGATTATCTTATGCTTTTCTACTAGCATGTTAGATTCCCTATGCTTATATTGTTGCATGTTTTAGTAGTGACATCTCTATTACGATAGTACTAATGATTTGGTTGGTGGCTTAGAATGTTATGCATGGGGGATGGCTAGGATCCATGATGGTCTTATGATGCTATTAATGGTTGGGAGGAACTATGTACTTATATTGGTTGCTTTTTTTTTGTGATGTTATTTTTGTACATTGTGATGTTTCTTTTGTTCACTGCGATGTTCATTTCAGTACATTCTTTTTTGCTATCGTTTAGATGGATAGATGTTCCTCTTTCCTTATTATTAATGCACTCGAGTGTTCGCTCCTCAATCTATGTGGATTCGATACTCCTCAGTGTGGAGGTTTTGAACTCAATTTTTCTTTGTTTTTTCCCTTTTATGTTTTCCTTAAGTGTTTTTGTGTTTCTATGGGTGACACTTTATCAGCATGGTGCAACATAAAAATGTATTTCATGCCCATAGAAACTATGTCGTACGATGCTAGAAAGTATCACATGCCTCTTGGAGAAATTTCATGCGATACTAGAAAGTATCACACCTCCTTTGGAGAAATATGGTACGATACCCTGAAAGTATCACACACCCTTGAGAAAAGTATCGCTCAAACTCTGAAAGTGTTGTCCTCCTTTAGAAATGTCATGCGATAATTTTTAGTGCTATAATAAAGTATTGCATGGGTTTTGAAAAAACCTGTGCAGGCTAGCAGTGGGCACTTTTCGATTTGATCCAAATTATTTGACAGTTGTTTTGGATACCCTTTTCAGTGTTCTTCAACCTTGTGCTTTTGCATTTTGGTTTCGGGTTGGTTTCCTTTCAATCCTTTTTGTGTGTTTCTATTGTAGTCCTTTGGGGTTTAGAATATATCATTTAAGTATAAGTTGACATATATTTAATTCATTATATTTAAGATATATTTTAATATATGTGACAAATCTTTTGAGATAGGTTTTAGACCTCTTGGAGATAAGATAAAGATTTTTTAAAATTTTAGGGCTTCAGAAATCTAGACTTAGCCAATTTTCAGGGCTTCAGGATTTCATGCTTAGCAAAATTTTAGGATTCTGCATTTTACCCCAGCTTGGTGTTTTTTTGATGAGTGGTCATTTCTTGAGCCCTCATCTTGTGTGTTGTCACTGTTGGCTTGTTTGTGTGTGTCAGTTGGTAGTGGCATTTGGAGATTCATTGGTTGCCAAGATTGTGGTGAAGACTTTCGTTGTGATCTTTGTGATCCCTGTATGATGTTTTCATGTGCATTCATACTTGTAAAAAAAAATTTAAAAAATCTTGGCTTGTATTTCATCCTTGTTTCCAAGGATCTCAAGGTAGGGCATTACATAAGTGGATATGCTAAATGAAAGGTGTTAGAAGCATTAAACACCTCTTGGGCCTTAAAAGGATAGTTAGGTACACATACATTTAAAAGCGTTTATAGGGCTTAATTTTCTCAACATTCTCAAAACTAGGGCTACAATTTTGACTCAA
Organism: Cupressus sempervirens; assembly: GCA_028749045.1. Classification (NCBI taxonomy): domain Eukaryota; kingdom Viridiplantae; phylum Streptophyta; class Pinopsida; order Cupressales; family Cupressaceae; genus Cupressus; species Cupressus sempervirens. The sequence continues at coordinate 236,664,223 of CM053786.1, read as the reverse complement.
TTCTGATTTTTTATACCTAGATTGGGAGAATTTTATTCTGTAAAAAATTGGACCAACAAGATCTATAGTTGAAAAAATGTAATAAAGATTTGATGATGAAGATTTAACAAAATGGGAGATGAACACAAAGTTCAAGGTAGAACTATTTTCTAAGTTACTAAATTCATTATGTCTAATCTCTATGATTGTGATTAAGTGAAAAAATATGAAATATTTTGGAAGGTATAAGTTAACCATTTAAAGTGATGAATAAGATTGATTTTGGCTATTGATTTTTGTTGATTATGTGAATTGAAGTGGAAGACAAAGACATAATATCAACCAAGGAAAACCAAAGTGGAAAGATCAAGTAGAGGAAGTTCTATGTGAAAGACGAAGTGTGTAAATCAACCATTAAGAGATTAGAAGTAAGCGATTGAGTGAAGGAGATATCTAAACAAGAAGGCTAGTTCTAAAACCTAAGATATCACATGATGATTACTTTCTTACCATTATTATAGATAAGACCATTTAACCAAGTGGGACTAACATTTCTTTGAAATCTTATATGATACCACCTATAACTAATGTCTAAGGCCACTGTTTCAAAATGTCAAGGAGTGAGAAGGTCTAGATTATCTTTAGTTAAAAAACTTCTAACTAGGTCATCCTAAAAATGTACATTTAATCTTTAACAATTTTGGCTTGTAATACAAATCACTTAAGAAGAGTGAATTATTTGGGTCACCATTTTCCTAGGTGGTTTTTCCCTTTTACAAAGTTTCCACATTAAATATCAATGTCAAATTGTGTGAGTTATTATGTGTTACAAATTTTATTTTCATGTTAATTATTTAATGTTACAACTTGGTATAGGCTAAGTGATTACTCTAATACTTGGTATAGTAAGGGATAGTAAGACAATAGTTTGATGCAAAGATATTACAAGTTTGATTTGAAATGTTTAATGTGGGTACCAATTTATTGTTATGAAAGTTTATGAAGTTTGAATTGGTACTAAAGTGTATTAAAGCATGTAGGATAACTAATTATAACTTATTCAACCTCCCTCTCAGTTATCTAGCACAATTGTCAAAAGTGGATGATGATATAACACAATAATATTTAGTCATATGAATCTTTCTAGTCTAATTATGTATAATTATCTAATGATGTATGCAAAGCCTGAAATAAGATTATGAATTCATTTCTTGATTCTTAAATAATTTATCTTGATTAGAATGGTTGCAATAAATATCTTTGAATATAAGGATGTACTTGTATATTATCTAAACTTATATTTAGTACATCATAAGAAGGAGAGGTATATATAAGAATTTGAATGAGTATATATGAATTCTAGGTTTTGAAATTGGATAGTATAAACCTATGACCATGAGGATGATATTGTAGCTATGATGTAGTTGTATTGTGGAAAAAGGGCTATGTGATAGTGGACACAATTTATGTGTGATCATAAGATTATGAATACATGGATGAGAAATTATATAAATTTTGATGAATTAAGATAATAATATAAATGACAAAGATATATATATTTAATGAGACAAGAAGATACTATAAAAAAAGAGAAAGCATTTTGTTAGAATTATATCATTTGTTAATAAATTAGCATGTACATCTAGTATAATGTTATAAATCCTTAATTAAAAAAAACCATTATATGGGAGTGCATATAAACATATACTCACAACAAAAAAACATCAAAAGGAGATGAGAATAATTCTATTAAATAAGATAAGAATAGTTAATAATTAGAAAGCCTATAAACATCAAATGACCACCGTAGTAAAAGATAGTATCATTAATAGTAATAATTTTTTAATAATCCTACAACTAAAACCATAGAGAAGAAAACAAGATTCTACTTAGAAAAGTAATTGAATGGAAAAGTTATGCAAAAGCCTTAGTGGGATAATTTGTTGCATCCTTGACCAACCATGAGTAAAACACTATGGGAGGGTTTGAAGTCACCAAATGACTAAATTTACAACACACGTGTCCAATTTAGTGTAGTAAATTTGAATGGAACCTTATAAACAAAAAAAACTAATTTATAGTAGGCATAGTGATGTTATAGAGTGGTGCATTATCTAAAGAATAAATATAGACATGCTTCCTAGTTTTATTTCTTCCTCATTCAATTTTTGGTTGAGACTATCTACATTTCCTGTAAGGTAGCCAATTATTAAGTATAATAACTTCCTCATTAGGAACCTTACTGTGGCCAATAGAATCCTTCTCCCACCTCATCAAAAGTATTTATCAATTTGTTGGAGGTATATTTATTTGAGATACCAATAGTGTTAGCCTCTGAATATCTATAATTCATAATTTTGATCTTCTAACTCTTATAATTTCCAAGTTTTTGATTCTCCTACTTGGTTTCATCCTTCAGTTCATAATCAACTAGGGCCTTTTTACCCCTTTTGTACCATACCTAATTACTAATTTGTATCATATAAGAGGGGTCCTACAATCCTCCCCACTTCCTCATCTACATTATTTACCTTCTACATAAATAATTTAGTTTCTATTGTGGGGGATGGGGCATGAGGGATTTTTCTCTTTCCTCTAGCATATGGATGACATGGGATCTTTACTTTTCAAAAAAGAATTAGGAGAAAGAGTGTCAAGGTTAAAGTTTTCTAGGGTTTTGAGATGAGATGATTTTAAAGGGGTCTTGTATGCCTAATATCCTCTTTTAAACTTTGGTATTCCATTTGTCTCTTATTTTAACTATGGGAGACTTGAAAATTAGGGAGTTATAGACAAAACTTAGCTTGGGAGGGGATCACACTAAATGGAAGCTCCAAATCATAAAAATAAGACCATAGTGCAAGGGGATTAGCTTTTTTCCTTGAGTAAGAACAATTTCCTTAGCATCAAACACAAAAACCTCTAAAGAATAAAATAGAGAAAAAAAAATGAGATGATTTTGTAATTCCTAAAATGGTTAAGGAGAGGCATGTGATAAAAGTAATAAAATTTAAATCACCCTTTAAGTTAAATAATTGATGAGCATTAGACAAGCCTAGTAACAAGGTGGTCAAAAATGGGCTCGATCATGTCCTCCATACATTTTGACTAAACTTGTCATTATAAAATAATCAACTTATCTTCTTCTATATCCTTCCATTATTTGATAATCCAATAGCCTTTGTGATGATATATTCATTGATATCAACATAGAAACCCTTAATCAAAACTGAATATATATGCCCTCATCAAATATGATAATGAATTTAATAACATTAATAACCCCTTTTCCTTGAAAATATGTCATATCTTGGGGTTATTCTTGAATTCTTTTGCTTCTAAGGCTCAATGTAAAATTAATCTCATCTTATAAATGTAATAGAATGAAGAATGTAATCAACTCTAAGATTAATATTGTAAATGTTAATACAATTGGAGAAACTTGTTATGACAAACTGCAAGGTAGGAGAATCCCTAAAGGATATGTCCTAGCCCCCAGCTATACAACCACGTAGTGGAAACACAATAGCAAGAAGCAATAATGCAAGATCTAATACTAATTCACAATCCTTTATTCATAAAATATAACTGGTTACATACAATGTGCCAGGCTATAAGGCCTTCTTGGTTATGGCCAAATACAAATAAATATTAAAAAATCAATTCTAAAAGATCCAACTTACAACCAATCTTAGCTAGCCCAGATCTATAACATAAAAAAAATCTAGAAGAAACCACCAAGGAAATCTAAACTTGTGCTTGCAAGCCCACCAAGGAACCTCCTTGTTTCCTAGCTAGAACCCTATCTCTTCTCCAAGATCCAAGTGTAAACTGCCTCACATTTGGCACTATGTTGACAAATTCACAACTTCATCACAATCCTACTGTAAACTACCTCACATTTGGTGCTCTATCCAAAGACCCCAGAAAACTTGCCCTTCTGCTGCTCCCACATTCACTACTCCTTTGAATGAATAAATCAGTCCATGCATAAATAATGAATAAAATACTCCACAAGACCCCTAATTATACCAATTTAAGCCACAAGTTATCCTAGAACACAAATTAAATACAAATACAATAATTAAATGCCACAAGTTGGCCTGCAACAACAATTAAATGTCTAGAAATTGACATCTGAGTAAAAACATGATATCTCCTAGCTCTGATTGAATTAGAACTCATGCTTCAAATTATAGGTGGAAATATAGGTCCTATACAACCCCTTAAATTCATAAAGGATTATTACCCAAGGAAAAGTGTGCATCCATCTTGAAAGTCACACATAGAAGACTATCATGTGAAACTACTAGAAATTGATACTCTTAGAGAATTATCATATCTCCAAACCTATAATGAATTAGGATGTGTGCTCTTGATAAAAGGAAGCACTCTAGGCCCTCTTAAATACTTGATGTTTTCATCCTCTCATTCATAAAGGATAATTAGCTACACCTCTCACAATAGGCACCTAGAAACAAAAAAAACACAATTCCAATAGTAAGTTAAAATGGTTCAAATTTCAACTCAATCCATCCAATCTCTATGCAATTATGATGAAAGGTTCTCCAACATGTCTCCAACACATCCCTAACCATAAATCCACAAAAATCCAAGCTTAATTCTCCTCAAAACTTAACCAAAATCCCTCCAAACATGTAGGATTGGAGGAAAGCCTAGGATGCTCCTGCATCAAACACCCTAGGTTCGAAGAGATGTTATAGTAACTAGAAGAACATCTTCTGGGATTTAGCACATAAATTTTGAAATAGTTCTTCGCATAAAAATCCGCTGAGTCTTCAACTTGTACACTCATTCCCTTATTTTTCTTTTCCTTCTTCACATCCACCATAGGTGTTCCATAGGTCTTCTTTCCATGCTAATCTCCAACCCTCTCAGAATCTACCAACTCAACTCGATTGCCAATACTCAGGTTCCTCCTACTGATCTCTTCATTGTGCAAAGGAATCAGGGAAAACTTCCTACCACCTTTCTCAAAAGAAAACACATTCCCAACACAATCATGCATAGCCCTACAATCATATTGCCAAGGTCTGCCAAGTAACACATGACAACTATTCATATCCACAATATCACACAACACTTGATCCTTATACTACCTAATCTAGAAATCAAAAAGGCATTTCTCCCTCACTTTGAAAGCATACTCACCTTGCAACTAGACAATCCTATAAGGCTAAGAATGTCTCATTCTCTTCAAACCAAGTTTATAAAGTATCTGCAAGCCCTCTATAATTGCAAGTAATAAACATGATCTGCCACCTCACAACCAATAGATTTAGGACTCCAAAAAGAAAATCCACCACTAGATCAAGATTAAATTAGATCTACTTCTCCACCCAAGTCCTGGTGCAAACTACCTTAGCTTTGGTGATTTTTCTACACACTAAGGAAAAACTTTCACTTTGATACCATCTGATGTAGTGTAAGGTAGGGAAATCCCCAAAGGAGAAGTGCACATCCATTCTAAAAGTCACACATAGTAGACTATCATGTGAAACTACTAGAAATCAATACTCTAGGAGAATTTCCATATCTCCCAAGTTATAATGAATTATGACTTGCGACCTTGACACAAGGTATTAATCTAGGATCTCTTCAATCCCTAAAGTGAATAGCTTCTCATTCATTAAGGATAATTACTTACATTTCTTGTAATAGGAACCCAAAAACCAGAAAAAATAATAGTTCCAACAGTAAGGTAAAATAGTTCAAATTTCAAATTAATCCATCCAATCTCTATGCAATCATGAGTAAACATTCTCCAACATGTCTCCAACACATCCCTAACCATAACTCCACCAAAATCAAAGCTCAATTCTCCTCAACACTTAACCAAAATCCCTCCAAACATGTAGGATTGTAGGAAAGCCTATGATGCTCCTACATCATGTTATGATAGAGTAATTTAAAGGAAGGGTTGTGGAGAATCCAACCCCATATAATATAAAGGAGCAATAACTTCCAATGAAATATCTTATGTTTCATATCCATGTGAAGTTGAACATTCTCCATTCAACATATTTTGAATGTTGGATGAAAGAGAGTGAAGATGTCACAAACACCTCAAGCCTTCTAGTTCATAACTATTAGCAAAAGGGTATTTTGGACCACGTGGCCTTCTCTATAAACATAGTTAATGACTAAAAAAGTCAAATCCATTCAATGGCCTATGGACATCACCTAGAATACCCTAAATAGACAAGTTGGTATTGGATAGACATTTGTAAAGACTAATCATTATCTTGGAATCCCTTTCAATTCAAAGGGTTTTGATACTAATAGATAGCACAACATTGTGTCCCCAAAGAAGATCATGTTAGTTCCAGCAAACACAAAAACATTCATCAAGATGGCATAAAGAGTAATACATAGATAATATAGCCACTTTCCCTTATAATGCATGTAAAGCATTACCATGTTAAGAGATAAAATTGTTTTCTCTAGAAACACACCCTATTAATAATTTTTGTACTCACTTTACCTTATAATACATGTAAGGGTTTCCCTATTAAAAGATACAATTGTTTCTTTATGAAAACACACCTATTAAGATTGTCTATAACATGTTAGGGTTACATAGGCCTATGAAATCTATGGTGTTAAAGGATTTACAAATCTCATTTTAAGAGAAACCTTGTTAGAGGGTTTACAATAAGCTTACTAATGAGTCTTTCCCTTCTCAAAGCTACAACTAGATGTAATGGTAAGAAAGATATCCAATGTATAAGATCTAAATATAGTGTTTATTTTCCTTGTAGATCTCTGTTGTGTATCCCTAAAGATGCATTGATCTCTTTGTTAACATAGTGAGCTCGCTAGAATCACCACTACCCTTGGTTATTTTAATTGACCTATAATTATATCTCATTTCTTTACAACTTCTTCTCTCACTAGATTTCTTTTTTAATAACTCTTTTCTCTTATCCTTCAAGTAGAAACTTTCTCTTTTCTTCTATCTTTACAACACATACTCTTCTTATTTTCTTATCAATCCACATCAAATAAAAATATGAGGTCCTTTTATCTATCTACAATGTTATTTAATAGGTATCTATGACGAATTTTTAACTAAAATTTTGATTTCCTTGTTTAGTATGTTCATAGAAAGCCTGTGACCCCTACTCCTAGCATCTAGATTGGTAGCATTACCAATTTACCTATAAACCTATAAGTTCCATTTTTTCCTTTCCTTCTTTCATCATTTCTCCCTTTTCTTCTATAACATCCATTCTAACCATTCCTCTCTCCTATCACATCAATGGTGACTCACTTTATTGATGATCTAGTTCAATCATCCTTTGTTCTTGGTTCTTGTCTATCGGTAGTGGTGCAACATATAGGTACATATCAGTGTACTCTTATATAGGTGACCATGTTACCTTATGACTTCTTCCTCCTACCAGTTTCCAATCAATGACAACACCATTTTTAAAATCTTCATGATAGTGATACTTGTGGGATCAACAATCTCCCCTTTTGGCATTGATAGAATTTTATTTTCTCATACCATCATTTGGGAATTATTCATCTATCTGTACTAGTAAAATACTTTTTATCAATTTATGGGCTTAGTATTTATTTGTATCTCCCCCTAACAATATGTTGCCTAGTTTTCATTTTGGTTTCCTAATTGTTCTATTTTATTTCTTCCTTTCACTCTCTCTTTTCTTATTATGAAACTTTGTTGAAATCTCCCCCTTTATTTTCTCTATCTCCCCTTTTATCTTTTTTTTTTTTTTTTTTTCATGTCCCCCTTTCAACTGCCTTAGTTCATCTTTACATTTCATCTCAACTCGCACTTGTTTTTGTTGGTTATTTTAAAACTATTGAATCAACAAAATGTTCGATACCAAAATGATATCACTCAAAAAATCTAAGGATTAGCCAATTCCTATTAACAGTTATATGTGCAAACCATTTGGACCCAACTTCAACAAACCAAGGGTAGTTTTCTACTCTTTAGGCTTTGCAAAACTAGGGCAGGTATACCCAGGGATGATTCAAGACTAGGAAACATTGTATGAGAATTATTTTAATTTCATTCTAATTCTCATCTCAAATCCTCAAATACATGCATAATTCTTGACGTTTTGATAAACACATCCCATATAACAGATCTGGCCAAAATTCTTTTATAGATCTGAACATGTTCTCAACAATAGTGGCTAACTAAAGCTAAAACATTCCATGCAAACAAGCACCGACCAACTTTGAAGATCTTCAAGAAATAAAAGTAAAATTGATTATAATTATACATTTGAAAAACATTTATGACATATTTCTCTTCCAGCTGAATCAATTTGACCAGCGCCTAATGCATTAGGGTTTAGAGTCTACCTTAAATCCATAGATCTAATTTGTTTCCTTACAAAAAATATTATCAACAATTCTTATCAGAATTCATCATTCAAAAAATCCTTCCTACTACTGTAGCAACCTTATCAAATTCATCAAAGCTTTTACTTAATCCATTGAACTAATAGCAGTGGTGAACAAATATACAACCTAAATGGATTGCATTCAATTGCACAAGCCTTTACTCATACAATATCAAGATAACTAAGTAACTAAAAGGAGACAAAATTCAGAAAGAACTGATATGGAGATAGCTCATAATTTTTATTCATTTTCTTCAAAAATTGTATATATTTGCAGTAACTTAGAATGACCTTAGGAAGAAACATAGAGATCATTCTATATTAATGCATTCTCAGGAATTAACAGAGATAATACATCATAAAACTTGCTCCAAACATCAGACAAATAAAAAACTAAGTATATCACCTAGAAAACATTAGAAATCAAACCCTTCTCTAGCCTTGGAATCTCACTTATACAATGTGAGATGCAACAAGCTACAGGCTAAGAGAAACTAATAGGTGTCCTTTTTAGGAGATAATTACATACACCTATCACAAAATGACAAAAATGTGAATAAAAGAAAGGCTAATACATTGAACATTCCTTTGTAATACATTGAACATTCCTTTGTGGGCCCCTTTTTTGTTATTCTACTTGAACAAATAAAAGTGTTACCATCTAAGTCTTTGATTATTTCGATTCCTCAGAATAAGTGGCCATCAAGTTTGAAAGCGATGAGTCATCTCTGATTACCTGCATACTTACTTTAATCCAAGGATTTTCCTTGTCTTCATCATTTATTGTAAGGGTAATTTTTACCCTCCACCTCATCATCTCCTACTGTCTGTTCTATAAACATCTTCCACTCATTATAGGCAGTGTCCTCTAGCCAATCAAAATTTAGAGCTTCTCTTTATATAGCTACTAAAGAAATTGCAATTCCTTCTAAATCAACAAAATCTTTTCTAATAGTATTATAGAAAAACTATATTTTAACCAATTCCTCATTTTTCATTGCCCACAACAAGTGGGCCATATCATTTATAACTTTACTTATTCTTTCACAAAAGGCTTCATCCAGCTCCCTCTTCCATTCTTCCTTTTCCTGTATTTTGTCAATTGTTTTTAAAGCACAAGGGAATAAATCAAATTTTTCTGCAAAATACTTGGAAAAAAAAATAGTTAATCTTTTTTGGAAAGAATCATGCTTATCATCAAAACCTTGCAACTTATTTAATAAATCAAAGATTTTTTCTATCTGATGATATGTTAGCTGAATAACAGATATACACATTGTAGTGATATCTTCAGTTCTCTCTATCCATTTTTGTACAATGGGTCTAAATATAGCTTCATTTTTCTTCAATTCATCCTTGATAGCTGAAATCATCACTAATTGATCAAAAAATGTGGGCCATTCTATCCTATCTATTAAATACATGATACCCTACCTCAATTTTACTCCATATTGATTATTAAGTTCTACATGCATTGCATATAACTTATTCTTCTCCTCTTCAAAATCCTCTGTAGTATAGAACTGAGGCCTTTCTGGGGTATTAGGTATCTCAATAATTGGTGTTGATTTAAAAGGCTCAATCGGTGGCCTTGGGGGGTATGCAATCACGGGTTTACTGGTCTCTCTTAATTTTCTTTTCCCAAGAATCTTCTCCATTTGAGTTACTTTATTTTCTAATGATTGTTTTTGCATGCCCCTCTCCTCATATGCTTTCAAAACTTCTTTGAACCTAGCATTGAGTTGGGAAAATTTATCTTCCTCTTGGCCAGACACCATGCTACCAAATTTTAGCATCTCTAATGCCATCCCAATTATTTGTTTACTACCTATCTCGCTAGCCTTGAACATTGTCAATGCACTAGTATGCTTTGCAGTGGAAATCTCATGCATTCTAGTATTGTTCCTTTTTTACATGGACCATATAACAAGGGCTTGGTGGTCATCACTAAACTTGACTCCCCTATGAGCCTGTAATATCTCTGCCTTAGTCTTAAGCTAGACATCCTTTTGTTTCCTTACTGAATCAAAAACTATGGCATTCACTATATCCCATTTAGGTAAAATAAGGACTCTTAATTTTCTAACTACTTGCCTTCCAACCTTAGGTTTAAATTGAGAAAAATCATTCAGAAACTTAGATTTTACCTCTTCTTTAATAATAGAGTCCAATTTATCAAGTTTCTCTACCTTTATCTTTTGACAAGTTTCCTCAAAATTTCCTATATTTAACCTCCATAAAAATTGAGCAAATGCCTTAGATTTAACAAAATTTTCATCATTAATAAACCTTTCTGAGGCTTGGGCAACTATTGGATCAATTTCCTTACCTTGGTAATCAGAAATAGTTAAATCCAATGAAGGTGTAGGTGGCTCTCATGGCTCCCCAATTTCCAAATATGTGGAGGTAACAATTACATCTCCCTCTCCACCAATTTGTCTAAGTTGCTCTCTTAGAGATGTTTCATCATCAATTCTAATTGGAGATTGGCTTGGGGAATATTGCTCCATTTGAGAAGAAGACCCATGCTCTAATTTTTGTCTTTTTGGAGCACTGGATGCAAGTAGGCTTTCTAGCCTTGGCTTTTGCTGTAGGGGAACAAATTGAACATTTTTAACCATCACATAACCTACTCTTTTCTACAAAGTATATTGACCAAGAGACACTATATTTCTATTGTTGATTCTCCTCTACACCTCTGCAGCCCTGTCTGGATAAGCCTTGAAATATGCATCCTTCTTCTCATTCATGGCTTGTATGATCACAAAAAATTGTTCATCAATGCCTGCATCTTGGCTCTCCAATATTTCTTATCTTTCAATGGATCATAATGGGGGTCAAAAGCATTAATGAATTCTAGAGTTTTTCTGAATACTATCCATTTCTCCTTTCTCAATTCTTGTTCTTGCAAAGTAAAAAAATTCTAATCACATCCTCTAGGTAGTAAGCTTGTTGCACCATTTGGGAAGCTTTTATTCTCTCTCATAAGAGGTCATAGAATCCTTTAGGATCAATAGACCTGGCATGAGATTCTGCCATGTTATGTCTTTCTAAGAACAAATTCAAATGCTTCCACCCTTTCCTTACAAAGACAAAATCATGTGTCACAGTAACAATTGGAAAAAATTTACCTTTCTTAAGCAACTCCCTCTCATCTATAGTGCCTATTTTCCATAATAGTTTAGCTATTCCTATCTTCAAAGGCACATGAAATGGTAGCACATGAGGCTTTCCTAGGAAGCCATATACTCTTATCACTATTGAAACATTATAGGGAATTATATCCCCCCAATTATGACTAACCAATAGCCCTTTTACATGGTCCTTGGGTCTAACCAATTCTAGTGATGCGTGTGGAATTCTAGGGTTGTCTCCTCTCAAAAGAAATCTAAGCTTTGATGCAAAATATCTATTAAACCTCACATAACTGGCATCTATGGCTTCTGGGGTCATATCCACACTCCACAACTATACTAGATTCCTCTCTCCATTTCTAGTTGTTTCTAGCTCCATACCCTTAGAAAAGAAGGTAAATCCCTTATACAAACATACATACATGAGCAATGAATACCAACAGAAAGTTTTATCTACTTTTTACCTTGATATCCCCACCAAACCGTTGTGAATTTCCTTTGCAAGAAAAATAGAAAAATCTAGAATAATGCTTATCCCAAATTGAAGAGTTTGAGCCATTATGAGGACAATTGAGCCTGGGATTTGTTTGGCTTCATCCATTCCAAAAATCTTACAAAGAGAAATATATAATGCCTGAGCCCTAGGGTTAAAATTTCTTTTCAGTAATGGCTTGGGTGTGCTAGCAGTAATCACAGACAAACTACCAATTTTAGCAGCATGCTCCTATAGTGGCCTTGTTCTTATGTAAACCCTTTGTGCATCATACCTCAGTTGAAAGTCATCCATATTAATAGTTTCATGCACATCATGGTTAGGGTTGAGATTGAAAACTTCTCTAATTAATTCAGGGAAAACCCTAAAAAGGTTTACTCCAGCATGGTTCTTTACCCACCCAATAACTGGATCATATTTCTTAGCCAAGTCAATGAATAGATCACTATCAAAGAAAACTATAAGGACTATTAATCTTCCAATGTCAAATTCCTAGACATTGCTCATGGGGGTATCTAAATTCCTTTCTGAAAACCATTTTTTGAACAATTGTAAACCTCCCACGGATACTTGGGCATCTCTTACCTAGTTTGCCCTATCATAGAAACCTTCTGCTACAGCTACTCTAGGGTGTCTTGGAATGAGTTCCCTCCCCTTAGTTATTTCATGTACCGATAAGGGGAATTGTTCTAGAAAATCATCATGCATAGAACATTTCAAATAATCCATTTGTCCAGTGAACTCTTTTCAGGGAGGAATTTTGAATAAAACCCTAGAAATTTTATAACAGTAGATACTTGAATTTTGCAAAGAGTCACAGAGTACTTATCCACTTAAATTTTCACTTCTACACTGTGTGATTTCTTCTACAATTTTACTGGATTTCTAGATAAAATTCTCGTGCTCTGGCTCTGAAAATTTTGTATGGCTTGATGTTCTTTCTACACTTTGGTGATTCATTAATGGTGACATTGTGAGTTCTTTTAATGCATTGAAATTGCACGAATGAAATATGAACCATACTCACTCTCAGTAACTGTTACCTCCAAATTGCAACCAAATTTTAATCCTATTTGTAGATTTTCACCAAATCAGATGGTTTTGAATTGAAAGGAAACAAGCTTTATGGCTTTAAAAAACAAGGCCACATGTGACAATACCACTTACCTGCATTTCTTAAATTTCTTGCACCTTGAAATTATGGAGAAGTGCTGCTCATTGATCAAGATGAGATCACTGATCAGATCAGTTTATTATTTGAAAAAGGTCCAGTCAGCTATACTGACCAATAGGAAACCTTTATATGAGTTTGTGCTTCCTAAAAACTTCCATGCCAGTAGGTCCCATATCTTCTTCTAAGCGAGAAAGTGCTTGACATCATTATTTCCATGTGTCAAGCTGGCACATTCTTGCTTTCCTTATTTGATGAGCATCTTCAAATTGTGGGCTTGTGCCAGTCATCGATCTTTGAAAGATCAATAGTGAAAATGTTGGAATTTTGTAAACCTTACAAGATGGGAAAAGTAACATTACCAAGGACATGTGTCTATAAGGTGCATACCCACTTTGTTTAAACTTCACTCAAGTTCTTTATGTGGGAAAGAACCCTTCGTTGATCAAGATGTGATCAACATTGTGAATTTTTTTGCATTTTATGATCACTTCATCTACTTTGACCAATGAAATGATTGCTTTCAATTCTCGTGCTCTGACCTATCTGATTACTACATTAACTTCTGAAACTTTTTGTGCCCATAATAAAAGTACTTCCAGCTAAGCACATGTGGCATACAATATGGCATAACTCATTTTTCTTTCCCAATCCTGGCATTTCAACCTAGGCCTACAGATGACTGGGGACACATGTCATCAAGTTGCTGCCTCACTATGCGTAGCTTTTGAGCATCTTTCTATTGCGAGATAGAAATAGCCACTAATTTTTCTTTGATTGTGTGGCAAACACTTGGAACAACTCTTAAGAGAACAATGGTGGGCCCCTCATTCACTAATTCACTTTACATAATCTTTGCACATCATTCATAGTGAGTTAGCGAGTACTATTGATCCATGCTTGATCTGATGATCAGAATTCTTTGCATATTTTATGCATGGGGAGTGGGTCCACATTACCACTATGACATGTGGCACAAAGGCATATTCCTGCATTCCTTATTAAACTAGCAACTTCATAATGCAGGATTGCAGTAACCCTCAATCTTTGAAAGATTTATGGCTGATAAGGCTTCACTTCCATTTGGCAAAAAAATTCTTCAGTGGCACATCTGGCATTACATATTAGTGATTGATTTATACTATGGCACACCATAGCATACAATTAGAGATTCATGACCCTACCTTGCCATATGTCAAAAAATTGCTTACCCACATTATTTATCTCTCATGTAGCTTCAAAATGTGGGCATACACTAGCCTTTGATCTTTGACAGATCAACGGTTATAGAATCAGGCATCTTAAATACCACATTGGTTGAAGTGACAAATAAAATATTTCCATCCATTCCAACTCATTTGACACTTGCCATAGAAGACATCTCAGTCATCACCCTTGGGGAATGGTGGGCCCATGTTGTCAGACTATGCCACTTGTCCCATTGATGCTTCCCTGCATTATTTAATTCACGAGCATCTCCTTCTTGTGGTAAATTTCTAGCCCTTTATTTAAATGAAATCAATGGTTGATGCTTCTTGGTGATAAAGGAATATCTCTATTAATAATTCAACAAATGACATCACAGGAAATCAAGAACTTGCACAAAAATTACTCACAAAACCTGCAAAAGCTTCTAAGCACTTATTGTTAGATTGTGCTGACTGATCAGGAAAGTATTGTACATAATTCATAAATTTTGGGCTTTTTTATTTGGGGGATAATGAACCCTGTCAGATTGTTGGAAAGGGGAGAATTAAGATTAAGTTGTAGAATGGGAATCATTGGCTACTACATGAGGTAAGACATGTTCCAAAACTAAGTAGAAATTTAATTTCAGTAGGGAAACTTGGTGATGAGGGTTGTGTAGTTACTTTTAATGATAAAAATTGGAAGGTTTCAAAAGGTTCCCTTGTAGTAGCAAAAGGTGTGAAATTAGGCACCTTATATCTTTGTATAGGTCATATTGTTCCTTCTACTTTGATTGTTTCAGAGAAAAATGAATATTCAGGAACAATTACTGCAGTTGAGCAGGGAGAACAAATAGCTGTTGTAGATTCTGATACAGCGCTGTGGCACAATAGACTTGGGCACATGAGTGAGAAAGGTATGAAAGTACTTCATTCAAGGAAAGTTTTACCAGGTCTAAAATGTGTGAATATGGATTTTTGTGAAAGTTGTGTGTATGGAAAACAAAAGAGAGTGAGTTTTGTAAAGACAGGGAAGGAAAACAAAAAGGAGAAATTAGAGCTTGTGCATACAAATGTATGGGGACCAGCCCAGGTATCTTCCCTTGGTGGCTCTCATTATTATGTTACATTTATTGATGACACAACTAGAAAAGTATGGGTTTATTTCCTTAGACAGAAATCTGATGTATTTCAAACTTTTAAGAAATGGAAATGCTTGGTTGAAAATGAGACTGGTAAGAAATTAAAATGTCTCAGATCTGATAATGGTGGTGAGTATTGCAGTCATGAATTTGAAGATTATTGCTCCACTAATGGCATTCATAGACAAAAAACTATTCCAAGGACTCAACAAGAAAATGGAGTGGCTGAACGCATGAACATGACTATAATGGAGCGCGCAAGGAGCATGAGGTTGCATGCTGGGTTGCCCTTACACATGTGGGTGGAGGCTGTCAATACTGCAGTATATTTGATTAATAGAGGTCCCTCTACTCCTTTGGGCTCTGGTATTCCAGAGGAAGCATGGACTAGTAAGAAGGTGAGTTATTCTTTTCTCAAGACCTTCAGTTGTGAACCTTTTGCTCATATAGACTCTGAAAATAGAACCAAGCTAGAAGCTAAATCAAAGAAATGTGTCTTTGTTGGATATGGCATTAATGAATTTGGTTATAGGCTTTTGGATTTTGAAAATCATAAAATTATTAGAAGTTGGGATGTCATATTCAATGAGAAAGTGTTGTACAAAGATCTGTTGCAGCAACATGAGAAGAAAGAAGATGATTATGTAGTGCTGGATGATACTCCAAAAGCTGATGTTCCAGCCATTCCTCATGATGTGCAACAACTGCAACAACAAATACCACACACACCAATGAATGTTAGATGGTCAACAAGGCAAATTAGACCTCCACAAAGGTTTTCTCCCTCTTTGTATTCTATTTTACTTACTGATGCTGGTGAACCTGAAAGTTATGATGAAGCTGTGCCAGTGGATACTAAGATTCAGTGGGAGTCTGCAATGAAAGATGAAATGGACTCTTTGCTGAAAAATAAGACATGGGATTTGTGCAAGTTGCCTGTAGGTAAAAAGGCTTTACAGAATAAATGGGTTTACAGGTTGAAAGAAGAGGAAGGAGGTAAGAAAAGATTTAAGGCCAAGTTAGTTGTAAAAGGATTTGCACAGAAAAAGGGAATTGATTTTGATGAGATATTTTCTCCTGTTGTTAAAATGACTTCTATTCATACTGTTTTAAGTCTTGTGGCTACTGAAGATTTGCATTTAGAGCAGATGGATGTTACAACAACCTTTCTTCATGGTGATTTGGATGAAGAAATATATATGGCTCAGCTACAGGGTTTTGAGGTCAAAGGTAAGGAGAACTTAGTGTGCAAATTGAAGAAAAGTTTATATGGCTTGAAGCAAGCACCTCAGCAATGGTATCTAAAATTTGACAGTTTTATGCATGAGCATGGCTATAATAGGTGTCATTCAGATTACTATGTTGATTTTAAGAGGTTGGATGATGATAGCTACATTGTTTTATGTTTATATGTTGATGATATGCTTGTAGCTGGGTCTAACATGGATCATATTAAGGGGCTAAAATGCCAATTAGCACATGCATTTGCTATGAAGGATTTGGGGGCAGCAAAACAAATCCTTGGTATGAAGATTTGCAAAGATAGGAAGAACAGAACATTGACGCTATCTCAAGCTGATTATGTTGAGAAGGTGTTGCAATGTTTCTCTATGGAGAATGCTAAAGCTGTCAGCACACCTTTACCTGGTCATTTGAAATTGACTAAGGAGATGTGTCCCAAGACATAGGAAGAGGAGGATAAGATGTCCAAGGTACCCTATGCTTCAACTGTAGGAAGTTTGATGTATGCTATGGTATGCACTAGGCCAGATATTGCACATGCAGTGGGAGTCGTTAGCAGGTATATGAGTCATCCAGGATTTGAGCATTGGAATGCTGTCAAGTGGATTCTCAGATATTTGAGAGGAACATCCAATAAGTGTTTACACTTTGGGGGCTCTACTACTGATTTACAGGGCTATGTTGACTCAGATTTGGCTGGGGATATTGATACCAGGCGGAGTACTACAGGTTATGTCTTTACTATTGGTGGGGCAGCCATGAGCTGGGTTTCTAGGTTATAGAAGATTAATTCTCTCTCCACTACAGAGGCAGATTATGTTGCTGCTACAGAGGCAGCCAAAGAGATGATATGGCTTTAGTTCTTCTTGGAAGAATTGGGACATCTTGAGAAGGATAATTATTTGTTCACAGATAGTCAGAGTGCCATTCATCTTGCTAAGAATTCAGCTCTACATTCTAAGACCAAACACATACAGTTGTGGTACCATTTCATTCGGTCAGTTTTGGAGGATGGACAGTTAAAGCTGGAGAAGATACATACCAATGACAATCCAACAGATATGTTGACAAAGGTTGTAACAAGGGAGAAGCTGAACTCTTTTTCAGCTTTGGTTGGTCTTTTAGATTGAACATGAATAAAAGAACAGTAGAGTCCAGGATGGTTTGATCTAGCGGGAGCCCCATGTGGTAGTGGTATTACTACAGGATCAGTCTCCAAGTGGGAGATTGTTGTTTAGTGTGGAGCCTGATCAGTCCCCAAGTGGGAGATTTTTAGATTGTGGTGACTGATTAGGAAAGTATTGTACATATTATGGCCGACATATGGCCGACATGTTATAACCCTAAAGCAGTTTAATACTTGTATAAAAGGGCTTAGGGTTGGGTATTTTTTATATGTTGTGATAAGAAATTGGTTCTTGCGGCGGTATTGAGCTGTAAGGGATTACGGATTGTAATCAGGTTGTAATCACTAGATTGTAATAAGATCGGACTTGTTGTTTGGTGGACATAGCCCAGGGATTGGGTGAACCACGTTAAATCTTGGTGCTGTGTGTTCATTTTTGTGTGTTCTATTATTTTTTTGTTATTGGTTATATTTGCATGTAGTTTTTTATTTCTGTCTGTGGTTTATCCTAACACTTATGACTCCCCAAAAACTTTATGGTTCACTAAAACTTAAAAAAGAAAGGGCTATGTGTCACCAATTTGCATGCCCACATTATTTAAAAACCTTGCATCTCGAAATTGCGAGAATGCAATACCCATTGATCTGAACAAGATCAACAATTATAAAACTTTGTATCATTAGAGGTATTTCTTAATAGAATGATCAAGCAATTTGTAGGCCAAACATGACCACGCAAGGTTTAGAAATTCTTTTAATGAATTCATGCTTGCACAAGCCCTTCCCTAGGGTAAAAGTAATAAACTTTAAGAGTATTTTTATTAAAAAAAAAAAAATTGAGGGTTTTCAAGGCTAAGGTAAACTTTAATAAAGCATTTAGGATTTTTCAATTGATTTCTCTGATGACCAACTTTTAGAAACTGATAAAATTTCAACAACATAGAGATCATGACATGAACTAGGGCAATCTAAGGGTTTGAAAAAAACAAGGAACAAAACCCTAATTTGCAAGACACAAAGATTTAAATGATTTTTCACTAAAAATTTCCCAAAATTTATGCATTGTGAAAAATTAGACCAACTGTTTCATCATATTTACTCTCAATGTATTAATCTCCCTTTTCTCCATCAATGATAAAGGGTTCTATAGGCTATTGGATATGTCTTTGTATTGACCCCTTATGGTGGAAAGATGGGCTTCCCAAGATGCCTTCAAGTTAGTTATTTCAATCGTCTAACTCCTTATATCTTCCAAGAGCATTTAAATTTAATTAAATGTGTTGACTAGTGCTTTGGAAATGAGTTATTTGGAATCACTAGTATGACCTTATATAATGCCTATCATGTGACAGTATGCATTGCACTTTCATCAACCTAATAAATTATTTCTCTTATGTTTCCTTGGTATGATGAATTAGATGTACTATCCCTTAGGTCTTGGATAGATAATTGGTTACAGGATCAATAACTTTGTTATAAGTATATTTTAGTGTTTGGAGCTCATGTTGAGCTTGCTATAACTTTTGGTCTAAGTCCAATGTTAATATACTCAAAACAAATGTCTTTTGCATGACCAATGCTGAAGCCTTGAGTGTTTCTATTATTTTATCCTTAGCTCTTTGTAGGATGACCTATTGATTTCCACCATGTTTACTATTTTTTTTCTTGAGGTTTCCAACATTTTCTCAACTAGCCCTTCTAAACTGCCTAATTCATCTTTAATGTTATCAAGCAATGTGGTGATTTAACTAATGATATCTATATCGAGATCATGTGTAAGTTTTGAAATAATATCCTTGATGACTACTAGTCTTTTAGATCTCATTTACTTATTTCTTTATTAGTTGTCCTTAATCATTGGTTTATTTTCCACAATGATATAATCTATATTTTTTTTCTCTTTCATTGTCTCTGTATCTTTTTCAAAGCATTATCCTTCATGTTCAAAACTTGAAGATGATGTTGATGTTGAAAAATATATCATCATAAATCTACTTTTTCTTCTTTTGTTTCTTGAGTATTCAGCACATGTCATCCTTACATGCTTGGAAATCTCTTTTTTCCTATATGTCCATGCATCATCCTCTTAAACACTCTTGATCTTGAGGATTTTACTATTAGAAACAATAGTCTATTAAGATAACTAAGAGGGGGGGGGTAGAGGGTTGGGGCAGTTGGGGGTGAATCAATTATTCAAAAATTAAAACATTTATCTTCTTTAAACAAACTTAACCATTCAACCAAAGTAAACAAAAACCATAATAAAACGTCCATAGACAATTAAACCAAATATGTTAACTAGGGAAACCCTTGATTAGAGGGAAAACCTTGATGGGAATGATTCCCACAAGATGATGCACTAACATAAATATTCCTTGTTAGAGGATGGAACCTATTAGGAGTCTATTAAAACATTTAGTACATAGAGTCCCTATTAGGAGACCTTGAAATCCTATTAGGAGATTCCAACCATGTTAGGAGTTGTTGTACAATCTATGCAAGAAGAGCCTACTACCCAAACATTCAATTTAAACTACAAGAAGAGCTCACTACTCAAAAAAGTAATTTACTATTATCTTCCTCTTTCCTCTATCCTATCAACTAGACCAATCATTGTCATACCTTGTAGACTAGGTCACGAACTTTAGATCCAAATACCAAACCTCAGATCACTTAATAAAACCTTGGCAATGAAGTTTCCTTCACTTCTGCACTACTCTGGTCAACTTTGCATTTCATTCTTGTTGCTACTTAACATCAATATGAAAACCATATTGTCCATACCATGATAAAGGAAAATGTCCTTCCTTTACACCAAGTCCTCAAAACAATTCCCTGAGTTGGCTATTAGACCTTCTTAATTAATTATTAAAGGATGACATTAAGAACATGTTACACTTAGTAATAACATAAATCTTTCACCCTGAAACTTGAATAAATTTTGATACATGCAATATTATGTCGAGAGAGCTTAGCCATCATCATCAGTATGTCTTCTTCATATTCTCAACCTCAATTCTCAAAAAAACAATTCTACTAAGAGATATAACAATTTTACCAGAACATGCCTCTATAAACTCTATCTCAGAACAAACATCACCAAAACTTATATAATTTCTTTGAGAATTATCCTTTCTTCTTTTGACATTAACTGTATATACCAGATACTTAGATGTATCTCCAATAACCTTAGATAGTGATAATACTCAAGTAATCATTCGTACCAACTCAATCTTTTTGTTGTTCTTTTTTTAGATACCACAAAAAACTTCCATGTTGACATCAATGACAAACTTAGTCATTAATGTAACATATCATCATAGTAACATATCTAAAATACTCCCCCATAGGAAAATCATCATTATTCATGCTTGTAACCAATTTTCTAATAATCTCCCCCTTTGGCATTGATGGTAACATGGATAAAAAACATTCAGTTCCAAGAATACCAAAAAAAGACTATTTATCTTACTTTTCAAATCCTCTTTGTCAATCATTCTCCCCCATTGATATACCTCAATGTGCTTTCTATCAAATGGTCATTCCATGTTGTGCTTAGACCATACATATTGTACTCATGCCAAACATCTTCCTTAGCATAATATTTTTCATGCAATATTCTCCCCCATTGACATCAATGTCAAAAGTTTCAACAACCAACCTTACTGCATCAAACTCTACAACAATTGATTCTTACTAGCTCAAGTGTCAAAAGACACTATTCAAAATAACAATCATCAAGAGTCCTAGATGAGTCTATCCATCACAAATACTCCCCCATACAAGAAGCATTAGCATTCAGTCTAGACAAACAATGGTGCTCTATTATCCTAGACTAATGCACTCTTGCATCTTCTACTCTGATGTAGAAAGGGGCATAACCCCAAGCATACCTTGAAAATACTCAAAAGTCTCTTTGGGGAGAGGCTTAGTGAATATATCTGCAATCTATTCTTTAGTGCTCACATACTCCAATCTGATTTTCCTATCTACAACATTCTCTCTCAACATATGATACTTAATAGAAATGTACTTAGTCTTTGAATGCAACACTAGATTCTTAGACATATTTACCATGTTTTTGCTTTCACAATGTATAACAATAGGTTCATTTATTTCTATCTTAATATCCCTCAACATCTACTTCATCCAAATGACTTGATTGAAATTATTTGTTGCTACAACATACTCTACTTCCAATGTACAATCTTGCTTCTTTATTAACCAAGAAACCAATGTTCCTCCAAGAAAGAAGGCTTCACCACCGGTGTTCTTTCTAGCATCCATACTACCTACCCAATCTGCATCAATATAAGCACTCAGAGTGAAATCATTAGATCAGCCATACCATAATCCATACTCTAATGTTCCATTTAGATACCTAAATATCCTTTTTACTGGTGCATAATGTGCTTCTCTAGGATGAGCCTAGAATCTTGCAATAATTCCAACTAAATAGGCTATATCTAGCCTTGTGTGAGTTAGATATTGCAATCCTATGATCATAGATCTATAATTCTTCTGCTCAATAGTAGGTGTCTCATACTTTGCAGATAACTTGTGTCTAATTACCATAGGTGTTCCAATGGGTTTACATGCTTTTAATCCAAACCTTTTTAGTAAATCCTTTAAGTACTTAGTCTAAGAAATAAATATTCCTTCTTTATTCTGTACAATTTGAAATCCTAGGAAATGTTTCATCTCTCCTATCATACTTATCTTGAATTCTTTCTTTATTTCTTCAGCAAACATTTTTTTTTCTCATCAATACCTCCAAATATTATATCATCAACAAATATTACCAAAATCTTTCCAATAGAAACTACTATCTACCATACCTTTGCTATATCCAAGTTTTGTCAAATGTTTGTCCAAACTTGCATACCATGTTCTAGGTGCTTGCTTCAATCCATACAATACTTTCCTTAGACTACATACTGTGTCCTCGTTACTTATTAAAGGACATCCTTTAGGTTTCTCAATGTATACTTCTTCTTCAAGTTCTCCATTCATAAATTCTAACTTGACATTCATTTGATATAGTTTGAATTTTTATGTGCTACATAGGCTAAGAATAATCTTACTGCTTCTATTCTATCCACTAGGGCATAAGTCTCCTAATAATCTATTCCTTCTTATTGTGAGTAACCTTTACATACCAATATTTCTTTGTTCCTTACAACTTCTTCTTGCCCATTCATCTTGTTTCTGAATTCCCATTTAGTTCCTATAACATTATTTTCTGGGGATCAATTCCCATGTCTCATTCTTTACTATCTGATCCAATTCCTCTTTCATGACTTGTTTCCAATAATCATCTTTACATGCTTCATCCACATTCTTAGGCTCAACTTGAGATATCAAACACAATTATTCATTGACTCTACCTCTTGTCATCAAACCTTTATCTTTTCTTCCAATGATCTGCTCAAATGGGTGATTCTTCATCACATTCTTTCCTGAAGTAGGAGTTTCTATCTCAACTCTTGACTCTATTGAAGGTTCTGAGCTTTGTTATTGCCTTGGATCCCCTTCATTCTACACATCATTGCTGGTCTCAAAAAATACTTCATCATTCCTTGGCTTAGTAACAACATCATCATCTGAATCGCAATCAACTATTCTCTCTTGTGTCCTAAATTTCTCATCAATTCTCACATTTGCACTTTCCATTATAGTCTTAGTTCTCTAATTATAACATCTATAACCATTTCTATTCAATGAATAACCAAGAAACATATCTTCATCACTTCTAACATCAAACTTACCAATATCATCATCTCTTTTAATATAATACTTAGTTCCAAAAATTTTCAAATACTTAACTATAGATGAGTGAGAAAACCACAGTTCATAAGGGGTCTTGTTTGTGTCTTTCCTGACTTTCAGTCTATTCATAGTGTAGATTATTGTATTCACAAATTATCTCCAAAATATCTTGGATACATTTTTCTCTACTAACATAGCTCTTGCAACTTCTATAACTAACTTGTTCCTTCTCTTTGCAACAACATTCTATATAGGGGTTCTCAAAGCTGATAACTATCTTTTGATTCTATTTTCTTCACAAAACATGTTAAACTTGTTCTAAGTAAATTTTCCTTCTCTATCTAATCTTAAACAATTAATTTTCATACTAGATTCATTTTTCACCCTATTCTTGAATATCTTAAACTTATCAAATGCCTCATTTTTCTATTTAAGAAATGTAACCCACATCATTCAAGAAAAATCATCAACTAGAATCATAAAATACCTTTCACCATAGAATCCTTTACTCTTTTTAGGACTGCTGAGATATATGTGTACAATCTCCAACTTTTTTGTAGTGAATAAATTCTTTCTAGGAAAATAATTTTTGTTATGCTTAGCCAAAACATACTCCTTGCAAATTGTGTTAGTCATTTTTACAATCTTTGGAAAATCTCTAACTACAAACATTCTACTAGTCTTCATAATGCTATCAAAGTTCATGTGACAAAATCTCTTATGCCATAACCAACTGGCATCTACCTTTGCAACCAAACATGTCATTTTAGTAGGATTCAACTGAAATACATTACCTCTAGATTTTGTTCCTATTCCAATTACCTTTCCACCTTTATCTTTGATCATGCATGTCTTTTCTCTAAATTGCAACTAATAACCTTTGTCTACTAATTGTTCAACACTTAAAAGATAGTTCTTAAAAGCATTAACAAAGTATACATTATCAATGTTAGTATTCCCATCAAGAGTTATAGATCCAATACCTTTAACTTGGCATGTTGCATTATTTCCAACTCTGAAAATTCCTCCATCCTAACTTTTGAATTCAACAAATTGTTCATGTCACTAGTCATATGATGTGAACAACCATTGTCAATTATCCACTTAGATTTCTTCTCAAACTATGACACCAAAGCTACCTTCTCTAGGCTTTCTTCTTTAATTGCCACAAATCTGATTTCATCATCACTAGCACTTAATGATTGTTCATCAAAATCATTATCTTCATTTGCATAGAAAAACTCTCTACCTTTTCTAGGTTTGTGATTTTCCTTATACCTTTCTCTCTTTTAGGACACTTAGATGTATAATAACCATATTCATCACAACTTTAACATTTAAAAATTTTCTTACCTCCTTCTTCTTTTCTTACCAAAAGGACTACTCCTTCTTCAATCTTTCTATCCTCCTCAGATCTATTGCTACTAGAAAAATCTCCTCTAGCACTTGTGCTCCTTGAAAAATTAGGTCAAATATTCAAGGCACTAAAATTTGTCTCTATTCTAGTCAATTCTCTAGACTATCTAAGTTCATTCTCAATTGCTTCAAGTCTTCCAAGCAATGTCTCCCTTGTGAAATCTTTCGTACAAGATTTCAACAATTGTATCATCTAAACTGCTAACTTTAATGGTGTTGTTAGATTCTTTAGTATCTTCCATATAGCCTCATCATCTTCTTTGGTTCCTCCTCAAGATTTGATATTTGTAGTAATTTCTGATATCCTGCCTATATATGCTCTAACAAATTCATCTTCCATCATTTTAGCATCTTGAAATGCACAAATCCAACTTTGTAGCCTCAACTTCTAAGAATGTGCATCACCTTCAAAACTATTTTCCAAAGCTTTACAAATCAAATGTGAAGTAGCAAGTGATTTTACATGGTTGTAATCAATTTCAAGGAGTCCAATCAATAGTGCTTCTCTAGCTCTCATGTCATACATGAAACGATCACCTTTTGCCTCGATACAAGTTTCCAAGTCCTCTTCAGCAATGATTGTCTTCTTTGATTTTGTTAAGATCCAATATCCTAGACCAATACACAACAAGTGTTTCTTCATCTTTTCTTTCTAGCTATCATAATTTGTTCCATCAAACTTTGGACTATCTTTCCTAAACATATTTGGCATAGATCTCCCAAAGTTGTTAAACTTTATCTTCAAGGACCTAATGCTCTAATACCAATTGTTAGAAATAATTGTCTACCAAGTTAAATGAGAGGGGGGTGAATCAATTATCCAACAATTAAAATATTTATCTTCTTTAAAAAAACTTAACCATTTAACAAAATAAACAACCATAATAAAATGCACATAGATGATTACACCAAATATGTTGACTAGGGAAACCCTTGATCAGGGGTAAAACCCTAGTGGAAAGTATGCCCACAAGATGATGTACTAATATAAATATTCCTTGTTATAGGATGAACCCTATTAGGAGCTATGGTACAATGTATGCAAGAAGAGCCCACTGCCCAAACATGCAATTTCAACTATAAGAAGAGCTCACTACTGAAACAAGTAATATATTGTTATCATCTTCTTTCCTCTATCCTGTCAACTAGACCAATCACTATTAGGCCTTTTAGACTAGGTCATGAACTTTAGATCCAAATGCCAAACCTTGGATCACTCAATAAAACTTTGACAATGAAGTTTCCTTCACTTTTGCACTACTTTGCTCAACTTCACATTTGGTTCTTGCTACTACTTAACATCAATATGAAAACCATATTATCCATACCATGATAAAGGAAAATGTCCTTTCTTTATACCAAGTCCTCAAAATAATTCTTTGAGTTGGCTATTAGACCTTCTCAATTAATTATTATAGGGCTACATTAAGAACATGTTACACTTAGCGATAACATGAATCTTTCGCCTTGAAACTTGAATAAATTTCCATACATGAAATATTATGATGAGCTCACTTAGCCAAATCATCATCAATATGTATTCTTCATCTCCTCAACTTCAATTCTCAAAATAACAATTCTGCTAAGAGATATAACAAGTTTACCAAAACATGCCTCTATAAACTCTATCTTAGGATAGACGTCACCTAAAATTACATAGCTTCTTCCAACATTAACTACATAAACAAGATACTCAAAAGTATCTCCCATAACCTTGGATAGTGAGAATACTCAACTAATAGTCCATACCAACTCAATCTTTCTATTGTTCTTTTGTCAGATACCACAGAAAACTACTATGTTGACATCAATGACAAACTTAGTCATGAATGTAACATATCATCATAGTAACATATCTACAATACTCCCCCATAGGAATATCATCAACATTCATTCTTGTAAAAAATCTTCTAACAATGAGTTCTATAGTTATTCCTCCTTCCTCTACTTTTTTCTCTTGTTATTTAGTATATTTTCACCTCCCTTTTGTGGTGTCTTATGTTCTTACTCCAACTCTAAATACTTTTCCTCTAGGAGCTCTTCATCTTATAGCTATATAAGTTTAGGTGATTTATCCTTTTATGTTTTTTTAATTCTCTAGAGAGGAATAAACATTAATGGTGGTAACCTTAATAATCTCATCAACTTATTGAGTCATGCTCATTTCTGACTTTATTCTTTCTTTAGTAGTCTACATAACATTATGTGTGACTGGAGGGGAATCTACTAGTTGTTTGATATTCAAAGTTTTAGTTGTAGGTGTCTTCTCCTCCATCTTAGGTTTAGTTGACTCTCCTTGACTCATATTAGTCTCCTCTTTATTTTCTTCTAATTTGGGTTCCTCATCTTTTTAAGGTCTAGGCATCTATTTTATTCTCTCTACAATTCATGTGTATGTCTTTATCCTTGCATGTTGTTCTTTTGTCGTCTATTTTTCCTTGTCTACTTCTTTTTCTCTTGGAGTGAGATATTTCATTTTCTAGTTAATCTCTCTTTATATATGTATCTATTTCTTGAGTCATTTATTTCCAATTATTATTTATGGATTTTTTGATCTTGATTGATATGAATTAGGATGATATCAATCATATATTTTGTAGAATTAAACTTTCCCTTGTATACTTCCATACTCATAGCTTTTTGAGCTTCAAACAATTTTGGTCTCATCTTCATCAAAGAATTGTGTACCATTTTTTGTGATTCCTTACACCTATGCTTCATTTTAATTATGTATCTTCTTAAGTTCTTTGGGTATCCATAACTCAATATCATGCATTTTCACACTAGTTTCTCTCATGCTAGTGAGAACAACCCTAATAGCTTTATTCTTATTATGCTTTGAAAATATCAAGGATCTATTTTTTAAAATTAACTAATTATTATTTTTAAAAATTATTTCTACAATTTCTTCAATAATAACATGTTTAGATACATCTTAACTTTCTTTGGTGCCCTTGATGTTTTATCTTTCACTTCCTTGGTTACCTTTGTAATCATAATTGCTTCATCATCAGTTGTAGTCTCCCATGATCCTTTGTTTAGATGACTTGGTAGTGACTCCCTTTCCTCTTATTTTGAATCATGTGAGGGGGACTCATTACCAGTTCCACTTCCATTTTTTCAATTCTAATTGCTTTTAATGGTACCCTATTGAATGGTCTTGTAGCTTGACTCCTAGTTACCCTTTGTGGAGTTTTATCCTCAGCTTCCTTCTTCTTAGTGAGAAGTCTATTTCTTATCTCAATGCAAGTGCCAAACTTTGTAGTATTGACCTTTATTATACTTCCACTAGTTGTTCTATGTAGTGAATTTCATCTTTGTCTTTCACCTCATATCCAAACAATCCCAACTAGTTGCCTCCTCATTGAACTACATACACAATGCGTTTATCTCTACTTGCAAGAATATAAACCTCATTTTTAAAAGTTTCCATTAGAGTAGTGAGTATCCTTTCTCCTTACTTCATTTCCTTATAGAAACCTTTGAAATAACCCCATAACATGGCAATTTATGTGCCTTCCAACTTATTATAATGTTCACATATGTTTTTAGTGACGGTTGGTCTTCAGTCCATTTGTAGAGTGGAGATCCTAGACATTCCATTCTATGATACAAAAATATACATACTAGTATTGATCCAAATCTTAGAGTTTGGTCCTTGTGATTATTCATAATCTTACTTAGATTCTCCAATATCTAACTATGAAAATTTCTATATATATCAACTAGTGACATGTTCTGAATAACTTGGAATGCTCCATAAGTTGTGTTATTGGGGATTTGATTCTCCCTACTTATCTCCCACATCTTGTACCCCATTACAATGGTTGCAAACCTTAGTATTTGGGATCTCATTCACTATGCATCCCATTTCATCCTAGATCAACTTCCCCCTAGTAATTTTGGCCCATACTTTTGTAATATGACATTTAAAGCAATTACCTTATGTACTAGTTCTTTTGTAATTTTATATGATTTATCAAGACAAATGTATTTTTATGAATTCACCTCAAAAAATCCTTACCCATTCTTCATGGAACAAATTAAATATGTCTACCACTCTTCTTAGAGCATAAATCTCCAGGTCTTTGTGTTCATCCTTCAACACTCCTTCAGAGCACAATTGTTAGTCTCGGAATGGTTTTGACATTTGAGTGCCAACACACTTAACCACTTTCTACATTGAAGCATAGCACACTATGCATGCCAAGCCACAACATGTGTTGAGTTAGAAAATCCAATAGGTGTCGAGAAGCCTTCAAGTGCTGAGTGAAGATCAAGTGCCAAGTGACTTCAGGTGCCGAGCATGATATAAGAGCCAAGTGATATTTAAGTGCCAAGTCACAGACGATGTCGAATGAGATAGTTTTGTTACATGTGTCAAGAATCAGAAATTAGTAAGTGCCAAGTAACATAGAATGCACATATGAGTTTGTAACTTCACTAATTCAGATGTAAATCATTTCTATGGCTGACATTGAAGGATCTAGAAGGATCAAATAGACAAGATCAAATTTTTTATATTTCCTATGCAAACTACATGCAACCAATAACAAAAATGCAAGGTATGAGCAAGAAACAAAGATTCAATATGGATCATAGATCCACACCTAACCCTAAGTCTTTGAATGTCTTTATAAGGAAGATGAAATCTCATTGTATGTAGAAGGGATGAAGAGGCGTATGGAGAAACTATAGTGGAGTTCAGAGTGAAGGTTAAAAAGACTTAGAGGAAGAGAGCAATAGTTAGACATTCAATTGATTAGAACAAAGCAAGGGATACAAACAAATATCAGATCTCAGAGGATCAAGATCAAAAAGTAGATTAAGTGCCTGTATTTAGCAATCAAGGATTGTAAGCTATCAGGTTTATTATACCTAATACTCTTTAGCCATTGTATTAGATAGGAAACCCTATGTTGATAGGTTAGCTTAACAGCTATTTTGTAGATCCTTTAAATAGGTGATTAAATCCTTTAACGGGGTAACACTTCATGTAAAGTGTTTGTCAATCCTTTAACCAGGTCACTATTGACACAGTGTAAAGCCTTAAATAGGGTAGGCCTTTAACAAGGCAGACCATCAGAAGTGGTTAAACATTATTGCTTCAGTGATTTTGTGGGTATCATCCCCACCCCAATTTTACCTTCTTATTTCTAGAGGGTTTCTGGGTTACCAAAATCTCAAGTGTTATGTGGTGATGCATATTTGTTTCTCATGATTGTTTAAAGTTTGTATGCATGCATGTTCATTTTAGTTATATGTTATTAAGGGTTTAAAAGAAGTTAAAAGGCTAGTACTTCTGATTCACCCCTCCTCTTAGAAGAACTCTTCCAATTAAGACATTCCAAGAATTGGTTTCAGAGCTTAGTTCTCTCAAGCAGAAGCCTAACAACTTGGAGGAAAAGATCTAAAGATGGAAGTTTTCAAACTTCGAAAGATCATTGAGAACTAGGTGATAGATGTTCATCTCACTCTACACAAGGAAGAGGAAGCTAGAGAGGAATTAACAAAATCCTTGAAAAGAAGGAAGGAGATAGCCATAGCTGAAAATGATAAACTACAGGGAGATTGATACCACACAAGTGTTTGCCAATGGAGACACTAAAGAGTTTGATCTAGCAATAGTAGAATTGATGGAGAAAAACAAAGTTCAAGCAGAAGAGATAAGATCTCTCATGATGGAACCTGAATCATAGGCCATAATGTTATGTGAAATCACTGAACAAAAGAAAAGAGCGGTTGAGGATAGAGTCATGATGGAAGATGACAAAAGGAATCTTGCATATAGACTTGAAGAAAAATGTACTGAATTAATAAGGATCTCAAACATGCAAATGGATACACTTGCCCAAATGATGAACCTTCATCATGAACTCAATATAAAAGATATTGAGATCTCTACTTTGAGGATGCAGAATGAACAACTGCAAAATGAATTGAACAGAGATAAAGAAGAAGCAGAGAATCTCAACAAGTCAAGTGAAGCCATCAAGTACTTTGAAAAGTTGCTAAAATCCCCAAGATCAGCCCATGATACATCAGGACCTAGATAAAACAACACTGTAGTTGAGGAATCATCAAAGAGTGTTGAGCAAAGGTAAAGATTCTAAACCCACTTGTCATTACTATAATAAAAAGGGGCATACTACTAATGTTTGTAGGAGTAGAAGAATCAATCAGCCTAGCACACCCAAAAGCAAGGGTTACTGTTAGAAGTGCAACATGCAAGTACATATGGCACAAGATTACAGGTCCAAAGTCACAAGGACACATAGATTTGATGGACATTGCCATAATTGCAAGAAGTATGGACATAGAGCCTTTGAATGTAAATCAAAGCCTATGTGGACATCAAATCATCCAGTAAAAACAAAAGGAAATGAAAATCACTACCATTGGGATTACAACACTAGGTATAGCTGTCATTATTGTCAAGAATATGGACATATCCCTAAAAATTGTATAAGGACACACTTTAGAGGGAATTATAGCAGGTGGCTAAGTCAAACCACTTGCTTCAGCTACTTGAAAATTGGTCATATCAGCAAAAACTATCCTAAAAGGTCAAAAGCACCAAAAATGGAAGCTAACAAAGGAAAAGAAAAGATTGATTTCGAAAAGATAAGAGGGCAAATGAATAAGACTTGGAAGAAGAAAGATGAGTGCAACACATCAAGTGAAGGGATCACTTCACCCAATGGGTCAAGTGATCACACTTCATCAAACTAAACATGAATAGATGCATGGGACTAATATACAAAGTTATATCATACATAAATCCTAAGACAAAGAAGTTCTGAAAAGAAGAAATCAGCATAAGCAAAGATGCCAAGTCATAATATGAAGATTCTTACAAAACTGCCAAGTTGTCCTCAGAGGACAAGTAAAACTCTAGTGGGTACTGAGTTCCTAATAGTGATCGAGTTGATTACTGATGTCGAGTTGAGTAATTCCAATGGAAGCTGAGTGAAGTGGAAATGTAGTGCAAGCCGAGTAATGTTAAAATTCCTTTAGAAGCTGAGTGGGTAGTTGAGCATTTAATGGGATGGAAATAAGGTATATTATTGTGATTTTAATCATTTTTCTTCATCATGATCAAGAAGAAAAGAAGAGAAATAGAGAAGAGCGACTTCATAGCAGAGAATCTAGTGTTCCAAGTAGATTCCAACCTCTTACAACACATTTTCATCAATCTTGAGGTATTTTTGTTTGTGCCGAGCTATGCAGTTTCATATTTATTTGTAAAGGAAACCCTAGTTTGCACAAATGGCTTCAAGTTCTAAGAAAACCCTAACAAAGAGTTGTTTGAGGTCTAGCTACTATCTAATAAGGTTAAGCAACCTTATTTTTGTCCCATCCCTAAAGTTTCATATAAGAATTATCCCGCCATAGCCCTTTCCTGCATAACCCTAAAAGTTGTAATGGTTCAGGATGTAAGGAGATGCTATAACTATAAGATAGGAGCCACATGAGATATGGAAATAAGGGAAGCCTATGAGAAGTTGTGTGTCAATGGAGTTTTGAAGGATGAATATAAAATTTTTGAGAGGAAGGGTTTAACATGAGATTTGGGTTTTCCCACCATATTTAAGACAGAATGGATTAGACTTGTGTTAAGCTGAATTCACGATGGTAGTCTGTGGTTAGAAGATGTTACCATAAAGATCACAAAAAAAATCATTCATAGGGCAATTGGATATCCTACCCTAGATCAGTACAAGACCTTAAGAAGTGAGTCCAAGGAGGTTATTGAGAAAAACATAGGTGCCAACTGGAATAAAAGAGGAATGACAATTCACACCATTCAAGATCCTCTCATTGAATTTTCTGTTAGAGTTATTGCCCATAAATTCTATCATTCTAGTAGACTGAATAGTGTGTAGTGTATTGCAGTAGATGTAGGCTGTAAATTGGTGAAAAAGGATCATACTTATGATCTTGTAGAACTACAACTACAATAGATTAATGAAAACTTAGCATCTATAAGAAGGACAAAGGGTGCCCAATGCAAATTTGGTGCAATTTTGGTTTGTAGATTCTTCTATGTTTAGAATGAATTTCCTTCTTTTGGCAAGGCTGCATGGAGAAATGATAGAACTATCATAGCCCAAATTAATGAATATATAGAACAAATTGGAGAAATTTTTGACACACTGATGACAAGTTATTTTGAAGATTTTAAGAAATCAATGAAGAAAAGACTCAAGATTTCAGTTTCTTTAGTGGAGAAACAATTAAATGATGTTTTTTTTCTTATGGATATTGACTATACCTATGTACAAACCATCATCCCAAGAGTGAGATGGTTAAGGCCTCTTGGTTATGAGATCAACATAGATAAAGCATCTGTAGCAATAACTACATTATTGGAAAAAGAGAGAGACAAGAGTGCCCCACACTTTGGCACTTATGATGTGGTAAGGTCAAAGGTGGATATGGAGTTAAAGACTACCTCCACACTCAAGAAAAAGGATAAATTAATTTAAAAGCTGAAGGTAAAATTTGGTGAAGGCACAATAGAATGGGATGAAGAAGATGAAGAAGCAGAAGGAGAAGAAGAAGAGCAAGACCAAGGACCACCTACATTAACTCAAGGCATGTTTGAAGATGTTGAAGAAGAGGAAAATGTAGAGAAGGATGCACCCAAGGCTGAGCCCAAGAAAAGGAAAGCAAAGAAGCAACCAGTTGCATAGCCAAATGCAAAGAAAACTATGACAAATCCTAGCATAGTAATGCCAACTATAAGGGCAGATACAAGGGGAACAACCAAATCAGAAAAGGTACAAGAAAAGAAGAAGGTAATAGAGCAAGGTGGGCCTATAGAGCAAAAGAGAAGAAATTTTTTTGCACCACAAGAGTCAGAGGAAGAAGAAATAGAATCTGATGAAGAACAATTTATAATGGTAAGACACTCCACTTCATCTAGATTAGAAAGCATTTATAATGATATTAGAGATAATGCAGATTTGTCAGGTCTTAAGACCATAAAGTTCAATAAGTTGTCTATAGAACAACAAAACATAGCTGAGGAGTCCATCTACACTATGATGGCAAAGTTCAAGACTACTCCACTTGAACTTGATGACTCAATACCTAAGGAGCTAAGCACATTAATTGAGAATAAGTGGCAGTACTACCACAAAGTGGAAAAGGAAATAAGAGAGTCAACTTTGGCTCGTGTAATGCTAGACCTTTCAAAAGGTCAAATTCATAAGGCAAGCAAGAAATATGCAAGCAAATTTGTACCTAAATATTGAGCCTTCAGTATTCTACAGAATCAAATTGAAGATGTTGTCAAAAAATCAACACAAATATGGAAGCTAATCTATGGATTGACTACAAGAAAGGAGGGAGAAGAGGACCCTTTTGAAGGGATAAATGAAGAAGAATATATTGATGAAAGTGAAAAAGAGGAAGATGTGGAGAAAGATGCCCAAGAAGGTGAATAGGAAACAACTGAGGAGCAGCAACAAGAACAAAGTGTCCAAGACACCCAATTGCCACCACCTAGTCCTCCACATATTGCAACTACACCTGCAAAATCTGTAAAATAAAGGATGTTATTGACACCTCTTGTCAAAACATCAATCCACTCACTACAGAGGATCTCAAGAAGATTCTTCACCAAACAACATTGCAATCACAGTTGTGCACTAGCCCTATTTTGGTGAGTGTAGATGAATTGTAGAAGGCAGTAGCTGAAATTACCAAGGATAAGGTGAATCCACAAGAAAAACCTTCACAACTTCCTACAGCTACTAGTACTCAACTTAAAGAGCATGAAGTCAAAAATAAAACTGCTAAGGTTGACACTTCAGTAAGTACACCTACAGGGGGGACAACTAAAAAGCAAACAAGACAGAAAGATACCTCTATATCTACAACACAAACACAAGGTGGATTGCCTAAGATAACTGTCATTGATCAAGGTAGAAAATAATAGGACAAGGAAGGGGAGAGCCCTAAGGAGAAGGAGCAGCAGGCAATTCAAACATTGGCCAACTTGACTAGAATAAGGACTCCCATTGAAACTTTATAGCAGCCAAGCTCTGCAGTACCATTGTAGATATATGTACTAGGCTTGAGTTCTACCAAGGTTGTGAGGGTACTTCACTATGGAGACCCTACTCTTGATGAAGAGATAGTCATTCCCAAGTATGACTATGACACCATGACCATTGCACAAATGACTGAAGTGCAAGAGACACTTGAAAGGAAAAAGAAGCAAGAGTTACTTAGGAATGAGTACAAACAGAGGCAAGCATAAGTAGAAATTAAGGATATCTTTCTAGATGCTTTCAATTTATAGGTACCTGATGAAACAAAGCCCATAATGGAGCAACAAGCCCATATAGTGGACCAAGTACAAAGTGAAGACCAAGAGACCAATGCAAAACTAATGGAATGGTCTGAAAAGAAATTTCAAGAGAAAGTAAACAACAAAATTTCAAATGAAATAGCACTTTCACAAGTTGAACTAGCCAAGACAATTGAAAAGGTCAAACAGGTACTTGAGAATATATTCTCATTGTACAAAAAGTTGTGTAACTTCTCATATTTCACACAAGAGACTAGCTAGAGGATAATGAGCTTGGGGAGGAATCTAAATATTTCAAGCATGCAGCTACCTAAGGATCCAACTCAAAGTGAGAAGCACCATCAAAGAAAAATTGTTATAGCTTCAATCTTCCATCAACCCACACTTAGAAATCCTCCATAAGGAACAAGCCTATGCAGAAAATGGTCTAAAGAAAGACCCTAATTTGTCTACTTTGGATGGTCTTTTTCATCTTGCTACAAAGACTACCATCCAGCATAAATCTCTTGAAATTACTTTGAGTAATTGGGATGCTTCTCTCATGATGATTATGGAGGTAAATAGTACATTTTTGGTGAAATATGGTCTTAACCCTTAGAACCCTTTGACATAAGTGTCAAAAAGATGGAGATAAAGAGAATCAGGGAGATGAGATAAAGGAGGAGATATAATGTTATATCAGCATTCAGCATGAGACATATATAGCACACAGATAATGGCACAATTAACTTAGGGGGAGTTACAATAATTTTGCAGTATATATTGTTTCTTACAAAATTTTGATCAAGTTTTTTCTTCTATATATATCGGGAAGATTAGTGAATGTACTCATAAGGTCAGATAAATAATGCTTAGTTAAGTGTTTTTGTCACTCATGTCAAAGGGGGAGATTGTTAGTCTCAGAATGGTTTTGACATTTGAGTGCCAATACACTTAACCACTTTCTACATTGAAGCCGAGCACACTATGCATGTTGAGCCACAACATGTGCTGAGTCAAAAAATCCAATAGGTGTGGAGTGATCTTTAGGTGCCAAGAAGCCTTCAGGTGCTGAGTGAAGATCAAGTGTCGAGTGACTTTAGGTGTCGATCATGATACAAGAGCCAAGTGATATTTAAGTGCCAAGTCATAGACGATGCCGAGCAGAACAAAAATGCAACAGGAGCTGAGTGAGATAGTTTTGTTACATTTAATTTCTCTAAGGTCTCATTGAATTTTCTCAACTTTTCATTTCTCTCATTTTTTCTCCTTAGCTCTTATGTTGTCTTGAGTACTTTCTCTATCAGTTGCATGAATTGTTCTATATTAGGATGGTCACTATTCTCAGTATTTTGCATGTCTTTTCTTTTGATCGTTGCTTCTACTTCATCTCTAGTGGAGATGGAATTGTCTCATTTAACTTTGTCTCTTATAACCTCTATTGTTAGTTCTTATTTTCCTTTTATTTTCTACTAAAATTTCATAAATCTGAGAAATTTGTTCCTGAAGAAATAGAATATACAAACTAATATTGCACCATATTTGAAAATATGTGGATTATTATCAATTTTTATCTTTTACAAGTTCTCCATCAGCTACATGTGTAACCACACACTTAGGTTAGGTGAGTTGTGTTCAGGTGTTATTTTGTGTGCACTATACACCACTCCACTTGGTACACTTTTTCTCCTACTTGAGTGATAGAGTTGGTGAGAAATCACCATTGTTGGAAACTATGATATTCCCATTTTGACATATAATTTAAATAATAAATATGTATTATATATAAAGTAATATTAATAATAATATTTTATAAGTAATACTATATTATAATCTTATAATAATATCAAATTATATATATTGCATTATAATAGCAATTTGAAAGTATGAAATGAATGAAATAATAATCTAATATAATATACCTGATGATATTAATTAATATAACTAACCTTATTAATGTAAATAATTAATTAATTATATTATTATTATGAAAGGACATGACTCTTTGAAATACATACATACATACATACATATACCAAAAAATGAAAAGATTATTATAGAAATATTAAAAAGACTCATGAACTAAAAGGTAAATAAATAAATGTCTTGAAGGGGACATTACAAGTTGTAATGTCCCCAATTAGGACATTAGATTATAAAACCTAACTTGGCACATATTTTCCTATTCTTGTCCTTGATATCCTTTTCAATGTGTTGATATTATATATATGAGTGTATTAATAGAGTCGTGTCCTTTCATAAATATTAATTATATTAACAAGGTAATTAAATATATATAATATTAATTATATATGATTATATATAATATTAATTATATGAATCATTTTAATTATTTACAACAATATTATTGATGTATAACAAGGATGTAATTGTCATATATAATATTAATTAAAATAGTTGATGTCTATTAATTATTTATAGTATGGCATTTTAATAACTAATTATATAGATATATAATAATATATATGTATAGTTATACAATAATATTTATAATAATATTATTATGATAATTTATATACATTATCGATATTTTAATCATATAAACATTATGTACAATACTTATTTATTATTAAAAATGGGGATATCACAGTCCTCTCCTCTCGAATTTTCTTGTCCTCAAGAAAAATCATTCATACACAAGCTCTTTCATAGATAGAGAACAAATTTGCATACAAAAGGCCTGAAAACATGAAGCAGACAAAAGTAGTCGCATGAATGCATAAAAGCATGAAGCATACATGATGTAGAGAGGTGAAATCATGAAGCAAACATGATGCAAATAGATGAAGACATGAAGCATACACGATGTAGAAAGATGAAAACATGACAGAGACAGATGAAGACATGAAGCATACATGATGTAGACACACAATACACATGTTATGAAATTCCTTTGTTGTGAACCTGCAACCAAAAAAATTATTATTACACATTTATATATAAATTTCCCCCCATTTTTTAAGGATTTCCTTATATCAATTCCCTGAAAAGGTATTTATAGTCTCAATTTAGTGACTTGTCAATCAAAAGTATAGTTCATTACAATTTTAACTCATCATTTTCTAAGTATGGGAGGAGAAACTATAATAGTGTGCCCTGTTACCCAATCATAGGGCTCACTATTCTCCCTCATTACTATTATCTCTCTCTGATCATCATCTCCAAGGTAGCACCTTTGAATGATGTACCCTAGGCTATTCACTCCACCATAGGCCTTACCTAATACCCTTGGATGATGCAACCCTATGCCCATCTTACCATAGGCCTTACCTAGTACCTCAAAGTGGTGTCACCTAGCCCATTCCACCACCAACCTTATCTCTTCTTGGAAGGTGATGACCTTATATAATATTTTTTATTTTACTTAGAAATATTCTTCGATTATTACCTATCAACTTAAAAATCAATTTCATTTCATTTTAACTAGAATCATTGATAGACTATTCATTATTCTTCACAGTAACAAAATGTGTCAATAATAAGGACACTTACTAATTATTTCTTAATAAAATATATGAAGAAAACATATAACTTACCTCATCACCTTTTGTGTTGAAGTTGTGATTTAGGAATATGAAGTAATCTTTATATCCACTTAAGGTCTTCCTCTAGTTTAATCCTCTATCCCATATATTTGATATGAATAGTGGGTCCTCGCCTTTGGAATTCTCCTTTATTGAAATCTTTGTGATTATTAGACATCTTACAAAGCTCACTTTCCTAAGTGGACATATCTCATATGCTTGCATTGATTGAATGCCTTGGTAATGTGTAAAGTATTGTGCAAGTTTGTTCATTGATTAGGTATGTAATGATCTTCATTTGAAAAATATTTAGTCTCTTCTCCTTTGCACTATTATTGAAGTGTTCCTCATTCAACACATTTGAGCAAACAATTTCACCTTTTCTATAGTACTTGTTTGTAAATATGCCTCCACATATATACATCTCCACTTCGAATTTGGGAGTTGCATAGAAAGCTCATCTTGATTGCACACTTGTAAGTAAGTGAGATGAGGCCTAACCTATGCATGATGAACTCTTCATTGAGCACCGACTAATTATTCTCAATTTCCACAAGATGTATGGAAATCATTGGTACCTCTATGATTATCTCTCATCATAGGGTATTCATGATGCTCACTTTGTTGGATATCTTTGAGTCTTCAACAATATTACTGGTGATTGTGACTTCATTGATCTTTATAACCAACAATTAAGAAATACATATGCACATCATTGTGATTATGCAATGTGCAGATATTAAGGATGAAAGAAGATATTTATCTTTGCAACACATCATACCAATGTCTTGTAATCATATATTTATATAGTTTGAGTGAGATTTGATTTCCATTCAAGATCAAAAAAGATATCACAAACATTTAGATTCTCATGAGAACAATATATATTGAAACATCATCCTCTTTTAGACTCATGCACTCAACAATCATCAACATTTGGAAATATATTTAGATACTAACTCCATCTAAAGTATATATTTGGATCAGAAACAAAATTGATATAATTTTGTGAGAACCACTATATTTCCCACCATAGATGGCAATGAGGGAGGCTCATCGAGTCTACCAATTTAGAACTAGAACTATGAGTTCTTTCAATAAATATGATAGTGAGGTGATACATCTATGTGCAAGTTATGTTTAATTTAGAAGACATCTTGAATGGTATTGTTTATCTGTTGTTATTTTCATCCAAGAATAAAATAAAAATAGCTTGATGTTGATGATATCAAACTTAGAGTGTCAAAATTATCTTAATTTCTCTACTTTACACCTCTCAGGATTGAAATGTGCTCTGATATCACTTGTAATGTCCCTGATTAGGACATTAGATTATAAAACCTAACTTTGCACATATTTTTCTATTCTTCTCCCTAATATTATTTTCAATGCATTGATATTATATATATGAGTGTATTCATAAAGTCGTGTCCTTTCATAAATATTAATTGTATTAATAAGGTAATTAAATAAATATTATATTAATTATATATGATTATATATAATATTATTATATGAACCATTTTAATTATTCATAGTATCGTATTTAAATATCTAATTATATAGATATATAATAATATATATGTATAGTTATATGATAATATTTGTAATAATATTATTATGAGATAGTATAATTATAATATTTTATATACATTATCCATATTTTAATATTTTATATACATTATCACACTTTACCTTTTCATCTATGTTATCCTTAAACAAAAAAATCTCATGGCATCCTATTAGATTGGGCACTTTCGTCACCTTATCTTTCTTAATTGTCAAATTTATTATGACTCCACTAAATCCTATGACCCTCTCAATCTTGTAGAATTCTTTAGAATAACTGAGAGGGGGGAATGGGGGGGGGGGGGGTGAATCAGTTATCCAAGGTCCAATGATGTCCAATAAAACTTTTTCTACAAATCCTTAATGGCACATAATTGAGATTATCATGCATGCAATTAAACATTAAACAATCATGAAAAGTAAACATGCATCACCCCATAACACTAAGAATTTGATAACCCAGAAACCCTCCAGGAATAAGAAGGTAAAACTGGAGTGGGGATAATACCCACAAAATAACTGCACAATTGATTTCAACCACTTCTGATGGTCTGCCCTGTTAAAGGCTACAACACATTGTTAAATGTGACCTTGTTAAAGGATTCAAGAACATTCAACTTGGAATGTCAGCTTGTTAAAGGATTTACATAGAGCTGTTAGGCTCACCCAAAACCATGGGATTTTTAGTCACCTTCTCAAAAGAATCTTTCAGCCCTCTCTAAGGATCTCCTATCCTCCTCCTAATGATCTCTTATCCTTCTCCTGAGGATCTCTTTATTCTTTTCCTGAGGCTTATCTACCAAGCTATTAAGCTAACCTAGCAATGTAGGGTTTCAATATCTAATACAATGGTAAGAAAGTATTAGAAGGGTTTTGACCTCATATAGATTGCAACTTCAACTTTGCAGATTTTAGATCACTTCTTTAGTTCTCTTCTTTGGTTGGCTTTCCTCTTTTGCAGTGCTAACAGCTTGTTCACCCTTCAAGATCTATCTCCTTGAGTTCTTCCACTCGTTATGCGAATGTAATCTCTCTGGTCACTCGATCAATTCAAAGTCTTGATGCTTTGTTCTTACTCCTTTTGGCTTCTTCACATGATTACACTTATGGCCAACTCCCTCTCATGCATACGTGCTTAATCTCTAACCTGTAACTCCTAATAAAGAAGTTTTGTTCTTGATTTCTTGCTCAAATCTCCCTCTTAAACTTTAGGGTTTCAATGGATTAGGTAGGATATAATGTATCTGTCCCATATCTTGTTTCTCTCTAGAAACTTCATGATAAATCCATTAGTAGCCAAAAACATTTTACTTAGTGTTCTGTGCCACTAGCTCATCATTCTTATCTTCTATCTGGTTCACAAAATTCTAGATAACTACCATGTCAGCTTAGATCTGGAAAATCTTTGACTTTTCAAAATGATGCAGCAACTTAGCATCATTGGTTTACTAATGCTCGACACCTTCTGTGTTACCCAGCTTCTTAATATTATTTACTAGTGCTCAGCACATATATCTTCACTCAACACCTGTATCTTTCTCAACACCTGTATCTTGCTCGGCACTTGAAGACTACTCGGTACTTGATCTTTACTCAGCACTTGAAGGCTTCTCAGCATTTGATCTTCACTTGGCACACACTAAAGTTGAACTTTCTCGGCTTCAACTGAGAATCTATTTGGCACTAACTAGGACTTAGTTAATCCTTACACCTTTGATATGTCTTAGTGTGTCCATCCTCTATGTCTTAGAGTATATCATTAATACATTATTTCATCAATGGCTTAGATAATCCTTATACTTCATTACAACATCATAACTTCAACCTTTCTCTAGGTACTCTAGTTACATCTTATTGATTGCCACCTCCTTGTCAATCAACCAATTGATAGTATTTGGATCACTAAAGCAATTGTCATTCTTGCAAATAGCAAGTTTAACATCAATGACAAAACAATGATTGAAAAATTCTTTACCAGTTCCATTTCTCCTCATTCATGATCTTTTCAACCATTTCCAATAATCTCCCTCTTTGGCATTGATGGAAAACCAAACTGATCAATTTATTAAGTCGATCAACTTATTACCACCAAAATTACATACAATTTATTTTGTTGATACAAACTGAATCCTTTGTTCTACTTCTCCCTCTGGACTGTTGCATCCTTACTCTATATTCCTAATCCTTCATATATATCTCCCTCTTTGACATGAATGCAAAAGATGTAGCATCTTCAACATGCTAAATATAAGCTTTGCATCTTCATTTTTTCTCCTTCTGTCACCATGCTTGTGACTAATCTAGAGTTTCTACTCCTATTGTCATCCTCTGCATCATTCTTGTAATATTTCAATGATCTACTCATGTTGATGTAGGGCAGCTTCTATTTTGCTTTAGACTACTTGAGTTAGGGGCATTACCCCCAACTTACCTCTAAGATATTCATAAGCATCCTTGGGCAATGGTTTGGTGAAGATATCTGCAATTTGTTCCTTTGTGTGAATGTATTCCATCTTCACTTGTTTGTCTTCCACCAATTCTCTGACACAATGATACTTGATTGCAATATGCTTGGTTTTTGCATGCATTACTAGATTATTGGATATGTTTATAGCACTTGTATTATCACAATACAGTATCACAAGTTTAGTTACCTCTTCTTTCATTCCTTTCAATAAATGTTTGAGCCACACAATGTTTGTGCAATTGATTGTTGCTGCCACATATTCTGCTTTTGTAGTGGACTGAGTGGTGCATGTTTGTTTCTTGCTAGTCCAAGCAACTAGCCTTTTACCTAATAATAATGCTCCTCCACTTGTGCTTTTCCTGTCATCAATGTTTCCTCCTCAATCTATATCTATGTATGCATTGAGCTCAAACTTCTCATTCTTTTTGTAATATAGGCCAAAATCATCAGTTCCTTTGAGATACCTCATTATCCTCTTTACTACCATGAGATGTTTTTCTCTAGGATTGGCAGAGAATCTAGCCAATATTCCAACTGCTAGTGCTATGTCCAGTCTACTATATACAACATATTTTAGTTTTCCAATCATGGATTTGTACATTGTTTGATTGACTTGAAATGTTTCATCATTTTTAGATAGCTTATGTCCTATTGCCATTGGTGTGCTGATAGGTTTGGAGTCTTCCAATCCAAACTTCTTGTGTATCTCCTTGATGTATTTTGATTGTGTTACAAATATGCCATGTTTAAGTTGATGTACTTGCAATCCTACAAAAAACTTGATTTCTCCAAATATAGACATTTCAAACTCATGTTTCATTTTGTCAGCAAAACTTTTGCATAGTACTTCCTTTCCTCCAAAAACTATATCATCTACAAATATTTCAGATACAAGAATATCCTTTCCTTCTTCTAATTTGATGTACATGTTGTTGTTATCATCTGTTCTTTAAAATCCTATTTGCACCAAATAATTGTGATGTCTTTTATACCAAGCTCTAGGGACTTGCTTCAATCAATATAGAGCTCTATGGAGTTTACATACCTTTTTTTTTTTCTTTTCATCAACAAAACCTTCTGGTTGCTCTATGTACACTTCCTCTTCAAGTATGTCATTCAGAAATGCAAACTTTAAATCCATTTGATAGACTTTAAATCATTTGAAGGTTGCATATGCTAGTAAGGTTCTTACTCCTTCCATTCTGGCAACTGGAGCAAAAGTTTCTCCATAATCTAGTCCTTATTCTTGTGCATATCCTTTGCAGACTAATCTTTCTTTGTTTCTTGTGATTTCACCATTCTCATCTAACTTTTTTCTAAACACCCATTTGGTTCCAATCACATTCTTGTCAACTGGTCTTGAGACTAAGGTCCATGTCTTGTTCTTCTCAATTTGTTCTATTTCTTCTTTCATAGCATTATACCAGTCATCATCTGTTATGGCTTCACTTACTATTTTTTTTTCCATTTTTCTAAGCAGACATGTTTCATTTATGAGTCTATTCCTTGTCATTAGTCCTACCTCTTTGTTTCCAATAATTTGATCTATAGGATGATGTCTTTTCACATATTTTTCCAATACAGGTTCTTTCATTGTTTGCATGTTGTCTCTTTCAAAATCTGTATCCTCATGCATATTTTCATCAGGTATTTGGTCATTCTCTTCTTGTTGGCTATTCTTAGAATCTGAATGATCATTTTTTGTATTCTACAGCTCAGCTTCTGAATGTGTCTGTTGTTCAACATTCACTATCTGTGACTCAGTAGATACTGGATTCTGTTGCTAATTGTCATTCTAAGTTGCATCTTCACCATTATTAGGTATGCCTTCATAAAATTATACAAAGGTCTTGTATTCTTTTG
This sequence comes from Cupressus sempervirens, assembly GCA_028749045.1. NCBI lineage: Eukaryota > Viridiplantae > Streptophyta > Pinopsida > Cupressales > Cupressaceae > Cupressus > Cupressus sempervirens. Next base: position 236,619,418 of record CM053786.1, on the reverse strand, counting down.
CTTTCTTAGTGTTCTTAACACTTTGAACTTCTCCAAGCTCATCAAATTTCACATTTGTGCTTTCTACTACTTTGTTAGTGTTACCATTCAAGCACTTATAAGCTTTGCTTCTAGTAGAATAACCAAGAAATGTGCCTTCCTCACTCTTTGCATCAAAATTTCCATTCCTAGACTCTTTATATATATAGCATTTGTATTCAAATATTTTGAAATGTTTTACATTAGGAGAATGCCCATACCATAATTCAAAAGGTGTTGCATTTGTACCTTTCTTGACTTGAACTCTGTTGAGTGTGTAAACTGCAGTACTTATAGCTTCTCTCCAGTACTTGAGTGCAACATATTTCTCCATCATTAAGGTCCTAGCATAGTCAATAACTGATCTATTCCTTCTCTCTGCTATACCATTCTGAGGTGGAGTTTTGGGTGCTGATGTTTTCCTTTTAATTTCTCTTTCATTGCAGAACTCTTCAAATTCTCTTGATGTGAATTCACCTCCTCTATCAGATCTAAGACATTTTAGGCTCTTTCTAGTTTCTTTATCAACTCTAGCCAAGTACCATTTGAAAATTTGGAATGCATCTAATTTTTGTTTCAGAAACATGACTGTCATCATTCTTGAATAGTTATCTACAAATATCATTATGTATCTGTCACCTTTGTAGCTTTGTACTTCAATAGGACCACACAAGTCAGTATGAACTAGCTTTAATACTTCATTTGAAGTATAAGTTTTGCTTTTGAAAGTTGACTTGGTCATCTTTCCTAGTTTGCATTTTTTTCACATGATGTTATCAGGCTTCTTCAACTTTGGTAGACCTCTGACTTTCTTCATTTTGCTTATGCTTATCAGATTGTCAAAATTTACATGGCATAGCCTCTTGTGCCATAACCATACATGATCAATTTAAACAATAAGACAAGAAGCATCTTCCATGTCAAGGTAAAACAAATTACTCTCAGTCTGATCACCTTTTCCTAATAGACTTCCTTGAGAATCATAAATCTTAGCAACTCCTTTTTCAAATTCAACCTTACACCCTATGTTGCCTAACTATGAGACACTTAACAAGTTATAATTCAGTCCTTCAACATAGTATGCATTATCACATGATATCTTTTTAGTAAGCATGATACTACCTTTCCCTTTGATCTGACATGGTGCATTTTTACCAAATCTAACACTATTTCCTTCATATTGAACAAAGGTAATGAACTTACTTTTGTCTCTAGTCATGTGATGAGAGCATTAGCTGTCTATGATCCATCTGTCATTTTTTTTCATGCAGGTTACTAAAGAAGTTGCTTGATCTTCATCTAATTCAACCTTCATAGCCACATAGACTACTTCATCATCATTCTCATCAGAGTCTTCTTCAACAATATAGCATCTTTTTCCTTTACCTTTGTAGTCCTTGTTTTCATCTTTCTTGTTCTTGAAGTTGCCTCCATCCTTGTAATTTTTCTTTTGTGTGCATCTAGCTGCAATGTGACCAACTTCATTACAATTGAAACAAATTATTGGTAGCTTACCTTTGAATTTTCCTCTTCCTCTATGAAATCTTCTTGCTAGTAATGCCTCAAATTGGTCCACATCATCTTCATCAGTGTTGTTATCACTGGATACATACTTTCCTTTTCCGTTCTTTTTCTTTCTTTGAACCTCCTCATTGTCTTTCATTGTCATCTTAGCTTTGAATGCAGATTCAAAGTTTTCTGGCTTATAGTTGTCAAAGTTGAATAGCTCAAAGGTAGTGAGTCTTCCAATTATTCCTTCAAAGGTCACTATGTTGCCTAGTACACACCTTAGCTCTTGGATGGATGATAATCTTATAGCATAGATGGGAAGAAAAGTTCTCAAGTATTTGCTACATACTATTTCTTCTACTAACTATCCTCCTAAGCTTCTTATGGCACTGACTACTTCCTTCATTCTTGCACCATATTGAGCAGCATTCTCTCCTTCTTCCATCTTCATGTCATCAAATTTTCCTCTTAGGCTTTCTCTTTTGGCTCTCTTGACATTATCATCACCTCCATAGATTCTTGATAATGTATTCCACATCTAATGTGAAGTATCACATCCTTTGATGTCACTAGACTCGGCATAGCTTAGTACTAAAGCAATATCTAACATTGCTTGATTGTGCTCCTTCTTCTTGCTCATGTCATCTACAGTGAGGGGTCTTGTAGGGTCTACATGGTCAACTATGATTGAGGTCTATGCATAGTCACCTATTGATCCAAGGTATAGCTTCATTAGAATTTTCCATGCAACAAAGTTATCTTTGTTTAGCTTGGGAACTTCTCTCTTGGACATCTTGATCTTCTTACTACTAGTACCTTGAAACAAATCAGCAATGCGCTCTGATACCAATTGTTAGAATTCTTTAGAATAACTGAGAGGGGGTGGTGAATCAATTATCCAAGGACCAATGATGTCCAATAAAACTTTTTCTACAAATCCTTAATGGCACATAACTAAGATTATCATGCATACAATTAAACATTAAACAATCATGAAAAGTAAACATGCATCACACCATAAGACTAAGAATTTGATAACCAAGAAACCCTCCAGGAATAAGAAGGTTAAACTAGAGTGGGGATAATACCCACAAAATAACTGCACAATTGATTTCAACGACTTCTGATGGTCTACCCTGTTAAAGGCTACAACACATTGTTAAATGTGACCTTGTTAAAGGATTTAAGAACATTCAACTTGGAATGTCACCCTGTTAAAGGATTTACATAGAGCTGTTAGGCTCACCCAAATCCATGGGATTTTCAGTCACCTTCTCAAAAGAATCTTTCATCCCTCTCTAAGGATCTCCTATCCTCCTCCTAAGGATCTCTTATCCTTCTCCTAAGGATATCTTTATTTTTTTCCTAAGGCTTATCTACCTAGTTGTTAAGCTAACCTAGCAATGTAGGGTTTCAATATCTAATACAATGGTAAGAAAGTATTAGAAGGTTTTTGACCTAATATAGATTGCAAATTCAACTTTGTAGATTTTATGTCACTTCTTTAGTTCTCTTCTTTGCTAAGGTTTCCTCTTTTGCAGTGCTGATAGCTTGTTCACCCTTCAAGATGTGTCTCCTTGAGTTCTTCCACTCATTATGCCAATGCAATCTCTCTGGTCACTCAATCAATTCAGAGTCTTGATGCTCTATTCTTGCTCCTTTTGGCTTCTTTGCATGATTACACTTATGACCAATTCCCTCTCATGCATACACACTTGATCTCTAACCTATAACTCCTAATAAAGAAGTTTTGTTCTTGATTTCTCACTCAAATCTCCCTCTCAAACTTTAGGGTTTCAATGGATTAGGTAGGATACAATGTATCTATCCCATATCTTGTTTCTACCTAGAAAATTCATGATAAATCCATTAGCATTCACCAAAAACATTTTACATAGTGTTCTGTGCCACTAGCTCATCATTCTTATCTTCTATCTGGTTCACATAATTCTAGATAATTACCATGTTGGCTTAGATCTGGTGAATCTTTGACTTTTCAAAATAATGCAGCAACTCGACATCATTGGTTTACTGATGCTTGGCACCTTTTGTGTTACTCAACTTCTTAATATTATTTACTAGTTCTCGGCACCTGTATCTTCACTCAACACATGTATCTTGCTCGGTACCTAAAGACTACTTGGCACTTGATCTTTACTCAACACCTAAAGGTTGCTTAGCACTTGATCTTCACTCGGCACACACTAAAGTTGAACTTTCTTGGCTTCAACTAAGAATCTGTTTGGCACTAACTAGGACTTAGTTAATCCTTACACCTTTGATATGTCTTAGTGAGTCCATCCTCTATGTCTTAGAGTATGTCATCAATACATTATTTCATCAATGGCTTAGCTGATCCTTATACTTCATTACAACATCTTAACTTCAACCTTTCTCTAGGTACTCTAGTTACATCTTATTGATTTCCACCTCCTTTTCAATCAACAAAATGATAGTATTTGGATCACTAAAGCAATTATCATTCCTGCAAATAGCAAGTTTGACATCAATGAAAAAAAATGATTGAAACATTCTTTACCAATTCCATTTCTCTTCATTCATGATCTTTTCAATAATTTCCAACACAATCACCTATTTTATAATTTGGTATGGTTTTTAAAGCCATATGTACTTGGTGTGCAACCTACTAAGCATGAATCTAACCCACTTATCCTTAGAGAAATTTGGGATTTCAACTACTCAGGCTAGGTTCTTTGCCTCCAAACCTTCAAAACCTAGCTTCCATTTGTTATCATCACAAAACTCTTCATACTTTATTCTAATTTCCTTGTCACCTAACTTGCATATAATAACCTTTAGATAGGTGCTCACATCTTCAACAAGTACAACATTTTCTAGTAGTAAGGACATGGTGTGTGCAATTTCACTATTGTAAAGTGAGAGGGATGTCATTTATGTAGACATATAGCTTACTTTAAGATGGTAGAACATAATAGGAAAGATAAAGTATAAAATTTTCTAAGTATGATAAAGGTAAACAATAAAGAGACAAAAACTTTGTTTTGGAACACTTTACTCAAAGCATCTAAAGACTTGCACACCTAAGAGAAGGTAGTACAGACAAAGTACATCACATGTTTAAGAGCGCTAAGTTTAATGTTAAGTTTTTCATGACATATAGAAGATTTACCAGTTAGAGGCTATCAGGATAGAAAAGAGAAATAAGTTGTATTATGGCATTTTGGTTAAGGGATTATTTTAGTTTACTAAAATAATAGCTTAACAAGGTTAGAGAGATATCCTAGATGTTAATCCACATGTGACACAATATACATAAAGATCTAGGAATGTATCAAGAAGTACAAGGCCTCGACTTATCAAAATGTTTAGTATAAAGTTAATAGAATTTTATTAAGGGAAGCATGGCATTGTATTGTAATGATATGATTTTTATTTTGGCATTTTGTATGTTTGATAAAGATGTGAAATTCATGCTAGAATAGAGATGAGAATTTTTATGTTTCTGAAGATGAACTACAAATTTTAGTTAGATATAGAATATATCAACAAAGAAAGGTTTCTATATCTATCTCATAAGACAAACATTGTATAGTTATATATGCATGTTTGACCAGTGTTTTCATCTTGAACTCCTTTCTATCATAATAAAAAACTCCTAATAGGGTTGAGGATTCTAACAAGTCCTAGCCCTCTAACAAGAACATATGAACTATAAGGCTGTAATAGAATCCTGATGCGATCAATATCTTTCACAAAAAAAATTTTGTTTGAATATATAGTCCACTAATATAACTAAGTGGGGGGTGGAGGGGTGAATCAATTATACAACTAATATCATAATTAACAATATTAAACAATAATAACCATATGAGTAATATAAGATGAAACTATAACAAGATACCCATACACAATAACACTAGATATGTTAACTAGGGAAACCCTTAATCAGAGGGAAAACCCTAATGAGGATGCTACCCACAAGATGATGTACCAATATAAATATTATTTGTTAGAGGATAGAAGCTATTATGAGTTTGTTACAACATTTGGTACATATAAGTCCCTATTAGGAAACTTTCAATTGCTATTAGGAGATTCAAACCCTGTTAGGATTTGTACCAACCCTTTTAGGACTTGTGGAAGATAGTTGGATTCATTTCCGAAACATACTCAAGGGCAAGACCAATGAACCCACTATCCAAATGATCTTCATATTATTCCTTGCAAAATAATAGAACTAAAATGTACTTTGTTCCTCTATCTTTGTCTTATCAACCAAACTTTTACTTCTTTAGATCTTATAACTAGATGTCGAATCTTGGATCCAATAATCCCTTGGATCACTTATATGCAATTAGTAAGCACTCTGCTTCTTTTTACGCTTCATATTTCAACAATGATCTCAATACACATCATACACTTTTCAATCAAGGAAAACATCATTCCTTTATACCATATCTTCATAATAATTCCTTGAGTTGACCCTAAGGTTTTCTCAGTTAATTAAAATAAGATAATTAATTAATTAAAATTATAATAGCACTTTTGGCTCATAGTTTGTACAAAAATCACACATGCAATACTAAGGCTTGTGTACTTTCTAACATCATTAGTGGATTTTCCTCTATCATTACTTGATTTCGCAACTCTTCATTACATCCTAGATGTAAGATAGCCAACAATCATCTCTAACTTCTTTCCCAATACTCTATCTCTAACTACTCTCTATAAACTAGGTACAACTTCCATACATCCTCGACTTAGAATTTTCACACTTGACCATGTCATTAGGAAATTATGCTAAACATGTCCATAACTGCACATGACTAGACAATTAAGCCATTACCTGTGCCATCAAGATCTCTATCTGCTACTTAGCTAGTATTTACAAAAACCATGCTATGTTGACATTAATGACATATTCATGAATGCAACATATCAATACTCTCAAATTCTCAGGATACTCCCCAAAGTAGTATCATCAACATTCATGTTAACAATCTCCTCCTTTGGAATTGATGACAACATAGATGAAAAACATCTAACTTCCAAGAATACCAAGTAATACTCTATTGTTGCTTCTTCTTGTTCCTCTAAAGAGATATTCCCTCATAAATTAGGAGTTCTTCTCATACATAATCTTCCCATGCCTTAGGAGATGTTTTTCATGCATATTCCCCCCCATTGACATCAATGACAAAGACCTTAATCTCAATGTACCAATTTTTAAATACAAATTGCTAATATGCTACAAAATCTTCAATCAACTTGAGTGTCCAAAGACACTGTTCAATACCAAATACCAAGATTCCTCAATGTCTCAATTCATTACAAATACTCCCCCATACAGGAAGCATTAGCATTCAATCTAGTCAAATGATAGTGCTTTGTACCACTGGACTGATGAACTCTCTACATCATCTACTCAAAAGTAGGCAAGGACATAACCCCAACCATACAATGTCATTGTCTCCTGATAAAGGAAAACCATCAGGATGCTCAATATACCTCTTCTTCAAGTTCTCCATTTAGAAAGGTTGATTTAACATCCATATGATAAACCTTGAACTTCTTATTCACTGCATAAGCTGGGAACATCCTTATTGCTTCCATTATAGCTATGGGTGCATATGTTTCCTCATAATCTATGCCTTCTTGTTGGGAATAAGCCTTGCATACAACTCTAGCTTTATTCCTCACAACCTCAGCTTGCTAATTCATCTTGTTTCTAAATACCCACTTTGTTCATATTACATTGTTGTCTTTTGGTCTAGGAACTAACTATATGTGTGAAATGGGCCTCAAATCCTCATGCACACTTCAACATGGTCATTACCTAAGAGATCATGCTAGAGTGAATATAAGATTATTCATCTGAGTAATCCAATAGTGTGACCTATTGCCTTCTAACTAGAATAACTTTGCCTTTGCTCTCAGAATGAGAAGTGGGCAACCAGATCTCTAGAACAAAGGATTTTAAGCTATATGAGATATGCAAGATTAATATAGATGAGAATGCATTGCTAAGCTAAGAAATAAAGGAAAAATATTATGCTAATATGAATACATTTTAAGCTAATATGAGATTTCAATGTAAGAAATTAAGCTAACAATTCAAGAGAAAATGAGTAGATATTCTAGCATAAGTTCAATACTTTCAACTTGCAACCTCTATAATGAGGAATGGAGAGCTTCTTAAATAGAATCCAAGAATTGATCAATGACCAAGATTAATCAGAATGGATGATCAAGATTGAAGATGAGACTCAATAATAATGGAACCCTCATTATGAAAAGAGAGTTAATTGATCGCTTTTGTATTCAAAAATGAATTAACTGATTTAAATTCGAGTGGAATAAGGAGTTAGCTGATTTAATTCCTTTTTTGATTTTAGTTCACCCAAAGTTTCCATTTTTGAAATGAAGAGAAGATTTTGTTGAGAATGTTTAATCTAATAAAATAGAATATGACCTCACAAAAGGATAAACTTTAATTAATTGAATAATTAAATTCAATAATTAAAAAGAGGAGATATCTTATTAAATCAAATTTATTTAATTTCTTTCTACATTAGCTAAAGAGGTAATTTTAATTTAATTAAAGAATGAACACTTATATTTAAATTAAATTAAATCAATAGGTTTATTTTAGCTAATTTGATTCGATACTTAGGAATTAAATAAATAGTGAGATTAATGTAGATTAGGGTTTTCTGCATTTGACACCTAGGTCAAGTAGCAATTGTCAAAATTAGAATTGCCTAGTAAAATAGGACTTAGGAATTATTGAATAGACTAGAATTGGTTTAGCATGGAAATGTGCCAATTTTGGGGTATTGCATTTTGCCCCTCTTTGAATAAATGTGTGAGTAGCACATTTGATTCAAATAAAACATAAGTATGAAGCATAGATTAAGAAATGGGATCGGTTCTAAAATTGATAACACAGAGACCAAATGATAATCTTTTTAAGGTTATCTCCAGAATGAAGCTTAACCTTAGGGGATCCAGATAGAAAACCTAGACATCGAAATTTATAAGCTTTTTAAGGTGTTGGAAATATTCAGGATATGATAGGTTACTGAGAGGGGAGGGGTGAATCAATAACCTTAAAACTTTTTATTAATTTACCACACATCCATCTATACTACCACGTGCATAAATTCTGAAACATAAAACAATCATTACACAAGTGAACACAATATTTGGTGACCCAGAAACCTTCCAAATGGAAAGTAAACCTGGGGTGGGGATGATACCCACAAAACTTCAATACTACAGTATAAAGTTGGCCGATTAAGGCTTACATTGACCACTTCTAGTGATCTACCCTGTTAGGAGCACAAAGGACTACTAGGTCCACCTTGTTAGAGGATTTGCAAACATACAATGAAGTATGCACTCTGTTAGGAGATTTTTACAAAGACTGTTAAGTCTACCTTATTAGAGGATTTGAAAAATTTGATTCACCTATAAGGATGAAGTAGTGGATTTGCTTGCAATTGATTTCTAATAAGATCCCTTATGCACTAATCACCTCATGTGATGGATATAACTTTTGAATCTCAGAATTGACCTTGTTGTGTACCTTGAATTGCTAATGATGATCTTTCACATATACTTCACATTACTTCGCAATTCCTTCTCATTCCATGCATCATACATACATACATACATACTTTTTCCTTTTTTTTTTTGATATCCTACAATACATTTTACATATATACCTTTCAAACTTATAAAATTACAAGGTTGGCCAAAATACAAGTAAAAAAATACATTATAGAGTCGGCCCAATAGTAAATAACTCAGGTTCACTAAACTGACTTGGTGATCTTTTGATACTCGACGTCCACTACATTACTCGACATCGTCATGCACTTGGTAGAAGTGAAGGCTTGGTCCATACTAATCATTCAATGTAGTTCTGAACTTAGTAACCATTGGTGACTTGGTAGATGTAGTGTCACTCAATAGATACCATACACTAAGTTTACCTTGCTTCACTCGGTAAACACTGTACACTAGGTTTATCTTGCTTCACTTGGTAAACACTAAATCTTTCATTGTTTGATTTGCATTGAATCTTCATGACACAAATTATTTGCTTAGTAGATACTGTGAAGCATGGTAGATACTAAGAAGCTTGGTAGACACTACTGGACTTCACATTGTTTGAATTTTCTAGGTAGCCACTATCTGCTCAGTGTAAACTGTTGAACTACTAAGTTTACAAGGTAACCACTTGATGCTCGGTAAGCATATAGAATTAAGTGTTGTCACTAATGAAAAAATAATCATAATGTCAACAAAAGGTTATCTCCAAAACAAATCTTAACTTTAGGGATTCAGATAGAACACCTAGATACCAAAATTGATAAATTTTTAAAGATTATCTCCAGAGTAGAGCTTAATCTTAGGGATTCTAGATGGAATACCTAGAAACTTAGATTGATAAGTTTTTAAAGATTATCTCTAGAATGGAGTTTAATCTTAAGGAATCTAGATAGAACATCTAGATACCTAGATTCATAAGTTTTTAAAGATTATCTCCAGAATGGAGCTTAATCTTAAGGAATCTAGATAGAACACCTAGATACCTATATTGATAAGCTTTTAAACATTATCTCTAGAATGGAGCTTAATCCAAAGGAATCTAGATAGAACATCTAGATACCTAGATTTATAAAAGAGATAAAAATACTTTTCATGAGTCATAAAATCATCCCCATAATGAGGTTTGATCCTTAGGAGTCAGGGTTTAGACTGTCCTGATACTTGCCCATCAAACTTTGGCAACAATTGTTATAAGATTGATTAGTTGATAAAAAAGATAAGATAATGAAAAATGATGCCAAATAGAGGGGACAAGATGCCCCAACTGATGAGGACATAAGATTTAGATTGAGTTGAAGCCAGTTTTGAAAGATTCAATGATGTAATCATCCTACCCCCTTCAGGAGTGAATTCAAATGATGACACACCAGACCAATGATGCAAAGAAGTATATTCAAAGATACTAAAGAAATCTAAGATTTAGAATAATGTAGAACAAATCAAAATATTTTGAAGAAAATTTGGAGTCGATTTGAAGTGTTTCCAAGGTCCAAAAGACCAAGTTTGACCAAAGTTGACTAGATTTGACTAGAGTTGACTTGAGTTGAATTTTTCCTTTAATTTTAGAAAATTTTAAGAAAGTTTAATTTTAAAATATTCCAATAATCACAAAGTATTAGAAAGATGGACTACACAAGGGTTCAATTGCATCGGTCCCAAAATTATTAAATGTGATTTTGAGCTATTTTAGTGTGTTAGATTTTGAAGTTGATCCCAAGAATGAATTCAGAGTAGCCAAATTAGCCATGGGGGCAATTAATTGATCATTTGTACAATTGTGAAGAAACATGATACTTTGAAGAAGCTGAGAATTCCTCATCATGAAGGATGCAAATAAATCAATGATTGAACCATATGCTTATGCAAATGCAACCCTACATTAGATGCAACCCTAAGTCTAGGTACCAAGCTTCAAAAATTATCATCACTAAGCATGTAGTGAATCCCAAACATCATACAATCCCCACCAACATTGCAATCATAGGAATATGAATAGGACATATATTCTAGTTTTGTCAAGATTGAATGTAAGCATTCGACACACAAGAAGCCAGAATGACTAGAACATTTGTCCCTTTTAATGTAGCAAGTTAACATAAGCATCAAAGCATAAACACTAGGATGACCAGAATGTTTCTTGCATGCAAGCACACTAGACACACGAGAGATCCTTCTTATGTTAAGTAATCAGTAAGTTTTCTATCTGCAATGATGTTTGCATTTGTAACCTAAGATAGAAATGTGCTAGATATAATTGCAATGACCTATATGCTCACTTAGTAGGATGAGTATCAATAGTTACTATAGCATAGAGAATTCAGTAAAATAAGAAAGGAAAATAACCAACCTCAATGAGGAGTCCATATAAAAGGAGTCAAGGTACACATGACCATCTAATACAAGATGGAGGCTCTTATAGTGGACACCCCTCTTTATATGGATGCTTTAGATTATTAGAACTAAACCACAAATATAAAGTAAAGAAAAGATCATGCCCCTAGTCCTCACTTCTCTAGTCGAAAAAGACATCATCAAGTTTCTTGAAAAGACATGATAAAGTGAAAGAAAAAAAAAAAAACAAAAGCTCAACATATCCCAAACAAGTTCATCATTTTGAGTTTTGTTTTGTTTCATAAGATTGAGGTCAAGTGTCAATGTTCAGAACATATATGAAAGAAATCTCTTCAGTAGGGTGACAATAGTATAAATATATAGTTAGAAAAACTAGGGGCTGAAGCCAAAGAGGAATCTTCAATTAGAAGAACCTTGGTAGGAAACTGGGTGATAGTAGATAGGCACAGTTAGGACAACTGGTGATTAACATGAGAGAAATTTCCATGAGAGGAATCTCAAAAAGTGACATGAGTGATAGTAGGCGAATGCAATTAGAACAACTACTAACTAATGTGAGAGATGTTTTGTGAGAGGAATCTCAAAAGTGACACTAGAAATAGTATGCAAATGTACTTAGAATAACTGATGATTATCATGATAGATTTTCGTGAGAGGAATCTCAAAAAGTGATACTAGCGATAGTAGGTAGATGCAGTTAGAACAACTGGTGCAGATGCAATTAGAACAACTGGTGATTGATGCTAGAGATCTTCCATGAGAGGAATCTCACAAGTAACACAAGTGATAGTAGGCAGATGTAGTTAGAACAACTGGTGACTACCATGAGAGAGATCATTTGTGAGAGGAATCTCAAAAGTAACACTAATGATAGTAGGTAGACATAGTTAGACAAATTGGTGACTATCGTGAGAGAGATCTTCCATGAGAGGAATCTCAAAAGTGACACAAGTGATAATAGGAAGATTTAGTTAGAATAACTGGTGATTGATGTGAGAGAGATTGTTCATGAGAAGAATCTCAAAAGTAACACTAAGAATAGTAGGTAGATATAGTTAGAACAACTAGTGACTATCATGAGAGATGTTCTGTGAGAGGAATCTTTAAAGTGACACTAGAAACAATAGGTAGACTCAATTAGAACAACTAGTGACTATTGTGAAAGATGTTCCATGAGAGGAATCTCTAAAGTGACACTAGCGACAATAGGAAAATGCAGTTAGAACAATTGGTGACTGTCATGAAAGATGTTTTGTGAGAGGAATCTCTAAAGTGACACTAGTGATAGTAGGCAGACATGGTTAGAACAACTTGTAGGGTGTTGCCCCTAAGTTTTGACAAGATTTGACCATGGATGCATGAGCGAATGTAGAAAATTAAAGTAGGAAAGCAACTATACAAGAAGCTAGAAGATGCACTGCAAGATATAGCATCTAAAACAAGAGGCATCTATTTACTAGGTTTTCACCTTCATGGTAGAAATTCTTTTGGTTGCTACCATGATGCTTGTTTGCCAGGTTTTCATCAATGGTACTTTTTTCCTTTTTAATTTTTTTGTATTTTTGTATTTTTCATTTTCTTCTCACTTTTATTTTCCAAATGTTTTTGGTATTACCAAGGCGCCTATTGCTCAATTTTTGTCAAGATAAAAAAAATTTCAAGAATGTTTACAGTTTTTAGATTTTTTTCAGAACATTTTCAAAATTTTAGAACTTTTTCAAAGATCACTAGCTCTCAAGTAGGATCATATCATTTTTGTAGTGCCTACCCCTAGTTCACATTTTTGCTAACATTGTCAAACTCTTTTAGAGCTAGTTTTATGTTGATGGTTAGCAGCATCCTTTTGAGATTATCAGATATTGAGCTATGGATTCAGTTTATTATGTGATGAGATTACTTAGACTCTATATTTCATGTATGTATGATGATTATTTTTAGTGTTCGCAATTATTGATGATGATTATTACATTGCTTTCAGTTATTAATAATGATTAGTAAGATGATTTATTATCATATGTGTTTTCTTATGGATACTTACCTCATACTTGCATGTGTATGGTGTGTGTGTTTTCTTTGCGTGTTTGCTTTTGTATGGTGTTTCTGATGTGGTTAAGGAAGGGAGTCGTAGTCACAAGCTAGTCGGGATCTACATGATGCACCACTTCCTGCCATTGCCTGTTTAGTTTAGTATATATTGTGGTTGTACATGCATGGTTTTTATGCAGGTTGCAGGTACCGGGTATCAACTTCTTTAAATTGCCAGGATGATCGTACCCTATCACATTATCTCAATGATAAGACGGGGGAGATAATTCTCAAGTCCAAATCACAACCCTTTAAGCCATTTGTCCTAATTGAAAATTAGGACAAGTATCTGAGTTGAGTACCCTCTGAATGCATTGGATGACGTAATTTGTGATATTAACCACTGATTTGATTTTGTATGTATTTTGGCTATGATAGATTTTCATATTTTTATCTTTGAGCCTTTGATGTATTTTCTATTAATTAAGCCTAATTAAAAAATTTAATTAATGGTTTAATTTAATGAAAAATTAATATGGTATTTTAATATTTATTTTATTTAATTAATTGGGAAACTAATTAAATAAAATAATTAAATTTGGAATGTGACAATATTTATTTTAATAATAATATATATTGGAGTTCATTTTTAAATAAATGACTAAATAATATTATTATTAAAGTTAATAAATATTTTAGCAATTATGTTTTGAAAATGAAATTTAAAAGTGGAAAATATATTTAAGTTATTAAAAGATTCTAGATTTCATGTGATTAAAATATAAATATATTAAGATTGAAAAGTGGAATTATTAAAGTTAGTGCATAAGATTTAAATAATAAATAAATTAAATTGAAAAGAGTAGAGTAAATATTATATTAATTAATGTGCATTATTTTAATATTTAAGAGTTTGCAAATTCTCGAGGGTTGTCATGTAGACAACACAGAAGTTTGCACTCTAAGAATGCACTAGTTGTCTACACTTAGGAGTTAACATTTTATTTGAACACATGGTGTCTACAACCTTAAGACTCATCTAGAAGGTTGGAGAAGGCTCATGCTTGGTTGTCATGCTTATCTTCTAGTTGTTTCTAGAGACATTCTAGATGCATCTTAGAGGCCTTTAAATAGAGGCTCTCCTAGTGTGTTTGAAAAAAGAAAGAAGCTTAAATGGAAGCTACAAGCTACAAGCTTCAAGCTTCAAAGCTTACATGCACTTGAGAAGCTCATATGCTTCTACATACTCATATATTTTCTACATGCTTCTATGCTTCTTCTAGCACTTCTAGTGACTTGGAGGATTCGGTTGGCTTGGTTCTTGGAGGAATTGTGAATGATGGAGAAGGAAGAGATTTTCTATGAGCTTCTGAGGCATGGCGGATTAGCATCAGTGTCCAGGTGCACTCGTGATATTCGCATATTCTTTTTGCACTCTTTCTCTCCCTATCTTCATCATGTCTAATATATGTGTCTAAATACTCTTTATGATTGAATCTACAATTAAATTGGAATCTAGATATTTTATTGGTTGAGTAGAAAAAAATAGAAAAACCCTAGATCTAATTAAGGAGAAATTAGATCTAAACGGGTTTAGGTCTGAATTAGAATCAAATTGAGAATGATGATTTCAAATTTATAGTTAAACCGATTGGATGGATTAATGGATATGTTTAGAAAACAATTATTTAAAAGGAAAAATTCTTGTTTAGAAAAGTCCTTTAAATTTAAGTATATATTCTCTTTTGTGTATCTTCATATATATATATATATATATATATATATATATATATATATATATATATATATATATATATATATATATATATATATATATATATATATATATATATATATATATATATATTAAATGTAGTGATAATTGATAACAAATTATGTATATATATACATATATACATATACGTATATATTTGTGTAAGTTGAATTGAGAAACTTTATTTACAATCCGTATTTGCAAATCGTTTACTTTAAAATGCAATGGAAAAACCTTAGATTGAATACGAAAATGCATTTGTTAAAAAATGTTTATAAAAAAAAAAAATACAAAATGAATTTGGGGAGGGGTGGATTTATGCACCCCTTGCCCCCACCTGTCTTCATTAGCTAGCACCGGCGGTTGACCAGTACCGGCTAACGCAGGTACTGCGACTGCTGTCGCAGGCCCTGCATCAAAGGGCAGGGTTGCACGGCTCATCTGTGCCATGTAACAAATTTTAAATTTGCTTAAAACAAAACATTCTCCCAGCAATTTTTAAGAGCTCGTCATGAATAGATATTAAGTTGTGTTATATAATATTATTTGTAATTCGATATATATATATATATATATATATATATATATATATATATATATGTATATATATATGTGTGTGTGTGTGTGTGTATAAATGTATGCATATATATATAATTAATATTGTAATTCAACTTTGTAATTATTATGAAGTATTGAATATTAATCGTTATATATATATATATATATATACATATATATATAATATTAGTAAAATTTTGTTTAAGTTATTAATCGAGTTATTGAAACTTCAATAAAGCAATATAGTTAGAATTTATAACTACTTAATTAGTCTAAAGACTAATAAGAAGGTTCTAAATGAATTAATGGAGGATTTTAGTAGAAACGATTGTAGATAGAACTGATGGAAAAGATATATTTATATTAAATATAAATTAATATATATTAAATAACAGTTAATATATATTAAATAATTTAGAGATGGTAATTTTATATTACGAGATGATTTGAAATTAAGTGACTCAAATTTTATTGATATTGGACAATGGGTCATTGTTACATTTTGACTTTGTTATAACATAGCTACGATTTGAGTTATTATATTGATTATAAATTATTGATATGCCTTAAAGGTTAGTTAAATATTAACTAATGGGGTTTATGAAAATATAGTTTGACGAGTTTATTATTTATTAATGTTTGTTGGGTCTAGCAAACTAATAATAAATAATGGTTTAAATAGTTATCAACAAATTTGATTAGAGATAATCTAGTGGAGATTATTTATTGATTGAAGTTTTGTAAAAGATAATAAATTTTGAATTTGGATTATAATTGATTTTAATCAATTGATGTTCATTGAGTTGACAATATAATTATATGCGATAGAGTTTTAACTTGAAATGATTGTGATCTATTAATAAGATTCCCAATATAGCTTGTTATTAAATATTAACAAGTTATTATTATTGAACTATTAAAATGAATATTTGTGCATTGGATTGTAGTTGACTTTTAACATACAAATTATAGTTAGTTTTTAGCCAACTGATATTCATTGGGTTGATGGTATGGAGTGTGTAATTATTAATTAAATCAATTAAGTAGAATTAATTGGATTTAATCAATAATTATGTTATGTAATAAAGATTTAATTGATGTAATTCTTTGATGAGATTGTAAAATAAATATTGATATCAAAGTTGATAAGTCTTATTCTAATGACTTGAATAATAACCTTACATATTTTAATGGTTATTAGTGATGATTTAATTATTACAACGATTGAATTAGGAGGCTTAAATTTTATTAATATTTAATTAAGTTTTAATTAAATATTAGAATGATAAAAGTCATGGAATTGTGTATCTAGGTTAATTGATTGATTGATCATTTTAATAAAGTTATAATCTTCTTATTCGAAGATTGATAATTGGTTCTCTTATAATTTAATGAATAATGATCCTTTGATTATGTTAAAAAGTTGAATTAATGATAATGAAGAGTTATTCAATTAGTAATATGGATCTTAGCAAATTAAGCAAATGATTTAATGAGTAAATATTTCTTAGGATAATGCTATCGGGGAACAAATGGGTTGACTTGTAGGTCAAATGATGAAACTTAAGACACTTGAAGTATACTTGCAAACAAAAAACTGGAAACCCCTACACTGAATTCAACTATGTGATATTAGTAAACCAAAACATGTGTTGCATCGTGTATTCTCTATGCTTCTTGTTTTGGGTTTTTGGGTTGACTAGTGTTGACCACTCTTAGGTTGTTACCAAAGGCTCAGACGTTATGAGATGTGTTGGCATGTTGATCTTATTTGGTCTTGATCTTTATAAGCCCAACCATGGTAATGTGATCGTGTGCTCTATGAAATATTTGTATTTACAAATTGTTATTGTTCATCAATCTTCATGTGTGAAGTTGAGATATATGTATCTGAGACACTTGAGCTAATCATTTTTGAGTCATCGATCAATTATCCTTGGATTACTTTCTAGTCGCCATGATGGGTCTGAAATGTTGGTTTATTTCTTGATGATGTCATGTTTGACTCAACTATTTTGGAGTCTTTGATCAGTATGACTTTGAGATATTCTTGGTTGCTTACTGAGAACCAATAGATATGGTGATTTATTTTGAGATATATTTTGGTTATTTTGAACCAATGGATACTTATGATTATCAATGATGCCTTCAGTTGCCAATAGAGAACTGTTGTGGTCATAATTTTCTATGGATGATTTTCAGATGCTCATGGAGATTTGATGATACTTATCTTTGTGATTTGTTGATTCTTATTGTGAATATTTGATGCTTTTATCATGGATATTTGATGATTCTTTTTATGGATTATCTTTTGAATTTTTTTTACATTCGCTTGTACAAGACTGTGGTGATTTTATGATTCCATGAGCTTAGGGTAGGTTATCTACTTGTAGTGTCAGAAAGTGGCTTGCAATGGGGGCTAGGGCCCTAAGTGGCTGCCAAGGTAACTCATTGTAAGTTTGGTTAATAATTGATAACATTTATACACTAAATGGGGATTAAATGAACCTAAAATGATAATTGTTTTGATGTTCTTACCCATGCCTCAAGTGCCTATATAGACTAAGATGGGAGTAGAGAGAATGCATGGTTGCGACCTTGCATTCCATAGTATGCCTCGTCAATATGAGAGGATACTAGTGGTTGCATTAGATCAGTATGGACCTGTGGAGTTTAGTTAACTGCTAGGGTAACTTGTACGTGATAAATGTGATGACAGTTTCCTGCTTGCAGAGTAGGTTTCTTACATGTCATTGTGTGCCTCTGAAAATTAGATGTCAATTTTGTGTGATGGAACCTTTGAGTTAGTATAATTTTAGGGTTCCTCTACTTAGAGAGTATCTTTGCTATGTCTTTTTGATAACCTGTATGGGACTTGAGATTATCTCCTTAGCACGGTGAGAGTGGACCATTTAGGTTCCATGCGGTCAGGTGGTAGTGTTTTTTCACTCTTATCATTTGAGATCCGTTCGAGACACCATGGCTGGAGCATTCTTGGTTGGTATTTATCTTCATTCTATTCTTGGAACATTATGATAGATGACATACCCTATGATGGATGTATTTATCTGGTATGAGTCCTTTCATTACTGATTAGCATATGTTAGATCATGTTCTTATGCCTTACTTTGCATGTTAGTACGATGTTTTAGGAGTGACATTCCTACTTTGTTAATACCGATGATCTCTTCGGTGCTTTGGAATGTTATGCACAGAGAGATGGCTAAGATCCACGATGGTCTAATGATGCTATTAACGGTTGGGAGGAACCGTGCACTTAGTTAATTATGTTTGTGGTAAATGGTTATCTTTTATGATGGATGTTTATATCTTATGATGACGATGTATCATGTATGATATGTGGTTTCATTTACTTTAATTGCATCATGGATTAATATTGGATGTTGATGTACTTTATTTATATGGATGTTTATTCTTTTAAGCTTTTCATTCTCTGTGACTTGTATAGTGGGTGATTGAGCAATCTGAAATGTAGTTTCAAAAGGGACACTTGTATATTGTTTAAGTACGTTGGATGTATCATTATTATTTCATGTGGTTGTGGTACTAGATGGAAACATAATTAATGATGATTAGATGAATAGTTAATTGAGACGTGACACAATGTTAGGGGATCTTTAAAGAATATAACTTGCTATGTTATGTTATGTTTACTTTCAGTTGAATGTTACTATTGCTTCCGCAAATGTTATGAATGGTTTTACTTTTATGTCTTTAAAAAAAAATTGTTTCGCAAACTTAGTGAACTTCTTTGGATCCCTTGGCAGGGCATTACATTTGGTATCAGAGCCCAAGTTTTAACATTGGAAGCTCTAGGTATATTGGAATGCCACTAGTCGTTAACTAGTTGATCAAAACAAAACTTTGAACTATCATGTGTATCTCTTTCAAACTAAAAACTTGAAACTAGGTGAACTGAAACTGAACATAAAACTATTACTTGCATATTTTTCATACTTCAACACTTAGCTTTTAAAACTGAAAATTTTACTTAAACCTAAAGGAGGGAAAAACTAAAATTGAAACTAATTCTAGTTGCAAAACATGTATCTTTCATCTATGTTTTAAGGTAGTATGCCCTTGATTATCTTTGCAAGCATTAAGTTGTTCTTGTTTAGAATGTATGAGGGGATCTATTTTAGTAGTTGTTAAAAGAATGAATGTTGGATCAATATGGTTTTCAGTTTACCATTAAACCAGAATCATATTGCTCTAAGGATGTTGTAATATCCTCAGTGGAATCATATTTTTCTACCGGGGAAAAGGGTTTAATGGGACCCACATAGTGAGTATCTTGGTTTTGTCATTCTTACAGGCTTCCAGGAGTAAGCCTAATTCCAGGGGGGGTAGATGTAGTACTTTCCCGTAGTTCGCATTTTTGCTAACATTGTTAAACTCTTTTAGAGCTAATTTTATGTTGATAGTTAGCAGCATTCTTTTGAGATTATCAGATATTGAGCTATGGATTCATTTTATTATGTGATGAAATTACTTAGACTCTACATTTCATGTATGTATGATGATTATTTTTAGTGTTCACGATTATTAATGATGATTATTACATTGCTTTCAGTTATTAATGATGATTTATTATCATATGTGTTTTCTTATGGATACTTACCCCATACTTGCATGTGTATGGTGTGTGTGTTTGCTTTTGTATGGCGTGTCTGATGTGGTTAAGGAAGGGAGTCGTAGTCACTTGCTAGTCGAGATCTACAAGATGCACCACTTCCTGTCATTGCTTATTTAATTTAGTATATATTGTGGTTGTACATGCATGATTTTTATGTAGGTTGTAGGTATCGGGTATCGACTTCCCTGAATTGCCAGGATGAGCGTACCCTATCACATTATCTCAATGATAAGAGAGGGGAGATAATTCTCAAGTCCAAATCCCAACCCTTTAAGCGATTTGTCCTAATTGAAAATTAGGACAAGTATCTGAGTTGAGTACCCTCCGAATGCGTTGGATGACGTAATTCATGATATTAACCCTTGGTTTGATTTTTTATGTATTTTGGCTATGATAGATTTTCATATTTTTATCTTTATGAGTCTTCGACATATTTTCTATTAATTAAGCCTAATTAAAAGATTTAATTAATGGTTTAATTTAGTGAAAAATTAATATGGTATTTTAATATTTATTTTATTTAATTAATTGAGAAATTAATTAAATAAAATAATTAAATTTGGAATGTGAGAATATTTATTTTAATAATAATATATATTGGAGTTCATTTTTAAATAAATGACTAAATAATATTATTATTAAAGCTAATGAATATTTTAGCAATTAAGTTTTGAAAATGAAATTTAAAAGTGGAAAATATATTTAAATTATTAAAAGATTCTAGATTTCATGTGATTAAAATATAAATATATTAAGATTGAAAAGTGGAATTATTAAAGTTAGTGCATAAGATTTAAATAATAAATAAATTAAATTGGAAAGAGTAGAGTAAATATTATATTAATTAATGTGCATTATTTTAATATTTAGGAGTTTGCAAATTCTCGAGGGTTGTCATGTAGACAACACAGAAGTTTGCACTCTAAGAATGCACTAGTTGTCTACACTTAGGAGTTAGCATTTTATTTGAGCACATGATGTCTACAACCTTAAGACTCATCTAGAAGGTTGGAGAAGGCTCATGCTTGGTTGTCATGCTTATCTTCTGGTTGTTTCTAGAGACATTCTAGATGCATCTTAGAGGCCTTTAAATAGAGGCTCTCCTAGTGTGTTTGAAAAAAGAAGAAGCTTAAATAGAAGCTACAAGCTACAAGCTTCAAGCTTCAAAGCTTACATGCACTTGAGAAGCTCATATGCTTCTACATGCTCATATATTTTCCATATGCTTCTATGCTTCTTCTAGCACTTCTAGTGACTTGGAGGATTTGGTTGGCTTGGTTCTTGGAGGAATTGTTAATGATGGAGAAGGAAGAGATTTTCTATGGACTTCTGAGGCATGGCGGATTAGCATTAGTGTCTAGGTGCACAAGTGATATTCACATATTCTCTTTGCACTCTTTCTCTCCCTATCTTCATCATGTCTAATATATGTGTTTGAATACTCTTTGTGATTGAATCTATAATTAAATTGGAATCTAGATATTTTATTGGTTGAGTAGAAAACAATAAAAAAATTTTTGATCCAATTAAGGAGAAATTAGATCTAAAAGGGTTTGGGTCCAAATTAAAATCAAATTGAGAATGATGATTTCAAATTTATAGTTAAACCTATTGGATGGATTAATGGATATGTTTAGGAAACAATTATTTAAATGGAAAAATTCTTGTTTAGAAAAGTCCTTTAAATTTAAGTATATATTCTCTTTTTTATATCTGCATATATATATATATTTGTGTAAGTTGAATTAAGAAACTTTATTTACAATCCGTATTTGCAAATCGTTTATTTTAAAATGCGATGGGAAAACCTTAGATTGAATTCGAAAACACATTTGTTAAAAAATGTTTATAAAAAAAAATAATAAAAAATGAATTTGGGGAGGGGCAGATTTATCCACCCCCTGCCCCCACCTGTCTTCATTAGTTGGCACCGGTGGCGACCAGTACCCATTAATGTAGGTACTGCGACTACCGTCGCAGGCCTTGCGTCAGAGGGCAGGGCTGCATGGCTCATCCGTGCCATGTAGCGAATTTTAAATTCACTTTAAAAAAAACACTCTCGCATCAATTTTTAAGAGCTCGGCATGAATAGATATTAAGTTGTGTTATATAATATTATTTGTAATTTGATATTATTATATGTATATATGTGTGTATAAATGTGTATATATATAAAATTAATATTGTAATTCGACTTTGTAATTATTATGAAGTATTGAATATTAATCGTTATATATATATATATATATATATATATATATATATATATATATATATATATATATATATATATATATATATATATATATATATATAATATTAGTAAAATTTTGTTTAAGTTATTAATCGAGTTATTGAAATTTCAATAAAGCAATATAGTTAGAATTTATAACTACTTAATTAGTCTAAAGACTTATAAGAAGGTTCTAAATGAATTAATGGAGGATTTTAATAGAAACGATTGTAGATAGAACTAATGGAAAAGATATATTTATATTAAATAACAGTTAATATTTTTAAATAATTTAGAAATGGTAATTTTATATTACGAGATGATTCGAAATTAAGTGACTCAAATTTTATTGATATTGGACAATGGGTCATTGTTACATTTTGACCTTGTTATAACATAGCTATGATTTGAGTTATTATATTGATTATAAATTATTGATATGCCTTAAAAGTTAGTTAAATATTAACTAATGGGGTTTATGAAAATATAGTTTGATGAGTTTATTATTTATTAATGTTTGTTGGGTCTAGTAAACTAATAATAAATAATGGTTTAAATAGTTATCAACAAATTTGATTAGAGATAATCTAGTGGAGATTATTTATTGATTGAAGTTTTGTAAAAGATAATAATTTTTGGATTTGGATTATAATTGATTTTAATCAATTGATGTTCATTGAGTTGACAATATAATTATATGCGATAGAGTTTTAACTTGAAATGATTGTGATCTATTAATAAGATTCCCAATATAGCTTGTTATTAAATATTAACAAGTTATTATTATTGAACTATTAAAATGAATATTTTTGCATTGGATTGTAGTTGACTTTTAAAATTATAGTCAGTTTTTAGCCAACATATATTCATTGGGTTGATGGTATGGAGTGTGTATTTATTAATTAAATCAATTAACTAGAGTTAATTGGATTTAATCAATAATTATGTTATGTAATAAAGATTTAATTGATGTAATTCTTTGACGAGATTGTAAAATAAGTATTGATATCAAAGTTGATAAGTCTTATTCTGATGACTTGAATAATAACCTTAGATATTTTAATGGTTATTAGTGATGATTTAATTATTACAATGATTGAATTATGAGGCTTAAATTTTAGTAATATTTAATTAAGTTTTAATTAAATATTAGAATGATAAAAGTCATGGAATTGTGTATCTAGGTTAATTGATTGATTGATCATTTTAATAAAGTTGTAATCTTCTTATTCGAAGATTGATAATCGGTTCTCTTATAATTTAACGAATAATGATCCTTTGATTATGTTGAAAAGTTGAATCAATGACAAGGAAGAGTTATTCAATTAGTAACATGGATCTTAGCAAATAAAGAAAATGATTTAATGAGTAAATATTTCTTAGGATAATGCTATCGAGGAATAAATGGGTTGACTTGTAGGTCAAATGATGAAACTTAAGACACTTGAAGTATACTTGCAAACAAAAAATTGGAAACCCCTACACTGAATTCAACTATGTGATATTAGTAAACCAAAACATGTGTTTGAATCATGTATTCTCTATGCTTCTTGTTTTGAGTTTTTGGGTTGACTAGTATTGACCAGTCTTAAGTTGTTACTAGAGGCTCGGGGGTTATGAGATGTGTTGGCATGTTTATCTTATTTGGTCTCAGTCTTTATAAGCCCAACCATGGTAATGTGATCATATGCTCTATGAAATGTTTGCATTTACTGATTGTTATTGTTCATTAGTCTTCATGTGTGAAGCTGAGATATATGTATCTGAGACACTTGAGCTAATCATTTTTGAGTCATCGATCATTTATCCTTGAATTACTTTTTAGTCGCCATGATGGGTCTGAAATGTTGGTTTATTTCTTGATGATGTCATGTTGTGACATGTTTGACTCAACCATTTTGGAGTCTTTGATCAGTATGACTTTGAGATATTCTTGGTTGCTTGCTAAGAACCAATGGATATGGTGATTTATTTTGACATATAACTTGGTTATTGTGAACCAATGGATACTTATGATTATCAGTGATGCCTTCAGTTGCCAATAGAGAACTGTTGTGGTCATGATTTTCTATGGATTCTTTTCAGTTGCTCATGGAGATTTGATGATTCTTATCTTGGTGATTTGATGATTCTTATTGTGGATATTTGATGCTTTTATCATAGATATTTGATGATTCTTTTTATGGATTATCTTTTGAATTTTCTTTACAGTTGCTTATATAGGACTGTGGTGATTTTATGATTCCATGAGCTTAGGGTAGGTTATCTACTTGTAGTGTCGGGAAGTGGCTTGCAATGGGGGTCGGGGCCCTAAGTGGCTGCTAGGGTAACTCATTGTAAGTTTGGTTAATAAGTGATAACATTTACACACTAAATGGGGATTAAATGAACTTAAAATGATAATTGTTTGATGTTCTCGCCCATGCCTCAAGTGCTTGTACGGACTAGGATGGGAGTAGAGAGAATGCATGGTTGTGACCTTGCATTCCATAGTATGCCTCATCAGTATGAGAGGATACTAGTGGCCGCATGAGATCAGTATGGACCCATGGAGTTTAGCTAACTACTAGGGTAACTTGTACGTGATAAATGTGATGACACTTTCTCGCTTGCAGAGTAGGTTTTGTACATGTCATTGTGTGCTTCTGGGAATTAGATGTCGATTTTGTGTGATGGAACCTTTGAGGTAGTATACTTTTAGGATTCCTGTACTTAGAGAGTATCTTTGCTATGTGTTTTTTGATAACCTGTATGGGACTTGAGATTATCTGCTCAGCATGGTGGGAGTGGACCATTTAGGTTCCACGTGGTCGGGTGGTAGTGTTTTTCCACTCTTATCATTTGAGATCCATTCGAGACACCGTGGCTAGAGAATTCTTAGTTGGTATTTATCTTCATTCTATTCTTGGAACATTATGATAGATGATATACCCTATGATGGATGTATTTATTTGGTATGAGTCCTTTCATTGCTGATTAGAATATGTTAGATCATGTTCTTATGCCTTACTTTGCATATTAGTAGGATGTTTTAGGAGTGACATTCCTACTATGTTAATACCAATGATCTCTTCGGTGCTTTGGAATGTTATGCACAGAGGGATGGCTAGGATCCACGATGGTCTAATGATGCTATTAACGGTTGGGAGGAACCGTGCACTTAGTTAATTATGTTTGTGATAAATGGTTGTCTTTTATGATGGATGTTTATATCTTATGATGATGATGTATCATGTATGATATGTGGTTTAATTTACTTTAATTGCATCATGGATTAATATTGGATGTGGATGTACTTTATTTATATGGATCTTTATTCTTTTAAGCTTTTCATACCCTATGACTTGTATAGTGGGTGATTGAGCAATCTGAAATATAGTTTCAAAAGGGACACTTGTATATTTTTTAAGTACGTTAGATGTATCATTATTATTTCATGTGGTTGTGGTACTAGATGGAAACATAATTAATGATGATTAGATGAATAGTTAATTGTGATGTGATACAACGTTAGGGGATCTTTAAAGAATGTAACTTGTTATGTTATGTTATGTTTACTTTCAGTTGGATGTTACTATTGCTTCCACAAATGTTATGAATTGTTTTACTTTTATGTCTTAAAAAAAAAATTTGTTTGGCAAACTTAGTGAAATTCTTTGGATCCCTTGGCAAGGCATTACAATTTTGTTCTTGTGTCTAGAAATGTGTATGACAAGATATAGTAGCAAGCTGGTGGATAAGAAAAGATGGATAGGCAAGGAGTATGAAGCAGTGAATGTTACCCTCAAGGAAAGTCTTTACAAGATTAACCAAGCTAGGGAAAATGGATATAGTAGTATAAGCTCATGGTTTAATGAAGGATATCATGTAAGTAAGAACTATTTTTTCTTCTTTCTTTCGTTGATCAAGACCAAAGGGTTAACTGAATAGGATAGCAATATTTGTTATGGAGGTTATGAGTGAATGACTTTGGGAATGAGGAAATCTTAAGGATAAGCAAGATCATGATAGGATGTCATGGATGGAAGAATTATGCATGATGCTTGTTTATCATGTTTTCATCATGGTATTTATCCAAGGTTCCAGAAGAAGTGGTTTTCATAATACAATGCATTTATTTTACTTTTACTTTTGCTACCAAGGTGCCACAAGAAGTGATTTTCACCAAGGCACTTTTTCATTTTTATTTTTTAAAAATTCTTTATTTTTAGAAAGAGCTCAAGATTTCTTAAGTTAGATAGGATGCCTATAAGAAAGATAAGTTATGATAAGCCAAGGTAATAGCACGGTATGCTCAAAGATGTTGATAAGGTAATGAAAGGAAAATGATAGGAAAATGAGAGGTAGATGGAGGATAAGGTTGTTGGTTTTGGAAGACTGAAATGAGCAAGGATAGTAAGTAGGCATAAGGTTTAGAGGATTTCATAAGAGTGGATGAGATATTAAGCAAGACCAACATTACACATACCTTGAAGGGTGATGGAATGATGGGGAAATCATGGGTGAAATAGATTGAGGCTTAGATATATGAGGTAGCAGAGCCAGTTTGGAGAAAGGTGGAGTAGAAGGTTTTGAAACCTTTTTAGAAAGATATTGGGAAGAAGATGGAGTGGAAGCCTTTGGAAGCTTCAATTACAACTTTGATTTGTTTTCAATATTCAAGTCCTTCAAAAGAGACTTGGTAATCCATATAGCTTTTTGTTTTTCATTAGATGCTTTGGAACACATTTCTTCAATAAAAAATTTAAGAACCCACATTTCTTTTGGTTGATCTTTTGAATAGTGGACCTTTGCAGTCTCTTTTGCATATTTTCCTTCTTAACATTCACATGTCAATTAGAGGAGACATAGTGAACTTTTGAAGATGAATTCATGCACTTGTGTTTGAGTTGATCATCCAAATTACTTCCAAAGAACTTGGGGCTTCTGGATGAATGATGCCAATATGATTGGTTTAAATGGAAAGGTGAATGTGAAGAGTTCAAGTATGTGTATCTTTGTTGATCTTGAGGTGGGGTAGGAGGGATGTGTAATGAGCTAAGAGTGAAAGTAGGAGACAGAGGAACATAAGGTCCCAATATGGATGGAAGACTTTATTCTTTTAGCTTGGATGGATAGGGACCAAGGATAGATTTAGAAAATGTGAATGTACCATAAGTAGGGATATCAACATCTTTAGAGTGAGCAACATGACCAAAGTCATCAATAGATTTATGATTAACTGCTGTAGGAGCAACACTTTTGACAAGAGTATTTAAAGCTTGACTATATTTTTGAAGTGAATGTACCAAAGTAGAACAAGAGGGTGAGGGAACACTTTTCTCTTCAAAAGGAATTTTAGGTAGCATAGGAAAAGTATCCTTTTCTTGGTCTTTGATAATCTCCTTAGGGATGTTGGAAGGAATATCTTGATCTTTCTTATTAGAGGTGCATGATATGGGAGATGGAGGACTATGTGGCTCTTGAGATTGAGGCATGAGATCTTGGAAGATTTGAAAGGGGTTGAAGGAATCTTGGTCTTGATCAACACTTGTTTCTTGACTATTTAAGTAGTCCTCTTAACATGAAACCAATTCCAAGGATGAGGGAGTATTTGAATCTTTATTCAAATATATTTCTAGAGTCTACATAATAGGATTCAAAGTTTAGAAGGAAAATTTACTTGGAGTGGAATTCATAGGCATGGTAGGGCATGAAGACATATGATCTATGAAGGTAGTGAAAAGACTTGTAGCCCAATATTTTTTGGCTCTAGTTTCTTTGAAAGGAAATCCTTTAGGGTACACATAGTCAACAGGGGGAGTAGCGAGTTCTTTTTTTGGTGAATATGTGTTGGAAAGATTAGA
This sequence comes from Cupressus sempervirens, assembly GCA_028749045.1. NCBI lineage: Eukaryota > Viridiplantae > Streptophyta > Pinopsida > Cupressales > Cupressaceae > Cupressus > Cupressus sempervirens. Next base: position 236,590,847 of record CM053786.1, on the reverse strand, counting down.
CACTTCAGAATGTGGTTGTATGTTGGAAGAGATAAGTGTCACATTTAAACCATTACTAGATGTGGTTTCATGATGTTGATCCTTCTTGAGAGTATACTTTCTAGTAGATGAGAGGTTAGATTTTTGAATTTTCCCATTATCAAAGAGATCTTGGATCTTGTTTTTCAGCTCCTTACAATGTGAAGTTTTATGTAAGTTATCTTTATGATAGGCACAATAGTTACTCATAAAGGAAACTCCTACCAAAGTGACCTTAGGTAAAACAATGAGTTTTTCTTCAAGAAGTTCTTCCAAGGTTAAATCATATGATTTTCCCAAAGGTGTGAAATTATGCTTTGGTTTAAACTGCCAAGGTTTGTTTTCAAAGATACCTTTAGATTTCTTGGGTGTTGTTGCACTATTTTCCAAGGATTTTGTTTCAACATCATAAGAAGTTTATGGATCAAAGTCTTTAGAGGAACTGGAATAAATTTGTAAGGAGAATGTGCTCAATGATGTGTCTTATTCTTCTTTTAGTCTTTGAAGTTGAGCACTTACTATTTCAATTTGTTTCTTCATGTTTGCAATTAGAATCCCTTCTTTCTCACTTGGATTGTTAGACTAAGTTTATTTATTGCTAGCCATTTTGATGTACTATGTTTCAAGTAGTGACAACCAAGTTTTGGAACATAAGCTCATTGCAGACATAGGAATAATGTAATGTTTATAGCTAGAGACAATGATGAAAAGCAAAAGCATAAACAAGGACCACATAGGAACATAACCCCAAAGTGAGATAAGACTATTATATAATTGGGTACAATTCATCTAAGTAATGGCTAGAACAACCAAGAATTATGACTATCATGACACAAAGTATGATGAACATAAAAGGACAAAATAAGATAAACAAGTAAGGAGACTAGTTCATGCACAGATGACAAGTTTTCAACTAAGAAAGAGATCACTGTTTGCAAATAGAGAAGTGGTGAAATGTTGTAGATAGGTCTGACATAATAGATCAATAGTTTTTAGGACAAGATCTTGTGTTAGGATTCATAGAGAATCATGTAAGAAAGAACAATGAAGTAGGTGAAGACTTAGAACAACAAATGTTTGACCAATTTTCTCATGCAAGGACTTGTAAAGAGTTGTGCAAGGATGTCATAGTTTGATAAAAACACACAATTTTGGCATAAAAGACATAGTTGTTGCAAAATCTCACACAGATATTCATAAAGAGTTGTATGAGGACTTGTATAAAGCTACTTAAGGAAGTGCTAATAGAAATTATTTTTGTGCAAAAATTCACAAAACTAGGCACAAGAAAGGTGACCAGACTGTCAATTTTGACCAAATTTGAAGAGAGTTTCAATGTTTTTGACAATTCTAAATAGATGGTTGGTTGTATTTATCGATTTCAGACAGATAGCAAGATGGTTTTCAAGTTTTTTTTATAGCATTTTGGTTTTTGAAAAGACAATTGTTTTTAGATAGACATGGGAATCAAGTAGTAGTCCCAAACAATCCAAATGAGGGCAAAGTAGCCTCGAGGGATAGGGGAGTCTTGACCTTTTGTTTGTTTGACAAGTTTGGACAAGTTAAAAGACTCAATAATAAACACACTTTATCCCTATAACCAAAAGTGGTAGAGAAGGAAAAACCTTTTTCCCACAAATTATGTGCATGTGTGCACCTCACATAGTCATGTCACCCCACTAGAAGGCGCCCATGTTTTTGGTGTATTTTAAGGGTTCAATAACATATACACTAAATGAACAGCCTTGTGGCAAGTGCATATACCACCTTCCAACACCTAGGTACATGCTTATGATTAGTATCTATAGGATAGATTCTTCCAGCTCCTTGCACAAAGATTATGCCTCCTTTTAGAGGTGAGTCAGGTAGCAACTAACTAAGAAGTTTTTACTTGGATTTTATTCATATTAACTCCAAATGGCTTCACAAATGAAGTTGAGGCCAGTAGCCTACACCAACAATTTGTAAGTGCACACACTTGAGTAGCAAGACTGGCATCAAGGCCAACTAGTGTAGTTTATAGAGCCACTTCTTGATATATGATATTAGAATGAATAAGAGGAAATTAATATGGCTTTGGAGTCTTTCACTCAAAAAATATTCTTTATTAGAGTGACATGGAATCTCTAGTGAAAGGAGTGTGCTCACTTGAGTTGTTCCTAGAGGTTGGATCACTCTGGTAGGCCCTCTAAAGGTTGACTCAGACTGGTGGTTTAGATCTAAGGGTCCAAGTTTCTGATTTCCCTCAAGGGGAAAGAGCATACTCCTCTACTTCATCACCTTACCCAAACATGCAAGAGATGTTAATCAATGAGTTAGCTTAATTGATTCCACCTTGGCCTATTCCAAAACTTTGATCCCCTAAAAGGAAATCATCATCTTTTCATCAAAGGCTCCATTTAGGAGAACCACTAACTTGCTTACCTCCCTTAGATACCCTCTTTTAGAGGTTTCTAGGTTTCTAATTTACCCTTGGGCATCACTTCGAAGTGATAAAGAGCATACTCACATATTCCCCTATCTTGCACCCTACAAATTTTGCAAGCCCTATTTATACTATGTGTGGAAAGAAATAAAGAAATCGTGATATTTTAAGTGGGTTTGAAATGAGTCTTCATCATGCATATCTTTGACAAGCTTCCTGCATTCACTTATTCAATATATGTTTGAAGTGTTTAGATAAAGATGTCTTCATCAAGCATCCTGCAAACCATAGTTATGCTATAGAAAAATAGAAATTTGAAAGAAATTGCTTTAGAGAAAACTATTAGTTAAACATCATAAATAAAATTGTAATTTGGGAAACTATGCTATTGTAGAATTTTGTGCACAATCAGGCACAAACCTGTGTGAAGAAATGGTGTGCAACACATGAGAAATCGTGCCCATATGCACTTTTTTGCAAGAGAAAGTAGAGAAAAATGTGAAATCTTCAATTCTTCATGTGAAAATGAGATTACTCCCATGAAAATCTAGAAGCCTGTATGGACGAATACCATAGAATAATAAAAAATGTGGAAAATAGTGAAAATGAGGCCAAAAAAATTGATTTCTTGGCCCCACTGTGGGTACTAGAAATGTATATGTGAAATGTGGGCATTAGATCCTCACACACACTTCAACATGGTCATTACCTGAGAGATCATCCTGGAATGAATAAAAGATTATTCATCTAAGTAATCCAACAGTGCAACCTGTTGCCTTCTAACTACAAGGACTTTGTCTTTGCTCTCAAAATGAGAAGTGGGCAACCAGACCTCTATAACGAAGGATTTTAAGCTATAAGAGATATGCAAGATTGATCTAGATGAGAATGCATTATTAAGCTAAGAAATAAAGGAACAATATTATGCTAAATGAATGCATTTTAAGCTAATATGAGATTGCAATGTAATAAATTAAGCTCAGAATGCAAGAGCAAATGAGTAGATATTCCAACATAAGTTTGATACTTTCAACTTGAAACCTTTGTAATGAGGAATAGGTAGCTTCTTAAATAGAATCTAAGAATTGATCGACGGTCGAGATAACTTGGAATGAATGATCAAGATTGGAGATATGACTTAGTCATAATGGAAACTTATGAAAAGAGAGTTAACTAATCACTTTTGAGTTCAAAAAGGAGTTAACTGATTTAATTCCTTTTCTAGTTTTAGTTCACCCAAAGTTTCCATTTCTGAACTGATGAGAAAATTTTGTTGAGAATATTTAATTTAATAAAATAGAATATGACCTCATAATGGGATAAACTTTAATTAATTGAATAATTAAATTCAATAATTAAAAGGAGGAGATATCTTATTAAATCAAATGTATTTAATTCCTTTGTACATTAGCTAAAGAGGTAATTTTAATTTAATTAAAGTATGCACACTTATAATTAAATTAAATTAAATCAATAGGTTTATTATAGCTAATTTGAGTTGATACTTAGGAATTAAATAAATAGTGAGATTAATACAGATTACGGTTTTTTGCATTTGACACTTAGGTCAAGTAGAAATTATCAAAATTAGAATTGCTTAGTAAAATAGGACTTAGGAATGATTGAATAGACCAGAAATGGTTTAGGATGGCAATGTGCCAATTTTGGGATATTACACTAACTCCTATGTATCATTCTTTACAATTTGATCCAATTCTTCCTTCATTTCTTGGATCCAATGATTATCTTTATCTACTTCATCTACACTTTTAGGCTCAACTTAAGATATCGAACATATCTCCTCATTTACTTTATTCCTTGTCATTATACCTTTATCTTTACTTCCAATCATCTACTCCGGAGGGTGATTCTTTGTCAGGTTCCTATTAGGGTTAGGAGTTGACATCTCAACTCTTATCGCTTCTCTAGGTTCAGAAGTTCATTCTCCTCTATGCTCAAAATTTAGCACATCATTCAACAAGTCATTGTTAGTTTGGAAAAATACTTCAGCATTCTATCTAACAATTCTAGAGTTATTCTCTTCTTCATCTAAATTATAATCTACAATCGTTTCTTTAGTTCTAAACTTTTCATCTATCCTTACATTTTCATATTCAACTATTTTCCTAGTTCTATAGTTGAAACATCTACAAGCCTTTCTTTTCAATGAATGACCAAGAAACACACTTTCATCACTTCTTGGATCAAACTTACCAGTGTCATCATCTTTCTTAGTATAACATTTTCTCCCAACAATTATAAAATACTTGACTAATGGTGAATGTCCAAACCATAGTTCATAAGGTGTCTTGTCCATACCTTTTTTGATTTGTACTCTGGTTAGAGTATATACTATTGTATTAACTAGTTCTCTCTAGAATGTCTTAGAAACATCATTCTCAAACAACATTGCTCTTGATGCTTCTACTATAGATGTATTTCTTCTTTCGGCAATCTCATTTTTTCTCAGGTATTCTAGGTGCAAATAGTTGTCTTTTGATCCCATTTTCTTCATAGAACATGTTAAACTCTCTAGAGGTGAATTCTCCTCTTCTATCAGATCTCAAGTTCTTTATCTTAGATTCATTCTCAACTCTATTCTTACATATTTCAAAATTCTCAAAAACTTCATATTTCTCTTTAAGAAATACTACTAACATCATTATAGTGAAATCATCAATAAAAATCATAAAATACTTTTCACCATAGAATCCTCTTTTTCTAGAAGGACCACTCAGATCTATGTTAATGATCTCTACCTTCTCTACAGTACGAAACTTTTTGCTAGGGAATGAAACTTTCTTCTACTTAGCCAAAATACATTCCTTACACACAAAATTAGTAGGCTTAACAATCTTAGGCAAGCCTCTGATAGAAAAATTGCTACTAACCTTCACAATATTATCAAAGTTTATGTGACATAATCTTCTATGCCACAAGAAACTGTTATACACTTTAGCTACCAGGCATGTCATCTCATTAGTATTCAACTAAAATACATAACCTTTGGATCTAGTGCTAGTTCTAATCATTTTACCATCTGTGTCTTTGATAGTGCGGGTCCTCTCAGTGAATTGCAATAGATAACCCTTGTCCACCAATTATCCAACACTTAACAAGTTATGCTTCAATCCATCAAAAAAATAGACATCATTAGTGTTAGTTTTACCATTTTGAGTAATGGATCCAATCCCTATTATATGGCAATTTGCATTGTTACCAACTCTAGCAATACCTCCATCATGATTCTTAAACTTAACAAACTTATTCATATCATCAGTCATGTGATGTGAACAACCACTATCAATTATCCAATCTACTTGGGTAGCTAGAGCTCTTTCTTCTCTAATTTCTCTACCAAGGTCATCTTCCTTGATAGCCACAAATCCTAATTCATCATCACTTTCACTTTGACCTTTCTCATTAGATTCTTCATCTTCATTTTCATACAAACAATTTCTATCTCTATCTCATCTCAGGTAAAACTTTTTGTTATACATTTTCTATCTTTTAGAAAATTTAGATGCATAAGGACCAAATTCATTGAAAGTTCAACATTTTAATATTTTTTTACCATCTTTTTCTCTTCTTACCAAAAGGGCTATTCAGTCCTTAATCTTTTTGTCTACATCGGCTCTACTACTACCAGCAAAATCTTTGTGTGTGCTTCCACTTCTTGTTAAATTAGGTCAAATGTTTAGGGCACTAAAAGTTGTTTTGACTCTTGCTAGTTCTCCAAAATTTCTTAGATCTATTTCTACTAATTCTAATATTCCAAGTAATGTTTCCTTTGTGAAATCCTTAGTGTAGGGCATTACTTCTTACATATTTATCTTCCACTGCTCTAACATCTTGAAATGCAAATATCCAATTCTGTAATATCATTCTTTTTGCATGATCATCACCTTTAAAATTATATTCTAATTTTTCCCAAATTTCATGAGATGTTACAAGTGACTTTACCTAACTATCTTCATTCTCTAGAGAGTTGTCAATAGAGATTCTCTTTCTCTCATGTTATACATGAATACATATCTCTCTTCTTCACTACTTCCATCAAGCTTTTCTTCTTCGATGATTGTCTTCTAACCTTTTGTCAAATTTCAATTTTGCAAACCCATGGAAAACATATGAGTCTTCATCTTCTCCTTCCAACTATCATAGTTGGTCCCATAAAATCTTGGACTATCCTTCATGAACATATTCTCCATTGATCTTCCAAAGCTATTAAGCTTATTCTTCAAGGACCTGATGCTTTGATACCAATTGTTAGAATATATAGTGCACTGATATAACTGAGAGGGGGTGAGAGGGTGAATAAGTTATACAACTAATATCACAATTAAAAATCTTAACCACATGAGTAATATAAATTGAAACCACAACAAGATACTCATACACAATAATACTAGATATGTTAACTAGGGAAACCCTTGATCAAAGGGAAAACCTTGGTGGGGATGGTACCCATAAGATGATGCACTAATATAAATATTCCTTGTTACAGGATAGACCCTATTAGGAGACTTTAAATCCCTATTAGGAGACTCCAAACTTGTCAAGAGTTGTGTCAAACATGTTAGGAGTTATAAAAGTCAACTGGACCCACTGCCCTAATAGCTTCAAGGGAAAGACCAATGAACCCACTATCCAAATGACCTTTGTATTATTCCTTGTAGAATAATGGAACTAAAATGTCCTTTGTTCCTATATCTTTTTCATGTCAATCAGACTTCTGCTTCTTGAGATCTTATAACTAGATCTTGAATCTCACATGTAATAATCCCTTGGATTACTTACACATATTTAGTAAGTACTCTACTTCTTTTTGCACTTCGTACTCCACCAACAATCTCAATACACATCATACACTTTTCCATGAAGGAAAAAATCTTTCCTTTATAGTTAGGAACTACTTTCCAAATACTCTATCTCTAAACTACTCTTTATAAATCTAGTACAACTTCCATAAATCTTTGACTTAGACACTACACACTTGACCCAGTCATCAGGACATTGTGTTGAACATGTTGGATACAATTCTCTAATTTTGTGTTGTCTTTGATGTCACATAAATGTCATATCAGTTGTTAGTTAGTGCTTACCAAGCTCACTTGGTTAGCAAGATAGTTTTCCTTATCTACAAAGTGTTCCTAAAGTTTATTCTATGAGGAAAGTGTCTACCTAGCTCACTCGGACATCGAAGGAAATAATGGCAAAAATTAGTGTTAACCAAGTTCACATGGTTAATGAAGGAAATTTGGACAAATTTAGTGCTAACTGAGTTCAATTAGTTACCAAAGGATTTTTTTCAAGCTCTTAGTGTTAACCGAGCTTCTTTTGGTTAACATAGAAAATTGTCTCAAAACTAGTGCTCACTAGGATTTTGTTGTTTTGGCATAAGAAGCTTAATTATTTTAAGTATTGGTTCTAGCAAACTATGGTAATGATTAGTGGTAATTCTAATTTTTATTGAGATGACTTGACAATCTAGATGATATAAATATAAGGTTAAGTTGTGATTTTCAAGTGTGTGCAAGTGTGTTGATTGAATCAAGAAGGAAAGAGTGAGAGCGAACTTGAAGGATAAGAAGATATCCTTGTGGAGCAAAAAAAAAATATTTGATCAAGAAGGATCAAATTTGAAGTAGAATAGAGATATTTATTTACCAATATAGTTGTATCATAATTAGGTCATTTCATTGTTACTCTCTACCCATTATAGGGGTGATCTAAAATCTCTTAGCAAAGTTGATTTAATAGCTAGCTTTAAATCCTCTAACAAGGTGACGATTCCATTGAATTGTTTTAAGACCTCTTGCAAGGCCACTCCTAATAGGGTGATTAAATCCTCTAACAAGGTCACACCTAATAGCGTGTTTTGTAACCTTTAACCAAGTTGGCTCCTAACAGAGCTCACTTAAGAAGAGTGAAAAACTATAACTAGTTACATTGGTGATTTTTCCCATATTGAGTTTCCACATTAAATCCAGTGTCTCATGTGTTCATGTTATTTCTCTTATGCTTGCAAGATTAATTATTTTTAGTCTCTTAAAATCTACTAAAAGTAATTTACACTTTACATTTACCGAGTTACAACATTTTTAGTGTGTTTACCAAGTAACATTAGCAATCAATTTTCTCAGTCTAAATTTTATTGTTGACATCTAAGGGATCTGTAATTTATTTTAGTGGTAACTAATTCACCCCCCCTCTCATTTATTCCCTCTATATTTCCAACAATTGGTATCAGAGTCTTTCATGCTTGTAGGAAAGGTCTCAAAGACCTAAGCTAAAGATCAAAATGTCTTACAAGAGAGAAATTCCAAAGCTAAATGGAGACAACTTTTAAGCATGGCAGGGACTTATGAGAGTTAATCTAGACACCATTAGTGATCCAAGCTTGAAATACCTCGATGAAGAATACAAAACTCCTATTGGTACATTATATTTTAGAGATCTTGCTAAGAAAAAGAACCATAACATCATGATGATTGATATTGCATTTGCTCTTAGCTATAATGAATTTGATGAGATCAAAGACTGCAAAACTACTTTTGATATGTGGAACAAGCTAAAGGATATCTATGGTGGTGATGAAAATGTAAGGAGAGCCAAAGCAGAAAGCCTTAGAGGACAATTTGATTAGATGAGAATGAGAGAAGATGAAAATGTTGACGAATATGCGGAAATAATCAAAGCTAGTGTCAGTGCAATTAAAGCTTTTGGAGAAGAAATCAAGGAAGAAACTATTGTAAGTAATGTTCTATGAACATTTCTTCCTATCTATGCAATTAGAGTATCTGCTATTTAAGAAAAGATATTTCATCCAAATCAAAAGTTAAGTTAGGATGCCTTGGTAGGAAGGTTGACAACTTTTGAGCTAGACAACTTTGACAATTATGTTCTAGCTTCTAAAAATGTTGAGTTTTCCTTTGAGGCCAAAGTTTCACTCAAAGAGAAAGGAAAGAAAATAAAGGACATTTAGTTAGAAATTGAAGAGGAAACTGAGGAAAGCTCAAATAGCGATCTTGAAGTTTTTGAAGCTTTACTTGCAAAGAAATATTCTACAGGTAGAGGAAAGTACAAAAGAAAAGTTTCTTTAATTTGCTTTTCATGTGAAGAACTTGGTCATATTGATACCGGGTGCCCAAAAAAAGAGATCAAGGATGAGAAGAAGAGTCACAAGTACAAAGGAAAAAAGTATTTCAAAAATCACAAATCATACAAGGAGAAAGGTAAGAAAACTTGATTTATGGCTAAAGATTCTGATAACAGTGAAGATGAGATAGGATACATTGTTATAAAAGATGAATCTAATGAAGAAGAAGATAAAATGGCACTTATCTCCCATGTTAGTAAAAAATATACATGGATCATAGATAGTAGATGTTCACATCATATGACTAGAGACAAAACAAAACTTGAACACTTTGAACACTATGATGGAGTTAGTATAAGGTTTGGAAACAATGAACCTTGTTGCATAAAAGGAAAAGGTTGAATCTCATTAACCAATGAACTTGTATGTGACAATGTCTTTTGGGTTGAAGGACTGAAGCATAATATGCTAAGTGAGGCACAACTAATTGACATTGGATTCAAGGTAGAATTCATGCATGGCAAGGCAAGACTGCTGGATGGAAAAGGGAATTTGATTGGATCATGCAAACAAAGTAGAGGTAACCTATTTTATCTTGATCTTGGTGATTGCTCATGTTTTATTGCTCAAATGGAGGAAAATTGGTTATGGCACAGAAGACTATGTCATGTAAAACTTGATAATATGGTCTACATAAGAAAATTCAAAAAAGTAAGAGGTATTCCTAGTTTGAAAAAACTAGATATTGGTTTATGTAAAAATTGTTAGATTGGCAAAATAGGAAAGACTAATTTTAAGAGAAAAAACTATCAATCTAAAGATATCTTGGAAAGTGTACATAATGACCTATGTGGACCCATTGGAATAGAAAGTTATAGTGGAGAAAAATTCTTTATGTTGATGACTATTCTATAATGATGACTGTTATGTATCTTAGAGAAAAGTCAGAAGCATTTGAGAAATTCAAATGGTATTTGACAAGAGTAGAGAAGGAAATAGGGAAAACATTAAAAATTATTAAGATTAGATAGAGGTGGTGAATTCATCTCCAATGAATTCAATAATTTTTGCATTGAAAAAGGAATCAAAAGGCAAGTATCAGACCTTGGTACTCCTGAGTAGAATGGAATAGATGAAAGAAGAAATAGATCCATTATGGATTGTGAAAGGACTCTAATGATTGAAAAGAATGTTACTATCAAATACTGGAAGCAAACCATCAGCACTATAGTCCATACTTTGAATCGAGTTTAGTTGAAGAAGGACTCACACAAAACTCCCTATGAATTATGGTATGGCAACAAACCTAATGTAAGTTACCTGAAAGTATTTGGCAGTAAATGTTATTTCTTGAAAGAGTCTAGAAAAGCAAATTTTGATGTAAAAGCTGATGAAGGTATATTCTTAGGATATTCTTACAGAAGTAAGGCATATAAATTTTTGAATTCATCTACTCACAAAATCATAGAAAGTATGCATGTGAGAATTGATGAGTTTGTGGAAAAGATTGAAGAAGAAAGAAAAAGGGAACCAAAAGACTACAGAAGATTTATCTGCTTCGAATCTAATACGTTACTAGACACATCTAACAATAAGGAGACTTCACCTCCCAAGTCTTCCTTAGCTACCAAGTTGCAAGAAGTTAAAAATGAGTCACAAGAACTCGAGTCACATTCTGAAGCTATCGAGTCAATGCCTACTAAGTCTGAATGACCCGAGCTAAAAGTTGATATTCAAAATAAAGATAGTTCAATTCATTCAAAAGGTAAAGAACTTGTATTGGCCAAGTATGTTAGAAGGCATCATGCACCTGATCAGATTATTGGAGATAAATTAGAGGGTACTATGACTAGAAGTAAGCTAAAAGGTACATGTTTACTTGCTGAATTTGAACCTAGAAGTGTTAACGATGAATTGGAAAATGAAAGTTGGATTGAGGCTATGAATGAAGAAATAGAAAAAATAGAGAAGAAAAAAACTTGGACCCTTGTTCCTAGGCCTAAAGATAAAAATGTGATTGGAACAAAATGGGTATTCAGAAATAAGTTGAATGAATATGGACAAGTATCAAGAAATAAAGCCAGATTAGTGTACAAAGGCTATTGTCAAGAAGAAGGAGTTGATTATGGTGAGACTTTTGTTCTTGTAGCAAGATTAGAAGGTGTTAGGACCTTACTTGCATATGTTACTCACAGAGGATTCAAATTATATTAGATGAATGTTAAATCTGCATTTCTCAATGGTATTCTTGATGAAGAAGTCTACATTGAACAACCATAAGGTTTTGTTAAACCAGACAAAAGGGACATGGTCTGCAAATTACACATAGCACTATATGGTCTAAAACAAGCTCCTAGAGCATGGAATGAAAGGTTACATGACTACCTTATACAGATTGGTTTTCAAATAACTAATGATAACAATAGTTTGTATATCAAGGAAGGACCAAATAACAAGATTGTATTGGCAGAGATATTTGTGGATGATACACTATTTACAGGAAATGGTGACCTATGCAAAGAATTCTCAGAACAAATGAACAAAGAGTTTGAAATGTCCATGTTTGGTGAGATAAAATTATTTTTTGGATTATAGATACAATATAACAAGAATGGTATCTACATTACTTAATCTAAGTATATCAAGGAGATACTCAAGAAGTTTGGAATGGAAGATTCAAAACCAGTTGGATCCCTCATGTGTACTGGACTAAAGCTTACAAAAGATGGTGACTCCAAAGAGGTAGATCAGACCTTATATAGATCAATGATTGGGAAATTACAGTATGTAGTTCATACAAGACCTAACATTGCCTTGGCAGTTGGAATAGTGGCAAGATTCTTGGCAAAAGCTAGAGAAAATAACATGATGGCAATAAAAAGAATCTTGAGATATTTGCAAGGCACTGAAGACTATGGTTTATGGTAAAAACTTGAAGGAAACTTAGACCTAAAGGTATTCACTGATGTTGATTGGGCAGGAAATCTTGATGACAGAAAAAGCACAAGTGGGGGAGCATTCTTTCTTGGTAAAAGGTTGGTATCTTGGACAAGCAAGAAGAAAAACTGCACATCCCAATCCACAACAGAAGTAGAATATGTTGTAGTAGTAGTGAATTGTTCTAACATTGTTTGGTTTAAACAATTGTTGGAAGGCATGAAGGTTGAGATCAAAGAACTAGTTGTTATGTATTATGATAACACCAATGCAATTAACATATCAAAGAACTCAGTGATGCATTTAAAAACTAAGGACATTGCTATAAAATATCATTTTGTTAGAGAATTGGTGTAGGACAAAGAAATTAGATTGGAATATGTTCATAAAAAAGAATAGATTGCAGACATATTCACCAAGCCATTACCTAAGGATGCATTCCTATATCTAAATGGCAAGTTATGGGTCATTCCCCTATTTGAAGCTCACTAAATAAAGTTTTGGTGATGTATCAATAGGAACCAAGTCGAAGATCAATCAGTCGATGCAGTATAGTCAAGAGAATATTGTATATGAATCAATACTCAAGGTACATTGATATTAATTTGGTATGTTTTGTCTTTGTCATGTATTTTCAAAGAGGGAGAAGATTACTATCATATCTTTCTAAAATTTGTTTATATCTTTCTAAGGGAGAAGTATACTATCATAGAAGTTATGAAATTCCTTCACAGAGGGAGATTACTACATGAAAGAAGAATTTTTTTGTGAAAAATCTAAGAGGCATAAAATTTCTATCAAAGAAAGCCTTGTTCTCAAATTTCATTGTGCTATGACATGTTGTGTTGCCATCAATGCCAAAGAGGTAGATTGTTGGATACAATTGTCTAATGGTGTATTGTCTTTGATGCCACACAAATGCCATATCAGTTGTCAATTAGTACTTACTGAGCTCATTTGGTCAACAAGATAGTTTTCCTTGTCTACCGAGCATTCCTAAAGTTTATTGTACAAAGAAAGTGTCTACCAAGCTCACTCGGAATCGAAGGAAATTATGGTAGAAATTAGTGTTAACCAAGTTCACATGGTTAACGACTGAAAGTTGGACAAAGTTAGTGCTATCTGAGTTCACTCAATTAAAAAAGAATTTTTGTAAGCTCTTAGTGTTAATCAAGCTTTTGTTAGTTAACACAAGAAATCATCTCAGAACCAATTTTTACTGAGCAGGGTTGGCTAATAAAGGATTTTGTTATTTTAGCATGAGAAACTTAATTATTTGAAGTATTGGTTCTAGCTAACTATGGTAATGATTAGTGGTCATTCTAATTTGTATTTACCTAACTTGACAATCTAGATGATATAAATATAAGATCAAGTTGTTATTTTCAAGTGTGTGCAACTGTGTTGATTGAATCAAGAAGGAAAGAGTGAGAGCAAACCTGAAGGATAAGAAAATATACTTGTGGAGCAAAAAAGTAATATTTGATCAAGAAGGATCAAATTTGAAGTAAAACAAAGATTTGTATTCAACAATTCAATTGCATCACAATCAGGTTATTTCATTGTTACTCTCTAACCATTGTAGCAACAATCTAAAATCTCTTAATAGAGTTGGTTTAATAGCCAGTTGTAAATCCTCTAACAAGGTGATAGTTACATTGAATTTTTTTAAGACCTCTTCCAAGGCCACTCCTAATAGGGTGATTAAATCCTCTAATAAGGTCACACCTAACCATGTGTTTTGTAACCTTTAACTAGGTTGGCTCCTAATAGGGCTCACCTTAGAAGAATGAAAAATTGTAACTAGTTACATTGGTATTTTTTCCCATATTAGGTTTCCACATTAAATCTAGTGTCTCATGTGTCCATGTTTTCAAAATAAAAAGCTACCAAAAGTAGGGGATCGACCCTTACAAGAAAAATGTTGGTAAACAGCACATTGCTAGCAATGTCTAACAGCAAGCAAAAAACTATCTAACACATCGAAGCTAGAGAGTCTTCAGCTAGAAACTTAATACAAAAATACTAGGAATAGCTAAACTAAAAAGTCTAGAAGATCTAATATTACTAGAGTTCAACCAGATAACTATTGGTAGAATAGGCCAACACCAAGTCTTAATTATAGTTGGATACCAACAAAACAAAAAATAGCAAATAAACATAAAAGTTTTGGATCCGAGGATCCCATTAAACTAAAGAACTTAAATTTCTTTTTTCTCCTTCCCCTTCGTAGCTAGCAGAATCTGAGACTAGTCATCAACAAGGAATTTGAAGAGTAGTTTATGGTCCTCCATATCCATTCCAGTATCCTCCTTTTCCTACACCAATAGCTAGACGGTAGTGGCCATGGTGTAGGTGACTTTGAGGTTAAATTTAGAGAAGGTAAAGAACCCTTCTGCTAAATTTTTAACCCTCTTTTCCAACTTGGCATAGTGCTCCACCTAATCCGCAATCACTTCCTTGGTTTCCATTTCCATCTTCCTTGTTTCTTCCTTGGTGTTTTGGACCTAAATTTTATCCTACAAAACCTTAGGGTTAGTAAAAACCTTACAATTTTCCTTGGCTGAGGATGAAATGGTTATGTGGGAGGTATCTATTTTACAACTTTTTTCACAGAAGGTTATGGGCTAGAGGGAAAAGCTTATAGACACATGTGTAACCTTTGTGGTATCAACATTACTAGCAGAAACCTAAGTCTATGCATTATCAACAGAATTATCTTCTAAGTTTATACTTCTTTCCACCTCCTCCTTACCTCCTTCTTCTTCCTCCTCCCTTTCTTCTTTATTATTTTCTGATTTTTCCTCCTCAACCTCCTCTACCCTGAATCTATTGGATTTTTTTTATGCCTTGCCTAGGATTGGTCAAGTCTTCCAGATCTCCTCCTTGCCTTACCTCCAACCTCCTCCTCTGAATCCTCTTCATCCACCTCTACGGGTTTTTCAACTTTTATTTTCTTATTACCCTTTTTCTCTACAATCGTATCAATTTTTTTCTTTTTCTTATTTTCTTTGCAAGGGGAGGGGCGGGTGGTGTGAATTTTTGTACCACTACTAGTGCTAGGGGGTGAATTATGATAGTGGCATTGATTGTCAACCACCACCTCCCTTGGGGAACGTAGGGCAAGGTGAAACTGGTAGAGGTAGAAAATTAGGCCTTGATGGATTATGGTATAGTTTTTCCCTTTACTTCTCTTTTCCCTAATATTTGTAACCAGATCCTCAAGAGAATGTAGAAGATAAAATGACATAGAAATGAAATCCCTATTTCTAAAATGATTTAACAAAGGGAAATGGTAGTAGTAACAGACACTAAACCTACACTCTAATGTAAAATATCTCATGAGAACCAATTATACATTGTCCCATGGGGTTAGCAGCTTGTCCATTTTAAACCCTCCTCTGTATCAAACTGACTCCTCATCTTATGCAAAGAAATTGTTCATGTTGGCTTCATTAGTAGTTTTAGTGACTTTTTTCCATTTCCCCCCCTCGCGGAAAGGCTAGTCACCATGGCAATCACTTCCTCAGTCACTTGGAAGGTGATATCATTGATGGTAACCTTTTTGTCATTCCACCCATTGAAAAATTGGAGGGCACAATTCTCATCATAACCTGCCATTGACTGCATGTAGGGCAAAAAACCCCCTTCTTTCATCAAAAACCATGTGGCCATTCTATCTTTGAAGTTCTCAATATTCATGTGCTCCAGCCTATTTAGGTCCTCAGCCATCTCAATTCCACCAATTTTTGCCTTTCCTTCTTCAGTAATGAGCATTTCAACTTCCTATTATGTGATATCTCTGCAACTACTATTTTCCTTAAGCCCTTTAACACTAAACCAAAAAAAATTCCAAATCCATGCTTGATAAGATTCAAAATCCCATGCAAATTTATTATGGGATTCATGATTACATAGCATCATAATATTCACACCCCAAAAATCTCTGATAGTCTAATAAATGGCATCCTTCGTACTTTCAAATGGGGTGTAATTTGAACTCCGTGATGTGCTTCCATAATTATGAAATGACATCCCTCTTAATTTGCATTCACTCCTTATTTTGTTTGTACAACTATGTCTCCTCATTCCCAATAGAGCTTTTTTAAATTTAGCAGACATCATCGCAAAATTGCCAACTTTGGTCCTAACTCTAAATTTAATAATCATCATTCAATAATATTCCCACCTCTTTCCTTGGTTATCAATGACATAATATCATCATTGAGATCAGCCATATCCCTCCAACACATGATTTCCATGGTTTTAAACCCCTCAGCAGTCACCGCATCTGCCACCTTATTCCCCTCCCTATAAATGTGTTGTAGGTGGACACTTTCATTCCTTCTAACATTTTCTTAATATTTATTATGATATTTTGAATATTCCATCCTAGTTGTGCGGCTCCCTTGACCATATCAATGATTAACTTGGAGTCCCCCTCAATTGTTATTTCCTTAATTTGTATTTCCCTAATTAGCTAAAGGCCCCACAATAATGGCATTGTTTCGGCCAGATTATTGATTGCATTTCCCACTTTCCTAGCATAGACCAACATCACATCACCATTCCTATCCCACAACACTCCTCCTACGGCTCCTATTCCTCCTCTAGTAGCACCATCAAAATTCAATTTAAAATGTGATAGGGTGAGTGGTCTCCATTTTTTTTTCTATCTCTTTATCATTTTTGAGTTATCAAAGAGGAAAAAATCCTCATGACAGCCCCATTTTTCAGCCATTAGTCCTTCTTGTCTACTTGGTTCCTCCTTTAGCATCTTACATCTAGCCACTCTTAAATTCTCCTTCAATAATTTCTCCATTATTCCAAATAACACCTCTACCAGTTTATTCTCCTTCCTAAATATTATATTATTTCTTTCTTTCCATATGTGCCAGCACACATATGGTGGAACCATCTTCCATAGCAAATTCAATCTAGGATGAGCAAAGGGATAGCTCCAATTCTCCACAAATTGTCCTAAATTATCATTCATAACCCAATTTAATCCAATTCTCTCCTAGACCCTACTCTAGATCTCAAAGGCAAAGTGGCATTCCAGAAATAAGTGAGTTATGGTTTCCTCCTTTTCCTTGTAGAGACAACAATGGTTAGTAATATAAAAACCTCTTTTTTTCAAATTGTCCAATGTTAAAATTTTTCCATGTTGAGCTATCCATGAAAAGAAATTAATTTTAGGAATTAGGTTACTAATCCAAACCTTACTCCACAATTTTAGGTAAGGATCCTTGCTAAATAAGTGTATGTAAGCCAATTTAATAGTGAAACTATCACTTGGAGTTAAATCCCAAGCCATGGTATCCTCCTGGAAAAGCATAGGGATTCTTTGTTCTCCAATCAAGTCTTCTAATTCCTTGAGAAGTTGAATTTCCTCTTGAGAGTAAGTTTCCTCCACTTCCTCCCCTAATCAATATAATCTCTAACTCTTCTTCCCACATCTTCTTTAAGCAACGTCATTAATCTTCTAAATTTGTTGAAGACCAGCGATTTCCCTCTCATCCACTTGTCTTCCCAGAATCTAATACTAAAACCATTTCCCGAAATCCACCTTGTCCCTTCCCTTAACAAACCTCTACTTCTGACTATATTCATCCAAATTTTAGACCCTCTTGGAAGGTCATTATTAAATAGATTCCAATTGAAAGGGGAATTTGACAAAAATTTAGCTTTCATAATTTTCCCCCAACCTATATTGTCTTCCCCTAATCTCCAACCAATCTTCATGAGTAGAGCCTTATTAAAGTCTCAAAGTCTTCTCACTCCTAGCCCCCCCTTGTTCTTTGGTTTGCACACCTCCTCCCACTTGACTAGATTTATTTTATTTTTCTCCTCTATCCCTGACCATAAGAAGTTCCTTTTTATCTTCTCAATCTTCTCCACCATGTTTTTGTTAATTTTGAAAAGGGGTAGGAAATAAATGGTGATACCCTGAAGAGTTTCTAAAAGTAACTATAGCTTTCTAGCATTGCTTAGTATCTTCCCTTTCCATCCTGCAAGTTTCCTCTAAATTCTCTCCACTATCATATTCCAGAATTCATTGGTCACTTCCTTAATGGTTAGTGGTAATCCCAGGTAAGTATTTGGGAGGCTGGTAGATTTACATTCCAAAATATTTCTTATCCTCCTTTGTAATGAGGCATTAGTGTGGAAGAAATAAATCTTACTCTTATGATAATTGACTTGCTAACCTAAGCTTTCTTCATAATTGTGTAGAATAGTCTTCCAAGCTTGAGCCTCTATAATTGAAGATTCTCCAAATAGGAATGTTTCATCAAAAATTTGTTGTAGGACTTCCATATCTGCTATAGTAGTCAGCTTAACCCCTTTAACACAACCAATGTTGACAAGTTTATAGAAAGACCTCCCTAGAACTTCAACAATCATAATGATGAGGTAGGGGGAGAGTGGATCACCTTGCCTTAGTCCTTTCTCCACCCCAAAGTTGCCCCAAGGAGAACCATTTACTAGGACATAGTATTAAATTGTGCCAACCATCACTTTGAGTAGGTTTATTACTTTGTTACTAAACCCCACTCTTTCAAGCACCTCAAAAAGGAAATCCCAATTAACCTTATCATAAACCTTGGAGATATCCAATTTGAATGCCATCCCTAATTTTTTGTTTTTCTCCATTGAGTGAATAACCTCATGTGTGGTTATAGCCAAGTCTAGAATCTGTCTTCCTAGAACAAATCCTTTCTATGGACTGCCAATTATTCTTTCCAAAAAAGGCTTAAATTTGTTCACCAATACTTTATCAAATATCTTATAAATAGTGTTACATAAACTGATGGGTCTAAAATTCAGAAATCACATTGGTGTGGGGATTTTAAGCACTAATGCAATAAAGGTCTTATTGATCCTTTTTAACATCTTACCTATTCTAAAAAAATCTCTAGTAGCCTAGACCAATTTCAGTTTAACAACCTCCCAAAAATGCTGAAAGAATGCAGGGGGGAACCCATCCAGCCCTAGAGCCTTATAGGCTTTAATAGAGAACACCATGCATTTCACCTCCTCCTCCATGATATTGCCAAGAATCTGGTTGTTCTCCTCCATTCCTAGAACTTATGGAATCATATTAATCAAACTTCTTCTGATCATCAGATTTGCATCCTTATTGTTCTTGACATAAGCCTTGCTAAAGTATTCCACCAAATGTTTTCCCATCTCATCTTGGTCCTTAAAGACCCTTCCCCCTTCCCCATCCAACCTAAAAATAGTATTTCTTCTTTTATGGTTAGAGGCTAACCTGTGACAGAAATTTGTGTTCTTATCTCCTTCTTTAAGCCATTGAATTTTGGATCCTTTTTTCAAAAAAAATTCCTCCCACAAGAGTATATCCTTCCACTTTTTTCTATACTTCTCCTCTTCCTAAGTTGTAGAGTCTAGGTTGATCCCTTTAGCAATCTCCCCTTGGATTTTATAAAGCTTTTCCTCCACATTACTCTTAGTTTTGAATAGGTCACCAAATGACTTCTTAGACCAACTCTTCACATTCCTCCTTATGTGGTCAAGTTTTTGGGTCAGTCTATACATCGCAGTACCATCAATGCTAATATTACACCAGTCTTGAACTTGCTCTTTGAATTCTAGGTGAGACTGCCACATAATTTCATATCTAAAAATTTTTGGCCCACTTTTCACACCATCCTCCCATAGGAAGATTATAGGGGAATCATTGGAAGTAGTTGTAGTCAGATTCTCAAGATGAGAGTTCCCCAATCTATTCCAGTTTCCTATCACTAGTAACCTATCCAATTTAACCTAAATAAGGTCCTTTCCCTTTTTTTTATTAGTCCAAGCAAATGTGTTCCCTCTCATTTCCACATCTATCAAATCCATTTTTCTCATAAAGTCATTAAGGTCTTGCAAGCTTTCTGGGCAGTCCCTGTTTCCACCTAATTTTTCCAAATGATACAGGGGGTTATTAAAGTCTCCCATATACATCATTTTTTTATCCTTCATAGTTTCAAAAATCCTAGCTAATTCATCATACATTTCCTTCCTTCCTAATTTTATATTAGAAGCATAGATGTTGATCACCCCCCAACAATGAGTGCTAGAATGGAAATCTATGAATATAAAATTTTAATCCTTCCAAACCTCAATTCCCCTCATGGAATTTGGGTTCCACATAGTAGCAATACCTCTCCAAGCACCATCAGCATCCCCATGAAGATACTCAGCACCTGACCAGATATGGCTAACTATTTTATCAAAACTAGCACTAGACATTTTAGTTTCTTATATCAAAACACAGTCAACTTTTTCCTGAAATATGCATTATTTCAGAGCATATTTTTTCTGTGGGTTATTTAACCCCCTAAAATTCCAAGAGAGGAATTTAATTTCTTACCTCTAGTAACTATCTCTATTGTAATTTTCTTCCCACTAGCCACATCCCTTGTTGCTTGCTTTGTCCTCGTTCCTCTGTTAGATGGTCTTCCAGCTATCCCATTGGCACCAGCATCTAGTTTATTCACCCCCTTCTCTTCTTTTTTTGAACCTCCTGTTGGTGTTTGAAAATGTTACCCATTTCCAATTACCCTAATGAGAACAAAGCACATCTAGGGGTAGCTAACTCCCATTTTCAACATGCCCATTTAGACACCAGGCCAACTATAAGGCTATACTCCTTCTGCACTTCAGGCTTTGGAAAACCTAGGTAGGTGAACCTATAGATTCCTTATATGGTACCAGTTGTTAAAGCATCCATTGAATCTATTATGAAGCAGATACCCTTATTTCTCCTGATAACTCATGAAGTAACATCAATCTATAGTAGCTAAATGCAGATCTAGGAACCTCATAAGCAGAGTGAGGGCATTCTATTATAGCTCTTCAACATAAAAGGGGAAAAGCATTTGATTATTGATGTTGATCTCAACAAAACCTTAAATATGCAGCAGTATAACAGGTGATCCTATAAATGATCAGTGCCTTATCTATTGGGCAATTCACACAAAAACCTAACACAAATCCCTAAAAATCACTGACATATGCCATACATCAAGACTTCCTGATCTATCTATCCACTTTGTGAATTAGACATCTACATCCTTCTGAACCTCATACTCGACTTATCCCTTCATGAAATCTACAATCCTATGATGAAGAATCAAGAATTTACATAATTCTTTGAGTCATAATCAAAATAAATCAACATATATAACCAATAGGTTACAACTGAGTTTCATATTCTCTGTTTACAAAACACAAAAGATCACAAACAACATGAATAGTAGACAAGATATCAGAATGAAGATTGACTTGCTTCTGCCTTATCATTCATTTCTTTGAAACAAATTACAATAGGATGCATGGAATTTAAATGCAAAGCTACCTAACAGATCATACTATCTGTATTCTTATTTCTTACTATTCATTACATGAGAAATTTGTTGAAGAATGAAGGTGGAATTATAGTTCTGGATCCAAATAAATGGTCTCATAGAATGACTAAAACTTTCCTACCAACAATGGTCTCCCAGTAACAAAACACTGGAACCTCCATAATGGAAAAAAGAAAGAATAATATAGGATGAAGATGAATTCTCAGATTGAACCTAAAATTGACATGTGTCCCCTTAGAATTTCATCTCTTGCAACTAAAAAGACTCTCTCTAACCTCTTTCTTCCATCTGATTTGATTTTTTGTTTCATCATTAATTTATAACAAACTTGCAAAATATTTGAAATCTTCATGAAATGCTGAAGGAATCAAACTTTAACTAATTTGAAATTACTTCAACTTGACCCCAACTACATTTTTATTGTCTTTTAACAATACCCATGTCATCATTATGCTAGGAATCAATTTTGAACTTCCATACCTGAATACGGTTACAGAAAAGGAACCTGATAGAAAACCTCATACTACTCAAACAGACGGATTCTTGTGTAGAAACTAACCTCGAAATCAAAAAATTCAGACTTCACAATTCAGGCGATATATGATAAGGCATACTTTTCCTTCCAAAAATGCCCAGAATCTCGGTTTGAAAAAACACTCCTCTAGTAAGGGACTCAGGGCTGACTGCAACTTTGATTTTAAATTTTAGAAAATTTAAAATTCCCTAAGGTTCAAACTTCATATTAAAACCCCTTTTAAATTTAAAATGAATCTGAACGGGCATCCATTTTGCATAAAACATTTTAAGAGTCATTTTTTAATTGCCTTCACAACTTCCCTACCCTTTGAATTTGAGGTCAAACCTTTGTTGACTAGATGACACGTGTCACTTTCCGATTTGCTCCTTCAATGTACAGTTATTGCCCAATCACTCATGCCATGTCATCATTGCTACCTCGCTATATTAACTTCCTTGCAACTCTTCCATGGCAAGTTAACAACAGCCATTGGATCGGCCACATGGCGCAATCTGGTGTGCTCTGAGTTTTGGTGTCATGTCATCGCGGGTGCAGCTTCGATTAAAATTTTGCATTATTCACCTCTAGCTGACATCATCCACCACGGGCTAGGACCTGCGCACTCAAGCCTTGCCTTCAAAAGGCTCACGCTTCAATTCATTTTCTATATTGAAATGAAAAGTATTTAAACAATTAAGTTAGACTAATCCCAACGAATGTGGGATATTTGCATTTCAACATCTTTTGGCTCTATTTCTCCTACTGTTTCACCTGTGATCTCTCTGGCTTTCATGGTAGATTTTTCTTCTAACACTCTTTGAACTCCCTTTTACAGTGTGTGAGCCGTGGGACTTTATTTTCAAGACATGAGGCTTCTTCTTGTTGACTAGTGTTAAAGCCATCTCCTTATTATTGGACGACTTTTCTTTGACTGCATGTGGCATCCATTTAAGTTGCCTATCTTCTTGCTCATGGATATCTTGTTACTATTAGATGATTTGAATGCATGAATGACTCCTCCTCATTCACTTGACTTTTTCCTTTTGCTTAAAATGGATTTCTCTCCTCCTGTGAGATGGCCATTAGACCCCTAGTACACATTTTCTTACTTGTTGTTTGAAGGTGTGAAATGCTCCTTTAAGTATGAGTCAACTTCTCAGACATGGGCGACCCATGTCCCTACTGTCGTGAGCTTTCACTGGTTTGCATCCTCCTTTTACTAACGCTGGCAACTTTTTCATCAGCGCAGGAAAACAACTCTTTTGTTTTTCTTGCTCTATTCTGTGTTGATTGTTCCTCTTAAAGCTCATGGGCTGTCTTTGCCTTCACGTGAGGTATCCTCCTGATCTCTGGTCTTCAGCTTGTGTGTTCTATTCTCTTCGATTGTTGGCAGGTTTCCTTGAGTGGCACTTCCATTTTAGTGCAAGGTGCCTGCCATGAATTTGCTTTGTATGGTGAGATTTCCTTCTTTTGAACATGTCTGCATGAATTTTTATGTGACAGGGTGTCTCCTCTTTACTCTGCAATGGGCCATATAGTATGCTCCTTTTCATGCCTGGCATAATGTCTTACTTGCGTTGGTGTCCTTTCTAGGTGTGAAAAATTCCTTTCCTATTCCCAACACGTGGGATGCCTCATAACGTGTTTGATTGTTGCCTACGTGGATCTCTGCCAATAACCGGGCACAATTTCTCCAGCCACCACATTTTCCAACTTTTGATTTAACCCATGAGGCACTCAGTCCGTAGCCATCCTTACTCTGTATAAAACCATACCCTTCTTCGTGGCACTTCCTGTGAGATTTGCAGTTTCTTGTTCAGGCAATGAGTCTTTTATGCCATCAAAGGTTGTCTCTATTGCTACATAGATATTCCTCTCTTAACAGCTGCAACCTTCACTCTTCCTTAATGTTTTAACGACTGTGGCTTCATCTTATGAGTGGCATCTTCTTTCAAGACTACAAGTTTGGCTTTTAATACTAGTCTTCATGTGCATTGGATTCTTCATATAAAACATCCCCGTGCCACAGACAATACCATTGCAGAAAAAGGAGAAGATAGTAAAGCAGACTGAGGGTGCATCCAGGAGTGCAAAGCTCACCAAAATGAAATTTGAACATTTGTGCAATTTGAACATCATTTGTGCAATTTGAACATCATTTTTGACGCTTCCTGTGAATATAATTATAGGAGTCTAACACCATGTTTGCATAGATAACTTCAAACCCAAATCGAAGTAAGAGGATAAAAATTTATCTACAGGTGTTGATAAAGAAGCATTGTTTGCAAGTGAAGAGAAAACATTCTATGCATTTATTCCTTAGCCACCATTCAGTGCCCAAATACAGATATGCATGTCAAGAGATAATAACAAGATCCCTACGCTCTTCAAAATTCATAAGCTTATCCGATGGAACTAGCTAGGCCCAAAGTGGGTTTGATTAAAAAAAAATGTTTCCAAACAATTGATCTAGTGAAGTGATCCAGTGACCTTCTTGAACTGACTATAAACCAAATTGATCATTGAATCAACACTATAAATTCATTCTAACTGTTCTCTGCAAAGTGTAATTTTCTGATGGCAAGGCCTATAAGCTGGTCTTAAAAACTAATTCAAACACCTAGTCGGGCTCTAGAACTCTGGATATAACATCTCTCTAACACGTACAATAAGCATGCCAGATCCCATCACATGATGACATCGGGGTCAAAATATATCAACCCCCAAAGTTGCCAACTTAAATTCACCTGCAAATAAACATGTAAAAAAGCTAGAAATTGAATTTGGAAATGGCCTAAAAAATTGAGCAAACAGGCACTTGGGGAAACGAAAACTTGGATACTGATTCTATGTCATGAGGTGAATATGAATATGTGATTTGGGTTCATGACGAATCACAGGGTGCAAATGGTGATTGTCTAAAGTTGGCTACCTGGATTTGCAAGACATAGGGCATCAGTGAAATATCAATTTTTATGAATGGAATGACCTTGGAAAAGCGTGAAGACGGATTCGTCAAGGTTTATAAACTGACACACTTAGAGTATTTTTAGAGGAAAATACAGAGGTATAATCCATTCAATCTCACCAATCATGGATCACAAGTTATAACGTCTCGAACAGGGGTCCTGATAAATCTACAAATGCTGACACTAGTATAACTTTAGAAATTGCGTTTGGAATCACATTTGAAAACTGATCAAACGGATTTTTCATAAGCTAAAACTTGAAACATAGCAAGTCTCCAACATCTACAATGCAACACAAAAGAAATTTTAGCATTTGGATCAACTGGTTGAAAGTTATTACAAGTCAAACAGGGCTTCCCAGAAATGTGTGGAATTTGCAAAATGTGTGAAAATAGTGAATGGCCAACTTTGACGAATTCAAAACCTAGTCAAACGAACTCGAAACAATTCAAAATCTGAAACCTAGGTTCTGGGATGTGGACTCTAGATAATTCCAAAATGGAAAATCATGAAACATTTCTGGGTGGAAGATATTTAGATGCAAACACAGCCTCCTGTCACTGTTTGACACTCAGGTAAAATTGCAGATTTGACACTAGCTCAAAACAGGACTTCGCCAAATGACTCAGAGACTCAATTTAACTTCACGAAATGCTTAGGCATGCTGAATGCAAGGTGCTAGAAAAATTGAATACCATTTATGCATTAACTCAATAGCAGGGTACATAGGCTTCACAAAGCATTTATAGGCCTAATTTTCTCAAATTTTGAGATGTGACTAAAAAAATGAAACATGCCAATTTAAGTCCCAATAGTGGCTCTGTCTGGGGATGCATGCCCCTTGCGGGCATGGCAAGGATTTAGGTATCTGGGAGAAGCATACCACATGCTTGATAGCAAAACTTTCCCTCTTGAACAACTTTATTGAAAACAGGAATCTACTCTAACTATGTACAAGCGATAGCCCCGAACCATCAAAAAGTTTCAGAACTCCTTACCTCTTTCATAAACTTGATTCTCATTTACATCTCCCTGAGGTAAACTGAAATTCTCATTATCATTTGTTTCACCCATCATATCAACACTTTCAATTACTTCGTTAGGCAAAACAAAACTGCTATCATCATCTTCATAGTGCATATGAAAATCAGACAAACTTTCTACACCTTGCCCACTATGAAAACATGGATCAACGTGATCATGACAACTGATATCAAACTGAAACTGATCACTACTGACTAAATCATAGATTCTTCCAACTGGAAACACAAAGTGCTCATATTCAACTTCATTCAACAAGTTACATGGAGCATATTGTAACTCACCTTGTGCCTCTGTAAATGAAAAGTATGTGAAATCTGATTGTTTCCTACTTGCAACCATGTTACTCATCAAATCAAATTTATCCTTTGCTGAAACCTCTTCACATTCAAACAACTGATTAGTCACCAAAATTGAAAACTCATTCTCAAAGTACTCATCCAAACTATGTTGATCACTATCATCTTCTTCATCAAACTGAAAGTCAGAATACACCTTGAACTTATCTTCACAAGACTTATCATTGCATGAAGAAAATCTATAATCGGATTGACAACACTCACTATTTTCCACTTCACCATGTGAAACATCAAAACAATGTTCAACAAGATCAACATAAAAAGAATCTAAAATAGTATTAAACTTCCCTTCATTAACATTCTCTACATCCAAAAAATTGTCATGTGCAAAGACATTTGAGGAACTATCACCTACACCTCCAAAGTCTAACAAAGATTGTTCGGATTCTACCTCTTTTTCCACATTAAACTTTGGGGAATTGATTTGACTGAATGAGAAAGTATTATGAGAGAACATATGAAGATCCTTAGAGATACTTACGTGCTTTTCAAACTTAGGAGCCAACAATTTTGAGATTTTACTGCAGCTCAAGAAGATTACCTCACAAATCTTCTCTTGGCTGTGATTGTCATATGGACAATATGAAGAACTTACAATAGTAGGATCCTTAGTGTAACAATCTGGAAAATCAAAATTATTACAACATTCTTTCTTATCATGGCAATCATTGGATCTACTGTTGTTACATCTTTCTTCAACTTCATATGTACTATAACTTAATTTGTCTTCTCTTTTATATCCATCTTTTTCATGCTAACCACTATTACCTAACTCAGTAACATTTGAATCCACCTCTTCACATTTGGCAGACATATTATCTTGCTCTACAAATTCATTGTATTCATTACTACCCTAACTTTCAGCACACTCACTATCATTAGAAGACATAACATAAAATCCATAATCATCATTTTCCATCTCCTCAATGAATTTTTCAATTTGCAAAATGATTTGTAATCTTATAGGTGTTGGCCAATTGACTGAATCAGGTACTAGAACATCAAGGAAAACACTAGGCAGTGAAGATTCCTCAGGTCTACAATGAAAAGGCATCTTACTGATTACTGACGTAAGCCTTAAATAACATTGTTCGACACTTAGACCTTGAGTACTGCCTACTTCAGTTCTTATAATATTGAAAATCTTTTTGTAAATCAGTCTATTCAACATAGCAATGTTATTATTCATGATTTCCAAACTGTCAGAATTTGGTAAACTAATCTTAGATCTGAGATTTGACTCCATTATAGAACGATATTTCTACCTCTTTATCCTAGTGCTAAAAACCACTGAATAGAGGCAACCCTTTTTAATGTTTGACTTCCATGAAAAGAAAACATGAAAACCAAAATACCTCAAGTGTTGATGCAAACTTTGATCTGCTGATTTGGCAAAGGTGCAGGACTGAAAATCCTTTGCACCACTGATCAAGACTTTGTAGAGCCACCACCTCTTTGCAAGAGGAATATAACAATCGTTGTTGTGATCTACTTTTATATTTCAATTTTTTATAACAACAGATTTCAAACAGCACTACAAAACTTATCAAGAATTTAAAACTTCTTTTCCAAGATCTATAAACAGTCTCAGATCTGCCCATACAACTGAAAATCCTTCAAAATTTTGCAATGAAATCAATTAGGAACAACTAGTACAGAGATTTGAGAGTCACCACTCACACTTTGTGAGAAATAAAACATAATTTGTCACTTGAAAAATTTGAACCAGACTTTCAATGTAGGAAAAACTTGTAGATCACTGACATCTTGAAAAGAAAATATACTTTATAAATGAATTCTTGACTCTGAAACTTTCTCAATAGTATTTGCAAAAACTGAACTGATTGAAGATAGACCTATGATAGTCATAGAACACAATTTTCATCCAATTTCAACATACTGCTGATAATGAATAAAGCTTAACTGGGGAACATGAAACTTTAGCAAGGAAAAGGAACACATCTTGCTCTAGATTTTCTATATCAAATTTGTTTCATGGCAGAGATTTTGGTTCTTTCTATATGCAACTCCACAGTAGAGTCACCATTTTGTTCATTTTTGAAAATGTTACCCATTTCCAATTACCCTAATGAGAACAAAGCACATCTAGGGGTAGCTAACTCCCATTTTCAACATGCCCATTCAGACACCAGGCCAACTATAAGGCTATACTCCTTCTACACTTCAGGCTCTGCAAAACCTAGGCTGGTGAACCTATAGATTCCTTATATGGTACCAGTTGTTAAAGCATACACTGAATCTATTATGAAGCAGATAAAACCCTTATTTCTCCTGATAACTCATGAAGTAACATCAATCTACAGTAGCTAAATGCAGATCTAGGAACCTCATAAGCGGAGTGAGGGCATTCTATTATAGCTCTTTAACATGAAAGGGGAAAAGTGTTTGATTATTGATGTTGATCTCAGCAAAACCTCAAATATGCAGCAGTATAACAGGTGATCCTATAAATGATCAGTGCCTTATCTATTGGGCAATTTACACAAAAACCTAACACACATCCCTAAAAATCACTGACATATGCCATACATCAAGACTTCCTAATCTATCTATCCACTTTATGAATTAGACATCTACATCCTTTTGAACCTCATACTCAACTTATCCCTTCATGAAATCTGCAATCCTATGATGAAGAATCAAGCATTTACATAACTTTTTGAGTCATAAGCAAAATAAATCAACATATATAACCAATAGGTTACAACTGAGTTTCATATTCTTTGTTTACAAAACACAAAAGATCACAAACAACATGAATAGGAGACAAGATATCAGAATGAAGATTGACTTGCATCTGCCTTATCATTCATTTCTTTGAAACAAATTACAATAGGATGCATGGAATTTAAATGCAAAGCTACCTAACAGATCAGACTATCTGTATTCTTATTTCTTGCTGTTCATTAGATTAGAAATTTGCTGAAGAATGAAGGTGGAATTACAGTTCGGGATCCAAAGAAATGGTCTCACAAAATGACTGCAACTTTCCTACCAACAATGGTCTCCCAGTAACAAAAAATTGGAACCTCTATAATGGAAAAAAAAAGAATAATATAGGATGAAGATGAATTCCTGGATTGAACCTACAATTGACATGTGTCCCCTTAGAATTTCATCTCTTGCAACTGAAAAGACTCTCTCTAACCTCTTTCTTCCATCTGATTTGATTTTCTGTTTCATCATTAATTTGTAACAAACTTGAAAAATATTTGAAATCTTCATGAAATGCTGAAGGAATATAACTTTAACTAATTTGAAATTACTTCAATTCGAATCCAACTACATTTTTATTGTCTTTTAACCATACCCATGTCATCACTATGCTAGGAATCAATTTTGAACTTCCATACCTGAATACGGTTGCAGAAAAGGATCCTGATAGAAAACTTCATATTGCTCGAACAAATGGATTCCTGTACAGAAACTAACCTCAAAATCAAAAAATTCAAACTTCCACAATTCCGACGGTATATGATAAGGCATACTTTTCCTTCCAGAAACGCCCAGAATCTCGATTTGAAAAAACACTCCTCTAGTAAGGGACTCAGGGCTGACTGCAACTTTGATTTTAAATTTCAGAAAATTTAAAATTCCCTAAGGTTCAAACTTCATATTAAAACCCCTTTTAAATTTAAAATGAATCTGCATGGACATCCATTTTGCATAAAACATTTTAAGAGTCATTTTTTAATTGCCTTCACAGCTTCCCTACCCTTTGAATCTGAGGTCAAAACTTTGTTGACCAGATGACACGTGTCACTTTTTGATTCGCTCCTTCAATGCATAGTCATTGCCCAGTCACTCATGCCACATCATCATCACTACCTCACTATATTAACTTCCTTGCAACTCTTCCATGGCGAGTTAACGACAGCCATTGGATCGGCCACATGGCGCAATCTGGTGCGCTCTAAGTTTTGGTGCCATGTCATCGCAGGCGCAACTTTGATTAAAAATTTGTATTATTTGCTTCTAGTTGACATCATCCACCACTGGCTGAGACCCGCATACTCAAGCCTTGTCTTCAAAAGGCTCACACTTCAATTCATTTTCTATATTGAAATGAAAAGTATTTAAACCATTAAGTTAGACTAATCCCAACGAATGTGGGATATTTGCACTTCAACATCTTTTGGCTCTGTTTCTCCTATTGTTTCACCTGTGATCTCTCTAGCTTTCACGGCATATTTTTCTTCTAACACTGTTTGAACTCCCTTTTACAGTGCGTGAGCTATGGGACTTTATGTTCAAGACGTGACGCTTCTTCTTTTTTACTAGCATTAAAGCCATCTCCTTATTATTGGACGGCTTTTCTTTGACTGTGTGTGGCATCCATTTGAGTTACCTATCTTCTTGAGTTACTTTGAATGTGTGAATGACTCCTCCTCATTCACTTGACTTTTTCCTTTTTCTTAAAATGGATTTCTCTCCTCCTGTGAGATGGCCATTAGACCCCTGGTACACATTTTCTTCCTTGTTGTTTGAAGGCATGAAATGCTCCTTTAAGTATGAGTCAAATTCTCAGACATGGGCGACCCATGTGCCTGGTGCTGTGAGCTTTCACTGGTTTGCATCCTCCTTTTACTAACGCTGGCAACTTTTCCATCAGCACAGGAAAACAACTCTTTTGTTTTTCTTGCTCTGTTCTATGTTGACTATTCCTCTTAAAGCTCGTGGGCTATCTTTGCCTTCACGTGGGGTATCCTCCTGATCTCTGGTCTTTAGCTTGCATGCTCTATTCTCTTCGATTATTGGCAGGTTTCCTTGAGTGGCACTTCCATTTTAGCGCAAGGTGCTCTATTTTTTGTCTTGCCTGCCATGAATTTGCTTTGTATGGTGAGATTTCCTTCTTTTGAACATGCCTGCATGAATTTTTACGTGACAAGGTGTCTCCTCTTCACTCTGCAATGGGCCATATAGTCTGCTCCTTTTCATGCCTGGCACAGCGTCTTACTTGCGTTGGTGTCCTTTCCAGGCATGAAAAATTCCTTTCCTATTCCCAACACGTGGGATGCTGTAGTGCCTGCCCCTAGTTCACATTCTATTATCATTGTCAAATTCTTTTAAGCTAATTTTATGCATTGATTAGTTTTAGAGATACTAGATTTACATTATTATGATATTATTTCATGACTTTGATTACAAATGCATCGGTTATTATTGCTTAGTTGATTTCATTCATGTGTTGTTAATGGTATTTTGATGATCCTAGTTAGTAAATGTGGTTTCTTTCATAAAAATGTTAATATGATGTCTTTAATGATGATTATGTTGTATTGATAGAGATGCATTATTATATGTACACATTTGATCTTAGATTTGTGATTATTATACTTACCCCATACTTGCATGTGTATGGTGTGTGTGTTTATTTTATTTTTCTGTCTGACGTGTTTGATGTGGTTAAGGGAGGGAGTCGTAGTCACCTGCTAGTCGGGATCTACACGATGAACCACTCCCTGCCATTGTCTGTTTAGTTTAGATATATTATATACATGTACATGCTCATCTTTTATGCAGGATGTAGGTACCAGGCATCGACTTCCCTGAATTGCCAGGATGAGCGCGCCCTATTACAAATACTCAAATGGTGAGAATGGGAAGATAATGATCAGGTCCAATCCTAGCCATAAGCCTATAATACTTGTCCTGCAAGGAGGACTCGTAACAGACTGTCTACCCTTTTTAAAACCCGTGAGTATTTTTGTGTGTATGTTGTTTTGTGAGTGTTTGATGTATTTTCTATTAATTAAGTATAATTAATAGATTAAATTAATAATTTAATTTAATGGAAAATTATTATGATATTATGAATATTTAATTATATTTAATTAATTGAGAAATTAATTAAATATAAAGAATTAAATTGAAGATAAAAGTTTTAAGATTAAATTTAGAACGTAATAATATTTATTAATTTAATAATAATATATTTAGAGTTCATTTTTAAATAAATGCTAAATATTATTGTTATTTAAGTTAATAAATATTTATCAAATTAAAACATTCAAAAATATATTAAAAAGGAAAAAAAGATATTAATTTATGGAAAAGATTTAAGTTTGCATGAATGAGTTTTAAATATAAGAGATTAATTTAAAAGATAAAAACATGTGAACTTCAATAAAAGTATTTTAATAAAGTACGCATGAGATTAAAATTATAAATTAACTTTAAAAGCAAAGTCAAAGTGGAAAGTTAAATAAAGTAATTTAACAATTCACTTAAAGTGCATGAAGGATTAATAAAAGAATATCTTAATTAAAAAGAAAATTAATTGTGCATGAATGAATTAATTAAATAAGAGAGAATTAAATATTGGAGATAAAAGTTAAAGTTTAAATTTAGAACGTGATTATATTTATTTAATTTAATAATAATATATTTAGAGTGCATTTTAAAATAAATGCTAAATATTATTGTTATTTAAGTTAATAAATATTTTATCAATTAAGTTTCTAAAAATGAAATTAAAAGTGAAAAGATATTTAATTATCATAAAGATTATAGTTCGCATGAATTATGCATGAGTTAGAAATAAAATTAATTAAAAAAAAAAAATGTGAACTTGAATAAAGATATTTTAATAATGTGCACATGAGATTTAAAAAGTTATAAATTTATTAAAATAAAGTGAAAAGTTAAATAAAGTAATTTAACAATTCACTTAACGTGCATGAAAGGAATAATAAAATAATAATTTTAATTAAAAGGGGAAATTAATTGTGCATGAATGAATTAATTAAATAAAGTAATTATTATTTTAGAGTTGTGGGGACAGAAGCCCTAAAAGGTAATTAGATTCTATATTAGAGGGTTTTGGGTCATTATTTCACACACAGGTTTTCAGGGAACACACTTTTGGAAAGGGGAGCAAAAAAATCTTTGGAAGCTTGGAAGGGTTCGGATTAGCAAGGGTTTCACCAGATTGTTAGCATCAGATCAAGGTAGGGTTTGTGAACCATTCTAGAAACACTTTCGGATCTTTGTCTTCTTCGTGCTTGTTGGAAATTGCTTTCTCAAATTTTATTGAATGAATCTTGCTACCTTTCTTCTGAATCTTTTGCGATTTGATTTCTTCTGGGAATCGGGATGAAAAAAAAACTATTTAGAAAACCTTGTTTTACTTCTGAAAGAAATTTAGTATTAAATTGAAATTTGGGTTTTGAATTAAAATGGAATTAAGAAATTTAAATTTGGAAGGGGTTTGTTTTTGGAAATGAAAATCTTAGGATTGAAAATTCGAAGGGTTCAATTTATTTTTCCTATCAGTTTAATATCGTAAATGTTATTAAAATATGTATATATTAAAATAATATTGTTATGAAGTTCGTTGAGAAAAATATTATAAAATAAAGAATATAGAATTATAATACAATTCTTAAAATTTTCATATATAATAATTTATCTAAATTTATTAGAAGGGTTGTTCTTCTAATAAACAAAATTATTGAAATTTGACTTAGTTAAAAAAAAAATTAAAAAAATAAATAAAATAATAATAATAATAATAATAATAATAATAATAATAAAATAAAATAAATTTAAAAAAAAAAAAAAATTAATTAAAAAAAAATAAATTAAATAATAATAATAATAATAATAATAATTAATTTTTAAAAAAAGAATTTTAAAAAAAAAAAAAAAATGAAATTTTTTATAACCCTTGTCGGCGCCGTACGCTACTGACGCAGGCTACAATAGCAGTGGTATGGTTAATAATATTTACTATTTAACCATTTGAATTATTAATGGAATTGGGAAATATTTCTATTTAGTAATCAAATAATTTAATAAATGATTAGTATTACTTCTAAGTCTTGATATGTTATTATATGAACCAGAATGAGTTTAATTGCAAGGGTTAATTATGAAGGTTAACTGGAAAACTTACTTACTTGAAAACATGTATTAAACTGGAAATTTAAAACCTTAATTAAAACAAATACATGGGTGTATTGTATGAGTAATACTGAGAATCGTATACACTTGAACATACATTGAAATGCAAATTGAAACTTATATTGAAAACGAAAATTGAAACCTTACATTAATTCAACAATATATTATCAATCAAATCCAACTGTGAGACTATGATGTTTTCTATGTACTGTCTATATTTCTTTTTGGATTTTGGTGTTGTTTAGATGTCGACCAGTCTAGGATGTACACCAGAGGTTTTGTGAGATTTCTTGGATACTATTATGTGGCTAGATGTTATGATGATTCTTGTGATTCAAACTGGAGTTTATACTTATGAGATTTGTTTTGTGAGCATTTATGTGTATTTGGATTTAGTTTGATCCATCTTGTTATCAGGTTGCCTGTTAAGGAACCAAGTTTGATCTTTATGGGTGTTGTGGTATGGGACACAACTATGTTTTTATGTGCTTAGGAGAGGTTGTCTAGGTACATGACTTGGGAGTGGCTTGCATAGGGGTCCGGGACCCAAAGTGGTCAGTACCAGGGTAACCTAATGCAAGTTATGTAATAAGTGATAATCTAGTAAGTAAAATTTATGGGGGGAAACACACTAAAAAGATAAGTTAGAGATATTTGATCTACCCATGCCTTGAGTGCTTGTATAGACTAAGGATGGGAATGAGATGAGTGCCTCGTCTTCTTGAGAGGGCTTTCTAGTTTCCATATGTGTGATGTTGAGGGTCTGGGGTTCATAGTAACCAGTCCAGGGTAACTCAACACTTGAGGGTCCGGGGTCTATTAAGAGATCAGTCCAGGGTAACTCAAGCAGCCATGTGATGACACTCCCTAGTATGTAGCCTAAGTCTCCTCTGTAGTTTTTGTGTATCTCTGGTGGTGTACTTATTGTTGGATGTGGTGTACTTATTGTTGGTGGTGTATCTATTGTTGGATGTGTTTATTGTGGTTACTTACTTTCATTGATGATGATTGGTGTTTCATTATGTTGTACTTTTGACATGTGGTTTTTGACTTGAGGAGGATTATCTTTTGTTGACTTTATCTTGTGATCTTGGTATCTGGTTTATACTTGGTTTGTGTATGATGTTTGGTTATGTGATGTCAATATTGGATTGAGTTTTCTTTCTTTCTGGTTTATTTTATCTTCTTGAGTAGTATGTGTTACCTTTGAGATAGTTTTGGCTAGTAGGTATTCCATGCCTAGGAGTGTTTTATGTTTGATAGCCGTTTGTGGATCGTTCATTATCTTCCCTGCACGGTGGGAGTGGAAGCCTGACTAGGTAACCACGCGGTCGGGAGGTAGTGCCTTCTTACCATTTGGGTCCCCCTTCACATTGCTAGCTGTTGGATGTTCGTTGCAGAAGATGTACCTTTATCATTCTTATTTCTTATCTTACAGACTTCTTTTCAGATGATGTATATATATTATCATGTATTCTGTTGTACAATATCTATTTTCACATACCCTGTGACATGTGCAATGGATGTTATTGATTAGATGCACTTTCATTGTATTGTTTATACTTATGCATTTGCTTATGCGATCTTGTATCGGTTATTTCTTTATGATCATGAGACATTGTACTTGGAAACTTAAACTAATTAATTTAAAATTATTAAATGTGACTCAACGTAAAGGAACCTTTGAGGAATTGAAACTATATCTGTAATTGCAAATGTGTATTTATTGTGTATGTTCTTATTGCTTCCGCATTAATGTTATCTTGATGTTGTTTAAACTTCAAAAAAAAAAAATAGTTCAGTAAACATTGTAACATGTTAGGTTTATTTCTCTTGGGTTCCCGAGCGGGGCGTTACAGATGCCTCATAACGTGTTTGATTGTTGCCTACATGGATCTCTGCAAATAACTGGGCACAATTTCTCCAGCCACCACATTTTTCAACTTCTGATTTAACCCATGAGGCACTCAGTCCATACCCATCCTTACTCTGTATAAAACCATACCCTTCTTCATGGCACTTCCTGGGAGATTTGCGATTTCTTGTTCAAGCAATGAGTCTTTTATGCCATCAAAGGCTGTCTCTATTGCTACATAGATCTTCCTCTCTTAACGGCTGCAACCTTCACTCTTCCTTAATGTTTTAATGACTGTGGCTTCATCTTATGAATGGCGTCTTCTTTCAAGACTGCAAGTTTGGCTTTTAATGCTAGTCTTTGTGTGCATTGGATGCTTCATATAAAACATCCCCGTGCCACAGACAATACCATTGCAGAAAAAGGAGAAGATAGTAAAGCAGACCGAGGGTGCATCCAGGAGTGCAAAGCTCGCCAAAATGAAATTTGAACATTTGTGCAATTTGAACATCATTTTTGACATTTCCTGTGAATATAGTTATAGGAGTCTAACACCATGTTTGCATAGATAACCTCAAACCCAGATTGAAGTAAGAGGATAAAAATTTATCTGCGGGTGTTGATAAAGAAGCATTGTTTGCAAGTGAAGAGAAAACATTCTGTACATTTATTCCTTAGCCACCATTCAGTCCCCAAATATAGATATGCATGTCAAGAGATAATAACAAGATCCCTACACACTTCAAAATTCATAAGCTTATCCAATGGAATTAGCCGGGCCCAAAGTGGGTCCGGCTAAAAAAATTTTGTTTCCAAACAACTGATCTAGTGAAGTGTTCCAGTGACCTTCTTGAACTGACTATAAACCAAATTGATCATTGAATCAACACTATAAACTCATTGTAACTGTTCTCTACAAAGTGTAATTTTCTAATGGCAAGGTTTGTAAGCTAGTCTTAAAAACTGATTCAAACACCTAGCCGGGCTTTGGATTTCTGGATATAACATCTCTCTGACATGTACAATAAGCATGCCAAATCCTGTCACATGACGACATCGGGGTCAAAAGATATCAACCCCCAAAGTTGCCAACTTAAACTCACCTACAAATAAACATGTCAAAAAGCTAGAAATTGCATTTGGAAATGGCCTGGAAAACTGAGCAAACAAGCACTTGGGGAAACGAGAACTGGGATACTGATTCTATGTCATGAGGTGAATATGAATATGCAATTTGGGTTCATGAAAAATCACAGGGTGAAAATGGAAATCGTCTAAAGTTGGCTACCTAGATTTGCAAGACAGAGGACATCAGTGAAATATCAATTTTTATGAATGGAATGACCCTGGAAAAGTGTGAAGACGGATTCATCAAGGTTTATGAACTGACACACTTAGAGTATTTTTAGAGGACAATATAGTGGTATAATCCACTCAATCTCACCAATCACAGATCACAAGTAATAACGTCTCGAACAGGGGTTCTGATAAATCTGCAAATGCTGACACCAGTATAACTTTAGAATTGTGTTTGAAATCATGTTTGAAAACTGATCAAACAGATTCGTCATAAGCTAAAACTTGAAACATAGAAATTCTCTAACATCTATAATGCAACGCAAGAGGAATTTTAGCATTTGGATCAACTGGTTGAAGGTTATTACAAGTCAAACAATGCTTCCCAGAAATGTGTGGAATTTGCAAAATGTATGAAAACAGTGAATGGCCAACTTTGATGGATTCAAAACCTAGTGAAACGGACTTGAAACGATTCAAAATCTGAAACCTAGATTGTTGGATATGGACACTAGATAATTCCAAAATGGTGAATCATGAAATGTTTCTGGTTGGAAGATATTAAGATGCAAACACAACCTCCTGTCATTGTTTGACTCTTAGGTAAAATTGCAGATTTGACACTAGCTCAAAATAGGACTTTGCCAAATGACTCAGAGGCTCAATTTAACTTCAAAAAATGCTTAAGAATTCTGAATGCAAGGTGCTAGAAATATTGAACACCGTTTATGCATTAACCCAACAGCAGGGTACATAGGCTTCACAAAGAATTTATAGGCTTGATTTTCTCAAATTTCGAGATGTGACTAAAAAATGAAACATGCCAATTTAAGTCCCAACACCTGCCATTCCCCATTATCCTCACCATGTAGTGGGGTAGGGCTAAGCTCCTTCTCATCCTTGTCAATGCTTTCCATCACTTTTTATACAATCTCTACTAGGGAAGCTTTAACCATCGTTAATGGGGTACACTCTCTCTCCTGAGTAACACTACCTGCAACTGTCATATCTTGCTAGTTGTCACCTCCCTGAATTTCTAGGGAACACAAAAGAGTGTTATTTCTCTTATTCTTGAAGATTAATTACTATTAATGTCTTACGACCTGCTAAAAGTAATTTACACTTTGCATTTACTGAGTTACAACATTTTCAGTGTGTTTATCGAGTAATAGAAGCAATCATTTTTCTTAGTCTAAATTTTATTATTGACATCTAAGGGATTTGGGATTTATTTTAGTGGTAACTAATTCACCCCTGCTCTTAGTTACTCCTTCCATATTTCCAACAAAACATGTTTATAATTGTGTATGACCATAAAATCAAACCATTGTCTGTACCATCAAGCTCTTTGTATGCTACTAATTCAATCTATACAGAAACCATGCTATGTTGACATCAATGACAAACATAGTCATCAATGAAACATATCAATACTCTCCAATGCTTAGGATACTCCCCAAAGTAGTATCTTCAACATTCATGCTAACAATTTTTTATTAGCAAATCATTTTATGGGTACCATTTGTATGAGAGGTTTCTCTCGGCTAGGGTTTCCTTGGATAAAAAATAATGGTATTATGAGTTTCATTATGTTAAACTTATGATTAATTTCTAGTTTCACGATCTATGCAAGTTTCAAGATTGTTAATAATATCCATAGTTGGGAAAAATATTGTAGAACATTGATTCACTCCCCATATTAGTATTTCCCATTTCTAACTATTGGTAACAAACTATAGATACTTAGGGAACACCAATCAACTTGAGTAAGATCACTATGGATTTGTAACAATTGTAGAAGAATCTTAAGAAAGATCTTGAGGAACTTGATATAGTTATAAAATAAAGAAATAAACTAGAGATCAAACTTAGAATATGCATAAGATTTCATTTTAAAATTGAAAGATCAAATTGAAAGCACTAGAATGAGAAATAAATATCTACATGATCAGATTGAGGATTTTTAAGAAATTTCAAGGCTTAAGAAGGAGAATGAGATTTTGAAAGATGAGCTTGGAATTACAAACTTTAAAATGAATATAATGGAAGATGATAATACAATTCAATTAGATTTGAAATAGGAGAATGTAGATCTAAAATCCAAACTTGGTGAGATGACATCTAAACTTGAAACTACAAAGCTACAATATATAACTTAAGAAGCACAACATTATTATTAAATGAGATCTTACACAATCAAAGAAATATCTTAAGAATTTATATTCAAGAATTAAAAATCTTGATGAGTAGATTATGACACAAAGACATGTTGAAGACAAAGTAAGATTGGATATATTGAAGGACAATCATCTATTTAACATAAAGTAACTAAGGAAAAAAATCTTTTGAACCAACAACCTAACAATCAAGAAGATATGAGCAAAGAAGTTCCTAATCCACTTGAACAAACTAAAGATGTAAAGAGACAATTCAATGTAAGATTCTTTGCATGTAATCATCTTGGACACATTAAGGAATGCATAGGTAAGTACTCAAAAACCTTTTTTGGTTATTGTTATAAGTGCTATATTTATGGTAATAGATCTAATGGATGTGGGAAAACTAGATTGGATAATAGTATGCATGAAAGGAATAACACTATAGCTAGTAAACCATGGGGCGTAACAAATTATATAAAAAATTGAATTGTATTATAAGTGCAATGACCTTTTCATATTGCTAGAGATTCTAGATTGTAGAATAATCAATTTGAAACTATACATGGACACAAAATTATAACATGTCAAATTTGCAATAATTTGGGACATGTAGAAAGATTTTGTAGATTGAACAACATGAGACCACCAAACATAAGATCATAGAACATGGGAACATATAATCCTTAAAGAAATGTGAACAACAAGGCTAGAAGAAATGAAAATGTGAAATGAAAGGAGGTATAAATTATTCTTAATAAAACATTTTTTAGAGAAGGAACACAAGAATGTACTAAAGTGTGGGTTGAAAAGCCAAAAGAAATATCTAAGAACAAGATGAAAATAGTACCAAGTATTGAACCATGTGCATCAACTTGAACAATCACTTTATAAGGTTAAAATACGAGATACTTCACCAAATATTCATTAGACCCTTTTATGGAAGAGTTATGTTTTTCATAGTTAGTAGTATCCTTGAATAAGTAAGAGGATGCTATGGTTAAGAGTGCAGAAAAATATATAATGATATCTGAGGTTGTAGGTGAATTGAATGTCTACTAGATTTGATATCTTCATCTTTATTGAACATACTTTTGCAATTAAAGAAGATAAAATTTTGTAAGGATTTAAGGGTTTTGTTAACCATTTTAGCCCCTCCCTTTCTAAAATGCCAATATTGCTAGTCTCATGAATATCCAAGGTGATGGTCTTATCTATGTTCATTGAATTATTCATTAATTTCCATGCAATCCTAATAGGGATACACCAAAATTTGACTTTTCTTTATATTCCTAAGCCTTATAAAATTTTCATATCATATGAGAAAAATTAAGTTACGATCATGTGATTCTTCCTCTATTGATTTATTGCTCTAGTTCATGACTTAACTATCATAGGGGTCATGAAGGTGTGATACAATCAATTTCATAGTCAGAGTGTCCTTTCATCTATTAGACTAGCATTCAAATTCAAGTCATGAAGATGCGACTAAGCATGAATCACATGATTGTAGGCAACTTTAGGTTTAAGCAGATTCGAATTGTGATACCACAAAAGCTAACTACAACAATTCAAATATATGTAGTTTTGCATCATCATGAGTGGTCAAGACCAACCCAAAGTCAAGGTGGAAAAGTAGAAAAATTCCTTGTTCATTCATTCACAAGGTTAAAAGATGGGTTAATGTTTCAAGTGGAGAAGTTACAAAAAGGTTTCTTTTGTAATGTCTTAGGACATTAAGAGAAAACCAAGATTAGGCCTGCAAAGCCACATAAGTTATTGAGTGCAATATTATAGGGTTAACATTGAGTTATAAAATTATTTTTTGATGCTAAGATGGAAATTATTTTGATGGATGTCACAATATCACTTGCAATTAAGCTTGATCGATGATTCAGGATGCAAAACCCTAGGTTAATGTATCAACAATGCAAAATTCCTTTTTCACACTCTTGCAAGGTTAGAAGATGAGTTAAGATCTTGGTTCAGGAAGCTATGAACAAAGAAATGATGAAATAGATTTAGGTCTATCTGCAACATCACAAGGATCCATCTATAGTTATGAATTTTTGTTATGAAGGGGCAGGAAAGGTAAAATAGATGGCTTCACATCATCATAGGGACAAGAAATTTGATATCCATGATATTTGTAAGGATGAAAAGTATTCAATGTAATGGTTATCATAGGTTCACTAAGGTTAATGGGCTAAAGAGATAGGGGGCTACAAAGCAATGATAAGGCATAAAATAGTAGGGTTATAGCTTCACAGAGCCAAACAATTAAAGAAAAGAATGAGTTGTGAAGCCACAAATAGTTGTGAGCATAGGTCAACAAGATAAATAGATTCTAGGAAAGTTGGTGAACTGTTTCAAGGATATAAGGCCACATGGAAAATGAAATGGTTGAATTCTGTTGACTTCTTGATGTAGTTGATCTAGAATGATGTAAATGTAATCCATGTAGTAGTTGGAAAGATTAAGGGGAAATGATTTGTCATGTGAAACCACTTTTTACTTTCCTCAACACCATTTCACTCCATGATTCTTAAATAAATATCATGATCTATTCTATTGTGATTTGATCTCTTGCAGTTGAGTGCACTCTTTTCCTTGTTCTTTCTATCATTTCTTGTGGGAAATTGAACTTCATGATTAGATTTTCTTTTGATTCTTAGTTATTGCTCTCATCTATAATCTAATCACATGGTTGTGTGAGTTTACACTCAAGGTTGTATCTGGGTTATGCTTGCACCCTATAAAGGCAATTTTTCTTGTTGTTCAAGGGATCTATCTTTTTTCTAGTCTTATGCAGACATTATTTGCAATTGTTCTTGCCTCTTATTCAATAAAAATCATTTCTATCATATCAATTCTCAACTAGTTAACTTTTCTTAATCTATCATTCC
Source organism: Cupressus sempervirens (assembly GCA_028749045.1). Taxonomy (NCBI): domain Eukaryota; kingdom Viridiplantae; phylum Streptophyta; class Pinopsida; order Cupressales; family Cupressaceae; genus Cupressus; species Cupressus sempervirens. Next base: position 236,547,963 of record CM053786.1, on the reverse strand, counting down.
TTATTTTCCTAGATGTATTCTAGTAATTACAATACCATATGATTATGTTCATATCAATTAACTAATCTATTAAGTGAATATGTTGTATTCCTTGTGTGGTTATGTTTTTTAAACTTGTGTATGGTGTTAAGATTGAAGGACCACAAATATTGGTATGTCTTATGAAGTCTATTGGATTTTAGTGTTGTTACTAGGAGGAAGTAGATCAAAATGCTATTTGGTGTATCACCTCCTCTAGGTTAGGATAGGTAGTTTGATTTTCATGCATCTCCTTCTCCTTTTTTCTTTCAAAAAATTGTTTAGTGCACCTTGATAGTAAGGAAGCCAACCTTCTCTGGAGATTCAATCTCTGATTGCAAAGTCCCACACTTTTGAATTGTTTCCATGTTACAAGAGGTTTCCTTTAGGTCAAAAATTTATGTAAGATTGCAAATTTCTTTGTCAACAATTTTTGGCATGCCCAGTTGGAAAGATACTAAAGCATTTCTTAAGTTTACTAGTTTACTGGTGTCAAAGAAGAGAACTTCAACTTATGCTGAGGAGATAGTGTTGCTCTTAGTATTGGATACCTTCAAGAGGCACACATTCAAGAACTTGGTGACCCCATCTCTACATATTGGTTTCTAAACTAGAATTATTGTGATTCATGCACAAAGCTCAAAAAAGGGTATCTTCTAGAGGTACTTTTCAATATATTGAACTCTTATTTTGAAATCCTAGAAGAAAGAGAAGTAGAATCTCTCTATCAATAGTTAGGAGTTCAAAGTAGCACATACACCTATTAGATCCCTTTCTACTCCTCTAGTTGATAGGTCATAACCTAGGGTACCATATTTTCATCTAAATAGATCACTATTTCACATGGCCCTCCCTAGAAATTAGGTTTTTACCACCTTCAATGGTGGGAGTCCTCTCATACTAGCCCAATGACATGATATCTTAATAGTTGCTCTTAAAATTTTACCAAATTTTATTGGTGAAACATATATTTCCCCAATAGAACATATCCAAGAACTCTCAAATATCTGCAATGTACATAGTATTATAGAATATGATATTTTTGTTAGACTTCTTGCTTCATCTTTAAAGGGAAAAGCCTTACAATGGTATAGGGGATTGCCATATAATTCTATTAATAACTAGGATGAGCTAGGAGAAAGATTATGCAAACACTTTGAACATAAGAGTGATCATCTATTACTCTTAGAACATCTAACTATAATCAAAAGGGCACATCATGATTTCATGACATATTTCAACTATACATTCCAAAAAACTTGGGATAGGATCCCTACTGCAGTAAAGCCTACTCCTGGCAATGCTTTCTTGCAGTACCTTAGCACCTTTAATAGTGATATTTCTACCACACTACAAACTATGGGAGGGGACACCTTGTTACCTACATATAAAATTTCTATAAGGGAAGAGAACACTCTGATTCAAGGAGGAAAGCAAGCTCCAAGGTTTCCAATGCCACTATTTCTTGACATGCCTACAATCCAACTTACAATGGCTCCCATCCCAACTACAACTACATGTCAACCTCTTGTTGCTTCCCCTTAAATTCTACATCTTCAAATGTGATAGATGAAATTAATATCATGATGAAAGATATGATTCAAAATATGGATAAAATCAATGATCATAACTCTAATGTAGATAAAAGATTTTAGGATGCAAATGATAAATAATGATTTGGTGACTCTAAAGACACAGCAAGATCAAGGTAGTAGTCCTTTTTAAACCAACTAACAAAGTCATCCATTCAATAGGCCAATAAATCAAGGTCAAGGCTATGCCCCAATAACCAAAATAGACTTATAGGTAATTCTACCCTGCAAATACAAATGCAAACCCAATAAGGACTATAGTTGCTCAAAATAATTTGGATCAAGAACAAGAGTATTGCATGGTTTTTAATTTCTCATATGAGAAATATATCTACCATATACTGGACCCTTCTCAAGCCTTGAGTACACAAGAATAAACAACATGACATCAATATGATGATATTTAGTCCACTATTGGTTTTCAATCCCAGTAGCAAGGTGACTACACTTTCATGAACTACCAACCTGGAGATTACTACCATGTAAATCATGGTGGTAATGATGGGATAGCTCACAACATTAGAAGAAAAAGGAGAGCTATAGAGGAAGCTCCATCCTCTCCATCAAATCAAGCTACAACTCCAAAGACTATTCCATAGACGACAAGTGCAAATTTACCATATACTATTGTTGTTTCATTACAAAATCATAACAATAATAAGACTAAAGAGCTACATGTTGCCCCCATCCATATATCAGACCCTATATTCACTAAGATCCTAGCCAAGATACCATACACTCCTCTCAACATTGTAGATCAAATGAAGAGGACTAATATTAGTGTTCCTATGTGGGATGTTCTTGTAATGCCATCTCTATTGGAATTGTTGCAACAAGATTCAAAGACTATCAAGGTACAAGATAATCTAGCCACCATGGAAGGAGTGGTAAGGTTTGTGCAACCTACAAGGAAGGAAGAAAAAAGTAAGCATTATAAGCCTTCTCCTTTTTATCTCTCTTTTATCATAGGAGATAAGTTAGTTCACAATTGCATGATAGACTCAAGAGCTAGCAACTTAGTTATGCCAAAGTGTGTGGTTAATGGCCTTGGCATTCAATACAAACCAATGGTTAAAGGAGTTCTTTAGTTGGATGGTATCTCTATAATAATAGTAGCAGTGTTTAAAAATATGAAGATGGAATTACATGCATGTCCTTGTTGTACTATCACACAAGAAATAGTAGTTATTGAGCTCTCTCCATATTTTTGTATTTTCCTATCTAGGAACTTTACTGCATAAATTGGTAGCTATATTGTATCTAACTTGTCCTACATGTTCATCAAGACAACATATGGAACAAATGCTTCCATGAAATATGAACCATTGGCTCCTAATCATATAAAGACTTATACTCCCATCCCCATAAATATGAATTACACAATTCGAGAAGAGGATGAGGAATGCATGACTCATGAGCATGCTACACTCTTAATAGGGGCCCATGACTATCTTTTAGATGAATGGTGTAATGATTTCTAACTTGAACCAATACAAGAAGCTAAGGAGATAGGTCTTGTAACTTATTGTATAATTGAGGAGGTGCTCCTATTCCCAATCTCATGAAAGAAAAAGAAGATACAAGTGGATTATGGAATATGTTATTTGATGACTCAAGGAAAAAAAATGGTTTAGGTGCCTATGTAATTATTTTCTCACCTAATTTGGAGAAATATTACTTATCTTACAAAATCCAATTCAAATACACTAATAATGTGGTAGAGTATGAAGCCCTAATCCAAGGCCTCCAACTTGCACAAAGGAGAGATATTAAGCTCTTGAATGTATTTGGGGACAATGAGTTGGTTGCAAATCAAATCAAAAATCAAAATATCACAAAAAACAACCTCCTAAAGTCATACAAACATAGAGTTTTGGATTTACTTGATGGCTTCCAAGAATTCAACATTCAGAGTGTTCCTACGAATGAAAACAAACATGTTGATAGGCTTGTAGCAATTGGTTCTCATTATGATATACCAAAACATCTTGGTGATGTAAAAGAACAACAAGTCAAACTTTTTGTAAGGCTTGTTGTCCTAGATAATTGAAAAAATTGGAAAGTATTTGATTCTGATTTACAAATTGTTAATTTCCTACAAAATGAAGTCGGGTTTTCTACTAAAAATTAATCCAAGCTACAAAGTTAGTATGGGGATCAGTTTGTGAATCTTAATTCAAATAAATTTCCTAAAGGTTTAGTCACTTTAGAAGGAATGTTCAACTTTGATGATCAAGAAAGAAAAAAAGGTTCAAACTTGATTGCAAGGAGGGATGACTACACACCTATCACCATTGTTGATGGGAAGACTCCTAACTTGGGAAAGGTATGCACTAAGACTAAACAAGAAATTTTCATTAATTTATGTCAAAAAATTAGTGATGTTATTTGTTGAACATATGAAGAATTAATGGGTTTTGACCTAGGCTTATTCCAACATACTATAGATTTAAACCATGATGCAAAGCTTGTTAGAAAAAAGAAAAGGCCAGTTAACCCCAAGATTGAACCATTAATGAGAAAATAATTGTCTAAGCTCATAGAGGCTAGTATTATTTTCCCTATCAAGCACTCTTGATGGGTAGCTAATTTTGTTCCTATTAAAAGGAAGAATGGAGAGATTAGACTATGTTTATATTTTAGGGACCTTAATAAGGCTTCTCTTAAAGATCGACATCCCCTCTCTTCTATGGAACAAATTATATCCAAGGTTAGTGGCTTAGAGAGGTTTTCTTTCTTAGATCTTTCTTCCATGGTGAAACCTCTCACAACCATGTTGAAGAAAAATATGATGTTCAACTAGACCAAGGAACGGAAGGCCATTTTTGAGGAGATCAATAAATCAATTGTATTAGCTCCCACTCTTGTGTTGATCTCAAATTGCTTTTGATAATTGAGTGTCAACACACTTAAGACATTTACTTAGTTTATGCCAAATTAGTAATGCATGCCTAGTATAAATGTAAATACAAGACCATGTCGAGTTGCAATGAGTGTCGAGTCACTCATGTGTTGAGTCACTCAAGTGCCAAGTAGATAGACCATGCTGAGTGATTCAAGTGTCAAGTGAGCAATAGATGCTAAGTAGTTTAGGTGTCAAGTTAGAAATAGAATTATAGTATGTGTGAAGCATCAATAACTTCAAGTATCGAGTAACTTAGATTGGACATATTTATTTGTGATTGCACAAACAACTATGTAAACCATTTTCAAGCTAACCTAAGGTTAGATTTTGATTCTTTGAAGATAAGGACAAATCCATTTGCAAAATCCCTATGTATTTTCATGTAGCCAATTAGAAAATAGGAAGAGTTAAGAGGCAAAAAAATGTTGAATCTCAGCTATAGATTCATACCTAACCCTAAGCCACCAAAGTCTTTATAAGGAAGATGAAGCTCTAGAAATTATAATGAATCAACAGAGTGAAAGAGATCATGTTATAGGAGGTAACAAGGGGTGAATGATCAAATTTATTCATAGAGCATTCAGGGTGACTTAGCAATGAGAGTGAATTAGAGAATCAGTTGGAGGAGAATAAAGAATAGAAGGATATAGCAATTGTTATATTAGATCAAAGAGGATCAAGAAGGACACTGTACAGATTTGATCTTTAATCAAGCAACCAGATCCAATCACAAGATCTATGTTGAAACATCCTAATAGGTGATTTTAGTTAAATCTAATAGGTGGAGTAGTCCTAAGAGGCTGTAGTAAATCCTTTAACAGGGTGACATTCCAAGTGGATGTTCTAAAGTCCTTCAACCAGGCACACTTCTAATAAAGTTTTGAAATCCTCTGAAAAGATGGGACTTAATAGTCTTTGTAAGCCTTTAACAAGGTAGACCTTTCATAGGGAAGATCATGTTTCATGGTCAAACCATTGTAATCTTAACTAGCTACACTTTATTGCTACAGTACTAAATATTGGTGGATTTCATCGCCACCCCAGTTTCACCTTATCATTTGGACGATTTTTGGGTAATCATATATGGTGTCAAAGTGTGTGTCTGTGTGTTTGATTACATGCTTACATGATTTGGATGTATGTGTTTTACATGTTATTTTCAATTCATATATTACATGCATCTAATGAATGGTAACAGTTTTAATAGCTAAAGTTTGAACTTTTGATTCACCCCCCCCTCTCAAAAGCACATGTTTCCCATTTGTAATTCAAACAATTGGTATCAGAGCTAAGTTCTCAGAAGAAGAAGCTTTGCAGCTTAGAGGAAAGATCTTCAAATGGAAGTCTACAAATTGGGAAAGACCATTAAAAACCAGGAGATTGAAATACATCTCATACTACATCAACTAAATGAAGCCAAAGATTCCTTGACGAGTTCCTTAAAAAGAAGGAAAGATATTGCTATAGTAGAAAATAACACACAATACAAAGTGATTGACACCACAAAATATTTGTAGATGGTAACTCCAATGAATTTAATGTAGCAATTATAGATCTAATGGAGAAGAATAGAGCACAAGCTGAAGAAATTAGAAATCTCAAATTGAAGAAAGAATCATAAGCCATACTACTATGTGAGGTGACTAAAAAAAAGAAGAAATATATAGAAGACAAGGTCATGATTGAAAAAGACAAAAGAATTTTGGCAACAAGATTGGAAGAGAAGTCAACAGAGCTATCTAGGATCTCAAACATGCAATTTGATACCTTAATCCAAATGATGAATGGCCATTATGATTTGAATTTCAATGATATTGAGATAACTACATTGAAGTTGCAAAATTAAGAACTATAGAATGACCTAAAAATAGAAAAGGAATTTGCTAAAAGTTTCAACAAGCCAAATGAAGCCATCAAGTACTTTTAGAAATTACTAAAATCTCCTAGATCCAACAAAGATACATTGGGATTGGGCAACACAAGCACTAAAGAAGGAGAATCATCCAAATTTGTTGAAGAAAGGAACAACAAAGGTAAGAATTCCAAACCTACTTGTCATAATTGTGGAAAGAAAGGGCATACTGCTAATGTGTGTAGGAGCAAGAATACAAATTAGAATGCTAAGCCGAAGAACAAGGTCCATTTTCATAAGTTTAATAACGAAGGTCATCAGGCACATGAATGAAGAACCAAAACCATACATGCACCAAAATTTGAAGAATATTGCTACAACTATTAGAAGTATGGACATAGAGCCTTTGAATGTAGATCCAAATCCACATGGTCATCAAATAACCAAACAAAGGTAAGAAGCTAGGGAAACTCTTATAACTAGGATTAAAATACAAGATATAGTTGTCACTATTGTAAAAAATATGGACATGTACTTGAAAACTACATTAGGAGTCACTTTAGTGGTAATTACAAGAGGTGGTTGAGTCAAACTACATGTTTCAATTGTTTGAAGATTGGTCACTTAAGTAAACATTGTCCAACTAGGTCCAAGGCACCAAGTTGTGAATTTCATAAAGGCAAAGGTAAGGTAGATGTTGAACACATCAAGAATGAGATGAATAAGAAATAGAAGAAGAAATAAGTATGTAGTACATCAAATGGAGAAGGGATCACTTCACCCAATGGGTCAAGTGGTCACATCTCATCAAACTAAGCAAACAAGAGGTATGTGGGACTGATACTTAAAGTGTTGCATCATGCATCAGTTCCAAAAGAAGCAAGTACTAAAAGGATTACATTAGCATTTATGAAGATGCAAGAAGTTGTAGAAATTTCAAAGTTAAATCTTTTAGTTTTCATTTTGTTGTTGAGCATGAAAATTTCTCTATGTATGCCAAGTGGAACACTAGTTAGTGTTGAGCTACCAGGCTAGCTAGTTGATGCTAACTCTATAGTAGCTGTAAAGTGATAGTCATGTCATTAGATGTTGAGTGAAATAGAAATCATGTTAGTGCTAAGTTTACAACTATACAAGCATTAAGCATTAAATGCAAAATTTTGAAGGGTATAAGGTCAATTTTCACTCTTTTTTATCATTTTAAATTTGAGTGAATACAAGGAGAATAGAAGGAAACTCAAAAACTAGTTCAAAGAATTTGCATAGATTCTAATGATGATCCAACACTAGTTCATCAAATTTCCAAGGTATTCTTCATAAGCTAAGTCACACTGTTTGAAATTTTTATAAACCCTAGTTTGTCAAATGGCATCTAGTTCAAGGAACATAGAGGGAAAAGAAGTTTTAAATGTTCAATTAGTTAGCAATGATGTGAAACAACTATATTTTAGAGCAATTCTAGATGTTGTTTATAAAAAAGACTCATTAGACACACTTTCCATGATTTTCTTGAAACTCATAATGGTCCAAGACATCATAAAATGCTACAACCACGAGATAGGAGGAATATGAGACATCGAAATAAGGAAAGCCTATGAAAAGTTGTGTGAAAATAGCATTCTAAAAGAAGAATTTAAGATTTTTGAAAGGAAGGGTTTGACCTATGCCCTAAAAATTCCCATCGTGTTCAAAAGAGAATGGATCAAGATAGTGTTAAGTAGAATACATGATGGTTACTTATGGATAGAAGATGGTCCTACCAAAATTTCAAAAAGAATGGCTCATAGGGTAACTGGATATCCAATCCTAGATTGGCCAAAGACTCTATGAAGTGACTCAAAAGAGGTTATAAAGAAAAACACAAGAGCCAAATGGAACAAATGTGGAATGACAATTGATACCATCATAGATCCTCTATTGGACTTTTCCATAAGGGTAATTTCTCATAAATTTTATGAATCAAGAAAATTAAATAGTGTACCATGTATTGTAGTAGATGTGAGCTACAAAATTGTGAAGAGGGATCACACCTATGATCTAGCTAAACTTCAATAACAACAATTGATGGAAAATCCTAGAGCAGTTAGAAAAACCAAGAGTGCATAGTGTAAGCTTGGATCAATACTTGTTTGTATATTTTTCTATGTTCAGAATACATTCCCATCTTTTGGAAAGGTGAGTTGGAAGACAAACAGATCATTTTCAGTTCAAATCAATGAGTATATTGAGCAAATGGGAGATAACTTTGAAACTATCATTACAAGTTATTTTGAAGACTTCATGAAGTCTATGAAACAAAGGATGATAATACCCATTTCATTGGTTGAATAGTATTACAATGACATATGCTTTCTTATTGATATTGATTATACATATGTATAGGCTTCCATACCTTGGGTACGATGGCTAAGACCCTTAGGATATGAGATTACTGTTGATGAAGCCTTAGCTGCCATCATTGCACTTCTTGCTGATGAAGTTGATAAAATAACCAAAATATTTAGAAATTATGATGTGATGAAGTCTAAAGTAGAAATGGAGTTGAATATAGTTTGCATATTTAAGGAGAAAGACAAATTTGTGAAGAAATTAAAGGCCAAATTTGGTGAAAGTACAAGTGAAGAAAAAGAAGAGGATGATGAAGAGGATGAATAGAAAGAATAGGAACAAGCTCAAGAACCTCTTGCATTAACCCAAGGATTGGGAGAAGATAAGGATGAAGAAGAGATAGAAGGTGTCAAGGAAGAAGAAACCAAGGAAGCACTAGTACAAGAAAAACCTAAGAAGAGAAAGGAAAAGAAGATTGCTAAGCCAAGCCCAGTAAGGCCAATAGCACCAAAAACCAAGGCAAGCACATGGGCCACCACACAAAAAGCCAAGGCTATAGAACAAGAAGGCCCAATGCAAAAGAAACAAAGAAGGAAATGCATTGCGCAACCAAAAACTTATGATGAGAGAATAGAATCAGAGGATACAAGAAAATTTAGAGTGATAAGTCATCCACCAAAATCTGATCTTGAAAATATCTATGAAAATGTTAGAAATAATGCAATTTTGACTGGTTTGAAAAGTATTAATTTTGAAAAACTTGGTAGAGAAGAGAAAAATTTGATTGAAGAATCAATATATGAAATGATGTCTAAATTCAAGAACACCCCACTTGAATTATATAATACCATGCCAAAGGAATTATATACTATTGTTAAAAATAAATAGCATTATTGTTTAAACCAAGAAAAACAAATTAGTGAATCCACATTAGCCCAAGTAATGCCAAAATTGACAAAAGGGTAGATTACCAAGGCCAACAAAAAATATGGTGGAAGGTTTGCACCAAAACATAGGGCATTCAACATTCTTTAGAATAACATTGAAGATGTTGTGAAGAAATCCACTCAAATGTGGAAATTATTTTATGGATTAATAACTATCAAAAAATGTGAAGAAGATCCCTCTATGGGCAAAAATAATGAAGATGAAGATGATGACAAGGAGGAAGATAAAGAAAAGGATAATATTGTGGAGAAGATACAAAAGAAAATTGATGACATGGCTATAGTTGAAGAGTAGTATAAAGAATAAAGTGTGCAAGACACACAAATGCCAAGTATGAGCCCTCCTCATGACACTAGTATACTTGCAAAAACCATAACTATTAAGGATGTTACTGATAGTTCAACTTATAACATCAATCCTTTGATTTTAGAATATCTAAAGAAGATTATTGACCAATCTACACTACGAGCAAGACTATGTGAAAATCTAGTATTGGTCAGTGTAGATGAACATCAGAAGGTAGAATCTGAGATCACAAGGGATAAGGTGAATACACAAGAACCGCCTTCTACTATCCCTTAAGCTACTAGTGCCTAACCTTTAATTCAAACATCAGTAGACACATCTACTAAGGTTGACACAAATGTTATAATTGATTTAGTTGAACAAAGACAAGCAAAAGAAAATGAGACAATAGAAGAGAAAATAGGATAGATAGATGTATATGTACTTGAAGAACAAACACAAGAATAGGTTCAACTCAAATCATTGTGATTGATGAGAGCAAATCTAAAGAGAGCAAGGATGCAACAAAGGAAAAGGAGCAAGGAGCTATTCAAGCATTGGTAACATTACCAACATCAAGAACTTATACAAAAATTCTTTAGAAGTCAAACACAAAGGCTATACCACTGCAAATTTCAGCACTAGGCTCAAGTTCTACAAAATTTAACAAGATAAATCAGTATTGTGATGTAACTTTAGATGAAGAGATCATTATTCCTAAGTATGATTATGTCACTATGACTATAGAGGAAATAGGAATATTACAATAAGCTTTGGAAAAGAAGAAGCACCAAGAAGTGATTAGAAAGGAATTAGGCAAAAGAAAGCATTACAACACATCAAGGAATCTTCTTAGATGCATTCAGCCTACCTACACCTAAAGAAACAAAGCCTCCATTCAAAAAATTGTCAGAAATTTTTGAAAAGGTCAATAATGAAGATATTCACACAAAGTGCAAAACTTCTTGAGTGGTTAGAGAAGAAATTCCAAAGTAAAGTGAATGACAAAATATCTAGTGAGGTAACACTTACTCAAATTGCGCTAACTACAAAGGTTGAAGATGCGAAGAATGTATTTGAGAATATTTGATCATTGTACACTAAATTGTGTGACCCCACACTCTTCACTCAAGACATAAGAAATAGAATTCTGAGTCTAGAGAGAAATCTCAATATATCAAGTATGCAACTACCTCAAAACCCAGCTTAGAGTGAGAAGCATTTTCATGCATTGCTTCAATCATAGAGTCAACTAGCTCTATTAATAATAGAAGAGGCTAATATAAGATCCAAGTTGAAAAACATTCAAGCCTCCCTCACCCCACATATGGAAATACTCCATAAAGAGCTAGGATATGTAGAAACTTTGTTAAAGAAAGATCCTCATCTTTCAACACTAGAAGGACTAGTTCACCTAGTAGCCAAGCTGGCAATGCAACTCAAGTCACTGGATGTTGCATGTGACAATTGGGATGTAGCTCTGAAGATAATCATTGAAATCCAAAAATCCTTTTTGGACAAATATACTCTAAGTATATAGCCCATTTGACATAAATCTGAAAAAAGGGGGAGAGAAAAAAGAGAGCAAGGGGGAGAAAAACTAAAGGGGGAGAGTAGGATAGCAAGAAAAGGAAATAATGAAAGGAGAAAATAAAGAAAGAAGAGAATAATGAAAGGGGGAGAAAAAAAAAAAACAAAGGGGAAAGAAAGCTTAGAATAGAAAAATAATAGGAACAAAGCATATTTGATGAAAGAGTATAAGCACATTGAAGTCAAAACAAGTGCATTAGCTTAGGGGGAGTTATAAACTTTTGAGGTACATAAGTTATTGCAAACTTTTGAAAATTTTGAAGTCCTGTATATAAGCCAAATCATGGTTATGTTATGCTCAAGAAGAATAGATTATTTATATATATTCAAGTGTTTCTTACACTCATGTCAAAGGGGGAGATTGTTGATTACAGATTGGTTTTGACAATTGAGTGTCAACACACTTAAGACATTTACTTAGTTTATGTTGAACTAGTAATGCATGCCGAGTATAAATGTAAATACAAGACCATGCCAAGTTAAAATGAGTGTTGAGTCACTCATGTGCTAAGTCACTCAAGTGCTAAGTAGATAGACCATGTTGAGTGATTCAAGTGTCGAGTGAATAGTAGATCTCAAGCAAGTCAAGCGTCGAGTTAGAAAAAAAATTACAATTGTCGAGCATCAGTAACTTCAAGTGTTGAGTAATATAGAATGGACATATTTTTTTGTGATTTCACAAACAACTATGTAAACCATTTTCAAGCCAACCTAAGGTTAGATTTTGATTCATTGGAGATAAGGATGAATCCTTTTGTAGAACCCATATGTATTTGCATTCAACCAATCAAAAAGCAAGAAGAGTTAAATGGCAAAAAAAGGTTGAATCTTAGGTGTAGATTCATACCTAACCCTAATCCACCAAACTCTTTATAAGGAAGACAAAGCCCCAAAAATTGTAATGAATCAAGAGAGTGAAATAGATCATGTTCTAGGAGGTAACAAGGGGTGAATGAGAAAATTTTTTCACAGAGCATTCAAGGTAACTTAGCAGTGAGAGTGAATTGCAAAATTAGTTGGAGGAGAATAAAGAATAGAAGGATACAAAAATTGTTATATCAAATCAAAGAGGATGAAGAAGGACACTATATAGATTTGATCTTTAATCAGGCAACCAAAGCCAATCACAAGATCTATGTTGAAACATCCTAATAGGTGACTTTAGTTAAATATCCTAGGTGGAGTAGTCCTAATAGGCTGTATTAAATCCTTTAATAGGGTGACATTACAAGCAACTATTCTAAAGTACTTTCACCATTAACACTTCTAATAGGGTGTTGAAATTCTCTAACAAGATGGGACTTAACAATCTTTGTAAGCCTTTAGTAGGGTAGGCCTTTCATAGGGAAGATCATGTTTCATGGTCAAACCATTATAACCTTAATTGGCTACACTTTATTGCTGCTATAATTAATATTTGTGGGTGTCATCCACACTCTAATTTTACCCTCTCATTTGGAGGGTTTTTGGGTAATCATATCTAGTGTCAAAGTGTGTGTGTGTGTGTGTGTGTGTGTGTGTGTGTGTGTGTGTGTGTGTGTGTGTGTGTGTGTGTGTGTTTGATTATATCCTTACATGATTTAGGTATATGTATTTTAAATGTTATTTTTAGTTCATATACTACATGCATCTAATGAATGGTAAAAGTTTTAGTAGCTAAAGTTTGAACTTCGTATTCACCCACCCTTAGAAGTACATGTTTCCCATTTGTAATTCTAACATCTTGTTAACCCCAATTTTGAAATAAATTTAAACCTTTACTCTCTTGGAGGAGAATCAAGTATATCAATTGTTCTAACATAGTTGAATGAAGAAAATTTGGAGCAACCCATTTCTTTCTTTAGTGAAGGGCTTAAAGATTATGAGAGTAGATATAGCTATGTAGAGAAGCAAGTCCTTTGTATTGTAAGGGCTCTCTATAGATGCTCAAAAATGGTTCACATCTATGACCTCATCACTTCTTCATACTAATTTGCCCCATTTTCTCATTCTACTAACTTCAATCTTTTGGCCAGATTGACCATATTTCGTCATTTGTATCCCCTTTCACATCAATTTCATTTCAACTTGAAATCATATCAAATCAACTCAAAATCACACCAAATCAACCCGAAATCACTCAAAATCAGTCCTAATCAACCCAAAACATATCATACATCTCAAATCAATCATCATTTATCCATTCCTAGGCATTGTTATGGCTTTCAGTGTCTTGGAAACCTATGAACTTATAAATCTTATAAATCTGACTTTAGTACTGTCATGGCTCTCAGTGCTAGGTCAAAATATCATTCATGTCATCCAATATTTGACATTGTTGAGGCTTTCAATGTTAGATCATGGCATCATCAACCATTTTAATAATATTGACAGTGTTCGTTGATGTTATTATGATCAAACCTTATCCATCAATTTCAATCCTGTAGCATTTACAATGTCGGTTAAATGTTACATATCAATTAATTAATGTCATTTGTCCTTGGCATGTTATCAATTTTGATCTATCAATTAATCTGACCATGGATTTGGTCTACCTTCCATCATCTTATTCGATATCCATCATTGTCACATTTTCATCAAAGGGTACAGTCACATTCATTTAATCAATTTGGCCAATCATCTACTAATTTTCTCTATAGGATTAAATAACCCATAATTTAATTCTATTCTTTCTAATTATTCTTCCCAATTATCATCATAGATTCTCTTCCACATTTAGCCAAATTTGACTCTCATGTGTCATAGAATCTTACTTTTAGCATATTCTATCATATGCATCATAGGAATCTCTTGCCACATCGCATATCTATGGGTGGAAAATTCAATGCTCTCACCCTCCATGAAAATTATAAAATGGACACTCTTCCTCTCATTTCTGATCTAAATGATTAAGTTTTTGAAAATCCAAATCTTTGAATCCTTGAGTCTCTACTTCTTTGCATGTTGCATTCTTGCTCTCACATTAAATCACACTTCAAGTATTCTCATGGCATGATCCACATCATAGGCTTTTGCTTCAATCTTGTGTGCACTATAGGCAAATTGGAGGTACAATCATTTGGAGAAGAAAGAAGGACATGGGAGCTACAAATGGAAAAGGGAGTTTTTTATTATTTTTGCTTTCTTTTGATTAGTTTGGCTTTCATGGTAGACTAGTGGGTGTTAACGTATGATGATTGGGTTTGTGATTTTCTCATAGTATGTTACGCATTTAACCCATTTTTTGGTCCTACATTTGGTGAACCCAACGTGAACATGCATATCTAACTTGGGGTTTTCTTGTTTTGTGCTTGTAGGTGCAAGGAAGGAGCTCACTTGGAAGGGTATAACGACTATCTGCTCTTCTTTTTCACACCTAGATTAATTAGGGGGTCTAGTAAAATGCTTATATGCTCTTGTTCCATGCATTCTATTAGCTTGTTGTCGTAAGGCACACTTTGCTCTGTCAAGGCGCACTTGGGACCCCTAGGAGCAGTTTTATGAGCCTAGAAGCCACCAAAGCCTCTTTCTACTATTTCCAACTTACCAACTATGAAAATTTGGGCCCAAACTACATCATTGACATAGTCTACACTATTTGGGCACACTTGGGGGTGTAGTCTTCAAAATTTTAGTTTTTGGGTCTTGTCTAGGCACCATTTCCCCACACTTTGCACTTGACTTCCCAACTGCACCCAACTCGGCCCTAACTACATCATTGATGCAATTTACACTGTCTGGGCACACTTAGGGATGTTCAGAGCCATTTTGGCCTTCTGGGGAGCAATTTGCTTTGTCAGAGCATACCTGGGTTCACAGTAAGTACATGCATCAATCAAAATTTGCATTTAAGGTTCCTATCACTCTCTAGGACATAGATTAGGTGATTTGTGTTACTAATGGTCTATTTGTAGCATGTGGCAATCATTGGATGAAGATGTGATCATAACAAACTACTGATGTGTGCTTTGTAGGACGTTGTTGAAGACTTTGTGTGTCTTTCAAAACTATGTGTGTGGATAACCTAGATTAGATAACATTTTGTTTGGTGCTTAAAAAGAGCCTTTCTCTTTTCTGCCTGGCATGTCTACAGTGTTAAATCCCTAGGAGTTGCATTGGCCGTAGCCTCTCCCCTCACCATTCAAGGATCTTGGGTGTAAGAGAAATCTATGTAACTTCTATAGGAGGCCTACCTTGGACCAAGATACTCGATATTGGGTATGCTAGGGGATAACCTCAGAGCGATAATGGGCCAAAGCTAGGTCAACGTTCCAGCTACTATATAAAATTTGATTACGGTGAAAGCTATGTTGGTGGTATTGTTGTGTGATAGCTCTCCTCCAGTACCCTTGTGGTGCGTCAAACCTCAATTCTTGGGGCTAGGAGACCTTCTGCGAAAGTTTATCATTAACTTGCCGAATGGAATGCCATTACTAAAAAATATGTTTTAGTGGCCAAAATCCTTTCTATCCATTGGTTCAAGGGGTCACCCATGCCTGTGAACACATCCTACATTCTTGTCATCCTTAGTAGAGGCAACAGTCCCTTGGGAAGTCATGCCCCTTGGGAAGAAGATCTTGGTAGCCCTGAGAAGTGAGTGCGCTATAAGGGGGAGCCTGTGCTGCCAAGATCCTAGGTTGTCTGCTCTAAATAAGCACGGCTAAACTTCAGTTCAAGTAGGAATTCAGTGGATACAGTCCTAAAAGCCTAGGTTGTGGTGTGTTTGTTAACTTTTTACAATAGCTATTCTTGTCTTAATGTGTCTTGCATGTGTGTAAAACATAATCAAGATAAAAGAAAAACTTTCAAATTTACACCTTGGATATCATTTGAACTTGCCAAAACATTACACATTGCCAAAACATTTAAACCTTTATCAAACTTTGCAAACTTTGGTTCAACACACTCAAACCTTGGAAAACATGTAAACTTATGCTCCTAAATGTGCTTGGCAAAACGTAGATCTCACACTTGCATAGACTTCACTTGCATTCACCCTAGTATAGGCCTCATTAATGCATCATATAGAATTTGTATTGCACCTTTTATTTCTCATTTAGTATCTATTACCTTTCATATTGCATTCATTTAGGTTCAGTTTATTTTCCTTAGTTTTTGCATTCCCATATCAAAATCAGCACTTTGCATTCACCACCTTGTATCCTTGCATGCCTATTCATCATCTTGACCACTTTATCCATCATTTGAGTGTCCTAACCATCATTTTGAGCATTCATATTGGCCCTAACACTATCCTCTACTATTTACTTCTCTGTGAGATCAATCCTGAAATCATAGCTTCTAGAATTGCCTCAGTTTCAGCCCAATTTACCAACTACACCCAGAAACTACCAATTGTGCCCAACTGGGCCCCAACTACATCATTGAAATATTCTACATTGTCTAGGCACACTTGATGGTCCTAAGATCTAGTTTTGGGTTCCACATAACATTTTGGGGCTTCAATAGTGTCCTTAGGTACCTGGTTAGCTCCCCTTACACTAGCTTGCCCAGATCTGCATTCTACAACACCTAATCATCATCACCTTCACTTAAGATATCATTATATACATCATAATCTTCATTTTACATCTTTCAACCCATCCTAACATCAACCCCAGCATCTTAGCTTCTTGACATGTCAGTTTGGTAACCATACCCTTCAAAATCAACAAACATTCTTCCTAGCTTACCAACTGCGCCCAGAAACTACCAACTATACCCAAAGTAGCTCCAAGTGCATCAATTATGTAGTTGGTACTGTTGGGGTGTACTTGGCACTGTTAGGGTGCACTTGGGTACCTGCATGACCATTTTGGGCCTTCGAACTGCACTGTAGAACCCTAAAACTGCATCTAGGAGCCTCTAGACCTCCCTATGCTGCACTTGACCCAAAACTGTATCTTGCACCCTAAATCCCCTTTTGCATCATATTAATTGTCCATATCACATATCTTCTCAGTATCACCACCATTTTGAGTCCTCTAAACATCATTTTGAACCCCCAAAACCTTTGAATTTAGTCAAAAATCTAAACAAAGTATGAGTCTTAGAGTATCTCCTAGTGTTGACGGATAATGGATCTTGACTAGTCTTTTTCTCTTTTCTTATCATTTTCTTTGGTCAAAATCCATATATGTCTTGATAGATTTGACCTTGTCATCTTTTATCAATTTGATCTTTTTGTCTTTTATCAGTTTTTGGTCAAGATCCAAAGTCCTTTATCACAAGGTTAAACTCCTAGACAAAATACTTTCTAAAAGGTTTTACCTAAGTTCAAAAATTTCCATATACCCTTGTATTAGCATAATAATATCCCTAGCATCCCCAAATATCATTTTGACTTACCCTAGTGGTATATCCCCTTCATATTGCATTGATCAAAATCCTTAGCATCATTTTCACTACCAAACCCTATCAAATTGTCCATCAACCAAATTGCCTTCTTGAGCATTTACCCTCATTTTGCATGTCCCAAACATCATTAAGAACCCTAGAACATCATCCTTTACATGATATACCTTGCATAAACCTACCTTTAGTATCATTACCAAGGCCAAAACATAACCCTAATTGTCATTTTGCATACCTTAGAGTCATTTTCATCCCCTCTAACCAAACTTCAAAACATCACCTTGCATTTGCATTTGCATAACATCCCTAGGACATTTGCACCTTTCACATCAAAACCATAATTCATCTAGCATTTACTCACATTGCATAACATTCCTAAACACTTAAAAATCCCAAAAAAACTCATATCTTGCATACCCACCGCTCTAAATAACCTAAAACACCCAAAGATTCCATTGCATTTGCACTCTTAGGTATCATGCCAGCACTTAAAAGGACACAATCAGCTTAGAGACCTGAGAAACTCTATCAACCTTTGTTTTTTGAGGCACAAGCACAACCAAAACCTTGTCCAAGACAAAGAAAGAGAAATAAAATCCAACCAACCTTTGACGAAGACCAAATCAAGCCATCACAACCATTACTAGCGGACCCCTTGAATATGTATCCGCAAGATCCTCATAATCAAGCTATGGCACAACAAACCTTGAAAAATGCACCTACCATGATATTTCCTCCAAACACTTTCCCCACACATGGGATGGTTCAATGGAGTCCTGACTTTGAACTTATATTCGTGCCAATGCCACCAGGAGGAGGAAGTGTACCAACCTCACCTGAAGATGAACAATCACATTCCTTTGAATTCAGCCAACCTAACACATCAAACATACAACAAGGTACTGTACACCTAAGTGATGACTCTAACACTAATTATGGCCTCACTGATGAAGAAATGGCTAGGGCATGTCAAGACAAAAGTTTTCGCAATAACTTAAAATGTTAGGCAGCCCAAGAAATTGTCAAATTTAACCCAAACTTGGAAGGTCCTAGGTCCAAAAATCAAACCAACACAACAATTGAAAACATCCAACCCATGATGAATTTGGACTTAGACAAGGGAAAAAAACCTTTGGATTTTTCAAACACAATCATGGCACCTATAAGGTCCCATCAAGGACCAACAATTGAAATCCTCCAAAGTACATTTGAACACATCAATGTTAACCCCTTGTTTGATGAAATACCACCAATCCCTAAACACCCCAAAAGGATATTAAGACTTGATTTTAGTCACATGATGCAACAACAAGATGCACCTAAAGGGACCCATGCTCTAGGGATGCCATACATACCTTCTTTGGAGGCAAATTAACAAAGTACACCTTTTCTCCTAACTTTACCAAGTGCTATGACATCAAACACTATAGAACCTCTCATAAGTACAACATGTGAAACATCAAGTGCAACCATCCCTATGGACAGACAAAGGAAAAGTCTTATTGACATTACACCCATTCCCAATAGAAATGTATCTCATCGTCAAGTCAATATGATGTCGCAAGTAGGAACATCTAAAACACAAAGGTACCAAAACAACAATACAAACATGACATTCAATTCTCAAGGACTTAGTCAACCCCCACGACAACAACAACCTACAATGGTACAAGAACTCAACACTTCCAAGGCACAACCAAGTCTACATCCACTTGAAACACATCCCACATATCAACAACAACATCCAACATTCCTAATACAAAATCCCATGTGAACCCACTTGACTTACACACAATTTATCAGCAACAATTTTAGCAACAATTCCAACAACAACAAACCATGTTTTCTAAACAACAAGAGCAACTCAAGCAACAGTTGGAATACCAAAGATGCCTTGAGCAACAAATTGCATACCAACAACATTTTTTACAACATCAACATGTGCCACAACAACGTCAACAAATACCTCTACAACAACAAGCACACACATGGTCTCACATACAACCAATAGAGGTATCCCAACAACAACCACAACACATGGCACATCAACAACACATGGTACAACAATCGCAGTCAACCCCACAACAAGTTCCACATCAAATACCACAACAAGATCCCCAATAGTAGGGACATTTCTCTCTTCAAGGTGCCAACATACCTCCACCACCTAGCGAAACTTCATCAGACTCATCAGACACAAAAATGTCCGAACCAAGTAGACACAATTCTCGCCACAGCAAATGGTCTACTCATACACACAAAAGACTTGAAGGAAAGACCATCATGCAAAACCCCAATGAATAACTATTACAACAATTCAAACAACTTTCCAAACAAGTCGAGGCATTGGGAGTCCAAAAGAAACAAGCTCTATATACAAAAAGGGACCTACGTCCTAATCCATTCGATAAAAGTCTGTATATGCCTCCATTCCCAAAACACTTTGAAGCTCCAAGGTTTGAAAAATATTGAGGAAAAGGAAACCCTGTTGATCACATCCAAGAATTTTTTGCTTCATGTACCGAACTTAGTGATGAGCCCACTTACCTTATGAGATTGTTCCCTCGTTCTCTAGGTGGGCCTACACTTGAATGGTACTCCAAACTTCCTGGCAATATCAAATCTTGGTCAGAGCTAGCAAACAAGTTTATCTCTCACTTTGCCTTTAACATTACAAATGAGGTGACACTTTTTGATTTGTGCTCAACCAAACAGAAGATAGGAGAATCATTCATTACATTCTTACTATGTTGGAGAAGCTTAGTTAGTCAATGCTCACTAGACATTCTTGAAGAACAACAAGTAAACTTGTGCATTGAAAACTTAGTCCCGGACTTAATGTATGAACTCAAAATCAAGAGTCCAAGCAGCATTTCTAAACTAATGGAAAAAGGGGCTAGTATTGAAGATGCTCTTATCCGTAAGGGAATCCTCAAGATAAATAAGGACAACACCAATACCAACTCATCTAATGACAAGGAAAAAATTTTCTCCAAAAACAATAATGTGACTAATGATTGCATTGTGGATGTTCGCACGGTTAGCACAGCATGACCTCAATTGACTTTGAAAGGTGTAAACCATACAAATTCACAAACTTCTAATCAAACATCAGCTCCACAATAGAAAACTGAGACTCCCACACAAGATAAACCTTGAAGACATCCTAGAACCAAAGATAGGAAATTCACACCATTGGGAATACCACTTGAGACTGCATTACAACAGTTACTGAGTAATAACTTCTTGAAATTACCCCCAATCAAAGATGAACCATTGACTAAAGTTTATTGGTGGGATGACAAAAAGTATTGTGATTACCATCACACCAAAGGACACAAGACTTCATCATGCTTCCAACTGAAACATGCAATACAAGACCTTATTGATGATGGTGTAATCACGGTTGACCCATCACTATTAGCATCCAACTCTAATCACACTATTTTCAAAGATCCTTTGGGTAATCATGACAAAGAGAAACCCTCAAGTTAAAACTCAAACTCACAAGGTAATGTGAATTACACATGCACTGGCTATGACTATACCATCAATTCCTTTAATGAGTCTGACTTTTGCATATCCACATTCACATTAAAGGCTGAAGATCCTCGTTGTGCTATCACTACACATCGTGCCAAGATAACCCTACCTAGAGCCCCATCTAGACCTACTGCTTCTACTAGACCTGTACCCCCATCTAGACCTACTGCTCCTACTTCAGCTGATTATAGCCTTGTTGAACAACTCGGCAAAACCCTTACACAAATATCCATTTTGGACCTACTGCGTGCATCCCCCCAACACCAAAAGATCTTGGAGCAAGCCCTTAAAGAGTCAATAGTCCCAGATAACATGGATGTCACCCAATTCCAAGCCATGGTTGGGAACCTATCTACATCATAACATATCACTTTTTCACCCCGTGATATTTCTAAGGACAAACCTAACCATAATGATCCCCTTTATCTTGAAGTCTTCATCCATAATGCCAAAGTCAAACATGTCTTAATAGATGGAGGAGCAGGACTGAACATTTGTACTCTTAAGGTTGTCAATAGTTTGGGTTATTCTGAAGATGATGTGGATCCATCTCGAAGAATCACAATAAAAGCTTATGATGATGGTGAACGCTTCTCCAAGGGCATCATCACATTACATGTCAGAGTTGGTCCAGCTATTGAAGATACATTGTTCCATGTCCTAGATATAGAAATGAATTGTAACATGATACTAGGATGCCCTTGGCTTCATGCTATGAAAGTAGTCCCTTCTACATATCATCAATGTCTAAAGTTTTCCTATCACAATGTAGAGGTTACCATCCCTGGTGATCAAGATCCTTTTCAATTTTGTGCTAATCTAAGAGATGCTACTGCATTCCAAATCCCAACAAACAATGAAGCACAACCTACAAATTCTTGTAAGTATGTGGATGCTAATATACTACTCAGTAAAGCCAAGGAAAAGATGAAGATTGAAGACAATGGGTGTGGAGAGTACTTTATGTCTCAAGTCTCTCACATTAGGGAGTCACTAGTTTCTCCCCAATCTCATGGAAAATCACAACCACTTCAAGCACAACATTCAGAGATCAGTACCAAGAACAATACTTCTATCAATGAGAATACATCTGTATGTATTGAGAAAGCAAAAGTAGAATGAGAACCCACTTTGATATGTCCTAACAAGTATGGACTTAGGTTTACTATCATGCAAAAAAAAGGCTATGATGGCTATAGTGGTCTTGGATCTCAGAAACAAGGTATAATTGAACCCATCATTACAAAAGGACAACCTCCTAGTTTGCAGCTTGGATTTAAACCATTATGAATAGGTCCTCCTAGTATCATGGTACCTACATGTAAGACTATGGATGTTTTGAATGATAAAAAGGCATCTAAGGATATCTCACCTGAAACCAACAATCCTCTACCTTCTGAGCATAACCCTAATGGCCCAACTGAGTCAGATACCCATATATCTACCTTTAACCAAAGCCCATTCAACACTGATGATGACATCTCCTCAAGTTATCCTGAACCTTTGGATTGGGACCAAATTGGACCACCAATTTTTGATCGATTTGACAATGATGACACTCTTATAATAGACTTTGAAGACATTGTGATTGAAGATCACAAAGAAGCAATTCCTTCTAAAGAGAACATATTGGCATATTTTGGGGAGCCAAATCCACCTTCTAGTTACAAAGAAAATAGAGAAAGAAATAACAAGCATAGGTCTCTTGGTGAAAACCAAAAGGCACCATTAGACCATAAAAAATCAAAAGCTAAGCAGCTCCCAAGGATACAAGATGAAAAAGATGATGCCATGAATATCAGTGTTCCAATGTTCAACATGCCACAAAGTCTTTTAGAGCTCTCTCGATCAACATTCATGTGGAAGGTCATTGGTCTCAACCCTCCCAACCCTCCCTTGTATCCAGTTGTTTATCCCCACATCCAGCTACCTAATTTTCCAACACCCAAGATCAAATCCTTCTCCAAAAAGCCTTTGCATATGTCATCATTAGTGACATCCCACATGACATTTCTATTAACCTAATTATTGTTAGAAGCCTTTATTCGCAAGAGACAGACATTGTCTTACATATGGTACATGATGGTATATCTCGAGGCCTTTCTAGTGGTTTGATTTTAGCTACAGACTCGAAAAAAATCCTATGTAGTTATGGTCAGTCATGGATTCAAAGCTCATTAGCTAGCAACACCAACAACAGATATCTTCTTAGCATTTATCAGTGACATTCTTGATTCCATCTAAAAGTCCTGAAAAAATACCAAAAAAATTGAAATAAGTCTTGAAAAAATATCAAAAAAAATAGCAAAAAGTCATGAAAAAAGCAAAGAAAAAAGTGAAAAAAGTCATGAAAAAAATGGATTCCTTGATGAAAACTTGGAAAATAGGCATCTTGGCACAAAAATTTGAGTCAAGAGAAAAATTCCATCCAAAAGTGAAAACCTGGCAAATAGGCACCATGTGTAATCAGTTATTGCTCCTCCATCTATCGGGATTCCATCTAAACTTTTCCCCCTCCATCATTCCTTGATCATATCCTTCATATTGCAAGACATCCTTGGTTCCTTATCATGGGTCATGAACTGGTTAATGTCCTTCATTACCTTGCTTAAGCATCACCAATCTACACACACACTCTATCATTGGCCTTTGTACATAATTTGCGTCTTGTTTGGGGGCATATTACCTACATGGTGCATAAGTTTGAACTTGAACTAGGGGCATATCCCTAAGCACCTTTTACCCATTGAACCTATCACATAATAGATTGGAGCTAACACTTGTATATGTTTTTACGATCCTGAAAAAATCACTAAAAATCACATAATGTCTTGAAAAAATTCCTAAAAATCATAAAATGTCCTGAGAAAATCTACAAAAATCACATAATGTCCTGAAAAAAATCCTTAAAAATTCAAATACGATCCTGAAAAAATCACTAAAAATCATAACATCTCCAAAAAGAAGCACTAAAAATCATAAAATGTCTTGAAATAAACCCTAAAAATCATAAAATGACTTGAAGAAATCAGTCACACAAAAAAATCAAATATCCCCAAAAACCATAAAAATCACAAAACTGATCAAAAATTTGCAATAAACCTTGTACATTTGCACTATGGATAACCATCCCTTTTTTATTCACACTTGCACTTTGTAGACTAAAACTCAAAGCACTACACTTCAATGCCAATCACAATATCTGACCAACGTGACCCAACAATCAATCCAACATGTCACTATGAACCTATCAACTGAATCCACAAATAGTGCTATCACATTATCAACTTGTCGAACACCATCTAAACACCTAACAAACTAAAAAGCAAGTAATAATGGACAAGGATAGCTGTTGGCTCATGCTATTTAGTGAGTGATTTATTTTTTTGCTTTCTTTTTCTTTGATCATGTTCCTATGCCACTCGATGATATAAAACTAATCTATGAGACTGGTCGGGATGGTTCATGGTTATCTTTTTCTATTTCTATCTATTACAATGTACCTTTGAGAGTTTGGGAAATGTACATATGCCTCAGGAAGGACAAGGTCATTCTCTATTTGCATCGTGCTTGTTTATGCAAAAGGCTTGCATTTGCGCTCTGGCCCTTTATGCCATGATGTGTTGCATTCCATTTGCCATATCAAAATAAAGCTCCATTTGACATATAGTGCACTTTCTAGAAGGAAAATTCTTTCCATCATACTAACATCTCCTCATCTCATCTTTCTTCTTCATCTCATTATCCATCACCGTGATCATGTCTTTTGATTCACCAAATCATCTTCATCTTGCATTCATGCATTCCTACCCCATCCTGTGTTGTCAATCAACTTTTTGTGGCTTTCCACCTGGTTCAACCTTAGTCTAACATTTTTATCATCATCTTCGACCAAATACAACCATTTTTGATGATTTCCCTCATGTTATGACATCTTTCCATCATTTTGGGCATGCGTGCATAGTTTTGGGTCATTCCAAGTCCAATCGGGCCGATTCTGGGCCCCAGAGCCTTTTAGGGCGTAATTTGCACTTTTAAGGTGTAGTTGGGCTTCTCAAGTGTGTCATTGATGAACTTGGTACTTTCATGGCACACTTTGGCTTATCAAGTGCATCAATGATGCACTTGGTTGAGTTTTGGGCGCAGTTGGGGACCTAGGATGTCCAAAACTGCTCTCGGAACCCCTAGGTTGCACTCCAGAGCCCATAACTTTTGTATTTTAACTTAGAATTGCAATCCGTCAGTTGCGTTGGATTCATATCTTCATTAAAAACAACATGAACTATCATTTTCATCATTTTTTTTCTTTCTTGAGTGGTAAACCATGCAATTATTCTTCGGCTTCAGATTGACCGTGTTCTACACTCTGGGCCTCATAACTTTCACATTTTAGCTCTGATTTTCATTTTGTCAATTGCTATGGTTTTGTCTTCTTGTTGTTGATAAATTGACTTATCATATGCTTATCTTAGTCAATTTCTCAAGGGGGAACCCATATATATCATCCCTACTAGGGCATGTTGTGGCTTTCTCATCAGTTATTCTTTGATACAACGCTCTGAATCACATTGTATCAAAGAGGGGAAAAATGTAGATGCTCAAAAATGGTTCACATCTATGACCTCATCACTTCTTCATACTAATTTTTCCCATTTTCTCATTCTATTAACTTCAATCTTTTGGCCAGATTGACCATATTTCGTCATTTGTATCCCCTTTCACATCAATTTCATATCAACTCGAAATAATATCAAATCAACTCAAAATCACCCCAAATCAACCCAAAATCACTCGAAATCAGTCCTAATCAACCTGAAACATATCATACATCTCAAATCAATCATCATTTATATGCTCCTAGGCATTTTTATGGCTTTCAGTGTCTTGGAAACCTATCAACTTATCAATCTTATCAATCTGACTTTAGTACTGTCATGGCTCTCAGTGCTGGGTCAAAATATCATTCATGTCATTTAATATTTGACATTGTTGAGGCTTTCAATGTCAAATCATGGCATCATCAGCCATTTTAATAATATTGACAGTGTCTGTCGATGTTATTATGATCAAATCTTATCCATCAATTTCAATCCTGTAGTATTTACAATGTCGGTTAAATGTTACATATCAATTAATTCATGTCATGTGTCCTTGGCATGTTATCAATTTCGATCTATCAATTAATCTGACCATGGCTTTGGTCTACCTTCCATCATCTTATTCGATATCCATCATTGTCACATTTTCATCAAAGGGTACAGTCGCATTCATTTAATCAATTTGGCCAATCATCTGCTAATTTTCTCTATAGGATTAAATAACCCATAATTTAATCCTATTGTTTCTAATTATTCTTCCCAATTATCATACTCAATTAATTAATTTTATTAATTAATTGATTCATTATTTGCAAACCATGGAAATTTTTAATTTCCTAAGTTCCATTTTTCATCATTAAATCCATTTTCTACTAATTCTTATTTTGTAGAATAAGAGGATTTTTAATTCAAATATTCCATAAAATATTGCATCATCATGACACTTGGATGTGACACCTCGTGGATTCTCGTTTGACACTTAGCTGAGATTTGTCATAATCAAATATTATTACCTCTTACACATGTCCCTATTTGGCTTATTCATCATAGATTCTTGGCTTTAAGTGGGTTGAGGTATCTTTTGACGCGTCATAGATTCTCTTCCACATTTAGCCAAATTTGACTCTCATGTGTCATAGAATCTTACTTTTAGCATATTCTATCATATGCGTCATAGGAATCTCTTGCCACATCACATATCTATGGGTGGAAAATTCAATGCTCTCACCCTCCATGAAAATTATAGGACACTCTTCCTCTCATTTCTGATCCGAATGCTTAAGTTTTTGAAAATCCAAATCTTTGAATCCTTGAGTCTCTTCTTCTTTGCATGTTGCATTCTTGCTCTCACATTAAATCACACTGCAAGTATTCTCATGGCATGATCCACATCATAGGCTTTGGCTTCAATCTTGTTTGCACTATAGGCAAATTGGAACTACAATCATTTGGAGAAGAAAGAAGGACATGGGAGCTACAAACGGAAAAGGGAGTTTTTTATTATGTTTTCTTTCTTTTGATTAGTTTGGCTTTCATGGTAGACTAGTGGGTGTTAACGTATGATGATTGGGTTTGTGATTTTCTCATAGTATGTTATGCATTTAATCCATTTTTTGGTCCTACACTCTCAAAAAGTTTAGACATCTTCTATCTCATAACAAGGTCCAACTCTTGTTCCCACATGCAAGTGTGAAGGAGTTCCTATTGAATAAGGATATCAATGAAAAGAGAGTTAGATGGATTACCAAATTCATGGAATATGACATTGATATTAAGATCACCAAGCTTGTGAGTGGCAAGTGATTGTGTGAGAAAATGGCCTTATATTTTGAGATACCTGAAGAGACTTCTCTATTAATACAAGGTGATCAAATAGTAGAAAATGAAAATTAGAATGATTGGTTACATCACATGACTACCTTCTTGATAGAAGGAAGATATCCCTAATGCCTAGATAGAGCCAAGAGAATACAATTTAGGTTACATTCTATCCCTTATGTCTTGGTGGATGGAATATTATTTAGAAAGGATTTTGATGGAGTCCTATTAAGGTGTATCCAAACTAATCAGATCAATAGGTTATTAAAAGAGTTTCATGATGGCCCTGTTGGTGGTCATTTCTCAATTAGAATTATATTGATGAAGGTATTGAGGACTGGTTATTATTGGAAGACCTTTTTCAATTATTCTCATAAGTGGGTAAGGAAGTGTGAGAAATGTGCATTCTTCTTAGTAAAAAAATATTGGCTACCCTTCCTCTCTATCCTATTCAAGTAGACCAGCCTTTTTATCAATGGGTTTTGGATTTCATTTGCCCAATAAACCCACCCCTAAGTTCTGGTCATAAATGGATCTTGGCATCCATATATTACTTCACAAGATGGATAAAAGTAGTAGCTTTAAGAGATACAATAAAGACTTCAGTGGTTGAGTTCCTTGATGGAGTAGTGGCCAAATTGTGTGTTCCATCAACTATCATATCAAATAACACCAATTCTTTTGTTGGAACTCATATATGCTCCTGAGATCTAGAATATGGGATATATTAGAACTTCCTCAAACTACTATCCCCAAGGGAATGGCCTAGTTGAATCCTCCAACAAGAACTTCATCAAAATAATAAAAAAGGATAATTAAAGATAATAAGAGGTATTGACATGCCAATTTAAGGACTTCCCTCTAGGATGATAGAATTACACCCAAGAGAGAAATTGGGAACTCACCTTTTATGTTGGTATATGGATAGCAAGCAAGGCTTCCTATTTCACTCGAGTTCCTCTCTCTTGAACTGGCTCATTAGTTGGAGCTAGTCAAGAATGATTCTATGATAGTCAAGTTGGTAGAACTAATTGAATTAGAAGAGAAAAGACAACAAGCTATGCATGCACTAGAGGCACATCAGTAATAGGTCAAAAAAAGTTTTGACAAGAAGGCTATGACTCAAATTTTCAAAGAAGGAGACCTTATTCTCAAGTGGGATGTAGTTAGAGCTAAGCCTAGTCGGCACTCAAAATTTGATGCTATGTGGAGTGGTCCATATGTTATCACTAGTTGTAAGGAAGGCAACTCTTTTCAACTATCTAGTCCTGATGGTGATATTCTACCAATTCCACTTAATGGAATTCACCTTAAACCTTGCTTCTAGAGGAGGATAAAAGGTTTTCTATATATAGTAGAGTATTTTTCATGTTTTCAATAATTGCACGGGCACATGCTATTTCTCTAGGAGATAGTAGGTTTGTTGGAAATTTTTGCAGTGGAAGAGGTTGCAGGGGTTCTAGTTTTATTGTAATAAAGAGTTTATTTTGTGACTCTGTAGCCCAATGATTGCTCAAAGGCCACTAGTCTATGCTTAGAAGGAAAGCATCTCCTCTGAGTTACCATAAATGTTAACTATTTCAGCCCCTCCCTTTCTAAAATTTCAATATTTCCAATCTCATGAATATCCAAGGTGATGGCCTTGTCTATGTTCATTGATTTATTCATTAATTATCATGCAAGCCTAATAGGGATACACAAAACTTTAAATTTTCTTTATATCCATAAGCCTTATAAAATATTCATATCGTATGAGAAATTTTAAGTTGCAACGAATCAATTCATCCCCTATTACTCTATTACTCTAGTTCATGACTTAATTATCATAGTGGCTGTAAAAGTGTGATACAGTCGATTTCACATTCAACATAGGCTCATAGCTATTAGGCAGGCATCTAGATTCAATTTTTGAAGATGTGACTAACCATGAATCACATGATCATAGGAAACTTTAGGTTTAAGAAAATTCAAGTTGGAATATTGTGAAAGCTAACTACAACACTTCAAATCTATGTGTTTCTACATCATTGGGAGTGGTCAAGGCCAACCCAGTGTTAAGGAGGAGAAGTAGAAAAATGCCTTGTTCACTCATTCATAAGGTTAAAATATGGGTTAACATTTCAAGTGGTGAAGTTGCAAAAAGGTTTTGTCTGCACTGTTGCAAGAGGTTTGAAGTAAACTAGGCTTAGGTCTAGGAAGCCATGCAAGCTATTGAGTGCACTATCATAGGGTTAATATTGAGGTTATAAATTTAATTTATAATGGTGTGATGGTAGTCAACTTGATGGCTATCATAGCATCACTCATATTTAAGCTTGATCAAGGAATCAAGATGCAAAACAATAATCCCCTTTATTGCATTGTCATGAATGGTTAAAGAGTACCCTGAGTTAGAGAGGCAACGAGGTGAAATTCCTTATTCATACTCTCACAAGGTTATAATATGAGTTAAGATCTTGGGTCATGAAGAAATGAACAAAGAAATTTTGAAATAGATTTAAGGCTATGCACAATATTGCAAGGATCCATCTACAGTTATGAATTTTGGTTGTGAAGGGCTAATAAAGGTAAAATAGATGGCTTCGCATTATCGCAAGAACAAGAAATGTTATATCCATGATAGTTGTAAAGATGAAAAGTGGTTAGTGTAATGTTTATTCTAGGGTCACTATAGTTAATGGGTTGAAGAGATAGGGGGCTCTAAAGTAGCAACAAGGCATAAAATAGGAGGGTCACGATTTTGTAGAGCCAAATAGTGAAGGAGAGGAACAAGTTGCAAAGTTACAAACAATTGTGTGCACATGCCAATGAGATAAATAGATGTTGGGAAATTTGGTGAAGTATTTCAAGGATATAAGGCCATGTGGTACATGGAATGCTTGAATTTAGTTCACTTGCTAATGAAGCTTATCAATATTGCAAGGATCCATCTATGTTTATGAATTTTGGTTACGAAGGGGAGAAAAAGGTAAAATAGATGGCTTCGCATTATTGTAGGAATGAAAAATTTTATATACATGATAGTTGAGAGGATGCAAAGTAGTCAATGTAATGTTTTTTTTAGGGTCACTATAGTTAATGGGTTGAAGAGATAGGGGGCTCTGAAGTAGTGATAAGGCATAAAATAGGAGGGTCACAATTTTGTAGAGAAAAGTAGTGAAAGAGAAGAAAAATTTGTGAAGCTACAAACAATTTTTAGCACATTTCAATGAGATAAATAGATGTTGGGAAAGTTGGTGAAGTATTTCAAGGATATAAGGCCACATGGCACATGGAATTGTTGAATTCAGTTCACTTGTTGATGTAGCTGATCTGACACAATGTAATTGTAATCCATGCAACCATTGGAAATATTAATAGGAAATGATTTCTTCTAGAACCAATTTTTGATGTCCTCAATGCTATTGCACTCCATGCTTCTTAAATTTATATCATGATCTATTTTGTTTTGATTTGATCTCTTGTGGTTGAGTGCACTCTTTTCCTTTTTCTTTCTATCATTTCTTGTAGGTAGTTGCACTTCATGATAAAATTTTCTTTTGATTATCAATTAATGTTCTCATTTATAATCCAATCTCATGGTCGTGTGAGTTTAAACTCAAGGTTTTATCTGGGTTATGCTTGCAACTTATAAAGTCAAGTTTTTTTGTTGTTTAAGACATCCCTCTTTTTCTAGCCTTCTACAAATACTCTCTTCAATTGTTCTTGACTCTTATTCAATATAAATCATTGTTGTCATATCCATTCTCAACCAGTTAAGTTTGTGTAATCTATCATGCCTCATTTTCTTGGATGTGTTCTAGCAATTGCAATTTCATATGATAATGTTTATATCAATTGACTAATTTGTTAAGCTAATATATTGTATTCATTGCATGGTTATGTTATTTTGACTTGTTTATGGTGTTAAGATTGAAGAACTAGAGGTAGTGGTATATCTTATGAAGTCTATTGGATTTTACTACACTTATCAAGAGGAAGTAGATCAAAATACTATTTGGTGTATCACCCCCTCTAGGTTAGGATAGGTAGTTTGATTTTCATGCATCTCCTTCTCCCTTTTCCTTTCAAAAAATATTTATTTACACCTTGATAGTAAGGAAGTTAGTGTTCTCTAGAGATTAAATCTCTAATTGTAAAGTCCCACACTTTTGAGATTGTTTACATGTTACATGAGGTTTCCTTTAAATCAAAACTTCAGGCAAGGTTGTAAACTTTCATGTTAACAGGTTTAAGTTTAGTTATTTGGTCACCATTTGAATGATTGAATATTGTAGAAGCTTACTAGAGAAAAATTGAAGGAGATTGAAGGTGATTTGGAAGATTTTATAATCAATTTGAGGAAACTTTTTTCAAGTTTTATATTTGTGATTCAAAGGTATTTATCTAGTTTGTTTGCTATTATCTTTTGAAACAAATTCATAGTAAATTTGAGGAAATTGGCACTCTATCTATTTATAACATGAATCCTAGATGTAAGTTTAAGATCAACCTAGTTGTACCCTTTGAATAGGATCCCGCTGCGGCATTTTTGCAAGTGCATGAAGGAGTTTTATTCATAGGAGGTATAAGGATATATATTCACTATAAATTTGAAAGAATACAAGATATGGATATACTCATAAAATTTGACAATATTTAAAACAATGACAAAACTTTTAAGGAAGGTTATGAACATTTAGGGAAATAAAACATTTTGTAGTATGTCTTTTATGAGGAATATACAAATGAAGAATGATCTAGGATTATCTTGAGTAGAATTCATGACAACATATTTTTAGGTAGGAGACACCATTAAAAATTACAAGTGACCTAATTTTTTAAGCATTGAGATTGTGTAATGAATGGATAATTCTTATTAATGAGAATAATGTGAAGAAGTTGGTTCACCAAAATATTGAAACATGTTGGAATGGAAGAGGTGTGATATTGAGAAAGGTCAAGAAAATAGATGTTGTATTAATTAGAAAAATTATGGGTGATAATATGAATTATAGATGAAGAGAAGATGAGGTATTAGCTGAATTCCTCAATGCTACATACAAAATATCTATTGATAAAGTAAAAGTTAACCTATGTGAGATTCTAAAGTAGTAACTACTTTACAACATTGGAAGAATTACGAGGGACAAGTAGGCAACCTTTAGATTTGATTATTTGATTACATATATTTTCTTTCATGTAGTTAAGATATTTCTAGATTGTTGGTATCTCTAATTATTGTTTTTTATTTGTGTCAAACACTTAGTTATCTAGAAAGCTAAGTTAGGCAATCATCACTGTGATCGAGCTACTCTATATAGGCCAAGTAATGTACATAAGCAAGCATGTATTGAGATCTGTATGAGCCAAGTAAATTTATGGTTAGTGAGTAGTTTTTATGTGAGTCAAGCTCATCAACAACCAAGAAAGGTTCAAGAATACAAGTGTTGAATTACGTAGTATATGGTGAGCATCATAAGAACACAATACAAACCAAGCAACATCAACACTGAGAATCAAAAAATAGTAAATGCGGAGCAATGTAGAGTTTAGAAAAGAGTAAAAAATGGAACAGAATTAGAGGTAAAACATTTTTCAGGACAAATAGGAAAGAACATTTAATACATGTAGAGGTTTTTATAGAAAATTTAATATATGTAGAGAGTTTTACATATTATGATGTGGATTACGTATTCATATGTTGTGTTATCAATGATTCAGATGGAAAGGCTATTATGGAAGAATCTAGAAAACTCTTTACAAAATGATTTAAATAGTGAATATCTTAACCTAGATAAAAGAATGGTGAGAATGGAGATGAGAATAGAAGTGTGTATATGCAAACAAGGATTATTATGCAATTAAAATTAGATCAAATCAGAAGTTAGTGATGGTTATTTTTCACTAAATAGAATAAGTGACCTAATCATAGAAGTGAAGAGGGAAAGGCAAGTTTATCAGATCAAAGGAGAGGATCAATTAGTAAGGAGAAGACTTGAAATCAGCTTATAGAGAATAGCGAGAGTAAAGTATTGAATCATTTGTAATAGACTCGAATCAAGATAAATATCTTAACAAATCTTTGTAAATCTCCTAACAAAGTCCTTACTTTGTTGTAAGTGCTAAATCCTCTAACAATGTGAGACATAGAAGTCTCATAATATTTTAATAGGGAAGACCCCTCACAGGGTAGATCATATTTTATGATCAAATATTGTAACTCTAAAAGGTTAACTTTATTATATTAGGCTAAATATCTTAACAAATATTATGTTATGTATTTATTTCATGCATGCGGTCGATCAGATTTACATATTTAGTAAGCTTATCATTACAAGTTTTACATGCACAAGTTTACTAATAGATGTGAATGAAATGGTGAAGAGTTTAAAGTGTTTAAGATTATGATTCACTCCCCCTCTTAGCATCTTGGTAATCCTATTTATACCTCCATCAGTCAATAATTAGTATTAGAGCATTGGTTCTTAGAGAGAATTTTAATCACTTGGAGATTAGATATTAGAGATGGAGGCTTTCAAATTGGATAAGGCTATTGAAAACTAGGTGATTGACATCCATCTCATACTATATAAACTTGAAAAAGAAAAACAAGATCTAAAGGATTCATTGAAAATGAGAAAGGAATTGTCATCTAGATAAAAAATTATTATTATGAAGAAGTTGAGACTGAAGGACTATTTGAGTCTATAAGTTTAAATGAAGCATCTATAGATGTACTTGAAAAGAACAAACTCTTGAATAAAGAAATAAGAGGACTAAAATGGGAACATTAAATCAAATCAATAAGACTATGTGAAGTGACTAAAGAAAAGAAGAAAGTTGAAGAAGACAAAAGGGTAATAATTACCAAACTTGAAGAAAGGATATCAAATGTGCAAAATCTTACAAACACAAGACTAGACATGATGAATCAACTAATTCTTACAAATTAGGAATTGAATCAAAAGGATGTGAAAATTATAACTCTCAAATCACAAAAGGACATACTAGAAAATGAATTGAAAGTTGAGAAAGAAACTATGGAAAGATTTGACAAACCTAAAGAGTAAATGAATAAATTTGAAGAATATATGAAGTTGTCTATTTGTTCTAACAGGTTAGAAAATTCATGCACTAAACAAGGAGAATCATCCGAGAATGGAGAACTGGGGAATGCAAAGTTAAAGGACAAACCAATATTATATCACTATGGAAAACTTGGTCATACTACAAAAATTATCAAAGAAAATATGGTATGAAAAATCTTAAACCTAATTTTATTGGTTATAGTTTTTACTACAAGAAAAAAGGATATTAAATGTATGAGTGTAGGTCAAGAATGAGGAATGCATCTACTACACCTAGATTTAAAAGATATTGCTACAATTATAAGAAGTATGGGCATAGAGCATATGAATCTAGATCTATGATAAAACCCTGCTAGAAAAATATGAGGAAGAGTAATACACCTAACAATGCATTTTCTAAATATCACAAGTTTGGACATCTAAGTAAGAATTGCAGCACTCAAGTACATTCAAAAAATCAAACAAAAGACAAAGGAAAAAGAAAAGTAGGCATTGAAAAAATTAGGAAGGAAATGAATCAAAAATGGAAAAGAGAGAGAAGAAGATGAAAATAGTGGAGTGAACTGAGCTAAGGTTACCCAATCTAATGCAGAAGGTGATCATGTCATCTCAAACTAAGAAAGAAAGGCATGTATGGAACTTTACACTTAATTTATATATCATACATCGGTTCCTTACATCTAATGCACTAAAAGTTCATATTAGCATATGTGGAGATACATAAGAAAAGATTTGTGAAAGGTTTTTGAGTGTCAATATAATTGTCAATGTTGACTGAGCATTCAAACATAGACCAAGCTTTAGGTATGGAATGGTAGAGACTGATTGATATGGAAGAGACAAAGCCATAAAGAAAAGACCTAGTTAAAAGACACTAATATTGACTGAGGTAGCTAGCTTCCACATACCTAAGTAATCAAAATTAATGGAGAGCCTAAATCAATCAAAAGAAGGTATATATCAAATTTTGAAGACATTATCTCATACCTTGCATACATATGTCAAGAGAACATAGCAATTTGGAAATTTGAGGGAAGGGTAAAACATTAAAAGAGTGAAGATCTAATGGTGTCGATTATTCTAGAGCAGAGAAAAATTCAAACCCTAATAATGAACATGACAACTTCATCTACCGCTAGAATGACTCAAGAGGTTAGTAGAATTCAATTGGTGAAGAGTGACGCTTGTCCTCCACCAAAGTTTCATGGTATTATAGAAATTATGATGAAAGGAGATTCAATGGGTGCACTATGTTGAAGTTGATGAAAGATAAACCCCACAACTCCCAAGAATCACCTACATGAAAACACCTATCATAGAAAAAATGAAGAAAAAGTTATCAAGGCTAAAATTGTTAGATCCATAGATGAGATATTCTTGATGAGTAAAAAAAGAAATTATTGTATTAAAAATTGAATTGGTTAATAAATAGAAAGAGAGATCATCCTTATAAAGGAGATCAAAACCCTAAAAAGGTCTAACCTAGGTTGGATAATAATAATTAATAAAACAACTAATTATTATAATCTTAAAGTTTAGCTTAAGAAACTAAAGTTAATTAGAAAATATCTAATTACTCTAACACCCCCCACCCCTTAAGATAAACTTAGGGAGTAGCTAAAAACCTAGAAACTACTAGAGAAAATAGATTTAGGTCCCGAAAAATAAGACCTAATGAGGTACCCAAGCACAACCAAATCTCTAAAAAGAGGAGAAATAGAGAAACCCACTTGGGAAAAACCCTACTCCAAAAAGAGATGAAAAATATGCTGAAAGAAAACTAGTGAAGTATTGAGGAAGCCTCCAAAATAAGGAATGTCCTAGAAGATAGGAACAAAAGATAATCATGAAGAACATCATTAAAGCATGTAGAAGTTGCAAAGCTCTGTCAAAAGTAATTGCTAATCATAAGAACTTCCACTAAAATACAACCTAACCAGGTAGATAAGACTGTAATCTAAATAAAATTAGGAGATACACAAAGGAAAACAAATAAACTCAAAGATAAAGGTGACATGAAACACCAAAGCTTGAAGAGTTGATCAATTGAGCCAAGGAAGCCTAAGAAATAAAAGAAGAACCCCCTAATATAGACAAGGATGAGGTGACAAGAAATGGGAAAAGTGGGCCAAAACTTAAACTTTCTTACTTAGAAAGTTACTGTAAATAAACATTCAACCATAACACATGAAGAATCAACACATAACACAATGATTTACATAGAAACCCAATTTGGGAAAAACCACTAGTAACATGCTACTCAATTCTTACTCTTCTGAAGTGATGCCCTGTGAAAGGCCTACCCTATTAAAGGCTATAAAACACTATTAAATGTGACTAGATTAAAGGATTCAACCACCCTATTAGAAGTGGTCTTGGTTAGAGGACTTTAGAACATTCACTTTGAATGTCACCCTATTAAAGGATTTACAAATGGTTGTTAAACCAACCTAAGTCCATAGGATTTTACCCTAACTAATACAATTGCTAGAGAGTAACAATAAGGGGTTTTGACTTGATTATAATTCACAACTTATCTTGTAGATTTCAAATCTCTATTTAGCTCTTCACAATTTTTTTTGGCTTTCAATCTCTTCAACTCTGATAGCTTGTCCTCCTCTCAAGCTTTGTATCCTTGAGTCTCCATGCTCAATATACCAATGTAATCTCCTATATGAAAACTTATCAAAGCAAAGTCTATGTGCTATGTTCTTCCTTCTCCTTAATGCCTTCCTTCACACCCTTCAATTGCTTCACAATTTGGCACACCAACAACT
Source organism: Cupressus sempervirens (assembly GCA_028749045.1). Classification (NCBI taxonomy): domain Eukaryota; kingdom Viridiplantae; phylum Streptophyta; class Pinopsida; order Cupressales; family Cupressaceae; genus Cupressus; species Cupressus sempervirens. The sequence goes on along the minus strand of CM053786.1, from coordinate 236,510,306 downwards.
CTTGCTTCTTGGTCTGTGACTCCTTAAATAGAATTTTGGAATTTCTTTTCCTGCTCAATTCTTCCCTCCTTTAATTTTAGTTCGAATGGATTAGGTAGGATTCATTGAATCTAACCCATATCTTGTTCCTTCTAGAAACATCTTGAAGAATCCTCTTGAATTTGCTAAAAAATGATTTATCTAAAATTTTGTGCCACTAGCTCATCATCCTTATCCTCCATCTAGTTCACAAAATTCAATGTAACAAACTTATCACCACAGATCTAGTGAATCTTTGACTTTTCCAATAATGCAGCAGCTTGGCACTATTGAAATTCTAGTGCTTGGCACATACTATGTTACTCAACATCAACTATGTTTTACTGATGCTTGGTACCTATAATGGATTCACTCGACATCCACTTAGTTTTTCTGATGCTCAGCACCTGTTACTTTGCTCGACACCTGAACACGCTCAGTTCCTTCTATATTACACAAAACACAATAAATTTTCCTTTTTCTTGGCACTAACTAAAAATTTTCTCAGCACTCACTAATGAAGTTAGTTAAGCTTTGTAGTCAACCTTGTTCTAACTTATGCTTCCATTGTTTCTAAGTGTGGCCAACATTTGTATCTTCAAGTATATTATCAATACATCATTTTACCATTGTCTTAACTAGTCCTTGCACTTCATTACAAAACCATAACTCAACCTTTCTCTTAGGTGGATTTGTTACATGTAGTTGACTAAATCCTCTTCATCAATCAACTAAGTGATAATACTTGGATTTTAAAAGTAATTGTTATTCCAACAGATAGCATGTTTGACAATAGTGAAAAAACAATGATTGAAAACATTCTTTATCAACAATCTCCCTCTTTGCAATCAATCTTCTTCTTACAATGATCTTTTCAATCAGATTTCCAACACTAAGGTGATCAATATTAGACATGTAATGAGGATAATGTCTCAGAAGGGACACTCACTATTTAAAGGAACGTGGCAAACAAAGGAAAAAAATCAATCCCTCATGACACTTTAATCATAGTAGTGCATGTATAATAAGGCATAAGATATGGTGAATCCCAAGAATATAATCATCTATAATAGTGTACTCAAATGAAACTACTTGAATCTAAAGGTAAAACAAGGAAAATATACTAAAACAAAAATACAAATGCAATATAGCACTTTATCTTAGTGTTTTTGCAAGAATGCATACAAATGATGTCTAAATAGACCAGAAGAGACATAAGAATAATACAATAGATAGTACAAGTCATGAAAAATCATTTGAGGTAATAAAATTGATCCTTGGACTTGAAACAACTAAGATGTATAATATAATGAATAAATGAAAAAGACTAAATAGAATGTTCCTAGAGAAGAATCTAGAAAACAACTAGCATCACTAGAAAGGGCTTCAAAATACCTTTCCAATGACATAAAGGTTTCCTAAATTGGAGATTGGATTCTCAAGATATGTCTCCTAGAGTGCAAAAAGGAACTCCTAAGTCTAATAGTAAAATAACCCATCAAAAAAGCATTGAAATTAAAAACTAACAGTACCACTATGATAGTCATGGAACCATCTTTTCAATGATATCTTGTCTACAAAAAATAGATTATGTATGCCAGAGAGATGAGAAAAAATATGAAGGCAGGTCCAAATAGAGCCTGAAGTGGTGACAGAAGTGATGATGTAGTGTTGACATGGCATTAGCATTAGCAAGTGTCCAGCCAAAATTTGATGGGAAAATGGTTTCTAAGGAAAAGAATGCCATAAAATGACCCCTGTTGGAAAAAAAATCTAGCCTCCAAAAGCAAAACAAGATGATAAAAAAGTCACTATCACTAGATCAAAGGGCTAGTGATAGAGTAAAAATCTGGTGGCCAACAGAGCATGTGCCAAAAATATGAAGCTATTATCAAAAGGTTGGAAAAAAATATTGCCATACAGGCCTGTGTAAATTTTCCCACCAATAAAATGAAAAAAAAAAAATGGAAATCGTGTAGAAAAACCACAAATGATTTGTGAAGTAGTCATTGATCAATGGGGAGACCCACTAGCTTAGGCTAAAGTGTTAGAGAATATCATATGTATGATTGAGAGTTCTTGAATAAAGTTAGCAGAGTAAGAAACAAAATTAAGATGCATGCTCACAATATAAGGTGTTAACTGGGCTTTAAATGCTGGCCCATGCATGAATAGAGCCCACAACTTATCAAATAAAGTCCACATGGGAAGTTTGAGCTCCATCAATCTAGAGCACAACCTAAGAATCCTATGAAAGGTGCAAAAATTAATGTTGAATTGATATGGGAAATCACCTTTATTGAAAGGATAAAAGGTCCAAAGAAGGCATGGGTTTTGGAGCTAAAACTACCCAAAAGAAGGCTTCATTCCTTGCATTTAGTTACTCTCCCATGTCATCCCTCTTCCTTTGTGTCGACACTCACCTCAAAAAACCTACATATGGCCTAACATACCTTGAAGTTGATGTGATGCCTCCCAAACCAAGGATTTCCTTAAAACATGTGTTGTGTGTGGAGGCCTGCAATCACCTTAGATAATGTTGAGTGCAAAAATCATGTGCTCAATCAAAAACCAAATTTTGCTTCCTAAGGAGTGGAATTGATGGAAAGGTGAATAGAAAGGGAGTTGTTGCAGGATGCAAAAAATAAACTCCCAATTAAAAAATTCATATCCATAGAGAAGAGAATGACAACAGACTGAAATTATGTGTACGATAGCTAAAAAGGACCCAAGGTTGCAATAATTAATGATGAAGACAATGCCCAACCTATTGGAAATATAGAAGGAGTAACTAAGAGGGGGGGTGAATCTATTACCACTAAAATAAATCCCAGATCCCTTAGATGTCAATAATAAAATTTAGACTGAGAAAATTGATTGCTATTGTTACCTGGTAAACACACAGAAAATGTTGTAACTCAGTAAATGCAGAGTGTGATTTACTTTTAGCTGATCTTAAACATCAACAGTGATTAATTTTCAAGCATAAGAGAAATAGCATAAACACATGAGATAGCAAGATTTAACATGGAAACCCAAAATGGGAAAAACCACCAATGTAACTAGTTATTATTTTTCACTCTTCTGAAGTGCACCCTATTAGGAGCCAACCTGGTTAAAGGTTACAAAACACATTGTTAGGTGTGACCTTGTTAGAGGATTCAATCACCCTATTAGGAGTGGCCTTGCAAGAGGTCTAGAAATAATTCAATGGAACTATCACCTTGTTAGAGGATTTACAATTAGCTATTAAACCAACTCTATTAAGAGATTTTAGATCACCGCTACAATGGTTAAAGAGTAACAATGAAATGACCTGATTATGATGCAACTAAATTGCTGATTATAGATCTCTATTCTGCTTCATAGTTGATCCTTCCTAATTGAATAACACTTTTTTGCTTCACAAGGATACATGCTTATCCTTCAAGTTCACTCTCACTCTTTCCTTCTCAATTAAATCAATACACTTGCACACACACAAGAAATATCAACTTGACCTTTCATTTATACCATCCATATTATCAAGTTAGCTTAAATTCAAATTAAAATAACCAATAATCATCACCATAGTTAGCTAGAAACAATACTTAAAATAATTAATCTTTTTATGTCAAAATAACAAAATCCTTCATTGCCTAACCCTGCTCGATAAATACTTGTTCAAAGATGATTTCTTGTGTTAACCAATAGAAGCTTGGTTAACACTGTGAACTTGTAAAAAAATCCGTTGGCAACTGAGTGAACTTGGTGAACACTAACTCTATCCAACTTTCCTTTGCTAACCATGTGAACTTAGTTAAGATTATTTCTTGCCTGCATTCCTTCGACACCCGATTGAGCTTAGTAGACACTTTCTTCATAGAGTAAACTTTAGGAATTCTTGGTGTAGACACCTAAAAACCTTTAGAAAATAAAGTATTTTTATTTTTTGAAAAATTTCTGATGACATCATCATTTATTAATTATTTAATTATTTAATTAATTTATTTATTTTTATGTCATTAAATCCCTTTATCTTAATTAAAAATATTTAATTAAGGAATCCCTCCCAAAAATGCTTAAATCTTATTTAAATATTATTTCCTTATTTATTAATTATTTAATTAATAAATTGACCAAAAAACCCAAAATAAATTAAAAAATTAATTTTTGCCCAAAACCTGGCCAATTTCCTGAAGACCACTAACCTCTTCCAAAATCTTCTAATCCTTCTTTAATTTTGATTAAAGGCTAATCCCATCATTTCCTTCCCCTAATCCCAACTCAAAATATTTAATTAAGATTAAATATTAATCCTCATGTTTATTAAAAAAGTTTTAATAAATATCTCTTCAACCCAAACCCTTGAAATAAATAAAACTTTATTTATTTCCTAAAAATCTAATTTATCCTCATCCTAAGAAGTTCTAGACTCTTCTAGAAAGTCTTCATCCTCATCCTAGGAAATTTTAGACTATTCTAGAAAGTCTTTATCCTCATCCAAAGTCTAGACTCTTCTAGAAGATGTCTTTAAACCTAATCCTAATCCCCTCCTAACCTTGTCACATTCCGTAAACATGGGTTTAAAACTTACTAACCCAAGCTAAAGCTAACAAATATCTCCTCCTTCACCCACCCTCATTAAATGCCATCCACTTGCCTATCCCTAAGCTAATCCTAAACCATCCTAATCCATCCTCTAATCATTTGCACAATCCTAAGCAAGCTTAAAACCCTCCTAATCAAGCCCAAGTCGAAATTGCTCTCATCTCCCTCAAAATATCCCAACCATAAAACTTTATGAAGCCCACTAGGCCATAAATGACTCTTCCAAGCCCTTTTATTGCTCTTACAAGCCATTATGAGGGTCTTTATGAAGATTTTATCCCTTGAGCCTCCTTTGTTGACTCATCCTTCCCCTTTCCTCCATCCTCTCACCTTGTGACATGTGTCATTCCCTGATTGGCTGTAAGGAAGCACAATCCATGTGCTCTCCTCTCATGCAATCTGAGCCCTCCATGAGCTTTTTCCCATCCTTGCATCTTAGCCCGCAATCCCTCAAGCCTCTTGCCTATAAATTGGATCCTTCCCCTTTGCAAAATAACACAATCCATGAAGTAAAGTCATAATGCCATTTTAAGAAGCCATTTTACATCAAAACCATACACTCACACCCAAATTCCAACTCCATTTGAAGCCCTTTTTGAAGCATAAGCTTGAGGATACATCCTATCTATTTATACAAAGCCACTCAACAAGAGAGCTTCTCATTGAGAGAGTCCATTAATGGCTCATATTCTCAATTGAGAGTTCATCTTAGTCTATTTTGAAGTTTATAAATTTTGTTTAGTTTGTAGAAGTTTTATTTAAATTTGGTTTCTATTAGCATACTAACATTTCTCATATACATTTTGGGACGCTCGGTGGGAGCCCGCATGGGTCATCTTCATTAGCTTTTTTAGTCAAGTTTTGTATGTCATTTGCTAATTTTGGCTAATTTTTTTTTTTTTTTTTGTGATTGGTAAGATTGTATAAATTGGTTTTGTAGGTCCACATGAGCATGAAAAAGACAAAGGAACTCATAATCTATCTCATAGTGTTTGCAGATTTTTCAAGCTTATAGGTGGACAAAGCACTTGAAATTCTTCTTCCTCTTCTTGTCTATATTCTTCTTATTCCATCTACTTCTTCTTCTTCTTGTGTGAGATCTTGGCCATTTTTTTTGAAGGAAGCAAAATCATACACACTTCTTTTTAGTGCTTAAAATGAACCCCTAAATGATACTTAAATCCATTAAAAACTAAAAATTTGCAAAAAAAAAAAAAGCCTTTTAACAAGTGAAACTAAACCAATTCAATCATTTGCATCCTTGCAACATCAAGGTTTTAGATGCATTCATGCAAAGTTAGGAACACTTCATTTTTGGAAATTTAAAAAGAACTTCAAGTTTCCATTTCAAAAGGTTCAAAATCAACACTAAGTGTACACTAAAATCTAAATCAAACTCAAAGCATCAATCAAGGATAAAATGAACCTCATTTGCAAATATTTTAAAGTTCTTTTAAAAATCTCATGAAAACTAAGAGTCCTAAAAGGTTGCCAAAAATTGTCCTAAAAGCTTTGTTATTTGTTCCAAACAAATGTTTTGTTGCAAAATCTTGAATGTTTCTTAGGTATTTCATGCATCAAAACAATCTAGGAATATCATTTTTGGGCTTAAAATATGCAAACTAGAACACAAAATCTTGAATGAAAACCAAAGTCCAAAGAGTCATTTTCACTTTTGAGTCCAAAACAATCTTGAATAATCTAAGGTTAAAACAAAACACTTCAAAGTTTTTAAAACAACACACAAAATCTCAATCTTGAATGCTCAAAGGAAAAAACTTGAATGTTTAATCACTTGTCTTTGAATGCATGTTGCTAAACACACTCTTTAATGCCATGGATTAAAATCAAATTTTTCTTGAATGCATGATTAAAACAAAAAATTCAATCTTGAATGCCAAGGATCAATTAACTATTGCAATATCAAACACTTCATTTGGAGCTTCTAAAATTTTACAAAACAAATATCTTTTCCACATGTAATTTAGGTAAAGTTTGATTTTTGGACATTTAAGAAACTTTGTTAAGTTGAATACAAATTTGCAAAAATAAATTTGAGTAGTTCCTTGGACTCACCTCTTTTCTAATCACCCATCAATTCAACCATTGGTTACAATCTCAGCACCATTTATGGGGATGGGTCTACTTGAAAAAGGTGTTAAATGTTCCACAATCTAACTCACTCACTTGGTCTTTGAACGTTTGCTTTAACTTTATCAAAAAATTTAAATGACCAAAACTCTATATTAAATCAATCACACTTCAAGTTTGCGCACTAAAATTGAACAACTATTGACATGGAGGGCCTCCGGGGGCACGCTTGACAAATCGAGTCTCACACATCTTTGTTTTGGGCTTAAAAACAAAATCACACCAACTCTTGAATGCCTTAAAGAAAATTAATCGATACTTGACGTGGAGGGCCTCCGGGCGTGCGGGTTTACTTTTTTGTTGACCCTAACTCTTCTTGTATTCATTCTTCACTCGATTTTGCTTTGTTGGCGCATTTCAAAGTTGGAATTGAACATTGTCACTTAAACATGAGTGCTTGCAAAGTCTAGATCAGCACACATAAGAGTCAGTTGGTAAAAAGAACAAGCGTGTTTTTTAGCCCAAGGTCATCCAAGTCTTCTCTCCCCTTGTTGTCTTTCGAGGCCATCTTGGGTGCATAATATTAGGATCCAAAACCTTGTTTCTTTTTAGGAGGCCTGCTTGGGGATTTCATCACCCCTTGGATGACCTCAACTCCAGCATTCCAGTGGAGTATAAGAATCGGGAAGTGAATCGAAAGACACCTCTCTTGGGATCAAGATTTTGTCACTCAAGCTAAGTCTCAGGGAACTTTATACCCTTGAGAAGTGAAAGAGGAGAAGTGGGTTACCGCTCCTCTCGACTGTGTGACATCTTTTTGGTTTCATCTACGGATTTGGGCCTCATGTACCTTTGGTTATATCGAGGACTCCCTAGCTAAACCAACTGTCAGCCTTGTAGACAACCATCTAGAGTGTTAATGTGTTTGAAGTGACTAATCGAAACATTTGTAAAACATACACACTCCTCAGCGCAAGTATCACATTCTGAGAATCAAAAACTTCTATCTGGTTGTTCCTATCCATTGCTTTCTTTTTTATTTGTTGAATGAATGTTTGCCAAACTTGGTCAATCCTAGCTTAGGGTAAACTTAGCATAGTCACTGCCTATTCCAAAAGTTGAACAAGTTGAAGCAAAATAACTGAGGTCTCTCAAAGCCAAGCAGATTCAAGAATTGATGTCAGAGTAACCCAAACCCAAACAGAAGTTCCACAAAGTTAAACTCAAACCATCTCAAGCATACCAAGAACTTTCAGCCAAGAGAAAGGAACTAACACCAACTCCTTGAATTTAAAAACTCCACAAAGCAGAGGATAAAGCTACTAATGAAGCACTTCAAGAGGCTTGGTTAGAGCACACCATCAAATTTAGCCAACATCCAAAATTTAATCCTGCTTATGCCTTACCAACTAGGCATGATTTCTATGATTAGACACCCTTGTTTCTCCACACCTTCTTGGATAAGCTTCACCTTAGAGTCATCTTTGTAGAAAATTCAGCCATCTTAGGTTATCCCCTTAAGCATTATTAGCTCATCGATCTCAATTAGGACCAAACCATCTATCCAGCAATCCAAAATCTTCACATCCAAGCCTTAAAAAATTGTTGTCACCTTGCTAAAAGTTTGCCATTCCTAAAATCTTTCAAAACTACCAATCTCACCAAGATTATCCCTTTGACAAAGCTTTGTCTAGGGTAATCTAGCTTTGCCACTTGTTATCCCTCATCACCTTGAGCTAAAGATTGGGATCCACAAGTGGTCAATCTCATGTTCTTCACAATCACCACCAAGCTTGCACATAGGAAAGAAGACCTTTTGTGCTTTGGCAACATATCTTTGAAGTTAGAATCCCCAACCAAATCCTCCTTAGGTTTTGTCATATAGCTTTGCCTCAACCTAGGAAATCATTTGCATAGAAAAGCCTTCCTCCCTTTTGTATCCACCAGCATTTGTTGCATCTCATCCCTAGGAGCATTTTTCATGCCACCTATCACTCGCTTAGCCAAGAAGAAAGAAACAATGGAGCCCTATCATTTGGATCAAACAGCCCCACCCCCCTTGAGCACTCAGCCATCCTTCAGCCCAGAGAAAGCTATGCCATCATCTACTGAGATTGAAGCTTTCATGAACCAACCAAGAAATGCAATATTGGAAAACGCCATTATAGACAAGAACAAAGAGACAATCATGGCTAATTTTTGAAGGGACAATGTAGGAACCTTTGACTTTGGAAGACCCCCTCCATTATCAGATCCATCTCACCCATTGTTTGGGCAGCTGCCACCACCCATAGGCTCTTATGATCCAAATTATCCTCAATATATGCCAAAAGAAGAGCCTCCAACCAATCCATATGATCCAACAGACCCAAACATACCATCATCCACCCAAGTTAAAATATCCATGCCGCAAGCCAACCTAGCCACTACCACTCCATCCTTGGTTCATACCTCTCTGCTCCAAACCCCCTTTACCCAAAACACCTCACCGTTCATGCCCTTCACTATTGCTACTGCTACTCCCCAACCCAGCCTTCCAAATCCACCCATCTCCCAAATTAGTGCTAGCGTATTTGTCCAACCTCAGCAATATACAATAGGGATGCCGCCCATGGGGCCAAGTAATCAACCTTTCATCACCCCCAGCTTGTTCACCATAGCCCAAATCACAATCCCATCATTTCTATTAGGTCTTGGGAGCTCAGTGCCATTAGCCACAAATCCACAAGCTACTACCCTCACTCCACAAAGTTATCAAACCCCACAAGCTACTACCAATGTTCTGCCTAGCTCTCAAGTGACCCAAGCTCCCGCCACCACTCTACCAAGCTTCCAAATCCAGCCACCAAGCTATCAAACCCCATCAATTCTATTTCCTAGCTTTCAATTCCCACCACCTCCACCACCAACTAATCCATTACCTCCTATTACCAACTACTTTTCAATGCCACTTCTAGGAGGTAACCCACCAATCCAGCCAACCACCAATTATTTGCAGGTACCATCCCAAATGGGGGCGCAACCCACATACCTTGGTCAGACCCCACAAGCCCCCCGATCCTTTCCCCAAGCTTCACAACCATCTTATACCTTACCTCCACAAAGAAATTCATTTATCCCATAGCCAGCTTATGTTCCTCAATCCAAACCTCAAATCCCATATCAACAGCAAGCCTCGCAGCACATGCAGCACTATGCGCCACCTCCCCCTCAGCAAACCGCCATCCACCATGCAGCTACCCAAACAATGTACAATCCCTATCAGCAAATCCCTCACAGCCATCCATATTCAGTGGCCCCATCTAGTGCATACCTACCTCAAGGCACTCCTACATTGGGGGCACCCCAGCCATCACCCATTAATTCAGAATGGTAAGCCATGAAAACAACTTTAAAGAACATCCAAGAGGGAAATGATCCAAAAAATTTCAAGTTTGAGAATGTGTGCCCTTACCCATTTGACAGAGCCATTACCATGACACCATTCCCCAAGCATTTTGAGACACCCAAATTTGACAAATTTAGAGGAAAAGGAGACCCTGTCACAAATATCAAAGAATTTTACATGCACTACCAAGAAGTGGCATATGATGACGTCTTCCTCTTGCGTCTCTTTCCCAAAATCTTGGCCGGACCATCTCTTGAATGGTTTTATAGAATCCCCTATGGCACAATTAAAATTTTTGCTAAATTCTCTGGGGCATTTGTAGCCCAATATGCCCATCTTCTTGAAACAGAGCTATCAGTAGTTGATCTTGTCCACACCAAGCAAAAAGGTGGAGAAAGCCTTCTCGAATATCTGCAAAGATGGCAAACCCTTACCACCCGCATATCTTGCACTTTGCCAGAGCACCATTTGGTGAAAATTTTTATTGAAAATGCCCATCCTAGCTTGGCTCACCACATGACCATGAACTATTTGTAGACCTACAAAGATATCTAAGAGAAAGGAATGATCCTTGAGAAAGGACTCATTAAAGATGGTGTGGTCAAGATTTACAAGGAAGCCAACCAAAATCAATCACATTCCAATGATAAGTCTAGGTATTGGAACAAAAACAAGCACGTTGCAACAAATGGCGTCACTGACACTAGACATGTGAATATTGTTGGTTCTTCTCAAAACCAGTCCAACCCACCATATCAACCAAATAATCAACAAGCTATCAACTACCAATAGCAGAACCACCAAAGCTATCAAAACCACAATCCAAGACCCAACTTTCACGGGTCTAGCAATCAAGCTAATGCCATCAATGTAGTTGCAGGACAAAAGCCCAGATTCCAACCTACACCTAAAAACTATACACCCCTTGGTGAGCCTTTGGATGTCTTTTTGAGAAATTAGTCAAGGAAAACCTCATCAAATTTCCTCCTACCCAGCAAATCGACCCAAGCCAATCTAAAGCTGCATGGTACAAAGATAATGAGTACCGCAAATTTCATAGGGTAAAAGGTCACACTACCCTCAGATGCATGAAAGTGAAGGATTATGTGCAGGACCTCATTGATCGAAAGGAAATCACTGTTGGTGCCCAAACCTCTCCCAATGTAGGCTTACAAATCTATCAAAATGCTTTTCCTCCTCACAACAATAAAAATCCTAGAAAAGCACCTATCCAAGCCAACAAAAACAACACCAACAACTGCAAGCCAAACCAACAACGTGGGAAGAACAATGACCACACTTCATCCTATATAGACTATTGTAGCCTCATAGGTTGTATATCCGAGAAAGAGCCTTCTATCAATGTTATCAATATCCAAGGACCAAACAATGAGTGTGCAGTCACCACTCGAAGAGCGTGATTGAACATCGCAGGCTCACCAATTTCACCAACACCATCAGCTCCATCAAAAAGCCAGTACAATATCTTGGAACACCTTGGGAACATGCCAGCCCAAATCTCCATTTTAGACCTTTGCACCAGTCCTGTGTACAAGAAGATCCTTGACAATGCTCTTATAGAATCTCGTGTCCCTTTAGATATCAACGCTACTGATTTTCATAATCTTGTTGGAAACCTATCCTCCTCATGTTCCCTATCTTTCAAACCCACCGACATACCCGTGGTCGAGCCAAATCAAACCCTTCCGCTTTGCATAGCAATCATGGTATCCAATTTTGCCATGAAAAGAGTAATGATAGATAATGGATCAGCCTTGAATATTTGCACCCTAAAACTCATAAAACAAGCTGGGTATACTGAGGCAAATATCATCAGTGAGGTTATCACCATCAAAGCTTATGACAACTTGGAAAGAACCACAAAAGAAACTATTTTGCTGCCAATCAAGGTTGGGCCAGTCATCCAAGAGACACTCTGCCATGTTATTGATCTAAACCTACCATTTAACATCCTCCTCGGTCACCCATGGATTCATGCCATGAAAGCTATTCCATCCACTTACCATCAGTGCATCAAATTTCTACATCAGGGCATTGAGGTAACCATCTATGCCGATCTAGAACCCTTTGCTTACTGCAATGCGATTGAAGCCTCATATACAAACCATTGCCCTGGAATTGATATTGGCACAGCCATCGCCAGCTCATCCCACACTTGTAATGACCTATAAACCATCCTTGCCTCCACCTTATCTACTGTGAAGATCAATAACAAAGGCTATGGAGAGTATAGTCTATCAGGTGCATTTGCTGTCAGGGCACTCCCACTTGATCCACATGCCCATGGACGACCAACATATCATAAAGCTAAGGAGATTCCACCTCCTCAATACAAATAGTTTGGCCCAACAACCTTTGTATCCTCAAAAATCCCTCTTCATGAGGAGCTCACTCTGAATATCAACAATTGGTTACATAAGGATGCACCTCAAAGAAATCAGGCATGCCTTGATCACTTTAGCCAAAAGTATCCCCAAGAACATAAGCTCATCACTAACAAATGGGACTATCAAGGTCGTGGTCTAGGACCAGAAGAAAGAGGCATGCAGTGCCCCATCGATGCACACAAGTGGGAATCGAAGTCAGGTCTTGGCTTTGGCATACCCACAACTGAGGGCACCAATACGGATGGTCACACTTTTTTGAACATTCACCGCGACCTTGTCAAAATCGAAGACATTCTTGAGGAAGTTGAAAAGAGAGCCAACAATGATATCCCATACCAAATCTCCCTCGGAGACTCTGTTCTCCAAGAACTATCCATCCACCTCATTGACCTACCACTCGCCCATCCACAACTCATAGATTGGGACCATCCAAGCGTCATACACATTGATGAGTTCACATTAGAGGAAGCACTTCTGAGATTCATGGGAGCCGAATCTCCTCATAAGAAAACAAAGCTAGATTCTGCCTATATCTACAAGCTAGATCCCAAGGGGTATTTTGGAGAAAATCCCCAACCTAGTTCTGATACACCCAAAACGGAACTAAGGTGAATCTGAGATTAGCTATGGCAGCGAAGAGAACCCCTCAGCAAGAAAATCTAGAGCCACAAGAAGAACATGAAGATTTAGCATTACCTCCTCAAGATAATCGACCAGAGGTGTCTTCTATTCTAATTGAGGATACTCAAGAAGTCAACATTGGTTCTTCAGAGATCCTTAGACTTGTTCACATTGTTGCATCCCTATCACAAGACCAAGTTGATCTCCTCTTTGAGGTCTTAAGAGAGAACATTGGTCGATTTGCATGGTCATATCAGGACATGCCAAGACTTGATCCAAAGCTTGTAGTTCATCATCTTGTAGTCAATCCAAAGATCAAGCCCGTCAAACAAAAGCTTAGAAAAATGCACCCCAAGGTGGCATTACTAGTCAAATCTGAATTAGAAAGAATGTTAGCTGCTAAGGTTATTTGACCTATCGACTACTCAGAGTGGATCTCCAACATGGTCCCCATCACTAAGCCTTCTGGTGACATCAGAATCTGCACTGATTTCAGAGATCTTAACAAAGCTTGTCCAAAAGATGATTTTCCCTTGCCCAACATAGATATGATTGTAGATCTTATAGCTGGACATAAAATTTTTTCCCTCATGGATGGATTTTTTGGGTATAATCAAATCAAGATTGCAGAAGAGGATCAGCATAAGACAACATTCACTACCCCTTGGGAACCTTTTTCTACAATATGATGCCTTTTGGCCTAAAGAATGCTGGGGCTACCTATCAAAGAGCTATGGCAACCATTTTTCATGATCTCATCCATAGCATTTTGGAGGATTATGTGGATGATATCTTGGTCAAGTCTCATACCTTCATGGATCATCTTGTTGGCTTGGAGAAAGTCTTTGATAGGTTAGCCAAATATCATCTCATGCTAAATCCCAAGAAATGTGTCTTTACAGTTACATCTGGCAAGCTCCTAGGCTTTATAGTTTCTAAACGAGGCATAGAGATCAACCCCAAGAAGGTAAAAGCTATCTTAGACATGCCTCCTCCCCAGACACTATGACAGCTTTGTTCTCTCTAGGGAAAGCTTCAATTTGTTCGGTGCTTCATCTCTCAGCTTGCAAATAAGTGTACACCATTTTCACATTTACTGAAGAAGGATGAGAACTTCAAGTGGGATCCTTTATGTCAGCGCAGCTTCGACCATCTCAAGTAGTATCTCATCAATCCCCCTATATTGGTTCCATCAGTTCCTAGTCATCCCCTGATTCTGTACATATCAGCAACACCTACTGCTCTAGGGGCACTTCTAGTACAACTCAATGACTACAGCAGAGAGAGAGCCATCTACTACATCAATAGAACCCTAGTTGGTTATGAACTCAATTACACTCCTATGGAAAAAGCTTGTTTGGGAGTTGTTTTCTCAACTCAAAAGCTTCGCCATTACATGCTAAGTCATACCATCCAACTAGTCTCCAAGATTGACCCTCTCAAGTATATGCTCTCCAGAAAAACACTTACAGGCCGTTTTACCAAATGGGTTATGCTCCTTAGCGAATTTGACATCTAGTATGTGGATAGAAAGGCAATCAAAGGGAAAGCTATAGCAGATCACCTAGCTGATGCACCTCTAATAGATGCTTATCCATTGATCACAAAATTTCTAGATGGGCATATTTGTCTAATTGAAGAACAACCACCATGGAAACTTTATTTTGATGGCTCATACACATCTCATGGATTAGGGGCAGGAATATTGTTGGTCACACCTTAAGGAGATTACATTCCAAAAGCCTTCAAGATACAATTCCCTAGCACCAACAATATAGCTGAATATGAGGCCCTCATAGCAGGATTAAAGATAGTTGTAGAATGGAACATTGCTGAGCTACAAAACTTTGGAGATTCTTAGCTCATCATCAAGCAAGCCCTAAATGAATATCAAACCAAAGATGAAAAGCTATTACCCTACAAAGAGCTAGTTGATCAGCTAACCCAGCATTTTACAAGGCTTCAGTTTACACAAGTGCCTCGAATACATAACAAAGCAGCAGATACTATGGCTACTATAGCCTCGCTCTTGGAAATTCCCCAAGTAGCTACATAGTATGAGTTTTTAGTGGAGCAGGTCCTCACACCCGCCTATGCGAATGAGGATTCAAACCGTGTTTGTATCTTGGTTAGTCCCCAATCCCCTTGGTACCATGAGATTCATGCTTACCTTAACGATGGTATCATATCCCCTCACCTCACACGTACCCAACACCAGAACCTCATCCAAAAATCCTCCCACTCTATTTTCATAGCCAATACCCTATATCGTCAGGGTTATCATGATACTCTCTCTCGATGTTTAGACCAAAACAAGGCTGCGATGGTGTTAAAAGAAGTACACTCTGGAATTTGCAGTGCCCACATGAGTGGTATTGTCCTAGCACGACAAATCCTTAGAGCAGGCTACTATTGGCCTACCATTGAAGAAGACTCCTGTGACTTTGTCAAAAAGTGTCTCCCATGTCAGCAGCATGCAAATCTTGTGCACACTCCAGCACAGGATCTATAGCCTATTGCACCACCTTTGCCTTTCGCTTGTTGGAGCCTTGATCTAGTTGGAACTATCACACCCCTCTCATCTGATGGACATAAATGGATAATAACAGCTACAGACTATTTCACTAAATGGGTGGAAGTAGTCCCCCTAGTCTCAGCTCTAGGAGTTTAGGTCTCCAAGTTCATCTTGTACCACATTGTTTGCCGCTTCGGCATCCCATCCACCATCTTCATCAACCACAGAGGTAACTTTGAAAATCTCAACATGGAAGAATTATGCACTTCCCTCTGCATCTATCACTGCTTTTCTAGCCCATATTTCCCACAAGGTACCGGCCAGGCAGAGGAAACTAACAAAACCCTCCTAAAAATCCTAAAGAAAGTTGTCAATGATTCCGACCATGATTGGCACCTACAAATAAATCCAGCCCTATGGACCTATCGAACTTCCTTCCATACATCCACAGGCACAACTCCATACTCCCTTGTCTATGGTGTTGAAGCGGTACTACCTATAGAGGTTGAACTTCCCTCCTTGTGCATATATTTGCAAAGGAAAATATCAGATGAAGAATACAAAGTAGCTCGGCTCACCTAGCTAGATCTCTTAGACGAGAAGAGACAACAAGCCTATGATCATCTCATAGTCTATCAAACTCGTCTCAAAAGGAATTTCAACAAGAAGGTGCTTCCATGACACTTTCAGCTAGGTGACATGGTCCTCAAAGAAAACATGAAAGCCTAAGCAGATCGAGAAAAGAAAGGCAAGTTTGAACCTACATGGCTTGGTCCTTATGTTGTCACTGCTTCCTTTGGCTCCAGAGCCTATCAGCTATCTACACTGGAAGGAGAACTCTTGAATGATCCTACTAACATCATTCATCTCAAGAAGTTCTATGCTTGAAGATCCTTGGTATACCCAGCTTTTGAAAAATACAAAAAATAATAGTAAAGAGAAATAAGCGTCCAATGGTGAAAATTTGGCAATTCAAGCACCTTGGATAGGTACCTTGGTGAAAACCTAGTAATTCAGGTGCCTTGTGTACTAAGACTAATCCATTATCTATCACTATATTATCCCTCATCCATTCACCCACCATCCCATAAAACATCTGCTTGTTCCCTTGGTGTTCCAACCAAATATCCAAAATCTAATGGAGCTTGTAAATATCTCCTATACAACTTGTAAAATCTTGTACCTCAGCTTGTAAAATCTTGTACCAAAGCTTGTATTATACCTTGTAAATCTTGTACCATACCTTGTATATCTGAATCTTGTCCAAAGTTTGTACCATATTCCAGCCTGTAAATAATCTTGTATCCTAGCTTGTATACTATCACGTGCACACACAAGACCCCATTTTCACTTAAGCTTTTCGCAAACCATCTACCTATCCACCTATCACCTATTATAGACTTCCCATCCTTCACAAACATTTGCATCTCACAAAAACAAAAACATGAACAAACTTGTACATTTGTAACATATCTTGGTCCATCAGCTTGTACATCCTCTTTAGCTTAGTACCATTGTATCTATCCAGCATTCGTGTCAGTTCATCCTTGATCAGCATCTTGCACCCATCGCACATCTTGGTTAGCTATTTCAATGCATCCTTTAGCTAGATTTCTTGTCACCAAAGTGTTATCTTTCTTAGTTCAGCTTGCCAGACACATCACTCATCCAAATCCACCAACTTAGGTGCTCTCCAATAGGTCCTTGCAGGATATAGCTTTCCTCATGTCTGATCTTGGTCCGTTAGTACCTCATCCTACCCATCTCGTTGGCAAACGGTTCTCTTTTGGATTTTTGCTTTCTTTTGATTTGGACTCTTCCCTATTGGGTCTTGAAATATCTTTTCCAAGAAATCTCCTTGTTCCCACCTTAAAGTTGCCACGATCTTCCATATCATGGTATACTACGAATGGGGCAATCCGAGCGTAAGGTCTTGATCATGTCTTTTGCTTGTTTTCTTTTCTGCTTGTGGGTTACCTAGTGTCATTTCCACGCTGCTTCCTCTGGGATTCATGTGTGCTACTGGGGCAATTCTTGCGTGTTTTTTTTGAGTCAGTTTGTCAGTCCTCTGGACAGTTGGTGAAAAGGCCTTGATTTTCTTGGTAACCTTGGCAATTAACCAATAGTCCTATAGCAAATCTAGTGCTCAACTACATGGTGGTACTTCTCTTTGAAGTATCCCCTCGCTCAAAAAGCTTCAATGGTTTTCCTTCATCTCCATTATCCCCCATCCATCTCCAACATCTGTCTCTCCTACCCTAGCTTATGCATCAATATCTATTTGAATCACTCCTCACCTTTAGCTTTAGGGATCCACAATCCTAGTCTTAGGGATCCACCAATCCAAATCAATCCACCAAGCCTCATCTTTCGAGATCCACAATCCTAGTCCTAGGGATCTTCAAAACCCATCTTCCACCAATTTGACTCTTTGAAATCCTATTGCATCAGCTTTATAATCCCCTCATCCATCTCCCTATCTTGGATTCCTTTTTATAGCACTCCACTCCTTCGTCCTCCACCTTCTCTAAAGTCTTAAGCTTGCTTCCTCTTATGCATCTGATTCTCCTTTATCATTCTGCCATAGTGAGAGTTTGAGCTAATTCAGTCCCTTCTCTTTGCCAATCTGAGTTTCCTTGCTCATCCAAGATTCTTGTACTTTTCAAGAAGCCATCGAGCCTCGCTTTCTCTCCCCGCCGCCTTCTTGAGGGGGCATCTCATAGTCCATTCTCTCCTCTTCTGCTCTAGCCTTGGGCATCTTATTTTCTTATCTTTGATGCCATGTCACTTGCGGCATCACATCAAAGAGGGACAAAATGTAGATACCTAAAAACCTTTAGAAAATAAATTATTTTTATTTTCTGAAAAATTCCTAATGACATCATCATTTATTATTTAATTATTTAATTAATTAATTTATTTATTTTTATGCCATTAAATCCCTTTATCTTAATTAAAAATATTTAATTAAGGAATCCCTCCCAAAAATGTTTAAATCTTATTTAAATATTATTTCCTTATTTATTAATTATTTAATTAATAAATTGACCAAAAAACCCAAAATAAATTAAAAAATTATTTTTTACCCAAAACTTGGCCAATTTCCTTAAGACCACTAACCTCTTCCAAAATCTTCTAATCCTTCTTTAATTTTGATTTAATGCTAATCCCATCATTTCCTACCCCTAATCCCAACTCAAAATATTTAATTAAGATTAAATATTAATCCTCATGTTTATTAAAAAAGTTTTAATAAATATCTCCTCAACCCAAACGATTGAAATAAATAAAACTTTATTTATTTCTTAAAAATATAATTTATCCTCATCCTAAGAAGTTCTAGACTCTTCTAGAAAGTCTTCATCCTCATCCTAGGAAATTCTAGACTATTGTAGAAAGTCTTTATCCTCATCCAAAGTCTAGACTCTTCTAGAAGATGTCTTTAAACCTAATCCTAATCCCCTCCTAACCTTGTCACATTCCCTAAACATGGGTTAAAACTTACTAAGCCAAGCCAAAGTTAACAAATATCTCCTCCTTCAGCCACCCTCATTAAATGCCATCCACTTGCCTATCCCTAAGCTAATCCTAAACCATCCTAATCCATCCTCTAATCATTTGCACAATCCTAAGCAAGCTTAAAACCCTCCTAATCAAGCCCAAGTCGAAATTCCTCTCATGCCCCTCAAAATATCCCAACCATAAAATTTTATGAAGCCCACTAGGCCATAAATGACTCTTCCAAGGCCTTTTATTGCTCTTACAAGCCATTATGAGGGTCTTTATGAAGATTTTATCCCTTGAGCCTCCTTTGTTGACTCATCCTTCCCCTTTCCTCCATCCTCTCACCTTGTGACATGTGTCACTCCTTGGTTGGCTGTAAGGAAGCACAATCCATGTGCTCTCCTCTCATGCAATCTGAGCCCTCCATGAGCTTTTTCCCATCCTTGCATCTTAGCCCGCAATCCCTCAAGCCTCTTGCCTATGAATTGGATCCTTCCCCTTTGCAAAATAACACAATCCATGAAGTAAAGTCATAATGCCATTTTAAGAAGCCATTTTACATCAAAACCATACACTCACACCCAAATTCCAACTCCATTTGAAGCCCTTTTTGAAGCATAAGCTTGAGCATACATCCTATCTAGTTAGACAAAGCCACTCAACAAGAAATCTTCTCATTGAGAGAGTCCATTAATGGCTCATATTCTCAATTGAGAGTTCATCTTAGTCTATCTTGAAGTTTATTAATTTTGTTTAGTTTGTAGAAGCTTTATTTAAATTTGGTTTCTATTAGCATACTAACATTGCTCATATACACTTGGTAGACAAGGAAAACTATCTTACTAACCAAGTGAGCTCGGTAAGCATTGACTAACAATAGATATGACATTTATGTAACATCAAAGACAACACACAATTAGATAATTGTATCCAATAATCTCCCTCTTTGGCATTGATGGCAACACAACATGTCATACCATAATAAAATTTGACAACAAGACTTTCTCTGCTAGAAAGTTTCTCCCTCTTAGATTTTCACCAAAGGCTTCTTCTCCTTTCATGTAGTAATCTCCCTTTGTAAAGGAATTACATAACTTCTATGATAGAATACTTCTCCCTTAGAAAGATATAAACAAATTTTAGAAAGATATGATAGTAATCTTCTCCCTCTTTAACAACACATGCCAAAGACAACACATACCAAATTAGTATCATTGTACCTTGAGTACTGATTCATATGCAATATTCTCTTTGGCTATGCTCCATCAACTAATTGATCTTCATCTTGGTTCCTATTGATGCATCACTAAAACTTTATTTAGTGAACTTTAGATAGGGGAATGACCCCTAACTTACCTCTTAGATATAGGAATGCATTCTTAGGTAATGGCTTGGTGAATATGTTTGCAATCTATTCTTTTGTGTGAACATATTCCAATCTGATTTGTTTTTCTTGTACCAATTCTTTGACAAAATGATATTTTATAGCAATGTGCCTAGTTTTGGAATGCGTCACTGGGTTCTTTGATATGTTAATTGCGTTGGTGTTATCACAATACATGACAACTAGTTCTTTGATTTCAACTTTCATTCCTTCCAAAAATTGTTTAAACCAAACAATGTTAAAAAAATCCAGTATTGTTGCAAAATATTTTGCTTCTATTGTAGATTGGGATGTGTAGTTTTGCTTCTTGCTTGTCCAAGATACCAACCTTTTACCAAGAAAGAATGCTCCACTACTTGTGCTTTTTCTATCATCAAGATTTTCTGCCGAATCAACAGTAGTGAATACCTTTGGGTCTAATTTTGCTCCATTTTGTACATAAACCATAGTCTTCAATACCTTTCAAATATCTTAAAATTCTTTTGATTTCCATCATATGATTTTCTCTAGGTTTAGCTAAGAATCCTACCACTATCCCAACTGCTAAAGTAATATCAGGCCTTTTCTGAACTACATACTATAATTTTCCAATCATTGATCTATATAGGGTCTAATCTACCTCTTTTGAATCATCATCTTTAGTAAGCTTTAGTCCAATACACATGGGGGTTCCAACTGGTTTAAAATATTCCATTCCAAATTTCTTGAGTATCTCTTTGATATACTTAGATTGAGTAATGTAGATACCATTCTTGTTCTTTTGTATCTATAATCCAACAGAGAACTTTATTTCACCAAACATGGAGATTTCAAACTATTTTTTCATTTTTTCTAAAAATTCTTTGCATGGATCATCATTCCCTATAAATAGAGTGTCATCCACAAATATTTTTGCAAATGCAATCTTGTTATCTAGTCCTTCCTCAATATACAAGGCTATTGTTATCATTAGTTCTCTGAAAATCAATCTGTATAAGGTAGTTGTGAAACCTTTCATACCATGCTCTAGGAGCTTGTTTTAGACCATACAGTGTTTTGTGCAATTTGTAGACCATGTCCCTTTTTTCTAGATCAACAAAACCTTTTGGTTGTTCAATGTAAACTTCTTCATCAAGAATACCATTGAGAAATGTAGATTTAACAACCATTTAATACACTTTGAATCCTCTATGAGTATCATACACAAGTAGAGTCCTAACAACTTCCAATCTTGCAATAGAAGTAAAATTTTCACCATAATCAATTCCTTCTTCTTGAGAGTAGCCTTTACATACCAGTCTTTCTTTGTTTCTTGATACTTGTCCATCTTCATTCAGCTTGTTTCTAGATACCCATTTTGTTCCAATCACATTTTTATCTTTGGGTCTAGGTACAAAGGTCCAAGTTTTTTTCTTCTCTATTTGTTCTATTTCTTCATTCATGGCCTCAATCTAGCTTTCATTTTTGAATGCATCTTTAACACTTCTAAGTTCAAAATCATCAATTAAACATGTACCTTTTAGCTTACTTCTTGTTATAGTAACTTCTAATTTATCTCCAATAATTTGATTGGGTGTATGATGCCTTCTGACACACTTGGCCAATATATATTCTTTGCCTTTTGAATGAATTTTACTATCTTCATTTTGAATTTCAACTTTTTGCTTAGGTCACTCAGATTTAGTAGGCATTGGCTTGGTGGCTTCAGAATGTGACTTGTGTCCTTGTGACTCAATTTGAATTTCTTGCAACTCGGTAATTGAGGAAGACTCAGGACGTGAAGTTTCCTCATTGATAGATTTGTCTGGTAGTGTATCAGGTTCAAAGTAAAAAAATCTACTATAATCTTCTGGTTCCTTTTTGCTTTCTTCTTCAATCTTTTTTACAAACTCATCAATTCTCACATGTGCACTTTCTATGATTTTATGAGTACACAAATTCAAACATCTATATGCCTTACTTTTGCAAGAATATCCTAAGACTATACATTCATCTCCTTTGATATCAAACTTACCTTTTCTAGATTCTTTCAAGATATAACATTTACTTCCAAATACTTTCAAGTAACTTACATTGGGTTTGTATCCATACCATAATTCATAAGGAGTTTTATATGAATCCTTCATCAACTAAACTCGGTTCAAAGTATGAACTGTAGTGCTAATGGCTTCCTTCTAGTATTTGATAGCAATGTTATTTTCAATCATTAGAGTCCTTGTACAATCCATGATGGATCTATTTCTTCTTTCAGTTATTCCATTTTGCTCAGGAGTACCAGGGGTTGATACCTATCTTTTAATTCCTCTTTCAATGCAAAAGTTATTGAATTCATTGGAGATGAATTCACCACCTCTATCTTATCTTAAGCATTTCAATCTTTTCCATGTTTCCTTCTCTATTCTTGCTAGATACCATTTGAATTTCTCAAATGCTTCTAACTTTTCTCTAAGATACATAATAGTCATCATTCTAGAATAGTCATCAAAAGAATGAATAAAGAATTTTTCTCCACTATAGCTTTCTATTCCAATGGGTCCACATGGATTAGTATGTACAATTTCCAAGACATCTTCAAACTGATAGTTTTTGCTTTTAAAACTAGTCTTTCCCATTTTGCCAATCTGACAATTTTTGCTTAAACCAACATTGGTTTCTTCTAACTAGGGATACCTCTTAACTTTTCTGAATTTTCTTATCTTGACCATATTATCAAAGTTTACATGACATAACCTTCTATTCCATAACCAAATTTCTTCCATTTGAGCAATAAAACATGAGCAATCACCAAGATCAAAATAAAATAGGTTACCTCTTGTTTGTTTGCTTGATCCAATCAGATTCCCTTTTTCAATTAGCAGTCTTGCCTTGCCATGCATGAATTCTACCTTGAATCCAATGTTGATTAGTTGTGACACACTTAGTAGATTATGTTTTGGTCCTTCAACCCAATAGGTCTTATCACATACAAGTTCTTTGGTTAATGAGATTCGGCCTTCCCTTTTATGTAACAAGGTTCATTGTTTCCAAACCTTACACTACCTCCATCATAATGTTCAAAGTGCTCACACTTTTTTTTTTCTACAATCATATGATGTGAACATCCACTATCTATGATCCATGTGTCATTTTTTCTAACATGAAAGATAAGTGCCATTTTATCTTCTTCTTCATTAGATTCATCTTTCACAGCAATGTATACTATTTCATCTTCATTGTTATCAAAATTTTTAGCCATAAAACAAGTCTTCTTACCTTTTTCCTTGTATGATTTGTAATTTTAAAAATTTTTCTTGCCATTGTAATTGTGACTCTTCTTCTCATCCTTGCTTTCTTTGTTTGGGCACCTAGTAGCAATATGACCAATTTCTTCACATGAAAAAAAAATTAGGGGAACTTTACCTTTGTATTTTCCTCTACTTCTAGAATATTTATTTGCAAGTAAAGCTTCAACAATTTCATGATCACTATCAAAAATTTTATCTGATTCCTTTTCATTTTCTAATTAAATATCCTTTATTTTCTTTCCTTTCTCTTTAAGTGAAAGTTTGGCCTCAAATGCATATTCAATATTTTTGGAAGCTAGAACATAATTGTCATAGTTGTCTAGCTTGAAAGCTGTCAATCTTCCTACTAAGGTATCTAGACTTATCTTGTGATTTGGCTCACACTTCTTTTCTTGAATATTAGGTACAAATATTGCATAGATAGGAAACAATATTCTAAGAATTTTACTTACAATGGTTTCATCCTTGATTTCTCCTCTAGAAGCTCTGATTGCACTAACACTAGCTTTGATTCTTTCCACATATTTGGCAGCATTTTCATCTTCTCTCATTCTTATCTAATCAAATTATCCTCTAAGGATTTCTTCTTTAGCTCTCCTTACATTGTCATCACCACCATAGATTTCATTTAGCTTGTTCCACATATCAAAAGAGTTGTGTAGTCTTTGATCTCATCAAATTCATCATAGCTAAGAGTAGATGCAATATCAATTATCGTGATGTTATGGTTCTTTTTCTTAGCGATATCTCCAATAGATAATGCACCAGTAGGGGTTGTGTATTCTTCATCAAGGTATTTAAATCTTGAATCACTAATGGTGGCTAGATGAAGTCTCATGAGTCCCTACCATATTGAAAAGTTGTCTATGTTTAGCTTTGGAATTTCTCTCTTGTAAGACATCCTGATCTGTAGTGTAGGTCCTTGAAACCTTTCTTGCAAGCACCAAAAACTCTAATACCAATTGTTGGAAATATAGAAGGAATAACATAGAGGGGGAGGGGTGAATTAGTTACTAGTAAATTAAATCCTAGATCCCTTAGATGTTAACACTTAAATTTAGACTGAGAAAACTAATTGTTGTTGTTACTCGGTAAACACATAGAAAATGTTGTAACTCAGTAAATGCAGAGTGTGATTTATTTTTAGTTGATCTTAAACATTAACAATGATTAATTTTTAGGCATAAGATAAGTAACATGAACACATGAGACACTAGGATTTAATGTGGAAACTCAATATGGGAAAAACCATCAATGTAACTAGTTACTATTTTTCACTCTTCTGAAGTGAGCCCTATTAGGAGCCAACCCGATTAAAGGTTACAAAACACATTGTTAGGTGTGACCTTGTTAGAGGATTCAATCACCCTATTAGGAGTGGCCTTGCAAGAGGTCTTAAAATAATTTAGTGGAACTATCACCTTGTTAGAGGATTTACAACTAGTTGTTAAACCAAATTTGTTAAGAGATTTTAGATCACTGCTATAATGGTTAAAGAGTAACAATGAAATGACCTAATTGTTATGCAATTGAATTTTTGATTATGGATCTCTATTATTCTTTATACTTAATCCTTCTTGATTGAATAACTATTTTTTGCTCCACAAGGATGCCTACTTATCCTTCAAGTTTTCTCTCACTCTATCCTTCTCAATTCAATCAATACACTTTCACACACACAAGAAATCTCAACTTGACCTTTCATTTATACCATCTAGATTGTCAAGTCAGCTTAAATTCAAATTAAAATAACCAATAATCATCACCATAGTCAGCTAGAAATAATACTTAAAATAATTAAGCTTTTTATGTCTAAACAAAAAAATCCTTCATTGGTCGACCTTGCATAGTAAATACTTGTTCTGAGACAATTTCTTGTGTTAACTAATAGAAGCTTGGTTAACACTACAAACTTGTAAGAAATCCTTTGGTAACCAAGTGAAATTAGTGAACACTAACTCTATCCAACTTTTCTTCACTAACCATGTGAACTCAGTTAACATTATTACCTACCTGAATTCCTTCAATGCTCAAGTCAGCTTGGTAAACACTGTCTTTGTAGAGTAAACTTTAGGAATGCTTGGTAAACAAGGAAAACTGTCTTGTTGACCAAGTGAGCTTGGTAATCACTGACTGACAACTAATATGACATTTTTGTAATATCAAAAACAACACACAATTTGAAAATTGTATCCAACACAACCTTCATTCACTATCAACTCCCAAATTAAGAGCAGCTTCCCTCTAGAAAACCCAAACATAGCCTACTAGGAGAAGGCCCACATTAGATCCAATTACCTTGTGCAAGTGTGAGTTTTTAGCAAGAGTAATACAACCAGCAAGATATAGACAACCAAATGAGTGAGAGTCATGACAAAGACAAGAAATCAAATAGGCACAAGGTCAATTGGCCATGAAAATTGACAAGAGCCTAATTTATTCCATGCCCAACAATAAAAAAGACCCACTACTCAGTTGCACCTCAAAGAGCCTAACCATCAATAAATGTGTTGGTACAAGGATCACAAAAAAATACCCCAAAAGATAGCAAGAAGTCTCCAAAATAAAGGGTTTTTAACAAAGTGGAACTTGCTATCGAGTTTTTTGCTCTTTGTAATTCTACAATTTATCTTTGAAACAATCACTTCACACTCGTACCAAATTTATCTCAATCCTTACAATAATTATCTTCATTCAGAAAAGATTTCAAAATCTTTATTCGTGCAAGGTAAAACTGGGAAAATCTTGCCTATTATACTCTATTATTAACTTCAC
The DNA here is from genome assembly GCA_028749045.1 of Cupressus sempervirens. NCBI lineage: Eukaryota > Viridiplantae > Streptophyta > Pinopsida > Cupressales > Cupressaceae > Cupressus > Cupressus sempervirens. The sequence continues at coordinate 236,483,749 of CM053786.1, read as the reverse complement.
ATGTGAAACTTTTCACATCTTATTAATGGGCAGAGTGCCACCACCTTCAGCATTTAAACCTGCACCATCGATCCTTTGAAATCATACGATCAAGGAATGAAAACTAGGCTAACTTAATATTCCTTTTAGCATGCGGGCAGTCAAACCAATAAACTGCCTCCATCTGTATCTCTCTTTCAAAGCTGGCATTTCAAACTGGGCCCACGGATGACAAGGAAACGTGTCATAGACTCATTAACTTGCTATACTTATCTTTCAGGCATTTTCTCATAGTGAGTTAATGTTAGCCACAGATCTTTGCTTTGATCATACGACAGATACTCGAAGCAACTTTTAAGAACACAATGGTGGGTCCCTCACTTGCTAACTCGCTATACTTATCCATCACACATCTATTCATAGTGAGTTAACAAGCACCATCAATCAATAGTTGATCTTCCAGATAGCAATGTACTGCAATAGTGGTGGCCATCGCTCGCTAACTCGCTATGCCTAACTTTCAAGCATTTTTCCATACCGAGCTAACAATGGCCTTTGATCCTAGTTTGATCTAATGATCAGAATTACTTGTGCTTTGTACATGGGGAGTGGGTCCATATATAGTTGTCGCTGAGATGACTAAACACGCTGGCACACACATGTACTCCTTTTTATCTGTTAATGACATCACATGTTCTTGGGCTTGGAACTTTTGTAATTTTCAGGCTGGTCGCCACATCGCTACCTGAAAAAATATTAAAAATCCAACTAGCGACCTCTTAGTAAATAGACGCCGGCACATAAAGCTTCACTTGCAAAAATAAAATAAAAGTCTACACAAGATTTTCTTTGAGATCCTCAAAATCACTTCCTATTATTAAAGAATGTCATGTTTTCCAATGATCGGGTCCTTGCTAAGTCGCTACTGGGAAAGTGGTGTTTATTTCGACTAGCAATTATAGCAACCTTTGACGGATTCCCATTTTCAGTAATAAAAGACAAAATGCACATTGATTGAAAGCCTTACCAATAAATGCTACTGTTAGAGAAGGTGGCCGTGCACATTTATAATGCGGCGTGGGAACTTTCGTGGTCATATCAGTCTTTTGAGAGAACACTGCCCTGTTGCAAAATTCAAGCATTCGCTACGTCGCCACTGGCAAGTTGCATGAATTTTTTCGATAGCGACTTAGCGAATGCCAAAAAAAATTGGACACCAGTGACACCATTCACAATTTTCTTCACATGTGGCTATTTTCAAAACTAATAAGCCTGGGATACAGTACATGCCAAAATTTACCTCATGTTAACATAATTCTTGGTGCCTGACTTCTCTTTTCAGTATCACAGACACGTGTCATCGACTTGTTAACTTGCTAAAATTATCTGTTGAGCATTTTCCCATAGCGAGTTAACAATGACTGTAGATTCAAAAGGATCCGTTGGTGGGTAAAACTTCTTTCACAAAGATTGAAAAACGAACTCACATGGGAGGGAAAAGAATATTTTCTTATCCTCCTACTTTTAAACATTTCGCACTAGGGAAAATTTAAATAGAATGGGACAAAGGGTTTTAACAAAATTTTCAAAGGCTATCAACATAGGACTTAGCTAGAAAATCTTGCTCACCATTAATGTATTTGAAATTGAAATTTTTTATTTGGACAACAGAAACCTATTATGCAAAAATTTAGACCAATAGTGGCTCTATCTGGGGACATTGAATTCTCTGGATTCAAGTGAGGGCTCAGAATTTCTGGGATAAGCAGACCACATATATACTCCCAAAATTTTCTTCTCAGATGGCTTCATGAAAAGCAAGAAGCTACCACTAAGGTTATGTATAAATGATGGCACCAAGCCACCGAAATTCAATAAAAAGTTTTACCTCTGTCATAGATCTGATTCTCATTTGAACATGCATGAGGTAAACTGAAAATATTTCTTTCATCAATTTCATCAATCAGGTTGGTATCATGAATCAACTTTCTCGATAAAAATGAAACTACAACTTCACCTTCATAATGCATATAAAAACTAAATTCACTTGCAATCACTTGCTCATTATAAAGGTTCTAATCAGCACTCTTAAATATACCAAAGTGAAAATCCTCTTTATTTAATGACTTATGCATGTTATCAATCTCAAATATGAAAGTTTTATATTCAACTTGAGGAAAAGGATCACTCATACCTTCAAATTGTGTATCCATGTGCATATCCTGATGGCACTCTGAAGAACAATCTGGCTGGTACTCATACATGCCATCAATGTCAGAAACCAAAACTAATCTGAGATCTTCAAATGATTCTCTGAGATTAGCTAGTGAGTTAATCATCTTATTTGAATATTTATCATAAAATTCATTACAAGGTGCATGCTGATTTTCAACAACACCTTCATAAAACACCTTGTTACAAATTTCATAAGATGCAATCTCATCAACACTTTTGCCATCATATCCAGAAGTAGAACAATATGATCTCTCACAACAGTAAGACAATGTATCATCATTAAACTCATTCTCAGCTAAATTTGAACTTTCCATGTCTTCTTCAAAAAATGGGTTAATGATTCCATGCATTTATCCCTTTTGCACACTAGGAAAAAACATGAGTTGCTCATCCTCACAAGCATCATCATATACTTTAAATTCACTACCCATTTTATCTTCATGTAAGATTTCATTGTATGAAGAAAAGTCAGAACTATATGAAGACTCCCTTTCTATTTCCTCTACAAAATATATAGTGTCCATAATTTCATCCTTTTCATTATCTTGTTTAGAATGACCATTGCGAATAGACCCTGATTCATTCCTAAACATCCCCCTATATGCTCGATCTTTATTGTCTAATATAAAAGCATTTGACAATTCTTCCCTGAAATCTTCACATTCAAAGTTATTAGCATCAACTGACTTCACCATCTCTTTATCTTCATACTTTGTGGATAAATCACTTTCATATTTTTCATTTTCTGACTGATTTGTGTAACAAAAAAATTGAGATGCACTTTCCTTTTTAGATTAAAAAAAAGATTCATACCTTTATTGACCAAAGAGTACTCACTTTTGCCATTGCTTTCTTCTTCCCAATTTGTATCATCTACTTCTGAGGCATTAGAAGCGTGTGAAATCTATTCTTCTAACTGTGACTGAGATAAGTGTGATTCACATTCTTCATTGTGTATCTCCTTTCCATGGCATGTTGGATCAGCAATATCAAACTCATGATCATGGAGACAACTCTGAGCTTCCTTACTTGCACAAAACTAAGATCTAGGTGCCACAACTTCATTAGCAATAGAATCATGTATACACTCAACATCATAAGAACTTGCTAATGTAACTAATTCTTGATCTACAATATCAACACATTTCTGAACCCCTTCAAAGTTTGAGATAAATCCTACTACTATAGCATCATGAATAAGTGTGTTGTCATTTGTAACCAGGCTAACCTTACCTAAACATTTAGCTACACAAATTTTTCACTTTATAATAGTAACCTTTTTAGAATATCTTTCTGTCTTAAGGGCAACTTCCATTCTTATCTTAGCCTAAATCTTGTTACATCTCATGCTATATAAATGAGATCTCGAGGCTAGAGAAAGGGTCCTAACTCTTATGTAACTTTTATTATTTGGCTATTTTTTGCATTCAGTCCAGTTTTCTTTATGTTAATATTGTGATGTATATTTCTCTTCAAATATAAGAATACATTAACATTGAAAGATCATGTTGTCTTGTCCAAAATTGTTCTAAGTTTTACCTCAATGTTGTGTGATTTTCAATGAAAATTAATACAAATATTTCTTCTCTATTTCTTTTCTCTAAATCTTGTCTCCATTATTATTAGTTGTCTATCTTGAGATTGTATGAGCAAGGCTTATTCAATTTAATGCAACTAGGATAGGTTGTATATTAGTTTTATATTTCTTTTAATTCAAAGAATTAAGTAAATGCTTTAGGGAGATGATAGGATTTCCATTCAGTAAGAAGGATATGCATAAGAATGACATTTAGGGTAAATTGCTAATAATATTGACTGTAATGCAATTGATTAGGTCAAAATAACTAGGTAGACTCTAAATACCAATGGATGAGGCACTGATCATTTATTTAGCTTGCACATGAAGAGATCATAAATTTGCATCAAGAAAAGTTTTCAAAAATCAAATCAATTTTATGTTAATGTATATAGAATTTAATCTATAAGCACTTGTTTGCATTTAATGTTTATGTTTTATAGTAAGTTGTTGTAACTTAGAATTTTTTGAAAATCTAAGAAGAATTGTGACCAAATATCTTCTATAGGGGATAAGTTTTGTAAATGAATATCAGAGAGTGAATGAAGTGTGAAGATAATATCTAGTATTTAACACTTCTATCCCTCAAGTGCACCCACCTTGGTTTTGCAGAACCTAAAGAGTAGAAAATCCTTGTGATTTTGTTGAAGTTAGGTCTAGATTTGAGGACTTCTTAAGTTGAACATAGGAAATAGTTAACCCTTAGACTAAGTTGTTCTTCATTATCCTAGTATCAAGTACTTTTTTTCTTGGTAGTTTTGAAACACCAACACATGCTCCTCCTCCCTATGCTCAGACATGTGGGAATCTCCATGATGGGATTCCTCTTCCTAACCCTAGTCACATTGGTTTTCCTCTACACAAGGCCCCAACTGAGAAAGAATCTCTTGTAGTACTGAAATCAATGCCCCAATGCCACTTTGATTGTTGTTATCTTGTTCACCTCCACCAATCTAACATTATTCCTCTTGGTGTTCTTCTTCATGATTATTTTGTCAGTTACTACCTTGACCACCAGGTCTATGTGTAGGAGGAATCACTATGGAAGCAACATGATAAGGTCAAAATCATACATCAAAAACATAAGAGGCAAAATAATGAACCACAATAAGATATCCAAATAACAAATATTAGATCACCATACACATACTGAAACAAAATATAGTGGAAGCATAACAAAGAGATCCCAATGTTGCAACATGGGCTCTAATACCAAATGTAATGTCCCACCTAGAGATCCTTAGAACAAGGATAAATAAAATCCAATATTTTTTTTAAAAACAAGTATGGATGCACATGAAAATCAACATACGAGGATCACAGAGATCACAATGGAAGACATAACCAAAATCTTGACAACTAATGAATCTCCAAATGCCACTACCGAATTGGCACACTCAAACAAAAAATGAAATCCAAAAAGTAATAGAATTTAAAATCTTAGATCTCTCAAAGTGGGGAAACAAAGAAGGTAAGATAGGAAAATAAATTTCCTCCACATTGGGGAGTACCATATCCACAAATTAAGGCATAGACACTCAAACACAATAATAATAGGATGGAAACTACATCTAACCATCTGAAACATAGGAGTAAAGGAAATGTACTGAAAGAAACATCACAATGAATGGAAATAGAAAAAATCATGTGCAGTTCCTCCTAACCATAATAACATCATGAGACCTCAAAGGTCCTAGCCACCCCCTACGTATAACATCCCAAATTGCCAACTAGATAGTCAGAGTTTTCTTATGAGGGCATCACTACTAAAGCATAATAACATCATAAGAAAAGGAAATCTATCATGTTAATACTTAAAGAAATAGATATTCTAACTAATTAAAACACATCATCTAATCATATGCTAAAAATCATAATATAGGAATGCTTCAAATAAACTAACATCATCTAAAAATGATATCCATACATTTGAATGGAAGCATAAATCACAAGGAAGCATACTCTAGAATCTTGAATATACCAAGTAAAATGTCAATTGCTGGTCACACTAGAATAATAGACCATCTCTATACACCGGTCCCTAGTAGTGGTATAGGTAGCTGCACCTCCCAAAAATGTAAAACCTTTAGGTCTACTCTTGTCATGTTGATGGAGGTAATTATCTAATTGTAAACATACATAAAGAAAACTTCCATGGCTAATGCTCATGCTAGACATTAAGATGATTGAAACCAAGACCATGAGATAATGCAAGTACTACAAGTCTTGGTCAAACACTCAATAGGTAACTATGTAGGGACTCTAGTGGATAGTTGGTAACTTAGAATCATCCAAGCTATAAATAGAAGATCAACCATTCCCCTTGGTACACCCTTAGGAGGCTATGTGCTATAAGAATAAATAATTGTTCCCCTTGGCACCACCCTTGGGAGTCTAACCATAAATTTCTTATCTTATTTAATTTTCTATGCATTAATTAAGTTATTACTTATTAGAAACTTCTACACATAAACCTTGTTGGGAAAATTGCATGGGTTATGAGAGAAGCTCCTCCACCACCTTACCCTACATACTCATGCTCATTACATGATGAGTTCCCATAGATATGTATATTCCCAACCCAACCCCAAATGAACATAATTCCACCAAAATATAGATGAGAGATTTGGCTTCACAAGTTACCTAACAAATGCATGTGTACATACTGGTATGTGATGCACCACCATCAAGAAGATCATAAAATAAGGGCTAGATGAGAAAACACGCCAAAACACTCTTAACTGATAAAAAAATTGGGAGTATGGATGCAACCCACATCCCAATGCAACATAAATATGCAACAATGCTCTAACTTATGTCTTATAAATAATCCATGTCCACAACCATCATCATGCCAAGAAAACTTGATAAGACTAGGGGGCACACAAATCGAGTTAAAAACCACAAAACTCAAAAAGTTTGAAAATAAAACCCATTTGGTTCTTGGGAATAAAAGCCATGAAAATCTAATAAAATTAAGGTTTGGAAACTGTATGAAAAAATTGCCAGTATAATAGTGCAAATCCCCAAACCATAATCTTGAAAATTAGGAAAATGTTCACACTATTGGCATTAAGTTATTATTTCCATTAGTGACAACACTTATCTGTATTAGTATAGCTACCAAGCTCATCACTCAGTCTACAATGTATTACAAGCATTCAGTGGTTACCTTGTACATTCATCACTTAAGTAGTTTATACCGAGCTTCACAGTGCTTACCAAGTGATGAAAGTGTAATGTTTATCGAGTGATGGAAGTGTAATGTTTATTGAGTGATGGAAGTGCAACATTTATCTAGTGATGGAAGTGTAACATTTATCAAGTAATGGAAGTATAATGTTTACCGAGTGAAATCAAGGCGAATGAAGGATCCAATTTTTACTGAGTGACACTACATCTACTGAGTCACCCGTGGTTACCGAGTTGAGAACTACATCAAGTGATTAGCATGGACCAAGCCTTCAATTCTACCAAGTGCATGATGATGCTGAGTAATGTAGTGGATGTTGAGTATCAGAAGGTCATCGAGTCAGTTCAGTGAACCTGAGTTATTTACTATTGGGTTGACTCAGTAATGTTTTGTTCACTTGTCTTTTGGCTGACCTTGCAATTATAATTAATGGAATGATATATATGTAATGTATTATATCATTTGAAAGATGTATGAAAATGGATGTGAGTATATAAAAGAGAGACATGTAATGTTTTGAGAAGAATGAAAGCGAATCACCATAAGAGCAGAGTATTCAGCAACGTATGCAAGGAGCAGTAAAGATTCATCAGTCACAAAAGGTGATCTATACTTCAAGGATCTAATCAGAAAATCAAGTTTGTAAGTAGATCCACTATTTCATCCTTATAGGTGAATCAATTTTGTAAATCCTTTAACAGGATAGACTTAACAGTCTTTGTATAAATCTCCTAACAGAGTGCATACTTTAGTGTATGTTTGTAAATCGTCTAACAAGGTGGACCTAGTAGTCCTTTGTGCTCCTAACAGGGTAGATCACCAGAAGTGGTCAATGTAAGCCTTAACAGGCCAACTTCATATTGCAGTGACAAAGTTTTCTGGGTATCATCCCCACCCCAGTTTTTCTTTTTATTTGGAAGGTTTCTGGGTTACCAAATAATTGTGTACATGTGTTATGAATGGCGAATAGTTAAAGTGCTAAATTGTTTAAAGTTTTGAAGTTACTGATTCACCCCTCCCCTCTTAGTAACCTATCATATCTTGAATATTTCCAACAATTGGTATCAGAGCTTTGTGGTTCTTAGGATAAAGTTTGATAGCTTGAGCAAAGATCAAGGACAATAGAGATATTCAGACTTGACAAAGCTATCGAAAATGAAAAGCTAGATTTGGAAATGGCCATGACTCAACTCAAAGAAGCTAAGGAGCATCTTTCTCAATCCCTAAAGAGAAGGAGGGAACTTGCAAGACAAATGAAGGATCATCAGTATGTTGAAGAAAAGATTGAAGACATTTTACCATCAAGCAATTCAAATGAAGCTAACGAGGCTATCAAGGAACTCCTAGCAAAGAATGGTTCTCTATAGGAAGAACTAAGAAAGCTCAAAAGAGAACAAGAAATCTAATCAATCAGGCTATGTGAAATTTTGGAATAGAGAGACAAGGAAAATGAAGACTTAGAGGCAAGAAATAATCAATCCCTTCAGCATGAAGATCTTGTAGATCAACTATCTAATGCAAATGAAGAAATTATGAATCTGAGATCTGAGAATGAAAGCCTGAGGAATGATTTAATCACTGAAAGAAAAATCAATGAAAGCTTAAAAAGTGACTTGAGATCTAAAAGACAAATCAATGAAAGTTTGGAAAATGACTTGATCACTAAAAAATAAATCAATGAGAGAATGATGAAATCTCAAATAGACATGACTCAATTAAATCAACAAAGTGAGCAAAATATTCATAGAAAAAAAGGTAAAGCTGGACTTGGTTATAAGGAAGAAGGTGAAACCTCGAAACAAGGTGCCCAAAGGAATCAAAGACCTACTTGCAATCACTGTGGTAAGCTAGGTCACACACCAAATAAGTGTTGGAGCAATGGAAAAGGTAAATTCAATGGTAAATGCTACAATTGCAGTCAGCATGGTCATAAAGCTAATGAATGCAAGGAGAAACCAAAATTTGAAGGCAATTGTCACAAATGCAAGAAGCATGGTCACAAGGCATTCCAATGTAGATCTAAATCATTCAATCTAGCTAAACAACTTTGTCAAGAAAATCATTAGATGGGACTACAATACGTGGTGCAAATTTCATTATTGTGGAGAATATGGACATATTGGGAAAGACTACTCAAGGCATCACTTGAGAAAAAGAGATACAATAGTAAGATGTTATACATGTACAGAACTCAGTCATATAGCTAAAAATTGCATGAATATAAGAAGAGTTGAAGATGAAAAGAAAGCTAAAGCTGAAAACATTTGGAAGCAAATTAGGCAATAGTGGATTCCAAAATCTATCGAGCAAGATAGTTCAAATGATGGCAATATCACTCAAGAAGTGAGTGACTCCATCAATTCCAATTAGACTCATAAAGGAGGATATGGAACTACATCTTCTAGTGATATCTCAAGCAATTCTAAAATAAAAGAAAGCAAAATGATCAAATCAATATTCCAGATACACAAAGATCAAAGAAAGCGCATCTTTTGCCGAGTTGCATCTACCGAGGAAAGTCGGTTGAAGACCTTACCAAGCTAGGTCGAGAATAATTAAAAGTCTTGTTTGATCACTGAGTTGCAAGCTTCTATCAACCAAGAGAATGACAACCTATCAAATTTTGCAGTAGACTTGGGATAGTACTTTTGCAACCATCCTTAAGGTACATCAAGAATTTATATCTCACTTTGGTGTAGCCATATAAATTATATATATAGTCCTTTGGCATTATTGTCAAAAAGGGAGAGAGATTCAGAGGAGAGATTCAGAGATTTAGCATAATAAATGAGGAGAGTCATCACTATAAGTGATAGGGGGAGTTAGCACTCATTAGAGTTAGCATGTGTACATAAGTATCTTTGTATATAAAAATGTATATGCAATAGTTCTACAAAGATCAATTTTGAAAAACCAAAATTTAGTGAAGTCAGGTTATGTACATATATTTTGGTTTATAAGTGTTTTGTCACTAATGCCAAAGGGGAAGATTGTTGGCATTAAGTTATTATTGCCATTAGTGACAACAATTATTTGTATCAATATAGCTACCAAGCTCATGACTCAGTTTACAATGTATACCGAGAATTCAGTGGTTACCTTGTACATTCATCATTTAAGAAATTTACACTGAGCTTCACAGTGTTTACCAAGTGATGAAAGTGTAACATTGACTAAGTGTAATGTTTACCAGGTGATGGAAGTGTAATGTTTATCGAGTAAAATCAAGGTGTGGGGCCCATTTGCCGTTGCACCAAAAGCCATGACTGTTAGTGAACATGGAACACCACATAATTAACCACCTGTGGGCAGGGGAGTGCATCGCATCACCCAACAATCTTCCCCTCGACACGCATATCAGGTGCTTACGCAGGTCGGGAAGGCACCGGGGAGATTTGAACCCATGACTAGGCCAAAACCAGGCTCTGATACCAATTTTGGGGTTGCATCACCCAACAATCTCCCCCTCGACACGCATACCAGGTGCTTACGCGGGTCAAGAAGGCATCGGGGAGATTTGAACCCATGACTAGGCCAAAACCAGGCTCTGATACCAATTGTTGGGCCCATTTTCCATTGCACCAAAAGCCATGAGTGTTAGTGAACATGGAACACCACATAATTAACCACTTGTGGGCAGGGGAGTGCGTCACATCACCCAACAAAAGGTAAATGAAGGATCCAATTTTTACCGAGTGACACTACATCTACCAAGTCACCTATGGTTACCAAGTTTAGAACTATGTAAAGTGATTAGTATGGACTGAGCCTTCACTTCTACTAAGTGCATGATGATGCCAAGTAATGTAGTGGATGTCAAGTATCAGAAGGTCACCGAGTTAGTTTAGTGAACCCGAGTTATTTACTATTGGGTTGACTCAATAATATTTTGTTCACTTGTGTTTTGGCCAACCTTGCAATTGTAATTATTAGAATGGTATATATGTAATGTATTATATCATTTGAAAGATGTATGAAAATGGATGTGAGTATATAAAAGAGAGACATGTAATGTTTTGAGAAGAATGAAAGTGAATCAGCAAAAGAGCAGAGTATTCAACAAGGTCTGCAAGGAGCAGTAAAGATTCATCAGTCACAAAAGGTCATCTATACTTCAAGGATCTAATCAACAAATCAATTTTGTAAGTAAATCCACTATTTCATCCTAAAAGGTGAATCAGTTTTGTAAATCCTTTAACAAGGTAGACTTAATAGTCTTTGTATAAATCTCCTAACAGAGTGCATACTTCAATGTATGTTTGTAAATCCTCTAACAAGGTAGACCTAGTAGTCCTTTGTGCTCCTAACAGGGCAGATCACCAAAAGTGGTCAATGTAAGCCTTAATAGGCCAACTTCATACTACAGTAATAAAGTTTTGTGGGTATCATCCCCACCCCAGTTTTACTTTCTATTTGGAAGGTTTCTGGGTTACCAAATCATTGTGTACATGTGTTATGGATGTTTTATTTCTCATATATGCAGTAGATTAGATGAATGAATGGTGAATAGTTAAAGTGTTTAAAGTTTTGAAGTTACTAATTCAACCCTCCCCTCTCAGTAACCTATCATATCTTGAATATTTCCAACACACACCTTATCAACTAGGTAGAATCAACAATCAGAAATGGAGGGGAACACTAGTTCTTAGTACATACAACTACCAGAAATAGAAGTAGAAATAGAGCTAGAATACAAAAATGGGAGAGCCCTACCTAACTGCCAAAAGGGCTAAAATAAAAAATAACCAGATAAAATAAATATCTTGCAAAAATTTTCAAAAGTCATGGCAAAGCAAGGTCTCCCCTAGCTAGATCTAATGACACTGATCTCATGAAGATCACATGCTTGTAGCTCTCATAATGAACATAAACATAATCCTCTAGAAGAGGATTTTGGAAAAAGCTCTCAAAAGTCTAATTTCCAAAAGTGAGAAGTGAGGAATTAATTTTCACTTTGAATACTTATCCACTTTTCGAGTGAATAATCAATTAGGGTAAATAGTCAAAAAGCCTAGTTAAACCCCAAGTCTTCAAAAATGAAAATAGGGTATTCTAAGTAGTTGGAGTTCATCTATGGAAAGGTTTCCATAAATTAAAATTAATAAAAAATAAATCCTAAAAACCCAAAATCACAGAAATTTCCTTTAAAAAAATTTGTGACAATTCAAACCTCTAAATGCATAGACATGTTCACAGGTCTAAACACATAATGCAAATGAGTTCATATTTAATCAAATCACTGGAAGGTTTAAATTAAACACTTAAATAAAATACATCAACCATATAGAGATGAAATTCATTAAATATGAACAACTAAATCACTAACTCCATGTGCCACTACTAGGGGTATGAATCCTACACATTAAAACACATGATCAAGTTCAGTTACATATGATAACATAGCCAAAGAAATAAATGCATTAAATACCTATTTTAACCATTTATTCAAATACACTAAAATAATCATTTTACATCACTCATGACTACATAAAGCATAAAAAGAAAAGAATGAAGTAATTCACCCATAACATTAAATCCACATTTAATACAATCAGAGATATGTCCAAATACTGGATAACCAAATATCATCATAACACATATTGTCATCTAAAAATGCCATCATCATGCAAATATGATCAACTGAACAACATAGAAATCTAACATCTATGATACCAAAATCAAATTGTATAAATCCCACCCTCAGGTTAGCCCAAATGTAAAACATAACATGAGTAAAAAGCATATCTTGGATCAAAATAAACAAGGTAAATATTGCAAACATGCGAGGCACTACATTGTACCCTGTGACTCTCCTCTCTACCACCTTTGTGATGTATGGGAGACCTTTTTGATTGATATGTGCATGCGAGCATGTGTTGGTCAAATTGGGGGCTCAAGACCTTTGTGGGATTCAACAAAGTGAAACTACTTTGGGTGGTTTTGTTTATTCTAATGGCAATTGGGGTTGCATGAGGACTACAACATAATCATGTGTCAGTTTCATAATTGGAATGCAATGGATGCAATGGCTTGTGAGGAACATAACCTGTGCAAGCCTCATGTCTCCTACCTAATTATTGTCCTTTGAATTTGGTGCCCCTATTAGCATTGAATACACTTACAAACACCTGCTGATAGCTAGTCTTGGAGGAGGAACCCGTGATAGGGTGAACCCACAATAGTGGGTTACACTTTTTTGCCTAAACTGACACTGAACTTTGAATTTTTAAGAAAACGTTCACTTTCAAATGCAAATTCATGTTTAATGGTTAGGAATTTGAAGATGAAGTAAACTAGAGTCTTTTAGGATTTTGTGTCTAGATTCTAAATCTTTTTTTTTTTTTGAAAAGAAAATTATTTTATTGAATTATTTTTTCTCCTACGAAAATTGGTATGATATCAAAAACCTGATTTTTAAAGAGTGACACTATTTTTGACACACATAACTTTTTTTCTATAATAGATATCAATGTGATTCTTTTGAGACTGATCCTATAGCAATACCGCTCCCACTGGATCAAACCATCCTGGACTCTACTATTCTTTTATTCATGTTCAGTCTAAAAGACCAACCAAAGCTGAAGAGGAGTTCAGCTTCTCCCTTGTTACAACCTTTTTCAACATATCTATTGGATTGTCATTGGTATGTATCTTCTCCAGCTTTAACTGTCCATCCTCCAAAACTGATCGAATGAAATGGTACCACAACTGTATGTGTTTGGTCTTAGAATGCAGAGCTGAATTCTTAGCAAGATGAATGGCACTCTGACTATCTGTGAACAAATAATTATCCTTCTGAAGATGTCCCAATTCTTCCAAGAAGAACTGAAGCCATATCATCTCTTTGGCTGCCTCTGTAGCAGCAACATACTCTGCCTTTTTAGTGGAGAGAGCATTAATCTTCTGTAACATAGAAACCCAGCTCATGGCTGCCCCACCAATAGTAAAGACATAACCTGTAGTACTCCACCTGGTATCAATATCCCCAGCCAAATCTGAGTCAACATAGCCCTGTAAATCAGTAGTAGAGCCCCCAAAGTGCAAACACTTATTGGATGTTCCTCTCAAATATCTAAGAATCCACTTGACAACATTCCAATGCTCAAATCCTGGATGACTCATATACCTTCTAACGACTCCCACTGCATGTGCAATATCTGGCCTAGTGCATACCATAGCATACATCAAACTTCCTACAACTGAAGCATAGGGTACCTTGGACATCTTATCCTCCTCTTCCTGTGTCTTGGGACACATCTCCTTAGTCAATTTCAAATGACCAGGTAAAGATGTGCTGACAGCTTTAGCATTCTCCATAGAGAAACGTTGCAACACCTTCTCAACATAATCAGCTTGAGATAGCATCAATATTCTATTCTTCCTATCTTTGCAAATCTTCATACCAAGGATTTGTTTTGCTGCCCCCAAATCCTTCATAGCAAAGGCATGTGCTAATTGGCGTTTCAGCCCCTTAATATGATCCATGATAGACCTAGATACAAGCATATCATCAACATATAAACATAAAATAATGTAGCTATCATCATCCAACCTCTTAAAATAAACACAGTAATCTGAATGACACCTATTATATCCATGCTCATGCATAAAACTGTCAAATTTCAGATACCATTGCCGAGGTGCTTGCTTCAAGCCATATAAACTTTTCTTCAATTTGCACACTAAGTTCTCCTTACCTTTGACCTCAAAACCCTGTGGCTGAGCCATATATATTTCTTCATCCAAATCACCATGAAGAAAGCTTGTTTTAACATCCATCTGCTCTAAATGAAAATCTTTAGTAGCCACAAGACTTAAAATAGTACGAATAGAAGTCATTTTAACAACAGGAGAAAATATCTCATCAAAATCAATTCCCTTTTTCTGTGCAAATCCTTTTACAACTAACCTGGCCTTAAATATTTTCTTACCTCCTTCCTCTTCTTTCAACCTGTAAACCCATTTATTCTATAAAGCCTTTTTACCTACAGGCAACTTGCACAAATCCCATGTCTTATTTTTCAGCAAAGAGTCCATTTCATCTTTCATTGCAGACTCCCACTGAATCTTAGTATCCACCTGGACAGCTTCATCATAACTTTTAGGTTCACTAGTATCAGTAATTAAAATAGAATACAAAGAGGGAGAAAACCTTTGTGGAGGTCTAATTTGCCTTGTTGACCGTCTAACATTCACTGGTGTGTGTGGTATTTGTTTTTGCAGTTGTTGCACATCATGAGGAATGGCTGGAACATCAACTTTTGGAGTATCATCCAGCACTACATAATCATCTTCTTTCTTCTCATGTTGCTGCAACAGATCTTTGTACAACACTTTCTCATTGAATATGACATCCCGACTTCTAATAATTTTAATATTTTCAAAATCCCAAAGCCTATAACCAAATTCATTAATGCCATATCCAACAAAGACACATTTCTTTGATTTAGCTTCTAGCTTGGTTCTATTTTCAGAGTCTATATGAGCAAAAGCTTCACAACCGAAGGTCTTGAGAAAAGAATAACTCACCTTCTTACCAGTCCATGCTTCCTCTAGAATACCATAGCCCAAAGGAGTAGAGGGACCTCTATTAATCAAATATACTGCAGTATTGACAGCCTCCGCCCACATGTGTAAGGGCAACCCAGCATGCAACCGCATGCTCCTTGCGCGCTCCATTATTGTCCTATTCATGCGTTCAGCCACTCCATTTTCCTGTGGAGTCCTTGGAACAGTTTTTTGTCTACAAATACCATTAGTGGAGCAATAATCTTCAAATTCATGACTGCAATACTCACCACCATTATCAGATCTGAGACATTTTAATTTCTTACCAGTCTCATTTTCAACCAAGCATTTCTATTTCTTAAAAGTTTGAAATACATTAGATTTCTATCTAAGGAAATAAACCCATACTTTTCTAGCTGCGTCATCAATAAATGTAACATAATAATGAGAGCCACTAAGGGAAGATACCTGGGCTGGTCCCCATACATCTGTATGAACAAGCTCTAATTTCTCTTTTTTGGTTTCCTTCCCTGTCTTTACAAAACTCACTCTCTTTTGTTTTCCATACACACAACTTTCACAGAAATCCATATTCACACATTTTAGACCTGGTAAAACTTTTCTTGAATGAAGTACTTTCATACCTTTCTCACTCATGTGCCCAAGTCTATTGTGCCACAGTGATGTATCAGAATCTACAGCAGCTATTTGTTCTCCCTGCTCAATTGCAGTAATTGTTCCTGAATATTCATTTTTCTCTGAAACAATCAAAGTAGAAGGAACAATATGACCTATACAAAGATATAAGGTGCCTACTTTCACACCTTTTGCTACTACAAGGGAACCTTTTGAAACCTTCCAATTTTTATCATTAAAAGTAACTACACAACCCTCATCACCGAGTTGCCCTGCTGAAATTAAATTTCTACTTAGTTTTGGAACATGTCTTACCTCATGTAGTAGCCAATGATTCCCATTCTGCAACTTAATCTTAATTTTTCCCTTTCCAACAATCTGACAGGGTTCATTATCCCCCAAATAAACAAGCCCAAAATCCCCTTGGACATAATCAATGAAATAACCTCTATGAGGTGTAGCATGAAATGAAGCACCAGAATCTAAAACCCATGAATCATCAACACTCTCTAAAGACAGAAGCAAAGCATCCTCTTTGGATTTGTTACTTACCACATTTTCCTCCTTGTCTCCATCTGATTTATCTCCTTCATTTTTCTTTCGATTCCAGCAATCTTTCTTTTTGTGCCCTGGTTTCCCATAGTATCAGCAATCATTTGGTCCTCTCAATTGAGACCTCCTTCCCTTTGATTTTCCTCTTGATTTCCCATGATTTCCAGAGTTCCTCTTTCAGTCGTTCTGCCCCTGCTTTGTGCATTTAAAGCACTTCCTGATGTAGATCCACCTGAGGATTTTCTACGAGTTTCCTCAATTAAAATAATACTGATCACATCATCATATTTTAGGGTACTAGATCCAGAAACAGAATTACTCACCGCCATTACCAAGCCATTCCAGCTTTCAAGCAAAGAACACAAAATCAAGAGAGCCCTAATTTCTTCATCAAAATTGATACCCACAGAAGATAATTGACTAGTAATAGTATTAAACTCATTTAAATGATCTGCAACAGATCCACCTTCTGCCATTTTCATATTAAATAAACGCTTCATGAGAGATACCTTATTTGAAGCAAAGGGCTTTTCATATAGTGTCGCTAGGGTTTTCATCAAATCTTCTGTTGTCTTTGCTTTTGTAATATTAAATGCCACCGATGGTGCCAAGCATAATCAAATTCTTCCGAGTGCCTTTCTGTCCAAAAGATCCCATTCAGCCTCTGACATAGTTCCCTGATTCTTGGATTTTCCTTCCAACGGCTTCCATAAATCCTTCTGATATAAATAGTCTTCCATTTGCATTTTCCATAACTGGAAGTTCTGCCCATTAAACCTATCAACCCTCAACTTACCCTCATCTTCCATCGCTCCCACTCAACTGTGAGACTCCCACTTAACCGTGAGACTTTCCTGCAGAGGATAACTGAAAGACTACCTTGCTCTGATACCACTTGTTAGGATAAACCACGGACAGAAATAAAAACTACATGCAAATATAACCAATAACAAAAAATAATAGAGCACACAGAAATGAACACAAGGCACCAAGATTTAACGTGGTTCACCCAATCCCTGGGCTACGTCCACCAAACAGCAAGTCTGATCTTATTACAATCCAGTGATTACAACCTAATTACAATCCGTAATCCCTTATAGCTCAATACCGCCACAAGAACCAATTTTGTATCACAACATTATGAAAAATACCCAACCCTAAGCTGTTTTTATACAAGTATTAAACTGCTTTAGGGTTATAACATGTCGGCCATATGTCGGCCATAATATGTTGGCTACCATGTACAGTACTAAGAAGTATGTATAGTACTTTCTTGATCAGTCACCACAATCTAACATTTGTTAACATCCATTCCTAAACCGTAGAGTTGGTCTTATATCTTTATCATTAGTATTTCATATTTTATTGTAGTTTAAAGTTGGCATAACACTAATTCAGACATACGTGGCTTTTGACACATGTAACTTATTATATATTTACCCAATTTTTAAAAAGTAAAATTTGATTGAAAGGTGACTCAAATACGGAGACCGTACTTATTTTTCAAAAAATTTATTTTTATATTTACTATTTTTCCATGAGCGTTGAATATCTTAGTTTATTTTTTACAATAAACCTATATTTAATTCATGTTAAAAAATATATACCAAAAAAATTTGAAAAGCACCAAATTCATAGTCATTAGAAAGCTAGTTCAGAGTACTTCAATCATGTACAATTTCAGGTCTTTAGTGCTCCATTTGAACCTGGTAATTCAGCTCCGAAGAAAATAAATCATTGAAAAAACTTCAAACTATTCATGGGGGCTTCTAACTAGCTAGTTTCAATAGAAACTTAGTTTCTATCGAAATTATTTTACAAACTTTCGATAGAAACAAAATTTCTTCGTTTCTATCGAAACTATTGGCAGCTTAACCACGCAGTTAGCAAACCGCTTTCCTAGTTCCGATCAAAACTATCCACCTAGTTTCGATCAAAACTAGGAAAGCAGGTTAACCCCGTATACTAGTTCAAACTGGTTTCCACAAAAGAAGTGTTTTGTCCCATGTAGAAGTATATGGATTTTTGATAGAGGAAAATTAGTAATCCTGAGTATTTTCTTAAATTTTCATCTCTTTGAAACTATGGTAAGATGTCTTAGTCAAGTAACCAAGGTTTTGAGAAGGATAATGAATGAACCTAGTAAGATAACAACCCTCTCAGTGGTAACATCATCCTTTAAACAAATTTTCAAGATATCATAGCCTGATGCTAGGGTAACAGAAATGTGTGGGATCCTGTGCATAGTTTTTGAGGACGGTGAAGAAGATTTCATACTCACGAGTATGATCATTCTCGCTTTTTGTTAGCATGCAACTTTTTTGTGTTAGTGGATGGAAAATTTTGGTCAAAAGGTGGTTAAGAAAGCAGACATAGCTGGAAATCAGAAGTTACCCATTTTGTTATATTTGACAGCCACATTGTCTCCCTGCTCAAGGGTTGCACACTAAGTAATTTTTTCACTATTTCTGAAGCCTAGCATGATCAGTGAAGAGTGGGAAGTAAAGATGATTTTCACAAAGCAGCTATCTTGACAAAACCCATGGGTTGAGGATAGAGTGCAATTATTAGAATAGATTTTTTCAGGGACAAGCTTAGCAGTTACATATATGACAGAATCACTGTTGGAGCAAAATCAATGAAAGGAGGTGATCGACAGAAGCCCGCAAGAGAATGTGTGATTGGCATAACTTCATGTTAGTCATTTTCTTTTGGATAGATATATGTGGTTTCCTCTTGTAAAGGCACCTGTTAGTCACATTTTCCCTTTGCTTGTTGCAACTCACACCTATATAAGTGAGTTTTCAAGGCAATGTGAGGGTCTGAATTCTATTTTTCTAAGTGATATGTTTAGTTTGTTTTTGGTCCGTTATATTGAGTAAAAATTGGTGGTGTATTTTCTCTGTCAGATCTTGAGAATATATGAATATAGAATGAGTTGTGTTTCTTCTAAAGGTGATTCTGAGTCTATTGTAAATGGTATACAATTTTCAAGGAAAATGAATACAAATTATGAATTGTCCCTATATCTTTTCTTTCTGAACTTTGTCTCCTTTTGATTATTTGGTTATCTTGATGTTGTATAAGTAAAGGCTTGTGCAATTGAATGCAATCCAGTTAGTTGTATATCTATTTATCACTGCTGTTAATTCAATGGATTAAGTAAAAGCTCAGATGAATATGATAAGATTGTTGTAGTAAGGGAAAGGATTTTGAATGATGAAGTTCTGATAAGAATTGCTGATGAAATTTGTTGTAAGGCAACAAATTAGATCTAAAAAATTTTGTAGACTCTGAACCCCAATGGATTAGGCATTGATCAAAATTTAATCCAACTGTAGGAGAAATGTGTCACAAATGGTTTTCAAAAAAATGCAAAATTAAATCAATTTTACTTTATTTCCTGTAGATCTTAAAAGTTGGCCAGTACTTGTTTGCATGGAATATTTTAGCTTCATTTAGCCACTATCGCTGAGAATACCTGCAGATCTATAGAAGATTTTTTGGCCATATCTGTTATATGGGATGTGTTTATCAAGTTATCAAGAATTGTGTATGTATTTGAGGATTTGAGATGAGAATCAGAATGAAACCAAAAATAATCCTCATATAGTTTTCACAATCTTGAATCATCCCTAGGTATACCCACCCTAGTTTTGTATAGCCTGAAGAGTAGAAAGACACCCTTGGTTTTGTTGAAGTTGGGCCCAAATGGTTTTGCACATACAATTACTAATAAGAATAGGCTAATGTTGATTGTGTGAGTATTATCATCTTGGTATTAAGCAATTTTTTGCTTGGTAGTTTTAAAACACCAACAAAATGGTGACTCTGCTGGGGACTGTATTGAATCTATGTGATAGACAAACCTTGAGAATTTGAAAGGAGATAATATACAGTAGGAGAAGGGCATGAAAAATTTACAACAGTAAGTTCTCTGATGTGTTTTTCCAAATTTCTTACTTCAACTTCATGCACCCCAGTATGTTTTATCTAGTTGCAGTAGTATTCTTCAAGATTGAATGCATATTGTGTTGTCATTAAGTTTTATTTTCAATCAATTTAGTCGATTGTGGTTTTTTGAATACTACTGTAAGATCAGAGTCAGAATTGTTGAATAAAGTTTTCTCTCTTCTAAGTGTTTTAAAGATTTGCAAAATTTTACAAAGTTGACAATTCAGTAGTGTTATGAATCATGTTTAAATTATTTCTCACAAAAGTGAGTGACAACTCTATCTAAAGGATCTCTGAACCATTGTAGATCAGTGATGTATAAATTGTTTTCAAGAGTTTTTAGTTGAATTATATAGAGTCTGAAAGTTGTGTAAAAAAATTTTAAATAGAAAGAGAGAGTATATAAGTTTTTGACTAGTAAGTTTTGAAGTGTTGTTTGATGTGTTGTTATAAGAATTTGAAATGATAAAGATGAATCACAATAGTGATGTCATTTAAATTCTCCTCAAAGAGATGGCGACTCTATAAGGTTATGATCAGTGGTGTAAAGATTTTCAAAATAGCACCAAGCCAATCAAAAGATCAGTGTTTTTATACAACAACACTAAAGGTATTCTCATTTTCATGAAATTTCTTTTCATGAAAATTGATGGTGAAAAGTGTTCTCCATCAAGTGAATTTTAGCACTAAGGGGAGGAGAATAGTCTAAAAGGGTTTCATATACTTCATTGGATCGAGTCTCTATTGTTGTTTCAAAGTTTATAAAGTGTATAGTTCAAAGTAGTTCATGGATAGAAGGGGATAGATTTGCTGCAAATTTTAAATCAAAAATCATTATAGGAGAATGAGGTTAAAAAAATTTAAAGGTTGTCAAGATTCTTTTCACCCAAGATGCAGCAAGTTAACTAAATTCCTAGATCCATCTCTACCAAGCGGTATATGCCATTATGTTTTAATGGTATTCATGGTTTCCCAAATGTCATTCCTAGTGATGTTAGAAAAAGTTTTCCTAAGTTTAATGGGAACCATCTTGCTCCAGCCAGTCATCATACTGAATTGTTTGTTGATTTGATGGGTCACTATGAGATTGCTCATGAGGATGTGCACATGAAGTTATTCATTCAAACTTTAGAAGGTGATGCTAGAGACTGGTTTTCTTTTCTACCAGCGTGTTCTATTTCATCCTGGGGTGAATTGCATTCTGCCTTCATGGAGCAATTTGGAGAAAGGGTAAGCATATCTGATTCATATGACAAGTTCTTAAAGATTCATATTCAGAGTGATGAACTTGTCTCTCAATTTAACATCATATTTGTAAGAGTTTTGAATGAAATCCCTGAGAATTATAGACCTAAGGACCAAATGTGTTTAGCAGTGTACTCTGATGCATTTGACAAGAAAATGAATTATCTATTAAGGGATAAAGAACCACAGACATTATATCAGGCTTTTGTGACTGCTAGGGATATTGAAAATAATTTGAGGTACAAATTGACTAAAGGTCATTTTTCTATGTATGACTTTCGGCATAATGTATTTGAAAGAAAGGATGAATGTGGTGTTGGTGCTTTAGTTTCAAATAATCATATCAATACCTCTGCTGTAGGTTTTAATCAAATGGAGAATTTAGATTAGAATATGTATGTAGGCAAGGTTAGCCTGGTTACAAATGACAACACACTTATTCATGATGCTACAGTAATAGGATGTATCTTAGACTTTGAAGGGGTTCAGCAATGTGTTGATATTGTAGATCAAGAATTAGTTACATTAGCAAGTTCTTATGATGTTGAGTGTATACATGATTCTATTGCTAATGAAGTTGCAACACCCAGATCTCAGTTTTGTGCAAGTAAGGAAGGTTAGAGTTGTCTCCATGATCATGAGTTTGATATTTCTAATCCAAAATGCCATGGAAAGGAGATACACAATGAAGAATGTGAATCACACTTATCTCAGTCACAGTTAGAAGAACATAGTTCACACACTTCTAATGCCTCAACAATAGATGATACAAATTGGGAAGAAGAAAGCAATGGTAGAAGTGAGTACGCTTTGGTCAGTAAAGGTATGAATCTTTTTTTTGAATCTGAAAAGGAAAGTGCATCTCAATTTTTGTGTTACACAAATCAGTTAGCAAATGAAAAATATGAAATTGATTTATCCACAAAGTATGAAGATAAAGAGACGGTGAAGTCAGTTGATGCTAATAACTTTGACTATGAAGATTTTAGGGAAGAATTGTCAAATGCTTTTATATCAAACAATAAAGATCAAGCATATAGGGGGATGTTTAGGAATGAATTAGGGTCTATTCACAATGGTCATTCTAAAAAATATAATGAAAAGGATGAAATTATGGACACTATATATTTGGTAGAGGAAATAGAAAGGGAGTCTTCATATAGTTCTTACTTTCTTCATACAATGAAATCTTCCATGAAGATAAAATGGGTAGTGAATTTAAAGTATATGATAACACTTTATATGATGATTCTTGTGAGGATGAGTAACTCATATTTTTTCCTAGTGTGCAAAAGGGATCAATGCATGGAATCATTAACCCATTTTTTGAAGAAGACATGGAAAGTTCAGATTTAGCTGAGAATGAGTTTAATGATGATACATTGTCTTACTATTGTGAGAGATTAGATTGTTCTACTTCTGGATATGATGGAAAAAGTGTTGATGAGATTGCATATTATGAAATTGGTAACAAGGTGTTTTATGAAGGTGTTGTTGAAAATCAGCATGCACCTTGTAATGAATTTTATGATAAATATTCAAATAAGATGACTAACTCACTTGCTAATCTCAGAGAATCATTTGAAGATCTCAGATTAGTTTCAGTTTCTAACATTGATGGCATGTATGAGTGCCAGTAAGATTTTTCTTTAGAGTACCATCAGGATATGCACATGGATACACAATTTGAAGGTATGAGTGATCCTTTTCCGCAAGTTGAATATGAAACTTTCATATTTGAGATTGACAACATGCATAAGTCATTAAATAAAGAGGATTTTCACTTTGGTATGTTTAAGAGTACTGATCAGAACCTTTATAATGAGCAAGTGATTGCAAGTGAATTTAGTTTTTATATGCATTATGAAGGTGAATTTGTAGTTTTATTTTTATTGAGAAAGTTGATTCATGATACCAACCTAATTGATGAAATTGATGAAAGAAATATTTTCAGTTTACCTCATGCATGTTCAGATGAGAATCAGGATCTATGACAGAGGTAAAACTTTTTATTGAATTTCGGTGGCCTAGGGCCATCGTTTATACATAACCTTAGTGGTAGCTTCTTGCTTTTCATGAAGCCATCCGAGAAGAAAATTTTGGGAGTCTATATCTGGTCTGCTTATCCCAAAAAATTTGAGCCCTCAGTTGAATCTAGAGAATTCAATGTCCCCAGATAGAGCCACTGTTGGTCTGAATTTTTGCATAATAGGTTTCTGTTGTCCAGATAAAAATTTCAGTTTTGAATCCATTAATGGTGAGTAGGATTTTCTAGCTAAGTCATATGTTGATAGCCTTTGAAAATTTTGTTAAAACCTTGTGTCCCATTCTATTTAAATTTTCCTTGGCATGAAATGTTTAAAAGTAGGAGGATAAGCGAATATTCTTTTCCTGCTCGTGTGAGTTCGTTGTTCAATCCTTGTGAAAGAAGTTTTACCCATCGGTGGATCCTTTTGAATCTGCGGTCATTGTTAACTCACTATGGAAAAATGCTCGACAGATAAGTTTAGCAAGTTAACAAGTCGATGAAACATGTCCGTGATACCAAAAAGAGAAATCAAGCACCGAGAATTGTGTTAACATAAGGTAAATTTTGGCACATACTATATCCCAAGCTTGTCAATTTTGAGAATAGCCGCATGTGAAGAAAACTATGAATGGTGTCACCGATGTCCAAGTTTTTCTAGCATTCGCTAAGTCGCTATCGAAAAAATTCATGCGACTATCCGATGGCAGTGTAGTGAATGCCCAAATTTTGCAAAAGGGCAGTGTTCTCTCAAAAGACTGATATGACTGCAAAAGTTCCCACACCACATTATAAATGTGCATGGCCACCTTCTCTAACACCAGCATTTACTGGTAAGGCTTTCGATCAATGTGTATTTTGTCTTCTATTACCGAAAATGAGAATTTGTCAAAGGTTGCTATTTTTTTTAGCTGGAATAAACACCACTTTCTTGATAGTGACTTAGCAAAGACCCAATCATTGGAAAACATGATGTTCTTTTATAACAGGAAGTGATTTTGAGGATCTCAAAGAAAATCTTGTGCAGACTTTTCTTTTATTTCTGTAAGTGGAGCTTTATGTCCTGACATCTATTTACTAGGAGGTTGCTAGCCAAATTTTTAATGTTTTTTCCAATAGCGATGTGGTGACCCGCCTGAAAATTACAAATGTGGCAAGGCCAAGAACGTGTGATGTCATTAATAGATAAAAAGGAGTACATGTGTGCACCAACATGTTTGGCCATCTCAGCGATAGCTATATATGGACCCACTCCCCATGTATGAATCACACAAGTAATTCTAATTGCCAAATCAAACTAGGATAAAAGTCCATTGTTATCTCACTACAAAAAAATGCTTAAAAGTTAGGCATAGTGAGTTAGCAAGCGATGGCCCACCACTGTTGCAGTACATTTCTGTCTACAAGATCAAGTATTGATCGACGGTGCTCATTAACTCGCTATGAACAGATGTGTGATGGATAAGTATAGCGAGTTAGCAAGCGAGGGACCCACCATTGTGTTCTCAAAAGTCGCTTCGAGTATCTGCCATATAATCAAAGCAAAGATCAGTGGCTAACGTTAGCGCGCTATGAGAAAATGCTCAAAAGATAAGTATAGTGAGTTAACAAGTCGATGACATGTGTCCTTTTCATCCATGGGCCCAATTTAAAATGCTAGCTTTGAAAGAAAGATATAGATGGAGGCAGTTTATTGGTTTGACTACCCATGTGCTAAAAGGAATATTAAGTCAGCCTAGTTTTCATTCCTTGATCGTATGATTTCAAAGGATCGATGGTGCAGGTTTAAATGTTTAAGGTGGTGCCACTCTGCACATTAATAAGATGTGAGAAGTTTCACATGTGAAGTTAATAACAGAGTATATCAGGCAAGATTTCCCCAATTTTACCTTGCACGAATAAAGATTTTGAAATCTTTTCTAAGTGAACATAATTACTACAAGGATTAAGATAAATTTGGCATGAGTGTGAAGTGATTGGTTCAAAGATAAATTGTAGAATTACAAAGAGAAAAAAACTCCAAGTAAGTTCTCATGCCATAGTTTTCGAAAAAAATTCAGTCTTGTATGGTTTAATCAAAGGATGGTTCTAAAGAGTTCATAAGATCCTGGGTTGTGGATAGAAGAGGGATTACTAGGTAAAAATACTTGGGACTAGGATTGTAATATCTTGCATACTAGTTCAAACTAGTTTGCACAAAAGAAGTGCTTTGTCACGTGTAGAAGTATATGGATTTTTGATAGAGGAAAACTAGTAATTCTGAGTATTTTCTTAAAGTTTCATCTCTTTGAAACTATGGTAAGATGTCTTAGTCAAGTAACCAAGGTTTTGAGAAGGATAATGAATGAACCTGGTAAGATAACAGCCCTCTCAGTGGTAACATCATCCTTTAAACAAATTTTCAAGATATCATAGCTTGATGCTAGGGTAACAAAAATGTGTGGGATCCTATGCATAGTTTTTGAGGAAGGTGAAGAAGATTTCATACTCATAGGTATGGTCATTCTCACTTTTTGTTAGCATGCACCTTTTTTATGTCAGTGGATAGCAAATTTTGGTCAAAAGATGGTTAAGAAAGTAGACGTGGCTGGGAATCAGAAGTTACCCATTTTGTTATATTTGATAGCCACATTGTCTCCCTGCTCAAGGGTTGCACACTAAGTAATTTTTCCACTATTTCTGAAGCCTAGCATGATCAATGAAGAGTGGGAAGTAAAGATGATTTTCACAAAGTAGTTATCTTGACAAAACCCATGGGTTGAGGATAGAGTGCAATTATCAGAATAGATTTTGTTAGGGACAAGCTTAGTAGTTACATATATGACAGAATCATTGTTGGAGAAAAATCAATGAAAAGAGGTGATAGATAGAAGCCCATAAGAGAATGTGTGATTGGCATAACTTCCTGTTAGTCATTTTCTTTTGGAAAGATGTATGCATTTTCCTCTTATAAAGGCACCTATCAGTCACATTTTCCCTTTGCTTGTTGCAACTCACACCTATATAAGTGAGTTTTCAAGGCAATGTGAGGGTCCAAATTCTATTTTTCTAAGTGATATGCTTAGTCTATTTTTGGTCCATTGTATTGAGTAAAAATTGGTGGTGTATTTTCTCTGTTAGATCTTGAGAATACATGAATATAGAATGAGATGTGTTTCTTCTGAAGGTCATTCAGAGTCTATTATAAATGGTATAAGATTTTCAAGGAAAATGAATACAAATTATGAACTGTCCCCGTATCTTTTCTTTTTGAACTTTGTCTCCTTTTGATTATTTGGTTATCTTGATATTGTATAAGTAAAGGCTTGTTTAATTGAATGCAATCTAGTTAGGTTGTATATCTATTTATCACTGCTGTTAATTCAATGGATTAAGTAAAAGCTCGGATGAATATGATAAGATTGTTGTAGTAAGGGAAAGGATTTTGAATGATGAAGTTTTGGTAAGAATCACTGATGAAATTTTTTGTAAGGCAACAAATTAGATCTAAGAATTTGTTGTAGACTCTGAACCCCAATGGATTAGGCACTAATCAAAATTTAATCCAGTTGTAAGAGAAATGTGTCACAAATCATTTTCAAAAAATGCAGAATTAAATCAATTTTACTTTCCTTTAGATCTTAAAAGTTGGCCAGTACTTGTCTACATGGAATATTTTAGCTTCAGTTAGCCACTATTGCTGAGAATACCTACAGATCTATAGAAGATTATTTGGCCATATCTGTTATATGGGATGTGTTTATCAAGTTATCAAGAATTGTGTAGGTATTTGAGGATTTGAGATGAGAATCAAAATGAAACTAAAAATAATCCTCATACAATTTTCATAGTCTTGAATCATTCCTGGGTATACCCACCCTAGTTTTGCAGAGCCTGAAGAGTAGACAACCACCCTTGGTTTTGTTGAAGTTGGCCCCAAATGGTTTTGCACATACAATTACTAATAAGGATAGGCTAATCTTTAGATTGTGTGAGTATTATCATCTTGGTATTAAGAATTTTGTTGCTTGGTAGTTTTAAAACACCAACAATGGGCTTTTAGGACTTCCTCCTAAATTCTAAACTAGGTGTCCTTTGATTTCCTTACTGTATCAAAAATCATGGCATTAGCTATATCCCATTCTGGTAACAATACAACTCTAGAATCATTTAGCATCTTCCTACCCCACTCAGGGGTTGTCTATATAAATTCTTTAATAAAATTTCCTTGACTTCCTCCTCAATCTCAGAGTCCTACCTTCCAGGTTGCTTTGTTTGATGCTTTGTGCATTTTTCCTCAAAATTGTCTACACTTTTTCTCCATAAAAATTGAACAAATACTCTTTATTCACAAAACTCTCATCATCAATAAATTTCTTAGATGCCTATACAACTATAGGATCTATTTCTTTACCTCTTTAGTCTCCCATAGTGAGAGCTAATGTTGGCATAGGAGGTTCCTTAGGCACTCCTTCTTCTATATCTGTAGTAGTTATGATAATATCACTCTCCCCTCCCATTTGTCTCAACTGCTCTCTCAAGGATACTTCATGATCTATTTAGAGTGGGGTTTGTGTAGGGGAGTATGATTCAACCTTAGAAGAGGATATTTGTTCCAATTTATGTTTCTTAGGACTAGGTGTAGTAGATGGGCTCTCAGAAAATTGTCTTTTTTAAAGAAGCACAGGTTGTACGTTCTTTGCCACTGCATACCCAACTTTTCTCTATAATGTATACTGTCCTAGGTTTACAATTGTCTTACTTGTCAATATTTTTTTCCACCTCAATGGCCTTGTCTAGATATGTTTGGCTCAAAATTTCTTTCTTCTCATTCAAAGTTTTCATAAACCCAACAAATTTATCCATCAACATATCTATCTTTGCACCCTAGTATTTTCTATCAACAAGGGGATCATAATCTAGCTCAAAAGCATTTATGAAATCAAGAACCTTTCTATATGCCTTCCACTTTTCTTTTCTAACTTCTTGTTCCTAACTATATCTTCAAAAAAATATACAAGGTGTTTTTTGGATTTTTCTATTGTTCTTTCTCTAAATAATTCATAAAATCCCTCTAGGTCTATGAAGTGAGAATGGGATTGAGCCATCTGATATTTTTCTAGAAACTTTTCCAAGTGTCTCCATCCCTTTTTGACAAAAACAAAATTATGCACAATAGTAATATGGGGAAAGAAAGTACCTTTTAATTTTCCCAACAAATCTCTCTCTTCCACCAATCCTATCTGCCACAAAATCTCAACAATTCCCACCTTCAAAGGCACTTCATAGGGTCATGTGGTTTTCCAAGAAAACCATAAATTTTGAATATAGTAGACACTGCATATGGGATGATATCTCCCTAGGTGTGGCTTACCTTCAATCCTTTCACATGATCCTTTAGTCTAATCAGCTCTAATAGTGATCGAGGTATCCTAGGACTATCTCATACCAATAACATTCCAAGCATAGAGGTAAAGTACCTATCAAATTTGACAAAGCTTGCATCAATCACCTCCTATATCATATTTGTACTCCACAATTGGATAGGTAGCTTATATCCATCTTTTTCTAAATCCAATTTCATATCTTTGGAGAAAAAAGTTAACTCCCTTGTACAAACATATGTGCATTAGCATGGAGTACCAGTAGAAAGGCTTATCAACTTTAGCCTTTGCAATACCCATTAATCCCATATGATTCTCCTCTACCAAAAGAGTAGCAAAATCAAAAATATTATTCATACCATACTTAAGGGTTTGAGTAATGATGAAAAAAATAGAACCTAGGATGTCATCATGTTCATCCATGAAAATTATCTTGTAGAGAGAGAAATAGAGAACTTGTGCTCTGAGGTTGAAATATTTTCTCAACAATGGCTCTAGAGTATTTGGTGTAACCAAGGGTAATTGTCCTATCTTGAAAAAATGTTCTTTTAGTAGTCCTCCCCTTAAATATACCCTCTATGTATCATACTTGGCTTGGAGATCTTCCATATCTATCTTCTCATGAATTGCATGGTTAGGGTTTAATTTGAAAAACATCTCTAATCAATTTTGGTGAAACCTGAAAAAGATTATCACCAGAATGATTCTTCACTATCCTAGTTATTGGATCATATTTCTTTGACATTACTACAAGAAAATTATCATTAAAGAAAACTCTTGGGATAATTAACTTGCCAATGTAAAATTCCTATTCATTATTTTGAGGAGTATCAAGTCTTCTTTCTACAAACCATTTATAGAAAAGCTCTAAGCCCCCAATAGATACTTCAAAATCTCTCAACCAGTTTTCTTTTTCATAAAATCCCTCACTAATCAATAACCTAGGGTTCTTTGGTATAAATTATTTTCCCCTAGATTTTTTGTTTATGGATTGTGGCATTTTCTCTAAAAAGTCATCATGCACAACTCTTTTTAGGTAATCTATTTTCCATGAGAAATCCCTTTGTGGAGGCATTTTTAAAATTATCTTACTATGACTATATTTTCTCAATTATCCATAAATCTAGGCACTTACTTGATTTAGCTATTTATCTCTTTGAAGTTTGTTAGCCACAACTCAAATTCCTTAGAAAAATGTGCCTTTAGCTCTGAATATCTTTGCTTTGTAAGAATTTTGTAACTTTACCATTCAATAATGAAAAATCAATAGTATTACAAGATTTACTTTATTTGAAACTAGTCATCAATAGTATCCAATGAAATTGAGCTAACCTACCAAGTGTTCTTACACTTTTCCAACTTGATAATCCATAACAAAGATGACTTTAGCAATCACATGTGTCAATGAAGTACTTCCCCACATTTGCTAAATTTCTCTCATCTTAATATTATGGAAAAGTGTTCATTGTTGATCTTTAGATGATTGGCTGTGAGATTTTTTTTTATATAGTCCTAGTCACAAAATTCATCCAATGAAATAATTCAAACTTTCCACTATCTCCTAACAGCAATCTGACAACCCTAAGTTGTTCTAACAAGTCTACCCTTTTGTGGCTAATGAAGGAACTAACATCCTCTGTGCTATGTGTCATGTAGGCACTTTCCTGCATTCCATAAAGTTCATTCATTTTCATATTGCAGTAAAGCACCTTTGACAAGATAGTCCATAACAAGGTTAAAATATCTTCAAAAAAACATTGGCGAGTCAACTTGAGATTAAAACCATGGTTTTGAACAAAGGTTGGTAGTAAAAATGATTTTTAGGAAAGTATTTTTAAAAATAAACACAAAATTTGGAAAAATACTTTCTAAAGCTAAAAGCTTCCCACATATTTTTAAAATAAACCAATGATATCATATTTTTGAAATCTAGGGCACACAAGTTTTAACACACATTACCTCTTATTTTAACAAGTCAATTGGGTTTTTTCTATTAAAATGCAACAAATCTTTTAGTTGTGAAAAACCAAGCCAACAAATTGGAATTAAATAATGAGCATGATGAATGCAGATTAGAGTTTTCTGCATCTAACAATTAAGTCAAGTAGCGAGTAGCAGAATGAGAATTTCCTATTAGAATAGGACTTATAATTGATCAAAAATAGACCAAAATTTGTATCATGGCAATGAGCCAATTTTGGGGTATTACATTTTTCCCCTCTTTGAATGAATGTCTGAGCAGCAAGTTTAATTCAAAGATAATCAGAAAGCATGATATGAACATAAGATTGGTTTCGAAGTTGATTAAATGGAGACCAATTGATAAGCTTTTAAGGACCATCTCTAGAATAGAGCTTAATCCTAAGGAATCCAAGTAGAACACTTAGACACCTAAGATTGATAGCATTTAAAAGACTATCTCCAGAATGGAGCATAATCTTTAAGGATTTAGATAGAACATCTAGATACCTGCGATTGATAGCATTTAGAAGATTATCTCTAGAACGGAGCTTAACCTTCAAGGATCTAGATAGAACACCTAGATACCCAAGTTTGAAAGCATTTAGAAGACTATCTCCAGAACGGAGCTTAACCTTCAAGGATCCTAATAGAACACCTAGATACCTAAGATACAACTAAAAAGATAATAAGGTCCAATCATGAGTCGTAGAATCATCCCCAGAATGAGGCTTGATCCTCAGGAGTTAGGGTTTAGACTATCCCAATACCTGTCCATTGAACTCTGAGAAGAGTTGTTATAAGGTTGATCAATTGATGAAAAGATAAGATAGATGGCAAAGATGCCAGATAGAAGGGAACAAGATACCCCAAGCGATGAGATGCCCCAAGTGATGAGGACATGAGATGGGAACCAGATGCCCCGAGCAATAAGTATTTAATGATGTAATCATCCTACCCCCTCAGGAGTGAAATTGAAAGATAACATACTAGAAATATGAGTTGAAGCAGTATATAATGAGATATAGAAGAAATTTGAGATTTAGCAGAATCTAGAAGAGATCAGAATGACCTAAAGAAGATTCAGGGTTGATTTGAAATGATTGCGAAGTCGCAAAGACCAAGTTTGACCAAAATTTGACCAGATTTAGCCACAGTTGACTTGAGTTGACTATTTTCAAAATGAATTTTGAAAATATGGAGAATGAAAAGTTGAAAGGATTCCAAGAATCACAAAGTATCAGAAAGATTTTGGCTGCACAAGTGTTCGATCGCATCGATCTCTAAAATTTTAAAATGCATTTTTGAGTCTCTTAGGTGTGTTAGATTTTGAATTTGGTCCTGAAAATGGATCCAAAATGGTCCAATTAGCTAGGGGTGTGATTTTTACGCAAATCCAAGCACTTTGAAAAATTTGGGTCAACAGCTATATAAGGGCTCAAGAGGTCATTTTCAATTCATTTGTGCTTTTGTCTTGTAGTGATTTTGAGCTCAGATAGAGACATGGTAGTGAACGTGAGATATCATCATTTTGAGCGCTCCAGGTGACACAATTAGCTAGCAGACTACGGACCATCGGTGAGTCATCGATTTCCCATATTTGTACTTTTGTTTTCACACATTTTGAGGTCATTTATTAGACGTTTTAGCATTTTTTTAGGGGTCAAATCTTTCTTCATGTAAGATCAATCTCTTCTCATGTGAAGATCTTCTTTCTTCACACGCAACGGTGAGGATCTTCGCGTGGGAGGCATTTGGTTTCACGCAAAGAAAGAGATTCTTAGCGCGAGGCGATTCAATTTTTGTGCAAAATCCTCTTTTAACATGCGAACATTGCTTTTTTCATGCGAGAAACTCTTTTTTTGCACAAATGCATGATTCTTCATGTGAAGAAAGAATGTCTTTGCATGAAACTATATAATTTTGCACGAGATTTCATGAATTTTGCTCGAAATTCTATGACAGTTATGTATAAAAGTTTGATTTTTGCACTGAAAAATTACATTTTAGTTCATTTTGACTTTATACAGATCATTTGTTTGTCATTATCTGTTGTGTGTACAAGAGGTCTTTGGAGATGTTGCATTTAGATCTCATTTCCCACCATATGGAGAGTTATTGACGAGTCTTGATGACGCAGATCGGGCACACATTGCCCGATTGGGTTTGTCTTCTCTTTGCAAGATTCCAGCCATGATGGTGAATCACAGCTTAGTCACAGCTTTGTTGGAACACTTTCATTCAGAGACAAACACCTGTCACTTGTTGATGGGCAAGATGACCATCACTCCGAAGGACATCTAGAGGATCCTAAGGATTCCTTTCCAAGGCACTCAGGTCATCAATGATATAGTGCCCCGAGCAAGGACAGAGGCATTATCAGTTGTGTTTGGGAGAGAGCTACTGAGGGGTAGGGTCATCAGCTGGGATGAGCTCATGCATACCTATGGACCAACACATAGGCTGGCATCTATGCTAGCTATATTCCTGAGTTGTTTCTTATGTCCTGACAGAGGATAGCATGGTTTGGAGTGTGAGTGGGGAGTCATGCTCCCTAGGATGGTTGAGGCACCCGAGATCTTTGGGTGGGCTTAGTGCATGTTGGCCAATATTTTTCATGAGATGCATGAGGTCATCTTCCACGAGAAGAAGACCATGGTAGCGGGAGTATATGTGTTTCAGATCTGGGCCTGGGAGCATCTTCCCGTATGTAGGCCAATTTTTGAGGATGCCCAGGAGCCTATGGAGCCCTACATATGCAGATATCAAGGGCATATTACCCAGGCCCACCTAGGTAAGACAGAGTAGTGGAGGATATGTCTTGATGACTTGGTGTCTATTGTATGGTGACCCTAGTGAGAGACAAAGGACTGGGATGATGCTCCCAAAGAGTTACCTTGGATGTTCAGTTCTTGACCAATAGTGGGCAGGAGGACATTTGTTATGGAGAGATTTTTGATCTCTCGAGTGTGGTGGTAGTATGGTCAACCACAAGATATTTTGCCTAAGTTCTGCTCCTATGCTAGGTTGTAGAAGGACATTGAGAAGGGGTGGCCAGAACGGATGGATCTAGGGTGATCCATGATAGACATCCGCAACCTAGCTGCAGTTTAGTGGGACTACCTACCAGTGATAGTAGATTTCGAGATGATGCCTGCATATCAGGCATTTTTGATTAGCCATCCATTCCCAAATTTTATAGATCTGGTGGGGATGGCAGGTAAGGCAGTGCAAATAGAGAGACAGGCACCCCAGCAGCAGCAGGCATAGCCACAACCACCAGTTCAGCCATAGCAGCAGTCACGAGTCTGGCACCGAGTTTAGTAGATGCAGATTCCCCCATGTTAGATGAGATCAGACCCAAGTGTCGGGGGTAGTGGGAGTGGACAGAGCCAATGCCGCAGGTAGAGGATAGAGGAGGAGGCCCCTCAGCAAGAGGCTCCATAGCAGCAGGTGCCACCACAACTGCAAGCACCACCATAGCAGCAGGTGTATATACTGATATGTTAGCAAGAAATACTAATCTATTAAGAGAACAAAGAATTAACTAGCAAAACTAATATAACATATAAGAGAGACTAAAGAGAAATCCCTAATTAGGAATGTGAGCCAAATGAATGGACTCTTCCAATAGGAATTAGCTCTTTTCTTGGTAGATGAGTCTATGTAAATGATTGCTATGTATGCTCAAGGCTTCTCAAACTATGCTTCAATGGAGATGGAAAATGGCAAATTGGTAGCTTTGTGAGCTCTCAAT
This sequence comes from Cupressus sempervirens, assembly GCA_028749045.1. Taxonomy (NCBI): domain Eukaryota; kingdom Viridiplantae; phylum Streptophyta; class Pinopsida; order Cupressales; family Cupressaceae; genus Cupressus; species Cupressus sempervirens. The sequence continues at coordinate 236,448,766 of CM053786.1, read as the reverse complement.
TTGGCATTATAAGGGTATGGTAAAAGGCTTTGTTTCTCGAACTAGCATTATAACTTTGGCTTAAAAGTTGTGATGAAATGGCTTGGGAGAGGATTCAATTTATAGGCAAAGGGCTTGAGGGATGGAGGGCTAGGATGCAAGGAGAGATGAAAGCTTAAGGAGGGCTAGGATGCACTCAAAGGGGAGCACATGGATTGTGCTTGTTTAGCACCAATCAGGGAGTGACACTTGTCACAAGGTGAGTGGATGGAGGGAAGGGCAAGGATGAGTCAACAAAGGAGGCTCAAGGGATAATATCTTCATAAAGACCCTTCATAAATGGCTTGTAAGAGTCTTTATGGCCTTCTAAGAGCATTCATGGTTGGGTGGTGTTGGTGTTTTAAAATGCACAAAAACTACTAAGCGATAAAAGGCTTAATACCAAGATAACAGTACATACACAACCTAAAGACTAGTCAATTCTTATTAACAATTGCATATGCAAATTATTTGGACCCAACTTCAACAAAACCATAGATGGTTTTCTGCTCTTTTGGCTCTGAAAAACCAGGGTGGGTATACCTAGGGATGATTCAAAACTAGAAAACTTGTATGGGGTTTATTCTTAGTTCTATTATGATCCTCATCTCACAATCCTTAAAACATATACATAATTCCTACTAACTGGATAAACACATCCCATGAAACAGATATGGCCAAGAATTCTTCTATAGATTTGCAAATGTCCTTAACAATAGTGGCTAACTATAGCTAAAACATTCCATGCAGATAAGTGTTGGCCAATTTTGAAGATCTACAGGAAATAAATGTAAAATTTGATTTGATGATGCATTTGAATAACCATTTATAATATATTTCTCCTTCAACTGAAATAACTTGATCAGTGCCTAATCCATTGGGGTTCAGAGCCTATAGCAAATTCTTAGATCTAATTTGTTGCCTTACAACAAATTCTATCAGCAATTCTTTTCAGAATTTATCATTCAAAATCCTTTTGAATACTAAAGAAATCTCATCACATTCATCAAAGCTTTTATTTAATTTATTGAATTAATAGCAATGATAAATGGATATACAACCTAACTAGATTGCATTCAATTGCAGAAGCTTTTACTCATACAACATCAAGGTAGCCAAGTACTTAAAAGGAGACAAAATTTATAAAGAACTAATATGGGGATAGTTCACAAATTTGTATTCATTTTCTTTAAAAATCGTATATCCTTTACAATAGACTCAGAATGGCCTTCAGAAAGAAACACAGCTCATTCTATATTCATGTGTTCTCAGAGAATTGATAGAAAAATACATTATAAACTTGCTTTCAAATTTTGGACCAAAAACAAACTAAGCATAGTACTTAGAAAAATAGAATTCGGACCATTCTTTAGCCTTGGAATCTCACTTTAATAGTGTGAGATGCAACAAGCTTTGGGCTAAAGAAAGTGACATGTGTCTTCTAAAAGATACTGAAAAATGTCTGTCATAAAAGACAAAAACAAATAACAGAAACACTAATACATCAAACAATCTTTGGTGGGGTCCCTTTCTGTTATGCTTCTCAATTGTTGAAAGAAGAAGATAAAATCTGATTCTTCAATTATTCTTCATCCTCAAAGTAAATAGCCATGAGGTTTGAAAGTGATGTATCATTTTCAGTTACCTGCAAATTTATTTCAACCTGGGGATTTTCCATGTCCTCATTACTAACTACGAGGGTAACTTTTACTTTTACATTTTCCTCCTCATCATCTTCTGACATTTGTTCTAGAAACTAATTTTTCCATTTATTATAAGCATCATCATCTGGCCAATCAAAAGTTAGAGCTTCTTGTTGTATCACTATTAAATAATTTGCATTTTCTTCTAAATCATCAAATTCTTTTCTCATAGAAGTATAAAATAACGATATTTTTACTAGCTCTTCATTTGTCTTTGCCCAGAACTAGTGTCTAGTTTCACTCATGATGTTTATTATTCTTTCATTAAATAACTCATCCAACTCCCTTTTCCACTTTTCCTTTTCCTTTATTGTATGAACAGATTCTAAAGCAAAAGGAAATAAAGTGAACTTTTTAGCCATATATCGAGAAAAACAAAGTGTTAATCTTTTCTGTAAAGAATCTCTTTTATCATCAAAATTTTCTAGTTTATTTAATAAATCAAAAATTTTCTCAACTTGATGATAAGGCATTTGGACCATAGATATACATATGATTGTAATATCATTATTCCTCTCCCTCCATTTCTGTGCAAGAGGAGTCAGTTTATCCTTATCTTTGTTCAACTCATCCATGAGGGTTGCAATTCTTGTCAATTGATCAAAGAAAGTTGACCATTGTATTTTATCCCTCAAATACATCACACCCTACTTTAATTTTTCTTAATATTGATTTCTTAATTCTATGTGCAACTCATGTAATTTTATTTTTTCTTCTTCAAAGTCCTCTGCAGTATAGAATTGGGGCCTTTCAGGGGTATCAGGTATTTCAATAATGGGGGTTGATCCAACCAATGACCGTGAAGGTAATTCTAGGTGCACTGGATTCTCCCACCTTTCTTTTCCCAAGTATCCTTTCCATTTGAGACTTTTTTTTTTCTAGTGACTGTATCTGTATACCCCTTTCCTCATATGCCTTTAAAACTTCTTCAAACCTAGCACTGAGTTGGGCAAACTTATCTTCTTCCTAGCCAGATACAACACCACCCAATTTTAGCACTTCTGAGGCCATTCCTATTACATGTTTACTACTTACCTCACCAGCCCTATATATTGTCAATGTACCAGTATGTTTTGCGGTGGGAAACTCATGCATCCTGGTATTTTCTCTCTTATCTATGGACCACAAAACAAGGGCTTGGTGGTCATCACTAAATTTGACTCCTCTATGAGCCTGTAGTACTTCTTCAGCAGTTGTTAGTTGAAAATCCTTCTGCTTCCTTACGTAATAAAAAAAAATAGCATTTTTTATATCCCATTTTGATAGAAGGAGGACTCCTAATTGTCTAACTATTTGCCTCCCAGCTTCAGGAGTAAATTGGGAAAAATCACTCAAAAACTTTGATTTTACCTCTTCCTTAATAATCGGGTCAGGTTTATTTGGTTGCTCAGCCTTGATCTTCTCATAGGCTTTCTCAAAATTCTTTATGTTTAGTCTCCACAAAAACTGAACAAAGGCCCTAGATCTTACAAAATTTTCATCATTAATAAATCTTTCAGAAGCCTAGGCAACAATTGGGTCAATTTCCTTACCTTGGTAATCAGCAATGGTTAGGTCCAAGGAAGCTGTAGGAGGTTCTTGTGGCTCTCCAACATCCAGGTCTATAGAAGTGACAATCACATCCCCCTCTCCTCCCATTTGTCTAAGTTGTTCCCTTAGAGATGCCTCATCATCTATCTGGATTGGAGATTGGCTTGGGGAGTATTGTTCTTTTTGAGAAGAAGAAGACCCCTACTCTAATTTTTGTCTTTTTGGAGAGTTGGCTCTAGATGGACTTCTTGACCTTGGTTTCTTATGAGGGGGTGCCTATTGCACATTTTGAACCATGACATAACCTACCCTTTTCTGTAGTGTATATTGGCTAGGAGTTACCACATTTCTACCACTCATTCTTCTTTGTATTTCTGCTGCCTTGTCTGGGTGTGCCTCAAAAGACATGGCTTTCTTTTCATTCATAGTTTGAATTATTATGGAAAAATTATTCATTAATGCCTATATTTTAGCTCCCCAATATTTCTTATCTTTCAATGGGTCATACTGGGGGTCAAAAGCATTAATGAATTCTAGGTTTTTACTGAAAACTATACATTTCTCTTTCCTTAATTCTTGCTCCTGTAATGTGAAGATATTTCTGATTATATCTTCTGGATAGTAAACTTGATGTACCATATGAGAAGCTCTCACCCTTTCTCTTAATATGTCATAGAATCCTTCAGGGTCAATGAATCTGGCATGAGACTCTGCCATGTTATATCTATTTAAAAAAAAATTTAAGTGCTTCCAACCCTTTTTAACAAAAAAAAAATAATGTACTACAGTAACCATCAGAAAGAAAGTGCCTTTCTTGACCAATTCCCTCTCATCTATAGCACCTATCTGCCATAAGAGCTCAGCAATACCTATCTTCAAAGGCGCATGAAAAGGTAACACATGAGGTTTTCCTAAGAAACCATAAACTCTTATTACTTTTGAAACATTGTAGGGAATTATATCCCCCCAGTTATGACTGACAAGTAACCCTTTAGCATGGTCCTTGGGTCTGACCAATTCTAATAGTGCTTGTGGGATTCTAGGGCTATCTCCTCTTAAAAGCAGTCTAAGCTTTAATGCAAAATACCTATCAAATCTTACATAACTAGCATCTGTGGCCTCTGAAGTCATATCCACACTCCACAACTACACTGGATTCCTTTCTCCATCCTTTGTTGTTTCTAACTCCATTCCCTTGGAGAAGAAAGTATATCCTTTGTATAAACATACATGCATCATCAATGAATACCAACAGAATGGTTTGTTTACTTTCCCCTTTGCTATTCCAACCATACCATTGTGGATCTCTTTTGCTAGAAAAGTGGCAGAATCCAAAATGGTACTCATTCCAAATTGAATGGTTTGAGCAATTATAAGGACCACAGAACCTGGAATTTGATCACCTTCATCTATCCCCAAGATCTTGCAAAGAGAAAAATATAGTGCTTGAGCTCTCAAATTGAAATGTCTTCTCAACAATGGCTCTGGAGAACTGGCTGTGATCACAGGAAAATTACCAACCTTAGCAGCATGCTCCTGTAGTGGCCCCATTCTCAAGTACATTCATTGTGCATCGTATCTAGCTTGCAAATCATCCATATCAATGACTTCATGCACAGCGTGGTTAGGGTTTAGGTTGAAAACCTCACTGAATAGCTCAGGGAAAACCCTAAAAAGGTTGACCCTCGAATGATTTTTTACCCATCCCATGATAGGATCATACTTCTTTTCCAAGTCCATCAATAAATCACTATCAAAGAAAACACTGGGGACTATTAATTTTCCAATATCAAATTCCCACACATTACTCATAGGAGTGTCAAGTTTTCACTCTGAAAACCATTTCTTAAACAACTCCAAACCTCCCATGGAAACTTGGGCATCTCTTATCCAATTAGCTTTGTCATAAAATCCTTCTGCCATAACTAATCTAGGGTTTTTTGGAATGAGTTTCCTTCCCTTAGTTATTTCATGCACTGATAAGGGGCACTGTTCAAGAAAATCATCATGCACTAAACATTTTAAATAATCTTTTTGTCCAGTAAACTCTTTTTGGGGAGGCATTTTGAATGAACCTTTAGGAAATTCACAATAGAAGATGCTTCAAATTTACTCAGAAAGTCACAGAGCACTTACTCGCTAGAATTTGTACTTCTACACTATATGATGTCTTCTGCAATTTTACTGGAGTATTAACCAAGAAATTTCGTGCCCTAGCTCTAAAATCTTGAATGCCCTGGTGTTCTTTCTGCACTTTGGTGATTCATTAATGGTGAAATCATGGGTTCTTTTTATGAATTAAAACTGCACACACAAGGTCTGAATCACATTTACTCTCAGTAAGCGTTGCCCTCAATTTGCACTCAAATTTGAATCCCATCCGTAGATTTTATCAAATCAGACAGTCCTAATTTAAAAATAACAAGCTTTACGACCCTTTAGAAAAATGCTACGTGTCACCATTGTGGTTCCTCGCATTACTTAAAAACCTACATCTTTATTTTGTGGGGATGCGCCAACCGTCGATCAAGACAAGATCGATGATCAGAATATTTCATTTTGTATAAACAACCAGCTAGCTGAACTGACCAATAAGAAACTGCCATATTAGCTCATACTATCTAACAACATTCCACGACAGCAGATCCCGTATCTTCTTCTAAGCAAGCAAGTGTTTGATGTCATCATAGACACATGTCACAAATGTGATTCCCTGCATTACTTAATAACCTTCATCTTTATAATGCGGGGATGCGCCAGTCATTGATCAAGACAAGATCAACGGTGATGCTGATTCTACCCTACTGGGCATCTAAATAGAAAATTGACATCACCACAGACATGTGTCTGTAGGGCGCATCCCTGCATTGCTTAAAAACCTTCAACTCTATAATGCAAGGATGCGCTAACCATAGATCAAGACAAGATCAATGGTGATAAGATTTCACGTTCAGTCAGTAGTCGAAATCCTTCTGTGCACACCTAGCAGTACACGTCATCAGTCGCTTGTAGTGTAGCACATTGAAATACAAATACCTGACCCCACTTTTCCATGAGTTGCAAATGCACTTCCTTGCATTACTTAAACAACCTACATCTTTATTTTGCAGGGATGCGCTAACTATAGATCAAGACAAGATCAACGGTGATGCTGCTTGGTAATTAACTTCACAACTCTGCCGACGAATCCACCAATGATATCGTAGGAAAAACAAGACATGTGCAAAAGTACTGACAAATCTAAAAAAATTTCTGACAAATCTGACATACAAGAGCTTTTGTGGTGTACTGGATCTCATAAAACATCAGGGGCTATGTGTCATAAATGCGCTTCCTTGCATTGCTTAAAGACCTACAACTCTATAATGCAGGGATGCGCTGACCCTTGATGAAGACAAGATCAATGGTGACTGAGAAACAATTCAACTTGGCATCCTTTCAAATATAATATCACAATTAAAGGTACATGAAAGGTTTACCAAAGGCATTTTGATGTAAACAAAACATTAGGATAAAAAAGCCCTACCAAAATACTTGAAGAAAATACCTTTTTTGAAAATTTGAAAACTAGGGCAACACAAAAACAAAGGCATAATGGTTTTTTCACACACTTAGGGCCTTTTCATTGATAATTTGAGAGCCAAAACCTAAGAAATAAAAAGGAAGACACAACCCACAGAAAATGGCATAACTAGGGTAATCAAAGAATTTTCAAGATTTTAGAAAATAAAACCCTAATCTGCAAGAAACAAAGACTTAACTAACTTTTCACCCAAATATCAAAAATTTTCTATACTATGAAAAATCACACCAACAATGGCTCTATCTGGGGATGATAGACTACCTAAGTCTATGCAAGAATTCAGAATCTCTGGGAGAGCAGACAACATATTTGGTAAGATGACAACTTCTTCAGAGAGCACTGGGCAACACACAGAAACAAACAACCAAACTGCACAGGGATACTTACAAGGACTTACAGAATATACAAAGTGTACAAAACAACAGGAAACCCTAAAACTACTATTCATGGATAAAATAAGTACTTTTCAAAAAAAATACCTCTTCAAGAACTGTCCATGAACTGGCAATTCAAGAATATTGTCGAATACATCTTTGAGTATATAAGAATCTTCACCCCAAGTATTTTCAATTAGATATGGGCCTAACCAAATAGGATCAAATTTTCCATGTTTTTATTTATCTTCAATTTTGGCATTCCACATTAGGACTAAATATCCATGTTCAAACTTTTTTCTTACAGTTCTTCTATCGTAGAGTGTCTTAACTTGCAGTTGCAGCTTTTGATTCTTTAGAGATGCTTCTCTTTTGGTTTCTGCCAATCCTACCAATTCATCCATTCTTTCTTGCATTTCATCTATAGCATCTTCATCATACAACTAAATGTAATTGTAGAGTCCCATCAAATTGTTCTGAGGCATTCTAGCTTGAATTCCATACACTAAATCAAATGGAGCTACACCAATTGCTTTCTTTACAGTTACTCTGTCAGCCCATATTGCCAACTGTAACTTGGAATCCCGTGCCTTTTTTATTATCATCCAAGGTTCTCTTAATGACCTTCAATAGGCTCTTATTGGTGGACTCATCTTGTCCATTCCCTTGTGGGTAATATGGAGAAGATGATGACCTTGTTATTCCATATTTATCACAAAATTTGATGAATTCCTCAGACCTGAAGCACATAGCATTGTCTGTTACAACTTTTTATGGACAACCAAATCTAGAAATAATATTATTGAGTAGGAAATTATTGAAAACTTTACTCATTGCATTTTTTTGTAGTAATAGCCTCTACCCACTTTGTAAAGTAGTCAGTAGCCACCAGAATCCAAGAATAGCCAGTGCTAGACTTGGGGAAAATCTCTCCTATGAAATCCAGACCCCATTGTTGAAAAGGTGCTTGAATCTCCACTGGCTTCAATGGAGTATTTCCTATGAATTTCAGTTTTCCAACAAACCTCTAACAGGGGTCACACTTCCTAACCATAACTTTGGCATCTTTAAAAAGGGAAGGCCACCAAAACCCAGCTCTCATTATCTTATGTGCAGTAGTTTTGGCCATGTAGTGTCCCCCACATACTCCAGCATGCATTTCTTTCAAAACCTCTTTTTCCTTTTCTTTATCAACACACTTCAATAGAACTCCCTCAAAATTTCTCCACCATAGGTTATTTTGGACAATTATATACCTTATGGATTGCAATTTATTATTCCTCTTTTCATTGTCAGGCAGATGGGGAGGAGCTTCCATATGTTGCAAGTAATATATGACATTTTTGTACCAATCACATTGGTCCATGTCACATAAGTCAGCTTTGCGATCATCATTTACCAGATTTATCTGATTAGCCTCTAGATTAGTTTCAGCCATGAGTTTGGCCAAACCTTGACCTCTTACTAACTTTGTTATTTGTATGTCAATGTTAAATTCCTAGATTCTATTGATCTATCTGCACCTCCTGCCTGATACTTCCTGTTGAGAAAGTATGTCCTTAACTGTAGCACTAGGTAAAAAAGTGATAATAGTAGCACCTACCAAGTAACATCTGAAAGCTTTTATAGCCTTTACCAGAGCATATGCTTGTTTTTCATTTATTTCATACTTCAGTTCAACAGGCTATTATGACTTATTCAAAAAGGCAATAGGCTACTCATATCCTTCTTGATTCTTCCGCAATAAGACTACAGCCACAGTATGGAATGATGCAAAATAAAAAATATGCATGGGTTTTGCATAATCTGGGGTCCTTAGCATTGGAGCATTTTTTATTGCAATTTTTATATCCTAGAATGCTTGTGAAGGTTCACGATTCCAATCTATAATGGCTCCCTTTTTGAGCATCTTTGAGATGGGTCTACTGATTTTAGCAAAATTGGTAACAAATCTCCTCAGAAAATTGACTTGGCCAAAAAAGGACTAAATTTCTTTCACATTTTTTGGTTTGGGGACTTTATCAATAGCTGCTACCCTTTCAGGATCTATTTTTACCCCATCCTTAGACACTATGTGTCCTAAAAATTTTCCTTCTGTGACCCCAAATGTGCATTTCTTTGGGTTTAAAGATACTCCATATTCCAGGGCTTTTATAAAGATTTTTTTCAAATGTTTGCAGTGATCTTTAGCCTTATTAGAATATGTTGTAAGATCACCCTGGTACACGACCATAAATTTGTTAATATAATCATGAAATGCTACATCCATGGCTCTTTGGAAGGTAGCTCCTGCATTAATTAGGCCAAAAGGCATCCTCACATACACATATGTTCCCCATGGGGTTGTGAAGGCTATCTTGAACTGTTCACTTTCCTTTACTAGAACCTGATTGTATCCAGAGAAACCATACATCATTGACATTAATTCAGAGCCAGTCACTTGCTGCAACATGGCTTCCATATTAGGTAAGCCATAATTGTCTTTCAGATATGCAATGTTTGAATTTCTAAAATCAACACAAAGCCTAATATCTCCATTCTTCTTCCTAACAGGAACCAAGTTTGAAACCCAGGTGGAATGCCTGATTGGTTTGATTATCTTGCCATCCCTTAGTTTCATTAGCTCTTCTTGCATTTTTGGGGCAAGGGTAGGATTGACTGGTCTTTATTTTTGCTTGAAACGTTTTACATTGTCCTTCAATGGTATGACATGCTGAAACAGATCCTCCCTATAAGCCTTAAGGTCATCATATGACCAAGCAAAAACATGTCTTTATTTTCTAAGTAGGTCAATTAATGTTTTCCTTATTTTAACAGGTAGATTTTGGCCAACATAAACCTTTTTAGGAGCTTCATCAATACCCAAGTTTATTTCTTCTAACTCCTGAGGTTTGGGGTCATTAACTCCTGATTTTACTCTGTCTTGGTTATCAAAAATATTTTCCAAGACCACTAACCCCTTTGGCATCTTATTTGTTTTCAACTACATAATTTCTTGACCAAAAATGGTTTCCTTCCCATTTATGGTTTCAATCAGTCCACTGCAATCCATTTCCTGACTGTGGTACTTGTCTTCATTTAACAAAAAATTTGTAATATCTTTATCATCTTCAAAGACTTGCCAATTTTTAATGTTGTCAGGTATGGAAGGTCTATTTTGCACATCAATCTAAGAGATTCCTACAAATGATATTTCTTTTGGCTTGATTGCTACATTCGCTAGCAGATCAGCCATCTTATTTTGAGTCCTATCTCTCCAAGAAATTCCAAATGAATCAAAGAATTCTATCTGATCCCAGACTGCATTTCTATATTGTTTCAATCTCTTATTCTTGGATGAGTAGGTTCCTTTGATCTGAGAGATAATTAGTTCAGAATCCCCTATGACACATAATTTCTTAATTCTATGATGTATGGAAACTTTGAGTCCTAGCAGCAATGCTTCATATTCTGCAATATTATTAGTGCAGGAAAACTTCAAAGTGAATGAATACCTAAAAGTGTTATTTTTAGGGGAGACAAAAACTACATCTGCCCCTGCACCCTGTTTAGAACTAGCCTTATCAAAAAAAATTGTCCATAATTTTGGTGAGTTCATGCAACATTCAACTTCATTTTCAATGATAGCAGGTAAGTTTTCAACTTCTTGAATAATTAATTCAGCCCTAAAAGCATTAATCCTAGTGTCTAGGAAACAAGTGGCATCTTTGTCAATTTCTTCTCCTAAAATGTGGTTAACCCTTGGCTCCCTATTTACCCTAACTACTTTTTCTCCTATATTAAAAGTGGCATAAGTGAGATCACACTACAGGCTTCCCCCCATGGTAGCACTCCATTTCCTGGAGAGTAATATTCCATAGTGTGGGGGTATATCTACCACAAGGACAGACATGGTTAACTCTACTTTAGGATATGCAGCCAATTTAAAGGGTAAGGCATTTATAGTACCTATGACTGGAACCGCCCTGCCATCCATTCCTCTGCATCTTCCCTGCTTGGTATCGACCTTCAAACCTAAGGCTTCCATTACTTTGAAAGGCATTATAGTGTTGGAAGCTCTTGAGTCTATCATGCAATTTTTTAAGGTCTTCTCCTTTATGATCAGGCTGAGGAAAAAAGGGTCAATATCTTCTATAAATGCCACTAAGGAATCATCTAAAAACATCTGGGGAACCTGGGATATGATACCACTTTCCTCCACTACCAACGGGGTTTGTTGGGCAACTGTTTGATCTACAACAGTATTATTGTTTCCTATCCCACCCAACCATGACAAAGCCTTGCTCTTATGCTCTTCAATTCTAAGGAGTTCAGACAAGGGTACTTTTACAGTAATTTGAGATAACATATATATCATATCAACAGGTTCAACCATAGTAGGTTTTACAAGAATACCTAGGGTTGGAATCTTTTGAGCAGCAGGCACCACTATTTGCTTGATAATATCAGGTTATGACTTCTTTGGTTGCATAGCTAGTTTTGTTGCCTCACTGATCTAAAATTGAACCTTCTTCTTTGGTTCCCATTTCTTACCCTTAGTTTCCTTGATCTTAGGCACATCTATATTGACTTTCTTGTTTGGATCATTCATCTTATGGGTGAGATCCTTGATGAATACACTAGATGGCTTTCCTGCATCATTATTTATTGCTTTGTTTCTCAAAGTGTAGTTACTATGGACTTGTGAAATCATCTCTGCTATAATTCTATCAATCTCCTCCTTGGAGGGCATCCTTAAGCTTGTGAGATCTACATCAGCAGATGTAACACATACATTATCTATATCTTAACTTTCATCATCTGAAAGCACTTGCTAATGATGCAGATGATAAGAAAATCTCTGACTAGTAATATCATTCTCAAATTCTTCTGTATCAGAATCTATCAAATCATCACACATGCTCACCATGTTGCAACTTATGTCATCATGGCTCTTATCTTCACTTCCTTCTTCAGGCTGTGGACCTTGATCTTGGGCAAATGACTGAGCAACAGCACAACAATTAGTAGAATGAGGTGATTGACATACAATTCACCATGGTACATCATCATTCATATTCACAGTGTTCCTTTGAAGGGGATCTAGAGTACCCTTATCCTTCACATTTTGGGTTTGATCGGGAACTGGTTTACCATCTTTCCACTGAGTGGTGTAAGGGTAATTTTGCATTCTAGGCTACTTATTGAAATTGTTGTTATTCACAGAGGGTCTTTCAGCAACATTTGGCTTATTGAAATTAGTGGGATTCATCTTCTTGAGCAATTCCAAAACCTGGCTTATAGAGGGTTCTTCTGGCTTCTTTCCTATAGGAGTTTTATCATTCTTCCTTTTATTATTGTTTTTAGGGTTGAAAAGCTTTGGATCATCCCTCCTGCCCAATTTACCAGATGCCTTCCTATTATTTTCTATATTTACTGCAATTTTATAGGCATCACTTAAAGTCTTAGGATCCTTATCCCTCAATTGATAAGACATTTTAGTATCAAAAGCATTGAAATATTTTGTGAGATAGACATCTTCATTTAGGCTCATAACTTGAAATAGTATGTACATACCTTTCAAGAATCTTACATTGAAATCAAATGTGGACTCATTTGGATTCTTCTTGATGTTGTTGAACTCATTCAACATGAATCCTGCATTAGTGTTGTCTCCATATTGCTCTTTGAACAATTTCTCCAAATCATTCCATGAGGTAATACTGTCATCAGGCAACCTCCTAAACCAATCCCTTGCATCCTCTATTAGTGAATACACAAACAATTTCATCACCATATCTTCATGTTCAACTTCATAATCATTGAACATATCAATGAAAATTCGCAAATGTTCTTCGCCTGTAACAACATTATTTCCAGAGAACTTGACCACTTTATCTCTTAAATCAAACGATATGGGATGTGGAGCACCAAGAATACCAACAAATGAAATTTGTCTATACTTTTCTAGGTATACAGGTTTCTTCTAGAAACCAAGAAAATTTGAGGTACTAGCTATATTAGATTAGCTTAGCTCAGAGGAGCAGCTTGGGATTGTTGAGGTGGGACAATTGGGACTTGAGTGCCAATAGTGGAAGATGAGGTAGGAGCATATTAGGGTGCTCCCTGAGTTGAGATTATTGGACCACTAACTGGTGTAGGAATTACAGGTGGAATAGACAAATTGGGCCATGAAGCCAATGCAAAATTAGATTTTATGAATTGGATTTTTCTTCTAGTTTCTACAGCTTGAGCTTCATTTTCAACCTTCTCAAGTTCTTTTGCAAGATCTTCCCTCTCTTTTCAAGCCTTCTCTAGATCTAGATCTAATTTTGACATGGAGGGTTGTATAGGTTTTCTTGGTATAGTTTGAGGCTAATTTATTTGGATTCCTATAGCTTTGCCTTTCCCTTTATCTGGAGCTTTTGCAGTGGGCTCTATAGGATCCACTTGAACAGGTTTATAGGCTTGAACTTGAGAAATGACTGGTTCTTGCCTTTGATTGAGGCGTTTCTCTTGTTCCTGAACTTTAGCTCTCAGATTATCAACATCTCCAAAAACATCCTTATGGAGAGTTGTAGTATCTTCTTCTAACTTTTTATTCTGCTCCTTTAAAGCAGCCATCCTTCTTAGCAAAGCATCCCTTTCTATTATGGCATCCAAAGTGGCTTGCTCCTTCTCTTTTTCAAGACGAATGCATTTAGCTTCTTCCTCAGCAATCCATTTCTTCAAAAATCCTATCTCAGAGTGTACTTCTTTAGGATATACAGAAGTTGCCTCTGAATCAGCAGGATCATCCAAATCTATAAGATTTGGCTCTTCATATGGGACTACTCTGGGATTAAAAGGATTATCAAATGAATTCCCAAATCCTAGCCTATAATTCATGTCTACTACAGGATCTGACCTTGATGAAGCAACTCCTATAGTGGACACATCTTTATCCTGAAAAACTCTCTCATCAGGTAATGGGGTACTGAAAATGCCTCCTAAGAGTCTTGTAGTTTCGGATTCAAAACTAAGTGAGGAAGACTTTCTCCCTAATACTGGTTGATATTGGGAATTAATAGATGCATTGCCTCTGGGTTTCGAGGTGGGATTCGGATCTGTCTTCTTCTTATTTTGATTCTTTCTACCACCTTGGGGTAGATCCGTATACATTGATACATCAGGATTGGCTCTCAAGTAAGCTCTTGTGTTCTTTCTCTTGTCAACCATATTCACCTTTTGTTACAACAAGCACTAGCTTCAAAACCTTGACTGAGTCATCACCCTATTTCGAGAAAAAATATGTAATGACACTTTTTTCTGACTCAAGGAAAACAATACACAAATAGAAACAAAAGTATCTAGCATAGACAGACCAATCACTGATGTCGTAAGACTACAACTCTTGCTTGTTAGATAAGACACTTGGACAAGGTTGGATACGTCAGTGTGTAGCAATGGTACTTGGGCTTTATCTTCTTTAAATTCTCAAGGTCTGTCACTAAAAGATTCCCTTATAACCATGAGCAAAACTTAGATAACATGACACATAAGTACATAGCAGGACCAAAGAAACTGTAGTACTTTCTCACAGATGCGTTGGACAACTCCCCAGTAGAGTCGCCATTTCTTTAGTATTCAAAAGGATTTTGAATGATAAATTCTAATAAGAATTGCTGATAGAATTTGTTGTAAGGCAACAAATTAGATCTAAGAATTTGCTATAGACTCTGAACCCCAATGGATTAGGCATTGATCAAGTTATTTCAGCTGAAGGAGAAATATATTATAAATGGTTATTCAAATGCATCATCAAATCAAATTTTACTTTTATTTCTTGTAGGTCTTCAAAGTTGGCCAGCACTTGTCTGCATGGAATGTTTTAGCTACAATTAGCCACTATTGTTAAGGACATCTGTAGATCTATAGAAGAATTCTTGGCCATATCTGTTTCATGGGATGTGTTTATCTAGTTAGTAGGAATTATGTATATGTTTTAAGGATTGTGAGATGAGAATCATAATAGAACTAAGAATAAACCTCATACAAGTTTTCCAGTTTTGAATCATCCCTGGGTATACCCGCCCTAGTTTTGCAGAGCCAAAAGAGCATAAAACCATCTGTGGTTTTGTTGAAGTTGGGTCCAAATACTTTGCATATGCAATTGTTAATAAGAATTTGCTAGTCTTTAGGTTGTGTATGTACTATTATCTTGGTATTAAGCCTTTTATCACTTTGTAGTTTTTGTGCATTTTAAAACACCAACAGGTGGTTGGGATATTTTGGAGGGAGTTGAGATTGTTGACTTTGCTTGGCTTAGGAAAGTCTTAAGCTTGCTTAGGGAATGTGACAAGGTTAGGAGGGGGATTAGAGGTGATTTAGGATTAGACTAAGCTTGTTAGAGATGTGCAAGTGGATGGCATTAAATGAGGGTGGGTGAGTTAGTAGCTAAGCTTGGTTAGTATGGGTGGATGGGGTGGATTAGACTAAAATGAAGGTTTAGAGATAGGCTTAGGAAGAGGATAAAGTCCTTCTAGAAGAGTCTAGAACTTCATAAGGTTTTGAGGATAAATAAACTTTATTTATCTCAAAGGTTTGGGTTGTGGAAATATTTATTAAAACATTTTTAATAAACATGAGGATTGATATTTAACCTTAGTTAAATATTTTGAGTTGGGATTAAGGGTAGAAAATGATGGGATTAGCCTTTAATCAATATTAAAGAAGGATTAGGAGATTTTGGAAGAGGTTAGTGATCTTAAGGAAATTGGCCAAGTTTTGGGCAAAAATAAACTTTTTATTTATTTTGGGTTTTTTTTGTCAATTTATTAATTAAATAATTAATAAATAAGGAAATAATGTTTAAATAAGATAAAGGGATTTAATGGCATAAAAATTAATTAATTTATTAATGATGATGTCATCAGAGACTTTTTTCAGAAAATAAAACTATTATTTTCTAAAGGATTTTAGGTGTCTACATTTTGTCCCTCTTTGACATAGTGTTGAGATAACACTATTTCAAAGAAGTTGGAATATGAACGACACGAGGAAGATGTTTTAGCAACAAAGTTGCTCCAGTCTCGGATAAGAAGAGGAGAGACTAGACTTAGATGCCCCCTCAAGGAGGTGGCGGGGGGAGAAAGCGAGGCTCGATAGCTTCTTGAAAAGTACAAGAATCTCAGTGGGTGGGAGGATGAAGAGTGGCTAAAAAGAAGGGGCTGAATTAGCTCAAACTCTCATTACGGGAGAATGATAAAGGGAGAATTAGATGCACAAGAGGAAGCAAGCTTAAGACTTTAGGGAAGGTGGAGGATGAAGGAGCGGAGTGCTATAAAAAGGAATTTAGGATAGGGAGAAGGATGAGGGGATTATAAAGCTAATGCAACAAGATTTCAAAGAGTCAGATTGGTAGAAGATGGGTTTTGGTGATCCCTACGACTAGGATTGTGGATCTTGAAAGATGAGGCTTGGTGGATTGATTAGATTGGTGGGTCCCTAAGACTAGGATTGTGGATCCCTAAATCTAAGAGTGATGATTGATTATGAGAGATACGGTTGCACAGGCTAGGGTAGGAGAGACAGATTTTGGATATGGATGGGGGATAATGGAGATGAAGAGATTCCATTGAAGCTTTTTGAGCAGGGGGATACTTCAAAGAGAAGTACCACCATGTATTTGAGCACTAGATTTTCTATATGACTGTTGGTTAATTGCCAAGGTTACCAAGAACATCAAGGCCTTTTCACCAACCGTCCAGAGGACTGACGAACTAACTCAAAACAAACACGCAAGGATTGCCCCAACATCACACATTATTCCTAAAGGAAGTAGTGTAGAACTGACACTAGGTAACCCACAAGTAGAAAAGAAAAACAAACGAAAGACCTGATCAAGACCTTACGCTCAGATTGCCCCATTCGTAGTATACCATGATATGGAGGATCATGGTAACCTTAAGGAGGGAACAAAAGGATTGCTTGGAAAAGATATTTTAAGACCCAAAAGAGAAGATTCTAAATCAAAAGAAAGCAAAAATCCAAAAGAGAACTGTTTGCCAATGAGATGGGTAGGACGAGGTACTAACAGACCAAGATCAAATAGGAGGAAAGCTATATCCTACAAGGATCTATCAGAGAGACCTAAGCTGATGGATCTAGATGAGTGATGTGTTTGGCAAGCTAAACTAAGAAGGATAACACTTTGGTGACAGGAGATCTAGCTAAAGGATGCATTGGAATAGCTAACTAAGGGTTGTGCAATGTCTGCAAGATGTTGATCAAGGAGGAACTGACACAGAAGCTGGATAGATACAATGGTACTAAGCTAAAGAGGATGTACAAGCTGAGAGACCAAGATATGTTACAAATTTACAAGGTTGTTCATGTTTTTTTTTTGTGAGATGAAAATGTTCGTGAAGGGTGGGATGTCTACAATAGTTGATAGGTGTATAGGTAGATGGTTTGCGAAAAGCTTAAGTGAAAATGGGGTTCTTTGTGTGCATGTGATAGGATACAAGCTAGGATACAAGATTATTTACAAGCTGGAATATGGCACAATATTTTGGACAAGATTTGGCTATACAGGCTATGATACAAGGGATGATACAAGATTTACAAGCTAGGGTACAAGATTTATAAGCCGAGGTACAAGATTTACAAGTTGTACAGGAGGTATTTACAAGCTTCATTAGATTTAAGATATTTGGTTGGAACACCAAGGGAACAAGCAGGTGTTTTGTGGGATGGTGGTTCTTACTATACAAGGCACCTGAATTACTAGGTTGTCACCAAGGTACCTATCCGAGGCACTTGAATTGCCAAGTTTTCACCATTGGACACTTATTTCTCTTTCCTATTTTTTTGTATTTTTCAAAATCTGGGTATACCAAGGATCTTCAAGCATAGAAGTTCTTGAGATGAATGATGTTAGTAGGATCATTCAAGAGTTCTCCTTTTGGTGTAGATAGCTAATAGGCTCCAGAGCCGAAGGATGCAGTGAGAACATAAGAACCAAGTCAGGTAGGTTCAAACTTGCCTTTCTTTTCTCGATCTGCTTGGACTTTCATGTTTTCTTTGAGGACCATGTCACCTGACTGAAAGTGTTGTGGAAGCACCTTCTTGTTAAAATTCCTTTTGAGATGAGTTTTTTAGACTATGAGATGATCATAGGCTTGTTGTTGCTTCTCATCTAAGAGATCTAGCTGGGTAAGTTTGGCTACTCTGTATTCTTCATCTGATATTTGCCCTTGCAAAGATATGCGCAAGGAGGGAAGTTCAACCTCGATGGGTAGTACCACTTTGGCACCATAGGCTAAGGAGTATGGAGTTGTGCCTATGGATGTATGAAAGGAGGTTTGATAAGCCCATAGGGCTGGATTTATTTGTAGGTGCCAATCGCGACCGAAATCATTGACAACTTTCTTTGGGATCTTGGGGAGGGTTTTGTTAGTTGCCTTTGCCTGGCCATTACCTTGTGGGAAATATGGGCTAGAAAAATGGTGATGGATGTGGAGGGAAGTGCATAATTCTTCCATGTTAAGATTTTCAAAGTTACCTCCATGGTCAGTAAAGATGGTGGAAGGGATGCCGAAGCGACAAAAAATGTGGAACAAGATGAACTTGGAGACCTAAACTCCTGTAGCTGAGACTAGGGAGACTGCTTCCACCCACTTAGTGAAATAGTTTGTAGTTGTTATTATCCATTTATGTCCATCAGATGAGAGGGTTGTGATAGTTCCAACTAGATCAAGGCCCCAACAAGTGAAAGGCCAAGGTGGTGCAATAGGCTGAAGATCTTGTGCCAGAGCATGCACAATATTTGCGTGCTATTGACATGGGAGACACTTTTTGACAAAGTCATAGGAGTCTTCTTTAATGGTAGGCCAATAATAGCCTGCTCTAAGGATTTTTCATGCTAGAAAAATACCACTTGTGTGGGCACTGCAAAGTCCAAAGTGTACTTCTTTTAACACCATCATGGCCTCGGTTTGGTCTAAACACCTAGAGAGAGTATCGTGATAACTCCGATGATATAGGGTATTGGCTATGATAACATAGCGAGATGATTATTGGATGAGGTTTTGGTGTCGGGTATGTGTGAGGTGAGGGGATATGATACCATTATTAAGGTAGCGTGAATCTCATGGTACCAAGGGGATTGGGGACCAACCAAGATACAAACACGGTTTGAGTCATCATTCGCATAGGCAGGTGTGAGGAGCTGCTCAACTAAAAACTCATACTGTGTAGCTACTTGGGGAATTTCCAAGAACAAGCCGATAGTAGCCATAGCATCTACTACTTTGTTCTGTATTCAAGGCACTTGTGTAAACTAAAACTTTGTAAAATGCTAGGTTAGCTGATCAACTAGCTCTTTGTAGGGTAATAGCTTTTCATCTTTAGTTTGATATTCATTTAGGACTTGCTTGATGATGAGCTGAGAATCACCAAATATTTGTAACTCAGTGATTTTCCATTCTGCAGCTATCTTTAATCCTGCTATGAGAGCCTCATATTCAGCTATATTGTTAGTGCTAAGGAATTGTAGCTTGAAGGCCTTTGGAATGTAATCTCCTTGAGGTTTGATCAACAATATTCCTACCCCTGATCCATGAGATGTATATGAGCCATCAAAATAAAGTTTTCATGGGGGTTGTTCTTCAATTAGAAAGATATGTTCATCTGGAAATTCTATGATCAAAGGATATGCATCTATTAGAGGTGCATCAGTGAGGTGATCTACTATAGCTTGCCCTTTGATTGCCTTTTTGTCCACATACTGGATGTCAAATTCGCTAAGGAGCATAACCCATTTGGCCAAATGGCCTGTAAGTGCTGTTCTGGAGAGCATATACTTGAGAGGGTCCATCTTGGAGACTAGTTGGATGGTATGACTTAGCATGTAGTGGCGAAGATTTTGAGTTCAGAAAACAACTGCCAAACAAGCTTTTTCCATAGGAGTATAATTGAGTTCATAACCAACTAGAGTTCTACTGATATAGTAGATGGATCTTTCTCTGTTGTAGTCATCAAGCTATGCTAGAAGTGCCCCTAGAGGAGTAGGTGTTGCTGATATGTACAAGATCAAGGGACGACCAAGAACTGGCAGAACCAAGATAGGGGGATTGGCGAGATACTACTTGAGCTGATCAAAGCTGTGTTGACATAAAGGGTCCCACTTGAAGTTTTCATCTTTCTTTAGTAAATGTGAAAATGGTGTACACTTATCTGCAAGCTGGGAGATGAAGCGCCAAACGGATTGGAGCTTTCCTTGAAGAGAGTGAAGCTATCATAGTGTCTAGGGAGGAGGCATGTCTAAGATAGCCTTGACCTTCTTAGGTTTGATCTTTATACCTCATTTAGAAACTATAAAGCCTAGAAGCTTACCATATGTGACCCCAAAAACACATTTCTTAGGATTCAGCATGAGATGATACTTGGCTAACCTATCAAAGACTTTCTCCAAGTCAGCAAGATGATCCATGAATGTATGATATTTGACAAAGATATCATCCACATAATCCTCCAAAATGCTATGGATAAGATCATGGAGAATGGCGGTCATAGCTCTTTGATAGGTAGCCCCTGCATTCTTTAGGCCAAAAGGCATCATGTTGTAACAAAAGGTTCCCCAAGGGGTAGTGAATGTTTTCTTATGCTGATCCTCATCTGCAATCTTGATTTGATTATACCTAGAAAATCCATCCATGAGGGACAAAATTTCATGTCCAGCTGTAAGATCTACAATCATATCTATGTTGGGCATAGGAAAATCATCTTTTGGACAAGATTTGTTAAGATCTCTGAAATCAGTGCAGATTCTGATGTCACCAGAAAGTTTAGTGATAGGGACCATGTTGTATATCCACTCTGAGTAGTCGATAGGTCAGATAACCTTAGCAGCTAACATTCTTTCTAGTTTAGCTTTGACCAGTAATGCCACCTTGGGGTGCATTTTTCTAAGCTTTTGTCTGACAAGCTTGATCTTTCGATCGACTGCAAGATGATGAACTACAAGCTTTGGATCCAGCCCTGGCATGTCCTAATATGACCATGCAAAATAGCCAATGTTCTCTCTTAAGACCTTAAAGAGGAGATCAGCTTGGTCTTGTGATAGGGATGCAGCAATGTGAACAAGTCTGGGGATCTCTGAAGAACTGATGTTGACTTCTCTAGTGTCCTCAATTAGAATACAAGACACCTATGGTCGATTATCTTGAGGAGGCAATGCTAAATCCTCATGTTCTACTTGTAACTCTAGATTTTCTTGCTTAGGGGTTCTCTTCATTGCCTTAGCTAGTCCTGGTGTCACCTTAGTCCCAATTTTGGGTGTATCGGAACTAGGTTGGGGATTTTCTCCAAAATACCCCTTGGGATCTAACTTATAGATATAGGCAGAATCTGGCTTGTTTTCTTGTGAGGTGTTTTAGCTCCCATGAATCTCAGAAGCACTTCCTCTGATGTGAACTCATCAGTGTGTATAACGCTTGGTTTGTCCCAATCTATGAGTTGTGGATGGGTGAGTGGTAGGTCAATAAAATGGATGGATAGTTCTTGAAGAACAGAGTCTCCCAGGGAGATTTGGTTTGGGATATCATCGTAGGCTCTCTTTTCAACTTCCTTAAGAATGTCTTTGATTTCGACAAGGTCATGGTAAATGTTCAAAAAAGCGTGACCATTCTCATTGGTGCCCCCAGTTGTGGGTATGCTAAAGCCAAGACCTGACTTCATTTCCCACTGGTGTGCTTCAATGGGGCACTGCATGCCTCTTTCTTATAGTCCTAGACCACCACCTTGATAGTTCCATTTGTTAGTGATGAGCTTATGTTCTTGGGGATACTTCTGGCTGAAGTGATCAAGATGTGCTTGATTTCTTGAAGGTGCATCCTTATGTAACCAAGTGTTGATATCTAGAGTGAGCTCCTCATGAACAGGGATTTTTGAGGATACAAAGGTTGTTGGGCCAAATTGTTTATATCGAGGAGGTGGAATCTCCTTAGCTTTGTGATATTTTGGTCATCCATGGGCATGTGGATCAAGTGGGAGTGCCCCAACATCAAATGCATCTGACAGACTATACTCTCCACAGCCTTTGTTACTGATCTTCATGATAGATAGGGTGGAGGTGACGATGGTTTCTGGGTCATTACAAGTGTGGGATGAGCTGGTGATGGATGTGCCGATATCAATTCCAAGGCAATGGTTTGTATATGAAGCTTCAACCACATTGCAATAAGAAAAGGGTTCTGGATCGGCATGGATGGTTACCTTAGTGCCCTGATGCAGAAATTTGACGCACTAATGGTAAGTGGATGGAATGGCTTTCATGGCATGAATCTGTGGGCGACTGAGGAGGATGTTAAATGGTAGGTTTAGATCAATAACATGGCAGAGTGTTTCTTGGATGACTAGCCCAACCTTGATTGGCAGCAAAATAGTTCCTTCTATGGTTCTTTCCAAGTTGTCATAAGCTTTGATGGTGATAACCTCACTAATGATATCTGCCTCAGTATACCCAACTTGTTTTATGAATTTTAGGGTACAAATATTCAAGGCTGATCCATTATCTATCATTACTCTTTTCACGAAAAAATTGGATACCATGATGGCTATATGAAGTAGAAGGGTGTGATCTAGCTCGACCACGGGTATGTCGATGGGTTTGAATGATATGGCACATGAGAAAGAAAGGTGTCCAACAAGATTATGAAAATCAGTAGCATTGATATTTGAAGGGACACAGGATTCTATGAGAGCACTATCAAGGATGTTCTTGTACACAAGACTAGTGTGGAGAAGGTCTAAAATGGAGATTTGGGTTGGCATTTCCCAAGGTGTTCCAAGATATTGTATTGGCTTTTTGATGGAGCTGATGGTGCTGGTGGAATTGGTGGGCCTGCGATGTTAAATTGCACTTTTTGAGTGGTGACTGCACACTCATTATTTGGTCCTTGGATATTGATAACATTGACAGAAGGCTCTTTCTCAAATATACAACCTATGAGGCTACCATATTCTATATAGGATGAAGTGTGGTCATTGTTCTTCCCATGCTGTTGGTTTGGATGGAGGTTGTTGGTGTTGTTGTTGTTGGTTTGGATAGGTGCTTTTTCAAGATTGTGGTTGTTGTGAGGAAAAGAATTTTGATAGATTTGTAAGCCTGCATTGGGAGAGGTTTGGGAACCAACGGTAATTTCTTTTCGATCAATGAAGTCCTGCACATAATCTTTCAGTTTCATGCATCTGAGGCGGTGTGACCTTTTACCCTATGAAATTTGCAATACTCATTATCTTTGTACCATGTAGCTTTGGATTGGATTGGGTCAATTTGCTAGGTAGGAGAAAATTTGATGAGGTTCTCCTTGATTAATTTCTCAAAAATGACATCCAATGGCTCACCAAGGGGTGTATAATTTCTAGGTGCAGGTTGGAATTTGGGCTTTTGTCCTACAACTACATTAATGGTATTAGATTGATTGCTAGACCCTTGAAAGTTGGTCCTTGGATTGTGGCCTTGACTGCTTTGGTGATTCTTCTATTGGTAGTTGATAGCTTGTTGATTGTTTGGTTGATATGGTGGGTTAGAATGATTTTGAGAAGGACCAACAATATTCACATGTCTGGTGTCAATGACGCCATCTGTTGCAACATGCTTTTTTTTGTTTCAATACCTAGACTTGTCATTGGAATGTGATTGATTTTGGTTGGCCTCTTTATAAATCTTGACCACACCATCTTTAATGAGTCCTTGCTCAAGGATCATTCCTTTCTCTTTGATATCTCTGTAGGTCTGCAAATAGTTCATGGTCATGTGGTGAGCCAAACTAGGATGGGCATTATCAATAAAAAATTTCACCAAATGGCGCTCTGGCAAGGTGCAAGATATGCAGGTGGTAAGGGATTTCCATCTTTGTAGATATTCGGGAAGGCTTTCTCCACCTTTTTGATTAGTGTGGACAAGATCAACTACTGATAGCTCTATTTCAACAAGGTGGGCATATTAGGCTACACATGCCTCAGACAATTCAGAAAAGTTTTTAATTGTGTCATATGGTATTATATAAAACCATTCAAGAGTTGGTCCAACCAAGCTTTTGGGAAAAAGGCACAAGAGGAAAACATCATTGTATGCCACTTCCTGGCAATGCATGTAAAATTATTTGATATGTGTGACAGGGTCTCCTTTTCCTCTAAATTTGTCAAACTTGGGTACCTCAAAGTGTTTGGGAAATGGTGTCATGGTAATGGCTCTGTCAAATGGCCAAGGACACACATTTTCAGACTTGAAGGTTTTTGGATCATTTCCCTCCTAGATGTTCTTTAAAGTTGTCTTCATGGCTTCCCATTTTGCATTAATGGGTGATGGTTGGGGTACCCCAATGTAGAAGTACCCTGAGGTAGGTATGTGTTAGATGGGGCAATGGAATATGGATGGCTTTGAGGTATGTGCTGGTAGGGATTGTACATGGCTTGGGCAACTGAATGGTGGATGATGGGTTGCTGAGGTGGAGGTGGCACATATTGCTACATGTGTTGCGAGGCTTGATGCTGGTATGGGATTTGAGGTTGAGATTGAGAAACATAAGTGGGCTATGGGATAAATGGATTGCTTTGTGGAGGTAAGGTATAAGATGGTTGTGAAGCTTGGGGAAAGGATTGGGGAGCTTGTGGAACTTGGCTTTGGATTTGAGGAGTTTGACCAATATATGTGGGTTGTGCCCCCATTTGGGAAAGTATCTGCATGGAAAAAGAGGCCAAGTAATTGGTGGTTGGTGGCAGTGGATTTCCTCCTAGAAGTGGCATAGAAAAATAGTTGGTGGTGGAGGTGGTGGGAATTGAAAGCTTGGGAATGGAACTAATGGGGTTTGATAGCTTGGTGGCTAGATTTGAAAGCTTGGTAGAGTGGTGGCAAGAGCTTGGGTCACTTGAGAGATTGGCACAACATTGGTAGTAGCTTGTGGGATTTGATATCGTTGTGAAGTGAGGCTAGTAGCTTGTGGATTTGTGGCTAATGGCACTGAGCTCCAAGGACCTAGTGGAAATGATGGAATTGTGTTCTAAGTAGAGGTAAATAGGCTAGGGGTGATAAAAGGTTGATTACTTGGCCCCATGGGTGGCATCCCAGTTGTATATTGTTGTGGTTGGCCAAAGATGCTAGCACTGATTTGGGAGATGGGTGGACTTGGAAGGCTAGGTTGGAGAGCAATAGAAGCAATAGTGAATGGAGTGAATGATGAGGTGTTTTGGGTGAGGGGGGTTTGGGATGGAGTGGTATGGACCAATGGTGGAGTGGTGGTGGCTGGATTGGCTTGTGGAAGGGAGATCTCAACTTAAGTGGAGGCTGGTATGTTTGGGTCCATTGGATCATATGGACTAGTTTGAGGCTCTTCTTTTGGCACATATTGAGGATAATTTGAATCATAAGAGCCTATGGGTGGTGGGAGTTGTCCAAACAATAGGTGAGATGGCTCTAATAAGGGAGGTCTTCCAAAGTCGAAGGCTCCTATGTTGTCCCTTCGAAAGTTAGCCATGATTGTTTCTTTGTTTTTTTCTATAATGGCATTCACCAATATTGCATTTCCTGGTTGGTTCATGAAAGCTTCAATTTCAATAGGTGATGGTGTAGCTTTCTCTGGGCTAAAGGATGGCTAAGTGCTCAAGGGGAGTGATGTTGTTCGATCCAAATGATAGGGCTCCATTATTTCTTTCTCCTTGGCTAAGCGAGTGACAGGTGGCATGAAAATGCAGAATGTTCCTAGGGATGAGATGCAACAATGCTGATGGATACAAAGGGGGAAGGCTTATCTAAGCAAATGATTTCCTAGGTTGAGGCAAAGCTATATGACAAAACCTAAAGAGGATTGGGTTGGGGATTCTAACTTCAAAGATATGTTGCCAAATTGTGAAAGGTCTTCTTTCCTATGTACAAGCTTGGTGGTGATTGTGTCAACTTAAGGATAGACTGATGATCCTTTAGGAAGAACACGAGATTGACCACTTGTGGATCCCAACCTTTAGCTCAAGGTGATGAGGAATAATAAGTGACAAAGCTAGATTACCCTAGACAAAGCTCTGTCAAAGGGATACCCTTGGTGAGATTGGTGGATTTGGAAGATTTTAGGAATAGCAAACTTTTGGCAAGGTGACAACAATTTTGAAAGCTTGGATGTGAAGTTTTTGGATTGCTAGCTACATGGTTTAGAACTAAATGAGATGGATGAGCTAAAATGCTTAAGGGGAAGACTAAAGATGGTTGGTTTTCCTACAAAGATGACTCTAAAGCAAAAGTGAAGCTTATGCAAGAAGATGTTGAGAAACAAGGGGGTCTAATCATAGAAATCATGCCTTGTTGGTAAAGCATAAGCATTGTTAACTCCTGGATGTTGGTTAAGTTGGATGTTTCGATCTAACCAGGCATCTTAAAGGGCTTCATCGGCAGCTTTGTCCTCTACTTTGTGGAGTCTGGCAATTCAAGGGCTTGGTGTTAGTTCCTTTCTCTTGGTTGAAAGTTCTTGGTATGCCTGAGATGGCTTGAGTTTAACTTTGTAAAACTTCTATTTGGGTTTGGTTTGTTCTGACATAAATTCTTGAATTTGTTTGGCTTTGAGAGATCTTGATTGTTTTGCTTCGACTTGTTCAACTTCTAAACTAGACAGTGTCTACGCTAAGTATGCCCTAAGCTAGGATTGACCAAGTTTGGAAAACATTCATTCAACAAATAAAAGATCAAGCAATAGATAGAAACAACCAGATAGAAGTTTTGATTCTCAGAATGTGATACTTGTGCCAAGGAGTGTGTATGTTTTACAAATGTTTCGATTAGTCACTTCAAACGCGTTAACATCCTAGATGGTTGTCTACAAGGCTAACAGTTGTTTTAGCTAGGGAGTCCTCGACATACCCAAGGTACATGAGGCCCAAATCCATAGATGAAACCAAAAAGATGTCACAAAACCAAGAGGAGCGGTAACTCACTTCTCCTCTTTCACTTCTCAAGGGTATAAATTTCCTTGAGGCTTAGCTCGAGTGACAAGATTTTGATTCCAAGAGAGGTGTCTTTGGATTCACCTCTCAATCTTTATACTCTGCCAGAACGTTGGAGTTGAGGTCATCCCAAGGGGTGATGAAATCCCCAAGCAGGCCTCCTAAAAAGAAACAAGGTTTTGGATCCTATTCTTATGCACCCAAGATAGCCTCGAAAGACAACAAGGGGAGGGAAGATTTGGATGACCTTGGGCTAAAAGACAAAGTTCTTTTCCAACTGACGCTTAAGTTTGCTGATCTAGACTCTGAAAACACACATATTTAGGATGCAATGTTTATTCCAACTTTGAAATGTTTCAAAAAAGTAAAATCAATCGAAGAATGAATACAAGAAGAAGAGTTAGGGTCAACAAAAAAGTAAACCCGCACGCCCTGAGGCCCTCCATGTCAAGTATTGATTAATTTCTTTTAAGGCATTCAAGAGTTGGTGTGATTTCATTTTAAGCCCAAAACAAAGATGTGTGAAATTTGATTTCAAGCACGCACCTGGAGGCCCTCCACGTCAATATTTGTTCAAATTTTAATGCCCAAATGAAGTGTTAGTGAGCCTAATGTGCATTCAAGGAATTTTCTAAGTTAGAAAAACTAATAAAAATACAAGTGAAGTTTGATCTTTGTGGAGCACTTAACACCCTCTTAGGTGGACCCATCCCCATAGATGGCGCTGATATTGCAACCAATGGTTAAATTGATGGGTGATTAAAGAGGGTGAGTCCAACTACAAACTCACTTAAAGTGTCTTTATTTGGTTTTTATAATTTAGGAAGTTTCTAGAATGTAGATTCTTTTTATGCCTCAAAAGATGATTATTTGATCTATGGCATTCAAGATTGGATTTGTTGTTTTAATCATGCATTCTAAGCAAAATTTGATTTTAATCCATGGCACTCAAGAGTGATTTTAGCAATATGCATTCAAATACAAGTGATTAAACATTAAAGTTTTTTCCTTTGAGCATTCAAGATTGAGATTTTGTGTGTTGTTTTAAGAACTTTGAAGTGCTTTGTTTTAACCTTAGATCATTCAAGATTGTTTTGGACTCAAAAGTGAAAATGACTCTTTGGACTTTGGTTTTTATTCAAGATTTTGTGTTCTAGTTTGCATATTTTAAGCCCAAAAATGATATTTCTAGATTGTTTTGATGCATGAAAAACCTAAGAAACATTCAAAATTTTGCAACAAGACATTTTTTTGGAACAAATAACAAAGCTTTTTAGGAAAATTTTGGCAACCATTTAGGACTCTTAGTTTTCATGAGATTTTTAAAATAACTTTAAAATATTTGCAAATGAGGTTCATTTTATCCTTGATTGATGCTTTGAGTTTAATTTAGATTTTAGTGTGCACTTAGTGTTGATTTTGAACCTTTTGAAATGGAAACTTGAAGTTCTTTTTAAATTCCCAAAAATGAAGTGTTCCTAACTTTGCATGAATGCATCTAAAACCTTGATGTTGCAAGGATGCAAATGATTGGATTGTTTTAGTTTCACTTGTTAAATTTTTATTTTTATTTTTGCAAATTTTTAGTTTTTAATGGATTTAAGTATGATTTGGGGGTTCATTTTAAGCACTAAAAAGAAGTGTGTATGATTTTTATTTCTTAAAAAAAAAAATGGCCAAGATCTCCCACAAGAAGAAGAATAAGTAGTAGATGGAATAAGAAGAATATAGACAAGAAGAGGAAAAAGAATTCCAAGTGCTTTGTCCACCTACAAGCTTGAAAAATCTGCAAACACTATGAGATAGGCTATGAGTTCCTTTGTCTTCTTCATGCTCATGTGGACCTACAAAACCAATTTATACAATCCTACCAATCACAAAAAAATAAGCAAAATTAGCCAAAATTAGCAAATGACATACAAAACTTGACTAAAAAAGTTAATGAAGATGACCCATGCGGGGTCCCACAGGGTGTACCAAAATGTATATACTAATATGTTAGCAAGAAATACTAATCTATTAAGAGAACAAAGCATTAACTAACAAAGCTAATATAACATATAAGAGAGACTAAAGAGAAATCTCTAATTAGGAATGTGAGCCAAATGAATGGACTCTCCTAATAGGAATTAGCTCTTTGCTTGATAGATGAGTCTATGTAAATGATTGGTATGTATGCTCAAGGCTTCTCAAACTATGCTTTAATGGAGATGGAAAATGGCAAATTGGTAGCTTTGTGAACTCTCAATTTGGCATTATAAGGGTATAGTAAAAGGCTTTGTTTCTCAAACTAGCATTATAACTTTGGCTTAAAAGTTGTGATGAAATGGCTTGGGAGGGGATTCAATTTATAGGCAAAGGGCTTGAGGGATGGAGGGCTAGGATGCAAGGAGAGATGAAAGCTTAAGGAGGGCTAGGATGCACTCAAAGGGGAGCACATGGATTGTGCTTGTTTAGCACCAATCAAAGAGTGACACATGTCACAAGGTGAGTGGATGGAGGGAAGGGCAAGGATGAGTCAACAAAGGAGGCTCAAGGGATAATATCTTCATAAAGACCCTTCATAAATGGCTTGTAAGAGCAATGAATGGGCTTGTAAGAGTCTTTATGGCCTTCTAAGAGCATTCATGGTTGGGTGGTTGGGATATTTTCAAAGGAGTCGAGATTGTTGACTTTGCTTGGCTTAGGAAAGTCTTAAGCTTGCGTAGGGAATGTGACAAGGTTAGGAGGGGGATTAGAGGTGATTTAGGATTAGACTAAGCTTGTTAGAGATGTGCAAGTGGATGGTATTAAATGAGGGTGGGTGAGTTAGTAGCTAAGCTTGGTTAGTATGGGTGGATGGGGTGGATTAGGCTAAAATGAAAGTTTAGATATAGGCTTAGGAAGAGGATAAAGTCCTTCTAGAAGAGTCTAGAACTTCATAAGGTTTTGAGGATAAATAAACTTTATTTATCTCAAGGGTTTGGGTTGAGGAAATATTTATTAAAAAAATTTTAATAAACATGAGGATTGATATTTAACCTTAGTTAAATATTTTGAGTTGGGATTAAGGGTAGAAAATGATGGGATTAGCCTTTAATCGAAATTAAAGAAGGATTAAGAGATTTTGGAAGAGGTTAGTGATCTTAAGAAAATTGGCCAAGTTTTGGGCAAAAAATAAATTTTTTATTTATTTTGGGTTTTTTTTGTCAATTTATTAATTAAATAATTAATAAATAAGGAAATAATGTTTAAATAAGATTTAAACATTTTTGGGAGGGATTCCTTAATTAAATATTTTTAATTAAGATAAAGGGATTTAATGGCATAAAAATTAATTAATTAATAAGTGATGATGTCATCAGAGACTTTTTTTCAGAAAATAAAAATATTATTTTGTAAAAGATTTTAGGTGTCTACAGCAGGCACCTGAGATGTTAGATGAGGATATGCTGGATCAGCCGGCAAGTGGGGTGCAGGATGCGGTACAGAGGTACCGAGAGTGGGTTCATGCGACCTTCTAACAGTTGGGAGAGTTGCAGATTGCAGTAGCAGTCCAGGATGCATAGCTAGTGGAGAGACAATGGGAGACAGATCGTCAGAGGGAGCGCGCAGAGACTGCAGAGTGGAGGCTGGAGCTGGTGCAGGATGAGATCCACTTTCAGTCAACGTGAGTAGCTTATTATTATGCTGCATATACTAGCACAGTACCGGATGAGACATTGCAGGTTCAGCGATTCTCTCAGTATGTGCGAGAGTCTGGAGGCACACGACCTCCTGTCAAGCCAGATATGCCACCACCACCTCTGCCACCTACTGCCCCTACTCCTCTTGCTCCTCTTGGAGGTGAGGGTTTGGGACAAAGTTAGATACTCTTTACCTAATTTTTGATTTTAATCTCTGGCTATGTATCGATTGGTGTGCTAGCACCACATGTATCATTTTTGATTGATTGTGCTTGAGTAGCGCCCATTTTTGTACTAACCCATTCTTTGATATATATATATATATATATATATATATATATATATATATATATATATATATATATATATATATATATATATATATATATATATATATATATATATATATATATATATATATATATATATATATATATATATATATATATATATATATATATATATATATATATATATAAATATATAAAAGAGATTTTGAGCCGAGTATTCTTGTGTACATGTCATTGTCTATTCTATTTTACTTTGATGTACATGATATGTATGTTGTACTTAGATAGAATGCATATGTATGAACTGACATCTCACGTAGTGTTGCATGTTTTTGCTTGACAGTCATAGGTATTCCATTGAGGAGCATGAATCGATGAACCAAACGCTTATGCAGCCATGGAGGAATCTGATGTATGTGTAGTATGAATAGAATGACCATCAAATTGCATGCTAATGCAAATGAAGTATGTAATGCAAGACTATGTTAAATGCAACCCTGGGTTTGGTTACCAAGCCTCGATACTTAATCATCACTGGATATAAAATAAAGCTCGTATGTTATACAATTCCCACTAACATTGCAATCATGAAAATATGAATATAACATATGTCATTGGGTTGTCAGGATTAAATGTAAGCATTCGAGGCACAAGAAGCTAGAATGACCAAAACATTTGTCCCTTTTAATGTAGCAAGTTAACATAAGCATCAGAGCATAAATGCTAGGAGGACCTGAATGTTGCTTGCATAACAAGCACACCAAACACACGAGAGATCCCTCTTATGCTAAGTACTCAATATTCATTATGTCCACAATGACCCTTGCATTCATAACCTGAGACAGAAGTGTGCTAGATGTACTCACAGTGACCCGTACGTTCACTTAGTAGGATGAGTATCAGTATGTACTATAGCATGAAGATTTCACTCCAACAAA
Source organism: Cupressus sempervirens (assembly GCA_028749045.1). Classification (NCBI taxonomy): domain Eukaryota; kingdom Viridiplantae; phylum Streptophyta; class Pinopsida; order Cupressales; family Cupressaceae; genus Cupressus; species Cupressus sempervirens. The sequence continues at coordinate 236,416,712 of CM053786.1, read as the reverse complement.
CAAGGAGAAGAACCAACATCATTGGTGTATTCATATAAAAGGAGTCAAGGTACACATGGCCATCCAATATGAGATGGAGGCTCTTATAGTGGGCGCCCCTCTTATAAGAATAGATCATCTTATTGGAACTAAATTGCAAACAAAAAGCAAAGAAAAGATCATGCCCCCAGTCATTACTTCTCTAGTCGAAGATGACATCATTGAGTTGCTCGAGGAGATATGATAAAGCAAAAAAGAAGAAATCAAAGAAAATGCTCAGCATATCCAAACAAGTATATCATTTTTGAGTTCAATGTTTTGGGATTGATGTCAAGTGCCAATGTCCAGAACATGTTTAAAAGAAATCTCTTCAGGAGGGTGACGATAGTAGGCAGACGTAGCTAGAACGACTGGTGACTGAAGTCAAAGAGGAATCTTAATGATGAAGAACCTAAAAAAGATTAAGCGACAGTAGATAGACACAACCAGGATGACTAATGACTGATGCAAGAGAGATCTTCCATAAAGGAATCTGGATACATGACCTGAGTAACGGTAGACAGACATAGCTAAAACAACTGGTGGCCATTGCAAAAGATATTCTATGAGGAGAATCTTGAAAAGAGAGTGTCACTGGTGATAGTAGGAAAACACAGTGAGGAACATTGGTGACTATCATGAAGGAGATTCTATGAGAAAAATCTCAAAAAAATAGTGACACTAGCGACAGTAGGCAGACATAGTGAGGACCACTGGTGACTGTCGCGAAGGAGATTCTATGAGGAGAATCTCAAAAAATAGTGACACAAGTGACAGTAGGTAGACATAGTGAGGACCACTGGTGACTATCGTGAAGGATATTTTATGAGGAGGAGCTAAAAAAAAAGTGACACTAGCGATAGTAGGCAGACACAGTGAGGACCACTGGTGACTATCGCGAAGGAGATTCTATGAGGAGAATCTTAAAAAATAGTGACCCTAGCGATAGTAGGCAGACACAGTGAGGACCACTGGTGATTGTCGTGAAGGAGATTCTATGAGGAGAATCTCAAAAAGAGTGTCACTAAGGGGGAATACCCCCGAGTTGTGACAAGACTCAATCCATGGATACATGAGCAGGAAAAGTAGGAAAGCAAAAGCATGAAAGCGACTTTACAGAATAGCCAGAAGATGCACTGTAAGATGGAGCATTGGGAACAAGAGGCGCTTGTTTACCAGGTTTTCACCTTCTTGGTAGGATTTCCCTTTTTTTGTGACCATGATGCCTGTTTCCAGGTTTTCACCAATGGCACTTTTCTTAATTTTCCATTTTTTTGTATTTTCTCTTCTTCTTTTTTCTTCTTTTTTTTTTTTTTTTTTTTGAATTTTTGAGATTTTATCTAATTTTAAGATTTTTTTTAGGACATTTAGATATGTACAGAGAGCTTGCTGAGATCAAATCAACTATAAAACCGCTTCAGGTGGAGAGTGTTGATATGCTCTTTAAGCACTTCTCCTTTGGTTGTGGAAAGCTGATAGGCGCTAGATCCATATACTGCAGTAATGATGTAAGGACCTAGCCAGTTTGGTTCAAACTTTCCCTTTTGCATTCGTTGTTGTTGATTCTTAGGGTTCTCTCTTAGAACAAGGTCACCCAGTTGGAAGTCACGTGGCCTGATCCTCCGATTGTAGCTTCATGCCATTCTTTGTTGATATGCTCGTAAATGATCACATGCCACTTGTCATCTAGTAACACAAGTTCTTGAATCTGAGCTATTTGGTAGTCATCATCAGTGATAAGACCTTTCATAGAGATTCTCAACATAAGAATCTCAACCTCTATTAGAAGCACATCATCCGCCCCATGCACCAACACAAATGGAGTCATACCTATTGGAGTTCTAATGCTTGTCCTATATGCCCACAGGGCTGGGTTGATCTGGAGATGCCAATCTCTCCCTGATTTACTAACTATGTGATGAAGAATTTTAAGGATCGCCTTATTGAATGCCTTAGCTTGGCCATTACCCTGGGGCTAATAAATGGAAGACCAATGTTGTGTAATCTTGAATTTCTTGCACAGTTCCTTGAGGTCTTTATTCTTGAACTGTCCTCCATTATTAGTAATGATTGAGGATGGTACACCATATCTACAGATGATGTAGTTTGTGATAAAAAGCACTACAATTTTTCCATTAGCAATTATGAGAGGGACTGCCTCTACCCATTTCGTGAAACAATCTGTAGCCATTATAATGAACTTATGTCCATTGGAAGATGTTGGGTGAATCTGCCCCACCAAGTCAAAGGCCCATTGTTGAAATGGCCATGTTGTAGTAGATGGAATCAACTCTCTGGCTAGAGTGTGAATGAGATTCCTATGTAGTTGACACTACTTGCAAGACCTAGCATACTTAATAGCTTCTTGCTCCATTTTAGGCCAGTAATAACCAACACGAAGGAGTTTGCGAGCTAGTGTCAGGCCATTGGAATGAGATCTGCAAATGCCTTTGTGAACATTATTTAGTGTGTGTTTGTACTCGTCAGGTTCTAAACACCTAAGGAGTGTTCTGTCGAGACCTCTCCTATACATATCGTCAGTAATAATGACATAATTTGAAGTGTTACAAATTAGGTAACATTTCTCATTCCAGGTCAGACCGTATGGAATGGTTTGATTATGAAGGTAGGAATAGATGTGATGGTAGCGGGATGATTCTTGTCCTATAATAGAACAAATCATCTTGGAATCAGGTGTGTCATAGGCTGGGTAGTGTAACGCTTCACCAAGAACTCATGTCAGAGATCATTTTCTGGCATTTGTAGCAGGGAGGGCAGAGTGGCCGTGGCATCAACCACTTTATTATCTGTGCGTGGAACTTGTTGGAAGGTGATGTGTGCAAAATACTTCATCAAATCATCAACCATGCATTTTTAAGGAATCAGTTTCTCATCCTTTGATACACATCATTTACTTGGTTGATAACAAGCTGAGAGTCACCAAAGATGTCTAACTAATCTACTCTCCATTCAGCTACAAGTTTCATACCATTGATCAAAGCTTCATATTCAGCAATGTTATTTGTACAAGGAAATAGAATCTTGTATGCTTTAGGAAATGAGTATCTCTGTGGTGTAATGAAGAGTAATCCAGCACCTGATCCTTGTTGTGTAAAGGACCCATCAAAGAACATAACCCATGTATGGTGAGTGAGTGTTAGAATTGACTCATCTAGGAAATCAATATTTATTGGTAGAAGACTCTATATGGGTGCCTCGGCCAGCTGGTCTGCAATTGTGTATCCCTTTATAACTTTGTGTTCAACATATTGGATGTCAAACTCACTTAGTATCATGACCCATTTAGCTAATATTCCTATGAGAGCTGCCTTACTGAGCAAGTACTTTAATGGATCTATTTTAGCCACAAGCCATGTAGTGTGGGCAAGCATGTAGTGTCTCAACTTCTAGGAAGCAAAGACAACTGCCAAGCAAGCTTTCTCAATAATGTTGTAGTTTTTTTCATAAGAGACCAATGTTTAACTCAAGTAATAAATAGCTCTTTCTTTGTTGTCATTTTCTTCCTGAGCCAATAGGATTTCCAAAGATGTTTCAATGGCTGAAATGTATAAAAGCAAAGGCTTCCCATGCATAGGAGGCATCAGGATTGGTGGATTGACAAGATATTGGTTGATCTGTGTTAAGCTTTGCTCACAATCCTGGCTCCAATTGAATTTCACACCCTTATGTAAGGTCTTTGTGAAGGGTTGTGATTTATCCACCAATTGTGAAATAAACCTGCAAATAGATTGAAGCCTTCCCTGTAGTCCTCTCATCTGACTAATGTTCTGAGGTGGTGGCATGTCCATTATTGCTTGTACTTTTTTTGGATCTACTTCAATTCCTTTTATAGAAACAATATATCCTAACAATTTTCCTGATGTGACACCAAATGCGCATTTCTTAGGATTGAGCCGAAGACTAAATTTACTATCTAGGATGGGACCTAAATCTTGTAGATGAGTATTGCGTTTAGCACTTTTGACCAAGGTATCATCAACGTAGTCCTCCATGGTTCTATGCATCATGTCATGAAAAATTGTAGTAACGGTCCTTTGATATGTGGCACTAGAATTCTTTAAACCAAATGGCATCACATTCCAAAAAAAGGTTCCCCATGCACATGTGAAAGCCTTTTTCTCCTGGTCTTTTGGCACAATTTTTATCTGATTGTATCCAGAAAAACCATCCATTAGTGAGTACATCTCATAGCTAGCTGTCATGTCTATGATCATATTAATATTAGGGAATGAAAAGTCATCTTTAGGACATGCCAAGTTAAGATCACGGAAGTTTGTACAAACTCTAATAGATTTATTGTGCTTGGAAACAGGAACAATATTTGATATCCATTCAACATAATCAATTGCACAGATGAAACCAGCCTTTAGAAGTTTCTCCAATTTGGCTTTGATAAGCAATGCAACATGAGGGTGCATTTTTTGAAGCTTTTGTTTAACTAGTTTGATACCTGGTGCTATGGACAAGTGATGCATGATAAGATTAGGATCCAATCCTGGCATGTTAGAATATGTCCAGGCAAAATTTCTTTTCTTTTCTTTCAAAAAGGCAATAAATTGTTCCTTCTCTTCAGGTGACTGTGACTGTGCAAAATGTATCACATGAGGATGTTCTTTTGTGCCCAGGTTAATTGGCTACATTGGCTCTATTAACACTGATGATCTCTCTTGAAAGTGACTGGGAAGGACATCAACTATCTCATCCGCGGATGCCTCAGAGAGGTTTTCACCCTTGGATACGTCTTTTGTTTTTACTTTTTTGGGATCCGACACTGCCACAATGTAGTTTTCACCATCAAACCTCTTGTATTTTTTCTTTTTAATTATGTGACTAAGATATTTGATGTCAGCCTCAGTCATGTTGATACTCTGCTCATTGGTAGAAGATGTTATAGGTTCGATAATTTTTAGGTAACAGGCAAGAGCATAGTCATTCTAGAACATGGGGACTTCGTTAGATGCATTGGGGTTCCAGTCTATAAGCTCGAGATGTGCGAGTGAGAGAGTAGTGACTGGTTCAATTGCGTTCACAGTATACTCATTAAGTGCATGGACCAGCAATTTGAGACTATGACGACCTCATCTATAGTTGTATTCAAACACCTCAAAGTATGAACATTAGTAATTGATGACTCTAAGACACTGGTTGGATCAAACCCCTATGACCTAACCCTAGACATTTCACCCACTTTGATTCAATTTTCATAGACATGCACTTGGTCAATGTCTTTATTAGTAGTACCTTCTGAAATATTGTCAAACTCATATTCATGAGAATTAGTGATACATGGTGAGAGACTATAGAACTCCCCAAAAGTGATAGGGACATACTCTCCTTCAGCCTTTGGATTCTTACACAAATACTCAATACGGCATGACTGACTAGATTCCCCCTTTTCTGAATGATATTTGAGTTGTTCAGTATTGTCCTCAGAAGAATCACTAGTATCATCCATAGTGCTAACACATGGCACAAAGTTATCTGGCTCAGCAAAGAATTTAGTGAGATCATAAGGAATAGGATGAGGGTAGGAATCCTCATCATCAGATTCTTCCTCTTGAGTATCTGACTCAGATTGTGACTCATTTTTAGATGAACTCTTAGGTACATGTATGAATTTATTAGATCCCAAATGGAAAGGGGCCTTCTTAAACCCTAGGCCAGTTGTGTCATTGTTGCTTCGAGCTATTGCTTTGATAGGATCTATTAGACCATTGTTATTGCACCCAATAGGGCCGGTTCCCTTGTAACCAAAATGCTTCATAAAATTAAGACCAAGTCCATATTTCTTAGGATTGATTTCTCGAGCTTTTTCTATTAGGTCCACTGGAGCTTCTTCTTTATAAAGCCATGTAGAAATGGCTCTATTTTCACTTTCATCTTCTAAGGGAACTATAGCCTTGACAAAAGAGCCATTAAACTTGGTCTGAGGTGTCAGCACAAATGGCTTCTTTGCTTCTAAGGGCCTCCCATAATGTCGAGGGGACTCTGGAAGAGATGTTAATGACAACACTGGTTCCATGTGGTACTCTCATATACTAGTTTCTTTTAGTTTAAATGACTGCTCAATTTGTTTTATCTTATTGGTGTGACAATCGGTAGATTCACGGTTAGCATGGATGAAAGAATCAACAACTTTGAGCATATTGCAACTGTAGCTAGTAGTGGTAGGAATAGTAATTTTAGAGCCATGAAATGGGAATTTAATGCATTGGTGATATGTGGATGGCACAGTTTGCATCTCATTTATCCATGGTCATCCCAACAAAATGTTGTAGGCTAAGGGAATGTCAAGCACCTGACAAGTGACATCCCTTTTGACAGGACCGACGCGAATTGGTAAAGTCACAAGACCTAGTGACTTTCGTTCTACATCATATGCTTTAATAGTGATCTTTCATTGAGGATCAACAAAGTCTTCAAAATAATCCAATTGTCTGAGTAGAGCAACAGAGACAATATTTAGGCCAATGCCATTGTCAATGAGTACCCGACGAACACGTGTCTGGTGGATCATAACCTCAATGTGTAAAGGCTGATTGTGTGGGTGATTTAGCAAGTTTTCATCCTCCTCAGAGAAGGTCATAAGATGAGGTGAGGTCAGGTGACCTACCATGGATTGAAATCGCTCAAGATCAAGATCTTGAGGAACATTTGCCTCAGTGAGGGCTTTGTCCAGAATTTTCCTGTGAGCAGGCGAGATTTTAAGCAACTCAAAGATGGAAATCTAAGCATTAGTTCATTTTAATTAATCAAGAACACTATAACTGGTTGCAGTCAAGTTCGTTGTGTGTTTTGCACCTTTACGAGATGGACCAGCAAGGGCTTTGTCTTTATTTTGTTCAAGATTTGAAGTAGGGGGTGCAGGGCCTTTGAGCACCAACTTTGCATGAGATCGAGTAAGAGCATTGGCATAGTGTTGCGAAGATGCATTATCCATCTTATTGGAAGTAGGGCCTCTCAAGACAAATGGTGTCTTGAGTTTGTCATTATCTTGCTTGTCCTTTATGGTAATAACATCGTAGTATTCAGAATCTACAGGTTCAACCATGTGAATGAAATTGTTATCATTGGAATACGTATAGTTGACCTTATTGTAGGGTTCTAGTTTTGAAGTCTCTCCTTTTTCATAAGCTGGGAAAGGCTCTTTGAACACCTTGTGGTCTGATTTTTTGTTATTTCCATCTACCACAAGTTCACCAGCATCAATCATGTCCTAGACTTTATGATGCAAGTTTATACAGTTGTTGGTTTTGTGTCCCTTGTTTTGGTGGTACTCACAAAATGAGGTCTCATTCCACCATGGTGGATGTGTTTGTGGATCATAGGGATGAGGGTTATCCATTGGTGAGATAAGCTTGTGTTGTAGCAATGTTTTGTAAACCACATCCAAAGGTTCTCCCAAAGGCGTATACTCTCGCTTGGGTCGTGTTGCCCATGAGTTTCTTGGTTTTTTTCCAGATGTCTTATTGTCAAGAGGAGGCTTCTCAGCATTTTTGGCTACTTTGAGGCAATCTGTGAGATTAAATGCTGCTTTAGCAGGTTTGGGTGTGACATTATCAACAACCCCATCATGTACAATTTCTTGGTTCTTGTTGACATGTCTAGTTTTATCCCTGTTGGAAGTGGAACCTTGTTTTGTGTCTCTCTAAAGAGTGAGCTCACCTTTCTTGACCATAAATTCTTTGATATGGATAGCCTGTGTAATCATGTCTTCAAAGGTACATGGACCTTGTAGTTGGACTCTATACCCAAAATCAGGTAAGAGGTTATCAGTGAAAATGTTGTGCTTCTCTGTTTCTGGGATTTTACAAGAATACTTAGTGTATAGTTGTCTCCACCATTGGAGGAAAGTGAGAAAAGGCTTACCAACCTTCTATTTAAGGTTGCATAGATTTTGAATATTTATAGGATGTTGAATGTTATGAGAATATTAATGAACAAATGAATTAGCAATTTCATCAAACATATTGATACCAAGAGGTAATGTGAGAACCACTCCAAAGCCTAACCACCTAGGTTTCTAGGGAATAAACACATGAGGTATGTTTGATTGTGTATAAACTCCATAGGCAAAGCACCAAATTCTCGCAAGTGATCTTGGGGATCAGTAGTACCCAAGTACTTGTCATATCTAGGTAGTTTTACGCCTCATGGGAAAGACGACATGTTTATACTTTTGTCAAATGGGAATGAACAAAGAGCATCCAATGTGTATGTCTTTGTGGGTTTCTCTTTCTCTTGCATCATCTGAGCCATTTGGTCTTGCATGATTTTCAATTTTTTTTGGAGTTTGGAAGTCTCAGTTTCTTGTTTAGTTTTGACAATAGTTTCTACATTGAAATGAGAAGGTAACTTCGCTCCCTCTTGGGCAAGTTTGAGAAAGTATTTTTCTTTCTCTTCGTTGATTAGGATTCCCATGACCTTCTAAAATTTTTTGTCTCTTTGAAATTTTGCTATGTGTTCAGGGAGGATTTCCACTTCTTCATGTTCCTCATCAGTGTCATATTCTTTCTCTTTCTCTTTGTCATCCCTAGGTGGTTCTTGATATCGACTATGACTACCATGTGCAGGTTCACGATTAGTCATTATAGGAACGTGTTGAGTTTCTGTATGTTGTGTTTCAAAAGGGTCTGTGGAGAAAGGATCATACATTATATTTGGGAATGCAGGACCTCTACCTATCTCAGTATCCTCTTGGTAAAAAGGGTTCCTAATTTGTTGCAAATTGGAAAATGTTTGTTGAACTTGAGATGATCTGGCAGGTGAGGAAGACTGTGAAGATGCCTCACTAGCCAAATTGGATACAAATTTCATAATGAAAGGTAAGCAACCTCTGCCACAATTATGACCCCTAGCACGACCACATCTAAGGTTATTGAGATGAAACATGTTGCTGCTTCTGGTTGTGACAATCATAGACAAGGACAAGAAGCTAGAACTTGGACAAGGACTACACTAAGACTAAGTCTCAAAAAGGACAAGATAATAGTAAGAATGTTGTTCACTAAGGCACAAATAGTCTGATTTAAAGGCTAGAACAGCCAGAGATTATGACCAATGCGACACAAAGTTTGACAAGCATTAAGACAAAGACCAAAAAAATTACTTATGAGATGAGACTAGTCAAGGTATATGACACAAGTCTTTAGCTAAGAGAAGTGTTGCTATTTCAGGACTATTTTCAAATAGAGAGTGATAAACAGATGTAGGAAAGAATAGCGTGCAGGCCATAGATAGTTAAAACAGACCCAAATTGGCAATGCTGATACAAAGTCTCATGCGGAAAACCTTTACGGTCACGTGAAGAAGTTTTACGGGCCACGCGAAGAAGTTTCTGTCTTGCATGAAGGTCAGTGATAGTAGTTTAATTTCATGTGAAGAAGTTCATAGGATCATGTGAAGATGAACAAAAAAAATTTAATTTTGTGCGAGAAGAAAATGATTTCACGTGAGGAGAATATGATTTAATGCAAGACCAAAATCATTTCGCGCGAGAAGGTAGACTAGTTTTACAAATACAACTGATTTTGACAAATTTAGATCATTCCAATAACCAGGTAAATAAATAGGTACGTAGAATAGCAAGCAAGTGATTTCAAGCACGTCTGAAAATAATGAGCAAGGGAAAAAACAACCTTGCCCATGAACAATCAAATGACTTAGTTTGTGCTAATCCCTAGGAGAGCTATTTGTGTACATTTTCAAAAGGTTTTGCAATCACACATTCATCCCTAGAAAATAAAAGTTGGCCTCTCTAAATTTTTTAGTAATGGTTTGACTCTACAACTTTTATGACTCACAGGGGTGAACTCCAATCCAAGTGCACCGAGGTTTTGACACAGTTCGAGAACTTAATCTTCAAGAACTACTGAGGAGATATAAAAAATCACAATGAACCACACCCATGGAGATTTCTTCCACAAGGACATTTATATAGTGGTTGTCACTACCATGGAAAAAATGGCTATTACCGCTCAAGGTTCCGTCATCATAGTTTTCCCTGTAGAGGGATTGTCTACTACAGTTAACCCTCTCTAAAGGTGACCGACTCACAATAGTGTACCACAAGGGGACTTAGCTTCTAGATTCAAGGTTTTGACACCTTTTCACCTTTAGCCCAATCAAAGTAGATAGATTAATCCGACACGCTAAACTAAGATTATCTCTTAAAGATCTATGATATCATCTCCCAGTGATCTATCAACCTCTCTGGAGAAAGGATGCCTTAATCAACAAGTTGAAGATTCATCTATCTGCGAGATGCTCAAAGTATCCTCCCCACCTACAAGGAATCCATCTTAGAGAGGAGTTTCACTAGGAACCCACTCCCTATAGATTCATGAGTAGTGTTCATGGGGGCTTAATTACTATGTGTGTAGAGATGTACACAAGTACACAACTCAGAAACTAGTGAGTTCTAGAAAGCACAAAAGGGTTTCCTTGTGGAGCCTTTAACACTTCTATCCTATAGACCCCTCCCCTTTAACGTGGTGTTGATCTTGCAACCACAGGGTGGAACAAGGGGCCGGCGAATTAGCGAGTCCAATAACCCAAGATAGCTAATTAGATCTATCACTAAAAAATAAGCCTGCTAGATGAAACTAATAGAGATCACAACCTAGTATCAAATTATGCATGTGTTGTAAAATGAGAACATGAAAGGAAATACACACACAAGCTTGACACAAGAGATGTTCGTTTTAGCTCCAAATGAAATGTTATTAGTCAAAGAGAATTACCTGGTAATCCTCGCAACGTGCTTAGTAGATATTTTACCTTTTTTTAGAAACTTTATCATGCTTTTCCAATTGTCCTACAAACGGTTGCTATGCTATTCCAAAAAAAATCAAAAAACACAAGAAAACTAGAAATAGTGAGCAGTTAGCAGAAAAGCCAGAAAACACAAAAATCAATGCAAAAATAGGCTCTGTCAGCAAAATCTCACTTGAAATTCTTGACAGTTCGCGCGAAGAAGTTTTATGACCTGGGAAAAATTATATTTGGCTCGTGTGAAGAAATAGGTTCCGTGCGAAGTTTCGCACGACCAAGAACTGTCTTGTGCAATGCGGAAAGAATCTTCACACAAAGATTCTAGATCCTCGCATGAAAATAAACAATCTCACGTGAAGATTCTCGAATCTGTACGAAACAGTATGGATGAAGAATAAAAAATGATTTAAAAAATACAGAAAGAGGCCAAAAAAATTGATTTTCAGGCCCCATGGTGGGCGCCAGAAATGTATGCGTGAAAATGTGGCCTATGCTAACACACACACTTCAACACGGTCATTATATGCAGATTCATCTCAGAATGAAAATTGGATTGCTCATCTGAAAATTTGCTGACAAAGCAACCTGTTGCCTTCTATCTAAAGGGAATTGCTTCTTAGATATCCTCATATTTGAGGTGTTAAGCAACCAGACCCTCTAAGAATGAAGGATTTGAAAGAAAATGTGACTAATCTATATAAGAATACAAATTGATCTAGAATGGAGTATGCACATTTAATCTAAGAACATGTAAAAGAAAGCTATGCTAAAATGTATGCATATTAAATCTATATGAGAATTGAACTAGATAATGAATATGAAAGTAGGGAGCTCAAATGAATGCACAATCCAGTAGTGATTTGATGCAAATTCTCATTCAACCTCTTCCAAAATGAAGAGATGAGGGTCTCTTAAATAGACTTTCCTGGAATCCATCAACAGTTGAGATCGATTTCAATCAATGGTTAGGATTAAAGGTGAAGTTCAGTCATAAAGGGAGATTCCCCAAATTAAAGGGAGTTAACTGATTTAATTTGAGTAGAAAAAGGAGTTAACTGATTTAATTTGAGTAGAATAAGGAGTTAACTGATTTAATTCCTTTTTTATCAATAGTGAACTAGAAATTTCCCTTTCTGAACTAAAGAGAGATTTTGTTGAGATATTTAATTTAATAAAATGAATAATGCTCTCATAATTACCTTTTCTATTTAATTAAATAATCCTTTAATTATAGAGACACTTTTCTTATTTAATTAAATAACTTCATTTAATTAATTAGGAATGGCTTCCCATTTAATTAAATAATTTCATTTAATTAATTAGAAGTAAGTTCTCCATTTAATTAAATAATTTTGTTTAATTAATTAGAAATAGCTTTCCCATTTAATTAAATAATTACATTTAATTAATCAAGATAGGCATATTTATTAAATTAAATAAATTTAATTCCATAGTACATTAGCCTTAGGAGATAATTTAATTTAATAAAGTATAAATACTTTAAATTAAATTATAATTAAATCAAGTAGGTTTAATGCAACTAATATGAGTAAATACTATCAGAATTAAATAATGAGCATGATGAATGCAGATCAGGGTTTTTTGCATCTGACAATTAAGTCAAGTAGCGAGTAGTAGAATGAGAATTGCCTATTAGAATAGGACTTAGAATTGATCAGAAATAGACCAAAATTTGTATCATGGCAATGAGCCAATTTTGGGGTATTACATTGATGAGTTCCACAAGATTAGACAAAGGAACATGTTAGTGGACTAGTACGAGATTAGATTATTTCATCTTAGGTAGTACTCATGCTATAATCATGATGAGATACTCCTTATTCAATTTTATCTGAGGCCTTAAGGATGCCCTTATTGGAGAGGTTTAGATGCATCAACCTAGGATTCTTATTCTTGCTCCAAAGAAGGAACAATTTGCAAAGACTACTTTGGCTAGTGGGTTCAATGGTAAATCAAGTTCTCAAAACCATAGTGTTGGGACTTTAGGACAAGAAGCACAATTTAATCAACCCTCTAGAAAGGGCTAAGCCCAATCAACACCCTCACAAGGTGGTAGAAAATGTAATGAGTAATGATGCCATCATTTTATTCAAAAAGATGGACAAAGTTTAGGTACCAAAGGAGGGAAGGTACAAGACTAGTGTTGTGGTCAAAAGTCTAGCAATGTAGTGCACCATATTCTAGTTGAACTCTAGTAAGGGTAGTGTACCATATTCTAGTGATACCTAGGGTGGACATGGACCCAATTCTAGCTTTGCAGGAGATTGTTACTCTTGTGGCCAACTTGGTCATAAAGTAGTGAATTTTCCTATCAAACCTTCTTTGAGGCTTGGTAGAGGTACAACTAGACCAAAGCCTACTATGGGAGATGCAAGAAGGAGCCAACAAGTCTTTGTAGTGGTTGAAAACCATCAAGCTGAGCATCAAGGTACCATAGTCAAGGCTACAAGTACATTGTATGGTATTTCATCTTCAGTGTTATTTGACTCAAGTGCATTAGATTCTTTCATTTCACTATCTCTAATTCAGTGATGTGGAGTAGTGACAACATATCAGGTCGATAGGTGGCAAGATCAGTTAGCCACATGATCCAAAGTGATTGTAGATTGAACTTGGGTACCTTCACCACCACAATGGATCTTCATATCCTACTATTAGGATTGTATGACATTATGTTGGGCATGGATTGGTTAGTTTCCCATCAGGAAAATATAGATAACATAAGTCAGTACAATGTGTTGATGACACAAGTAGGAGAGTGGAAAATTTAGGGGTCCAGAGACTAGTCTCACTTTAGATGATCTTAGCTAATCAATTGAAGTGGAGTATGTAAAAGGGATGACAGATGTTCATTGTTTTTTTAAGTAATCTTGAGGAGGTTGAGAGTCATATGGTGACACTTGATGGTCAGCCACTCCTTCATGAGCATGCATATGTGTTTCCTGATGAGATACTAGGTATGCCACCATAGCATGACATTGATTTTTGGATTGATCTCATACCAAGAGTGGAGCCAATTTCATGAGCTCCTTATCACATGACTACTCAGGAGTTGAGTGAACTTACATTCCAGTTGGAGGTATTGTTTGTTAGGGGCCATATTCATCCTAGTGTATCCCCATGGGGTGTATTAGTCATCTTTGTGAAGAAGAAAAATGGAACATTGCGCTTATGCATTGACTACCAACAGTTGAATAAGGTGATAGTGAAGAACTAGTATCCTTTGTCAAGGATAGATGACTTGTTCAATTAGATGAAGGGAGTGTGAGTGTTCTCAAAGATTGATGTTAAGTTGGGATACCATTAGCTTCATATTCAAGAGGCCAATATTCATCAGACAACTTTTAATACATGATATGGGCATTATGAGTTCATGGTTGTACCCTTTGGGTTAACCAATGTTCCATCAGTGTTCATGAGTCTGATAAATGAAGTATTTCACACATACCTCAATTGGTGTGTCATTATTTTCTTGGATGACATATTGATCTATTCTAGGATTGTTGAGGAACATGAGCTTCATTTATGCTAGCTATTGCAGTGCCTGAGAGATCAGCTGTTGTATGGAAACTTCAATAAATATGAATTCTTCCTATTAGAGGTGAAGTATTTGGGGCATATCATCATTGGTGATGGTATTATTGTGGATTCAAAGAAAATATGAGCTATCATGGATTGATTGCTACCCACTAATTTTTTGAAGCTCCTATTTTCATGGGATTGGTGGGTTATTATCATCACTTCGTGAAGGATTTTTCATGAGTAGTTCATCCCATCACTTCTCTTCAACAAAAAGGGAAGAAGTATGTGTGATAAGACCAATGTGAGGTAGCATTCATTGCTCTTAAGGGGTGTTTGACTAGTGTACCAATCCTTGTAGTGCCTAATCCTATAGGTGATTTTATGATTTGCACAAATGCTTCATTGGAAGGTGTGGGTGTGATGTTGATGCAAGATGGTCAAATGATTTCCTATGAGTCTAGAAAACTCAAGGACCATGATCTCAAATACCCCACTCATGATTTGGAACTTGTAGTCATGGTGTATGCTCTTGTTCATTGGAGGCATTTCCTATTAGCACATAGGTTTGAGTTACATAGAGATCATAGAAACTTGCAGTATATCCTTACTCAGCCAAACCTAAATGCATGACAATGACACATGATAGAGTTCCTATGTGAATATGGCTTTGGTGTTCACTACATTAAAGGGAAAGAGAATATTGTCACAGATGCCTTGACTAGGAGATGACATAAGATATCAGTTTTGTCATTGGGAGCAGATCTGCAAAGTTGTATCTTGGAGACTTTACCTAGTGACACATCATATCAAGAGGTGAGGGCAAAGATCAAATCTATATGTATCCTTAAGGGGAGGTTTTCAGGTTATTTTCTCAAGTATAATGGATTTTTGGGTCACTTGGGACACATCCATGTACCCATGACAAGTAATCTTCATACCTTGGTTTTGTTGGAACCACATGGTGCATTATATTATACACATCCTGATGTAAAGAAGATGCATGCTGATCTTAAATAGTTTTTGGGTAGGAATGAGGTGCAATGTTGCTGATTTTTTTGCTTGGTGTCTTAAGTGCTAGAGAATGAATATAGAGCATCAACATCTAGTGGGTCTTTTGTAGCTACATACCATTCTAGAGTGGAAGCGGGATACCATATCTATCAATTTCATCATAGGGTTTCCTATCTCATCATGATGACATGATTGTATCATGGTGATAGTGGACAAGTTGTCAAAGGTATCACATTTCTTACCCATGAGGACATCCTACATGACTTCTTCTATAGCATATTTTTTCTTGAAGGATATTGTTTGATTGGATTGGATTTCTTGTCAAACTATTTCAAATAGAGATCTAATGTTTACTTCAGCACTGTGGATGTCTATCCAACATGCTTTGGCTACATAGCTCAATTTTAGTTTGGCCTATCACCTAGAGACTGATGGTCAGACCAAGAGAGTGAACCAAGTTCTAGAAAATATGCTTCACATGTATGTGATGGATAAGCAGGTGAAGTTGGAGGATTATTTATATCTTGTTGAGTTTGAATACAACAACAGGTATCATAGTTCTCTTAGCATGTCACATTTTTTAGGCCTTTTATGGTAGATTGTGTCTTACCCCTTTGAGTATGGATTGTTTGGAGAATTGTGTACTTTTAGGTCCCAAGATGCTTTAGGATATGGAGTAGCTAGTTTTTCATATTACAGAGCATTTTGTTACTACTCAAGATAGAAAAAATAAGTATTTAGATGCCCATAGGCTGGATCGCCACTTTTATTTTGATGATAGGTTGTTTTTGAGAGTGCATCTAAGGAAGAAATCCATCTATTATGGGAAATGCTCTAAGTTGGTGCCATGTAATTTTGGATCATTTCAGATCCTCGAGATGATCGATCCTATTGCTTATCGACTAGCATTTCCACCTAACCTATTGTGCATCCATGATGGCTTCCATGTTTCTATTTTGAGACAGTATATTTTCAATGTGACCCATGTTCTTGATTGGGATTCTTTATAGGTGGAGGATGGATTGCTTTTTTTGGAGACCATTTACATCATTCAGCATTAGAGTCTAACCTTAAAAGGTCAAGACATAAAGTAGGTAAGGGTCCAATAGGACCTTAGCAATGAGACCTCTTCTACTTGGGAGGATGCTTCACAATTGAGAGATTTGTACCCCTATCTTTTTACAAGCTTCTAGAAGTAAGATTATGCCTAGTGGGGGAGGATGTAGTGCCTCTCGTGTTTGCAATCTGTACCTTGTTTATTTTGATCTAAGAGATACTTGTTACTCATGCTATGTTTTACATTTTGGATGACCTAAGGGTTGGATGTTATACTTTGATTTTAGTATCATAGATGTTAGATTAATATGTTGTCCAATTTATCATATTTTCATGATTATGCCATTTTGAGATGATAGTATGTGTTATGATCATATATAGTTATCTAGTATTTGGACATATCTATCATTGTGTTAGATGTAGATTTAATGCTATGGTAAATTACTTCATTCTTGCTTTGTTATGCTTTATGCAAATGTGACTGATGTAAATGGATTATTTTAGTGTATTTGAATAAATGGTTAAATTAGCTATTTAATACATTTATTTCTTTAGTTATGTCGTTATATGCAATTTCACTTGATCATGTATTTTAGTATCAAGATTCATATCCCTAGCAGTTGCACATAGAGTCAGTGATTTAGTTGTTCATATTTAACCAATATTGTCCCTATATGGTCAATGTATCTTATTTAAGTGTTTAATTTAAACCTTTCAATGATTTGATTAAATCCAAGCTCATTTTTATTATGTGATTAGACTTATGAATGTGTCTATGCATTTAGAGGAAAGCATTGTCCCGAAACTTGTTAAGGAAATTTCTGTGATTTTTTGGGCTTTATTTTTTTTTTTTTAAATTTCTAGTAGCCTTGTCATAGATAAATTCTAATTACTTGGAATAGCCTATTTTTATTTGGGAAGATTTGGGATTTAACTAGGTTTTTTTATTATTTACTCTAATCAATTATTCACTCAAAAAGTGAATAAGCATTGTCCCAAAACTTGTTAAGGAAATTTCTATGATTTTTTGGGCTTTATTTTTTATTGATTTTAATTTCTGGTAGCCTTGTCATAGACAAATTCGAATTACTTGGAATGGCCTATTTTTATTTGGGAAGATTTGGGATTTAACTAGGTTTTTTTATTATTTACTCTAATCAATTATTCACTCAAAAAGTGAATAAGTATCCAAAGAGGAAATTAATTCCTCATTTCTCACTTTTGGAAATTAGATTTTTGATAGCTTTTTCTAAAATCCTCTTCTAGAGGATTGTGTTTTTGTTCATTGTGAGAGCTATGGGCATGGGATCTATGTGAGATTGGCTTCATTAGATCTAGCTCAGGGAGACCTTACTTTGCCATGACTTTTGGCAATTTCCATAGGTTATTTATTTTATCCCATTGTTTTCCATTTTAGCACTTTTGGTCATCAGGTAGGGCTCTCCCATTTTTGCATTTTAGCTCGATTTGTATGCCACCCAATTTTCTTGGGTTTCTTAGCATGATGATGGTCATGGACTTGGATTATCTAGAGGATATTAGTCAGACCATTACTACACTTTTATGTTGCATTAGGATGCATGTTATATCCATACTCCTAAGTTTGTTATCGATTGAGAGTGATTTGGTATGTGTTCTCATCCATCCCTGGTTTTATGATCTTAGTGATGATGGTACACTACACATGAGCATGTGTGCATGCATTTGTTGGGTGACTTGTAAGTCCTGATGTCCCATTTGTATTATGATGGAGTTATGTTCAATTGGGTTTGGGTTGGGAATATGCATGCCTAGAGGCACTCATCATGTAATGAGCATGGGTATGTAGGGTAAGATAGTGGAGGGGCTTCTCTCATAACCCATGTGGTGTTCCCAATGAGATGTACATGTAGAAGTTTCTAATAAGTGATAACTTAATTAATTCATAGAAAATTAAATAAGATAATAAACTTATGGTCAGCCTCCCAAGGGTGGTGTCAAGGGGAATGGTTATTTATTATTACAACACATAGCCCCTTGAGGGTGTACCGAGGGGAATGGTTGTTCTTATCTTTATAGCTTGGGTGATTCTAAGTTACCAACTCTCCACTAGTGTCCCTACATAGTTACCTATTGAGTGTCTAAGAAAGACCTCTAGTACTTGCATTGTCTCATTATCTTGGTTTTGGTAATCTTACTGTCTAGCATGATTGTTAGCCATGGATATTTTCTTTATGTGTATTTATAGTTGGATCATTATCTCCATCAGCATGATGGGAGTGGACCTATGGTTTTCAAGTGGTTGGGAGGCATAGCTACCTATACCATTGCTGGGGACCAATATATAGAGATGGTGTATTATTCTAATGCAACTAGTGTGCTTAATGTTTCACTTTGTATATTTGAGATTCTAAAGTATGCGTCCTTGTGATTTATGCTTTCATTTGAATGGATGGATATCATGTTTTGATGATGTTAGTTTATTTGATGCATTTCTGTGTTTTGATTAGTTGGAATATTTATTGCTTTAATTATTAGCATGTTATATTTCCTTGTTCTTATGATGTTATTACACTTTAGTAGTGATGCCTCATAAAATAGCTCTAACTATCTAGCTGGCAATTTGTGATGTTATGTGTGAGGGATGGCTAGGACCTTCAAGGTCTTATGATACTATTATAGTTGATAGGAACCACACATGGTTTTGTTATGTTCATTCATTGGGATGTTTCTTTTAGTACATTTCCTTCACTACTATGTTTCAGATGGTTAGATGCAATTTCCATCTTACATTTATTGTGTTTGAGTATCTATGTCTCAATTTATGGATCTAATACTCCCAAGTGTAGAGGACATGTGGTTTCATATCTTTCCTTCTTTATTTCCATGATTTGATAGATCTAAGATTTTAAGTTCTATTGTTGTCTTTGGATTTCATTTTTTGTTTATGCATGACATTTTGGTAGTGGGGTGGAAGCACAAACCTGTGTCACCTTTGGTGATATCAAAAGGGGTTTCGACCAGAATAGTTTCAGCATAGCCTTTTTGGTTGTACATACGTGGCATCTTCCCATGTGGATGTGGTATGTACCATTTCAACTAGAAGGGTTCCAATCAAAACCATTTTGGCTGAAACACTGAGTTTTATAAAAGTGCCAAAAAATCCTTTGCGGCACTCATTTTGACTGTTACAATTTCCAACTTCTCAGAGAGCTGTCTAGGTGTTTTGGCCATAATAGGTTAGTGGGTTTTTTTCTCCATTTTTAAAATTTTTTTAATGTGTTTTTTTATTAGTAAATATTAATGGTACTTAAATTAATTTTTTTTTACGTATTTTATGAGTGAAATATTTAGATTTGTTAACTTTTTAAAATATTTAAATTATTTTTTAGATTTGTTAGTAAATTATTTAAAACATAAGCAAGAATGTAGTCAAACATCAGGTAAAAATGTAGAAAAACATTAGTTAAAAATGTAGAAAAACATTAAGTAAAAATATTTTTAAATTAGTTTAAAAATGTAGAAAAATAGTAGGTAAAAATGTAGAAAAACATTAGTTAAAAATGTAGAAAAACATTAGGTAAAAATGTAAAAAAAATTAGTTAAATAATGTAGAAAAACATTAGGTAAAAATGTTAAAAAACATTAGTAAAAAAATGCAAGAAAACATTAGGTAAAAATGTAGACAAACATTAGGTAGAATGTACATTTATATGAAACTTAGAAACACTTTTACTTTTATATGAAATTTAAAAAAATTGTTTAACATTGTAGTTAAATCAAAATCTAATTTAGCTTTTTTTTTTTATCACATATATATGTGTACACTTAGTTATAATTTAATCAAGAATTTATACTATTTTTATCACATATACATGTACATGTACGAATATTTATTTTTCACATTTGCATGAGCATGTTAAAATACATTAGATATGGTCTCTAAGATAATTTGTTTTAAAATGCATACATTACATGATTGAATAACACCATACATTTAATGTTATGTATTTATATGTACATATATTTCAAATTAAATTTAACTTTTAATTATTTTAATTTATGCACTTTTATGTTTATGTGTGTGTGTGTGTATGCATGTGTAAATCTCTAGATATTTATCAATCTTGTAGCTTCACACTTATATCCTCATACATTATATACATATATACATTATGGCATCTGGTTTTGGGGATCGTGGTCCTACATCCTCAGGGGATGCTAGTGTCCACAGAGGGGGTTAGAGTGCTAAGTTTGGCACAGCACGCAAATCGAAATCCTCCACTATGGATAGAGAGTGGTTATTTAGAGATACACTTGTGAGATTATAGTGTGCTATAGAGGTTTTGGACACCTCACTTTCCTCTTCTACCACCCTCCCTAATAGGGAGAAGATAATAGTGATGCGAGAGGAGTTGTTCCATATGATTCAGACCATTGAATCATACAACCCTTTTGATGATATTAGCATTGAGACATTTTATTCTTCTCTATCTCACAGTGTCACTAGCATTGTGAAGTATAGATAGGTTGACAATGAGGTTTACACTACCATGGTGAAGACAATATTTCCATTTTATAGAGATAGAGCTAGAGTTAGAGGCTACTTTGCGACGAAGTGTACTGATGAGCTCATCACACCATTCATGTATCCTTGCTGGTTGGCCACTCATCATAGATGGCCATAGAAGGATGAGTTCCCTCTATATTTTTGCAAACAATTGTTTACAGAATTTTATTTACACTACAATGTTGACTACATAGATTATCCAAGGCATGTTGGGTAGGGTTTGGGGAGACTTTTAGATAGATTTAGACCCGTAGACACTCCTATTCTTGTTAACAAATGGGAAATGGTGGGTCCAAACCTTTTACCTATGCTGAGAGGTCTACAGATGGTTGTTGCAGGCCAAAGTGTTCTTGATGACACAATCAAGACACAAATTTATTCAAGCATCACCATTGTCACCACACAGTTGCATAAGATTTCTTCTGATCGGTGTGGTAGATATATGTTACTGTCTTGAGGTACCATTCCCATAGCTACATCATCTAGCACACCTATTGATGATGCATATGGAGTAGTGGACATACCTTCTCCACTAGAGGTTTTTGTAGTCTCAAAGGTGGATGCATTGTAGTGCTTGGGATCATGTTTAGCATCTGATCTTTTGGATTCATATCGAGCATTATCTACAGTCATAGGGATTCTACTTCATGACATCAACTCTTAGATTAGTCATATTTTTTCATGTACAATAGGATCAGAGGGTTCACAAAGGTAGTGGGACATTCTTGCACCTTCTACTTCTCCTGTTGCTACAAAGGCCAAGGCTACAACACCAACCCCAGCTACTCAGGGCCCTACAGCAACCACCTACTCAAGATTTCATGGCTATATAGCTTGATCTATTTACCTCCATGCTTTTAGATCAGGTCCACACTATCGACTTGGACACTGATAGTGTTTTTTCATTGCATGATTTAGATATCAGTCAGATCGACAGAGCATTACATGATGCTACGGTAAATATCTCTATATGTTTAAATTTATTTTAATTATGGTAAATAATATGTCTACATATTTAAATTTATATGTATTTGTACATTTGTGTATGTGTTATAGGGTCTGAGTGATAGTATATTATGTTTTGTTGATTTATAGACACCAACAGATCCTATACATCTTGAGTCTCAGGTATGTTACAATTTAAATATATATTTGATTTATATACATGTATCTTGATATAATTTGTCTATGCATAATTTGGTCCACTATCATTTGACATAGGGTTCAGACGTAGCTGATAGACCCCTTTGGGAACATCTAGGATCAGGAGGAGGATGTAGCTAATTAGATCACATGGACTTTTCTTTTATGTACACATGTTATTTTGGAGATATTTAATATAGTATTTTGGATTTACATGTTTATATAGACACTTTGATGTTTTATATGTTATTTCCAAATACATGTTTATATGGACACTTTGATGTTTTATATGTTATTTCTAGATACATGTTTATATGGACACTTTGATGTTTTATATGTTATTTCCAAATACATGTTTATATGGACACTCTGATGGTTTATATGTTATTTCTAGATACATGTTTATATGGAGACTTTGATGTTTTATTAATGTTATTTCCAGACATTTGATACATGATATTTTTATACATTTGATATGGGTACATTATTCTCAAGATATATGTACATGTATGTTATTGATCTTTTAATGTACACCTATATGTTATTGATTGTTTAATGTATTAATCTTTTGTGTTTATGTATGTGTTATTCATGTTTCTATATATGTTATACATCTCAATGCCTTATATTCATGTTTTCAATATTCAAGTTTACATGTATATGTTATTCATCTTAATGTCTTAAGCTAAGTGTAATTAACTATATTTAATGACATGTCTTAAGGGGAGATCCTAAATTATACATAAGAATGTAGATTAATGTATATTTTATTTCATAGATGTATGTATATATGTTCATGTTAAATATAGACATGTATGTTTTCAATAATCATGTTTATGTATATGTTGTTATTTTTAATGCCTTAAAATCTAAGTATATAATTAACTATATTTAATGGCATGTCTTATGGGGAGATCCTAAACCTAATATGTTATAAGAATGTCTATATTAATACACAAGTAAGAATATAACATATACATGTAAGAACATATAAAGAGTATGACCTAAAGAATGCATGTTACAACATATAATTAATAAAAGTTTATATATATATATATATATATATATATATATATATATATATATATATATATATATATATATATATATATAAACATAAAGATTATATACAAGTTACGTAAAGAATGTATCATATAAGAACATATAAAGATTATATGTACATAAATACATAACAACATTAACAATCATATGTAAAAAAACATAAACAATGTATATAAATACATATAAATACTAAAGGGGTTGTCTTAAGGAGACGTTAGGTAAAAGGTGGTACTAAGGGGATGTCCTAATAGGTGGTCTTAAGGGGAGGTCCAAAGAGGTTGTCTTAAGGGGAGGTCCTAAGAGGTGGTCTTAAATGAGATATACATGTCAAATTTAAATAAAAATAACAAAAAAAGTCTAATTTCACATATCCAAGATAAATGATCCAAAGTATACAAATTTATAAAACAAATATCTTGTCAAAATTAAATGTGAGAGTATAAGAGCTATATAGACATAGCTAAACTAGAGCTCCATAATAAGTACATAGGTAAACTAGAGCTCCACAAACAATGTATTTTTAGGATCCTCTCTAGTTTTTATTATCTCTAGAAGTTTTTCATGTTCTTCAATAGATACTTTCCACTTTTGATTTCCACAACGTCCTCTTCTTTGTATTGCTTCAAATTGTAATTTGGTTGCTATAACATGGTTACTGTAATGTAAAACCTTTCCTCCAGGCTTGTATTCAATAAATTCAATGCCACTATCAATTACCCTTGTTTGTTGATAATATGTTCCTTCAATAACAACTAATCCAATTGGATATGACTGTTGATCAACATCTATAGTTCCTTTTAGTAACTTGTGTTTTGCTTTTGTGCATCTTAAAAGATAATAGTCCATATTTTTTGCATTATCTGGTTAAGGCTTGAACTACAAAAATATAGATAAATATAAATTAATTTTAAAATGAATATACATGTATATTAATTTATATATATGTATATATGCACACAAACCTTCCATAATTAAATAAAAAATGCACTCATAATTAGCTAAATATACAGGATCATGAATGTCAATGTCAATGTCAACATCTTTAAAAGGAGGCTTTCTAACTATCTCCTTCAAATCCCAAAGTGAAACATATCCATTCACAATATTCTCACATGCACTCACTCGATTGTTCTTAATGCAGTCATCACAAAAACATATTTTCTCTCTTACTTTAATTAATGGAGGTTTATGGTTTCCTATAGTCATCACTTGATGTAAACTTCTAATACTAGGAATTATTTAACAATTGTAAGGATTAGATTGATCTATATCTATTACAAATACAAAAAATAATTGTCATATTTCAAAATAAATATTTAATAAAAAACTCAACTTGATTTGAAAAATACATTAAAACTAAATATAACTTAGTTCTCCTTTCACTTCCCAAAAGAAATACTTGTTGTATTCAGTATCTCGAGTAGCAAAATTAACTTTGCACCATTCAACAATTTGATTTGTGCTCTCTATCATATTCCCTGTATGTACATACTAACTATATATATATATATATATATATATATATATATATATATATATATATATATATATATATATATATATATATATATATATATATATATATATATATATGCTACTCTAGTATTAAACATGCACATTAAAAATGCATATATTTACCTGTAAGTTCATGTTGTTGAAGTGCACATTTTATGTATGCTCCTACTCCATCATGCTCCCCTTTTCTGTGTCCACTTTCAAAGAAATTCCATAAAAACCTAACATTGGTTCTAGCATGTTGCATTGCCAACCTATTAAATACTTTTGTAGATTTGAATTGTTCTATGAACATGGAACATGATAAGTATCTGTAATTACCAGTGTAAATGTATCAAATTGAAATAGGCATATCCAAATAAATATAAGTTAAAATAAAGTTAAATAAATGTGTGAGTTCGTGTATACTAACCTGCACATCCATTAGACCAAATCCAATCTTTGAAACATTTATTCCACAATTTTTAAGATCTTCATAGAACATTGCAAAACAATGAGCCACATAACTCCTATCATGAACTCTATCATCACTAATATAGAAATGAACCTCTTTGATGATGATGCATTAATTTTCCTCCAACCTTCCTATCTGATCCACCTCAAATTGTTCATGTCTATAGGTCACTTGCACAAATATTACAACTTGTTTAGAATGATAATATTTCCCTTGAAGCTCTATTTGAGGTGAAAATGTATAATTCTTAGACAAATCTACAACTAAAAGTATACAACTGGGTAGAAAAGAATTTTTGGAATCACGAAACTATTTAGCTTTCCATTGTGCACCATGACAATGTTGGATATGTGGATATATCTATAGACGAAACTTGGTCATAAACTCATCATAATGCAATTCACTCTCCTTCAATATAATTTTTTTCGTTTCATCTCTTGTCTTATTTTGGTATGTCTCATATTCATATCTCATCCATGAAACTGGTGTGGATTCATTAATATTCTCAATTTGCATTTCAAAAAATTTGAGTAACTCTCCACAATCTTCACACTGATTTTTTATGCATTACACTTTGAATTCATCTGAATCTTCTAATTTATCACATAATATGGACTTCACAAATTGTGTTATACTGCTAGGGATGACAAAATTAGGATCAAGTATTGCCATAACTTTTTTATATGATTGCAAGTGTAGACCAAATTCAACATGATTTTGACAACAACAAGTTTCACGCATTTTATTTATGCATACAAAGGAAGGACGCAAACTCTCAAACATTCTTTAACATATTTTGACATTTGGGAATTCTTGTTTGAATGTTTGAAATAATTCACTTTGAGTTATATCTATGAAATGTTTTGGATGTTCAATTTTGGCCTCTATTTCTTGATCTTTAATTTGTATAGTATCACATCTATTGGAAGAAACATGAGAATTGTGGTCCAAAATTCAACAACTTGTCTTTTACATCTTCAAAAATTTTGTCTTTTTGAGGGGCTCTACAAATATTCACCCAATTATTCTCAATGTTATCATCTAGCATATTTCTCCTCTTGATGTATCTCTGGAAAAATTTTCTAGATATATGTAGTACATTAGAAATTACACATACCTATTTTCTATGTGTCAATTTTCTACTAGATATAGTATTCATCAATGCTCTACATGCATTACTCAAATCACCTCCTCGAGTTGTGTTGTTAATTTTGTTATAAGAATTTTGCAAGTTTTTAACTATTGTCTTATTAATATTATGTGCATGGCTTTTCCTGTTATCAACACCCAACAACTCCAAAATGGGTCTCATATTTTTTCTCCTAAATAACTTGACAAATAATTGTGCCTGTCCAAATATACTTTTATCCTTGAAATATTCATCCCACATGTTCTAAAAATGCTTTCTAATAGTGTTATCATTTATCATATCTTTAGATGGAATTTGGTTTAAAAGTAGTTCCTCATCCAAATCCATCAAATTTTTTATGCCCTCTAATTTGTCTCTATCAGTAGAACTACCAATTTCTTCATATTCATTACTTTCATTTTCTTCATGAATCTTATCCTATTGAGGAATTTCAATAGGTTGATTTTGGTTATATTTTGTATGACCTTTCATTTTGTCATCTCTTATTCTATCATATTTCCTTGATCTTTTCCTTTTACTTCCCGTTGAATACTTTAATCTATAGAAACAAAAATAATAATTTAGATTTCACTAAATACCAACTAATGCTTCAATATAGAATACATAAAAATAAAAAATAAGTAGACGAGAAAAAACACCTTCAAAATATTTGATCATTTGCAATTATAATTAAATTTGTGAAATATTTGCTGAAAATGGCTTCAAAATTAGTTGTCATCCAAAAATGCTCTTCCAATTTTTGTTGTTTTGTATATTTATTTATTTATTTAAAAAAAAATTATTTTATATGAAACAACCACATTAACTGCATGTGATTTAATAGCCCAATGGGGGTTTTAGTCAGAACGAGTCCAATTGAAAGGGTTACAGCCAAAATGGTTTCAGGCGTAACTCCCTATGTGGCATCCTAGGTGGTAGCCACACAAGCAAAAATAAGAACTTCTATAAACATCTCACTTTGAAGGCTAATTTGACCTACTAAATTGAAGTTGTTTTTAAAACTAAAAATATACTTTTGTAGGTCTTGGAGTCACGATTATGATCATATAATTTTTTATTATTTTGATTATGAATAATATATTATAATTTTAAAATATTAAAAGTAGGTATTTTAAGATTCAGGAAGATGTACATTCAAAAATAGGAAAAAAATAGTAAATCATGTTCAAAAATTATTATTTTTTAATGCTACACTAGAGGAGAGAGTCTTCTTCAAGAATATGTAATTTTTTTTTTAAATACATAGATTTGATGGAAAAAGTTTGATGGGAGAAAAAAACTATCAATTTTTGATAACTTTGAATTTGACCAGTTATAACTTGAAAAATACTGGCCAAATTTTAATTTTTCTTTTTTGTTGTACTAGGAATGCATGTCAACTCTAACATATTCCAAAATTAGACCAAAATATGAATATTTGCATATATTTGTTTGACGAGGAAAAAACTCTATATTTTCAGCATTTTTAAAAAATTCAAAAATAGAATTTAAAAATTCAAAAATAAATAAAATTTTCACTCAATTTTTTTAAAGAAATTATAGACATAAACTTCATCCAATTTTATACATTTCATTAGTTTACATCATCTTCAAATTCTAAACACAAATGCCACTTTTATGTCGCTAAAGTTGAACAGTTTAAATTCTAATATCACTTTTCTTTTATAAAAGGTGACATAGCTTTGTGCTTTTACCCAATGACGTTTAGAGATTTGTTGGTTGTCGAGATTGTGGTTTAGTCTTCCATTATGATAGTTGTGATTCATGTATGTTGATTGTAATGTGCATCCATACTGGTTTTAAAATATATATCTTGTTTTTTATTTATCCTTGTTCCAAGGATCTTTGGGTGGGATATTACATATAACCTTTCTGTTTGAAAAAATTTAGCAACTTCCATAAAGAACCCCCAATGTAGAGGAGAGAGGAGGGTGCGGGCAACAAAAACATGATAGGCCATTGTAAAAACCATATTTTTCAAGAAAATCTTCATGTGCATGATGGCTTCCAAATACATTTGCAAGAATTTTTGCAAAAAATCAATTTACAATAAAATATTTGACAAAAAATCAAAAAATATCACCCCCTAGATTTGGGTGTCGAGGTCAAATGCAGCTTGGGTGCAAACCAATTTTGCCTCAAATTTCAATACTATGCAAACTAGACATATTTTATATGGAAATGGGGGTTTTTGAGCACTTTGAGCTCAATAGTGATGTCTATTTTTTCTCAAAGTTCCTTGAGAATTAGTGACCCCTCAGATCCAATAAAAATTCATTGAAACTTAGATTTGGTAACCAATGCCAAATCTCTAAAGAATAGAACAAGTGCATGAAGATCTGGAGCTTTGATGCCATGTTGAAGTTGATGAAAGATCAACCCCATTGTTCCCAAGAATTACCTACATGCAAACACTTGGCACACATAAAGATAAATAAAAGCTATGGAGGCTGAAATTGTTAGATCCATAGATGAGACATTCTTGATGAGAAAAAAAAGAAATCAATGTATTCAAAATTGAATTGGTTGAATTACAAAAAGAGATCATCCTTATAAAGGAGATTGAAATCCTAAAAAGATCTAACCTAGGTTGAATACTAACAAATAATAAAAGAGTTAATTATTATATGCCTAAAGTTTAGCTTAAGAAACTAGAGTTAATTAGGAAATATCTAATTACTCTAACATGCTATCCTCTATACCACCTAAAGTCAATATCATCCATGACTTTAGAAGTTGTTATATGTATAAAATCAAAGAAGAATATAACAAATTATGCAATGGATGAATCTTGAAGGATGAATTCAAAATTATTTAGAGGAAAGGGTTAACTCATGCCCTAGAATTCTCAAAGAATTTCAGATCAAATGGATTAAAGTTGTTTTGAGTAGAATCCATGACATGAAGTATTGGTTACAGATTGGAACTATGGAAATCAAAAAGAAAATGACTCATAAAGTTACAAGCTATCTAACCCTAGACAAGAAGAAAACCATGTGATGCCTAAGTTGTGAGGAAATTAAGGCAAACACAAAAGTCAAGTGGAATGGATCTAGTATGTCCATCACAAACATTTTTTATCCAGTTATCAAATTTTTAGTGAGAATCATAGCTCACAAATTATATGAATCAAGTAGATTGAATAGATTTCCATGTATGAAAGTGGATCAAGCATGAAAGATAGTAATGAAAGATCATGAATATGATCTTGCCAAGCTACAAAGACTAAAACTTACAGAGAATCTGTCATCTATAAGAAAAGAAAAGAATTCAATGTGTAAGTTTGGATACCCCATTATGTAGATTTTCTTTTATATCTAGAAGTACATTTCTAGTGTTGGTAATGTTGTGTGAGAACAAGACAAACTAGTGACAAGATAAATTAATGAGTACATTACTCAATTAGAAGAAAAGTTTGAGAATGTAATGGATGCTTGTTTTGAAAATTTTAACCAAAGGATGAGAATGAGGGTGAGGATGCCTGAAGAATTAGTCACAAGGTATTATAATGACATGATTTTTCTTGGTAGATATAGACAAAAATTTTATATAGGCAGTAAAGTCAAAGAAGGCTTGGTTACCAAGTTTTGACTCTGAAATAGATAGTGATTTGGTGAGTGCAAACATTGAAGCACTATTAAATGAAGAAATAGATACTGAGGCTGAACCTTTTGGTAAATATGGAAAAGTTAAGGAAATAATAACTATAAATATCAAGATATTTTCTAAGGAGAAGAAAAGAAAAAGAATGATCGAAGACCTAGAATCAAAATTGGGTATCCTAGGAAAGGGAAAGGAACCATTATAGTTGACACAAGGTCTTGGAGAGGATGATGAAAAAGATAGCAATGATGAGGAAGAGGAATAAGAAGAAGGTGACAACAATAAAGCCCTAGTTTTTGTCATTCCATCGAGAAAGAAAGCTCAAGAAACCAAGAAGAAGTTAGTAGTGACACCCCTCTCTCCTCCACCACCAAACAAGCCAAGGACTAGGGTAGCTACTAGTGCCAAGAAAACTATAAAGAAAGTAGCAAATACTATAGATCCCAATGTCCCTAAAACCAAAAGAAGGATATGGATTAGAGGACCACCTAAAGGGATGTTAAAATCAATCAAAGAGGTACATGTTGACATAAGGAGCTCCCCAAGATTATCTAGTTTTAATTTTCTAAAATACGATACACTAGATAATGATGGTAGAAACAAAATTGAGGAGGCCATGGTAGAAGTGATTGCAAATTAGAAGTTAGCTCCTAGTGAAATAGAGAAGAAGATACACAAAGATCTTCATGAAAGACTAAAGCAAAGATGGGAGTGAGAAGAGGAGGATGAGAAAAAGATAAGAACTAACACATTAGTCAGAGTCATGTCTAATCTTTCCTAGGAGGAACAAGAAACATTTTTGGAGAAGTATAGGAGCATATTTGATCCAAAATAAAGAATGATATTGATCTTAAAAAATAAAGAGGAAGTTGTAGAGAAGAAAAAAAAGTTTCTTTGGAAAAGCATGTTTGGATTATCAACCAAAGGAGAATAGATAGAAAAAGACACTATAAACATCAAAGATGATTACGACAATAGAGAAAGATTAGGTGTATCAAGTTCACAAGGTAGCATGTTCCTAGTACATGCCAACACTACTGACACTCTTGAAGCAAGGTAGTCAAGGCTCATAGGCAAAAAGGTAGAAGGTGAAGAGAAAGAATCTAATGTAGATGGTAAGATTGTTTCAATACTAAATATTGAGGAAAATAAATAGCCAAGTAAAGATGAACCGAGTGTAACTATTGTTGTCTCAATCATAGATGCATGAGCACAATTGAGTGGTGAAACTCCTTCACCAAATCTCAAAGAAATTTTGATTAGAAATAGTCTTTCACCAAGAAAGAGGAGAACAATAAAATATTTGTCACCAGATATTGAGGTTAGTCTTGATGAAATAATTGATATGGCATAATTTGACCTAGAAAATCTCACCTTGGAGAAAAAAATTTTGCTACAAGAAGTCTTTGCAAAGAAGAAAAGGCAAGAAGAGATAAAGAGGGAGTTTAAGAAAAAGTAGGTACTCTATGATGTGAAAAACATGTTTTTTGATGCTTTTGACATTCAAAATTTTGATGAAGGTGCACCAATCATCACCTAGCTTGTAAATATAGTTGATCAAGTTAATGCTAGAAGTATGGAGTCAAGTGAGAAACTAATGGATTGGTCTACGAGAAGATTTTAAAATAAGGTTGTTGACAAAGTTTCCATAACCATCACTGAGCAGAAAGTGCAATAACAAGAGAAAGTACAAGTTATGATAGAACTCATATAGAAGGTAACAAATTTTTATAATATTTTTTCAGATGTGCCAAGATTCTTGAATGATATTCAAGCACAAATAAACCAAATTCAAGCTAAGATAAAGAGATCCAACAACATTATTTAAGAGTTAGGATGATCAAGTATTGGTCATTACAATAATCTAATAAATGTTCAAGGAATATTGGACAAGCTTCAGTCCACTGAAAGAAATACGAGAACCAAACTGATCTCTATTCAAGAAATGATGATACCTCATTCGGAGGTCATGTAGAAAGAGTTAAAATGAGCCCATAATCTTATAACAGAAGATCATAATCTTTCAGTAGCTGAGAAATTAATTGATTTGGCTAGAATATTATAGTTGCAAATTCATATTTTTGAGGTAGCAAGAACCACATGGGATCATGTACTGTCCATGATTACTAGAGTTCATAAGGAATTCAATGACAAATATGATTTTCTACCACCTATTCAACCCCAACAGTAATGAAATAAGTGTTCAAAAATAAGGGGAAAATAGATTTGAAAAAAGTAAAGGGGGGAATAGATGGGAAATTGGTGGAAAATTGATTTGAATAAGGGAGAAATGGATTCATATTCATTTTTACATTGTCTATTCATTATTCATTGGTATAAGTCATAACACCTAGGGGGAGAGCTCATTGTCAGATTTTAATGTAAAGATGTAGATATGACATAGTGTTTTTTCCACTAATGTCAAAGGGGGAGATTGTTGGTATCACTAACTATTGTTGTTTATTAGTGTCAAATACTTAGCCATTTACAAGGTAGAGTTAGACAGTCATCACTATGACTAAGCTACTCTATATAAGTTGATTCATCTACATAAGTAAGTATGTACTGAGCTCTATATGAGCCGAGTAAATTTATGGTCACCAACTATTTTTTATATAAGCCAAGTTCTTCAAGGACTGAGAATTTTTTAAGCATACAAGTGTCAGGTTACATAGTATATGCCAAGCATTAGAAGAACACAATATAAACCAAGCAACAACAATGTTGAGCATCAAAAAATTGTAAAGGCCAAGATTTGCAAAGTTTACATAAAAGTCAGAAATGCAACATAATTTGTGGTAAAAGAAATTCAAAATGACTTGGAAACAACATTTAATACATCCAGTGGTTGTTACAGAACATTTAATAAATACAAAGAGTTTTACACATTATGATGTAGATTACATATCTCTATGTTTTGTGATCAATGATTTAGATGGCAAGACTATTACGGAAGAATCTAGAAAACTCTTTATGAAACTCTTCAAATAGAAAATATCTTAACCTAGATAAAAGAATGGCGAGAGAGGAGTTTAGAAGAGAAGTGTGTATATCCAAAAAAGGAGCATTGTGTGATTGAAATCATATCAAATCAAAAGTCAGTGATGGGTTTTTTTACTTAACATAACAAGTGAACTAATCATATAAGTGAAGAGGGAAAGACAAGTTTATTAGATCAGAGGAGAGGGCTAGTTAGAAAGAAGAAGACTTGCAATTAGCTTATAGAGCATACTGAGAGTCAAGTACTAAATCAGTTCTAACAAAATTGAGTTAGAGTAAATCTCTTAACAAATTGGTCTTAACAAATCTTTGTAAATTTCCTAACAAATTCCTTACTTTGTTGTAAGTGTTAAATCCTCTAACAAGGTGAGACCTAGAAGTCTCTTAAGCTTTTAATAGGGTAGACCCCTCACAAAGTAGATCATATTTTATGATCAAACATTGCAACCCTAATAGGTTAACTTAATTACTACATTAGTGAAGATTTTTGGGTGTCATCCCCACCCATTTTTGCCTTCACCTTGGAGGGTTTTGGGGTAAAAAAATTGTGTTATTTGTTTTTTTTCATGCATGCAATAGATCAAATTTACATGTTTTAGTAATATTATCATTACAAGCTTTACATGTACAAGTTTAATGATAGATGTGAATGAATTGGTTAATAGTTTAAAGTGTTTAAGATTCTATTCACCCCTCCCCCATTATCTTGGTTATCCTATTTATACCTCCATCGGTCAACAAAATGCCTACTTCTAAATGGAATTTAGGAAATGCACTATGGAATTGATTACACATTGGTTCAAAAAAGCTCCAATAGAGAATATGAATGAAAAAATTACTTTAATATTCTTAAATAATTTCATACCAAGATGAAGAAAAGAGTGAGGATTCCTAAATCTATGGTAGATAAGTACATAGATGACATATGCTTTGTGGTTGAAATTGACAAAACATGCATTGAGGTAGTAAAACCTAGAGTGAGTGTGTTGAACCACTTGGTTATAAAGTAACTAAAGACATGCTTGATGAATGTGTTAGATAAATGTTAACCTCATAATGGTTTTTGACACTTGAGTTCCAATACGCTTAACCACTTTCTATATTAGAGCCGAGTACACCACGTATGTCGAGCCACAACATGAGCCGAGTCAGGAAAGACTTTAGGTGCCGAGTGATTTTCAGGTGCTGAGTAGCCTTCAGGTGCTGACTGAAGTTCAAGTGTCGAATGACTTTAGGTGTTGAGCATGATACATGTGCTGAGTGATATTTAAGTGCCAAGTCACAAATGATGCCAAGCAATACAAAAATGCAACAGGAGTCGAGTAAGCCAGTTTGTTATTAGTGCTGAGCATCTGGAATCAACAAGTGCCAAGTAACACAGAATGTACATATGAGTTTGTAACTTCATTAATTCATATGTAAACCATTTTCATGGCTGGCATATGATGAATCTCGAAGGATTAAATGATAAGATCAAATATTTTGTATTTCCTATGCAATCTACATGCAGCCAATAAGAAAAATGGAGAAGGCATGCAACCAATAAGAATAGTGCAAGGAATGATCAGGAAGCAAAGATTCAATATGGATCATAGATCCATACCTAACCCTAAGTCTCAAATGTCTTTATAAGGAAGACGAAATCTCATTAAAAAAAAAGTGGATGTACAAGGGTGTGAAAGGAAAAACTATTTCAGAGCAAAGAGTATCAGATCTCAAAGGATCAAGATCAGAGAAAGAAGCAGATCAAGTGCCTGTATTCAGCAATCAAAGGATTGTAAGCTATCAGGTTTATTGTACCTAATACTCTCTAGAAATTGTATTAGAATTAAAACCCTATGGTGATAGGTTAGCTTAATAGCTATTTTGTAGATACTTTAAATAGGTGATTAAATCCTTTAGCAGGGTAACACTTCTTGTAAAGTGTTTGAAATCCTTTAACCAAGTCACTATTGATACAATGTAAAGCCTTTAACAAGGTAGGCCTTTAATAGGGTAGATCATTGAAAGTGGTCAAACATTATTACTACAGTGATTTTGTGGGTATCATCCCCACCCCAGTTTTACCTTCTTATTTTTGGAGGGTTTCTGGGTTACCATAATCTCAAGTGTTATGTGGTGATTTTTATGTGTTTCTCATAATTGTTTGATATATTTATATGCATGCAATCTAATTTTAGTTAAAAAATTTTAATGGTCAAAATATAGTACTTTTGATTCACCCCCCCCCCCCCCCCCCCCGCCCCCCCTCTCAGAAGCATTCTTCCTATTTGATTATTCCAAAAATTGGTATCAGAGAAATTGGTTCTCACAAAAAGAAGTCTAACAACTTGGAGAAAAAGGTCAAAAGATGGAAGTCTTCAAACTTGGGAAGATTATTGACAATCAAATGATTGATGTGCAACTGGCTCTACACAAAGTAGAGGAAGCCAAGGAGGAACTAAGAAAATTCTTGAAAAGAAGGAAGAATATAGCCATAGCTAAGAATGATATAAACTACAAGGAGATTGATACCACAAAATTGTGTGCAAATGGAGACACTAAAGAGTTTGATGCAACAATAGTAGAACTAATGGAGAAAAACAAAGTTCAAGTAGAGGAGATAAGATCTCTCAAGATGGAACATGAATCATAGGCCATAATGTTATGTGAAATCAATGAACAAAAGAAAAGTGCAGTTGACGATAGAGTCATGATGGAAAATGACAAAAGAAATCTTGCAAACAGACTTGAAGAAAAATGTACTAAATTAACCAGGATCACAAACATGCAGATGGATACCCTTGCCCAAATGATGAACCTTCATCATGAACTCAATATGAAAGATATTGAGATCTCTACTTTGAAGATGCAAAATAAACAACTACAGAATGAATTGAACAGAGAAAAAGAGGTAGCTAAGAATCTCAACAAGTCAAGTGAAGCCATCAAGTATTTTGAACAGTTGCTGAAATCCCCAAGATCCACCCATGATACATCAAGACATGGATACAACAACATTGAAGTAGGATAATCATCAATGAGTGTCGAGCAAAAAGATGACACAGGTAAGAATTCAAAACTTACTTGTCATTGTTGTAATAAAAAAGGGCATACTACTAATGTTTGTAGGAATAGAAGGATCAATCAGTCTAACACATCCAAGAGCAAGATTTACTATCACAAGTGCAACATGTAAGGACATATGACACAAGATTGCAGATCCAATGTCACAAGGACTCAAAGATTTGATGGACACTATCATAATTACAAGACGTATGGACATAGAGTATTTGAATGCAAATCAAAGCTTATGTGGACACCAAATCAACCATCAAAATCAAAAGGAAATGAAAGTCACTATCATTGGGATTACAACACCAAGTATAACTGTCATTATTGTTAGGAATATGGACATATACCACAGAACTGCATAAGAACACATTTCAAAGGAAACTATAAAAGATGGTTGAATCAAACCACATGTTTCAATTGTCTAAAAATTGGTCATACAAGAAAAACTATCCTACAAGGTCAAAGGCACCCAAGACTAAAGAAAATAAGGGCAAAGAAAATATTGATGTCGAAAAGATAAGGGGGAAAATGAATAAGACTTGGAAAAAGAAAGATGAGTGCAACACATCAAGTGGAGGGATCACTTCACCCAATGGGTCAAGTGATCACCCTTCATCAAACTAAGCATGAGAAGTATATGGGACTGATATACAAAGTTATATCACACATCAGTCCCAAGACAAAGAAGCAATGCAAAGTATAAATTTGCATGAGACAAGATGTCAAGAAGAAATCTAAATGATGTTGATGAGTTGTCTTTCGATGTCGAGTTCCTAATAGCGATCGAGTTGATAACTGATGATGAGTTGGTTAACTCCTATGGAAGCTAAGTAAAGTGGAAATGTAGTACAAGCCGAGTAATGTCAAAATCCTTCAAAAGTTGAGTTGGTAGTTGAGCATTTAATGCGATGAAAATAGGGTATATTATCATGATTCCAATCAGTTTACCTCATCACGATCAAGAAGTAAAGAAGAGAAAGAGAGCAGAGAGACTTCATAGTAGAGAATCTAGCATTTCAAGAAGATTATAACATCTCTCAATGCATTTTCATCAATCTTGAGGTATTTTCATTTGTGCCGAGCTATGCAGTTTCATATTTTGTAAAAAAAGGAAACCCTAGTTTGCATAAATGGCATCAAGTTCCAAGAAAATTGAGGAAAAAGAGTCATTTGAAGTTCAGTTAGTGTACAATGAGGTCAAGCAACCTGATTTTTGTCCCATTCCCCAAGTTGCATACAAAAATGACCTAGCTAAAGCTCTCTCCCAAATACCCCCAAAAGTTGTAATGGTTCAAGATGTGAGAAGATGCTACAATTGTAAGATAGGAGCCCTAGGAGATATGGAGATAAGGCAAGCCTATGAGAAATTTTGTGTAGATGGATTCTTAAAATATGAATTCAAAATTGTTGAAAGAAAGGGTTTGACCCAAGTTTTGAGCTTTCCCATCGTATTCAAGATAGAATGGGTTAAACTTGTGTTAAGCAGAATTCATGGTGGAAGTCTATGGTTGGAAGATATTCCCATCAAATTAACCAAGGGAATCATACATAGGTTAACTAGGTACCCTACCCTAGATCGGTTCAAAACCTTGAGAAGTGAATCAAAGGAGGTTATTGAAACGAACACTGGTGCTCAGTGGAATAAGAGAGGAATGACAATTCACACCATTCAAGATCCTCTAGTTGAGTTTGTTGTTAGAGTCATTGCCCATAAGTTCTATCAATCCAGTAGACTCAATAGTGTGCCATGTATTGCAATAGATGTAGGTTACAAATTGGTCAAAAAGGACCATACTTATGATCTTGCAGAACTGCAACTACAATAGATTACTGAAAACCTAGCTACCATAAGAAGGACAAAGGGTGCTCAATGCAAATTTGGACCAATTCTAGTTTGTATATTCTTTTATGTTCAGAATGAGTTTCCCTCTTTTGGAAAAGTTATATGGAGGAATGATAGAACTATCATTGCCCAAATCAATGAATATATAGAACAGATGGGAGAAAATTTTGATACCTTGATGACAAGTTATTTTGAGGATTTCAAGAAATCCATGAAGCAAAGATCAAGAATACTAGTTTCCTTAGTGGAAAAACATACTAATGATTTGTACTTCTTAGTTGACATTGATTTTACCTATATTCAAGTAGTAATTCCAAGGGTGAGATGGCTAAGGCCATTTGGATATGAAATCAATATAGATGAAGCTTCTGCAGCAATAACTGCATTATTTGCAGAAGAGACAGATAAAAGTGCTCCACACTTTGGCACTTATGATGTGGTAAGATCAAAAATAAACATGGAGTTAAAGATTACCTCCACATTAAAGAAGAAAGACAAATTTTTGAAGAAGATTAAGAAGAAATTTGGTGAAGGAATTGAGGTTGAAGCAGAAGAAGATGATGATGACAATGATGATGATGATGACAAACAAGAACAAGGCCCAATGGAATTAACTCAAGGCCTAGGTGAAGACAAGGAGGAAGGTGCAGAGGAAGAAGAAGCCAAGGAAGCACCAATTGAAGCTTAGTCAAAGAAAAGAAAGGTAACAAATAGCCTCTAGCTCAGCGAAAACCAAAGAAATATGCCATGCCATCACCTCAAAAGCCAACAACCTGAGCTGCAACAAGGGCCTCCACTCAAAAGGCTAAAGAGGAAGCTACAAAGAAGAAACCAATCAAGGAAACACAAGAAGAGCTGAAGAAAAGAAGAGTATATGTAGCTCAACCTGATACAGATGAAGAAGATCAATCTTAAAAGGTAAGTCATTCTTCAGTTGATACTTTATGTAAAAAGATTGGAAATGGTGATTTAAGCAACTTAAATAAAGTTGATTTCAATAAGTTTACTAAAGAAGAATAGAATAAGATAGAGGAAATAGTTTATGGAATGATGGCACAGTTCAAGTACATTCCTCTTGAACTAGATGGACAATTGCCAAATGAACTGTCTAAAATTGTAGAAGATAGATGGCATTTTTGTATGTAAATGGAGAAAGAGATGAGGGAATCAACCCTAGCAAGCGTATTGCCTGATTTGACTAAGGAACAAATAAAGAAAGTAGTCAAAAGGCATAATACTAGGTTCACACCTAAGTATAGGGCATTCTTCATTCTCCAAAACAAGATGGAAGAAATTGTTCAAAGAACAATAAAATCATGGAAAAACTTGTACAAAAAGATTGAAGATTTTCTTGAAGAAAAATACAAGGAAGAAGCTACTGCTCCACCAAAAGAGAGAAGAAAAAGGAGAGAAGAGGAGACAGTAGTAGAGAAGGGAGAAGAAGAAAAGAAAGAAGAAGAAGAAAAGAAGGAAGAAGAAAAGAAAGATGGAGAGGAGGAAGAGACATAAAAAAAAGATGTAACAGCAACAGTTGAGCAAGAGCAGCAACCAGACCAAAGTGTGCAAGACACACAATTGTCACCCTCTAGCCCTCCTCATGCACCCATCACACATGCAAAAACTATAACTATAAAAGATGTTACTGACACTTTTGGTCAGAACATCAATCCATTAACTATAGAAGACCTCAAAAGAATCCTTGACCAATCTACGCAGCAAGCAAGATTGTGTACAGATCCAGTATTGGTCAGTATGGATGAATTACAAAAACTAGTAGAAAGCACAGTTAGAGATAAGGTAAATCCACAAGAACCACCTTCCATCATCTCTATAGCTACTAGTGGTCAACCTCAAATGTCCACAGTTATTTCATTAGGCATAGTTGACACCATAATACAGAAGTCGAGTGTAGCTGTAGAAAAAGAAACAAAACAAACAGGATAAACTATTACATCTGATCCTACAACACAAACACAAGGTGCACTTCTTAAGATTACCATAATTGATCAAGGTAGTAGATAGTAGGAGGAGAAAATAGTGGAAACCCCTAAAGAGCAAGAGGCAATACAAACATTGATAAATTTGCCTACCTCGGGAACTCCTTCACAACAACCATTGCAAATATCTACACCAGGATCTAGTACTACAAAAGTTGCAAGGGTACTTCACTATGGAGACCCTAAATTAGATGAGGATATAGTCAT
Organism: Cupressus sempervirens; assembly: GCA_028749045.1. Taxonomy (NCBI): domain Eukaryota; kingdom Viridiplantae; phylum Streptophyta; class Pinopsida; order Cupressales; family Cupressaceae; genus Cupressus; species Cupressus sempervirens. Next base: position 236,376,713 of record CM053786.1, on the reverse strand, counting down.
ACCAGGTTATGACTCAAAAAAAATAACCATTGATCAAATCAATGAGGTGTAGGAAGCGTTAAATAAGAGAAAGAGACAAGAGATACTCAAGAAGGAGTATAAACAAAAGCAAACACTACATGAGATTAAGGATATCTTTATGGATGCCTTCAGTTTGCAGTCACCAAATGAGTCAAAGCATGTCATGGAGCAATTATCAGATATTGTTGACTAGGTGACAAATGAAGACCAAGAGACAAATGCAAAACTAATAGAATGGTCTGAAAGGAAATTCCAAGAAAAAGTAAATGAGCAAATATCAAGTCAAATTGCACTTTCACAAGTTGAATTTGCAAAGCTAAATGACAAAGTGAAAAAGGTACTTGAGAATATATTCTCATTGTACAAAAATTTATGTGACTTTTCATATTTCACATAGGAGACAAGCCAAAAGATACTGAGCTTGGAGAGAAATTTAAACATTTTAAGCATGCAGCTACCAAAAGATCCAACTCAAAGTGAGAAGCATTTTGCTCAATCACTTCACACTCAGAAAGAAATAGTTGTATTAATAGCAGATGAGGCCAATATCAAGGCAAAATTGATATAGCTCTAGTCCTCCATTACCCCACATTTGGAAATACTCCATAAGGAACAAGTCTATGTAGAAACTGTTCTCAAGAAAGATCCTAATCTTTCTACTTCAGATGGACTTATTCATCTTGATGCAGAGACTGCCATGTAGCACAAGTCACTGGAAATTTCTTTGAACAATTGGGATGCAGCTCTTAGGATGATCATGGAGGTAAACAACACATTTTTGGCAAAATATGGTCTTAACCCTTAAAATCCTTTGACATAAGTGTCAAAAAGGGGGAGATATATATCTTATTAACTAAGGGGGAGATATTATAAGATGCATGGGGGAGATGAGAGAATGGGGGAAACAAAACCAAGGAAACCAAGGGGAGCATGATATACAAATAATGGAACAAACAACCAACTCAGGGGGAGTTACAATAATTTTGAGGTATATATTATAAGTTACAAAAATTTTGATTAAAGGTTTTTAAACCTCTATATATACCAAGAAAATTAGTTAATGTACTCATAAGGTCAGTTAGGTGTTTTTGTCACTCATGTCAAAAGGGGGAGATTGTTAACCTCATAATGGTTTTTGACACTTGAGTGCCAATACTCTTAACCACTTTCTATATTGGAGCCGAGTACACCATGTATGCCAAGCCACAACATGAGCCGAGTCAGGAAAGACTTCAGTGCTGAGTATCCTTCAGGTGTCGAGTGAAGTTCAAGTGCTAAATGACTTTAGATGCCGAGCATGATACAAATGCCGAGTGATATTTAAGTGTCGAGTCACAAATGATGCCAAGCAATATAGAATGCAACAGGAGCCGAGTAAGCCAGTTTGTTATTAGTGTCAAGCATTTGGAATCAGCAAGTGTCGAGTAACACAGAATGTACATATGAGTTTGTAACTTCATTAATTCATATGTAAATCATTTTCATGGATGAAATATGATGAATCTCGAAGGATTAAATGATAAGATGGAATATTTTGTATTTCCTATGCAATCTACATGTAGCCAAGAAGAAAAATGGAGAAGGCATGCAACCAATAAGAATAGTACAAGGAATGAGCGGGAAGCAAAGATTCAATATAGATCGTAGATCCATATCTAACCCTAAGTCTTCGAATGTCTTTATAAGGAAGATGAAATCTCATTAAAAAAAAAGTGGATGTACAAGGGTGTGAAAGAAAAAACTATTTTAGAGCAAAGAGTATCAAAACTCAGAGGATCAAGATCAGAGAAAGCAGATCAAGTGCCTATATTCAGCAATCAAAGGATTGTAAGCTATCAGGTTTATTGTACCTAATACTCTCTAGCAATTTTATTAGAATGAAAACCCTATGGTGATAGGTTAGCTTAACAACTATTTTGTAGATCCTTTAAATAGGTGATTAAATCCTTTAGCAGGGTAACACTTCTTGTAAAGTGTTTGAAATCCTTTAAATAGGTCACTATTGATACAGTGTAAAGCCTTTAATAGGGTAGGCCTTTAACAGGGAAGATCATCGAAAGTGGTCAAACATTATTACTGTAGTGATTTTGTGGGTATCATCCCCACCCCAATTTTACCTTCTTATTTCTGGAGGGTTTTTCGGTTACCAAAATCTCAAGTGTTATGTGGTGATGTTTATGTGTTTCTCATAATTGTTTGATATATTTATATGCATGCAATCTACTTCTAGTTAAAAAGTTTTAATGGTCAAAATATAGTACTTCTGATTGACCCCCACCCCCCCCCCCCCCCCCACTCTCAAAAGCATTCTTCCTATTTGAATATTCCAACAATAAATTTTTTAATCTGATTTGGATGAGAAAAATGATAGATGGAGAACTCATGAGGAGAAAATGAGTGATGTTCACCAACAATTAACACAAAGAGCAACAAAAATAAAAGTGTTTAGTGTAATGGGAAATATCTTGAAGGATTCCAAGATGAGAAAACAAGAATGTGAAGATGTGAGACATACAAATTTTGACATGAAGGTTAGTGGAAAAGAAAACATAATGATGGTCAATCCAGTGGTTATAGATGCTTCACATAGCACCCTTATTGCACCAACACCTACAAATGCTACACCATTGGCAGAAGAAAATCAAACATCATGTCCAATCTTCACAAAAAAACCTAGAAGGAGAGTCACAAAGACTACACCACCAGTTATTCAAACAACTATTTTTCAAACAAAGATCAAGCAAGAGAAAGAGGAATAAACACCTAAGAGATCAAAAGGATTTAAAGAGATGGATGTAAGATATAAACCCAAGAAGAAACCTAAGATAGTGTTATCCTATCAAGGAAAGAAAAAGGATCAATTGGAAGTACCAATCAAGAAGATGAGACGAAAAATGTAATTTCCTTGAGACAAACCAAAGGAAGATAAGCTAAAGCAAGGTAGTAGTAGAAAGAGAAAGATATGGAAGCAAAAAATAGGTAAAATTAACAAAATGATCATGAATTTTGGTTATTTAGATAATTAAGGAAATTTTATGACAATTATAATACAAACCATAAGAGAAATTTGGAAGTTCCATTTATTAAATATATGATCAAACTCATAATACCTCTTATCTTTCTACTTCAAACTTTAGTTGATGAGATGTATGAAAGATTTAAAAATTCAAGGATGAGGATAGTAGAGGAAGACAAGAAATTAATAAAACTTTATATTGATAAATGTTGTGTTATAGACAATGAAGAGTAGTTAGAAAAGATCAAATAGAAATTGAACCCACTTTTGATAGACAAAATGAGAGTAATCAGATCAATGGGTGGATTATATGAAGAAATAAGGCAAGAAATAGAGAAAGTAGTTTATTAAGTTAAGTGAGCCTCATATTTTGCAACCAACAACAACAATAGAAGATCCACCACAACAAGATACTTTAGTCATGGATACAAAGGACACTACAATTTCTACAGATCAAATAGACAACACTACAATGTATATAGGTAGAGTACAAATTATTGTTAGCACAAAAGTGGGTCCCTTCAAAGATTATTCAAAGTTTTTAGTTGGCAATTTGATTAGTGATAATGTTGAGGATTTCCTAGTGGTAAAGAAGATAAATATTCTAGGAAGGATCACCATCAAGTATAGGTCACAAGTGTAGGGCCCATTTGTCATTGCACCAAAAGCCATGACTATTAGTGAACATGGAATACCACATAATTAACCACCTGTGGGTAGGGGAGCATGTCACATCACCCAAAGATCTCTCCCTTGACGTGCATACCAGGTGCTTACGTGGGTCAGGAAGACACCGGGGAGATTTGAACCCATGACCAGGCCAAAACTAGGCTCTGATACCAATTGTGGGGCCCATTTGTCATTGCACCAAAAGCCATGACTATTAGTGAACATGGAACACCACATAACTAACCACCTATGGGCAGGGGAGTGTGTTGCATCACCCAACAATATCCCCCTTGACGGGCATACCAGGTGCTTATGTAGGTCGAGAAGGCACCAGGGAGATTTGAACCCATGACCAGGCCAAAACCAAGCTCTGATACCAATTGTAGGGCCCATTTGTTGTTGCACCAAAAGCCATGACTGTTAGTGAACATGGAACACCACATAATGAACCACCTATGGGTAGGGAAGCATGTCACATCACCCAACAATCTCCCCCTTGATGCGCATAACAAGTGCTTATGCAGGTCGGGAAGGCATCGGGGAGATTTGAACCCATGACTAGGCCAAAACCATGCTCTAATACCAATTTTAGGGCCCATTTGCCATTGCACCAAAAGCCATGACTATTAGTGAACATGGAATACCACATAATTAACCACATGTAGGTAGGGGATCGTGTTGCATCACCCAACAAAAAGGACCTAAGTGTTTGACACAATGACGAAAAATCAATAGGATTTTTTTGACTTGGCCCTATCCAAGTTTGACATCATCAACACCTAGTATAGAGAACACAAACATTAGTCTTCAAGGACAACATTATGGAACTAAAATGGACAAGTAAAAAGAAGGAAAAGGAAAAGAGGACAAGTAAGAAGAGAAACAAAAGACAAGGAGAAAGAGAATAAATAGGTGACAAGTGTGCAACAGACCACACTAGAGGCTACAACATAAAAATGAAATGAAATTTGCAAGGAAAGGAAGATCAAAGTATTGTAGACACCTCCTAAGGAAATTGATACAACTTTAGATAATACTTCAAAGTCACATTTTGAAGCATTACTTTTAGATTTTCTAGAAGATGTTACAAGAATTTTTGTTGGGAAAAAGGTATATATAAAAATACATTCATCTACTATAATTTTCTATTGGGAAGATTTTGGAGGAATCATGAAAGATGACTAAGAATTTGTAGAGGTTTCTTCAGCTAACAATTGAAATATTGCAAAGCACATTAGCTTTTCCTATATAGATAATTGAGAAGAATATTGAGAAGAAAGATGAAAAGATAATAGAGGAATTTGATAAACATTTTTTTCCACTTGAATATGTAGCTTATACCAAAGTGCATATAGAGGATGTGTTGGAAATAATCAAGGCTAGCTAGGTTATTGAGAGAGGAGGGGTGAATTAGTAACCCCAAAAACTTTAAATCAATTTAGCACTTAACCATATAAATCTTTCACCATTCATTCTTCTAATCTACTACATGCATGAGAAAAGACAAACATTCATAACACATGAACACAATATTTTGGTGACCCAGAAACCTTTCAAATAGAAAATAAATTGGGGTGGGGATGATACCCATAAAACTTCAGTACTATAGAATAAATTTGGCCTATTAGGGCTTAAATTGATCACTTCTAATGATCTTCCCTATTAGGAGCAATTTGGACTACTAGGTCCACCTTGTTAGAGGTTTTCCAAACATACAATGAAGTATACACTCTGTTAAGAGATTTATATAAAGACTGTTAAGTCTACCCTATTAAAGGATTTAGAAAAATGATTTGCCTATTAGGATGAAATAGTAGATCTAACTTACAACTTAATTTTTGAATAGATCTCAATGCATAGATCACCTCTTGTGACTGATATGTCTTTGCTGCTCCTTAATGACCTTGCTAAATACTCTACTCTACTGTTGATTCACATTTACTCTTCTCAAACATTACATATCCATTACTTAACATACTCATTATCATCATATTGTAAATGGTACAATACATTACATATATACCATTTCAATAATTATAATTTCAAGGTCGGCTAAAACACAAGTAGAGAAAATATTATTGAGTTGGCCAAATAGTAGAAAACTTGAGCTCTTCAAGTTGACTTGGTGACCTTCTGATACTCAGTGTCCATTGTATTACTTGGAATCATCATAGATTCAGTAGAAGTAGAAGCTCAGTCCATACTAATCACACAATGTAGCTTGGAACTCGGTAACTGTTGGAGACTCGGTAGATATAGTGTCACTCGGTGAATACTAAATCCTTAATTTACCTTGCTATCACTCAATAAACATTGTACATCCATCACTCAATAGAAATTGACTTCATATCATTCAAATTGATAACTCGGTAGACACTATGAAGCTCGGTAACCACTATCTATTTGATGAACATTGTAAGCTTGGTATACACTACTAAATTGCCCATTCACTCGGTAGCTCCAAGAATACTTGGTGAGAAGTGCTTAATTGCTGAACTTATAAGTTAACCACTGAATGCTCAGTATAAACTATAGACTAAGTGATGAGCTTAGTAAGAATTCAAAATTGAATAAGTATTGTCACTAATTAAAAATACAACATAATGCCAACAATCTCCCCCTTTGGCATTAGTGACATAAACATTTATGTGCCAAAATTTATGTACATTGATATTCTAATTTTGATTTTTCAAAAATGATCTTTGTAAAGATGTTGTATATACATATCTTACATATCTCCCCCATACATATGACATAATGTATATATAGCTTTTATCTATACATATAAAAATTTATTTTCTCCCTTGATTTCTCCACAAGTCTCTTACTATCTCTTTACTTCCCCTTTTCTTATTATCTCATACTCCCCCTTTTTGACAATAATCCCAAAGAGATATGAAAAATATTCAAATAGAAACATCAAAATGTGAGAGAAATTTGGAGTGTACCTTGATAATAAGTGCCAATGTCTTATCCTAATTATCTTGCAAAATTTTGCAGGTGGAGAGGGCCACTTGAACTTCTATGGAAAGTTTAATCATATGATCGGCTACTGAAAAATTGTTATCTTGGACCAATGTTTTTGAATATGCAATATGTTTTTGCATTGGGTCCATAACTAGAAGGATCATATTTTTGATGCTAATTAGTGTAGACTTGATCCTAGCTTCCTCTCTAAGTAACTCTACCTACATTTCTGACAAAAATTTCACCATCATGTGATGTGATGAGCTTGAACTCGGGTCAAGTTGTAGCCTTTGAGCACTAGCCTTCATGTCCACATCAATCTTATTCAATTTCTTCTTTATATCCTTGGTGTACTTGGTAACATCATAGAGCTTACGAAAAAGTGATGTTACATTTGTAAAGGATTGATCAAGGTTGCTTAAAATTGCAAATAATTCTACCTAATTTATTGCAATGTGCTCAAGCACCTTATTGTCAAATTTCTTCTCTGCCTTTTCAATAAGCTTCTCTTGTCTTGAAGTGTCCTCATTGAACTTATTCACAACCTCTTCTAATTGTAACAAAATGTGTTGAGATGAGTCAACATCAACACTTATGGCCTCAGTAATTTTTTTTTGGCATTCTCTTTTATTGTAAATTCTCTATCTCTCTCATCTCTAAGCTATTTTTGCCTTGCTTTTTTCCCTAAAAGCTGACTAACCAATATCATTTCATTTGTTGTGGCATTATCTAGATCTATCTTAGGAATAAAAATTTCTTTGTCCAAGTTTATGTCTTCATCAATTTCTTTCCCAGTAAGTAGAAGTTTTAGAGGAGTCTTTGATTTTACTTCTATGCTTACTTCCTTGGACTTTGAAGTGGAAACAATAGTAGAAGTAGTTGAACTAGTAGAAAAGATTTTAATTGGTCCAACTAAAGGAAAACTAAAAGAAGTACCAATTGTATCCGAAATTGATGTGCTTCCCAAAAATGAAGTACCAATAATTAATATACAAACTAGAATATTTACAACTAAAGAACTGACTAGAACAAAAATTGGTACAGTTAAAGTTGTAGTTGACAAAGTTGTGGAACAAACTGGCAAACTTACTAAACAAGGAGCAAAATAAATTGGCACAATTTGAGAACTGGCAACTATGCATACTACTGAAGTAGATTGCTCAGGTGCTAATGAAGAGGTTTGTATCTTAGTAGATGAAATGGTAGACACTTCTATTGTGGATACCTAGAGCTATGAGGTAGCAGGTGCAGATGATATTTTTGAGGTGGTTGTAATCATTCTTGCTAAAGCTAACTCCAACTTTGATGATGTTGTTGGCTTAGGTGGAGAGTGAGGAAGGGAAGAAATGACTTCTACTACAATTTTCATTGGATCATCTTCTTCATTTTCTTCCTTGTCTTCCTCTTTAGCTTCTTCTTTCTCTTCATCATCAGCCATTAGTGCCTAATAGTCTTCAACATCAAATTTAACACATAGAGTGTCATCATCTTCATCATCACTATTACCATCATCATCCTTAATCTCTACTAGGTCATCACCACACTTATGCAAATGATAGATGTTTCTCCACATGTTTGTTGCATCTCTTACAACGTGCTCAATATGTTTGATTAAAATCAAACATGTGTGGAATCTGATCATCATTTTACCTTCATTATTTTTCTTGGCTGCCTTTACTTCTATATCAGTAAGATTTGGCAATAATTTCCTTAAAGATTTTTCATAAATATCTTTGGCTGTCTATGTAGCTAACTCCCACCTTTTCTGCAATCTCACTAACAATTCTTTTGAGATTTGGGGAGCAATCTGGTCTGGGGAATGCTTCCACTTTCCCATTTTGGAGAGTACTAGTTCCTCAATTTGCATCTTCTCGACATCAGTCCTTGTTTCAAACTTTAGGGCCTTGAATTTTTTGATGCTAGCTCCTTCTTCCATCTGTTTTAGCCTTTCCTGGAGGGTAAGTGGGGACTTGCTGAGCACAACTTCACCTTTACCTTTTCCTTTGCCTCTCCTGGTGAAAATAGCTATGGAGGCCTTTGGAGTTTTTGTAATGATTACCCTCCCTTTCTTCTTAGCTGGCTCTACCTCCTTCTCTAATTCTTTCTCTTCTCCTCCTCCTCCTCCTTCTTCTTCTTCACTCTCTCATTTTCCCTCAATAAGCATTAGATGGCTAGTGGCAATTTTCATCTTTCCTATCTTCCTCTTGCCTTTGCTGACTACTTGAGGTAGCTTGATTTTCAATTCAATTCTATGTTTTGCCTCATCATAAGTGCCAAAAATTGGTTACTTAGGGTCTATAGGCTCATTTACCAATGCTTCAATGATGTCCCTAGTTTCATCAATATTAACCTCATAAGGGGGAGATTTTACCCATGCAAATCAGGGCCTAACTACCTGAATGTATACTCTATCACAATCAACCATGAAACACACATCATATTTATAATCCTCAACAAGTTTAGGAGGAATCCTAAACCTATTTTTCATTGTTTTCTTGAAATATTCAAAATAATTGTCCATTATGCTATCAAATTTTATCCCCATTTCTGCAATAAACTCATTTATCTTATATAAAATGGGAACATCCTTTCTCCACACAATGGAACCTTTAGATGGAAAGAATTTTTGCACATAGAAGAAAAGACGCGTCAAGAAAGAACCAAATTTACAAGGGTTGTTCTTTTATGTTTGGATGTTGTCCATGTTTTTGTTTAATTATTTGAGTAGTAACTCTGACAGGTCAAGTTCCATGTTTTTCTTCACAACTTTAAATGCTAAGTCCACTACCTCACATGGCATGCTATTCAAATGACTAAAGCTATAAATCTTGTGGGAAATTACATGAATACCAAAGCTTTACTCCACATCAAAAATGGTGCTAATTTTCAAACCTCTACTATCCCACTTAGCTAGGGTTTTCTTCTAGAGTTCATCCTAAACTAGGGTTTTGGTAGATTTTTCTTTGTTTAGCATGAGAAGACTAGTAATCTTGTGAATCATCTTTTTGGTTATCAATACAGGCTACTCTAACCATAATTGACCATTTTGTATGCGACTAAGAATGTACCTAATCAATTTTATCTAAAAACTCCTTGGAAGTTGTGAGATATGGGTCAATCCCTTTGTTTCTAAGTGCTTGTGTTTGGGTTTCAATGAGCCATCAACATGCATTTCCTCTAAAGCACTATCCATTTCTAGGGTTCCTATCTCCTAAATAGAACACTTAAACTGAGTGTGGATGTTGCTAATTAGGAGTACCTTTGGTGGAATTTGAGATTGCACGACATTAGGGTCAAGTGCCTTCGCAACTACTGGAACTAGCTTGAAATTCGAGGCTTTCCACTCCACACCCTTAACCAACATCTCTAAACCCATGCTCGGTAAGTGAAAGAAATTTTTGAACAAATTCTTCACTGGAAATTCACTCAAAATCACTAGGAATCGCTTGAGTGCACTTAAAAATCTCTTAGCTCTATGAATACTAAAGATGCAATGAAAAATGAAATCAGATTCTGCCCTTTTTGATGAAAATTCACCATTAATGTTAGGTACCATACTAACATAGTGTGTGATAGACTGTCATCCACTCACTAGCTCAGTAGAAACTTGTCACTCGGTGATCAATCAAAACATTACTTCTCCCAACCTAGCTCGGTTGAGTCTATGGCTAACCTTGCTCGGTATGAACTAAACTCATATGATCCTTTTGTATCTAATATACTAATTTGGATCTTCTACTTTCTTCCATTTGGAACTACTCAAGATTTAGCTTGAAGATGCAGTTCCAGTCCCTCCTTTGAAGAATTGAATTTGAAATGGTGGAGTCACCCACTTCTTGAGTGACATTGCCATCATTTGAATTGTTCTTCTTGGTAGATTTAGGAGTCCACTATTGTCTCATCTGCTTCCTAATATCATCAGCTTTATCTTTCTTTTCATCTTCAACTCTTCCTATGTTCATATAGTTTTTAACTATATAAGCAATTTTAGTGCATGTATAACATCTTACTGTTGAATCTCTCTTTCTCAAGTGATGCCTTGTGTAGTCTATGCCAATGTGTCCATATTCTCCACAATAGTAACATCTACACCAAGTATTGTAATCCCAACCAAATATTGCTTTGACAATTTGTTTAGCTAGATTGAATGGTCTGGATCTACATTCAGATGCCTTGTGACCTTGTTTCTTGCATTTGTGACATTTACCTTCAAATTTTAGTTTCTCCTTGCACTCATTAGCTTTATGGCCATGTTTACTGCAATTGTAGCATTTTCCATTGAATTTTTCTTTTCCATTGAATTTTTCTTTTCCATTGCTCCCACATTTGTTTGATGTATAACCTAACTCACCATAGTGATTGCAAGTAGGTTTTCAATTCCTTTGGGCACCTTGTTTGGAAGATTCACCTTCTCCTTTCTAATCAAGTCCCGCTTTACCTTTTTGCCTATGAAGATTTTTCTCACTTTGTTGAGTCAATTGATCCATGTATGCTTGGGATTTCATCATCCTTTCATTGAGTTTATTTTTAGAGATTAGATCAACTTTCAATCTTTCATTGATCTATCTTTCAGTGATTAGATCATTTCTTAGGCTTTCATTTTTAGATTTCAGATTCATGATTTCCTCATTTGCATTGGAGAGCTAATTGATAAGACTTTCTTGCTGAAGGGATTGGTTTTGATTTGCATTGTTCCTTACCTCCAAGTCTTCACTTGCCTTATTCCTTTGTTTCAATATTTCACACATTCTTATTGACTGAACTTCTTGTTCTCTTTTCAATTTTCTTACCTCCTCTTGTAGAGAGCCATTCTTTGCTAGGAGTTTTTTGATTTCCTCATTAGCTTCATCTGAACTGCCTAATGGGAAAAAGTCTTCAATATTTTCTTCAACATACTAATGGTCATTCATTTGTCTTGCAAGTTCCTTCCTTCTTTTTAGGGGTTGAGAAAGATTCTCTTTTGCTTCCTTGAGTTGAGCTATGGTCATTTTCAGATCTAGCTTCTCATTCTCAATAGCTTTGTCAAGTCTGAATATCTCCATTGTCCTTGATCTTTGCTCAAGCTATCAAACTTTATCCTAAGAACCACAATGCTCTAATACCAATTGTTAGAAATAATTAAGACTTGCTAGGTTACTAATAGGGGAGGGGTGAATTAGTAACCTCAATAACTTTAAATCAATTCAGCACTTAACCATATAAATCATTCACCATTCATTCTTCTAATCTACTGCATGCATGAAAAAAGATAAACATTCATAACACATGAAAATAGTATTTTGGTGACCCAAAAACTTCCAAATAGAAAGTAAAATTGGGGTGGTGATGATACCCACAAAACTTCATTACTGTAATATAAATTTGGCCTGTTAGAGCTTACATTGATCACTTATGATGATCTTCCGTATTAAGAGCAATTTGGACTACTAGGTCCACCTTGTTAGAGGTTTTACAAACATACAATGAAGTATACACTTTGTTAAGAGATTTATACAAAGACTTTTAAGTCTACCCTATTAAAGGATTTAGAAAACTAATTCACCTATTAGGATGAAATAATAGATCTAACTTAGAACTTGATTGTTGAATAGATCTTGAAGTACAAATCACCTCTTGTGACTAATATGTCTTTGTTGCCCCTTAATGACCTTGTTGAATACTTTGCTCTACTGTTGATTCACATTTACTCTTCTCAAACATTACATATCTATTCCTTAACATACTCATTATCATCATATTGAAAATGATACAATACATTACATATATACCATTTCAATAATTACTATTACAAGGTTACCTAAAACACAAGTAAACAAAATATTACTGTGTTGGCCAAATAGTAGAAAACTTGAGCTCTTCAAGTTGACTTTGTGACCTTCTGATACTCAGCATCCACTGCATTACTCGGCATTATCATGCACTCAGTAGAAGTAGAAGCTTGGTCCATACTAATCACACAACATAGCTTGGAACTTGGTAACCATTGGAGACTCGATAGATATAGTGTCACTCGGTGAATACTGAATCCTTCATTTACCTTAATGTCACTCGGTAGAAACTAGCTTCATATCATGCAAAATGATAACTCAGTAGACATTGTGAAGCTCAATAACCACTATCTGTTTGGTGAACATTGTAAGCTAAGTATACACTGCTGAACTACCCATTCACTCGGTAGATTTAGGAATACTCAGTGAGAATTGCTTAACTACTAAACTTACGAGGTAACCACTGAATTCTTGATATAAACTGTAGACTAAGTGATGAGCTCAGCAAGCATTCAAAATCAAATAAGTGTTGTCACTAATGAAAAATACAACATAATGCCAACAATCCTCCCCTTTGACATTAGTGACAAAAATACTTATCTGCCAAAATTTATGTACACTGACATTCTAATTTTTTTATTTTTCAAAATTGATCTTTGTAAAGATGTTGTATATACATATCTAACATATCTCCCCTATACATATGGCATAATGTATACATAGCTTTTATCTATACATATATCAATTTATTTTCTCCCTTGATTTCTCCACAATTCTCTTACTAACTCTTTACTCCCCTATTCTTATTATCTCATGCCACCCCTTTTTGACAATAATGCCAAAGAGATATGCAAAATATTCAAATAGGAACATCAAAATGTGAGAGAAATTTGGAGTGTACCTTGAGAATAAGAGCCAATGTCTTATCCCAATTATCTTGCAAAATTTTGCAAGTGGAGAGGGCCACTTGAACTTCTGTGAAAAGTTTAATCATATGATCTGCTACTAAAAAATTGTTATCTTGGACCAATGTTTTTTAATATGCAATATGTTTCTACATTGGGTCCATAACTAGAAGGATCATATTTTGGATGTCAATCAGTGTAGACCTGATCCTAGCTTCCTCTCTAAGTAACTCTATTTGCATTTCTAACAAAAATTTCAACTTCATGTGATGTGATGAGGTTGAACTCAGGTCAAGTTGTAGCCTTTGAGCACTAGCCTTAATGTCCACATCAATCTTATTCAATTTCTCATTTATATCCTTGGTGTACTTGGTAACATCATAGAGCTTACCAAAAAGTGATGTTACATTTGTGAAGGATTGATCAAGGTTGCTCAAAATTGCAAACAATTCTACCTAGTTTATTGCAATGTGTTGAGCAATGTGTTCAAGCACCTTATTATCAAATTTATTCTCTACCTTTTTAATGAGCTTCTCTTGGCCAGAAGTGTCCTCATTAAACTTATTCATAGCCTCTTCTAATTGTAAGAAAATAAGTTGAGATGAGTCAGCATCAACACCTATGGCCTCAGTAGTTATGTTTTTGGCATTCTCTATTATTGTAAATTCTCTATCTCTCTCATCTCTAAGTTGTTTCTACCTTGCTTTTTGCTCTAAAATTTTGCTAACCAATATCATTTCATTTGTTGTGGCATTATCTAGATCTATCTTAGGAATAACAATTTCTTTTTCCAAGTCTATGTCTTCATCAATTGCTTTCCCTATAAGTAGAAGTTTTAGAGGAGTCTTTGGTTTTACTTTTTTGCTTACTTCCTTGGACTTAGAAATTAAAAAAATAGTAGAAGTAGTTGGACTAGTAGAAAAGACTTGAATTGGTCCAACTAAAGGAAAACTGAAAGAAGTACCAATTGTATCCAAAATTGATGTGCTTCCAAAAATGAAATACCAATAGGTAATGTACAAACTATAATATTTACAACTGAAGAATTGACTAGAACAAAAATGGTGCAGTTAAAGCCATAGTTCACAAAATTTCAAAACAAACTCGCAAACTTACTGAACAAGGAGTAGAAGAAATTGACACAATTTGAGAATTGGAAACTATGCATACTGTTGAAGTAGATTGCTTAGGTGTTGATGAAGAGGGCTGCAGCTTGGTATATGAAGTGGTAGACACTTTCATTGTAGATACCTGGAGCTGTGAGGTAGCAGGTGCAGATGATATTTCTGAGGTGGTTGTAATCATTCCTACTAAAGCTAACTCCAACCCTGATGATGTTGCTAGCTTAGGTGGAGAGTGAGGAAGGGAAGCAATGATTTCTACTACAATTTTCATTGGATCATCATCTTCGTTATTCCTTGTCTTACACTAAGGATAAGTATAGTATGAAGAAGGTGGTATATTGTTAATACACATGATCCACATTTTGAAATTTTCACAAAGCCACCATTTTTGACATTTTAAGAATTTTGTTACCCCAAAAAATTTTCCATATGTTGTCATCAATTCCAAGGGAAGACATTGTTGGAAATATGGCTAATGTAAAGTGTTAGGGTTTTCATTTATGGAAACACATAGCTTACTTTGAGATGGCAGAAGATAATATGAAAGATAAAGTATAAAATTGTTTAAGTATGATAAAGGTAAACAATGATCATACAAATAGTTTGGTTCAACATGCTTTACTTGAAGCACTTGAAGAATTGTTCACTTGAGGGAAGGTAGTATAGATAGAGTACAACATGTTTGTAAGAGCATTATTTTCAATGTTAAGTTTTGCATGAGTTATGGTAGATTTACCAATTACATGTTGCCAAGTAGTACAAAGAAAACAACATTATAATGGCATTTTCGTGAAGGGATTATTTTGGTTTCCCAAAATAATTTCTTAACAAGGTTGGATGAAATCCTAGATGTTAAGCTACACATGGAATAATATAACTTAAAGATTTAGCAAAGTATCAAGAAACACAAGGCCGACTTATGAATTTTTTTAGTATAAAGGTAAAACAATTTTATCAAGTGAAGTATGACATTTTATTTTTAATGATATGATGTTTATTTTGGTATTTTCTATGTTTGATAAAGCTGTGAACTTGATGCTAGAAAAAAGAAGAGAAGTTTTTATTTTTATTGAAGAGGAACTATAAAGATAAAGACTCATCAGATATAGTAGATATTAGCGGAGAAAAAGGTTTTTGTATCTATCTCATACGATAAGCATTGTATAATTATATATGAATATTCAAGAAGTGGGCTCATCTTGCACTCTTTTGTATTGTAATAAAAAAATCCTAACATGGTTGAGGCTTCTAATAAGGTATGGTCCCATAATAAGGATAGATACACCATACATATGTAATAGACTCCTAACATGGTCAATATCGTTCACAAGATACTTTTTTATTAGTGGATCATTTTCTGGGTACCATCCCCACTAGGATTTTCCCTTGGTCAAATTTTCCTAGTTAAAAAATATTAGTTTTATGAGTTTCATTATGTTATGATTATGTATAATTTTCAGTTTGATAATATATTCAAATTTAAATATGGTTAATAATATCCATAGTTGGCAAAAAGCTTTTTGAATGCTGAGTCACACCCCATCCTCTCAGTATTCCCTATTTCTAACATAGGGATCTTGTCATGTCTTTCTCATCTACATTCTTCATAATAGTTTCACTTACTAATCTATCACTATTATGTCCATCTTCTCCACTTTCAATAATTATGTGTATTATTCTTCTATCATTGCTAGATCAATATATTGGTTTAGTTCCTTTCACACACTTGACTATACTAATCTAGTACTTGGATTTTGTGTCACTTCTTGCTAAAATATGCATAAAAGTTGCACTTTTAATAGCTAGGGTTTCATGAATATGAAAGATCTTTATATGATCTCAAGTTGGAAAACTGATATTCACTATGTGATGTGCCTATTTATAGATCTAGAAGAAAATTTAGCATTGAGGTTCTAATTGTAAACTTGTGTCTTACCTACCTCTACCTTTCTACAATAAATGATTTTGAATGCATTATTCAATGGTCAAGTTTTTGGAGATTACATGTCCTATCATTACAGGTTAAGCATTTTGATCTTGTGGCCATCTTTTAATTTTCTCAAAGAATCATCCTTTGTGACTACATTGAATGTGGGGATGGGTGCAAGACTTCTCGTGTAACCCCTTAATCTTTTCTAGCTTAACTTGATTAGGAGGTCTCACCATTTTTCAATGAGCTTAAAATCTCTCCAAGTTTGGTTTCAACACCTTTTGATTTGTTCTTGGTCTATACCTTGGCAAAGTCCTTGCTAACTTGCATGATATCAATGAGTTTTTTTGTCTTCCTTGTCATAATGTTGTTCCTTAGGTTTTCCTTTGGCCGATCAATTTTTGGCAATGTGGAAAATTTTATGACATTTGTAGCATGTCATGATTATACCATTTCATGGTCTAGTTTTGTTCCTTTCTCATTATTTGTAATGAATTTAAATATTGATTCCTTGGATTCTTCAAATTCACTCTTCTCTTCTAGTTTCTCTATTAGTTTTTGGATTTATCCTAACTTTTTTATTAGTTTATTTCTCTTTGCTAAATACTCTCTCAACTTATCTTTTGAGTCTTTAATAGTATCTAGGGCATCATCAACCTAACTTCTAAGTTGTGTGGTTGTCATTTAATCTTCCATCAAGCTTTTAGGTTGCTCACTACTAGGTATTGAGCTTTGATACCAATTGTTGTTCCTGATCATTACTAAGAGCGAGAATGAATCAGTACAAATTTTTCTATCATTTATAGGAACAATCTTATTCAAAAATCTAGTTACAAGTCCTTCAACAAGTAATACAATAATGAATGAAATACAATAAAATCATATAATATCACAAAAAAATGCATACATCAATGACATATATTTGTACTTATAAAACTCTAGTGTGAGGGTGAAAATCATGGTGGGAGTAATATACCTACTAGCCTTTTCTTTAAAGTGAAAGGGTTCCTTATTAAAGGTTTAGATGTGTTTCTTTTGAGAGCTCATCTTATTAGAAATGAATATAATCTATTAGAATTACAATAACTTTCTAAGGCTACCTTGTTAGAGGATTTTGATCCCTCTTTAAGAGATACCTTGTTAGAGGACTTCAAAGAATTATTACAATTATTTATTGTTAGAGGACTTCAATAATTACAATGGTGAGAAAGAATATTAATGATTGGATCTATGAATATGACACTACTCACTTTTTAGATCCACTATGATAGCTTAGAAAGATACTATTATCCCCTCCCATTGTTTTGGATTTACTTAATGAAAACTCTTTGTTCACTTCCTCTTTCACACTCTGGAGTACTAGATTTGTTTTAGCTTTCTATTTTACCTTTATTTCTCTTTTGTATCCCATAGATCTTTAAGGACTTTAAACATAATAGATAGAATTTCTTGAAGTATTCCTCAAACAAATCATCTGCATCATCTTCCAAATTTGTATACAACTTGAGCATTTGGCCAATGATAAGTCTCTTTTTCTTGCACTCAATGATGTAGGAGCATCCTAGGTGTAAGAGAAATCTTGCATCAACCAAAAAAAATTATATTTCCAAATTTCTAATTTTGTGTTTTCAATAAGGGTTATCCTTGTGTAGAGTTGCTATTTGAGGGATCTTTCTAATTTTAGTAAGTTGGTATTATGTTCTGATATTTTTATAATCTCATATGTGGAGGTTCATTTTTGACATATCAACCTTCTAGATGAGTTTTATTGTTTTGATTAAGTAAAAATAGGTTTTGATAGGACCCAAAACCTTTTACAAAGAGTGAAACATATAAGCATTAAATGACCAAAAGAAGCTATGCATCAGCAACCCTAGAAGGAACAACCAAAAAACAATAACCCTTTAACAAAAGAGGCTAACAATAGAGACAGTAGAAAAACAAAGCAAGGACATCAGAAGACTAGCTAGAAAGTCTTCAATAGGTCCACTACCTAATCAACTAGAATGTTCATTTTAACTATAGAAGCCCTTAACTCATCAAGCTCTTTATCTTCCATAGGCTTGGGTTTATTTGAGGTTTCCCTAGTATGTTTACTAGGTTCTTGATCATCCCTTGGCTCCTTATTACCTTGGTCCTTTCTCCCCTGTTCTAGCTTCTCCAAAAGAATCTTGATGTTTTCAACAGTGGCCTTTAAGGTCCATTAGCTTTGTTCATAAATATTTTTCAAAGTGTTCTCAACCCCCATGACTCTACTTCTTATCTTTTTAAACCTATTATCTAGATCTTTCACCATTTTGTCTTTATTTCTGACAGTCTCCTCTAGGGGTGGAACTCTTTTCATCATGTTAGTAACATCTTCAATAGCACCACCGTAACTCTATCTAGGTGCTAACCCTGTATTCTCTCCCCCCTATTGATTTTACTGAGATGCTCAAATTATTTCTAGATATCCTTCATTTTATCCTTAATTAGATCAATATCCCTCCTCATCAAACCTGGGTTACTAAACACACTAGTCACATTCCCATTATCCTTAGTATCAAAGCTTTTTCTTAGGCTTTCCTCCCCCAAGTTCACATCAACATTCTTAGGATTATCTTCTAGGTTCAAATCTGCATCCCCTTTGGGCATCTCTCTCTTACCCTTAGTGCCAATATCCCCCATATAGGATAGAGGTTCCACATCAAGTTTTTCCCCCTTACCCTTCTTACCTTTTTTCTACCCAATCTCCTCATCAAACCCCAAATTGGTATCATAATCCACTTCAATATTGTTCTTCTTCCTTTTCTTAGAATATCAGCCATGGGTGATAGAGATCTTCCTCTTGTCTTCCACCTACTGATAATCCTCCTCATCCATCTCACCCTCATAGTCCTCATCAAACTCACTCCCTTCTATATCATAAGTCTCCAAAGTCTTCCTTCTCATATGTGGCTTTTCTACTTTCTTCATTTTCAACATATTCATAATGAAAGTTATAAGCCCTTCATGAGAAGCATGGTCCCCATCTATGTCATTTTGTAAACTTAGAATAGTGTGATCCAAAGATTGTATGAGGTAGAAAGGGAAATTAACCCTAACCCCATGCCTAAAATAGTTAACCAACATGAAACGATGACCATATATTTTGGAATAGCAACCATTGAGGCTAATATACTCAATCAAAACAAAAAATATAGATCTCCAAGGTCTAGAAATTCTATTGGGGAATTCATAGTCTTGGCCTCAAAGAAAAAGCTACCTCTTATATTCTCCAAAAAGACTCAAAACCTATGTGGCATAAAGTGACTAATCACATCACAAATGTACCCCATCAAGAAATGTCATTTCCAACTCACTACATAATTATACCCCAATGTGAAATTAATCATAGTTAAAAAAAAAAAAAATTCTACCAATCCAATCACACTCCATTAGAGATGAACCTTCAATAGGGATTTTATTACCTTTTTGAAAAAAATTGTCTGTGGTGAAAAATTTACCCTGTAGCAAAATCTAAAAAAAGATGTTAACTTTAGGGGTCATGCCCCTATACTAAGCTTTACTCTAGCATAGTTCATCGATATCTTCAAAATTCTAAACATAAAGAGATGAATTTGAGAACAATACATTGGGGTTAAGCTTCCAAATGAGGGAATCCTCTTCTTCAATTAAAAAGACATCACTCAACATTGCATTCAAATCCTTGAGAGATAAGTCCACTCTAGAAAATTCCACCCATTTACCATCTTCCCAATAATATGCAACATAAGGACCAAAAACCAACTTTCATTGCATCATATAGTCATTCCAATGTGGTTCATTACTAAGAGGGTGATCCAGCACCTGGATATCATCCCAAAAAAGGACACTCTCCCCATTGCCCACTTTCCATCTGTTTGTTTTTTGGGCATTTTTCCAAATAATGGATCCACCTTGAATGTTGTCATTGTTAAGAAAATGGTGAAGACTCCTATTATCCATGTAATATTTTTTATTTCAAATATTCTTCCAATCTCCACCATCATTAAAAAAATCTCCAAAAAAAAATTTAGACAACAAATAATCATTCATAATACTAATTCTTATCAACCCTAAGCCCCCTTTTCTAATAGGCTTACAAACCTTCTCCCAGGGTATGAGTGCCAATCTTTTTTTTCCATGTCTATCGATAGGAAATTCTTTTGTATTATCTCAATAATAATAGCATATTTTCTATATATATTAAACACACTAAGGGCATATAGAGGGATGTTCTAAACAGTAGTTTTCAACGCAATAATCTTACCAGCTTGGCTAAGGAGAGATCCTTTCCAAACCTCAAGCTTGTTATAAATTTTATCTATCAAGGATCTCCAAAAGGAGTTCGTGGGATCAAGGCAAAGGGGAAAACCAAGATAAGACCTTGGGAGACTACCAACCTCATAGCCCATGATTCTCTTGATCTTTGCTTTCCTATTCTCATTAATATTTGTGTAATAAATAGAAATTTTAAGCCAATTAATAAGTTGACCAGTAGCATCCCCATAATTATCAAGAGAATTCCTAATATTTCTAGCACTTTTCACCATAGCTTCTCCCATCACAATAGAATCATCTACAAATTTCTTGTGGGAATAGTATTCATCCTTAGATGAAGGTCTAAGACCAAAAAAGTCACCATTTTGAACCACTCTATCAATGAATCTACCAAAGCATTCTTCCATTAAGATAAAAAGAATGGGGAATAAAGGGTCACCTTATCTTTATCCATGTGAAGCTCAAAAAAAAGGGGTTGGGGAACCCATTAACCAACACCGTGAAAGTAGAAGAGACCAAAATATGAATGATATCCAAGAATCTATTATTGAAACCAAAAGCTTGCAAGTCTAATCTAAAAAAATCCCAATCCACCCTATCATAGGCTTTAGATAAATCTAATTTTAGAAAGACCTTTCTTTTTTAGATTTCATCAAAGAGTGGATTATCTCATGAATAAAAATAATAGAATCCAAGATTTTTCCTCTTGGCACTAAGCCATTTTGTTGTCTCGAGACCAAAAAAGGAAGAAGGGTCAAAATCCTCAAGGTAAGAACTTCAGAAATAATCTTATAAAAAGAGTTACAAAGACTGATAGGTCTGAACTAATCCAGACTATTAGCATCTTGCTTTTTGGGTATCATAGAAATGAAAGTGTGATTCAACTCTTTTAGAATTTTGCTAGACCCAAAAATCTCCTTAACTCCATTAATAACATCTTCATGAATGATATGACAACAGGTATGAAAGAATTGAAAGGGAAATCCATCTGGGCCTGACGCTTTGTCCCCCTCGAAAGAAAAGAAAGCCTTTTGAATTTCCTGCTTGGAAGGAATAGCAGTGAGAGCTCTATTTTGGTCTTAATTCATCATGTTAGGAATATAGTCTAGGGAATCTTTCTACTTAACCTTATCAAGATGGATATCCTTTTTCAACAAAACACTAAAATACCTGGTAGATTCACCTCTAAAGACTTCTTCTTCATCACTAATCATCTTAGCCACCTTCAATCTAGAAATTATGTTAGCCATTCTATGTTTCATAGTAGTCATGTGAAATTAATTCGTATTTCTATCCCCTTCTTTAAAAAAACATCTTTCTTGAATGTTGTCTCCAAAAAGTCTCTTCTTTAGTGATAATGTCATGTAAATCCACCAATTTTGCATCCTCCTCCTCCTTAGTCACATTCTCATAACCATTCCTCTAGATATTGTCCTATATTTATTTCAACTCCTCCAAAATCTCCCTTTTGCATTAAAAAATGTTACCAAAAGTTTCTTTGTTCCATCTTTAAATATTGTCTTTAATATTCCTCATGTTATTTGCAACTTTAAACATTTTTGTCCCCTCAACCTTAATCAACCACCATTCTTTAATAATATTTTCCAAACTAGGATGTAAGGTCCACATTTTTTCAAAATGAAAGGGGAAATTCCTTTTCATAGAAACAAGATCAGCTAGAAGATAAATAGGATAATGATCTGACCCTACTCTCAAAAAAGTTGATATGGAGCAAGTGTAGTTTTGAAACCAAGCATTATTGATTAGGGTCCTATCAAGTTTAACTTTAATTATAGCATTTATGAATCTTCTATTTGTCTAGGTATAGTTTATTCCTTATAAAAAAATATCAAGAAGTTGGTGCTCATCAATGAAATCCATAAGATCAATTTTGTTGTCCAGATTAGGTTGGCATTCTCCCATTTTTTCATTTTCTTTCAAAGGGGCATTTAAATCTCCCATCATAACCGATCCCTCATCAAAAAAGTCCCTCCTTTGATTAGATATTTCATCCCAAAAATATTTTTTTCCTCACTTCATATTAGTAGCATATACATTAGTTTGGACCCAAGAAGTACCATCCTTGGTATTCCAAAATCTAGCATTCACCATATTTTTACTTTGTCATATAATTTCTCCATTAATATTACTACAATTCTAGATCACAACTATCCCTCCAAAGGCTCCATTAACATCTATGCCTATGGTTTTACTATTATTGAATAAAAAAATTTCTCAACTTTATCTTTAGGCATCTTAGTCACTTGAAGAAGTACAATATCTAGTTTATTATCTCTTATCATGTTCCTAACTATATCTTGCTTGTGAGGATTATTCAACCCTCTTACATTCCATGAGATGATCTTCATTTCTTTCAAAATGTTCCCAACTCTAGGATGGTTCTTTGACTCCCATCCACTATATTCCTATTCACCTCCATAGTTCTTTTTTTTCTAATTTAAATGCCTTCCTTGCATAGTGTGAGTATAACCAACATCTCATGCTTTATTGCTCTTGGTATTTATAACAACCACCATATTCTCCTTTTTACTCTTTTTATTGTCCTCTCTCTTCTTATTTTTATTTCTTTTCTTATCAAGAATGGTTGTCCAATCATTTTCATTACTTTCATCCTCTCCCTGTAAAGCCAAAACAATATCTTTTTCATCCCCACATTTAAGGGTGTAGACCTCATTTAGTTTTGGTGTTTTGATATTTTGAGGTGACTTCATTTCCATCATGGAAATAGTCTGAGAGCACTCAAAAAGACAAGCTCCAATAATAATACACTTTTGGGCATCCTAAAAATCCATCTCATGAACAGTGATAGGTTTTTCACATCTAGCACCTAACATTTCTCTCTTAATGATGCTCATGCCAAATATCCCTTTATCAAATAAAATATTTTTTTCTCTACTTTGGGCTTCCTCATCATAGGTATCCTTCACAATCTAAGAAGTTATCATAGAATACTCCCTATCCGAACCTGACACCCTATCAAGGATGGGTCACCACTATCATAATCATTATTCTCCAAATCATCCACCTTCTGGTCATTTCTACTAGAATCACTCTTGTTCTCCTCCATTTTCTAATCATTGCTCCTAATATCATTTCTCTTCTCATAACCCTTAGGATCATTATCCTTGATTCCATTTTTAAACCATTCTCTCTTGAACTTCTTAGGTATGTTGGTTCTACTAGGGCAGTTCTTTTCCCAGTGTCCTTTTTGGCAATGGAAACACGTAAAAGGGATAGACTCATATTCAATATTCTACACACATTTCCCTAGTTTTAACTATAGAGTAATGCATTTAGGCATGTCATCTCCATTGAGATCAAAACCCTATTGACAATCTCCATCATTCATTCCATGTTGGCCTCCATTTCTAGATGATCCTACTCCAAACTATGCCTTCTCTCTTCCCTCTAAATTTGAATTTTGAACTCCTTCATTCTCATTTTCTCCTATTGCTTTTGCTCTTGTAATAAACAATGGTTAAGGATCAAAGGAGTTTTATTATTATCTTATATGTATTGGTCTAGTTATTGCAAATGTTTTATATGAATTTTGGCTATCCAAACTTCAGGTCCATTGAAGAAAGCCTAAATGGCTTTGAAATGAGGAGAAACCTTATGTTATGAATGAGTGTACAATTAATCATTGTAGATTACTATCCAAGAATTTAGGAATGGGATTATAATAGCCCATTGGGTTAAATATTTTCTAGTTATTATCTCTAGAAGTGGACCCATCCAAAAATATAATTCATAAATTGCCTTGAGTCAATCCTATGTAATAAAGTCTAATGAAATGATATAATATGAGGTTGTTCAACCTCAAGGTTTATGACTTAGTATCTAAAATGTTCTCAAGTGGTAAAAAGTGCCTATATAAGGAGTGCATGTAGGTTGTCTAGGGTAGTTTTGGGTGATAGTTGTAGCTCTATCTAGTAGACTATTTTAAGAAAGGCACCCACGTGGGTTTTCATATTTTAATTATGTAATTCAACATTTGTGGCAATAATAACAAGAAAAAATTGTGTTCTCCCAATTTTTATTGTATTTTTATTTGTGTTTTGTGTTGTTGCATTAATAGGAGAACCCTTCATGAAATGGTATCATAGCAAGATTTCTTGAGTGTGTAAAAAAATCAGTAATTAGAAGGCAATTTTCACCAGTAGTGTAGTTTGGGCTAAGAGTTTGAATAGATCATTGATTTTGAGGCATTTTGTACTAGGGTTTTAGAAAAAATGGAAAAATGCCTCTACAAAGAGAGCATGGTGGAAAAGCCACATTTGTTACACCTAAGGGTTTTAGACCTCTCTAGATGAATATAAAAGCATTGGAATAACAAATGCATAGAGGGGTGAACCTTTTTTTCAAGAGATGAAAGTGAGGATGAAGGTGAAGAAGAAGAAAATGTTAAAGAAGAGGTAGTTCTAAACTCTGAAGAAGGATTATTATGACCATCACCAAGATTGGAAAAGGACCTAAGTTTTAGGTTCTCATGTTGTTGGGAAATCTTAACCCAGAGGAGTTGATCAATTGGATAAATGAATTAGATGAATAATTTGAGTGTGAAGATTTTGAAGATCTAGATAGGGTCATATTTGTTAAGGCCAAACTAAAGGATCAGGCAAAGATCTAGTGGAAGAAAATTCACTTAGAGAGAAATAGTAGAGGAAAGGAAAAATTCACAAGATGAGATTGGATGATAGGAAAATTAAAGTGACAATTCATTCTCATAGATTGTGAGCATGATTCACTAAAGAAAATTCAAGGGTTTAAGCAATCAGGAAGATTAGTTTAGGAGTATACTGAGGATTTCTACTGAATTCTCATTAGAATAGGCCATGTAGAAGATGACAAGGAGAAAGTTGCATGTTACCTTAATGGATTGAGGCCATGTATTCAAGAGGAATTGAGCTTAGTTTTAATTAATAGTATTGAAGAGGCATACTAGTTTTCCTTAACAGTTGAGGAAAAGATGAACAAAAAGTTTCATAAGAAAAATAGCAGAAGATGTTGTGACAGATGATCTAGTGGACAGTCTTATGGAGGCCAAAATGGTGATCAAAAGAAGGATGACACTAGAAGTAGCAACCAGAATCAAAAATAAAATAATTGCTTCCATGGTCAAAATAATAGCGATCAAAGAGGAAGAGGAAGAAGGCAAGGATGTAGTATAGGAGGTTTTTGTGGAACCTATTTTATTATAGAGAAGAAGGGAACATGGAATTTGACTATCCTTAGTGCCAAGCAAGGACTAATAGAATAAATGAAGGCTAGGCTAGAGTTATGAATGTTGATGAAGATGCCAAATCCTCACATTCTAAAGATGTTGAAAAAGGAGAAACCCTAGTTAATAGAAGAGTCGTATTGAGTGGTGAGAATGAACATAATCAAAGGGAGGCTTGTTATGCACCAGGTGCAAATGTAAAGATAAGTGTTGTGATGTGATCTTTGATGGTGGAAGAATTGATAATCTAGCATCAAAAAATATTGTCGCAAAGTTAAATCTCAAAAGGAAGAAAAACCAACATCCATATCATATTTCCTAGGTGCAAGATGACCACAAGGTCATGGTCAATGTTGGATAGACCTTGGTAGTTTAATAGGCATAATGTACATGGTGGGCATGCATATAGTTACACACTAACAAAGAATGGGGTAAAACATAAGCTAAAGCCATTGAAGGATATAGATGAAAAGGTATGTAGTGTTGCTAGAGTATGTTCTATTGATGGAAAAAAGTTCTTAGAGGCTATGAGGCATGAGCAAATGTGTTTGTCTATAATTCCAAACGATGGTGACGAAGAAGTAGAGGAGGCGCTTGTAGAAGTTGTAGATTTTAGTTGGAAAAGTTTCTAGATAATGTACCTAATGGATTCCCATGCTTAAGAAAGATAACTCTCTAGATGGATTTGAATCCATGAGCCAATTTTCCAAACAAGGCTACGTACAGAATGACACTAGCAAAAAGTGAAGAGTTAAATAGACAAGTGATTGAGTTATTGCAGAAGGGGTCGATTAGAGAGAGTCTAAGTCCATGTGTTGTACCACTATTAGAACCAAAGAAGAATGGACAATGGGGGATGTGTACATATTTTCAAGCTAACAATAAGATCATAATAAAGTACATATTTCCATTTGACCATTTCCATAGGATGGATGATAATATGGATTGTTTAAGTGGAGCTATGTATTTCACAAAGATAGATCTGAAGAGTGGGTATGATCAAATTATCATCATAGAAGGAGATGAGTGGAAGACTTCCTTTAAGACAAGGGATGGATTGTATGAGTGATTAGTGCTACCTTTTGGGCTAACCAATGCACCAAGCATTTTCATGTGGCTCATACATGAGGTATTAAAGGATTTTCTAGGTAAGTTTGATTATATTTACCTAGATGATATGTTGATATTTACTAAGACATTAGAGTAGAATTTGATGCACATTTGTAAGGTGTTTGATAAGTTGAGGGAAGAAAAGTTGCTAATAAATATAAAGAAGTGTAGTTTTGTGAAGGAGTTGGTATACCTAGGATTCATAGTTTCACTAGAAGGTCTAATAATTGGCCCTAAGAAGGTAAAGGCTATTCTAGTATGGCATAATCCAAGGAGTGTGATTCAGGAAAGATCTTTTCATGGACTAGCAAGTTTTTATAGAAAGTTTATCATAGGTTTTAGTAGTATTTGTGGACCTTTGACTGAAACAATGAGAAGGGATAGGGAAGAATTGAAGTGGACTATAGGAGAAGATAAGAGTTTTAATTTGTTGAAACATAAAGTTACAGAGGAGTCTGTTTTATCACTTCCAGATTTTCACAAGGTGTTTCGAGTAGACTTTTATGCTAGAGGTACTATAATAGGAAGTTTTTTGAGCCAAGAAGATAAACCTATTACTTATTTCAATTAGAATTTGAATGATTCTAAAATAAAATGTTATGTTTATGATGAAGAATTTTATCCTATAGTTCAAGCATTGAAGAAGTGGAGACACTATCCTCTTCCTAAGGAGTTTATTTTGTATACTGATCATCAAGATTTGTAATACTTGAATAGCCAAGGAAAATTAAACTAAAGGCATTTGAAATGGGTTGAGTTTTTGTAGAGTTATACATTTTTTTTTGAAACACAGAACTAGGAAGTCTAACAGAGTTGCAGATGCTCTTAGTAGGAGACAACTTTTGCTGATAGAGATGCAAATTGATGAAGTTAGGTTCAAGGAGCTCAAGAATTTGTATCCAGAGCAATCTAATTTTATTAAATCTTGGAAGGTTTGTATAAAACCTATTACAGTTGACATGAAAAAGTGGTTGGATTTCATAACCTAAGAAGATATGTTGTTCAAGGGACATCAATTGTGCATTCCAAAAAGTTCTATGAGAGATAATCTCATTAAGGAGAAGCATAATGGAGAATTGGCTAGAAACTTTGGTAGATACAAGACTATTGCCTTGGTTACTAAGAATCATTACTAGCGATAGTTATAGAAAGATGTGAGAAGTTTTCACATAGTTTCAGAGTATGGAGTGAAGAAAAAACCTACTTTGTATCATCCATTACCTATACCAAAGAAGTCATGGGAGGAAGTCAGCGTGGATTTTTCTCTTTATTTAAATACATAGTGAGGGCATGATTCAATATTTGTGGCAGTTGACATATTTTCAAAAATGATACATTTAATTCCATGCAAGAAGACTAGTGATGTTGTTCATGTGGTTGAGTTGTTTTTCAAAGAAGTGGTGACACTACATGGTCTTCCAAAGAGTATAGTTTCATATCGAGCTACCAAGTTTGTTGGGTATTATTGGTGCGCAATGTAGAAGAAGTTAAAGACAAATTTAAAGTTCAGTTCATCACATCATCAACAAACTAATGGATATATAGAGGTGTTGAACATGAGTTTAGGGAATTTACTGAGATATTTGGTTAGAGAAAAGCTAAAAGGATGGGATCTAATTTTACCAAACAAAGAATTTCCATATAATAATTATGTCAAAAGAAGATTGGTAAATCACCATTCCATATTGTATATGTGAGTATTCCCAAAAATGCTTTTGAATTGAGGCAATTGGATAAAGGAGAGATAAATAGTGTTGAAGCATAATATTTTGTTGGATATTTGAAGAACAGCCATGAAGAGAAAAGGAAACCAATTATTAAGATGAATATATAGTACAAGGATAAAAAAGATGTGAAAAGAATGTATAAGGAATTTCATATTGGAGATGAAGTCATGGTTCATTTGAGAAAGGAGAAATTTCTAGTAGTTACATTTAATGAGATGAAAATGAAGAAGTTTGGAACATGCAAAATAGTATTTAACATTTTGAAGCTGAAAGAATATCATGAAGGAGGTGATGGAGATGAAGTTGTAGAAGCACATTGAAATTTTCCAATAGCTAGTTTGGCTATAAACAAGATTAAGGACATATTGGATAGTCGTGTTGGACAAAGTACAAGGAGAAAAACTTTTGAATAGTACAAGGTCAAATGGAAAGGGACACAAGTAGAAGATTCATCATAAATAGCATAGGAGGTTAATAGGACCTTGGTTTTTCTCTTAACACCTAAGATGTAACATGGTCTCAAATTACCCTGGGTGTTTGGTGTAGAAGCATCATGGGTGTGAGAGCAGTCTTGCATCACCTAAAAATATTTCCTTTTTTTTTCTTGAATAAGGGTTTCCTCAGTGTAGAGTTATTTTATAGGAAGGCTTGCTAATTATTAAGTTGGTCCTACTAGCTCAAAATGCTCTAATTATAGAGGTGAATGTTCATCTTGGATATATCAACCTACCAGCTAAGGCTCAGTGTCATATCATGAGTATTCATGAAGTTATTCCAAATTTTTGGTGTGTAATTTTCGTACAAAATTTTTAGGCTCAATTTTAAAGACCTAAGAAGTCTCAAAGGGGCTATGAAATGGGGATGACTAGAGCTTTCACCAATTGAGCACTGTAGATCAAAAGTCAAGGATTCTGATAAGCGGTTATAATAGCCAATCAAAAAAATGTCTTGAAATTTATGGTCCTCCAAAGTCGAGCTAACCAAAATTTCCAAAGTAAGTGTCAAAGGTGTATCAAGCTAACTCTATATGTAATTTTAGGGTTGGTCTATCTTAAGAATTAGGGTTTGATGTCTAGAAATTTCCTAGGTAGTGTAAAAGTGGCTATTTAAGAAATGCATGTACATTGTCTAAGACAACTTTGGGTGATAGTTGGCAACTTTATGTTAGAAATTTTTGTAGGGAAGGCACTCATGTGGGTTTGTATATTATATTTCAAAATTTTGTAATTCCACATTTGTGACAATAATAAGAAACTAATATTTTATTCTTGCAAATTACTGTTATTTCTTTATTTCTATTAAGAATTTATGGTATTACGAGGAACACCCTTTATCAAAGGCAAAGCACTATGATCATTAAGTATCTCATTTTCTCCCCAAAGAATGGAGGTAGATGGGATAAGATATTCTTCTAGAAAAGTAGCATATATGGGTTGAATCTCACCTTCTAAATCACTAAAAGAACAAGATTGTCATCAACATCATAGCCCAATCTTGTTGTGTCTCTAATTTTGTAACCATTGGTATGATGCATGGGTTCAACAAGAGTGTTTTTACTATTATGCAAAGGTCAATATCTAGGATAAGCCATCTATTTAAGAAACTAATATCATTTTCCATACCTCTTAGGAGAAATTGGTGTAGTAAGTGTAACCTCATCAACTAGTTCTTCTTCTCTATATATCCAATCCCTAATAGCTTGGTCTTCCTTTTCATCTTCTAATAGAACTAAGTATTGGAAAAATATGTTCAAATGGTTTCTCATAGGAGAGTGAGGAAACTAGTAATGCAGTAATAGAGTCTAAGGTATACTCTCCCATACCAATGCTCATCATTTTTATCTTCTTCTCATAGTCAACTAGTGAGGTTCTAGCTTTGTTAGAAACTTTGTTATTTGGAACTAGAGATTCAATAGTAGTAAGCATGTTTATTGAGATAGAATTATCCCCAAGAATTGGAACTTTTGTACAATTAAAGGTAAACTTAATGAATTGATAAAAGTTCATGGAACAACCTCCATATCATGTATACAAGGACATCCTAGAAAAATGTTATATACAAGTTCAATGTCAAGGACATGGAATACCACATCTTTTTCCATAGGACCAACCTAACTAGGTAACATAATGAGACCCTTGGAAGATCATTCAACTTCATTATAAGTTTTGTTAGTAATCTTGAATGTATGGTTAATAGAAAATTCATAGAAACTAAATTGTAGAACAACATTAAAGGAAACAACATTTAACCTTGTATTGTTGTCTATCAACACTTGTCTAACTCAAGTATGATAGATTTTGACTTCAATATGTAATGCAAGGTTATATGGATGGCTATGCAATTTTTCATCATCTTCAAAAAATGTTAGGTGATGCAAAGTAGAGATTAACCATATCTTGGAACTTATATGAATCAATGTCGGTAGGGACACTATTTTTGCATAAATCCTTCTTGATGATCTCCTTGTGCAAAGAAGATAAATATACAAACTCAAAAAAAAACATTTTTGTAGGAGTGCATTGAAATTGGTTCACAAGGTCATAAGTAGACTTAGCAGTGCAAGTAGTTTTCTTAGACAAGTAAGACCCAACTTTTTTACCATTGGCTTGTTTGTGATTGTGTGTGGCCTTAACAACAACTTTGGATCAACACCTAGTAAAAGTATTTTGTATTTCATCATAAGTGGAAGAGGAATCTATAACCCTAAGTAAAACCATAGGTCTAGTGTTATCAAAATTTTGGAAGGAATCAAGAGCTCACGTCATCACTTTAGGCCTTTTGTCATTAGTATCATAGTTAGGTACTATTAATTTCTGATTTAACAGATTTTAAAATACCAAGAAACAACAAATAAAAAAACACTTAGGGTATTCCCTTATTCAGTACATTTTATTTGAGCTTGGACCAAATTAACAAAGCACTTATGCTTTCTACTCTTTAGGCTTTGATAAACTAAGGTGGGTCAACCTAAGGATTTCACATTTCTTATATTCTATCTTTGTTACAAACCCTTTTCAGAAAATTTGGCCTTGAAACTTCTTGAAATTGAAAAATAAATGAGAAGTCAATAATATCAAATAATAGAATTGAAAAATTATTGTAACAAGTGATGACCAACTTTATAATCCATTATGATAGCAATTCTTAATCATTTTTTATTTATAAAAATTTAGTTCATGCTATGATAAGATTGATTTTCTTGATTCTTCAACTAAAATACCAATGCCTTAATCCATTCCCAAAATAGAGTCATATCAATTAATATTAATAGATCTATTTAATTGAGTTGCAAATAAATGTATAAATTGTTGACCTCCAAATTCTATACTTATCATATCCCTTTCGTACCCTAAATTACCATATCATTCCATAGAAGCATTTGGTTAATTATTTGAACTAAAAGCAACTTTGAAATGACATACAACTCATTAAATTGCATTTGAATAAAATGATACTTGTTCATTTATTCTCAAAATCATAAAAGCATAAAAATGGAGATAGAATTTTGAGACATATATATTCTACAACATTTCTTTTATTAATCTCTTTGAGAATGTTGCATCATTCTGATATGAGATTTATGACAAAAATATGAGACTAAAACCAAACTTCCATTAACCCCAAACTTCTATAGAAAAAAGGATAAATACATCAATACTTAACATAAAATCTTGGACTAACTGAAATGATCTATTTCATCACAAATTTGGAATTCAAACCCTTCTTCCCAAACTCAGAAATCCTTTTAAAGAATAAGGATTGCAACAAGCTTTAGATTGGAAGACACATGTCATTACATTACTCAAAAACAAGTTCTAGAGATGAGAAAGATTTGTTTAAAAATATTCTCTACAACTGAAAATTATGGGAAGTAGCTCAAAATTTGATAGCTAGCATTTTGATGGTTAGGTATAGTCTTAGTTGGTAGTGAAGGTTTATCCATAGCAAGTCAATGCAAAAGTAAGATGCCCTAGTATAATTCTCATCCTTCCTCTATTTTTTCTTCATATGTTCTTAGTAGTTGTCCTCTAGCTACTTCATGTGGGTAAAGCCTTGATCTCACCAATTTTCTCCCACATATAAATCTCTCTCTCTCTTTTTGTTGGTCAATCAGTTCCTTTGACAATCTCCAAATCATTAACAAACTTGTTCTATCAACAATATATGATAGTCTTTGAGTCTATTACAAATTTTTTCATCTCTGCTTCAATTTTGAATAAATAATCAATCAAATCATAGAATAAGTTATCACCAACATTCCCATAAAAAATGGTTGCAACCTTTTCCAATGTCATGATATGGTCAAATGATGTTGACCACTCTTGCTAATTCTTCATCTTATTTTCACTATCAACAATGGGGGGAATAAAAATATCAATACCTTCATTCATTACCTTCACCTTACCTTGGATTACTTGTGATTTAGCTATAAATAAGCCAATCATTTCTCTCACCATTTCTAACGATTCTTTTACTATGAATATTTTGTTAGGAAATTGTATCTTCTTAGCCATCAAAATAATTAATTTATCAAAGAAAGGGATATATGGGCCGCATTGATTAAAGATAGGGAGAGCCATGTCAGAACTTATTTGTATACATATTCTACACTTTGCAAAGAGATAAAGACATTGTGAACATATTAGGATGCTCTTTTCAATACCTCTATCCTGTGACATACCATTCCTTTCAAAGAATCCTTTTTCAATTGACTATTTTGACTTGGAGCTTCAGTCTACACCGTAGCAAATTCTTTCTTAGTTCCATCCACTTTGTGTTTTGTCACAAGAGCAACCTACTCATTGTCTCCTCTGTCATCAACCCTCATCTCACTTTTACTTTCTTCCATATCTTTGAGTTGTTCTTTTAGAGTGACAATATCATTTTCTAACCCTTGTATCTTTTCCTCCAACTCCTCCACCCTTTGTTCCAATACATATCTCTTCTTGAGCTCCTCCTCATGAAATTTATTGGTATCAATATATTCTCTAAAAGTTTAGGCAAGTTGATCTTCAATTTGGCTCA
This sequence comes from Cupressus sempervirens, assembly GCA_028749045.1. Lineage (NCBI taxonomy): Eukaryota > Viridiplantae > Streptophyta > Pinopsida > Cupressales > Cupressaceae > Cupressus > Cupressus sempervirens. The sequence continues at coordinate 236,342,928 of CM053786.1, read as the reverse complement.
CTTTTGCCTCATTCATGAAAGAGAAGCGCTTCAAAAAACTTGAAATTTCACTACCAGTGGTAGAGTCCAACATCCATATAATGGCACTAGCCAAGGCCATGTCTTGCACATTAGATCATTATGATTTATTTGTTTTAGGAGAAAAGCTCCATACAACCAATGTCTTACTATCAATGTTAAAACTTGACCCTCTTTGTAGGCCTTATGCTCCAAAGGCTTAATAAGAAATTGCCTCGTATTGTCTTCAGTTTAGTCCAACACAAAGGTTGTCCCCAAGTCCCATCTAGGCACCAATAAAACACCACTTCTTTGCATTAGATCCTAGGCCTCACTTATTTTCATAGTCTCGCTATTGGGACCATAGGCCAAGAGATTTTCTATGAGGTCTTTAGTATTCTCCTCACTTTCCCCTAGTTTTAACATCAATGTTAATTCACTTTGTTTGACCTTATACAAAAATCTTTTAAACTTTTTTCTCTTATGAACTCATCATCCTCTAAAAAAATTTATGCTTTAATGATCCTACCATCTATCCTTGCTGCAATTAATTGCAACTTTGTCAAGGAACTCTCAACTACTTTGATTCTCTCTTGCAAGTAATTTTGTCTCATATCAACCAAATATTAGCTTTTGCTAGGCATCAATTACAAAGTCCTCTCCTTAATCTTCTTAGGTATATGGGAAATTTTTTGCTTCTCATTCCCCTTAGCCACCCATGCAAATGTCTCAAATTGATATTTTATTTCTTCCAACTCCACCTCTAGTTCTAGAGAACCTGATTTTACTTTACCTTCCTCTCCTCAGTCTTGTGAAAATTGTGACATGATGTGATAATAATTTTACAAAAAAATTCAAGCCTAAATTGATAGGCAACTTCTAACAAAAACCTTGAAAAATAGGGTCATTTTTCTTCATTTCCTCAATCTATCTTCCACATTACTCTCAATCAAATTGTTTTTAATTATATCTTCTTGAGCTAATTCTTTATTATTCAGGAAATTATTATTCCTTATTTCACTCAAATCATTCCTAACCACACTCTTAGTATCATATATTCTATAGGGTGTAGAAGACAAATTATAATGCCTCAGAAATTCATGAAATTTGATCAATAGATTCTTTTCCAATAGTAAAGTCACCAATCTTAAAAATATACAATAAAAAGTTATTTTGTGTAACTTAGAGCCTAAGTATTCACTATCCATCTTAATAAGTTTCCATAAGAATTCCTTTATTCCCAACCTAGTAGGTATATATTTTTGCAGTATGTATGAGGGTTGGGGAAAGCATGCACTCTCATGATTGAAACTGTTTGAAATAAAAAGTCATCCCCTCGATTATGATGTAACTTAGCATCATCTTTCAATAACAATAGAGCTAAAATTATTGAAAAATGAAACACAATTAGAACAAGGGTGGTGTTTATACCTTACCTGGGTCCAAAGTTGTGGAAAATCTCCATCAAGATCCAAAGTTTGATCTATTAAAAATCTACATTGAAGAAGACAATATTATTGTATAGAATCAAATGCATCAATAGTGAATAATGATGGAATTTGAAGTTTCCAAATTCTCCCTTCTAGGAAGTTCCAATTTGTTCTTACATCTTCTCAATCATATACTTTAGATAATCATATTCAATATTTGTGAAAGGGTCCTGAATATTCAGGGCCTTGAGGTAAGGTCCTCCATATACCATTCCAGAATCATCAATCCTGAGTGCCTTGTGCAAACCATAGATTGTGTTTTCCATATAATTGTGGAATTTATTTTCTAGTATAATTTAATCCACCCTTTTTGGAATATCCCCAAATTATTTGATCTCATATAGAATATGGTGGATCATCACCCTACTAGTATAAAACCTGACATTTCTTTTAAACTTTTCTTGGAATTCCTAGATATCAATGTCCATGCTCATTTGACCTTCAATTTTAAAAGCTTCAATGAAGAAAACACGATCAAGCGTACAAAATACACTCCTATCCCACATAAGAAAATATTTGGTCAAGGTTTATAGGATTCTATGATGGCTTTTAATAGGTCTACACCAACATATGTCTAAGGGAAGATGAGCTTTGTCAAATTCCTCTGCAATGGGTTTGAAGCTAGTGGCTTTTTAAATTTGTTACTATAGAAAAACATGAACAACTCATACCCATTTGTATCTAGGTAAATTCTTTGTTTAGTTTTCCCATTTTTTACAATGATGCCTAAACTATCTCTATGTCCTTGGATAGTTCCTTGTCACCTCTAGTTTCATACATTTTCTCTCCACAAATAAACACTAGATTCTAAAATTCTCAAGAAACAATTTAACATTATGAAATCTCGATCACTCTATAACTCAATATTTCCTTCTAACTTTAGCAACGAGTACTTTTCTCGGTCACATAGAATGTCTTTATGTAATAGCATGCTCCATCAACGCCTTTTACTCCATTAAATGTCTGTATGTATGAGGATTCAAAATTATAGTAGAAGTGTCACTTCAAAAATTTGGTGATGTTAACAACCAACCAAGCCTTCTTATTTTATGCCAAAAAATTAGATTGGCTAGAAACCCTTGTCCTTTTCATATTCTGTGAAATTCCTTTATGCACCTTTGTCTTGTTAGGGCTTCCACTTTTATGTTCCATTGGATTTTTCTTTTCTTCATAAGTATGCTGATGAGACTGCTATAACCTTTTGATCTTACACTCCATGGTCTATCTCATGGTCAGAGACCTTAACTATTAAATTCCTTTTGAAATTGTGATCTTAAGTTGTTAGTAACAACATCCTTATCATAGCAACAAAACTATTTTAGAATAGACCTTAGATCTCACGTTCAACAATTTTTGTAACTTTGCAAAGCATCAAAATGAACCTTATGATCTTACAGTTAATTGTTAATTGTAGCATCAAATAGCCTTCACAACATACTTATGAATATACAATTTCATTTGGAACGTAAGATCGAGAGACTTCAAACCTTAAGGGGGCTACCTCTTATGCACTTATACTTAAGACCTAACCATATCTCTGGATGACTCGTGTAACATGACTTATGCACTTATGTTTTCCCTTTGGAATGTATCATCATGACTCACCTTTAAACATCAGCATTTTGACTTGCAAAGTTACACTCAACTTTTAGAATGTATAATTGGTAGAAAATTTTACCCTTAAGGAATAGACTTATGATTTTACACTCAAGACCTAAGTGTAAAGTCAAGATAGATTTTAACCTTTACCAAAACCAACTTGTGATGATATGCTTAACCATTGGACATAACGTTAGAACACTTGCACAATAACCTTTTTGATGCTATGCTCACACTTGGTCGTGAGATTAGGGAAGAATATGAAATATTCCCATTAAGGCTTACAACCTCCCACTTAGATACATGACTTATCAAACTTAAAATTCCAACCATAGGATAAAAATTTTTCGCTAGGTGTATGAAATTAATCATAACCCTAAGTTATAAAGGACAAATTAAAATCTTAAACCAACCTAGGGCATGGGGTAACCAATTTAGGGCTTTTCTACTAAAACCTATTCAATAGAATACATGAAAACCCTAATTGTATACATTCACCTAATTTTCACAGTGTTTTCAAAACTATTTTGGAATGGTGAAAATAGAGGTTATCGAGTTCCTCATAAAATTTAGGCCTCACCATGTAAAGACTTTCTTCGTCAACAAGTTGAAGCATGTGTATAACATTGTCAGTATGTGTATGCATGTAATTGATGTTTGTGTCATTGTTCTTCTTCTTCTTTTTTGATGTTTCCCCTTGTTCATACTTAGGAAGAGGTTGTTTGAAAGCTTGGTGATCTCAATCCTAAACTACCCCATCTAGGATAATATTTTGTTCATCAATGAGATCTTGCATGATGTCCCTAAGCTTAAGATAATTATCAATCTTATGAATCTTGTTCTTCTGGTAGTTTCAAAAGTGATTAGCCCTCCACCATGAAGGATTAATAGTAATGTCATAATGATGTAGGAGCATCCTAGGTGCAAGAGCAATCCTGCATCACCCAAAAATATTTTATTTTCAGTATTTTCTATTTTAAAAACTATTAGTAGATAGGGTGGTTACTATTTATGGGAACTTGCTATTTTTAATAAGTTTGACATATGAGCTCTGAATATTCTCAATTTATACAAGAAGGTTCATTTTAAAGTTGTAAGCCTATCATAAAAATCTCATTGCTCAAGCATAAGTATCAAAGAAGTTATTACAGATTTTTGATGGAAAAATTTGTAGAAAAATCTTCAAGCTCATCAATGGAGGCCTTAGAGTGCCCAGATGAGGTCCAAAAACTTGATGGAAGGATGCTAGCACATTTTTAAGCCTATAGATTAGGAGCTAAAATTTCTAAAAAGTGGTTACAATAGCCAATCAGAGCAATATTTTGTGAGTTATGGCCTTTCAAAATTGGGTTACCCAAAATATCTAAAATAATTGTCAAAGATGTATTTGGCTGACTCTATATGTATTTTTAGGGTCTGCCAACCCTAGGTATTAAGTTTTAATGTCTAGAAACTTCTTGGGAAGAATAAAATTACCTATTTAAGAAAGGCCTGAACATTGTCTAGGACAACTCTGGGTGATAGTTCACAGCTTGTCTTGTAGATTATTGTAATGAAGGGGACCATGTGGGTTAGCATATTGTACTTGTAAATTATGTAATACCACATTTAAGAAGTCCATATTTTGTTCTTGCACTTGTTGTTGTTTCTTTGTTTTGATTATGAGTTTATGGTATTAAGGGGAGAACCCTTCATCAAGTGTTCATAGAGATAGAGTTCTTGAGTGTGTGGATAGATTGCCCACTATGAGGTAGTTTGAACTAGGACTATGATTTGGGCTAAGCATGTAGATAGATCACTAATTGTGAGGTAATTTGCACTAGGGTTTTAACAGAAGCGTGAAAATGCCTCCACAAAGAGAGCATGGAAAAAGAGTTGTAGGTGTTACACTTGAGGATTTTAGAGCCCTCCAAAGATGAATGCAAGCATTGGAAGAACAAATGTGTAGAGGAATAAATCTTCCCATAAGAGATGAAAGCGAGGATGAGGATGAAGTAGAAGAAAATGCTAAAGCAAAGGCAGTTCTAAACCCAGAAGAAGAGATGCTTTTTAGGCCATCTCCAAGATTGGAAAAAGACCTAAGTTTGAAGTTCCAAAATTTTCAAGAAATTTTAATCTAGAGGAGTTGATTGATTGGATCAATGAATTGGAGGAGTACTTTGAGTATGAAGATATTGAAGATCTTGATAGGGTCAAGTTTTTTAAGGCAAAACTAAAGGGACATGTTAAGATATGGTTGCAAGAGGTTCAGTTGGAGTGAAATAGAAAGGGAAAGGACAAAATCACTAGATGGGAGTGGATGATAGCTAAACTGAAATGACAATTCATTCCTGTGGATTATGAGCTTGATTTTTTGAAGAAAATGCAAGGGTTGAAGCAATTGGAAAAATCTGTTTTAGAGTATACCAAAGAGTTCTACCGAGTTCTAATTAGAACCGACCATACAAAAGCTAATAAGGAGAAAGTGGCCCATTATCTTTATGGGTTAAGGCCAAGCATTTAGGATGAGTTGATTCTAGTTTCAATGAATAGTATTGAGGAGGAATACTAGTTTTCCCTAAAAGTTGAGGAGAAATTGAGCAAGAATTTTGAAAACAAGAATAGTGAAAGAGGTCGCAATAGAAGATCTAGCGAACAATCTTATGGAGGCTATAATGATGATCAAAAGAACAAGGATGAGGCTAAAAGTAGCAATCAGAACCAAAGGGGAAATAATTCCAATCATTTCCATGATTAGAACAATAGAGATGAGAGAGGAAGAGGATGCTTCTATGGGAAATGTTTTCACTGTGGAGAAGAAGGGCATAGAGCATTTGAATGTACCTAGTACAAAGGAAGGATAGATCAAAGAAAAGAAGGCCAGACCAAAGTTTCTCATGTTGATGAAGATACCAAATACTCACATTCTGAAGATGCTCAAAGAGGAGAAGTCCTAGTTAACAAAAGAGTCCTACTAAGTGGTGAAAATAAACCTAATCAAAGAAGGAGCTTGTTTTGCACAAGGTGCAAATGTGAAGATAAGTGTTGTGATGTGATCATTGATGGTGGAAGTACTAACAATCTGGTCTCAGAAATGATGGTTACCAAGTTGAAGTTGAAGAGAGAAAAACCCGCCTCCATACCATATTTCTTAGGTGCAAGATGACCACAAGGTCATGGTCAATGACCAGTGAACCATGAAGTTTAAGATTGGAAGCTACCAGGATGAGATACTATGTGATAGCATACCTATGGACATATTTCATATGTTTTCGGGTAGGCCATGGAAGTTTGACAGACATGTTGCACATGTTGAGTGATCAAATACCTACACTCTAACCAAGGATGGAGTGAAACATTAGTTAAAACCATTGAAGGATATAGAATTATTTTTTTGATTGAAAAAATTTTCTCAAAGGTATGAAGCATGAACATATGCATTTTTCTATAATTCCAAAAGATAGTAAAGAAGAAGTAGAGGAGGTACCTATAGAAGTTGCAAATATGTTGGGAGAATTTTTTGATATTTTATCAAATAACTTGCCTGATGGATTGCCCCCAATTAGGAGGATAAGTCACTAGATGGATTTGGTTCCAAGGGCTAGTTTTTGAAACAAGGTAGTGCATAGAATGGCACTAGCAAAAAGTGAAGAGTTGAATAGACAAGTTCATGAGTTGTTGTAGATGGAATTGATTCAAGAAAGTTTGAGTCCATGTGTTGTACTGGAAGTATTAGCACCAAAGAAGAATGGAGAATGGAGGATATACATAGATTCTTGCACTATCAACAAGATCAAAACCAAGTATAGATTTCTATTGCCAAGGACGGATGATATTATGAACTCTTTGAGTGAAGCCAAGTATTTCACAAAGATAGATCTAAAGAGTGAGTACCATCAGATTCATATCAGATAAGGAAATGAATAGAAGATTACTTTCAATACCAAAGAAGGACTATATGAATGGTTAGTCATGCTTTTTGGGCTTACCAATGCACTGAGCACTTTCATGAGGCTCATGAATGAGATATTGAAGAAGTTTCTGGGTAAGTTTGTTATTTTTTCCCTAGATGATAACTTGATCTTTAGTAAGACATTGGAGGAGAATTTGATCCATATTCACAAGGTGTTTAACAAGTTGAGGGAAGAAAAGTTGTTGATAAACCTGAAAAAGTGTAGTTTTGTAAAGAAGGAGTTGATGTACCTAGGATTTGCAGTCCTAGCAGAAGGTTTGAAAATGGACCCTAGGAAAGTGAAGGCTATCCTTGAATGGCCTACTCCAAGGAGTGTGACAAAGGTAAGATCTTTTCATGGACTAGCTAGTTTTTACAGAAAGTTCATAAGAGATTTCAGTAGTATTTGTGGGCCCTTGACTAAAAAAATGAGAGGGGATAGGAAAGAGTTTAAGTGGACTATAGGAGTAGATAAGAGTTTTAATCTATTTAAATAGAAAGTTACTGAGTAACCTGTTTTGGCACTTCTTAATTTTCACAAGGTGTTTCAAGTAGACTGTGATGCTAGTGGTACTGCAATAGGAGTTGTTATGAGCCAAGAAGGTAGACCTATTGCTTACTTCAGTGAGAAATTGAATGATGCTAAAAGAAACTATTTTGTTTATGATTAGGAATTTTATGCTATACTTCAAGCATTGAAGAGGTGGAGACACTATCTTCTTCCTAAGGAGTTTGTTTTGTATACTGATCATCAAGCTTTCCAATATTTAAATAGTCAACAAAAATTGAGCCAAAGACATTTGAAGTGGGTTGACTTTTTGTAGAGTTATAGATTTGTTTTGAAACATAGGAGTGGGAAGTCTAATAGAGTTGTAGATGCTCTTAGTAGAAGACAAATTTTGGTGATAGAAAAATAGATAGAAGTTGTTGGATTCAAGGAACTCAGTATTTTGTATCTAGATGATCCTCATTTTGGTGAAGCATGGAAGACTTGTACAAAACTTGTTACACTTGATAGGATAAAATGGTTGGATTTCATGATCTAGGATAGTATGGTGTTCAAAGCAAGCTAGTTGTGCATTCCTAGAAGTTTAATGAGAGAGAATCTCATCAAAGAGAAGCATAGTGGAGGATTGGCTGGACATTTTGGTAGAAATAAAACCATAGCTTTGGTTGCTAAGAATTATTACTGGCCATAGTTGCAACAAGATGTGAAAAAGTTTGTATAGAGTTGTAGAGTATGTCAAATGGCAAAAGGAGTGAAGAAGAATATAGGGTTGTATCAACCATTACCTATACTAGAGAAGTTATGGGAGGATGTTAGCATGGATTTTGTTCTTGGATTGTCAAGGACATAGCATGGATATGATTCTATTTTTGTGGTGGTGAATAGGTTTGCAAAGATGGCACATTTTATTCCTTGCAAGAAGACTAGTGATGTTGGTCATCTGATAGAGTTATTTTTTAGAGAAGTGGTGAGACTACATGGTCTCTTTAAGAATATCATTTTAGATCGAGATACCAATTTTTTTGGGTATTTCTAGCATACATTGTGGAAGAAGTTGAAGATAGATTTGAAGTTTAGTTCATCACACCATCCATAGACTGATGGAAAAATAGAAGCTGTGAATTACAATTTGAGAAACTTGCTAAGATGCTTGGTTGGAGATAAACCAAAAGGATTGGATATGATTTTATCACAGGAAGAATTTTCATATAATAATTCTATCAATAGGAGTACGGGTAAATCACCATTCTAAATTGTATATGGGAATAGTCCCAAAAATGCTTCTGAATTGAGGCAATTGGATAAGGGAGAGATAAGTAGTGCTAAACTAGAAGATTTTGCTAAACATTTGAAGAACATGCATGAGGAGGTGAGGAAACACATCATAAAGATGAACACACAATATATGGCTAAGGTAGTTGTGAAAAGGAGGTATAAGGAATTTTAGATTGGAGATGAAGTCATGATTCATTTGAGAAAGGAGCATTTTCCAATAGGTACATATAATAAGCTTAAGATGAAGAAGTTTGGACCATGCAAGATAGTGAAAAAATATGATTTTGGAAATTCTAATGAAGTGCAGTTGCCTACTGAATTGAATATTTTACCAATATTTAATATTTTAGATTTGATAGAGTATTATGAAGGAGGTGATGGGGATGAAGTTACAGAAGCACAGTGGAGTATTCAAGCAGCTAGTTTAGTTACAAAGAAGATTGAGGAGATATTGGACAATCATATTGGTAAAAGTACCAAGAATAGAACTTATGAGGAATATCTGGTCAAATAGGAAGGGAGGCTAGTTGAGGATTCACCATGGCTAGCAAAGGAGAAGGTTAACTATCTTGGTTTTCCTCTGAACACCTAAGACTTGACAAGGTCACTTCTCAAATTACCCCAGATGGCTGATGCAGGAACATCCTAGATGTAAGAGCAATCTTCCATCACTCAAAAATATTTTATTTTCAGTCTTTTCTATTTTAATAAGGACTAGTAGATAGGGTGGTTACTATTTATGGGAACTAGTAGACTAGTAGAATGTTCTCAATTTCTACAAGAAGGTTCATTTTAGAGTTGTAAGCCTACCATAAAAATCTAATTGCTCAAGCATTGCTATCGAAGAATTTATTATGGATTTTTGGTGGAAACTTTTGCAGAAAAATATTCAAGCTCACTATTAGAGGCCTTAGAGTGCCTCGATGAGGTCCAAAAGCTTGTCGGAAGGGCATTGGCACACTTTTAAAGCCTGTAGATTAGGAGCTAGCATTTCTAAAAAGTGTTTATAATAGCCAATCGAAGAAATGGTCCATGAGTTATGGCCTTCCAGAGTTGGGCTATGTGATATATTTAATTTTTTGTCAAAGATGTATTTGGCCAACTCTATATGTATTGTTAGGATTTTTCGGCCCTAGGTATTAAGTTTCAATGTCTAGAACCTTCTCGGGTGGCATAAAATTGCCTATTTAAGAAAGATTTAAACATTCTCTAAGACAGCTCTAGGTGATAATCTATAGCTTATCTTGCATATTATTGTAATGAAGGTGCCCATGTTGGTTAACATACTGTACTTGTGAATTCTGTAATACCTCATTTGTAGTGCGAATAAGAAGTTCATATTTTGTTCTCGCACTTGTTAATTCTTTGTTTTGGTTATGAGTTAATGGTATTCAGGAGATCACCCTTCATCACATAAGGTCTCAAGTTGTTTGGTAATTCAATGATCCTATTATCAAGAAAGGTCTTTAGGATCAAATTATATGAATTAGCCAATGGAGTGAAGCTATGCTTAGGCTTAGAGGATCTTGTGAACCTAGATTTGTCATAAGTTTGAGATTTCCTTGAATCATCTATTTATATAGCCTCTTGTTGTTGGGTAGCTAGGATAGCATTCGCTAAGTTGAAAGTGGGTTCCTTGGTCTTAGATGCATCAAGTACCCCATCATTAACAACATACTTATGTTTATTCCAAGGTTTCCCTTTCCCTTACTATTTCCATTGCCACTTTTTATCCTTATTTAAGACTCTATGAACCTTCTTAACAACAACATCCTCAATATGTTATGCACTCTCAATCATGTCATTGAATATAGGGAACACTTTTTTGCCAAGATCATAATATAGCTCAAGTACAAGAGTGTTGATGAAGATATCAATTTTCTCATTCTCTCATAGTTGTCAAGGATATCTAGAGTGTAACCTTCTCCATCTTTTCAAATATGTGACAAAAAGTTCACTTTGTTTCTTCTTGATGTTGTGTAAGCCTGGAATAGTAACAAGGTGTTGTATGTTGTATGAGTAGTATTGAATAAACCTTTTCACAAGCTCATCAAATGAAAAAATAGGAGGGTAGAATTTTTAAAACCATTCCATGGCTTGTTCATTCAAACTTCTTAGAAAGGGCCTCATGAAGTATGTGTCTTCATACATAAAGTCCATACTAAGCACATAGAATTGTCTAACATGATTATATGGATCCCCATTTCCATCATATTTATCATATCTAGTAACCTTTACATTACTTGGGAAAGACATCATGTAAAATCTTTTTTCAAAAGGGAGTGCATACATCATTTCAATGAATAAAATTTTAGGTTTTTCTTTTTCTATTTCCATGTGTGAATATTTTCTTTATAGTTCCTTGATTTTTTTATTCAAGATCACATTTTAGTTTATTCTCTCCTCTAAATAAGCTTTTGGACATCAAAGTCATGGGGTAGTTTCCTTGCTCTAGAAGTCATGTAGGTGAAATATTGGTCCCCATTTTATGCTAATTCCTTAAGCATAAGCCTTTGAATATGATCATCTTGTTCAAATCTTATGAGGTCTTTACTATTAATCTCATCTTCTACTTCACACCCATGTTGTAAAGATTGTCCATGGTGGGAGTGTCTAGGTGGAGATACATATCCTAAACTTGAGACCTTGGAGTCCTTGGAGGGGTATTTTTTCCATTGTTAGCAAAGTTTGTATAGGTGGCAAAGGGGTTGTTAAAAGTGGCATTAGCATTTTGGTTCTCAAATTTTTTGGTCTTATGACTTCCAAAACCATGAGCATTTTTTTCATCATATATATGAGAGGTCACCCTAGAAGCTATGAGTCTTTCTTGTTCTGACCTCTCTTGTTCTAATATTGATTGTTCATCTTGGTAATATTTATTTCCTCTTTCAATTTATTCTTTTCTATATGTAAAAATGACATCTAAGTGAAAACTTTTGTCTTTCAAATTCATGTGGAAGACACGACATTTTTGAGCTCTAGGAGTATCAAATGGAGTATCAAAAGGACTACAAAATGGTTAAGAGGATCATACCAAGTGACAAATTTGTCTTCCTAAACCTTGTCAAAGATAGGTTCACCTTCAAACTATTTCTTATGTTGATGTCTAGTTGGAGAGGGTAATTGTTTAAGCTAAAAGGACAACTACCTTGACCAAATTGAAGCCTACTTGTAACCAACATGTAATATCTTAGCTTTTAGCCTAGTAAGATAATATAAATCACTTAGAAATAAAACTTAGAAGATAAAGGTATTCACTTGTCAAAAGAAGGGGTAGCAAGGAAATTATCTTGTCAAAAGTTTCCAAGCAACTTACGATACTAGCTACTCAAGAGAGGAGCTAGGAAAGAAGCCAAATAACAAAGCACGTAAAATGAGAAAAAGTGACAAGTGAAAAAACTATCAAGTTCATATCCAAGGAGCCAATGTGATTGTTTTTAGCTTAAAACATAGACAAACATGTAGAGTTTTAACCAGAGACATTGTGTGATCAAGTATAGACCTCCCTAAATCAGCCAAGAATGGGGTCAAAGCGAAATTGACTAGGTAGAGAGGCCAACAATAAGTTTCATATGATACTTCCCAAAAGGCAATATGCTAGTTTTTCTAGAATATCTAGTATTACATGAATATCATTTGTTGATGGAAATCAGTATCTCAAAGGTATCAGGCATGATCATATGTGTTTTTTGTAATTCCAAAATATTGTAAAAAAGAAGTCAGGGAGGTACCTGCAGAAGTTGTAGATTTGTTGAAAGAATTTCCAAATAGTGTGTCAAATAATATACCTAATGGATTACCCCCAATGTGGAAGATTAGTCAACAGATGGACTTGATACTAGGAGTCATTTTTCCAAACAAGGAAGCATACCAAATTCAACACCTACTTATAGTGAAGAGTTAAACAAACTATTTCATAAGTTGTTATGTAAGGAGTTCATTCAAGAGAATCTGAATCTATGTTTTCTACTAGCAATATTGACACCTAAGAAGAAAGTAGAATGGAAGATGTGTAAAAATTTTGGAGCTATAAATATGATCATAATCAAGTATAGATTTCCATTTCCATGGGTGGATAATATTATGGACTACTTGAGTGGAGTTGTGCATTTTACAAAGATAGATCTAAAGAATGGCTACCATTAGATTTGTATCAGAGAAGGAGATGAGAGGAAGACTACCTTCAAGGTAAGGGAAGGTTTGTACGAGTGGTTAGTTATGCCTTTGGGCTAACAATGCATTGAACACTTTCATGAGGTTCATGAATGAAATATTAAAGGAGTTTTTGGGTAATTTTTTCATTGTTTACCTAGGTAATATTTTGATCTATAGTTAGGCATTGGATGAGAATTTAATGTATATTCATAAGCTGATTGATAAATTGAGGGAGGAAAAGTTGCTGATAAATTTGAAAAAGTGTACTTTTATGAAAGAGTTGGTGTACTTGTGATTTGTAATATTAGGAGAAGGTCTAAAAATGGACCCTAAGAAAGTGAATTTTGTGATTGAATAGCCTATTCCAAGAAGTGCAATAGATTTAAGATATTTTCATGGACTGGCTAGTTTTTACAAAAATTTTATTAGAGGTTTTAGCATAACTTGTGGATCTTTGACTAAAACAATGAGAGGAGATAAGAAATATTTTAGTGGACTTTAGTAGTAAATAAGACTTTTATTCTATTGAAATAGAAAGTTATAGAGAAACCTATTTAATCACTTCTAGATTTTAATAAGGATTTTCAAGTATATTGTGATGCTAGTGGTACTGCAATAGGAGTTTTTGTTAACCAAGAAGGTAGACTTGTTGCTTATTTATGTGAAAAATTAAATGAAGCTAAAACAAATTATTATGTTTATGATTATGAATTTTATGCTATATTTCAATCATTAGAGAAGTGGAGACACTATCTTCTTCCTAAGGAGTTTGCATTGTATACTAATCATCAAAATTTGCAATTATTTAATATTCAAGGAAAATCGAAGAAAAGGTATTTGAAGTGGGTTGAGTTCTTGCAAAGTTATACATTTGTTTTGAAACTAAGTAGTAAAAAGTCTAACAAAGTTGCAAATTCTCTTAGGAGAAGACAAGTTTTGTTGACAGAAATGTAGATTGAGGTGGTTGGGTTTAAAGAACTCAACAATTTTTATCTAAAGGATCCTAATTTTGGTGAGGCTTGGAAAACTTGTACATCTAATGTTACACTTGACATGACAAAGTGGTTTGATTTGTGTTGTTAAATTATAGTTCTATCCTTGTAAAGTTCAAGAGATTAGCATTTAAATGATTTTGTGTCCAAGTATGATGTCTTAGTATCCTTTAGGTTACCTACTTCTCATATTTCCTTGGTACCTCACTTTCTTTGTTTTCCAAGTCTCCTTTGAATTACCTTTACCTAATTCTTCTATGTAAGTTTTATGTTTTTCTGATGTGCACGGGGTCTAGGTGATCTAGGTATGGTTGGGATGTGTTTTCACATCTTCTCAATTAGAAGTAAGTTATCCATGTTCCACCATCTTCTATCTTGCTCCAGCATTCTTTTTCCTATAGGTTTCAAGAATTCAACCTCGTTTTCCCCTTTGGAAAACTTAATCAAGTGTGTATTCAAACAATAAAGCCATGAAAATGATTAACAAGATGTGTACATGATTATGTCATGATAGAAAGACCTATGAAGCCAAGAATCGAAGCGAGGAAGGAGCCCATTCATGTTGCAGAGGTAAAATCTACTTTCACAAGGAAAAGTGGGTCTATGAGTTTTTCGTTGCACACTAATGGAAGTGAAGGTGTTTTGTTCTACTTCTGAAGCAACAATGGTTTATCTCAAATCCAAGTCTTTATTTACAAGTATTGACAATATAATCAAATAGATGTTTTGATCATTTTCATTTATGGAAACATGTATTTAGCATTTCATTTATGCATTTAGAGATAAAAAATTGTCTAAGTGTTAAACAGGTTACAGAAACACAGAGAGAAGATGTGATGTGTATCAATGACTCATTGAGAGTTAGCTTATGTGCCATTGAGGAAAGTTATATGATATTTTCATGATGATGTATACCAGTGTGCAGGTTTTTATAGACAGTATGATGCAAGTTATGATTCAAATACCAGTATGTATATTTAACAGTGCATATCAGAGAATTGAATTGTATGACCTAACGAATTATTTTGGTGACAAAATAAATACTAATTCATGATGAGTCAACTACGTAGATATTATTCCATAAGTTATTTTATATTATGTCAAGCATGTGAAAGCATGAAGGTCAACAAAGTAGTGAATTATGAATGTGCAAGGTATAAGTAAAGATATTATCTTATGAAGATAAGAGTAAGATATATGATGAACTATGCAACATATATATTATCTATGTAAGATTTTTGATTGATGAGATAATATGAAAACTACATTTGATGTGTGATTAGAGCAAGTGTAAAATATAATAGACAGAAAGTATTGTATGTATATTTATTCTTGTAAAGAACTGAATTGTATAATTGCATGTTAGGGAAGTGGGATCTTCTTGCATACATTGTATTTGGTCCACCAACTCTAAATTGGGTTGAAGCAACTCCTAATAGGATTGAGGCTTCTAACAAGGCCTAGTCCTCTAACAATAGACTCGAGACACTATATGTACTTCATAGACTCCTAACAAGGTCAATATCCTTAACATGATCCTATTGTTTAGTGAATCATCTAGTGGGTATCATCCCCACCGGAGTTTTCCCTTCGCCAGGGTTTCCCTAATTAAAAAATAATGGTGTTATTAGTTCTCTATGTGAATTTTTATATTTATAATTCAGCATTATTGGTTTACTTTCATATGCAAGTTATAAAGTAATCAACAATATTCAGTTGTGGGTAAATGTTTGTAGAAAATTGATTCACCCTCCCCCCACTCTTAGCATTATCTATTTCCAACAATTTGTATCAGAGCCCACTTACGTAGAAGAAGTTTAATAGTTTGACTAAAATCCCTATAGATATGGAATAGTTGAAGAAAAACCTTGAAGAAGTTCTTGAGAAAATTGACCTTCTTGTTGAAGAAAGAGATAACCTAATAGATAGATATGAAGATACAAAAAATTTCATTGGTAAACTAAAGAACAAGATTGATTATTTGAAATCTAGAAAGGAATCAATTACATAGACTGGTGAAAATGATGAAGAAGGAAATATTTAGAAAGAAAATGAGATTTTGAAACATGAACTGAAACTCATTGAACTTGAGTTAAGTCTTAAGAAAAATGGTGGCAAGAATGAACCTGAACAAAAAAATGAGAATGCAGACCTTAGATCCCAGTTAAGTAAAGTTACATTTGAACTAGATACTATTAAGATTGAGCATGTAGGACTAGAAAAGTATAATATCATTGTGAAAGGTGAATTGACACAAGCTAAGCAATAGTTAGAGAAACTTTATTCTAGTAGTGAGAAGATAGATGAACATGAACATATATTTTTCTAGAGACCTTATGACAAGACATGACTTAGGTATTTGATTGCAGAGAAATCAGCCAAGAATGTTGAAATAAAAAGAGAACCAGATCCAGTTATTGAATCCCCTAAGGATGCTAATATGAGTAAGGTAGAATCAAGCACATCTACTAAAGTATCAAAGGAAGTAGAATTAATTGATTTTTCACCAAAAGATAATGAACCTAAGAAAAATAGAGCAAGTTGATAAACCTAAGCAAGATGAACCACCTAAGGAAGTAAGACGTGAGTTCAGAGGTAGATGATTCATATGTAATAAAGTTGGACACATGAAAAGAGATTGCATACGTAAGTCGTTTAAACACATTACCAATTTCTATTGTTATAATTGTCGTGGCTATGGACATAAAGTAGTAGAATGTAAGAAACCTAAGTTTGATGGTAATAACGCAAATGGTAGAATGTTTAGGAATACTAACCTTGTAGGTAATGAAAGAGGAAGATCATAGAATAGATCCAATTATGGAGATAAATCTAATATAGAGAAGAAATAGTTTATGTGTTACAAGTGTAACAATCCTAGACACATTACAAGGAATTGCAGAGCACCTAAGAATCAGAATGGAAATAATCAGAGAAGAAATGCACCTATATGTCAGTTAGGTAATAAAATCAGACATACAATGAGATATTGCAAAATGGGCAAAAGGAACTTTAACAAGAATCCTAATAATAGGAGGAACAATAATAGAAATGACAAAAGGAAGCAATTAAGGAACACGTTGATGAATTCAAAGAACCATATTTTGGAGGAAAAATATTTTGATGCACCTGATAAGACATTGAATTCACAGATTGTTTGTGACTCATCCTACTTGAATTAAGCAGTTTCAGAAGAGGAAGTGCATCAGTTGGCTAGAACTGATATTAGAGAGAGAATTGGAAGTTGTGCAATTAACAAAAGGTTAAGCACATAGAGAGAAAGCTATGGTCAAGTGTCCAAGTCTAGATATGATCTTAGTGAGTAGGGATTCAAAGAAAAAACTTACTAGTAAATAGAGATAGTGTTTGAATTTGAGGTAGATACATATTTAATGCACAGTGCGATTTGAAATGATTAAAGGACCACAAGCAAGATTGTGTGTACCATTTTTTCATGCAAAGTGTCTTGAGAAAATTGAAGAGAAATTTGATAGTGAATTGAAGTACGAAGAGAAGTTTGTAAAGCACAATGTTGCAAAAGCCCTAAATAATGATTTTTAAGGTATTTTATGGAGCTAAAGCTAAATCTATTTAGTGAATTCAGTAGAATTGCAATGGCCGTCAAACCATCTATGATGTGAGTGATAAAAGACAATATGTATTCAAGAAGTATCCATTTGTATCACTTTTGGATGACCTGTTGGGTGCATTTTTGCAAGTTTCAAAGAATGCGCTTCATGGTGAGGATATCAGAAGCTATATCTACTATAAGATTGAAATCATAGGAGATGAAGATAGTCATAGATTTTTGAGAACCATGTGTAATAGTTACCTATCTTTGAAATCTAAGTATGCACACCTGAGTGAGTTGAATCTAGTAAAGTATATGCTCTATACATAATTTGATAATCATGATTGGACCCAAATTATTCTGACTATGGTACATGATGATTTGAAATGGATAGGTGATGTGCAGATAGTTATTGACAATGACTTAATTCATAAGGTCATAGGATTAAGTAATTTGGGATGTAATCCTATCAATAAGAAGAATGTAAGGAAAATGGTTGAGAAAAACCTGAATACTAGGTTTGATGGAAGAAATATGAAGGTAGACATCATTCAAGACAAAGGAGTGAAGTTAGTAAGAAAGATGTTAGGGTACAATTTCAACTATGGATCAAGAGTTAACTCAGTACTAGTTGGATTTTTACATGCAGCTTATGCAATGGAAGTTCAAGGGAGAAAAGTTAATCTATGTGAGATTATCATACTACAATTGTTGGATAACATTGTTAAAGTGAAGAAATCAAAGAGTGTATTTTTTAGATTTTTGTCTCTACTGACTCATTTATTTTTCTATGCTGCAAAGAATTTTCCTAGAGTAACAAATTGGGATAGCAGTGAGTGTGCAATGAAGATGGTGACTCAATGCTATAGATCTAAGTTGGAGAATATCAAAGATAAAGACATTGATAGAATGATGAAAAGTTTCTAGTCAAAGATGAAACACAGGTATAGGATGCCTCTCTAAATGGTAGATAAAAATAAGGATGAGATATGCTTCATGGTGGAAACAAATAATACCTATATAGAAGTTGTGGTACCAAGAGTTAAGTTCATTGAACCCATCGGATATAAAATGAGTGCTAAGCTCATAGAAGAGTATGCACAAATCATACTCCAATCTAAGAAGGACACAGAGTGCCCTAGATGGGGAACCTATGACGAGAAAATTAGAATAGTTCATTCTTAACTACACAACAAGGATAGCAAGAAGAAAGTGGAAAAGGTGATAGATTCCATTGTCAAGGAATCATGCATGACTAGAGAGGAATCCAATGAAGTAGAAGGCATTGCAAGGGAAATGAAAGGAAGTGAATAGTCTAAAGTGTTAGCAGAAAATCCTATTATTGTTGTAAGACCTTCAAAAGGTGTGACAATAGTACTACCATTAGGGTAGGCCCTATTGCACCTTATGCAGTAGTTGTACAAGTGCAACCTATGAGAACAAGAGGTGGAAGAACCTACAACACAGAGGAAGTCAGAGAGATTGGTGAAGTTAAGAAAGAACCTACACTATCATCAAAGATAAGGGTTAAGAAGACCACCAATGGAATAGGAAAGAGAAAAAAATAGTGCAGATCAGTGAATCCAAAAGTTCTGAGGATGAAGCTGGAGATAGACTAGTAGTGCAAGATGCACAAGAATGAAAACTATAGCTAGAAAGAAGGCATGGAAACCAAAGGTACCTAAAGATACCTAAAGACCTATATAATAAGATTCCTAAAGACCTATATAATAGTCTAATAAATAGGAAGAAGAGAGTATTAGAAGATTTGAATTTGAGGATCACTATGATAAATAAACTATGTGAAGTTGACTATAAGGAGAACTCAAACAAAAGTTTTAAAGGCATTGAGCCCTTGTTGAGGACTAAAAAAAGAAAAATTCTTCTGATGGGAGGCAATTATGAGGATGTCAGGAAGGAGACATAAAAGGCAATTGTCAAATTCATGACTACAATGCCTAAGGTGAGTGTGCAGTCAAAGCCTAATAACCCAATGTATGTAGAAGCACACACACCATCCAATGATGAGGGAGAAGCAAAAGACAAACAATAGGCACCTTCACCACTGCATATTGTTATGGTTACTAAATCCATGCAAGGTACACACATAACTATAGATACAAAAGAGAATCATTTTGCAGTATTTGGAGCAAATATTGTTCGCAATATCAGCAATATGATAGCTTACTCTAGCTCTGATGAAGGTGAAGAACGAGAGAAGAAAAAAGAAACAAAGAGGTTAGTAGAGGTGAAGAAGCTAGAAAAAGAGGATAAGAAAAAGAAAGAGGAGGAGAAGATAAAGCAAGTAGAAGAAGACAATAAGAAAAAGAAAGAAGAAGAGGAAAGGAAGAAAGCCAAAGAAGATGTTACGAAAGAAGAAGAAATATTGGAAGAAGAGAAGAAGAAAGTTGAGGAAGAGAAGAAAGAAAAACTAAAAGTAGTTACATCTATTCCTATAGTAACTCCAATCATAGCAGTAGCAACAACAACATTATCAGTGCCATTAGATGATGATGATGATTAGAAAGGTTTAATGAGCTAGTTGAGCAAGTTGCTTGAAAAGAACAAATTTGTAAAGTCTTTTGAGAAGACACTAATTGAAGTCTTGGACAGAATGTAGAAGATAATTACTATAATTGTAGCCAATCCAGATTTTTAGGTAAAGGCCAAGGAGTTGGTGAAGATCTTTGATGAAGATTTCACAACTCTAGTAGAAGTAGCTTTAGCACAAGAATAGGTGAAGCATCATGCATCATTGTTTGATATAGTATGCACTAATGTGATAAATTACCTAAAGGCACTTGATAGAAGCATCAAGGAACTAAGAAAACACATTGATGAAGGGATGAGATTGTATGGATAGTGCATGCTATCATATAAATACCTAACTGACTTCGAGATTCAAATCACATGTAAGATGAGTGAACTTGAATCACTCATTACGACATTACTACTCCCAGAGACAAGTATTGAAGAATGTAGAACAAAAGTGGAGAAGATCCACAATGTGGTATAAGGCTTGGAATCTGACAAGAAGGCAGGAAAGAGATTCTCTAGTCTTAGAGAATTTTTGTCAACTAAGTTGAGTACCTTGCAAAGGAACTTGGAGGAATGTTGCTTGCAAGAAAGACTTCCTATGACAAGTTTGCATATACCGACTTGACTGCATTTGAAGTGGCATCCTATGCCCTATGTGCACTAATCAGTATTTTTTAATTCAATAAAGGAAAATTGGAAGAAGGAAGTAGACATGAAAAAACATGTTTATGCATATTATTTTTCTAGGTTAACAGGTTGATTTGTAGCAGGCTAAATAGATTTGGATAAAGTTTTTTACACCTTTGTCATTGATGTCAAAAGGAGAGTAATATGTAGAAGGAAAATTGTATGTATTGTATATGTAAGGGAGAGTACACTTACCTACTTATGTATTGTATATGTAAGGGGGAGTAAACTTATGTGCTTATGTATCAATGTAAAGGAGTGACAAAGAATGTAATGATCCATCAAAACATGAATAAAATTGTTATGTTTTGAAGGCGATTTTGTATAGTTATTTTTATTTATTTTTTATTATGTATGACATCAATTTGGGACTTAGCCAATTTTGCCAAATGTGGCCATCAATGCCAAAGGGGGAGATCATTGACAATATGGTTAGATAGATTTTTTGATTGTTGTCATTTATGGGAACATGTATTCAACATTTCATATACACATTTAGAGATAGAAAATTGTCTAAGTCTTAGATAGGTTGCAACAACACAAAGAACAAAAGTGATGTGTATGGATGAATCATTGAGAGTTAGCTTATGCACAATTGAGGAAAGCTCCATGATAGTGTCATGATGACATATACCCATGCATAGGTGTGTACAGACAGTATGGTGCAAGTTATGATTGAAATACCAATACAAGTATTTAACAGAGCAGAACATAGCATAGCAAAGAATTGGATTGTAGGACTTAAGGAATTATTTTGGTGACAAAATAATTACTAAGTTATGATGAGCCAACTATGTGGATATTATTCCATAAGTTATTTTTATTATGCCAAGTGTGTGAAAGCATGATGGCTAACTAAGCAGTGAATTATGAATGTGTGAGGTATAAGCAAAGATCTTATCTTGTGAAGATAAGAGTGTGATATATGATGAACTATAGGACACATATATGATCTATGCAAGATTTGTGATTTATGAGATGGGAACTACATCTGATGTATAATTAGATAAAGTGGGAAATACAAAAGACAAAAATTATTATATGTATATCTATTCTTGTGAAGAAATGAATTGTATAATTGCATGTTAAGGCAGTGGGCTCTTTGTACATTCATTATATTTGATCCACCAACTCTTAACAGAGTTGAAGGAAATCCTAATAGGTTTGAGGCTTCTAACAAGGCCTAGTCCTCTATTAAGGACTCAAGACACTATATGTACTTTATAGACTCCTAACAGGGTCAATATCCTTAACACGATCCTATTGTTTAGTGAGTATCATCCCCACCAAGGTTTTTCCATGGCCAATGTTTCCCTAGTTAACAAATAATGATGTTATGAGTTCTCTATGTGCATGGTTATATTTATTGTTAGGCATTATTGGTTTACTTTCATATGCAAGTTATAAAGTAATTAACAATATTTAGTTGTAGGAAAAAGTTTGTAGAATACTAATTCATCCGCCCCCTCCCCCCCCCGCCCCCCCCCCCCCCCCCCCCCCCCATCATTATTATCTATTTCTAACTACAAGCAATAAAAGAATGATGTCAAAGGAACTATTTTGATCAAAATCTCCCTTTGAATCTGTCAGATTGAGATAAAGGATAAAAGTATTGTTAGTTTTACTGCATTTCAGGAAATGTTGCTAAGAGAGGGGTTTTCCATTCCTAGGTAACAAAAAGGTCACTTCTACAAAGGCTTTGGAAATAGAAACATGGATGACTTTAAAATGTGAATTTTTTTGGAAACAATTAAAAGATACTTCTAGAAAAGTAAGTGGTGAAGATGTGACCCCAATTTAAAGGAAAGCAAGTCTTAAATGCTTAGGGTAGAAAGTGAAAAACTGAAGTGTGCAAGCTAATAAAGGATCACTCCTTGCATTGTGATTCTAAATAGAAGGAAAGGGGCTTACAAAAAAGGTAAGTTTCTCTCTCTCCCTCGCATTTGTTAAGTTATCAAGTATATCTACATTCCAAATTCTAAAGCAAAACAAGGTACTTCACATGGAACTAAAGCACCTATTTTAGTAAGTAATTTTTAGTAATGTGACTTTAAGTAAAGTAATAAACCTTTTGGGGTTATGAGTTTTTGTGTGCAAGAAAATTGAAATTTTAAATAGTCATTGATTATGGAATTAAATGCAAAAAATTTCATTATAATCATTGGCCAAACTTAATTTCATTCATGTGGTGCCAATGTTCAAATTCCTATACCTATTTCATCAGAATTGCTTGAAATTGGTTTCCCTTAGTATTTTTAAAATGACTATTTTTTGAGAATTGTATCCTATGCAATCATAGAAAATGGTTATAAAGACTGTGGGTTATGATAAGTTAGTAGTCTTGGAGAGTGAATTGAAAGAGTTAACGGATGCATCATTTAAATTCTATGACTTGGGTGATCTCCATAGGAGACTCAATTCTCATCCTATTCACCCGATCACTCAAAAGATTAAAGAAAGAGAATATTTGGTTGAGGCAATTGGTTTTCCAATGGTAGTACATGCACTAGAGATTGTGAGGAAATGTATCAAGAGCTATGACCTAGAAATAAAGCATATTTTAGTTCCTGATCACTTCATCCTCATCTCAATCAACAAGGCACTAAAACAATATGTGTTCACCATCCCTATAAAAAAGGAGTATTGTGATATTGACTTTGACTCTTCCACGTTAATTTTTAATGAAAAAAAGACCCTTAGAAGGGAAGATATGCAAAGGACAAGGTTTTAGACTCCTCACTCGAAGAAGAGAAAAATGCCCAAGACCTTGTTTGACACTAATTTGAAGAAGGAGATCGTAGATATCCTCACTTTGCTACTCAGATTGAAATGAAATGAGGAGATTCTTGAGTTCATCAAACACTATTTCTTCCTAGTGCAAGCTATCTATGTTGAAGGTATGCAAATTGACTGGGCATAATTTATCTATGATGAGCTCACCTCATGGATGGATTCGGCCAAAGGATTTAAACACTTTTACATGTCCTCCTATCTAATATATGCCTTGGCTACTCACCACTTGTGGTCTAGCCTTCCTAGCATCCATAATTATGATGAGTGTTCAAAGGTATATGAGTTCTACCCCTATTTGTTTCTATAAAGAAGCTTCAAGGAGTATGTGGCAATAAATGATGCATTCACAATGGGGCTATGTCGGGAATTGTAGGGATACCCTAAGAAGATATTTTCACAAGGGGAAATTTTGGCTATTAGTCAATTTGGATACTCATTCATCCAATTTCCAAGCTACTCTTACCTATGAATAGGTGTCT
This sequence comes from Cupressus sempervirens, assembly GCA_028749045.1. Taxonomy (NCBI): domain Eukaryota; kingdom Viridiplantae; phylum Streptophyta; class Pinopsida; order Cupressales; family Cupressaceae; genus Cupressus; species Cupressus sempervirens. The sequence continues at coordinate 236,318,913 of CM053786.1, read as the reverse complement.
TTAATGGTTTTCCCAAGAGATTGCCTAAATACCCCGAGGACAAGGTGGTTCTAGTCAAATTATGTCCACAAATTCTTGAAGTGAACACGTTGTGTTCAAATGTGAAGAAAATAGCTAGGATTTCCTTCCCCATAGTGGTTGGACCCTACTCTAATGCTTCTAGATCTGCTACTCAAAATCTGGTGAAGAGCTTCAAGGGAATAATCAAACTGGTTGATTATCAAGTACTCATGCCTCAATATGATTCGGTGAACTTCGTAAGGGACTACTTAAAGATAGGATATGCCTGTAAACACAATCTAGATATCAAATATTATTGAGTCTGGTGTCTTAATAAATACCAAACTCAGGAGAAGTTTTGGTCCTGATTAAAGATTGTGGAAATTAAGTTATTTAATTATTGAGTTGATGTTTCTAACCTCGCAGATGATGGTCCCTACATGCATCCTTCATCTTATAAGAAGATAAAAAGCACTCCTATTGTGTCTACTCCACCTAAAAATCCTACCATAGACACCATGGAGGTCCTCATGCATGGGATATTCAAGAAAATAGAAAAATGGGTAGAGTGGACCCAAGCAAGGAAAAGAGGACAGGGAGTACTGGTTCTATGGGTGCAGTATCTTTTGTAGCTGCCTAATCAACTACAACAACCACCACCATAGCTACCACTTTAGCATTCATTGGCCCACCACAATCTATTGGTCAAGGTGGAGGCTAAACTCCAAAGAAGAATGTGTCAATTACTCCTACCTACAAAGGTGTCTCTCTTCCAAACACTGAAAAAGTTATGGAGAAGGAAGGGGATAAGGCAAAATAAAAGGAGAAGGAACAAGAGTTAGTTGCCAATCCTACCTCCCATGTTCAAATTCTTGAAATGTGATTGAAAAGATCACTATTAAAGAAGGGAGATTGTTGGTAAAGAATGTTTTCAATCATTATTTTATCACTGATGTCAAACTTGCTATTTATTGGAATTGGTAATTGCTTATAAGATCCAAGTACTATCACTTAGTTGATTGATGAGAAGGATTTAATCAATAAGATGTAACAAAAGCACATAAGGGAAAGGTTGAGTTATGGTTTTCTAATGAAGTACAAGGATTAGTTAAGACAATGGTAAAATGATGTATTGATAATACACTTGAAGATACAGAGGTTGGCTACACTTAGAAACTCTAGAAGAATAAGTTGTAACAAAGCTATCTACAAAGCTTGACTAAATTCATCAGTGGGTGTCAAGCAAGTTAGTTTATGCCAAGAAAATTATCAGTAAGTGCCAAGAAAATGTAAAATCTCATGTGTATCGAGTGAGACAGAAGGTGTCAAGCAAGTTCAAGTGCCAAGCATCAATAAATTTTAGTTGATGCCAAGTGAATCTACAGTAGGTGTCAAGCATCAAAAAAACTTAGTTGATGCTAAATAACACAGTATGTGCTAGGCATTAGAAATTCAATAGTGTCGAGCTACTACATTGTTTAAAAAGTCAAAGATCCACTAGATCTAAGCCAACAAATTTGTTACCTTGAATTTTTTGAACCAAATGGAAGATAAGGATGTTGAGCTAGTGGCATAGAATTTTAGGTAAACTATTTTTGGGTGAGTACAAGTGGATTTTGCATGATGTTTTTAGAAGAAACAAGATAAGGAGTAGATTCATTGAATCTTACCTAATTAATTTGAACCAAAAATAAGAGCGAAAGATTTGAGCGAGAAAAGTATTCTAGACTTCTATTTAAGGAGTTATAGGTCAAGAAGAAAGAGTGGTTAGAGAGAGTATGTGGTGCCAAGGAGAAGGCATAAAGAGGGAGGAACATAGTACAAAGACTCTACTTTGATAGGTGACCATAGAGGTGATTTCATTAACACAACAAACATGGAGACTCAAGGAGACAAAGCTTGAAAGGAGGACAAGTTGTCAGAGTTGCAGAGACTGAAAGTCAGGAAAATTCATGAGCTGAATTAAGATTTGAAATTTGCAAGTTATGTTGTGAGTTGTATCATATCAAAAGATGTTATTGTTACTCTCTATAAATTGTATCAGTTAAGAAAAATCCTTTGGACTTAGGTTGGTTTAATATCTATTTGTAAATCCTTTAAGAGGTTGACATTCCAAGTGAATGTTCTAAAGTCCTTTAACCAAGCTCACTTCTAACAAGGTGGTTGAAATCCTTTAATTAGGTCACATTTAATAGTGTTTTTTGTAGCCTTTATTAGGGCGGGCCTTTCACAGGGCATCACTTCAGAAGAGTGACAAAGGAGTAGCATGTTACTGATGCATGACTGATGTAGGAGCATCTTGCATGGGAAAATTAAATTATTAGAAAGAAAAGAGAGAGAGAGAGAGAGAGAGAGAGAGAGGGAAAATATATATATTATGGGGGAGAGAGAAAGTGACGAAAATAGGAAGAAAATAATTTAAAAATTAAAAAATAGGAAAAAAAGAGAAAAGAGAAATTTCTATTTTCAAGGTGCATAGGTGGCGTAAATAGAAAAATAATAAAAATAGTTGTTATTCCATTAATCGAGGTGTGTAGGTGGCATCTTAGAAGTTTGTGGAAGGTTCCTTAAATCATGCATTTAATATTTGTTTTGATCCATAAAGGAAATGTAATTTTCTAATTGGGCCACATGGTGGTGCTTAGTTGTATTTAGGTGGAAATTTTAGAAAGTTGTAGATATTGTAGAAGGTTGTAGGTGAAATTCTAGAATGTTGTGGATAAATCATCCATTGGGTGGTAAGTACCTATTTAAGGAAGGCTTATGTTCATTTGTGAGCAAGCTCTTTAAGTAGAAGCTCTTCAAGTGTAAGCTCTTGTAGTGAAGCTCTTCAAGTGTAAGCTCTTCAAGTGTAAGCTCTTGTAGTTAAGCTCTTGCAATGTAATCTCTTGTAAGGAAGCTCAAGAAGTAGAAGCTTGGAAAGTAGAAGTATTCAAGAAGAAGGTCTTTTTTGTAAGCTCTTCTAGTTGGAAGTCCTTGTGAGGAAGCTCTCTTATATTATAAGAGTTTGGAGTTTTTCCATTTGGAGAATATTGTAATTAATTTCAAGTATTAATGGATGCTTTATGAAGCATTTTTGTCATCTCTCTATCTCCATATTGTTGCATTTTTGGTTGTGAGTTGGTATGGGTGGTGTTCGCACTTCATCAGTGGTATCAGAGCATACCTTTGTCAGTGATAGTAAAGTCATACTACATCAGTTACTGGTAGTTTTTTCCAAATTGATTTTTCATGTAAATCATTGTGTTATGTGTTGATCTTTCATGTCTCGTTCTTGCATGTTGATTTTTCAGTAACTTGCTAAAATAACTAAGTAGCTTAGATGCATGGTTAGCTTGGATGAGCTCACTATACTTTGTGAAAAAGTTTTATTAGAACATTTGGACCTTAAATAACTGATTCACCCCTCCCCCCCCCCCCCCCTCAGTTATTCTAAAGCATTTCTAACAATTGGTATCAAAGCCATCTGTTGATTTGGTTTAAAGGTACTAAAAGTAGAAAGATCAAGATGTCTAAGAGAGAAGTTCCCAAGCTTAACATAGATAACTTCACTGCATGGAAAAGTCTAATGAAGCTGCACCTTGGATCAATAGGTGATCATGCATGAGTCTCAATTGTAGTGGAACATGTTGATCCAATTAGAGTCCCTACTGCAGAAGATTTGAATAAAAGGAAGGAGCACAATCAGGCAATGTTGAAGATTGCCTCTGTCCTCAACTATACTGAATTTTATGACCTTAAGTGATGTGATACTGAATTCGAGATGTGGAAAGCCTTGATAGATATTTATGGAGGAGATTAGAATGTCCCAAGAGCAAAAAGAGAAATCCTTAGAGGAAAGTTTGATGACATGAGAATGGAAGAAGGTCAGAATAATTTTTAGTATGCCTCTAGAATAAAGGAAGTAGTAAGTGCAATAAGAATTTTGGGTGGTCATTTAGATGATGATACTGTCAATAGAAAATCCTTAAAAACCTTGCTCCCCATCTATGTTATTAGAGTATCAACCATCCAAGAGCTAAGAAGCATACCAGGAAACAAGCTAACTCTTGAAGGTATAATGGGAAGACTTACTGCATTTGAGTTATCCAACTTTGATAACTATAGACCCGAGAATGTTGAATCTACTTTCAAGGCCAAGCTATTGTTGAAAGATACTAAAGAAGTGAAACCAAAGAAGGGAAGAAAGATAAAATATGCATCCAATGATAGCAACACATATGAAGAAGATGTGGAAAAATTAGAAGCATTTTTGGCTAGAAGATTTCACAGAGGCAAAGGTAAATTCAAAGGTAAGCTGCCTATCATTTGTTTTAATTGCAATGAAATAGGACATATTGTTGCAAGGTGCACACAAAAAAAGAACTAAAGAGAAGGCAACAAGCACAAGAATGGAAGAGAAGATGATAACAGAGATTACAAAGACAAAAGAAAAAAGTGTTACATTGTTGAAGAAGAGGATTTTGCTGAAAATAATGATGAGGTAATCTATGTAGCCATGAAAGATGAGTCAGATGAAGATGAGGCATGATAGGTGGATCATAGACAGTGGGTGCTCATATCACATGATAGGAGACAAAATTAAGTTTGTTACCTTAATTTAGTATGATGGAAATAGTGTTAGATTTGGAAATGATGCTCCATGTCTAATCAAAGGAAAAGGTTTCATTAAGCTTACAGAGAAAATTTCATGTGATAATGCATATTATGTTGAAGGATTGAATTACAATCTGCTAAGTGTGTCACAACTAAGCAATGTAGGATGTAAAGTAGAACTTGGAAACAAAACTGCCAAAATCTATGACACTAATGTAAATTTGATAGCGAAAGGAGACTAAAATAGAAGTAATCTATTTTACCTAGATATGGAAGATGCATCCTATCTTATTGTAAGATTTGATGATGTGTGGCTATGGCATAAAAGACTCTATCATGTCAACTTTGATAATCTGATTCGCATCAGCAAAATGAAGAAAGTGAGAGGCTTGCCCAAACTGAAGAAGTCTAACAATACAATGTGTAAACAGTGTCAGCTAGGAAAGATCACCAAGTCAAGTTTCAAAAGAAAAACCTACACTTCCAAAGAAATACTAGAGTTAGTCCATATTGATTTATGTGGCCCAATAGAAGTAAAAAGTTACAAAGGAGACAGATATATAATGTTGTTTGTTGATGACTAGTCTAGGATGATGACTGTCATATTTTTAAAATAAAAATCTAATGCATTTCAAATGTTTAAGTGGTACTTGGCCAGGGTTGAGAAGGAAATAGGGAAGAGTCTGAAGTGCTTGAGATCAGATAAATGAGGAGAGTTCACATCAAAAGAATTTGAGACATTTCGCAATGATAAAATAATTAAGAGACAAACATCAGCACCAAGAACTCCCTCACAAAATGGAATTGCAAGGAGAAGGAATAGATCAGTGATTGATTATTTCAAAACATTAATGATGGAGAAGAACATTTCTCTAAAGTACTAGAGAGAAGTTGTAATTATAGTCGTCTACACCTTGAATCGAGTATAAATTAAGAAAGGTACAAATGCAACACATTTTGAATTATGGTATGGTGACTCACCCAATGTAAAAAATTTCAAAGTGTTTGGTTGTAGATGTTATATTCTTAAAGATTCTAGAAATGGAAAGTTTGATATAAAAAGTGATGAAGGCATATTCCTTGGATACTCCACTAGAAGTAAAGCATATAAGTGTTTAAATGCTAACACTAACAAAATTGTGGAGAGTGAAAATGTAAACTTTGATGAGCATACAAAAGGTCAAGTTGATGAATCCATCAAGAAACTAGAAGAGTATAGATCCTTTGTATACTTCTATGAAGGAATGCCTGTTGGAGAAGAAGTTGCCAATCAAGTTGGGAATCAACAAGAAGTTTTAGCATCAACCGCGTCACAACCAATGAATGTCGAGTTGCAAATTGAAGAAAATGCACATTCTAATTTTGAAATCAGTACACATGAAAAAGATGTTGAGCTACCTAAAAGAGATGTGCACAGTGACTCTAAAAGTGAAAGACCAAACATGGAAATAAGGATAGAACAAAGACTATCCAAGAATGTGAGAAGACATCACCTTGCTGAAAATATCATTAGTGATAAGGAAGCTAGACCAATGGCAAGGAATAGACTAAGAAATGAATCATGTCTGTTGAGCAAGATTGCCCAAAAAAATGAAAGATTCACTACAAGATGATGACTAGTGTAAAGCTATGGAAGAAGAAATTGAGCAGATAGAGAAGAACAAAACCTGGACTTTAGTTCCAAGACCAATTGATAAGAATGTGATTGGTACCAAGTGGGTGTTTAGAAACAAGCTAGATGAGAATGGTGAGATCACAAGAAACATGGCAAGACTAGTCTATAAAGGTTACACACAAGAATAAGGACTGGACTATGGGGAAACATTTGCCACTATTGCAAGTATAGAAGGAGTAAGAACTCTACTTGTATAGTCTACTTACAAAGGTTTTAAAGTCTACCAAATGGATATAAAGTCTAATTTTTTGAGTGGTATACTAGAAGAGGAAGTCTACATAGAACAACTAAAGGAATTTGTGATGAAAACAACAAGGATATGGTTTGCAAATTGCATAAAGCACTTTATGGTTTGAAACAAGTGCCTAGAGCATGGTATGAAAGACTACACAAGTATCTAGTGAAGATAGGATTTGAGAAAATAGATGACAACAACAACTTGTATATCAAGGTAGAAAAAGGTAAAGACATTTTGATATCTAAAATCTTTGTTGATAATATAATATTTGGAGGAAAAGATGCACTATGCAAAGATGTTGCCAATCAGATGAAACATGAGTTTGAGATGTCAATGTTTAGGGAAATCAAATTCTTTGTTGGATTGCAAGTACATCAACTCAAACATGGCACATTTGTGACTCAATCAAAATATATCAAAGAGATACTCAAAAAATTTGTCTCAGAGAATTCAAAACTAGTTAGTATACCAATGGTAATAGGACATAAGTTCTTCAAGAATGATGAGTCAACTGAAGTAAATTAGACAATGTATAGATCAATGATTGGAAAGTTGCACTATGTTGTACACAATAGACCAAACATTGCATTATCTGTTGGAATAGTGGCAAGATTTTCTACAAACCCAAGAGAAAATCATCTTATGGCAGTAAAAAGAATAATGAGGTACCTAAAAGGAATAGATGACTTTGGCTTATACTACAAGAGGAGTGAAAAGTTTGAGTTAATTGCTTACAGTGATGTAGATTGGGGAGGTAATATTGATGATAGAAAAAGTACCAATGGAGGAGCATTCTTCTTAGGTAGAAGATTAGTCACTTGGACTAGTAAAAATCAAATTTTTACCTCACAATCCATAGTTGAAGCTGAGTATATTGTTGCTACTATCAACTATGCCAATATTGTATGGATCAAGCATCTATTGAAAGGTATGAAGGAAGAAATAACTAAACTTATGATACTCTATTGTGATAACACAGGTGTCATCAACATATCAAAGAATCCTATGATGCATGCCAAAATAAAGTACATTTCAATTAAGTATCACTATGTAATAGAACTGGTGGAAGACAAACAAATGAAGATGCAATATGTCAACTCAAAGGAACAAATTGCTGAAATCTTCACAAAATGATTACTTAAAGATGCATTTGAGTATCTTAGAGGTAAGTTAGGGGTATTACCCCTATCCAAGGCTGTTTAGGTAACAACAAGATTGTCCTGGATCAAATGAGTTGATTGCTGAAATGTTATAAAATGATGCAAATGATACTTACTTTAGGTTTTTCCTGAATTAATTAAAGTACTAAAATTCCAAATTAGTCACAGGCAAGGTGACAGAGGGAGAAACTGGAGTTCTTACAAATATTACACTTGCATGATAAGATGCTGAAACAATATGTCTTGCAGAAACTAGTCTCAAATCTACAAGATCAAATGTGTAGAGGGAGAAATAGTAGAAAGGAAGGAGAAAGGAAACAACAGCTAAGAGGGACAAGTAGAAACACAAGAATTAGTTTGGATAATAGATCAGCGAGGGAGTAGAACAAAAAGGAGGAGACTATACATCAGCAAAAATAGATATCCCTAATACTTTGAAAGAGGGAGTTGCTTACAGAATTTAGAATTCAGAGGGAGTCATAAGAAATTCAAAGTTGTTGACTAGAATGTTTTATTTTTGGCATTTGATTTAGTGTTTTAACCTAGTTAGTATTTTGGTAACTTGGTTGATCAATTTGGTTGGCCATCAATGCAAAAGAGAGAGATTGTTGGTAAAGAATGTTTTCAATCATTATTTTGTCACTGATGTCAAACCTACTATTTGTTGGAATAAAAATTGCAAATAAGATCCAAGTACTATCACTTGGTTGATTGCTGAGGAGGATTTAATCAATAAGATGTAACAAAAGCACATAAGGGAAAGGTTGAGTTATGATTTTGTAATGAAGTACAAGGATCAGTTAAGACAATTGTAAAATGATGTATTGATAATACACTTAAAGATATAGAGGTTGGCTACACTTAGAAACTCTAGAAGAATAAGTTGTAACAAAGTTGTCTGTAAAGCTTGACTAAATTCATTAGCGGGTGTCAAGCAAGTTAGTTCATACCGAGTAGATTATCAGTAAGTGCTGAGAAAATGTAAAATCAAGTGTGTGTTGAGTGTGATAGAAGGTGTTGAGAAAATTCAGGTGTCGAGCATCACTAAAATTTAGTTGATGTCGAGTGAATCCATAGTAGGTGTCAAGCATCAAAAAAACTTAGTTGATGTCGAGTAACATAGTATGTGTCAAGCATCAAAAATTTAAGTGTCAAGCTATTGCATTATTTGAAAAGTCAAAGATTCGCTAGATCTGAGCTGACAAGTTTGTTACCTTGAATTTTGTGAACCAGATGGAAGATAAGGATGTTGAGCTGGTGGCATAGAATTTTTGGGAAAATATAGGTGGATTCTACATGATGTTTTTAGAAGAAACAAGATAAGGGGTAGATTCATTGAATCTTACCTAATCCATTCAAACCAAAAATAAGAGCAGAATATTTGAGCGGGAAAAGTATTCCAGACTTCTATTTGAGGAGTTATAGGTCAAGAAGCAAGAGTCTTTGGAGAGAGTGTGTGGTGTTAAGGAGAAGGCATCAAGAGGGAGGAATAGAGTACAGAGACTCTGCTTCAATAGGTGACCACAAAATTGATAGCATTGGCACAATGAGCGTGGAGACTCGAGGAGACAAAGCTTAAAAGGAAAAAAAGTTGTCAGAGTTGCAGAGACTAAAAGCCACGAAAATTCATGAGCTGAATTGAGATCTAAAATCTGCAAGTTATGTTGTGAGTTGTATCAGATCAAAAGCCCTTATTGTTACTCTCTAGAAATTGTATCAATTAGGGAAAATCCTATGGACTTAGGTGGTTTAACAACCATTTGTAAATCTTTTAACAGGGTGACATTCCAAGTTAATGTTCTAAAGTTCTTTAACCAGGCCCACTTCTAATAGGGTGGTTGAAATCCTTTAACCAAGTCACCTTTAATAGTTTCTTGTAGCATTTAATAGGGCAAGCCTTTCACAAGGCATCACTTCAGAAGAGTGAGAAAGGAGTAGCATGTTACTGGTGGTTTTTCCCAAATTGGTTTTTCACATAAATCACTATGTTATGTGTTGATCTTTCATGTCTCATTCTTGCATGTTGATTTTTTAGTAACTTGCTAAAATAACTAAGTAGCTTGGATGCATGGTTAGTTTGGATGAGCTCACTATACTTAGTGGAAAAGTTTTATTAGGACATTTGGACTTTGAATAACTGATTCACCCCCCCCCCCCCCCCCCCCCACTCTCAATTATTCTAAAGCATTTCTAACACAAATCATCAACCTAGATGGTGACAATAACCCCATGTTTGGACAAGACACATCTCAAAAAGGGAACATATTTGCCTTCTCAGTGACTAAGTTCACTACCTTCCCCGTTGCTTCCTAGAGCAAGCAAACTCCCCTAGTACCTAGCAAGTGATTCGATCACACTACCCTATAGTCTGCTATCAATGTACTCTCTAATGAAACATGAATTGAGTAGACCATTAATAGAAAGTGAAGAAGGTATAAAGAGGCCACTCCATCAAAAGATTTGATCACATGAGCCATTTCTTTTTAGCCACGCTCCAAGAAGACTAAGAAGTAGAAATCTATTACAGGATTGGCCACAGATCCCATGACTTTTCACATGTTGGTAGAGATTGTAGAGACACAAAAGGAGGGAAATTTTCATGATCTTTCCATAGATGATTTCCAAATTAGAGCAATGCATCTTGGTATCCTTGTTCATGACTCCATGATGAACATATGGAAGTCTACTAATGAAAAGATTGAAGATAGGCTTTGAAGATATCAGACTAGTAAAGGAGGGCCTTAAGGCCTCAAAAAAAGAATTGATGGAATATATCAAATATGCACTTAGGAGTACATCAGCCAGGAAATTCAACCTAAATGTAGAGGAAAAAAAATCTACTCCTAAAGCTACAACAAGAGAGGTAATTCAAGTAGATTGGCTGAACATGGATAGATCAAATGAAAACTCAAGGTACCCCATTGATAGAAAACTTGAGAAATCTTCTGTTGGATGCTCACAAGTTGAAGGAGGTGGCTTCTAATGATCAAACCATAATGCAAAACATAGGAGATAAACTAACAAAGCAATTGGCACTATTGTAGGAAGTGGTCATTATGAAGATCAATGTTGTCATCTCCCATGGGATCATTAAAATAGGTAACAAATCATTATCTCATTGGAAACAATATTTGGATTTAATATTGGAAAGCTCTACAAGGTCCACGAATGAGGTTAAATATGTGCATGACTTGTTGTAGATGATTATTGAGTAAGCATTTGAATATCTGAAGATACTGCATATAGAGTCCTTTGTGTCTACTAATGGTAAGCTTGTGGATATTGAGAGGATGAAGTCAAAGTTCTTGGCATTTATTAGTGAAGTTGTTGATCCACTCAACTACCAAATGTCAAAGATCTAAGAACTCTCATCAATAGACTCAATCATAAGGTGAGTATCAAACAAGTTTCAATCAAAGGTTGCCAGAATTGATGAATTGACTAAGATGCAAGACTACTAGATGATCCGAGCTAACAATGTCATCATTCCAAATGTTGAGGAACTAGACAAAGTAACTGAAGCTATGAAAGCTTATACAGCCAAAGAAATTACTCCTAAGAAGGCATGATGTTATGATGTTCTTCCACAATCTTTCATTCTCTCTCTTCTTTTTCTTTATAGCCATTCATGGTATTTTTAAGTCTTTGTAATAGACAATGATTCAATCTTGTCCTATTTTTAGCTTATTTTTTTCAGAGATGCTCTCCACTTCAATCATCTAATGTAACTAGCCATTTTGAGAAGGCCTATATATGTAACTCTTTAGGAAGTTAATAAGATCGGAAAAATTACTTTTGAGAGAACCCTTATAGTTGGGACTACTTCGTGTGACTCTCAGTCCATTTTTAATTCTATTGTTCATTTAGTTTCAGTATAGTATGTGGAATGAATGTGTTATTGTTGGAAATATAATGAATGCAAATGAACTTGGTTTTATTTCCTCCCTTCAGCAGATTGTATGCCTTACTTTCTTTAGCATAAGTATCTCTTTGTTCTTCCTACTATACATTGTATTTTGTGTGTGGTGTAGTTCATTGCATGAGAGGGCTAGACATTGATTTGATGGAGTAGCTAAAAGATAGAAAATTTAGATATTGTCAAAATATCAGTTAACTTTGCAATCTGGGAATTACCCATTCTTCCATTCTTCCTACCTTCTTGTTATCATAGTTAGCCATGCATGTTTCCATATCTTGCATTTAAATTATAATAGATTTCATTTTGTGAGTTAGTCCCCATTTTTACTTGCCTAGGTTGTTTTAAGTGTTGAGCAATCTGGTATTTGCCTCTTTTATACTCCAGTTAAGAGCAAACCCCCAAAATCTAAAAAATAAAATTGATTGCAAATCCTACGTTCAAAAGGGATTTGTACCTTTCAATTCAGGGGTCTTTGATAGATTACTACACTAACCCATTATGTTATTAACTTCCCTTTCCTCCACAAGCCATTGAGCAGTTTAAGAGTCAAGGTATAAACCAAAAAGATAAGGGAGACAAATTATTAACCAACAGTTTGATAATAGAAATGGTATATTGTTAAAGGGAAGTCATTTGTGCATTCCCAAAAGTTATATGAGAGAGAATCTCATTAAGGAGAATCATAATGAGGATTGGTTGGACACTTTGGTAGAGATAACACAATTTCTTTCATTGTTGAAAATTATTACCAGCCACACTTGTAGCAAGATGTCAAGAAGTTTGGGAAGAGTTGTAGAGTATGTTAGATGGAAAAAGGAGTGAAGAAAAATATGATGTTATATCAACGATTACCTATACCTAAGAAGCCATGGAAAGATGTCAACATGGATTTTGTTATTGGTTTACCAAGAACATGGAAAAGGCATGATTATATATTTGTGGTGGTTGATAAATTTTCAAAAATGGCACATTTAATTCCTTGTAAGAAGACTAGAGATGTTGTTCATGTGGCAGAGTTTTTTTGTAGAGAAATGGTAAGACTAAATGGTCTTCCAAAGAACATACTTTATAATCAAGATACCAAGTTTATTAGGTATTTATGGCATACATTGTGGACAAAATTGAAGATAGATTTGAAGTTCAGTTCACCACATCATCTAGAGACTGATGAACAAACATAAGTTGTAAATCAAAGTTTGGGGATTTTGGTGAGATGTTTAGTTAGAGATAAGCCAAAAGGATGGGGTCTTATCTTATCACAAGAAGACTTTGGATACAATAATTCTATCAACGGTAGTACTGGTAGATCACCATTCCACATTGTATATGGGAGCAATCCTAGAAATGAGTCTAAATTGAGGCACTTGGATAAAGAAGGAATAAGTAGTACTGAAGCAAATGATTTTGTTGAACATTTGAAGAACATCCATGAGGACGTGAGAAAGAACATTGTATAGATGAATACACAATATAAGGCTAAGGAAGATGTGAAAAGGGGGAATAAGAATTTCATATTAGAGATGAAGTTATGGTTCATTCAAGGAAGGAGAGATTTCTTGTGGGTACATATTATAAGTTGAAAATGAAGAAGTTTAGACAATGCAAGATAGTGAGAAGGCATAATTTTGGAAATAACTATGAAGTAAAGTTTCTAGTTGAAACTAATATTTCCAATTTGACAAAATATTATCAAGGAAGTGATGGGGATGAAGATTCAAAAATGTGGTGGAGTACTCTAGCATCTACTTCAGCTACAAAGGAGATTGTGGAGAAATTGGACAGTCATGTGGGAAGAAGCACAAGGAACACAATATATGAAGAGTATCTGGTCAAATATAAAAAAAGGCTAGTGGAGGACTCATCATGGCTAGTATTGGAGGAGGTTGATCATCTTGGTTTTCCTCTAAATACATGAGACATGATAGGGTCACTTCTCAAATTACCCTAGGTGTCTGATGCAACAACATCCTAGGTGTAAGAACAATCTTGCATCACCCAAAAATATTTCTATTCCCAGTTTTTGAGTTTTTTTCCAATAAGGGATATTCTTGTGCAAAGTTTCTATTTGAGGGAGCTTGCTAATTTTAGTAAGTTGGTATTATGAGCTCAGTTTTTTCTGATCTCATATGTGGAGGTTAATATTTGACATATCAACTTGTGAGATGAGTTTTATCATCATATCATATGTATTAGTGTAGTTGTTGTAGATTTTTGGTATGAATATTGGCTATTCAAACTTTAGGTCCATCGACGAAGGCTTAAATGGATTTGAAATGACGAGAAACCTTGGTTGATGTATGCTTACACAATTCATTGTTGTAGATCACTAGCCGAGGATTCTAAAATGGGGTTATAATAGCCAATTAATTGAATGATTTTCTAGTAATGGTCTCCAAATAGAAGTGGACCCATTTGAAAATATAATTTGTAAATTATCATGAGTCAATCCTATGTAATAAATTTTAATGAAATGATATAATATGATATTGGTCAGCCTCAAGGGTTATGGCTTAGTGTCTAGAACCTTCTTAGGTGGTAAAAATTTCCTATATAAGGAAGGCTTGTAGGTTGTTTAGGGTAGTTCTGGGTGATATTCATAGCTTTGTCATGTAGCCAATTGTAACGAAGGTGCCAATGTGGGTTTGCATATTGTAATTTTGTAATCCTATAAATGTGGATGTAATAAGAAGCCCATATTTTTTTTCTCTCAATTTGTGTTTCTTTTCTTATTTTGTATTGTGGTATTAAAAGGAGCACCCTTCATCACTCAAACTTCTTGAACCAAGGGAATTCTTCCATAAAATAAAAGAAAATATGAAAGAGTAGAGCACCATATGGAAAACTATGCTTACAATAATCCCTTTTAATTTTTTGTAGATGTTCCAATATTTAAATTGGTAGTCATTCACTCAAGTGATGTGTTGCAAGATTGTTGAAGATCTGGTGTGCTCCATACAAAGCTCCACTTGGTACACTATTGATTATACTTAAGTAGAAAATTTTTTATGCAATCACCATAACCACAAACCTTGTCTCTACATTGTTGATATTCTTTATAAAGAAGATTCACCCATCATGGTAACATCCAGTTAGTTGTTGCACTTCTGCTGGTGAGAATATCTTTGCAGTCAACTCCATTTCAATTCCACTGAACCTTATATCCCTCTAGATCACATCCTTCATGATTTTGTGGGGTTTATCTAGCCATATGTGTTGATTTTGCATCTTGCTAACACAAGTTTGGTTTAGCCATCACAAAAGAAAATGGGAATGTCCACAACACAATCTAGAGTAGTTATCTCTAAATTCTTGAATTGTAGCTTCAAGAATCCCTTGTGATAGAATCTTTTGTCTAGTTCACAAATTTCTCTATCACCCAACTCATTAATCTTCACCTTTACAAATGCACTCACATTCTCAGTGACGAGAACATTTCCTAGGAGCGAAAATAGGGTTCCAGACATATCCTTTTCATTACCATTCATCATGATGGGTGTGTATTATGGTGCCTCATATTTCTTTCTATCAATCAACTCAAAATTAATAAAATTCTTCAGCCATTATAACCTTGCTAATCTATTTTTCTAACTTCACGCACTAGATTTCTTTGACTTTGTTCTTATTTTACCTTTCTTCTCTTTCATAGAGTCACATTCTCATGTAGATATCAAACTTGTTAGCTAAAGTTAAGAAGATATGAAAAATCAAGAAATTTAAAGTTTGCAAGGTGATAATAATCTTGTGACATGGCTATTTATATGGTAAAATAGTAGCATTAGGGTTACAATGGTAAATAAACTTTTTCCCTACCCCTCAAATGGTGCAATTAATGCTTTCTTCACACAGTCCAACAATCATGATTTTGATGAAAATTTGTATTATCATAAGGAAAGCATATTTTTCGGGTGACCATGTCTCAATTTCCTTTGGCATGATCAAAAAATGTGATTTATTGGTTTAGATGCAAGGATCGATATCATATTTGTCTTGCTCGCATAACCCCTTGAGGCTATGATAGCTTAGTTAAATTTAAAAGTCTCACCATTCATCGGTGAGCTCAAAACCTCTTCAAGTTTGACTTCTTCAACTTTCACACTCTTCTTGGTCCAAATTTGCACAAATTGCTTGTTGACTTATTCTTTGTCAATGATCTTCACCTTCCCCTTCTTATCTAAGGATAGCAAATTTGACATTTTTCTTGACAAGCAATCTCTACAAAGATGTCTAATATTATGACATTTATAGCAAGTCATATTGATACTCTTCCATGGTCAAGTGTTGTTTCTTTGACTCATCCTCAACTTGCATTGTGATGCAAGATGACTATCATTCGTATAAGTGGATCAAACCTTTATTACACTCTTCCTTCAAGTGTGTCATCTATTCCTTAGAGATGGTTGATTCGATTGAGCCTTTGATCTACAACCTCTGGCTTTTTGTCCATATGTGTTAAAATAGTAACAATATCCTATCATTTTCTCAAAGTGACATACCTTGCACTCTTGTGTATCATGTCCATACTAGTGGTAGTTGTTGGAGCAGCCATTAAAGGTATACTAAGTGTCAAGTCCTACATTTTTATGCCAACATACATTTTCAGTGTGTCCTTCTTTACCACAATAATAACAAGTACGTTTGTTAAGGTTATTACCCATTGGTAATGTTCTCTCTTGCTAGTTGAAGTCTGGGCCAATTATTCCAAAGGACTCACCTTTCTCAATTTTGCTAAATCCTTTCAATCATAGACCGATTGTCTTAACAATCTTCCTCTAAGACTTGAGTTCATCATCTAACATTCTAAAGCGTTCTTTAGACTTTTTCAATCTCTCATTCTTTTCATGTGTGTTCTTTAGTTACTTGGTGCACTTGTTTCGCTAGTACCTTGTTTTCATCAGTCACCACTTCAATCCATTCTTCTATTATGATCATGCTCAAGAGCACATTTTTTTCTTATCTAATTAGGTGATATTCTTCTTCCATAAAAGCCATCTAATCTTCCTTTTTCCTCAATGCTTCTTCATCTTGTTTCCTAGCTTCTTGGACTACTCTTAGTGCCTCAACTACTTCATCTATTTCCAAAATGGTAGTACCTTTCTCATCCTAAGCTATACTCATTCTTAGTGTTGTTTGCTTATGCTCCATCAAGGTTGTTCTTTGGATTAGAATTGTGTTGTCAACCATGAGATCACATATTGTTTCTTCAAATTTATTAGACTCACTTTGTTTGTCGAGTTTTTGAATGATCTCCTAACTCTTAGTAAGTTTCTTCATGAGTTTCTTTCTCTTTCTTAGTGACTCTCAACTTCTCCTCCAAATCCTCAATAATGTCAAAGGCTTCATCAAGTTGATTTTTTAGTTTGAAGGATTTCAATTGACCTTCCTTTAATTGTTAAGTGCTTCTCTATTTGGGTCAAGGCTCTGATACCAATTGTTGTCCCAAACCAGTATTGAGAGGGGAGGTGAATCAATACAAACTTTTCTACCGGTCTACTAAGATTTCACACATAATATTCT
This sequence comes from Cupressus sempervirens, assembly GCA_028749045.1. Classification (NCBI taxonomy): domain Eukaryota; kingdom Viridiplantae; phylum Streptophyta; class Pinopsida; order Cupressales; family Cupressaceae; genus Cupressus; species Cupressus sempervirens. Next base: position 236,301,811 of record CM053786.1, on the reverse strand, counting down.
AACCACCAGTTGATTTAGCAAGAACACAATGGTAAATGCACTAAGACAAAAGCATACATACTCACACAACACATACATCAATAACACATGGATTTTTGTACATGGAAACGCTTGATGAGAGGATAAAAGCCACAATTGAAGTAATATACCCACTAGCCATTCCTTGCAAGTAAAGAGTACCACGTTAGAGGATACAATTGGTCTTTCTAAGAAGAAATTGTTTTAGGAATGTACATAATATGATAGGATTACACAAGCTCATTAAATCTACCTTGTTAGAGGAATTATTATCTCTTTTTGAGAAAAACCTTGCCAAAGGATTTACCACAATGCATATTCAAGTTTGCCTAGTTAAAGGCTTACAATAGTTGCAATGATAAGAACACAAAATAAAGTTTAGATGTAAAATGTATGACACCTTTCTTTGTAGATCTCTTGTGAATACCTTAAAGATTCTCCAATCTTCTCTCTATCTATGGTGGCTTTCCCCTTGATCCCTATGTATCATTATTCACACTTTCTATGACACTCTTTCACAAGAAACCATATTTTTTCATGACTCTATTCTTTGCATCTAATATTCTCCTTTGATCTCTCGAAATAGTACATCCTTCTTAGGTTACCTCAAACAAACACCAAAGTCTTTGAATCTTTTATTTTTATTGCTTCTAGAGGCCAATACTCAATCGAAAAATCATGCTCAAACAATGAATTCAAAATTTGAATCCCGTAGATGAGCATGTCATAGAATACCCATGACACCAATACATAGCCACACAACCTTATAGGCTTGTATTTTTACCAATCAATGGATGACTAGCCTCCATCATTTTGTCCTACAATTGTTTTCATTGGGAATGTTGCAACATCACTTCTTCTGACTATCTTTTTTTTTTGTAGCATCACTTAGGATCCTCCATACTCGATCTTCAACTCATTACACACTTTTGTATGTTTGTTTCTCATGACTTTGACTAAGTCACCTTGCACATGTTAATTGATGCATGCTTCTATTGATGGTTGCATTGAATCACAACCTCTTCAACTTCTCCAACTGGTTGCCAATCATTGACAAAATTCATAGTCTCATGATGTTAGGGATTATTCATCACCATTGTCGATCATCATGCCCTATGGACTCACTAAGTCCAACACCAATCAAAGCCTTTACAAGGCCAGCACAAAGGTAGAAGAACTGTATGCCAAATGGATAGAACCATAACCACATAACACTCACACACAAACCTACATTTTTACACATATAAACACCCAACCCAAGGCTTAAAAAAAATACTACAATGGTCTAAAAATGGGGTGAAGGTGGACTAACCATATAAAGAGAAAATCGGGAAAGAAACCTCACACATGCCTTCACAAGGGAAACAAAAAAAAATACCATCTTGGTATCACATAGCATCAACAAATCTTTATGCCCCCCAAATGGTTTGCTAGCCAAACTTCCCTTATGTTGTCAATAAAAACAATGGCACAATGAGTCCATACTCCTCACTTTAGCCCTCTCCTCTATAACAAGAGACTTTAGACTCACTATGGTGTCCCCATTACTTTCACCCCAAGGCCACTCTTCCCTCCTAAACGTGAGAATTTCCTTGAACTCCCATTTAAAAATTCATAAATACACACACACACACACACGCACACAAAAAAAAAAAAAAAATTTATAACCAAGAAAAACACCACCACCATTTTCTAAAATCAAATTAACAACATACATTTGCATTTATTAGTTAATGAAAAATATACCAACGTGAGAAAAGCACCAACCTCACTCTAAGCTATGGAAATGGAAAGTTCTAGAAGAGCTCCCTATTTAAAATATCCTTAAAAATCTTCGTAGCACTTAGAACTCATCTCAAAAGATGGAGAGTGGGTGAACCATCCAACAATAGAGAAATCCTCTAAAAAGGCCCTACATACTTCCTACAACTCTCTTGGGAAAAGAATGGGTCCTCATTGGTTGATTTTCCCAACCTCTTACAAGTAACTAAAAATACAAGCTAAAAAAGTGTCATATAAAGAGGTAAGAAGTCTCCTTCATCTAAATAGATGGTTGTCTATGCAAGACCTTGCTCCCAAAAGTTGTTTTCATTGAAAAAATAACTTTTGAGAGGCCTATAAAGTCAATTATGAGTTATCCTAGGGCAAAAAATGGCCCTTAGTCATAGGTATATAAAGTGGACTTGCTAAAAAAGACCTAGACTCACTCCTAGATGTCCATTTAACCCCTAAAGTATCTAACTAGCATTTACATATGGGTTCCAAGTGATTCTCCCCAACCCAAGGCTCTCTAATCAAGTGAGTCAACTAGGGATTCCAAAGTAGTACTATAGTAAGATTAGATTACACGTATTTCTAAGTGAACATGTCATTGCCACATATACACAACACATGTCAAGTGAGACCACAAAGGTACATCACATTAGACAATTACAATTTATAACTTATAATTAAAAATAAATGCAAGCTTTCACATTTTTTTTAAAAAAATTATGATTATGCATGAGAATTTTTTATCTTCATTAGATGCAGACTTGGCTTAACTATTTCACATTGGTTTGGTCCTAGTATTCTGAATTATTTTCATGGGATTTCTCGCACATCTGAATTCAAATATTAGTAGTCCAAGAAAACATATACATATATGCTATAAAGAAATAACATCATCCACATTATCAATCCATAATGCAACGAAATCAATCAATTCACCATATTTTAATATATAAAAATATCAACATATGAAATTAACATTAGAACCCTAATATCCTTTGTTACCATAATCACATCTCAAAAAACTTAATTGCCACATATAGAATCATTTCATATAGAACATGTTCATCACGTATTCAAATCGATTACTACTAATGCAACTAATAAAATTACCCAATTATCATTATGAGATCAAACATAATAAGGTAACATGCATAACCATAAACTTAGTCAAGTCCGCTAATCAGGGTGCATGCATAATGATATCACCATAAGTCGGATAATTAATAATCAAAGAAAATAACTACACCTTATGCTATCAATCCCCATGAATATAGTTTAAATCCATTAAAGATCAACATACTAATTTAAAATCCCACCATGTAATATTCTCCTAACTCTACTTGTGCAATGATTCACTTGACACAATTAGCATGATACATTAATTTACCATTTTCACACTTCACATCCTACTGCAAATTTCTTCTACAATTCCTAATGATTCTCACAAAGGTAAATATTGAATTATACTACCATAATAACTACCTAAATCAATTATCCCTAATAAAGCATGAAATATCATGATGTCATGAACAAAGGTTCTAAAGCTAAAGCAACATTATATCAAGCCCATGATCATTGGATTCCACACATATTAACTTAATACAACTAAATACAAGACATTAGATGAAAGGAAGTGAATTTGTATATCATCCCTGTATGGGTCAAAAAATACATCAACTGATGTTAGCATCCATTCATAAAATCCATTTACAACAAATTACCACATGGAGAAAATGCATAATACGGATCCAATTTCTCACAAAAGGTTATATATTTTCCTATCATCTAAGAACATCTAATCTTACATATTTAACCTTTCTCTCTATCAAGGGTCATATTTGTAAAGTTAAGGTTTTATTAAGTGCATTAGAGGAGGGGTCATATATAGTATTTAATGAAGTTCTTATTCCATAAATTTGAATATGTGTTGCATTAATGAAGCATGCTCTTCATTGCATTGATGATGCTCTATTTGTGGATTTGAAATGTAGTGAACAATAAATTATTTGAACTTGTTATAAAATTGGAGCTCTATAAAGTTTCATCATTCATGAAGATGATTATTGTAAAATTATTGTTGACATATGGTGGCTCCTAAATTCCTCCTGTAAATAATGTCCTTGTTTAAATAGAACCTTCATCTATTTTTGACCTTTTGCAACTATTATTTGATTAGATGGAGTCACCTTAGGTTTGAATTCAAATAAAAGATAAGCCTATATATATATATCAATAACTAGATATAGTTCTAGTTAATTAGTTGGTAATTATCATAAGATTTCTTTTCATTTTGTCATTGTAATAAAAAAAATGGTTTCACTTCCTTATGGTGGTGTGATTTAATGAAATTATCAAGATGGTCGATTAAGGAATTTGTTCAGATCCTAATCAGAGGAATAGAAAAACCTACTTACCCAAAGGGAGGTGATCCTCTTTATTTGTTTTTAGTGCTTTATTTTTCATTTTATTGAAATCCAACCCTTGATTCAATTAAACTAGGTATTGAATATGGCTTATGGTATGCTAATTGGTCTTTTAGTTGATGCACTAATTATTTAAGTTAGTTTCATTTCAGACGTATCATCATAGTTTGATTAGAAGATTGTTTTAATATAAATCACTATAATCATTCAATTAGAATAATGAAGAATTATGGTTGTAAAACATTTAGAATAGAAGTGGCTAATTGGAATGTAGAATTTAGGAGTAGGCCTAGATGAACAAATTTCCAATTGCTACAAGTGTCACTATATTTGATTTCAAAAGCATTAGTTTATGTTTGAGTTAATTTTAATTAAGATTTATTTTACTAGATCATTATTGTTACACGTTCAATTATTGTATTTTGTGCAAAATTCCACAATAATTCTTAGTTCCATGTGCTTTATATGCTTTGCCGATCTAGCTTTGATAAATCGAGTATATGTTTCAATGCATTTAGTTAGAAGTTTAATGGAATTCAAAAGTGGAGATTAAAACCACAAATTTTTCCTAGTTGTTCTAAGTAGACAAGAGAGAGAGACCTCCCCAAAGCTCCTAAAATAGTGTGATCTAAGAATCCATCACTATTTTAAAGTGCAAAACCCAAACTAGTACTATTTCTTATCACATACAACCTTTAGACATGAGCAATTTAACAAATGAAATATTGATTAAATGATTCAATTTGTCACAACATTAACCTTGCCCGAAAATATAATTGTTTACACATAACTCATAATAGATCTAAAATAAACATGTAATTGAAATCCTTATGCAATAGACAACATACCCAAAAATGTGACATGAGATATGCCATGAAAAATTCTCATTGTGTGAAAAAACTCAGCCTCCAAAAGCATCCATCTTCATGTATTATTCAACAAAAATATCATTGCAATACAATCATGGAAGCCTTTAAAGCCATAACTACAACCAAGCAATCCATGTGACCAATCATGAATCCACACATCCCATGACATACTTCCAACTTTCACAAATGCTCTCTTGGCTAACCTATCAAGCCTCATCTTTCTCAACTTTCCTTTTTTTCATCTTATACAAAAAATAACCTTGTGATTTCTTATATAGTAGCAAGTCTCACAAAACCCCCAAATCATATTACATAAAATCATGTGTTAAAACCATGTCCTAAAACTATGTGCTACCTATCCCACTAACCCTAATTATTTTCTCCAATATTAAATAATTACATCAAATATTATCACAATGTTACAAAACAACTCATCAAGTATATCTCATGGAAATATTTTCATGTTGTACATCTATCTAAGTGCTCCTAGGTGCAACATTACATAATAAAATAAAATAATACAATATAATAATATTATGCAATGTGGGCAACATATAATCTCAACAATCTCCTACTTGTTGTATACATTGCATAGGGTCAATCCATAGCCACATAAATGAACAAGGAAATAATTCTTTCTAACACATCCACCATCATGGATCAAAGTACACTAAGTGCTACATCTTGGTACCCGCAACAAAATCAAAGTATCCAACTTCTCGAACATGAATGATCCCACCTTCTATTATGTCACTGTCATAGGACATACATAGAAGCCATCCAAAAAGAAAGTCACCCAATGTGTCACATAAGAATCATAAAATCCTATACCAACTGAAATTCCAAGCACAAATACCTGATCCAAAGGCTATCACATGTATTTGTAGTTGTCAAATATCCATAACTGAAATAACACCCACAACAAGTGCTAACTCATCCAATTACCCATACCTCCAAAGGTACATACCAAGTGAATCCCAAATCATCAACATATTCAATATGTAATCTACAATCACAAGCCTCAAGAGCAATACCTTCTACATATATACCAAAAAGCTCCCACTATAAAAGATAATGTCAAATATATGACCAATTCACTCACATCTCAAAGAAGTGAATCCATGTAGTATCAAAGACATCCACAAAATATAAATCAATATCCTACAAGAATAGCTCTCGTAACAAGTCTCCAACACTCTCATAAGTTCTCCACAACCAACAAAAGGAAAGAGATAAAGGAATAACTATGTCATCTCTCATATGACATACATGAACACAAACCAGTGATCATGATCTCTAACCAATCTCAAATCCAATGTAAGTAAAATTGAATGTCTAGGAAGATAACCAAGACCAAAGGGAAACCATACAAGTGATAATGTGTATCATGTCTTTCTACACACACCTCTAGATGTAAATTGTACCAAGTAAGATCTCCATAAAACCCCAACCAAGAAGCAAAAACAACACTCAAACAATACCATATAAGGTCCAATCATGGATGTAAGCCTCTCACAATAAGATCAAACTCATAAACCATTCCTAATCTAAAGAATATGCCCAATATAAAACCATCTCCGAAATTAACTAGTATAACAACATATATATGGAGATAACCAATGCTAAACCATCTCTCAAATGAACCCTTCAGAACTAACTCATGTACCATAGCTCACGATCCATATCCAAAAAAGGAAAACATAAATATAATGCACCTGAGAGAAATAATGGGCTATACCTCTCAAGTAGAAAATCGTCGAGTAGACCAATAGTGGGAAATGAGAATGCTCATCAAGATATCAAAGTCTCCAACCAAGACTCATCTAAGAACAATCTCCTCTCATCAGGTGAATGCCCCTCAAACTTCCTGCTAAAACTAACAACTATCCCAACAAATACTTCTCTAATCCAAGAGAAATCAGCATCATCGATGTCTCTAAGTATTCATGAGAACCTATAGCCAATCAATCCATGCCAACTCCAAATGTAACATAGAAATGTCATGAAGTATCCAATAGATAATCAATGTACTCAATACTAAGAAACTAAACCAAGATCATTGTCAAAGTTTCAACCATGGCCTCGGGAACATAAACAAGACAACGTGATCTAACCATCTCAACCAAAGATACAACATAGTCCATATGAACATACCATAATATGTCAAAGAGTATACTATGACATAATAATGAAATCATCGTAATAAAAAGAAAAAACATGTCAAATAAAAGAATAAACCACACCTTTACCAAGAATCTCACGAGTCCTCAAGATGCAAGCATCTCTACACACCATAAAGAAAAACCATCTCCACATACCATGAAGAACCATCTCTACATGATCTAAGACAAACCTCAAACATTTACAAATACTCAATAAATATATTAAAATCAAAAACTCCCACTCAACTATGGTATCAAGTGACTCATGACATCATAAAATCCTACATGAAGATCCTCTAGGTCTACACACACAACCAAACTATCAATACAAAGTGAAACTTAGATCTCCAAACCAAGAAGATACGAACCTAACCAGGCACAAACTCTCACTAAACTATGTATCTAAGTTATCCATGACATCATGATGAAAAACCATCTTCTAACCATAAGAATAAACTAAGTAATGAAACCATCAAAGAACTCAAAGTATACATCATGAACTCCTCAAAAGAAACCAAATAACCATAAACCTCAACTAAGAAGATATACCACCATAACTAAATCAGGAATCCAAACTAATGAACATCAAAGATGTACCTCTATATCCAACCATGTCATGCCAAAATCCATGGCACCATGATCACATAAATAAACCAAACAACTAACTCTCAAAGTTTCCAACCTATCAATATAAAAAAATTAATCATAATCATTCATTATAATTGTACCTAGCAACATCTCATCCTCTCTACATAAAAATAAATCAGTGAATCATGTGATTTAAGGCATAGACAACCCAAATTCAAGACGCCAATCTAAATATGCATCATTAATGAAATATTAGTGGGAAAAGACAAGCCATAGCCGTCATAAATGCAACTTGTAAGTATCGACCGCTTACAACACTGCATAATTTGTAGACCCAACAAATCATCATATATATCCAAACCAAACATTGATAATCATATTATAATGAGACCAATCTGAAATATGAACTATGTATACAATGGAATTGAATATGAATCTCCAAAATATACAATGCCATCAACTCACAATGTTACCAGAGTCAATAGATATCATAAACCATTCAGATTAATATATCACGAAATAAATCATGTCAAACCTGCCCCAAATCAAAACCAATGTGTAGAGATCTTCAAGGGCTTGTTGTTGACTATTTGAAGTCCAAAACTTGACTCTACATGCCCAGGTTATGCCCAAATCTATGCTAAAAATAAATAACATCTAATTTTTGGGCTCTTAAAAGATGGCAAAAAAATTTAATCATAAAATCAAACTGCCACTATGATGTAGTACTTTGAATTAGTTTTCCAATGATTATAAGAAGTAAAAAATCAGATTTCTTAAAAGAAAGTTATGGTTATTTTAACAAGATAGTCTTTTTGAAAATTTTCCTGCAATTTTTTTTTTTTTTTTGTAACAAAATTTTTGACAAGATTAAATTTGACGATCATCACAAGCTATAACAAAAACCCTTTGCATTTTCTATCAACATAGTCAAACTAGAGCATATTATATATCAAAATTTATGAAAAAACCAACTCGGATATAATGGTGAGCTCTATTTTTGCCCAAGAGGTCATTTCTGCAAGGTCCCCCTAAAACCCTCATTTAAATAAAATAATCTGAAAAACCCTTTTGACCAACATTTCCACATGCTCAAAATCTGTCAACATCTCATCATTACATCAAACCCAAAATCCTTAGATCTGTAATAAACAATCTATAAAATCCATATATCTTGTCATTTCTTTTATCCTCTCATACATTGTCATAGATTCAATCTAATGTTACAACAATAAAACCTGGCTCTGATACCACTAGTAAGAAAAATTGCAAGAAAAAATATAATTGTTTCCACATAACCCATAATAGATCTAAAATAAACATGTAATTGAAATCCACATGCAAGAGAATAGACAACATACTCAAAAAAATGTGACAAGATATACTTTGAAAACCCTCATTAAGGGAAAAAAATTCAGCATTCAAAACCATCCATCTCCATATATTATTCAACAAAAATATCATTGCAATACAACCATGAAAGCTTTTAAAGTCATAGCCACAACCAAAGAATCCATATGAACAATCATAAATCCACACCTCATGTCATGTTTCCAACTTTAAAAAATGCTCCATTAGCTAACCTATCAAGCCTTGTCTTGCTTGACTTTCCTTTTGTTTGTCTTTTTCCTTTTTTATACAACTATCCTTGTGGCTTATTATATAGTAGCAAGTCCCACAAAACCACCAAGCATTACATAAACTATGTACTAAAACCATATGTTAAAACTATGTGCTACCTAACTCATTGACCTCACATTTAATATTGAACATTTAATTATTTTTCCAAATATTAAATAATTACATAAATATTATCACAATGTTACAATATAACTCATCAAGTATATCTCATGGGAATCTTTTCATTGTGCACATCCATCTAGGTGCTCCTAAGTGCAAAATTACATACTAAAATAAAATAATATAATATAATAATTTTATGCAATGTGTGCAACACGCATAATCTCAACACTTGGATCGTAAAGAACCTTGTTGAATTTGGTTGTAGGGTGGCAAATCTTAAATCTAGCCTATAACTCACAAAAAGTTATGATCTTGCAAGAACTATTGTCAAGATGGTTTGTGGTAGAGGAAATGATGATAATTCTATTATGGACATGTTAAGGAAGATTGCAAAAAGACTTGAAAATGTTGAGACAAGGCAGCTCAAAGAGGTGTATGTCTTGAAAATATTAGTGATGATGAAGAGGAAACAACTAACCCTAACCCTAAACTTGAGGTTGAGAAAGATGAGGAAAGGCTTCTAAGAGTTTTTTCTAAAGAAAATGCTAGACTTGTTGTTGAAGTTATTTTCTATGATGGAAGACTTGAGAAAAATGCTGTATTGGAATGGATCTTTGAGATAGATAAATACTTTGAGTATGAAGGTACTCTTAATAATAAGAAAGTTAAGATAGCAGTCACAAAGTTCTAGGGTCATGCTTCACTATGGTGGGGTCATTTGCAAATTGAGAGATGGAAAAGGGAAAAGAAAGATCAAGACATGAGTGTAGATGATTGTAAAGAAGAAAAATAAGTTTCTTCCTACTGATTACCAAGTGATTTTAATGAGGAAAATGCAAAATTTGAGGTAAAAAGACATGAGTATGAAGGAATATATTGAGGAATTCTACAAATTGGATATCAGATCTAAACATGTGGATCATGAAGTTGAGAAAGTGGCTAGATACTTGAATGGATTGCAGACATCAATTCAAGATGAGATAAGATATGGGAAGATGGATAATGTAGAAGATGCATATCAATATGCTCTAAAGGTTGAAGAAAGATTGGCAAAGAAACATGATCAAAGACAGAGAGGAAGAGGTAGCAGATTTGAAAGAAATAGAAGTGGAACCTTTGGAAAAACTAGCAGATCTAAAGTACAAGAGAAAAGAAAAATTGATTGGAAAGATGACAATTATGGAAAGAGAGGTAATTACACTAGAGGTAGTTATATTGCTTACTCTAGGAATAGTAAAAATGGTTAAAGGATTGAAAGATCTTGGTTTAAGGGTACTTGTAAAGTTGTTGAAACACCTAATGGACCTAAGAATGCTGAGAATCTAATGATAAGAAGGGTCTTGTGGAATGAAAATTCAAATGAAGGACCTATCTTGAGTTCCATTTAAAACAAGATGTAAAATTGATAGGAAATGTTGTAAAGTGATCATTAGCAATGGCAGTTCAGACAATTTTGCTTCTTAAGAACTAGTAAACTAGTTGAAGTTGCAAAGGTTGAGACATCCAAACCCTTATCATGTTGCTTTGATTCAAGATGAACATAAATTATTGGTAAGTGAGCAATGCCTTGTGAAATTCAAAATTAGTAAATTACTACGATGAAGTCTTGTGTGATATTATCCCTATTGATTGTTGTCATATTTTGTTGGGTAAACCTTGGTAGTATGATAGACAAGAATTGCATGATGCTAGATTGAATCAATATAATATTTAAGAAAATGGAAAGAAGCAAATTTTGTTACCTTTGATTGAGAAACTTGATTAGAAACATTGTACTACACTAAGAGTTTGTTTGGTAAATGGAAATCAATTTGTTAAAGATATATGGGAACATAACATATGCCTTGCCTTAATTCCTAGGAAGACTAAAAAACAACATGAATATCAAAATGTTGTTTCTAAGGATGTACTTGAGGGATTGTCTCATGTAAGTATTAGTCATTGTATGGATTTGAATCCTAGAGCTAGCTTGTCAAATAAAGCAAAACATAATCTAGCCCTTGCAAAGAATGTTGAATTGAATATGCAAGTGCAAGAGTTTCTTGAAAGAGAGTTGATAAGAGAATGTTTGAGTAAAATATAGGTTTCCTTTTCCTAGGATTGATGACATTATGGATTGTTTGAGTGGAGTTGCACACTTTAACAATATTAGTTTGAAAGGTGGGTATCATCATATTATAATTAAAGAAGGAGATGAATGAAAAAATCCTTTTAAGACTAATGAAGGCTTGTATGAATGGTTGGTTATGCCTTTTGGTTTAACTAAAAGAACCTAGTACTTTCATGAGATTAATGAATGAAGTATTAAAGAGATTTTTGGGCAAATTTCTGATTGTATACCTTGATGACAAATTGATTTTTAGTAAGAGAAAAGAGGAACATCATGAGCATATCAAACAAGTGTTACAGAGAATGAAGGAGGAAATTTTTTTGATTAACTTGACGAGATGTTTTTCATGAAAGAGGAACTAGTATATCTCAGTTTTGTGATTTCAGCTGAAGGTTTGAAGATAGATCCTGAGAAGTTAAAAGCTATATTGGAATGGCTTACACCTGCGACTATTGGAGAAGTTAAATCATTCATGGGTTGGCAAGTTTTTATAGAGAGTTTATCAAAAAATTCAATTCAATATGTAATGCTATGACAGAAACTATGAGAGGTGATAAAAATGATTTCAAATAGACACAATGACCAAATAAGAGTTTTGAAACATCAAAACAAAAGGTTGTAGAGTTACCTACACTTTTTTTTCCTTATTTCACTAAGGTTTTTCAAGTAGATTGTGATACTAGTGAGAATGTGATTGGAGTTGTATTGAATCAAGAAGGAAGATCTATAGCTTTCTTTTGTGAGATAAATGATGATAGAAAAAAATACTCAGTTTATAATAAAAAAATTTATGATATTGTTCATGTTGAGAAATTTAGCCTCATAGTAAACTGAAACAAATTTCATATGTAATATATGTTAATATATATGTGTGTGTTGATGGATTTATGTTGATATCCTTAAATATATCATTCCAAGAATATCATCCTGAGATGATATCTCTTCATTTACTTAAGAGCATAATGTGTTCTATATCAATGCTCCCTAACAAGGGAATGTTAAGATTACGGCTACAATCAAATTGATTTAATGTTAACATACAATGTTGATATAATATATTATATAATTATACTATACATATATACATATATAAGTATATGTATGTATTATAAATATATTATATTATATATAATATATATATTATATTATATGTATATACTATATACAATACATATGTTACATTGTGATTTATATTGTTAACTAATAATGATTAATCATAGAGACATGTCTCCTACTCTCATATTTATAAGAAATTGGGATTTGCATTTGGAACACACCTATAACAATGGTAGTGTAATTACATTTGCAGAAATGGGTCTATGTTACTTAACATGGTATTAGAGCCAACTACCAATGTAAGAGAGAAGAAGAAGATATTCAAAACATCATATATATGACTGCTGAAATTGTCATTGGAACTTATCATGAGTGAAGAAAACTAACTATTAGTGCTCAAACTATGACGACATAATGAATACTCAACTATATACTTCAAGATGACATACAAAGGCAAATTTATATTTGGAAATCAAAAACTACAGAAGTCTAAAGTATGTTCCCTTTGCGACATTCATCAAACAAAGAAGTGTCAGTTCAACATGAGGGAAGAGAAATTGAAGATTATTTCCATGCCAACTTTAAGAAGATATATTCAAGAAAATGTAATTGTGAGTCATTGAACTCAATTCATTATCCTTTACTCATGTCCTTTGTACTTGCATTTTAAGAAGATATTTTTGGAAGGGATAAGAAACATCCATCAAAGCATATAGGATGAAATTTTGTCAAAAATTATAGTTTAAGCACAATGCGCATACGTTTGTCAAAGCACCAGTGGCTTTGTATGTAAACTCAGAAACATATTTCGTCCAAGTTGTCCCTTTTTTACTCCTTGGTTTGTCCGACAATCCTCTATGGTTCAGTGGTTTGGGGACCTTCTCTTATTACTTCTGATTGGGCTTCTAGTGAGCGGGTCCAAACACTGTTGTTGAGTTGTATCATGATGCAGGAGCATCCAGAGGTATAAGAGCAATCCTGTGTCAACCAAAAAAAAATGTACTTAGACTTAGTTTTTGTTTCATATGTTTTCATTTTTCGACACCCATTTGGGTCAAATAAAGGTTCCAACTCTCATAGTTCAACTATCAATGTGCTAGAAAATCCCAAAAAAATAGGAGCATGCAATTTGGCCATCATTTTGGTGACCTAGAAGGTGTGAAATGGCCAGATGAATGTAATTGTGATTTAGAGCATTCCAGAAAAAGAATCAGGTCAAAAGGCCCCATGGTTTGAAAGTTATTGCAATTTTTTGAGTTTTGGAGACCTCCTAAGAATGCTTCAAAGTCAGGTTAGGGGCATAAAATGACCTCGAAAAGGGCAAAAAAATGGGGGACGATGAAGCTTTTCCATAGGACAATAGAGCGCTTTGAGAGCTTTCCGAAAATGTAAACGGTCCATCAATCGGAGCTACGGTTCAAAAGTTATACCTCCCGAAAGTTCAGCTGCCATTTCTGGATTCTTCTAGATTTGCACCAACTTCTAACGCAGCTTCTGGAACCTTCTATTTGGTCGGTGGATGCCTACTAGCACTTTCTAGAATGTACTCCTAGTCCTTAACCCTCTGGGGTCTATTTAAGGAGATTTCTGGCATTGTAAAAGGCAGTTCGGAGTGGAGTTTGAGAGGAGGTACTGAACGGAGAAATTATCTCTAGATTTATGCTATTGTAAGCCCTTAGGGCATGTTTTGAAGTTTATTTTCTCTGTACTGTTTGTACTAGCTTATTTTCTCAGTTAATACAATTTCTCATTTCTGTTGTGTCCATTCTGTTCTTGAGTTGTGTCCCCATCAAGTGGTATCAGAGCAAGTTTTCCTAAGTGTGTAGACAGAGCGCCGACTGTGAGACAGTTTGCACCAGGACTGTGTGGTTGTGGGTTCGAGTTGGAAGATCCCTCCACGAAGAGAGCATGGCGGAAGGGCTAGAGCTATTAATCCTAAGGAGGTTAGAGCCCTCCAAAGGCAGGTACAAGCATTGCAAGAGGAGCTCCGTAGAGGAGAAAATGTTGCCACAGGTGACGACAGTGAGGATGACAATGAAGAAGAAGTAATGGAACCTGAAGGGGAATTTGACGGGGAAGTTTTGAATCATGCAGAGGAAAGGCTTTTTAGGGCCATTACTAAGTTTGGTAAAATACCTACAATTGAAGTGGGTGTATTTTCAAGAAATTTGAAACCAGATGAGTTGATCGATTGGATCAATGAACTGGAAGAATACTTTGAGTATGAGGATATAAAGGACCCAGATAGGGTTAAGTTTGCAAAGGCCAAACTGAAAGGCCATGCCAAAATCTGGTGGCAAGAGGTTCAATTGGAAAGAAATAGAAGAGGAAAGGAGAAGATCACAAGATGGGATCGCATGGTGGACAAATTGAAGAAGCAGTTCATTCCTGTGGACTACGAGCTTGATTTGTTTAAGAAGATGCATGGGTCAAAGCAAGCAGGAAGATCAGTCCAAGAATATACAGAGGAATTTTACCGACTCTTGATTAGAGTGGGGCATGCAGAAGAAAATAAGGAGAAGATTGCTCATTATATCAGTGGGTTGCGACCTAGCATCCAGGAGGAATTAAGTCTGGTAAGAATGACCAGCGTTGAAGAGGCATACCAGTTTGCCCTACGAGTTGAAGAGATGCTAAATAAAAGGTTTGAAGGAAGACAAAGAGGGCGCGGTCAAGGAGGAAGGGGAAGCGGTAGGTCATCTGGAGGACACAATGAAACTCAAAAGAAAAATGAAGATGAGGGTACTAGCAGGAACCAGAGGAATGAGGGTTTCAACCGCTCCCGTGACCAAGACTTTGGAAATCAGAGAGGAAGAGGTAGAGGATGTGGACAAGGAAGAGGAGGCTTCTGTGGCACCTGTTTCCATTGCAATGAAGAAGGTCATTGTGCCTTTGAATGCCCTCAACGTAAAGGAAGGACAGATAGGAGAGTTGAGGGCCAAGCTAGGGCTGCTCATGTGGATGAGGATGCACAATCATCACATTCAGAGGATGCAGAAAGAGGAGAGACCTTGGTAAATGAAAGATTCCTACTAAGTGGTGAGATTGAACCAGTACAACGGAGGAGTTTGTTCTGTACCAGATGCTAGTGTGAGGATAAATGTTGTGACGTGATCATTGATGGTGGTAGCACTGATAACTTGGTATCAAAAGAGATGGTCTCTAAGCTAAAGCTCAAGAGGGAGAAACATCCCCGGCCCTATCGAATTGCTTGGGCAAAAGATGATCATAAGGTCCTGGTAAGTGAACAATGTTTAGTAAAATTCAAAATTGGGAGTTACCATGATGAAGTTCTCTGTGATGTTATTTCGATCGATGTTTGCCATCTATTGTTGGGTAGACCATGGCAGTTTGATAGACATGCAGTGCATGATGGACATGCAAACACATACTCTCTGACAAAGGATGGAGTTCGCCACAAACTGAAGCCCATGAAAAAGGAAGGTGAAAAGGTATGTAGCAGTGCTAGGATTTGTCTTGTTGATGGAAGGAAGTTTTTAGATGGCA
This sequence comes from Cupressus sempervirens, assembly GCA_028749045.1. NCBI lineage: Eukaryota > Viridiplantae > Streptophyta > Pinopsida > Cupressales > Cupressaceae > Cupressus > Cupressus sempervirens. The sequence goes on along the minus strand of CM053786.1, from coordinate 236,285,562 downwards.
TGAAACATCAACATATGTGCTATGCTTTGATTCCTAGGAAAGATAAAGAAAGTAGTAGTGAAATACCACTTGAAGTTTCAGATTTACTAAGGGAGTTTGGAGATATTATCTCTGATAATATTCCAGATGGATTGACACCAATAAGGAAAATCAGTCATCAGATAGATCTGATTCCAGGAGCTAGTTTTCCTAACAAGGCTGCTCACAGGATGACTCCTACTGAAACAGAGGAGCTAAATAGACAGGTTCAGGAGCTATTGAGGAAGGGTTTGATTCGAGAGAGCCTGAGTCCATGTGCAATACCTGCAATACTCGCACCAAAGAAGGATGGAGAGTGGAGGACGTGTACAGATTCTCGAGCTATAAATAGGATAACCATCAAGTACTGGTTTCCTTTGCCAAGGATGGATGATCTTATGGACTGCTTGACTGGAGCTTAGTACTTCACAAAGATAGATCTGAAGAGTGGTTATCATCAGATACGGATTCGAGAAGGAGATGAGTGGAAAACAGCCTTCAAGACCAAGGAGGGTCTTTATGAGTGGTTAGTCATGCCCTTTGGATTGACAAACGCCCCAAGAACCTTCATGCGGCTCATGAATGAGGAACTTAAGAAGTTCTTGGGAAAATTTGTTATTGTTTATTTGGATGATATTTTAATTTTCAGCAAGATTTTGGAAGAACATTTACTGCATATTCGTAGTGTCCTTGAAAGGCTAAGGGAAGAGAAACTATTAATTAATCTGAAGAAATGTATCTTTGCAAAAAGGGAGTTAGTCTATTTGGGGTTTGTTATATCACCCGAAGGTCTCAAAATGGATCCAAAGAAGGTAAAAGCCATCTTGGAATGGCCTAGTCCAAGGTTTGCTACTGAGGTAAGATCATTTCATGGTCTGGTTAGTTTTTATAGGAAGTTTATTAATAATTTCAATGGCATATGTGCACCCCTAACTGATACAATAAGAGGGGATAGAAAAGAGTTCAAATGGACTGTAGCAGCTGCGAGAAGTTTTGAATTGCTGAAGAAGAAGGTAACAGAACAGCCTGGGTTGGCACTTCCATATTTTAGAAAGGTTTTCCAGGTAGATTGTGATGCCAGTGGCAGCACTATTGGGGCTGTATTAAGCCAAGAAGGTAAGCCTATTGCATATTTTAGTGAAAAATTGAATGATGCAAAGAAGAAGTATTATGTTTATGATCAAGAGTTCTATGCAATAGTTCAGGCCTTAAAGAAATGGAGGCATTATTTATTGCCAAAGGAATTTGTTTTGTATACTGATCATCAGGCATTACAGTACCTAAATAGTCAAGGTAAATTGAATTAGAGGCATATGAAGTGGGTAGAGTTCTTGTAGAGCTATACATTTGTGTTGAAGCATAGAAGTGGAAAATCTAACAGGGTTGCAGATGCACTAAGTAGGAAACAGTTGTTGCTTACAACAATGCAGGTTGAAGTAGTTGGGTTTGATGAACTCAAGAATTTGTACCCCGAGGATCCTGATTTTGCTGAAGCATGGAAAGCTTGTAAAGAACCTGTTGTTGTAGATAGAACCAAGTGGTTAGACTATTTGATTCAGGATGGCATGTTGTTCAAAGGTAGTCAATTGTGCATTCCAAGGAGTTCCATGAGGGAAAATCTGATTAAGGAGAAACACAGTGGAGGGATGGCAGGACATTTTGGTCAAGATAAGACCATTGCCATTCTTAGAGAACATTATTTTTGGCCTCAAATTTCACAGGATGTGAAGAAGTTTGTATAGAGTTGTTAGGTTTGTCAAGTTGCCAAGGGGTTTAGTCACAATACTGGCCTATATCAGCCATTGCCTATTCCATCAAGGCCATGGGAGGACATAAGTATGGATTTTGTTCTTGGATTGCCAAGGACACAAAGGGGTAATGACTAAGTATTCGTGGTGGTTGATAGGTTCTCCAAAATGGCACATTTCATTCCATGCCACAAAACTCATGATGTTGTTCATATTGCAAACTTGTTTTTCAAAGAGGTGGTAAGACTACATGGTCTTCCAAGGAGTATAGTTTCTGACAGAGAAACTAAATTTGTGGGGTATTTCTGGAGGACATTGTGGAAAAAGTTGAGAACAGACTTGAAATTCAGTTCCACGCATCACCCACAAACTGACGGCCAAACAGAAGTAGTAAACAGAAGTCTGGGCAATTTGCTGAGATGTTTAGTTGGGGATAAGCCCAAGGGATGGGATTTGATTCTACCACAGGCAGAGTTTTCTTATAATAACTCTGTAAATAGGAGTATTGGAAAAGCATCATTCCAAATTGTATATGGGAGTAGCCCGAGGACTGCACCAAAGCTGAGGAAGATAGAACAAGGGTAGAGGACAAGTGTTGAAGCTGAAGAATTTGTTGAACATATCAAGCGTCTACATGAGGAGATTCAGGCACACATTACCAAGATGAATCAAGAGTATAAAGCTAGGTTTGATCAAAGGAGAAGACATAAGGAATTCCAAGTAGGGGATCTAGTCATGGTGCACTTACGAAAAGAAAGATTTCCAGCCGGTACTCACAAGCTGAAAATGAAGAAATTTGGCCCCTGCAAAGTTTTGAAGAAACATGACTCAGGAAATGCATATGAGGTGGAGCTACCAGATGGTATTCACATTTCTCCCATTTTCAACATTGCAGATTTAACAGAGTATCATGATGATGGTGCAGATGAGGAGCTGGTGTTAGAGCCATGTCTGATTCCTGCTTCTAAGAAGGAGGAGATACAAGACATTCTAGATCATCGTGTGGGTAGGAGTACCAGAAATAGGCAGTATGAAGAGTATTTGGTGAAGTGGAAAGGACGGCCGATCGAGGACTCAACTTGGATTTCAGCAGCTGAGGTTTCCCATTTGGGATTTCCTCTACCATTCATAAAGTGACAAGGTCACTTTTCAATCTACCCTGGGTGTCTGATGCAGGAGCATCCAGGGGTATAAAAGGGCAATCCTGTGTCACCCAAAAAAAAATGTACTTAGCCTTAGTTTTTGTTTCATATGTTTTCATTTTTGGACACCCATTTGGGTCAAATAAAGGTTCCAACTCTCACAGTTCAACTATTAGTGTGCTAGAAAATCCCGAAAAAATAGGAGCATGCAATTTGGCCATCATTTTGATGACTTAGAAGGTGTGAAATGGCCAAATGAATGTAATTGTGATTTAGAGTATTCCAAAAAAAGAATCAGGTCAAAATGCCCCACGGTTTGAAAGTTATTGCAGTTTTTTGAGTTTTTGAGACCTCCTAAGAATGCTTCAAAGTCAGGTTAGGGGCATTAAATGACCTCGAAAAGGGCCGAAAAATGGGGGACGAGCTAAGCTCATCCATAGGGCTATACAGCGCTTTGAGAGCTTTTCGAAAATGTAAACGGTTCGTCAATCGGAGCTACGGTTCAAAAGTTATGCCTCTCGAAAGTTCGATTACCGTTTTTGGATTCTTCTAGATTTGCACCGACTTCTAACGTAGCTTTTCGAACCTTCTATTTGGTCGGTGGATGCCTACTAGCACTTTCTAGAATGTACTCCTAGTCCTTAACCCTTTGGGGTCTATTTAAGGAGATTTCTAGCATTGTAAAAGGCAGCTCGGAGTGGAGTTTGAGAGGAGGTACTGAAAGGAGAGATTATCTCCAGATTTATGCTATTGTAAGCCCTTAGGGCATGTTTTGAAGTTTATTTTCTCTGTACTGTTTGTACTAGCTTATTTTCTCAGTTAATACAATTTCACCTTTTTGTTGTGTCCATTCTGTTCTTGGGTTGTGTCCCCATCATATCATCAGGTGTCACAGATTCACCCCTTACAGCATTGTTTTAGTGGAGTTTGGTGCTCATCCTCTCAAACTTGCCATTATTTTTGACTTGATTTGGTTTCTTCATCGGCTTCGTGGTTTTATGGAGACAGGTGTTGACCGACATAGATAATCTTTTTTGGCATATTGTTCATCGATGGAGATTATGAGATCTAACACTTTTGCTAGATCAAGATGCTGGTACGCTCAGGCCACCTCTTTGTTGGGCTCGATCAAGATTGAGATTGATTGTCTTCCTCCCTATCAGTTTTTGCTAGATGCCCCAGCTCATCTTCTTCCCTCTTGTCAGGAGTTGAATGAGCATGTCAGACAAGATATCTATAGGCATTATATTACCACTACTTGGTGTCATCCCCTGGGTGGTTTGCAACCTAAGATGGCCTTCTATGCTGAGCATTTTCTTGTTATTCATGAGGGTATTGTTGTTCGCCCTGCCTATCTTTACCAGCATTGAAATCATGCATTACGATTCTCTTTGGGCTCTTTTAGGGTTGGTTCTCATCGTCTCAGGGCTCGGACAGATCACCATATGGATCAGGCTAATCGATTATGCCAGTTTTGCACTCTGATGGAGGTTGAGAACAAGACTCACTTAATATTTTGTTGTCCTCATTACTATGAGATCAGAGGGAGATTCTATTGCCTTTTCAGAGATTGTTCTTCTCTCTTGATGTTCTTCACTTATATTGATCAGCAATGTTTAGCACTTTATCTTCAGGAGGCCACTTACCACCTTTTTCTCTCCCTTGTCTCCTCCGTGTGGTTTGAAAAGGCCTTCCACTACTTCACATTCCAGATCTGTCAGACATTGTACCAGTCTCTACAGGCAGCATCAGTCCTATAGGGGTTCTTCACGGCATCCGAAAACTATGGATTGTCCACGGATGTACCTCTCTATTACTGATTTCTTTATGAAAATGAAGGACCCTTAGTCCTTACCTTGTCTTTCTTTCTTCTTGTTGCTTTGTTCCTTTTCAGTCACTGTTTGTTGCTTTTGCTTGGCTGGCTCTTCTATTTGTATGCTCAATCCCATAAACCATTTTGGTTTTTCGTGGATATTAATAATTTTATCTTATCTTATCTTATCTTATCTAAAGAGATGTATCAATGCACTAACAAAGATCATAGAGATAGACGCATTCAAGTCCTTGAGATATTGTTAAGAATAATTTCAAATGTCATCCTATTTTATGAACGAGATGCAAAAAACATATGCACCACATTTATCAATTCATACTATACAGGTTGCCAACCATAAAAGCCAATTTATACTTATTATGCACATGAAATGTCATCACAACTTAAGGATTATGAACAAAATACAAGGAGAGAAGTGATGAAGAATTTGGGTACAATTAGTAAGATGGTGCAAAGTATAAAAATGAGACAAATGAAGGAATATGCCAATTGATGGAGTGCATAAGGACATCTACGTGGCAGATAAAGGACCATTGTACACTAGGTCATGAAACCAATGAGACTACCTCTCTCTGCATAAATGCAACTATCAAGAAAGGAATTTAAAAATGTTTGAAAAGACAGGCATTGAACACCTTTTGCAATATGTTCATACAAAAGGTGACGTGGATTGGAAGATATTCGACAACCACCACCCCATGTAGCCACATGGCAGAGATATAATACAACGCCACTCAACATATATCAAATCAAATAAACTTTTGGTATTTATTTATTTACATATTCATTACAGATGGGGATCTTTTGAATAAGTGTATCAATATACACAAAAGTAGAAATCAAGCAACAATTGCATGTTATTAAATGAAGACCAAGGAATGTGTCAAGATAGGTAAAGAGAGATTCATGTTGATACTGAACAAAATGCATTCCAAAAGTATGGATATCATCAAATAGAAAACTTGTTGATATAAGATTGTTTTGAAGTGAAGAACCTATAACGGAAAAATCATTATTTTGTCAATGATGTCAAACCTGCTACCTGCTAGTGAGACAAAAGAAAATTTCTGAAAGCTATCATTTAGTTGATTAATGAAGAGGATTTGAGAAGAGGAGATAACAATAACACCTAGAGAAAGGTTGAGTTATTTGGTACGTAAAAGAAGCACTAAGACCAAGCAAGGCATTGATATTATAGTGTATTATTTATCTATTTAAAGTTTGAAATGAAAGATTACTCGAGTTAAGACTGAAAGAAGGTCAAGTATGAAAAGTGTTTGTCAAGCCTTGTTGAATAGTTAGTGCAAGCCGAGAAAAAATCAGTGGAACCAGAGTGAAAATCAAGTAGTGTCGAGCAAAGAAGAAAAACAATGGAAGTTGAGTGAAAAATAAGAGGTATTAAGCAAAGATGAAAAACAATGCAAGTTGAGTGATTGTCAATATATGCCGAGTAAAGTTTAATTAATGTCGAGCATCAGTAAACTTTAGTGTTGGCCAAGTGGAAGAACAGTATAGAAGCCGAGTGACAACATATTGATGCTGAGTGATAGTATTTATGTTAAATCGAAGATATTATGAATTTGAGTCGACTATTTTATTTTCTTGAATTGTGTGACGCATGTGGAAGATAACTATGATGAATTGTTGGCACAAAATTCAAGGTAACCCATTTTGTGGCGAGTTCAAGAAAGATTGTAGAAGTTTTTAAAGGAACCTAATGGAAAACTAGGTAGATTCATTTGTATCCTACCTAATCCTACCTAACCCTAAAATGGATGATTGTGGATAAGCGTAAAACGATCTTAATTCTCTATTTATAAAGAGAGTTGGTCAGAAGAAAAGGTAGGTATGTGCGAGAATCGACAACGAATCTAGGGTGTTGTTTCATTCAATGGCCGAACAGAAGAGACTGCAATTGGCATACAAAGCAAGAAGGCTTAAGAGCATGAATGCTTGAAGGGTGAACAAGCTATCAAAGTTGAAGTGTGCAAAAGCCAAGCAAAATGGAGGATTGAAATAGAGATTTGTTATTTGCAAATGAGTTGTAATTTGTTATCAAATCAAGTCTTATTTGTTACCTTCTAATCATTGTATCAATCTAAGGTAAATCCTTTAGATTAAGGTTGACCTAATAGTCATTTGTAAATCCTTAAATTGGGTGACATTCTAATGGAATGATCTAAAGTCCTCTATCAAGGCTCACTCCTAATAGGATGATTGAAATCCTTTAACCAGGTCATATTTAACAATGTGTATTGTAACCTTTAATAAAGTTGGCCTTTCACAGGGTATCACTTCAGAAGAGTGAGAATTAGTAGCATGTTACTGGTGGTTTTTCCCAAATTGGGTTTCCACGTAAAATCCTTATGTCAAATGTGTTATTGAATCCGTTATGTTTCATCTTTACATTTCTATAAAGTTGTTTTGACCTAAGACAATAACCTACAAATTTTAAGTATTGTATGATCTAATGGATGCATGCATAATAAAGTTTTATTGATATGAGTCTACTAAGCAATGAAAAGTTTTATTTGTACATCTGAACCTTGGATAATTGATTCATCTTCTCCCTCCTCCCCGCCACCCCGCCCTTAGTTGTTGTAAAGAATTAAAGCAAAACTTTCTACCAAGTGTGATATGCATATGTAAAGCTAAACCCCACAACCATTGTGTCCATAACCTCTCAGTCTTGATCCTTGGAAGGAAATTTCAACGGTTTAAATACCACCACTCTAGCTTGATGAAAGTTAGAAAGGAATAAGTTACTATCAAAGCTACGGTATACTCACTCTGTGATGCAAGGAGTACATCAAATGTAGAGCACCAATGAAGGTGTATGGAAGGCTTAACCAAATCCAAGAAAAGGTATCTAAGGATGCTATGTTGTTGGGAGAGGGAATAGATATGTCTTTGTACGTGTAAAACTTATATAGGAGGGAGTGTTGAAAATAAATTAATACAAGTATGAGAATGTGTTTCAATCATTGCTTTGTCACTGATGTCAAACCTACTACTTTCTCATATGACAACTTCTTAGTTGATTTGAGTAATATCATTTGTTTGATTGATAAAGAGGATTTGATCAAATGAGGTAACAATAGCACCTAGAGGAAAGGTTGAGTTATGATATGGAAAAGGAGTACAAGGATTAGTTAAGGCAATGATGTTATAGTGCATTGATTATCTACTTAAGGTTGCAAAGGATCAATATGCTAATTAAGTTTAGAAGAACAAGTAAAATGAATTGAGTCTGCCAAACTTAACAATCTGCACAACAGGTGCCAAGTAAAGTTAACATAAGTCAAGCATAAAATCAATTGGAGACGAGAAAAGTCAAATTTCAATGTATGTCAAGTGATACAATGTAAGTTGAGTAAAGTTTAGTTGATGTTGAGCATCAGTAAACTTTAGTTTGTCTTGAGTGATTTGATAGTGAATGTCAAGTAAAAAAATTTGTGTCAAGCATCAAAAGCAAGTTAATGCCGACGGACTTCATTATCAGAAAGATCATATCTTATGTATGAGGAGAAGCTCTAAGTGAAACTTATTGTAATGCATTCTTCTCTGTGAGAAGATTAAGGTGAAAGATTTTGCACCACCCTCTAACTTGATTCATGGTGGTTACTATTTCACATATGATATGTAATGAAGGTGACAATCTTTCATTGACATATTTTAACAGAAGGTAATCATTATAAGATGACAATCTTATAAATGGTAGACATGTTATCATGACATAATTCATTAAGTTGTCCCAGTGTGTTTTTCATGATAACGAATGTATCATAACATAGTTCATTAAGTTGTTGTCGTAGAAAATTTGAAGTTTTACAATTATGTGTTATGAAAGGTGACAATCTTTCATATGTGTGAGGTCACTATTGTAAGATGACAATCTTATCAATAGTTGATCTATCTCCTAACACCAAAATGTGTTGCAGCAACTACTGCCATGGTTTTTTAGGCCAGATTTTGCCAGACACCTCAATAACCAACCTATCATGGTTCTTTGGGTTGAATTTTGTTAGACACCTTGATAATCAACTCATCATGGTTCTTTGGGTTGGATTTTATCGGACACCAAAAAAATCAATTTGTTATGGTTCTTCAGGCGAGATCTTGTCAAATACCATAAATTAAATCTACCATAGACAACACTTAAGGTGTTGTTCAATTCTTGTAATATAATTTTTTTAATTCTCTGTTTGCTAAAGAGGGAGTGTTGAGAAATTTAGCCTCCTCGTAAATTGAAGCAAATTCCATATGTAATAAATGTTAATATATTCGTTGTTGGTTACAGATTTTATGTGACGTGAGTTCTTATAGTGCATAGATCTGGGCAATTTGTTTTGAGATGTTGTTGTTGGCTTTCTTGCAACCAATATTGTAATAGGTGAATACTTTCTAACTCTTTTTATGTAACATCAATGCTATTGGGTTTTCTTTCCTGATTCTTTCGTGGTTAAGACTTTGAATCAAGTTTTATTAATAAAATGTATAAAGTGGCTAGTCCACTTTTGCTTAAAATGTGTGTGTGTGTGTGTGTGTGTGTGTGTGTGTGTGTGTGTGTGTGTGTGTGTGTGTGTTGATGCATTTATGTTGATATCCTCAAATATATTATTCCAAGAATATCATATTGAGATGATGTCTCTTCATATACTTAAGAGCATAATGTGTTCTATATTAATCCTCCCTAACTATAATAGGGAGTGTTAAGATTATAGCTACTATATATATATATATATATATATATATATATATATATATATATATATATACACACACACACACACTTTTGGTTAAAATGTGTGTGTTGATGAATTTATGCTGATATCCTTAAATATACTATTCCATGAATATCTTACTAAGATGATATCTCTTCATATACTTAAGAGCATAATATGCTCTATATAAATCCTCCCTAACTATATGAGGGGGTGTTAAGATTATAGCTACAGTCAGATTGATTTAGTCTTAACATACAATGTTGATACACACACACACACACACACACCAATCCATTTTACTTAACAGCTCAAGCTTTAAAGAAATGGATATACTATTTGATGCCTAAGGAATTTTCCTTATATATAGATCAAAAGGCCTCGCAGTACATTAGAAGCAAGAAAAAACTAAACCAGAGACATGAAATGGGTAGAATATTCCAATAATTTCACCTTTATGTTGAAACATAGAAGTGGACAATCAAACAAAGTTGTTGATACTTTGAGTAGGAGGAGTTTGAAGTGCTTGGTTTTGATGATTTGTACACTTTGTATGAAACTGATCTTAATTATGCAAAACCTTGGAAAGCTTATGTGTATTGTTTAATAGTTGAACAAGATAAGTGGATTGATTATTTCATTCAAGATGACATGTTATTAAAAGTAATTCAGGTTTGCATACCTAGAGGATCTACGAGAGGTAACAACATTAAAGAGAAACATAGTGGTGGACTTGTTGCACATTTTAGGATTGATAAGACATTGAACTTGATTGTTGAAAGATACTATTAGCCATAGTTGTATAAGGATGTTCAAAAATTTGTGAGAACTTGTGGAGTTTGTCAAATAATGGAAGAAACTAATTAGAATTTGGGTTTGTATTCATCTTTTCCTCTTCATAGTAGACCTTGGGAGGACACAAGCATGGATTTTGTACTTGGATTGCCAAAAACTCATAGAAGTTTTGATTCTATCTTTGTCGTTCTAAAATGGCATGTTTCATACCTTGCAAGAAAACATTTGGTGCAATACATATAGTAGAACTATTTTTCAAAGAAATAATGAGGCTGTATGGATTTTTAAAGATAATTGTTTCAAATAGAGACTAAGCTCACTAGACACTTTAGAAGAAGTTGAATACTAAGCTTAAGTTTAGTTTTATATTTCTCCGTCAAACTAATGGACAAGTTGAAGTTGTGAATAGAATCTTGCATAATTTGTTGAGATGTTTGGTTGGAAGTAAGCCTACAAATTGGGATTTGGTCTTTACACAAGCTGAATTTGCATACAAAAACTCTATGAAGATAAGTACTAAGAAGACACCTTTTGAAATCATATATCAACTACACCCTAATGGAACTATAGAACTAAGAAACTTGAGTAAGGAATGAAAGAGTAGTGCTCATGATGAAGATTTTGTAAGTTTCATAAAAGACTCACATGATGATGTAAGAGACACTGTGCAAAATAGTACTTAGAAACATAAACATCAAGCTGATTAGAGAAGACATAAATCTTTCAATGAAAGTGATCAAGTAATGGTTCATTTGAAGAAAAATGATTACTAGTTCGAACCTACAACAAATTGAAAATGAAAAAGTTTGGACTTGGTAAAATTCTAAGAAAATTTGACAGTGGAAATGCCTTTGAAGTGGAGTTACCTAAAATATGGATATTTCACCCATATTTGACATTTTCGATATCTTCAAGTACCATGAGCCGGAAAGTGAGTTGATTGATAACCTAGATTATATGAAGAAGAAAGAGGAAGCCATTGAACAAATTAGAATACCAAAATAAGAAGCACCAGAGGGGAGGATTACATGGAATACCTTGTTTAGTGCAAAGGAAACTCAGTTGAAGACAGTTCATGGATATCATAGGTTGACCTGAATTTATATGATTCAAGTCAGAATGTTATGAGTCCTAATGTGGACACCAGTTCTCTTCTTACCTAGGTGTCTACTGCAAGAGCATCTAGGGTCTTAAGCAATCTTTCATCAACCAAATTTATTTATTTATTTTTTTGTATTAGTCTATTATTCATGAAGTAGTCATTGTTGCTTTTGGATTCTCTTTGTGTGTAGTTGATATCATGTTGGGGACATATCCTATAGACCTTGTCACCTATCCTAGATCCTTGTCCTAAGTCGGCAAGTTCTAATGTTTCATATTTCTTGAGTTTTGGGTCATTCTTTGCAGTCTCTATTTCTTGTTGTTTTCATCTAGCGAGGTGTGTTGTTTCGATTGGTGCAGTTTCTTATGCTTATGTCGCGTCTTGCACAATTTCGTGTTGACTCGTAACACACGTGTGGACCTATCTCTATTTACACATAACTTAACGTTGTCCTTTGCTTGGATTTTGGTTTACTCTTCCAAGACAGGACCTATATTGTAATTAAATGCTTGACTAGCCCGCTTGAGAGTTAGCTAGCTATAAAAGAAGCTTGATTAGATGTAAGATAATAGCATTCTTAGAGGGATAGAAGATAGATTATGCGAGCTTGGACTTTGAATTGTGATTCTTAATTCTATATAAGACCGCAACCCAAAAGGCCTCACAATTGAGCATGTTGTTTTGTATGCGAAGTTAAATAATTACACCAACTAATATGTTGCATTTCGCCTTATGTTCTATGTTGATTACTTGAGTTTTGTGTAACAATTATGTGAGTGACTCTGACAGGGGATATTGGAAGCTTTTAAGTTGAGATTATTGCACATGTTTCATGCTCTTCTCCTTCTCCCTACATCATAAATGGTATCTATTTGTGAAACTACAATGTTCCCTCTGAACCAGATGTCAAAGGTCAAGAAGGAAAAGAAGAGAAATTCCATAATAGACTTAAATCATAATGAAACTAAACATGTAAATAATAAAGCACTATTTTTAGAGCAATTAAGAAGGATCAAAAAGCTGTTGATATTTTCAAGAGAGATCATTATAATTGTAGAAGTTGATGAAAGATCAAACCCATAGCTCCCAAGAATCATTTGCATGCAAACACCTGTCACAGAAAGAGAGAAGCAAAAGCTATAGAGGCTAGAATTCCTAGATCCATAGATGAGACATTCTTGGTGAGCAAAAATAGAGATTGCTATTATCAAAAGTGAATGAATAAAACTACAAAGAGATCAATCCTTATAAAAGGAGATCAAAACCCTAACAAGGTAAAACCTAGGTTGCATGTTAATAATTAATAAAAGAATTAATTATTATATGTCTAAAGTTTAGCATAAGTAAACTAGAGATAATAAGTGATTTAATAATAAAATCAAAATGATTTACTTAGTGAGTAGCTAAAAACCTGGAAACTACTGCTGAAAGAAAATTGGGTCTTAGAAACAAGGCCTGATGAGGTACCCAAGCACAGCCAAATCTCTATAAAGAGGAGAAATAGAGAAAACCACATGGGAAAAACCCTACTCCAAGAAGGAATGGAAATAAAGTGTTCCAAAAGATAAGAACCAAATGATGATCATAAAGAACACCACTGAAGCATGAAACTGCAAACACTACCAAACTACTATCTGAAGAACCTTCATTGGATAGAACATGACCAAGTAGAGAAGACTAAGTTTGATGAGATGATCAATCAAAGATGGAAGGTGTCTTCATGGCCTCCAAAAACAGGAATAAAAGAATGTTTATATGGTTTATATGGTAAATGATCCAGATCACCGAAATGCATAGGTATCCAGCCACTATAATCGCCTAGTACATAGGCTCAAATAATAAATACATAGCTCACTCCATAGAAACAAGAAAACAATAGAACCAACATAACCCCTTATAATGTTGAGAAGTAAGACGTGAACACTGAAACTGAATGCAATATCTCTCGTAGAAGGAACCTCGAGAGTGGAAAAAAAGTACAAACCCCTATAATGGCACATGTCATCGACACTTCATGAGGCTAATGTCGTGGAAGGAACACTCACTTGACAAAGGAAGATGGAAAATATGGCCAATATGAAACCCCCCAAGGCACTTTATAATGTAGTGCAAGTACAACAAAACACAAAGATGTGCAAAATCTCAAAATGCAATAGAGTGACACTTTATCTCAGTGCGTTTGCAAAAAAGCTACAAAAGGATGTCAACAAATATCCAAAGAGACATAAGGTTGATACAAGAGATAGTACAACCCATGAAAAATCATCTGAAAAAAAATACAAAAAAAAAAAAATCAATCCCTCGACCCAAAACAACCAAGATATCTATTAGAATGCAAAAAAAACAAAAAATTGAACGGGATGTGCCTGGAGCAAAATTTGCAAAATAGAATGTCTCAAAATATGTCTCTTGGAGTGAAAAATAGAACTTTTGAATTAGAAAGCCAAAACAACTCATCAAACAACATCAAAAATCCAAATAAACTACACCATCACAACGGGCTCAAAATCATCTTTACAATGCTTCCTTTGGATCGAAAAACGAAGCTCGAATGAACAAGTTATGGCCAAAAAACCATGTGTAGGTCAAAAAAGTGTTGGAAGGGCAAAACATTTTTTTACCATCTCAAGATCCGTGTCAAAATGTCTCGAAAAATGTATCCACTAGTACTAAAAATCACCTCAAGAAGCGTAAAAATTTTGCACCAAAACTATCTCGATTTGCATGCCAATAAAATCTCATTTTTTATATTTAAATATCACAAAATCATTGCCTTGGGAAACATGCCAAAATATATGATTTTCAAAAAATCTCAATTTACACGTCATATTTTTTAAAATCTCTACCTCAATAAACATGACAAAAATTAAGATTTGTGTGCCAAAAATTAGAAAATTGTCATCTCGAAAAATGTGCCCTAAAAAAGAGTATTGCCACATCGTGAAACGTGACCAATCTGCTTGCAATATTTTTTAGCCTCAAATTCCAACTATGTACAAAGTGGACAAAATTTATATGAAAATAGGGGGTTTTGGACGCTCTAAGCTAAATGGTGATGTCTGTTTAGGCTCAAAGTGACCAAAAAATCAATGACCCCCAAATTCAATACAAAATAACTCTGAAAAATGGAAACCCTTTGAAAGAATAAACATAGATCTGAAAGTCAAACCAAACTTCTCATAAACAAAATAGGGGCATGAAGATCTGGAGCTCTGATACCATATAGAAGTTGATAAAAAATCAACCCCACAGCTCCCAAGAATCACTTGCATGCAAACACTTGTCATAGAAAGAGAGAAGCAAGAAGCAAAAGCTATGGAGGCTGTAATTCCTAGATCCATAAATGAGACATTTTTGATGAGCCAAAAAGAGAGATTGTTATTATCAAAAGTGAATGAATAAAATTACAAAGAAATCAATCTTTATAAAAGGAGATCAAAATCCTAATAGGGTAAAACCTAGGCTACGTGATAATAATTATTTAAAAAATTAATTATTATATAAATAAAATTTAGCCTAAAAGTAAACTAGAGATAATATGTGACTTAATAATTAATATCAAAATGGTTTATTTAATAAGAAAATATCTTATTACTCTAACAATAATATCATAGATTCACAACTCTTGCAGCAATTAACAAAATTCGACATTAAAATAACATTGTCAAATTATCAAAGATATTCCAGAAATTATTCACTTGACTAAGTCACTTCTCATCAAAAAAAATGGGAAGGAAAGAGAAAATCCCTCCAGATATTCAAGGAGTAAAACTAATTAATGTTTTATCAAATATATTGCTTCCTCAGAAGTCTATTGATTACTTTAAATATTGAAAAAATAGAAATACCTATTGTGCTTATAAAGATGGGAAGAAGATGCTCTTGATGTTGTTCTTATTGATACTAAAAATGATAGTCATTCTGGTGATTCTAATGATATGTATGAAACGATTAATATTGATCATGATTTACTAATATAATTTTCACAACTATTATCTATGACTCTTAGTTAGAACACATTGACCTACCTTCACAACATGATCCTTGTTTGAAACTGGCTAATGTTCCTTATGTCATTCTTTGATGTTGCTCCTCTTGCATGTTGCCCACCTTCCTAACACACTATAGACCTAGATGGGAGGGTAGGTGATGTGCTTGATTAGCTTCTTTTGTACGATGGATTTTATGTGTTTGCCTACTGTAATGTACTTCACTCATAATGTTTTTCTTGTTTTATGTCTCATTTAGATTTCTTTATATGACCATTGTTGGTCTATTGGTGCAAGGTGACAAAGGAATCGAAATGGTTGTAATCATTCTTCGATTTGTATCTCACTTTTTCTATATGTTCTTACATGATATGTTCTACATGTATCATTGTGTTAAATGTGTCTTTTGTGATTTTCTACTTGGGATAATGCAAAATAGTACCACCTATTGTTTTTGGTTTCCTTGATGTGGCAAAAAAGTAGTCTTCTTTGCAACTCTTACATACCTTTCCTCCATTTTTTCGTAGTTCTACTTCCTTTGGAGAGTAATGATATTTCATTTTAACATAATTTTACATTTATTATCATATGAATATACTGACTCCAAAGTTGGTAGGTCTCTCTCATGTTCTCTTTGTATCATGCACTTATTTCCCTTGAGTTGTTCTTTCTTTGTGACGTGTCATAGTAATAATGTCTCTAGTGGATGCATGTACACTATGTTGTCACTACTCCAATTAAGGTGCTTGCAATAGCTTTAACAAGGAGGAATATTGCCTACTCAGGTTTTTTGCACATGCGTACTATTACTAATGTTCCTTGACATTTGGATCCATAATGGCCACACAAAACCTTAAGGATTGATTCCCACATTTTTTGTCAATCGATTATGGATATACAATCCTTAAGAACATATCACTCTTGTTTGGCCCCTTTTTGGACATACAATTTGTAACGGTGGGTCCCGAATGGATTGACTAACATGTCATACACACCCATCTAGATAATGAATGTCATTTTTTTTGACATTTTTCTTTGTATGGTCCATAGTAAGACATACAACCTTACTGGACATGGTGGTCACACTTTTCTTTTGTTTGTGTGATTCACAATAAGATATACAATCTTATTGGGATAAGTAATCACCCACCCGTTATCTCTCTATTTCTTTTATTAGTGATGTCTACCTCAACTTAGTATTGGATTTGATAAGGACTTGAGTCACTTTGGGGATTTATGTGTCCTTGTCTCTTTTGCTTTAATAAGACTCTTATGCATTGGTGTACTTTGCCATGAGCATGGTTTTGTATCATACTCCTACTAAAGTAGGAGCTAAATCTGTCATCTTGAAAAGTAAGCACTTGCTTTTGTTTCCCTTTTTAAATAGTTTTATCTCACCTTAATTCTCATAGAGATCGTGCATTACATTTTATTGCATATAACACTTAAGTCACAATTTATTCTTCTCTGATCTTGCTCAAAACTCTATGACTTTTCTAATTCATATGCACAATTCTCATTTATTCATCCATTTACCTAATATTAATTCCCACCTCTCATTGTTGTAAAAGTCTAGGTAGGATTTAAATTAATACATCCTCATTTACTTTTCCCTCTTTAATTTGTGCAAAAAATAGAGGTAAGATCTAATCCCTTTGCATCATCATCTATGTTTCCCTCCAATCATAAAATTCACTATTCCTCTAAGTCATATCTTGGTTAATTCAAGATTCAAATACATTTTTAATAGTTTTCATCATGCATGATTTTGAATCACCACAATCCCCTTTAAAATTTATTGCTTGCCAGATTCATACCTTAAAAATGGTGCACCTAGGAGCGACCTATACTCTAAAGGCCTCTTTAGGGGGTTATGAGCTTGTTGCATAATTATATATCCCTGCTTGCCTTGTGGGGTAGGTTCCCCAAAATCACTATAAAAGGGAACCTTCTCCTTTCATTTCTCCATCACATTATTATGCAACCACATCCATCTATTGCAAGACACCTACAAGCTCTAAAGTCTTCAAGACATGGTACATTCAATGAGTTGAAGCGAGCAAGCATTTTCATCCATCAAGTGTAGAAGTATTTCCTTCCATAGATCTAGTTCCTTTCACTATAGGAAGTGAATGAGTTAGCCATCAGGGGAGGAGATCTATGGCATTCATTTATTCTTCCTTCTTTTATGATCCATGATTCATGAAAATAGTTGACCTATTACATAAGTGAAAACATTCTACATTCTACTTCTACATTTCAACATACATGGAAGTCAGTGGGCATCTTTGTGGATAGTGGATTAGAATCCATCAATGAAGGAGTGACAAGCAAGGTAAAAAATTATCATTTATCTTGTTTTACATGCTTTACTTTATTCATTTCAAGGTTGATTTCTAGACAGGGGCTCAAAGAAAGAAATTTTCAACAAATACATTCCCTTTGTTTCTTGTGTGCAAGCACAAGTTATTCAAGCTATGGATCCAAAGAAATAGTTTGTTACATATTCAAGACCCCTGTTTCTAGCACTCTCAACCATAAAGCACCCAAAAGGAATTGATACAAGGTATAGGCTACCAAAAAGTGAGTTATTCTTGGAAGTATGAGATTTATGCACCCTTGAGTTACAAGTCTCTAGATTCCACATCTTAGTTTATTGCAAGTTCTACCATGGTTTAGAAAATTTGTTTAGATCTGAAAGTGTAACATCTACTAACCCTCAAGATAAGTTATTTATCTTTCTCTCTTCTTCATAGAACCTATTTTGATGCACTAGATGATATATATGTTGTAGTTTGTCATTACATAATTCTTTTTTCTACTTTCCTTACATTCAAATCATACATATCTTTAGACTAAATAGAAAAGGGAACACAGAGATCTTAGAATTAGCATTTCCTCTTAGACTTGAATCTTGTGTTACCACCACTACATCTATCTCAGTAGTGATAATTTGATCTTCATCTAAAAGGAGTCTATATTTTAGGATCTCCTTGTCTTCTTTTCCAAAAGCATAGCATCAAAGTGGTGATGTACCACTGATCACCATTGTCCACTATACAACTAGGTAACTCAAAAAAACTACAAATAATTATTTCTGATGTAGCTCGCTAGTTTACAAGTGTGTCACAAGATTAAGGAAATGCTTGATTGAAAGAACAAAATGGTGTATTGATATCAATAATTATAAGGACTTTCATATACTCTAATAGAGTTCAATGGTTGTCATAGCAATCTTTGAGCTTCTTTGTCTAGGTTCTCCTTTATGAAACACTTGTCCCGTTGTTGTAAGATCACATGTTTAGTTTCCTATCATGATAGGTTTTGTTCCTTGCCAAACCAAGTAGGTTTGAGTGTTAAAAGAGAGGCTAATATGCTTCTATTTGGAATAGACTTCCTTTATTCACTACCCCTTCTGTTGGAATATCTTAATGGAAAGAATGCTTCTGAGAGGCTGGGGGGGGGTGAATCAGAAGTACTAGCTTTTAACCTATTTTTCACAAATCCTTAATAACATAATATTAAAATGTACATGCATGCATATCAACATTAAGCAATTATGAAAAACACATGTGCATCACCACATAACACTTGAAATTTTGGTAACCCAGAAACCCTCCAAGAATAAGAAGGTAAAACTGGGGTGGGGATGATACCCACAAAATTACTGCAGCAATAATGTTTGACCACTTCTGATGATCTGCATTGTTAAAGGCCTGCCCTATTAAAGGCTACAACACATTTTTAAATGTGACCTTGTTAGAGGATTTACAAACACTTTACATGAAGTGTTACCCTGTTAAAGGATTTAATCACCTATTTAAAGCATCTACAAAATCGTTGTTAAGCTAACCTATCACAATAGGGTTTCCTTTCTAATACAATTGCTAGAGAGTATTAGGTATAATAAACCTGATAGTTTACAATCCTTTGATTGCTGAATACAAGCACTTGATCTGCTTACTCTGATCTTGATTCTCTGAGATCTAATACTCTTCACTCTGAAAATAGTTTCCCTTACACGCCCTTGTCCATTCACATATACAATGAGACTTAGTCTTCCTTATAAAGACATTCAAAGACTTAGGGTTAGATGTGGATCTACGATCCATATTGAATTTCTGTTTCCCGCTCATTCCTTGCACTTTTATTATTGGTTGCATGCCTTCTCCATTTTTCTTATTGGTTGTATGTAGATTGCATAGGAAATACAAAAGATTTGATCTTATCATTTTAATCCTTCGAGATTCGTCATATGTCGGCCATGAAAAACAGTTTACATCTGAATTAGTGAAGTTACAAACTCTTATGTGTATTCTGTGTTACTCGGAACTTACTGATTCCAGATGCTCGGCACATGTAACAAACTGGCTTACTCGGCTTCTATTGCATTTCTGTATTGCTCAGCATCGTCTATGACTCGGCACTCAAATATCACTTGGCACTTGTATCATGCTTGGAACCTAAAGTCATTCAACACTTGATCTTCACTCGACACGTGATCTTCACTCGGCACCTGAAGGCTGCTTGGCACCTGAAGACTGCTCGGCACCTGAAGATCACTCGACACCTGTTGGATTTCCTGACTCGGCTCATGTTGTGGCTCGGTATACATAGTGTGCTTAGCTCCAATGTAGAAAATGGTTAAGTGTGGTGGCACTCAAATCTCAAAACCATTTTGAGACTAACAATCTCCCCCTTTGACATGAGTGACAAAAAACACTTAACTGACCTTATGAGTACATTCACTAATCTGCTCGGTATACATACATCGGTTTTAAAACCTTGATCAAAATTTTGTAACTTACAATATATACCTCAAAATTATTGTAACTCCCCCTGAGTCGATTGTGCCATTATCTGCGCTATATTAGTAACCAAAATTTTATGTTGTATATCATGCTCCCCTTTTATCTTGTCTTCCCCTATTAACTTGTCTCTTTGTCTCCCTCATTCATCTTGTCTTCCCCATTCATCTTGTCTCCCCCTTTTTGATACTTATGTCAAAGCGTTTTAAGGGTTAAGACCATATTTCGCCAAAAATGTGTTGTTTACCTCCATAATCATCCTGAGAGATGCATCCCAATTATGCAAAGCAATTTTCAATGACTTGTGTTGGATGGCAGTCTCTGCAGCAAGGTGAATAAGTCCTTCTGAAGTAGAAAGATTAGGATCTTTCTTGAGAACAACTTCAACATAGACCTGTTCTTTATGGAGTACTTCCAAATGTGGAGTAATGGAGGATTGGAGTTGTATCAGTTTTGCCTTGATGGTGGCCTCTTCTGCTGTTAATACAACTATTTCTTTCTGAGTGTGAAGCATTTGAGCAAAATGCTTCTCACTTTGGGCTGGATCTTTGGGTAGTTGCATGCTTGAAATATTCAAATTCCTCTCCATGCTCATTATCTTTTGGCTTGTCTCCTATGTGAAGTATGAAAAGTCACACGACTTTTTGTACAATGAGAATATATTCTCAAGTACCTTTTTTACTTTGTCTATTACCTTTGCCAATTCAACCTATGAAAGTGCTATTTCACTAGATATTTTCTCATTAACTTTCCCTTGAAATTTTCTTTCAAACCATTCCATAAGTTTTGCATTTGTCTCTTGGTCTGCATTTGTCACCTGGTCAACAATATCTATCAATTGTTCCATTATATGCTTGGACTCATCTAGTGACTGAATACTGAAGGCATCCATAAAGATGTCTTTAATCTCATGCAGTGTTTGTTTTTGTTTATACTCCTTCCTGAGTATCTCTTGCCTCTTTCTTCTATTTAATGCTTCCTACACCTCGTTCATTTGATCAATGCTTATTGTTTTTGATTCATAGCTTGGTATGACTATCTCCTCATCTAGTTCAAGGTCTCCATAGTGAAGTACCCTTGCAACTTTTGTAGAACTTGATTGTGGTGCTAATATTTGCAGTGGTTGTTGTGAAGGAGTCCCCGAGGTAGGCAAATTTATCAATGTTTGTATTGTCTCCTGCTCTTTAGGGGTTTCTTCTGTTTTCTCCTCCTACTGTCTACCTTGATCAATTAGGAAGTGCACCTTGTGTTTGTGTTGTAGGATCAGATGTAATAGTCTATCATGTTTGTTTTACTTCTTTGTCTCCTACTTTAGTCGACTTTTGTATTGTGGTGTCAGCTATGCCTAATGAAACAACTGTTGGCATTTGAAGTTGACCACTAGTGGCTGTAGAGATGAAGGAAGGTGGTTCTTGTGGATTCACCTTATCTCTAACTGTGTTTTCTACTAATTTTTGTAATTCATCCACACTGACCAATACTCGATCTGTACATAATTTTGCTTGTTGTGTGGATTGGTCAAGGATTCTTTTGAGATCCTCTGTAGTTAATGGATTGATGTTCTGAGAAAAGTGTTAGGAACATCTTGTACTGTTACAGTTTCTACAGGTGTGATGTGTACATGAGGAGGGCTAGTAGGTGGCAATTGTGTGTCTTTCACACTCTAGTCTTGTTGCTGCTCTTGCTCAGCTGTTGCCGTTTCATCTTGCTTTTGTGTCTCCTCCTTTTCTTCTTCCTTCTTCTCTTCTTCTTGTTTCTTTTCTTCTTCCTTCTTTTCTTCTTTTCCTTGCTCTACTTATGTCTTCTCTTCTCTCCTTTTTCTTCTTTCTTCTAGTGGAGCAGTAGCTTCTTCCTTGTATTCTTCTTCAAGAAAATCTTCAACCTTTTTGTACAAGTTCTTCCATGATTTTGTTGTTCTTTGTACTATTTCTTCCATTTTGTTTTGGAGAATGAAGAATGCCATGTACTTAGGTGTAAACCTAGTATTATGCCTTTTGACTGCTTTCTCTATTTGCTCCTTAATCAAATCAGGCAGTATGCTTGCTAGGGTTGATTCTCTCATCTCCTTCTCCATTTTCAAACAAAAATGTCATCTGTCTTCTACAATTTTAGACAGTTCATTTGGCAATTGTCCATCTAGTTCAAGAGGAGTCTACTTGAACTGTGCCATCATTCCATAAACTGATTCTTCTATTCTATTTTGTTCATCTTTAGTGAACTTATTGAAATCAACTTTATTTATGTTGCGTAAGTCTCCATTTCCAATCTTTTTAACATAATGTATCAACTGAAAAATGGCTTACCTTTTCAGATTGATCTTCTTCATCAATATTAGGTTGAGGCACATATTTTCTTCTTTTCCTTGGCTCTTCCTGTGTCTTCTTGATTGTTTTCTTCTTTGTGGCTTCCTCTTTAGCTTTTTGTGTGGAGGCCCTTGTTGCAGCTCTAGTTGTTGGCTTTTGGGGTGCTGGCATGGCAATTTTCTTTGGTTTGGGCTGAGTTGGAGGCTATTCTGTTGCATTTCTCTTCTTTGGCTCGGCTTGGGTTGGTGCTTCCTTGGCTTCTTCTTCCTCACCACCTTCCTCCTTGTCATCACCTAGGCCTTGAGTTAATTCCATTGGGCCTTGCTCTTGCTCTTGCCTCTATTCCTTCACCAAATTTCTTCTTAATTTTCTTCATCAATTTATCTTTCTTCTTCAATGTGCAGGCAGTTTTTAACTCCATATTTATCTTTGACCTTACCACATCATAAGTGCCAAACTGTGGGGCACTCTTATCTGTCTCTTCTACCAATAATGCGGTTATTGCTGCAGATGCTTCATCTATGTTGATCTCATAACCAAATGCCCTTAGCCATCTCACCCTTGGAATTGCTGCTTGGATACAGGTGAAGTCAATATCAACTAAGAAGCATATATCATTAATATGTTTTTCCACTAAGGAAACTGGTATTCTCACCCTTTGCTTCATGGATTTCTTAAAATCCTCAAAATAGCTTGTCATCAAGGTATCAAAATTGTCTCCCTTTTGTTCTATATATTCATTAATTTGGGATATGATAGTTCTATCATTTCTCCATGTAACTTTGCCAAAAGAGGGAAATTCATTTTGAACATAAAAGAATACACAAACCAGAATTGCTCCAAATTTGCATTGAGCACCCTTTGTCCTTCTTATGGCTACTAGGTTTTCATTAATCTGTTGTAGTTGCAGTTCTGCAAGATCATAAGTTTAATCCTTTTTCACCAGTTTGTAGCCTACATCTACTGCAATACATGGCACACTATTGAGTCTACTGGATTGGGCAATAACTCTAACAGCAAACTCAACTAGAGGGTCCTGAATGGTGTGAATTGTCATTCCTCTTTTGTTCCATTGAGCACCTGTGTTCTTTTCAATAACCTCCTTGGATTCACTTCTCAAGGTCTTGAACCGATCTAGGCTAGGATATCCAATTACCCTATGAATGATTCTTTTTGTGATTTTGACAGGGACATCTTCTAACCACAGACTACCATCATGAATTCTGCTCAACACAAGTCTGATCCATTTTGTTTTAAATACGGTCAAAAACTCAAAACTCGTGTTAATCCCTTCCTTTCAGCAATTTTGTATTCATCTTTCAAGACTCCATCGACACACAGCTTCGCAAAGGCTTCTCTTATTCCCATGTTTCCTATGGCTCCTATCTTACAATTATAGCATCTCCTTACATCCTGATCCATAACAACGTTTGGGGGTATGCAAGAAAGGGCTTCGGCGGGATCGTTCTTGTATGCAACTTTAGGGATAGGGCGAAAATCAGGTTACCTAACCTCATTAGATACTAGTTGGACTTCAAACGATTCTTTGTCCTGGGTTGTCTTAGAACTCGAAGCCATTTATGCAAACTAGGGTTTCCTTTACACAAAAATATGAAACTGCGTAGCTCGACACAAATAAAAATAGCTCAAGATCGATGAAAACGTGTTGTAAGAGGTTGCAATTTGCTTGGAATGCTAGATTCATTGTTATGAAGTCACTCCGCTCTCTTTCTCTTCTTTGCTTCTTGATCGTGATGAGGAAGAATGATTAAAATAGTGATAATATACCCTATTTCCATCGCATTAAATGCTCAACTGCAAACTCGGCCTCTGAAGGATTTTTGACATTACTCGGCTTGCACTACATTTCTACTTCACTCGGCTTCCATTGGAGTTAATTAACTTGAATCAGCTATCAACTCGATCGCTGTTAGAAACTCGGCATGTATTGGAGTTTTACTCGGCATCCAAAGACAGCTCGACATCATCATTTAAAATTTTGTTTTGGCATCTTGTTTCATGCTTATTTCTACTTTTCAGTACTTCTTTATCTTGGGACTGATGTATGATGTAACTTTGTATACCAGTCACATACACTTCTCTTATGCTTAGTTTGATAAAGTGTGATCACTTGACCCATTGGATGAAGTGATCCCTCCACTTGATGTGCCGCACTCATCTTTCTTCTTCCAAGTCTTATTCATTTGTCTTCTTATTTTCTCGACATCAATCTTTTCTTTGCCCTTATTTTCTTTGTTGGATTCAGTTTTTGGTGCTTTGGACCTTGTAGGACAGTTTCTGTTGATATGATCAGTTTTCAAGCAACTAAAACATGTGGTTTCGTTCAACCATCTTTTATAGTTCCCTTTGAAATGTGTTCTTATGCAGTTCTGGGGTATATGTCCATATTCCTAACAATAATGACAGCTATACCTGGTGTTGTAATCCCAATGGTACTGACTTTCATTTCCTTTTGTTTTTGTTGGTTGATTTGATGCCCACATAAGCTTTGATCTACATTCAAATGCTCTATGTCCATACTTCTTACAATTATGACAATGTCCATCAAATCTTTGTGTCCTTGTGACTTTGGACCTGCAATCTTGGGTCATATGTCCTTGCATGTTGCACTTGTGACAGTAACTCTTGCTCTTGGGTGTGTTTAGCTGATTAAATCTTCTGCTCCTGCAAATATTAGCATTATGCCCCTTTTTATTACAGTAATGACAAGTGGGTTTAGAATCCTTACCTTTGTCAACTTTATGCTCAACATTCTTTGATGATTCTCCAATTTCAGTGTTGTTGTATCCAAGTCCTGATCTATCATGGGCTGATCTTGGAAATTTCATCAATTGTTCAAAGTATTTGATGGCTTCACTTGACTTGTTTAGATTCTCTGCTACCTCTTTTTCTCTGTTCAATTCATTCACCAGTTGTTCATTTTGCATCTTCAAAGTAGAGATCTCAATATCTTTCATATTGAGTTCATGATGAAGGTTCACCATTTGGGTAAGTGTATCCATCTGCATGTTTGAGATCCTTGTTAATTCAGTACATTTTTCTTCAAGTCTGTTTGCAAGATTTCTTTCGTCATCTTCCGTCATGACTCTATCCTCAACTGCTCTTTTCTTTTGTTCAATGATTTCACATAACATTATGGCCTGTAATTCATGTTCCATCTTGAGAGATCTTATCTCTTCTACTTGAACTTTGTTTTTCTCCATCAGTTCTGCTATTGCTGCATCAAACTCTTTAGTGTCTTCAATGACAAACAATTTTGTGGTATCTATCTCCTTATAGTTTATATCATTTTCAGCTATGGCTATATCCTTCCTTCTTTTCAAGGATTTTCTCAGTTCCTCCCTTGCTTCCTCTACTTTGTATAGAGCTAGTTGCATATGAATCACTTGATTGTCAATAATCTTTCCAAGTTTGAAGACTTCCATACTTAGACCTTTTCTCCAAGCTGTTAGACTTCTCCTTGTGAGAACCTTGCTGCTCTGATACCAATTGTTGGAATATCTTAATAGAAAGAATGCTTCTGACAGGGGGGGGGTGAATCAGAAGTACTAGCTTTTAACATATTTTTCACAAATCCTTAATAACATAATATTGAAATGTACATGCATGCATATCAACATTAAGCAATTATGAAAAACACATGTGCATCACCACATAACACTTGAAATTTTGGTAACCCAAAAACCCTCCAAGAATAAGAAGGTAAAACTGGGATGGGGATGATACCCACAAAATTACTGTAGCAATAATGTTTGACCACTTCTGATGATTTTCCCTGTTAAAGGCCTGCCATGTTAAAGGCTACAACACATTTTTAAATGTGACCTTGTTAGAGGATTTACAAACACTTTACATTAAGTGTTACCCTGTTAAAGGATTTAATCACCTATTTAAAGGATCTACAAAATAGCTGTTAAGCTAACCTATCACCATAGGGTTTCCTTTCTAATACAATTGCTAGAGAGTATTAGGTATAATAAACCTGATAGTTTACAATCCTTTGATTGCTGAATACAAGCACTTGATCTGCTTACTCTGATCTTGATCCTCTGAGATCTAATACTCTTCACTCTGAAAATAGTTTTCCTTACACACCCTCGTCCATTCACATATACAATGAGTCTTAGTCTTCCTTATAAAGACATTCGAAGACTTAGGGTTAGATGTGGATCTATGATCCATATTGAATTTCTGTTTCCCGCTCACTCCTTACACTTTTATTGTTAGTTGCATGCCTTCTCCATTTTTCTTATTGGTTGTATGTAGATTGCATAGGAAATACAAAAGATTTGATCTTATCATTTTAATCCTTCGAGATTCGTCATATGTCGGCCATGAAAAATGGTTTACATCTGAATTAGTGAAGTTACAAACTCTTATGTGTATTCTGTGTTACTCGGCACTTACTGATTCCAGATGCTCGGCACATGTAACAAACTGGCTTACTCGGCTTCTGTTGCATTTCCGTATTTCTCGGCATCGTCTGTGACTCGGCACTCAAATATCACTCGGCACTTGTACCATGCTCGGCACCTGAAGTCATTCGGCACTTGATCTTCACTAGGCACCTGATCTTCACTCAGCACCTGAAGGCTGCTCGGCACCTGAAGGTTGCTCGGCACCTGAAGATCACTCGACACCTATTGCATTTCCTGACTTGGCTCATGTTGTGTCTCGGCATACATAGTGTGCTCGACTCCAATGTAGAAAATGGTTAACTGTGGTGGCGCTCAAATGTCAAAACCATTTTGAGACTAACACCTTTCTAGTTGTCACGTTGATGAAACTTGTTGTAGCAGAGTTGTACATGCTCTATTAGATAGAGAAGATGATTCTTGCTCCTCACCTTGCTTGGTTGAATTATCCTTCTATCCTTGTTATTTATTTGCATCTTCGCTTACATCTCAAGCTTCCTCTCTAGATGTGTTTTGCTTAGTCTTAGTAGGAAACTATTGTGACCCATCTCCCTTCTCGAGTAAACTCTCTGATTTGATATCCCTGTTTGAGCCTTCTCATCATGCGAAGTAATTTTTCTCTGAGCATCCTACAATAAAGATTGTGTTTCATCTTGTTGTTCTCTTTGATGTTCATGCACAGTTCATTTAAACTTAAAATCAAAATTATAAAACTCATCAAGGCCCAAAGGATCCTCCATTTGTTTCTCTCACTCGATAGAAAAATTGAACTCAATGTTATGTATTTGTATTTAAGGAACAATTCCTTCTCTTTAGGCTACCCCACTTTTGATGTATCTACTTGAATATCTTCTAACACTTTTTTGAAGAAGGCTACCCCAAATCAAACCAACATGCAATTGTTGTTGTACACCTTGCTCTTTTGATCAATGGAGTGTAGGTTTCCTTCTTCCCTTGGTACCTAAACAACAAACTCCATTCATAGAGGCTTCTTTTGCAACCTTATGTAAAACCTTGTGTGTGAGAACAAATGGATGTTGAGTCCTCTCCTTGGTCTTGATTTTGAAAGGTTTGATTACGGGCTCAAAGGATGATGGAACATTCATCGTCATTAGGTACAAACAATAGCATTAGCTACTAGTAGAGAAGATGAGTGGGAGCAATAACAAGTCTTGCATCTATAGAAGGATCCTCTTGGTGCACTTTTTAGCCTTTTGTTGTTTCTAAATTTGCACAAGCACTTCAGTTGTTGCTTCTCTAACAAGGCTAGAGACTTCTCTTGAAGCCCTTTTGAATATAGGCTCTTGAGTTTCCTTCCTTTTACTAGTATCAACTCTTAGGGGCTTGTTTATTTTTATTGCCACTAGCACAAGTTCCATCTTGTATGTGACTTATTCAACCATTCCCGAGTACATGCAATTATGTGTATTTCCCTAAAGGGTATGTCATATGATTCATTAACAAGCATCTCTACATTGAGGATAGGTTAATCAAAAGTCATATTCTCGTTATACATTGGAAGGAAAGAATCCTTTCAACCCAATTCCATGTGCTTTCTTGATACATAAATGTTATCCATATCTTTGGTCAAATCCAAGTTCATTATGCAATAATCTTGAATTTTTACTTTTTAATCATCTATATAATTGGCCCAATGAGCTTCAATATGAGGCTTATGTTTGAAATTAGCTCCCACTACCTGATTTAAAGTGCTTGTGGTGTCAAATTTTCCCCAAGTTATTGGGAGTCTCCAGTAGGCATTCAACTCACTATACGCATACAAACTTAGGTACTTTCACATTTTGAACCGAGTAAGCACAAATCCCTATAGGAAATTAAATACAAGACTTGTGTTTAGAAACAATCAACTTGTGAGCATCTACTATTTGTCAATATTTCCATAATAATAACCTCACCTGATTGATACCTTGGAAGCTTCTTAGGTTGCAAAGTGCAGTCTACTACCCTAATTTAGGTGAATGTCCTATATTGAATATAAGAGGATCCCGCCTTCCTAATTTGGGTGGGTTTTTGTATAGACATCCTCCTTGTGAAATCTCCTTCACTAAATTTAATGATTGTGCATCATTGACTTTTCTATAATCAGGGCCAAGTGATTCTAGTGCTTCCTTATCTACCAATTGTGGGTAGCACCTCTACACATAAGATTTTGGGTTTCGCAATTAACCCTTCATTACCAACCATAGGTAGGATGCTTGAGCGACAAGTAAATATACGATAAGAAAACATGTAGAACCTCGGGTCAATTTTGACATTCCACAATTACTTGTCTAGATTACTAATGTTCTATATCCTTACTCTATTTTATTCTTTCTCCTACAAATGGTATGAATATAAAGCACTATCCAATGCTCTACTTCTCTAGGCTCTAGTAAGTTGAAGACATTAACAATGTGACATAATTTTTAAACATCTTTTGTCAGATGGGCTCTTTGGAGGTTCATTTCGTCAACTTTTGAGGTCTCTCAAGATAGTTCTGATTGATGTTGAGCTCGATGTCTAGATCATCCTTATAATATCTCTTTACATGTTCCTTGAAATATTTGAATACTCATCACACGTTGGGATGTGGAAAACTTCCTCAATATTGTGATGCCTTGTGTCAAGGCTCTAAAGACTCTCCTTTCATCGAGCTTGTAAATCTTGGAAATGGTCATTATCAAGCATGGAGATTAAATTGATACCCAATGCTATGTTGCATTGATAAGCCTAAAATGGAATAAGGAATAAGCATCTAGGGTATATTGTTCGGGTTTACCATTCAAAGAAGGAACTCGTCTAGGTCCATATGGCCAATATCGATGTCAATAATCTCATTCTACCATTTCCCCATTTTGGAGGGCTTCTAGTAGCCAATGAGTTTGTACTTTATGGTATAATTGTTGTCATATCTCGTTTTAGACAAAAAGAAATTTTCCAATACCACTTTATTGAATTCAAAAAAAGCCTACCCTAATAGTGGTAATAAAGAAACTACACTATGAAGAATGAGCTCATAATGCAACAATTATTGCAAGCCCTTGTAATGATGGGCACCGGAGTCAAAAGGAAACACCATTCAACATAAGTACATGGTTCAAATCTCACAAGAATTACACCCAAAGTTTATTGATAAAAAGATGGGGATAGGAATCGAATATAAAATAAAACAATTTAATTGTACAATAGAATATGTCAATAGAATGGTGGATATTATTGTCAAGAGAAGTCGAGAATCAATGCGCAAGTTGTCTACATTTGGATGGACCAACGAGAAAAAGTTTCTCTTCTCGTGCTTTGCATCTCTATGAGTGAAAGGGAGAGAACTGATAAAAAGATAAGATCTCCATGGGTTCCAAATCAAAGTTCATTACACTACTATAAGCTTTTATTCTGTGGCGATCTATCACATGCCATGTCTGCTTGTTTCGATAGATTATGTATTCCAATGATCAATCTAAATCATTATCATCCATCAACGTGACTAGAAACATGTGTCTCAAGTCAGTGACCTCAAATCAAATATTTCAACACAGTAGAGCACTTCTGAAATGAAATCACTTCCTGATTATTTTTTCAACTTCTATATAGGAATCTACTAAATAGAAGTGGTTGTGTAGAGAAAACAATTACGATGTTCCAATTATGAAATTTAAAGAAATCGTGTGCAATATGAGAATTGCCCCCCTTCTTCCCTGGTCTCGCATCCAATAATTTTTTGGGCAATCAATCGTCATTGAGAACTGAAGACATTGACAAAAAGCTTTTGAGTTTTCTTTGAATAATATTGGTTTCAAAAACCCGCACGATAGACACACTATTACAATTGTGGTAGAAGACATTATTGTGGGATTCTTAGAAATACATTTTGGACTCTCTTGAATGCATAGGAAATGCCGATTGTAGTTATGTGGAAGCCAATCCTGGAGCCATTGCAAGGTCTAAATGTAGTACAGCCAACAAGGACTCCAAATAATTGGTGATAGATTAGTTAGTGAACCATTGGAAGCATCATGTATTAGGAGAAGACAAGAGTTTTGCAAAATTGTAATCTTGACACAATTAAGGAAGGATGTTAATAGTGTCTTGAGATAAAAAGAAGTTTTCCATATTCGATGAGCTAGAAAACAAAAAATGTTCAACATATAAGAGTGGGAATTTTACATTATGGGGGGAATAATAATCAATGTTCCATTCCCACTTGAGCCATCTTTAGAAGGGAGATGTTCCATGCTCAAATAATCTAAGAAGAAAAATTTAATTTAATATCTATGAACCTTCATGCGCAAATAAAGAAAAGAAGGTTGGTACTTTGCACATGCTATCAAATATTGTGTAGACTCAATCTTATGATAATAGCTTCTAAGAAGTTGTGCTCTAGAATTCATTTGATGATCAAGTTGGATAAAGTGAGGCTCTTGAAGATAATATCTTTGATAATTGAGATTATGAGTATCCTTCTATGTTAAGAGGGAGTATAAAGATACATCTATATGACAACATAATTCTGATGGGCCTACCCCTATATACATCATGAGGAAGCAAGGACTTGTCACCAAAAAGTCGAAAGATTGGCATCACCTTCAAAGGGAGTTTGACATTTTATCTAACGCATCCATGGACAAAGAGAGTTTCTAAGGGAGCAACTAGAGGATTTGAATTCCCAAAATCTTCATTCAAAGGGAGAATTTTGAGGTACAATTCCTTGTTAATGAGTTCTCCTCTATGAAAGAAAAGTTTGAGGTGAAATTCCTTGTAATGCATTCTTCTCTATAAGTAAGAAGTGAGGTGAAAGCCCTTGTTCCACCCTCTGACATGGTTCATGGAGGTTACTGTTTTGCATATGTGGATTATGTCATGAAAGGTGATGATATTTCATTCATGTATTTGTGAGGTCACTATTGTAAGGTGATGATCTTAACAATAGCTTGACCTGTTATCATGACTGACTACATTACGTTGTTGTCCTGGAGTGTCGAATATCATGATGAATGTATCATGATAAATTATATTATGTTGTTGTCCCGAAATGTGCTAGAGATCATGATACTACATTTGTTCTTCTTGAATTCTTGATTTATTATCATGATAGACTTTTATTTACTTCTTGTTATGGAATGCATCAAAGATCATGATAACGAACATATTACAATAGACTATACTAAATTAATGTCCTAGAGTGTGTCAAAGGTCGTAATATGTGTCATAATGGAGACTACTTTGGTGTCCCTTAGTGTGTCCGAAATCAGATAACTCATCTTTTTAGGATATGATATTCTTGTTGATAGGCATCTTGGTCTTGATGCTAGTACTCATATCAAAAGAATTTGAGATTGATAAGATTGTTCGAAATCAGATCACCATTTTTTGAGATGGTTGTGTTGCTTAAATCCTCCTCGCTAAGAGGGAGTATTGATGAAATAGCATTAGTCAGATTATATTTGATTTGGTGGATATATGTTGATATCCTTAACTATGTCATTCCAAGAATGTCATATTGAGATGATATCTCTCCTATTCTGAGAGCATAATGTGTTCTACAACAATCCTCCCTAGCTAAGAGGGAGTGTTAAGCTTGTAGATTCAACTGGATTGAACTAACCTAGAGGCAATTTTTTATGGTTATCAGTCAATCATCATTTAGACAAATATATATATATATATATAATGATGATTAACCATAAAGAAGTGATACATGTCTCCTCTCATATTTATAAGTCATTCAAATCTGCATTTGGAACCCATAGAAGTAAATGGGACTGTTATTACATTTTCAGAAAACTATCTATAAAATCAACACTGTGCATTTACAAATTTGTAGGAAGCTTCTTTAGTGCTCAAAACCTCATTAAAGGAGGTGGCTTGTGCATGGAAACTATGTGCATTGTCTAAGCATAGGACAGAAACCCTTGTTCATAGAGGGTATTCTTGCCCGGACATTGCATTTGGGCTGCAGAATATTTGGTGGATTTTGGTTACTTCTTTTCCTGTTTGCAACTTTACCTTGAGTGTTATCTAGATTGCTTTTCAAGCATAGTTTCATATTTGTTCTATTGTGCGAGGCTTATAAACATGTTACAACTTACAGCAGCATACTGCTTTTATTGATTCTGGTATTAGTCCTATGTATTGTTATTTTCATTTGATGAGCAAACTATTTCAGTTGGAGAAGTTCAGAATAGGTCGGTAGCATTGTATTGGCGTAGTTTTGGTGATATGGATATAGAAGTTTGATGTGTGAAGCCATAGTCAGGTTTTCTATTAAGAATCTGATTTTCAGACCTGTTATATGTTATTCCATATCAGAAAATCAATGCAATAATGTTTATGGAGAGTGCACTTAATGCTCATCTATTTTACAAGAAGACTAGTAATTTGGATGTTTATGTCATAGTTTTGGTGATATGGATACAGAAGTTTGATGTGTGAAGCCATAGTCAAGTTTCCTATTAAGAATCTGATTTTCAGACCTGTTACATGTTATTCCATATCTGAAAATCAATGCAATAATGTTTATGGAGAGTTCACTTAATGCTCATCTATTTTACAAGAAGACTAGTAATTCAGATGGTTATGTTGCGTGGCATATCTGTTTTCAAATGAAATTTTTTGAACTGAATTATCTTTCTGATTTCTTGAGGATAGTGGTATGTTCTGATCTGACTGCAAGAAGAAAGAGGATGGAGGTACCCCAATGGCTACATAGGATTCAATAATCTCATTGAGCAATTGCTGCATCTTACAGCTGAAATAATTTGGAAGGAGATAATCTAAAAAGCCTCACAGTTGAAAGAAGCCTCTGCCTGGAGGTAAACTACCAAAGCAACTCTACATGAAATAACAAAAAAAAGTGGCAGCCATCTTGAATATTTGTTCAAAAAGTGATAGAAACATATTATACACAAAAATTCAGATTCATCGATCTCTACCTTCAAAATTAAAAACAAGATCTATTAAACCTATAATACATTGCCCTTGCAATTATTAGCTATTATTCAATATCTGAATTATAGACCAGAACAATTTTATATTTACATGTTTTATGGGGGTCAAACTTACATCGATCATTTTCTATAATTTGGCATTGGATGGAAGAGTAGCTTGGAGGATCTTTAGTAGTTTGGAAATTCTAATCCTACAAAATTTATCTCTGGGCATCATATTTGATACCACATTTCATGGAAGCCAGGCGATAGAGGAATTTCTCAAAGAAAGCAACAGAGTAAGCTAATCATGATAGAAAGAATAAGCAAAACTACTAGGTTAAAAATAGATACATAATATCATCCAATAGAAAAAGGTACAATTTATATTGCATCCTACTTTCTTAATCATGGTGATTGTTAAAGGATGCCAAGACTTAAAATAGGTAGAACATTAAATAAAGAAATAAGACAATGAAAAGCCCATGTGACAATTCTCTAGGAAAGAAGAAGATTCCTAGCAGCCACAGACTTAAGAAACTTCAGATTAATAATCAGAATTGCTAAAAAACCTTAAAATGGCTGAGATAGCAGAATCACTTTTTATTCACTCCGATTGAGATTGCATGTGAACATTATTTCCACTGTTCATGCGCGCACGAGCCTCAGCAAACATTCTCTGCTGTTCAACCAAGGCTTCCTCTTCTGTCATTTCTAGTTTCTCTTTAGACCATTTAGTTCCTGCTTTTGGAGAATCCTATTGCATATATTTTCAAATTTCGTAAGGCAAGCAAAGCCTAATCATAAATCAAATTCACAATAATCTGTCTTATCCAAGTCAACATGAGTTAGCAAGGCAAAGAGAAAGTGCATACCCAAGCTTCAATTCTATGCTGCTCATATGCAGCATTAACCTCCCTAATATAGCTCCCAAAGCCAAGAATCTGAAAATAAAAAATAGAGATAATGTGGAGAAAGAGGATGGTTTCCTAAAGAGACAAGAACTTGAGTTGCAATTAGGGTTGAAAACAACTTATAAGCCAAAAAAAGCAATGATGCTACAGTGACCACTTTTAATAATGGTAAACTTCTGGGACATTGAGACTATAAAATTTCAGCATAATACTTCAATAAATAATACATCATGTAGCATAAAAGTATGCTGATAATTTTTAAGCAAAATGGTCTTATCTAATTCTTTTGAAAATTTTATCAAATCAAAAGCACAAATTACATTTTCCAACGAAGTGTTTAACATTTTTGAATATAATAATTCAAGAAGAATATACTACTTATAACAGACAACCTTTATGCCATGGACTTTCTAAGAAGTAGGTTCCCTTTCACTGATTTTTTTCATTTTTCCAATAGCTGGCAGCAGCATTACATACAGTAAGAAGTAAAGTCCTCTTGTTTCCAAAAGTGTTATATGATCTCTCTTCAAGACTTGACTCAAGTCTGGTCTTTGACAATGACTTCACCTTTAGATTTGCAGCCCAGATGTCTCTAATAATTGCTGATGATAGTGATACTCCGGCATGTCTTTCAATTCCAGTATTCTCAATGAAATACAACCCCCAAATGGATATTTTGGCTCTGCTGTGGCAACTCCTTAACAGAAGCTACTCTAAGACTGATTTGGATCTCAAGACTGTATGTTTCAACAACATCAAGATCATTAGCCAAAAGGGTTTGTGTCCTCCAAGGCCTAGATGAAAATTCACCACAATACTATCAAATGCATAAAATATCCAAGCATGCCAAAAAGAGAGCAATTCATCCATTTTTATGCACTTTCTCATGGACTTCTTGTTTCATTAATGTGTGATGAAAAACATAACATTGCTTGTTCCTCCAATTTTCTCACAGCTCCTATTTCTTCGTGCCTCCCTATATTCTCGCGGCTCCTATTTTTCCGCATCTGTTTTTTCCTTAAATATTTCCCCCTTTACCTTATATATCTCCAATGTGTTATAAATGAAGGGGAACCATTTAATTTAAATATTTCCGACAAACTATAGATTATGCACTAATAAAGTTAATTTTTTTAATTTAACTTTATAAAAGACTTTATTAATGCATAATAAATTAGATCAATGATAGATAAATGATACAAATCAATATGGAGCAATTTACTATTGACATACCACTGCACTTGAAGTCAAAATATAACCATAATGACTTACTACAAATAGTAAGTGTGCCTAAAACTACCTCAGACGACCCCGGAATGAACTATACCTCAAGCTGCTTAGGCCAAATGGCCTCAAAGTCCCTTTTATGTCCTTCTATGTCCTTGATAGGATACAAGACCAAGGGAAAATAGGCTAATGACAACATTGTATTCTGAACTCTAGAAAGAGGATATTACAACTAAGAAGCAACCTTTAGCCAAGGAAACTCTCAAACTCCTCACAGCTTTATAGGCTTGTAGCTCAATACAGCATTCTCCAGCAAGGAGGCTTCTATCCTTGAGACAGATCACATATGAAAGGAAATGAATTGGTTGTAAGGCAAACCATAACAATCAATAGATTTTGATCAAAGGAGAAAAGGTTGCATTCTAAAAGAAAAGTTGGACAAACCGATTTTGAGCTTCTTGAATAAGTAAATACCATAAGCTCGACTATAGTGAAAGGTATTTTATAGGAATGAATGTACAAGGACACTTGCTGATCTGCCAGGCTGTGGTTTAATGGCCCAGATGGACTCATGTTAAGTTTGATGACCGAACAATCAAATTAATGTAAAAATTCTGGTGAGATGAAAAAGCTAGGAAATAGAAGTCTGACACCATCCTTTTGTGTCACCCATCTCCCTCAATGGGTCTGGCATATAAGTGAGTTAGCCTCTATTAAGATAATATCTTGATTATTTATTATTAATGGTCAGCATTGTAACTTAATGTATACATTAGTTAGTTTCTATTTTATGATTATTTTGTTATAGAAACATCGCTTTTGTAATACTTTAACTAATCATTTCATTAGTTCATTGAAAATTTTACATAAACATGGATTAGAGCAGGAAGCTAGAATTTCTTTTTCCAAAAACAAATTCAAATTAAGTTTTTTCAAGCTTTTTGAATGATTAGTTTCTAACCCAAAAGGTTCCGGTAATTTTTCTTCATTTTCCAGCACAAAGTGAATATATTCGCATGACTTCAAGCAAATTTTAATCATGTTTTTTCAATTGTGGTTGCTTGCAACTGCACACAAAGGGTTTGCACATCCTTTGTCTTCTTCCTTGCTTGTTTCCCCTCAACCCAAATCCATTTATAGTGCATGTTTTCTCTGTCTTAGGCTCTGCAACTCCACACATCTATGCTTATTTGCTCATAAATTTTCTTCCAATTGATTTATGACGACCTTTGATCGCGTGCTTCCTCCTACAAAGCTCATGTTTTATAAATACACAATTTTCTTTAAAATTTTCACAAGGCTCTCTATATTTCTACTCGCACGAGTTATGCGATAGCTTGTATTTTTTGCATGCCATTTTCAATCTTCTACAATGACCTAGGTTTTTAACTTTCAAAAAACTAGGGCTTCTAAAAATCCTATGATTTTTTAGTTGGAATAAATTCAAACCTAGGTACTTTGTGGGTTTTTTTTCAGATTTTTGGGTTTATCAATACTTTGTGAGTATGTCAAAAATCTGTACCTTGTGATTTGTGTTAATTGTACTTCATACTTCCTGAAGTATGCACCTACATTTGCCTCTTTTTTGCATTGGGATGTCGCCCTCAGAGGATGTAATCCATTTTTTGCCTCTTCATACTTTTGCCTTTTCCATGCCTAAAAAAGCATGCACAATAGCCTCTTTGACCAATACAATGTTGGAAGGTAGTCAATGATTCAACGACAAAAATTACAACACACGGAAGAAATGGATGATAAAAATCTTCAAATATCATCACCTTGATGAGATTATAATGGGTGTTTGAGACTCGTCCTACTAGAGTTGGACAAGATCAGGGTAAATTTGACGAGCACAACCCAGAAGCGATTATACTTATCAAACTTTCAGTTACGAATGATTAACTATCACAAGTGTCATTTGGCAAGACAACTACAAAGATTTGGAATTTTTGAAGGATCTCCATGAGACATTGCAGAAGGGTCATAAAGAACCAGCTATTTCTATCATAATGGATGAGTGCATGTCCTTACACAAGCATCTAACAAAGATTGAGGACATCTAAGACCAACTAGAAGTCATTGGTCAAAACATGGAGGAAAAGGAAATGGTATTAATAACGTTGAAGAGTGCATCTAAATTTTATGAGTACTTCATCGAAACACTCAACAAACATGAAATGAATGTTGGCTTAAAGTTTTTAGACTTATGCACTAAACTTCCACAGCAAGATCATTGGATAAAATAGTTTGGTGGCAGAACCACTTCGTCTCCCACATAACAAGCCTTTGCAGCCAAGTCCTTTCACAAGGATGAAGGAAAAATCTCAATCGCTGCGATAAAAAGGCTTCAATCAATCTCAAGATAGCTCAAAGAAGTGCAAAGTTCAATGTAGATATTGCCACAAATTTGGTCACTTGATAAAGAAATATTGGGATTTGATTACCTCTAAAAAGCAGAAAAGAGGACTGTCTTAAACGAAGACTAATGTTACAGAGTACTCAGAGAAGTGTTGAGTTGTCATTTTGAACGATGTTGACGACAGAGATCCTTTCAAATCCCTCTCTTGAAAAGCTAATCAAGGATCAACTCCAAGGTTCTGGGAGGTATTACAAACTACTGAAATCCGCTCAATTGAAGGTAAATGTGTGTTTTTATGAGGAGGCCTTTGCTGGTTCGAACCAATTTCAGATAATCTGTTTCATCTGTTGTTGTTTGAAAAGTAACCACAAAAGAAATATATTTTATGTATTTTTTGTTTTATGATGAATGCAATTTATCGATGCATCTATATGAATTTCTATTTTAACCAACTGTTAGAAAAGCAAATAACAAAGATAGAGTAACGACAGATTAAAGAAAATAACTTGAAAGGGAAATGACTAACGGACATAAACCATAGTAACAACACGTCTACAAATTAAATCGTCAAAAAGATCAGGTAGGAAACCAACGAAATTAGGAGCAACGCTTCCTCAACTCCACCGATGTAATCGTCAATGGGAACTCAATATAAACCAAAAGATATTTGTAATGTCCCATTTAGGGCATTTTCTTATTCACTTCCCATTTCTATAAGTTTTCATAATAATCCATATATATATATCCCTTCTCAGCAGTTAATATTCAATATATATATATGGTATTATATAGAGACATGTCTTTTCATAATATAATAATTATATTATATTGAGTATGTAATTATCTTAATAACAACATATATTATATCAATTATATGAGTTTAATTTATAAATATTGATAACATATCATATATTATATTAATAATAATATTAGTAATATCATTATTCTTAATACTATTACATAGTATATTTGCTTTGTATATTATTTATAATAATATTTAATTCTCAATTATATTATAATATTATCCTTAAATATGTCCATTTCATAATATAACCCGTGTAGGTACATTATAAAATTTGATATTATTTATAATCAAAATCTTTATTTGTTATAATTCTTATATATCTCATAGATTATTATACATATTATATTTAAATATATCAAAATATATGTATTAAATGATTTTATATCATATATTTATTTATCTATATTAATCTCATATTATTATTATTTAACTATTATTAAAATCTACTCTATAATTAGCGACATCACAGTCCACACCTCTCAAAATTTGCTTGTCCTCAAGCAAAGACAACTTATAAGACTATCTACATGTAATGTTAATATCCTTAAAAATATGATGTAAGAAAATATAAGCATATATTGAATATAAATATTGATGCATAAATACACAAAGCAAGCACAAAGTAGACACGTGAATGCATGAAAACACAAAGCATACACGATGTAGACAGATGATGCATGAAGACACAAAGCATACACGATGCAGACACATCATACATTCTTTATTGATTCTCTATAATTTATTTTTCACAGTGAAGTAAAGGAAATGATTTATAAAATATACTTTGCCAATATGCCTTTTGATCATGCATCCTGC
Organism: Cupressus sempervirens; assembly: GCA_028749045.1. NCBI lineage: Eukaryota > Viridiplantae > Streptophyta > Pinopsida > Cupressales > Cupressaceae > Cupressus > Cupressus sempervirens. The sequence continues at coordinate 236,245,619 of CM053786.1, read as the reverse complement.
AAACACAAATAATTATTAGCATATAATAGCTCCAAAGAAAGATGAATCATGATAAATTAGTTCTAAATCAATATCCTAGCAAGCCCAAGAAAGAAACTTTGGCCCTCTTGGCCTCAATGGAAGACATCAGTCATCCAATGAGGTGGTCTACTAGGAAGATTCTTAGCTGAATGATGTCAATGATTCTTATCTTGACCAATCTAAGCCCAAGAGTGAAACTTTGGCCCTCTTGGCCCCGATGAAGATATTCTACCATTCCATCAAGGTGGTCTACTTAGTTGTCCATCTTAACATTCTTTTCCCAATCTAAGCCCAAGAGCGAAACTTTGGCCCTCTTGGCCTTGTAGCACTTCGACATCATCAAGGCGATCTACTTAGATGAAAATCTTATTCTTCATAAGTATCCTACCTCAGCCCAAGAGCAAAACTTTGGCCCCCTTGGCCTTGATAGCAGCACCTTGGCATCCATCAAGGTGGTCTACTTAGGAGGTAATTTGATTCACTAATTTATAATTTTCAATATTAATATATTAAAAAATATTTAAACATCATATTCTTATAATGTCAAATTATATTCAAAATAAATATAAAATAATTTGTATGTATATCCAAGTCAATAACAAAATAACATTTTCAATTCTGTGTTAGAATCTTTACATGGAAATATCTTATAATATTTTTTTAATAATATCTTCTATAAGAAAAGTTTTCTTTCTTATTTAATAAAACATATTACTTTTGAAAATCACATACCTCACATAATGGACTCCCTATAACTTTGGGATTTAAAGTTGCATACGGTTATAGTCTTCTATTTTAATGTCTCATGGCAGAGATTCCTATTTACCTTGGTCAGCGTACCTTCCACATGCATCTATGAGGTAAACATATTATCATAAATATAGGTTTGCTTCCTTTCTTAGCGGTTCTATTCTACTTTTTTAATTGCTACCATCTTCTACTTTTTCCTATCCTAATAGGGGTGAAAAGAGCATGACCGTTGATCTTTTCCATCTTATTTTCCTTCTATGCTAGTGTGTGATACGCCTCTACCTCACTCCAAAATGGCTGCGTACTGCTTCTCTTGTTATTTTTGGTGCCAATAATAGATGACTGGTGGAGCGAGGAGTTGTTAGATGAAGAAGATACTCTGTATGTGCTATAATTTAAGTTAAATCTCACAAGGGTGACAAAAAAAGTGGTCGACAATGGAGACTTTTTTGATCATGTAGAAGGAGCAATGGGGGCAATGTTGTTACAGGGTTGATGCTTCATACAACGCTCCACAGTTCCGATTTAAGGATTGCTTTGCAATGTGAAGAATTCCTTTAGCAGTGAGCGCTAAAATGAAATTGTCCGTGCAGATGTCAATGGTTTTAGAAAGATCCCTTCCAATGGTGTTTTGTTACAATTTGCTCCTATCCATTAACTGTTGCTATTTGGTATGACGTGACAAAGGTAGCCCACCAATGGCCCAAACTTGGTGCTGCTATGAGGTACGAGCTATGGTGACTTGGTCTTAATGTGGAGTACGACTGTGGCATCTTGGTGCAAAGTTTTCTAGTTCACGGTGGACTGTGTTGTCACCACGACTTCCTTTACTTCTTATTGTTATTCCTGCCTTTCATTGCTTTCGATTCCCTCCGATTGTTGACCTCTCAATTTTTACAAATAATTTTATTAATGAAACATTATCAAACTTGTTGTTTCTGAATGCCACAGGCTAGCAGGTTCGATGCACTAATACCACTTGTAATGTCTTGTTTAGGGCATTTTCTTATTCGTTTCCCATTTCTATAAGTTTTCATAAAAATCCATATATATATATATCCCTTCTCAGCAATTAATATTCAATATATATATATGGTATTATATAGAGACATGTATTTTCATTATATAATAATTATATTATATTGGATTATGTAATTATATTAATAACAACATATATTATATTCATATATAGATTATATCAATTATATGAGTTTAATTTATAAATATTGATAACATATCATATATTATATTAATAATAATATTAGCAATATCATTATTCTTAATACTATTACATAGTATATTTGCTTTATATATTATTTATAATAATATTATCCTCGAATATGTCCATTTCATAATATAACCCATGTAGGTACATTATAAAATTTGATATTATTTATAATCAAAAATTTTATTTGTTATAATTCTTATCTATCTCATAGATTATTATATATATATATTATATTTAAATATATCAAAATATATGTATTAAATGATTTTATATAATATATTTATCTATCTATATTAATCTTGTATTATTATTATTGAACTCTTATTAAAATCTATTCTATAATTGGGGACATCACAATTTTTCATGTTTCATCAAATTGCAAGGCTATGGAAAGTGCGCTCATGGGAGATAAAACACTGTGCAAGAACAAGGTGATTCTTTCTCCAACTCGTTACATCAATGGAATTCATTAACACAAGGCAAACACCAGAACTAAAAGATCACACAATCATAACAACACAATAAAACCATTGGCTCCATTATTACTCATGAACATGCATTCATAGAAATAACACTCTGGCAAGAATAACTACACTCAGAATGACAGCACCAATAGCATATATTATTGCACCAAAATAACGGCTTGGAGTACATATTACATCCATGTATTTAAAAGAAATCATCTCCTCCCTTTATGTTAGGAGTGAGCATTCTTCAAATGCAAATGCACGTTAAAAACTAATAAAACAAATCTAATTATATACAATTTGACTCTGTAAATGGTGCTAAGTAGGTCTCCACCCTTGTTTATCTTTATTAATGGGTGCATGAGCCTTTACATGACACAAAAGAATGAAAGAACAAGAATATAAAAAGAAAGAAGCTGTTAGATGATTTGCTAGTGTCTGAAAGCTCTAAAAATGGAAGCTTGGCCTTCTCTAGGCATTTCAAGGAGTTGAATTGCCGTCAAAATGTGTTTCCAGTGCATGGAATGCTCTAAAATAGGAACTGGCAGTTAACTGTCGGCGCACTGCTGCTTCTTCAAAAATGTCAGCACAACTCTGTGAAAAGCGCACCTACGCACCTTGGTGGCAGGTTCCAAAAATTCAAAATTTCTTCTAAGTGTCCAAAACTAAATTTCCAACATCTGGGCTTTTTCCCTCTTTTCATCAAAACATGTCTAGATGTTTACTCTTAAACTTCTCTATGATCTCATCCACTAGGCTAGCCTCCAATAAATCCAAAGCTCCATAGTTATGCTTTATTAGCTGTCGGTAATTACTGACTTCTATCCTATCCAAGTACTAGCAAAATCCACAAGCTTGGTGTCCAACTCCAACAATAACTCTTCAGTCTTTAATTCTTGTCTTATGTCATCATCTGATGAAACATCTTCAAATGTTGCTCTAAATTGTTGGACAACTGATTGCACAGAAAAAAGCTTGGTCTTAGACTCATCCTCAAAAATCTCAAGGCAAGCGGTGTTGTAGTACCTCTCTGCTTCCAAAAACTACTCTTGAGTTTTATCCTTAATTCGCTAGATCTCTTCGTGCAATCCCTCCACTACTTTATTCCCTGTTGATATCTTCTTTATCCAGTCGTCAAGCTTATCTAGCTCCTCTGCAGTATACACCTCCATAAGCATCTAATACCTTTGACCTTTTATTAATTTCAACGCCTGTAGGTCCTTGGCCCAAGCATGTACTACATCCATCAACCCAAAATCATAGTTCATAATGGAAATCAACTTGTCAGCACTCGACTGGATGTGGTGTAACAGGTTCAAATTACCCTGTATTATTAGTACACCTTTCTCTTCAAAACTATCACACCATTGCTGACATGCCTCCAAAAACGAATCCAACTATTTTCCTGCTCCTTTTCTTCCCTAATGTTGCTCCACGAGCAATCTCTAAATTCTCCAAGTGGATAGGGCCCACAACTTCGTTCAAGTAGCCTCTCAGTAGCTCATTCTTCTTCTGTAGCATTATTAGCTCTGATTCATCTTGATCCATGTGCCTGAACACCTCTTTCATGACTGTGGTGATTTTCACTTTAGCCGTGTTCACTGTGGGCCTTTCCTACATGACCTCCTTGATTTGGTAATCTTTCAAAGTTAGTTCTTCGGTGTCGACATAAGGAGGAATGGCAATATGTGCAAGTAGTCTTGATCTTAGTTCTTCATTATGAAGGCCAATGTTCTTGCATCACCCTTAGGTGGCTCAGGCTTCTTTACTACTTTAATCAATTCCTTCATTCCTTCCTCTGCTGTCATGTCTAGCTACTTTTTCTGACGAAACATAACCTCCCTCTTCAGCCATGCTAGTGTAGTACCCATGGGTGACATATACTTGGCTGAAGAGGTTGGTTCTCAAGCAGTCTCCTTTCCCTTATCACTCCTCTCTGGAGTCTTCTCAAGTCGAAGATCTTCAGTAGGAGTCTTTGTCTCTTGTTGGGCTAAGGTCCCAACCTTTGTATCCTGAGGAGTTTGTTTAATTTCTTCTAGTATTTGTACTTCCTCGGATACTTCATCGACATGCTACTGGAACTCCCCTTCCTCGATTGCTTGTTCTTCTTCTGCTTGGGTAACCAGAGGAAGTGGAGTTACCGACCCTTTATCCAATACGGCCAAATCCTAAGTTGGTGTGGTGGAATGCCCAGAGGTCTTCGAGGCAGAGGAGGCAATTGATTCCAATCCTCTCCTAAAAGCTCGCTTGTGGGAGTATCGCTAATTTTCACTCCCACTATCTCAATGCCCACTGGCACAAAGTCAAAGTTCGAGAGGTCAAAGATATCAGTTCCTTCACTCTCCATCTCTGCTATCCATTTCCATTATTCATCCTCTTAACTTGATACGTGGATAGGCTCTCTTGGAGTGGATGGAGGTGTCGCTATAGAGCTTCTTCTCCTCTCTTACTCTGCAACTTTGGTCGAGCAGGTTCTTTGGCTCAAGGGTAAAATTCTATTTGTTCCCCTTCTTCCTCATCCCCATCTTTTGGGATGGTCTCAAGAACCGATGGGGACGGAGTATTTTTCTTCTTTAATTTCCTCCTTCATCACCCACCACAGATGTTCCAATTCTTCCTCTCTTTGGAGCGGAGGGGTAGGCTTGTTCCTCTGCAGTTGTCACTAGTGAAACCCTCTTCTCTTCTACTTGTTCTCGCTCTAGCTGTTCTAGTTGTGCCTACTCTTGTGGCTCTTGTGCTAACTCTTCTTGAGGCTCAACTTTTGCCTGTTCAAGTTGAACCTGTTGTGGAGGTGCTTGAGTCGCTTGTCTCTTTGCCCTTGGAGGTACCCCTTCTCCTTTTCTTCCCTTATCAGCCTCAATGTACTCAACCTCTCACTCGTGTTAATAAACAATTTCCAGCCTTACTAGGGACTGAGTGAGAAAGGTTGGTACGATGACCTTTGCACCTTTTCCTTTGATTGGCCTAGTTGTGGCTTGTAAGGGTATGGCTCGAGGAACTGGATCCATTCTAAATGGCTTCTTCATCCATTCCTTGATGGGCCAGACCCATGTCTTCTTATGCTGTTTTCTCACTCTGTCATATGCAGAAGTGAATTGGCGGGCAATCTCCAATAGTATGAGCCTGTCTGATGGGTATCTTGGGAGCTTCTTTGGGCATAGCAAGCTACGTGCTACTCAAAGATATGTGAAGGTCTTGAATTAAATGTAGTAGGTGTCGATCTCTATGATTCTGGCTGCTGCCTCTACTGACATTCTCTTTGCATAATCACCTTCAATGAACCTAATGATTGCAAAGATAAACCTGTCATTCACCACTCTATATTCAGTACTCTACAGTGGTAGCTTCTTCTTTACCAACTGTGGGTATACCACATAGGGCCAAGCATTTGCATCTTGCATGCTTCCCTTTCTATATAGGCCTAGGTAATCCATGGTTCTGGCCGCCAGTAAATACACCATGTATGATGTCATATAGAAGCGCGGGTCGACTTTGACCACTACTACTTGCTCATCCAAGTTGTCACTTAGGATGGTAGCCCAATCAATGGGCATCTTTGTCATTCTGATGGTTTCAATGAAATGAACCATCTAAGTCTGAAGGTGACCTGCTACTCGGATAGACCCATGACTCTGCTCAAAAGGACAATTTCATATCCAATATCATATTTCATGTATCCCCTTGCCATATCGGCTTTGCCCACTCTGCAGCCTACAGGTGTCCTATCAATTAGGAAAGAGGATTGCACAATTTTACCTTTACCTCTTTCTCGTTCTCCCTATACCATCTCTCTAACCCGTCATAGGAGATTTGCAGGTATTGGTCCGCCCTTGGGAGGTGAAACACTTTTTCTATGTTTCGGGGCCGGAGGTCCAAGACTCTCTCTTGTGACACTCTTTATACCTTCTCTTCGGCCACATATTGTTCAGCTAAGTTCATTATTAGTTCTGAAGATTGAACTAATTTCGGGTGATTTACAAGCCCTGATTTGATGAGTGCAAAAAACATTGCCGACCTTTCATTTGGTTTATTGTAGATTGTGAGGAATGTGTTCCATTATGTGTCCCAACTCCATGTCTTTGATCTCTGTGTGTCCATCTTGGAACCTTGACTTTTTCAGCGCTCCTTGATACTTGAATGTGGCAGGTTTTGGAGTCATTTTCTCCACCATGGAAGATGAGGAAGATGCCATCAGATCCGAACAAAAAAGATAAACATCAATGAGAATGCAAAACTTGACCTAAAAAGACTCCAACTGACTCCCGAATAGATCAAAACCATTCAAAATACATGAAAAAGAAGTCCCCCCCTCAAAATGCCATGTTATGCATTTCAGCACATTTGGTGCACCCTTACAAGTGCGCTAGTGCGCTGAATTAGCCCAAGAATAGGCTAATTGCACAGTTGCACACTTGCAAGTGCGCAACTTAATGAGGTGCGCATGTGCGCAACTACACACATGCACAGTGCGTAGTGCATAGGAGGGAGAAATCTAACTATAGCTTCTCCTTTGAAAGCGGAGGTGCCTTGAAGGTTTGCATTTATTTGTCTTTTCACTTGCACAGAAGTGCGCACATGCTCACCTCATGGGCACATGTGTACCTTCATGAAGACTTAGTAGTTTTTAAGCTTTTTTTTTATTAGGGTTCCCTTTTTTTTTGAGTGTGGAGGTACACACTTGCACACCTTATGGAGGTGCGCATGTATACACCTTCAAAGGAGTTTCTAACCTTGTTCTTTGTTGTGTCCAGGGCAAGGAGCTGATGGCACAATTGTGCAATGTACTGGGATGCGAAGGTGTGTGTTTTAGAGGGAGCGGAGATGCAAATGAGATGAGGTGTAGGGGTCGAGGTCTTATATAGACCCCGAACGTCAGTGCACACCCTCGCAGGTACACATCCCCGTATTGGGATGCAATGCGCACTTAGCACATGTGCACAAGTCCACACTTCAAGCACATTAGAGTACAAAAACTCATTTTATCCAGTTTCTTACCCGAACCTCCCCAATCAAACACTGGGGTTTGTCCTAGACCCATGGGAGGGTCCAAAATGATCAGTGCTCCAGACTAAAAGCCTAGCATAAAAATTTTAACTAGGGGGTCCCCATTCTCTATGTGAAAATGGGGTGTGTGTTGTGATCTTCCTTTTATGCTTTCATGGAAAAACACCCTACAAATCATGTGAAATTGACACATAGACTGTGGTGTTTCTCGACACTTCACTCATCAGCGTGATTGGTTCGCAGAATTCTCACCTTTAACCAATTCAGTCATTTTTGGAGGTGGAGAAGAGTATTCTTTTGTTGGCAAGGGAAATGTGCAGGTACAATTTGGTGGGAGAAATCTCAAATTCCTTAATGTACACTACAATCCTAGCATGGAACTAAACCTTCTATCCATGAGCCAAATTATGTGGCATTCCACTCAGCTTAATGTGGTATCAGTTCACACAAGTGTGTAATTGCTGATTATGTAACTCGCACTGCTCTAGTTGTTGGTATTGAGGATCGTGGTTTGTACAAATGTATGGATATGGGTGATTTTCTTAAGCATGCCTTCCATCAATAGTCTCTAGCATCAACACTATGGTCATTAAATCATTGCTATCTTCTAGAACTTGTTTGAGAGGATCTAGTTCTTGGCTTACTTGAGATACAAACTCAGAATCACTGAGTTTGTGGAGCTTGTTAGGATGGGGAGAAGCATAGGACACCATTCAAGGATGGTGACTCTTGGCATGCCTCAAAAGTACCACAGTTGGTCATCACTGATGTATGTCGACAAATGAATACATCTTTTGTAATTGATTCAAAGTATTTCTTTCTTTTTGTTGATGATCTATCTTCATCATAAAATGTGGGTAAACTTTCTTAAACAAAATTCATGTGTTTACTGTATTTCATTAGTTTGAGGCCTTAGCAGAAAAAGAATCAAGTTGTCCCATAATGGCTCTTAGGTCAACTATTGAGGGGGAGGGTTTGTTCTACTGCTTTCTCCCACCTTTGTGAAACATGCAACACCAAAAACGAGTAAAATCACACAATACACTCCTGTCTTATTGAATGTTGAAACCACACTATAACTGAAATGGTCAAGTCAATGTTGGAACACAAGAATATTCCTAAGAAATTTTGGGTACAAGCGATAGTCACTACATTATATCTCCTTAATCGATCTCCCAAATAGGTTGTTAGGAGGAAGATTCCTAAGAAATCCTAGACTAGTCACAAACCTAAGATTGGTGATCTTAAAGTCTTTGTCTAATTAGCATATATTTGGATTCTAGATGCCAATTGCTCCAAGTTGGACTCAAAGAGTCAGAAATGTTCACAAGATACAATGACAATTGTAAGGCTTATTGGTTGATTGATCTACACACTAATCATCCTATCTTCAATCATGATGTTATCTTTGACGAAGAATGAGGACCTCTTTTTCTTTCCTCGTTTGTGCAAAATTTTGCAGATCAGCCTTTGAAGGCTTCTAACTTGGGTGTGTGTCTTCCATTTGGTTCATTTGATGGGATGGCGTAATGTGCCCATATTTGAGTTGTGGCAGATTTGATATATTCAGTCTATCATTTGGTCCTTGTAGGCTGATATTAGTGTTTAGAGGACCTTGTTGTGGATTTATTAGGCTCTCCAATGCCTACAGTGAATTTTGGCTCCGTTTTGAGGGACTTACTACTTATAGTAAATCAGCATTTGGTTTTGATGAGCTGAAAGGAGTTAAAGGAGTTGAGTAATGCTCTCAGTTTTTAGTCCTAGCTTTTAGTTTGGGTTCCTAGAATCTTGGAGGGACCATCTATTTTTAGTAAGTCACCCCATCAAGTTCATTCGTTGTCTTTCTCCATCAAAATCACTTGTGTTGTCAGATTTCGATTCTGATGCCTCTTCAGTCATTTTCATTAGACGAGTGAACTATAGTTTTTATTTAATTAAATATGCTAAGGTTCCTATTTTTTGCTAGTATTGTATATTGGCTACCTTATTGCCATAGCTTGTTGAGATCAGGTTTGAAGGTTTTAAATCTTGGGCACAAGAAACAATGACCTTGTGTGTCAGAATATCATGAGATTGATGAAAAGGTCAATTTCAGAGCCAAGAGTTAATAAATTATATTATTCTAATATGTGCCTAAGTATAAACCAAAAGGGATTTAAGGAAAAAATGTATTCATGGAGCTCTTAGCCATTTGGTGTATGGATGAAGCTACACTTGATTTATTGTTATAAAAAGTACTTCCTTATGAAGATTGTTCATTCTATTTGCCATTGTTTTTTTATGATTTTGGAGAGTTTCATGAAGGGTTTCTTCATTTGGGTTCGAGAGGACTGATTCCTCCAACTGTTTGCACTTTGAGCCATTCAAATACATGGTAAATTGTGCTTTGATTTCTGAGGTTAATTCTGCAATAAGGCTCGATAATTGAGTGTTGTTGTCTAGTTGATTATCCATCATTTTGCAGTGATTTGTCTTCAAGGAAGACACTATTGGACGCTACTATCTATGCCCTTCATTTCTGTTGCAAACTGTGGTATGAAGGCATTGAAAGAAGCTGGAAATTGGCATTTTTAATCTGCAAACTTAGTATTGCCTGGGTGGCCAAATTTGAAGGTGGCGTTGAAGAATTTGGAGCAGCCAAACCCTGTCTAAAGCTGTGATTTGTTTGCTAGGGCAGCGGCTATAATAAGGGTTGTGTTTGGTGTCAGTTTGGTGTTGCAAGATCAATGCTGAAATATTTAATTAACAAACATTTGACCAAAACTGGATATCTTCAATTAACTTATAACTTGCATGTGAAAGTAAACTAATTATGCTGAACAATAAACACAACCATTAAATAATGAAACTCATAACACCATTTTTTTTATCTAGGGAAACCCTGGCCAAGGGAATACCCTGGTGGGGATGCTACCCACAAAATAATCCACTAATCAAAAGTATCTTGTGAAAGCTATCGACCCTATTAGAGAACTTAGGCCTTGTTAGAAGCCTCAACCCTATTAGGAGTTGTTATTACAATTTACAATGTATGCAAGATAAGCCCACTACCCAAACATGCAATATACAATGAAATTCAGTATACAAAGAGTAAATTCAAAAACCTCTTCACAAACTATTGATATCTTCAATATCTTATATTTGTCTTTGCTGCTCTTCAAAAAACTGGATCTCAATTTGCAGTGCTATGATCATACATCATAATTCGAATCACATACAATAGCTTTCATATCATTGATACCACACAAAACTTCACATTTCAAAATTGTCCTTTATACCTTATTTCTTTAGCTGTCGGCCTTCATACCTTTATGCGTTTGCCAAAATACAATATTGATTCTTGCTAACTTAAGGTTAACATCTAAGATGTCGTCCCTAATTAGTTGAGAAATTATTTTGGTAAACAAAATAATTCCTTAACCCAAAATACTTAACTCTTCATCTTTCCTTAGTTATGTTGGCTCAACACTATCACTGTAAAACTGAAATATCTTTGTTTGTACTATCCTGCACTATTGAACACATCAACCTAACATAATGTCTTTCCTCCAAGTAAGTGTGCACGTACTAGAAATGCATCCATGAACTATGCTGACCAAAAAGGTTCCTGTCTTGACAGATGTACTCTGTGACACTTAGACAATTTTCTAAGTTTACATCTCAAAACTTTATTTTCAAAGTCTAGTGACTTAAACTCAATTATATGTTGCCATAAATAACAACATCATATCCTATCACCTAGCCAAACTATCAACATGGAGTACCATCAACGATGAGTTGCAAGAAGTACAAGCATCTAAGGTACAAGGTTGCTAGAAAAGAACATCAGGTGTGCAGACTAGTGAAAGCATTCTATAGCTTGAAATAGGCTCCTCGGGCTTGGTACATCAAAATTGACAAGTATCTTACAAATTATGACTTTTAGAGGAGTCTATATGATTATAATATGTCTGTCAAAAACACTAGTAGTGATGTTCCTCTTGTTGTCTATGTTAGTGACCAAATTATCTCTAGTAGATTAGCACTATTAATTGATCATAAACAAATTCTATGTCAATTCTTTGACACAAAAGACTTGGAACTTCTGCATTATTGTTTAGGTGTTAAAGTTTAGCAGACTGAAGGTAGTATCTTCTTATCTCGGTCTATGTATGTTCACAATCTGCTAGCCATCAGGGATGCAAGATTGCAAACCTGCATCCACACCTATGGAGAAACGGTTAAAGCTAACAACCAAATTAAATTCAGTTGTGTTGAATGAATTGGCATTTAAGCAATTGGTGGGCAGTCTCATCTACCTTACTACTAGGCCTAATTTCAATTTTGCAATGAGCTACATTTCGTGCTTCATGACAACCCCCAAAGGTGATCATTGGCTAGCAACAAAGCTAGTGTTGCATTTTCTGAAGGGTGCTTCCAAATTCAACCTTTTGTGTGGCACAAATTTGGACCCTAGAAATTTGGGATTTACAAACTCTAATCGCGAAGGGATTCGTTGATGACACAAAATCAACATCTAGGTATGTTTCCAGTTCGGCATTTGGTGTAGTCACATGGACTAGCAAGAAGCAACAATCAGTGGCTCTTTCCTCAAAAAAATTTGAGTATCTCTTAACAATTAAGGCAATTTGGCTTTAGAGGATGCTTTTAGACATGTTGATGTCATAAGAAAATCATATTCCCCTTTACTGTGACAATCAAGGGGTGCTAAAGATTGCCAAGAATCGAGTCTTCCATGACAGAACCAAGCATGTTGAGCTTCATTGTCACTTCATTTGGAAGTTGGTTGAAGACAGATCAATTCAGTTGTTGTTTGTTGTATATTCTGACTGGGGATCAAATAGAAGATATTCTCACGTCTCTAAGCCCGAACAAGTTTGTAAAATTTAGGGGGCAACTTTGTGTAGTTTATAGATTGACCATTAATGAAGGGTATTAGACTAGCATCATGACTATTTATTATTAATGGTCAATATTGTGACAATGTAAATATTAGTTAGTTTCTATTTTATGATTGTTTCATTATAGAAACATCGCTTTTGTAATTCTTTAAATGGTTGTTTGATCATTTCATTACTTCATCTAATATTTTACACAAGCTGCATTTTTGTTCTCATGTACATCCTTAGGGCTATTTTATAAAAACCTTATAATGTCTAAAGTTCTAGCAATATTAAATTGTGAACATTTAGCCAGTTTCTAAATTCTTCAAAGACTTTTTGCGTATAAACCTGTTGATGTGTGTTTTATGACCCACCAAACAGTAGAACAAAATACCAAAATATCTTATCCTCTCTTGAATAAAGTCTCGTGTATGCTAAGATTGCTAGAAGATCATACAATGACTTCAAGGTTCCTTTAATGCCAGGTCTTGACTGTGGATAAGATTGATGGTTGATGTGATTTGCTAATGATCACAAGAGGCCTTACGTGTTAATTCAGATTCATTTCAAGCCATACTGGATGTGGGAGCTATCTTAAGGTTTTGCAATGAAGTACTTTTTGGAGTTTTCACAAAATATGCAAAAATTCAATAAGATAGGGTTCAGGAATTCTATTATAATCCTAAGGGTAGTGATAACAACAAATAGTACTCTAGTGGACAAATTCCTCAATTTACCGAATTCCGCTTCGCTAAGTTATACTGCAACTATGCATGAACTGGTGCAATCTTCAAGGGTTATGCCAAAGATTTTCATATCACCGCATACGCCATCATAAAGAACAATGTATGCGAATGATAGAAGTTAAGCATATGCATGAAAGGGATTCAGGCTAACTTTACACAATGAGTTAGAATCACTAAAACGTCAAAAGTATGAACCAGAGGAATTCATCAATACACCATCATATTCTTCATTGTAATCACCACACATTGACTAGGCTAAACTTAATCTAATTGAAGAAATTTAAGAGAACAAGCAAGCACTAAGACACATCAAGTATTCACCAAGCTCCAATGAAAACTTTATTATCTCAGTAGCTCATAGCAACAATCTCATAAAAATCTTGCCTTACAAATGAGAAATGAGGCCTTTATATAGGTCCTCGATTACAACAAGTGGCTCGGATGATCACAGTAACCAATGGCCAAGATCATGCCACATCAGCCCTAATTAGGGTTAGGGCAAAGGAAAGGAATCTACACTAATGCAACAAGGAATCCACTACTGGAGTGGGTAATAAATGCCCACTATGCATGCTCATTTAGGAAGGAGTGGGGTGTAATAAATGAGCCCTAAGAATGCCCACTATGCATTAAATGCATCTATCCTTGATTTCCCCACCTGAAGGAGCGAAATCGATCTAAAATTGTTTCCAATTCCTCTGTACTAATGCTTGGTGCAGATTTTTGCTTGAATTCTAGAACTGCAATTGCTCTTTCTACTTTTCCCAAGCTTTCATCCCAATCTTGTAATAAGTCCTTAGTAGTGTGCATTGTATTCGAGAAGATGGAGAAGTTCTCAAAATCATCTCTTTCATAGACATTTAGTTGAAAGAATTTCTCTAACTTGACTTTCAAATTATCAATTGTCATCTCTTCTTCCACCAATCTCTGCGATAACAAGGATGCAATTGCGTTTTATATTCCTTGGTTGATGTTGTCAACAATCTTCTTCCATCGAGTAGATTCCTTGGTGAAGCTCTCAAACATTTCCTTAGCTATGATCACTGCACTGTACCATCAAATAAAATCATAGACATCTCCTTCGCTGATAACTTGACCATCGATCAATTCTTGCTTTGAGGTCTCCATCAGACTTTGAATGTCGGCAATCACCTCTTCTTGGTAAATATGCTCATCCACCCATGATTCCTCCATGCACTAGATCCTGGAGAGTGCAGCTAATGCCCTATTGTGCACTTGCACTAATTCTTCTGAATGTTTGAAGGCTACCTCCTAAACTCCTTTGACCCAAACCTTTGCACCTTGAGCAGTCCGCTTGATTCTGTCAATATCACCTGCCACTTCAATGAAAACACCTATTAGAGGAACAAATGATGGACCTTCCTAACTTACTAGATGAGGCAAGTTATTGATGTACTGACATAAGGCCCTAATTTCTCTTTTCTGTTTTTCGTACCCTTCCACTTTCTTCAGCCTCCAGTACTCGAGTACTAATGAGGTTGGGGTACTCGAGTACTCTGAGTACTAATGACTAATGTTGTGAAGATTTGAATTTCAAAACAGTTCTTGCTCTATAATCAATAAATACAAAGATTGACAGTTTGGTTCCCCTACGTATCTACAATTAATTGATTTATGATACTCCAAAAATATATGAATTTCCTTTGATTTGGGAATATTTCTTGCTCATGTGGTTGATCTTGTGCACTAGGAATCTGAAAAATAATACCCAAAGGTGCAAGAATAACTGCTCAACCTCAAGGAGATGAGTGTTATTTGACTATTTCCTTGTTTGGATGTGAACCAATCATTGCACAAATCATAGCAATAGCGCTGTCAAATCAGAATGAAGCATTGATGGTGTGATTTACTGCTGTAGAGCAGACAGTGAAAGTTTGAGCAAATCATGGGACAATGAAATCAATGAGCCTAGCATTACTATTGAGTGGCCTGAAAATGTACATCTCAGTCTGAAAGCAAGGTCAATAAATTATCACTCCCACTGTTCATTTAGTGGAAATAAAAATTACGATTTGTGTCAATTATTTGCTTCTGCGTTCTTTGTGTAAGTTTTCACCTGATAATGTCTGGCAAACAACCATGTTTGATACTATAACAAAATTGGAAATCAGTAGAGAGGACATTTTCTAACATACATTTCAATTCACTTCTCCTTGCCACATTGAATGTCTCATTAGTCAAGAAAGCCCTGATGAGCAGAGTTCATTCAAATCAAATCAAATATTGATATTTAATAAATCAATAAAATAATAAAATAGTTATGATTTATTATAATCATACTAAATATTGCATAATATATTACATTTAAAAGATGAAAATTAAATATATTATTAATAGTATATAAAGCAAATATATTATGCAATAGAGGCAAGAGTCTACAACACAACGGTAAATTGTGAGTCTCTTATCTAGGAGGTCTTGAGTTCCAATCTACTGAAACTTAACATACAATAATAATAAATCTCAACAAATAATAATAATAATTAAAAAAGTAATCTAGCCTTCGGCCAATATATGTGTGTGTGTGTGTACGTATATATGTATATATATACATATGTATGTATATATGTATATATATATTAATATACATATATACATACATATGTATATATATATATACATATATACATACATATGTATATATAATATATATATACATATACATACACACACACACACATATATATAATGTAATAGTATTTACAATAATATAATATTAATAATACTATATATTAATAAGAAATATAATATAATTATTTTTTTGAGAGGACAAGACTCTAAGAATGGGAAACTAATATATATATATATATATAATATTAACATTGTGAAATCAATCAAATTTTTCAGATCTAGAGAAGTATGGAAGACATATATATTAAACCAATTTATAGTCAGTCGGAATGGAGAAATTTGAATTATTAAATTAGTGTTATGACGGGAGACATTACACAATTTGCGAAGAGAGAAGGCAATTTTATTTATCAAATGTTACCATTGGCAATGCTATGACATATATGCACAATGGTAAGTTTAGAAATTTTCAAGCAGATGTTATTGGCAGGTGTTGATTCAAAATCCACAACCTTTGCATCATTTTGCACACGCCAAAGGACTTCTTAGAAAGGCAAAGGATCCATCGAAGCGATGGATTTACAACAGAGATCACAATTGGTAACCTTTCGTGCATGAGTTACTTCTCAGTGTGAAATGATTCATACTTACCCATTGCTGGGTGTTAGTATAATCAAAGTAACAAGACTCGAAATCAGCAAGGGTAACTCAACTTGTGACCCGGCTCAGACTTGCGTATGACTTGGCAGTGACTAGGCAAAGTGATAAAACCCTTGAAATTTAGAGATTTTTTTGGATTTAAATTAATTCCATGCACCCATTATTGAATAAAGATTAAAGACACAATAACATCATAAAATAGAAGGTAATTTGATCACATACATAACATATATCAATTATGTAACTACAAAGGCAAAAAAAAAAAAAAATCAGCCGAGTCAGATGAGTTAGCTGAGTCACCTAGGCGAGTCAGCCAAGTCACCTTGCCGAGTCAGGCGAGTTAGGCGAGTCGGCTCAGTTGACCCACCAAGCCAAGGTCATGGGTCATTTTGACCCGGCTGAGGCAACTTGACTAGCCAACTCAGATGACTCACGGCGAGTCTCATTACTATGAGTAAAATTGTATGTTGTGAAAGGCCTGAAGATGTTTGTATACACATTTGGGTTGAATCCCAAGGACATGCTGTGAAAGTGCTAGGAATGTTAATCATTGAGCTTTAGCATTTAGAGCATCTAGCTTATACGGCTACGTGCAACATTCCAACTACCCTTCTTCTTCTATAGTTGGAGTTTTATTTCTTTTATAGAGAATAAATAAGGCTGAGATATGAATGAAGTGAACATTTATTATCTTGAGTGAATTATAATTAATATGGGCCAATATGTAAAATGACACGTGATTTAGTTACGACAAGGTAACCAGGAAAGATGGTTGAAGCCAAAATTTTAGCGTGGTATTTTTTATTTATCATAAGCACTCAGACTTGGCTTATAGATTGGAGAAAATGATAATGGCAAGGAGGTGATTGTCTCTCATTGGAATTGATAGTCATTGAAAACCTCTATAAACAATGGAATAAGAGGGAATTTTACAGTGAAACACAGGGACTCGCACCCACCCCCCCAATCCTTGAAGTACCCGTCCCTGAAATGTCTCAGTATCAGGTACTTAGAGTACTCGAGTACCCCAACCTCCACCATTCTACAACCACGCCGTAGCCAGGAGGCGTACTTGAATTTATATTTGAATTTTGATTTTTGAATGCTATTATTGCATATGTACTATGTTAGTATGTTAAATGTTCAATAGTTTTTGTTAGTCTTGCAGATTCGCTAGTATTAAGTATTTCAATTTGGTATGCCATACTAAAACACCATTTTATAACTACCATTACAAGTTCTACATATATAGTATACAACACACCATGTTGCCGTCCCCCTATCATCCTGAAATTGGGGTCCTTTGTCCCCCAGTCCCGGAAACTTGTCTTGACATACCCCAATACTAGTGTTACATTGGAATTTTACATTGTGGGCGAATAATAACCAATGTTCTATACCCATTTGAACCATACTTAAACGGAGATGTCAAAGAAGAGACACTATGAAAGTTCAAATTTGAATCATCCTTAAAGGGGAGATGATTCAAAGCGGAGATGTCTCTAAAACAATATGAGAGTATTTACTTCACAAATAAAATCTTTTAGAAACCTTCACAATGACAAATGGGAGCATGAACAATGTACTCAAATTGTTTGACAAATGCTTCTTTGGAGACATTTTCTAATTTGATGCATTGGAACAACTTGTATCAAGAATGTTGATGTACAAATAAGTATTTATTATCCTTAAATATTACATTTATCTAATCATTGTAATCTCTCTCTTATTTGTATTTCTATGCATACCATGAGAGCTATTTACCTTGATCTTTTCCTTTGTCTCCGGAGAAGTTCTTGCAGGAAAAGAAGAATGGTACATTAGACATGCTACCAAATAATGTGCAAGACTCAATCTTATGACAGTAGCTCCAAATAAATTTTGATCTAGGATTCATTAGTCATCTGAAGTTCATGCTAGATAAAGCGAGGCTATTGGAGCAAGATATCTCCTATGGTCAAAATTATGAGTATCCTTCTATAACAAGAGGGAGTCTAGCACATCCGTCAGAGGTAAACTTAGAAGTCAAGAGGTTGATGCATGAACTTGGAACTTCAAAAGGAAGCCACTTTAAGATGAATGTCTAATGTAACCAAACTTGGGGATAAAGCCATAGTTCAGTACATTCACTCTTATTACTATGAATCAAAGTATGCTTATGTGACAGAAGGAGCTGATAGAGGATATGCTTCAATTGATTTTGATTCAGAGGGAGTAGACCATATCGAGATGGATTTTATAGTGATTAATAAACTATATCAGTTAGAGGACTATGATTCATAAGATGAAGTTTCGTGTATGTAAACCAAAAAGGCCTTTATGCAAATGCCAAAACCATAGATGGATACTTTGAATGTTATTCATTTAGAGTATGCATTATCACTAAAGTTTTGACAACCAAAATTTTCTCCAAGCTGTGTGCCAAAGAGAATTTTATACATTATTGAAGACAAGTTTGGAGTTATTGACCGGAGCACTTATTGAGAGGGAGACTCAACATCAGTGATTACCAAAGATGTACTTTAAATGAGTTTTCTTTGCTCTGTGAGAGAGAATTTCTGTGAGAAAAGTTTTGAAGTGAAAGCCTTTGTTCCACCCTTTGGAAATGTTCACGATAGATGTCATGTGAGTTACTAAATGACTTTGTGGAAACATCATGTAAGGTGACGTCTTTCATTGATGTTTTTTTGTGGTTACTATGGTAAGGTGACGATCTTACAATAGTCTAACCTTCTATCATGACGGATATCATATGGTTGATATCTAAGTAGATAATGATAGTTTATATCTTGTAAATCAATATCAACTAAGAGATAGATATTGTCACATAGATATCTACAAGTTGTATTCTAAGATATATCATAGGGGATTAATATCAATGAACAAACCATGATTTTAGTATCCCTAAAGGAAGTATCACATGGGTGATATGCGTGCACATACCTTATGGACATCTTGAATACTTGGTAAATATCATGAGACTTGTTATTCGTAGGCCATTACTGCTGATATCATGAGAAAAATATCATTATGGTGGATATCTCCAAGTCAAGATATTCGTGAACAATCCCATACAATCCGATAGTGCATATCTCATGTATCTAGGTCACAGAGATATGGCATGGTATATGCTATGAGACCTAGTATATGGAGACACCATGTACAAATATTTTCTCTAGTAGACATCATGAGGCATGATGTCAGTGTGCATACAAAGAAAAGATATGAATATGGTGAACATCATATAGTTGATATTCTTGGGCATACCATACTCCTAATATTACTCTGAGATAGCAGTTGTATTGTGTTGTTTTATTTGGATACAAATCACCTCCCTTGCTAAGAGTGGGTGTTATAATTGTAGCTTTGATCAGATGATTCCTTATCAATGAAATCAAATGTTTGATAGGCATATCAGCCTTAAACATTTGATATCAATGCTAAACTATTATTATCATGCAGCATTAGTATTATTGATAATGAAGTAGATATATATATATTACATATTTTAATCATGATAATACCTTAAGCAAGTATTATTTAATAACTAATGAGAGTTAAAGTGACATGTCTCTTAAGTATTATATACATATCCATTGAGAAGGTAACTTGAAACATATGGAAATAATAATAAAAGTGCTACTACAAGTTATAGCTACAAACAATGAGATCTTTAACACGGATTAAAATATTGTTGGTAATAATTTTCTTAGTTCAAGCCGATGTACTACAAGTCTTCAATCCTCAATGTTCCTAGCAAACATTAACGCAAACTGATTTTGTATGCAATTAAACATAGGTAGTATACTCCAAACTAGATGAGACTTGGGCCATGTCCAAGCTGATATATTTGACAAACTCATGGCCTCCAATCAACTTCAAAAACCTTGGGAGTAAACCCAATTAAGCTAGGTAAATACTCCAATTTGCAGCAGGAAATAATCAACCTCAAACTATTCCATGTCCTCTCTTTCAAAACTCTTCCACATTCAAGAATTGTGCATATTTCAAGCCATCATTCTCTTGGAAAAGATACCTACAGCCATTGTTTGTGAACTCTGCTAGTACTGAAGAAGTTGTCAAACACTGTTTTTTCCCTCTGCAAGTTTTTACAAATGTAACTAACGATTTTTTATAGCCACGGGAAAAACATTGATAAAAACATGAGTGCAGATAAAACACTGGTTAAAACATAATTTTCACATTTTTTAGGCCATAAAACCATGCATGTGCATTTCCTCCTTAGAGATGTCAGTATTTTACTTAAATACATTTTGTAATTGAACTTTGCAAAACATATATATTTTTTAGAAATCTTAATATTTAGAACTCTAAGCTGTTGAATTTTTGCCAAGTTTTAATAATCTATATTTATCGAGTCAAAGTTTTAGGGCTTGTCATGTACTCTGAGTCCAAGTCTGCAAACTATACACCAAGCAAAGGAATGATGGCCTGCCCAAATTCAATCTCATTAAAACTGACTTTCAAACCCTTCAATAATCTTAAATTTGCCTATAACTTCTTCAAGACAACATCTCATGAATTAGAAAATCTTGATCTTTGAATGTGCTATGAAATACATGAACAATATCTTCAACAAATACCATATAAGGTATATACTCTACCACCAAAACTGATTTCCGAAAGAGGTTTTTCATCCAACAAAGGTTTGGAGTGAACCACATTGAACTGTAAAACTACACAAGGTTTCTTATTTTCACTCAAAGAGAAACATCAGAAATAATAGTCTTCAGCATAGTGCAAATGAGCTCCAAGCTCAAAGCCCTAAGTAGGGCTGTGCAATTTTTTATATTTAACTTTATTAACTCATGTCTCCCTACGTTGGCACCCACTTCGAAAAAGAACTTTATTAAATAATGTAAACCTTATAACTCGCTTGGCACCAACATAAAGTCACTTTATTAAATTTAACTAATGCTAAGCTAAATATACAATTTGACTTTATTACTTTAATGTTATTTAAATAATACATCAAAAAACCATATGTTGTCAAGATATCATTAACAATGTAATCACCAACTACCCTAAAATATTAACACTACCAGAACCAAATCAAGAAGCCAGACAATAATTGATGCCAACATGAGCTCATACTATAAATATAAGTGTTCTTCAAGGATCATAAGTCACCAAGATCAACATTGCAATAATTGGCTATCCCAAAAGAGTAAAATTGTGAGACCAACTAAATCTGTAAGGTGATATCTAGGACGAAAAAACAGAGAGATTTGTGTCATGCAAGTGTTAACTATAAACAACGATATTCACTAGGAACCAAAGAGAACAAACCTAAAAAGATCTAGAAAGAACACCATGCGAGCACTTACTACATATGGCAATGTTCTCTATAAACCAAAAAGAAAAACCCATAAACACCTACAAAGATTAAGACCATGCAAGCACTTACTATAAATAGCAATTTTCTATACAAACTGAAGGGAACAACCCAAAAACACACTAAAGTTGTTGGCGCCATGCAAGTGGTTACTATAGATACCTTATTATTATTGAAACCCACTGAAACATGAGACTTGAGCTCACCAAGAATGTTGGAAAACTCGTAACAAAGCTGGAAACCTCCAAGAAACGCTAAAACTAGCAAATGCTTGAAGAATAGGATGGCATAAAAATAGGGACATTATCTTTTGGTGTGTTGAAAAAAACTTCAAACTTCTTTGAGTAGTTAGAATTGATAATCAACAACTTTGGTTTACAACAATGAGTTCAATTGACCATGGTGAATATAGTGATTTTTTCGAATTACTTTTTGACCTTTTTTGTACTCTCTAAACTTCTTGTTGTGTTAGTCTATGTTTTATAAGTACTCAATTGACTCCAATTATTATCCCAAGTCTTCATCAAAATCATGCTAGTATGATCAAAGTTTTTTCTCGATGCACTTTCAGTGCTTCCCTAACTTTCGTGTATTATTGAGTTATTAATTAATATTTAACTAATGTTATCCAAACTTGAGCAATAATAAAAAAGACAAATTAGTTTAAAATCCAAATGGAAATGTTATTAAGAGTTTTAATTTTTTTAAAGTTGGATGCCTAGGTAAGGAGACCTTTGCACATAAAATGTTATTATGATTTTAAACTGGTCTTTGCAAGAGAAATAAAATAAATGATTATATTTTTTAATTGTATATTCCCCAGAAAAAGAGCAATCTAAGGAGAGGTACAGGTGCTCATTTTGGAGATACATTGATGAATGATATTGTTGTGTCGATGAATTGAACTTGGGGTTCCACATTCATTTGCAGATGAACATTTTTAATTTCAAGTATAAGATGATCCCTAGCTAGGCTACTATGATTTCATTCAATGACCACCATTCTATTAAAAGAATGAAAATATTTGTGATGTTTGATATTGCAAATTCTTAACTAGTTGAGTTCCAGATTCTAAAGTTTTTCCTTGTTGAATTTGGAGGTTTATCATCTTGTTGGCCATTACATTTGCCATACAAATCAGATGTGTTAGGCTATACAATCTTCATTTCAAGTATAAGGGTTTCATAAGCATTATTCCACTTGTTTGACAGTGCGACATAGCCATTACTGTAATTCATTTATTGAGGACACCAGAGGTGAGACGTGGTTGGTTGTACTATGTGGGCTTGCTAGACCATAATAAGAAAGCAACAGGTGTAACTAAGATAGTGAAGCTAGGGGTTTTTGTGGAGTTATAAATTGGCAAGAAAATGGCTTGCTTCTATTTAAAGATTTCAAACTTTTTCGAAGTGGAGAAATGAATGTAAAATGTGTTCAAATGACTTCTTAGTTGTTGAAACTTTTGGACCAATGCCTTGATCAAAGACTGTGAATCTATTAAATTTATATAAGACAATGTATATCTCTGTTTGGTCCTTTGCGCATCTTTTCCTTCACCAGCTTGTGCATTCACATATAGTTTGCCTTCAAGACACCTCATACTAATGACGTCTTGACATCAACAACAACATTCCATCAATCTCCCCCTTTGTTATTGATGCCAACTTCAAATATATGATCTTTATTATGCAAGGCTCCCCCTCAGTTTGTTGCTCCCCTTTTCTCTAATCTCTCCCCCTTTGTCATCAATAGCAAAGGGTCTCCATGGATAAAGACTAGCTCACCCTGAACTTATGCTTCTTATGAAACCTCTAGTGAGTGGATCAAAGTGATATTACTCCCAGTTTCTTCCTTGGGTACTCAAAAGTCTCCTTTGGAAGGGGTTTTGTAAAGATATTCGCAATTTGCTCCTTTGTGTTGACGTATTCCAATTTGATTTGCTTCTCAAGTACTTGTTCCCTTAGAAAGTGGTATTTGATTGAAATATGCTTTGTTTTGGAGTACATGATTGGATTCTTTGAGATGCTGATCACACTTGTGTTGTCACAAAAGATAGGAATAGGATGCTCAAATTCAACCATTACATCTTTTAAAGTTTGCTTCATCCAAAGCACTTGCGTACAACTAGCTACTGTTGCAACGTACTCAGCTTCTGCGGTAGATAAAGTTATTGATCCTTGCTTCTTTCTTAACCATGATACTAGACTGTTACCAAGGAAGAATGCACCTCCGCTTGTACTTCTCCTATCATCAATATTGTCTCCCAAATCTGCATTTGTATAAGTTATGAGTGAAAAATCTTTTCCTCTTGGATACCATAAGCCAAGATCCATAGTACCTTTTAGGTACTTAAATATTCTTTTAATTACTAAGACATGAGTTTCTTTTGGCAGTGCTTGAAATCGGGCCACAACTGTAACAGCTTGCAAAATATCAGGGCATGTAGCTGTTAGACATAATAAACTTCCAATCATGGATCTATATTGGGATTGATTTACACTTGGGGAGTCATCTTCTTTACTAAGTTTGCATCCAGTAATCATAGGGGTGCCAACTGGAGTACAATCTTCCATTCCGAATTTTTTCAACATCTCTTTTATATATTTACCTTGAATAACAAATATTCCTTTATTTGTTTGCTCTATTTGCAATCCAAGAAAGAAGGATAATTCTCCAAGCATGGACATCTCAAATTTTTGGTGCATGTTCATGGAAAATTCTTTACACATTTAATCACTTCCTCCTCCAAATATTATGTCATCTACATAAACAACTACTATCAAAAGTTTGTCACTTTCAAATTTGATGTGTAGATTACTATCAGCCATACCTCTTTTGAAACATTGATATTGAAGATACTTATCCAATCTAGAATACCAAGCTCTTGGAGCTTGTTTTAGCCCGTAAAGTGCTTTTCTCAATCTACATACTTGATCTCCTTTTCATGACAATGTAAATCCTTCAAAAAATTCAACATATACTTCCTCTTCAAAGTCTTCATTTAGGAAAGCTGATTTTACATCCATTTGGTAAACTTTGAATGCTTTATGGCTTGCAAATGCTAGGAACATCCGGATTGCTTCCATTCTTGCAACTGGAGCAAAAGTCTCTTCAAAATTCACTCCTTCAACTTGAGCATAACCTTTACAAACAAGTCTTGCTTTGTTTCTGGAGACTTCTCCATTTTCATTCATTTTATTCCAAAACACCCATTTGGTCCCTATGACAGTTTTATCCTTTGGCCTTGGAACAATTTCCCAAGTGTTGTTCTTTTCGATTTGGTTCAATTCTTCCTCCATAGCTTTTACCCAATGCTGATCTTCATTGGCTTCTTTGAAGTTCTTTGGTTCCATTTTTGATAAAAGACAAAGGTGTGCATGCTCATCATTGTTTTCTGATCTTCTTCGTGTTTGAACTTCTTTTTCTAGATCTCCTATTACCAACTCTTCAAGATGATTTCTTTGGAAAAAATTTGATAGTGTTTTTTGTGGTGTCTTAAATAAGTTTTTGCCAGTGTCTTTACAGGGGTTTTTGCTGGTGTCTTCAAAGTTGCTTGTTCATTTTCTTCTTCATCTTTTGGATCTTCTTGTTCTTGGCATGCACATGGTATTTCTCCATTTTCTTTTATCTTTTCAAAACCTTCATCAATTTTTACATTTGCACTTTCAACAATCTTGTGAAGTCTTTTATTGTAACATCTACATGCTTTACTTTTAGATGAATATCCAAGAAAGATTCCTTCATCTGCTCTAGCTTCAAATTTACCTAAGTCATCTTCATCTCTTCTTATATAGCATGTATTACCAAAGATTCTGAAATATTTGACTAATGTCTGTCTTCCTTTACATAATTCGTAGGGTGTCTTGTCATGATTTACTCTTAGTTTTGCATGATTCAAAATGTAGACTGTTGTATGTAATACTTCTTTCCAAAATGTATCAGCCAGATTAGATTCATTAAGCATTCCCCTTGACATTTCCTGAACCTTTAAGTTCTTTCTTTCAACCACTCCATTTTGTTGAGGAGTTCTAGGTGCTGAAAGTTGCCTTTTTATTCCATTCTTTTCACAATACATATCAAATTCATGTGATAAAATTCTCCTCCTCTATCGGCTCTAAGGCATTTTATTTTTGTATCCATTTCATTTTCAACTAGTTCTTTAAAGGCTTTGAACTTGTCAAATGCTTCTGATTTTTCTTTGAGGAAGGCTACCCAAGTCATTCTAGAGTAGTCATCAATAAATAACATGAAATATCTTTCTCCTTGAAGACCTTTTGTCCTAGTCGGTCCACATAAATCGGAATGCACAAGTCCAAGTGGCTTTGATGTAGAATACTTCGTAGTTTTCAATGTGCATCTTGTTTGCTTTCCTAGTTGACACTGTTTGCAAATGGTGTTTGAAGGTTTTGATAATTTTGGTATATCTCTTACAGCTCCTTTACGATTGATTTTGACCAAGTTGTCAAAGTTTAAATGCCCCAATCTTTTGTGCCATAGCCAATTTTCATCTTGTTGAGCTAGGAAACAAGTCTCATTTTTCATCTCTTGTAAAATGTATAAGTTATTTGCTGTTCTATTTGCATTAGCTATCAATTTTCTGTCCTTCCTAATTTCACAACCTTTAGGATCAAATATTACATTATGGTCTTGATCACAAAGCTGACTTACACTTAGTAGGTTTTCTTTTAATCATTTTACGTATAGGACATCCTTTGTTTTGGATTTTCCATGATCTAGACTAAGAGTTCCTTTTCCTTTTATTTTTCGTTTTGTGCTATCACCAAATTTTACGGATCCATCACTAATTGGTTTAAATGAAATGAATTTTCTCTTGTCCCCTGTCATATGTCTTGAACACCCACTATCAACATACCATCTATCTTTCTTATTCTGCGCATGTAAGGCTATTTGAACAAATAGAGACTTTTCTTTCTTTTTCCAAAACTTCTTATTAGCATAACTTTCTTTCTTTGTTGAATTTGTAGGAAAAGTTGTTCTACATTGATGGGCAGCATGTCCAAAATTATTACAATTTGAACATAGGATATCAAGATCAACCAATGGAGCTAAGGAATTTTGATTCCTGAAATTAGAAGTCTTATTTTCTTTACTTCTACAATTTAGTGCTTTATTACCAAACTTGTTGTAGGAGAAACAATATCCATTGAAGCCGTAGGAGAAATATTGTCTATCATATGGCCTTTTCCAATCATTCATCTGCTGTTTTGATGTTCTAGATTCTATTGCTTTGTGCCCATAAAGATTGCATGAATAATAGTAACCATAAAATGTATAATGAGATTTGTGCACATCCTTAAGTTTGTCTTCTTCTTTTGATATATTGTTTTCAGTACCTTCGTCACCTTCTTTGATGAACCCTTTGAAAGAATTATTACTATTTGAATTTCTTTTCAAACCAACTCCTGTTTTGCTAGAAGAGGGTTTTTGACTATCTACGATTTCAGTTAGGATTTCTAAACTTTTCCCAAACTTAATATTTTCCTTCAATTTGATAGTGCTTTCCTCCAATTGCTTTTTTCAAATTTTCAACTTCTATTTCTAATTTAGCGCACTCTTCTATTTTGGACTTCAACTTGACTTTAATTTGTTACTTTTCTTCTTCAAGAGTTTTTAATGCTTCTAGTGCTTTCTCGGATTCATCTTTGTACCTAGTTATTTTCTTCTTTAATTTGATATTTTTATTATATGCATAACTGAGTTCTTAAAGATCAACATCATTTTCTTCATCACAAGATTCGTCTTCTTCATTACATGATTCATTTTCTTCATCCTCGTGAATGTCGCTTAGGTCAGCTTCAGCCATAAAGAGAACTTCATCCTCCTCATCACTTGGCCATTCCTCACTATCTTCATCTGAAGAGCTACTATCCTTTTTGGAGTAAAAACTCTATTTACTCTTCCTTTAAAATTGTTTCTTTTTATTAAATTTGTTGTTCTTTATCCATTTCTTATTTTTGAAAGCTTCCTTTTCATCTTTGCTAGAGTCACTATTGTTAAAAGGAAATTTAGATGAGTAGTGGCTTGGCTTTCCGCAGCTAAAGCATTTGAACTTTCCTGTGCTTTTACCATTCTTTCCTTTTTGCTTTCTCATGAAGTATGCTTCTTCCTTATTTGATTGACTATCCGAGCTCTCACTTGAAATTTGCTTTTTACTTTTATTTTTCTTAGATGCTTTAAATGCTATTTCTTTCTTCGACTTGTTGCTTCCGATTATCATTTCATAAGCAGTAAGAATTCCATGCAATTCATCTTTTGTCAATTTATCTAAATCTTTTCTTTCTTCAATTGCAAATATTTTGGAATTGAATTTCATAGGTAGCAATCTTAAAATCTTTTCAACTACAAGACTTTCTTTTACTTCCTCACCAAGAGCTTGCATAGAATTAACATCATCAACACGATCAAGAAAAGTGGCTATATTTTCATCTTCCTTCATGTGGAGACTTTCAAACACTTTCCGATGAGTTTGTAGTTTGAGTTTCTTTACAATTTTGGTTCCTTCATAAATATTTTTCATCCCAAATGTCCTTGGCCGATTTATAATGCATAACTTTTGAGAATATTGTTTCGGTAAGATTGCATAAAATTGCATGTTTTGCTTTGGCATTCACATTTTCTATTTCCGGCCGTATCCGTTTGTATCTTTTGTGGTGGTGTATATCCATCTACAACTGATTGCCAGACATCAAAGCTGATAGTCGTGAGGTAAGTTTCTATTTTGATGCTTTAATAGGCATAGTTCATCCCACCAGACATTGGTGTTTTGTTCTGAAAAATCTCACCCATTGTGCTCCTTTTAGATCAACCTTCAAGCCGTTAGGCTTTATAGAAGGCAGTAGCTCTGATGCTAATTGAAGAGCATTGAATATACTGAGAGCGAGGGGTGTAGTATATTAATATTTTTTGCCAATTTTAAAACTTTTATCCAAATATTTGTTTTAGATACAAATATCAACAATTATGCACTTGAACACAAAAATACAATTTTACGTGGAAACCCAATGCGGGAGAAAACCATGGCAAATAATTTCTTCTATGTAGCTTTGAATCCTTTTTTAACAATATGTTTGTAGGCTCTGACCTCCGAGAGGTTCCAACCTCAATTTTACAAGCACCAACCCGCTGGAAGCTACAACTCCCACAATTCGTAGGCTTCAACCCACTGGAAGCACCTACTCCCACTTCTGATAATAAATCTGAAACTCCACCTCTATTCTTTGTTGCTTTTACAACTGATGATGGAACTATGTAATTTCTTTTGCCTTGAAGTCAGCCAATTTTTCTTCAAAATATTTTATATATATATATTTTTGCTCTCCTCACACTGCTCTTAAAGTTCTGATTAAAGATATATCAGATTTATAATATCTGAATATATCTCCTTTCTTTTTGCTCCTCTCTTCCAAGCTACTCAAGTTACTGACTTCATTCTTTTTGTTCATAATACTTAAATTATTTATATATTCTTCATTATGAAGATGTGACCTTTCACATGAAAAGTTACTTCTTTCAAATGGAGGATGTGACTTTACATTTTGAAGAGTCATATTTCTTTAGAATAAATGACTCCTTACAATTGTATTCTTAACATTTAACATTAAAACTGCTTTTTACACAATAGTTTTTAATGCTTTTAATCATTAAAAAAATCTTCATGCCCGAACACACACAATAATACTTTTACACAAACCCCCTTTATTTTTTAAAAAATATTCAAGCCACCTATACGTCATCACCAACACTTCTTCGGCTGAACAACTTCATTCTTATCTGACACTATTTCCACAATTTCTTTTTGTATGTGTAATGAACGCATTGGATATACACTCCAAATTTAATGTGACTTTTCACCGTTTCTTACACTTGCTATTTGTCGGGCACTTGATAATGCATATTACCCGATATATTAATATTTGAAATATCAGTGCCCTTCCCATTGATCTTTGTTTATTCCAGAGTCATTATTCTTATCGATAATATTAATTCCAAGAATGGTATTTATGTTCTCGGTAATCACTCTCAAGACAATAATCATTCGGGCTCCTATTGTTTACAAGTAGTTTCTGAATGACTCCCGATGACAAGGTGTATGATCAAATGGAACCTCTGCGATTTTGTAAGTCTTCTCGGTTGGGTCTGTCTATTCCAGATGAATACGCACTAAATCTTCAGGATAATACATCAGGCCCTATGCGTACAATTTCCTTATTCACAATCACATAGGATGCATATATTTTCATTTACTCTTTATTAATAACTTCATGACTTCAGTCGGATTTCAAAACAGCTGCCATAGATTCACAATTTATAAAATTGCATATGCAGATTTGTTACCTATACCTGTGTCTGGATATATGTCACTTTAAAAATAGAAGTTGTCTTCTTTAGGATGATGTAAACTTCATTTCAACTATTGGTCCAACTTGTTTAACTACAAGCTATTTGGTAACTTGGTATCGTGTTACTGTGACAATCATTAAATATTACGGTCATACTCATGCACTATTCTTCATTAATATCTCTATCTTACATAGTTGATGCATCTTGCAATGGAGACCTCCTGTAGACTACTTCCTTTTCTCGGACTTGCTGTTATTGTGCTCAAGGTCATCACCAATGTTTGTACCATCACTCATTCTGTTGGAACAATTTAATTACTGCTGCTGTATGTAACATAACATCCCTGAAATTTATCTATCTATCTATCTATATATTCTTGTGAATATTGTATGAACTAGTATTCTAGTTTACCGATTGCTGTAGTGTATTATGATCAAAGACTGTGAATCTATTAAATCTATATAAGACAATGTATATCTCTGTTCGGTCCTTTGTGCATCTTTGCCTTCAAGAGCTTCTGTATTCACATATAGTTTTCCTTCAAGGCACCTCATACTAATGACGTCTTGACATCAATGACAACATTCCATCAGTATTAGGATACAAGTTTAACCATGGATTAAGGGTTAACTCAGTACCAGCTGGATTTTTACATGCAGCTTATGTAATGGCAGTTCAAGGGAGAAAAGTTAATCTATGTGAGATTATCAGACTGCAATTGTTGGGTAACATTGCTAAAGTGAAGAAATCAAAGAGTGCAATTTTTAGATTTGAGTCCCTACTGACTGCAATTGTTGGATAACATTGCTAAAGTGAAGAGATCAAAGAGTGCAATTGTTAGATTTACGTCCCTACTGACTCATTTATTTTTCCATGCTACAAGGAACTTTCCTGGAGTAACAAATTGGGATAGAAATGAGCGCACAATGAACATGATGACTCAATGCTACAGATCTAAGTTGGAGAATGTCAGAGATGATGACATTGACAGAGTGATGAAAAGTTTCCAAGTCAGAGATGAGACAGAGGTATAGAATACCTCCCTCAATGGTAAAAAAGTACAGGGAAGAGATATGCTTCATGGTGGAGACAGACAACACTTGTATGGAAGTTTTGGTACCAAGGGTCAAGTTTATTGAACCCATGGGATATGAGATGAGTGTAGAGAGAAGGGGATGCACAGATCATACTCCAATCAAAGGACACAGAGTGTCGTAGATGGGGAACCTATGAGGAGAAAATGATAATAGTTCAATCAGAACTACACAGCAAAGAAAGAAAGAAAAAAGTGGAGAAGGTGATAGATTCCATCCTCAAGGAATCAGGCATGACCAAAGAGGAATTCAATGAAGTAAAAGGCATTGCGATGGAAATGAAAGCCAGCAGACGGTCTAAAGTGTTAGTAGCAACTCCTATTGCTGTTGCAGGACCTTCAGAAGGTGTGACAGTAGCACAACCATGCGCGCAGGCCCCTATTGTACCATATGCAGCAGTTGCGCAAGTGCAACCTTTGAGAACAAGAAGTGATCAGCCAATGAGGCAGCAAGAGGTGGAAGCACCTAAAACACAAAGGAAATCTAAGAGATTGGTGAAAATTAAGCAAGAACCTACACCATCATCAAAGAAAAGGTTCAAGCAGACCACCAGCGGACCAAGCAAGAGAAGGAAACCAATACAAATTAGTGAATCTAAAAATTCTGAGGATGAAGCTGGAGATAGACCAGTAGTGCAAGATGCGCAGGAAGGCAAAACAACAGCTGGAAAGAGAGAATGGAAACCAACGGTAGAGAACCTAAACATGCAAATAATTAATGATGACAATTTTGTATAGTTAAATAAGTATTACAATCTGTATAGTAATATGGATAGAAGGCAATTAGAAAATGATATTGTAAGAAACATGATTTTGAGGAATAAGAAGTTTGAGAACATTCAAAATAAGATACTTGAAGACCTATTTAATAGGTTAATAAACAGGAAGAAGAGAGCATTGCAAGAAGATTTGAATTTGAGGATCACTATGATAAATAAACTATGTGAAGTTGACTCTAAGGAGGACTCAAACAGAATTTTGAATGGTATTGAGCCCTTGTTGAGGAACAAAAGAAGAGCAATTCTTCTAATGGGAGGCAATTATGAGGATGTCAGGAAGGAGACAGAGGAGGCCATTGTTAAATTCATGACTACAATGCCTAAGGTGAGTGTACAGTCAAAGCCTAATAGCCCAATGTATGTGGAAGCACACACACCACCCAATGATGAGGGAGAAGCAAAAGAGAAACAGCAGGCACCCTCACCATCGCATATTGTTATGGGTACTGAACCCACGCAAGTGGATAGTACGCACATAACTCTAGATGCAAAGGAGTATCCTTTTGCAGAATATCGAACAAATATTGTTGGCAATATTAGCAATATAACAGCTTACTCTCTCTCTAATGAAGATGAAGAACAAGAGAAGAAGAAAAAAACAGAGAGGATAGTAGAGGTAAAGAGGCAAGAAGAAGAGGAGTGATACAATATGCACTAATGTTAGGAATGATGTAAAGGCACTTGATGAAAGCATCAAAAAACTAAGAAAACACACTGATGAAGGGAAGAAATTGTATGGACAGTGCGCGTTGTCACACAAATACATAGCTGATCTTTAGAGTCAAATTAAGGGTAAGATGAATGAATATGAATCACTCACTGCGAATTTACAACTCCCAGAAACCAGCATTAAAGAGTGTGGAATAGAAGTGGAGAAGATCCATAGTGTGATCAGAGGCTTTGAATCAGACAAGGAGAAGGCAGCAAAGAGATCTCTAGTCTTAGACAAATTGTCACCTAAGATCAGTACTTTGCAGAGGCAGCTAGAGGAATGTTTGGCAGCAAAGACTTCTTATGACAAGTTTGCATATACTGACTTGAGCACAATTGAAATGGCATCCTATGCACTATGCGCACTAATCAGTATTTCTGATTTTGTAAAGGAGAACTAGAAGAAGCAAGTAGACAGGCTAAAACTTGTTTATGCAAATTGCTTTTCCAGGTTAACAAGTTGTTCAGCAGCAAGCTACCCAGTTTTAGATACAGTTTTTGACACCTTTGCCATTGATGTCAAAGGGGGAGTAATATGTAGAAGGAAAATTGTATGTATTGTATATGTAAGAGGGAGTACACTTATGCACTTATGTATCAATGTAAA
This sequence comes from Cupressus sempervirens, assembly GCA_028749045.1. Taxonomy (NCBI): domain Eukaryota; kingdom Viridiplantae; phylum Streptophyta; class Pinopsida; order Cupressales; family Cupressaceae; genus Cupressus; species Cupressus sempervirens. The sequence goes on along the minus strand of CM053786.1, from coordinate 236,212,361 downwards.
CGAAATATAAGGAATGTAATGATCCATCAAAACATGAATAAAATTATTATATTTTGAAGGCAATTTTGTTTAGTTACTTTTATCTGTTTTTGTTATGTATGACATCATTTTGGGACTTGGCCAATTTTCCCAAATGTTCCCATCAAAGCCAAAGGGGGAGATTGTTGGCAATATGGTCAGATAGATGTTTTGATTGTCATCATTTATAGTAACATGTGTTCAGCATTTCATTTATCCATTTAGAGATAGAAAATTGTTTAAGTATTAGACAGTTTGTAGCAGTACAAAGAGCAGATGTGAAGTGTACGGACAACCCATTGAGAGTTAGCTTATGCGCAGTTAAGGATAGTTCTATGACAATGTCATAATGATGTATACTACTGCGCAGGTGTGTATAGACAGTAAGGCACAAGTTATGATTATAATACTAGTACGGGTATTTAAAAGAGCATAACAGAGCATAGCAGAGAATTGGATTGTACAACTTGAGGAATCATTTTGGTGACAAAATAATTACTAAATCATGATGAGCCGACTATGTGGATATTATTCCATAGATAAGATAAGATAAATAATATTAATATTAATGTCCACGAAAAATCAATAAGGTTTATGGGACTGAGCATACAAACAGAAGAGTCGGCCAAAACAGAAGCACCAAATAGTGACTGAGAAGAAACAAAAGCAAGAAACAAAATAAGAGATAAGACAAGATAAGGACTAAGGGTCCTTTCTTGTCACAAAGAAATCAGTAATAGAGAGGTAAACCCATGATCAATCCAAAGTCTTAGAATGTTGTGTAGAACCATTGTAGGACTGTCGTTGCCTAGAGAGACTGGTGCGATGTCTAACCGATCTGGAATGAGAAATACTGGGAGGCCTTTTCAAACCCCGTAAAGGAAACAAGAGTTGATCTAAAGTACACCCCTAAGGTATAAAAGACTACAGGGTAATCTCCTGAAGGTGGGTGGCCTCCTGAAGATAAAGTGCAAGACACCGCTAATCAGTATAGCTGAAGAACATTGACAGAGAAGAACAATCTCTGAAAAGGCAGTAAAATCTCCCTCTGATCTCATAGTAAAGAGGACATCAGAAAATGAAGTGGATCTTAGTCTCTGCCAAAGTATATAACTGACATACCCGATCGGCCCACCCTGGGGCAGTGAGAGCCAACTTTGAAAGAGCCTAAAGAAAACCGTAAGGCATGATTTGTAATGATCCTTGCTAAAAGACTACTAACAACTACTAATGATCCTTGCTAAAAGACTACTAACAACTACTAATGTTGGAGTACAGAATTTTGTCGAACACTTGGCAAAATCTGACCTGTAGTGTTGTAGAATGGAACTGAATATGTACTATGGAAATTTCGTCAAACACTTGGCAAGAAAACTGATTTGTACCGTTAAGGTTTAATATCGTACTCAAGAATTTGTTGTGCAACAATCCCAAAGTAAACCAATGTAATTACAGTGCCAATATGCATAAGATGTAGTGATGTAAGAACAGTACCAAACAATGATGTATTTTAGGAGGGTTGCCAATTATAACATTCAGATGTTACAACTCCAATACATGAACAATGAAACTTTTGCAATGTCAAGACCTCATCAATGCACTTAACATTCACTACGACATTCCAAATACATATATATATGATTCCAATGAATAACAGTGACTGATTTTAATACATATGCTGGATTGTTACAGTTTGTACTATTTTTTCCTAATTAATAAATAACAGACTCTTATTGCTGAACACATTAAATTGGAACCTGGAAATTGATGCAAGTTATTGTTGACGAGTGCTGATGAAGAGACACTCGAACTACTCCCCAAACTGGTCCAGAAAAAACTGCACTGTACCCTGCTGCTGAACCTGGCCGTACAATACAGACATTTACGGCAGCTATAGTAATCTTTTTGCAACTGTTTTGGCTGCCGAAAATGCTATGTTCAGAATCACCTGGGGTTATATCCTAGCCTCCCAAATGCATAAAATCGAACTCCCAAGGAACTAACGACCTCCTTCAAATAAAATATCAAATACCTAACAATCTAATTTCCAACAAGATAGCAATTATTGTAGCCGTGTCACTGTAGCTCGGCACTGTAGCGCTGTCACTGTAGCTCGGCACTATAGCACTGTCACTATAGCTCGGCACTGTAGCTCAACACTGTAGCGCTGTCACTGTTCACCATTCACTTTGCATATTAGTTTCTGATTCGCAGGCACCAAATAAACCCCTAGACTGTATATTGCAACAGTGTGGAGATTGATAGCTGAGAGGGATTTCGTCCTCAAAGCCCCAAGAAGATTATCTCCAATCTAAACAAGTAATTTTTTCAATCAACCAAAGCATGCCTCAATGGAAGCTCTTCCACCTCTTTTATTTTGTTCTCACAAAACCCACGCCTTCGTCTTGTCAATGTGGGATAAAACATAACTCCCTTATGTAACTTATGTCTCCAATGTATTATAAAATAAAGGGGACTCTTTTGTTTAAATATTTCCCACCAACTATAATCTAAGCATTAACAAAGTTAAATATTTGACTTTAACTTTATAAAATGACTTTATTAATGCAAAATAAATCATATCAATAATAAATGAATCTTTTTGTTGATTCATTTACCATCGATATGTTGCTGCCATAGGATGTCCAATCATATCCAGAATGACTTACTATAAATAGTAAGTATGCCCAAAACTACCTCAAAACCCCTCAGAGACACCTACAACTGAAACTGTCTAGGTCAAATGGCCTCTAAGTCACTTTGATGTTCTGATTAGCCTATGGGACCATGCGAAAATAGGCTAACGACACACCATGCTATGAATGCTAGAAAGGGGACATTACATGATTCCAACGTCGATAGAGATAAGCAGGGCGAACAATAATACCATCCTGAATCTGAACAAAATGCTCAGCATAGAAGGCCATCTTAGGTCGCAACCCTCCCGGGGGATTACTCTAGGTAGTGGTAATGTATTGTCTATAAATATCCTGTCTGACATGCTCATTCAACTACTGACATGAGGGGAGAAGATGAGCAGGAGCGTCAAGTGAAAACTGGTAAGGAGGAAGACGATCTATCTCAATACCAATCGAACCCAACAGGGAAGTGGCCTGGGAGTACCAACAACGAGACCTAGTAGAAGTGACAGATCTCATAATCTCAACAGAAGAACAATATGCCAGATGAGAGTATCTATGTCGGTCAACACTCGAATCCATAAAACCACGAAGCTGATGAAGAAACCAAATCAAGTCAAAAATGGTGGCAAGTTTGAGAGGATGAGCTCCAAAATCAGCTAAAACAATGTTGTGAGGGGTGAGTTTGTGACATCTTATGATACGTCGTAACATCAACGTCTGAACCCGCTCTATAGAAGCCCAATCAGAAGCAATAAGAGAAGGTCCCCAAACCACCGAGCCATAGAGAACAGTCGAACGGACCAGGGAATCAAAAAGGGACAACTTGGATGAAATATCCTAGAAGTGATGCCTAAAGCATTGTCTTTCCAGCAAAGCCAGGGAACCCATGCCCTTACTAACTCTAGACTGAATAGTTGTTCTCAAGCTGAAGCACGGCCCTGAGAATTTCACATCGAGATACATATAAGAGGGGGTAATCTCAACCTCCTTACCCTGTAAGAAGAAATGAAGATGAGATGTCTTTAAACAGTTAAAGACCATAACCCGGGTTTTAGACAAATTGACCACAAGCTACCGTTGATTACAAAAAGAAGCCAAACCATCAAGGAGTCTCTACAAGTTGTCGAGAGAAGAGGCCAAGAGAACCACATCATCAACAAAAAGGAGAATGGAGATCAAAACCTGATGCAAATAGCACCCATCATCCAATTGGCAGGAGTTCACAAGGAAATCCTCCAACTCATCAATATATAAGCCAAACGGAGTAGGAGAAAGAGAACAACCCTATTTCACTCCAATAGTGCTCTAAATCGGAACAGAAAAGCCTTCTGGAGTCCTGAGCCTCCCAGTTACCTTCTCATAGAACCTCATAATAGCAGTCTGCAACATATCTAAGATCCCAATCTCGTGAAGTCTCTAAAATAAGGCCAACCTAGGTACAAAATCGAAAGCCTTACAGAAGTCCACAAAACAACAATATACCTTCTGGGAGTGGTGCCTAGCCTCCTCAATGATAGCCCACAGTGTCAAAACATGATCCATAGTCTGATAATTTGCCCGAAAACCAGCCTGCCCTTTAGCTCTACAGCTTCTTCTATCAAGCTCACTAAATAACATGGTATTCAGAGCAGTGGCATAAAGTTTGGCAAATGTATGTCCGATTATAATAGTCCTGTAGTTACCCGGATCGGAAGCAGGTCCAGATTTGTGAATAGGGTAAACCCCATGTCTAGACCAGGAATCAGGAAATCCAGTGCAAACCACTAAATTAAAGAGTGTAGAAAGGTAAGATCCGAGAACCGAAGCACCAAGTTTGAAAAGTTCTGCCTGGAAACCATCCTCATCCACTACTCTATTGCATCTCAACAATCTAATGACCTCGATAATACTAGAGTAGGTGAACAAATGGCCGTATGGGGGTGGAGTGGACTGAAGAGATGGCTACACAAGAATGTCATAGAGCGTAATGATATGGGAGGTCAGAGACTAGTAGTCAAGAGTGGAGGACGGGGGGGAGCATCGAGGAAAAAGGGTACGCCAAAAGATCTGGGATTCTGAATAAGCGTGGAGCAAAGGGTTTTGCACTGCAAAGAAGCAAAAGAACGTTTCTTGTGGCGAAGAAAACGGAGGTACGAAAGGCGTAGATGGGTAAAGGCAGGGGACTGAGTCTCAAAGGCAACGTGAATAGAGCGATGGAAAGCTTTGCAATCAGTATCAAACCATTTATTCATAGGACAAGTATTCTGAAATCATACATGTTAGAGGTCACAAGTGACTCACCAAAACTTGCAAGTGTCAGAAGTCTCCTAAGGTGAAAAATAAAGAGCTCACCATCACTCTCAGGGTAATGAAAGCGAGTAGGAAAGGAGACAGTATCAGTTGGGCAGTAAGAAGGCGAGAAAGAGCACGACGAGTGGGGTGAACTACAAGCAGAAATGCTAAGAAGAGCATGATTAGCCAAGGGGAGACGCGAAATGGTGAAACTGTGAATGGAAGAAATGAAGGAGAGGAAATGACATAGTCAACAAGACTCGCACCACCACAATGCGACCAATAGGTAAACAGGTCCAATCTAGGAAGGAAGGATAAACCATTCAGAATCAACAAACTAGAAGACTCACAAAGCTAGAGAAGGTGACAGCCATATCTTGAGAGCAGTCCAAGAACATCCTCCAAGGTGCGCTAAAGTCCCATACTAGTCAGGTCTAGCTCAAAAGTGCAGTTCGAATCAGTTTCACGATCATGCAAAGGAGTCTGAAGATCCCTAGTTCGAGCGTTGAAATCTCCAAGAATAATAATATCACCCAAAGCCACAAACTGTGAAATACTCTCCTAAAGGTCACAGAAAGGATCTCCATTCTCCTGGTCATTAATAGCATAAGGAGAGGAGGTCGATGGAAAATAACAAACAGCAATAAAAATATCTATCGGTATTTCCGCCAACCAATCTGGACCCACATATATCTAGCAAAGGCATCAGAGTGAACAATTTGAAGTGAAGCTGAAAAAATCATCACGTACCAAGCAAGCCAGACCCCTAGACCCACGGAGCCCACCAGAAGTCCGGACCTCATCTTTGCAAACTGACAACCACTAATAACCTCAGTAACAACCAAAATATCTGAGGACCTTATCGCATCATGAAGAAGACCGGGTAATGACCATAAAGATCCATTACCATTCCAACGGTTAACAAGAAGAAAATGGGGCTTCCTCTCGTCAGACTGCTGTCAGAACCGTCATGTCGATTTGGAGGTTGTCCTCTCTACCCAATCGATAGGAGGAGAATCACGAACCACAGCTCTAAGATTCCTAATAATAGCCCATTTCCCAGCACGCCTAGAATCAGCCACAATTCCCCCAGCATGTTTGAGTTCTGTAATTTGTGCCTTAGTGAGATCTTCATCCAGATAAATTTTGGAGGGTAGAGAAAACAACTTTCTCTTCGCTCTGAGTGCACAAAGCCTATTGGAAAAAGAAAAGAATCTAATGAAAAGAATACCACCTGTACCAAACCAACACCTGTCCAAGGTAATATTAGAGATACCAAGATGATTTGAGAGAAAAGAATGCCCCGCAGCCATAGGATCGGGAGTGGGTAAGAGACCTCGAACCCGTAGATTCAGCTCACATGCACGCCGCACACGTTCATTATCAATCTTACCCTAGACAATTTTGTCTATACTCAGCCTAGGTGTAGTAGTATCTGTGTTAGTACAAATCGAAGCCCATGATTTCACTTTCTATTCAGTTTTTGTAATCAAAGAAGAGTGTATTGTAGCCATTTCGGTTTGTTGTTCCTTGATTTTGTCCAGCCCGTCTAATTGTTCAATAACAACCTCAATATTGGATTTCAGCCCTATCATTTTAGAGATGAAGGTGTCTAAGAAACGTTTGATACTTAAATCAGTTAACTGTTTGAGGTCAGAAAGTTCCACTGTCGGAGTCATGACCTGTCTCTCAACAAGGTATTGTCATTCTCCAATTTGACCACTCTATCACACAGCCTTTGATACGTCAGAGTTTGAATCTGGGGAGGGCAGTTATCTCCCGTGGTCATTGTAAAAACGAGCTAAGAAAAGCCCTAGCACATATACAAGTAATTTGCTGTGAAAGCAAAGCCATCGGATAGACCAAGGAAAGGTCCCGTGAACAATAGAAATCCCCATGAAGAGCAGACGCAGCAAGTAAGCAGACTGAGAAAGAAACCCGTGTGCAACACAGCCGGCAGATAGAGAAACCAGGACCTATCGTAGATGGAAGCAGGGTCGGAATACACAGTCGTTCAAGCATAAACCAATGCCCGTAATCCGTCCAAAGAAAACCCAAACGGAAAAGACTAGTCCGAAGCCTGAGCAATCACAAGAGAAAAGAGCGAGAGAAAGAACACCATAAGTTATTTTATATTATGTCAAGTGTATGAAAGCATGAAGGCCAACTAAGCAGTGAATTATAATTGTGCGAGGTATAAGCAAAGATCTTATCTTGTGAAGATAAGTGTGTGAGATATATGATGAACTATGCGACATATATATGATCTATGTAAGATTTGTGATTGATGAGATGATATGGGAACTACATCTGATGTATGATTAGAGAAAGTGGGAAATACAAAAGACAGAAAGTAATGTATGTATGCCTATTCTTGTGAAGAGCTAAATTGTACAATTGCATGTTAGGGCAGTGGGCTCTTCTTGCATCCATTGTATTTGATCCACTAACTCTTAACAAGGTTGAAGCAACTCCTAATAGGAATGAGTCTTCCAACAAGGACTCAAGACACTATATGTACTTCATAGACTCCTAACAGGTTAATATCCTTAACAGGATCCTATTGTTTAGTGAATCATCTAGTGGATATCATTCCCACTAGGGTTTTCCCTTGGCCAGGGTTTCCCTAGTTAACAAATAATGGTGTTATGAGTTCTCTATGCATATGGTTATATAGTTACTATTCAGCATTGTTGGTTCACTTTCATATGCAAGTTATAAAGTAATTAACAATATTCAGTTGTGGGCAAAAGTTTGTAGAATACTGATTCACCCCACCCCCCTCTTAGTATTGTCTATTTCTAACAAAGTTCTCTGATCAAATTACATAAACAAAATTGGACCTATTGTCATTGACCAAATTGATTGGTAGCATTAACAATGCTTGTACAATTTCGATGAAGTTCTAACAAGTATTTGCAACAAATACAACACATAATTTGCATATCAACATCACATTCGCTATCCACAAATCATGCATGCTCATCACATTCAAAACTCTACTACATACATGAAGTCAACTCAAAAACATAAGTTTGTCGGCTCACCAAATGAAATGTGTAACCAAATCACAAAACAAAGCTTGCTAGCCAAGAGTAAGCAACTTTGATATTGCTTAACCAGAATATATCATTTACTGAAATTTAATTGCGATTAATCATCCATACCAATAAATTTTTACTGAACTGCTATGTTCTCCGCAGAAATACTATCAACTTAATATTCAATAGTGAATATCTGTTTCATATGATCACATTAAGCTCTACGATGATCGGATTAGACATAATCATATGTCTTCATTCATGCTAAGAAATCACACACTCTTCGAAATATGCTCAATCCATATTGATCTGACTGTCTGTCTTATACACTGCTTCCAGTAAACAGATAACTCATAGTATCAAAACCTCTGGTAAGTCTCTAGTCTGCAATAACACCAAGAGTAGATGAAAAGCAGTTGCCATCAATGACAACTTACCATGCACAACTTATCACTCTTTCCAACAATTTCATCAAAAATCCGTTGATCTCATCTCCATATCCTTAACTAGCTTAACTCAACTATTTCTCATACCCATTGACTAACTTGACTAACCACAAGTCAAAGTTGCCCCAACTCATCTCTAAGACTTCAGGACCAAAAAATAGCCACCGATTAAGACCACCTAAAATGACTAGTATTGCTAAAGCAAAAAGAGGGGGTCCCCGTTTGCAATGGGGCGATGGTGCGAAAACCTCACAACAGTACTTTATACACTTTTAGTTAATCGTCAATGGTCAAACTTAACTTTTCCATAGTTTTTGTTTTCAGAGTTCTATGTTTGTGATATATAGGAAATCATTAAATTTTGTCACAAAAAAATGGTGTCTCCAAGTACCTCTATCTCCTACTTTAAAGAGTAGCCATACCAGTACTAGTACTAGCCTTGAAAGTTTTCAAGCCTCCTTGTCTCTGGATGACTATCAGGTGTCGCCATTCAGAGCCAAGCCACTGATAATATTATTATTATGGCATTAGATTGTATGATTTTCACCATCAAATAATCAACCAATGCTCAGATATGACTTCTCATGCTGGAATAATGAAAAAGTAATTAATGTAATTCCTCCAGAAGTTGCTATTCATGTCATTCTAAGGGTACTCATGACAGAATGGAAGGAAGCTAGAAATGAAGCACCCCTTGGTGTAGTTAAAATTGCTGTTTTGCAATCCCATGAGCTTCTAAGGAACTCCTCACATTAAAAAAAAACCCAGACTCAAAAGGTGTTCATGACAAGGTTCACAACAGATTTTATTGCTGCCAACAAGAAATATAAGTGTTACAATACTAGGAGGAAACACACGATGCATACCCTCAAGACTGTCATAGAAATACAAGTTGTTGACTCATTTAATAAATTCCTGTCCAACCAAATACTCAACTGCACTAAACATATGCAAGCAATACCCTATTATTCAAATACATATTCCATAAAGTTTACTGCTCAACTTTAATCTTGCAAAAGTATTTAACCACCCATTATGTGAGTTCCAAACTCATCAATACCAAGCCTTCAAGAAATCACTAATCTTCAATCAATGAATATAAACAATTATTTCTTATTCCTCAGAGCTCAGAATAATAAGAAACATATAGAATGGCATCCAAAAACTTAGAGCAATATTAAAGATCCAAATCCTACAGATTCGTCTGTGAAAGAGACATAACCAATTTGATAAAACTTATATGTCAATCTTTCTATGGGATCCCTGTCTGGAACCAACAGTTGGGGCTAGAGTTTTGTCCATTCCCTAAGAGAGCCCACAGGTCTCCATCCTTGAGTTTGTGAACCTGTAAACAAGTTCTCCTGCTAGAATAATTTCAAATCTTACCAAATGAATAATATTCCTTCCGGCCACCTTTTTTATAATATAAAATTGGAAACTGTTTTTTAATTAACGTTTGAGTCATAGAACAATTTATTGACAATCGATTTGTTTTAAATAGTTATTAACTAATTATTACTTGAATTAAATAATTTAAAACAATATAGTAAATGATTACTTATTTAGTTATTTTTCATTCCTGCCAAAAATGAGACATTACGTGGTGCCTTCAACACCTCTTTCCTTCAACCAACGTGTAATGACCAAAGCTGGTTTTTATAAACTGTATATTCCCTGATGATCAAGGCATACATCCCAATGCTTTGAAGTGCGAACAAACAGATATAACACTTTGTGCTGCATGTTTTGCACACATAAAAAAAAGTTCTCTTTTTTCTTAGAGAAATGGTGTACCTCTACTGACTATTTTACCAGGGTGAGTGGCTGTTCAAGATAGTATCAAAACATTTGCAACAGCTGTTTGCTGATTTTTCAAGTACATGTTTTGCCACCTGTTGCAAATTGAAATCTAGCCAGAATTGAAAAACACTTATATTTTTCAATCCTACATGCACACTCCTGATCATCCTTAGTTTTCAATAACCCTGCATACAGATCCTTGATGCAGTTATCCATACCAAAATGGAACTAAAACTGACTCTAGTATTGTAGTCAAGATCTGATTCCCAAATTAACAGCAGTAAGATTCGATTCTGACCCTATCTAACTTGATAGCAGTGTGAATTTTTATTGTAAAAATCGATAACAGATCAAATTTTTTTTTTTATATAGAATCTATCACATTTCCTGCATTTATTCAACAATTTTATATAAGCAAACTACCTACCAAGACCTACAGAGTTTCATAAATATCTAGCAGGAATATATTTCATTTTCAATGACACATGGCTTCACAATTTTATCATTCAAAGCTATCAGATTTCCACAATCCATGAATATTGCATATTGATTTCTGGGAAAGATTGTGTAAGAATTTTTTTCATCAACGTTTCGGATCATACTACATGATCCATCATCAAGATGCCAAAGAGTCAATGAGAGCAAAAATATGATGATGGATCATACTACAATTTTTGCTCTCATTGACTCTTTGGCATCCTGATGATGGATCATGTAGTATGATCCGAAACGTTGATGAAAAAAATTCTTACACAATCTTTCCCAGAAATCAATATGCAATTTTATCATTATTATTTTACTTGGAGAAAAATGTACAAGTGAAACTATTTTAATGCTAAGTGCAGTGCTGCTGTGTAAATAACAAAGGAGTGTACCCATGAATCAAACAAAAAATAATTTAAAATTTCCCACTGGTGACTGGATAAAACATTAGTATGCAATATACAAAGCAAGACCCAACTTTGAGTGCAAATAGAATACCAATTCTCATTTAAGAGAACATGGGGCAAAATGTAACATTCTCAGAGAACAAGAACACTACTTACCTACAAGCCAAGCAACTACAAAGCAAAGTAAAATATTTGAAGGTTCCCTTCATTACTTCAGTGCTATATAAAGTTACAAGAGAACTGTCAACCAACCTCGAGGGATTCTAGAACATGCTCTGGAGCAATAGTTCGCTTCTCCTCTTTGTAGCATATTTCATTGGACTCAGAAGAGATTAAATTGATAAACTCTGTAGACAAAACAAGTGTCTGAGACAAGTAATTGTGTCAAGAAATATTACTCCTCTTAGTGAGCATTAATATTGAATTTAAGAAGACCAAATCTGTCATAATATCAAGGCATGGCAGTTGGAATACTATTAAAATTGTCTATACACAATGTATTAATGTGTCAATTGCTAGTAGAATTAATTTTAAGTCATATGACTACTTAATTAAGCATATTTGAAGGCAACTGGACTAAAAATGGACACAAGGCTAGTTTTATAAAATGACACAACAGCACACTTTCTTACTCTTTTTCTTTGATTAAATCTAATATGCACTATGCATAACACGGAAGTGATTATAAACAAGAAAGACAGTCCCAAATGATGGTCTCGGCATGGTATATTGGGAAGTGCCATACCACGTAAAATAAAATCTACTGAGAAACTAGACTCATATTGTTTATCATCCTAGAAGGAATCAGCACAAAAATAGAACCAACTAATATTTAGAATACACTCACCATTATATGATTATTGGAGATGTGGGATGAAGATACATGCAGCTAAATCCTTAATACCCTCAAATTGTCTTGTTCAGAAAATAATCAAATCAAAATCATCAAATTAATACATAGAAATACATGACTCCCATTTACATGCTGCACTACTTGCCTTACATCAACTTATGCAGCAGATTCAACCACTAATTCATGCTAGAATATTTGATAATCATTAACTTAAAAAGACCGACAAATCATTGCCAAGGGTGGGTGCAAATGACCATTGCATTTCAAAGAGAGTAAATGAAACATGTTTATGTCAACGGATGAGCAAAGCATGTCAGCTGAACACAACACTAAATCTAATGACAGCTGCAAGAGGAAGTCTAAAATAATCTATAAAATAAATGCTACAAATTCAACAAAGAAAGATTCTGTCGAACTAGGGTTGTTAAAATAGAACTGAATGAAGAGCACACGATTATATTCAGAGGGGGAGTGAATCAATATAATAACAAATTTGCCAATTTAAAACTTTTATCCAAACAATTAACTCCAGATGCTGAAATGAACAATTATGCATATGAACACAATAACACAAGATTTACGTGGAAACCCAATGCTAGAGAAAACCACAACAAATTAATTGCTTTTAAATTACTTTGATCTTTTACAACATTTTATAGGCTACAACCTACTAGAGGCTCCAACCTCTATGTTTATGAGCACCAACTCACTACAAGCTCCAACTCCCACACTTTGCAAGCTCCGACCTACTGGAAGCACCAACCCTCACTTCTGTCTTCGTGAGCACCAACCCCCACTTCTGTCTTCATGAGCACTAAGCCACTGCACACAAACTATTCTTCCACCTTAACAATGTTATTGAAGAGCACACCATTATACTTGGGGGGGGGGGGGGGGGGGGCGCGTGAATCAGTATAATAACAAATTTGCCAACTTAAAACTTTAATCCAAACAATTAACTTCGAAAGTTGAAATGAACAATTATGCACATGAACACAATAACATAAGATTTAAGTGGAAACCCAATGCAGGAGAAAACCATGACAAATTAATTGCTTTTATATAACTTTGATCTTTTACAATATTTTGTAGGCTACAACCTACTAGGGGCTCCGACCTCTATGTTTATGAGCACCGACTCATTGGAAGCTCCAACTCCCACACTTCGTAGGTTCTGACCTATTGGAAGCACCAACACCCACTTTTTTCTTCGTGAGCACCAACCCACTACACAAACTATTCTAACAATGTTGCTTACTGATGATGGATGTTCTGTTAGCAAAACACAATAATATAGTTTGTCATTTTGTACAAAGTCAACTTATAAACTATGTACAAAGTTCCCAAAACTCAAAAGTGGGCAATGGTGTGCTAGGCCCCGTTGATTGAATTGAAAAAAATTGGCACTCCTTAGTGATAAATTAGTCAATGTTATCCAAGAACACAAGGTTTGAAAGAAACATGAGATAAGATAAGATAAGATTATTAATGTCCAACAAAAGACCACAAAGGGTCTATGGGACTGAGAGTTACAACCATGAAGTTGACAACAGCAAGAGCACCAAACGGTGTTGGAGAAAAGAGAAACAAGAAACAAGAAAAAAGCGAGAGGCCAAGGCAAAGAGTAGGAGTCCTTCCTTGGTAAAAAGAAATCAGTCACAGAAAGGACAAGGCTGTGAGTAGATAGGAGCCCTGGACTGCGCAGTGAACTCGTGGAAAAATGTCGCTGACGTAAATAACTGCTAAGGGCCTAAAAAAATCTAGAATGGCAAGTAGAACTAGTAAAACTAGATGGTCTTTTCACACCCTATAAAGGAGATAAAGGTGTGAAAAAAGGCAATAATAAGCTGATCAAAGGTATGCCGTTGAGGAAGTAGTGACTGTAAAGTACTAGCATGGAGCAAAGTGGCCTCCTGAAGATAAAAGCAAGACATTGCTGGTCACAATAATGGAAGAAGGTTGAGAGAGAACAACAGTCATAGAACAAACAATAAGATCTTCCTCTGATGTCATAAAAGACAAGACATCAAAAGATAAAGTGAGTCTCCCTCTCAATATCATCAAGAGTACACAACTTACAGATACATTCCCCTCTCTCAATATGATGATCGGTCTGAGCACAAAGGTGAGAACCAACTCTAAAAGACCCCAGAGAGATACGCAAGGCATGACACCACTATCGAGAAAGATAACTAGGACGAACAATAATCCCATCACTAATCTCTTGAAAATGCTCCGCATAGAAGGTCATCATTGGATGCAAACCACCATGAGCATTAGTCTAGATAGTGGTAATATACTATCTGTAAATATCAATTCTAACATTCTCATTCAACTCCTGCCAAGATGGGAGGAGAGAAGCAGAAGCATTCAACGAGAACTGATAAGGAAGATGATCAATATCAATTCCAATCAAGCTCAACAGAGAAGATGCCTGAGCATACCAACAACAAGCCCAAGAGCTAGTATCAAAACTCGCAGTAGCAACAGAAGAGCAATATGCCAGATAGGAGTATCTATCATGTTCACCAACTAAATCCACAAAACCACGTAGGCAATGAATGAACCAAATCAGATCAAATATGGCCACAAGACTGAAAGGATGAGCACCAAACTCGGCAAAAATATTACTATGAGGAGTGAACCTATGACATCTGTTGATGCGTCGAAGAAGCAAAGTCTGAACCCGCTCAATCGAGGCCCAATCGGAACCAAGGAGAGAAGGCCCCCAAACCACAGAAACATAAATAACTGTTGGCCAAACAAGGGAGTCCAAGAGGGAAAGCTTGGACGAGGTGTCCTGGAAATGGTGTTTGAACACTGTTTCTCAAGCATAGCAAGAGAACCCATACCCTTACTAACTCTAGATTGAATCGTTAGCCTCATACTAAGGCGGGGCCCGGAAAACTTCACTCCAAAGATACATATAATACGAAGTGATCTCAATCTCTTGTCCTTGAAAAGAGAAATGAAGATGAGAAGTCTTTAGGCAAGTAAAGACCATAACACGAGTCTTACCCAGGTTAATTGCAAGTTGTCTCTGAACACAAAAAGAAGCCAAACCATCCAAAAGTCTATGTAAACTCTCTGGAGAAGAAGCAAGAAGAATCACATCATCTACGAAAAGAAGAATGGAGATCAAGACCTGGTGTAAGTAGCAACCTTCACCAAGGAGCAAAGATTTTTAAAGGAAATCCTCAAGCTCATCAATGTACAAACCGAACAAAGTGGGTGAGAGAGAACATTTTTGCTTAACTCTAATGGTGCTGTGGATCGGAACTGAAAAACCATCAAGAGTCCTGAATCATATAATCTCATGATAGCAGTTAGTAACATCTCAGAAATCCCAATCTCCCAAAGTCTCTAAAATAAAGCAATCCTGGGAACAGAGACAAAGGCCTTGCGAAAATCAACAAAGCAGTAGTAAACTTTCTTCGATCTGTGTCTAGCCTCCTCAATAATAGCCCGTAAAGTGAAAATATGATCCATGGTCTAATAATCAGCTTGGAAAGTAGCCTAACCTCTAGCTCTGCAATCTTTCCTGTCAAGCTCTCCGGATAACATAGCATTGAGGGTTGTGGCATACAATTTGGCAAATGTGTCCGATCATAATGGTCCTATAATTCCCAGTATCAGAAACAATCGGCCTTATGGATAAGGTAGATCAGATGCCTAGACCAAGAAACTGGAAACCTAGTACAAAGCACCTTATTAAAGAGAATAGAGAGATAGGAGCCCAGAATAGAGGCACCAAACTTGAAGAGTTTAGCCTGGAACCCCTCCCCATTTGCTACTCTGCTACATCTCATAGATCTGATGGCCTTGTAAATGTGAGAGAGGGTGAACAAGTGAGAGAAAGGAGGCAGGATGGGATGAATAGAAGGTTGCCCAAGAATGTCATAAAGAGCAGTGGTGTGAGAGGTTAGGGAGTGAAAGTCAAGAATGGACGATGGAGGAATACTGCGAGGGGAAAGGGTACGCCAGAAAAGCTAGGGATTGTGGATCTACATAGAGCAAAGGGATTTACACTAAGAAGCAGTAAAGAAACATTTCTTGCAGCAAAGAAGATGAAGATAAGACAACCGAAGGTGAGCAAAGTCAGGGTGTTAGGATTAAACCTCAAACAGAAATAACAATTACATGCAAATATAAACAATATCAAAAAATAATAGATCATAGAAAAGAACACAAGACACCAAGATTTATCGTGGTTCACCCAATCCCTGGGCTACAACCACCAAACAAGTCCGATATTATTACGATCCAATGATTACAACCTAATTACAATCTGTAATCCCTTACAGCTCAATACCGCCGCAAGAACCAATTTTTGCATCACTCACAATGAAACAATCCCTAACCCTAAGCCCTTCTATACAAGTATTTTCGCTACTTTATGGTTACATGTCAGCCATAAATTGGCAAATGCTAGGCCCAAACTTTAGTGGTGAATTGGCAAATAGTACCAAAAAAATTTATTATGTATAATACTTCCCTGATCGGTCACCACAAACTAACAATCTCCCACTTGGTGACTGATCAGACTCCACACGAGACAACAATCTCCCACTTGGAGACTGATCCTGTAGCTATGCCGCTACTCCATGAGGCTCCCACTAGATCAAACCACCCTGGACTCTATTGTTCTTTTATTCCTATTCAATCTAGAAGACCAACCAAAGATGAAGATGAATTCACCTTCTCCCTTGTCACTATCTTTGTAAACATATCCGCTGGATTGTCATCTGTATGTATCTTATCTAGTTTTAACTGTCCATCATCCAAAACTAACTGAATGAAATGGTACCGCAACTGAATGTGTTTTGTCTTTGAATGCAGAACTGAATACTTTGCAAGATGAATGGCACTCTGACTATCTATAAACAAATAATTATCCCTCTGAGGGTGTCCCAATTCTTCCAAGAAGAACTGAAGCTATATCATCTCCTTGGCTGACTTTGTAGCAGCAACATACTCTGCCTCTGTAGTGGATAAAGCATTAACCTTCTGTAACCTAGAAACCCAGCCCACGGCTGCCCCACCAACAATAAATACATAACCTGTAGTACTCCGCCTAATATCAATATCCCCTACCAAATCTGAGTCAACATAGCCGTGTAAATCAGTAGGAGAGCCCCCAAAATGTAAACACTTATTGGATGATCCTCTCAAATATCTGAGAATCCATTTGACAGCATTCCAATGCTCAATTCCTGGATGACTCATATACCTGCTAACGACTTCCACTGCATGTGCTATATTTGGCTTTGTACATACCATAGCATACATCAAGCTTCCTACAACTGAAGCATAAGGTACCTTGGACATTTATCCTCCTCTTCTTGTGTCTTGGGACACATCTCCTTAATCAACTTCAAATGACCAGGTAAAGGTGTGCTGATAGCTTTAGCACTCTCTATAGAGAAACGTTCCAACACCTTCTCAGCATAATTAGCCTGAGATAGCGTCAATTTTTTGTTCTTCCTATCTCTGCAAATCTCCATACCAATGATTTGTTTTGCTGCCCCAAATCCTTCATAGAAAATGCATGTGCTAACTAGCGTTTCAGCCCCTTAATATGATCCATGTTAGACCCAACTACAAGCATATCATCAACATATAAACATAAAATAGCGTAGCTGTCACCATCCAACCTCTTAAAATAAACACAATGATTTGAATGACACCTGTTGTATCCATGCTCATGCACAAAACTATCAAATTTCAGATACCATTGTCGAGGTGCTTGCTTCAAGCCACATAAACTTTTCTTCAATTTGCACACTAAGTTCTCCTTACCTTTGACCTCAAATCCCTGTGGTTGAGCCATATATATCTCTTCATCCAAATCACCATGAAGGAAGGTTGTTTTAACATCAAGCTACTCTAAATGCAAATCTTCAGTAGCCACAATACTTAAAACAATACGGATAGAAATCATTTTAACAACAGGAGAAAATATCTCATCAAAAATCAATGCCCTTTTTCTGTGCAAAACCTTTTACAACTAACCTAGTTTTAAATGTTTTCTTACCTCCATCCTCTTCCTTTAACCTATAAACCCACTTATTCAATAAAGCTCTTTTACCTACAGGCAACTTGCATAAATCCCATGTCTTATTCTTCAAAAAAGAGCCCATTTCGTCTTTCATTATAGACTCCCACTGAATCTCAGTATCCACTTGCACAACTTCATCACAACATTCAGGTTCACCAGCATCTGTTAATAAAATAGAATACAAAGAGGGAAAAAATCTTTCTGGAGGTCTAATTTGCCTTGTTGACTGTCTAACATTCACTAGTGCGTGTGGTATTTGATGTTGTGGTTGTTGCACATCATGAGGAGTGGCTAGAACATCATCTTTTGGAGTATCATCCCGCAATAATAATCATCTTCTTTCTTCTCATGTTGCTGCAATAGATCTTTGTACAACACTATCTCATTGAATATGACATCCCTACTTGTTACAATTTTATGATTTTCAAAATCTCAAAGCCTATAACCAAATTCATTAATGCCATATCCAACAAATACACATTTCTTTGACTTAGCTTCCAACTTGGTTCTATTTTCAGAATCTGTGTGAGCAAATGCTTCACAACCGAAGGTTTTGAGAAAAGAATAACTCACCTTCTTACCAATCCATGCTTCCTTTGGAATACCACAACCCAAAGGAGTAGAGGGACCTCTATTAATAAAATATACAGTAGTATTGACAGCCTGTACCCACATGTGTAAGGGCAAGCCAACATGCAACCTCATGCTCCTTGCACGCTCCATTATAGTCTTGTTCATGCATTCAGCCACTCCATTTTCCTATGGAGTCCTTGGAACAGTTTTCTGTCTACGAATACCATTAGTGAAGCAATAATCTTCAAATTCATGAATACAATACTCACCACCAATATCAGATCTGAGACATTTTAATTTTTTACTAATCTCATTTTCAACCAAGCATTTCCATTTCTTCAAAGTTTGAAATACATCAGATTTCTGCCTAAGGAAATAAATTCATACTTTTCTAGTTGCATCATCAATAAATGTAACATAATAATGAGATCCACCAAGGGAAGATAGCTGAGCCAGTCCCCATACATCTATATGCACAAGCTCTAATTTCTCCTTTTTATTTTCCTTCCTAGTTTTCACAAAACTCACTCTCTTTTGTTTTCCATACACACAAGTTTCACAGAAATCCATATTAACACATTTCAGACCTGGTAAAGCATTCTTTGAATGAAGTACTTTCATACCTTTATCACTCATGTGCCCAAGTCTATTGTGCCACAACGTTGTATCAGAATCTACAACAACTATTTGTTTCCCTACTCAACTGCAGCACCTGTTCCTAAACATTCATTTTTATCTAAAACAATTAAAGTAGAAGGAACAATATGACCTGTACAAAGATATAAACTGCCTACTTTCACACATTTTGCTACTACAAAGGATTCCAATTTTTGTCATTAAAAGTAACTAGACAACCCTCATCACCGAGTTGCCCTGCAGAAATTAAATTCCTACTCAGCCTTGGAACATGTCTTTTCTCATGTAGTAGCCAATGATTCTCATTCTGCAACTTAATCTTAACTTTTCCCTTTCCAACAATCTGATAGGGTTCATTATCCCCAAAATATACAAGCCCAAAATCCCCTTGGACATAATCAATGAAATAACCTCTATGAGGTGTAGCATGAAATGAAGCACCAGAATCTAAAACCCATGAATCATCAACACTTTCTAAAGGCAGCAAAGCATCCTCTTCGGATTTTTTAATTGCCACATTTGCCTCCTTATCTCCATCTGGTTTATCTCCTTCATTTTTCTTTCAACTTCAACACTTTCTAAAGATAGAAGCAAAGCATCCTCTCCGGATTTGTTACTTACCACATTTGCCTCCTTGTCTCCATCTGGTTTATCTCCTTCATTTTTCTTTCAACTCCAACAATCTTTCTTTTTATGCCCTGGTTTTCCACTGTACCAGCAGTCATTCGGTCCTCTCGATTGAGACCTCCCGTTTGACTTTCCTCTTGATTTCCCACAATTTTCGAAATTACTTCCTCTCTCAGTTATTCTATCTTTTCTTTGTGCATTCAAAGCACTTCCTAATGTAGATCCACCTAAGAATTTCCTACGAGTTTCCTCACTCAAAATAACACCTATCACATCATCATATTTTAGAGTACTAGATCCAGGAACAAAATTACTCACAGACATTACCAAGCCATTCCAACTTTCAGGCAAAGAACACAAAATTAAGAGAGCCCTAATTTCTTCATCAAAATTGATACCCACAGAAGAAAACTGACTAGTAATAGTATTAAACTCATTTAAATGATTCGCAACAGATCCACCTTCTGCCATTTTCATATTAAATAAACGCTTCATGAGAAATACCTTGTTTGAAGTGGAGGGTTTTTCATATAGTTTCGCTAGGGTTTGTATCAACTCTTTTATCGTCTTCGCTTTTGTAATATTAAATGCCATCGACGGTGTCAAGCATAATCGAATGCTTCCAAGTGTCTTTCTGTCCAAAAGATCCCAGTTGTCATTTGACATAGATCCAAAGAATTTATGAAGTAGGTACAGTACTTCCCTAATCAGTCACCACAAACTAGCACGAGGGAGTGAACCTCAAAAGCGACACACACTGAGCAATGAAAATCTTTACAATCATCATCGAACTATTGGTTCATAAAGCAAGTGTTATGGCACTTGCAACGGAGGGAGAGTGAAGGATGGTGAGGTATGGAAAGGATGGCAGATTTCCAAATGGCCGAAGCAAGCATTAACATGGAGGAGGCCTCACAGGAATCAGCAAAACACTCGAGAATAAGGAGTCTAGAAAGATGAAAGGAAAAGAGTTCACTGTCACCGTTAAGGAAGGAGAAGTAAGCGAGGTTAGGGGCAATGGAGGAGAAGAGATGAGGCGACAGAAGAGAAGGTGAAGAATACAGAGAAACACGAATATGAATACTAAGAGAGCATGGTCAGCAAGAGGAAGGCGCAAGATGGTGAAGCTGTGTATGAAGGAGATGGAGGAAGAGGTGAGGGCATAGTCAACAAAACTAACACCCCCACAATGAGGCCAACAAGTAAAGAGCTCAAAACCAGGAAAGCAGGAGAGACCGTTTAAGATCACAAGTCCAAAGGACTCACAAAGCTGCAAAAGATGGCAACCATAACAGGACACTAGTCCAAGAACATCCCAGAAACACGCTAAAGTCCCATAGCAGTCAGATCAATCTCAATAGAATAGATGGAATCAGAGCCACGGTCATAGATCGAAGTCTGGAGTTCTCTGGTCCTCACATTGAAATCCCTGAGAATGATGATGTCACCTAAAGCAGCAAACTGAGAGATACTCTCACTGAGGTCAACAAAAGGGTCTCCATCCTCAGTACCATGGATAGCATAATGTGAGAAAGCTGGCGGGAAATAACAAACAGCAATAAAGAAATCTCTCTATTGGTGACACGATCAATACGGACCCACATGAATCACCTCCATGATTAACATAGATTGTGATGTTATCACAATAGGATCACTGCATTATAATGGAGATTGAACCAAATTGAATCATTTGTACAGTCAAAATAGAGACTTTCTATATATATATATATACACATGTGTGTGTGTATATACACATGTATATGTATATGTATATGTATATGTATATGTATGTGTATGTGAATTTCTCTCTAAGAAACAATCAAATATTACATATCAAACAGATGCTACAAATTCAACACTCCCTCTTAGCGAGGGAAGATATGACTATCTCATAAATGATGATCTAGGTTTTATCAATCTTAGATAAAATGTTCATCAACATACATATCCTAGAAAGATGTTAGATCTTCGACACATTTCGGGACAATAATTGCGTATAGTCTATCAAATGTTCATCTTGATCTTAAGATAACATAAAATCATGTTCTCTAGTTCATTCTGGGACTAAGGTAAGCCATCATAATTCATTTCATTGTCATGAAATTGCAAAGGCCAAGATAGCAGGTTCACACGGTCTTATCATGACAATCAATCAAGAATTCAAAAAATCAAGTAGTATCATGACTTCTGGCTCATTCCAAGACAAAAATAGAAGTCAATCATGATACTTTTGTTATCATACTATCCAGCACATCCTGGGACAATAATTTAATGAAGTCTATGATAACAAGTCAATCTATTGTTCAAATCATCACCTCACAATAGAGACCTAACATCTCATAGAGTGAAAGATTGTCACCTTTCATAAACAAACACATGTGCACAATAGTAACTCTTTGAAAAAACTATATATATATATATATTACACAAAACTAAGAGTTTATCTCAAGAGTTACAATTATAGTTTTTTCATACCAAGTTTTCATCTGAAGTATTCAACTTTCAACTTTGTAAGAGGTTTGGTGAATATGTCGGCAGACTGCTCTTCAATGCTAATGTATTCTAACTTGATGACACATCTATCTACCATATCTCTAATGTAGTGGACGAGTATCTCTATGTGTTTTGACCTTTTATGGAAGACTAGATTTGTGGAGAGTTTGATACAACTATGATTATCACAATGAATAAATGTAGGTTTCGAAGGCTTCCCAAATAGCCCAACAAGCAACTTCCTTAACCATACTGCGTCTCGTGCTCCCATGGATGCAACTATGTATTCTACTTCGATGGAACTTAGAGCAACAAAAGATTTCTTCTTACTAAACTAGGATATAATTGCAGATCCAAGACTGAAAAACAACATCCTATAGTGCTTTTCCAATCAGTAGAACATCCGGCCCAATCAGAATCTGAATATCCATGGAGCTGTAACTCAACTTTGTCATATTTCAGACCAAGTCCAATAATGGCTCGTACGTACCTCAAAATGTGTTTTGCTGCCATGAGGTCAACCTTCTTAGGTTCACACATAAACTGACTTAGTGCATTTGGGGCATAACAAATATTAGTACGAGTGTTCACTAAATACATTAATAATGCTGAAATGAAGAAATATGACTTTTTGGAAACCAAAAGTTGTGTCTCTTCAATTTATGTATCTTCTTAACTATAATTGTATCCTTTATGGACGCATTCATCTACCATTATAATCATCGGGTTACTTTATCGACTTCTTGCCTAATAAATTAGTCTTCAGAAATCTCAACATTAAGGGCATTGTTATGAAGATTTCATTTAATATAAATGACATTTTGTTCATCTTCCTTTGTATCACCTCCCGACTTCCATGCATTAATAATTGCCATTTTCTTTCGAGACAATTGGAATCCACTCCAATTAATCATTCAAAACTTCGTCAAGCATATGGCCTGTCTATTAACAAGCTCTATTCATTTGATGTTCAATATTAGAATGGTATCATTAATCTTTGCAAAACATTGACCCTGGAGATTTAAAACGCAGAGGATAGTCACGGTTCACATATTTTTTCTCACCCAAAGTAATAATCGATGGCACCGCAAACCGCAAAGTTGCCCCCTTTCATCAAGTATTCCATAGCATCCTAAACCAAATAGTTGCTCCCTACATCTAATGCACTCATAGCCTTATCCAGAAGGAGCACACAAAGTAATATATTTATCAATTGTTCCAAACAAACCTATCATTCCATACTCGTAAATTGGGACGGTTTGATAAGTTCCTCCAAATCTTCCAAGGGAATGAAGTGTGACAGCTTCAACGCAATTTGTATCAAAGCACAAATACAACTAACAATCAAGACTCTATTTGTAGCTTGGCATAAACCTTCAACAACCACAGAATAAAATCAACAGCTTCTGGTGGGCTTTTCTCTTCACAGCCTGTGTTTATAGCGATTGCAATTGCAATGGCCTTACTTTATTGCCTCAAGAACAAAATAATATGGAAAATTATGGAAGCCTGGAGAGTCTATGACAGAGAGGTAAGTTGTATGGATTCATCAGGATTCAATGATAATAATTTCCACTTCTAGTTTACACATGTTATGCTTCCTTGGCTGAGAGGAATAGAGTTCTTCGACTGTCTAGGAGACATAATTACAGAGCGATTCATTTGCATCTGGTTCTTACTATTTGTTTCAGGCTCTCCCATGCGTTGAATTATGTGACTACATATGCACTTCTAGTCCAATTTCTTTTCTTCTATTTTACGTTCTACCATATTGTTGACCCTTCAATATTCATATTCAAGTCTCTGTTCAAGGTAGAATGAATGCACAAAACACCACAATCGAATATCCAAAATATGCACCACTTGAGGATCAACACTACCACGGGAATATGAAAAGACCAAGAAAACTCACTATTTTTCCGTTCCTTTCGAAATAACATTAACTGTGATGGAGGCATATGAGTTGGTGGCAGTTGTGATAAAGAACTGAAGGAAGGCACTATGTGGAATTGACGGTAGCAGCAATGAAGACTCTTGAGCCATATGAAAGTTCTGTTGTTACTGTTGAGTATATTCATCATGGTTGTGACTCTATTTTATCAATTTGATCAAGATATAGCATGTTTAGCATATAACCTTGCACAGCAGAATGATTTCCAAATTTTATGTCTGCAAATGATCAGTATTTTCTGTATTAAATGATCAGTGTCCTCCACTTCTGTTTACTTTCAAATGATCTCTTGATTCATGTGTAATGGGG
Organism: Cupressus sempervirens; assembly: GCA_028749045.1. Classification (NCBI taxonomy): domain Eukaryota; kingdom Viridiplantae; phylum Streptophyta; class Pinopsida; order Cupressales; family Cupressaceae; genus Cupressus; species Cupressus sempervirens. The sequence goes on along the minus strand of CM053786.1, from coordinate 236,187,753 downwards.
TCACAAACTTCTTCACATGCAACATAATCAATTTGAGGCAATAATACATAGCTTTCTAATGTTACAATACTACTATGAATATAGAAATGGTAAGAAAATCAGAAAAGGTGCTCAAATGGAATCGACAAAATTTTTGTGAAATTGGGGCTCCATCTGTAGGATCGGTTTTTAAATCAAGCCCTTGGAATATTGATTTTGGTGGCTTGTCCTTGTAGAACATGAACCATGTATTCTTGTGAATATCTTTAAGTACATCCTTGAAAATCAAGGAATCTTTTCTGATTTCTCCCTCAGATATCTCCTTAAGTTATTGAAATGCAATATCTGATTTGAGTACCAACCCAAACTATTTTTATTTTTCACTTTTTTGGATTTTTCACTTTTCGGGTTTTTTTCTTTTAAAAGAGATCCCTCACAAAAAAAATATGACTTTCAAATATCACTATTATTTATATCTTTACGAATGAACTTTGTTCGAGCCCTCCTAGCACCAATTTTTGTTCATTTGAGTTTTATTCCACCACAACATGCAGACTCAAACACTCAATGCTTTGAAATGAAACACGAAATGCTCAATCTAAGCTTCCCATGGAAGATCATGAAATGACTTCAAGGTTCCTTCAATTGTGGATACTTACCCAGTGAGTTAATGTGATTTGTTTGAATCACCAAGGGGACTTACAGTTTTCCTCAATACTTATCAACTTGCTACTTCAGATTTGGATTCACAACGTGCAATGAAAATATAATTTTTTCTTCCAAATCTTCAACATTCAACTTGAGCTTACCTTCTTCGACTTCTACTTCTAACTATGAATGCAAGGAAGCATGGATGAACTTGGACTTTACTAGATACAATCTTGTCAACGACTTCACCCACCTAGTGCAAGCTTCTAAGATATACTCTTAAAATTAATATCTCTTCTTCAATCCTGTCAATGGATGCAAACTATAGATTAAATATCAATTAAAGTACAATAAATTCACTAGCTAAGCACACAAAGCACTCCTACAATTAGCAAGAGGTTAATAGACTAGTTTATGTTCAAATCAAGCAAGTAAAAATCTACAATTTATTGCATTCAACTACACTGCTTAAGAAAATTTTGTTCTATCTTAAAAACTTGTAACTGAAATCTACTCTAAATAAGGAATTGAAGAAACCATGCAACATTTCAAAATAACATTAATTAATCCACCATGAGGACAAATAATGAATCATCAATCACTTTGATAGCATTGTGGCAAGAATCTCGTCAAGTCTCCTACTCTAATCTAAAAATTTACAAGTGAGAAGGGTTACCAAGATTTATCCCTACAAACCATAATGAGGGTTGCCATAATATCAACAATTTAAAATGAAGCCACCACACAATGGAACTCATGTCCCCTAGTTGAAGCCGTATTGGGATACTTTCATCTATCACATCAATTTTGTAAAGCTTTTGGGAGACAAAATTGAAAAGGTGGCAAGTAAAGAAGAATCAATTAAGGTTGTAAAAATAAGAAAATATAATCAATATAAATCAATAATAAATTAGTATAATATATTAAATGTCAATATATCAAATATTATGATTAAGAAAAGATATGAATATACTATTACTTTATACATATAACTATCCATATAATGTACTAAATTATAGCAAAATATAATCTATAATATATTATAGCATACACCATGTGTATATTAATTAAACATTCTCATATTACATACATCTGAAATTTAATTTAATAAAATATATACATTATTAATATGTACATCAGAGAATAAAAATTTTAATATAGTATAATTATTGATTAAAAGAGACATTCATTCTATACAAATACTCAACAATTATATGTTTTAGTATTTAAGATAATAACAATATTTTTACCAATATACCTTTTTCATAACAGTCTTGCTAAACATAATCAGCAATTACATTTGTAAAGACACTAAGCTTAATATTAGACCCACGATAATTCCTTGCAATTGTATTACCAAAGATAGAAAACCATATTGAGATATAATCATTCATAGTTATATAATAGGACATAATTAATAGAACAAATCTAAACAAATGAAAAGTCACAAGCTAGTCTAAGGGACATGCCCTAAAGAAATACAAATATAAGTATAGGGTCTTCAAACCAAGGAACAGGGAGAGAGGGATTTACTAGATAATAAATGATTGGCATGGCTGGTAAGAATAAATGAATATAAGTATGGAGGTACTACTACATCGTCAAGCGTAGATTGTAGATAAATATATTGTTAATAATAATGAAATTACAATTATTTTTAGAGAAAATTTCAGAATATAATAAGAGTGTAATAGTATTGGAAAAAACAGTAATAAGGAATGGCCGACTGCAAAACAATTATAATAGCTGAAGCAGGGATCAAGGAAGAAGATCAAGCAAATAAGAACAATACTCCATAGAAGAATTTGGAAGAAACACAAAAGCAATAAAACAAGTGAAACAAAGAACAAAGACAACAACAATAAGAAGAGATATGCAACAGTCGTATCTAGACAGGCAGATTGCACTTTACAAAAAGAGAAGAATGTAAGACTTATGATAAACAGAAGAAAGAGGCAATAAGAACCGACGGCTCAGGGTCTATAGGAAGAACATTCAAAAACGACAATAACACAAATAAAAAGAGCAAGGACAGTAAACCGTCATCAGTGATTAATCGGAAGCTGGTAAGAAAGGTCAAAATATTCACACAAACATCAGAAAAGTAAAACACCGATAATGAAGTATGTTTGAGACATTAATAATAGTGATGTTAAATGCAAATGTAATTGCTGATTTGGGATTTTGATAGAAAAAATTTATGAGAAGGATGAGTTTCTCATATTGATAACTCAAAGACTAAGAGGACATTCATTTGGAACGTCGAGTTTCTCCAAAGGGGAAACTCAGAGATTATAGGGCATTCTCTATGAATGTCGAGATTCCAAATTGAAACCCGGAGAGATATTTATGGAGAATCTCTTAGATACAATATAGATTGTAGTGGTTAATCATATGCATATGTTAGAGAAATGAGACTTTCTTAGAGGTGGGATCTCTACCAAGTAATGTTGTAATGAGCATAATCATTACCAGAGATCGCAGAGGCCTTAGAGAGGCACTCTTCATATGACAATTGCCTAATCAAGAATTAAATTCTCATTAGAGGATTGGGTTATTTGAGAAGAGTTCCTTTCGAAGGATTAGGACGTTTAGTCAAGGGTTAGTATTTAGATTGATTCATTTATCATTTCTAACATATTTCAGACTTTAATATATTTTTTCTATCATATACTAATGATCTGTTGCAAGTTCCAACATTTATTCTGTGAACTAGAAGTGAGGGCATTACAGTGGGCCAATAAGAACATTACAATGCTTTTGAGAGCCAATGAGAAAAGTGTACAGTTGGCATAATCTTATTGAAAAATGTGTAGCTAGAATTTCTAATTGATAGAAGACAAGTGGATGCCACCTCAGCATCCTTATCTTGTAGACTTGATGAATCTCTAAATGATGAGAAAATATCTCTCGATACTCAACATTGCCAAGCCTTCAATTGCAATGGCATATTCTCAAATTGCTTCATCTTCTCAAAATCCTTCATCCTTGCAAATTTTCACCATCTTCTTTCCTGGAAATTTTCTTATTGCCATGTCTTGAACTTGAATGCACTTGTAAACTTGATATCACCTTCGATTCTACCTAAAGTGGTGAAGTCTTCATGTGGCTTGCATTCCTTCAAAGAAAACTTGGATTTCCAGAGGAAGTTGAAGTTTGTGAAAATTTCTTCTTTTAATTGTATCTTTGCTTTCATGGATTCTATCTTGATCTTGATCCTCAAACATGACAATCATCTCCTCACCTTCCTAGCTTTTCCTTCTTTACAAGTAAACTTGCAAAACCAAGAAAGAAATTGCATTAAGTTCGTGAAAGGATGAAAGAAGTCCGAAAACTTCATGAAATGAAATCATATTATATCAAGCAAAAAAATGGATTTTTCAAGGATTCCATCAAGTTCTAAAAACCAAATTCTTCTACTTTCTTGCAAATCTCAAGTTCATATTTTTGGCAAATCGATTTTATTCTTGCAATCTGAAATGAATTCCTTCAAAATCTGGACTTAAAATGAGTTTTTGGCTTCAATAACATGCCCAGATTTCATTTATTACCCCATAATAACTTCTGATTTTGGGAAAAAAAATCTGCCCCTATGTGCAAAATTGCTGCTTCTTAAGTCTCCCAATATGGACTTGTTGTCATCACTAGATAGCTCGCTCCCTTGGAGGGAATTTGCCGATAATTAGCAGAGATACTTTAATGTGTATTTGATGTTGAGAATGAACACCTATCTCTTTCCTTATATAGGCAATTGAAGTTGGAAAAGTTGTCATCCTCTATACAGGCCGACATGACTAGTATAAGCCCATGAAATCATTTTGTTTCAACTATTTATCATCGACTAAGGCTTACAAGGTTGAGATAAGATGATAGTTCTAAACAATTAATTACCCCCTTAATAAATGGCTGCTTGTCATTTGGCCAAGCCTTACTAGAATGGCAGGATTTTGATATGGTTTGGGAGAGGGACTAACCCTCATGGGAGGGCAGAATTTACCCTTCGTTGAGGTTTTTAATCTGCCATATTCAGATCTCTCTTCATTTTTGGATTGGCACTTTCCTCAGATTTCTCCATCATTTCCTTTCATCCCTTCACACTTGGATGCCAAAGACCTCCACCAAACTCTATTACCATCAAGATAGAATTTCAACACAAATGACAATTATCCTAGGAGCTAAGACTCACTAGGGCTGCCACTCATTCTGAAGCGAAAAGAGGCCCGGTCCCCATTTGCGATGGGGTGATGATGTGACAACCTCGCAGTAGTAGGGCCAAGCTATTATTGCACTCAAAACACCAACAAAAGCCACCAAAACTCCATTACAAAGTTCATGAAAATACCTTATATACCTTCTTTTGTGAGCCTAGATTTTATAAACTTTAATGAAAATCAATGTGTTTCCTGAAGGAAAACCCAAACCAGATAGGATGGATTTTTCATCATCCAAACCAGCGAATATTGACAAAGGTTTCCATCCTCAATAAACTTTTGGAGAACTTCTCTATAAGACTGAAAACCTATATCCCTTTATATAGAGTTCGAGGAAATGAGGGCAATTTAAGTTTTCAAATTAAATTATTTCCCCTCAAAAAAGCCTTTAACACTCTTAAACAGTTTTAAGTCCCCATCTTTACATTTCCCTAGGTATAAAACTTTGGGACATTATAATATTAAACACTGAAGTGAATATTAAAAAAAATTGGAATCTTTCTTTATAAGTTACTGCAAATATTAAAATAATCTATGCCACTTTACAAAGACAACTGAAAGGGACCAAGAATTGAAATTGAACATGAGAACAACCAAAAAGGCCCAGAACACAACAAAGAGCAATGCCTTTAACCTAAAATCCAACTCATCTCCAAACCACCACCAAATGCCAACAAAACCCTAGTCTAAGCTCTCCAAGAATGCTGGAACTCTCCAAACTCACTTGGAAACCTTCAGAAAAATCCAACTTGCCATTGCTTGTAGAACAGTGAAAGTGGGGATATTACATTTTTTTTAGTAGAAAGCCTACGGATGATTTGACTGAAAACTGTAAGCAATTTTAAGCCTGCAAATTTTCTTTCAAAAGCTGAAATGTCCTACAAAGAAACCCCTTGCACATTCCGAACAACATAGTTCTATTGCATATGACATCTTTTTGATATGTTCTATGTCACAAGAAAGTGATTCATCACTGTTGGAAGCAGTATGTAGATCTTCCTATTTTTGCCAATCCCAAGAAACTCCACTTGGGCTCTGATACCATTTACAAAATATATAACTCAAAATGATTACCAAGATATTAGATATTAAACGAGTAAAAGTCTCCCTAAATAAGATTGCAAAATGCTTTATTCAAATAAGATAAAGAATGGCAACTAGTATGATAAGCATTAAACTAATAAAGCTAAAGAATAAAGAATATCCTTTATCCTAGAGACTAAATTGATCATTATAAACTAAATATTATAAATAATATTTTAATAGAAAACTTGTACAATGTGCATTCTTGTATATTCTATCATAGGTTTTATTAGACCTTGTGGAGCTTCCCCTTACTTTGAAGAACAATTCTGCCATTCACGTTATTTTGTTTGGTGCTTCCTGGCGCTAAACAATAAAATTGCATTGTTTAGTTTTGTGCTTCCTGGAACTAAACACTAAAATTTGTATCACTAGTCCCTAGTTAGAAACCATTACACGATGTAGCAATTCATTAAATGTTGGTGGAAGTTCAGCAATTTTGTTATATCTGTTTGTCTATCATGTATACACATTTATTTTTGCAAATATCCATTTATGAGTATAAAAGTGCTTGTATAACACGGATAATTGAGAATATCAATCCAGGTATTTCTCTGTTCTTTTATTGATCACAGTCATGTTATCACACATTCTCTTTGTCAAATTGAGGAATGTATAGTATAAGGAAACATAAAATCTATTTCTTTTGCAAATTCAAAACATGCTTCAGCAGTGACCTTAAAAATTAATGACTTCTGTTAAAACTTCTGTTTCAAATAGCAATGATCTGCAATAGATTTTGTACATGTCAGTTACATAGGAAACATACCAACACAGCACTCGATTAAAAGATCCTGGGCGTCTTTTGTTACACGGACATGTGCAGGTAACATCTCCTTGATGATCTTGGTCATTGTTGCTGAAAATAATAAAACCAGATATGTGAGTAAATTAACACATGAACTTTTGATTTAACTATAAGCTTCCTAAGGTGCAATCTAGCTATGCTATGTCAACTAATGTATCTGTTGATTTCCTGTCTCATAATAGAAATCCAAATTTCAAGCCACAGTTACTTAAATAAAACAGCTGAAAACTTTATTGAACAATCCATCTAAGTTACCTTGAGATTCTGGGACAAGTGTACAAGGGGACAGTTTCTATATCGATTTCTTTACCCCGGAATAGGGGATGGGGAAACAAGTTTCTGGATGGATATTCTTTTTTCCCATAATAGGGCACAGCGAGAGCAACAATGGAAATAGCTATATAAAAAATAGGGAAATTTTAAAATATGTTGGGCAATTATAAATTTCAAATATAATCATATGATATAACATCAATATATATAAAATCCACTCATCATAGAACATAACAATTAAGTTGAAACTTGAAATGAGAGCTCAAATTTCAATTTGATCAATTCATAGTTTCCTAATCATTGATATATTCATTGAATATGGAGTCAAAATGCCCAAAGGCAGCAAGTTTTAACAAAATGAAAACTAACATATCATATATCACTGCATCGAAATATCATATAATGTCAATAGTCTCCAAAGACTCAAAATCTCAAAGTCAAAACTAAAAAGTAAAACAAAGATAGTATGTTGCAGCCCCTAATCTTTACCCATATCAATGCCACTGCCGTTGTCACCTGAGCCTCAAATGTTGCATCAGTCAACGAAATCCAACCAAACTCTCTAGTATATTGTCTTTATCAAGCTAGGTGGCATGTTCAATGTCATGTCCCCTCATTAGAAAACTCAGCAGTTATTAGGAGGTTAGCTTATCACCTAAGTTCTCGTAGGCCAATAGATTGATAAGGGGACTCACTTTGGGCTTCTTGTGCATGTTCAGGTTGTTTTGGGCGAGATTCTAATCAACCTACGAGACTCTATTAGTATTAGGAACCATATAGATTCAGACAGAATTTGGATCCGAGCTCTGGGTTGCATTTTGGAAATAAATGAGGAAATAAATTAATATTTCCTAAGTTTAGGTTATAATAAAGTAATATTAAAAAGTGATATTATAATTTGTAATAAGTAAATTATAATAAATAATATAATGTAGTAATAAAACAAGAGAGCGAGTTTTTAAATAAGTGATTAAAATAAAATAACATGGGGTAGGCCAACCCTAATAAGGGTTTAAATGGCTTGAAGGAGATGATAAAAGTGTTTTGGCAGCTCATTTTGTATATCTTGCATTTTAGAATTTACACCTACAAGTTTGTGGAGAGCTTCAGATTGGGGTTTCCATTAATTGTAAAGCTTGGGGACAAAATCCCTTGATTCTTATCAGCCTAGAAGTTCCTTCAGAGCTAGTCAAGTTAGAATTCATTCCAATTTTTGAAGGTTCTAGGAGGTTTCAAGCAAGATCATACAAAGGAAAGGGCCTAAGAAAGTAAATCAGAAGTACTAGAATGCAGGTTGGTTTGTATTCAGCATTTTAGGAATTACCAGGTGGATTTGCTACAGACTTACAGCAGCTTGGAGGGTTTTGGATTCATTTAGGGGTTCGAACTTGGAGTTTAGAAGGTAGTTTCAGTCACAACCAGGCAGATCAAGTACCCAACCAGCAGCACAAATTGGATTTCAGCCTATTTCACCTACAACAAGGTCAAACATGCTCTTAGCCACAATGACCTCAACTTTTTTGAAGGATTGGTAGCAAATAACTAGGGTTTGAATGTCGTGAATCTCCAATACTAGTTGTAGAAGCAATTTGGATTAATGGAAATTAATTTTCTATTGATGTATATTTTTAACAAAAATAAAGATTCAAATGTATTTCCCTAAGTTGCCTGTTTGGATTCGGATTTGGATGCGGGTTCGACATTTGGGTTTGAAATTCGATCAAAGAAAATTTGGGTTGGGTTCAAGTTCGTTTTGCATTTGTCCGTACAAGATTTTTATTTTATATATATGTAAAAATATGCTGCACCAAACAAGTTCATACACCACTATGCTAATCTAAAGCAATTTAGCAAATTACACCACCACATATATTAATGATTTTGTTTAAATGGCACGACAAAATGTCAAAATATACCACCATATGAATGTTTCAGTTCAAAAACTTTAAAACAGCAATGTCAACATTACTAATCAGTAATCAATCATAGACTAATATGTGATCAAATATCAATGTATCATCAAAAATAATCAAAGAATTCATCATTATTAGGCAGTTGCTGATTAGAAGCACAATTAGTGCCACTAGCATCCGCAATCTCAATCGTAGTCTCAATCGTAGCCTCAAGTTCAGCTCCATCAATACTATGTATCTCAGGATTACCATCTTCAATCGCAAGTGCATCCAACTCCGAAGCTTCTAGGGTCGACATCCCATTGTTTTGCCTCCCCCTTTTTTGTAGGTACTCTCTTTGTGTGTTGTGAACCTCAAGTTTGCATGCACAAGCACCAAGTTATCTACTTTCTTGGAGTTTAGTCGGTTGTGTTTTATTGAGTGGATGAAGGAGTATGTGCTCCAATTCCTCTCGGATGATGATGAACTAGCAACCTATCAAAATTTGTGAATTTACCAACAAGAAACTAGAAATTAGAATCTTAAGATTAAAGAACTTACCTGTGATAAAATTTTGATGGCAATGGGCTGCCAGTGTTGGTATCTTTGTCCATGGAAGTACCACCATTTATGAGCATCCGCATTGATCTTATCTTCAAGAGCGTCAAGACCACAATCATCGATGCTCGCAAAACTCTTAAATTCGGACCTCACTTCAGGTCGTAGGTGCTTAGGAAAGAGTCTTCAAAGGGCTTCTTTGTACCCTTGAGCAACTTCAAGATCTCTATATGGAGCAACTCTAGTGGTACTCCCCTTGAGGACTGATTGGCCATAGAACCTGGGGCTTAATGCAAAGGCAAGTAGATGCAAAGGGGTAGTCATTTTGTTCCATCTCTCTATCATGATTAGTTGTAGCTCCTTGAAGAACATTTCATTAGGATCTTGCTCTTTCTCATTTATTATATTTCTAACGTCCTCAATCATGCAATCAATGCCATCATATACCTCACCCAAGCAAGGCCTATCCATGTCAATGTATCAGATCATGCTCAATATAGGCTCGGTGATCTTCAGAAAGTACTCAACAAGATCCCACCAAGGTTCATCTAGTATCAATCCCCTTATGGCAGCTGCCTTGGCACTATTAGATTGCCTTTATACGCTCCAATTAGCACTAGTTACCCTTCTAGTCAATGTGTTTGACAAGGCGTCTCAACACAAGAGTGTTGGAGGCAAAGCGGGTCTTGGCAAGCTATTTTAAAATCAAAACAATAATAGATTAATATTTTGAAAACATTGAAAGTTCACTAAAGGGACTAGATATCAAAACAATGTCTAAATTTTAAACAATTCAACTTACCTTCAAGAGCTCCAATTTCGAGAATTTTCTAAATATGGCTTGCATCATATGGTGGTTCATGACAAACATTTGGATCTTTCGTGCCTCTTCATATATATTTTTTATCCACTCAACCTTAGTGCCAATTTTTTTGCAGCATTATGTTAAGTGAGTGCATAGCACAAGGTGTCCAAAAAATGTGATCATACTGCTCCTCAACCAATAAGCCAGCAGCCTTACAATTCTTCACATTGTCAGTTATTACTTGAACAACATTCTGAGGGCCAACTTGCTCGATAGATTGGATGAGAATGTTTGCAATGAAAGGACCATTCTTTACATCTCCTTCACAATCCACAGCTCTCAAAAACATTGCACTTCTTCTAGACACTGTAATAACATTCACCAAAGACGGTTCCTTGCATCTTTCCATCCATTTGATACTATTGTCACACCTGTTTGAACCCATGAATCCTTGATGGACAACATGGCATTCTCTACACGATCCACCTCATCATCTAATAAAGTGGTGTGTATCTTCTCATAACCAAGGCCAATGAATCCTGATGGAGCCTCATTAACTACCATCATCATGTATCGCCAATACGGTGAGCGAACAACATTAAATGACAATCCATTTGCATAAACACATCTGGCTATGGCTTGATCAGTAATGTCTCTAGCTTTATTTTGGAATGATGATTCCAAGGGTCCCACCGCCCTCTTACTTACAATTTGTTGTTGAGGAGGATGCAAGAATGGATGGCCCTCTCCAAGTGGCTCACTAGGAGTGGTAGTTGAAGACATAGATGATGTTTTTCCTTTCTTTAGAGGCCTACCACTTTCCAATGGATGTGAAGAATTTGCCCTCCCGGCAGCTTCCTCTACTTGCTTCTATTCTTGAATGTCTTTGTTTACGATGTGATTTGGAAGGAAGGTTTAAGATAGCACTCCGTTTACTCTTGGTTTCTTGGTGCAAAATTTGATGCCTTTTTGAGGAATAAAGCACAAATGTGCTTTTACTCTACTATAAGAGCTACTAAATTCCTCCTTGTAATGGTTACAAATCCACACATAACCTCCTCCACCCGGCATTGGTCAAATCATTTGCACATGTTTCCAAAGTGGGGAACATCTATCAATTTTGAAGTGGGGATTATTGGCAACAGAAGCACTTGCAGCCATGATAGAATCTACAAAAAAATTACATTAAAAAATTAAAATGAAAAAAGCTCATTTATGCACTCAAATTGTCAAACTATGATGGATACACATATATTAGTAAGTTCAAAATACTAAGAACAATTCAAATCTAACTCAATTACCAGTGTGATCTCAAATTAATTAAAGAAATTAGAATCTAATAAAGGTATCTACTATCAAACTATAATGCATAAAAGACAAGTTGCATGCAATTTTTCCCTACCTCTTTTTTTATCTCTAGAGTTGGAGAGGATATTGTTGCCTCTGTTATCTTCTATGAAGCTATCAAACAAAAACTGTTTCCTCAACCTCAGGAGTATAATGTCCGCTTTTTGGGACATCAAAAATACTGAAGTCTTATTATATATAATATTAAAATTGACTAGGAGAGTGTAGACTCAAATTATAAAAAGTCAATTTAATGATATAAAGTGGGCAAACGGTCAAGGAAGAATAAGATGAAATGCCAGGGGGAAGTTGAAGAGTCACAAGGGAATAGGAAAAAAGCCAAAGAGGAGTTGAAGAGTCTTAGTTTGTGTATTAAAAAGGGAAAGAGGCTCATTCCTGGATATGCTTGATTTATTATTTCAGACTTTAGTTCTCTCTTGCGAGAGTATTTGGAAAGTTTTAACTTTTAGCTAGTATGAGAACGTAGCCCCTCGTGTCGGCAAACAGTGGACGCAAACCCATTGTCCTCAGAGCTGTCACATTAGGTGCCTCACATTTGCTTATAGGTTCTTTTATTCTAGTTTTCCAATCTGACTGTAAAGTTGTTTTTAGGATTGGATTTTGAATGTTGGTTATTGTATTGCTGTTGTATAATGCAATAACGTGTTTTCTGAGGAGTTTAATGAGAGGTTGATGGTTTCATTCTGTTGATTTGTAACGCCTTTCCACATGCTTGAATACTAAATCTTATTTTAATAAAGAACGGGTTTATATACATTGGTAACTCTTCTAGTTTCTATGGTGTTTCGAGATACATGAACCTATGTTAAGTTTTGAATATATTGAGGGAAAGGAAATTTAGTAAATACCCGGTTAGGGATATTTCAAGGAGTAATTGCTGCCTTAGGACTCAGGAGTAAAGGTTGCCTTTGGAGTCAAGTTTTGGTTCCAGGAACAAATGCACGCAAATGAAGGTAAGTTTTCTACATCAAACCCATTGTTGCAGTAGTCACATCTCAAACTTTTTGTCATGTCCCCATATTTTATTATTTTTTATAATAAAATAAACAAACAATAGAATAAATTAATGTAATTAGAAATGACAAATATAATAAGTAATAAATATAAATATTTATAAATATACATATTTATAATATATTTATTTTAAATATTGTCATATCAAGAAATCATAAAAAATAATAATAGTTGAGAACTAAAAATTATTATTACTAATATTATATATTTATAGGTGATATAATAGATTAATAAATAAAGAGAACATAATAACTATAAATAAAAGGCATATATTCTTGAGTCAATAATCGATGGAGGTTTTGATTGCTTCCATATAGGATAAGCAAATCGATCTCTACCTTACCTATATGTTCTTCCACAATGAAAGATTATGAATGGAGCAATCACTTGCGAATAATTCTAAACCCATGGAATCGGATATTTATAAATACATTGATTATGAGATAAATGTTTTTCTGCTCCAAAAAATATTCCATATCGTTGCTCTATTTGACTTTTATGTTTATCCCAGTCATATATGATTTATTTAGTATATATATGTATGTATGTATGTATGTATGTATGTATGATAACCTTTGCCTTTTATATCGAACCAATCTATGTGTGGGTTCACTGCTTTGACATTCATCACTCTTTACCATTAGTCAACTGCAAATATAGGAAATTACTCCGTTGTGAACTCTGCATTGAGATTCATTGACCATTAGCGACACGATATTATCTTCGAGCTGGTTGAGACATCATTAAGGATAAACAAGGCTAATTAAGTGAGATCATGAATAAAGAGACGGGTTAAGGGCAAAGACACAGATGTGTCACTTGGGGCAGCATCCCTTCATCGAAACAAGTATAAAGAGGAAAGACATGGTTTTGAAGGAGGAGGCATCCACAGCATTGCTAGATATCGGATACCAAATCCGAGAAGGAAGATATCACAAACTATACACATTCAGGTTGAGAAAGACTTTTTTTTTTCTCCTTACTCATTCTGGACTTTCTTGTGGAGCATCAAACATTCGTATTTTTCTGATTGAATACATATTAAAAATATATATAAGATCAGTAATAACACCGCAAGGAGGAATCAACTATATAATAGCTCACTAAGAAACTCAAAGCACATTGACATATTGGCACAAAAAGTGGTGCTATAGGAAATAAGTGAAAATTATTTGTATATTGAAAGTTGGCACTTAAATCCCTAGAAGTGATTATAGAACAATATTATGGCACATCTATAACTATAAAATCAGAGATCCCTCATGCATCTTCAAACAACCCTCTCAAGAGTCATCTTGTTGAATGAAATATAAATATTGAAGATCAATTCACTCAGCATATATCTAATCATTTAATCAGAGATAGTAGTGGCATTGATATTAGCAAGAACAACTATTATACAAGGGATTCAAGATTGTTTGCAAAGTTTAATCATTAGTTTAATTCATAATAAGAATAGAGAATTCAAGTATTTATCCCAAAATACTAGAGGGGACACTACACCTTTTCCTTTGTTTGTTTCAACCACAAGATGAAATGCAAAAAAACCACCGTCGAATGAGGAAGTAAGAAAATTCGAGTGTAATGAGAGTGCGAACATGGGTGTAATGAAAAGTGTGAAGGCGTCGTTTTAGGGTTTGGTGCAAATGTGAGATAAAACCGATTATGATAGACTAAGAAACGCCTTTCGAAAACATTAAGAAGTCAAATAGTTTTTGTCCTATGCCCAAATTTGGTCCAAAGTCAATGTCATTCCACCCAGGCTCTGTCATTGACTCTCAAATTCAATCAAAATTCGTTGAATCGTCCAGGGTGCGAAATGACAAATTTGCAGGGAATTTGGCAAACATTTGGCAAATTTGAATAGAATCGGGATTGACTTCAATTTTTCTGCGAATCAAATTTTGACTTTGCATGTTAAGGAACGAATACGATAACTTAGGTATTTCTAGATTTATGTTATTTGCTAGCAATATTTAGTGCAGTCTAGACATTATTTCTTGCATCTCTCAAATCTAGAAAGATCTCAAAAAATTAAAAAACTATCTGAAATAGAAAAAATTAAAAATATACCATTCACCAGCTAGACTCATTTGCAACAAAACTGTGTATTTTCAGCCAAGATTCAAGTTGGTATTTTTCAATGGTATCAGAGCATTGATTCTAGCAGCATGTTGGATTGGCGTACACTTCTATGCATCTGCGTGAAACGGATAGGTACAAAGGTTCCAACAAATGTGGGTGCTTTATATGATAGCACTAGGTAGAACTAGCAAGATGAGGTTGACCAAAAGATGTTCAAAACCCTTGTTGACACTAACCCACAGATAGTACAAGCTACAAGACATGATTGATTGATTAGAGTTGGGTAAACGCAAGGACAAGCATGGTGGCCATGATAGAGAGTAGGTCAATATCAATTGTCGATAGTCACAGAAGCAGTAGATCCCTATCATCAGATGAGAATTCATCTGGTTCCCCTAGACGGGAACAAACACACACCCATACTACAGACAAGCCTTTGTAGGTGCACTTCCCTATTAGAGAAGAGAAAGTGCAAACAAACCCATTAGAGCAAGTGAGATTTTTTGAGGCCATATTACTAGCCAAAGATGAGTGGAGGGCTCTTCCCCTGAAGGTTAGAGAGGCATCTCTATTGCGCTTAGTGCAAGAATAGTATGAGATTTCGAGGAGACAAGGGTTTTATAAGCAAGCTCACTATGGCCCCCCATTTGATGGTAGAGTATTAGTACAAAAGCTTGGGTGCACTAGCTGGACATCTACTTATCACTTATGCCTCTATCAGCGAGAGAGGCGATTTAGTTTGCAATACTACATTTAGAGGGGTTGCCTCTAACTCGTGGCACAATGGTTTAGTGATTTAGAAACCATGGCCTTGTACACTCATATGCATAATTCCTAGAGAGCCTCATCTCTAGATTTGAGATGAATGATGTGGAGTTTTACTATAGTTATGTAGCTCTAATGAGGTAAACAAATCATGTGGACACATATTAATGAGTTTCAGCATTGGGCAATTATGATACTCAAAATAGAACCTGAGGCGTATTGTGATGTTCTTTATAGAGGGGCTGCAGGAGAGACTTAAGGGTTTGGTATGAGCATTTAGGTTAGGGACCCTTAATGAGGCCATTAAGACTATACTCAAACTTGATACATCACCAAGCTCATTTTTTTATCATCTGGATAACAAGCCATTCAGGAGCTTCAAGCCTTTCTAAAAGGCTTCTACTTAATGCAAGGTGCACCACCTCCACCTCCCAGATTAGATCGAGAGATACGGAACGAGTTAAGGAGGAGGTTATGTTTTACTTGTAAGAAGCCCTAGGAGACTAGCCACAAATGCCATGTGAAACGTAAGGCGTGCCTTATTAAGCTCACCTTTGTTGTGGATAATGTGCACCTACTGAATATAGGTAGAACCTAGTGATGATGACAATGCAACTATGAAACCGAGTGTTATTGCCATTATGTCAAGAATTCCCATGATCAATTATTTCTGCCTTAAGGGTGTGATTAAGGGATGGTAGTTGACCTGTTTGGTAAACAGTGGAGCTATATATAATTTTATAGATGAGGAATTGATGGCTAGATGAGGGTTGTAGTGAGTGGACTTTTTAGGATTTAGTGTGAAAGTGGCAGATAGATTTAATTTACAATGCATTAGAAGAGTTCCATAGTTGAGTATGCAGGTGGGAGACTATTCATTGACAAATGACTTTTATGTTGTGTGACATGGGGAGATGGATACAATTTTACGTATCAAATGGTCACAACCCTTGTGGAGATATGTGCAGGACTTTAGAAGGATGTTGCTTGCGTTTATGGCAAATGGTAGTAAGGTTGTTCTTAAGACACTCTCAGATGGAGGACCTTGGGTAGTTTCAACTCGCAAAATGTGGACTAATTTCAAACATAATAATGACACAATACTTCATTACATCTAAGTAGCCCACCTCATGAGATGAATGATTTGTTCATGTTGATGTTGAAAGGATATTAGATATGTACAACCTTGTTTTTGGTGACATTCCTTTTGGGGTACCACTGGATTGTGGTTTTGAGCATGTGATAAAGCTTGAGGAGGGCACCAAGCCCATGATCACCAGACCCTACCATCATCCTATGAAATTGAAGGATGAGATAAAGAATACCATCTAAGAGTTATTGGATATGGAGCATATTGGGCCTAGTTCTAACCCCTTTGCTTCTTTCGTGGTGTTAGTGAAGAGGGATGGTACTATGTGAATGTGCATTGACTACTGCGCTCTAAATAAGAAAACAATCAAAAATAGGTATCCAATCCCCTGCATAGATGAGTCGTTAATGAGATACATGACATGGTCTTCTTTTTGAAGATTGATCTTCATTGAGGATATCATCAGATCAGGCTTAGAGAGGACACACAAAAGACTACATTCAAATGCTAGTATGATCATTATGAGTTTTTGGTGATGTCATTTAGCCTTACTAATGCACCTCCAACTTTCCAGTCGTACATGAATCATATCTTCAAGAGGTAGTTGCTAAAGTTTGTACTAGTGCTTTCTTATGACATCTTGATATACAAACAGTCATAGAAGGGTCACATGGGATATTTGGATGAGGTGCTTGGTATTATCTAGGCTTAGTCTCTATTTGCCAAGATATCCAAATGTAAGTTTGGGTTCACAGAGATTCTATACTTTGAACATGTGACTAGGCAGAATGATGTACATGTGCATGAGAAGATTCGAGTGATTCATGATTGGCCACCACCCAAGAATATTACAAAGTTGATTAGATTCCTTGGTTGATGTGCATATTATACGTTTATTAAGGGGTATTGTAATGTCCTCAATTTTGAGTTGTGGCAAAGATGATGGATTCAATCTATCATTGGATCCTTGTAGGCTAATAATGGTGTTTAGAGGACCTTGTTGTGGCCCATGGTGATTTTTGGCTCCATTTTGAGGGACTCGCTATTTAAAGTAAGTCAGTAGTTGATTCCGAATAACTCAAATGAATTATAGGAGTTGACTAATGCTCACAATTTTTTATTTCTAGATTTTGCTTTGAGCTCCAAGAATCATGGAGGGGGCATCTATTTTTAGTAAGTCACCACATCAAGAGAATTCATTGTCTTTCTTCATCAAGATCACTCATGTTGTCAAATTTTGATTCTGATGCATCTTCATTCATTTTATAAGATGGGTGAATTATAATTATTATTTGATTTAAAACACGAAGGTTGCTATTTTTTGCTGGTATTATATATTGGCCACTTTGGTGTCATAGCTCGTTGAAACCGGATTGAAAAGTTTGAAATCTTGGACACAGGAAACAATGACCTTATGTGTCAGAATATGATACTAATGAAAAGGTCACTTTTGGAGCCAAGGGGAGTTAATAACTTATATTATTCAAATATGTGCCTAAGTATAAAGCAAAGGGGATTTAAGTGAAAAGTGTGTGGTGGCCAAATTTAGTAAACATAGCATGGGAATCTAGAAGCTATGGCTACCCATACAGAGCTATGATTTGCTTCTGCTAAGTAATGTTTGCATGGGGCTGCTGCAAACAAGTTTGGTGTGGAGTTTTCAAAGACTTAGTTCCAATATATATTAGATGCCAACAGATATTCAAGTTCCTTATTTAAACTGGTTCCTTATTTTAACAATTCGCAACTTTTATAATTGTAAACTATTAAATGTATCCTGGCTATTCTAGAAATTGCAAAAAAGTCATATTTCAAAACATAAGAAAAAATAAATCTAGCAAAGTAAAAGAACCATTCTTCAACAGAGTCTGGGAGTGAGCCAACAAGACTCATTACAGTGGTATTAGAGTTTGTATGATAAGTGTTTGACAAAATGTTCAACCGTTAGAATTTAAAATTAGAACCGACTAGGGTTCTTAAAGTGGTTGGTAAAAGCACAAATCTGTGTCACCATTTAAGATACCAAAACCTATTTTGGTCAAATGTCATTTCTCTATCAAAACTCAAGTTTTTTCAAAAACTAAAAATACTCTTTTATAGATCTCAGATTCAAGATCATCATTATATAAATTTTTGAGTGTTTTGATTAGTTATAATATGTTATAATTTAAAAATATTATAAGTCGATATTTAAACATTTCAGAAAATGCTCCCTCAAAAAAGCAAAAAAAATAGTAAATCATATCAAAAAAAAAAATTTAATTATATTTATGTCTAGAGGAGTCTTCTTCATGAATATGTAATTGTTTTCCAAGGTGTAGATTTGATAAGGAAGTTTTGACGAGAGGAAAAAACTGTTGGATTCTGATAAGGTCAAGCTTGAGCACTTATAACAAAGAAAATATACATCAAAAATAATGATTTTTTTTTGGTTCCCTAGCTATATATGCCATCTATAAGATATTTTCAAATCAAAACAAAAAAAGATGATTTGCATATACTTGTTTGATGGGAACTACACCCTATATTTTTTACAATTAAAAAAGGGACTTCAAAATAAACAAAAATGAATAAATTCTCACTCAAAAAAGTTATAAAAATTATAGGCATAAAACTCATCCAATTTTACACATTTCATCAATTTACATCATCTTCAAATTCGAAACACAAATACCATTTTTTTTGTCATTAATGTTGAACTGTCACATTTTGATATCCCGTTTCTTTATAAAAGGTGACACAGGTTTGTGCTTTTACCCGTTACATTAGAGCAAATTTTTTTGCCATCCTGTGTGGAAAGGAAAAAAATAATTAATTTGGTTCCACTGTTGATATTTGAGTAACTAGCACTCTCGCACTTATTTCATTTATGTACAAATACAGGAAATCTAATAAATATGGAAACCGATTGAATAACAGGAAGCACACAAATGCTCTAATGGAAAGTATGGAAAAGCTTGGACAACATCAAAAAAGGATGGAAGCAAGACTTACAGATCTAGCAACAGTTAACAGGCAGCTAAGCATATGGTTTCCATTTTTAAAAGGTCTTCACCAAGAATGCAAGAAGATAAACTAGAGCTTTTTCATAGTTGAGACATCTAGAAGCCTTCACCAAGAGTTTCCAGCAGCTGATGATCATGGTGAAGATGATCCTATGCTTAGTGGGGTAGGCACTAGTCCTATTTGCAATTATGATGTGGGAGATTCTACACAGGGGCATGTGGATGTGTCTATTTCATTAGATGACAGCAGCTTTGAGTTCCACCAATGTGAGGATTCTAGAGTTAGTGCTTCCAAAAATGCTAACAACCTTTGATGGCATTCTTACATCACTTCGTAGTAGGATCTGATTTTCAGGATTGTAGTCCCTTATGTGAGTATGTTGAAGATGTTGCGGATAGTGTGAGTGCACCACATGTAATTGTTATCGCTATTAGTTTAGACTCTCTTGATGAGGGTGTTGTTTTTGAAAAATGTGTGGAGGATATGAGCACTGACAATTCTGATTTTTATGACAGTTGTAATAGTGTTCAAATAGTGCAAGAGACATCAGTCTTTTCAAGTGGGACAGATGAGGTCATCCAATTACCCAGTTATGACACTCATAATTTGAGTGTTATAGAGGAGCCAAGTAATATAGATTAAAGCCCTAGCATTGTTGATTCACGTGATGACATTGAATCATGTATGTCACTACAGACGATAGCAAAGGGGTCTCAATTGAACAGTGTTGATACCAGTAATGTGGGGACCTCTAATGTTTCACACGATGATGATTCATGTTGTAGCAAGTGATGCAATAGCATCCTAGGTGTAAACGCAATCTTGCATTACCCAAAAATATTTCTTATTCTGTCATTTACAATAAGGGTTATTTCAATGCAATGTTGCTATTTATGGAAACTTACTATTTTTAGTAACTTGGCCATACGAGCTCAAAATGTTCCAATTTCACAGAGGGTTCATCTTAGTTATATCAGCTTGCCAGTTGAGTTTCATTGTCATACCATATGTATTTCTGAAGTTATTAAGGTTTTTGGTGACAGAATCTTTGAGCTCAATTTTGAAGGCTTAAAGGTTTTGAAACGAGGTCGAACCCCAGCTGACAACTCTTACACAGCCAAGGCGCTATAGATGAAGAATTGTCGTTTCCACAAAGTGGTTATAACAGCCAATCAATGATACAATTTGAAAGTTATGGCCTCTAGAAGTTGGGATAACTAAAATTATAATTTGTAAATATTT
Organism: Cupressus sempervirens; assembly: GCA_028749045.1. Lineage (NCBI taxonomy): Eukaryota > Viridiplantae > Streptophyta > Pinopsida > Cupressales > Cupressaceae > Cupressus > Cupressus sempervirens. The sequence goes on along the minus strand of CM053786.1, from coordinate 236,166,926 downwards.
TTAGACGACTATATAATTAATATGAAATTAATAATTATTTGGAGGTCAGTTGGCCTCAAGAGTTAGGGCTAAATGTCAACAACACTCTCAAGCATGGAAAATTGCCTATATAAGGCAAGCTCGTGGAATTGTCTAGGGCAGTTCTAGGTGGGTAGTTCTGGGTGGTAGTTGGCAACTCTGTCTTGTAGAATATTGTAAAGAAAGTGCCTATGTGGCCTTGCATAATGTATTTTTGAAATCCAATTCCATACTTTTGGAGATAACAAGAAGCCCAAATTTTGTTCTTGCAAATTGTTGTTGTGTTTCTATTTCTATTATGCATTTGTGGTATTAATGAAGCACCCTTCATCAAGTGGTATCAAAGCAATGAGTCCCTAAGTGTGGAGACAAATTGCCGACTATGAGGCAGTTTGCACCTAGACTGTGATTTGAGCTAAGTGTGTAGACAGGTCACCGATTGAGAGGTAGTTCGCACCAGGACCGTGGTTTATGGTTTTAGTGATAAGCGCAAAAATGCCTCCACGAAGCTAACATGGCAGAAGTGAAGAGCACACAATTATACTAAGAGGGAGGCTGAATCAGTATAATAACAACTTTGCCGATTTATAACTTTTTATCCAAACAATTGCTTTAATTACATTAAATTCTGAAATCAACAATTATGCACATAAACACAATGACACAATGTTTTATGTGGAAACCCAATGCGAGAAAAAACCACAGAATATAAATGATTTGTTATATAAACTGTTCTTTTACAAGGTTCTATAAGCTCCAACCCCTATGTTTATGAGCACGGACTCACTAGAAGCTCCAACTCCCACACTTTGCAGGCACCGACCTACTAGAAGCTCCAACTCCCTCTGCTTGTCTCTATCGGCACCAACCGACTAGATACAAACTTCTTTTCCACCTTTGCAATGTTGCTTACCCAACAAAGGATGGACAATTAAATCATCCTTTTATTCTCCTTTTTATAATCTGTATCTGCATATATTTCTTTGCTTACATAAATGTCTTTCATAGAATATCCCTTTGTAATCTTTTTCAGATATGCAATAAACTCGTCATTTTTTTACTCAATAATCTTTTATATTTTGTTCATATATTTCTTGCATACTTCACCACTCTGCTTTTTACTCTCTTGACATATATTCTATTCTTCTTCTTCTTATATCTGTCTTATTTCATTCCATATTTCACATTACTTCAAAATGATTTTTCACTATATTATATATGCCTTTTCAAATTTCTTCATGGGAGAGTTGTGTCTTTTTAAACTAATGACTATCATAACTATTAGTTCAATTTTAATTTCCTTAATGTTATTATTTTTATTTCTAATAAACCACCACTTATCCTGACTTAAATTGCAGTATATCACTAGTCTTTACAAACATCTACATGCTCCAAATCGATTATATTATTTAATCTTGTTATTGCCCTGTCATCATTGCTCACTTATCCATATAGTTCTCTGCAAATTGTATGATGTGGGTTCCATAGCTGCTAACCCATCATTTCGTTGTTCTTCCAAGATTCACAACACCATCTGTAGTTTATGTTTCTGAGTCTCGCTCTTCATTCTGATGTTGGCTCTATATACACTTTTATATGTTCATTCAAAACCCCTGTAATAAAATCGATCTTATTGTGCCGTGCTGTTCTTACATATGTTAAGTCTTTGTGTTCAACATGGCTTCCTTCACCGTGTTTGTGATTGTTGTTTCATTCCTCCATCGTTTTTTTGCATGACTAATACTTCAAACCAATATTTTCAATGATGTTCAAGAATGGTAAATATAATGTCTTCATTGCCTGATTGATTATATAACATCTTTGATATTAGTGGTTCATGCTCTTGTTGAATCAATCACAGTCAATTTTTATTGCAATTGCGGTGACCATAAATTTGTTTCTTACTTTAATGAGATAATTTTCTATCATTTGTGATTCATGTCAATTTTCTTTTATGGTTTACATATATCATAGTGCTCGATTTCTTCATTACCTCTTTGATGATGTTGCACCTTTCTGTTTACGAAGTACATGGATAATATATATCTTGTCTTCGACTTTAAAGGCTCCCACTGTTGATTCACTGCTGACTGATATGCCTGATACAGCATGTATTTTTGCTCTGTCATCAATTAATTTCAAGCTTTCAAAATCTTTATCATTGACTTTCACAAACGGCACCCCCCAGTTTGAAAGATATTTACTCAGTAATAAATATGCATATGTATATTCCTTAGGAAACAATGACTGAATTTTATTATTGCCAATACCATTGTTTAATATCATCAAGGCTGCTTGTTGATTAAATTATTTCATTATTTTCCTCTATAGTTGCAAGCCATCCATATTCTCCTTATGTAGTTTATTAGAAATAGTCATCTTAAATATGTGAGCACTGCATATACGTAGCTCTTTCAGATGCTGAAAGGGAAAGTCGTTGTGTTCAGTTCAATGCCCTTCTTTACATGTTGTGAAGATTATTTCATTTGCACTCTTCTAACGGCATATGTGTCGTGCTTAGCCATTTATTTTTCCTTTATTGCTGATGCTTAATCTAACAGCCCAGAAACTTCCAAGCTTCTCCATCGCATTCATATATTCCTGTTCTCAGTTGATGTGGCAATATGACTTCTTATATTCTAAAACATTATCGCTGAATCCTCCTTTGAATGAACAAGTTGAATAATACAAATAGAACAAAGACAAGTTTTCTCTTCTATGAAATCCATTTCTGGATGTATAACACATAATCAATACTTGTGTTTATTATTCTATCTTCACCTCTATAGTTTGCTTGATTTAATGGTGAAGCTTCCAATCATAACTTTGTAATGTTTTCTCCACAGCTTATCAAGCCACCCAAATAATTAAGTGACTACTCTTCCATGCCTCTTCTTATTTACTGAATTACACAGTAAACAATAAGACTGAATTACAGAGTCCCATAACCAGTAAGAGATATAGTATATGCCTCTAGAGAGTTTGACTCTCAAGTGATATAATGATTCTACTGTATTACAAGTTCTCCAATAATACTTCATGATATGCTGACTAGGATAATTGTCTTGCTACAGTATTTTTATTGTATACATTACATCCTTCAAATCTTATATTTCCAATTTAATATCTAACAGATAAACAAATCTGTGTGTGTGTGTGTGTGTATATATATATTCTGAAGGTTTAATATACTCCACTCGCATATTCTGTATTAAGCACTGTGTATAAAATAATCTGTGTAAACAAGTAAGTCTGCAGTAAGGTACACAGATTATCCTTATTTCTTTGTGTCAAGCCGTGCATGCTTCACAAAATTCTTCGTATATCCATACCATGATTGTGTGTGGATATTCTAATCATAACTCCTATAATATGGTCTTTAATAACTTCTTGTATAATCAGCTTTAGTCTCCTTTGACATCAATGACAATATTTTCAACAAGAGCCAGAGCTGAGTTTAGAACCCTCTAGAGACAAATGCAACCATTGCAGCATTGCAAGAACAGATTCCAAAGGGATGAATATTGCCGTAAGAGATGAAAGTAAGGATGAAAGAGAAGAAGGAAATGTTGATCAGGAAGGAGAAGGTGAAGTTCTGAACCAAGAAGAAGAAATGTATTTTAGAACCATTTCCAAGCTTGGGAAAGAGACCTAAGATTAAGGTTCCCACATTTCGCGAAATCTTAACCCAAAGGAATTGATCGATTGGATCAATGAATTAGAAGAATACATTGAATACAAAGATATTGAGGATTCTGATCGGGTGAAGTTTACAAAGGCCAAACTGAAGGGTCACACAAAGATCTAGTGGCAAGAGATTCAATTAGAGTGATATAGAAGAGAAAGGAAAAAATCACAAGATGGGGTCGGATGGTAGATAAATTGAAGCAACAATTCATTCCCATTGTTTATAAGCTTGATTTACTGAAGAAAATGCAAGGGTTGAAGCAAGCAAGAAGATCTATTGAAGAGAATATAGATGAGTTCTATCAAGTCCTCATCATAATAGGACTTGTGGAAGCTGACATGGAGAAAGTTGTCGAGTCTGGTCCGAATGAGCAGTATTGAAGAGGCCTACAAGTTTCCCCTAAGAATAGAGGAAAAGTTGAACAAAAAGTTTGAGAGCAGGTAAAGCGGAAGAGGTCATGGTGGAAGATCCAATGGAGGGGTTTATGGAGACCGAAATGAAGATCAGGAAAGAAGGATGAGGCCAGTAGCAATCAAATTAAAAGTTGAAATAATCGTTTCCATGAATTGGAGTAATAGAGATCACAAAGGAAGAGGAAGAGGACAAGGATCGTGAAGAGGAGGCTTCCATGGAACATGTTTTCCCTGCGGCAAAGGTCATAGAGCATATGACTATCCTCAACGCCAAGGAAGGACAAATACAAGAACTGCAGGCCAAACCAAAGTTGCACGTGTGGATGAAGATGTCATCGCATTCTGAAGACGTTGAAAAAGAAGTTGCAGTTAACAAAAGAATCCTGTTGATTGGTGAAAATGAACCTAAACAGACGAGGAGCTTGTTTGGCACCAGGTGCAAGTGTGAGGATAAGTGTTGTGATGTGATTATCAATGGTGGAAGCACTAACAATTTGGTGTCAAAGGAGATGGTCATAAAGTTAAAGCTCAAGAGGTGCAAACACCCACATCCATATCGGATCGCTTGGGTGCAAGATGACCACAAGGTCATGGTCAATGAATAGTTCCTAGTGAAGTTCAAGATTAGGGGCTACCATGATGAGGTACTCTATGATATCATACCTATGGATGCATGTCATATGTTGTTGGGTAGGTCATGGCAGTTTGACAAGCGTGTTGTACATGATGGTTGAATGAAAACCTATTCCCTAACAAAGGATGGAGTGAGACATAAGCTAAAGCCATTGAAAGACATAGAAGAAAAGGTATGTAGTACTGCTAGAATAAGTTTTCCTGATGGAAGAAAGTTCCTAAAGGATATGAGACATGAGCATATGTGTTTTTCTATAATTCCAAAAGATGGTGAAGAAGTAGAAAATGTACCTATAAAAGTTGTAGATTTGTTGGATGACTTTCAGGATAATGCATCTAATAATGTGCTTGATGGATTGCCACCAGTAAGGAAGATCAGTCATCAGATGGACTTGATTCCAAGAACCAATTTTCCAAATAAGGCAACACACAAAATGACACCAAAAAACAGTGAAGTGTTCAACAAACAAGTACAAAAGTTGTTGTAGAAGGGGTTGAATCAAGAGAGTTTGAGTCCATGTGTTGTACCAATAGAATTAGCACCAAAGAAGAGAAAAGAATGGAGGATGTGTACATACTTAAGATTCTAGGGCTATCAGCAAGATCGCAATCACACACATATTTCCATTGCCACAGATGGATGATATTATGGATTGAGAAGAGCAAAGTAGTGTATTTCAGAAAGATAGATACAAAGAGTAGATATCATCAGATTCGGATCAAAAAAGGAGATGAATGGAAGACTTCTTTCAAAACAAAAGGATTATATGAGTGATTAGTCATTCCTTTTGGGCTAACTAATGCACCAAGCATTTTTATGTGGCTCGTAAATGAGGTACTAAAAGAATTTTGAGGTAAGTTTGTCATTGTTTACCTAGATGATATTTTGATATTCTGTAAGATATTAAAGGAGCATATAATGAAGATTTGTAGGGTATTTGAGAAGTTGAGGGAGGAAAAATTGTTGATTAATTTGAAGAAGTGTAGCATTGTGAAAGAGTTAGCGTATCTGGGATTCGTAGTTTCAATAGAAGGTCTAGTAATGGACTTAGAGAAAGTGAAGGCTATCATTGAATGGCCTACTCCAATGAGTGCTACTGAGGTAAGATTTTTTCACGGTTTGGCTAGCTTTCACAGAAAGCTCATCATGAGTTTTTAGCAGTCTCTGTGGACACTTGATTGAAACAATGAGAGGGGATAGGAAAGAGTTTAAGTGGACTACAAGAGCGGATAAGAATTTTAATTTGTTGAAACAGAAAGTTATAGAACAGCTCATTTTAGCACTTGTGAATTTTAATAAGGTGTTTCAAGTAGACTATAATGCTAGTGGTACTACAATAGGAGTTGTTTTGAGCCAAGAAGGTAGACATGTTGCTTATTTCAATAAGAAGTTAAATGATGTTAAGAGGAAATATCTTGTTTATGATTAGGAATTTTATGTTATAGTTCAGGCATTGAAGAAGTGGAGACACTAAATACTGATTATGAAGCTTTGCAATATTTGAAAAGCCAAGGAAAGTTGAATTAAAGACATTTGAAATGGGTTGAGTTTTTTTAGAGGTACACGTGTTTTGAAACACAAGAGCAAGAAGTCTAGCAGGGTTGCATATGCTCTTACCAGGAGCCACATATTGAGGTTGTTGGGTTCAAGAAATTCAAGAGTTTATATCCAGAGGATCCTAATTTTGGTGAAGCTCGGAAAAACAGTACAGAGCTTGTTACTCTAGATAGAACCAAGTGGTTGGATTTCATCATCCAAGATGGTATGCCATTCAGAGGGAGTCAGTTGTGCATTCCAAGGAGTTCTATGACAAAGAATCTCATCAAGGAGAAGCATAATGGAGGATTGGTTGGACATTTTGGTCAAGATAAAACTATTGCTCTAATAGGTGAGAATTATTACTGGCCACAGTTGCAGCAAGATGCAAAGGAGTTTGTACAGAGTTGCAAAGTATGTCAAATGGCAAAAGGAGCAAAGCACAATACAAGGTTATATCAGCCATTACCTGTACCAGAGAAGTCGTGGGAGGATGTCAGCATGGATTTTCTTTTTGGTTTACTAAGGACCCAACGAGGGCATGATTCAATTTTTGTGGTGGTTGACAAGTTTTTAAAGATGGTACAATTCATTCCCTACAAGAAGACTAGTGATGTTGTTTATGTGGCAGAATTGTTTCTCAGAGAAGTGGTGAGACTGCATAGTATACCAAAGAGCATACTTTGAGATAGGGACAACAAGTTTGTTGGGTATTTCTGGCACACATTATGGAAGAAGTTGAAGACAGATTTGAACTTCAGCTTAATACATCATCCATAGACTAATGGACAAACAGAGGATGTGAATAGGAGTTTGGGGAATTTGCTGAGATGTTTGGTTGTAGATAAGCCAAAAGGATGATATTTGATTTTACCATGGGTAGAATTTGTATACAATAATTCTCCCAACACGAGTACTAGTAAATCACCATTCTAGATTATATATGGAAGTAGTCCCAAAAATGCTTCACAATTGAGAAAGTTAGACAAAGGAGAGATAAGTAGTGTTGAAGCTAAGGTTTTTGCCAAAAAATTGAACATCCATGACAAGGTGAGGAAACACATTTCAAAGAAAAGGAAGCATAAGCAATTTCAAGTTGGGGAAAAAGTCATAGTTCATTTAAGGGGTGATTTTCAGCAGGTGCATATAACAAGTTGAAAAAGAAGTTTGGGCCATATAAGACACCGAAGAAGCACGTTTCAAAAAATCTCTATGAAGTTGAGTTGCCCACTAAGCTGAATATTTCAACAATATATAACATTTTAGATCTGACAGAGTATCATGAAGGAGGTGTTGAAGATGAGGTCACAGACATGCGGTGAAATATTAGAGCAACTACTTCAGCTAAAAAAGAGATTGAGGACATATTGTACAGTCGTGTTGGTAAAAGCACAAAGAACATGACATATGAAGAATATCTAGTCAAATGGAAAGGATGACCTATAGAAGATTAAACATGGTTGACAAGGCAGTAGGTTAACCGTCTTATTTTTCCTTTGAACACCTAAGATGTGACAGGGTCACTTCTCAAATTACCACAAGTGTCTGATGCAAGAGCATTTTGGATGTAAGGGCAGTCTTGTATCAGCCAAAAATATTTCTACTTATATCATTTTCAATAAGGGACAGAGTTACTATTTATGGGAACTTACTATTTTTAGTAAGTTGGTCATACAAGCTCAAAATGTTTCAGTTTCACAGTAGGAGGTTCATCTTAGTTATATCAGCTTGCCAATTGAACTTCATTATCATACCATATGTATTGTTGAAGTTATTGATGTTTTTGGGTACAAAATCTGAGCTCAAATTTGAAGGCTTAAACGAATCTGAAACGAGGTCAAACTGCATCAAAAGACACTTGGGACATTGTAGATCAATAGTTGTCATTTCCAAAAAGTGGTTATAATAGTCAATTAGAGCTACGGTTCAAAAGTTATGGCCTCGGAATTCGGGCTACCTAAAATTATAATTTAATTGTTTTGAGCCAACTATATGTAATAAATATGCAAGAGTTAGGGCTAAATGTCTAGAACCCTCGCAAGCGGTGAAAAATTGCCTATATAAGGAAGGCCCATAGGATTGTCTAGGGTGATTTTGGGTGGTAGTTCGAAGCTCTATCTTGTAGAATATTGTAAAGAAAGTGCTCGTGTAGATTTGCATATTGTATTTCTGAAATTTGTAATTCCATACTTTTGGAGATAATAAGCCCATATTTCATTTTTACATATTGTTGTTGTATTTCTAATACTATTATACATTTGTAATATGGAGGGGAGCACCCTTCATCAGGGAGTTTGGTATATCATATTAGATATTGGGTGATGACTTAGAGTATTTATCAAATGATGATAGGCCCCATCATCATGATTTACAAGGACTTACAGATGAAGGTGAAGTAGAGACATGCGAAAAGTTTGATACAACAGTAGCTTCCACTTCTTTAGAGGAGGTATTGATAGAGGTACCCAATAGCACTACCTCATTGCTGGACGTGTACAAGGTTGTTAATGCACATGAAGAGAGTGATCATGAGAGAAGCAATGAGGATACAGTCTCTTGTCATAGTGTCGAGTTTGGGTTAGAGGACATGTATAGGAGTCAACTATTATAGGTTCCTTATCATTTGCTTGGGCAGTTGAAGGTTAGAAATAGCATGATTGCCACAGCTTTAGAGAATTTTGATGTTTCTCATAAGATGTTGAAGATGTTGACTACCTATGGATGGAGAGCTCTTGTGACAAATGAGCACTATATTGGTGGTCTTTCCCTTGAGGAGTTTCATGCTCTTCGAGAGGCTATCATGATTATGGGACATATTTATTTACATTGTTAGTAGTTTTGGATTTCCTACTCAAGCGAGCCTATATTTGTCATGTTGCCTTGAAGGGAAAGGAGGAGGAGGTTGATGAGCTCACCCATAAGCTTGACATGATTGTGGACTCTTTGCAGTGTACTCAATTGGCCCTCCACAAGTCACACTCAGGTTTGGATCAGGTTACTGTCGAGTTGGAGCGTGTATAATCTACACCAACCCAAAATCCAGTTCAGCTATGTATAGTAGTGGATGGTGGTGAGTTGACTTTCACCGATAGGGATAATGGATGTGATGAGGATGCGGTTACATCCATCCTTGAGATAAGTACAATAGCTAGAGATGAGATGAGTGCATCAGTGGCAAATTGCAGAGAGCTTCTTGTTGTATTTGGTTCTCCAGAGGTTAGTCCATTGACAAATGATGTACGGCAGATTTTTGAAGATGAGTGCATCAGTGGCAAATTGCAGAGAGCTTCTTGTTGTATTTGGTTCTCCAGAGGTTAGTCCATTGACAAATGATGTACGGCAGATTTTTGATAGTCATTGTAACGTAGAGGAGGATTTAGTTGTGAATTGTGTGACAATTTATGATAGCACTCCCTCATCTTCACTAGACACATGTCAAGTATTCTCTAGTTGGGGGGTTCATTCTTATGTTGGGATGTTTCCCTCTGGAAACAATCCTAATACTTCATCTCATCTAGTTGATAGTCATAGACGATAGTGCCACACTTTTAGAGATATCAGTTGTGGATTGTAGGGGAGTAGGTTGATGCTTCATATAATTTCTACTACATAGAGTCATTAATAGAGTATCTTCTGGAGAGTCCAAAATTGTGAGAGGGATCATATAGAGAATCTGAGGGTACTATCCCTTGGGGTTTCCGTGGTATTTGACGTTTGGTGGGAAAGATTGTAGAAACTTTGGCTACAATGCTTCCCCACATGGATTTTGCGGTTGGGTTTGCTGAGAGGGTTACCCAAGATCCTACCCAACCAATAGTTTGGAGTCAAAGATTGGAGCCATCTCTTGATTCATGTTGCAAATTGTTGCTAGGAGAACAATTGGTAGCTGCAAATGGGCGTTTATGGTCTGCAATTATTTATCTATCTTGGGTGGCCAGATTTAGTGAAGATAGTGTGGGTTTCTAGGAGTTGCGTCTACACATACAGAGTTGTGATTTGCCTCTACTAAGCAATGTTTGCATAGGGCTGCTGCAAACAAATTTGCAATGGAGTTTTCTGAGACTTAGCTGCAATATATATTGGATGCCAGAAAATATTTAGGTTTCATGTGAATTGTTTGCAATAATTTGCAAGTTTTATAATTGTAAGTAAATAAATTTATCTTGGCATTGTTTGTAGTTTCAAATTGTGTTACTTTTCATGAGCATTAATATATTCTGGAAAATGCGAAAAATATATATCTTAAAACACAAGAAAAAATAAAACTTGCAAATAAAAGAACCATTCTTCAACATAGTTTGGGAGTGAGCCAGCAGAGATCATTACAAAGTTGTGTGGATTCCTGGTTCATGTGCATATTATAGGAGGTTTATTAAGTGGTATTTACAGCTAACAGCTCCATTGACAGATCTCACTCAAAAGGGGGCTTTCAGGTGGACAAAGAAGGCGCAAGTTGTGTTTGACATTCCTAAGCAGGTTAAGAGCAATTGCCCATTTTTAGCCCTTTCGTATTTTTCTCAACCCTTTGCACTGGAGTATGATGCATCAGGAAAGGGTAGTGGTATGGTTCTAATGCAGAATCAACATTCTATGGCCTACAAGAGTAGGAAACTAAGAGATAATGAGAGATTTTACTCCACCTATGATAAGGAGATGCTTGCAATCATGCATGCATTAGCGAAATTTCGACAGCAATTTTGTGGTTTATAAGTTTGTGGTGAGGACAGACCACAATATTCTGAAATACTATGCACATGTGCATTGACTCTTGTACCCTTAATAAGAAAACAATCAAGAATAGGTATACAATCTCGTGCATAAATGAGTTCTTAGATGAGTTACATGGCACAATCTTCTTTTTGAAGATTGATCTTCGTTCAAGATATCATCAGATCGGGGCTAGAGAAAAGATATAAACAAGACTACCTTCAAATGTCATTTTGATCATTATGAGTTTTTGATGATGTCATTTGGCTGCACTAATGTGAAGAGCACACGATTATAATAAGAGGGGGAGTGAATCAGTATAATAAGAAATTTGCCAATTTAAAACTTTTATCCAAACAATTGACTTCAAATGCTGAAATGAACAATTATGAACATAAACACAAGGACACAATGTTTAATGTGGAAACCCAAAGCAGGGGAAAGCCACAGCAAATAATTGTTTTATATATAAACTTGTTCTTTTACAATGTTTTCTAGGTTCCAACCTACTAGAGGCTCCAAACCTTGTGTTTATGAGCACCGACTAATTGTAAGCTCCAACTCCCACACTTCGCAGGCTCTGACCTACTGGAAGCACCAACTCCTGCTTCTGTCTTTGTGAGCACCAGCCCACTACATGCAAATTGCTTTTCCACATTAACATTGTTTCTTTCTCAACTAATGATGGACATTTTCTTAGCACTTCTTCTCTTCAAATTGATAAGTAAATCTTTTTTATTTCCACGTTCTCTTCTATTAATATCCTTCTTTATATTGTCTTCAAGAGATGATGGACATTTAGATTACTCTCTTCAAATGATTCTACACAACCCTACTTATGCATACTTGAATCTGCTATTTTTTATTTAAATACTTCCAATCTGCTTTGAATCCCTTCTTCATAAACCCTTTTCTATTACACCACATGTGTCATTTCTTTACATCCTCTTTTTATAGTTTTTCTTCTTTATCTGCACGCTTCTTTATTTTTCTTTATCTTTTAAATTTATATATTCATTTTAAGAATCTTCTCTTCTTTTCCCCACTTCTTATTCTCTCTTTGTATTTGTATGTTATTTATCCCTTTCTTCTGCACTTCTTTTTCTTTGCATTCCACTTCTTATCACACAGCCCACACACTCCATTTCTGCAATCAAAGGAATCTATATATAGATAGACCTCCATATATTGAATAGTCCTACCCTTTCAATGAATCTATATGCTAATTATTCTCTTCATAATTACTCTATGTTATTGATAATTTTTATATTAAGTTTGCAGTTGTCATGAAATTTCATTTAAGACTCATTGCTGATTGGGCAGCAAATGTATGATATGCTTCATTCTTTGCAAGCAATATTTATCCCCAAACTGCCACTACCATATAGACTTCATTGTTGTTTATATTGATCACCATTTCTTTAATCTGCTGAATGCGATGAATTCTTGTCATCATTTGAATCACTCTTTCTATACTTCAATCGCATCTTTTGATTGTTAATCCCAGTATCTTGTCACCGCCTTATTAATATTTATTTTTGCACATGATTGTCTCTACATAATCATAGAAATCATTGTCTCTATAAACTTCTGAACATATTCATCCCCTCTATTGATTTGAATGTCTAGCATCACTGCTTCCTATTAACACTAAATCAATCGCTGAAAAATACAGGACTGCTGCATATTATTATTATTATATTGAGCATTGTTCCTCTGTTGGAATCATTCAAATATTGTCAATTCTGAAATATAGAATTCATTTATCTTTGTATTCTCTTGCCATGGTGGAGATCTTTTAACTGACGTGTCTCAGCATATCGTTGATGCCTCCTTCAAACTTGTTATTGCAGATTCAATAGCATCGATACTATGCCTTGTTACTTTATTGATTGTGACCTTTGTCTTACATCATATTCGTCTATTTTTTGCGGCTAGCTGTCTTCATGAAACAACTTGGCCCTCTTTCTTATGTCATGGATTTAAATATCATTGTTTGCTTTGTGTGGAATGTTATCTTTCAGAATTCTCTCGGTTCATAACTTATTTATCATTGCCATTATGCTCATTCATTTTTTCATTGTCTTCAAAATTAATTATTGCTATTATTATAACCTCTGCCTCATTTGTTTATGAAATTATGTGAGTTTGAGATTGTTTGTATACTCAATAATATATGCCTTGTCTCTATGCTCTCCATCGTTGTATTTTATAAACCGCTTAATATTGGCTTCAAATCACCTTTATGGTGTCTATGTATATAAATTATTGCTACATGACTTCATATGCGTATGTTATTCAATATTATTGTTTTATTTGTATCTTTATCAATAGTTCCAAACAATTAAATATTGCTTCCATAGGAAATTTATTAGTCACCAATCTCTCGTTAACTCTTTTATTTTCATCAATTACTTCATTGTTGATGTTTGATGAAACTATGCCATTGATGAATGATGTTGATGCCGCTTGGTCTTCCATACTTCACAATCTCCTTTATAGTGTTGATCTTTTGTCTTCACCATTACTTTCTGTATCTATCTACTGCAAACTATCACAGTAATATGCCATCATCAAACTTAGGGATAATAGAATATTAGCACTTAGTGATGCTCATTTTGTGTCCATATCAACTCGTTGCTTTTTCATCATTATTGTCTTCACCATTTACAGAAGTGTTCTATGATTTCTCATGGCTCTTTATACTGGAGAGTATATATCGTATGCTTGGCTTTCTGACGTGTCATATACACTTGCAAATTCTCAAATACTTTTGTTACTATAGGCTCTTAGACTTTACATTTATAGATTTTTCTCAGACTTGACACGTGTAACTTTTTTTGTTTAATCATATCCTTCTCCTGGTGTCCTGAAATAGGTTGGTCTCTCTTATGTATTCATTTTTTCAGAGTTGCCAGAAACTCCTTTGTGCCTCCTTGGGCATGCATATCCCCGTATCCAATTTGGAAACGTATCCAATACTGCTCGGATACACATCGAATATTGTACCCATGTCCGCCTAATAAACTTGATTTTCCAACCGTACCAAATTCTATGGGATTTTTTTTTTTTTTAAGATTTGATGTAGATCTTCCCTTTAATGTTAAAAAAATATATATTAAAGCAATTTTTTTTTTTTTAAATAGTATTAAAAAAAACCTCCACTAGATGAGAAAGACAAATAAAATATTTTTTCTATTTCAGCAACCCGTTTTTTGGTTATCTTCTAATGCAACTCTATTGTGTTTGCAAATTGTAAAGCATTAAATTAACTTATAAATATTTATGTAGAATTTATGTGTCAATATTACTTTTGAAGTAATGAAAATCTCCTACAATAACTTAGAAAACTATGTTAAATATATGTATATGTATTATTTATTAATGTTGTGTCCAGCCGTATCCATATTGGGTTTCTAAATAAATGGTTGTATCCATACCCAATACCGTTCCCATATTTATATGTATCCGTATCCGTGCAACTTTGCATTTTTGTGCTTTCATAATGGTCAACTCCTAATCAATGGTATGCTACCTCTCATAATAGATCCAAGACTCTTCTAGAAATGGCTTCTTATAATTGTTTATATCCTTCCATCTAGTTATTATATCACAGACACAAACAGTTTAATTTCTATCTTTAATTTTCCTTTGACACTGTTGGTGCTAACACTGGTAGTTTTATTCATTCTCATGAAATCCTTTGACATTAATGAAATACATTCATCATAATGCATCTGCCACTTTCCAATCATGCATGAACCATATCTTAAATAGGTAGTTGCAGAAGTTTGTACTAGTGCTTTCTTATGACATCTTGATATACAACATGTCATGGAAGGATCATATGGGACATTTGGATGAGGTCCCTAGTATTGTGTAGGCTCAGCCTCTATTTGCAAGATATTCAAATGTGAGTTTGGTCTTACAAAGATTCTATATAATGCAGAGAGCACTACAAAAAGTGTGATGAAGCCCCACAAGCCTCTACTCCTCTCTTTTGATCACCTCCAAACTTCCACAAACTCTCACACCCTTCTTGGGAACTCCAATAACATATTTAAGTCTTATAACAAGCTACAAGATCACCACTGACCATTCTACACAAAGACCAAATTGGCCTAACTTTGGGTTTAGGGCCAATTTCCCTATTTTGGACAAAATATAGGAAAGGACTCAAAACTTCAAACCTAATCAAGGGAGCGAATGGAACATGTTTAAATAGGCCTAGGAACTCAAAATCAATTATCCAACTAATCAACAAATACCCAAAAAGTTAGTTGTTTAAACTGGACTAATGGGCAAGCCTAATTGCAATCAGGTTTGCTCGGTCAGTTTTCAAGGGTTAACTTTTAAACTTCTCACACAACCTCCCAATCAGATGGGTTTTTCAGATACCCTTTTGGAAGATCTATCAAATCCCAAGAGATTGGATCTCC
Organism: Cupressus sempervirens; assembly: GCA_028749045.1. NCBI lineage: Eukaryota > Viridiplantae > Streptophyta > Pinopsida > Cupressales > Cupressaceae > Cupressus > Cupressus sempervirens. Next base: position 236,151,491 of record CM053786.1, on the reverse strand, counting down.
AACCTATCAAAGCAACTTCCAACCCTTACTATGCTACTAGGCCTAATGGCACTAATTAGGTTAGAATTACAAAGCAAGTACCAAGGAATGGAACATTCAAACTTGGCCAATGGTTTCGACAGCTTCACACGTCTCTACTAACATCAAATACAAAGTTTGTTTGAGTCCCGCACTCACCAATCCTTCACTATAGGATCAAATGCATCATTCTACAACCAAGAACATAAGGAATGCTTGGTTAGGGCTCGCTTGGAAAAAAAGCAGACAGTGTTTTATGGGTCTAAATCTTTGAAATCATAATGTACATGGACCCTATTTGCTTCACCCCAAAGGTCGTTGAAATCTCACGGTAGCAAAGCAAATTAGAGCCCCATTTTGATGAAACCCTGATCTTGGGAGGGTTTTAGATCAACTTTCAATGAAACTGATATATCTCCCTTATTATTTCACCTTATGATTTGAAACCAAGTCCAACAGAAAGGTATAAGAGATCCCTATTCAACCATGTCAATTGATGCAATACACCAATCCACATAAAGTTGCACAATACAAAAACACATAGAAAATTGCACAAAACTAACTATTGTTATTATCAAAACTTCTCCCAACCATTTGCCAATCACCAACCTACCTGTCTTCAGCCATGACAAGGCTATATACACTTGTCCCAATGGTCAGAGCCACCTTTTGAATAAAAATGGGCCGTTGGGAAAGTTTTTGCAACTTTTCAATAAAAGTGGTCAATGTTGCTTAAGCAACATTGACAACATTTACAACTTTTTGTGTTTTGAAGAGGAACTTTTCATTTATGACTTAAAAGGGACCTAAACTAACTCTAACCTATCCTAATCATCGTAGGATATCTAATACTATGAGATTCACCAAAATATCCCCTTTGACTAACCTTTTACCCAAGGTTTATAGAAACACCTTGTACCATGTGGCTTTACAAATGGGTTATCACATTACAACAAATGGATCCATTGATCCTTATTACTCTTTCCTTCCAAGACATTCTAATCCTCCGCTGCTATACTTCAGACATGTGATTGGGCAAAGTTGTGTACACATTCATGAGGAGAAGATTCAGGCAATTCATGATCGACCACCACCCAAGAACATTACAAAAGCATCTGGAATCCTTGGTTGATGTGCCTTTATAGGAGGTTTCTTAAGGGGTATTCACAAGGAACAACTCCATTGACGGATCTCACTCAGAAGGGGGCTTTTTGGTGGACAAAGGAGGCAAGTTATGTTTGACAGACTTAAGCAAGCTAAGAGCAATTGCCCAAATTTAGCCCTTTTAGATTTTTCTTAGCACTATGCATTATTGTGTAATGCATCAAGGGAGAATATTGGCGTGGTTCTTACACTAAATTGCCATCCTATGGCCTACAAGAGTAGGAAGCTAAAAGGTAATGGGAGACTTATTCGACCTATAATAAGGAGATGTTTGTAATCATACATACATTAGCAAAATTTTGATAGCATTTTGTGGGTGTAAGTTTGTGGTGAGGACAGACCACAATAGTCTAAAATACTTGGAACAAAAAGATCTTAATAAGCATTAACAAAGGTAGGTGAACAGAAAAATAGGCTTATGATATCGATATAGAGTGTAATGGGAAAGAAAGATGTGGATATTCATGCACTTTCCAAGAGGCCTATAGTTGCTTCCCTGTGTTTCTTGTGTGTGATCACATCGGATTAGAAATCTCAACTATTGGTTGAGTATTCCAAAAATCAATTTTCTTGTGAGATCATGACAAAATTGGTTCAGGATGACAAGTACTCAATACTTAAGGGGCAGATTCTATAAGCTATTCATGATGTTATGTATTATAAAATCAGAATCTACTTGGTTCCTAAATCAAAACTTAAGGGGCAGATTCTACAAGCCTTGAGGAATGTCTTGCAGTATGTGCGTGAGTGCATAACTTGTCACCAAAACAAGTCAAAGTACACATTTCCAGATGGCCTTCTATGGCCCTTGCCCATACTTGAGAAAAAGTAAGACTATTTCTATGGACTTTATTACAAGGCTTTTGTGGGTCTTGGGTGGAGACTGTGTGTGTGTGTGTGTGTGTGTTTGTGAATAGGCTGAAAAAATATGAATACTTCTTTCCTATCGCAGCAGATTTCACAACATCACGGATTGAAAAGTTGTTTTCCAAGGGGTGTTCAAATTGCACAAACTTCCTAGGACCCTTGTTAGTGACCCAGACAATGTTGACACCTATTACTACTTACCACCCTTAGATAGACAAGTAGATGCAAATTGTTAATAAGTGGCCTGAGGGTTAGCTATATAATTATGTCTGTGGGCAGAAAACACCATGGGTACGTTGGCTTTATTTAGGTGAGTACTTCTATAACACTACATACCATATGCCCATTGGTATAACACCCTTCAAATCCTTGTATGGTTATGGTACACTTCATTTGCAGATTTGGCCTTGGGTGACACTAGAGCTCCTAGAGCTCATCATATACTACAGGATTGCCTATCCTTAAGGAACCTAAGGATAATATTCAGCACACATAGACTCAAAAAAAGATGTACGCAAACCATCATAGGATAGAGAGGTCATTTGAGGTGGAAGCAAAGAACACTTGTGGAGTGGAGCAAGAAACTCGAGCCAAGTTCCTATGAGCCATATACAGTACTAAGGAGGGTCAAAGAGGTGGGCTAAAAGCTCAAGTTACCTTCTAAGAGAATGATACATAATGTATTCCATGTATTAGGCTTCAAGAAGGCTTTAGGGCAGCACATTACACCTTCACCTAAGTTTCTTCACTGGACAAGGAAGGCAGATTGATTATGGTACCTGTTGAGAGTCTAGACATGAGAAACAAGAGGTTGACGAGAAAAGTTATCGAGGAGTACTTGGTTTGCTAGAGGGATTTACCCATAGAGGATGCCACCTGCAAAGATAAGGCTATATTACAGCTCCAAGCTTTATAGTTGCTTATGGGCAAGCAACTCTGCGAAAGGAGGACTATCATGTCCCCTCATTAGAATGCCCAATAGTATTGACGTGAGTTTTATTCCAGTACAACATACAAAATCAAATACTTAATAATCCAAAATGAAACACCAAATCTCCCAACTATCGATTGAATAAGGATGTTTATATGCTAAATAATGTCTAGTTTGTGTGGTCAAATGAGACAACCTCCAAATTCATTCTTAATTGTGGACATCTACTTAATTTTTTATGATAAGATATGTTGGTTATCATAGAGGGAATTACAATATCCATTCAATGGATACCAACTTGACTTTAAATTCTTCAAACACTTCCAATAAAATAAATTGCAAGGAAATAAAATCTAACTAACTCTAAGAATGTAAGACAATGTTGATGATAAGTCGGGCCTCTTAACCAATCCTTGCTTTGCCAAACTAACTAGGCGTAGGAGGGTGCTATCTTCAATAGATATAGGAATGATTTCCATACTCTCAATGCTCGTCCAAATACCTTATGAAGGCACAATCTAAATGCACATCTCCAAACGAAGTTAAACACTTTACACCCATACTAACCTTATACCTTTACTTACAATCAACAAGTATCAAGAGGTATAGACACTAGCTTCACCATTCAACAATATCTTCAACCATCTATTTCTACTTCTAATTAACATGAAATCAAATCCTATTCTAATTGAGGAAAATAAAGAAACCATGCAATACTCCAAAATGATACAAACAATTCACCATGGAGATCAACAATAAATTAAGAACAATTAGGTGGTATCATACCAACAATTTCAACAAGTCCTACTTTACAAATGGGAGGCATGGGGTTTATATAGGAGATCTAATTACAATGAATGGCAAAGATTGATTTGAAATCAATCGCTTAGATTAAATCAATTACAAATCCTATTAGGGCAACCAAAAATAGGCGATATAAATGAAACACCACATAAAAATAGCCAATAAGAAAATTTGAAGGATTGATAACCAATGGGAAGAAGGGAAATTGTCTACTCATCATTATGAACATGTATGCCTCCTCTGTCTTGCAATATTTATCTTAATTCCACTTCCTCTTAGGAATTCTTCATCATTCTTGGAATTCTTTCCCTTGAATGTCTTGACTTCATAAAAATTGAACCCTTTGTATTTCCACCTTCATTACTTGGAATTCTTCTTTGTCTTTTTCATCTCGGGACTTGATCCTTGATGCAATCCCTTGAACATATTAGCATCTTCCTTGGCATATCAAATCTTCCTCAATCTTTATGTCCTTTCTTGATGAAGGCTTGAACTTGAAATAATTCCTTCAGCTTGATCCTTGAATTTTGTCCCCTTTATCCCAGCTTTGAAGTGCATTTGCTTAAAGCGTTGTCTTCCTTTGATCTTGACCGCTTGAGTAATCCTCTTTCATTGTTATCCTTGCTCTAAGCTTAAATTTGTCTTGCACCTTCCTTCGTTCACTTCCTTACAACTAACATTGCCTTTGATCCAAACATGATTCCTGATAGAAAGCTCAAAATTAGTAAGGTATTCATGGACTTAACAACAAAATAATGATAATTTTCAAACTTAAAACCTTTGAATTAATCTATCTAATCCACACTTTAAATTAGTGATTCTATTCTTTGAGAGCTAAGAAAATACTTGGATTAGAATCCGAAGACAGTAGAAATTTATCAATACTTAGCCACAAAATGACAAAATTAGTCTTTCACTCAAATCTGATTTTCTGAGGACAAGATTGGACACGTCTGAAAACTAACTATGCATTGGTATTATTCCTATCAATCTATGAAATTTACCTCTCATCAAGTTCATGGTTCTGTTTGTGAAGCATGAATCAAAGCCGAGACTTCATTAAGCACCAAAAACTCACTCTATCAATCATGTCAAGTCTGAAGACATACTTGCAACTGCACCTTTGTGGATTAAGGTAAATGGAAAAGTTAGTGATTTTGATGCCCAGAGACCTTGAGAAGACTTGGCACTATCAAGTAAAACTGTTGATGTATTGGTGAAGTTAAGAATTTATGGGGAATTTGTCAAAAATCTCCCCTGCTGTTAGTTGTCTGCAGACCTAGGTCTGCAACTTAGATTTTAGGTCCTTTAATGGCTCAAGATGAGTCCCAAAATAGAGCCAAATATATGCAACAAGTTCTCGATCAGATTGTTATCATAGAGCCAACTTAGAATTAAGTGGAAAAAATCAAATTTTAGCTGATGTTCTTAAAGTTTTGCATGTAATTAACTCACTTCAGCCTCTTAATGCCTCTCATTAAGTGCAAAAGATGTGTTTTGGAATGGAGATTAGCCTACAAACAAGTGATGGGGGTTTTGGGCACTTTAGAATTTATATGATTTTTCAAAAAAAAATTGCCCAGTCTGAGAAAGTCTTCAAAATTGGGCTGGTCTTCAAAAGCTCAGAAAAATAACCCTTTTAAGTCTGCAATCATTCATGGACAGCTTAAAAAGTTGGTAAAATTATGAAAATTTTGAGTGAAACCGATCTTCATGGAGGGCATTTTCAGATTTAGTCTCAGTCATCAGCTACATCAGACTTAAGAATATGGTGCCTACCTTCCTTCTTGCTCAAGTTTCAGCCTTCCTAGGCATGATCGATCTCCACTCCAGCCTTCATTTCCTTCTTTTTGATCACTTGACTTTGCTGCCAACTCCTTCATAGCTCTTTATTGCAGCTGCCAGTCCTTTTAAAGGTGATTTATCTTGTCATTTACCTCCAACAAGCAATGTGGGACAAAAGATTTCCACCGTCCTAGAAGCTTCACCACTTTTATTAATTAAATTCCCATTATTTAATTGCTTTATTGATTAAAAAAGCCATAAAATGGAAAATCGATCTATGTATGGACTCCAAAAATTTGACTAAGCCTATTTTGTAATTTGAGACAAGGCATCCATGGTTTTGAAAAACGATAAGCACATGTTTTCTCTCGTCCGAAGTGGGGAAAATGACTTGTGCAAGGATAACTTCACCTCCCATACTTAGAAATTATTTTGTCTTTGTTTTCTCATAAATGGGAGAATTTCAATCCATAAGTGGACAAGTAGTTTCCACACTTCAAAAAAAATCACCTTCACAATCATATCCAAAGAAAAAAATGACCCATCTCAGGACAAAACCGTACCTCGCATTCCAAAATTTGATTAAGTATAAAACCAGAAGGGAAACTTGCCTTCCAATGTGATTCTTCATCATTATTCTTTGTCTCCAAATTCCAAGTGGGGAAAATCGAACCCTGTCTCAATTTATGCCCAACACTTGAAAAACTTTTGAGTAAATGCTATCCAAAGCGGGGAAATTCATGCTAGGCATGGATTTTGATCAAATAAAGTGGGGAAATTCATCTAAATCCACATTTTGATCAAATAAAGTGGGATAATTCATAGTAAGTCCAGATTTTGTGTTCTTTTTATAAAGAAAAAATGTTTTACCTTAGGATTTTGGTAATTTTTAAGTATGGAAAATCCTCCTATTTAGATTTTAAGGCCCTTGTGCACAAAATATGCCTTTATAATGTCCATAATTTAAATATGCTTAGGATGTTTTGCTCAACCCCTTACAACTTGACCTAGAAGAACTTGAATTGCACCTTTACAACTTTAAGATCGCAAGTTGACTACTCAATTTCTCGGTCACCCCTTAATCTTTTAAGCTTTGAACTACCAACATAGCTGCCAAAACCTAACAACCCTAACAAGTACTAGTGAAAATAGGGAATCCCTATTTGTAATAGGGAGATGGTGTGAAAACCTCATAGCAAGCAATTATCCAAAGGTTGGTTTGTCACCTAAGTTCTTGTAGGCCAATGAGTTGATAGGGGGGAACTTTTGGCTTCTTGTGTGGTTTCAGATTGTTTTGAGTGAGGTTCCAATTAGCCTATGGTATTCAAACTGAATCAAGGATCATAGAGCTTCAGATAAAATTTGGATTTGAACCCTAGTTTGCATTCTATGAACAAATGAGGAAAATAAATTATATTTCTTAAGCTTGGGTAATTACAATAAAATAATTTAATATAGTAATAAAACAATAAGGTGACTTTTTAAATGTCGTCAATTTAAAATGAAGTGGGTCAACCCTATTAGGGTTCAGATGGCTTCGAGGAGATGCTAAAAGTGTTTTGGGAGCTCATTTTGTGATATCCAAATTTAGAATTCACACCTACACATTTGTGGAGAGCGTTTGATTAGGGTTTTTAATAATTGGTAGGCTCATGATTGAAAACCCTTAACTCTTATCAACCTAGATGTTCCTCCAAAGTTGGTGAACCTGAAATTGATTGCAAGTTTTGAGGGTCTTGAGAAAGTAGATAGAAGCATTAAAGTGTAGGTTGGTTTGTATTGTGCATTTTGGGAATTCCTAGGTAGATCTGATTATTGTAATGTCCCCAATTTTTAATAAAACATTTTAATTAGGTTAGTAAATTAAATGGTCTTAAAAATTAAATAATATCACAAGGACTTATTTTATTAATTGATTTAATCAATAAAGGGGCCCAATTTTCTTTAAGTATCCTAGGTGTTTGTCATCTCAGCATTCTTTTGTAAACCCTCAAGAGTTTTCTCCGAAGGGGTATTTAATTGCAGCAAGTAAGAAGCTTTTATGTATGCGATTTAGATTATTTCATTGTACTGTGAATTCTTGTTGGAGTTTTGTATTGTCCGCCATTTCGGAAGTGAAAGATCTTCCCTACGTGGCTATTTCCAGTTTCGGTGGGATTCAACCCTCACCCTATTTTGTTTTGGTATTACTTGGCTTGGATCTAGCAAATCGGAGAACCATCATTTATTTGCAACTGTAATCTTTGTTCAATGTTTTCTATGCATTCAGTGTTCATTTGGCAATTAGAAGGTAATTACAATATCTGTGTTTATAGCAACAACATTGATCAAGTTTGCAATACCATACAAATCCCTTCAATCATATCCATGCATTCGTACACAGTCACCCATGTGTCACTTCTGCCTTCTATACGACTTGTTCAGCCCTACCGTATGGCCAACCCAATCCCCACCATATAGATTGCCCCATATCACCATACAAACTTACATCTCAAGTACCGTCAAAAGACTATATGTCCACCACCATACGACATACTTCATTTCTCATCTATATGATTTGTAGTCATCACCGTATAGGTCACTACCATACTCCATCCCAACACCTAACATATGTCCCCTTCTCTGTCCATACGCTATCTTTCCTCCTCCACCAAAATCTCACTCCGTTCACCTTCCTCCAGTATCCCTCACGTCAACCTTACACTGTATGGCTATAGGCCTACCTTACGAACATTCAGCTCTCCCAAACATCCCATTCCATATGAATAATTGCAGCCACCGTACGCTATACCATTAGCCTCACCTATACAAACATTGTACCATCCTTTAGATTTGGTGTATCCATGAGCAAGTGTAGTTTGGAAGATTACCCATACAACAGCTTGGTGGGGTTTGGATTCATTAATGAGTTCCAACTTGGAGTTTAGAACGTAGTTTCACTCACTACCAAGTAAATCGGGCACCTAGGCAGCAACAAAAATTGGAATTCATCCAAATTTCACCTTCAGCAAGGTCGTACATCAATTTATCCTTTTTAGAGGGTTGATAGCAAATAACTAGGGTTAAATGTCCAAAATCTCCTGTAATAACACTCAACCACATGAATTTTCTTCACAAGTCAATGGTTTAACATTTCCTCAAACACTTAGCACACAACTTTGTTATAACTATATATGATGTTTTGGCATGTATATGCTTTTTTTTTTGTGGGTATGTATGATTTTTGCCAAGTATATACATTCAAAGCTTGATGCTAAAAGTAAATGCTAACTGAACAATGGATACCAAATGTTGAGTTGTGGTAATGAAATACAATAGCAACTTCTACTGCCACAATTTTAATTAATGGAACAATTGTATTGAATTTGTTCATAATCAATTGAATGCAAAAAAAACCATTTGTTGCGTTGGTTTGTATATGCAAATGCGTGATTACAAACATCAAATCAGATATATGACCTTTTTTTAATGACACCTCCCAGCTCTTTATGCAAGGCTTCCGAACTTAATCACAACCCTCAGAATAGAAATCGCAGGGCTCCTATTCCACACATAAGTCTTCAATTATTGATCACATGCATCTGATTGTGACTACAAGACCCCAACTTCATGAAAGTCGACCCTTACTGATGGTAACAAAACATATATACAGGTCATGGGACTAGATGAATCATAATATTTGAGATCGCAAGTTGCTAGAAATGATGTATAGGCCTCCAAATGTAAATACAGCCTCAGATTTATGTTCACAGGCCACTAGACAATGACTACAGGTCTCAGGGATGAATCGCAACTTATAATTGATGAACGTGTTGGCCCTATCTTTGATAGGCTACGTATTATTTTTGTACTTTTTAAGTCATGCCTACCATTTCTTTAGAAAGGATTTTATTTGTTTTAAATCCTTTTTTCCCTAAGTCAAAAACCCTAAGTTTCGACCATGTTTTTCTTTTTCCTCAAATGTCTTATTTTCCCGACCCTTGTTTTACGTCTCCTTAATAACCATCTGTATTCGTAACTTCACAAGAGATCTATGGTTGATGCAAGATTGTGTTGCAATGTAGTGAATGATCTTTGTTCTTAATCGCAACATCTCTGCAGTTAGTAAGATGGTGAAGATAATGGTTACGATGGTGCAACGCGACATGTGACGGTTTTCACAACATCTCCATGGCTAGCATAAACTAGATGCTTAAGGTAGAGGGGTTGCAATAAACTGATCACCGCATGATCGCAAGGGCTACGGAGGCATAAGAATGGTGCCACGTGAAAATATCAGATGGGGTAAAACTTGAAGATCAACTAAAGATATGGTGCTCGTCAAATCATGTGGGCCAGTCATCTTAATAACCATATGTATTCACAGTATTATAACCCTAGTAAGATTTGATGTTGCGAAGTAGGGATTAAGGGGAAAGTGAAACTATGTTCACAGCCTTGCAGATCAGAGTTCACAATTAGGAATATGGGTCACGATGTTGCAACGAAGGTTATCATGTGATGATCATTGCTTTGCAGGGTTAAGACTTAAGCGGGAATGTAAAGTTGCAAAGTGGAGATACACTATGATCACAACATCACAGGGCGATTTACACGGTTAGGAGAACGATGGCGAGGTTGTGAAAAGGCTTATGATGATAAAAAGGGGACAGTTCATCGTGTAATTGTGGTTGTCAAAATGTGAAATGGTTAATTGGTCGTGAAGTGGAGATGAGGTAAGAAGCTAGTTAAACGCAACCTTGCAGCAATTAATAAGATGTTGAGGTAAAAAGTTGCAGAGCTGCTATACAACTTAAAATTTGTTTGTCGTAATCTCACAAGGCTTGAAGGCGTAGAAGAATAGACTATTGCAAAGGCATGAGGAGGGTCAAGATGGTAAGGCAAGCACGACATCGCAACCATTGACATGAAAGGTCAACACAAGTCAAAAATAAAATAAAAGGTGAGGTAGGTCTAGCCAATCATTAAGCACCATTAATTGACAGAATGTTAAACCAATATCCAGTTGTCTAAAACACCGCCAAAATCTTCGATTTGAGTTTTCCTTAAGGTTTTTGAGAAGGAAGTTAGTGCATGCAGAAGTTAATGTCATTAATGTTGATTTTACTTTAAAGGTATTATTAAAGGTGCATTGCAACGATTGTAATAACACAGAAGTTGCAGAGCTTGAAGGATTTACAGATAGTTGATTTTCAGTGGAATTCACAAGTAAGGTGCTCAAGATGGCGAAATGATCACAAAGGGTTGAAACAGAGGCGGAAGAAGTGTCAATATCCACTAGCCAATCAAAACAGAAGAAACCAAGTCCTTTCTGATGGAGTTCAAAGTTTTTTTTGCTTCCAATTGTGCACGTTTTTCATTATGGACCGGTAAATATATTTCATCTAGTATGCGAGTTGTTACATGAAAGGGCGGGCTGCCTATGACAACATGAAGACATACTGACTTGTTGATCATAATTATTGAGTCTATCCCATTTAGGAAGTCCCTTATTTGATGTCAACCTTACCAAATGGAGTATATGTGTATCAACAACAGGCTATAGCTATGAGCAATGACAATTAAATATTGATAGGAGGAAAAAATGAAATGGAAACTAGTGTTGTGAATCTTTTAAGTGATGTTGGAGTGCTTCTTGTTGCTACAGACCATGATTTGCTTTTGCAAGAAAATGTTTCCTAGGTTTTGATAGAAGCTATAGGGCCTTCTCTGTGCATTGCAATCATTGGAGCAGTAGGATGTGCAGCTTGGTTCAATATTTCTATTATTTTTCTCTCCTCCGGTATGGAAACAGAGCTTTTGTGTAAAGCATGGGAGAGCATCAAGAAAAGAGAAGTGCTTGTTTGCATTGTATCAGCAATGGATGGATGTGTTCTAAAAGTGCTTTAGAAGATTTGAGATACGAAATATTGATGGGGAGCTAAAGTTGGGCCAGCTTCCATTGTTTTTATCATATTTTTTAAACAGGATCTCATCTCTTCCAGAGGTTTATCAGGGAGAGAATTATCTGCCTCTTGATCAGTTAACGGTAAATGAATACCCTCCTGGAGTTGGTTTGTCTCCACATATAGACGCACATTCTGCATTTGATGGATGCAAAGTTTCTCTTTCTTTGGCTGGTCATTGCACCATGGAGTTTAGAAAGTACAGTACTAGATGTTGGTTTTCTTCAAAAGAAAATGATTCCGATCATGGACAATTAGATGTTGATATGATCATACAAAAGATAATGTTGGCAATCAAGGCTCGATAAAGTATCTAAAGTTTGAAGGAATGGCCCTTTTCCTATCTCCAAGGTCTCTACTTCTATTGTCCGAGGAGGCACACTATCACAAGGAGGATATTGTTAATGGAGAAAGGATCTCTAGAAGTTTGAGGAGGGTATCATTTACGTTTCGTAAGGTTCGATTTGGCCCCTACAGCTAAGATTTCCACAGTATTGTGATTCCCAAATTCAAGATCGCGATATAGATAGGCAAATATAAAGCAATGGGGAAAGAATGGAACTCAAAGGAAATTGCTTATTAAATGGACACAAATTGTATGTGGTATCAAATCTTATGTTATGACCTACAACATGGAGGAATTTTGTCTTGCAACTCAAATCTTTCCAAAAGCTGCCTATTATTATTCGAAGAACTGTTTAGTCAAATATTGAATGTTATCAAAGCTTGTTGTCTTGGGAAAATGCCAAAGGAATTTTGTCTCATGCAGGGTGAGGATATGGTTGTCATTGCAATATATAAATTGATGAAACAGGCTTGTGAAGTGCTGATTGAAGCTGGACATAGGATCCAAATAAGTGGGAAATTGTTTACCAATCTCTGTTGTCTATAACAGATCTCTACATGGCATTCCTGTAGCAGCACGATATCAAATCTTGAAAATCATTGAAGCCCGATTTTGTCTGGCAAGGCCTTCTAAGCGGGTGATCTTCAATTATCAACTATTTTTTGGTGTTTTATATCTTATATTGTTTTATGTTTGTTACAAGTTTAATAATATCCAAGGAGATGGTTGGAAGAGGACGCAGCACTAGTGAAAGAAAATAATAAACCCACAGAATGCACAGGATATCTTCAACGCCAAATAAAAGATATATGAGGGTTGCCAAAATACTAACACGGTCGAATGGACGTGATGAGCGCCAGATGCAGAATAAAGATAATTGTGTCTTCATATCCCGGAGCATCGGTTTGATAAAACCGAACATTGCAGGCTTGTCGTTAATGGTCGGGATGGTTCCCGTGAAACGCAACCTTCTCTTGTTTGCATGTTGATTACCCTTTAAAAAATAAAAGAAAAAGGCATCAAATAGCAAATAAATGCACAAAGGAAGGCACGCATTCAAATGTTCAAATATTTATATGGACTTTATGCACAAGGGCGTTTACTTATTAAACTGTCGCTTATACTTGTTTAAGAATTGAAGTCGTTACAAATGGCTAATTAAAGGATGCAACATTTGGAAGGCAACCGATGCCTTTTGATTGTCTATAAATATATGATGGAAAACCAAAACCATGACAATTGAGGCATTCAACAAAAAACATTTTTTCTTTGCATTCCTGAGACATACAAATTTTTACAATTCCTTTGCTGGAAGAAATCAAATTTGATCTAAGCTACAGGAACTTGAGATTATTGGGCATATTTTTAATATTGTGTAATGTAAAATCGTGTTGAGTCAAGCATCTACGATTGAATGACTTCAACACAAATTTTTCTGCAATATAATCAGTAAGGTTTTTATTTGTTTTAGAGTTAAATATTATATAGTTCGTCCTTTATGATTTATTTGTTTTCTATTAATAATTTATTATTGGGATAAGTGGATTAAATTATTTGTTGCTATTTAGACCTAATAAATACAAATATTGTAGGATATTAAAATTGTTTCCGTATTTGTATCTATTTTATCCTTTTAAAGGTTAAAACATTATAGACTAGTTTTAATATGCATAAGACGAAATAATTTGACGCATCCCAATAATTAAATTGTTTATAGATTTAATATTATAATATCATAAAGTTGTATGTAAAACTTATAAACTTGCCTCTATCGCCCATCTGAACTTCAATACTGATCTTTAATCGCTCATTTTTCTATATTTGTTTGCTAGCAATATTTTTCTTTTCGTGTTAAGGGTTTAATATCTATTTGTTTTAGTAATTCATTTTAATCTTATTTCAGCATTTACAACTCTATTAAAGTAATCAAATTTTGAAGAATAATATTCACCAATTGCAATCTAGAAACTTTCCTTAAAATCTTGCCACTTGAGGAAATTGTCTTTGAATTATAATCTATTCGCTATAAAACATCTTGGATTCAAGTTTTGTTGTCCAAGATCAGGTGTACAAGCCTTGGTTTTGCGGAGCCAAAAATGCGGGGGATTTAAATCAATTTGATTGATCTTGTCAAGTTGGCCAAAATCGATTAGATATCCCAGCATCGAGTAGGCAAGGCTCATAGGTTTCTAATCAACGATTTTGATAACCAACACTTTCATTGACGAATGGCTAGCTTTTCTTCCAAGTTCATCAAATTCTCATGAACTGCATACATATATGCATTCTGCAGAGACGTGTTAGTACCAAACACCAATGGAAATGGATTATTTTGGTTTTCCTGCAACAATGGAGTAAAAGACCCTCAAACCCATGAGAGAGCAAATTGGGAAACCTGATAGTACCAAAAGTGTTCATTGATGTAGATTTGATCAAGGCCCACATTAAAGCTTACAACCCTGCTTCTCAATCTTTCCATAAGGTAGATCGTAGCATACTATGCAAGCTAAATAGGAATACATCTATTGAAGCTTTCGGACTCAAAGGACCAATGGGTCTTGAGATTGACTTAGATAAACTGGAAAATACTTTTCAATCTCAAAAGAGTTTCTTTACAAGGAAAGTAATGCTAATTCACATACATAGGAGCAAGAAAGAGATGGGAGAAATCCCCAAGAAGATAAATAAGCTCATGCCCCTAGAGTATTTTTACAGGTATCTTCAAAACACAAACTTTGGTCTGACCAAAGTGTTAGGCGTTGATGGGACAATGAATGCATCAGGAGCCTCATATGTGATGGCTATGAACATACATGACCAGTACACCAATGTGGGATATGAATTTGTAAAGCACATAATCAATGTGATACATAATGAGATGGTAGCTACACAACAAGCAGATTCGAGTAATTTTAAGTTCTATCATTATTCATTATTAATGCACTTGTTGTTATACAAAAATATTGGGCATTTCAATCCAGATTTCATTGAGCAAACTGAGGAGATGGGAGAGGCACTCCCTGTGAAGATGTAGAGAAGAGTTTGGTACATGTTCTACGCGTATGCCAACTATCTATATTTATATTGATTTTGTTTTTCCCATTATGAAAATGCTAGTACCCGATTTCAAGAGGATCCTTAGGATAATCAGCAAGTTACTTAGGCCAATCCTATGTTTTGATGATGTCAAGTTGAGCCACAATTGGGGGAGATTTTCTTGCTGGGAGACTGTACTATTATGAGAGTATATTAATGCCTCCACCCCTTAGCCTTCCTAGGTTTGTCCCAGTAAGGATAGGAATACTAGAATTCCTCTGGCAGATTGTTCTGATGGATAGTGAGCATCTAGGGAGGAGTGTAAGAAAAGGAAAATTTATGTGTCAGAGTTATAAGATTGAAGAATTCACTATTGGCAAGTAGGCCACTAATGAAATTGATGCCATCCTTAGCCAATATAAATTTCCACCTGCATTTGCTAGGATATATGATCTAGAAAATGTAGTAAGGGTAGCCCTAAGAAACATGAGGGGATATAACATGTCTGCCAACAAGCATCTATGGGAAGAAGATGTTATTAGAATTAAAAAATTTAAGAATGTGTGTACTAAGAGGATGTGAAAATGGAGAGATATTACGAGACTTGAGGATGAGATGAGGAAAGTTGACCCTGCTTTCCTATGTTTCTATCATGAGGAGAAGTATTTAGATAGGTTTGATGCCTACATAAAGAATTATGATGAGATCATGGCAAAAAATGTCTGAGGTGGCTAATAGGCAGGGAGAAGAAATGGTAAATCCTACATCCCCTGAGCCAAATGTGCTTTGTTGAAGAGGAGGAGGATGTAAAAGAAGTTCCACCAGAGACATCTACATGGACCGGAGGAAAAAGGAAAAAGAAGTTAATAGAGATGCCTTAGAGGATTAGGGAATAAAGCATCACAAATATTGCTCGAGACTAGCCAGTACTTTGTAGAGATTAGACAAAATTTCTGGATCAAACAGGCAACTGAGAATGACAAGGCTCCCAAGAAATTGGAAATGGGTACTAGGATGCTTGATGATAGGGTCATCCAAGCACAAGAGATTCTTATTCAAATTAAAGCAAAACCAATTAACCCTAACAATGCAACCAGGAGACTCTGATGAAAAGATCGCAGAGACGGTTGAAAAGTTACAAGCCTATGATACTGAAGTATTGAGGAGGCCAAGGAGTTGGTATGGAGAAGTGGGATGTTACATTGCCTGAGTGGGACATGAGCTCCGCATTCATGTTGGACCAAATTAGGAGGCAAGAGAGGTCTATATCTTTTGGGGCTTTTGGCCAAGGAGGATTGCAAAGGGGATCTGGTTACAACATCGATACACAAAGCATGGTTGTATGAACATTGCTCTTGAATCAAACAAGCCATGATTGATGGAGGTCAAAGATACAGCCCAAGGTAGTGCAATATTTTGGAGTGTGCAGTCCACGTCTGGTGGAGAGGTCTCTGGTTTGCTAAGTGCAGTCACATCTTTGAGCAAAGACAAGATCAACCAGATTGAGGATCAGTTAGCTCAGACCTTTAGAAATTATGTTGCCACTCGAGGACAATATGAGGAATTAAAAAGGAGTTATATGATGGAACAAAGGATCAAGGAGTTGGAAACAAAAATTGCAACAATAAGGAGTGTTACTAGGCCAATCATTGAGGTAAGTGACAAAAAAGTGCAAAGAGAGGGCGGTAATCCTACTCCTATTGTTATTAGTTATCAACCTGAGGGCATAGACACTGATGCAAGAGATGTTAATAAGGAAATTGAAGTCAATACAATGAAGGGTGTCACTTCCCATAGGATTAATGTGTTGAAGCAAGGGCCACAGAATATTCATAGTGTTTATATTTCATTGCAAGGTGCAGAACATCAATGAGTTGAAGCACATTCATTATCTATGTTCCCCGAGAACACGTCCCCCCCAAAAAAGCCAATGTTTCAAGGACGGGGACGTGCCTGTCCCGAGGACTTCATTATGGACTTGCATACATCAACAATTTTTTAACATAAAATTTTTTTTAAATAAAGAAAAATGTCACTTTTGTCGTCCTCATTTATCGTCCCCCTCGTCCCCAAAATCGGCAAAAAAAATTGTCGTCCCAGTGTCCCCTACTGTCCCCGTCCCAGAAACTCAGGGGAACATAAGTCATTATTATCTCTTATGTTCAAAAGGTGGGGCCTATTAAGCCAATTCTTTGATAGACTGGTTCCAATGCTGACTCAAAAGAAAGAATTGCCAAGGAAATTATTATTCCTACGAGGAAAATGATTGGCAAGGTTAAAGAGTTGGACGGTCACTTTTCTAGAAGGATGCAAATGATACAAAATAAGATGAAAATCATTGCAGATGGCATACCTGGTCTTATTCCCGAGATTGTTGATAATGATGGAGGTTTGAAAGAATGGCAAGAGCGGACCACATCTTTTGAAAATATATTGAATCATGAAAAATATGTGACCTACTATAATGATAAAGTTGATGTGTCAAGTGTGTATGAATTAGTTGATGTTTTGTATAAAATTGAGATGGATATGAATAAAGTAGTTGTAGATGTGAAGGCTATAAAGGCTATAACTAATGCAAGATGGAATAAGTGCCTGAGTGACTTGAATCAAATTAGAGATGACACCTGGCCAGATGATGATATTGATATTACCATCTGGGAGGTTATAGTAGAAATCAAGGAACTGCCAAATGAAGATTGCGAATAAACAGAGTGGAGCAGTTATGAAAACAAACAGATGGAGGACAATCATCAGAATGAGATACCTTACTTTTGTGGTTCACCCACTATGGGTATTCTCACATTGTAAACTGAGAATTGATCCTGAACATTCGTGATGCCACTTGTTCAAATTTGAAGTATCCCTGATGATTTCATATTGTTATTTTGTCTTCTATGATACTATTAAGGCTAAAATTTTGCACCCTATTAAACTAAACAAGTTTAACAATCTTGCCTAACATGGGATTCATTTCTGCATGTGGAAACTACTTACATAGAAATGAAACCTCCAGATTCTAGGTCGGTTCCTATTGGATAATTACTGATGACTCCAAAAAACTAACATGAACTGGTGGGGAAAAGGGATAGAAGTTACTGAAATGAACCTAAGATCTTAAACTCTAAACTAGAGAACCAGGTGATACACCAAAATATGATACGAAAGTTTAAATACTGGTAACTAGGAGGGATTAGTAAACTATCTAAATGAATACAAAACACTTCCTTTCTGTATAGGCTTGCATAAATATTTTGTAATAAAGTCTGAAAAATGAGAATAAGGAGGAAAACAAATGCCTCTCTTATGAACTTTACTTCTTAAAACATGAACTACAACCTACAAACAAACATACTTTTCTGCAACTAGGTGTTTGGGTGAGACAAAACAACATGGAAAATGTCAATTCACTAGTTGTCTTTATCAAATCACCTGAAAAAACACACAATTACAGAAAGAAAAGAAGGCTCAAAGATAGATCTAGTAACATAAACTCAGCTATTGTTACTTGTATTTGATCTTCCAAAATGAGTTACAAATATCTACACAAAATGCTAAGGACAAAAATGTCTCATAAGCCTCCTCTACCTAATTAGAACTCCCTCCAAAATCAGAGTTCAAAATACTAAATACAAACCCCTTAGGGTCGAATCCATGAAAAGTGCCTCTAAAATAGGAGTCATAACCAATGAAAATGATGATTCACTGCCCCATAAACTCCACTAGGTCATAATGAAACCAATGACTCATGTTTAACTGCCCTAAAAATGGTCATAAAGGGTCATAAAGACACTCAAACACCTGGTCAAAGTCTAAATTTGACCCTTATAGTCCCTAAAAAGACTCAAACTGAATCCCCCAAAAGACTCAACAACTCATGATACCAAGTCCTTTTGACTTCCTCAAACTGAAACATTTTGACACATGTCGAATTTGACTTGAAAGTCATCAAAACTTATAAGCACAAGGTTGAATATAGGATAAGACTTGGAGGACGTTGAAATATTTGCACTTAATTAATCAAATTAGAAAATGGCTCATAAAAATACCATTTAATAATTCTTTTACAATATAAAATGCAAATATTTTAACATTAGCAAAAACAAGTGTTAAAACACTTAGAACCTAAGTCATTACTTCAAAACCCAACAACATACCTTCAATTTGAACTTGGCAAATAAAAATCCCATCTTAAATCTCCCGGACTTCAAAACTTCTGAAACCTAATTTGGGGCAATATGCATTTCTCATCACAACCCTAAAATTCATTCATTTTGCAAATTAGGAACTTTCGAGAGCAAGGAGTAAATAAGAGTTTCAAGAAAAATGACAGACGCTATGATTCTTTTGGAATTCTTCTCCTGTGAAGCTACCTTCTACGAAGCATTAGCAACCATATTAGAAAGGTATTGTTGTTATTTGACTTGCTGGTAGTTCATTTTGAGCCGCCATTTGAAGTCTATGTCCTACTTGTTGCGGTTTTTCTATGAAAACTCTTTTTGGCGATTTGAGCCTTCTTCTTTCAACCATGACTCCTTTGTTTGTCGTGGATCCCTGGGAAATCTGGAGATTATCGGTGTCTAGAGCACTTTATTTAGCCACCATTTTTGTTCTTGGACACAGCTCAGTTATTTGATAATAAATCTTTGCTACATATCAGGATTCTGGCATTTTTAAATGCCCTCTTCAGGTACCGTAGCAGAAATCTGCCTTCATTTGCAGCCGTAAATACATGCTTATTGGGTTTTGAAGGTTATACTTGATGATTTTGAGTGTATGAAAAACTCCTGTTGTCTTTTGTTGACTTCCACCTGTTGTTTGAGTGAAAATTTGGAGTTTTTCTTTGAAGGCCGCCATTACACGAGTTCCTGTGCATTTTTTGAGGCTGCTATTACCTTCAAAAGGTGAAAACCTTGTACATTTCTTTGCATTTTTTATTCAATAAATATGCTGCTGTTCATGAAGAGTAGTTCACTACAAGATTTTAAACTCTGTTGTCCGTTTGCGGTGATTTACTACCTTGTTCTCTGCAAGCCGTAAATACGTGCTTATTGGGTTGACATCGTATTTGCTGAAGTTGAGTCTTTATCTTATAGTCTTATGTCGAAACCCTCATCATACTTTTCAATTGTTGTCGCTTTCTTTCCTATTGTAGGCATCTCTGTCTAATCAGATATGGGCTTTTTGTTTGCATTTTTTTGTCATTATGTAAGCTAGGACTTTGAATAAGGTTTTCAAGCTGCAATATTTTGGAATTTTGGACTACCACGTAGCTACCTTTTGAAGCTGCCATGACTGGAAGTTGCCATATTTGAAAAGCAACATTTCAAAATAGAACATTTTTGTTTTTTAAAGCCGTCATATTAGAAAGGAAAATAGCTATAGTTTATGTTAGCTTCTGTCTTGCAACCATTGCATAAATTCTCTTGTATCACTGCTTTCTGAGCACTAATATGTCATGAAAATCTCTTATGAACTTCACATATGCTGATAAGAATGACTAGTTTCTCATTTTCCTTGCTGTTAATTGCTTTTAACGATATCATTAATACCCTTCTAGACCACTGTCACAAACACCCTCGTGATTTGCTTCATATTCTTGCAAATACTCAGCCTTTAACAACTCGGTTTGATTATCTTAATCACTGCTGAACCTGTTACTCATGTTGTAGTTACAAACACATCTTATTTCCTTTGTCTTTCATTTTTTGACAAAAGTGCATTTTCTGCTGTATTATAAGCTACTTTCCAAAATTTATCACAGTTTTGATATACGTGATTCCCTTTTAATTCCTGTTCTCTTAAAGACAAATTGTTTCATGTGCTTCTAATATATGTACACAATTGATGATCTCCTGCAGATGTATTCTTTCTGGGTCTTTGATTGCAGCTAGGGTGAAGTATTCATTGTTTTGCATATGTCTTTCTTTTGGAAAAAAATCTAATTGGAATTTGCTGCTGTTTAACCTTAATAGCCAAGTCTGAAGAAATCTGGATGTCTTGTCTGCTTGATACTTAATGTCATTCTTTCTGGTTGATTAATACCGCAAAAATACAGCATATGTATCATAAAAAGATGCAACCCTGGCAAATAAAGATTATTTATGAGATTCGAGCACGGGCTCATGACACCCATAAACCACTTTCTATGACTTTGCATTCATTTTTTTTAGCATTTGTTCCTTGTGAAATTAACAGGCTTATACTTGATTATAATGAAAGGTTTCGTATCAAAGATAATACGTCCCTTTAACATTATATTTTTCTATTTGATCTTGCAGTCTTTAACTTTACTATCTTTGATATGTATTCAGAATAGGAAAAGACAGTACATGTATGGGATGACTAGTTATAGGTATTCAATCATTGCTTAGATCTTTCAAGATCTAACCCCACTCTTTTTCTCCATGCAAGGAAATGAAGACCGGAACTTGGCAGATGAGAAATTGGACCAGAAGCAGCATCATAGATCACTTAACCAGTCAAAAGCTGAAAAGGCAATGACTGGTACCTCTAACCTTACCTTCATATGTCTTATTTTTTTCATATGCTGAATATGTATGAAAGGTAGTAGTTAAACTCACGGCTTGTGTGAGATGTTTCACTTTCAGCATTTCAATTCATTTCATTCTTCTGTAATTATCAATTGTATATTTAAAAAATGAATAATACAAGGACATTTCTATTCCTTTGTAAATATCAAATGAAAAGTGTTTTTCAGCAAATTTAAATACAAAATTTGAATTTTCAGAACTGAATTTTAACATGAGTTAAAATTAAGTAACAGATACAAGTTTATTAGTCAATTGAAAATGTTACATGTGTTTCTTCCTTCCAGCCTGAAGCTTGTTGCAATCCTCGTTCTATAAAAATAAAAGGATTTTCAAGGCTTGGAAGAAGGGTCTGAAAATATTTTTCTGCTAAGCGCAAATTTGTAGTCGGTCTAATTGTATTTCGTTTCATATACTCAATAATGAAGAGTCTCAGAAGGTGTAGAAGTTCTGAGTCTATCTGGGGTTCATTGAGTCAATGTCTGATACTTTATATGTATTGTTTTCAAAGAAATTAATGCAAAATGCAAATACTGGAAGTTATACTATTTGGATCTTGTCTCTTTAGTTTTCTCCTGTGATTTCCTGGAACTCAATAACAAAGTGAGTTGAATTTCAGTTGTAGTTCTTTTGAATTAGTTTTCACATTATGTTTTACTGGTAATCTAATGGATTATGTAAATGTTTAATATAATCTAGGAAGGTCATTGGATATAAACAAAACATTGTGATAAGTATAGGATTCTGATGGATATTGATCTTATTTACAAGGTAAATAAGTAGATCATAG
Organism: Cupressus sempervirens; assembly: GCA_028749045.1. Classification (NCBI taxonomy): domain Eukaryota; kingdom Viridiplantae; phylum Streptophyta; class Pinopsida; order Cupressales; family Cupressaceae; genus Cupressus; species Cupressus sempervirens. The sequence continues at coordinate 236,129,254 of CM053786.1, read as the reverse complement.
GGTGTGGGTGTCAAGTTTATGAGGAAAATTCCCCAATGGATAAAGCACTGGTCAAAGTACTATTTGAGTAATTTTAGAGCTTGCATAAAAAAAATATAAAAAATCAATATCAAATGTCTTATATTTTTGTTACTAATTAGGAAAAAGCTTGTGCTTGATTTGGAGCTGTCTAGGGTGTGAAAGTTAGAAATGTTTTCTTAATGTAGAATTTACAATATTCGCTGTTGTCAATAAATGATTTAATAAATTCCAAGGTACACCCACCTAAATTTTATAGAATTCAAAGGGGAGAAGACTTTTAGTCTTGTTAATTGGTTCTTTTGACTTGTGTGGGAATGTTTGTCATGGTTTTTAGCTAATTCCTAGGTTTTGTCTGTCATCTCAAAAGGTGATTAAAACCCTGTCAAAACAGGAACCAACAGAACATTGGCCCTCAAATATTGGTCCCATGTGAGTAATAGGAGTCCAATTCGTTGCCACGGGTATTAACCACAGCCCCTTCTAATCTCGCATTGAATTCTCCAAAACAAACACAAGTAGATCCTCAGTTGATAGTCTCCCCATTTCCAGTTACTTACAAAATTGCAAGCAACTATTGGGCCTGTGAATGGGCTTGGTAAGGTTGATCTCACTTTTGCTCCTAGGGAGCTAGTGGTCTAGAAAAAAACCACATAATGGATGGTGGAAATGCAACTTTGATGGCACCTCGAAAGGTAATCTAGGTCCATCAGGCAAAGGTTTTATAATTAGAGGACATCAAAATTTCACAAATCAAAAAGATGGGAAACAAAGAAGCAGACAGTATGTCTGATTGGGCCCTAACACTGAATTTAAATGAAGTGGTGAGCTGCTTCAGTATAAACCCATGTCTCATTTTGGAATTATCACAAAAAGGGGACCTTCCAAGCTTAAGGTCATACCATTTTGGATTTAGTACAAAGGTTGCCACTTGAAGTGGATTGTTCAAAGTGTTCCGCCTCAGCATGACTACGGGCCTAATATACTCCTAATATAAATTCAAATATTATTCTTAGCCAAAATTACTTTATCTTTTGATAAATGTTGTCAAAAGTCTCGCATATCTGTCCAAGACAATGAAAATTTGTATCAGCATATTTGATAGCATCTAGAACTGCACAAATGACAGAGAGGACATATCTGCAAACGTGCGAAAATAATTCAAATAAGTATAAGAACAAAATCAGAATTTTTTTAATCCAATCGCAAAATTAGAATCTTTTTAATTAAATTCAAAAGTCAGCAATGTCTTACCTCATAGTGGAACACCAACCTTCATCAAGGATCTTTTGTTTGATGGCTTTTCCTTCAAGATTGTTTGCATTAAGCCATATACTTCACTCTAAATTAACCACCATCCTCTGTAGAACATCATGCCAATCAACCACCCTCTCTAACAAAATGAAGTAAATGGCAGAGCTTATCTCTATAGGTTTGAGAAATTCTTTCTTTGAAAAGGTTCTAAGGAGAACAAGGTGTGGTGCTTTCAATTGAACATTTGGATATTTTTAGATTAGTCACCAATTCCTTTACCCAATCTATTTTTCCTGTCTTTCAATGCATTGTTTAATGCATGAACACCATAGAGTCAAAAATTTGTGGTTGTAAGCACCCTCTACTATCAAGCCAATCGATTTGCATACAGATGTTAAATCAGTGATCACCCGAACAATATTTGAGGGGCCAACCTCCTCTATGGCCTCTCTCAAAATGCCAAATTAAAATTATGTCTTCTTGCATTTTCCTGAACAATCAAAGGCTCCAAGAAAATAAGAGCCAATTGTGCATGTGAATATGATGTTGATGAGCAACCTATAGTCATCCATCACAATAGAACAACCTATAGTCATCCAAGTACAGCTCATGTCCATCACCAAACTCACTAGAATGTGCTCTGCCAAGGTTGATCTCTAAGGGGTACAAAAAAGGAACCAACATAAACTACTCCCTTGCCAAAAACAGCCAAGAAATGAGACCAAAATTTTGTGTAGCTCCGCCTAATTTCACTTTGGCATATATGACACATATACACCCTATTCTCCTAAATTTTTCTTCTTAACATCTATTGGATAAACAAGGCATAAATTTTTCTTATTGACATCTATTTCCTTTCCCTTCAAAATGAGAATGAAATGAACGAGAATAAGGAAAATAGTGTTGCTTATAAGTGTAGGGCCACCATTAAAATAATGCAAAATAAAAAAGTTGGGCACTTACTTCTTTCCCACCACTAGGGACGGTCATCTATCCTAGGGAAAATCTTCTGATTCTGAACCTTGTACTTGCACTTTCCACGCTTCAGAAATATCCCCTGTTTTTTTGAATGTCCAAGCTAGGAAACATTTCCCATCATCCCCATAGCAGTACCCATTTTCAAAATGCTAGGGATTCCGGTGGAAAGGCATATTTGGATAATGCTAATTTTAAGTGGGTCAAGTCCAACAAAGAAGGGGGCAAGAGCTTAATAATGGGCTCCCTAGTAAACAGATTTTTAAATGAGGATTTAGAATAGATCAGATGCACCTTCCTTGTAAGCCCCAACATCGTCACTTTGTATGCTTCAAGAACGCTTTTCTCATTATGCACCTTGGATCGACTAAATGAATGGTCATAAACACTAAGATCTGCAATCTTGATTTCAGAGCATAGTAATTTAGGAATTTTTTGGTCTACCCTATTTAATTGCCACCATTATCATCAATTTCCTATTGCATGTACTTGAAATGAACCATTTGGTCATGTGGAACTTTCTACATAGGTATTCAATAAGTCATCTTTTCTGATTACCAATTGGGTTATCCTAATCAACTTCAACATATCAAAAATTCAGCTAAGATGAAAGTATAATTGCAAGCTTTAACTTTATATATCTGACATTAACTATGGGTGTAAGAACATTGCCACCCACAATTATTATGCTCGGTACCAGAAAACTGTATAAAAAAAATAGACCAGATTGAAGTGCCTCATTTGAAATTTCAATCTTGACAAGGCTGCCTTCATAACCGGGTAGGTCAGGCAAGTACCAATAAAGGATGTTGAAAGTTAAAACTAAAATGATCAGATTTTGATTTCCACCTCTGTGGTGCTTCAGAAAATTCTCTACTTGTTTTACAACCTTGACTACCTTCTAAAGCCAAAAGACTACAACTTGACAGTGATTAGAAATGAAAACATTATTTCGAAAATTGGCATAGCGTACACAGATATTATGGAGGGAGGAAGAATTTGTGATAAAACCAAGATCTCATCAGCATAAGAAAGGATGGCACAATAATGAAACATCTCAGAAAACTTAATGGCAGGGAAAATCTAATTCAAGAACCTGAAATTGATGATATTGAGATGAAAATGTGAGAGAGCTAACAAGCTAAAGAGGCAAACTCTAAAACTTTCAGGAACACTGCACCGAGGAAACTAGAAGGTAACACAAGATTGGCATGACTAAAACATGGTCATTAGATTTCACATTCATTGTCTATAGTTGAATATGGATTGAGAAGTTGTATTTCTCATCGTTTCTCAAGAAGTTCTATCCAAGGATAAGGTTTACAATGTACATAAGTAAATATATTAGGATAATTTCTAGGGATCTTCTCAATAGGCATCAGTGCAGAGTTGGTAATAACATAGACAATATTCCTATTAAGGCTAAGCAACTTGTGCTAGAATAAACAATAGTTGCACCACATAGTGTAAAGTAATGTCAGTAGATATTTTTTAAGTTAGAATGATAATGTGATGGAGGACCATTCTAGGGTGTTAGAAATAGGGATTACTGAGAGGGGGGGTGAATCAGTAATCTACAAACTTTAGTCGCCAACTGGATATTATTACTTACTTTAAACCATGCATAACAAAGCAATAAAGTAATGTTGAACAGTAACAATAACAATGCACAAAGATAACTCATAACCCCTTATTTTGTTGACTAGGGAAATCTTGGCCAAGGGAAAACCCCGGTGGGGATGATACCCACTAGATAATATACTGATATATAAGTTCCATGTTAGAGGATGGACCTTGTTAGGAGTCAATGAGCAAATTCAGTATAAGGAGTCCCTATTAGGAGACTTTGAATCCCTGATAGGAGATTCCAAACCTGTTAGGAGTTGTAGTATAATGTGTGCAAGAAAAGCCCACTACCCAAACATGCAATTTCAACTACAAGAAGAGCTCACTACTCAAACAAGTAATTTACTATTATTTTCCTTCCTTGTCTGATCTCTGATCTTCAGCTCAATCTCGGATTACCAGATAAAACTTTGCATATATCGCTTTCACAAAAGTTCACTCACTCCGCTTACACAATGTTACACAAAACAGCACACTTCTTATCGCAAGAAATCCTTTGCATAAATACCATGCCTTTACACAAATTACTGCTGGGTCGGCTAAGACCACAATTCACTTTTCCAAGTTAGAGTAAACATCTAGGATGTCGGCCCTAATTGGACAAGTAATTGTTTTGCAACCAAAACAATTCTTTCCTTCAATTTTGTTGTCTTGCTTCATCAAAACACGCTTATCTCTATTTCGTACAGTCCGTACAAACTTCCAAGGTTATACATGTCATCATCAACATGTATACTATCTCCATGTAACTTCGCTTGTCATAATATGACGTCTACAACATGTTATAAAAAAAACAATACACTGATGTAAACCAAAATCTATACTTAGACAATTTTCTGATTACCAAACACTAAGTATCTTTATTTCCGAAGTTTCATGTCAACATGTACATCATGTGTTGCCATTAATGACAACAAATACATATCACTATTAGCCAATTGATAACATAGGGTTCATGTGATCCTACACAATCAAAAAGATTTTCCTTCAATAAATTTTAATTTTCTTATGATTTTTCTATGCATTCCAGGTTTTCCCTTCATTTTGGCTTCAATATGGGCCTGCCTTCTCTGATTTTGTTCTCTTGATATGATTCGTGGAACTTACAAACTTTGTTGAGGTCTCTGTAAAGGCGTTTCAGGCATATTTTCTTAGTTCCAGGTGTTTATTCCTATTGTTAGAGTTTTAGGTGACTCTACAATACCCCCAAAATCAAATGAAAGACAAAGATAACTTTCACGAGAGATTGGCAAGATAATTGCATTGAGATGCAAGAATGATATTATTGATAATAAACATCAATAGATTACATAGACATTCCTGGACATTATTTAAATGTACATAATAGGCTTCCTTATATAGGAAAGGCGATAAGACACAAAGGTAAGGAGAAGATAACCTATCACCTACACAAGGTGGAATCACGTCCACCAAAGGTGGATCATCCTCCATTATGCAATGAAGTATGTGCAATGATGAGGATGATAATGTGATATGTGCACTAAAGGTATATTGAGCTAACAACTATCACCGCTTAGAGTGAATTTCTCCTACACAATGTGCTTAATTGAGGTGCAGACTCCTAGTTGTCTCGATGACAAACTACTATGCAATGCATTATCCTAAGTAAGATTAACTATGTGTAATTAGTGAGTATTTAATTACACCAACACCCCCCTTAAGCACAACTTAGGGGAATGCACTTAAACTCCCAATGCAAGATGGGTCTTGACTACTAGGCCATTTTACGTACCCATGTACAATATTCAATGCAATATATGAAATGCAATCTCTCATATAGTGGAGAAGAGAGAAAACTTCATGGGAAAAACCCTCCTTTAAAAATAGTGATGAAAACACACAATGTATGGATGGATGGAGTACTCAAGACCGCCAAGAACTACATATATCATGTATATAAAAAGAATGATCCCCCCATTGGAAGGATGACAAGAGACATGATATCCCCCCATAATGAAGAAACTCCAGTGTTGATGAAGTGAATCAAAACTCCAATGTTGATGAAGTGTACTAAAACTCCAATGTTGATGAAGTGCACCTACAAACAAAAGAGAATCCAATGCGTACAAGCAACATATCTCCCATTAGGAAGAAATAAATATATCAAATGATGAAAAAGCCAATCCATGTGAAAATGGAAGAATGCGGAAGGTCTCCAAGTAAGAATTTCTAAAGATTGAAAAGGTATCTCCAAGCTCATAGACTACATCACAACATCGAGCTGACCTAGGAGATGTGACAAACCAAGTGAAGTTGAAGAGTTAGGAAATCCAATCTCCAAAGAAGGTGAAGAAGTATCTCCAACTATGATGTTGTCATCAAAGAGTAGCGAAACACCTTGAAATGTCTCCCAAATCAGCAATCTAAAACTCCATAAATAATGGATCCAATATCTAGCAAATAGGAATCCCAATCAAGAAGACAAATAGCTAGCTCTTGAAATGAATATTTTGAGCCACCAACAAGAGATGAATGTGTGATCTCAACTAGAGAAGTAGGATTAGTAGGAGTCACTGATCATCCTTGCTCTCAATATATGCAAATTCTTCAGTCTCCTCCAATGTATAATCATCAAAGGGAATATTATTTGCATCATCAAGTGGAATAAGGCAATTTGAAGCAAGATCATTTGGGAATACAGGAACGCGTGGATCTCTGAAAATCTCCCAAATAATTGTCCAAAGTTCCAAACTGTGTGGACATTGAATACCTCTCATTTTGGGGTAGATGTCATTAACTATGTATTGAATATTCTCTTTTGCATTGTAGTTTATCATTATTTTCTGGACTAAAAACTAAGCATGGTATCAGAGCCAGGTTTAGATAATAGCAATCTAGAAGTGTGAATTTGTGTTGCTGTGAGAAAATATTAGTTCACCTTTGGTGGTCGTGTTTGATTCTATTCACAATAAGATGACTCTTTCATTTTTGTGCTCCTATGAGATTTCTATGCATGGGTTCTCATCAAAGGTTAGTGGAAGGATGCTACTTTAATGACAGTTTTGTCGTGACTAATGTCAGTATTGTTCTAAGTTGCATGATGGAGGAGAAGGAAGAGGCCAATTCTTTTTTGAAACATTTTTCAATTCATATGCATCATATTGGAATGGTCATGAGTAACCAATCATATTCAAATCTCCTTCACCTAGGCAAAGGTATGGGCAATCTCAATCAAGGTGTTAAAGTTTTGTGAGATCACCCATACCTGAGTTGGTATTTTCAGCCTTGTCAAGATATATATGTTGATCGTGGTCTTCTTCTCTTTTGTTCGAGCACTTGTTTGGATGTCAATCAAAATCCTCGGTTTTCTAATTTTTTTGTATCACTAAGTAGAAAAGACTTCCAAGTTCATGTTGCAGTTCATTTCTTATGGCCTGGTATTGTCGAGTGGTGTAGAATCACCTTTATTATCTATTGCTGCCCAATTATATGTAACGGTGTCGAGCTAGAAGCTTTATCTGAGTTCTCTGTATAAATGCCTTCGACAGTTCTCGTCTATATTTAATTCCTTCTATATTCATCTTTGTAATTGCTATGAATATGATGACATGGCACCTTTGAAGATGACTTGGCATCATGGACATGTCGTCTAGTCATTATTAGCTTTCGTCGATTCATATTATGTAGATGTTGGTGGTTCAAGTATTGCAATCATTAGATCATACTAAGAGAATGTCGTCGGGATTTTGTAATTGCTCCCTATTTTGTCCTTTGTATCGGAGAATTTTGTGTGTCTTCAGAACATAGCAATTGATGAATTTTGTATTGTGCGTGAAGATGTGAGCATGATATATTAACGCAGCCCCTCAGGAGGAAGACACATGAATTTGATGTAAGAGCATCTTGGGTTAATGAGCAATCTTGCATCAAACAAAAATATTTCTTATTTTTTGTGCCATTCTGCTGTTCGCGAAGTAGCCATTGTTCCTTTTGGTTTCAAGTTGAGCGCAATTGACATCATGTCGAGGACCTATTCTAGATCTTTGCCCTATGTGCACATTCTGATCTTTCATATTCTTCGAGTTTTGTGTCATTCTTTGCGATCTCTGTTTTTTGCAGCTTTCATCAAGCAAGGCATGGTGTTTATGTTCGCACAGTTTCCAATGATGACATGGCATCTTGCGTAGTTGGGAGCTGACTCCTAACTCTTGTGCGTGCGATCTTGTGTCGTCCTTTTCTTGGGTTCTGATTTACTCTTCCAAAAATGAACCAATAATGTAATGTGACTAGCCGACTTGTGGCATCACTGGCTATATAAAAAGCTTGGTTAGATGTAGGAAAGATAGATCAGTAGTAGTAGACGATAGAAGATGCGAGCTAAGACTCTAAATTGTAATTATTACTCTGTATAAGGCCGCAACCCGAAAGGCCTCACAGTCAAGCATGTTGTTGTCTTTATATGCAAAGATAAATAATTACACCTAATAAAAGGTTGTGTATGGCCTCTTGTTCCTTGTTGTGTATTTGATTAAGTTTTCGTGTGTAACTCTTAGCAAGGGTAGCTTGGAGTTTCTCCTTGAGATACCTTAGCATTGCGTCAGGTGGCATCAAAGCAGAGTTCGTTCTTGAGGCTTGGATCGTGGAGAACCTTGTTGGATTTGGTTGTAGGGTGGCAGATTAAAAATCTGACCTATAACTTACGATCTTGCAGGAACTATTCCCCTTCTTTTCTATCTTGTCTGGCTAAGTTAGAAAAATCTATTGTTGAGGTTTCCAATGCTTATATTAGGAAATTTAAGGGGAATCATATTTTTTTCATTGTGGGATAACCTTATCTCTAAAAATTGGGAGGGACTTGTCTTTCCTTCTCTATCTTTCCCTCTTTAACCTAAAGATAGACTGCAATCTAGATCCCACATCAAATGGACTCCACCTCAAGAAGGTTATGTCAAACTTAATTTTGATGGTTCCTCGAAAGTTAATCCAAGCAAATCTGGCATTGATTTAATTTTGTGTAATAGTTGTTGTGGTGCTATTTGCTTTTACAGCTTTTCCCATTCCTCTGGGGACTAATATTATGGCAGAATCTTGTTCTTTACTGCACGGTCTGACTACTACTAAACGTTTAAACATTAAATCCCTTCATGTTGAGGGTGATTCTTTTGTGGTTATCAATGCATGTATGAATAGACGTTCCTACTCACGGCAAATACATTGTGTACTCATGCAGATCTGATTGTTACTTGATTCATTTAGTGAATGTTGCCTAACCCATGTTTATAGAGAAGGAAATTGTATAGCGGATTCACTGGTAATTATGGGTGCTGAGAATTGTTTCCTACGTTTCCCCTCTCCAAACGTCTCCCCTCTCTCCCATCCAACTATTTTCAATCCAATTAATTCCGAGGTTTGTGTATAATTGGCTATTTATCCCTTGTGCGCTATTTCCCTCACTCTCTACCGAACTCAGTTCTTTTTTGCCCAGCATTAATTTGGTGGCTCTACCGATCCTGAAGTGGGCTTCTTTTAAAACATATGTGGCACGTATATTTGCACTTGTCTTTTTCTTACTTAGTACTACTACAGAGCCCCCATCTTTTGCCACTTATTGTACTCCATATTTGATGAACCTTTATGGAGAATTTCTTGCATGTGTTATCATAATTACTTTAGTCTCAAGCACTTCCTTTTGGCTTATCAATTAATTGTTTTTGCAGGCTAGCAAGGATTGCTTATCAATTTCCAAGGATTTCTTCTGCTTGTACTCGTGTGGGTTATCTATCAAATTTCTTTAAGAGTTAATCGTTACTCATGCTTCGTACTATGACGAATGATGGATTTAATTGCTTACTCATTGCTAATAGTGGGTGGATGTTTTTCAACACGAGTGTTTTTTCTTCCTACATTCAAACTGTCTATTTATACCCTACTTATGTTTATCTATTTTGGTATCATTATTTCTACTTCTGGTATATGCCCTTTGTTTGTTATTAGTTATGGTTGTTTCCAGGTATGCAAATGAATTTCATCCTTTTAACCTTAGAGTGTTGCTATCGCCCGCTGATCTTGAGCTCCCATTTGAAGGAGTAATCACAAATGATATGTTGGCTGCTATGTTTTTCATCCACTGCCCTAAATGTTGAAAGGTGCATCCAGCGAGTTATTGGGGAATCAATTCTCACACTGCATTTCAAAAGGGTTATCTTCCCTTCTCAAATTGTGTCGATTTTTTTTCTAACTTTCTTGACTTGTCTCAATCCTAGTCACTGTTATTTCATGTTGCTAACTGGGTTTTGCTGCCCCAATTTTTACATTGTGATAATTTACTCCTAGTTGTACAAAGTTATCATTTGTGGTAGGGGGAGGCATTTGTTGGGGGAATTTTCTATGGCATTTTTTGTGCAATTCTAATAAGTTTGTCATAATGCTAGCAGCAATTAAAGATTGCCTTGCCTCTTCTAGCATTGTGTCTCTGGACATTGCCCTCAACAGAATTCTTTTTGAGGCTGGGTATCAGGGTAAGGCCTTTGCCAAAGCATAGGCTACACTGGGATTATTAGCTCACTCACATGCGGTTGTTCTGGCCAACACCTTCCCATGCTCGACAGCATCTTCTGTTGGCGGTATTGCTTCTTCCAATACACCATGTGATCTACAGGGTGACTCTATGAGACCCTCAATTCCTTGTGAGGGTGAGTCTTCATCTTCCCTTGCACAAACGATGGACGGTGCTATTCTTGATTCCTTCATTCAAAATGAAGCAAATAGGTTATGGAGCTTGTTGTTCCTTGCTCCACCTACTCAACTTGGGGATGATGGTCTGCAAGCTAGCTCCTAATGCTTATGTGCCCTACTTGCAGTTTTGCTTTTTTGGTATTAATAATCTGATGCAGGATTGCCATACTCCCTTTTGGCAGTTGCATATATGTTCCCTTTGGGCGGCATTCTAAATTTGATAACTTCGGCTCTGGTTTTTCTGCATCCTACTTGGTCAATCTAACGCTCCGCTCGCACTGCTCTTCGGCTCCATTGGTTCACTGTCAGGGGATTTTAGTGCTTGGATGCTATGGCTCGACTATTTTGTTTTGGCCTCACATCTCTTTGTTTGGTCCGGGCTTTACTACTTCCCACATGACTCGAATTGGATGTATGAGTTTTTTGGTTGCTAGCAAGGCAATTGCTCGAGATGGATCTTTTGGTTGACAGAGTGGCATATGTTCACGATGGGTCTTCTTTGTTGTTTTAGGGGTCTTTTTTTGTTGAGGGTTGTGGTTATCATGAATGTCTTCAATGTATTGGGTTTTGGGATCTTGTTATCTAATGGCTCCTTAGCAGTTCTAATCTGTAATGGTTTATTAATAGCCTTGGATGGGGGGATGGGTTTTTTAGGTATCTAGGTATGTTTACTCATTTTAGGGCCGAAGTGGAGGTTTTCTTACGAGTTCTTTCCTCCATGAATCTATTTTTTGAACCTGAAAAAAATGTAATTGAATTTTATAAATAATATATAAATATTTAAGTTTTGCCAAGAAAAAAATGGTACTCTCGTGGACAAACTCCTCAATTTATCGAGCTCTGCTTTGCCAAGTTATACTACAACTACGTGTGAACTGGTGCAATCTTCAAGGGTTATGCTGAAAGACTTTCAAACCACCAAATACACCATCATAAAGAACAATGTATGTGAATGATAGAAGTTAAACATATGCATAAAATGGGTTCAGGCTAACTTTGCATGACGATTTAGAATCACTAAAATGTCAAAAGTATGAACCAAAGGAATCCATCAATACACCATCATATTCTTGATTGCAATCGCAACACTTTAACTAAGGTAACTTAATCTAAATGAGGGAATTAAAGAGAACAAGCAAGCACGCACTAAGACACATTAAATATTCACCGAGCTCCAATGAAAACTCTATTATCTCAATAGCTCATAGCAACAATCCTCCCTTTACAAATGAGGAGTGAGGCCTTTATATAGGTTCTCGATTACAACAGATGGCCCAGATGATCACAACAACCGATGGCCTAGATCATGCCACATCAGCCCTAATTAGGGTTAGGGCAAAGCAAAGGAATCTACATTAATGCAATAAGAAATCCACAACCATATTGTGTAATAAATTCCCACTATGCATGCTTGCATAAAAAGAGAGTGGGGTGCAATAAATATCCACTACGCATGCCCATTCCTCAATAAATGATCAATCTTCCTTGAATAGATTATTCTTGATTTCATTCCCAGAATGCATAGAAGTCTGACTTAGAGATCTCAACTCATCAGTAAAGATAACCGGGTGCCACAAAATCATGATGGAGGACACAAGCTTGATTCCTTTCTAATTGCATCATTTCTTAACTAAGATCCAACTTTGACTGACTTTTCTGAAAATCTCTCCTTGAACATCCCATCTTTCATGTACCTACTCAAAAAATTTATCTCCCTGTAATGGATTGGAATCCATTGTTGATGATTTTGTCTCTTTAGAATTTCCTCATATTGAACTTCCTTCACTATGTTCTTGGATTTTTGGATTTGAACTTTGATCTTTGAAAATTGAATTCTTGGGACTAGATTACTTGCTACCTAGATGTCTTTGATGTTGGTACTAGAATTTTGAATTTGAGCATCTTTCTTGAGTTTCTAGAACTAGAGCTTTGTCCTCTTATCTCCTTTAATGCTTTAAATTCACTGTTACAGCTTTTCTTATGTTTTTGAAGAATTACCCCTTTTTGTTTATCATCATCAATCATTATTCTAGTCATGGTTGCACACTTGAAGAGGGGGACATTATAGATCTAGAGGAGAAGCATTCCTGATGATGGATCATGTAGTATGATCCGAAACATTGATGATAAAAAAACATTACACAATCAAATCCAAAAATTGGAAGTGTTGTCTTTCTTGAGTTTCTAGAACTAGAGCTTTCTCATCTTATCTCCTTTAATGCTTTAAATTCACTGTTACAGCTTTTCTTATGTTTTTGAAGAACTCCTTTTTGTTTATCATCATCAATCATTATTCTAGTCATGGGTGCACACTTGAAGAGGGGGACATTATAGATCTGGAGGAGAAGCATCCCTAATGATGGATCATGTAGTATGATCTGAAACATTGATGATAAAAAAACATTACACAATCAAATCTAGAAATTGAAAGTGCATTAGCATGGATTGTGGAAATCTAATAGATCTCAAGATTGCTCTTGCTGCTCAAGATATACGTTCTAAGAAAAGCTTCAAGAAACTTGAAGATTACTTAAGCAATATCAGAAAGTTGTTGTCAATATTAGATCTTTGAAGTGTTTGAAAGAAGAATATAATCTGAGAGGTTCCCAATTGCCATTGTACGGCTTCCCAATTGCCACCGTACAGCTTCCCAATTGCCTCCATACGGCCACTATTTCCCACTGTATGGCCTTCATTCTACGTGTTTGTACGGCCATACCATTGTTTGATACTGATACCACCATACGGATCTGTTTTTCCCTTCCAATTCAATCTCGTACATCCTCCTAGCCTGTGCATTTTGTTCATTTTCGTACGGCTATTATGGGGTTTCTATAACTTGTTTAGTTTGAAGCTAGTCAGAACATTACAGTGGTATCAGAGTGCTTCAATCCTGCCAACCTATGGACAGTGAATGAAAGTTTATAGCCGGAAGAGGACACATCCCGTTGATCAAATGGTTGATGAATGAGAACCGACCGCTGCCGAACTTGTGGCACTTCTGAGGGAACTTGCCAGGAATCAAGCACAAATCACTGATATGCAGCGACTCGTGGAAGAAACTCTCAAGAAGTTGGCGGAGAACAAAATATCCGGAGAACAAAATGGTCACAACACGGACTCGGTGTCGGGTAAAACAAACCCTCAGCCAGCATGCTCTCGACCTTCCTTGCCAACTTTTCCACCACGTACGGAGGCAGAACATGGAGGGAGACAACCAACCTTCAAAGAGATGAGAGAAGACTGGAAGAATGCAAACTTTGAAGAAGATATATCTTACAAAGATTACGCAAATCTGAGAATGAGATATTCGGGAGGAGGAAACAGAGGATACTCTAACAATGATCTTAGAAGAAAGTTGAGTAAGGTAAATTTGTCTCCATTTGACGGATGAGGTTCCATATCTACGCAAGCATGGGTAATGAAAGCCGATACCTACTTCCAGCTGAATCCTATGCCAAAAGAAGAAGAAATCAAATTTTTCGCGTTGCACTTGGAGGGAGTTGCGCATGAATAGTGGCACCACGGCACCATCACATTAGGGCATGATCAAATAATTATTTATGCAGAATTCACAAAGAGATTGATAGAACGATTTGATGGTAAAGATCCAGAGCTCAATTTCAAGGATTTGGCGCAACTGAGACAAACTAGATCGGTAGATCAATTCATTGTAGAATTTCAAAAACTCTCTGTTTTGGTCATGGGCATTTCTGAAAGAAGGCGGGTAGTGCTCTTCATGGATGGACTAACAGAACCTTTGAAAGGTTGGGTGAAGGGGTTCAATACTGCCACCTTGTCGGAAGCAATCAATAAAGCACAGAGTATGGCATCATCATCGGTGTCATTATCCTCTCGAAGTTACATTCTAAACCGCCGACGCTTCCGAGGGACAAACCTCCGCCCAAGAAGCCATCATTGGATGAAGCTACCAGACAGGAACTCCGAAGGAAGAAATTGTGTTTCAATTGCAAGGGATCTTGGGAGCCTAGCCACTAATGCCTCCGGAAGGGGAAGATCCATTACATTGAGGTCGTATCTAATGATGAGGACAAACAGGAAGAAATGTCGGTCGAAGATAACCAACCCCACAATGACACCAACATGGTCAGTTTAAACCGTGCGGAGAGAATTGCCACTTTGGTACAACGCAGAGGAACCATTTCCTTGGTCAGCAGCCCGAGGTGCACAATTTTTCGTGTACGGGGTACCCTTCAAGGACAAAGGGTTACAGTGATGATGGATAGCGAAGCTACTCTAAATTTCATAAACTCATCCTCAATAAAACGAAGAAGTCTCCCTATGGAAGTGCACGCAGGCTTTAAGGTCAAGGTAGCCGGAGGGACTTTCCTGCCCTGCACGCACCTTGTTCCTTAGCTGAGTATCACAATGGCGAATCACACGGTGACTGAGGACTTCTTCATAGTGGACCTGATTGACATGGAAGTTATTTTTGGCATACAGTGGATGGAGACCCTTGATGAATACACTCAAAATTTCAAACAGATGGACTTCACTTTTATGGTTGACGAGAAGGTTGTCCTCCAAGGAATGGCAAATGAAGGTCCGAAGGAAGTTTTTGCGCATCAGATGGAGGCAATCTTTCGGCACGATGACGTGGCGTGGGCTACGCATTGTTTTATCTTGGCGGAACCTATAAAGAGGAGTCAAACACCTCCACATGATGATGAACTTCAGGATATTTAAATAGACATGATAAAGTTTTCATGGATATTCCTCCTGGCATACCACCTCATCGAGGGTTTGAACACACTATCAAGTTGGAATCAGGAGCAAACCCAGTCATAATCACACCGTACTGCCACCCTAAGAAATTCAAAGATGAGATCGAAAGGAAGATTCAGGAATTGCTAGAAAGAGGATGGATCTATCCGAGTTCTAGCCCATTCGCATCATCTGTGGTGTTGGTCAAAAAGAAGGACAGGACGATGCGCATGTGTGTGAACTACCACGCGTTGAACAAAAAAACGATAAAGAACAGATATCCCATTCCAAGGATAGATGAACTGCTGGATGAACTGCATGGTGCGATCTACTCTTCAAAAATAGATCTTCGTTTCAGATACCATCAGATCCACATGAGGGAAGAAGATGTGGAGAAAACGGCTTTTCGTTGTCACTACGAACATTATGAGTTTCTGGTCATGCCGTTCGGATTGACCAATGCAACTGCTACATTCAGTCATGCATGAACCACATCTTCAACAAGCAATTGTGTAAGTATTTTGGTATTCTTTGATGATCTTCTTATTTATAGCAGGACATGGGAGGAGCACCTGAAGCATCTGAATGAAGTTCTAAGTATCATGGAGGAACAATCCTTGTTCGCCAAGCAGTCCAAATGTGAATTTGGTGTGACAGAAATATTGTACTTGGGGCATGTTGTCAGTAAATACAGAGTTCAAGTGCTTCAGGAGAAGATTCAGGCTATCCTTGACTGGCCTCCCCCAAAATCACTCACGGATTTGCGAGGGTTCTTCAGACTGTGCAGTTACTACAAGAGGTTCGTTAAAGGATTCTCTCAGCTCAACGGACCTTTAACGGATCTGACGAAGAAGGGGTCGTTCTAGTCGAACGAAAAGGCACAGCTCACCTTTGATAAGCTAAAAGAGGCCATGAGCACTTGTCCCGTACTTGCCCTACTTGATTTCACTTGACCGTTCATTTTGGAGTACGACGCGTCCAAGGAAGGCATTGGAGTGGTACTGATGCAAGATAGACACCCCATCGCTTATGAGAGCGGGAAGCTTAAACTAGCAGAATGCCTATATTCCATCTACAACAAAGAAATGTTGGCCATTGTACATGCACTAACCAAGTTTCGGCAATATCTGGTAGGTGCCAAGTTTGTTGTCCGTACGGATCACAACAGTCTGAGATATTTTCTGGAGCAACGAGACTTGAACGAACGGCAACAAAAATGGGTAAGCAAAGTTCAAGCTTTTGATTTTGACATTGAGTATGTGAAAGGGAAGAACAATGTAGTTGCAGATGCCTTCTCTAGGAAACCCACCATCTGCTCACTAGACCAAATTTCAGCTGACTGGAAGGCACATCTGTTAGTCGAATATTCCAAGAATACATTTGCCTATGAAATAATGGATGGCCACACTCATGATGATTGGTACAGAGTGGTGGATGACATCATCTACTATAAAGACCGGATATACCTGGTGCCAGAATCCAAATTGAAGCAGAAAATTTTGAAGGAAGTACACGACTCACCTCTGGCTGGACACCCAAGTTTCCTCAAAACTTACAGAAGTCTTCAGGAGAGGTTTTCATGGAAAGGACTTAAAGGGGAAGTGTTGCAGTATGTAAGAGAGTGTACAGTCTGCCAACAGAACAAGTCCAAACATACTCTTCCTGTCGGGTTGCTACAACCTTTGCCAATTCTTGAACATAAGTGGAAAAGTATATCAATGGACTTCATAACAGGTCTTCCCAAGGTGAACGGAAAGGATTGTATCTTTGTGGTGGTTGACAGATTGACAAAGTATGCACATTTCTTCGCCATCCCCTCGGACCTTCAGGTTGCACAAGTTGTCGATCTATTTTTTAGAAAAATCTTTCATCTGCACAGGTTACCCCGAAACATCGTCAATGATCGGGATGGATGATTCATTAGTATCTTCTAGAGCGAACTGTTTCGGATGGCAGGGACAGAATTATCACCAAGTACGAGTTAACACCTGCAAACGGATGGACAAACCGAGATTGCGAACAAATGGCTCGAAGGCTACCTTCGGAACTACGTCTTGACACAACAATGAGCGTGGGCAAAATGGATCCATCTAGGGGAATATTGCTACAATACCACGTATCACATGTCTATTGGGATGGCACCATTCATAGCTATGTACGATTACGAACCCCTCTCCTTCATCGACACAGTCCTGGGTGATAGTCGCGCTCCAAGGGCGAGGGATTGGCTTCAAGAGGGACAAGACATACTGAGGTGCCTGAAAGAAAACCTACATCGGGCACAAAATCAACAGAAGATGTACACCAACAGACACCGGATAGAGAGGAGTTTCGAAGTGAGGGATCTAGTCTATCTCCAGCTCCAGCCATACCGACAGTCTTCATTAAAGGGAATACGAAAGGAAAAATTGAAGCCACAATTTTATGGTCCTTATTGCGTGGTCTGTCGCGTTGGTGAAGTAGCGTACGAATTGGAACTTCTAGAGGGGAGCTACATTCATAATGTCTTCCATGTTTCTTGCCTGAAGAAAGCCATAAGGCAAAACGTCACAGTTGCTACCGACCTTCCCCCACTCAATGAAGAAGGAAAGCTCATTTTGGAACCTGTCGAGATCCTCAAAGTACGTGAAAAGACCCTATGGAACCGCACTGTGAAGGAATACTTGGTATGTTGGCGCACCTATTGTTGGATGACGCAACGTGGGAAGGCGAGCACATTCTCTAGCACCCTGCATTGCATTTGCTTGAGGACAAGTAAACTTTGGGACAGGAGGACTGTAATGTTCCCATTATAAAATAAATAATAGATTAAACTTTTGTAACGGGCCGATTGATTTAATGTGTCTCGGACCCATTTTTTTTTTTGTCTTCGAAGTCTGTGTCGCCGTCGGCTATCTTTGTACACCCTTAGAAGGGTTTCCCGACAGGTATTTAAGCACGGCTTGTAGGAAGTTTGTAGGTATGCTTTGGAATATATTTCTCTGTACTACAAATTCCTGTTGGAGTTCTCTGTAATTCGCCATTTAGGAAGTGAAAGATCTTCCCTATTTGGCTCGTGCGGTTTCAGTGGGATTCAGCCCTCACCCTATCCCGTTGTTGCATGTAATACCTTGTTCAGATTTGGCAAATCGAAACAGTATCTTCTGGAAATTATTATTCGCATTTGAGTCTCTATTATTATGTGGATTTGTCAACATTTTCTGTGTTTGTGTATAAACAAGATTGTGTTTCGTATCAATCTCAGATACCTAACTGTGTGTGTTCTCCCGTGCTGCTCACTGCTCTGTAATATCCTGGGCCGGATATTTCCTAGTTTCTCTATGAACAATATGTCCTGAACCCAATTTCGTGTTTCCCCCCCTTTTTAAGTGACCCTTAGAGTATGAATTTGGTTAACAAATAACCAAACAATATGGATGAAAGATAATATTCCAGAAAGATACTTGTTCAAACTCATTAAATAACACCTTCAGGAAAATACCCGCATGCAGATGAAAATATGAGCAGCATAGTAAACCCAAACTTTCACCACTAAATTTGTCTTCCAAAATGATATTAAAGATGCAAGCATAAGAAAATACATCACAAATCGAAGCATTGAACCAGCAACCTAACAAAACGGTAGCATGTTTGCCTTATACAAAAACAGAATAATATCCAGTAACTTCCAACAATTCTTAAGACGTTATTGTATTATACAACAGCAATACAATAACCAACACTAAAAATCCAATCTTAAACACAGATTATTACAGTCAGATTGGAAAACTAAAGAGAAGAACCTGTAAGCACAACTGAGACACCTGAAGTGATATCTCCCCTGACAATGGGTTTTCGTCCACTGTCTGCCGGCACGAGGGGCTACGTCCTCACACTGGCTGAAAGCTAAAGCTTTCTGAAAACTCTCACAAGAGAGAACTGGAAATCTGAATAATAAATCAAGCATATCCGACGATGAGCCATTTTCTCCTTTTAAAACACTAACCAAGACTCTTCACCTCCTTTCTGGTTACGTCTTATTCCCTGGTGGCTCTTCAACTTCTCCAAAGCATTTCGTCTTGTTCCTCCTTGTCCCTTTGTCCTTAATATAACATTAAATCAACCCCTTTTAATATTTTGAGCCCAAGTCTCAAAGTCAATTTAATATTGCATGAAATAAAATTTCAATATTTTCTAATGTTCCAAAGGGAACATTACATCCTCATCTGAAGGGTCTCCCATTCTGGCAACGTCTCTCACTCTCCTACGCATTCTCCCCTCCATCCGTACTTGGCCTACACTCCACGCTTTGCCTTTCCCTGACGCCATACGGCCCATATTAGGTACGGCCATCACCCATCCTTCACTGTACTACACTTTATCCTGTCGTACGGCTAGCTACCTTCCTCGTACGGACTTCTAACTCAGGCATAAGGCTTCACACCCACCGTACCACCCCCTGTTTCCTTGCACCACCTACACATTTCATTGTCCTGTCACCAGTGTATACCGTATGACATCCATCTTCATTGTAAGTCCTGGAAATCACCACCGTACGGCCTAACTAGTTTGCACCGTACGCCTTCGCAATTGCCACCATACGCCTTCCCAATTTCCCACTATACGACCTTCATTCTAAGTGTTTGTACGGCCATACCATTGTTTGATACTGATACCACCGTATGGATTTGTTTTTCCCTTCCAATTCAATCTCGTACATCCTCCTAGCCTGTGCATTTTGTTCATTTCCGTATGGCTATTATGGGGTTTCTGTAACTCGTTTAGTTTGAAGCTAGTCAGAACATTACACAGTTGCATGGACAACCATGCATAAGATGTTTTTTTGGGTGTCATTTTATCATGTCATCCATTCCTAAGGATGTTGTGGAGTCATGGATGCACATTCAGCTGTACTTGAATATGTCACTCGGTTTTTTGTGAGAATCTTCAGTTTGTGTGTGGTTGCATTCATTTAGCAAGAGGCTGTATTATTGTGTATGGTCATCTGTTCAAGCAATTTGTTTGTGTGCCTACATAGCTCTTGATGTCCTTACAACAATCTGTTGCAACTATCATGCATTTATGAAAGGGATTTTATAGTGGCTAAAAGCTCTCAACAGATTTCTCAAGTTATGGTTGTTTAATGTCTAAACTATGAAAGTGAAGTAACGTTCGTCCGAATTTGTGTGAGTGCTTAGAAATGGCTAGAGGTGCCAGCACACATAGAAGTGCTAACTCAGTTTTGTAAATCAATTCATTTCTAACCATGCCTTGATGCAAAGAGATTAACCACAGCATTGGAACCCTGTGATGTTGCTTTAGAAGCTATACATACGTGTTGTGAACAAGCCAACAGGTGGATTTTGAGGAAGATTAGATGATAAGTATTATTCTAATTTTACAATGTTAGTGTTAGAACTTTTATAGGAAAAATTATATTGACCCCATGAGCATTACATTGGCTATAGACCACAAAGTGATAAGTATTTATGATTATATCTCGTGGGTATTGATTATAAATAGTGATTGCTTTTAGCATTGATAGTTATGAGTTATTAATATCTCTCATGATTGCAGGGTGCAACAAAGAAGTAATGAGATGAATGTTGCTTTAGCTTCAAAGGGAAGTTATGTATAGAAGAAGATGTCTAAACCCTTGCAAGTTTATGTGATTGAAAACAATTGGAATCAGCTATCTTATTTTGGGAATCAAAGTTGTACTTATTGAGAGGGTCTCTGTTAAGAGAAAAATCTCAGTTATTAATACATTCTTCTTTGGGAGAGGTCTGAGGTGAAAGCCCTCATTCCACCCTCTGTGAGTAGGTATAGTGGACCACCCTCTACGAGAAGGCGTGGTGGAAATGCATTCTTCTCTAGGAGAAGTTTGAGATGAAAGCCCTTGTTCCAGCCTCTACAAGTAGGTACAGTGGACCACCCTCTATTGGTAGGCATGGTGGAAATGAATTCTTCTCTAGAAGAAGTTTGAGGTGAAAGCCCTCATTCCACCCTCTACAAGTAGGTATGGTGGACCACCCTCTACTGATAGGCATGGTGGAAATGTATTTTTCTCTGGGAGAAGTTTTAAACATTTGTTCCACCCTCTGCAAGTAGGTATGGTGAAAGTCATGTGTACGACTCCATGACTCTAATTTTATGTTCCTATGAAGTGACTATGATCAATTATGTTATGCTGAGATAACATGTGATGAGAATATATCATTGACTTCTTTTGTTGCAACTATTGTCCCTGCCTCATTAAAGATCTCTCTCTAGCTAAGAAGGAGTGTTGAAGATGGTAGCTGCGATAGAGATCGTTATGTCTGATCTTATGAAATGGAAATATGTTTGTTATGACCATTATGGTCATTTACAGCTGAAAGAGACATTTGTGGTATTATTTAAATTAATATTATATAAAAAGACACACGTCAAACATCATGTGAAGAGGCATTCGTAGGGAAATATGAAGTGTTGAATATTTGGAAATGTGAAGTTTTGTGTATTTGAAATTTGAAGAGACCTTCATATGTAAGTTGAAGAGTCTAAATGCAATCTATTTATGTGATTGCTTGGTATATTCTAAAACAATCAAGTGAAAGCCTTGTACTTGAACATTTCTTTATGAATAAAAGTCATATTTGCTGGTGTGGCTGGTTTTTCCCTCTAGTTGGAGGGTTTTCCCAGGATAAATGTCTTGAGTCCTTGTGTATTGTATATTCTCTTCTGTATTGCTGTTTATCATTATTTTTTGGGCTAAAACATAACAAGTGTGAATTCATCAGGAACTATTGACCTGATCATTGTAATTCAAACTATTCCTATAGTGAGTTAAATTCTCGCCATGGTTTTTCCCATCTTGGGGTAGTCCAAGTAAATCTGGTCTATATGTGTTATTACTGATTTACGTTTCATAATTTCTTTCAAGTTAGTTACTCCCGCTAAAGCATAGAATACGGTAATTTGGATTGAAGTTTTGATTGGTGACCAGACTGATTCACTCCGACACCCCCCTCCCTCCCTCAGTCCTGCCGTGTGTCCAGCAGCTCCAAATTCAAATCTTCAAGGGGTCTAATAATTTGTTCATAATAAATTAAATATTATATCGGTGGGTGTGAACTGTGATGCACTCTCAATGAACAGGGCTAAGTTAAACTTCTCCATATATTTGACAGAAGAAATGCTCATGGTCGTGACTTTAAGACAATTACAATTACAATGAAGACAATATAACAAAGAGTTCCATTCAAAATATAACAATTACAATGAAGACAATAAGTCCTACAGGCAACTCTGCAAAATTTAGAGTCTTAAACCCAACTCCGCCAAATGAACATCCTTCAATTTTAACCGCTAACTAAAATATGGCAATCAATAACACCTAAAAATTATGAGAAAATAAATGATGCAGTTCCTTGGCTATTGAATTACAAAAACAATAAAATCATTCTGTACCGAATTCTCAAAAATTAACAGAAAATCCTTACATTCTTAAACGAAAAACAAAACATCATCTTCAAAAATTGAAATCTAAATCCTCAGTTTTCAATTTCAAAATATTAAACAACTGATTTAATAACAAAACAAGTTATTGTTGTCAGAGACTATGTAACAGATTGAAAAAACTTGGTAGTACTAACAGTGCAAATTTTTTATTTTTTTTATTCTGTAATTCATCTCAATATTTTAATAGGAAATTCTGAAATTTCTACCGAAAATCCTTAAATTCATGTTACCTGACTACTAAACCAATTTGTGCCAACAATCCCGAAAAGTAAACCCAATTCAACGGCTGTGAATAAAAACCCTTCTCCGATAACCTGATATTTATTCAACCTTTTTATTCAAAAAAAAGAAAAACGGACAAATTATATTACCTTTTGGGAGGGAAACATCTTCCTTGGCCTTCCCCACAATCTCCATTGAACTGGAGAATTGCGTCTCTTTCTCGGCCTTACACAAAACACGAAGGAAAATTTCTATTCGCTAGAACTCGCCAGCTTCTTTACCATAAAATTGCATTTACGGATTCTTACCGCATTCGTCATTGGAAAAACAACGGCTGCAAATGAAATTAAATAGGATTTCAAATTTGTTAAGCCATGTTACAATTTGAAGAATGGTGTTCTTAATATTATCATTATTATTATTATTATTATCATGTGATACGGTTTTACGACAGAAAAGTTAACACGAGCTAGTATTTTTATTACTGTTGGATTGTCGGAGGCGATCTTATCTAGGCAACGTTGTTATATTTTCCTTTTGGAGGGTTTATTTACACTTTTTATTTGCAAGATAAGATTGGACAATTCAAAGGGACTACCTCATGTTTTAAGCACTATTTTGTTGTTGTTATATGTTGTGTTGTTGAATGTGCGATTGTGTTGCTCCTTTGTCTTCCTAATCTTGTGGCTTCGGTTTGGGTGATGTAAATGGTATGTTCTTAATTTGTAAGTATAATGTATTTTTTTAATATATATTATTTGGTGTTTATTTGGTGTAAAGTGAATTATTTATGGTTATTGTGGTCAAGATAACTGATCTAGTTTATTTTGCAAAAATATGTTTGATTTGTAACAAAGGTCTTTTGTATATAATTGTATTCATTTTATTTTTCTAAGTGGTGTATTCTTAGTCATAAAATTTTTTTTTTCATTTGATTGTATTCTGGTCAGCAAATGGTAGTCATTACTATGCCTAATACCATGTGCTCTACTTATGAGTATTTTGGATCATGTGCATCACAGTGTTGAATTAGTGTATTCATGCAAAAAAAGTGATAGTTTTTTCATGCCTTGAAGTTTTATTCACTTCTTCCTAATATGGGTGTAAAATGTCCCTTGTGCACCATTTTGTATTCTATCATTCATAGTTCCACATGGATGACATATATTCAAATTAAATTCACAAATGATTTGTTAAGAAGTAAAGTCCACAAATAGTTGAGAGGGGAGTGAATCATATGTGAACAAATATAATTACATTCAAACTTATAAATCCGATCTCCGATAACTAAAATAATGATGCAAAATAACAAGAAACCATAGACCATAACACAATGATTTGTTGAATATGGAAACTCTTGATCAGAGGGAAAAGATGTTACCCACAAGATAATGTACTGATATATATATTCATTGTAAAAGGATGTGACCCTAATTGGAGTCAAATACAACTCATTTAGTACAGTAGTCCTTGTTAAAGGATAGATCCATGTTGGAAGACCTTGAAAAAATAGACATAATGTCTAAATACTCCAAAAAATATGAAAGACAATACTTTTAGGATAACATATCCAAATAATATGAAACTTACTTGCCAAAACAGTTCCTTTGAAGTTCACTTCAATCAACCAATATCAACTCTACTCTGCTCTAATCATCTAGCCTAAAAGCTTGCATCATATGTATCTAGACATACCATATTGCATCCTATGCTACATTATTCACGATCCATACCTATGCAAGGAAAACAACTTTTGTTACCCTCACATATAATTAATTGGATTGGCATGTTAGAGCTTTCCCAATGTACAAATAATCGCATATGACTATGCTAAGACATGTACGACTTCATAAGCATTATTACAACCATTACATTAAGGTTCAACGATAAATCACACACTTGTACAATGCATTTGGCTTCCAACAAAAGATACCATGTGTTACACACTAGCGACTTTTCTAGAATAATCCAAATCATTTCCACTTTCGATCATATGTGCACAAACAAGTCTTCTACCACCTTTCATGCTCACCTTAGTTAATTCATATTTGCCAATAAGATATAGCCAAAATACTTGCAACTATCTTTGTTATTATTTCTTATACACTAGTTTGTTGTTACTCTTCACCAAACAACATGTTGTTAGAAATGCTTTAGAATAACTGAGGGGGGGGGAGGGAATCAGTTATTCAAGTTCCAAATATCCCAATAAAACTTTTTAATCAAGTAAATTGAGCCCATCAAACTATTCATTCATGCAAGCTTAAACTTTCCTACTTAGCAAGTTACTAAAAATCAACATGTAAGAATAACACATGAAGAATCAACACATAACATAGTGATTTACGTAGAAACTCAATTTGGGAAAAACCACTAGTAACATGCTACTCAATTCTCACTCTTCTGAAGTGATGCCCTATGAAAGGCCTACCTTATTAAAGGCTACAACAAACTGTTAAATATGACCTGGTTAAAGGATTTAACTACCCTATTAGAAGTGGGTCTGATTAGAGGACTTTAGCACATTCACTAGGAATGCCCACCTATTAAAGGATTTACAAATGGCTATTAAACCAACCTAAGTCCATAGGATTTTACCTTAGCTAACACAATTGTTAGAGAGTAACAACAAGGGCTTTTGACCTGATACAACTTACAACTTAACTTGCAGATTTCATATCTCTGTTCAACTCATAACATTGCTTGGCTTTCAGTCTTTATAGCTCTGACAACTTGTCCTCCTTTCAAGCTTTGTCTCCTTGAGTTTTCATGCTCAATATACCAGTGCAATCTCCTATATGACCACTTATCGAAGCAGAGTTTATGTGCTATGTTCTTTCTTCTCCTTGATGCCTTCTCCTTGACACCCTTCAACCACTTCACAATTTGGCACACTAGCAACTCTTGCTTCTTAGCCTGTGACTTCTTAAATAGAAGTCTAGAATTGCTTTTTCCCACTCGATTCTTCCCTCCTTTAATTTTAGTTCGAATGGATTAGGTAGGATTCAATGAATCTAACCCATATCTTGTTCCTTCTAGAAACATCACGAAGAATCCTCTTGAATTTGCTCAGAAATAATTTATCTAAAATTTTGTGCCTCCAGCTCATCATCCTTATCCTCCATTTGGTTCACAAAATTCAAGGTAACAACCTTGTTGGCTTAGATTTGGAAAATCTTTGACTTTTCAAATAATGCAGCTGCTCGACACTATTGAAATTCTAGTGCTCAACACATACTGTTTTACTCGGCACCAACTACATTTTACTAATGCTCGACACTTACTATGGATTCACTCGGCATCTACTAAGTTTTCTAATGCTCGGCACCTATTACTTTTCTTGGCACCTAAACTTGCCCGGCTCCTTTTGTATCACTCAGCACACACTAGATTTTTCATTTGCTTGGCACTAACTAAAAATCTGCTCGGCATGAACTAGCTTGCTCGGCACTCACTAATGAACTTAGTTAAGCTTTTCAGACAACCTTGTTACAAATTATTGTTCTAAGTGTGGCCAACATTTGTATCTTCAAGTATATTGTCAATACATCATTTTACCATTGTCTTAATTGATCCTTGTACCTCATTACAAAATCATAACTCAACCTTTCCCTTAGGTGCTTTTGTTACATCTTGTTGATTAAATCCTCTTCATCAATCAACTAATTGATAGTTCTTGGATCTTATAAGCAATTATCATTCTAGAAAATAGCAGGTTTGACATCAGTGACAAAATAATGATTGAAAATATTCTTTATCAACAATCTCCCTCTTTGCAATCAATCTCCTTCTTTGTTCTTCAACAATGACCTTTTCAATCAGATTTCCAACAATCTCCCTCTTTGGCATTGATGGCAAACCCAAATGATCAACCAAGTTATCAAAATGCTAACAAGGTTAAAATAGTAAATCAAATGCCAAAAGAAATTGTGTTACCATCAATTTTTACATAAGATCTACTATCCTGATTACTTTGCTTCTGCTTCTCCCTCTTAGCTATTGTTTCCTTTCTCTTTCCTTTTTGCTATATCTTCCTGGAGATCCTTTTTTCTCCCTCTTTTCTATGGTTTACCACTCTTCACTTTGATCTTGTACTACTTCTGACTCCTCTTTCATTATTTCTCCCTCTATCCATTTGATCCTGTAGATTTGATCAATTTCTTGCTACTTCTCCCTCTTTGACAACAATGCCAAAGACATATTGTTTCAGCATCTTAACATGCAAGTGTAGCATTTGTAGGTACTCCAATTTCTCCCTTAGTTACCTTGCCTTGTGACTGTTTTGGAACTTCAGCACTTTGATTACTTCAGGCAAAATCCTAAAGTAAATATCCTCTGCATCAATTTGTATCATTTTAACAATCAACTCATTTGATGCAGGGCAATCTTTGTTTTTACTTAAGTAGCCTTGGCTAGGGGTACTAACTTACCTTTAAGATATTCAAATGCATCTTTGCGTAATGCTTTTGTGAAAATGTCAGCAATTTGTTCCTTTGAACTAACATATTTCATTCTCACTTGCTTGTCTTCCACCAATTCTCTTACATAGTGATACTTAATTGCAATATGCTTTGTTTTGGCATGCATCACAGGATTCTTTGATATGTTGATGGCACTTGTGTTATCACAATAGAGTATCACAAGTTCAGTTACCTCTTCCTTCATACATTGCAGCAGATGTTTGATCCATACAATATTGGTGCAGTTGATAGTAGGAGCAACATACTTAGCTTCTGCTATGAACTGTGAGGTACAACTTTGCTTTTTGTTGGTCCAAGTAACCAATCTTTTGCCTAAAAAAAGTGCTCCTCCACTAGTGCTCTTTTTGTCATCAATATTACCTCCCCAATCTGCATCAATGTAGGCTTTCAATTCAAACTTTCCACTCCTCTTGTAGTATAAGCCAAAGTCATCAGTTCCTTTTAAGTACCTCAATATTCTTTTCACTGCCATAAGATGATTTTCTCTTGGGTTTGTAGAAAATCCGGCCACTATTCCAACTATCCTAATAAAACTTTTTAATCAAGTAAATTGAGCCCATCAAACTATTCATTCATCCAAGCTTAAACTTTCCTACTTAGCAAGTTACTAAAAATCAACATGTAAGAATAACACATGAAGAATCAACACATAACATAGTGATTTACGTAGAAACTCAATTTGGGAAAAACCACTAGTAACATGCTACTCAATTCTCACTCTTCTGAAGTGATGCCCTATGAAAGGCCTGCCTTATTAAAGGCTACAACAAACTGTTAAATGTGACCTGGTTAAAGGATTTAACCACCCTATTAGAAGTGGGTCTGATTAGAGGACTTTAGCACATTCACTAGGAATGCCCACCTATTAAAGGATTTACAAATGGCTATTAAACCAACCTAAGTCCATAGGATTTTACCCTAGCTAACACAATTGTTAGAGAGTAACAACAAGAGCTTTTGACCTGGTACAACTTACAACTTAACTTGCAAATTTCATATCTCTGTTAAACTCATAACATTGCTTGGCTTTCAGTCTTTATAGCTCTAACAACTTGTCCTCCTTTCAAGCTTTGTCTCTTTGAGTTTTCATGCTCAATATACCAGTGCAATCTCCTATATGACCACTTATCGAAGCAGAGTTTATGTGCTATGTTCTTTCTTCTCCTTGATGCCTTCTCCTTGACACCCTTCAACCACTTCACAATTTGGCACACCAACAACTCTTGCTTCTTGGCCTGTGACTTCTTAAATAGAAGTCTAGAATTGCTTTTTCCTGCTCGATTCTTCCCTCCTTTAATTTTAGTTCAAATGGATTAGGTAGGATTCAATGAATCTAACCCATATCTTGTTCCTTCTAGAAACATCACGAAGAATCCTCTTGAATTTGCTCAAAAATAATTTATCTAAAATTTTGTGCCTCCAGCTCATCATCCTTATCCTCCATTTGGTTCACAAAATTCAAGGTAACAACCTTGTTGGCTTAGATTTGGAAAATCTTTGACTTTTCAAATAATGCAGCAGCTCGACACTATTGAAATTCTAGTGCTCAACACATACTGTTTTACTCGGCACCAACTACATTTTACTAATGCTCGAAACTTACTATGGATTCACTCGGCATCTACTAAGTTTTTTGATGCTCGGCAGCTATTGCTTTTCTTGGAACCTAAACTTGCCCGGCTCCTTCTGTATCACTCAGCACACACTAGATTTTTCATTTGCTTGGCACTAACTAAAAATCTGCTCGGCATGAACTAGCTTGCTCGGCACTCACTAATGAACAAGTTTAGTTAAGCTTTTCAGACAACCTTGTTACAAATTATTCTTCTAAGTGTGGCCAACATTTGTATCTTCAAGTATATTGTCAATACATCATTTTACCATTGTCTTAACTGATCCTTATACCTCATTACAAAATCATAACTCAACCTTTCCCTTAGGTGCTTTTGTTACATCTTGTTGATTAAATCCTCTTCATCAATCAACTAATTGATAGTTCTTGGATCTTATAAGCAATTATCATTCTAGCAAATAGCAGGTTTGACATCAGTGACAAAATAATGATTGAAAATATTATTTATCAACAATCTACCTCTTTGCAATCAATCTCCTTCTTTGTTCTTCAACAATGACCTTTTCAATCAGATTTCCAACAATCTCCCTCTTTGGCATTGATGGCAAACCAAAATGATCAACCAAGTTATCAAAATGCTAACAAGGTTAAAATAGTAAATCAAATGCCAAAAGAAATTGTGTTACCATCAATTTTTACATAAGATCTACTATCCTGATTACTTTGCTTCTGCTTCTCCCTCTTAGCTATTGTTTCCTTTCTCTTTCCTTTTTGCTATATCTTCCTGAAGATCCTTTTTTCTCCCTCTTTTCTATGGTTTACCACTCTTCACTTTGATCTTGTACTACTTTTGACTCCTCTTTCATTATTTCTCCCTCTATCCATTTGATCCTGTAGATTTGATCAATTTCTTGCTACTTCTCCCTCTTTGACAACAATGCCAAAGAAATATTGTTTCCCCATCTTAACATGCAATTGTAGCATTTGTAGGTACTCCAATTTCTCCCTTAGTTACCTTTCCTTGTGACTGTTTTGGAACTTCAGCACTTTGATTACTTTAGGCAAAATCCTAAAGTAAATATCCTCTACATCAATTTGTATCATTTTAACAATCAACTCATTTGATGCAGGGCAATCTTTGTTTTTACTTAAGTAGCCTTGGCTAGGGGTACTAACTTACCTCTAAGATATTCAAATGCATCTTTGTGTAATGCTTTTTTGAAAATGTCAGCAATTTGTTCCTTTGAACTAACATATTTCATTCTCACTTGCTTGTCTTCCACCAATTCTCTTACATAGTGATACTTAATTGCAATATGCTTTGTTTTGGCATGCATCACAGGATTCTTTGATATGTTGATGGCACTTGTGTTATCACAATAGAGTATCACAAGTTCAGTTACCTCTTCCTTCATACATTGCAGTAGATGTTTGATCCATACAATATTGGTGCAGTTGATAGTAGCAGCAACATACTTAGCTTCTACTATGAACTGTGAGGTACAACTTTGCTTTTTGTTGGTCCAAGTAACCAATCTTTTGCCTAAGAAAAGTGCTCCTCCACTAGTGCTCTTTTTGTCATCAATATTACCTCCCCAATCTGCATCAATGTAGGCTTTCAATTCAAACTTTTCACTCCTCTTGTAGTATAAGCCAAAGTCATCAGTTCCTTTTAAGTACCTCAATATTCTTTTCACTGCCATAAGATGATTTTCTCTTGGGTTTGTAGAAAATCCGGCCACTATTCCAACTACTAATGCAATGTTTGGTCTATTTTGCACAACATACTGCAACTTTCCAATCATTGATCTATACAATGTCTGATTCACTTTAGTTGATTCATCATTTTTGGATAGCTTATGTCCTATTACCATTGGTGTATTGATTAGTTTTGAATCTTCTAGGCCAAATGTTTTGAGTATCTGCTTGATATATTTTGATTGGGTCACAAATATGCCATGTTTCAGTTGATGTACTTGCAATCTAACAAAGAATTTGATTTCTCCAAACATTGACATCTCAAACTCGTGTTTCATCTAATCAACAAAATCTTTGCATAGGATATCTTTTCCTCCAAATATTATGTCATCAACAAAGATCTCAGATATCATAATCTCTTTACCTTTTTTTGCAGTGATATACAAGTTATTGTTGTCATCTGTTCTCTCAAATCCTATCTTCACAAGATATTTATGCAGTCTCTCATACCACGCTCTATGTGCTTGCTTCAAACCATAGAGTGGTATGTGCTTGCTTCAAACCATAGAGTGGTATGTGCTTGCTTCAAACCATAGAGTGGTTTGTGCAGTTTGCTAACCATATCCTTGTTGTCATCAACAAATCCCTCTGGTTGTTCTATATAGACTTCCTCTTCCAGTATACCATTCAGAAAAACAAACTTTACATCCATTTGGTAGAATTTGAAACCTTTGTAAGCAACATATGCAAGTAGTGTTCTCACTCCTTCCATTCTTGCAATAGGGGCAAATGTTTCCCCATAATCCAATCCTTCTTCTTGTGCATAACCTTTGCAAACTAATCTAGCCTTATTTCTTGTGATCTCACCATTCTCATCAAGCTTGTTCCTAAACACCCATTTGGTACTAATCACATTCTTATCAGCTAGTCTTGGAACTAAAGCCTAGGTTTTGTTCTTCTTAATCTAATCTATTTCTACTTCCATAGCTTTATACCAGTCATCATGTTGTAGTGCATCTTTCACTGTTTTAAGTTCAATCTTGCTCATCAAACATGATTCATTTCTTAGTCTATTCCTTGTCATTGGTCTGGCTTCCTTGTTACCAATGATTTGTTCTACAGGGTGATGTCTTCTCACATACTTGGATAGTCTTGGTTCTATCCTTCTGTCCATGTTTGATCTTTCGGCTTCAGAGTCACTGTGCACATCTCCTTCTGGTATTTCATCATCTCTCTCATGTGTACTAACTTTAGAGTCAGAATGTGCATTATTTTCATTTTGCAACTTGACTTTTGAATGCAACTTGACATTCACTAGTTGTGACTCGGCTGATACTGAAACTTGTTGTTGAATCCCAACCTAATTGGCAGCTTCTTCTTCAGTAGGCATTCCTTCATAGAAATATACAAAGGATCTATACTCTTCTAGTTTCTTGATTTCATCAACTTGATTTTCTGCATGCTCATCACAATTTATATTTTCACTCTCCACAATCTTGTTAGTGTTAGTATTTAAACACTTATATGCTTTGCTTCTAGTGGAGTATCCAAGGAATATGTCTTCATCACTCTTTGAATCAAACTTGTCATTTCTAGTATCTTTAAGAATATAGCATTTACAACCAATTCCTTTGAAATGTTTTACATTGAGTGAGTAACCATACCATAATTCAAAAGGTGTTGCATTTGCACCTTTCTTGACTTGAACTCGATTTAGAGTGTAGACTACAGTGCTAACAACTTCTCTCCAGTACTTCAGTGCAACATTCTTCTCCATCATTAATGTTCTGGCACAACCTATCACTGATCTATTCCTCCTCTCTACAATGCCATTTTGTGGGGGAGTTCTTGGTGCTGATGTTTGTCTTTTAATTCCTTTGTCATTGCAAAATGTTTCAAACTCTTTTGATGTGAACTCTCCTCCTCTGTCTGATCTTAGGCACTTTAGACTCTTTCCTACTTCTTTCTCAACTCTAGAAAAAT
The DNA here is from genome assembly GCA_028749045.1 of Cupressus sempervirens. NCBI lineage: Eukaryota > Viridiplantae > Streptophyta > Pinopsida > Cupressales > Cupressaceae > Cupressus > Cupressus sempervirens. The sequence goes on along the minus strand of CM053786.1, from coordinate 236,096,521 downwards.
ACCACTTGAACATTTGATATGCATCAGATTTTTGTTTTAAGAACATGGCAGTCATCATCCTAGAGTAGTCATCTACAAACAACATTATGTATCTATCTCCTTGGTAGCTTTGCACTTCTATTGGGCCACATAAGTCTGTATGGACTAACTCTAATACTTCTTTGGAGATGTTGGTTTTGCTTTTGAAACTTGACTTGGTCATCTTCCCTAATTGACATTGTTTGCACATTGTATTTTCAGGCTTTTTCAATTTTGGCAAACCTCTAACTTTTTTCATTTTGATGATACTAATCAGATTATCAAAATTAACATGATATAACATTTTATGCCATAACCACACATCAACAAGTTTACAATGAGACAAGTTGCATCTTTCATATCTAGGTAAAACAAATTACTCCTATTTTGTTCACCTTTTCCTTTCAGATTTCCATCAGTGTCATAGGTTTTGGCAGTTTTGTTTCCAAATTCTACTTTGCAACCTATATTGCCTAGTTGTGACACACTCAGCAGATTGTAGTTTAGTCCTTCAACATAATATGCATTATCACATGAAATTTTCTCTATAAGTTTAATAGAACCTTTTCCTTTGATTTGGCATGGAGCATCATTTCCAAATCTAACACTATTTCCATCATATTGAGTAAAGGTAATAAACTTACTTTTGTCTCCTGTCATGTGATGTGAGCATCCACTATGTATGATCCATTTGTCATTTTTGTTCACATATGTTACCAGTGCTATTGCCTCATCTTCATCTGATTCATTGTTCATGGCTACATAGACTACCTCATCATCATTATCATCAGAATCTTTTTCTTCAGCAATGTAGCACTTTTTGCCTTTGTCCTTGTAATCTCTATTATCATCTTCTCTTTTGTTTTTGTACTAGTTTCCTTCTTTGTAGTTCTTCTACTAAGTACATCTTGTAGCAATATGTCCTACTTCATTGCAATTAAAACACATGATAGGCAACTTACCTTTGAATTTACCTTTGCCTCTGTGAAATCTTCTGGCCAGTAGTGCTTCCAATTGTTCCACATCTTCTTTGTTTGTGCTGCTATCACTAGATGCATACTTTGTCTTTTTCTTCTTCTTCTTTGGTTTCATCTCCTTATTGTCTTTTAATGTTAGCTTGGCCTTGAAAGTAGATTCACGATTCTTAGGTCTATAGTTATCAAAATTGGACAACTCAAATGCAGTGAATCTTCCTACTATCCCTTCAAAAGTTAGTGCATTTCCTGGTACACATCTTAACTCCTAGATGGCTGAAACTCTAATAGCATAGATGGGGAGCAAGGTTCTTAATAATTTTCTATTAACAGTTTCATCCTCTAGATGACCACCCAAACTTCTTATTACACTTACTACTTCTTTCATTCTAGAGGCATATTGAGCAGCATTCTCACCTTCCTCCATTTTCATATCATCAAACTTTCCTCTGAGGCTTTCTCTCTTTGCTCTTTGAACATTCTTATCTCCTCCATAAATATCAGTCAAGGCTTTTCACAATTTGAATGCAGAATTACATCCCTTGATGTTATCAAATTCAGCATAGTTGAGGGCAGAGGCAATCTCCAACATTGCTTTTTTGTGCTCCTTCTTTTTCTTCATATCTTCTGCAATGGATACATCTAGGTCAACATGTTCTACTTCAATTGAGGTTTGTGTATGATCACTTATTGATCCAAGGTGCAACTTCATTAGACTTTTCCATACAGTGAAGTTATCTTTGTTAAGCTTGGGAACTTCTCTCTTGGACATCTTGATCTTCCTGCTTCTAGCACCTTGAAACTAATTCAGCAGATGGCTCTAATACTAATTGTTAGAAATGATTTAGAATAATTGAGAGTGGGTGAATTAGTTATTCAAGGTCCAAATATCCTAATAAAACTTTGTAATCAAGTAAAGTGAGCCCATCAAACTATTCATTCATCCAAGCTTAAACTATCCTACTTAGCAAGTTACTAAAAATCAACATGTAAGAATAACACATGAAGAATCAACACATAACACAGTGATTTATGTGGAAACCCAATTTGGGAAAAACCACCAGTAACAAGTTACTCAATTCTCACTCTTCTGAAGTGATGCCCTGTGAAAGGCCTACCCTATTAAAGGCTACAACACACTATTAAATGTGACTTGATTAAAGGATTTAACCACCCTGTTAGAAGTGGGCCTAGTTAGAGGACTTTAGAACATTCACTTGGAATACCACCCTATTAAAAGATTTACAAATGGCTATTAAAGAAACCTAAGTCCATAGGATTTTACCCTAACTGACATAATTGTTAGAGAGTAATAACAAGGGCTTTTGACTTGATACAACTTACAACTTAACTTGTAGATTTTAGATCTCTATTCAGCTCATAACATTGCCTAGCCTTTAGTCTCAGCAACTCTGACAACTTGTCCTCCTTTCAAGCTTTGTCTCCTTGAGTCTTCATGCTCGATATACCAGTATAATCTTCTATGTGACCACTTATCAAAGTGGGGTTTCTATGCTATGTTCTTTCTTCTCCTTGACACCCTTCAACCACTTTGCAATTTGGCACACCAGTAACTCTTGCTTCTTGGTTGTGACTTCTTGAATAGAAGTTTGGAATTGCTTTTTCCTGCTCAATTCTTCCCTCCTTTAATTTTAGTTCAAATGGATTAGGTAGGATTCAATGAATATAACCCATATCTTGTTCCTTCTAGAAACATCATGAAGAATCCTCCTGAATTCACCCAAAAATGATTTATCTAAAATTATGTGCCTCTAGCTCATCATCCTTATCCTCCATCTGGTTCATAAAATTCAAAGTAACAACCTTGTCGTCTTAGATTTGGTGAATCTTTGACTTTTCAAATAATGCAGCAGCTCAACACTATTGAAATTCTAGTGCTCGACACATACTGTGTTACTTGGCACCAACTGCATTTTACTAATGCTCAACACTTACTATAGATTCACTTGGCATCGACTAAGTTTTTTGATGCTCAACACCTATTACTTTTCTTGGCACCTAAACTTGCTTGGCTCCTTATGTATCACTCGACACACACTAGATTTTTCATTTGCTCGACACTAACTAAAAATTTGCTCGGCATGAACTAGCTTGCTCGGCACTCATTAATGAACTTAGTTAAGCTTTGCAAACAACCTTGTTACAACTTATTCTTCTAAGTGTGGCCAACATCTATATCTTCAAGTATATTGTCAATAAATCATTTTACTATTGTCTTAACTGATCCTTGTACTTCATTACAAAATCATAACTCAACCTTTCCCTTAGGTGCTTTTGTTACATCTTGTTGATCAAATCCTCTTCATCAATTAACTAACTGATAGTGCTTGGATCTTATAAGCAATTATCATTCCAACAAATAGCAAGTTTGACATCAATGACAAAACAATTATTGAAAATATTATTTATCAACAATCTCCCTCTTTGTAATCAATCTCCTTCTTTGTTCTTCAATAATGATCTTTTCAATCAGATTTCCAACACATGTAACTTAACAAAATCATCACATGAAGCATAAAGAACATAGATATGATATCTATGTATGTCAATATCATATCTATTCAATATCATATCTAGGTTATTTATCTATGACATACACGAATTATGTATATTGTATATTTAACCTCACATGAATTATTTTGTCACCAACTTTCTTGAATAGATAAATAACCTACAATATACATATTTCGTGTATGTCATGAATATAAGAATATATGTTGTCATCAATAAAACATCCCTACAACTCATCCAAGTGCCAACAAAAGCCTTACTTGCTAATAATCTCTCCCTTTGGCATTTAAGGAAACCTATGGTGAAAAACCATCAATCCATATGAATATAACATAATACAATTTTTTGAATATCCTCAACATGTCTAGTCTCCACCTATGTGTTGAAGATGATGAAATGTCAACCCGATAGCTCCAAAATATCACTTGCATGCAAACACTTGTCACAAAAAGAGAGGAGCAAAAAGTTATGGAGGTTGGAATTCTCAGATCCATAGATGAGACATTCTTGATAAGAAAAAAGAGAAATTTCTATAATTAAAAGTGAATGAATGTATTACAAAGAGATCAATTCTTATAAAAGGAGATCAAAACACTAATAGGTAACTAACCTAGGTTGCATGATAATAATTAATAAAAGAATTAATTATTATATGTCTAAAGTTTAGCTTAAGTAAAATAAAGATAGTAAGTGATTTAATAATTAAATCAATATGATTTAATTAATAAAAAAATACTTTATTATTCTAACACCCCCCATTAAGATAACCTTAGGGAGTAGCTAAAAACCTGGAAACTACTACTCAAAGGAAATTTGAGTCCTGACAACTAGGCCTGATGAGGTACCCAAGCACAATCAAATCTCTAAAAGAGGATAAATAGAGAAAATCACATGGGAAAAACCCTACTCCAAAAAGAGATGGAAATAATGCTAAAAAGAACTAGTGAAGGACTAAAGAAGCCTCCAAACTAGGGAATGTCCTAGAAGATAGGAACAAAAGATGATCTTGAGGAACACCACTGAAGCATGAAGTTGCAAACACTATCAAATTGTTGATATGAAGAACCTCCAATGTATAGAACATGACTAGGTAGAGAAGACTAATTCTGAAGAGGTGATCAATCAAAGATGGAAGGTATCTTTATGGCCTCCAAAAATGGGAATGAAAGAATGTCTATATGGTAAATGATCCATCTCACCGAAATGCATAAGTATCCAACCACTACAATTGCCTAGTACATAGGATCAAATATTGAATACATAGCTCACACCATCGAACCAAGAAAGCAATAGAATCAACATAACCCCCCCACAATGCTAAGAGGTAAGACATGAACACTGAAACTAAATGCAATATCTTAGGTAGAAAGAAGAACCAGGAACATCTAGAGTGCAAAAAAAGTACAAACACCTATAATGGCACATGTCATCGACACATCATGAGGCTAATGTCATGGAAGGAACACTCACTGGACAAAGGAAGATGGCGAATATGGCCAACATGAAACCCCCTAAGGCACTTTATAATATAGTGTGAGTATAACAAAATACAAATATGTGTAAGATCCTGAAATGCAATAGAGTGGCACCTTATCTCAGTGTGTTTGCAAAAATACTACAATAGGATGTCAATAAAGATAAAAAGATACATAAGGTTGATACAAGAGATAGTACAACCCATGAAAAATCATCTTAAGAAATGAAATTGATCCCTGGACTTGAAACAACCAAGATATCCACTAGAATGCAAAAAAGCAAAAAATTAAATAAGATGTTCCTGAAGCAGAATCTAGAAAATGGAATGTCTCAAAATATGTCTTGTGAAGTGCAAAATATAACCTCTGACTTTGATTGCATAAACTACCAACCAAAAAACATTAAAAGTCCAAATAAATCGCACCATTTGAATGGGCTTGGAACCAGATTTTTGATGATATCTCATTTGCTAAAACAGAGTCTGGATGAGCAAGTTATGGCCAAAAAACTATAGGTGGGTTGAAAAAAACTATAAAGGGCAAAAAAAACATTGCCTCAAGATCTATGCTAGAATGCATCGGGAAGCATGACAACAGTACCAGAAATTACCTTAGGATTCATGCCAAACTACATTGATTTTTATGCAAAAGTGCCTTGATTTATGCACCAAAAATCTCAAATTGTGTACCAATAAATCTTGATCTGCGTTCAAAAATATTAATTTTCATGTTAAAAATTTTCAATTTGCATGCCAAAAAATCTCAATTTGCATGCTAGAAAACCTCGATTTTCATGTAAACAATTCTTGATTTTCATGCCAAAATCTCAATTTTTGAGAAAAAAATCTTCATTTTTTTGCTGGAAATCACAAAATCACTGCCTCAAGAAACATGCCCAATCTAGGAGCAATATAGTTTTGCATCAAATTCCAACTGTGTCCAAATTGGACAAATTTTATATGAAACTAGAGGTTTTTGGGCGCTCTAAGCTCAACGATGATGTCTGTTTGGGCTCAAAGTGACCTAAAAATCAGTGACCCACAGATTCAATACAAAATAACTCTAAAAAATGAAGCCCTCTAAAAGAAAAACACATATCTGAAATCCAAGCCAAACCTCTCATAAACAAAATAGGGGCATGGAGATCTGGAGCTCTGGTACCATGTTAAAGTTGATGAAATATCAACCCCACAACTCCCAAAAAATCACTTGCATGCAAACACCTGTCACAAAAAGAGAGAAGCATAAAGTTATGGAGGCTGGAATTCCCAAATCCACATATGAATGAAATTTCTATAATCAAAAGTGAATGAATGTATTATAAAGATACCAATCCTTATAAAAGGAGATCAAAACTCCAACAAGTAACTAACCTAGGTTGCATGATAATAATTAATAAAAGAATTGATTATTATATGCCTAAAGTTTAGCTTAAGTAAACTAGAGATAATAAGTGATTTAATAATTAAATCAATATGATTTAATTAATAACAGAACACTTTATTACTCTAACACTATTCATATACCTTCCTTGATATCTTTGATACTTCTCTACATATACCTTGCCTGGCGAAAGGTTTTTCACTAATCTCCCCCTTTGACATTGATGAAAATGTGCCAATATGCCAAATAACAAGATTTTCTCCTTTTTAAAAGTTTTCTCCCCCTTTCTTGGTGATCTTCATCAAAGTACCTACATTGGATCAAGCCTATCTGCAACCAAAAAAGTCAAGTGCCAACAAACCTTGTTATGCCAAAAGAATCATTACATAAGAGCTCTAAGATTATCTTTGCACCATGTTACCACTCCCCCAAAGGAGTAGTACTATGTATCATGTTTGGATGAGCAAATGTACTTTGATCCATATCTACATCAATTACTCTGCACAAGTTGAGGCTATTACCCTAAGCATACATATAAGGTACTCATAGTATTTTTAGCCAAAGATTTAATGAGTATGTCTGCTACTTGCTCTTTTGTGCTCATATTCCAATCTAATTTCCTTCTCAATGAAGTTGCTCTCCCAAAAAATCATACTTAGTTGCAATGTGCTTAATCTTTGAATGTAGAGTTAGATTCTTAGACATATTAATTATGCCTATATTTTCACAATGCATAATAATAGGTTAAAAGAATGTTATACCAATTTCCTTTAGCATATGTTTCATCCTCATTATCTGATTATAATTGTTTTTTGTAGCTACATATTTTGCTCCTGATGTAGATTAAGAAATGCAATCTTGTTTCTGGGCTAACCATGATACTAGTCTTCCTCCAATAAAAAATGCTCATCCACTATTACTTTCCCTTTCATTTAAATTTCCTATCCAATTAGCATTAGTATAAGCATATAATATAAAGTTATTTGATTTGTCATACCACTAGACAAAATCCAAAGTTCCCTTCAAATATCTGAATATTATTTTTACTACTACTAGATGTGATTCCTAAGGATCTACTTGATACCTTGCCTCAATACAAACTCTACTAGCTATGTCAGGCCTAGTATGAGTCAAATATTATAATCCATCAATCGTTGATCTATATCTTGTTTATATAATTCTATGAAAACTATTATTAAATTAGTCAGCTTACATCTTCTAACCATAAATGTTCCAAGTGGTTTATAATTTTACATACCAAATCTTACTAACAACTCAATAAAGTACTTAGTTTGAGATATAAAAACACCATCTTTTGGTTGAGTTTTTTATTATCCTAATAAGTACTTCATTTATCCAATTCATAGAAATCTCGAATTCTCCTTTCATTTTATCAAAAAAAATATTGTTCACTTCATCATTTCCTCCAAAAATGATGTCATCCACAAATGCCTAAAGAATTAGTGGACCATTTGAATTAACTCTTATGTACAGATTATTATATGCATTACCTTAATTAAATCCTAAGTTTAGCAAGTGTTTACCTAACCTCACATACCAAGCTTTAGGTGTTTGCTTTAATCTATAAAGTGTTTTTCTTCAACTTATCTTATTTCTATGTCAATGGAAATCCATCAGGTTGCTCAATGTATACTTCTTCTAATTTTCCATTCAAGCAAGTTGATTTGACATCCATTTGATACACTTTAAAATTCTTGTTAGATGTGTTAGACAAAACAATATAACTGCTTATAATCTTTTTTATGTGGACAACGGTTTCTTCAAAATCAATACCTTCTTATTATGAATAGCCTTTACATATTAATCTTGATTTGTTTTTACCACTTTTTCTGACTTATTCATTTTATTTCTAAATACCCACTTAGTTCCTATAACATTCTTGTCTTTAGGCCTAGGGACTAATTCCCAAGTATTGTTCTTTTCAATTTGTCAAGTTCTTCCTTATAGCATTATTCCAAGAATCATCTTTGCATGCTTCATTAATATTCTTAGGTTCAATTTATGAAACAAATGTCATTTCTCATTCCTCTTCTTGTCATCACCCCACTACAAATGCTACTGCTAATCTAATTTTTAAGATGATTTGTAAAAACATACCTTGGCGTTCTCTATTCTTCTCTAGATTCATCAATTTGAACATGAATTTCATTATCAAACTCAAAGAATAGTTCATATTCTAAATTATGATTTTGAATAGATATGAAACTTATACTTAATTTTTATCATCATCTAAATCATACTCAAAAGTTCTCTCTTGTACTTGAAATCTTTCATTAATTCTTATATTTTCACTTTGAACCATTTTCTTTAACCTCAATGTATAGCACCTATAAGCCTTTCTTTTAGTAGAATATCCAATAAATATACCTTCATCACTCCTAATTTAATAGTGATTTTAACTACCAGGTAGCCAAGAAAAGATCACATCTAAGGGAAGATATCTCCTATGCTGGACACAATTGTCAAGAACTCAAGCCAACTATAAGGTTGGACTCCTTCTACTTCAAGCTCTGCAAAACCTAGGCGGGTAGACCTTTATATTTGTTCATATGGTACTAGTTTAAAGCATACATCTAAACCTATACAAAGTAGATTAAACCCTTATTTCTCCTATACTTATGTAATGACAAAGGCATGCGATAGAAAGTTACAAAACCTATGAAATCCACAAGATGAGTGAGGGTATACTTTCAATTCCTAAATAGAAAAGGAAAATGGATAATTGATATTTGATTTTGAATCAACAAAACTCTATATGCAACAACAAACTAAATTGATCATGTACCTGATCAGTGCCCTATACATTGGGTGTTCCACAAATCACAACTTGCATCGAGTATTGGTGATCTATCCTATCACTTTGTGAATCAGACATCTATATTCAATCTAAACCTCATACTTATCAAACATCCTTCTCATGAAATCTGCAACCCTATCAAAATATATCAAGCATTTACTTGATTCTTTGAACCAAAAGCAAAACACATCAAGATGTATAGCTCAAAATGGGATGCAATTGGACCTATGTTCTTTGTCCACAAATTACAAAAGTTTGCAAACAATAGAGCTAGGAGACAAGTCTCAAAATGAAACTAAAATTTGTTGCTCTTTGCATTCATTTCTTTGAAACAAATACATTCAAGATGCACAAAAGACTCATAAAACACACCATACACTAGAACTATATTCTATGCTTTATTATTATTGTTCATACAAGAGAGAAATATTGAAAGAATGGTGGAAACCCAGTTGAGAACTTGCTCAAAACTTTGGGAACCAACCCTATACAAAGAAAGAAGAAAGAAAGATATAGATGAGGAAGGAATCCCATAGCTGATCTGAAATCAACACTTGTCCACTTGAATATCCCTCTAATGTTGTTGCAAAGCCTCTATCTTCTCTCTAGAACTAAAAACCAGATCAAATCCATCATTCTGCCCAAGAAACTCTGGAAATATCTCCAAGAAAGATGAGAAAACCTCATTTTTGATAAACTATCAGATCTTCTATAAAATGTTTCCAAAATTGACACTAGAATATTTTGGAGGTGAAATAATATTGTTGCTAAGACCCTCTCCAAATTTGGTGAATACCCATTTCACCATTTTTCTAGAAACTAATTTTGAACTACCTATACCAGAATGCAGGTGCATAAGAAGCACCTTAGGAAAAACCCAATATGATCTCTAACCATTGATACATATGCAAAATTGAATGAAAAATATGTAAATTAGACTCTAAGAGCTTTCCTTCAATATATGATAGGCCTATACTTTCTTAAGAAAAATGCCTAGGGCAACCACTTGAAAACTAGGTTCAAAATTGATTCATCTTCCATTTTCTTTTTTGCAAATATTTATCTTTTATCAAAGTTGAAACTTTATTTTAAAACCTGTTTCAATTTAAATTATTTGCACATTCAGATAGGAAAATAATAATAAATTTATTTTTTTGAAATCTTTGAATTTTCCCCCTCTTTTCTCTTTGGGTCTATCTTGAGTTGACCAGCCTGTGACATGTGTCACAATCCTATTCATTGGCCCCTACATAGTCACATGCTGTCAGTTGCCACACCATCATAATTGCCACCTAGGAGCCACATGGAGACATCTAAGTCACTCCCAAATTGTCTCCTTGCCTATGATACACTGTCACGTGTCACCATCTAATTGGTTGTTGCATTGTTGCATTTCTTAACTTCCTAGCATCTTCCCATAGTGACTTTACAACAACTGTTGATTTCCACCACGTGGTGCAATCTAGTGCATCCATCTGAAAACCTATCATGTCATCGCCTCTACTATGTATCGCATTGTCTTATTCTCACATACATAATCAACTTTAAGCCTTGTCATCATGAGAATGTGATGATGTGACATGTGTCCACTTTTGCCACGTCACCCACCTCAAAGTATGTGCCATATCTTCAACACCACCTCAACACTCTTCCATATAGTGACCCATCACATTCTCACGCTTAGAGTCATCATTTGCCACCTAGTTTGTGACAATGTAAGATTTTACCATGTGTCCTTACTACCTAGTCAACTCATCTCATAATCTGGGCCACGTGTCACTTGCTCATTCCTCTATCTACCATGTCATCATGTTTAGTCAAAATTATCTTATTGGTCCATGTAGTTGTGCCCCATGTGCACATGGTTTTCCTCAAAAGGCTTAGGTCTTTAAGACACTTACATACAATACATTGGTGTATAAAGATATTAAAGTACACCAACCCACAACCAATGTGGGATAAAAGAAGAAACTTGATATTTATATCAAAGCACCAATTGAGAAGATTTTGTCATTGCAAATCTGTAGGTAACTCTATTCTAACAACCATCAATAATAAATATGGACAACATCCAACTTGATCACATTCCTCATGCAAGCAAATAGGATCACATTCATAGGACACGAGCCACATATGTATGCTCATAACCTTTCTCATTTATTCCCTATTTGTCTTTGCTTTGTTACTTCTCTAGAGTGCTATCTATTCCTAGAGAGCTTTCATCATAGTGTCTCAAGTTACGCTTCAAACAAAAAACCTATTAGGGAGACTCTGATGCCAAAGTAGGGTTCAAAAAATATGAGAAATATTGGTACTCTCCACTACCATTCATTCCCCTTACATTAATCACATTTTTAAATAATTAGATGTGATTTCTTTTAAATGGCATGAGCAAAATCTCTTCTTCCAACAATGAGAAATATCTTGAAAATCATCACTACTCTCATGCCCAGAGTACAACAATGACCACTAGTCTTGAAGATCGATTCAAGAATGTATTAGCAATGAGAGACACAAATAAAGAAAGCCAACTAGCTAAAACAACTCCTTTCTTATTATAGGCAATGCTCCATGTGTATTCAAATCATTTCCTTGACCGATGAATACTTAGCAAAGAACTCAAAAATGGAGCTTGGTTATAGCTTCCTAGGCATCACTCCATCTACTAACAAAGAGCTCAAAATGCATCATCTTCACACATCTCCCATTTAAAATGATGAACCATCACTTGTTTATACCAAAAAAAAGAGGTTTATGCCCACTGATATTGTGTCTTCCAACGTGGAAACAATATGGGGAATCCCATTTACACTCGTACAAGGAACATTGAGACTCCTACTTGATCGATGTGTGAATAGATGTAAAATGAATTTTACTTGGAGACTCTTAACTTGGTGGGTAGGAAAAGGAATGTATATCCTCCACCATAATCAAAGCTCCATTTTAGTATCTTCGATTTGGAAATCCTCCAACTAATAAATACAATATCTCCCCTTATCCATAACTTCTATGAAAAACTTATGAAGGTATCTGAAAAATTCAATTGGCTTGTTCAGCAGTTCTAATTCACAGTGATGTGCATATCCTCTTAACCTCAGGTTTCATTCCTTGATGGAAGACATTTGATGAATTAGCTCTCATGAGAAGCTCCATAAGGATGATCTCAAATTCATGTGAGGATATTAGAATGAGAGTTAACGATAGTAGGCTTTTCACTTTAAAATATAATCATGATAATGGTAATGCACAAATATCTCTGGACTCAAATTTCATCCTTTTAATAAAGAGAGCAAAATATGTTCTCATGAATTTTTTATACAATGCGGATCCCATCAATTTTGAACCTCAGGGCCTCTTTGATATATTCATTCTCCCTCTTTTGTGGTTTCTCCATGATGTATAAATGTTTAAACTAGCATAGGCCCTCAAAGAAACAATCATCATGTGTACAAAGTCCTATAGTCATTTGACTTCAAAAGATAATATGCACATACCAAGAAATTATAATGATTAGAATCATTATAATAGTTCAAAAAAAATTATCCCAATGTCTTATCCATCTGATGAATTTAGACAGGCCCCAAAGTGGGTCCAGCTAAAAAAAAAAAGCATTTCAAACTACTGACTTTGTCAAACCAAAATATCTTATTCAATGCATTGATTGGATTCAAACATGTAATCATCAATTGATCTGTCAAAACACAATTTTCATCTTTTTGCACACTATGACTTTTGTGCCAGGAGGCCTCTGAGTTGGCCTTAAAATTTGACAAAATCCAACCATTAAGATCTGAAACCTATTATTTATGTTCTCTAGTATATACTCTTTTAGTCTACAAAATCTTTCCTTTGATGATATCTGGGTCAAAAGATATTGACCGTCAAAGTTGCTGACTTCAAATTGTCCTGCAAACAACCATGTTAGAAACAATAAATTGCATTCTGATTTTGGCTTTGAAAATTGGTCAAACAAACACTTGGGGAAAAGAGATCTAGGGTATTGATTCACTGTGACGTGGAGAATATAAATCTATGATTCAAGTTCATGACAAATATCAGGATAGATTCAGAAAGTGCATGAAGTTGGCTACTTGGAATTGCATAACTAGGAACACTAGCATAATAACATTTTTTTGTAAATGGAATGGACTTGGGAAAAGTGTGGATGGATTCATCAAGACTTGAAAAATGGTACACTTGAAGTATTTTTAGTCAAGAACATACTAATACAATCAATTTGGTCTTGTCTATCATATTTTTGAAGTTATAACATCTAGAACAGGGCTATTAATCAATCTGCACCTTTAGATACCAGTGAAACTTCAAAAATTACATTTGGAATCACATTTGAAAATTAGTGAAATAAATTTTTTATAGGCTCAAATATGGAACATAGAATATGTCTAAACCCTGGAATGCAATGCAAAAAGAATTTTCTCAATAGGGTAAACTAGATCAAAATTATGACTGGTCAAATAGGGCTCCCCAAAATTCTGAGCAATATGCATCAACATGACAACTATTGCTCAAAAGAATAGTCTTGACAATTGATTGTCAACACACTTAATCATTTTCATCATACATGTTGAGTACACAATAGATGCTAAGCCAGAATTCCAATAGGTGTCGAGTCACAGTTGGTGCTGAGCAAGTCAGAATGTAGTATGTGCCGAGTGATCCAGGAAATGTTCATGTGTCGAGTAATCCAAAAATGTTTAGATGCCAAGCAATACATAATATACAGGTGCCGAGCAATATAGTTTTTAATAGGTGCTGAGCAAACCAGGAAAGTAATAGATGCCGAGCAATCCAGGAATCAGTTCATGTTGACCATCAGTAATGTAATGAGTGCCGAGTAACTCAGGATTAGCCTAAGAGTTTGTATTTGCACAAACTAAGATGTGAACCATTTTTGGAGCCAACTTAGAGGAATTTTGAAGGAGAAAAAGGATAAGGATGAATCATTTACATCCCCTATGCAATTTGCATGCAACATATCAAAAAAATGGTGAAGGCATGCAAGCAATAAGAAAAATGCAAAGTATGTTCAGGAATTTGAGATTCAATATGGATCGTAGATCCATACCTAACTCTTCACATTCTTTATAAGGAGAATGAATGGACCATTGCATATGTGGAAGAAAATAGTATAAGGGGAGATTATATCAAAATTTCAGTGTGAAGAGAAAAGACTTAGAGGAATAGAGTAGCAGTTTCATATCAAGTTGATTAGAACATCACAAGGGACAAGGAACACATACAGAGATCGGATCAAGCAAGGATCAGAATGAGAAGAGAAAATCTAGTACCTGAATCTAGTAATTTGAGATTGCATTCAATTAGGTAAAATGTTCTAATACTCTCTCACAATTGTATTAGAGGTTGAAATCCTATGTTGATAGGTTAGCTTAACAACTAGGTAGGAGAACCTTTGGAGAAGGTGATTGAAAATCCTATGTATTAGGTGGGTTTAACAACCTATTTTAAATCTTTTAATAGGGTGACACTTCATGTAAGTGTTTGTAAATCCTCTAACCTAGTCACTATTAACATAGTGTAAAGCCTTTAATTGGGCAAGCCTTTTACAGGGCATACCATCAGAAGTGGTTGAACATTGATTGTTGCAGTGATTTTTGTGGGTGTCATCCCCACCCCAGTTTTACCTTCTTATTCCTGGAGGGTTTCTGGGTTACCAAATATTTGTGTTATGTGTTGTTGCATGCTTTTATTTCATGTTTCTTTATATGTTTACATGCATGCAATTTTTTTTTCAAATATGTGTTAATAAGGGTTTGAAAGGATAAAAATATTGGTTACTTCTGATCCACCCCCCCTCTCAGAAGTACTCTTCCCATTTGAACATTCCAACAATTAGTATCAAATCTTAGTTCTGACAAGGGGAAGCCTAAAAAAATGGAGAAAAAGGTCATGGAAGTCTTCAAACTTGGGAAGATCATTGACAATCAGGTGATTGATGTGTAATTAGCTCTACACAAAGTAGAGGAAGCCAGGGAGAAATTGAGAAAATCTTTGAAAAGAAGAAAGGAGATAGCCATAGCTGAAAATGACATACACTACAAGGAGATTGACACCTCACAAGTGTTTTCCAATAGAGACTCCAAGGAATTTGATGTAGCAATAATAGAATTAATGGAGAAAAACATAGCACAAGCTAAAGAAATTAGATTACTCAAGCTTGAACAAGAATCACAAGCCATAATGCTTTCTAAAGTGACTGAACAAAAGAAAAGAGCTATTGAAGACAAGGCCATGGTAGAAGATGATAAGAGAAATCTCACCAATAGGCTAGAAGAGAAGAAAATTGAATTTGAAAAGATTTCAAACATGTAGTTAGACACCTCAAGCTAGATGATGAATGCTCATCATGAGCTAAATATGAGGATATTGAGATCTCCACCTTGAAGATATAGAATGAACAATTGTAGAATAAATTGAAGAGAGAAAAGGAAATAGAAAAAAGTTACAACAAACCCAATGAGGCCATCAAGTACTTTGAGAAATTGTTGAAATCACCAAGGGCTAGTAATGACACTACAAGACTTGGCTACATCAGCACTGAACAAGGAGAATCATCCAAGGCTACAGAAGAAAGAAGAAACAAAGGTAAGAACACTAAAGCTACTTTTCATTTTTGTGGTAAAAAGGGGCATACCGTTAATGTGTGCAGAAGCAAGAATAGTCATTAGCATGATAAGCCTACAAATGCAAATTTATGTCACATGTGCAAAAAGCAAGAACATTTAACACAAGACTGTAGAACCAAGACCATGAGGACACCAAGATTTGAGGGTCACTGCTACAACTATAAAAAATATGGAAATAGAGCATTTGAATGTAGATCATAGCCTATGTGGACACCTAATCAGCCTGCAAGAGGAATCAATCATGCACATCACTACAATTGGGACTACAATACCAGGTATAGCTGTCACTATTGTCAAGAGTATGGACACATTCTTGAAAATTGCATAAGGACACATTTCAATGGAAGTTACAGTAGGTGGCTAAACCAAACTACATGTTTTAGTTGTTTGAAGATTGGTCATATCAATAGAAACTATCCTACAAAGTCAAAAGCATCAAAGACTGAAGTCAACAAAGGAAAAAAGAAGATTGATTTTGAACAAATAAGAGGAGAAATGAACAAGACTTGGAAGAAGAAAGGTGAATGCAACACATCAAATGGAGAGATCACTTCACCCAAAAGGTCAAGTGATCACACCTCATCTAATTAAGCACAAGATAGATGAATGGGGCTGATACATACAAAGATGTATCATACATCAGCCCAAGAAAACATAGAAGTACTGCAAAGAAGAAGTATGCATGAGAAAGGATGCCTAGTTAAAAGTTAGAAGATGATGTCAAGCTACCTTTGGTTACCAAGTAAAACTCCAATATATGCCAGGTCAGACAACATAGTGGATGCCGAGTGATTAAAAAAGGGTTCAATTGATGATGAGTGAAATAAGATAGTAGATGCCAAGCAAATGAACTTTAGTGGAAGCCAAGTTGATAAAATCTTTGGAACCCGAGTGTATAACTATAATCACAAGTGCAATAAATGCTAGATTTTTGAACCTAATAAAGGTAAAAATTGTTCATTTTTGAATCATTTGAACACAAAGCGAAGTCAAGCAGAATGAAGAGGTGATTCTACAGTGATCAAACAACAATTTGTAGTGATTTCAACCATGATTCAACTCTAGTCCATTGATTCACAAGTATTTCATCCAAGTGCCGAGCTACACAGAATTTGAAAGTCTATTTAATTTTAAACCCTAGTTTGGAAAAGATGGCATCTAGGTCAAAACCTACCAAAGGGGAGGAAATTCATGAAATACAACTAGTTAGTAATGAAGTCAGACAACCAGAGTTTAGACCCATCCATGAAGTCACTTATAAAAATGATCTCACTGGTGCCCTATCCTTAATTTTCTGATAAAGTTGTTATGGTCCAAGATATTTGAAAATGTTATAATTGTAAAGTTGGAGCCATAGGAGATTTGGAGATTTTTAATGCATTTGATAAACTCTATGAAAATGGGAAACTTAAAGATGAATTCTCCATAGTTGAGAAAAAGGGTCTAACCAAAGCCCTATTTTTCCCTATTGTCTTCAAAATGGAATGGATATGCATTGTGTTGATTAGAATCCATGATGGAGCTTTTTGGTTAGAAATAGGGCCATTAAAGTTTACAAAGAAAACTATACATAGGGTTACTAGTATTCCAACCCTAGATTGGCCAAAGACCCTAAGAAGTGACAAAAAGGAAGCCATAAAGAAGAATACAGGGGCAAAATGGAATAATAGGGGAATGACAATAGAAACCATCACAGAACCCCTACTAGATTTTGCTATGAGATATCACACAAATTCTACCAGTCAAGCATACTAAATAGTGTACCACGTATAGCAGTGGATGTTGCTTATAAATTGATGAAGAAAGATCATACATATGATCTCATAGAGCTCATGTTACAATAGATCAATGGAAATCTGGGAGCTACAAGGAAGTCTAAGGGAGCTCAATGCAAATTTGGCTTAGTTTTGGTTTGCATGTTTTTCTACATTATAATTGAATTCCCTTCAGTAGGCAAGGTGAGATGGGATCCAAATAAGACCATTGTTGACCAAATAAATAGATTCATTGATCAAATGGGTGATAATTTTGATGCCCAAATGACTAGCTATCTTGAGGACTTCAAGAAGTCCATGAAACAAAGAATGAGGATACCAGTCTCACTAGTTGAGAAGCATGAAAAGGACATTTTTTTTCTTGTGGACATTGATTGCACTTACATACAGGCAGTCATACCTAGAGTAAGATGGCTTAGGCCACTAGGTTATGAACTTGATATTGATCAAGCCTTAGTTGAAATAATTAACTCTACTTGCAGAGGAAATTGATAAAACTGCAAAACATTTTGTAACCTATGACATTGTTAAATCAAGGGTGGTAATAGGCCTCAAAACTACGATAGTAGTAAAGAAGAAGGATAAATTGGTCAAGAAGATCAAAAAGAAATTTGGTGTTGAAGAGGCAGGCACATTAGAGGAAGAGGAAGGAGATGAAGAAGAGGAAGACAATGAAAATGAAGGAGATGAGCCTGAGCAAGAGCCTCTACAATTGATACAAGGCTTAGGTGAGGATAAAGACGAAGGTGCTGAGGAAGAAGAAGCCAAGGATGCACCTATCAGAACTAAAGTCACCAAGAGGAAGGAAAAAGCTCCACCTGCTCCTCAACCCAAAGCTAAGAAAGTGGCAAAACCTGCACCAAAGAAGCCCACTACCAAAGCTACCACTAGGGCCACAACACAAAAGGCAAGAGAAGAGGTAGATAAGAAGAAGAAAGCCACTGAGAAGACTGATGAAGAGCTGAGAAAGAGAAGAAAATATGTGGCTCAACCTGAATCTAATGAAGAAACGACTAAAATAGATGATAACAGTCTATTTAAAGTGGTAAGTCATCCACCAAAGTCTTCAATTGATAAATTATGTACAAAGATTAGAAATGATGACTTGAAAGATTTAAAGAATTTAGATTTTAATAAGCTCACAAAAGAAGATCAAAATAAATTAGAGGAATCTGTGTATGCTACGATGGCTGAATGCAAGCACACACCTCTACAGCTAGATGGCTCAATGCCCAAGGAATTATACAAAATAGTAGAAGACAAATGGTATTTTTGCCTATAGATGGAGAAGGAAATAAGATAATCTACTTTAGTAAGATTGTTGCCTAGTTTGGCTAAAGGTCAAATAGCTAATGCAATTAAGAGGCACAATAATAGATTTACTCCAAAATATAGGGCATTCAGTATTTTGCAAAATAAAATTGAAGATGTAGTCAGCAAATCCACAAGATTGTGGAAAATAATATACAAGAAATTTGATGATGTGTTTGATGAAGAATGTAAGGTAGAAGCAAGTGCCAAGAAAAAGGAAATGAAAGAAACAAGGAAGAAGGAGGAGGAAAAGAAGGTAGAAGAGAAGAAGAATGAGGAAGAGAAGAAAGATGAAGAGGAGAATAACAGGGAGACAAAGGAAGAAAAGGGTGCAGAAGAGCAGCAAGAAAAAAGTTTGCAAGACACACAACTATCGCCTCCTAGCCCTCCTCATGCCACCATCACACTTGCAGAGATTATCAAGATCAAAGATGTTATTGACACTTATGGTCAAAACATTAATCCATTAACTATAGAGGATCTAGCAAAGATCCTTGACCAATCAACACAAATAGCTAGACTATGTTCAAGTCCAATACTGGTTAGTTTTGATGAGTTGCAAAATGTAGTAGTGAAATCAAAGGAAGTCAAGGTGCAAACACAAGAACCACCTTCAATCATACAAACTACTTGAATCCTATTCCTTCCTCCACCATCTCCACCAAAAGAAGTTACAGATGCACTTCAAGTGCCAAGTGCAATAGCAACGGAAGACAAAGAGAGAACTAAACAACCAACAAGTGCACCCCTAGCCAGTGATAGTGAAAAGGAGAAACCAGTTGAAGAGAAGGAAGAGACAAGAGATGACGAGCAATCTACAATCCAAAATTTGGTTGAACTACCCAAAATAGGTACTCTCACTCAAACTCTTCAGAAGCCAAGCACTGAAATGTTAGCATTAAAAATTAGGGCACCAGGCTCGAGCTCAAAAAAAGTAGCCAGGAAACTTCATTATGGAATTCTTGAGCTTGATGAGGAGATCACAATACCTTACTATGAATCCAACACTCTCAATGAGGAGAAGATAAATGAAATTCATAATGCACTGGATAGAAGAAGACAAGAGGTATTGAGAAAAGAATACAAATATAGGAAAGCACTGAATGAGATCAAGGACATCTTAATGGATGCCTTCAGCTTGCAAACACTTGATGAGTCAAGGCTAATATTAGAACAACTATCCAACATAGTTGATCAGGTGACAAATGAGGACCATGATGCAAATGCAAAATTAATGGAGTGGTCAGAAAGGAAATTCCAAGGAAAGGTAAATGAGAAAATATCTGGTGATATAGTACTATCAAAAGTTGAATTGGCCAAGAAAATAAATAAAGTCAAAATTGTACTTGGAAATATATTCTCCTTGTACAACAAGTTATGTAATTTTTCCAACTTCACACAAGAGACTAGCCAGAGAATAATGAGCTTGGAGAGAAATCTAAAGATTTCTAGTATGCAACTCCCAACCAATCTAGCTTAGAGTGAGAAGCATTTTACTCAAACGCTTCACATACAAAGAGAATTAGCTGTATTAACAGCAGAGGAGGCAAATAAAAAAGTAAAGTTGATGCAAATCTAGTCCTTTATAACCCCTCACTTAGAGGTACTCCATAAGGAGCAGATGTATGCAGAGATAGTCTTCAAGAAAGATTCAAATCTTTCTACCTCTGATGGACTTGTACATTTAGTAGCAGAAGTTACCATCCAACATAAGTCATTGGACATTGCACTAGCAAATTTGGATGTAGCTCTGAAGATACTTCTAGAGGTAAACAACACATTTTTTGCTAAGCATGGTATTACTCCATAGAACCCTTTGACATCAGTGTCAAAAAGGGGGAGATAATAAAGTAAGGGGAGATATATGCAGATACTATGAGAGATACCAAATTTTGAACCATTTTTGATGTACATTCTTTCATTCATTTTTGAGAATGATAGTGGAAAGTTTGTAAATAGCCAAAAAGGGGAAGTCATGTAATAAAGAAGAAAGGGGGAGATGCAAATTTTTTTGAACTTCATACAGATCAGATACAACACACAGGCTTAGAATGCTGAAATAGGGCAAAGGACAAGAGAGGATCAGGCACATTAGCACAGGATTTCAGTCTCAAGGCATAATCAACCCAGGGGGAGTAATAAGGTATATTGTTACTTACAATATTTTTGAAATTTTGCATGAATGCCAAGCGAATAAAGGATGTATTCAATGAGGTTAAGTTCATAAATGCTTAGTTAAGTGTTTTTGACACTCATGTCAAAGGGAGAGATTGTTGGTTAGAAGAATAGTCTTGACAATTGAGTGTCAACACACTTAATCATTTTCATCATACATGTCGAGTACACAATAGATGCTGAGCCAAAATTCCAATTGGTGCCGAGCAAGTTAGAATGTAGTATGTGCTGAGTGATCCAGGAAATGTTCATGTGTTGAGTAATCCAAAAATGTTCAGATGCCGAGCAATACATAATATACAAGCACTAAGCAATATAGTGTTTAATAGGTGCCGAGCAAACCAGGAAAGTAATAGATGCTGAGAAATCTAGGAATCAGTTCATGCCAAGCATTAGTAATGTAATGTGTGTCGAGTAACTCAGGATCAACATAAGAGTTTGTATTTGCACAAACTAAGATGTGAACCATTTTTAGAGCCGACTTAGAGAAATTTTGAAGGAGAAAAAGGATAAGGATGAATCATTTACATTCCTTATGCAATCTACATGCAACCAATCAAAAAAATGGTGAAGGCATGCAATCAATAAGAAAAATGCAAAGTATGAATGGGAATTTGAGATTCAATATGGATCGTAGATCCATACCTAACTCTTCACATTCTTTATAAGGAGAATGAATGCACCATTGCATGTGTGGAAGAAAACAATATAAGGGGAGATTATAGTGAAATTTCAGTGTGAAGAGAAAAGACTTAGAGGAATAGAACAATAGTTTCATATCAAGTTGATCAGAATAGCACAAGGGACAAGGAACACATATAGAGATCAGATCAAGCAAGGATTAGAATGAGAAGAGCAGATCTAGTACCTAAATCCAGCAATTTGAGATTGCATTCAATTAGGTATAATGTTCTAATACTCTCTCACAATTGTATTAGAGGTTGAAATCCTATGTTGATAGGTTAGCTTAACAGCTAGGTAGGAGAACCTTTGGAGAAGGTGATTGAACATCCTATGTATTAGGTGGGTTTAACAACCTATTGTAAATCCTTTGACAAGGTGACACTTGATGTGAGTGTTTGTAAATCCTCTAACTAGGTCACTATTGACATAGTGTAAAGCCTTTAATAGGGTAGGCCTTTCACAGGGCATACCATCAGAAGTGGTTGAACATTGATTGCTATAGTGATTTTTGTGGGTGTCATCCCGACCCCAGTTTTACCTTCTTATTCCTAGAGGGTTTCCGGGTTACCAAATCTTTGTGTTATGTGTTGATGCATGCTTCCATTTGATTTTTGTTTATATGTTTACATGCATGCAAATTATTTTTTAGATATGTGTTAATAAGGTTTTGAAAGGATAAAAAAATTGGTTACTCCTGATTCAACCCCCCTCTCAGAAGTACTCTTCCCATTTGAACATTTCAACAACAACAATAAACAATCCACTTTGGGGAATTCAAAACCTGGTGAAAGCATATTGAAATGACTTGGAATCTAAAGTATAGGTTCTCTAATATGCATACTACATATGCCTAAAGTGGCAAGTCATGAAACTTTATCAAGTGCAAGATATTCGATTACAAACTACGCTTCCTGCCATTTGACACTTAGGCAAAAATGCAGATTTGGAGAATGACTCAAAATGACACTTCACAGAATGACTCAAAATGACAAGTTATCACTATGGGACACATGCATTTATTAAATGAAAGGTGTTAAACACTTGAAACACATCCTAGGCCTCAAAATGACGGATGGTTACATATGCATGAAAATCTCTTATAGGGGCTCAATTTTTGGAATGGTACTCAAAATCAGTCCTTTAATTTTGAGTTCCAATAGCTTCTAAGATCAAAATTCCATATTCCATCATCTCTTTTGATATATCATTTGCTTCCAAAGATTCTAAAATACTTAACAATACCTTTGTATTGTTGAGTGGTCATTTTGCACAATGCCAACCACATAAATCCTTACGAATTCCTCTCTTTAAAAGTTGATTGAGATAACCAACTCCAAGGTTTTGGATGGTTTTTTTTAACCTAATAGGTAGCTAAATTGAAGATAAATGTGAATGTTCACAAGGAGGCCTTTGCTAGTATCTTTAATCTACAAAACTCTAAAGAAATGAAAGCACAAACCAATGCATTTTTGTATTTTATGATTTTAATGATGAATGCAAGTTCTAATAATGCAACTATATGAATTCCTATTCTAACCACATGTTCAAAAGTAAATAATAGAGCTAGGGTAACAAGAAATTAAAGGAAATTTCTGAAAATGAAATTTCTAATGGACATAAGTCATAGAAACAACGTGTATACAAATTAAATATTCAAAAGAATCGAGTAGAAACCAATGAAATTAGAAGCAACACATGTTCAACTCCAATAATGCAGTTGTCAAAGGGAGCTAATGTAAACTAAAGGATGTTTCACAATTCATCAAATTGTATAGCAATGAAAAGTGCACGTTCTCAAGATAAATTACTATACAAGAGCTTGAAGGTGGTCGTTTTTCCAATTCATCACAACAAAGGAATTTGTTAGCAAATGAAAAACATCAAAACTAAAAGATTGCACAAGAATTTAAACACAATTAAAACCATTGGCTCCATCACTATTCATGAAGATAAACTCATAAAGGAAATGCACATTCCAACAAGAAACATTACACACATAATGAGAGAACAAATAAAATACTTTATTGCATCAAAATATTGGCCGTGAATACATATTACATCCATGTATTTATAGGAAACCCCATGCTTAATGCAATTTTTGGATCTAGAGATTTTTCCTTGCAAAAAGCCTGCTAAAATCACTAATTTAAAAAAAATTATGTACAAACATACTCCTAACTAGGTGTTAAGTAGGCCTGCACTCTTTATTTTATTAATTACATGGTTTATGGACCTTTACATGACTCAATAAGTCATAAAGAAGATGCTGAGAAGAGAGAAAACTTTAGATGCTCTAGGAGTTTTTGGTACTTCTTTAGATGCAAACTTAGGCTCCACTATGTGTCGCTATCAGTTAAACTACCACCAAAATGTATTTTTAGTTCATGAAACACTCAAAAATTTGAATTGGTAGTTAACTTCTGGTGCCACCACAATTGATCCAAAACTGTTGGCACATTTGTGCACCTTCATACTAGTGTTGTAGTGCCTGCCCTAGTTTGCATTTTGCTATTGTTGCCGAACTCTTTTAGGACAGTTTTATGTTGATTATTATTAGTGACATTATTTTGAGATTATCAGATATTTTTTTAGATTTAGTTTATTATATGATGAGATCATTTGGTACTCTATATTTCATGTATGTGTGATGATTATTCAAGTGATTTCAGTTATTGATGATGATTAGATAGATGGTTTATTCAATGTGTTTTCTTATGGATACTTACCCCATTCTACATGTGTATGGTGTACATTTTTTGTTTTCTTTATGTATGGTGTTTCTGATGTGGTTAAGGAAGGGAGTCGTAGTCACCTACTAGTTGGGATCTACACGATGCACCACTTCCTGCCATCGCCTATTTAGCTTAGTATATATTGTGTATGTACATGCATGAATTTTATGCAGGTTGCAGGTACTAGGTATTGACTTCTCTGAATTGTCAGGATGAGCGTACCCTATCGCATTATCTCAATGGTAAGAGAGGGGAGATAAATTCTCAAGTCCAAATCCCAACCCTTTAAGCCATTTGTCCTAATTGAAAATTAGGACAAGTATCTAAGTCGAGTACCCTTCGAATGCGTTGGATGACGTAATTCATGATATTAACCATTGGTATGATTTTGTATGTGTTTTGCTATGATGGGTTTTCATATTTTATTTTATGGGTCTTTGGTGTATTTTTCTATTAATTAAGTATGATGAGAAGATTTAATTAATTAATTAATTAAATGAAAATTAAAATAATATTTTAATATTTTATTTTATTTTATTAATTGGTAAATTAATAAAATAAAAAGAATTAAATTTGAAGATAAAAGTTATAAGTTTAGATTTGGAATGTGATAATATTTATTTAATTTAATACTAATATATTTAGAGTACATTTTTAAATAAATGCTAAATAATATTATTATTTAAGTTAATATATATTTTATCAATTAATTTTCAAAAATAAATTTAAAAGTGGAAAAGATATTAAATTATTAAAAGATTCTAGATCACATGATGCGTGCTTGCTTGTGATTAAAATATATTAAGATAAAACAAGTGGATTTAATAAAGTGAGTACATGAGATTTAAAATTAATAAATTAATTTTAAAAGGAGTCAAGAGAATATTAAATAAAGAAATTTAATTAAATAAATTAATGTGCATTATTTTAATATTCATTCACATAGGAATATGCAAACTCTTATGAGTTGTCATATTGACAATATAGGAGTTTGCACTCTAATTATGCACGTGTTGTCTACACTTAGGAGTTAGCACATTATTTGAGCACATGGTGTCTACAACATTCTAGACACCTCATCATGTTTATCTTCTTATCATGGAAGTTATGTGCTTAGTTGTCATGCTTATCTCCTAGTTCTTTCTAGACACATTCTAGATGCATCTTAGAGGCCTTTATATATAGGCTCTCCTAGTGTGTATGGACAAGCTCGTATGCTTCGACAAGCTCATATGCTTCTACATCCTTATATGCTTCTACAAGCACTCCTAGTCACTTGGGGGGGGGGGGGGGGGGGGGGTTCAGTTCTTGGAGGAATTGCCAATGTTGGAGAAGGAAGGAATTTTTAGAAAGGAGAAGGTTCTAAGAGGAGGAGCTTCTCTACAATTTTATGAGGCGTAGCGAATTAACATCAATGTCCAGGTAAGCACTCATGATTATTTCACATATTTTATTATGTTCTTTCTCTTCTTGTCTTCATCGTGTCTGTTATGTGTGTCTGAATAATTTTCTATGAATGAGTTTTCGATTTTACAATTTGGAATTCGGGCATGCATATTGTTTCATCCAGTTATGGGAATTAAAAATATTATTGTAATCTTCCCTTAGTAGAATCAAGATTTGGAAATTGATTTGGGTTTGGATTCAAATTAAAATAGAATCTTATTATCATGCATTAGTTTTATATGATTTATTAACTAATCTAATTAAATTAAATTTAATTAAGATTAGTTAATAGTAGAAAGGGTATAATTAATTATTAGTCAATTTTAGTAAATGGATTTTTAAATGAGGGAAAATTAAAAGAAAAGAGATATTAATAAGTGTTTAGTGGAATTAAATAATTGAATTATTAATAAGATTGATTTTACTTAAAATCAATGAAGATTATTTTAAATAAATGATTGTCCTTGAAGTGTTTTAAGGAAATTGTAAACTAATTATTTGAAGGTTGATAAGTATTATTCTAATAATTTGAATAATGGGAGACGCTTCTTGGAATTATTAGTAACATGGATTTTAGTAAAATATTGTGAATGATTTTATCTAAAAGTCAATGGGAGTTAGTTTAATGTTTTTAATAAGTAAATAATTATCTTCTGATTATTTTAGAAAATTGTCTAATTTGAAGAGATAAATGGGTTGACTTGGAGATTAAATGAAGAATCTTATACTCTTGAAATATACTTGAAATGAAAACTGAAACCTAATATTTGGCTTAACCATGTGAATGCTAAAGGCAAACCAGAATCATGTGTTTGCATCTTGTTTTCTTTATGCGATATGTTTGGGGTTTGGGTGGTCCTAGAGTGTTGACCAATTATAGGACGTCTACCAAAGGCTCGGGGGTTTATGAGATGTGATGGCATGTTGATGTTATTTGGTCTCGATCTTTTTATAACCCAACCATGGTTATGTGATGGTATGCTCTATGAGATGTTTGTATTTACTGATTGTTATTGCTTTCCAGTCTTCTTGTGTGAAGTTGAGGTGTATGTATTTGAGATACTTGACTTAACCATTTTTGAGTCATTGTTCAGTTATACTTGGATTACTTTCTAGTTGCCCTGATGAGATTGAAGTGTTTGATTTGTTCTTGATGATGTCATGTCGTGACATGCTTGACTTGACCATTTTGGGGTCTTCGATCAATTTTACTTTGAGATACTTTTCGGTTGCTCATTGAGAACCGTTGGATATTGTGATTTATCTTTGATGTTTTTAAGTTGCTCGTGGAGAAGTGATGTGATTATTATGGATTATCTTTTGATGCTTTCTAGTTGCTTGTTCAGGACTGAGGTGATTTTATGTGATTATGGATTTGTACTTTTATTGAGCCTAGGGTAGGTTATCTACTTGTAGTGTCAGGAAGTGGCTTACAATGGGGGTCGGGGCCCTAAGTGGTTGCCAGGGTAACTCATTGTAAGTTGTATTAATAAGTGAAAACATTACACTAAATGGGGATTAAAATCAACCTAATAAGATAATTGTATATTCTCGCCCATGCCTTGAGTGCTAGTACAGACTAGGATGGGAGTAAAGAGAATGCTTGGTTGCGACCTTGCATTCTGTAGTATGCCTTGTCAGTACGAGAGGATACTAGTGGCCGCATAGGGATCACTAGGGGGTCGGGGTCTATTGAGAGACTACCAGGATAACTCTAGCGTGATCCGTGCGATGACACTTTCTCGCTTACATAGTAGGTTTCCTACATGTCTTGTGTGCCTCTGGGTATAGGTGTCAACCCTTTATTTTGGAACCTTTGAGTTAGTATACTTTTAGGATTTCTTGGACTTAGAGAGTACTTGTGTTGTGTGCTTTGTTATCTAGTGTTATGTGATTTGATATTCTATTTGGGACTTGAGACTATCTCCTCAGTGTAGTGGGAGTGGGCCATTTAAGTTCCACGTGGTTGGGTGGTAGTACTTTTTCGCTCTTACCATTTGAGATCCGTCTGTAGACACTGTGGCTGGAGCATTCTTTGTTGGCATTTATCTTCATTCTATTCTTGGATCCTATGATGGATGTTATTTACTGACATGTTTCCTTATATTGATGATTAGCATGTGATAGATGATGTTATCTGCTTTGTAGGATTATCTTATGCTTTAGTCTTGCATGTTAGATTTCTTTATGCATATGTTGTAGCATGCTAGATATCCTTCTGCATATGTTGTAGTATGTTTTAGGAGTGACATCCCTACTATGATAATGTCGATGATCTCTTTGATGGCTTGGGATGTTACGCGCAAAGGGATGGCTAGGGCCCACGATGGTCTAATGATGCTATTGATAGTTGGGAGGAACCATGCACTTAGTTAGTTGTGTTTTATGATGGATGGTTATCTTTTACAATTGTTGTTATATCATTATTGATGGATGGATGTATCATGTATGTTAATAGTTTCATTTACTTTATTGCACTTCCATCATAGATTCGATGAGTATGATGTATTTTTATTTTTACATATATTTAATCTTTTAAGATTTTCATACCCTGTGACATGTACTGTGGATGATTGA
Organism: Cupressus sempervirens; assembly: GCA_028749045.1. Taxonomy (NCBI): domain Eukaryota; kingdom Viridiplantae; phylum Streptophyta; class Pinopsida; order Cupressales; family Cupressaceae; genus Cupressus; species Cupressus sempervirens. Next base: position 236,067,956 of record CM053786.1, on the reverse strand, counting down.
GCATTTTGAATTTAATTGCCAAGACGCATTTGGAGCAAATGTATAATATGGACATTGGACTTTTTAATTATTCTTGCATGTGGATTGTGGTGGTTGTTAGACCTAATGTTAATTAAATTAAATGTGACTGAATGTCTTGGGATCCTTAAGGAATGTAACCTGTTATGTATACTTTTAGTTGAATGTGTGTTATTGCTTCTACTACTAGGTGTTCGATGTAAATGGTTTATCTTTCATGTAAAAAAAAATTCTTTGGAAAACTTAGTAAAAATTTAGATTAATTCTTTTAGATCCATTGGCGGGGCGTTACAAGCGCACTTGCAAAACTAGCACACTTGCACACCTTTAGAGATGACAACCAAAACTAGAAAATTTTGTCTAAGTATCAAAATTTTAATTTCCAGCATTTGGGTTTTCTGACCCTTATACCAAAATGATGTTTGGATGTGTTTCTTTAAAATTTTGGTTAATGGTGGTGATCTCTTTAGTACCTGAGAGGTCTAGGGACTCATACTTAGCTCTCATTTCCTAACTGTACCGGTTGACCTCTTGCCTAATTTCTATAAATTCTTCCAAATTAGAGTCCAATTCTTTTAGTTTCTCATCAGTCTTGAAAATGAGCCTAACATCATCTTTAGAGGATGTTGCTTCAAATAATGCTCAAAATTATTGCACAACTATTTCAACTGGGCACAATTCTATCTTAGAATCATCTCCAAAAATCTCCAAGCTAGCAATGATATAATATTTATCCACCTCCAAAAATTGATCAAGAGCCCTCTTCTTCACATCATGGATATCTTCATACAATCCAATCATAACCCTATTACTAGTCACTATCTTTTCTATCCAACTATCTACTTTATCCAATTCCTTTATCAAATATACATCTAACATCATCAAGTGCCTTTAAACCTTGATGGTCTTGAATGCTTCCAAGTCATTGGTCTGAGTGGCTACTTCATCCATCAACCCAAAATATTTGTCTACCACTATAACTAACTTGTCATTATAATTATGGATATTATGCAACAAGTTTAGGTTTCCTTCAACTATCTATACACCTCTATCTACAAAACTGTGACACCATCTCTTAGATATGTCCAAAAAGGAATCACTCACTACCAAGGCTGGAGCTTATTTATTGAGGGCAACTGCTAAAGTGATCTCATGGTGATCAAGCTCCAAGGGACCTACTATCTCCTTTACATATTCTCACAATAGACCATTTTGCTTTCTTAATGTCAAAATTTCTACCTCATCTTGATCTAGTTGTTGAACATTTTCCTTAGGCCCATGGTAGTAAAATTTTTTACGATATCTTTTGCAGTCTTCCCTAATACCACTTCCTTCATCTAGTAATCCTTAAGAAGGATATCTTCTGCATATGCATGGTGGGGAGGGGGAAATAGCAATATGCACCATCAAATTGTCACTTTGATTCTTCATGATGAAGGCTAGTTTCTTAGGATCACCCTAGATGGGTACTGGTGTTCTTACTGCCTTCGTCAAGAACTTTCATCCTTCTTTCTTGGTATACTCCACATACCTCTTTTGATGAGTTAGTACTTCTTGTTTTAGCCATGCTAGAATAGTACCCATAAGAGGGATATATTGACCAGATGGTGAGTTTATCTTCACTGCCGACCCTTTACCTCTATCACTCCTCTCTGAGGCCTTTTATGCTCTTGGTGACTCCACTACTAGGGTATCCACTATGGTTTTCAGAGGGGAAGGTCTCAACTCTGCTGGGATGACATTTCTTTGGAAATTTACTCATGTTTTGAGAGTTCATCTATGTGTAGTTGGACATATTCATCCCCTTCTACCATCTGGATTTCAAACTCTCTTATTAGAAGTAGTACTAGAGTGGTGTCCTATTGTGGAAGAGGAGGAGGTGGAGATGGTGGATATTTTGGAGGTGGAGGTGGTACACCTAATTTCCCTTGTAGGAGTGGAGGTAGTTAGTTCCAATCCTTACCCAATGATTCTCTGTTGAGGGGTATCCGTTATTACCCATCATTCCAAATGAGTCCCAATGGGTATAAAATAAAACTCTGAAAGATCAAACACATTTGAATCATCTCCCTCTATTGACTTGGTCCACCCTTCCCACTCCTACTCAATGCACTCTCCAACCTAAATTGGTTGCTCTTGAATGGACGTGGGTATTTTATTCCCATTTCTCCTTCTCTCTTCTTTAGTAGTCCTTGCTGAATGAGCCCTCCTATTTGAGGGAGATATTATATTTCTTCTTATTTCTCTTCATCATCTACTTCAGTTATAGTTTCAAGAATCTAGGGTGAAGGAGTGCCTTTCTTCTTCAATTTTCTCTTCTTCATGCCTACCACCACCATTTCAATCTTGGCCTTCTTCGGCACTATTGGGGATTCCTCTATTTGGGGCTTCTTCAAGTTGAGTCTCTTTTGGCTAGGCTTCTTCTTCCTAAGTAGTCTTCCTCTTATTCTTCCCCTTTACTCTATCATTGTGGAAGTATGCCACTTCCTGCACGCACTTATACACAGTCTCTAGCATGACCAAGGACTTCTCCTGGTATGTTGGAATTGCGACCTTAGTCCCTTTACCGTTGTTTAGCCTTGTAGGTCCCTATAAGGTCGACATATTTGGGACTGACTCTAAATAGAATGACTCCTTAACCCATTCCTTTTTCAGTTGGATGAAATTCTTTGCCCTATTTTGAATATCATCATTCTTCTCTTGTCCAATTTTTGTATTCATTATGGGTCACTTAAAGATCTTTTCCCTATTATAGAGGGGGTCCTATGTTAGAATATAAAGTCCACCAATGTAACTGGGGGGGGGGGGGGAGTGTAAATAAGTTATGCAACTATTATCAAAATTATCAACCTTGTTAAACCTTAACCATATGAGCAATATATTCATCAACCATAACAAAATATTCATACATAATAAGACTAGATATGTTAACTAGGGAAACCCCAGTGGGGATGGTACCCACAAGATGATGTACTAATATAAATATTCCTATTTAGAAGATGGACCCTATTAGGAGTCTATGAAAACATTCAATACATATTAGTCCCTATTAGGAGATTCCAACGCTATTAGGGGTTGTGCCAACCCTGTTAGGAGTTGTAGAAGGCAGATAGACCCACTGCCCAAACAACTTCACGAGAAAGACCAATGAACCCACTGTCCAAATGATCTTTGATTTATTCCTTGTGGAATAATAGAATTAAATTGTACTTGTACTTCCTCTTCCTCTAACATGTTAACCAGACCTCTTCTCCTTCTAATCTCGATACTAGATCACCAACTTTACATCCAATAATCCCTTGGATCACTTACTTACATTTACCAAACACTCTGCTCTTGTTCATACACTTTGCACTTCTTCAACACATCGTTCACCCTTTACAACCAAGGAAATTATTTTCCTTTAGACAAAGTCCTCAAAAAAATTCCTTGAGTTAGCCTTGAGGCTTTCGTAATTAATTATAATAGGACCACAATTAAGATAATTAATTATTTTGTAATCATACAACACTATCGGCTCATTGTATTTATAGCTTCTCACATGTACAAATCTACGACTTATGCACTCACTAACATCATCATCAAGTCTCTGTGTAACTTTTCATGTCATGATTATATATCTATTAGAAGATACAATCTAATCATTAGAAAATGCTTCTTAGGTACTTTGTCTCTATACTACTCTTTGTAAATCAAACATATCTTTTACATATATTTGACTTACATCATGCACACTTAACCTCATCATCAAGACACACTATAGAAAACATCCTTAACCATGCATCATCTGAACATCAAAACTTTTTCCCTACAACCATGATCTTTGTCTGCTACTCTGCCAGTCTTCACAAAAACCATACTATATTGTCATCAATGACAAATATAGTCATGAATGCAACATTTCAATCATGCTCCATGATCTTCGATGCTTAGGATACTCCCCCAAAGGAATACCATAAAAAATCATGCTAGCAATCTCTCTCTTTGGAATTGATGACAACATAGATGAAAAATATCTAAGCTCTGAGAATACCGAACAATACTCTATTGCAACTACTACTATAGTCACCTCTTCAAATCCCCTTCATCAATCAAATCTAAAATCCTCTAGAACAATAATCTATTTTGCATCTCTTAGGATTGGGATCAGTTGTTCACATGATAAACAATTCTCAACTTCTTCCCTATGCATCAATTTGTACTTATCTTCCCCTTTAGGCATTAATAACTCTTCATGTTGTGTATCTCCCTCATAGAGATATTCCTTGTACTTACATGAATCTTTCTAAATATCCCTAATAAAGAAGAGATTTTTTTCATGTACACATCTCCCCCATTGAAATCAATGAAAAAGACCTTATTATTCCAACCATCTACTCCAAGTCTTCAACCAACTCAAGTGTCTAAAGGCACTATTCAAGACCAATTACCAAGAGTCCTCAATGACTCGACTCATCATAGATACTCCCCCATACAAGAAGCATCAACATTCAATCCTATTAGACAATAGTGCTCTCTACCATTGGACTGATGCAATCTCTACATCATCTACTTTGATGTAGGAATGGGCTTAACCCCAAGCATTCCTCTTAAGTACCCTAATGTATCTTTAGGCAAGGGCTTCGTAAAGATATTTTTAATCTGATCTTTAGTACTAACATACACTAATATGATCTCTTTCTTTGCAACCTTCTATCTCAAAAGATGATACTTAATCGATATATGCTTAGTCTTAGAATGAAATACATGATTCTTAGACATATGTATTGTACACATGTTATCACAATATATAATAAAAAGTTTTGAAAATTCTATCCTAATGTCCTTCAACATCTGCTTCACCCACATGACCTAATTACAATTATTTGCTATTGCTACATACTCAACTTCAGTTGTACTGTATGAAATGCAATTTGTTTCTTTCTTAGCTAAGAAACCAATATTCCTCCAAGAAAAAAATACTCTAGCACTAGTGCTTTTTCTTTCATCCACACTGCTCGTCTAATCTGTATCAGTATAAGCACATAAAGTGAAATTGCTCGATCTGTCATACCATATCCCATAATTAGATGTTCCTTTCAAATATCTAAACATCCTTTTTACTACTACATAATGATACTCTTTAGGATAAGCTTGAAATCTAGCTACAATCCTAACTGAATTTTCTATATTTGGTTTAGAGTGAGTCAACTATTACAAACATCTAATCATGGATTTGTACTTCTTCTACTCAATTGTAGGTGTCTCATCCTTGCTAAGGTAACTTATGACCGGTTATCATTGGTGTACCAACAAGTTTACAATTTTCCAAGCCAAATTTTTTCAACAAGTCTTTCAAATACTTAGCTTGTGAATTGAAAATGCCATCATTGTTTTGCATAATCTACAAACCTAGAAAGAACTTCATCTCACCAATCATGTTTATCTCAAACTCATTCTTCATTTCTTTAAAAAACTTATCAGTTGCTTCATCATTGCCTCCAAAGATTATCTCATCACCAAATATCACTATTATCAGCAAACCATTCTCAATTTATTTTAATTAAAAGTTACTATCTGTCATACCTTTGGCAAATACAAGCTTTGACAAATGCTTGTCCAACCTTGCATACTAGGTTCTAGGTGCTTTCTTTAGACCATATAGGGATTTCTTCAATTTGCATACCATATCCCTATCTTCTATCAAAGGAAATCCTTTAGGCTTCTCAATGTATACCTCTTCTTCAAGTTCTCCATTCAGAAAGGTTGATTTGACATCCATCTGATACACTTTGAACTTCTTATTTTTTGCATAAGCCAAAAATGTTCTTACTATTTCCATTCTAGCTACAAGGGCATATGTTTCGTCATAATCTAATCCTTCTTACTATGAATAACCTTTGCATACCAATCATGATTTTTTTCTTACAACTTCACCTTGTTCATTCATCTTGTTTTTGAATACTCATTTAGTTCCTATAATATTCTTGTCTTTAGGCCTAGGAATCAATTCCCATGTGTCATTCTTCACAATTTAAACTAGCTCTTCCTTCATTGCTTGAATCCAATGATCATCTTTGCATGCCTCATCTGCACTCTTAGGTTCAACTTGAGAAATCAAACATAATTCCTCATTTACTCTATTCCTTATCATGATTCCTTTGTCATGGCTTCCAATTATCTGCTTTGGAGGGTGATTCTTTGTTGGGTTCTTGTTAGAAGTAGGAGTTTCTAACTCAAATTTTATCTCTTCTCTTCATTTAGATCTCTATTCTCCTCTTTGCTCAATAATTTGCACATCATTCTATAGGTCATTGTTAGTCTCAAAGAAAACTTATGCATTATCTCAAACTATTCTAGGATTTTCTTCTTCCTCATTATCAACAAGAGTTACTAAAGCCATCTCTTCAATTATTTCATATTTCTTAACCATTTTAGACTCATTATCATTCAAGAATCTTTCCATACTTGCGTTATATTCTTCATCTTCACCTGACAACAAATTCTTTCTAGATTTTCTTATTCTCTTAGGAAATATGGATGAAAAAATGACCAAACTCTTTACATGTTCAACAAACAAAAAATTTCATACCTTCCTTGATCTTCTTATCTTCTTTAGATCTGGATTTGTCTTTACTTGTGCTTTTATTCTTTTTTATGCAACAAAAAGATTCTGGGTTAGGAAACTATATGCTCAGTTCTATACATAGTTGTGATATCTCACCAAGAAGCTCTATCATCTTCTTAGGGTCAAAAATTCCTTGATCTGACTTAGGACTTTGATCTCCCAAAGTTGTTAAGTTTTCTCTTCAAGGACATGAGATTGTGATACTAATTGTTAGAATCTAAAGTCAACCAATATAACTAAGAGTGTGTGTGTGTGGGGGAGGGGTGTGAATCATTTATCCAACTATTATCAAAATTACCTTATTAAATCTTAACCATATGAGCAATATAATCAACAAACATAACAATATATCCATACACAATAACACTAGATATATTAACTAGGGAAAACCTCAGTCGGGATGGTACCCACAAGATTATCTTCTAATATAAATATTTCTTATTAGAGGATAGACCATATTAGGAGTCTATGAAAATATTTAGTACATATCAGTCCCTATTAGGAGATTTTGAATCCCTATTAGGAGATTCCAACCCTTTTAGGAGTTGTAGAACACAAATGGACCCACTAGCCAAACAACTTCAAGGGTAAGAGGAATGAACCCACTATCCAAATGATTTTTGTATTATTCCTTGTAAAATAATAGAATTGAACTATAATTGTACGTCCTCTTCCTCTATCCTATCAACATAACTTTTTCTCCTTCTGATCTTGATACCAAATCACTAACTTTGCATCCAACAATCCCTTGGATCATTTACTCGCATTTTCCAAATACTCCGCTCTTGTTCGCACATTTCACACTTCTTTAACACATCATTCACCCTTTACAACCAAGGAAATTATTTTCCTTTATACGAAGTCCTCAAAAAATTTCCTTGAGTTAGCCTTGAGGCTTTCCCAATTAATTATAATAGGACCACATTAAGATAATTAATTATTTCACAAACATACAACACTGTTGGCTCACACTATTTATAACTTCTCACACATGCGACTCTAGGACTTTCACACTTATTGACATCATCATTAGACTATCCTCTAACTTTGTGTAACTTTGCATGTCATGATTATATCTCTATTAGAAGAAATAATCTGATCATCAAAAACTACTTCTTAGGTACTCTGTCTCTATATTGCTCTTTGTAAATCAAAGATATCTTATGTATATCTTCAACTTACGTGATACACACTTAACCTCATCATCAGGACATAGTGTAGCACACATCCTTAACCACATGTCATATGGACATCAGAACTCTATCCATACAACCATCATCTCTATCTACTACTCTGCCAATCTTCACATAAACCATACTATGTTATCATCAATGACAAATATAGTCATAAATGAAAAATTCCAATCATGATCCATGCTGTCTAATGCTTAAGATACTCCCCCAAAGGAAAACCACCAACATTCATGCTAACATCCAATACATCAGGGTTTTTCTTATTCCACACCTTTAGGGGTATAATCAAATTAAGTGCCTTCTCTGCAAGTTATAGACTCGTCCTACAATAATTTTTGATTTGAACATCATAGTCACCTATGCAATTCATCCAATTACCTTCAATTATTGCATTAGGTCTAAACTCCCTTCCTACAAGATGTTGGTGTTGGAAATATAAGATAGGCTAGGTTACTGAGAGGGGAGGGGTGAAGCAAGAACCAATAAAACTTTAACTTACTTCACCAATTAATCCTTTATGTTATTCTAATCTAATTGCATGCATGAAAGAATAAAAGCAATAAAACATTCATAACACTTTGACACAAGATATGGTGACTTAGAAACCTTCCAAATAGAAAGTAAAACTTAGGTGGGATGATACCCACAACCTTTAGTACTGTAGTATAAAGTCTTCATGTTAAGACTTACAATTGACCACTTCTGGTGATTTGTCCTATTAGGAGAAAAAAGGACTACTAGGTCCACCTTATAAAAGGATTTACAAACATACAATAAAGTATGTGCTCTGTTAGGAGATTTGGTACAAGACTATTAAGTCTACCCTGTTAAAGGATTTGATTGATGCACCTGTTAGGATAAATCAATGGTTGATCTCTGATTTGCAACTTGGTTTGCTAGTTGAGATTCCTTGTAATGTAATGATCAGCTAAATATTATAGATAAGTCTTTATTGTCCCTTATACTATTTGTAGACTTCAATTCACACTCATATACTTCATATGCTTAATTCATTACAACTTCTATTCCATGGATGTGATATAATACATTATTTATATATATATATATATAATTAACTACTCACTAGAGTTGGCTATAATACCCAATTAATAATACTTCACAAATTTGGCCCAACTACTATAACTCAGGTTCCAACAAAAGATGTGGTGATATGCTAACACTTAGAAACCACTATTAATGCTTGACAACCTTAGGCACTTAGTTAACATTGGAGATTGGTCCATACTGATCACTTTCAAGTAGCTAGAACTCAGTCAACACTATGTGACTTGGTGAAAACTAAGAAACTCGATAGTGATTGAATCACTCAGTTGACATGCACTGCATGACTTGGTCAACACTAGATTCACATTGTTAATAATGCAAGCTCAGTAGACACTGTAGAACTTGGTTAACACTACAAAGCTCAGTTGGCACTAGAGTCTCCATCACTTTCACTAGATAGTTTGGTAGACATTGCTATGCTTGGGCTATACTGCAAACTATCTCTGATGCTCGATGGATACTATGTAGATTGACATGAACTGCACATTATCTGTTTAGCTCAATAGCAATTGCAACACTTGGTCAACACTTCTGGATGAATGATAAGCTTAGTAGCAACTGTAGAGCTTGGTAGGAATGTAACCATTTGACTAAGTATTGAGTCATTGATAGACAAATTGACCTTAATGTCAACAATCTCCTCCTTTGGCATTAGTGACAAAAACACTTATCAAGCCAAAAAAATATGAATACACAAAATTATAAGTCAAAACCTTCTTTATCAACATTTAGTATCTTCAACTCGATTTAGACTTCCTATTGCTTTAGCACACTATAATACTCTATTTTTCTGATTTTTCAAAATTGCTTTTGTAAACATTGTATCTTCTTATCTACTTATTTATCCATGTATCTACATAATACTATACTACTCCCTATACATATATCTCTCCTATACACATATATTTTGAGTATAGTATTCTTCTTTGTCTATACACACACATATACTTCTTTCCCCTTTTTATCAATAATGTTCTCCCCCTTCATAGATATACATTTATTTCATACTTTCTCTCCCCCTTTTTGACATAAATGCCGAAGGTGTATAATATCTATACGTTAATACAAAAATGTGATAAGAATTTAGAATGTACCTTCAAAATTAATGCCATTGCCTTGTTCCAATTTTCTTGCAATACCTACTAGCATGCAAGGCTATCTAAACTTTTGTTGATAGTTCCATTATGTGGTCAGCTATGGAGAAGTTATTTTCATGGATGAGAGTTTTTGCATGTGCAATGTGTTTTTGTAGTACATCCATGTGTGGAATAATCATGCCCTAAATTTTTGTAAGTGTGGCCCTAATTATGGCTTCTTCCCTTAATAGTTCTACCTATAGATTTGTCAGATATCTAATCTTGGTGTAGTTTCCAAAGCTATAGCTTGGGTCAAGTGACAACTTGTGTTCACTTGCCTTCATATCCTCATCTATCTTGGATAATTTATCCTTTATCTCCTTTGTGAAGATAGATGTGTCACACAATTTTACAAACAATGAAACAACATTATTGATAAATGTTTCTAATGAAGCAACACTGTTGGAGAGTTCTACTTGATTTATTGCAATTTTCTAAGCAACTTGCTCCAACACTTTGTTTTCAAATTTCTTCTCATCTCTCTTTTCTAGTTTTTCTTGACCATCTAGTTCATCAGTATACTTTTGGACAATATTAGCTAATTGATCCAAAATGGGTTGTTTTACATCGACCTCAATACTCAGAGCATCTATAAATATGCCTTTTATATCTTCAAGAACCTGAGTTTTCCTGTTTCTTTCTTCTCTAAGCTTTTTTTGCTTAGCTCTTTTTTTCAAGATTTCTCCTAGGGTATCCATTTGATCAGGAGTAAGGTTAGAGATATCCCAATTCGGGATAACAATATCCTGATCTAGATCAACTTCATCAAAACCCTTTTTTGCTGAAAATATTGATGATAAAATATATTTTCCTTTATTGAGACCTTTAGTGCTCGGTCGAGGTTGATTCTCAATTGTCATTTCATTGGCTAATGATACACTTGGAATAGAAACAATAGTGGAAATAGATGAAATAGCAACAAATGTAGAAATAACAATAACAATGGAAATACCTTGATTTTTCTTGGTCAAGCCTGATGATGAAGGGACTAACTGCTCGGTAGATGAAGTGCTAGACACTTTAGTTAGTGAAATAATTGATAGTATGGATCCAAATATTGACTTGGTGGTTGGAGATCTAGTGATTGCCACAACCAAATTGGTAGAAGTTGAGCCTAATTACACTAAGGCTTTTCTTGGCGAGAGAGGAAATGAAGCCATGACTTGTGCTACAATTTTCTTTGCATCAATTTCCTCAATGCTCTAAATTTCTAAAAGGCTTCCTCCAATTTATTCATACTCTTCCTCTTCATCATTGTCAATCTCATCATCTTTGATTTCCACTTCTTCCTTGTCATCATCTTCTTCATTATGTTTGTCATGAACTTGAATGATGAAGTCACTGGGATTGTACAATTGATAATTTTTTTCCCAAGTGGTAGTGGTTGACTTTACCACAGATTCAATGTCTTTCATCAATACTACACATGTATTAAACTTGGGTGTGATCTTCTTTTCATTCTTTTTCAATGCTTCTTTCACCTCTTTGTTATTGAGACTCAAAATAAGTTGTCTTAGGGTCTATTCAATAATGTCATTGGTAGTTTTCATTGCACTATCCCATTGTGGCTTAATTTCTTTTAGGAGAACATCAGTAACTTACTGCAAAATCTCATCAAGTGAGTACTTCCACTTACTCGACTTTGATAGAACAATGTCTTCAATCTGCTTCTTCTCCTCAAGATTCTTGGTTTCATATTTGAGTGGCTTGAAACTATTCATACTAGACCCTTCTTTTTAGCTTGTCCTAAAGAGTGGGAGCTATCTTCTAAAAGATAATTTTCTCATCTTCTTCTCCTTCTCCCATCTTCAACTTTCTCATAGTCTTGGTTGACCTTCTGGTGAATACAATAGTGGAAGCTTTAGTGGGTTTGGTTATAATAGCCTTTCCCTTTTTCTTTGGAGGCTCTTCATCCTCTGACTCTACTTCCTCCACTTCTTCTTCTTCATCCTCAAAATCATCTCCTTTTCGCTCGGTAAGCATTAGAGGGGAACTTGATGATTTGTGTTTTTCATTATCTTTTCTATCCTTTTCTTTCTTCTATTTATTACTTGAGGTAGCTTGATCCCACACTCAATTCTTTCCTTTGCCTCATCATATGTTCCAAAGTAGGTGGCTTAAGGATCCATAGGCTCATTTAGTAGAGCCTCTATGATGTCCTTAGTATCATCAATGTTAACCTCACATTCTAGAGGCTTAACCCATGCCACTATTGGTCTGACTACTTGTATATACACTTTGTTAAATTCAACCATGAAACATATACCCTGATCATAGTCTTCTACAAGCTTCTTAGGTATTCTATACCTATTTTTCATCTTTTGTTTGAATATTTCAAAATAGTTATCCATGATGCTATCAAAAATTTTCATCTATTTATGCTATATATTCATTTATTTGACATAATATAGGAACATCTTTTCTCCAAACAATAGATCCTTTGGAAGGGAAAAACTTTTTGAACAAAGAAAAATAAGCATGTCAAAAGTGAACCAAAGTTACATGGGTTATTCTTCGATACCTTGATGCTCTCCATGTTTTTGTTGAATTGGTTCAACAACATCTTGACAAGGTCAAAGGATAGGTTATTCTTCACAACTTCACATGATACGTTGTTCAACCGACGTGAGTTGTAAATATTATGAGCAATTACATGGATTGCAAATTTCAGCTCCATATCTACCACACCATTTATCTTCATACCTCTTCCATCCCATTTGGCAAGAGTTTGCTTGGCCAATTGAACTTGACCTAGGGTTTTGGTCATCTTGGTTTTGTTAAGCATTGGTAGACTAGTGATTCTATGAATCATTTTCTTAGTAATCTAAATAGATTGATCCAAAAAAAAGTGTCCATTATGTACATGACTTAGAATGAATCTAATCCATTTGACTTGAAAGTCCCTTGGCATATGTGAAACATGCATCGAACCCTTGGTTTTCAAATGTTGATGCTCAGGTTTTAGTACACCATTTACACACAATTCCTTCAACACCTCATTCATCTCTAGGGTTTTGAGATCTTGGATAGAACAATGGTAAAATGAGTGGATGTCATGCATGAGTAATACCTTAGCTGGAATTTGAGACTATGCATCAACTAGTTCGAGTGTCTTTGCGATCACTAGACTCAACTTGAATGCATGAAACTTGTAGTCCACTCCACCAATCAACATTTCAGAGCCTTTCTTAGCTTTGTTGCTCGATGATGTCATAGCTTGGTAGGGTCTTTGCAAGTGTGATAAATATTCAACAATGAATGCTCAAATCACTTGGGGGCTCTAAATTCACTATTCACTTTGTGCTCTAAAAATTTACAGTGAAGAAATGTGTTTGATTTTTTCCTTTTAACAAATTTCCTCTTTTCAATCGCCATTAATGCTTCATAGGTATACTCATTTGGTGATAGGCTATTCTCCACTCAATTTAGTCTTTAATGCTTGGAGGAAAAATTTGAACTTAGTAAGGTCATTATCACTTGGTCTCAACTTGGTACTCGATAGAGTCACGAACTCATCATTTGCATTACGAAATGATGAGTAACCTGACCTTGCTCGGTAAGGTCTTGAACTTCTACAATCACTCATTGATCTTTATGCATCTTGAAAGCTAATATGGATTTTTTTGCTAACTAGCTAGAACTGATGAAGGATGTCTACTTCTGAATCTCAGTTCTAGTGATCTTCATAGGGAATTAAGTCAAAATGTTTGAGTCACCCAACTCATTGACTTTGGTGTCATTCACTTCATGAATTTGGCTTGCATTCTTAGGAGATTTTGGTACCCACTGCTGCCTCATTTTATTTCTAATGTTGTAAGCTTTGGCCTTCTTTTCATCTTCAATTCTTCTTGTGTTCATGTAGTTCTTGGCAAGATGACCAAGTTTTGTACAAATAAGATATCTCTTTGTAGTATCTCTTTTCCTCATATGATGTTTCACACAATTTTCTCCAATTTGCCCATACTCACCACAATAGTAGCATCTGCACCATGTGTTGTAGTCCCATCCAAATATTGCTTTCACAATCTATTATGCTAGGTTCAATTTCTTAGTCTTACATTCAAAATATTTATGTCCTTGTTTATTGCAACTATAGAATTTTCCTTCAAACTTAGATTTCTCTTTGCATTCACTTGCTCTATGTCCATGTTTATTGCAATTGTAGCACTTTTCATTGAATTTAGGTTTACCATTGCTCCAACATCTATTTGATGTATGACCTATCTTACCATAATGATTAAATGTAGGCCTTTTATTCTTTTGAGATCCTTGCTTAGATGATTCACCTTCTATTGTATAACCTAATCCTACTTTTCCTTTGTGTTTATACTAATTTTTCTCATTTAACTGATTCATGCTTTCTTGTGATTTCATCATCCTCTCATTGGTTTGCTTTTCAATATTGAGATCATTCTGCAGTCTTTCATCCTCTGATCTTAGATTCATGAGGTCTTCATTTGCACCAGTGAGTTGATCAATAAAAATCTACTTGTTGAAGGGATAGTTGATTGATTTCATTTGTTCTTTCCTTCTATCTCTTCTTTGGCTTTGTCCTTTTGTTCCATGACTTCACATAATCTGACTGAATGGATTTCTTGATCTCTTTTCATCTTTTTGACTTCTTGGAGAGTAAGATTCTTCTCAAGTAGATCTTTGATTGTTGCATTAGCTTCATCTGAATTTCTTTTTGTACATAAGTCTTCAATTCTTTCTTCAATGTAGAGATTGTCATTCAATTGTGATGCTAGTTCCTTCCTTCTTTGCAGAGATTGAGAGAGGTGCTCCTTTTCTTTCTTGAGATTTCCAATAGCCAATTTCAAATAAAACTTATCATTCTCAATAGCCTTTTCTAGATTGTATACCTCCATTGCCTTTGATCTTTTCTCAAGTTGTTAAACTTCTTCTGTGAGAACCAAATGCTCTGATACTAATTGCTGGAAAATAAGATAGACTAGGTTACTGAGAGGGGAGGGGTAAATCAGGAACCAATAAAACTTTAACTTCCTTCACCAATTAATCCTTTATGTTATTATGATCTAATTGCATGCATAAAAGAATGAAAGAAATACAACATTCATAACACTTTGATACAAGATATGGTGACCCAGAAACCTTCCAAATAGAAAGTAAAACTGGAGTGTGGATGATACCCACAAGATTTAGTACTATAATATAAAGTTGGCCTGCTAATAATTATAATTGACCACTTCTGATGATCTACCCTATTAGGAGCAATAAGGACTGCTAGGTCCACCTTGTAAAAGGATTTGCAAACATACAATAAATATGAACTCTATTAGGAGATTTGGCACAAGACTATTAAGTCTACCCTATTAAAGGATTTGATTGGTGCACCTACTAGGATGAATCAGTGGCTGATATTTGATCTGCAAATTGGTTTGTTGGTTGAGATTTCTTGTAATGAAATGATCACTTGACTGTGGTATATAAGTCTTTGTTGTCCCTTATACTATTTGTAGCCTTCAATTCACACTCATATACTTCATATGCTTAATTCATTACAACTTCTATTCCATGGATGTGATACAATACATTATATATATATATATATATATATATATATATATATAAAATTAGCTACTCACTAGAGTTGACTACAATACCAGACTAATCATAACTCACAAAGTTGGCCCAACTATTTTAACTTAAGTTCCAATAATAGACTTGGTGATGTTCTGACACTCGACAACCACTGCTAATGCTCAAAAACCTCTAGCACTCGGTTGATGTTGGATCTTGGTTCATACTGATCACTTTCAAGTAGCTAGAACTTGGTGAACACTGTGTGCTACACTGAGAAACTCAATAGTGACTGAATCACTTGGTGACACTGCATGACTCAGGGGTAAAAGTACAAAGTTGTATCACATTTCAGGCTGATTTATCAAAATGACTAAATTTATGTATTTCTATCTAACAATAATTTTTTTTCAAACCTATGATCAAGATAAATTCATTTTAGCTAAGTTATATATGGTCTCATACTTTTCCAATTGGAAATGTTTATTAAATGCATGTTTTATACTAGTTTGTATCCAATTACTAAAGAAATTAAATTATTTTAGAAAAGTGGCATTTCAATAACTCATACTATTTTTTATGATATATTTTTAGTAACATATAAACACCATTTTGTAGAGCTTAGAGTCAAGACTATTCTCATATAGAGTTTATAGTGTTTTAATTAGTTATATTATCACTCACATATATGAATGTAATATAGTCTTTAGGTTGTATCTTGCATTCAACTTCATTCTTTTCTACATATTCATCAACTTTCACATTTGCATTTTCCACAACTTTGTTAGTGTTAGAGTTCAAACACTTATAAGATTTTCTCTTAGTAGAATAACCTAGGAATATGCCTTCATTATTTTTAGCATCAAGTTTTTCATTTCTATTATCCTTAAGTATATAGTATTCTCATCCTAAAAATATATTTTACATTAGGTGCATAGCCATACCATAATTTAAATGGTGTAGTATTTGTATCTTTCTTTACTTGCACTATGTTCAAAGTATAAACTCCCACACGTACAAATTCTCTCCAATATTTTTGAGACACATTTTTCTCCATCGTCAATGTTCTAGTACATTCAATGATTGATCTATTTCTCCTTTCAGCTATTCCATTTTGAGGAGGGGTCCTAGGTGCTGACATCTATCTTTTGGTTCCTCTATCATTGCAGAATATGTTAAATTCATTGGAGATGAATGTTAGAGTAAATAATTAATTAATTATTAATTATTTATTCTATTACTTAAGTTTACTTAGGTTAGTGCATATAGTTAATAGTTGTAGTGATGATTTGTTGACAACACGAGAGTTTGTTCCCTTCTAGCATGTTCCACCTTTTTGTGAAAGTGTGCTTAGTTGTCACCTTATCTTCTACCTCTTTCCAGATTTTTCTACAAGCTTCCATGAGGCCTTTATATTCAGGCTCTCTCATTGTATTTTCTCATTCTATTTTCATTGTAAATACATTTTCTTTGTTTTGCAATATGTTCTCTCTCATGTCCGTTTAGGGTTTTTCCAAGCTCCACCTCTTCCTTTTTGGTTTCCCTTCGACAAGTTATTTGCATGCAAGTGATCTTGGTGAGCTGTGGAGTTGCATTTCATCAACTTGTATATGGTGTCAGAGCCTCTCTACTGCTTCTTGTTTGAAGAATTTTTTTAAGCTGCAATTTGGAGACACAAACCCTAGTTTGTTTGTGATTTTTTCTTCAATCGGGAGGAAGAGCATTTTTTCAGTATTTGGAAAAAAAGGAGAAAGAGGGTTTGACATAATAGATCTAATATTTTTTGGGTTTTTTTCTTTATTTTTTGGAGGTGCGACGATGATGATTTAGGAAAAATAACTATAGAGGTGTTTTTCAAACATCGATATCTCCCTCATATGGACTCATTTTTTCGAGCAATTTTTTTTTGTTTTGGGGTAGGATTTCATGATCTACACATTGGTGTAGGTGGTTTGAGATATCTATTCTTGAATTTTTCTACAACTTGCAATTCTCAAATTTTACCACTTCAAATACTTAGTACGGGCTCATCTGGACACATAATCAGGTTCTATTTTTTTTGAAAGTGTAGATAGAAATACTAATTTCAAAAATAGGCCCTAAATTGGCTATTGTAATCACACTAAGTAAAGAGTGCCCAATTTATACATTGTGGGGGGAGCATTTTCTTTTCTATAATTTACTTCAGAATAGATCCTTCTGCTTCTGTCTTCTTCTCTCAATGTCAGATCCTTCTGTGACCCAGCTAATGTCACACAACTATCACACCTGGAAAGCACAAATGACTAGGCTTCTCATGTTAAGAGGCTTATGGTCATGTTTGGATGAGAACTGACCTACTCTAATGTGCCCTTTTGAGGTTCTTCATCACATGAATAAAATGGATGAGGCCATGGAATTGATTGCACTGAATATTTTAGACAATCTACTATTTCACTTGGATGGTTTGACCACTCCATGGGCTTATTGACTCAAATTTTAGGCTTTGTTTGGCACAGTGAATGAGTACCAGACACTTCAACTTGTTGTAGAGTTGACTTCCTTGACACCTAATAGCTTTCCCACCATTGAATACTTCTTGATGAAATTCAAATCTTTGTGTACACTTTTGCAGGGATGTGGGAAAACCAAGACATACGATGATTATATCTTTTTGATACTCTAAAAGTTGAGGGGATAGTATCAGATCTTCTCTTCTACTTTCTACTCCACTATGGATGCCTTGGGTGACAGACATAGGATTCCTTCATTTGAGATATTTTGTGATCAATTAACTCATGAACAATCCAAGATCAATCATATGGATTCAATTTCAGGTTCACAGTTGCGGGCATTGCTTGTCAAGGATACATAGGAGCAAAAACTGAAATTGAAGCAGATATCAGATTCCTCTTCTACTGGTTCATCATCTTCTTCGAAGAAGAAGGAAAAAAAGAAGACTGAGACTCCTCCCTGTTCCTATTGTCAGAAAGGATCTCATGATGAGGCACATTGTTTTCAGAAGAGATTTGATGGCTATGAGAAACAAATTGTAGATTTGCAAGCTCTTCTTCAGAAGAAAACTATTTCTTTTCCATCCTCTTCTACCTCATAGGGTTTTTCCTTTCAGTATTCTTCCACATCTTCACCATCTACATCGAATCTTGGGAAGGCTCATGCATTACAGGCTTCCGTTGCATCTCCTTCATAGGTTCCTTGGATACTGGATTTAGGTGCTTCTCACCATATGACATCTTCTCAAGGTGTCTTCTCTACTCTTGAGGCTTCTCCTATTACTCATATTTTCATGGGGAATAACATTGCCCTACCAGTCTATAGGAAAGGTTCAGTTTGCATCCAAGATGGTTGTTAGTGAACAGATTGTCCTCCAAGAAAATATATACAAATATAACCCTGAATGCCTAAATGAGAAGACTAATCAACACTAACAGTTGGACAAGTTATCATTGGATTGATAACTTTCCTCTGAATTATATTGGGTATAGCTCCCCATATATGATTTACAATGAATTAAAATATGGATGCTTTTAACCTGAAAGCACAAAGGATTACAAGCATCTACCTGTATGTACAAAGTAGATGCGGAAACTAGGATTATTGAAAAGAAAGAACATCAAAGAACATTAGATGACACAAAGTTCACATGCCCAAATGTTGCATTACAAAGTAAATGAGATCAAAGAAGTATTTTTCATCCTTTTGAGAAAATGAGGAATCAGAGCTTTAGGAGATATCTTGAAATGATAGCAATAATCTGAAAACAGTGATCATGAAATGTATTTTAGAGAAAACTGAAAACAACACAAAGATTGTGATCAGTGGAAGGAAAATGCATCATAATCAAAGTTCTGATACAATTATCCTCCAACCTCCCTTCTCTAAATGAAAAAGACACAAAGATCTTCTTACACATTTACAATCCAAAAATCACTATCTAAAGGAAAGCTGAAACTCTTTTCTTTAACATTACATTAACAAATCAAAAGTTCTCCTATCTCTAACACAAAGTTTAGGAAATAAGCTCTACAATCTAAAAATTTTCCTCCCTTACTGTAGCACATAGTCTGCAGTCCAGAAGCCAGAAAGAATGGAACCCTCTCAACCTTTGCTATTGGCATATTTATTATCTTCTCATTTTTTCGTGAAAACTCTTCAATTTTCCTAACTGAATCTTGAAAAACCTTATGACTTCCCATTTCCTTTTAATATTTTCAATATCTCCTTTCTCAATGTTTTTATATCATTATAAACATTGTCTTATATTTTTTGATAATATGAGGCCCCT
Source organism: Cupressus sempervirens (assembly GCA_028749045.1). Lineage (NCBI taxonomy): Eukaryota > Viridiplantae > Streptophyta > Pinopsida > Cupressales > Cupressaceae > Cupressus > Cupressus sempervirens. The sequence goes on along the minus strand of CM053786.1, from coordinate 236,048,111 downwards.
ATAATATATGCATGCTGACAAGTGGCATTTGCTGGTGACAGAGTGCTGATCCAACAGTAGTGCACTAAAATACTTGTAACTTTTGATCCATATATAATAAAAAAAAATCGCTTGGAGAGATTTTATACGATTACGATTTTTGAAACATATCCAAAATTTACCTTGATCCAATGGTTGGATTAGAAGATATAGCCCCCGAAAAAAGATTTATTTTCCTGTCATCTGTATTTGTTACTATCATTACTGATCTGATATAGGTGCAAATAGGAACCCATAAATTTTGATCCACAATGAATATTACCAAACCCTTTGGAGACGATTTGTAGAACTAGAATTTATAACACATATCCAATATTTAGATCAATCCAATGGTTAGATTGTGAGGTACAACCCCCGTAATATGACTATTTTACTATGATCTTGATATTGTCACTATCATTGCTGATCCAATAGTGTCGCACTCACAAACCTGTAAATTTTGATCCATAAATAATCTCACAAAAATCTTTGGATTGGATTTAGAAAACTATTTTTATTCAAACATATCTGAAAATGAGAATGATCCAATGGTTAAATTGAGATTTATACCCCCCGCACTAAGACTATTATTCTAGCTTCCTGCAAATTTGTTGTCATAGAAATTAGAACAACTTCTTCCAGCAATATTTGCAAATGCATGACTTCCACCTCTTGAAAAGGTAATGAGGAATGATGAGCCCGTATGAAAATCATCCCCCTTATGATCTATATAATTTTGATATTGTGTTCATGAGAGATGTTATCAAATAGGCAATTTGCAGCTAAAACTTTCCTGATAATTTGGAGAGAAGACCGCAAGTTTGCCCCAATTACAAAACTTTGAATTTGTAACCCAAGACTTGAATTTTGAAACTTTGATCTCTGGACTATTGGATTTCCAAAATTTGCTTGCGTAGAATGGATCATTTTTACCATTGAACCACTTTGAACTACTTCAAACTTTAGCTCGAAGTGGTTCAAACTCTACACTTGAAGTTTTAAAACTATGACCACCTTGGGTACTAACAGGGGCTCTAACTGCGGGACTGATTTTGATGCAAAATCAGAGAACTCCAGCAATCTCTGGGAAAAGAATAGTGCATTATCCATGGGAAAATAGATTCAACAAGAAGAGAAGACCGGGAGCTGCTTGCAGAGAGGGTGGAGGGGAGTAGGGCAACACAAGCAAACAAAACCAAAAGAAAACACCTAGACTACCAGCAAGCACGAGGCTTGCACATTATTCCAACTACCACTACGCACAAAAAAAATTTATTTACAATATTTACAAAGGTAGGAAAAGAACCTACCAAGAGAATCAGAAGAAAGAAGAAGCTATGTAAATCCATTTACCAGCTTAGGGAAGTAGGAGCCTTTTTGAATTAGCAAAGCATACCTCAATGGAACAGCTCCAAAGCATTGCTCGATGATGACTCTTTTAATACCGAACTTTAAAATGAAAAGATGCATGCATATGCTGAACCAATTCTCTTTTCCAAAAAGCTATGACTCATCATAGTACTCATCTCCATTGAAGAATTGATCCTTCACATTGGCAGGATCTGATTCCACTTCAGGCTGAAAAATATGAAATGGAAAAGCCTCACCAAAAGATGATGTGTAATCCGCAGAAATATCGTCATGCAAGTTCAACTCTTGTTCATGGCCATGACTAGTTTGTAGCCATAATGATGCCTCCTTTAGCATAGGATCAGCTCTCAGATATATATCTCCTTCACTTCTTTCAAGTAACCAACTATCATCATTCATACCACAAATCCCATCCCTCTCTCTTTTCAGAATGTCATCACATATCTCAGCATTTCTTTTACATTCCAAATCAACAACATTATGCACAAATGAATGAGAACGAAATTTTTCAATATATTCTTCATTCTGGAATTGATTTGAATAGGTACCTAAGGTATGATCAGGAAAATGATCCAACTTAAGTGATGGCAGAGACATACCTATGGTTTCTTCTTCCTCATAGATGAGATTTTCACATGGTGTTTTAGCAGAGTTTTCACCTGGTCGGGGACTATTGAACAGATTTTCATTTTTCAAGTGTGAATCTTGAAATTGGAAAAGAGGATTTTCTATGATAGTAGTATTCTCATCAAACCCCATTGGTATGAAAAGTGGATTGAGGTTACTCTAGACAATTTTACCTTCTTGATTTTCAGCCTTTTCTTCGCCTTTTTGGTCATTGGTGCAAGGATTATCATTTTCACCCTAAGCATTCTCATTCTCCCATCTTACTTCATCATGGTAGAAAGAATTTTCAGAGTAAGATAAATTCTTATCAGCATATGTCACCTTAATATTAGTACAAGTTCTCATAGGAGAATATGACATGGCTTCGTTAGCACCTATGATAGATTCTTTAATTTGCTGATTACAATTTTCAGAATGCAAAGAATCATCAATGTTCATTGTTTCAGTGTGACTAAACTTCTGAATACCATTATGAAAATCTTTACTATCTAGACCATTTGAAATTAGATAACATTCCATACCTGTAGATTTGAGAGATCTAGCCTCTAGGCTAAAGAAATATTGCGATAATTCATTGTTACCTGAATTTACAAGTTCTTCAGCATTGCTTTGCTCCTCCTCATCATTTTTGATATGCATGCTATAGAATCCTGACATCTTTAAAGCACCATCTTCAGCCAACAAGGGTTTTTTGAAATCTCCATCATTAAAAATTGTCAGATTCTGAAAATGAGAAACATTGGGAATACGTTTGGCTTCTTTTATTACATGCTTCCTTTTTGTAACTTTCTTATCAATTTAATGTTGCTTTCTGCAAAGATATTCTTTCATTGGGGGAGTCTTTATAGATTTCATACCACTAAGGATTAAAGCATCATCTAATTTGGTTGCTTCTTTCTGCACATTTACCAAATTTTGCATTCCAAAGCGTTGTAACCAAAACTTGACTTCAACATCCATAGCATCAATAAAGAAGCATACCTAATTTCTTTCATTTGGTTGGTTGGCTAGAGGAATTTTACCAATAGTCTGATTAAACCTATCAATGAACTCCCTTACAGATTCATCATCTTTCATCTAAATTTGAAGAAGGTTCACCAATAATTGATGGGAATTAATTGTGGGCTGAAATCTTTCCAGAAATCTCTGCTTAAGATCATCCCAAGTTGTAATACATCCATCTTGCAAATGCTGAAACCATTCCACTACTTTTCCCATGAGGCTTTGAACAAATAACCTGATGAACACATCTTCATCCTGCACACCAAGAATCCCACATGCGATAATAACTGCTTTGGTGTGATCTGTTGGATATTGTGCTTTGTCTCCATCAAACTTGGGAAGATATTCCCATGACCTTTTAGGTAAAGCTGAATAACGAGCCAGGGAAAATGGTCCAATCTAAGCCCCCCATGGCTGTATTGCAACTGCCGCCATAACACATGTTGGAATTCCAACAACAAAGATTCAACAGGTTCAAAATATAGAGTCGCCAATCTCTTGCACACAAAGAGAATCACAAAATTGAGGAAGCCATTGTTAGGCACTTAAATCTTCGCTTCTTCCCTAGCAGAGTCACCAAAAATTTGTTAGTGAACAGATTGTCCTCCAAGAAAATATATACAAATATAACCCTGAATGCCCAAATGAGAAGACTAATCAGCACTAATAGTTGGACAAGTTATCATTGGATTGATAACTTTTCTCTAAATTTTATTGGGTCCAGCTCCTCGTATATGATTTATAATGAATTAAAATATGGATTCTTTTAACTTGAAAGCACAAAGGATTACAAACATCTACCTGTATGTACAAAGTAGATGCGGAAACTAGGATTATTGAAAAGAAAGAACAACAAAGAAAATTAGATGACACAAAGTTCACATGCCCAAATGTTGCATTACAAAGTAAATGAGATCAAAGAAGTATTTTCCATCCTTTTGAGAAAATGAGGAATCAGAGCTTTAGGAGATATCTTGAAATGATAACAATAATATGAAAACAGTGACCATGAAATGTATTTAAGAGAAAACTGAAAACAACACAAAGATTGTGATCAGTGAAAGGAAACTGCATCATAATCAAAGTTCTAATAAAATTATCCTCCAACCTCCCTTCTCTAAATGAAAAAGACACAAAGATCTTCTTATACATTTACAATCCAAAAATCACTATCTAAAGGAAAGCTGAAACTCTTTTCTTTAACATTACATTAACAAATCAAAAGTTCTCCTATCTCTAACACAAAGTTTAGCAAATAAGCTTTGCCCACTCTCTCTCACAAGAAATGGAATAAATCTAGAAATTTTCCTCCCTTGCTGTAGCACACAGTCTGCAGTCCAGAAGCCAGAAAGAATGGAACCCTCTCAACCTTTGCTATTGGCATATTTATTATCTTCTCATTTTCCCGTGAAAACTCTTCAATTTTTCTAATTGAATCTTGAAAAACCTTATGACTTCCCATTTACTTTTAATATTTTCAATATCTCCTTTCTCAATGTTTTTATATCATTATTAACATTATCTTATATTTTTTGATAATATGGGGCCCCTATAATATATGCATGCTGACAAGTGGCATTTGCTGGTGATAGAGTGCTGATCCGACAGTAGTGCACTAAAACACCTGTAACTTTTGATCCATACATAATAAAAAAAAACCGTTTGGATATATTTTATATGATTAAGATTTTTGAAACATATCCAAAATTTACCTTGATCCAATGGTTGGATTAGAAGATATAGCCCCCGAAAAAAGACTTATTTTCCTGTCATCTATATTTGTTACTATCATTACTGATCTGATATAGGTGCAAACAGGAACCCATAACTTTTGATCTAAAATGAATCTTACCAAACCCTTTGGAGAAGATTTTTAGAACTAGAATTTACAACACATATCCAATATTTAGATCAATCCAATGGTTAGATTGTGAGATAAAACCCCTGTAATATGACTATTTTACTATGATATGGATATTGTCACTGTCATTGCTGATCCAATAGTGTCGCACTCACAAACCTGTAAATTTTGATCCATAAATAATCTGAAACAACTCTTTGGATAGGATTTAGAAAACTAGTTTTACTAAAACATATCTGAAAATGAGAATGATCCAATGGTTATATTGAAATTTATACCCCCGTACTAAGACTATTATTCTGGCTTCCTACAAATTTGTTGTCATAGAAATTACAACAACTTCTTCCAGCAATATTTGCAAATGCATGACTTCCACCTCTTGAAAAGGTAATGAGGAATGATGAGCCCCTATGAAAATCATCCCCCTTATGATCTATATAATTTTGATATTGTGTTCATGAGAGATGTTATCAAACAGGCAATTTGCAGTTAAAACTTTCCTGATAATTTGGAGAGAAGACCGCCAGTTTGCCCCAATTACAGAACCTTGAATTTGTAACCCAAGACTTGAATTTTGAAACTTTGATCTCTAGACTATTGGATTTCCAAACTTTTCCTGTGTAGAATGGATCATTTGTACCATTGAACCACTTTGAACTACTTCGAACTTCAGTTCGAAGTGGTTCAAACTCCACACTTGAAGTTTTAAAACTGTGACCACCTTGGGTACTAACAATTGTATATTCAATGATGCATTCTATGTTCCATCTTTGTCTTCCAACCTTCTTTTAATTTCTCATATTACATGTAGTGGATCAGGGAAGACAGTTGAGTTCAGTGCTGATTTAGTCTTCATTCAGGACCGTGTAACATGAGGCATTATTGCTACAAGGATAGTTAATTCTTCCACTTGTCTCTATACCTTTTTACACTTTGGTCGACCATCTCCATTTTTGGAGCATACTTCTTCTGTTTCATAGGAGCATCATGTGGTGCAGTGAGGATACTTGAACCTTTGTATTGTTCCTGAGATCCCTTAGTTGAGGGCTTTTCTCTTCTACAAGATTCTTCTTCTACTGTGCCTGATCCTCTAGCTCCATTTATCAAGTCTCCAGGTGCACTTGTTGTAGATACTAAGAGGACATTCATGATAGTGTCATCACACCTACCTTGGGGATTCCCTTTTAGGATCCTCATACTTTCTCTTTTGGGCATCAACTCGGCCTTCTAGTTTCACCTCTCATTCAAGGGTTCCCTTGTTTCTTCCACATTGGAGTTGCATTGGTTTGATCCTTACTTTAGGGGCTCCATTATTTGTTGGGGGGGGGGCTTTAGTATATCTCATGGGGAGGTTGGTTGTACTTATGGTTTTGAGAGAGTCTCTGAGCCATTTTCAGTGGAAGTTGTCCATGGGGGGTCTTGTTGAGGCCTTCGTTCCTTCCTTCATGTTTTTTCAACATCTTTCTTACCTCTTTTTGGGGGAGGGTATTTCCCATGAGGTTTTCCCTCTTTCCCCATTTTTAGAGGTTGCATTTCTTTGCATTGTACATGGGTACCTAACATGGCCTTGTTTTTGGAACCCATTCTGCATTTCATCTTAGTTTTGTGAGCTTAAGGCATTCCCTTATGTTGCACTTAAGGGGAGGTGTTAGAGTAAATAATTAATTATTTATTAATTTTTTATTCTATTACTTAAGCTTACTTAGGTTAATGCATGTAGTTAATAGTTATAGTGATGAGTTGTTGACAACACGAGAATTTGTTCCCTTCTAGCATGTTCCACCTTTTTGTGGAAGTGTGCTTAGTTGTCACCTTATCTTCTACCTCTTTCCAGCTTGTTCTACAAGCTTCCATGAGGCCTTTATTTTTAGGCTCTCTCATTATATTTTCTCATTCCATTTTCATTGTAAATACATTTTCTTTGTTTTGCAATATGTTCTCTCTCATGTCCGTTTAGGGTTTTTTCAAGCTCCACCTCTTCCTTCTTGGTTTCCCTTCGACAGGTTATTTGCATTCAGGTGAGCTTGGTGAACTATGGAGTTGGATTTCATGAACTCTTACAATGAACTCACCACCTCTATTAGATCTCAAGCACTTCAAACTCTTTCTTGTCTTCTTTTCAGCTATGGCCAAATATCGCTTAAATAACTAAAAAGAATTAGATTTTTTGTCAAGAAATATCATAGTCATCATTAAACAGAATGAAATATTTGTCTCCACAATAGCTTTGAACACCAATAGGTCCAAATAAGTCAATATGAACCAATTCCAAAATAACATCAGATGAATATGTCTTTCTCTTGAAACTAGACTTTGTCATTTTTTCCCAATTGACATTGTTTACACATATTATATTAGGTTTCTTTAGTTTTGGAAAACCTCTTACTCTTTTCATTTTACAAATGATAACCAAATTGTCAAAATTTACATGACATAACCTCTTGTGCCATAACTAAATATCTTCATATTGTACAAACAAACATGCCTCACTAGATAAATCTAGATAGATCAAGTTACCTCTTGTTTGATCACCACTTCCAATTAGTTCACCATCAACATCAAATATTATCTTTTCCTTTCTATGATGGAATTCAACCTAATTTGTTCAACTATGAAACACTCAAAAAATTATAATTAAGACCTTTAACTCAATAAACATTGTCACATTTGATCTTGTCAATCAATTGTATTGATCCTTTACCTTTTACAAGACATAGAGCATCATTACCAAATTTGACAAAACCACCCTTGTATGGTCCAATGTTCTTAAATTTACTTTTATCACCTTTCATGTGATTTGAACAACCACTATCAATTATCCACCTATCACTCTTATTCACATATGCAATTAATGTAGTTTTCTCATCTACATCAAAATATTCTTTCATAGCAACATACACTAGTTCTTCATCATTACTTTCAAATTCATTATCAAATTCTTCTTTAGCAATGTAACAAGATATCTTACCTTTGTCCTTTTAGTTCTTGTTTCTCTTGTTGTCTCAGTCATGTATTCTCCCTTTGTACTTTCTTTCACTCTTATCATCGTTGTTCTCTTTGTCAAGACATCTTGCAGAAATATGACCAACCTTGATGCATGAAAAATAGATTATGGGAAGTTTACTTTTGTATTTCCCTTTGCCTCTTTCAAGTCTTCTAGCCATCAATGCTTCAAGCTCATCGAGTTCATCAGAAGTATCATGATCACTTTTCACATATTTTTCTTTCCTTTCTTACTAAGAACCAATTGTAACTTAAAAGTAGATTCAACCAAAATAGGAGTGAAATTATCAAAAGTTGACATATCAAAATTAGTAAGCCCGCCAATCACACCTTCCACAGTTAGGTCATTACCTAGAGTACATCTTAGTTCTTGTATTGCACAAACCCTAATAGCATAAATAGGAAGTAGAGTTATCAATACCTTGCTGATTATAGTGTCATCATCAATATTTCCATTGGGTCCTCATATAACATTAACAACTTCTTTGGTTTTGACCCAATACTAGACTATATTTTCACCTTCTGCCATTCTCATTTATCAAACTTACCTCTCAAGCTCTCTGATTTTTCTCTCAGGATATTCTTGTCTCCTCCGAAGATGGTCTACAGTGTATCCCACATTGTTTTTTCATTCTTTCAGGTTTTAATGTCATCAAACTCAACATAGCTCAGAGCTGATGCAATCTCCAACATATCCTGGTTGTGCTCTCGCTTCTCTTTTAGTTGCTGAGTTTTTAGAGGAAATATTGTTATCTCCAAAAAATTTATTGCACCTTCTCCAATTCCGACTAGATGTAGCCTCATCAAAATTTTCCATGTAGGGAAGTTCTCTTTGTTCAACCTTGGCACCTCCTTTTTATACATCATGATCTTTAGCTTTAAGTACCCTCAAACTTTTCTCTACAAGCACCAATGATCTAATACTAATTGTTATAATGTTTAGAATAACTGAGAGGGGCAAGGTGGGGGGATATGTCCCAATTGAATTAACAAACACTTAAACAACTTCAAATCTTAAAATTCAATATCTTAGTCTCTATAGTCGAATTTTAGTAACATCAACTAGTCGTCGACTGTCCTAAATATAACAAAACTTCTAAATGTAAACATTAACATTAAATCACCACAAATAACATCCACACAAGTTTGACACTAGGATTTAATGTAGAAACCCAATTTGAGAAAAACCACTAGTAACATGTTACCAATCTTTTCACTCTTCTGAATTGAGCTCTATTAGGAGCCAACCCTGTTAAAGGTTACAAAACACAATATTAATTATGACCTTGTTAAAGGATTTAATCACCCTGTTAGGAGTGGCCTTGTTAGAGAACTTTAGAAAATTTCATTAGAATGCCACCTTGATTAAAGGATTTACATATGAATATTATGTCAACCTTGATAAAAGGATTTCAAACTAATACAATGGTTATAAAGTAACAACAGGTTTTGATCCAAAAAATACAACTCACTTTGCAAATACAAATCTTAGTTTGGCTCACAAGTTGATCCATTGACAGACATTCATTGTCATCTTAGTCTCTGATTTACTTGGAAATCCCTCAAGCAATTGCACTTCTCCTCTTATTAACTCTTCTCAGCCTTTTGCTTAAGTTCAATAGTCAATGACATCAACTATTACTCCAACCTTCAACAAATTTATAAGGTTAGCCCTTGTATAACCTCATTAAATAGGTAATTCTAATATTTTTTCTCTCAAACACCACCTTAGATCTTAGGGTTATAATTATATTCAACACATAAAATGAATCTGTCCACCTTCTTCTCCATCCTCTTCTTTTCTAGAAACTTCTTCACGAATCCTTACATAGAAACACACAAAAACAATTTCTCTTATTTTAAATCTTCTAGATCATCCATCCTTATCTTCAAAATGCTTTCCATATTTCAAGAAATCAACTCTGTTAGCTAGAAATTACAATCTCTCATAAACTATCATAATGCCATCGCTTGGCTAGAACTATGTTCTGACACTATTTCTTCTTGCTTTATACTATGGCTTGGTCAACACTAGAATCACTCAACATATACTTCAAGTTCCTCAATCTTTAGCTCTATTGCTTAGTCAAGCCTACACATTTAATCTATCTTTGATCACTTCTTCACAACTTTAGTACAACTATCTTCTCCACTTGTTACATGATTTAAATAATCACTTTATCTTGTCAAAGTCTAACTAATCAAGTCTCCATTTGTAGTTTCCTTTTCATAACTCAACCTTTCCTCTAGGTAATTTTTTTTATGACCATTTTCTCAAATACTCTTCATCAGTCATATAGATATGAGAGTTAGATAAGATAGAAAATTGTCTCACCAATAATATTTAACATCAATGACAACATAAAAATTGCTACAATTATAGTAATGTTATTATTGTGATATTGCTATCAGGATTTAACTGTGTGATTTTTGAGTCAAACTCATTGACCCACATTTCATGAGTAGTGATTCAACATGGATCTATCTCTCATGAGAATAAATGGAACACTGAGCACTCATTAGATCTAGGTGATGCTCACAGGGTTTAAGCACCGAGACTTCTCATGAGGTCACCCATCTCAGTACTACTCTAGCCTGAGTGTGCTTAACTACATAGTTTCCTCTATGGTTAAACCTAAAGCTTGCAACTCCATTTGAAAAACCTTCACCAAGTGTTGTGACTTATGAACCATTTATTAGAAAGCCCCTTAAGCTCATCAATTGATAAGTAGGAGATAATTCCACAGCTAGTCAAATTGTGATATTGCTATAAGGATTTAATTGTGTGATTTTTGAGTCAAACTCATTGACCCATGTTTCATGAGTAGTGATTCAACATGAATCCATCTCTCATGAGAATAAATGGAACACCTATCACTCATTGGATCTAGGTGATGCTCACAGGGGTGAAGCACTGGGACTTCTCGAGAGGTCACCCATCCTAGTACTACTCTAGCTTGAGCATGCTTAACTACAGAGTTTCCTCTATGGTTAAACCCAAAGCTTGCAACCTGATTTGAAAAACCTTCACCAAGTGTTGTGCCTTATGAACCATTTATTAGAAAGCCCCTTAAGCTCATCAATTGATAAGTAGGAGATTATCTACTTAAGGCTGCAAAGGATGGATACACTGATTAAGTCTAGAAGAATAAGTAAGAAGAATTGAGTCTACCAAGTTTGACCGAGTGCATAGTAGGTGTCGAGAAAAGTTAGTGCAAGCCGAGAAAAAATTTAGTTGAAGCTGAGAAAAGTGAAGTTTCAGTGTATGCCGAGTGAACATAGTGTAAGCCGAGTAAAGTTTGGTTGTTGTCGAGCATTAATAAACTTTAGTGTGTGTCGAGTGAATTTTCTATGGATGTTGAGTAACACAGTATGTGACAAGCATCAGAAGTAAGTTAAATGCCCAGTGACATCATTATAAGAAAGGTCATAAATTCAATGAATCTAAGACAACAAGGTTGATTTCTTGAATTGTGTGAACTATGTAGAGGATAAGCTTGATAAGCTGGTGGCATAGAATTAAAGGTAAACTATTTTGAGTCAAATTCAAGGAGAATTGAGAAGGAAGTTTCTAGAGGGAGCTAAAATAGAAAGATGGTTAGATTCAATGAATCCTACCTAATCCTAGAATAGACAATTGAGATGAAGTGGAAAAAGATCTAAATTCTCTTTATAAGGGGGTACAAGACTTGAAGCAAAGTTGACTGGTTAGATAGTTGGCTATGTGCAAAAAACCCAAGGAAGACAAGGAGTCTAGGGTATTGCTTCATATGGAGGCCAACACATAGAATTTTGAATTAGCATACAAAGTAAGAAGACTTAAGAAGATGAATGCTTGAAGGGTAAACAAGCTATCAGAGCTAAAGTGAATGAAGCCAAGCAGAATGGAGGACTGAACAGAGATATGTAATCAATAAAGTGAGTTGTATTTTGTTATTAGATCAAGCCTTACTATTTCTCTCTAATAATTATATCAGTTTAGGTAAAATTCTTTGGATTAAGGTTGAAATAACAATCCTTTGTAAATCCTTTAACTGGGTGGCATTCTAATGGAATGACCTAAAGTCCTCTAACAAGGCTCACTCCTAACAAGGTGATTAAAATCCTTTAACCAGGTCACATTTAACAATGCCTATTGTAACCTTTAACAAGGTTGGCCTTTCATAGGGCATCACTTCATAAGAGTGAGAATTAGTAGCATGTTATAGGTGGTTTTTCCCAAATTGGATTTCTGTGTAAAATCCTTGTGTCATATGTGTGAATGATTATATTACGTTTCATGTTTACATTTCAGCAAAATGATTTTGACTTAGGACAAAATTGCAAGTTTAATTTTTGATTCATATTATGGATGCATGTAAGATATATGATAAGGAGTTATATGTATGAGTTGTGTTAAGCACTAAAAGGTTTAATTAGGAGTTTTGGACCTTGGATAAATAATTCACCCCCTCCTCACCCTTAGTTATTCTAAACTATTCCAAAAATTGGTATGAGAGCAGTGGTTTGTTGTGAGAGATAGTTTCAAGGTACTATAAGTCAAAGATAAAAATGCCTAAGAGAGAGGTACCCAAGCTTAATAAGGAGAACTATCCTGCATGGAAAAGTTTCATGAAGCTACACCTAGGAGAACCTAGACATCATGCACAAACTACCATTTTTGTTGGACATGTTGACCCTACTGGAGCCCTCACTACTGAAGATCTAAAAAAGAAGAAAAAACACAGCCAGACAATGTTGGAGATTGCATCTGCCCTAAGTTACTTAGAGTTTGATGACATCAAGGGTTGTGACACTGCAAAGAAGATGTGGGATGCTCTTTAGACCATCTATGGAGGAGACAAAAATGTTTTGGGTGCTAAATTTGAAAGTCTCAAAGGTAAGTTCGATGATATGAGAATGGAAGAAGGTGAGAACATTGTTCAATGTTGCTTTAGAATAAAAGAAGTTGTAAATGACATAAGAGGATGTACTCATAAGATTGACGATGATGATGTATTGAGAAAAGTATTGAGGACACTTTTGCCCATCTATGCTATTAGAGTTTCTTCCATACAAGAGCTGAGATGTATACCTGGCAATGATCTGACTCTTGAAGGTTTGGTAGGTAGGTTTACTACTTTTGAACTCTCTAGTTATGATAACTTCAAATCTAAGAATGTTGAATCTTCTTTTAAAGCTAAGTTTTCATTGAAATGACCTATTGAAAAGAAAAAGAAAAGAAGAAAACATGTTTCTAGTGACAGTGATATAAATGAGGAAGATCTTGATTAGCTTAAAGTGCTATTGGCTAGCAGATTTCATAGAGGCAAAGGGAAATACAAAGGTAAAATGCCTATCATATGTTTTAATTGCAATGAAGTTGGTCATATTGTTGCTAGATGTCTAGAGAAGAAGAAAAATGAAAGTGGAGACAAATTCAAAAGCAAAAGAGATAAGAACAACAAAGATTAAAAAGACAAAGGAAAGAAGTCCTGCTATATTGCTGAAGAAGAATCCAATGATCATGAGGATGAAGTTTTCTATTTTGCTATGAAGGATGAATCTAATCAAGATGAGACAACTGCACTTGTATCTTATGTGAATAAGAGTGATAGATGGATCATTGATAGTGGATGTTCCAATCATGACTATAGATAAAAGTAAGTTCAATTCCTTTGTGCATTATGATGGAAATAGTGTTAGATTTGAAAATGATGCAACATGTCTTATCAAAGGAAAAGGATAAATTAAGTTGACATATAAGATCATTTATGATAATGCTTATTATGTGGAAGGACTGAATTAATTTTTTTTGAGTGTATCACAATTGAATAGTATTGGTTATAAGGTTGAATTTGGAAATAGAAAGCTAAGATTTATGATGCTAATGGAGATCTAATTGGCAATGGTGATCAGACTAGAGGTAATCTTTTCTTTCTTGATATGAATGATGCTAATTGTCTAGAGGTATAGTTTGATGATGTGTGGCTATGACACAAAAGACTATGTCATGTTAACATAGAAAATTTGGCTAGTATTAATAAGATAAAGAGAGTCAGAGGTTTGCCAAAATAGAAGAAACTAGAAAATTGAAATGTCCCCTTTTCTGATTTGATATGGTATTTCATGCCTCTAATCAGATTTTCAAAATCAAACAACTGATATCACAAAGATCCTCCAAATTTCTCAAGAAACCCCAAATCGGGTATGCCAGAAATTGTGCCAAAAGCTTCACAGCTTCACCAATTATTAATAAATCTGAAAGTGGCCATTTTTATAGAAATTTTAGCAGCATAACAGCCTACAAAATGACATTTCCAGATCTATATAACCTTTACACAATAGTTCTCAAATGTAGGACAAAAACTATGCTCATCAGGCTCCCGAAATTATCACAAAAACGCCCGGAAACACCACACAACACTAATAAACTATCTCAGAAGTTTAATCACGTCCCAATACATATATTCAGCTCTATTTTAATAGCTTAAAGTCTGAAATACAGCAGCAACCAAAACTGATATGAAATGCTCAACTGAAAACACCAAACTCATGCAAAAAACACAACCGAAAACCCACAAATCTACACTGTTCAGCACAAAGGAAAACTCTGTATGAGCATGCACATGGAATGGCTTCAAAATCCCATCCTTAGCCTTCCTGGAAACCTGCAAACTCCTGTTCTTGGGTCTCCCTGGAAACCTGCAAACTCCCGTTCTTGGGTCTCCTCCACAGGTTTGGCAACCTCCGAAGAATAACAAAGAAATCAGCAAAATCAAGTTCTAGAATGAGCCCAAAATGCCTCCAAAACCCCTTAAAAGAGGGCATAACTGTAACTCACGTCCAAGAGAGGTTAATGAAACATATTTTAATAATAATTTTCATTTATTAGTCCAACGGTTTCCAAAGATTAACCCCCTTTTTCTGAAACTTCACTTTCTTGGGCCTGCCTGCCTTAGCAAAGATTATTATTTTTTTAATTATTTGAAAAGGGGACATGACAAAAATGTAATATGTAAACTATTGGGACTGAAAATTGCATGGTCAATTTTGAGTCACATATTGTGAATCTTGAAGAATCATGCCCTAAAGTGCCTTTTTATGCATTTGTAGTTGATTGTCGGTTTGAGGCCTAGATGGTGTTTGAGTGGCTTAACACCTTTTATTTGACATATGCATGTGATCCACAATGTTATTTTGCCACCTCGAATCATTCTGTGAAGTCCCATTTTGAGCTAGTGTCCAAATTTGCAATTCTACTTGTGTCAAATAGCAAGCAGAGGCCCAGTTTGCATTTGAATATCTTTTACCCAGGAATGTGTCATGACTAGCCACTTTGGGAGTGTTTAGTGTCTATAACAAAGAGCCTATGTTTCAATTTTCAAGTCATTTTGAATATGTTTGACTAGGTTTTGCACCCCCCAATGTTGGTCATTTACTGTTTTGTGCATTTGTCTAGTTGTTCACAATTCTGGGAAGCCCTGTTCGACCAATCATATCTTTGACCCAGTTAACCCAAATGAAAAAATTCTTTTTGCATTGTGTTCCAGGGGTTAGACACTTCATATGTTCCAATTTTGAGATCATAATGAATCCATTTGATCAGTTTGCTAACATGATCAAAAACCCAGTTTATATTGTTTTGTTACAGCTAAGGTATCCTGATTGATCCGTACCCCTGTTCGACACATTATAACTTTGATGTTGTGATTGGTGAGCATAAATGGATTATATCATTGTGTTGTCTCCTAAAAATCCTTGAAGTATGCCAGTTCCCAAGTCATGACAAATCCATTTGCATACTTTCATATGTCTGTACATTTGCCAAAAACAACTTTTTGTCACATTTCCCAGTTAAAATTTCCAAGTGCCTATTTTCGAAAATTTGTCAAATGCATCCTGCGATTCGTCATGAGCCCAAACCATAGAATTATATTCTCTTCATGGCAAAGAACTTATATCCTAGTTTTCAGAACCCCAAGCGATCAATAACCCAATTTTATAATGCCAAACTGGAGCCCAATTTATGTTTTCTAACATTGTTTGCCTGCAGGATATTTGAAGTATGGATGTTCGGTAGTTAAAATCTTTTGACTGGGCATTCCTCATGGGTTGAGAATTTGCAATATGGTAGAGTGTGTAGGGTTGAACACTCATGCCAATTTTTGTAGTCTGTTTACTGGATTGAGTCAGTTTTTAAGGCCAACTGGAAGGCCTCCAAACACATTTACAATTTTTAGATTTGATTAAAAAATTCTCAAATACAGAGAGGGATTCAAATGAAGAAAAATTGGGGTAAATGGAGACACATCATGAAGGAAATATGAATCAAGGAAGGCAAAACATTCTTGATAAATTTTATTACATTATGAATGATAAGAGGCAAATTGATTAAAAAGCTCATGCTAAATTTGAAAAAGGAAAATCAAAGCATATAGAGCTATTCTTCTTCTTATGCTCGAATAGCAGGCAGAGTGTCAAGATCTTTTAATCAAGAATTAGATGTTCCATGGATACAAGAGAGCACTAGAGAATGGCTAAAAGTTTGACCTTGGGAAATTGTTTAAACAATTGTAAGGGAGATGCCATATGAAAATAAGGCAGAAAATGGAGGAGAATGTTGTAACTAGCTAATAAGGCAGAGCATTCCATGACAAATGATTTGGCTGCTAATTAGAATATAGTGGGAGTAAGATTGTATTATAAGTTTGCTAAGTTTTTCATTTTTCTTAAATACATGAGGCAGATAAATTAGGTTGCAGCAAGAGTAGACCAAAAAAAAGTTCAAAGCAACTCAGACCAATCATAAAGAGTACAACAACAAGCATCCACAGAGGAAGGAGCAATCCACGTTTTTAGTAGAATGTACAGATTTGTTGGTGAAACAAAGCTCAAGGAAGCATGTATCCACATTTTTGAAGCCCATGACTTCCTCCAGCAACAGTATCACATTTTTTAGAAGGGGGGAGCTTCATTTTAAATGACGATATGCATAAGAAATGACCATCACTATGAAGAGTCTGTGGATTCATGGCAAAAAATGACCAACAAGTAGGGATATTTATATAAAAATGAAGCTCCATTGTGGAGCTACCAATCACAAGGCCAGAGCTCCATGTAAGAATGAGCAACTCATGCCAAAGGAGCTGGAACAACTCACACATATGCACCAGAAGAAATCAACATCTACAGGGCAGAGGGAAAATTAAAACGAATTGTCCGACATCGCTTGTACAAGGGGAGTTTTTGTTATTTAAATACTAAAGCACATTGAAGTAAAGTGTCTCAAAGACAAAGGCTTTTGAAGCCTTAGCCATGTGCATGGGTCCCAGCCGACTGGAGGAAAGAGGACCAAAATTTTGACCAGACATGCAGACTAAGATGATGATGTCAGCAGAATGAAGGCGACCAAAAAATTCAAATATCTGGTGCCTTGCTACTTCGCTAGCTGGGAAATCTTAGAAAGTTCGGCTAGCGACATAGCGAGGTTGTCGAAAAACTCTGAAATCTAGTGAGATTCAAAATGTTAAGTGGGTCCTGCTTGCAATATGAGCAACGAATCAGATCATGCCAAGTGGTAGCGAGCAGGAGGTGATATGGCGAGTTCAGACTAGTTGCAACAAGATCGTGACATGTGGCGAATTGTGTGGATGTCACTATCTCGTCAAGTGAAGATGCTCACTAGTTAGCCATAGCGAGATAGCAACACTGATGTGGCAGGGATGACATGGTGGTAATGTGGAGTTCCAAACCACCCACAAGGTGCCACATGGCATAGATTCTGAGGCAGGTTGTGATATGGTGAGCAGGTCTAGAGATGCACCAGATCATGCCACGTGGCAGATCTGAGGGTTCTCATTAACTCGCTATAAGAAAGATGCAGGGAAGATAATATGGCAAAGTAGTGAGAAGACAACACGTGGTGCTGATGAGGATGTCCAGTCAGAATGTAACACGTGGCGCTGCTCAAGTTTGAGCCAATCAAAAGATGACACGTATCAAGCATGGTCAAACCAAGTTTGACCTGAATGGAACATATGAGGGAATTTTTAAAGTTTTTAAAATTTTAATTTTTTAAATGTTTCTCCTCAAGATCACATGCACAGGTTAGTTTTTAAATAAAACTGGAAATTATTTATATAGTTCAAACTATATAAAGGAATAAATTTTTGAAATTTTCAAATACAATGGAAATTAAGAATGAAGACCTGATTTTCAAAAGGACATATCTGGGGCATTTTTGTCAAAAATGGGCACTTCAATATACCGTTGGAACTGGGAGAATCCAAATATTCCATTTTTCAAGTCAGTTTTTACATAGGTGTTCACTAGTTTGAGCTATAAGCCAGTTTGTGATTTTTGGGGCATTGGTAACAGAACATGCATTTTTGATCATGGAGCATCAAAATTGGTTAGAGGATAGTTCTAAAAGCTTGTTGGGATCTGAATGTGGAGAAAATAAACTCTAAACAGTTTTCTTGCATTTTGGAGGTCACTTTGAACTGATTTTCACTTTTTAAACCGAGTTCATTTCAACACCAAAATTAGTTACATCCTTTCATCATCAGATTTCTGAGATATTTTGATGCCTTTGAGAGGTAAAATGATGGGGGTTTGATTTTCAGTTAGACAGAGAAGTTAGAAAGAGGTTTTTGATCTTCTTGGGAAGGATTTCTAAAGGGACACATGTCAATTGCAAATTAAATCCAAGAATTGTCTTCTCCATATTTATTCTTTCTTCTTCTCTAATAAAAGGTTGTTGGTTGGTTTTCTATTTCCAGTTCTTGGAGCTCTGCTCAGGCTGTGAAAGCCACACACCCATCATTTCTCTGTTGTATTGAGAAACATTTTATGTTTTATGCAGATAGTTCTTGTCTGTTAGGTGATTTATGAGTTTATTTCTATACATTTCATGCATTTGGTTTCAAGTATTACAAATATTTTGTACATTTCTATGATGAAATGATTGAGGATTTTTCTATGAATCAAGTTGGAAATCAAGAACAATAAGTCTCAGTGACAGCCAAGTTACAAATAGTGAATGCCGAGCTACATTTAGGAACTAAGTTATAGTCAGGAGCTGAGTTGCAGAATGAAACAAAGATACATTTTGATAATGAGATCAATATACATGAAATAGATGCTGAATTATCTGATAGAGAAGCACATAATGATTTTGAAGTTGAAAGACCTATTGAAGAAAATAGAGTAGAACCAACATTGTCAAAATATTTTAAGAGACATCACCTCACAATACATATTATTGGAGATAAAGAGGCCAGACCTATGGAAAGAAATAAATTGAGAAATGATACTTGTTTGCTGAGCATGCATGAACCTAAAATAGTCAGGGATGCATTGGAGAATGATGACTAGAGTAAAGGCATGACAGAAGAAATTGAGCAAATAGAGAAAAACAAAACTTGGTCACTTGTACCTAGACTAGAGAACAAGAATGTTATTGGTACCAAGTGGGTTTTCAGAAATAAGCTAGATGAAAATGGCGAAGTCGCAAGAAACAAGGCAAGACTAGTTTGCAAAGGGTATGCTCAAGAAGAAGGAATAGACTATGGAGTAACATTTTCCCCTGTTGCAAGATAGGAAGGAGTAAGAACTCTGCTTGCTTACTCTGCATACAAAGGTTTCAAAGTTTACAAAATGGATATGAAATCTGAATTTCTAAATGGTATATTAGAGGAAGAGGTTTACATTGAAAAACCTACAGGATTTATTGATGCTAACAATAAGAACATGGTATGTAGATTGCACAAAGCTTTATATGGTTTAAAGAAAGCACCTAGAGCATGGTATGAGATAATTCATATTACTTATCTTGTGAAAATTGGTTTTGAGAGAACTGATCATAACAACAATTTATACTTGAAGACTAAAGGTGGTAAAGGTATTTTACTAGCTGAAAATTTTGTTGATGATATCATATTTGGAGGACAAAATGTACTTTGCAAGAAATTTTTTGATCAAATGAAGCAAGAATTTGAGATATCCATGTTTGGAGAAATTAAATTCTTTGTTGGCTTGCAAGTACATTAAATGCAATATGGTATTTACATCACTCAGTCTAAGTATGTGAAAGAAATACTGAGAACTTTTAGATTAGAAATTCAAAGCCTCTTAAACACCTATGGTCATATGACATAAACTTTCAAAGAATGATGATTCTACTAATGTAAACCAAACTTTGTACAGGTCTATGATTGGAAAATTGTAATATGTAGTGCATAGCAAACCCGACATTGTATTAGCTATTGGAATTGTTGCAAGATTCTCTACAAATCCTAAGCAGAATCATTTGATGGTTGTTAAGAGAATAATGAGATATCTAAAAGGAATAGAGGACTTTGGTCTATACTACAAGAAAAATGAGAAATTTGAATTGAGAGCCTATATAGATGCTAATTGGGTTGAAAATGTTGATGACGGAAAAAAGATAAGTGGCAGAGCATTTTTCTTAGGGAAGAGACTAGTCACTTGGACTGGTAAGAAATAAAATTGCATAGCTCAATCTATTGCTGAAGCTGAATATGTTGTTGCTATAGTAAATTATAAAAACATTGTATGGATCAAACAACTACTCAAAGGAATGAAGGAGAAAATCACAGAACCTATTGTTCTTTACTGTGATAACACAAATGCTATAAATATATCAAAGAGCCCTGTGATCCACATAAAGAAAAAACATTTAGCTATCAAGTATAATTATTGAGAGAGTTGGTTCAAGATAAAGAAATAAAGATGGAATATGTGAATACCAAAGAACAAGTTGCAGATATATTCACAAAATCTTTTCCTAAGGATGCTCATGAATATCTAAGAGGTAAACTAGGAGTCATACCCCTATCCAAGGCTGTTTAAAAATATAGAGTTGTGCCTTGCATCAACTAAGATGAATGAAATATGTTACACATTGATGCAATGGACTTTACTTTAGGAGCTGCCTAAAGTAATCAAGAGCTGGAACAAAAGATCAGTCACAAGTTAGGTGACATAGGAAGAACTTAAAATTGTTAACATCTACATGTTAAGATGACAAGTCTTTGGAAATATCTTAAAAGAGGGAGATATACTTAGAGGGAGATATTGTGAAGAATACCAACTCAGAGGGAGAAATAATTCAAGGCAAAAATCTGAAGAACAACACTCAGAGGGAGAAATACTTCAAGGCAAAAATATGATATATCTACTCAGAGAACAAGTAAATACAAAGAGATAGATAATTGAATATTAGAAAGAGGGAGTAATCAAAGAAAGTTAGAGGGAGAAGCCTTACAAGATAAAAGTTGATGGGATTCATAAGGAAAAAATGATTTTTGTTAATCAAAATAGAGTTTTGTGGCCTATACAAAAGATTGAAGCTACTGATAAAGGGAGATAAATCAATACAAGGGATTATTTTCTTTTTGGTATTGTTGTTGGTATTGGTTTGCCATCAATGTCAAAGAGGGAGATTATTGAGAAAATATTTATACACGTATGAGAATGTGTTTCAATCATTGTTTTGTCATTGATGCCAAACCTGCTACTTGTTGGTAAGACAACTGTTTAGTTGATTTAAGTACTATCATTTGTTTAATTGATGAAGAGGATTTGACCAAATGTGATAACAAGAGCACTTAGAGGAAAGGTTGAGTTATGATATGAAAAAGGAGTATAAAGATCAGTTGAGATAGTGATGATATAATGTATTGATTATCTACTTAAGGCTGTAAAGGATGGATACATTGATTAAGTCTAGAAGAACAAGTAAGAAGAATTGAGTTTTCCAAGCTTGACCAAGTGCACAATAGGTGCTGAGAAAAGTTAGTGCAAGACAAGCATAAATCTATTTGAAGCCAAGCAAAGTGAAGTTTCAGTGTGTCTCAATTAAACATAGTGTAAGCCAAGTGAAGTTTAGTTGGTGTTGAGTATCAATAAAATTTAGTGTGTGCTGAGTGAATTGTTAGTGGATGTCGAGCAACACAGTATGTGCCAAGCATCAGAAGTAATTTAAATGCTAAGTGATAGCATTATGAGAAAGATTGTGAATTCAATGAATCTAAGTTGACAAGGTTGATTTCTTGGATTGTGTGAACCATGTGGAAGATAAGCTTGATGAGTTCATGACATAGAATTCAAGGTAAACTATTTTAAGTCAAATTCAAGGAGGATTAAAGAAGGAAGTTTTTAGAGGGAGCTAAAATAGAAAGATAGTTAGATTCAATGAATCCTACCTAACCCTAGAATGGACAATTGAGATGAAGCGAAAAAAGATCTAAATTCTCTTTATAAGGGAATACAAGGCATGAAGAAAAGTTGGCTGGTTAGATAGTTGGCTATTGCAAAAAACCTAAGGAAGACAATGAGTCTAGGGTATTGCTTCATATAGAGGCTAAACTATAGAGTTTGCAATTGGCATGCAAAGTAAGAAGACTTAAGAAGATGAATGCTTGAAGGGTGAAAAAGTTAAAATAATGTTGGATTCACCAAGATTTTATACTTTTTTCCAAAGGGGGGTTTCTTAAAGTTATCCTTGGTTGAGACCCTATCACTAATACATTTGGAACAAAATTTCAGTATAAGCACTTTATAATTTTGAATTTGTTTATCCAACACCTTACCAAGAAATGATTATTTGATCCATAAAATGAATGTGGACTATTATATTAATACTCTTGATCTACTTGGCCTCTTGTTTTGAAATCAAAGAAAACAAGAGATTTTTTTCTATTCCATTCCTTATTGGATTCCTATTATGATATTTGAACTCTACTTAATCCTTCCATGGGCTGCTCTTTGGAATATTTACATAGATGACATGAAAATGTTCTAGGATTTTAGCCTCTCTTGGGAGCTAACCTATAATATCGTCGAGTGCTTTTAATTTTGGTACATGACCATTGGAGCTAACTTGCAATAACCCATGTAGTCATGAAATGACATTTTCCATTTCCCTTATTGGAGCCACTATCATCGTTTCCATCTCATATTTTCTTTTTATGGTACTATTAGGTTTCCCTTCTCCTCACAACCCAAATAATAATTTGAGGCTTTCAATCATCCTTATTGACCATAACCATGACACTGTTACATTTTGTGGGATTTTTTTCTCGTTGTCACTAGCTTGGGCTCCTTGTCTTTGTAAGGTTTTCTTATCCCCACTCTTTTGATGTTTTCTAATCTCTTATATGCCAACAAAAAGTACCAAACCTATGTATCTTAATGTCTTTCCTCAATCTTTGTGAACCTTGGCCATTCTTGGTTAACATCTTAAAACCAAATAGTTTAGTGTACTTTCCAAAATAGTACAATATTATTGATTGAAAGAAAGTAAATATGGTGTTTGAATTTTGAATATTGTGTACATCTAGTAGGTCTAAGATCCTTTTTGGTAGTGGATTTTTCTTCCCCCTTCACAACTACACCATAATGTTGGAATATTTTCAATTGAATTTTTAGTTCATTAATCCCTTCTATGTTGATAGCTAGTATCTACATAAGCACTAAGACAAATACTTTGATATCTTTTTCGGAGAGAAGATTTCATCAAGTCAAAGTGATTGTTCAACATAATTTATAATCATTTTGTAATATTAACAAGTACCTATGTTTAACCTATAATAAACATTTTGACATATTAGCATGTTGTGTATAGTTGGCTTGAGGCTTTTTTCATGACATGCAAGTTTATTTCTTTTGCGTGTCAAAGAGAACTCTATGGTCATTCTCAAATGGCTACAATCATATTGGTGAGTGAGTATCTTATTTCTCTTAGTCACCTTGGGTGTATCATCTAAATAATCTAAATTTATGTTGTGGACTCAGAGCTTGTGTTATTTTTCAGCACACATGGCAATGCATAGCTGAGAGATGCCACATTTCTAGCATTTGAGTAGTTTATCTCAAAGGTTATGATGACTATCATCTTTCAATGTTGACTCTCTTCATAGATTATTGATGTTATAGTTCATTTGCATTTTTTTTTTTAGTATTAATCTTCCTATTTGAGCTTGGGGGGAAGTCTAATTTATTGTGATCTAGTAAAGAAAATAATTGTGATAATCGAAATTATGATTTAGTAAAGAGAAAATTAATATTAATGGTGTAATCACAAACTAGCTATCTGTACTTACCAAGCTAGTATATTTGCAGATACACTAGGCAATTCATGTATAGTTAAAATTTTTCTAAGGTATTCCTAGGTAAAAACAAAATTCAAAATGAACTCACTGGGTAGGTGTAACTAATTATAAAAACAAGGATGTTTTTTGGAGTGAGATAAGTATAGGAGGTTTGACCACCAAAATAATTGCTAATGGAAAGAGAGGGTCATTCCATGAAATCATAAGGAAAATCTATGCTTAATTGGATTTTTACAAGGATAAAGAACTATCAAATAGTTCACATTCTAGAAAAACTATAATGGTTAAGTGTTTAAAATAGATTGATACAAGCATGATAAATGTGTTTCAATCATTGTTTTGTCACTGATGTCAAACCTACTATTTGCTAGTAAGACAATTGCTTATACGATTTAAGTACTATCACTTGTTTGATTAATGAAGATTATTTGATAAAAAAGATGTAACAAAAGCACCTAGAGGAAAGGTTGAGTAATGATATGCAAAGGATTACAAGAATCAGCTAAGATAGTGATATCATAGTGCATTGATAATCTAATTAAGGCTATAAAGGTTGGCTACACTAAGAAAGTTTAGAAAAACAAGTTAAACTAAGTTTGTCTACCAAGCTTGATTGAATGAATATTCAGTGTTGAGAAAATCCAGTGCAAGCTGAGCAAAAAATTAGTTGGAGCTGAGTAAAAGTTAATCTTAGTGTATGCCAAGAAAAATAGTGGATGCCGAGTAAAGTTTAGTTTATGTTGAGCATCAGTAAACTTTAGTTCATGCCGAGTGATTTTTTAGTGGATGCCGAGCAATGCTGTATATACCAAGCATCAGAAGCAAGTTAATGCCAAGTGCCAACATTATTAGAAATTATATCATGAATTTGATGGATCTAAGTCAAAAAGTTTGTTTTCTTGGATTGTGTGAACTAGGTGGAATATAAGATTGATGAGCTGGTGGCATAGAATTCATGGTAAACCATTTTGAGGAAAATTCAAAGAGGATTGAAGAAGAAGTTTCTACAGGTGATGTGGAAATAGGGGTACATTCATTGAATCCTATCTAATCTGTCCTAACCCTAAATTGGATGATGGAGAATGAATGATAGAAGATCTTAATTCTCTATTTATAAGGATGGCTAGTTAGAAGCAAGGGTTGTCATGTGTGAGAACCTAAGGAAGAGAACGAGTCAAGGGGTATTGCTTTATCAAGTGACCTAAGTGAAGACTCTACATGGACATGTTAAGCAAGAAGGCTTAAGGGTATGAATGCTTGAAGGGTGAACATGCTATCAGAACTAAAATATGTGAAATCCAAGCATAATGGAGGATTGAAATAGAGATATGTAATTTGCAAATGGAGTTGTAATTTGTTATTAGACCAAGCCTTACTGTTACTCTTTGATAATTGTATTAGTCTAGGGTAAATCCTTTGGATGTTGACATAATAGTCATTTGTAAATCCTTTAACCGATTGACATTCTAAGTGAATGGTCTAAAGTCCTCTAACAAGGCTCACTCTTACTAGGGCGATTGAAATACTTTAACAGGGTCACATTTAATAGTGTGTATTGTAACCTTTAATAGGGTTGGCCTTTCACAGGGCATCACTTCAAAAGAGTGAAAAAGAGTAGCATGTTATTGGTGGCTTTTCCCAAATTGGGTTTCCACATAAATCATTGTGTCAAATGTGTTGCTGAATTTTTTATGTTTCATGTTTACATTTGTGCAAGTTGATTTGATAGTAACCTACAAATTTTAAGTGATTACATAATCTTATAGATGTATGCATGATGATAAATATTTTATTTATATATCTAGACCTTGAATAACTAATTCACCCACATTGCCCCCCCTCCCTTGCACCCCCAACCTTAGTTATTCTAAAGAATTCCAACATAAGAACATTCCTAATAAATATGATTAGGTGTGCCCCATTGTGATCTTATTACATTATTAATCCCTATTACCCTAAGAATAGATAAAATGTTGAAATATTGTGTCTTAGGTAAGGTTCATAATCATAATTTGAAGGCTTATTTCAAAAGTGAATGATAATGGTTCTAGTATTATATTTGTTTCTAGTGTGGACATGATTTTGGAAGTGATCGATAGGCATTGTATGCAGTGAAATGAGAAGATAATTGAGGTTGATGAACCTCTCTTAGAACATGATTTCATATGGTTGCCAATAGATTTCAGAAATGTTATAATGAAATTTAATCACTTTGCATTGACTGTTGTAATATTAAGTTATTAGATTTTAAGGACATGCCACTAATAACAAGAATAATTTGGTTGTGGTTTTTGTAGAAATGGATGTGATTTGGGATATGCATTTGTGAATTTTACATTTGCTAAAGCTACATGGAAATTTTATGAATTATTCCAAAATTATCACTGGGCCGAGTTTAATTTAAAAAAGATCTATCAAATTACATATGCTAGACTGTAGGTACCCTGTAATCTCTACAAAAGATTAAGATATATTTTCTTGTGTCTTGGGCTCATTATGTTATCTATTGTTATATTTTTGAATTATCTATATTGGAATATCCTTTGAGTAGTTTTTATGGTCTTTGATAGGGCTACTATCTTGTAGAAGATCACTTTTGAAATGCCAAAATTGAATGTGATACATATAGATTTCCTTAATTAGACTTTGATTCCCCCACAATGGAAACTTTTTTATAGTCATGAGAGTCATCCACTCTCTCTTGCAAGATAAAAATTATATCAACACATGAACATGTGAAACAACAAGTATAACCTTTCACATTTTCATACTTGTTGCTGCAATTTTTACCGTGTGGGAGAGAGAAAATGACTCTCATGATTATCAAATTTTGACCATTATGGGGGGATCAAAGACTAGTTGTATAAATCTATTTGTAATTAGATTCAAGCTTCGAATTTCAAAAGTGATATTCTAGAAGATGACAACCTTATCAAAGACCATAAACTAAGCATCACAATTGCAAAAATAATGTTTTAATTCAATATTTTTTCCCATTGGTTTGTTGTACTTTTGATGAAAATCTTGTGGCAATCTTTGACAACTACTTATTGTACATGACATTGTAAGTGTGAAAAAAGTGATTATTTGTGACACGTTTTGCCATTGGTTTATTGTAGTTGTGAAAAAAATCCCGTAGTAATCTTTAAAAAATTCCTATCATAAAAGACATTGCAATTGTGATGACAAATTTTTTTTTCAACTCTTTTTTCCATGGGTTTTTGGTACAATCGATGATTATTCGATGACAATATTTGACAACTTCTTGTCACAAAAGGAGTCACAATTGTGATGGTCATGATTTTTGTGGAATGAATGCATTTTGCGATGTCCATGTGTTACAACTTACATGTAGTGTGTGATGTTTTTTCCTGCAGATTGTGATGCTAAGCCATAACATTTCACTTTTTGGCTCAATAACTATGACATAATATGTGTCAAACTTGCAACACATAGCCATCACAATTTGGATCCAAATGTATTAGTGTTGTAATGAGTTATTTTAATATTATTTATATATTTTGTATCATCCTAAATAGGAAGAAATCCAATTTAATGATGGTTTAACACGCATTTAATGTGATTTCATCATAAATTGCATTCAATTTGCATTCTCCCATTTCTTCTATCTCTCTTTATTCCTCCTAGATGAAATTGGGGTAGGATTTTATAGATAATCTTTGGTAAGCCTGCTATATGTTACAAGGTTTGAGGTAGGACATATCTAGCTAGTATCCTCCTTTTCCATCATCCAATCACCAAAATCTCATTTTTTGTTCCAATTTTTTTTAAAAAAAGATTTGCATGGAATTTTCCAAAAATAGTGCTTGTTTTGGGACCCCAGGTGAATTCAAGATCTTTATAGGACCTAAGTTTAGGGACTTAGTGCATCCCTATTGACATCCCTACCCACATCAAGGATGAAATGCATCTCTAGCTAGGGACCTATTTATGGTCCCCTTCTTGGGCTTTTTTTGATTGATTTGAGGCATTATTTTCCTTGCTTGGTCAGTCAATGAGAGAAATTTTATTCTAAATCTTTTATATGAAACTCATTTTCTTTATTTAACATCCTTTTACACAAGAAATAATCCACCCGTGCATGCCACACACTCACAAACTCAAGCATTCAATCCATTTATAACTATATTCAAGGATATCGTTTTGAAACCTATTGAATAGGAGATCTTTTGCATGTAAACTACTTTTAAGTATCTTCAAAGGAGTTCATTTGATGGAGGAGAATCTAGGCTTTGACTAATGAACCCTCAAAATTTTGGCTTACAATGACCTTATCTAGGTCATGTGAAGAATAAGGAAAAAGGATAGGCACATTAGGTATGTTTGTGAAAGCTAGGGAGTGTGTGAACTTCATTTTTCAACAAAGGGAAAAAAGTTGTCATAGTATGGGAAAAAAGTTTCTATGTAGACCAAATGTGTCATCATAGACAAAACATATTCAAAATATTTAGAACATGATTTTACGTGATTTTGCATCAAGATGAGTTATATTTGAAAAGAAAATTGGAAAATTGGCAATGTTACAAAATTGTTGTGATGACAACATTTGTAACTTTGCAAAGTTGCATAACAACATTTTGCCAAAAAAAATCATTTTGAGAAAAAGTCCCTTATCTATCCAAACCAATGGATGGATCATGTGAGTGGGATATATATAAGCCCTCTCAATAAATTTTGTGGGGGTTGGATGCAGTTTGAAGGATTCAAATAGCAAAGTGAATCGAATTTTTTGAGAAACTATCACCATCTAG
Source organism: Cupressus sempervirens (assembly GCA_028749045.1). Classification (NCBI taxonomy): domain Eukaryota; kingdom Viridiplantae; phylum Streptophyta; class Pinopsida; order Cupressales; family Cupressaceae; genus Cupressus; species Cupressus sempervirens. The sequence continues at coordinate 236,019,339 of CM053786.1, read as the reverse complement.
TTGAATCCATTGCAATCTATATCTAAAAAAATTTAACTTGTTTTCTATCAACTTTAAATAGTTAGAATTCTTGTTTAGTATTCTTTTTTTTAAACCTTTGTGCAAGTTTATTGGTTCAAGTAAAATTTAGTCTCTACAAACTGGTTTATTGGCCTATATAGGGTGTGTTTTAATAAAATGAGTCTAACTAGAATCCTCACTGTGGAAATCTCATGGCCCCTTGAGGACAAACATTAGACTCAATTACATTTCTTTTCCCTTTTGGATAGGTTTCTGAAAACATGTTTTCCTATTTTTGACTTCTTTCTCTAGGCAAGTTCTGCCATACCCTAGTGAGATAAGAAGTATATCAGTGATCAAATACTTGCAGGAATAGATTGATCATGAGAAACCAATGCCTTAATTTTGTTAAGTTAAGCCTAAATAATCACTAATGAATTTTTTAGGAGTTGAAGAATCCATTGGACTAAAGATATCAAGAAAAAGTTGTTGATAAGTTGCATTTCTTTGGAAATTGGCTTGCATTGGATTAGGAATTGTATGGATAGGTCAAAGGTCCAAAAACCTAACAAAAAACTAAGAATCCAAAAAATGGTATCTAAAATGTTAGTGTGTTCATAGGCCTCTTTGGAATAATTTGGTGCTAAATATTAGCTAAAAACCTAATTAGGCCTAATAGGTCTATCAGACCTAAAAGCTAAGGAATCTTGAGATCAGTAGGAAAAGTGTTCTAATATCATACAAAATGAAGTCATTCATGATGGATTAAAAAGGAATGAGCTACCAAGACTAGTGCAAGGATATGCTGAATGGACAAGGTGTTATGTAGATTGGCCTTGTTTTTGGTGAGCTCAAGGAGTGTAATTTTAATTGATAAAGAGGCTCTTGTTGCAAATGGGGAAGTAGATTGAATTTCCTAAAAGGTGTAGGGTTTAAGATAGTGAAAACCCTATAAGTTCTTTGAGGTGACCCTAGGAAAGTGTTTTGAGAAACACAGTTGTGGAAACCTCCCTATCAAATTGGTATTAGAGCCCTTGAGATTTGGGTCAAGGTGGGTGTATGTCATCCATAAAATTAGTAGGTGACATAAGCATGGTGACAAATGTGGATTTGGCTAAAATGGTCCAAGAGAAGGAGGAAAATAATCCCCACAAGGAAAAGTTAGCATAGATTGAGAGAAAGTTTGTTGAAATCAAAGTTAAGTCTAAAATAGTAGATGGTAAGGTAAAAAACAAAAAAGATAGAGGAAAAGAAGTGGTAGATGAGGATAAGATCCATGAGCCAGATCTTGTAAGCAGGTAGAACCTTTCTTAGGAGTTTCAACCAACTCCACCCATAGTTGGCATATTTCAAAGATATCTTATAAGGTTGTATATATCCAAGGGAACATTTACTACCTTTCTTTTTAGATTCCCTCTAGTATCGTTTGTTGGGCTTGCCACTTTCTCTTTGCCTTTATCAATTTATAGTTCAACATCAATCTTTTCCTTATTGACATTTTTAAAGCTAGCCACTCTTGTGTTAATGTTGTTGGTATTGAGACTAATGAATTTATGACTAAAATTAATCATGGAGTAAAGGATCCCTTTTAGTTTCATAAAATCAGTCTCCATCCCTAAAATTTTACCCTTTGGATCCTTCTTTAACTTATCAATAAAATTCACCATCCTTTAGAGGAAATTAATAAAATATTGGTTCTCTTCCTCTATCTAAGAAGCCTAGCCTATCTTCTCCTTTCAAACCCTCTTCTCCACACCATTAGTCTCCTAATTATTTCTTTTGTTAATTTACCTCAATTTTATTGTATTATATTTAATCTTATTAAAAATATAATTTAAAATTATATAAAATTATAAACCCTCTTATGAGACACACCAAGGATACCATTTAGGAACTCTTCAACAGGTTTTAAGATGCAAGGGTCCTAAAATAAATTATTTAGGATTAGATGGGTATCACATTTATTGGAAATAGGGATTGAAGTGAGGAATCATATATCTTAGGGGAAATTTTCCCTTCCTAATTTTTTTATTATGCTACAAATTGTTATTGGAAATTTATTTCTCTCTACTCATATGTGGTTTATTGCTTTTACTTTTGTTCTTACCCTTGCCAACAAGAGGGAAGACAAATACTTCTTTCACCTTAGGGCTCTTTATTTTAGTTGGTGAAGGTTGTACATAACACCTAAGACCTTTCTTTATTTTCTTTTGGTCCCTCTCATAGATATTTGTATCTATTTTCCATTATTCATCCTCCAAGTTACTATTCCTAATATCCTCCTCATCTTCTTTAGATACCAAAATAGGGGAAGAAGGGCATGTAAAAGACTTAAAATGTTTAATTATTAATAGGAGTAAACCCAAGTGTGAATGATTGGATTTTTGCTAGGATTATTCCTATGGTCCCTAATACTAGAACTTAAGGAAGATACTAATTAGAAGGGGATAACGATTCTATCATGATAATTGAAATAGTATAAAAGTGTAAAGTGGTGGCCAAATGCTCTTGTATATAATCTATCTAGAGTAACATATTGCATGATATCCTTCAAACTTACCATCTAGACCAATAAAGTTTTAGAAATATCATTATTAACCTTTGAAACTTTTACTAAACTTTCCTTCTTTACCTCCATCTAGCAAAATTTCTTCATCGCCTACTCTGAGAATTTTTTATCTCTAATAAAATTGCATCCCTCAACCGAGAGGTTGTAATATCTCATCCACAAGGTTTTCATGTATGTCTACCTTACTCCAAAATCAAGATACCTTTCTGTCCTTTCACCCCAAAGTAAAAATTTCTACAACTTTGGGGTCCCATTTGTTCAATTTTTCTATATAAGGAGTTAAGCAACCCGATAAATCAAGAACCTCCAAATTATGGAATTATTTTTTAGAGTACAATGTGGTTAATGGGTTCAACTCTTTTCTTATCTCCTCCCATGTCAAAATTTGAGTTGTAGAGGAACATGAAACTCTAAAATTGCTAGAGAAAGAAAAAGTCAAAAACACCTACTAATCATGCAAATGAAGAGAAATCAAGGTCACATATTACCTTCCCTATTAGAAAACATACCATGCCATATTGCCAATTATAAAGTGAGCTTTCATATGAATTGTTATCTAAAGGGAAAATAATTGACACCCCCTGGTGAGTTCTTGTTGGAAATATAAGAGGAGTAACTGAGAGAGGAGGGGTGAACTAGTTACTACAAAAATAAATCCAGATCCCTTAGATATTTGTACAAAATAAACTCTAAAAATTGAATATTGCTGATGCATAAAAAACACACATAAAATGCTGTAACTCGGTAAATGCTGAATATGCTTGGTAAATACTTAACATGAAAATGTTTAGATGTTATCTGTGATTACCATTACTTTAACTTAGTTGCAAACACATAAAAGAAAATAACATGAACACATTTGACATTAGGATTTAACGTGGAAACCCAATTTGGGAAAAACCACCAATTGCAACTAGTTACTGTTTTCACTCTTCTAAACTGAGCCCTATTAGGAGCCAACACTATTAGGTGTGACCCTATTAGAGGATTTAATCACCCTATTAGGAGTGGACTTGTTAGAGGTCTTTAGACAATTCAATAAAACTACTACCTTATTAGAGAATTTACAAATAGTTGTTAAGCCAACTTTGTTAAGAGATTTAGATCATTGCTACAATGATGAGAGAGTAACAATGAGATGACCTAATTTCTGATGCAACTAAATTATTGATTACAGATCTTTGTTCTAGTTTTTAATTGATCCTTCCTAATTGAATATATATTTTTAGCTCCACAAGGATATCCTGCTTATCCTTCTAATTTACTTCCTTACTACATCATTAGATCTTCAAAATCTTCCATGCATTCACACTCTTACACACTTTTGAATTCTCAACTTGACCTTATACTTATATCTTTCATTTTGTCAAGCTGGCTAAAATACAACTTAGAATAACTTATTTTCATGTTCTCAATCAACTAGAATCAATACATAAATCAATTAAACTCAATATGCCACTAGTACATTTGACCTCATTTTTTGACAAATATTGGTTGAAATCTCAACCCAAGTTGGTCAAAATGTCGACCAACTAGTTTGTCAAAAATTTTCTTGTTGAAATTTTGACCAACTCACTGGTTGGTCAAAATTTTGACCAAACCATTGGTCAAAATCTTTGAAAATCCCTGGCACAATTTCTACTAGGCATTGGTCAAAATTTTGACTGATGCTTCGTAGAAAACTACTAGCCACTGGTCAAAATTTTGACCAATGGTTGGCAGAAAACTTCTAAGCATTGGTCAAAATGTTGACCAATGCTTAGTGGAAAACTACCAGGCATTGGTCAAAATTTTGACCAATGCTTGGTAGAAATTGCGCTAGGAGTTGGTAAAAAATTTGACCAGTGCTTGGTGGAAAACTACCAGGCATTTGTCAAAATTTTTGTTGAGGCATTCTATAAAATAGTTCACATGCCTTGCCTATGATTTGACATTTTACATGCATCCTGCACTCTCTCATCGTGATGATGGATTACAGAGAGTGATCTGAAATGATGATGCTAAAAAACACACACAATCAAACCCAAAACGAACTTGCATTACAAATGGATTGTGGAAATATGATATTGTTAATTTTGCATGCATGTCTACCAGGACAATCACAACTTAAACATATATATATTAAGTTGTGATTGTCTTGGTAGACATGCATGCAAAATTAACAATATCAGATTTCCACAATCCATTTGTAATGCAAGTTTGTTTTGGGTTTGATTGTGTGTGTTTTTTAGCATCATCGTTTCAGATCACTCTCTATAATCCATCATCAGCAGGATGAGAGCATGCATGATGCATGCAAAATGTCAAATCATAGGTAAGGCATGTGAACTATTTAATAGAATGCCTAAAGAAGCTAAGAATATTGAAATACTTACAAGGGTGCGAGGAACTTCATGTTTGTTGATCACACAATATGGTATGAAACTTCATATTTTGCTAGGTATGAAACTTGTATCTATACAATATAAATTGGAACCACAAATAAGGTCAATGCAATATGACTAAAGAATTTTTAAATAATGTACAAGTTGTACAACACAAACTCTAAAAGTCATCTTCCCATGTAAAAAATTAGATACTTGAGGATTGCAAAATATATCATCAATTGATATGGAACTGGCTTTTTAATAAAGCAAGAAAGAAGAAATTGTAAAAATAGTAGTAATGACCAAATCTCAATTTCTATTCATAATTTAGTCCAAATTTCTTTATATAAGGTAAGGCCTACACAATTATGCAGTACCATGATAGCAGTCATATATCATCCTTCAACACCAAAAGAAATGTCATAGTTCCCACCAAATGAATATGTCTACAAGCGACAACCCAAACCCCAAATTCTGATCCAATAGTACTACATTCCCTTGTGCAACAATTGTTGTTAGCAAACAATCAATGCTTTGAACATGATTTGATAGATACCATCCCTGGCATGTATGCTTTTGACATAATGATGTAATTAGTTAACAAATCACTAATTACATCATGATCAGACACTATGGAATCGAAACTACTATACTAAAGCATGTGTGGAAGTAGACTGAAAGGACTTCAACATTGCTATGATGGCTCTAAAATGGCCAACATAATCCCTACTAGTTACAAAGATACAAGGATGTACTTGAAGTTATTTTACATGCTATTTAGTTGGGCCAAATACAAGTGCAAAGACTCCTTGTCCATGAAAGGGTCTAAATTTGCTAGAGCACATTTCAAAAGGAAAATATCTCAAGAGAAGGAAAAAACCCAAAATTCAAAGCCCATCAAAATATTTTTCCACAACTGGCACAACAAGGAAGGACACTATAGTTTGCTTCTTTATATTTTAAGAAAAGATTAGAGACCCCCACTGCCTGAAGGGTGCAATCATACAATATAAACAATTGCAATTTGGCAAGTCTTACTACCCAAAATTGGTGAAAGTCCCATTCACAGGCAACCCAAGAAGGCAAAACACAAAGATCAATTGATATTTATTCAAGACATAGCATATAAATACCATTCTATGAATGCCTTTGATTCTGAGGACCTTACTGCTATGCTTGCTACTGCTATGCCTGCTGGTTTAGTGGGTGAGCATACTGAATAAATGGCTATGAATACATATTAAGTGGCCCCTAAAAATATAGGAAAAGATTACAATCATCCTAAGCTCCCAAATTTTGTTGTTTATGTAGTATCAAACAAAGTTAACAAATAGAGAATGCTAACTAACATTGAAATCAATGGCTTCTTAGTTCTTACCTGTGACCAAAGTGGTCCAACCAAGCCAAAGTGAGACAGTGATGTCTCATTCTATGTACGATCATTAAAACCTACTTTCGCAAAGAGGCCCTGGGACCCATGTGGCATATAATCCTGTACAAGATTATGTCAAAATTAAGACTTGCCAGCATTGAGTTTTAGATATTTGAAACTCAATGAACATTTGAAATCATTGAGCTGCTTAAAGAAAGAAATGCGTGCAAACTAAATTAATATTTTGAGATATAGCAAGTAGTAGATTGTATGAACATAAAGAATCATTATACAAGGAATAACCTAAGGCTTGATCAAAGAGCTACAAATATCAAAGTACATAAAGAAACTAACAATGGAACCATGAATAATCATTGATAATATCAAGCAATATCATAAGCACGAAAAAATTAGACATGCTACAAGAACCTCTGCGTACCCAAGGCATAAATCACTTATAAGTAAACCATTGAATTCTTTTTTGAAAATGTAAAAGCTAGGGTAGTTACAAAGCCATACCACATTACTTAGATCAAAATTCACAAAACATAGGTACCGGGTTTAAAAAATTAAAGGTTCAAAACCACCAGATTTGATCAATTCAATGTTCAAAAACTAGAATTACTTGGTCCAAAAAATTGATTTGTTTAGGAGATCCATAAAAATTGGAAATCAACAACCCAAGAAATAATTCACTAAAATTTGTATAGGAATTGAAAATCCAAGGATGAATTGGACAAATTTGCCTAGTACAAAAAAATTGGATCAAGTTGAATTTGATTTAAAACTAACTAGATCTGGTAACTACATAAGAAAGTCCACCATTTGACACTCTAGCATGAAAAGTCAATCAAAATCAAAGACAACATGAATACAAAACACTTCACACCAGGACATATACCATAATTCAATTACCTATTAAATAGGCATTTCAACTTGAAGAAAGTGGGGATAACAAAGTAGAGCAATCATGCAAAAGATTGGAAGCTTATCATGCAACTGGCTATATAATTTCCAATTTCACTGCCATAAAACATTAGATGCCTACAACCAAAGAATATCTTCCTTGCTATTGACATCCACATCCCATAATATGATTTAATTTTGAAAAATGCAAGAGACATCGAAAACACAAACAATATGCACTAGCTTCAAAATAATGTCTCACCTGACTCCCTAAACATAAAGACTGTGAAAAATACATCGAAACATATTATAGCTGTTATATAAGCAAACAATAGTGTGTGAACATTCTTAAGCAAACAACAAGTGAACATTCTTAAGCAAACAATGAGTGAACATTCTCCTTGGGGCATCCTATTGAAAAAAGCTACAAAAGGTAGTCGACTGATACAAAAAAGTCAGAGATGTATATCCAATCAAAATCATATATCCAATCAAAATCTATATCTGTAGATCAATATAGTCAACACATAACAAAAAATTAGAGATGTAAATCCAACAAAAATCTAAATCTATAGATCAAGTTAATGACTCAACTGAGAAATGAAGTCATTTCCAATATTCGATACTAAGTAGCCTCTTTGGGAATTATGATTCAAAGAGTCTCCAAGGAAGGCACCTTGTGTGTTTTGGGTGACATACTCAACACCATATCCACCTTGGGATGCCTATGCAAAAAATTATATATTAAGATTGCGATTCAAAATGAATATTCAATTAAAGTTTGTAAGTTCACACAATAATTCCAAACTAAAATCTAAGAACCATCACCTGAGTATTGAAGTCAACTACATTGTAAGCCACGTGAGAGCCTTGAATCTTGAAATCTTCCCCAAGAAAATCCTGGACAAAAGGTTTTTACTTCAAATTTATGATTTTCAATTTGACAATATACAACACAGAAAATCTATCTACTTGTTTTGTTACAAATCACTTGTTGACATCATTAATTTAAGCCATGATACATGTGCTCAAAGAGTACTTGAGACATTTCCCTAAGAGAAAATCCATCTCATAGGCTTTGAATCAATCCTTGATTAGGCAACTACCATAACACATTAATACAAACTTCAGTCAAATGTTCAAAAATCATTTCCCATAGCTTTTTACAACTATTAGTATTTCCTACCTATCAAACAAAAGCCAACAAATATACATAATTACCTAAGTCAATAAGCTAGTTTGAGATAGCAAACCTCCAACTAAAGTCTGGCTCGCTAGATTTCCAAGACCAGCAAAGTTGAAACCATATCCCATACCTCCAATTGGTTGACGTGAACCTTGATGTGGTACAAAGCCCCCCAATGGGACTACCAACACTTCCATGTCCTGCACCAAATCCTTTGTTACCCATTTGTGGCCCTTGAGCAACACCTATTGCTCCATGGACACCACCTCATGAAGGAATTGCATAAGGTTGATCAAGTGGTGCTCCAAGTTATGGTGGAACAAAAACCCATGGAAAAGGAAAGCCAGCTGGGTGCACCTAGATTTGTGATTGCCATTGGGTAACTATCCAAATGGAATGAATGAATTGCCTACATAGCATATTCACATAGTTGGATATAAAGATTGAAACATTTAACAATTTATGTAGTTAATAGGAATAGATAAATGATTAGATCCTTAGCAAATACTAGAAATCACTTATCTAACAACCTACATCTATCTTTAAAATGTTACGTCTTGCAAGAGCATTCCTTTTATCATTCACTACCCTAGCATTGAAGTTGTCAACAACATTAGTTGGCCCACCACCAGGGAAAATTCTTCAGTCATTATAAACCTGTTGTTCATGATAAGGAGATCAAAAGCAAGATTAGTATATTATAATAGATAATGGTGCTTCTAAGTTGAACTATCATATTAGCATACTGCGCAATCAAACCACATATATATGAGTGGGGCCCAAATCTAAATATACCTAACATCACAATAATGAAAGATACTTTTAATGTAAAGTAATCAAATTTCCACAATCCATTAAAAATGCATATCAGCCTTCTGGAATTTGATTCTGTAAGAATTTTTAACATTAGAGTTTTGGATCGTACACAGTGATCCATCGCGATGAAGGAGAGTGCAAGAGAATAGAAAAATAACATGTGTGATCCATCATGATGGAGAGTGCAAGAGAATAGAAAAATATGATTTTTTTCTATTCTTTTGCACTCTCCTTCATCCCAATGATGGATCACCATGTGTGATATGAAACTCTGATGTTAAAAATTCCTACAGTCATTTTTCTATTCTCTTGCACTCTCCTTCATCCTAATGAATAATTACTGTGTGAGATCTGAAATGTGGATGTCAAAAATTCTTACAGTCAAATTCTAGAAGACTGATATGCACTTTCAATGTAATCAAATAGTAAAAAGTAAAACATCTTTACTAGATTGAGAAGTGTTTCTATTTATCGTACAAATTTTAAGCAATGGAATCCCTGCCCGAAATGAAAGTAAAACAAACATAAGAAACATTGGACCCAACATCTAAGGAAAAAGTTTCACAGTCATCTTTTAATAACCATCAAAACTCGAGTGAGTTAATCAATGGAAACATCTTTTACCTTCTTTGGTTTCTGAAACTATACCATGCTCTACTTCAGATTGCTCAATGGCCCTTCTACTAAGCATTCATATTCCTATAAAGAAACATAAATGACATCATAGAACTTTAGTAACTTGTATATACATCACATAAATATGCATAACAAACCATTATTCTAGATCATAGAGAATACGCATTACCTTATAATGAGAGAGTAAACCATTCCAAAGTGGTAAAACCTTTGGATTCTCCAAAAAAACAATACTATAGTGAGCTCATGTAAGTTCGACATTCAGCCTTTGGGGGTCATTCAAAAATCCAATACCCTAAAGTAACATGCAAAACAATCAAATTTCATATTTCCTAAAGTGCAGTCAATCCATTAGCCACAAGAAAGATATTTTAGGTTCCAATTTTCTCATCCAGAATGTACAAAGGGTATACATCTTCATACCTGATGCTCATTACTCCTTACGCAAGACAATATTATATTATATAATATTTTTCATGACCATGAAATGAATCCACACTTTCAACCTACAAAAAATGCTATAAAAATCAACACTCAAACGTAAATGAGCTGTTAATATATGGAGAAGGTAGAAAACAACCAATACCTCAATTTCCTTATAAAGTTGTTGATGCAATACACTATGCCTGGCCATGTGATTAACAATGTAGGCCCATTGTCCTTCATATGGCATGATTACCCCAATCTATGAAAAGTAACACAGTGAGTACATAATATAGAAAAGAGCTTTACAAACCAAAAACATTCTTTGACAAAAATAAATAATACTTAGCTAGAAATTACACCACTTCTTAAAAAAGTTTTTACGATCTTCTCCATATTCGCAAATTTAGTTTTATTTAGATAAGATGTGCCACATGCACTTATTTCTTCTTGTCCCATCTAAAACAAGAGATTTTCAATAAACTTTGAATTTTGAATAGAAAATATTACTGATAATAGCAACAATTGTGATCTACTGAATTCAAAAGGCATAAACATAAGAAATGATAATAATACATAGATTTGGTTGCCCACCTACACATAAAAGAACATGGGGCCAATTTGGCACTGGCCATGGAAAATTAGTTCAAGTTAACTATCTCTCAATTACAGTTACACCATTCTGAAGTGTGCCTTCATAGAAGTTGTTTGAAGGAAATTTAGATAAAGATGGATGCATATGATATTGAACCTGCAAAAGATGCAAACTCAATCTATAAATTCTTTTCAATGCATCTCAATTTATTAACAAATTCAGGTTATTCAAATATCATTAGTAGATAAAATTTCAATAAGTACATAGCACAAGATCATTTCGAAATAGCAACTTCAATTCTATGATGCTGCTGCAACATACATGCACTAACTATCTATGGATACTAGAACAAAAGCAACAATCATGCTAAGTAAAATGAAATTTGTTTGCAAGCTATAGAATTTTAGAATAAATGATGAAATTGAGACATAACAACTAAGAAATAATCTTCATGCAATTTATAATAATGAGACATACAATAATACTCTGACCATTACATCAAACTATACATCTCTTGTGTATTGTACCATACAAGCAATAATTCATCTGCCAGTACTTCATTGGAATATATAATAAGTGCTGGTTAATGTGATCTTCATTTTGAACATACCAAAACAAAAACAATAATCTAACCTCTAATCTGAAAGGCTTAACACCCAAGAGTACAAGTCGCTTGAAAAAAGACTGTGCAAGACCAACATGAGCTGCCTTCTTGCACATTATCACAAGACCAAGTTGGAAATGATCTCCAACTAGTACCACCTAAATTTGACATAAATAAGAAATATTAGTATTGTACCCCCTATATTGAATAGGGAAAAAAACTACTGATAAATCAAAATATACACGGTTAGAAAACTGTTGGTGTTCAATATTCTAATTCAATTAAATGCAGGAGAATAAGAATCATGTAAACAATATGCACTTGTAACTCTGGGCTTATTACCTTCTTTTCTCCAAGAACTAATGGAATTAAGCACTCAGTTTCAGTGGCTTCTATGGACTCATCAATGAGGACTTGCAGAATTAGCAAACTATATGTTAGAATGTACATTGTGAGAATGTGAAGTCTACTATAAGTGCACACAAAATTTGTTATTTAATGAATAAAAGTCAATTGTGTTGATCAACCTGACGAAGCCTAAAGTTTGACAGTCGAGGATCACCAACATCAATGCACGTAGAGAAAATGACATCAGCTCTTTAAGCTATCTCTCTGTGTGTTTCTCTTTAAGTGCCTTATACTTCTTTTCATCAGCACTTGATAGTTCCCCTATTACAATAGTTAGAATGTAGGTATTATTCAACCTTAAGAAACAATGTATAGGGGTACATGTTTCAAAAATGATTCATATCAAAAAGAGATATTAGACTACACCCATAACCACAGGAAATGTTGTCAACACTATTCATCAATTATATACCACATCATCTATTATATGTTTCAAAATTAACATGAACTTTAGTGAAAACATATTGAGTCCCAACCAAGCCATGTAGGCATAATGGACCATGGTTGGGAACAAAGTATTTTTCCACCTTACCAAATTTAGGTTTGAGTTGTATTTTTCAATTTTTATTGCATGGTTAAAAAATGAATCATTTGTTAAAATAGACATAAGTTTATAAAAAGGATATTTTAATGCTTTATAAAAAGTGAACAAGGATCTTATGATATATGTCAAAAGGTTCGTGTTCATTTTCTTTTTCAATAGAGATAAAATATGAAAGAAGTTAGTTAGAATTGTTTTATTATTATTAGTTTTATTTGTAAAAAATGAATGCCAAATGATATTTCAAAAATATTAAAATGTCTCAGAAAAAATTAGATCTTCCCATCAACCAATATTTTCATGAAAAATATTTAGTAGACCATAATTTTTCCATTTACTTCTTGATATTATGTGATACTTCCTCTTTACTGTATGTTGTTATGCTTGCTTTGCTAAATGATATACAATGGCTACAGATGTAATATTTTTTCCTATTCTAGGGGGGCCTTGAATCAAACTCACAGGTATGCCAAATGGTATACCATTAAACTTATCTGCATGATGAATTTGTAGTGACATCAACACAAATTTTTTATATTTCTTTTCTGTCCAAATACATACATTCTGACTTATGAATGAACTGAATATTTTAAAATGACATGCACAAAACTAAATTGGCTATGAGAAGAGGGTTTATAACACAAACCTAATGTGTCACTGCTACTTTTCAAAAGTATGGAATATTGCCAAGTGGTCCAATAGGAAAACGTCTATCAATAAGGCCATTTTGGACTAGTATATACGCAACCCCACCAATGGTGATTCCTATGCTCTGGAAAAAGTTTTCAAACCCATTAAACCCCTTCAGATGTAAACATAAGAATTAAGTGAATTTTCAACAATGTCTTGTTCATCATTTATCTAGATGATGGAATATACAGTGACCCAAATCATTATTGCACCATTTTCCAAGATTGAATTCATAAAAATATAGAAGACAAGGTAAGGGACAATCCATACAGCACCAAAACAAAAGCTTAGCACAAGGGCTTTGTAGTAGAGTCTGTATGTTAGTAAGACATTGGCAGGGATGGAATTGAGGATGGTAAATATATCATTCATTTCAAAAGGTCCATCTCTAGGCTTGTGTTGAGACTGCAAAACCAAGTGAATGTTTGATTAGAATAGAGTAAGTAAACCTTTTTTTTTTTTGTTATAGTGGAATTTTAGGGTTGAAGATCATTTTTTCATCAACTTTAGCTCAAACTACAATAGCATTAATTTCATACCTCATGGATATTCTAGAGAGCACCATGCCAAAATTTTTGGTGAACCCAACGAGCCCAATGCTCTATTCCAACATGTATACACAAAAATGAACTTAAACCCTTCCAAATAAAAGTGGCAAAAAAGATGACTTATTGGGATGAGAAGATGAGAGGTAGATGGATTTGGGTTTTGCAATTCCTTGGTATATTAGTTTGAGCTTCACTTGGTTTCAAAAATACTATAATATTCTTTACTTAACAAGGCCAACCACGTGAAGGTGGAAGCTCATCTAGCCTCACCCCCCTCCCCCTAACATCAATCTAAATTACCCATTATCATCTAATTACATACTTCATTCATTCATTCATCTATTTATGAACTATAAAATTCAATCAATATAATCACATAACATTCATTAATATGATATACAATTCATTAATACAAAATACTAATAAAGACTTCATTAACACATAACAATATTCATTAACATAAAATAAAAATCAATATTAATAGGCATCATTCATAGATAATTACTTAAAACAACGTTCTTTGATTATCCAACAAGGTTTATCGAGAGCATTTTTAAAACATCATTTTCTTCTATTTGTTTTTCTTAGTTCTCTTAAGAAAAACACTCATAGGAGCATCCATATCTTCCTCATTGTCCTCCTCTTCTGGCATGTGTAATGTCAAATTACAATGGCTCCTTCTCTTTGGAGGAGCAGGAGGTTGCTACACTAAAGGGGGCTCTATTGCAAGAACAAGTAAACGGGATAAATTGGCATACTCTTTTTTTAACTGTTATAAGTTTGTAATTAAGTACTAGTACAACATAAAATGCATTTTTCTTACCTGAAAATGCCACATCATGTACATTAACATTTTGATCCACTGCCATGTCAACATGTTGAACACTTGGAACATGCTCCACTCCTTCACCATGATGTTCAACATGCTCTGAAATATTCAAAAAAAAGATACACGTCAAATTGCAATTGAAGATGTTAAGTTGTATTCATAATTGCATAATTAATTTACAATAGAAAATTAATGCCTCCACCACTATAATGCACATCATGGCCTTCGTCACGAGTAGGTTCTATGATAGGATGTGAAGGCTATAGTAAAATGTTATGGACATTGTTATGTAGTCAATTTACGTTCAAAACTAACACCAAAAAAGAATCTTCTCAACTATTCAATTTCATTTACTTTTCATCTAACCAATTTACCTATGAGATATCATTTGGTGCATTGGATTCTTGGGCAAGGCTTTCAGAATCTTCGCGTAGGCGTGCAGCCACAACTTTATAGCCTTCCTTCAAGGCAATTTTTCTATCTCCATTTGTGAGCTTCACATTGAATTTTGTGCCCTATATTTTTTTCTTATTATCATCAATTTTCCATGTATGGTTTCATTAAACAAATTTTTTAGCAACATTGTATAAAAATAAATGTGAAATTTCATTGCTCCTTCTTACAAGTCAAGACTGAAGATTCATATAGCCAGCAGAGCCAAGTTTGTGTTGGCCAACCTTTTGTAGTCGCACTTTTGTAGCCACGAATGTGTCCTATAGTCTATGAAAAATTTCAAACATCTTAGATTATATATTTACAAATATCACTAATTAGTGCATGATTACAATGTACTTAATACTATCATGACATACCTTTTTTTCCCTATGCTGCTTCATTTACTTTATTTTCACATAGCCTTTTCTCCTTTGCATCTTCTATTATTTCATTCCACTCCATTGGTGGAATCATAGGAGTATGGTCATACTTTGGGTTCTCCTTAAGACCCCTTCTATATTGATCCCTCATAGTCTTTAAATGCTTTGATGCTCTTTTTAGAAGTAGGCCAGTATCAAAAATGTTTTTTCCAAATTTCTCCTCAAAAGATGTAATTAGCTGATTTTTTAAATCCACTGCTTGTAAATTCCACCTTTAAAAAAAAATTAGATTATTAGATCAATAAATTTAATATAGTACAATAAATGGAAGAAAATAAAAATTATGTAGCAATGATATGAAACTACGTACCTTTTACATATGGTGGGTCCAAATAGTCTCAATGTCATATCAAAAAGATGATCAAAGAAAATATTATTACCTACAAAATCATAAAAGGGATCATCAGTCCAAAATGAGTAATGTAAAAGTAAACTAAATTTACACTTTAAATAATAACAATTTTAAAGCACCTGGAAGCTTTTGTTCTTTTAACAAAAACATAGTTTTCTTGTTCAGCTACAATGTCCCTGCATATGAACTAGTACTAACCACACGAACTACTCCAAGAAATGGATAAGCTTCACTAGTACTGCTCTCTGTTGCTCTATGAAGTGAAGGTTTATCTATTAGTGCACAAAATAGGACTACAGTAAGATCTATCTAGCATAACTTTTATCACTAGTTACATTCGCTGATGAATTAAGATCTATTTGGCATAACTTTTATCACTAGTAAGATCAAGTCACTTACTTAGCACCAATGGATTAAAAATCTCCTTCATAAACTTTTCAGATAAGGAGTTCATTATCCAACTCTGTTGATTCCCATAGGCAAGTCATTATTCTTGAGAAAAATGCACCTCATGTTCCTTATAAAGAAAAATTTTACTACTGAGAAGACCAAACCTCTTAGGGATCAATCCCTCTGTACACTCTCATCCTCAACTTTAGTTTAAAATTGTCTAGAGAAAGATATTCTTCTAAATCATTCATTCATTTAGACTTGTCATCCTCTGAAGCATTTCATGAGCTATCATTTATATTCTTTCTCAACATTGATTCACACCAACAGTTGAAGTAGCCTTTACATCATATTTTCTTTCATTATGTTTTTGGCTTTCAGATATTGTTTCAACATTCTAATTTCTCTTTGAAAAGGTTCATCCCATTTTTAAATATTTTTTGAGATATTCATTTAAGTACTCAAATTCAAAATAGACTGTAAATTAAAAGGGCCCAAAGATATTTTTATAGTCTAGCTAAAGGAACCAAAGATATTGTTACAGTCTAACTACTACTCCTATATTAATATAGCAGTAGAAGCCAAATGACTAGAGTATGGCAGGAAAACTTAGAAATGTGCTGATTCATAATATATGCCAATGAATCGATTTATGAAATCATGAATCTATGATATTTACAAGGCATTCCCAAAGCCTTTTCTACAAGAGCAAGCACATCATATTCATAATATTAGATCTTATCATTTTGAACCACTGTTGAAATAATTGGTGCTAACTAAGTGACTTGATCTTACTAGTGACTTGATGTAGAAACCAACATCTTCTTTTTAGTTGTGAAAGATATCTCATATAGATCGGTTAGGACTTGAATCTAAGATAATTGAAGTTAAAAAGGGATGAGATATAATGGTGGTCTAGGAGGATCAAATCTTGATAGTTTTATCTTAGAGGAGGTAAGTGATAGGAGGTGAGAAAAAAGTAGGGTTTTCTTATGCATTGAAACCAATTGTTACTGCTCATACTCCCTATAAATCTAGATTAGTGTTGTCTACAGTGGAATCAAATGAATCTAGATTAGTTGTATATATATATTCAAAGATTGGTGATGTGTATGTGTGTGTGTGTGTGTCTATATATATATATATATATCAATATTTGTCCACCCCGAAAAATCTAGATTAGTGATGTCTACAGTGGAATCAAATGAATCAAGTGGGCATGCTGATTTGGCAATCATTGGTACTTCCCTTTGGGAAGAATGACAATGATGCATGTGAAACATTCTAGGAAGAGGAGTGGTAAATGAAAGATAAAAAAGACAACATAGAAAGATTGGATATTCCCTCTTGCTCAATAGAGAAAGGTTGGATATTCCCTCCAGATCAAGACAACATAGAGATTGGATATTCTCTACCGCTCCATGAAAACCTAGATCAAAAAAATAGAGAAAAGTTGGATAGTTTTAGGGGGTCTTCACTTGCTGGCCATCTTCATCATTTTTTTAAACACTGTAGAATAAGATTAAATGGCCCCTCACCTTCCCCTAGATGCATCCTATGTAATAAGAAATTAAATAGAAACAACCATCTAATACAACTCTGAGTGAACTCCGAGTTCAGTCTCTTGTCTAATTAAGTAACGATTGCACTAAGTTGGATTATTGGACAATGGGGTTGCACACAAGCTAATTTATGAAACTAAAGATGATTTAAAAAAAAACAAGTTTCTATACTTTGTATCAAATTTTTTTTCTAAACTTTTAACATTTGTGAGAAAATATGTTGTGTGGGAGAAGTCTTTTATAAGTGCAATGATCAACTCATTTTATAAGACTTTTTCTTTACTATTTTTCTACATCTAAGTGAAACGGTGTTACGCAACTATGTGTCATGGATTACATGCAAAAAACTCAGATAGTTTATTTTCAGGACAAAACCAGAGCAACATGCCAATACATTACAGAAGGCAATTGTAACTCCGTTTTTAAAAGTAGAGACACTGAATATGAAATATCCTACCAGCAATATTTTTAGTTAGAGACGATCATGACTTGTTCACAAAACCTCTCAAATCTCATTCTTTGTAAGAAAAAAATTCGAAGACAATTATATCAGGTGTGTTGTTTAAGACATATTGTTATCAAGCCTTTTCTAAATACCAATACAGAAGCTACTGAAGTTTTTCTCCATTCAATCATCTATCTATTTATGGATCAATATATTTCTGGTATAAGACACGACTCTCCATAAAAAAAATAGTGAAGTGTGCTAAAATATGATATATATATTTCTAACATGCTCCCATAAATTTTCATGGACAAAACATGCCTAATAATTATACTTTTTCATTTTTCATTTTGTTTTGGGAGCTACATGTCAATTAAATCATTTTAAAACATTACCTTAGTTGGGACCCAATTTGTCCTCTTATAATGATAGTGAGATGATTTATAAACTTAAACAACAAAGCTCTGCTCATTTACAAAACAAAATGTGATGGAATTCCTAGAAAACATTTTGACACCTTATTTGGATCAATGAAAGCAACTATCACCTTTTAAAGATAGAAATTGCAATTTATAATACAAACATCACAGATCCAACCATTTGTCATTGGACTGGGATCATCTTAGAGCAATGGATAGTTGATATTTCATCTCTCAAGTGATTAGATTACTAGGAAAAAGGGCGATTTAGCATCTATAAGATTTAGACAATGTTTGGAGCATCAAAGAGTATATTTAAAAGATTGATGGAAACATCTAGACATAATAGGTGATGGTCAAGCCATAATTTCTGTGTAGAATATGATCACATGGCATAGAATAATGATTCCCTTGAAATTAAGGAAGGTAAATCTAAATGCAAATTTTTGTATCTCTGGCCACATGGGTATATCACGAACAACTTTGAGTTTGAAAGGTTGAATTAGAAAAATCTATGAGAATGAAGCACTAAAAACTATAAAAAATAGATGCTAAGTACATAGAAGTAACAGTACAAGTAGTTCAAGCATGGCAAAAGATGGTAACAAAATGGAAAGAACCACAACAATTCTTAGTGGAATTAAATGAAGCTGAAAGGAAATATTTGTCTTAACAACATTCCAATAAAAGTAGAAAAATTGTTCCCATCTAGAGATCTGGTAGAGCTTATAAACATCCAATAAGCTATTTTCTTTTTCTTGGCCTTATTCACTCTTGAATTGTATATAGGTGTGCCTCATCAAATACTCTAGAAATCTTGGTGAGAAATTCCTTAGAGCCATCTATAGTTTCTATTGGTTTTATCAATGTTAATACAGGTGTTTTTTCCCCATGAAAATAGTCATGGAGCAACAGAGCTATTGGCATAGGCTCTGTTCCATTGGACAAAGCACACATTCAATTAAATATAAAATACAAAAAAGAAACAAAGCACATAGTGAACGCTTCTCTCAAGTGTTTTTAAAATCATAATATTGTTCTTTTTCCCATGTTGGATATAATTGTCTAATTGTGTGTTGTCTTTGATGTTACACAAATATCATATCTATTGTCAGTCTGTGCTTATCGAGCTCACTTGGTCAGCAAGATAGTTTCTCTTATCTACCGAGTATTCTTGAAAATTACTTTGTGAAGACAGTGTCTACTGAGCTCACTTGGGCGTCGAAGGAGATTATGGGAGAAAGCAGTGTTAATTGAGTTCTCATGGTTAACAAAGGAAAGTTGGTTAGAGTTAAGTGTTCATCAAGTTTACTTAGTTGCCAAAGGATTTTGCAAGTTCACAGTGTTAACCAAGCATCTATTGGTCAACACAGGATATCATTTCAAGATCAGTGTTTACCGAGCTGGGTCGACTATCAAGGGATTTTGTTGATTTATTGATATGAAGTTTAATTGTTTCAAGTATTGATTCCATCCAACTGTGGTAATGATTATTGGTCATTGTAATTTGTAATTGAGCTGACTTGATAATCTAGATGGTATTTATGAAAGGTCAAGTTGAGATTCTAAAGAATGAGCAAGTATGCAAGTGTATTGATTGATTAAGAGGGAAAGTGTGAGTGAAATTGAAGGATGGTCAGATATCCTTATGGAGCAGCAAAGTAACATTTGATCAAGAAGGGTCTAGAATAAAGAAGAACAGAGATCTGGATTCAGCAATTCAGTTGCATCTCATTAGGTCATTTCATTGTTACTTTCTTACCATTGTAGTAGTGATTTCAAAATCTTTTAACAAAGTTGGTTTAACAGCTAGTCGTAAATCCTCTAACAATGTGATAGTTCCATTGAATTTTTTTATGCCCTCTTGCAAGGCCACTCCTAACAAGGTGATTAAATCCTCTAACAAGGTCACACCTAATAGTGTGTTTTGTAACCTTTAACCAGGTTGGCTCCTAACAGGGCTCACTTTAGAAGAGTGAAAACAGTAACTAGTTACATTGGTGGTTTTTCCCATATTGGATTTCCACATAAATCTGGTGTCTCATGTGTTCATGCTATTTCTTTTATGCTTGCAAGTTAATCACTGTGAATGTTTAAGTTTAGTTAAAAGTTAAACATACACTGCACTTACCGAGTTACAACATTTTTTTTGTATGTTTACTAAGTGACAATAGCAAGTAGTTTTATCAGACATTTAAGGGATCTGTGGGAATGTTTTTGTGCTAACTGATTCATCCCCCCCCTCAGTTACTCCATCTACATTTCCAACAATTAGTAGTAGAGCTTTTGGTGCTTGCATGAAAGGTTTCAAGGATCTAAGCTAAAGATCAAGATGTCTTACAAGAGAGAAATTTCAAAGCTTAACAGAGAAAACTTTTTAGCATGACAGGGACTTATGAGACTTCATCTGGCTTCCATTGGTGATTCATGATGCAAATATCTTGATGAAGAATTCACAACTCCTTCTGGCACATTATCTATTGGAGATATTGTTGAGAAAAAGAACCATAACACTATGATGATAGATATTGCATCTGCTCTTAGCTATGAGGAATTTGATGATATCAAGGACTGGAAAACTATTTTTGAAATGTGGAACAAGCTAAAGGACATGTACGGTGGTGATGACAATGTGAGGAGAGCCAAAGTTGAAAGCCTTAAAAGATAGTTTGATTAGATGAGAATGAGAGATGATGAAAATGTTTCCAAATATGTGGAAAGAATCAAAGCCAGTGTCAGTGCAATCAAAGCATCTGGAGGAGAAATCAAGGAAGAAACTATTGTAAGTAAAGTTCTTAGAACATTGATCCCTATCTATGTAATTAAAGTATCTTCTATTCAAGAAAGAAGATGTGAGAAAAATCATAAGATAACTTTGGATACCTTAGTGGGAATATTGACAACCTTTGAGCTAGATAATTATGACAATTATGTTCCAGCTTCCAAGAATATTGAATTTACATTTGAGGCCAAGCTTTCACTGAAGGAGAAAAGCAAGAAAATAAAGGACATTTAGTCAAAAAGTGAAGAAGAATCAAAGGGAAGTTCTGATAGTGACCTTGAATTTGTTGAAGGTCTACTTGCAAGGAAATATTCTAGAGGCAGAGGAAAATACAAAGGTAAATTTCCCTTAATCTGCTTTTCAGGTGAAGAAGTTGGTCATATTGCTGCTAGGTGACCAAACAAGGATAAGGATAAAAAGAAGAGTCACACGTGTAATGGTAAGAAGGGTTTCAAAAATCACAAATCATTCAAGGACAAAGGTAAGAAGACTTGTTTTATGACTAAAGATTCTGATAATAGTGAAGATGAAATAGTTTACATTGCTATGAAAGACAAATCTGATGATGAAGAAGATAAGATGGCACTTATCTCTCATGTGAGAAAAAATGACACATGGATCATAGATAGTGGATGTTCACATCATATGACTGGTGAAAAAACAAAGTTTGAACATTTTGAAGACTATGATGGTGGTAGTGTAAGGTTTGGAAATAATGAACCTTGTTGCATAAAAGGGAGAGGCCCAATCTCTTTAATCAAAAAACTTGTATATGACAATGCCTATTGGGTTGAAGGACTAAAAAATAATCTTCTAAGTGTGGCATAGCTAATCAAAATTAGATTCAAGGTGGAATTCATGCATGGCAAGGCAAGACTACTGGATGACAAAGGAAAACTGATTGGATCAGGCAAACAAACAAAATGTAACCTGTTTTATCTTGATCTTGTTGATTGCTCATGTTTTATTGCTCAAGTTGAAGAAAGCTAGTTATGGCACAAAATGTTATGTCATGTAAATTTTGATAACATGGTGAAAATAAGAAAATTCAGAAAAGTTAGAGGCATTTCTAGTTTGAAGAAACTAGATGTTGGTTTATGTAAGAATTGTGAGATTGGCAAAATGGGAAAGACTAGTTTTAAATGAAAAAACTATCAATCTAAAGTTTTCTCAGAAATTGTGCATACCAATTTGTGTGGACCTATTAGAATAGAAAGCTATACTAGAGATAAATTCTTTATTCTTTTTGTTGATGGCTATCCAAGAATGATGACTATTATGTATCTTAGAGAAAAGTCAGAAGCATTTGAGAAATTCAAATGGTATCTAGCAAGAGGAGAGAAAGAAATAGGGAAAATATTGAAATGCTTAAGATCAGATAGAGGTGGTGAATTCATCTCCAATGAATTCAATAACTTTTTCATTGAAAGAGGAATCAAAAGAAAGGTATCAACCCTTGGAACTCCTGAGCAGAATGAAATAGCTAAAAGGAGAAATAGATCTATCATGGATTGTGCAAGGACTCTAATGATTGAAAAGAACATTTCCATCAAATACTAGAAGGAAGCTATCAACACTACAGTTCATACCTTAAACTGAGTACAATTGAAGGAGGACTCATTTACAACTCCCTATGAGTTATGGTATGGCTATAAACCCAATGTAAGTTACCTAAAAGTATTTGGAAGTAAATGTTATATCTTGAAAGAATTTAGAAAAGACAAGTTTGATGTGAAAGGTGATGAAGGTATATTCTTAGGATATTCTTACTGAAGTAAGGCATATAGATGTTTGAATTTGTCTACTCATAAAATCATAGAAAGTGCACATGTGAGAATTGATGAGTTTGCAAAAAGGACTAAAGAAGAAAACAAAAAGAAACTAGAAGACTATAAGAGATTTGTTTACATTGAACCTGATATGTTGCCAGACACATCTGTCAATAAGGAGACTTCTACTCTCGAGTCCTCCTCAGTCACCAAGCTACAACAAGTTCAAACTGAGTCACAAGGACTTGAGTCATAGTCTGAAGCTACAAAGCCAATGCCTACTGAGTCTAAAGGACCCAAGCCATAGACACAACAACCAAAGCCAGAAGTTGAAATTCAAAATGAAAATAGTGGAATTCAGTATTGGATAAGTATGTCAAGAGGCATCATGCACTAGACTAGATTATTGGAGATAAATTAGAAGGTATTATGACAAGAAGTAAGCTAAAAGGTACATGTTTACTTGCTGATTTTGAACCTAGAAACATTAAAGATGCATTGGAAAATGAAAGTTGGATTGAGGCTATGAATGAAGAAAATAGAGAAAATGGAAAAGAACAAATCGTGGACTCTTGTACCTAGGCCTAAAGATAAAAATGTGATTGGAAAAAAATGGGTATTCAAGAATAAGTTGAATGAAGATGGTAAGGTATCAAGAAATAAAGCTAGATTGGTATGTAAAGGCTACTCTCAAGAAGAAGGCATTGATTATGGTGAGACTTTTGCTCCTGTTGCAAGATTGGAAGGTGTCAAGACCTTACTTGCATATGCAGCACATAAATGATTTAAGGTATATCAGATGGATGTTAAATCTGCATTTTTCAATGGCATTCTTGATGAAGAAGTCTACATTGAACAACCAAAAGGTTTTTTTGATCCAGATAGAAGGGACATGTTCTACAAATTACACAAAGCATTGTATGGTTTGAAACAAGCTCCTAGAGCATGGTATGAGAGGTTGCACAACTACCTTATACAGATTGGTTTTCAAAGAACCAATGATAACAGTAGCTTGTACAACAAGGAAAGACTACATAACAAGATAGTATTGGCAGATATATTTGTGGATGATACTTTATTTATAGGGAAGAAAATATTGATGATAGAAAGAGTACAAGTAGTAGAGCATTCTTTCTTAGCAAAAGGTTGGTATCTTGGAAAAGAAAAAAGAAAAATTGCAAATCCAGAGTCTACAACAAAGGTAAAATATGTTGTAGCAGCAGTGAATTGTTCCAATATTGTTTGGTTTAAATAGTTGTCAGAAGGTATGGAGGTGGAAATCAAAGAAAAAATTGTCATGTTTTGTGATAATACAAGTGCAATTAACATATCTAAGAATCTAGTGATGCATTCCAAAACCAAGCATATTGCTATAAAATATCATTTTGTTAGAGAATTGGTGTAAGATAAAGAAATCAGATTGGAATATGTGCACACAAAAGACCAGATTGTAGACATATTTACCAAGTCATTACCTAAGGATGCATTCTTGTATCTAAGAGGTAAGTTAGGGATCATTCCCCTATCTGAAGCTCACTAAATAAAGCTTTTAGTGATGCATCAACAACAACCTAGTTGAAAATCTATCAGTTGATGCAACATAATTAAGAGAATATTGCATATGAATCATACCAAAGGTACATGGATACTCTTTTGGTATGTGTTGTCTTTGGCATGTGTTGTCAAAGAGGGAGAGATTACTATCATATCTTTCTAAATTTTTTTTTGAAGAAGCTATGTAATTCCTTCAAAGAGGGAGATTACTAAATAAAAGAGAAGCTTGTGGTATAAAAATCTAAGAGGGAGAAACTTTCTATTAGAGAAAGTCTTGTTTTGAAATTTCATTGTGGTATGACATGTTGTGTTGCCATCAATGCCAAAGAGGGAGATTGTTGGATACAATTGTTTAATTGTGTGTTGTCTTTGGTGTTACACAAATGTCATATCAGTTGTTAGTTTATGCTTACCAAGCTCACTTGGTCAACAAGATAGTTTCTCTTGTCTACTGAGCATTCCTAGAAATTACTCTGTGAAGACAGTGTCTACTGAGCTCACTCGGGCATCAAAGGAGATTATGGCAGAAAGTAGTGTTAACCAAGCTGTCATGGTTAAGAAAGGAAATTTGGTCAGAGTTAGTGTTCATCGAGTTTACTTGATTGCCAAAGGATTTTGCAAGTTCGTAGTGTTAACCAAGCATCTGTTGGTCAACACAAGAAATCACTTTAGGATCAGTGTTTGCCAAGCTAGGTCGGCTATTTGTTAGGAACCTGTGTGTTCCTTCTGTTTATTTTGTTAGAGTAGTGTTGTTGGACGCATATGCTTTGTAAGTCGTCCCGTGAGTATATTTTATTATCCCACATGCATAGGTAGTATTACTTTTCTAGATCGTACCCAGTATATAAGAATAGGTTGAGGCCCTTGATGGACACAGACGAATTTATTGTATTGAGCTTGCTCAAAGGAGGTTACCCCCTCGAAGTGGCCTGCGATCAGTAGATTCATTCTGAGTTCTGCTATCACTTTGTATTCTGTTATTTCGAGCATTCTCACGATATTGCTATAAGGAGGTTCTTCACATCTGGTATCAGAGCACTCTCTTGGGCTCGCTGGGTGGAAATTACATCAAATTTTTTTTTCTGTCGTGGCCTTCAGGTTCCTCTCACTTCTAATATCTCTTGTTATTGCAATAACTCTTTTCAGTTGTTCTGTCTATGAGTGAATTTTTCTAAGTCGACTGTTCAAAAAAAAAGAAAAAGAGTAAAATTTTTTCTGTTTTTTAGTCGTAGCTTCCTTGTTTGCTTTCTGTTTCTGCTCATACTTCCGCAGAACGTCTGCAATATCATTTCGCATACTTCCTTCCTTGGCGACCCAACCCCAAATTTTACATATCAAAGCCCTAAATCCCTCATTTATCTAATTTTAGGGTTTGCCCTATCTTTTTCACCTCTCATCCAATCGCCACCAAACTGAGCCACAAGATTCAATTCCTCATTTTGCTCCCTTATCCCTCTTGGACTGTTCGCCTCATTTCGCCTCCCTACCCTTGAAACCCTCATTTTTCTTTTTCCCTTGTCCCCAGATAGTCTCCCACCACCCGTCGAACACCCATTTCCTATATGAGTTTTACCCAAATCCAAGTTTGCTGTAACTAAAAAAGTTTTTGTTTCTCATCTTCTACCCATTCCAAAAAAAAAAAAAAAAAAAAAACCTTGTTTTATGGTTGTTACGCGTACAGGAGCAAAAATCATGGAAGAGGAAATTGCATCCCTCAAAACCAAACTTCAAGATCTGGATGACAAAATTCTGGGTCTTAACTTTCAGCAGTCAGCCATGAGCCGAAACCATTCAGGAGATACTGGGTCCTCTTCTGGCAATTTCCGTGGACCAAAGCTTGATTTTCCACGCTTCGATGGTTCTGATCCGACTGGATGGATCTATAGGGCAGAGCAGTATTTCAGCTTGCATAATACTTTGGATAACCACAAAGTCCCCCTTGCATCTTTTCATTTGGAACATGAAGCTCTTCAATGGTTCCGTTGGTACATCAAGGCTAATGTAGGCCCAACGTGGAGAGAATTGTGCACCCTCATTTTGGAGCGCTTTGGCCCTAGTTCCTTTGATGATTTCACAGGAGCACTCACTAAACTGCGTCAAACAGGCACTGTAAGAGAATACCAGACAGAGTTTGAAAAATTAGCTAATCACACAGAGGGCTTGTCTGATGAATTCTTCCGTAGTTGTTTTGTCAGTGGTCTGAAGGATGCACTTCGCTCAGAAGTCAAAATGTTTCGACCTACTACAATGATGGAAGCCCTTGGGTTGGCTAAGTTAGCGGAAGACAAGATTAGTGCTCTACAACGCTCCAGATCTAATTTTGTTCTATTCAGAAATACAGGTTCTCACAACCCTCCAGTCATACCAGCTCCCAGAACTACTCCGATCAAGCACTTGTCTGAAACAGAGATGCGAGTCAGGCGAGACAAAGGGCTTTGTTATAATTGTGATGAGAAATGGTCTCGGGGCCATAGATGTGTTCAGCAAAAGCTCTATCTCTTGGATGTGGATTCTCCACCGGAACTGCAAGAATATGTAGATGCTCAGGAAACAGTGGATGATGAGGTTGAGCCTCACCAGCCTGAACCTCCTTCACCAGAAGCTCCACCAGAGATATCTGTCCATGCTTTGGCAGGAGTCACTACTCCACAAACCATGCGGGTCCAGGGTTTCTTCAAGAAGATCCCTCTTACTATACTCATTGATTCTGGTAGCACTCATAACTTCATTGATCCACGAATAGCCAAACAGGCTGATTGCTTTATCCATCCCTGCTCTAGCTTTGAAGTCATGATTGCCAATGGGGGCACTTTACCTTGTAAAGGGAAATGTCGCAATGTGCGTCTCTCTATTGGAGATTATACCATGCGCTCTGACATGTTTGCCTTACCCTTAGGTGGCTGTGATGTGGTTTTGGGTGCCCAATGGTTACGCACTCTTGGCCCCATTCTCTGGGATTTTGCTGAACTTTGGATGCAGTTTTTAGCCGAGGGGCACCAACGCACTTTGAAAGGCTTACAACCAGGGTCTCTCAGCATCATCAGTTCACACCGTATGGAAAAACTTCTTAAGAAGAATTCACATGGTGTCATCGCTCAGCTCCATTCCATTCAGATGCAGCCATCAGCAGTCTCTAGCACTCCTGCCGATCTCCAACACATTTTGGACAAGTATTCTGGTATATTTGCTGAACCTGTGGGATTACCTCCTTCTCGTCCAGAGGACCACCGTATTCAGCTCCTTCCTGGCAGTGTTCCACCCAACATCAGGCCCTACCGCTACCCATTTCATCAGAAGACCGAAATCGAGATACTTGTCTGTGACTTACTGAAGCAAGGTATTGTTCGCCCTAGTACCAGTTCCTTTTCTTCTCCAGTTCTGCTTGTTCGCAAAAAAGATGGGTCATGGCGACTCTGCATTGATTTCCGAGCACTTAATCATCTCACTATAAAGGACAAGTTTCCCATTCCAGTTGTTGATGAACTTCTTGATGAACTTCATGGGGCTCATTTTTTCTCCAAGTTAGATCTTCGTTCTGGGTATCATCAAATTCGGGTTAATGAGGAGGATATACCTAAAACTGCCTTCCGCACACATGATGGTCACTATGAATTTTTAGTCATGCCCTTTGGCCTCACGAATGCTCCTTCAACATTTCAGGCAGTGATGAATAACATATTTCGACCATACCTCCAGAAATTCATTCTGGTCTTCTTTGATGATATCCTCATATATAGCAAAACTTGGGCTGAGCATCTCCATCATCTGGAGCTTGTCTTGCAACTTCTCTCTGATCATCAACTCTGTGCAAAACTATCTAAATGTGTGTTTGGCCAGGAGGAAGTGGAGTATCTCGGGCATATTGTTGCACACCATGGAGTGCGGGTGGATCCTACAAAAATAGATGCCATAAAAACTTGGCCGCATCCTAAAACTCTCAAGAGCCTTCGGGGTTTTTTGGGGTTGACTGGCTACTACCGCAAGTTTGTCAAAGATTACGGGAAAATTGCAGCACCATTGACAGCTCTGTTAAAAAAGGATGCATTCTCCTGGACCCCTGTTGCTGAGACTGCATTTGAACAACTGAAACAGGCTATGTGCAGTACACCTGTTCTCGCGATGCCAGATTTTTCCAAACCCTTCACTATTGAGAGTGATGCTTGTGGCAATGGATTGGGTGCTGTTCTCCTGCAAGATGACCATCCTATTGCGTTCACTAGCAAAGCCCTCTCTGGTAAGAATCTAGCCCTCTCTACTTATGAAAAAGAAATGATGGCTATTTTGCATGCTGTACAGAAGTGGCGGCCATACCTCTTAGGGAGTCATTTTTGCATCAGAACCGATCACCAAAGTCTGAAATACTTCCTGGAACAACGGGTATCCTCTCCTACACAACAGAAATGGGTCAGCAAACTCATGGGGTATGATTATGAGATCACCTACAAGAAGGGTAAGGAGAATATTGTGGCAGATGCTCTTTCTCGCACATTTGATAATCAAGCTTCCCTTTCCGCTATTTCTATGCCCATTCCCAATTGGTTAGCGTCTGTTCAGCAGGGCTATGACAGTGACTCTTCTTTATCTCAAATCATTCACCAGCTAGCCAATAATCCTTCTGCTATACCACATTACTCTTGGGATGGTGCTTCTCTTCGATACAAGGGTCGGCTAGTGCTTCCTCAGAACCCAGCTCTACATCAGGCTATTTTTTATGAACTCCATGCTTCTCCTTCAGCAGGGCACTCAGGCTTCCTCAAAACTTATGAGCGAGCAAGGAGAAACTTCTTTTGGAAAGGGATGAAACAGACGATTCAACAGATGGTGGCTGAATGTGATACTTGCCAACGCCACAAGGGTGAAACGACCCTCCTTCCTGGCTTGCTCGAACCATTGCCCATCCCTACATGGATTTGGACTGATATTTCTATAGATTTCATTGAAGGGCTTCCTAAATCCGGTGGCAAGACAGTGATCTTGGTTGTGGTTGATCGTCTCTCGAAATATAGTCATTTTTGTGCCCTCAGCCACCCCTATACTGCCTCCTCTGTTGCACAAATCTTCATGGACCAGATATTTCGTCTTCATGGACTCCCTTCTTCCATTGTCTCTGATCGTGATGCAACTTTTACCAGTCATTTTTGGACTGAACTGTTTCAGAAAACTGGCACCAAACTGAAGATGAGTTCGGGCTATCACCCACAAACTGATGGTCAAACTGAAATTGTCAATAAATGCTTGGAAACTTATCTTCGTTGCTTCACTTCCGAACAACAACATCAGTGGGCCAAGTGGCTCCCTTTAGCTGAATGGTGGTACAATACCTCTTACCACACTGCCTCTAGAATGACTCCATATGAAGCAGTCTATGGTCAGGCACCTCCAGTGCTCCTTCCCTACACTCCCAACAGCTCACCAGTCCAGGCAGTTGACATAGTTCTCCGCAGCAGGGATCAGATTCTTCGTACCTTACAGGATAATCTTCACATGGCCCGTAATCGGATGAAACAACAAGCAGATCAACACCGTTCTGAGCGCTCATTTCAAGTTGGGGATATGGTTTTTCTTCGTCTACAGCCATACAAACAATCCTCCCTAAAGCTGAAAGGGCGTCATAAGCTGGCCCCAAAATTTTATGGGCCTTATAAGGTTCTGCAGAAGATTGGTTTAGTTGCTTATAAACTGGAACTTCCTCCTTCTTCCCGCATTCATCCAGTCTTTCATGTTTCTTGTCTAAAGAAAGTTCTAGGTACCACTGTCAGAGCACAAACTACTCTCCCTGAAATGGATACGGAAGGATCCATTATCCTGGAGCCGGTGGAAATCATTGACCAGCGCACTCGCTAGCTTCGCTCTCGCTCCATCTCTGAGGTCTTGATTCAGTGGCATGGCATGCAACCAGAGGATGCTACCTGGGAACCCCTTCTTCAGATTCAACAACAATTTCCACACCTTAAGCTTTGAGGACAAAGCTTTTTTCTAAGGGAGAGGGGATGTTAGGAACCTGTGTGTTCCTTCTGTTTATTTTGTTAGAGTAGTGTTGTTGGACGCATATGCTTTGTAAGTCGTCCCGTGAGTATATTTTATTATCCCACATGCATAGGTAGTATTACTTTTCTAGATCGTACCCAGTATATAAGAATAGGTTGAGGCCCTTGATGGACACAGACAAATTTATTGTATTGAGCTTGCTCAAAGGAGGTTACCCCCTCGAAGTGGCCTGCGATCAGTAGATTCATTCTGAGTTCTGCTATCACTTTGTATTCTGTTATTTCGAGCATTCTCACGATATTGCTATAAGGAGGTTCTTCACACTATTAAAGGATTTTGTTAATTTATTGATATAAAGTTTAATTGTTTCAAGTATTGATTCCAACCGACTGTGGTAATGATTATTGGTCATTGTAATTTGTAATTGAGCTAACTTGATAATCTAGATGGTATTTATGAAAGGTCAAGTTGAGATTCTAAAGAATGAGCGAGTATGCAAGTGTATTGATTGATTAAGAAGGAAAGTGTGAGTGAACTTGAAGGATGGTCAGATATCCTTGTGGAGCAGCAAAGTAACATTCAATCAGGAAGAATCTAGGATAAAGAAGAATAGAGATCTAGATTCAAAAATTCAGTTGCATCCCATAATTAGGTTATTTCGTTGTTACTTTCTTACCATTGTAGCAGTGATTTCAAAATCTCTTAACAGAGTTGGTTTAGAAGCCAGTTGTAAATCCTCTAACAAGGTGATAGTTCCATTGAATTATTTTAAGACCTCTTGCAAGGCCACTTCTAACAGGGTGATTAAATCCTCTAATAAGGTCACACATAATAGTGTGTTTTGTAACCTTTAACCAGGTTGGCTCCTAACAGGGCTCACTTTAGAAGAGTGAAAATAGTAACTAGTTACATTGGTGGTTTTTCCCATGTTGGGTTTCCACGTTAAATTTAGTGTCTCATGTGTTTATGTTATTTCTTTTATGCTTGCAAGTTAATCACTGTGAATGTTTAAGTTTAGTTAAAAGTTAAACATATATTGTACTTACCGAGTTACAACATTTTTTTGTATGTTTACCGAGTGACAACAACAAGTAGTTTTATCAAACATATAAGAGATCTGTGGGAATGTTTTTGTGCTACCTGATTCACCCCCCCTCTCAGTTACTCCATCTACATTTCCAACATCCCAATCATAAAGCAAAAGAGAAATAAGAAATAGTTCATGTTTTCTTTAAAAAAATAAAAATCCAATCTAATTTATTTGATGCAATTTCTCCAAATTGTCATTTTTTTCCCAATTTGCATTAAGAAGGTAGCCTTTTTGATGATGTAATTATTTTCCTTAATGAAAAGTTCCTTCATAGAATTCAAGCATAATTTCATAAAGTAACTTGATACTACAATATAAATTTAGTTGATTAAGTTATTTGTAGATTAATTAAATTCAATCATAAATTTATCTTCAAAAAGGATAAAAATAAAAGAAAATTCTAATATTGGTCTATACTTTTATATGAAATGTCAATCCCTATTTAATAAGAGGCATTCCAACAATAGAAAAAAAATGCATGATTAGCACATTAAAAAATATAGCAAAACAAGGTTTTACCAGTTGTAGTGGGCATAAACAAGGATGTTTGCATGGTCCTTATTGCCGACAATGCACAAGGCAATATTAGATCACCGACTGAAGGAGGCATCCGCACTTCATTTGTAATGACCCCTTTTTTCTTTGACATGTTATTTAAAGTTTAGTATAATTTTAGGAAGTCATTCTAGTCAACACGCCTTAGATCCTTATTAATATTCAAAATGGAGGGATTGAGCAATATTATTTAATTGATTTATATAAAGTTTCACTCTATAGCACCAGGGAAACTACTCTCTTCGGCTATGACTGTCTAGAGACGATAGATTGACAGTGCAAAGGGCGCGTGAAATAAGCTCCAAGTGGCTCCCTGGAGGATACCGTCAAGTTTTTGAATTTACTCCGCCTCTCCCTCCACTCACTCCCTATCTGAAGATGTCATAGTTTAGAAGAGAACAAGGTTTCCTAAGCTATAATTTGAAATACATTTCAATGGTAATCTTTAAGATCATTGTTAATTATAATGTAACAATATTTCTTATTTATCATGATTATTTACACATTATCATTATTTGAAATATTAATCCTTGTGTACTTATATATATATATATATATATAGTATTATATATCTAAATATTTATATTCCGATTTCATCTTATGTAGATTCATGAATTATTTCTACCAACTAAGTTGATGGATGAAAAGCTTTTATATTTGATTGAGCATTATGTTATACGTATGTTACCCATTGATAGTACATGTGGCTCATTATAACTTAATTAATAATGAAATCCATCAGCGATAATATAAATGCTTATCGCAAACTTGGAAATATATTATTGTGGACGGATTCAAATATCATACCTTGTGAAATACGCGTGCAGTGCGGTTAGTCCAAGGTACAGAGATTAATTATCTCTCATATGTTGTGTGAATGGTTTCGAAAGGAAGATCTTCAGACACCGAGCACAGTATATAATATTATTAATCTTCCTTTCTTTGTCGGGTATTTGATACTATGTTCACTCCAATTTCTCTTACTTTATCACTTGATTTGTATATGTTGTATTCCACTGAGTCCTTCTTCTGATATCATTTTCTATATGTTATCTTTATATATAACTTGGGATATATAATATCCAACTCCTTAATTACTTTGGTCTATCTATCTTCACAACACAGTGTTTGCGTAATCTCCCATGATTAGTTTAATCATAGTTTCCATTCCTTGTATCAACATCACGAATGGCAAACTTTCTTTTCTTTTTCCACATCTTTAACTGGTTCTCTACAATTGGCAGTAGTAGATGGTGAAAGTAGATTTAACTACACTCAATCTTTCTCGACTGAAATAACTCTTCTTGGAAATGTTGCGCCTGCCTCTATTGGGAAGAGCCGATACATGTCTTCTCATGACTAAAGTTTAATTACAAAAAATGATCATCAATAAATATAATTAAAATTTGGTATTGGCCTACGAGGGAAATTCATCTTGCATTCACTGAATACTGCGGACTGTCTTTAGTATTTAGAATATTGCCATCTATCTTCCAATGGGCGATCATTGTATTGTTAAAATCTGACTCATGTTGATTTCCTATTTTCTTCCATATTGGCTATCCACGTGTTATTGTGGTGAATGTTATGGACTGTCTAAAAACATCCAATAGATCGGATGTGACTTTGATTTCAAGTGGTGATGCCCAAGATCTTCTCTTTGAATGAGATTCTCCACCTATTGTATTTGCTTGTACGTCCATTCCATCTATATCAACAACTCCAGTGCTATAGACTGGATTCTTTTCTACTATAGATTTAGTTGTTAATCAATATGGCTTCAAGGACAAATGATTCACCTTTATCTATTCTTGTGATCTTCTATGTATGGCTGTCTATCTGCTCTTTCCTTCTTCTTTTTTCTCCCCCTTTATCCAAATTGAAGAGTCCTTCTACATACGACGTGACTCATAACCTTTGTCGAGAAACTTATTAACAATATTAAGAAAATTTCTATTAGCGGTCTCTTAATTAAATTTATTAGTGGCTGTTGAGGATGACAACTTCCTCTGTTATGCCCACGTGGATTTGACTCCATCCGCATTGGATTTTCTATTGTTATCCATTTAATTTGATAGTTATAGAAGTAAACACCGACTAGATGATTGAGGGGACAGTATGTTGTTGTTTCTACAATTGAACTGATGTGTTGGCGTGGGTCTGCTTTGATAAATACATTTCATAAATGGCATATATGTTATTTGCCAATCTGGTTAATTTCTATTATAGTGATAATATATTGATTTCTATTATGTTGACATATAACTCATATATATATATATATATATATATATATATATATAATGTGAATACACATAAAACTAATTAATATAATGATATATTATTACATAATAATAATAAATACACAAAATAATAATAGTATTGATTATTATTAAGTAATATTAATTAAGATTATAATAATGTTCAATCAAGTTTATTCTTATATAAATTTGTTTTTCTTATTTGGTTATTAACTATTACAATATCATATTATTGATATATAATTATATTCTATATATATTTATATTAGACATATATTCATATGGGGTCATGACAAGTCCGCCCCTCTTGAATTTGCTTGTCCTCAATAAAATTTATGTTTATATTTATTTCACCCTTATAACCTGGATGTAACTTTTAGTTTAATTTACAATTTTGTTAATTAGTATTATCATCGATTGTCATTGGTAGTGTTAACTCACCTTAGTCAGTACATATGTTACATTATATGGAATTATATATTTCATGTTTAAATATCATATATATATATATATATATATATATATATATATATATATAAAATACTAAATAATATTATAAATTATTTGTTCATAGAGTACTATTATTTAAATAAACAATTATCACAATGACAATCATTGTTTGTCATTTAATTTATGGGTTGGTATAATAATATTCAACTTTATATTTTGTACACAATATTTCTTTTGTGATCTACTCAATTATTCATCACCGAATTCTAGGATGGGAACATCATAGCCCTACCCTTCAAATACAAAATTATTGCTCTTCAAACTTATAGACACTCAAGAAATAAATTGTTTAGAGGCATAACGATTATGAACTCAATGCATTATTAAGGCACATACACTCTTTTCACAACCATATTGTAAACACATTATACATAGATCAAACATGTAAATATTTTTAGTACTTAGAACATGAAGTATGAATCTATTAGAGCAAAAAGGCACACCATGAAGTTATCATGAATTTACTAAATCCAAGAAGTATTACAATACATATTTATTTAATTAAGTCATGACGCATATATATAGCACATGTAGGATAATGAAGCACATAGAACATGAATTCACTCAAATCATGCAGTACATATGTAAAACAGATACATAATTTTTTATTTAGTCATGAAGCATACACACAATACATGAAGTAGAAACATAAATAGATTAAATCATAAAGTACACGTATGAATACACATAGCATACAAAGTATGGTATGTACATATAAATCATGTGCAAAGGGCATGAATCATATATTGAGAATATAAAACATGTCAGCATAAGGAATTGAATTCATGGTAAACACCAAAAACATGAAGTAATACACTCAATTACACACTAGGCATGTAATGCAAGGAGTAGTGCTCATATACACCCTGCGCATAAAGCATAAGTACATGTTATGCATGTAAGACATGAAGCAAGAATTAGGAATACATGAGTACATGTAAGACATGGCTAATGAAAATGAATGCTCCTAGCATGTACATAACATAATGTACAAAACATACTTATGAATTCATTTAAATCATGAGGCATACATTTAGCATATACCACATACATGAATTCACTTAAGTCAAGAAGTATACATGTCCATAAAGCATGCACATTAGT
The DNA here is from genome assembly GCA_028749045.1 of Cupressus sempervirens. Taxonomy (NCBI): domain Eukaryota; kingdom Viridiplantae; phylum Streptophyta; class Pinopsida; order Cupressales; family Cupressaceae; genus Cupressus; species Cupressus sempervirens. The sequence continues at coordinate 235,983,194 of CM053786.1, read as the reverse complement.
TCACTTAAGTCATTGAGTATATATGTAGATACATCTAGAACATAAAGAAATAAAGCATACAATTGAGTTTTGGGAGGTATTCGTAGAGGCATATACATGTTTCACATAAGCATGAGGTGGACATATAAAGAGCATATATTAAGTTTGAAATAAATATATATAGTCATGGGACCTATACATTCTCACACACAACACATAAAGCACATAAATCATGGAGTACACTTAAAACATAGAGAACATTCATGAAGCCATATAAACACACACAAGACAATACATATAGGTTAGACACTCAAACCATGAGGTATCACACCTAATTACACACCAAGCATAAAGACATGAAGCAGTGCATAAGTACACATTGTCGCATCATAGATAGAGATGTACGTACACATTAGATTTTTAAGACATGAAGAAATACATAAGCATATGTCACCCACGTAACAAAAGAAGCACACAAATAATTCACAAAACATACATGAGGAATGTGCTCATGAGTTACTCCTACAAGAAGTTGCAGCCACAACATGTACATATGAACATATGAGGACATGAGGAATATGTGTGATGGAATAAAGTCATGAGGTAGACACATTAAAACACTAAGCATACACGCTGATGCATCAAGACACAAAGTATACACATTGAAAATACACACATTAAAATACGAAGCATACATGTTGATGCATGAAGACACAAAGTATACTCATTGAAAACACACACATTAAAACACGAAGCATACATGCTGATGCATGAAGAAACAAAGTATACACATTGAAAACACACACATTAATGCAATATATCTTATTAACTTCACTCTTATCGATGAGTGTCTTAACATGTCATTCTTAATCAATATTGATCGTAATGTTACCAATCTCTAGGCATTATCCATATGCCTTAGGATGCAACTTTCCTAAAATGTGTATCCCATATCTCCTATAAGGGTTGTAGGAAAATTCATCTTTTTATCCCTCTAAGATCACCTAGGGTGAAAGAGTTGCAGTGTCAAGGTCGCATGGAACAGACTACAAGCAGTTCCCTAGAGGAATCCATCATGTGACCGAAATTACCCCGCCTCTACCATCCACCACATCCTCCATCAAGATGCCTTAGAGTTCGTCTGTTCTATACTAGATTGAATAGTTTTACAATTAACATATATTTTTATTGATTAAGTTCAGTAGTCACTTGTTCCTCTTGTTTGTTTATGCATTTGCATAAATTAAAATTTTCATAGGATGACAGGATTATGCTTTGATACCAATTGTAATGACCCCTTTTTTCTTTGACTTGTTATTCAAAGTTTAGTATAATTTTAGGAAGTCATTCTAGTCAACATGCCTTAGATCCTTATTAATATTCAAAATGGAGGGATTGAGCAATATTATTTAATTGATTTATATAAAGTTTCACTCTATAGCACCAGACAAACTGCTCTCTTTGGCTATGACTGTCTGGAGACGGTAGATTGACGGTGCAATGGGCGCATGAAACAAGCTCCAAGCGGCTCCCTAGAGGATACCGTCAAGTGCTCGAATTTACTCCGGCTCTCCCTCCACCCACTCCCTATCTGAAGATGTCATAGTTCAGAAGAGAACAAGGTTTCCTAGGCTATAGTTTGAAATACATTTCAATGGTAATCTTTAAGATTATTGTTAATTATAATGTAACAATATTTCTTATTTATCATGATTATTTACACATTATCATTATTTGAGATATTAATCCTTGTGTACCTATATATATATATATATATATATATATATATAAAATATTATATATCTAAATATTTATATTGAATCGATTTCATCTTATGTAGATTCATGAATTATTTCTACCAACTAAGTTGATGGATGAAAAGCTTTTATATTTGATTGAGCACTATGTTATATGTATGTTACCCATCGACAATACATGTGGCTCATAACTTAATTAATAATGAAATCCATCAGCGATAATATAAATGCTTATCGCAAACTTGGAAATATATTATTGTGGACGGATTCAAATATCATACCTTATGAAATACGTGTGCAGTGTGGTCAGTCCAAGGTACAAAGATTAATTATCTCTCATATGTTGTGTGAACAGTTTCAGAAGGAAGATCTTCAGACACTGAGCACATTATATAATATTATTAATCTTCCCTTCTTTGTCTGGTATTTGATACTATGTTCACTCCAATTTCTCTTACTTTATCGCTTGATTTGTATATGTTGTATTCCACTGAGTCCTTCTTCTGATATCATTTTCTATATGTTATCTTTATATATAACTTGGGATATATAATATCCAACTCCTTAATTACTTTGGTCTATCTATCTTCACAACATAGTGTTTGCGTAATCTCCCATGATTAGTTTAATCATAGTTTCCATTCCTTGTATCAACATCACGAATGGAAAACTTTCTTTTCTTTTTTTTAAAATTTCTTTTTCCATGTCTTTAACTGGTTCTCTACAATTGGCAGCAGTAGATGGTGAGAGTAGATTTAACTACACTCAATCTTTCTCGACTGAAATAACACTTCTTGGAAACACTGCGCCTGCCTCTATTGGGAAGAGCTGATACATGTCTTCTCATGACTAAGTTTTAATTACAGAAAATGATCACCAATAAATATAATTAAAATTTGGTATTGGCCTACGAGGGAAATTCATCTTGCATTCACTGCATACTGCAGACTGTCTTTAGTATTTAGAATATTGTCATCTATCTTCCAATGGGCGATCATTGTGCTGTTAAAATCCGACTCATGTTGATTTCCTATTTTCTTCCATATTGGCTATCCACGTGTTATTGTGCTGAACGTTATGGACTGTCTAAAAACATCCAATGGATCGGATGTGACTTTGATTTCAAGTGGCGATGCCCAAGATCTTCTCTTTGAATGAGATTCTCCGCCTATTGTATTTGCTTGTACGTCCATGCCATCTATATCAGCAACTCCAATGCTATAGACTAGATTCTTTTCTACTATAGATTTAGTTGTTAATCAATATGGCTTCAAGGACAAATGATTCACATTTATCTATTCTTGTGATCTTCTATGTATGGCTGTCTATCTGCTCTTTCCTTCTTCTTTTTTCTCCCCCTTTATCCAAATTGAAGAGTCCTTCTACATACGACGTGACTCATAACCTTTGCGGAGAAACTTATTAGCAATATTAAGAAAATTGTTATTAGCGGTCTCTTAATTAAATTTATTAGTGGCTGTTGAGGATGACAACTTCCTCTGTTATGCCCACGTGGATTTGACTCCATCCGCATTGGATTTTCTATTGTTATCCATTTAATTTGATAGTTATAGAAGTAAACACCGACTAGACGATTGAGGGGACAATATGTTGTTGCTTCTACAATTGAATTGATGTGTTGGCATGGGTCTGCTTTGATAAATACATTTCATAAATGGCATATACATTATTTGCCAATCTGGTTAATTTCTATTATAGTGATAATATATTGATTTCTATTATGTTGACATATAACTCATTAATAATATATATATATATATATATATATATATATATATATATATATATATATATATATATATATATATATATATATATATATATATATATATAGAATGAATACACATAAAACTAATTACTTTAATTTAGATATAATAAAATATTATTACATAATAATAAAAAATACACATAATAATAATAGTATTGATTATTATTAAGTAATATTATTTAAGATTATAATAATGTTCAATCAAGTTTATTCTTATATAAATTTGTTTTTCGTATTTGGTTATTAACTATTACAATATCATATTATTGATATATAATTATATTCTATATATATTTATATTAGACATATATTCATATGGGGTCATGACATCATCATGAGATGAAGAATACAATATTGTTAGCAAAGACATTTGGAATGGATAAACATCAAATGGGATACTGGCTAGAAGCATCCACAAAAAAAAGGTAAGTGTAATAATGTTGATGAAAACAAATAAAGAAAGTGTTACTTACATGAAGGTTTTGCGCTACAACCCTCACCATGTTTACGATGTGATGTCACAATTTTCACATATTTCTATACAAGAACACATAAAATTAGAGATCATGATCCATAAGATACTATAAAATATTAACATCTATTGAACTTCTATTATTGCTTTAGTTGAATTACTATTTACTTTCAAAGATTGGACCCTATGGTCCAATTTTTTTCTTAGTGCTTCTTTCTCCTCGCTTGTGTCACCCTCAATGATAATGTTAACAATTTCATCAATGTATCTTTGTTTGAGTTTCTGGGCCATGAACATAGGGTTAGCACTAAAGGCAATGTCATATAGAAATGATGCTTGTATTTTTGATCACATTTGATCAGTTGTCATTCTAGCTTTTTCCTATCATTTGTGACATCAAATATCAGTAAAATTTTATCAAAATGACTCAAAAGCCATAAAGAAAATAACATAATAATATGACATTTGTTTCTATGTTAACATTAAAAATTACAATAATTAATATTTTCCTCCGCTGAAGGTGTGTGGAATGGTGCATGCAATTGCCCTATGAAAAAGATTAGTAAGTCTTAGAAATCAGCAGTAAAATTAAAGTAATAGACTTACCAAAAAAATATTAATAATAAAGTAGATTGTATATGTAAATCATTTGTCTTAAGTTAGCCAAAAATTTGATGTAACTAATGTGTATAACTAAATTTTTTTTTGACATGTTTTACTTAATGTTTATATCTGCACATATGGTTTGGAAAGAAAAAATTGGTCATACATGACCCCATCATAGTTGACATTGATCCTACTTGGAAATTTCATTGATCATCATGATCTTCATCCATGTTGTCATCATCATCATCATCATCATCACCATCATCGTACTTGTTACTTTGATCATCATTGTCACCACCACCATCTTCATTGTCATCATCATCATCTTCATCACCATCATCATCATGACCATCATCGCCATGATCATCACCATCTTCATAACCATGATGATGATCTTCATCAACATCATCATCATCATTATCACCATTATCATCAGCATGACCAAAATCATCACCATCTTCTTCTTCTTCATCACTAGCTAACTGTCATTCCTGATAATCATTTACCTCATCTTGATCTTCTTCAATATCTTCTTCTTCTATCACATTATACTTTACTAGCCTTCCTCTTGGGTTATTTCTAAAAACAAATGACCAACCTATTTTGTGTGGAACACCAAAGTAAAACACTTGCTCGCATTGGCTTGGAAGAACATAGGGCTCATCTCCATCTAGCTCAAATGAACTTGTACTAATCATAGTAAATCCACTATCATGTTCAATAATAGTCCTATCAAGATCATTTTGATTCAACCATAGCCTATACCATTTGACAACAAATAGAAATATTTTGAATGAATTAAAGTCACACTCAAAAACATCATAAAAAATGCCATAATATCAATTTTTAGATTGTTGAGGATGTATGTCAATTCTAGAAAAAATATTGGTGATCGTGAAGACAACACTTATCCCAGAATCACACGTTTTCTTCATTTAATCTAACTTTTTTGTGTGAAATTTATAGCCATTGTAGTACATAGCTTTGTGGTGTTTGATCTACAATTATTCAAACATGTCAAGATTATTGCATCAATCTATGAGTTGATATTAAACTTATGTCTCATGATTATTAATCTTATGCGTACCTTTGTATCTCTTAAGCCATATACTAGATCAAGTACCATTGGCATAACATTGAGATTTCCATTACAATGAGTTTCTTTAACCAACAATGCGACACCATCCCATGTTAATGAGTGACCATTTTCTTGAGACTGTTCAATCTATACTATCATCCAATCAAGATTATTTTCAATATACAAATGTAGTGCATCCCACTCACAACCAACTATAAAGAAGACAATTACACCAGTTAGAAACAACTTATATATTGATGATGGATAAGAATTATTAAACTAGAGAGCAAAAAAAAATTATAATTACCTTTCACTCTCCTCAATCTACCTCTCTCCATTAGGTACTCCCCTTCAAATTTTTCATTAGAGTTGGGATCACAAATGCGATCTACATGGATATTTGTTGCAAAATTTGAAAGATATTCACTAATGTACACCATGGTTTGGTATACCATATACCCCTCTACCATAGAACCCTCATGATGTGGTCTTTGTCGAACCAAGCTCTTCATAAATTTTAAGTGCCTCTCAACCATCCACATTGACTTAGTTTGTACAGGTCCACATAATTCAATCTCCTCAACTTGATGTATGAGGTAGTATTCTTGAGTATTAAAAAAAGGTTGGAGGTAAACACTTTTGCATTTCACACATAAGCTGTGGAATTTTTCTCTTCCAATATTTTATATCTTTTTTTATCAATTTCTTTAGATGATAACCATCTAAAAGAGATTCAACATGCAAAAACACATAAACAAAATTTCAAATAAAATTATACAATAGATTTTAGATAAAAAGCTACAAATCTAAGAAAAAACACTTCTAACCTCATGTATTTTCTAAGATCATATATAACTTGTTTAATACTATTGTCAAACTGGTGTGGAAGAGATAGAGATAGGACATACTAAAATTATTAAAAAATGACCATTTCAATATATTACTAAATGATGCAATAGGTAGTACATTCAATTTTACAAATATACTATAAATAGAGAACATGAAATACCTTGACGAAGGTATGCCAATCATGTGTTTTCAACCCTGGCCCAAAATCACCTTTCTTTGATAGAAGAGTGCTTATATTTGCAACAAATCCTGTTGAATTTTTTTCTTTTTTTATGACTTATTTTAATGCATCACTTTGTTGCTCCATTAGTAACCAAGGAAGGACACTTGTATTTATGCAGTCTCCATTGCTATTTGATTCAATGAAAATTTTTAGTGCATGATTAGATTTATGAATGTCAGTACAAATTTTGACAATTTGTTCTCTATCACACCTTCCATCCAATATTTTCCATAGTGTCTCTGTTACATTCTTTCCAATATGCATAGCATCAAACAAATGCATGATTGAGAGATCCTTGTAGTATGGTAACCTACTAAATTGAGTAGGATAAATTTTTGTTCCTCTAAGAAGTTGGTCATTGATGCCTTAAAGACCTTCATGAGCATCAATTACAACATTAGTAAATATAAGATAATATCAAAATACAAATTTTAAACTTTTGATGATAAATTAGATATTACCTCGATGATTTAGTTGATCATATTCCAACTTCTATAGATGAGGTGTCATTCTTCATGGCCTTGATGATTTCTCTTCTTTCCCATTGAAAAGATATTTTTTGGAAATTCAATACCTATAATTATTGTGGAGAAATTGCCTAAACTCATTAAACACCTACTTTCCTAAACTTCTTGAATGATGAGATTTCATCTTTGGACCACAAATTGGACATGCAAATTTTTCCTTTGTCTGAAGACCTAAAATATAATGTACAATTGGATCATGCACAATTATCATGCACAACTTAAGAATATGATAGTAATGTGTAAGCACTATAACAGACCAAAAATATGTGATCTTAACAATATAACATACCACAAAAATGAGTTAGCCCAGGGGCATCATGCATTGTCTATACAACCATTGCATGGAATTGAAATTGTCAATGTCCTATTGTTCTAGAGATGTCATACATAGTGACACCATTCCGTAATTTCAACAACTCCTCAATTAGGGGCTCAATATACACGTTCATATCTTTAACTTGGTACTTACCTAGTAATTGAATGAACATAAATATTACATAATTATTATGACCATTTTCATGCACTATTTATAAATTAATTTTAATAACTATAAAATGAAAAAATACCTAGCACAATCATTAACAACATTATGTGCTCCTTCTTTATGGACATCTAAGGAGGAATGTTATTGTTAATAAAAAAAATAGGCCATACTGAGTAAACAGATCTCATATCTCCATATGGATTGACACCATCTGCTGCCAATGAAAGTTTTAGATTACGAGGTTCTTCTTTAAAGTGTGACCATGTTTCTTCTATCTCTTTAAATGAAAAACCATCGGCATGAATTTGCATAATGTTATCTTGACTTCTATTGCGTGCATGGTAATCCATAAATTGTGCTAAGCTAGTGCACCTAAATAATCGTTGAAGACGTAGAATAATGAGAATGTATTGAAAAATTTTGTGAGGCACCTTTTTTGTTATTTGATCTGACTGATATCTACTTATATGACAATTAGGGCATTTTGTTGCAAATTCATGTTGTTTATGATATATAATGTGATCATTGGGACATGCATGTATTGTCTGATACTTCATTCCAATATGATTCATAATGGTAGATAATTCTCGGTACGAATGAGGCAAAATGTTTGATGGTGCTAAAAAAAACTCACCTATCAACCTACAACAATAAATATGCATTGCTAATATAATGAATAGTAATTGTATGCTAACATTGAAGATGAAAAAAATGACATACCTTAGCATACATGACATTGCTACATTAGATAAACCATTCATAACCTTTAAGTTCACCAACAACACTATAGCTGAGAGTAGAGTTGTTTGGGAGCCTTCGTATAAGGGCTCATGTGCCTTCTCAAGTAAAGGTATATCAAGACCATCTTCATCATCATTATCAGATTTGCTAGTACCATCATTGTGAGCCTCTTCATCACCTGCTCCAATACCATCTTCTTCAATCATGTCTTCTGGCACATTATCATCTTCTTCCATGGGAGTGTTATCCTCAACTCGTATATTCACACCTTCATGTTCCTCCAATAGGAAATCTACATTCAACAATGGACAAAAATCATGGCCTCCTTCAATGTGACCATGTTGCCTACAATGACTCTGGGTTGTTGTGATAAGAATTCTTCAATTCTTTAAGCCCTTACACTTTTTGCAAGGACAATAACATTTATCAGGTTTTCTTCGAAACTAAGACCATAATGCAACCATTGTCTCATTATTTTGTTTTGGGTTCATATTGTCAAGGTGGTCTTTCTTTATAGGAAAATATATTTGCAAATAAATTGGACATGTTGTAGTTAATGTTTATATTTGCACATATGGAAATTGTTGATTAATGTAGACAACTAATTTGGAAAAGGAGACTATGTAGACTTTCAAGACCTTGAAATCAAATCTGGAGGATGGAATGCACAATCAAGGTCAACAGATTAATTGGAGGATCCTAGCACCTATGATGACTTTCAAATAGTACAATACATTAGCATATTTACAATGTCCTCAAAGGATTACTTTTCATTTTGTAATGTCCTCTTATGGACTAAGAACTTGATTGTTATGGACTAATGATGTCCAAGTCTTAAATTGTATTTAAGAAGTGTAGGAGGGGTATTAGGAAACTAGGTGAAAGGCTTTAATAATGAGAAAGAATCTAATGTTTAATAAAGCCATTTTATGTTTTAATTCAAATTTTTAAATTAAATTTCAGATTCAGATTGCAATATGTTTTATTTTTAGTTTTAGTTTGTAATATGTTTGTAATAATAATAATATAATATAAACTAAATGCTTAGATGTATAACAGAGAAGGTAGACTTTAAACATGAACAAGAAGATCATAAGTCATATGACAATGACATATTGCAAATGATAAACTTTTGACTTGAACAGTGATAAAGTTTATTATTAATCAGTATTTTATCAAACTTTTGAACTGATTACGTATTGAATTAAGCCTAATAAACAACAAGGTGATACACAGACAAAAAAATGAAACATAAATCAAAATTCTTAACCAAGGGCCTTAGCTATGATGCTCTCCATGAAGTACCTAGTACTTGGGTATATGGGTACACATCATAGGGGTGTGGGTATGTGTACCCATGGAACCTTGGTTCAAGATATCTGTGGATGGTAGGACTATTTTCTGTTGAGTTAATAATATTATGGAGTGTTTATTTTTCTTTTCTTTTCTTTATAAATTTTCTATAGGGTTTAAGTAAATATTAATATTTGTGAATACCTTATGTTTCTTAGTGCCGTCTAACTTTTATTTTATTATTACAGTAGTAGCAAGTGTTTTTTTCCTTGACATTTCATCCTACTTGATGATGTTGGTCCATTCCATGCATAATTTGCAAGATCAAAGGAACATCTTAAGGGAGATGTCTCTTGGATATACCATTGATGAATACTGTGCTGGCTATGCACCAGTTAAATCAAATTAGCTTTTCTCAATCTTGTATTTGGATCAATCTAAATCTTTGCTTTTTAGTACTATTTTTCTTTGCTTTTCCTTCACTTTCTAATCCCTCAACTTGCTACACCTACATCTATGATTGCATTTCTTAAGTTGGGGTGGCTATACTCATTATTTCACGAACTTGTAAACTAGATTATACTCTATAGCAAAATTCCTCAGATATTTTCTCATAATTTGGAGAACATTGTAACTAGGCGAAATTAATGTGGTTGCTTGAAATGAACAAAAAATTAATTTTAGGCTATTTGGGGAGTTTTAGTAATCATATTTACCAATTGGTTGTAATGTTCTTTTTATGTACAAATATTTTCCATTGAAAATAAAGTGGCTCAAATTTTCACAAACAATATTTCTTTCCTTTAGGAATTTGTAATTTTCTGTATTCCATCAAATTAAAATTGGAATTGGAAACATAATTCTACATTATGACCAAAAACTATAATGTAAAACTTTATATTGAAAAGATTCACCAGGATCATTAACAATGACCCATTGTCCAATATCATTAAAATTTGAGTCTCTTAATTCAAAATCATCTTCGTAATATAAAATTACCATCTCTAAATTATTTAATATATATTAAATGTTATAAAAGTCCTCCATTCTCTAACGAATCCAATATCTCTAACGAATTCAATATCTCTTTTCAATTTAATAATAATTAACAAATTATTATTAAATTAATAAACCATACTTAACCTTAGTTATTAACATCTATATATAATTTTCCAACTTAAGTTATCAACCTCATTATTAATTCACAATTAATTAAATCAATTAATGGAACCTATAATTCGCCAAGCCAAATTATAGTAATAACTCAATTAAGACTCAACTAAATATTACCATAATCTAATATTCATAATAATAATAAATTTTTGATACCAGTCATTAATAACTAATTAACAACTTATTAATAATCATAAAAATGAATAATTAATAATAATAATTATTAAAATATATAATATTCGATATTTGAAATTTATTATAATGTATATGTGAAAATCGAAATATTTAGAAACGATTTCACAAAACATATATTATAAACGTTTTTAAAAATGTAATCAACATTTATAAAAACATCATTGTCAATAATGTGATTGTCCTTCTGACGACAACTCGTCGCGGGTACTCTGCTCACGCAGGTACCCTGCGACCTCTGATTCAAGGCAGCACTACATCGCGGGTACACTGCGTAGCAGGTACCCTGCGACATGTGATCGCAACCACCATATCCGTAGGGGGGTATGGGAAAAAGTATAACCCACCCTCCATACTTAATAAAATGTTTTTATGTGATTCGGTATTAATAAAGGTTTTCTCTCCATCGCATTTTAATCGTGATTGTTACTGATCAATGTTTAAATAATATATGTATATATATATATATATATGCATATATGTATATGTATATGTATATATATAAACGCAAAATTTAAGCATTACAGTAATTCAATCATATATATATATATATATATATATATATATATATAAAATGAGAACATATACTAGTTTCAAATATAAAGGGCTTTCTAACTTTTAAATTAATAATTACCCTTTAAAAAAAAAAAAATGGTCTCTAAATTAATCATATTAACCGTTTCTCAGATTTACCTATTAATTTGTCTAATAGGTTTGACTATAGTTTGAAATCATCTTTCTCAATTTGATTCTAATTCGAACCCAAACCCGTTTAGATCTAATTTCTCCTTAATTGGATCTAGGGTTTTCTATTGTTTTCTTCTCAACCAACTAAATACATATCTATATTACAATTTCAAATTACAGATTCAATCATAGAGGAGATTTAGACACATACAGTAGACACAATGAAGACAAGAAGAGAAAGAGGGCAAAGAGAATATGCAAATATCATGAGTGCACCTGGACACTGATGCTAATCCGCCATGCCTCAGAAGTCCATAGAAAATCCCTTCCTTCTCCATCATTCACAATTCCTCCAAGATCCAAACCAACCGAATCCTCCAAGTCACTAGAAGTGCTAGAAGAAGCATAGAAGCATGTAGAAAACATATGAGCATGGAGAAACATATGAGCATGTAGAAGCATATGAGCTTCTCAAACGCATGTAAGCTTGAAGCTTCCATTTTAGCTTATAGCTTGTCCAAACACACTAGGAGAGCCTCTATTTAAAGGCCTCTAAGATGCATCTAGAGTGTCTCTAGAAACAACTAGAAGATAAGCATGACAACCAAGCATGAGTCTCCTCCAACCTTCTAGATGAGTCTTAAGGTTGTAGACACCATGTGCTCAAATAAAATGCTAACTTCTAAGTGTAGACAACTTGTGCATTCTTAGAGTGCAAACTCCAGTGTTGTCTACATGACAACTCCCGAGAATTTGCCAACTCTTATGTGAGCAAATATTAAAATAATGCACAATAGTTAATGTAATATTTACTTTACTCTTTCCAATTTAATTAATTAATTTATTAAATCTCATGCACTAACTTTAATATCTCCACTTTTCAATCTTAATATATTTATATCTTAATCACATGAAATCTAGAATCTTTTAATAAATTTTTAATATATTTTCCACTTTTAAATTTTCATTTTCAAAACTTTATTGCTAAAATATTTATTAGCTTTAATAATAATATTATTTAGTCATTTTTTTAAAAAATGAACTCCGAATATATTATTATTAAAATAAATATTGCCACATTCCAAATTTAAACTTATAACTTTTATTTTCAAATTTAATTATTTAATTTAATTAATTTCTTAATTAATTAAATAAAATAAATATTAAAATATCATATTAATTCTTCATTAAATTAAACCATTAATTAAATCTTTTAATTAGGCTTAATTAATAGAAAATACACCAAGACTCACAAGGTAAAAATACGAAAATCCATACAAAATTAAACCAAGGGTTAATATCATGAATTATGTCATCCAACATATTCGAAGGGTACTCAACTCAGATACTTGTCCTAATTTTTCAATTAGAACAAATGGCTTAAAGGGTTGGGGATTTGGACTTGAGAATTTATCTTCCCTCTCTTATCATTCAGATAATGTGATAGGGTATGCTCATCCTGACAATTCAGGAAAGTCAATACCCGGTACCTGCAACCTGCATAAAAACCATGCATGTACAAATATAATATATACCAAATTAAACAAGCAATGGCAGGAACTGGTGCATCGTGTAGATCCTGACTAGCAGGTGACTACGACTCCCTTCCTTAACCACATCAGACATGCCATGCAAAAGAAAACACGCAAAGCAAACACACACACCATACACATGCAAGTATGGGGTAAGTATCCATAAGAAAACACATATAATAATAAATCATCTTACTAATCATCATTAATAACTAAAAGCAATGTAATAATCATCATCAATAATTGTAAACACTAAAAATAATCATCATACATACATGAAATGTAGAGTCTAAGTAATCTCATCACATAATAAACTGAATCCATAACACAATATCTAATAATCTCAAAACAATGCTGCTAACCATCAACATGAAACTAGCTCTTAAAAAGAGTTCAACAATGTTAGCAAAAATGCGAACTAGGGGCAGGCACTACAACTCTATTGCTACTTTGTAACCATATTTTTTAATCTGATTTTTTTTTATTTAGGTCAATTTTTTCATCTCCTTCGAAAAGTGGTATATAATAAAATTCAATATTTTTAAAGAGTGATAGTTCTTTTGACACACATAACTTTTTTACTAGAAATGATAATAATGTAATTCTTTTGATGTTAGATTCATAACATCAATATCTAGAGGATGTATTTGGTTTGATTCATTTTGGTTGAATATTGTATAGTTTATGAAGTTTTGAAGTGACACAAATCGTAATTCAGACATACGTTCCGTTTGACACAGATAATTTGAAGTTAATTTATCAAATTTTTTTTTTTTTTTTGAATAGAAAGGTATCTCAATAAGCTAGTTCCTACATATTTTCCAAAATTTTTTGGACCTAATTTACTAATTTTCTTGAGGTGTCGAAGTCAGTTGATGCCCAATCGGTAATGAACCTATAATGAGTTAAACTCATATTTGAAAGTCTTAATGAATATAATATGTATTACAATTATAGTCGTTGGAAAGCTTTCTTCAATTAGCAAAAATTGGAATTTTTTAATTTTACAGTAGGAGATCATTCAAACTCAATTTTAGGGGTCAAAAGAGCCAATTTTATTTTTTCTCCAGAAAACAACACCAAAAATTTATAATTTGAGATGTTCGCACGAACATGTGTACTATGTTCGTGTGAACACATGTTCATACAAATGTATGAGAAAAAAATCCGACTGGAAGAAATTTAATTTAACATGTTCACTCTAACATGTTAAATAATTTGTGTTCACACGAACATACAATTTTTTTTATTTATCAAGATCTCAAACGGAAAAGTTGAATTTTAATTATATAATTTCCATTAAAAATATGTTCGTATGAACATATTAAAAGGTATGTTCATGCAAACATACCTTATGTAAACTCAATATGTTCTTGCAAACATATAATTATTTTATGTTTGCCCGAACATAGCTAGAACATTCGGGCGAAGATACGAAAAATTCAATATGTGAATTTTTCATCATTTTGCGATTTCCTTCTTCCCCCAAAAGTGGTACCCAATATTGTGGGTTCACGGGGCTTGTTGAGTATAAAAAATGGTTCCATTATGTACAATTTTATTTCACTTTTATGCAGTTGGGGATAATGATCAAGGTAAAGTAGTGTGTTGACCCAAAGTTGAAGGGTGAATATCCTCCCAAGGCTATTGCTAAGGTGTGGAACTTTTAATCTTATTCTTGTTTGATAGATTTTTTATGAAGTTAATGAAGTTGAACACCAAGGTGTAGCAGTGAATGATCTATCCACTTGAGGCTTACATTTTATGCTTTGGAACATTTGAGTATGGAGAATGAAAGGTGATTGAATCTTCAATTTGGCTCAAAAGTGTGGGGAATAGGAAGATTGAGGAAGCCCTAGATTACAAGGGTTTGAAGGCACAATTTGGGGATTTCTAGGTTGTAGAGTGCTGGAGTCTAATTACTTTTGGAATTAAGCATTTGAAGACATAAGAAGACATTATCTAGGAGTTGGGGTTGATAGGAGATCACCGAGGGGTACTTCCTTTGTAAATTGGGTCATTTTTATGCATTAAAAATAAGGCATCAGTGTTGAATAGGTGTGTTGGTCCAAAGTAACTGTATGAAATTCATTGATATGTTTTAGAAAATTGAAAAGGGTATCCATAAATACCATTACCTTGTCAGGTATTTTGGAAGAAGTCTGAGTTATTTAGTTTTTTATTTTTCTGCCAGTCTACTAAACAACCTACTAGGCTTTTTGAATAGTTTGATGAAGAGTTGTGGATTGGGGGTCTTTCAATTGAATTGAATTTGGCTAAGGTTGGATAGTCTAGAAGGGTCCATCATGTTGATTGAGTATATTTATATGGTTATTCAGATCTAGCACTCTCACTTCATCACAAACTACAAATCTCCCCATTTATTACAAATCAATTTAATGAGGCTCTAGTGGATTTGGAAAAAAGAGAATGCAAAAATTTCTACTAGTATTCTTTTCTAATTCACGTGTTTTTTATTCAAGAATACATATTAAGTCATTTACAGGTATTCTCTTCTGTAGGTAAGTGCCAAGCCTCACTAATATTGTGGATCTTTCATGCCAAAAGCGACCCTTTAGACAGAGCTTCACAAACAACCCATCCAACTCTGCAAGCTCTACCACACTTGAAAAACTTATGAATGGTTAAAACAATTTTATAAATCCAAAACCCTCTACATAAAATAGACCCTAAAATGGGGAAACAAAGAAAAAAGGAAAAAGAAACAACCTGCAATCTCTGATTTTGCCTTGGTGAGTACTTGATTAACATTCTCTTCCATTAAATCTAGTGGTTGTAGCTACCTTTTTATAGCTGAAATTATATGTTGACGACCTCCAACTCTACAAAAACCATGTGAAAATGCAAAAAACGCATTGATTTTACTCATTCGTATCTCTAAGAAAATTGTACCAAATGTCAATAAAAGACAATCTCACAATTTCAGAGATTCAATGGAACATTTTTAAGGCAATACATTATTCCTACAAATATAACAAAGAAACAGCAGAATTCAAAAAAATATTTGGACAAATTGAACCATTTCTAGTCTAAATCACCTGGAAAGAGTATAAAAATTCAATAAATTTAAAAGTAAAATATAATACATTCAAAATTTTAAATTTTGGAAAAAAAAAGGATTAGAAAGCACATTAATTTTTAAAAAATAGCCGAACCTTATCTCTACAAGTTTATGATTTAATAGGACTAGAGAAGAGATGGTTAGGAAGAAAAAGGTTGGTTATTAGAAAATTATCATACAATTATAGGAGCTAGTAATAGACTAGAACGAAATGTAATCAGAAAAAGGCTGTATAATTTGAAACATTTTCAGATGTTTTTAGTGGTATTTGTATACTATTTATCAACAAAAACACATATACAAAAATAGATCAAGAATTTATATGATAGTAGAGGATTTGTACAAAAGCATTTAAATAACATATTTCACTTAAGGAGCTCAAATAACCGCATATTATAAACCTCGATTCTTTCAAAGAGTTTGGAGTCCCCTGAAACAACTATTTGGGATTTTTTACAAAAAATTAAAAAGAACACTTTGGTTTAAATCACATAATTACGATAGAGTGGAATTTAATGAAAAATCAAAGAAGGTTGATACATTTTTAGGATATAGTAGGATTTCTATCAAATTCAACTCAAACAAAGGCTAAATATCTCAAATTCAACAAATAAAACAAAAATATCTCAAATTAGAGCAACAAACTATTATCACTCTATACTTACAATTTGCTATTTTGCTTATATGTTGAAGAAAACCCTAAGTCAATCATCTTTAAGCCACCCAGATAAGATCAATAAGAATCAAGCCTTAGTATGTGATGTATAAGCTGTATAAATAGGATCAATCAAAACTCTTTGATAAAAGGTGGGCTCAAACAAAAATACATAGTAAAAGAACTAAAAAATTAGCTACAAGAATAAAAAGGACACTCTAGCAAACCAACTAACAAATACAAGAGAAAAAGTGAGTGACCTTTTGATTCTATACTCTGTGCCTCTTTTTTAATAAATACAAGTTTTGCCTACCTTCCCTTTCTTTATATTTGATTGGTATTGGATAGTAGATCTTATTTGTGCTTTTTATCTTTTTCATTCCTTGATTGATAGATCTCAATGTGTGATTTGAAACATTCAATATAAAGTGGTATTCAAATAGCTTAACTTATTTGTTCTTTGATCTTTTTCATTTAGTTGATAGATCTTAGTGTTGATTTGAAATATTCAGTATATTTTATTTGTTCTTTCTTGATGAATCTTAGTGTATGATTTGAAACATTGATATAAATGATACACATAATCAAATCTAAAAACAACATTCCCTCTAAAAATAAAAATAAATAATAAAATAAAATAGTGACTTTTGAGAAGAAAAACATACCAAGATTAGAACAATCAAACAACTTAAAATCCTCATCTTGTACAACCCGTCCAATCCTATGCACACTAAATTTCAGAAACTCTAGGATGCAAAGTAGAGAAGGAATTTTCTTGTATAAATAAGGAGCCCAGTGATGACATAAATGGAGGGGAATAGTTATTGATGTTTTATAAAAAGAAAAAATATTTCATATAAAGATTATTTAAAAAAATTTGCTCCTATGTTTTTTTAGGGCTTACACAAATTGTATCTAGGTACCATTTTTGTTTTTTCTTCGTAGAAAAATCAAAAGACAAATATGTACACTATATCTAATCATTTTAAAATAGCTTCAGCTATAGTTTTAAGAAAGACCGCTCTAATTGAACATAAACAACATGGTATTAGCATTACTTTTACCTTTGCCTCTATATGATCTGCTTCTACTAGTGTGTTTGGGATCGCCCTAAAGTTTCGCACAATTTCAGAAGCAAAGAGATCATCTCACATGCATAGGTTCACAGACTTATCATAACATGAAACAACATCTGGTTTAATGCACACAGATAAAGGAAACTCTTGAAAACACAACAAAATTTGTATTGTTTTCCCAAATTTGACAAGTCTGGTATCACACTAATAATATCCAATCACATTCTCTTCAAAACCCTTGTGAAAACACATAACAATTGTATCCAATCACATTCTCTTCAAAACCCTTGTGAAAACACAGAAAACCTGCACACATGAAAGGCAAAGAAATGTTTTTTTAAAAAAATGTATAAGCCTCATGTTGGTTGAAATTTGGACCAACGTGGGGCTTACATATAAAAAAAAATAAAATTTTGCCTTAACATTCTGACTAACCTAAACTTATTTAGTTGATGGTTGAAAATTTTGGTAGAAAAATGAGGTTAAATGTAGTAGTGTGCCAAAACAATAAAATCCTTCATTAGCCGATCTTTCTTAGTAGATACTAACTCAAAAACAATTTTCTCATGTTAACCAAGTGAACTTGGTTAACACTACATATTTGCAAAGTTCCTTTGATAATTAAGTGAGATTGAGTAACACTAGTTCCATTTCCTTCATTAACTGAGTGAGCTTGGTTAACACTCATCTTCTATAGACTTTCCTTTGGTGCCTGAGTGACCTTGGTAGATACTGCCTTCTGAACTAGGCAAACATAGGAATGCTCGGTAGACACCGAAAACTATTTTCATTGCCTGAGTGAGCTGAGCATGCACTGACTGCTAATGATATGACATTTGTGTAACATCAAAGACAATACACAATTAATCAATTCTATCCAACAATCTCCCTCTTTGGCATTGATGGCAACACAACGTGTCATAATACAATGAAGCTTTTGGAACAAGAATAAAGTAAGGAACATATCCTTAGTTTCATTTTGATACACATCCATGAGAACTCCCTCTATTAGTGTAAACTCTTTTTGTCTTTAGTTTCTCCCTCTATTAGAAAACTTCTATCTACAACAACTTCTTTTGATATAAATTTTTTCCCTCTTATAGCAAAGTTCCTCTTCATTATAAATAAAATTTCTATGAGATATGATAGTAAACTTCTCCCTCTTTGAAAACACATGCCAAAGACAACAACTCTATTATTATCAATGTACCTCAAGTATTGATTTATTTGTAATATGCCCTTGTCAATTTTGCACCTACTGATTGATCTTTAACGTGCTTTGGTTGATGCATCACTAAACTTCATTTAGTGAGTTTTAGATAAGGGAATGAAACCTAGTTTACCTCTTAGATAAAAAAATGCATCCTTAGCTAATGACTTGGTGAATATGTCTACAATTTGTTCTTTTGTGTTAACATATTCCAATCTGACTTCTTTGTCTGGCACCAATTCTCTTAAGAAGTGATCTTTTATAGCAATGTGCTTTATTTTGTTATGCATCACTAGATTCCTTGATATTGATTGCACTGGTGTTATCACAGTATATGACTACTGGATCTTTGATTTCTATCTTCATACCTTCCAATAACTATTTGAACCAAACAATGTTAGAATAATTAACTGCTACTGCCACATATTCTACCTCTGTTGTGGATTGAGAGATACAATTTTGTTTCTTGCTTGTCTGAGACACTAGTCTTTTACCAAGAAAGAATGCTCCACCATTAGTGCTTTTTCTGTCATCTAGACTTTCTACCCAATCAACATCAATGAATACCTTCAAGTCCAACTTGCCTCCAAGTTTGTACCATAATCCATAGTCTTCAGTATCTTTTAGATATCTCAAGATTCTCTTGATTGCCATCATGTGATTTTTTTTGGGATTTTTTTAAAAATCTTGCTATCATACTAACTACTAATGCAATATCAGGGCTTGTATGCACTACATACTACAATTTTCCAATCATTGATCTTTATGTAGTCTGATCTACTTCTTTGGAATCATCATTCTTGGAAAGCTTATGTCCAATAGAAATAGGGGTTCCAATTGGTCTTGAATCTTCTATTCCAAATTTTTTTAGTATCTCTTTGATATACTTAGATTGAGTAATGTAGATACCATCTTTCTTTTGCTAAATCTGCAACCCAATAAAGAATTTTATCTCTCCAAACATAGACATCTCAAATTCTTTACTCATTTCTTTTGAAAATTCTTTGCATAAGTCATCATTTCCTATGAATAAGGTAGCATCAACAAATATTTCTACCAACACAATCTTCTTGTCTGGTCATTCTTTGATATATAGACTACTATTATCATTTGTTCTTTGAAAGCCAATATGTATCAAGTAATTATGAAGTCTTTCATACCAAGCTTTGGGAGCTTGCTTGAGGCCATATAATGCCTTGTGTAATTTGTAGACCATGTCCCTTTTGTTAGGATCTACATAACCTTTTGGTTGTTCAATGTAGACTTCCTCATCAAGGATTCTATTCAAGAATGCAGATTTAACGTCCATTTGATACACTTTAAATCTTTTATGTGTTGCATATGCTAGTAGAGTTTTAACTTTAGGATTTGAGCAAATAAGCCAATCAAATCCATGAAGTCCAAGAAAATTTGCATGCAGAAAACTTGTCACAGAGAAGAAAAAGACAAGAAGAGGTAAGGGTTTGATTTGAAAATAGAAAAATTGTATTCAGACGAAGAAAAATATTATTCAATGGATTCAATGAGTTACAAAGAGATCAATCCTTATAAAAGAGATCAAAACTCAAAAAGGGTAACCTAAAGCCTAAAAAAAGCTAAGTTACACATTATAATTAATAAAATATTAATTATATGCACCTACGAGATAACTTAAGTAAACTAGAGTAATAGGCAACTTAATTAATTAAATCAAAGTGATTTAATTAATAAGTGTAAACAAATAATTACTCTAACACCCCCCCTTAAGCGAAGCTCAGGAGGTAAGCTAATGTAGCACAACTATGAAAGTAGAAAAATGGGTCCCAACAACAAGGCTTGATTAGGTACCTAATCACAAGGAAATATCTGTAAACTGGAGAAATAGAGAAAAACACATGGAAAAAATCCTACTCCAAAAAGAGATAGCAAAGAATGTTCCAGAAGATATGAAGAAAGAGAGATCATGAAGGGAACCACTGAAGCATGAAGAAGCGGCAAATTCTGTCAAAAAGAAATTGCTGATTTGTAGAATCTCCATGGAAATAGAAGGCACGAACTGAGAGTGTCTATATGGTAGATGATCCATCTCACCGAAATGCATAGGTAGCCAGCCACTGCAATTGCCTAGTATATAGGATTAGGTACTAAATACATAGCTCACACTAATGAACCATTGAACCAAGGAAGCATTAGAACCAACAATACAAACTCCCCCTTAATGTAGATGGGGTGAGGTGAAAAGCACCTTAAAAGGTGGGCCAAAAAAAATCTACTACAACATAGGAACTAGGCACATTGAGAGTGAGGTACAAACACCTATAAAGGCACGTGTCACCAACACATCATGAGGCTAATATCGTGGAAGGGACACTCACTTGACAAAGGAAGAGGGCCTAAACAAAAATTAACTATCCCCCCTTGGCACTTTATAAAATAGTGCGAGTACAAAAAATCACAATGATGAAAAGGATCCTGAAATGCAAGAAGTGGCACTTTATCTCAGTGCATTTGCAAAAATATGCTTAAAAATTTCCAACCAAATTTCCTTTTCCATCCAGTGTTTGGCTTTTCCATCCATGAATTCTATCTTGAATCCAATGTTATTCAACTATGCCACACTCAGTAGATTATGCTTTAATCCTTCAACCCAATAAGCATTGTCACATACAAGTTCTTTAGTCAAAGAAATACATCCTTTTCCTTTTATGTTATAGGGCCCATTGTTTCGGAATCTCACAATGCCACCATCACAATATTCCATGCGCTCAAATTTTGTTTTATCTCCAATCATATGATGTGAATAGCCACTATCAATAATCCATGTATCATTTTTGCTAACATGAGATATAAGTTCCATTTTATCTCCTTCATCATTAGATTCATCTTTTACTGCAATATATACCATTTTATCTTCACTGTTATCAGAATCTTTAGCCATAAAACAAGATTTCTTACCTTTGTCCTTGTAGTTCTTGTAGTTCTTGAAATCCTTCTTGCCTTTGTGCTTATCACTTTTCGTTTCATCTTTTTTTTCTCTGTTTGGACACCTTGTAGCAATGTGACCAAATTCTCACAAGAAAAATAGATCAGAGGAACCTTGCCTTTATACTTTCCTTTGCCTTTGGAATACTTTCTTACAAGTAGGGCTTCAACAAATTCAAGATTACTGTCTGAGCTTTCTTTTGATTCTTCTTCTTCACTTCCTGATTGACTGGCCTTTGATTTCTTACTCTTTTTCTTGAGTGAGTGTTTACCTTCAAATGTAGACTGAATACCTTTTGAACTAGAAATATAGTTATCAAAGTTATTTAACTCAACAGTTATCAATCTTCCAACTAGAGCATCCAAAGATATTTTATTATTTGGATCACATCTCATCTCTTGAATGACAGACACTCTAATTGCATAAATAGAAAGAAAAGTTCTAAGTACCTTGCTTACAACTATTTTTTCTTCAATGTCTCCTCTAGATGCTTTGATTGCACTCACACTTGCTTTGATTCTTTCCACATATTTTGCAATGTTTTCATCTTCTCTCATTTTAATCTGATCAAAATGACCTTTAAGACTTTAAGCTTTGTCTCTTCTTACATTGTCATCTCCTCCATAAATGTCTTTCAGTTTGGTCCACATTTTATGAGCAATTTTGCAATCTTTTACTTCATCAAATTCAACATAACTGAGAGCAGATGCAATGTCAATCATCATGATGTTATGATTCCTCTTTTCAACAATATCTTCAATTGATAATGTTCTAGTGGAAGTCTTGTATTCTACATCAAGATACTTACACCTTGAATCATTGATGGTAGCCAAATGTAAACTCACAAGTCCTTGCCATGCTGCAAAATTGTCTCTGTTCAGCTTGGGAATCTCTCTTCTATAAGACATTCTTATCTTTAGCTTAGGTCCTTGAAACCTTCTCTATAAGTACCAAAAGCTCTGATACCAATTGTTGGAAATATAAGAGGAGTAACTGAGAGAGGAGTGGTGAATTAGTTACTACAAAAATAAATTCAGATCTCTTAGATGTTAGTACAAAATAAATTCTAAAAACTGAATACTGCTGATGCTCGACAAACACACATAAAATGCTGTAACTTGGTAAATACTTAATATGCTTGGTAAGTACTTAACATGCAAATTTTTAAATGTTATCTATGATTACCATTACTTTAATTTAGTTGCAAACACATAAAATAAAATAACATGAACACATTTGACACCAGGATTTAACATGAAAACCTAATTTGGGAAAAACCACCAATTGCAACTAGTTACTATTTTCATTCTTTTAAAGTGAGCCTTTTTAGGAGCCAACCTTGTTAAAGGTTAAAAAACACACTGTTAGATGTGACCCCGTTAGAGGATTTAGTCACCCTATTAGGAGTGGCCTTGTTAGAGGTCTTTAGACAATTCAATAGAACTGCCACCTTGTTAGAGGATTTACAAATAGCCGTTAAGCCAACTCTATTAAGAAATTTAGATCACTGCTACAATGATTAGAGAGTAATAATGAGATGACCTAATTCTGATGTAGTTGAATTACTGATTACAGATCTCTGTTCTGGCTTGTACTTGATCCTTCTTGATTGGGTATGTATTTTTAGCTCCACAAGGATATTCTGCTTATCCTTCTCATTCACTTCCTTACTACATCATTAGATCTTCAAAATCTTCCATGTATTCACACTTTTATACACTTTTGAATTCTCAACTTGACCTTATATTATCTTTTGTTTTGTCAAGTTGGCTAAAATACAACTTAGAATAACTTATATTCATCTTCTTAGTCGGCTAGAACTAATAGATAAATCAATTAAACTCAATATGCCAAAACAAGGAAATTCTTTATTAGCCGACCTTGCTTAGTAGACACTAACTTAGAAATAATTTTTCTATGTTAACCAAGCGAACTTTGTTAACACTGCATATTCACAAAGTTTTTTTGGTAACCGAGTGAGCTTGGTTAACATTGGTTCCATCCAACATTTCCTTCATTAACTGAGTGAGTTTGGTTAACACTCATCTTCTGCAGAATTTCCTTTGGCACGTAGTGAATTCGATAGACACTGCCTTCTAAACTAGGCAAACACAAGAATGCTCGGTAGACACAGAAAACTATCTTCACTGCCCGAGTGAGCTTGGCATGCACTGAATGATAATGATATGACATTTGTGTAACATCAAAGACAATACACAATTAATCAATTGTATCCAATAGTTTTCTCATATGTCAAAATATTTAAGATCATCATGTAATTTATCATCCCTTTGAGATATTATTTAACCACTAGTTTGGACCCCCACATTAGCTAAAAGGCAATAACATAGTTAACCTCATGATATTCATGATATAAACAACTTTTCAAAATCTTCCATGAGCTCTATTTATTTATGAATCCAACTCTCTTGTAGTCCTTAAGAGTTTGTAGTCCCTTCAAAGACATTGGATTATGTTGCTAAAATCTCCTTTGAGTTATAATTTCTTTCATTTATGAATATGACTCCTACTTAGCACATGATAAGATCTAATGGCTTGAATGTGGTTGGTTTGGATAATGGAGGCGAGTGTCAGTGCTGAAAGAAGACTAGTATTTTCAGCCATTATTACTTCCCCACAACCAACAAACCTAGGATTAGCCTTAGCGACCTCATTGGACCCATCATATGTTATTCTATTAAAACTGTATACTTTTATTAATTTGATCTTTTACTTTCCACTTTAACTTTAATCGAAATTCATAGATATTTATGTCAAGTTGGTATGATGAAATATATTGTCCAGACTATATTAAATTTTCAGAACAATAAGTCCTTCAACTATAAAGTATATTGTGTGGACAATATCAATTTTTCACAAAAATGGATCCTTCATCTATGCAAGAACTAATAAGTCCATCTGAAAACATGAATGACATCAAAATTGTCATCATTAGTACCAATTTTATTTTAATAATTAGACAATTTTAATAATGAAAAAGAACATGCAAATTTATAACACATTTAAAAAAAAAAAATCTTTAACAATCCATCTACTTAATTGTAATAATTAACAATTGAAAGAACCTTCACCATCATCTCAAGTAAAATTTATAGGGGTCGTTGGGGCGATTTATGATACTCTCTGTTATAGAAACAATCGTACTCGTAGCTCATCTAATAGAAGAAACAAGATTTTGTCTATCCAGTAGTGCTTTCCACACTTATCATATTATACATTTTTTGATGGTATTATGAACATTACGTATTACGGACTATCTGAAGCAAAAATTGAGCCGCAGAAATATCAGGTTGTATTAAAGTTTCTGATACTTTCTTATTTTGCATCCTCCTTGAAGATTATCTCATGCAAGATAGCAAAAGATATATTTGTTGATTATATCAACACAGCAAATGTTAAATTCCGCCTTGTTATTGATTCATGCATTAAAGCCAGATATTTTCAATGTAAAGATGTTAAATACCTCTGATCAGTTACAATATCTTTCTTGGATTTCTGAATACCATCTTTCCCAAATATGGTGAAGAAGATTTGTTGCAGCGTGACAGTGCAGAATATTCTTAAAATACGGTCAGTGTAACATTTAAATAGCATTATATAAAGTAATGAAGTTGATATTATTAAGGTACTTTAGATTAAATGAAAAAAACCGACTTGAACATTCGACACATTGTAATTAAGGAGGAAAACAAAAAAGTTATGGATATCTTACTTTAAGATTGTTGTAATGATTTTAACGAGTTGTTGGCAGTTAAGACTATTAAAATATATTGGTTCTAAAAAATCCGCCCATTACACTGACAATGATTCGCGCATTGACAGACAGATATATTTCGAGCTGTATTGTTAGCATGACATATTACGAGTATACATTCTGCTCTTCCCAGAAGCATTTCACTAAGTTTGTGTAGCCCAAAAACATCTTAAGCAATTCTACACGAATTGTATTCACAGTTTGCTGTTGTTTATCTTGCTTGTGTTCAATATTCTTTTTGTTAAACCTTCATTAGAATGGCTGGAATTCATATTTTTGACGGCTCCAAGTTAAATCCGATTGACGAGGCTTTGCTCATTCTTAGTACCCCAGTTGAAGATCTGTTCGTGAATCCAGTTAATGATCTGCCCATTTCAACACCAGCGAAATTCAAGAGAGATAATGTTGAAGGATTTCAATGTTTTGACGGCTCAAAGTTGAGTCCAATGGAGGAGGCTACCCTAATTCTTAGTAGCCTCGATGAAGATGAGTTTCTGACTCCTCTTTCCACAAGAGAGGAATCTGAGAAATTATGGAGAGATGATGGTGAAGGATTTCAAAGCTTTGATGGCTCAAAGCTGAATCCAATGGAGGAGGCTACCCTCATTCTTAACAGCCTCGATGAGGATGAGTTTCTCACTACTGAATTTCAAAGCTTTGATGGCTCGAATTTCAGTCAAATTGAAGAGGCTTCCATCCTTCTCAGCACTCCAATTGATGATATGGACTCTTGTTCTTCTGATGACGAGAAAAAGAAGAAAACCCAGAGAATCAATGAGACATTAAAGGTAGTCTTTCATGTATAGAAATTACTTTATATCTTCTCCATCTATCATGGTAATGAGTTTTTTTGCGCTCTTAGTTTTTAGAAAGGTGTACTAACTTCAGCTTCTTCATAATCTCAGCTGGAAACAGAACTGTTAGAGATTAAAGAGCATCTTAAGCTGCTTGGATGGTTGTTGGAGGTGAGCTTCAACCCTTGAGAAATGATTCTGCATTTTTTTATTAAAGTACTAGTATTACATTAATCTTGCTATTTCTGTGCTTTTTGCCAAGTTTTTTTAGATGTGTTATTAAACTCTATACATATACTGTTAGTGCTCGCATTTGATCTTTTTATATGTCTTTGTTTAAAGTCATGTTACCATATTTATGCTTCACTATAATTTGTTTCAAATTCTTCCTCGTATCTTCTAAAAATACTGGTAGGACTTATATTATCTATTTTGATATTGCAGAGTTCTATAAAGAGGGCAGATAGGATGCTTATACCAATGTTTCCAGTACAAAATGTACTTCTAAAGTGTTAGAAGACATGTAATCTCAACGTTTTTTACATTATAAGACATAACAAAGTTTTTAATTTCTTTCGTTGAAATATTACTGGTGTTAAGGGGAGATGAACGAGCTATTTTGAGCCTTACTCTTTCGACAATGTCCACAGTCATACGATGATTATTTGTATCTTTTATGTTTTCGTTGTATTATGTTCAGTGATTTAAGGACAATAGAAACCGCGAGAAGAGGCTCCATATAGAGTAAATCATTATTACTTTTCAGTGCAAAGAGAGCTTTGCCTCTGAGTTATTGTATATGCCTTCCCATTGGCACAAACCGGTATATATGACTCATAAGATTATATTTTGTGTTCATATTTGTTAAAGTTTGTCACATAAAACATTGACTTAAAAGTATAATGATAAATAAAGAATATCACAATTAAAGGATACATATTTTGAATATTGCCTTCTAATGTTGGATTACTAAAGACATGCAACTGAAAAATGGTAAACTATCTGTCAAATAAAGATTTATCTATCATTGGAAACAAGGAGGGATAGAGAATAGCCAAGTTGGGAGAAAGGGTTGGCAAAGGCAAAATTTAGGATTTGAATGCCGGTTGGCTACAGGTATGTTTATTATTCTCCAATAAATAATATGAAGTATAACCTTAGATACTTTGGTGTAATCCCTT
Organism: Cupressus sempervirens; assembly: GCA_028749045.1. NCBI lineage: Eukaryota > Viridiplantae > Streptophyta > Pinopsida > Cupressales > Cupressaceae > Cupressus > Cupressus sempervirens. The sequence continues at coordinate 235,955,077 of CM053786.1, read as the reverse complement.
TAATTTCTTTTGAGTGTAGGTGTAAGAGTTTTATGAATACATGATGTAGATATGGAACTTTTAGGGATTATCTAGACAATAAATCAAACAAGAGCTTTGCAGAACTGGAGTCCTTGCTTTGTACAAGGAAAAAAAGGAAGAAAAAAGAAAAAGGAAAAATTGTTGTAGATAGAAAAATACGAAGACAGATAGGTATGTATGATAATAAAATAATAAAATTTGTTTGATGTTGAATAATATTTAATAATTTTATATCTATATTTGAGTCCTATCAGACATAATTATTGTATATTGTAAGTAAATAATTCAAATGTTTATAAGATTGTCAATAAATTGTTGTTTATTTGACAGTTCATAAGTATATTAATAAAGTTTCATGTGAATTTTTATTTATTTTATACAAAATGAAGATGTATGAATTAAGAAGCTATAAAAAAATGATATAAATATTCTAAAACAATAATAATAAAAGTTTTTAAAACTAAAATAAAAGGAATGCAAAGAAGTTTTATATCTTGATCATCATAATTTAATGAAGAATTTTAATAAATAGCAATCCATATCACATTGGAAAAATGGGAAGCACTGTCAAAATGATCAAATCAAATTCTAAGCTTGCAATCTATGATTACCTTTAAAAACTCCATCTGAAATATATAAACTGCACCAAAATTCCCTTCACAAGCAATCTATGATTCCCTTTACGAACTTGATTTGACAATACAAATTGCAATAACATTCCCTTCACAAACAATGAAAACAATTGAAGGAGATAAAATAGAATCTCATGGAAAACACATAACTTGGTACAGATCAAGATCATTTGTCAAAAAGATTCATTAAAATTCTGTATACCAATGAAAAACTAAAATCATAAAATAGAGATCAGTAAGGAACCCATCCCTCAGATGACATGAGAACACAAATGGCCATCTAAATATTAATAACAAACTTTATAAGGAAAATTGTTAACCAAACTTGAAATACATCAAATACCTACATCAATCTCAACTTTCCTCGAGTCAAGTTTTAAATGAAGACACAAAAATGGACACGCTCCCATCATTTGTAGGGATAGGAAAAATGTGGCAAAGTTTGGCTAGAGGATTTTCACAGGTTCCAACACACTCGGCCTCCCCCAAACAAAAATTTGCATCATTAAAGGGCAAAGGAGTCGAACAAATAATAAACATTAGGACACTTGAACATATTATCCCTTCTGACAGTTGCATTTATATCTGGCTGTAACTCCAGGAAGTCAAACTTAGATTCTAGATATTCATCATCCATTTTAGCTATTAATTCATGAATTTTTTGAGCGATGTACCACAAAGGATTGCAGACAATTTCTCCTTCAATATCTATTGGACTAGCCATAAATATGACATTGCCAAAACATGCACAATGCAATCGTGGTTTCCTCAAACAATCTCGTCCCTCTATAGGAATGCAAAGTTTACATCTGGTAAATATTGCACTGTGGTACAACATTTCCGAATAGGCTACCAAGATTACATAGGTGGAGCAGGCCTTTATAAGAAGGTTGTCACTTGCCTCGTTGAGATTTTGTTTTCCTTTTCTTGCAAAATGTCATATTTTTAATCATCTTTTTCTTGGTGGAGAAGAGTTGGAGGCAGTGAAAATTCTTGATGAGAAAAGCTATTGAGGAAAATTTTTGGTGTAGCTACAGTCCTCGAGCTGCATCACACAACCTATTCCCAAAGCCCCCCTCCACATTTGAACTTGGTTACCTTTGAGAAAATTTAGAAATCAAAATTGCTTTCAAATCATTTTACTTAAACATTATGACAGGAGAAGAAAAGAAATAGAATATTATTTTAAATTTTTTTTATGATAAGATCTAAGATTAATAGTTTATATTTAGTCTTATCATTGACAACCACAAACCTGCATTTAAAATGAACAACAAATTGATTAATTTTGAAGCAGAAGAACATAAAGAAATTATAATTGACAGAAAAGAAATTATAGTTGCCAATAAAATGACTATTTATGTTTATATCTTTACAACATTGTTCGAAAACATGAATTTGAAAGTGACTAAGAAGATAATTTTTTAGGATGCACAATTTTTTTAGAAACTTAAAGCAAAAAGTCACAAAAAATTATTTATTTCAATGTAATTCTTAGACATATTAATTATACTTGTATTTTTACAATGCATAATAATAGGTTAAAAGAATGTTATACCAATGTCCTTTAAATTATTTGGTTAAAAAGGGTGTATCAATCTTCATAGAAGAGGCTAGAAAATGTTTGCATGGGTGTTTTTGGAAATCTTCTGCAGTCGATTTTGGATTGGGGTTTTTATTGTTTGCATGGCAGGGCCTGAGATTTCTTTTGTGTTGGTGAGAACAAATGATTCTTCTCCAACTATGCATGCAATGAGATCTGAATCGTTTTATTCAGGGGAGAGCTCCAAGTTGAAAAAAGTTAATGGTTGTTTTTTGCGTAGCCATGATCGCCTTGTTCTGGTTATTCCTCAGTGGCTATAATGGAGGACATTGAATATTGGACCAAGCATGCTTTGATATGCAAATTTCTTGGAATCTAGATTTCCCTATCCGCTCTTGAGGCATGGATTCACTGCTCATGGCAGGTGGAAGGTGATATGGAGAGTATGTTGGGAGGGAATAGTTATTTTTTTGTTGTATTCTCTTGCATGTCTGATCGTGATTGTGTTTTTGAAGGAGGCCCTTATTTTTACAACCATGTAGGGTTATTTGTCAAACCCTGGCATTCATGATTTAATTCTGCTGAGGATCTCCCTTCAACAGTGCCAGTTTGGGTTCACTTGCCTCACCTGCCCCTGGAATTTTGGCATTAAGACGTCCTTTGACAAAATGTTGCTTTGTTGGGAAAGCTGACTGCGATAGCACATCAATCCTTTGATAAAAAGGTTATTTCTTATGCTAGAATTTGTGTTGAAATTAATTTGAATAATACATTACTAGATTCTTTGAAAATTTGTCTTGGGGCTTCTTCTTGGGTGCAACAGTTAGATTATGAATCCCTTCTTTTTTGCTATCAGATTTGTCATGAGTATGGTCATTTATAGCATCAGTGCCCACATAATTTGACTTCCAAAGGAGTGGATGGTTCTACAGCTAGAAATGCTAGTGGTTTGGCAAATACTACAGGGAAAGGACAATCTCAGATGGCTAATACTACCAAAGGGAAGAATTCACAAGATGCTACAGGTAAGGGTAAGGCTCAAATGCAAGATAAGGATGGATTTACCCCTACTCATCCACGAGCTAAGGGGAGTGGTCAAAAGAGGCCTTTGAAAGAAAGATTATCTGATTTAGGTTTTAATCACTTTGAGGTGCTAGATAGTATGGTTCTAGAGGAGGGTATTCCTCCTCCTATCTCTTCTGATCTAGTTTTCCCAAATGAGGGATTTGTTCCTAATGATGCTTGTGGGGCATCCCAACTTGTGATATATCAGATCTATGAGATCCTTGTAGCTCCTATGTCAGGCTCTAGTGACAACTATGGTGTTGAAGAATAATGATGTTGTTCTAGCTGACTTGGTTAAGGATGTGCTACCATCAGGTAAGGGCAAGGGATCTCCTCTCCCCTTGGGGTTGATGCATAGACCCTTTAAGTGGGTTTTTTTTACTCCCCCTCTAAGGAATGGGCACAAAACAAACCAAGAGAAGATTAAACTCATAGGAGATATATTGACTGAGTCTAGGTTAGTGAAACCTTTGGATGCTCATTTTCCCCATTCTACTCAATGATGATTATTCTCTCATGGAATGTTAGGGGGTTGAATAGCATCCCTAGAAAAAAGGCTATTCAAATTTTGGTGATTGATCATAGTCCTAATTTTTTTGTATCCAAGAGACTAAGCTCTCTGTGGAGTCTATGGTCTAACATGCCTCTACTATTTGGTCTTGTGGCCAATGCCAGTGTGTTGGGGCAATGGGCAGTGCTAGTCATTTAGCTATCTTTTGGGATCCACCAAAAATTTCTCCCCTTGGCTGGGTGTCTTCTTGCTCAGCTCTCTCTATGGTAGCTTCTACTTTAGACTCAGGAGAGTTAATCATGGTTACTAATGTGTATGCACCTGTTGATCTTGTGGGAAAGGAGGAACTTTGGAGGCATATTCAATATGTTAGAAATTGTCACCCTTATCATCCTTGGGTGTTAGTAGGGGACTTCAATTCAGTTTTAAGTTTGGAGGAGAAGCAAGGTGGTTTGGCTAGATTGGGGCCTTCTTCTGCTCTTCTTCAGCAACACATATCTCTTTTGCATCTCTTTGATGTTAAGCCTTCTAATGGTCTCTACACTTGGAATAATTGAAGGACTAGAGTTGATGCAATCTCAAAATGTCTGGATAGATTTCTTGTTTCTTGCTTCTGGGTTAGTGGCACCCTTACTCTCTCTTTGAAAATCCTTGATTGGAGGGGTTATGATCATTGACCAATCAAATTTTCTACTATTGGTGCTTATATTCCAAAGCATCCTCCTTTTAAGTTTCAGTTGATGTGGCTTCGTGACTCCTCTCTTCATGATTTTTTTTTAATGTTGGTGGAAAGATGGTGCTCCTACATATGGTATTTCTATGTTCTCATTTTCTAAAATGCTTCAATATGTTAAAAGGCAGCTCAGGATATGGAATAGACAATGTTTTGGGAACCTTCACTCTATGAAGAGGCTTGCTCAAGAAGATCTTGATGTCATCACAAGGCAGATTAGAGATTGAGGTTTCACAAAGGATCTTGGAAGGGCTGAATCCTTTGCTTCTAGAGCTCTAGAAGAATGGGAACTTCAAGAGGAAATTTTTTGGAAGTAAAAGATTAGAGTTGATTTGCTCCAAGAAGGTGCTTGGAACACTGCCTTTTTCCATAAAACAATGCAATCTCACCAAAATCAAAGAAATATCTCTTCTTTGGTTAATTCTCAAGGTATCCAATTGAATTTCTTGCTAGCTTTGTTCTAGGAGGCTACTTGGTACTTTTCTATCCTCTTCTTTGAGGACTGTCCTCTTGTTAATAATGAAGAAAATACTATTTTGTCTTGTATTCCTTCCCTTATCACCTAGGAAATGAATGATTATCTCATGCATCCAATATCTTTGGAAGAGCTAGAGGAGGTGGTCTTTGGCATGCCTAAGGGGAAGGCTCCTGATCCTGATGGCTTTCTAGTTGAGTTCTTTCAAGAATTTTGGGACATCATTAATCATGATTTGTTGGAGGTGGTTAAGGAATCCTATTCTAGCAAGTAGATGCTTCAGGCTTTGAATTCTACTTTCTTGACTCTTATTTCTAAGAGAGAGGGTGCTAATCAATTAGAGTTTTTTAGACCAATTGCCTTATGTAATGAGGTTTAAAAAGTTATTACTAAGTTGATTGCTAAGAGAATTAAAAAGTGGCTTCCCATTATCATCTCAGAAGAACAAGGTGGTTTTGTTGCTGGAAGAGAAATTTTGGATGGGGTGGTTATTGCTACTGAGGCTATTCACTCTATGGCTACTTCAAGGGAGAGAGCAATGTTTGTTAAGCTGGATATGGCTAAGGCCTACGATAGAGTTAAATGGAGTTTCCTAAGGAGTATTCTTCTTTCTTTTGGATTTAGCTCTAACTGGGTGAGTTGGACTATATGTTGTGTTACTTCTGCCTCTTTTTCTATTCTTCTTAATGGTCAACCTTCTCATCTATTTGGTGCCTCTAGAGGCCTCTGCAAGGGTGACCCTCTCTCCCCATATCTATTCATCATCATGGTTGAGGGCTTGGGTAGATTCATTAAGTATCAGGTGTCCCAAAATTCTATTCAAGGGTGACGATGGGGCAATGGTTTACCTTCTATTTCCCATCTTCAATTTGTTGATGATTCTGCTCTTGCAAGTCTTGCTAAGACCAAGGAAGCTAAAGCCTTTCGACATACTTTGGACATTTATTTGGTAGCTTCAACCCAAAAATTTAATGAGTAGAAATCTTCCATTTACTTTTTTAACACTCCTGATTCTATTCAACACAGGATTGCTGTTATCTTGTGGTTTCAGATTAGGTCACTTCCTTTGACTTATCTTGGCATTCCTATTGCTATTTCTAGGCAGTCACGTCTCTTCTAGAAAAATTTGATTACCAAGCTTTAGAATAAGGTAAATCATTGGACTCATGGATGCCTTTCTACTGCTGCTCGAGTTACTCTTCTTCAATATGTTATCCACGCTCTTCCTACTTATAGAAGCATGGTTCAAGCTGCTCCTATTTACTTTCTCAAAGAGTTTGATGCTCTTTCTCAAAAATTTATTTGGAGTGTTAATTTGTGTAGTACTAAATGGTACTTGATTAGTTGGACGACTGATTGTAGGCCTAAAAAGGAGGGTGGTCTTGGTCTTCGATCAACTCTCTTGAGTAGTCAAGCATTGGCTACTAAACTTTATTGGAAATGGTGTTTTGGACAACATCAACTTTGGGCTCGTATTATCACTTATAAATATTTTCATGGTGCTGATCCTTGCTTTGTTTTTGCACTTCCTCTTGAAGGTCGTGGCTCAATGGTCTGGCATACTTTGAAGACAAGTGCGGTGTTAGTCAAGAGGGTTCGATTTTGGATATGTAAAGAAGGTTTTGAGGCTTGTTTTGGTCTGATGCTTGGGATGGATTCCCATCTATTTTATCCTTGTACCATCATCTTTAGACTCTTTGTGACTCTTTTCAAGCCGCTGGATGGGATAAAGTGGCTCATTACAAGACTCCTTATCAATTGGGACTTGTTGTTGGTTATAGATGGAAGCATCCTTTTGATTGGCCTCTTGGAGGCATAGACATGGATCATCAGGAGCTTTATCAGATTTTGGCCTCTAAAAAGTGTTCCTCTTTGCTAGGTCCAGATGTTTTGGCTTGGGGAGGTACCTTTTCTGGTAAATATCATGTCTCTACTGGGTATCAAGAGATAACTGGACAATTATTTGGGGATGTTGAGGTCCCTTGGTGGAAGAAAGTTTGGAATAAAGTTTCTTGGTCCAAGTGCAATTTTTTCCTAGTGGCTCAAAATCACTATCTTACATGGGATAATCTTTGTAAACATGGATTTCAGGGCCCCTCTTATTGTGTTTTGTGTGGTAATGGAAAGGAGTTTGTCTCCCATATGTTCTTCCATTGCTCCTATTATATTTAGCTATGATACCTTTGGTGGAGTGCTTGGGGTTGCTCTTGTAGGCATGCTTCCTCTTTTCCAGAGTTCTAGGCCCACTTGGGCAGCGCTCCCTCCAAGTCTTCTCCTCTCCATGCTGCTTGGATTATTGGCCCATCGTTCATGCTTTGGCATATCTAGCTAGAGAGGAATCGTCAAATATTCCAAGATGTTCAGCTTGGTGTTTTGCATCTTTGGTGGAAGATCTCACATTCTCTTTAGGAAACTATTCAAGTGAAGTGTGAGCTAGATGGGGGTATGGATCTGGTTGATCTTGCTATATACAATTGCCTCAATTTTCATCTTCAAGATGGGGTTGTAGCTCAAAGGTTTCCTTCTATGTCTAGGCAGCTTCAACATCAGAGGAAAGGTCAGGCGAATCAGGATGGGCATTGGACTCTTCCTCCCTATGGAGTTCTAAAAATAACACTAACATGGTTCTTCCCAAGGGAATCCAGGCCCTATTGGTATTGGGGGAGTGGCTCGTTGCAGTTTTGGTGATGTTAAATTATTTTTCTCAATTCATCAGGGTGATTACACTAACAATCTCATGGAAGCTTAGGCTATTTTATATGCTGTGGAACACTGTTGCTTGTGGGGATGGAGTAAGATTATTTGTGGGTCTGATTCCCAGGTGGTGGTGAACTTGCTTTCCTTGCAGGAGCTTAAGGATGTTAGTTGGTAGCTGGCCACTATTTTTAATAAGATTATTCTCTTCTCTACCTCTTTTTAGTTCATTAGGTTCACTTATATTCCTCGTGAATGGAACAAAGCTGCTGATTGTTTAGCCAAATGGGCTTCTAGTCATGATTTGGGTTGGAATATTATGGATAGGGGCAACTTTCCTTTGAGATGGTGCAAGAATTTGATGATCTTGTTGCTCAAGATCGAGCTCCTTGTTGAGCTCTCCTTATTGTATTTCTTTCTGTCTTAATAATTTTTTAACCCTCTTTTTCAAAAAATTCTAAGAAATCTAATTTAAAGAAACTTTAACAAATTTATTCATTTTGATGGAAAATTATTTTTTGTATCTTAAAAAATTATAAACTTAATTCTAATAAACAAAAAAATGTCTTATTTCAATGCACTGAGAAATCTAAATTTTGATGGAAAATCAATTGTTGTATCCTAATAAATTATAACAAACTAATTCATTTTATAGAAACTTAATTCTAATAAACCTAGGTATATAGATCTATTGTTAAAGTTGAATTTTTTAAAATGAACTTGTTGAACTTAAGACCCCTATGTTTTAAAAGTTTTCAATCATGTCCCCTATGTCCCCTCAAAATCAAGAGCAAACGAGATTTCAGCCTATAGACTAGTAATCAGATAGTAGATAGTGAAAACTACTCTCAAATATAAATTTCCATTAAAAAAAAAAATTGACAATAAATGTATTTAACATTAAAGAATCTAAAATGTTGCCATAAAAAATGCAAGAATCCATATAAATATTATCATAATTTAATTCGATGACACAAAGATCTATGTAAATATTTAATATATAGTTATCTAACACAAATTCAAGAATCAAGAATCAAGATTTTATACCTCATAGGGACTAAAACTCCAAATTATTTCTTGTCTCTTTTATATGAAATATTCATCTTCTCTTAATTTTTTTTTAAGAGTGGATTCAATTAAATCATATGAATAAGTATATATCTAGATTAAAACCGTTTTAGACTAAACAGTTAAATATAAGAAAGTTAGTCTATCAAAATAGTGAAAATATGGAACCTGACCGAAATGCATTCTTAAAAAATCAAATCTAAATGAACAAAAATATTATTTGCTATAATTTTAATATACAATAAGTCTGCCCGCCAGCTGATTAAAATTAACCAACACCTTCGAAAGTGATTCTCTCAGTACATGAGCCACATCTACATCTGGATGTCCTCTTGTAATTAAAACAAGAAGTTGGCGAATGAATTCTAAACAATACTGAATCTATTTGAGACCCAAAGTTGGTGTTTTAGGCAAGCATATTCCATACCTTACCGTGTGAATTGGACAGGCAGAGCCAAGAGGAGAGCGAAGCCTAAAACTGATTAGAATAAAGAGGAGGAGGATTGAAAAGGAATGAAAATGATGCAAACATATTAAACCTACGTGCATGCTGCCACATGAATGTTCCTCCATCTACTTTTATTCTATCTTGCCTGGATTGGCTTTCTTCCATTATTTCATGGCGCTTACCTCAGTTCGATTCAAAGGCATCTACTGCTACCGCACATCTTATCTTAGATAATGAGGCATCTCCTCCTATAGCTTCTGGTCAGCAATCAGAGAGGGAATTCGATTCAAGGGCTTCTTCTTCTACCGCGGGTCTTATATAGAATGAACATGCATCTACTTTTAATGCCCATATTAATACTGAGGGTGCCACTTTTGATGGAATCACACCATTTTCACGGCATCAAAACACACTTATACACACTACTACAAAGTATTCATCAACCATTGTGGACGAGATGTCAAGCACACCTTAGTAATATGGAGAAGATTTTTTCCATGCCATCTGCCTTCTGCAAGAGTTGCCAGTTAGCAGCTCATGCAAAACACAAGAACACATGTCAGAGAGAAGGTTTGGAAGAGCTGCCAGCTATCAGCACATGTAGAACACATGTCAAAGGGAAGGTTTATAATAGATGCTAGAAATTATGCCTATTTTTCTACACAGAAATGGGAAAAACCACTAGGAAAATTTGAAACTCCCAATCAGAAAATAGAAATAGATTATAGAAAATATCATTTTAATTAAAACTAGCAGTGGCACGTTTATGTACGCGCAACGATTAGCCAATAAGTTTATTTTTAAAAAGAATATCATAATGCATAATGCAACAAAGTTGACATTAACTTACAGTCATAGAATAATACAACATGGTATTTAGTATTGATAGGAATTTTAATTATGTCAATTAAATTAGGAGCAATTAATATGCTGTCATAGGTATGAATACACAGTGAGAAGTTGAATTTTTTTTTTGAGTAGCTGAAAGAATCACTTATTTCATACGACAATGTTTTCTTAAAATAAAGAATCAAAACTAATGAAATGATTTAATGTCATGTTGGAACGAAGAGATTGCTAGAGGGACTAAATTGTGACCTTAAATTCATGGCTAATTGAATTAAGAAAGTGAAGAGAAATAATTCTAAAATGTATGTAGGATTGATAATGTCAACATTAGTAATAATAGTGTAATGGAGAAGAAGAATTAGAAATCATCTTGGGAGGAGGCTCTACAAAACTTATTAAAAAAAAACATGTTGGTAGTGTTGAAGCTTGTGTTGTTGTATCACATGCGATCCATTTAGAAAGGTGATGGCATATAGTTGAAGTAGTATAGTTTGATTTGCAAACAAACATTAGAATCATATTATGCCAATTGAATTTGTTTTCAATGGAATGTGGCATCAAATATTTGTTGTTCAAAAGTATAGTTGGATAATGAAAACTATTTTAGTGAAAGAAATAATTGGAAGTGGATATACTTCCTTACTTTTGCCATTGGTAGATTTTATGGAATGATTGTTGTATTCCACATATGTTGTGTTTGAATTATGATATGTTGTGTACCTACATGATAAGCATATTTTTTGTTAGAAACTAAAGTGAATGAAATGTGTGTAGTAATTTTATTTTTAAAAAAAATTGTTGAGAATTTTTAGAAATAATGAATATATATATTTTTTGTTACCTTTGTTGGTTAATGTTTATATGTTGTAGAGTGTGTTGTTTTGAAGTGGTGATAGTAGTTGTAGGCGTGCTTCTTCCTTCTTTCTGGCAAGTAAATCCATATTAGGTGCATTTGGAAGCCATATAAATCCATGTACATGACCAGATCCTCGATGTTGCCATTCATACCTATACCAATAATCTGTTGCTTGTAATAGTTTTTCTATCACTTCTTCATGAAAGATTGTGAATCTTTGGTGAATGTATAGCAATGTAATATGTGGATTTTGAATAATGTTATCAATCAACTATTTTCTTGAATTTTGTATTGTAGGGCTTGTATTTTGTGGGAATAATGAATGTAAATCTGCCCACTTTGTGTCAGCTAAACTCAATGTAAAAAATAGTGTTGGTGTCCCTAGTTGGTCTATCATTGTTGTTAGTTCTGATCAACTTTTGTTCCAAAATTCTTTTGTTCCTCTTAATGAAGTTCCAAATCACATGAGTTGATTAGCCAATTGATTGTTAGGGACATTTTGTAGATTTTTGCGGAGAGTTTGAATTGTTTTTGGGACTTGTTCATGAATGTTGGATTTAAGGAATACAACTTTTGTTTGTTGGTTGCAATGTCGCATAATTAAATTGTAAATGTAGTAGCAAAATCGTACATGCTTTCCAAACCTATTGTCATAGTATCTCAATAAGTGCAAATCATATTCATTCCTGATAACTTGTTTAGTTCTAGTTTGAAGTGGCAGTGCACATCCAGTTGAAAATAGTGTGAGGAAAGCTATGGTTAACAACCCCTTAGTGTTGTACTCATTCATTGGTGAGTTATAGATTTCTGGCCATGGTAGAATTTTTGGTTGATTCGTTGTGAAACCTAAGAGTGTCTTAATGGTATGTAACTCACGTTCTCTATTAGGTAATTTTGGAATGAATGATGTAGTATGTTGTAGGTCCATGTCATCAGTAAGGGTTGTCTCATTATCATTTTTTGCTTGAGTATTCTGACATTGGATAGGTAAGCTTTGAATCATGTATGATATATCAGTGGTTGTTTCTGGAAATAAGTTCAAGGCATCATGATCTATTTCAATATTTTTGTAGTATGGATCATTTCTTATTTTGTAGAGTAATGCATTTAGAACATTGTTTTTGTTGACATAACAATTGTAATTGTTTCCTTGTAGATTAGTTATGTGTATTATAACAAGTTCAAGATCTTCTAGTCTTCTTGGTAAAAGGTGTGCAATGCTTGAAATTTCTTGGGGGAAGCTTATTGTATGACTAGTATATTTATATTGTCCTCCTCTTCCATGTGTGACTTGTAATACTAGGTTCACTCTAGCAATTAACATTTCTTCAATGTCGGTGAGTATTTTCAGGACATTTGGTTGTATTCCTGGATCCATGTTGTTTTGTAGAGAGAATTGATGTAATTCTTTCTGTGAGAAACATTGAGAGCATTTAATGTCAACAACATTTTTTTCGATGGATATTCATGTGTATCATTCCTTACATATGTTGCATGTTGCGACTACCAATAATGCGTCAATGCATTGTTGAAATTGTTTCATTGACCTCTTGAATGTTGTTGTGAATTGTGGAGGTGCTTGAAAAATAGATATCATAGGTCATGTTGAGTTAATGAAGTTGTCATTTCTATTTATATGTGATGTGAGTGGTACTATTTCATTTTGTTTTTGTCTTTTGAGTTCATTTATTCTATCTTTGTTTATTGATGATGCAAAACAATGTCCAATGGTTATTGGTTGACATTGTCTGAAGTCTCTTTTATTATTTGATGATGGTATGGATTGTGAAATTTGAAGTTGTATTTCTTTCTCTATAGTGGACTTTTGGTGTATCCTTTGAAGGCTACGTCTTGCTTTATATCAATTGATTTTAAATTATGGTTATATACTTAAATAATAATAATTTTTAAATATGCATTAAAATTTATATATAATATATAGTTTAAAATAAAATTACACCATACTATTCAATTTTAATTATTATATTTTTTTTTTATGATATAAATTTTAATAATATATTTTTAGAATTTCATATGATATGATATATAGTTTAAAATTACTTAATTTATTATAATATAATAAAGAATAATTTTTTTTTTAAAGAAAATAATTAATAATTGTAAATAAAGGTGACATAGTTAAATCAGTAATGGTTCCTACCACTTTTGTAATTATATATTCTCTAAAAAGAAGATAGTAAATTGGCTAAAGTCAAACTTCATTGATGTAAAATAAAATATACTATAGATTATATATATAAAGTTCATTGGAGAAAGAAGTTGATAGAATAAGAATGACTTCAAAAGGAAACCTATATAGCTGTGTTGTAATGTCTTAGGTATATAAAAAGTAGTATTAAAATAAGTAACCAATTTCAATAACATGAATAATTTATTGAAACATAAAATTTTCATTTAAAATAATTTATTATATAAGAATTTAGATAACAGAAAAATATCAAATTTTGAAATAAATCACAAATTAAATGTATACAATTTGTAATGAATAAATTGTGTAGGTAAACTTATGTTGATTCAATAAAAGTATATAATAAATTTAAATTAATTAGTTGTCCATAAATTATATTTAAATAAATAAATAATAATAAGACTATACTTTTTTTCAAAATAGAGATTCAAGTCATAAATATCATAGAGAAGAGTTCCTTTCATTTCTATAAGATAACAATATTTATTTAGTTCTAAAATTGGCTCATTATGATCACTGGTTGTAATAGCGAGAAAATTTAAATTTTTACTTAAACATAAAAATTATTTGTATCATCTTAAAATTAAATATAAGATTTGTATAAGACATAAAATGGTATTAATAAATTCACAAATGAATATATAAGAACACATATGAAATAAAAAATACAATTAAAAATTGTATTTACAAAAATTAAATCTAATTTTTTTCATTTTATAAATTATTACATTAGAATATTCCTACAAAATAATTATAAATTAAATATATCAATTTCACCATTATAATCTTTTAAATCTTGAATGTAATAATGCTTATGCTATTCTAAAGAAACTCCCGAAAATCAACTTTGGATTGGAAATAGACAATTTCTCATCTACTTTATATTAAACCAACGATACTCCCTTTTAAATCACTGCCAAATAGGATTGCGTTTATATTACGAAATCAAGGGTATATTCCATGTTCTGACGAACTGTACCATAGAAACCACACATCTAAAATTGTTATTTAACATACCAAAAAAATGGTTACTCTTTGTTTCAAATGTTTCTGGGAACCACCAAATATGGCCTCTACATTAGACAAAGAATTGGGAGCGACAACAAGGCATCCAGAAAAGCACTGCTGGAAGCTTTGAAAAACACAACATTTTGTGTTTATTTTAAATTTTTACAGAATAGTAGGAAGCTAAACAAACTTTTAAAAATTTGTAGAAAATGTCAAATTCAGCAAATACAGGACGGCAATATAAATAAAAATATTCTAAAATTTCGATTACTTGCACAAAAAATACTTCACAATTTCGATTATAACAATATCAATAGTTTTGCAAATACTACACAAATTTTGTTTCTTAATTTGTGTAAGCTTTGAATTAACTTTTATATCAAAATTTTTAGATTTAAAGTAGAATTATCATTCAATTTTCTACAAGAATACTAAAGTTTCTAAATTCTGGAAAGTTTCCAAGTTCAATTATCTTGATCCATCATCAAGAAACCTAAAAATCAGTAAACTTAAATCTTTAAATTTTTGTTCACCAGACAAATCCTTATCATTGAACTAAATACAAACCAAAACTATAAAGATTCTATTAAATATGAGTGAGCTTATATTTCATGTAAATAAAACACCTTCAATCTCATCTAAAGTGAATGCCTTCATAATAATTTCATGTTGCAGTTCAATTATTTTCTCATAACAATTCACTCACCATAGATGAGACTTCCACTCTGAGGAAAATAACCGAAAATTAAGTATTCAGTAAATGTCAAATAAGTTTTTTTTACATAACAAATAAAAAACATTTCTATTATCTCATGCATGCATGATCTCAAACTAATAATATTGCATGCAGCATCACCAATGACAAAATCCAATATATGTTATCAATGATAAAGTCATAAATCTGATGTAAAATATGTTGGAAAACTAAATGCGGTGGTTGTCTTGCCCCTTTGAGCCAAATGCCCACCTACCACCTGACGACTAGTAGAACAACCAAATAAATTAATATGGGTAGGTGAGGTTTTCAAATTTTGAAAAGAGGGGAAAACTGGAATGTGACAAAAGGAATGTTTTTATTCATTCATTCAGAGAGTTGGCAGATCAAGCAGATCAGAGAGAAGTTACAGAGCTGAGCAGAGAAGGAAGAAGGAAAGAAGTTTGTGCCTACAGTTGCACATGTTTCCCCTATTCAATCTATAATTTTATCATTGTTAGATTCATCCAATTGAAGCAATGATTGCTCCAGGCACCATTGTATGCAACCATAAGAGTTGCAGGTTTAAAGTTTAGTGAAAGTTTGAAGTTTTACAATTTTAGGGTTTTTTTTTTTTTTTTCTGCTTGAAGCCGAATGCTCCCGAATTTTGTAATAGTTTAAATCTTAGTTGAATAGAAAAGAAAGTAGGCATACTTGAATCTATTGTTCTTCCTCTTCGATTCATTGTATTTGAGAAACTTGGTTGAAAGGTTAAAGCTCGGCTCTCTGGTTTTAATGGTGAAAGCATTCACATTGAAATTTCTTAAGTTATAATTTTTCAATTGGAGCCAAGCTCACTCGGCATCCATTGTTGCTGAGTATTATCTCTTTGAGTGCTGAGCTAACTTGGCACCTATTGCCTGTCACTCGGCACCATCAAGTGTCAAGCAAGTGCCGGGCAACTTGTGACTCGGCACCTTCAAGTGCCAAGCAAAACTGGCACTCGACACCTTCATGTGCCGAGCAACAATTTTTAAGTGCCAAGCAAAATTTGTTAAAGTTAGGGTTGTGAGTTTGAAATTTAAATTTCTAATATTTCTTAGATGGTATCAGAGCTTTGAGGCCCCACATCCACAGTGAGTTAGGGCATTTGTTTTCTTGGGATATTTGACATGGCAGAGGATGCAGGAAAGATATGGCAGTAGCCACCATCCTTTAATGGATAGAATTATGATACATGGGAAAAGAAAATGAAGACCATTATGGTTGCAAATGATTTATGAGAGTTTGTGGTTAATGGATTCAATGATGTGACTGATCCAACTCAGTATGCTGCCCTCACAAATGCACAAAAGACTCATTTGGAAGAATCAAGGAGGAAAGATGCAAAGGCATTAAGTTTGATTGAAGCAGCAATGATAGAGGCTATATTCCCTAAGATTGAAGCATAAAATTATGCAAAGGAAGCATGGGATATCCTTGAGAAAAACTTCAAGGAGACTAATATAGTTCGTACTGTAAAGCTACAGAACATCAGGAGGAAGTTTGAGAACCTTCAAATGAAGAAGAATGAATCAATTGCAGACTTCAGTTCAAAGACCTCCAATGTGATTAACCAATTGAAGTCAAATGGAGAAGACTATCAAGAGTAGAGGATAGTGGAAAAGATATTAAGGAGTTTACCTCATAAATATGACCATTTGGTCATGACAATAGAAGAGGCAAAAGACCTCACTATTTTGACAATAGATGAGTTGATGGGTTCTCTTCAAACCCACGAGCATAGGATCAGTAGATCTACTTCTTCATCTTCCAAAGAGCAAGAATTCAAGGCTCAAACAAATCCAAGAGGAAGGGGGAGAGGAAGAAATGGATCAGGCAGGAACTCCAGAGGTAGAGGTCGAGGTAATGGAGGACAAAGAAATGCTGCAGCAGAAAGCTCAAGAAGAGCAAATGGAGCAAGTAGCTCACAAAATACTTCAAGAGGAGGTAAAAAAAACTACAACTCAAATAAGAGTAATGTAGAATGCTACTACTATCATAAATGTGGGCATTATGCAAATGAATGCTGGAAGAAGCAGAATGATTAGTCAGGACAAGCAAATGTGGCTGATGTGAACATGGGAAGTGGACCCAATGCTACTGCCTTCATCATGTGTAATGTTGGTGAAGAAGGAAGCCCTGAGGTTTGGTACCTTGACAGTGGATGTAGCAACCACATGAGTCGCAATGAAACCTTGTTTTCATTCATTGACAAGAGTTTCAAATTAGAAATTAAGATGGGTAACAATGGAACCCTACCAATTGTGGGCAAAGGATCTATTATGGTCCGCACCAAGAAAGGTGAGAAAAGGGAAATAAAAAATGTGTATTTCGCCCCTGGTATGAAGCACAATTTGATGAGCATTGGTCAGCTCATTCAAAATGGATACAAAGTGCTGATGGAGAATGACAGATGTATCATTCAAGAAAAGGATGGGATCAAGAACTTACTTGCAACAGTTCAAATGACAAAGAACAGAATGTTTTCCTTGAGGATTGAGACATGTTTTTCATCTCAAGTTTGTGTTACACCTCACACACAATCAGCTCTAAGGAGTGTGATTGAAGACTCTTCACGATTGTGGCATCTTAGGTATGGTCATCTTGTCTATGCTAGTTTAAATTTATTATCAAATAAAAGAATGGTAGATGGTTTGCCACATGTAGAAAATTCTTGTGACAAGTGTGAGGCTTATATTTTGGATAAGCAACATAGGATTTCCTTTAATTTTGGAAATTCTAGGAGGGCTAGATATCCATTAGAGTTAGTGCATACTGACCTAGTCGGTCCTAGGCAAGTTACTTCCATTGGGGGGAGTACTTATTTCATGACATTCATTGATGATTTCAGATGTAGGACATGGGTGTATTTCTTAAAGAATAAATCTGAAGTATTTGATAAATTCGTAAAATTTAAAGCCCAGGCTGAAAGAGAATGTGGACATATAACAAAGTCCTAAGATCAGATAGAGGAGGGGAGTATACCTCCAATTCTTTTAAAAATTTTTGCAGGAAACATAGCATTAAGAAAGAGCTCATAGCCAGCTAGACACCACAGGAGAATGGAGTGGCTGAAAGAAAGAACATGACCATTGTTGAAATGGCAAGGAGCATGATGAAAGAGAAAGGTCTCCGAATTGAATTTTGGGGAGAGGCTATGGCAACAGTAGTTTACCTAATTAATAGGTGTCCTACAAAGGTAGTCTGTGACAGAATTTCAATGGAATCTTGGTCACAAATAAGATGGGCAGTTGAACACCTAAGGGTGTTTAGATGTGTTGCATATGCACATGTGGCTAAAGAGAAAAGGAAAAAATTGGATGACAAAGGTGTGAAATGCATTTTCACAGGGTACAACCCAAAATCAAAGGCTTACAAATTGTATGACCCATTGAACAACAAGATGATGCTTTCAAGAGATGTGGAATTTCTTGAAAATCAATTTTGGTATGGTTCAATTGATGAACCACCGAGAAAATCAAGTAAAGTGCCAATTATGAGTAAAGAGGATGCCGATGAATAGCAAGAAGAAAGAGCAAATAGAAGAAAGGGCAAGCAGATTCAGATAGTGCCAAGCTCCTCTAGGCATGACTGAGTGTTAGTGCTGAGTAATAGTGAAGACCGAGCTGGTCGACAAAGCAACAACAATGAAGATTATAATCCCACACTCTCCTCCCTATTACCAAGAAAGACCAAAAGTCTTAGGGAGATATACCAAGATGAAAGGTATGAAGATTATGATGAGAGTGTTAATTTTACATTATTTTCTCATAGTGATCCAGTATATTTTGAGGAAGCTATTAAGGAGAAGAAATGGTGTAATGCCATGGATGAGGAAATAGATGTTATAGAAAGGAATGAGACATGGGAGCTAATTGAATTGCCTCCAAAGAAGCAAGTGATTGAAGTGAAATGGGTCTACAAGACCAAGTACAATGCTGAAGGCAAGATTGATAGGCATAAGGAAAGGTTGGTAGTCAAGGGTTACAAACAACAGTATGGAAGAGACTATGATGAGACATATGCCCCTGTTGCAAGAATGGAAACCATGCGTGCTATCATAGCAATTGCAGCCTAGCACAAGTGGAAGGTATTTCAAATGGATATGAAGTCTGCCTTCCTAAATGTTGTATTGAAAGAAGAAGTATATGTGGAGCAGCCACCTAGTTATGAAGTTGGAGGTGAAGAGAACAAAGTATATAGATTGAAGAGATCTCTTTATGGGCTCAAGAAAGCTCCACGGGCATGGTATAGTAGGATTGATTCATATTTGATGAGCAATGGCTTTAGCAAAAGCAATGGTGAGCCCACTTTTTACATCAAGGTAACAGATGGTAATGTATTGATTGTTGTCTTGTATGTAGATGACTTGATTTTTACTGGTAATGATAAGGGTTTAATTGGTGAGTTCAAAGAGGCCATGAAAAGTGAATTTGAAATGACAGACCTAGGTCTCTTGAAGTACTTTCTAGGCATAGAAGTAAAACAAGTGCATGATGGCATCTTCATCTCTCAAGAAAAGTATGCAGGATAGATCTTGGAGAGATTTAAAGTGCAGAACAGTAAGGCAACCCCCACACCAATAGTAGTAGGTCTGAAGTTGAGCAAGGAAGACTCTAGCAAGAGAGTAGATCCAACACTATACAAGAGTATGGTTGGAAGTTTAATGTATTTGACTGCAACTCGACCAGACCTAATGCATGTAGTAAGTCTGATTTCTAGATTTATGGAAACACCAAAGGATTCCCATTAGCAAGTGGGAAAGAAGATCCTAAGGTATGTTAAAGGTACTAAAGGATTTGGGATTTTGTATACTACAAATGATGATTTGAAGCTGGTTGGTTACACAGATAGTGATTGGGCTGGAAGTATAGATGATAGGAAGAGCACTTTTGGATACATGTTTCATATGAGATCAGGTGCAATTTCATGGGCATCCAAGAAGCAACCCATTATTTCTCAATCTATAGTAGAGGCTGAATACACGGTAGCAAATGCAACAGCATGTCAAGCAATTTGGCTAAGGAGGATCTTGATAGATTTGAATGAAAGGCAAAAGGATGGAACCACAATTTATTGTGACAACATCTCATCAATTGCATTGTCTAAGAATCCAGTCTTCCATGGGAGAAGCAAATACATAGAAATTAGATATCACTTCATCAGAGAGTTGGTGGAGAATGGGGATATCAAGATGGAATTCTGCAAGTCAGAGCAGCAGCTAGCAGATATTTTCACCAAGCCATTAGGCATTAGAACTTTTGTACACCTAAGAGAGTGTCTTGGTGTAGTTGATGTGGATTAGCTATGATCCTTGTTTTTTTGGCTCGAGACAAAGGGGGAGTGTTGGAAAACTAAATGTGGTGGTTGTCTTGCCCCTTTGAGCCAAATGCCCACCTACCACCTAACAACCAGTAGAACAGCCAAATAAATTAATACGGGTAATTGAGGTTTTCAAATTTTGAAAAGAGGGGGAAACTGGAATGTGACAAAAGAAATGTTTTTATTCATTCATTCAGAGACTTGGCAGATCAAGTAGATTAGAGAGAAGTTGCAGAGCTGAGTTGAGAAGGAAGAAGGAAAGAAGTTTGTGCCTACAGTTGCACCTATTTCCCCTATTGACTCTGTAAGTTTTTCATTGTTAGATTCATCCTGTTGAAGCAGTGATTGCTCCATGCACCATTGTATGCAGCCATAAGAGTTTCAAGTTTAAAGTTTATTGAAAGTTTGAAGTATTACCATTTTAGGGTTTTTTTCATGGTTGAAGCCGAATGCTCCCAGATTTTGTAATAGTTTAAATCTTAGTTGAATAGAAAAGAAAGTAGGCATACTTGAATCTATTGTTCTTCCTCTTCTATTCATTGTATTTGAGAAACTTGGTTGAAAGGTTAAAGCTTGGCTCTCTGGTTTTAATGGTGAAAGCATTCACGTTGAAATTTCTTAAGTTATAATTTTTCAGTTGGAGTCGAGCTCACTCAGCATCCATTGTTGCTGAGTATTATCTCTTTGAGTGCCAAGCTAACTCAACACCTATTGCCTATCACTCGGCACCATCAAGTGCCGAGCAAGTGCTGGGCAACTTGTGACTCAACACCTTCAAGTGTCGAGAAAAACTAGCACTCGACACCTTCATGTGCCGAGCAACACTTTTCAAGTGCCGAGAAAAATTTGTTAAAGTTAGGGTTGCAAGTTTGAAATTTAAATTTCTAATATTTCTCACAAAATATTACAGGTATCTCAGAAATACCTATTTTTCCCCCAAGTTCAAGCGAAAAACCAAACCTGATTAGTCTATAGAATTCATGGAAGATTAGACAACGAATTTTCAAGATTGCATAACAAAGTTGAAGCTATCATAGACATTTATAGAAATTAACAAAAAACATCAAGAATTAGAAATGTAATAGTAAAATAGAAAGCTTATAAAAAAGAGTTAAGAATTAGAAATGTAATAGTAAAATAGAAAGTTTATAAAAAAGAGATATTATTTGAAAAAAATGCAAAAAAATCGTTTATAGAATATTTCTAAAAAATGACTGCGATTGAAAAAGCTTCCATAAAATAGAAATCCGTTTGGGTTGACAACTTTTTCGTCGAATTAAGTTTTCTGAGCTCCCATAAAATAGGAATCCGTTTGGGCTGATAACTTTTCTGTCAAAATTAAGTTTTTTTTGGGAGCAAAGCTCCCACAATAAGCCTATCGGCTTAATAATCATGGAGACCATAGGATAAGAGCAATTCTATGGGACTTTCACGATTTTTGAGAAATAAATTAATACCACATAATGAGGTGAAAACTATAGTCCTCTACCATTAGATGGTAGGGACTAATAAGGAGATTTGTTCCAAAATTATTGAATTAAAAAAATAATAATAATAATGGAAAATCTACTATAGTTCATTGGTTTGTAAATATTAAGAGATTGATTTTTTAATAATCATACAATATAATATATCTTGATATGTTATCAAACTCTTAAAAGGTTCATATTTAGTCATAAGAGAGTGAGATAAAAATTTCACATTTTGTGAATTAGTATTGTTTTTAAAAGTGTTAATGTTCACTAAATGATAAAGATTATTAAGATATTAAGAAAATATTATTATTTTTGATATTATTATCAACATGATGTACATATGAACTTCTTTGTGCTCATGGAATTAGTCAATCGATCAACAACATTGGCTAAGGTTTGCACCTTCTCCAACTTCACCTTGTCATCTAAAACTAAATCTCTCACAAAACAATATTGCAAAATAATGTGCTTGATTGTAGTATAAAATATTAGGTTCTTTTCTAGGACGATCACACTATGACTGTTATAAAAATTGTGACTATAGCTCATTTGAATTTTATATGTAAACTCAATATTTTGAGCAAATAGCTTCCATGTAGGCATGAGTAGTTTTCATATACTTATGTTGCACCACCAAATAATTTAAAAATATACATGGACCATTCGATCTTCTTTTAACAACATCATCAACTCAATCTAAATTTACATAGCTACAAATATCCAATGAATCCTTATTTTCTATTCCATGAAAATATAAAATGAACTTTGAGGTATCTTGGAAGTACTTGAAAACTAATTTCAGTGCATCCCAATTTAACCCGATCATGGATTAGCTATGTAATGGGGAAAAACTCCCATTACATGGAAAATGCTTGATCATTTGCAAATCATAACATACAAAAATCTTCCAACAAAAAGGGCTTAGTAAGGTAATAGACTCATTTCTTTCATCACCAATGGAGATTTGGGACATTTCAAAGATCCTTCATTTCAAATTTTCTTGAGAGGTAAGATTTGAATTCTACAATAAGATATTTTCCCTTGCCAATAAAAAAATAGCATCAACATAGAAAAAATAACTTGGAAATAATAGCCATCAAACTTGAAATGTACAACAGAGTTTAGATTTAGAGCACACAAACCCCAAACTCAATGCATATGTCTCAAAATTTTTCCACCACATCTTAGGACTATATTTTAAACTATACAAGGATTTCTCCAAGTTATAGACCAAATGACTTTTACTTATCACAACAAAGTACTCAAGATATGTTGATGAGCCTATAAATTGTCATATTTATATTCACTTATTATAACACTTTATCCCATTATTGAAATATATTTCCAAGTCATTTCCAATCATTAACTCTATTTATGAAGCATTAACTATGATTAATGATTTATTGATTAACATTTGTATGTGTAGCTAGTTAATACTAAATTGTGATGATTTATTATGATAAATGAATATTATTATATAATAATTATCTTGAGATTATTAACAAGTATTTTGTGAGATATTTGAGTTGTTCATGTAGCTAGGAAGAAGGAGAAGCAAGTTGACACTTGTCAACATTCAACATTTGTTGGAAATATAAAAAAGTCAAAAAGATAGTTTCAGTAAATTAGGCATATCTTACACAATTATTAATGAAGTTAAGAATGGATTATATATTTTGAAAGATGATAACAAGGCTTACAAACCCTTTTGAGCTTTTGAGTTAGTTCAAAACAATAATGAGCAATAGTGATTAGAAGCTAACTGAGTAATGACATGTTTGAATGTGACAAAAACCTAGTTTTAGTACATAAATTCCACATTTCTTAATGAAATCCATATTTTCAAAATGATCTAGAAAGATAGAAAGAGGACAATAAGCTATTAAAATGGTTTGGTCCAATTTGAAATAGTAAATTAAGGGAACCGTGTGTTAGAAATGGACTACTAAAAAGATGGAATAGAAAATCAACACACTTAGTCAAACTACTTCTATTCATTGAAATTGGAGTTACAACTTCAAAATATTTTAGATAAGATTTAAATTGTATTTATGAAGACCTAAAAATCTCCAACAAATCAGCTTCCTTATAAAAGATTTCAAACAAACTCTTTTTACAATTAGCTAAGAAGACATGTTGTAATAGGATTATTCTTCTTAGTCTTTGTTTTAGAATAAGTCTCTTCCTTATTTAAAGGAATGATGAGACACTTGTTAGAGAGTTAATAAGCTCATATTTTTAAAATTTTAATCAAGCATTTCATACAAAGTTTTAGATATCAATTTTTTGGTAATACAATTCATGTGGTCATTACTATGTAGTTTCTTGTAGTTTCCTATAGCCATTACTATGAGCTTAGATTAATTTTAAACAATGTATATTTTACAATGATATAATAACTTAGAGAATCTTATAGTGCATATACTTTGCAAACCTATTTCAAGTATACGTCCTTGGATTGACAATTTAAATGACCCTTCTCTATTAGAAAGATAGCTACTCATTTTGGATATCCAATCCATGACTTGTATTTTTAGAACCAAGTTATTAATCTAATTAGGATACCATAATATTTGGTTCTATGTATGGGGATAGGTCAAGCTATGAGAGTATTTGAGGTTTAGTAGCTCTTTGTTATTTTTATAGAATCTTAATTTCTATTCAAAGAACATAGGATCATACAATTTTGTAGCAATACAATATGGATTTTAAATCAATGAAGAATAAGAATGAAGAGCCAATATCATTTTCAGCAAGTTTGAAAATTAATGAAGGCATATTTCTAACATCATAGAGGAATTTTGTTCGCATATTGATGACAAAATACTAATTTATGAAGAGGAAAATGAACACAAGCTTTTTTTACAAAATGATGTAATCACCATACACAAGGTTATTTCTCAAGATGAATGTGATTTCAAATAAGAACACCTCCTTCAAGAAGTAGTTCATCTATACAAAGACAAAAAGGAGGGTTCAAGATTTAATTTTTCACGAGGATGTCCTAGTAGAAATCTCATTCATATGGAGGAAAAGAAATCTTCACAATCTATACAAGAAGTTACAAGTGAATATTATCATAGATTTATCTAGCTTAAACTAAAGGAGAAATGTTTCATCTTACTTATCCACTTTGATATGACAATATATATTGTCAACATGAAGTAGCAAGTGAGTTTGCTAATGTATTTCTAAAAGTATTGTTATTTATTAAGTTTCTACTGATGATACGACTATTTCCAGTTTCTCATAAGAATGTGAAGAATTGGAAGATTTTGAGAAGAGGAATATACTGCATAGAACCAATTAATGGTTTTTTTGAGTAGGTTATGTTTATTAGATAGTGTAGGTTAGGATAGGTAAGATGGGTTTTTCATTCAATAAAAGTTTTTACACAATGTCTTATAGTTAATATTTGTCTTCTTTAGTTTGTTTCATAGTTCTTCTCATCTTATTGTTATTTTAAAGGCATTCATAGCTAGTTGGTTGGTCACATTTCAAATCATTTTTCCAAGGGTTTGAGTGATTCAAGTTTCTAATTCTCAAAGAAAGTCTTTGCATATACTTCTAGAAGAACCATTGAGTCTTTATGATGTTGAGAATGTGTATTCGATGATGGTGTCTATTTGGTACCATCTAAGTAGATATGTTTCTTGTTGTAACAATTAGTCCTTAAGAAACTATTGTATGAGTTTAATAGACACTCCTACACTCACTATTGTATGACTAAAAAGTTGTTTTATAGAAAGTACTATGTGATATAGAGACATATCACTCATTCTTAATGAAGTTAAGAATGGATTATGGATTTGGAAAGATGACAAAAAGGCTTATAGACCCTTTTAAGAATTTGAGTTAGTTCAAAATAACCAATGAAAAGAAGTAATTAGAAGTTGTTTGAGTAAAAGGTGGTACATTTGAAGGAAACAAAACCCAGTTTTAGTGCATGTTTTCAAACTGGTCTAGAAATATAGAAATAAGGAGAATAAGGTGGTAAAATGGTTTGATCCAACTCAAAATGATAAAAGAGAATGATTCATTTAAGTAGACTACTAGAAAGGTGGAACAAAAAAACAACACATTAAGTCAAACCACTTCTATTTATTGAAATTAGAGTTACAACTTCAAAAAAGTTTGGATAAGATATGCATTGTATTTATGAAGACCTCAAAATATCCAATTGATAAGCTTCCTCATAAAAGAGTTCAAACAAAATCTTATTACAATCAGCCACAAAGACAAGTTGTAATAAGACTCTTATTCTTAGTCTTTATTTTAGCATAAGTATTTTTCTTATTTAAAGGAATGATGAGACACTTGTTCTATGGTTGTTAAAGAGTTAGAAAGCTTATATATTTTAAATTTTAATAAAATATTTCATATAGATATATATAAAGTTATAGATCTTAATTAGTTTGTAATACCATTCCTACATCCATTACTGTGAACTTTGATTTATTTTCAACATTGTTAGAATTTATATTTTACAATGATAGAATAGCTTAGATAATGTCATAGTGCATATAATTTGCATACCTATTTCAAGTATATGTCCTTGAGTTGAAAATTTAAATCAACCTTCTCTATTATAAAGATAGCTACTCATTTTGGATGTCGAATCTATGAGTTGTACTTTTAGAACCAAGTTATTAATCTAATTGGGAAGCCAACCTATATCACATAATTTTTGTTTCCCAAATCTTGATGAAGGAATGTTATTTTCACATATATTTAATTTTTCTTTATATCATTTGTTGCTATAATTGACAGAAAAAATTCATATATTATATTTTTGATACAAAAGAAAAAATTCTGCCATAATTTACTCCCTAAACCTAGGAGTAACTTTTTGTAACAAATCATGCTTTGTACTTCTCATTGCTTCCATCTAAAAAAATCTTACTTTTGAGCACCTATTCACATCCAAGATTCTTTAGTCAATCAAGAAATAGTACAAGGTCTAATTTATCACTCCTTTTAAGAGCTTAGATCTCTTTATCCATGGTTATTTTATAGGAATTTGGACCACTCATACCAAGAGACTCTTCCAAAAACATATGTTCATCAATATTATAATATAAAGAAAACACATGGCTTCAATTATCACAAAATTATCCATGCCTTTATTAGACTTTGAATAACAAGGATACATTTTGTTCTTACCTCTTTCTCTTGATCTATCTTGAAAACATAAATCCTCTTTGGCTTTCAAAGAGACTTTCCTTCTCATCTTCTTAGAATGTATAGAACAAACAACATACTTCATATTTATGATAATTGAAGTGCTCCCTATGGTCATGAAAACTTTCTACTATGAGCTTGGCAACAAAATAAAAAAGATCTTGCACCTTTCTTCTTCATTCATTGACACCCCTGTTGAGATAAACTAAGTGTACCATCTTAGATTGTAAGAACTTTAATTTAATAATGATTTAGTACATATTTAAGGCCTATTTATCACTAATTTACATATCTCATTTCTTCCCATTTCTTCCCTTTATGCTAGGTGGAATTAGAGTAATACCTATTAGATCCTCTTTAAAGCTCCTATCCTAATGGCATGAGGCTTGAGGTAGGATCTAAACTTGTTGGTCCTCCCCTCACTTAATTTTATTACTTTTAATCTACTCACTACATTGAAAAAACTTTTATTTTAAATTTTGTACCAAATTTTGGGATCTAAGACTTGATTTAGGGCCCCAAGGAACTCCTAAAGGTTCTTAGTATTGGAATATTTAGAATAACTGGGGGGTGGTGAATTAGTTATCCTCAGGTCTATATGTACTAATTTAACTTTTAACAACTTCAAACAACTTAAATAGTTTCATTCAATCACTCGATCTATATAGCATACCATCATCAACTTAACATTTTGTTCACTACTTAATTCTCTACTTCAATGTATGTTGACTAACAATAAAATAAACAAGCATACCATAAAATTCACACAAGTAAATAACACTAGGATTTAATGTGGAAACCCAAATTGGAAAAAACCACTAATAACATGGTACCAACTTTTCACTCTTCTAAATTGAGCTCGATTAAGAGCCAACCCTATTAAAGGTTGCAAAACAAACTATTAGGTGTGACCTATCTAAAAGGTTTAATCACCCTATTAGGAGTGACCTAGTTAGAGGACTTTGGATCATCTAATTAGAATGTCACCTTGATTAAAGGATTTACAAAATGATTGTTAGATCAACCTTGATTTAAGGATTTTAACTACCACAATGGTTAGAATGTAATAGTAGGTTTAATCTATAAAACTACTTTGGAAATTTAGATCTCCATTTCCTCATCTTCTAGTTCATTGACCAACCTTCATTATCATCTCTAGCATCGATTTTCTTGGCATCCCTTCAAGAAATCACACTTCACCAATCTTCTCACTTATCCTCTACCATTCTTATTTTCACACTCTCTCCTTAAGATCACTAATCAATAATGATCCAACTTTAAAAACATCTTTTATGCCTCCTTAAATAGGTAATTTTTATGTTTTCCCACTTAAACATCATCATATATCTTAGGTTTAGGTTTGATCTATTGAATATATCTATCACTGTGTTCTTCCTATCCTTTCTTGATACTTCTAGATATTTCTTCTTGAATCCTTGTCTTTGATCGCACAATAAACTCTCTTCATGCATTAAATACTTGAACTCATCAATCCTTATTTTCTACACATTTTGACTAATACAAAAATTCAACTATGTCATCATGAAACTCGATTCTTTTACAAACTGTAAGTTTCACTGAAACTTAGTGAACACCATGTAGCTTAGTCTCTACTATTTTATCTCATTCGACTTCCACTAGCTTTCTTAGTCAATACTACACTTGATCAGCACTCCAACTTGCTTCACCATAACTATTACTTGGTTAATACTATTTTATTAGCTAACCTTTAAGTTCCTTAATCTTCTACTTTAGCTCCTTCATTGACCAACCACTATTCCCTAGGCTTAGCTTATGTTAAACTCAACACATCTATACTCCATAAGATGATTGAACAATACATCATCTTGTCAAAGACTAACTGATCAAATTCGCATTGTAAGTCCATCATACTTTTTCCTAATCACTCAAAAACTTCACTAGTTCATCTAATTATATCTCTTTTCAAATCCTCTTAATCAATCAACTAATATGACACTCTACGTAGTTAACTTAAATGTCTCTCTAGTAGGTTTTACATAAATGACAATACAACAATTATTCCAATTTTAGTTTCCAATTTAATCTTCCTCTTTGGTATTTATGGTAACACCTCTAGTTAGCATGAAAATGCAAAATATATTCTCATGATTTATCATTACTAGCTCTATAAAAAATCTAATACAACTATTCATTAAAATCCTTAGTTTCATTCTGATTCTCATCCATGCACTCAAAATTATCCCTCTAAGACTTATTACCAACAATATTAGTAACACCTCTATCATATGTCTTCTTTTAATTTATCTTCTTCCTCTAATCTCTAGCTGACAACACTAATACCTTTGATATAGATCTCTTCTTGGTTCATATATAGGATGATAATTGTAAAACTTCTCCCTTATGATTTGAACATATTATTTGAATGGTAACTTGATACCTTACTCCCCCTCTTTGTCAAAAATTCCAAAGATATAAAAAATTTACATGTATTACTTCTTCAATATTTCATTGTCTCTTCCATCTCTACCATTAATCCTTGTAGTCTCATCTTCTCATGCTCCAGGTCATCCTTTTATATTCTTTAGGAAGCTCTTAAACTGTGAGTTTCTACCTCAATGTGTAAGATATTTCGATCACAACATTTGATGCAATGCAAGATCTCTTCTCAACTAGCTTCAAGTAGGGGGAACACCTCTAACTTACCTCAAAAAAAATCCTTAGGTAATACCATAATGAATATATCATCTATCTACTACTTTGCATTCACATACTCCAATCTTAATTATTTGTCTTGTTCCAACTCTCTCAAGTAATGATACTTTATAGTAATGTGTTTCATCTTTGTATGAATCACAAGATTCTTAGATATTTTTATAGAACCTGTGTTATCACAATTTATAAGCACATGTTTAGTGATCAATCTATTCCTTGATACCTTTTTACAGTTGCTTGATCCACACAATATTAGAATAATTAACAACAATAATAAAATATCCAGCCTTTGTTGTGGATTGAAAATAATTAATTTGTATCTTTCTTGTCCATAAAATCAATCTCCTTCCTAGAAAGAAAACTCCTCCACTTGTACTCTTTATGTCATCAAATTCTCCTTCCCAATCATCACCTATATAAACCTTTAGTTTAAAATTATCATTTTTCTTGTACCATAGTCCATAGTCTTTTGTTCCTTTTAGACATCTCAGTATCCTTTTAACTTACATCATGTGATTTTCTCTAGGATCAATAGAGAATATAGAAACAATTCCAATTTCTAATACAATGGTAGGTCTTCTATGTACAACATATTGCAATTTTCCAATCATTTCCTATATAATGTTTTATTCACCTTAGTTGAATCATCATTCTTTGAGATTTTATGAACAGTAACCATAGGTGTTCCAAGTTTTCTTGAGTCTTCCATTCCAAAGGTCTCCAATATGTCCTTAATATAATTTTATTGTGTAATTTAAATATCCTTCTTCATTTGGTAAACTTGTAAACCAAAAAATAACTTGATCTCTTCAAGCACTGACATCTCAAATTCCTTCTTTATTTCATTAGAAAATGACTTGCACAATATATCTTGTCCTCCAACTATGATATCATCAACAAAAAAAATCATCTAACAATATCTTACTTTCATATTCAATTTTTAGGTATAAATTTCTATTTTCATTAGTTCTTGTAAAACCAATTTTCAGCAAATAAGTTTGTAATCTTTCATGCCATGCTTTGGCGGCTTGTTCCAAACCATCTAATTATTTGTGTAGTTTTCATACCATATTCCTCTTGCTAGGATCAACAAATCCTTCAGTTTGTTCAATGTAAGCTTCTTCCTCTAAGATTCCATTCAAGATGTAGATTTGACATCCATTTTCTATAGCTTGAGTCCTTTATAAGTAGCATATGCAATATAAGTTCTGACTCCTTCCAATCTTAAAACTAGGGAAAATGTCTCTCCATAGTCAACTCCTTCTTCTTTTGCATATCCCTTATAAACTAGTCTTGCTTTGTTCCTTGTAATATCATATTTCTCATTCAACTTGTTTATGAAAACCCACTTGGTTCCAACCACATTTTTGTCCTTTAGCTTGGGTACCAATGTCCATGTTTTTTTTTCTTTATCTGATCAATTTTCTCATTCATTTCCTTTATCCAATCTTCATTCTCCAAAGCTTCTTTAACTAATCTAGGTTCAACTTCACATAATAAGCATGTATCATTATTCAACTTACTTCTTGTTATGAATCATGAATCTTTTCTTCCAATAATTTGGTTTGGTGTATGATTCAGGTCCTTATATATTTTTCTAAGATAGGTTCAAATATTATTTCTTCTTCATGTATTTCACTTGGTTCTAATTTCTCTTCAATTTCAGGTATCTTTGACTACAACATTGTGTGGTCTATCTTGTGTTTGGTTCCCTTTTTCTATTATTTGACTTCTTTTGTCAGTGAGTTGACTCCTACATCCTAATGCCCAATAGTCTACTAATTCTTGACAAAGCCCTTTCACTAAACCTTGATAGTTCTTATCTATTGATGCTAATTAACCTCTTTCTATGGTTTAGGTAAGCTATTAGGTCTATTGATGCTAAATAACTACTACAATCAAATCTATAGAGAATAATAACTAAAAAACTAAAAATATTTGATCACAAAAAAAAATCCATACATGAGGAGATTACTTCCTCATCAAACAAAGCTTTGAGAGGTCAGGAACGATGATCATTAACTTGTAAATAAATGGATGGATCAATAGGCAGTGGTGGAGTGTCTCTTTGCATTTATCAGACCTAGGGAACAATGAAAGTGGTTACAAGAGATTGAAAAGATCAAATTCATCATCAAGGAGTTGCTTCCACTATCATCAATCTTGCCAATTCAGCCATGTTATTTGGTCAACTAGAATTAACCATCAAAAGTTTCCATGTCGACCAAATAAATCTTACCATTCTACCACCCTATCAACAATTAAACATTATGCCTTGCATTCAACTACCTGTGATCATAGCTTCACCACCATGTTTCCTCAATAATAGTTCTCGCTTTTGAAGCTATGACCCATTGGTTATCACTACTTCACAACCTGCTCTTAACATTCTTTTTCAACCACTATGACTCTATGAAGACTAGGATCCTAACTGCATTCGCTTTGTTACCATCTTAACTTGAGGTTCCCTTCTAACAATTGTGACCGAGAAAAACAAGGGGAATTGCTTGATAGTAGCTCAAACCTTAGCCATCTCTTAACCTATTATGATCATTAGCTAGCCATTGATTTGAAAGATCTAATGGTACAAAATGTGTGATTGAAGCATTGAATATTTTCCCTTTTGGGTGGTCATGACTTAAGCCATAACATATTAATATAGTTGTGCAATCAAGAGAAAAACAAAAAAAATGCACCTTCACTATCCCAACTCTAGTTAAACCAATATACTTTGCAATGATATGAACATAAGCAATCATGCCTTTTCCATCTTGATCCTAGTTAGCACTAAACTAACCATGACTGTGTGAATTGCATGGTTGTGACTTAAAACAATCTAAGGCATAATATGAAATAAGAAATGTAGCCAATGTCGAATTATTTCATAGAAAACCCTAGGTGACTTTTGAACAAATTATTATTTGAATTTGAATTTTTAGGTGGAAGGGCACTTTGGTTAACATTTCTGGTGACTCAGAGGGGATGCAAGCTTGCTTGGCATATGACCAGTGTCCACCAAAATATCCATTGGGCTATGGAGCATCTAAAACTATGAATATTCATAAAATTTATCACTTTTTCCACATTTTGAGCCATAAAACATGCCCCTCTACCTATGGAATTTTGCAAAAGTTGGAACCAAAAATCTTTGTTATAAAAATAAAACATGTGCTTGTGCACTTGGAAAATAAGAAAGAACAAAAAGAAAACTAACTAACTATATACATGAACATTTATTTCCATAAAAAATAGGGCTTGAGATATATTCTATTGACTAGAATAGGCAAGATTTAACCATTAGGCCTTCTTAACTAGAAAGCATTAGCTTGCTTGCAACTGATGATTACATAGGGACCACTCCATAAGGCATCAAACTTTGAGTGTCTCCCTACTTTTTCTATATCTACATCCCACTTCAACATAAGATCAGATTTCCTAAAAATTTTAACCTTAGCCTTCCTATCAAAGCTCCTCTCCATCTATTGATAATGTATCTCTAAGGTCTATATTGCTTGATTTCTTTTCTCAGCTAGCTCCATGAAATTTTCCATTCTTATAGACATAACATCATTTTCAATTAGTTCCAACTGATGAGCCAACTCAAGAGTAGGAAACTCTAACATGAGATAGGGAGTCTAGCTTTCTTGCCATATACTAACATGAAAGGAGAATTCCCAACAACCCTTTTAGGTGTTATTCTGTCAGCCCAAAGGGTAGTCTTCAATTTTTGGTGCCAACACCTTTGATTATCTTCAATACTCCTCTTGATGATTCTAATCAAATTCTTATTGGATTACTTAGCCAAGCCATTAACTTGAGGGTAGTAATTAGAAGATGTGCTCAAGTAAATACCATAATCAATTGCCCATGGACAAATTAGAGCTCCTATAAATGATTTAGCATTATCTGATATTGTAGTGGAAGGAGCCCAAATCTTATGACAATCTCATTGAGGAATTCCACAACTGAAACCTTTATAGAATCCTTCAAGGCTAATACCTCAGTCCATCTTGTGAAGTAATTTTTTGCAACCAAAATCCACCTATGACCAGAGCTAGAAGGCAGATTAATAGGACCAATAAAATCTAATCCCCACTGGGCAAAAGGCTGATCAGCCTAGATGGGGTGGAGAGGAAGGGTTGTAAGTCTCTATTTACTTGAGAAGAAAGAACACTTTTCACACTTCCTCACATGTCTATGGTAGTCATGGAACAAAGATGACAAGTCATAACTGGCTCTCATGATCTTCATTATAGTGGTTCTTGTTGAATAGTGGCCACCATCAGGACCATCATGAAGTTCTTTAACTATCCTCTCTACTTGATCTACATCAATACATCTTAGCAAGGCTCCATTAAAATCTATACTAAAAAGAATACCATTAACTATAGCATAAGAAATTGACTATAGTCTAAACTATCTTCTTTTAGCTTTATCCAACCATTGAGGATATCCATTCCTAGCTAAGAAAGTCTTCATGTCATCTATCCAACTCCTTGGGACATCATAAGATGCACCCACTTGCTGCTCTACCAATACCAAGACAACTTCCTTGTTAGGCTCATGATATGAGATCATCTATTTGCATAACCCCTTACCCCTTACTAGCTTGGTAATTTGGATGTCCACATCATACTCCATCACCTTAGTCAATCCAACCTACCCTTTTCTTACTAATATCTTTGCTCAAGAAGAAACTTTAACAGTTGTATGAGGGACTAGCGGATGGATTTTTTTATGAGACAATAGGTGTTTGAATTTCTTCAAGGCTCTTATGACCATAGGGGCTTGCTTTTCCACATAGCTATACTTATTTTCATACTCTTTTAGACTTTCACTAAAGAAAGAAATATGATTCTCTTCATTTTTATTATTTAATTGAGTCAAAACAACAGAGATACTTGACTCACCTCCTAATGTGTAAAGAATAAAATCTTTATGAAAATTTGGATTGATGAGAGTAGGAGCTAAAGGTATGGCTTCTTTGATCTCTTCAAAACTTGCCTTCCCTTCCTTGGTCCATGAGAAGACCATATTCCTTTTAAGCATTACTATAAGAGGTTTCACCATGGTAGCTATATTAGAAATAAATCTTCTCACAAAATTTATTCTACCAAGGAAACTTTTTAGACCTTTCTTGTGACTAGGAAGAGAAAGGGAAAGTATTGCCTTTGTTCTTTCTAGATCAATGGGTAGACCATCCTTAGATACAATATGTCCTAGTAATTTCCCTTAATTAGTGGCAAAGACACACTTTCTTGGATTCAAAGATACCCCATACTCTCTACATCTTATAAACACTTGTCTAAGATGGCCAAAATTGTTATGCTACATCTTTTGAATATACGGTGATATCATCAAGGTAGACCAACACAAACCTTTCAATCATATTTTTGAAGGCCATCTCTATTGCCTTTTGAAATGTGGCACCCACATTTTTTAGTCCAAAAGGAATTTCATTATAGGCAAATTGGTGCTCCATTTGGTAATGAAAGTAGTTTTATATCTGTTAGCTTCTTTGACTAACACCTAAGTATAACTCAAGAATCCATCCAAGAAGGAGAATCTCTCTAAACCACTAACTTTGGAAAATATCTATTCCATGGAAGGGAGAAGATGATGATATTTAAGGGAGGCTTGGTTAAAATCCCTAAAATCTATGCATAGTCTAATTTTTACATTCTTTTTCCTAACAAGGACAAGGTTTGGCACCCAAGAGGAGTTCTTAATATGGAAAATAATATTGGCCTCAATTAATTTGGACAACTCATTTCTCATTAGTGGCTCAATTTTGGGATTTACTGGTCTCTATTTTTTCTAATAGACTTGACATTATCCACTAGATCTATAGTATGTTGAAATAAACTAGTGTCAAAACCCTTTAAATCATCATATGTCCCAGAAAATATATCATTAAATTCTTGACACAAATGGACCAAACTTTATTTCTTGGTTTCAAAACATACCTTCCCATGTTTAACATCCTTCTATCAGTAACTATGATTGGCATATGGTCTCCTTTGTTTGTAGGAAGATTCATGCTTCCATCCCTTGCTTGGTCATTAGGATTGAAGAAACTCTCTAAGGTAATGAGATGCTTAGAAAAATTATTGGAGTTGAGGTTGATGATTTGATCACCATATTGGTCATGCAATCTTTACTGATTTCTATCTGAGAACTCTACTTCATTTTGTAAGAAACTCACAATTTGTACATTAGATTCAAAAACTTGCCAATTGATATCATTATTAGGGACAATGGGTCTAACTGCCACTTTAATCTTCTGCTTCTTCTCATCTTTAAGGCTCCTTGGGACATCATAATATGCACCCACTACCACAAGTCTATTAGCATCTCTATTTTCTCTTCTAGGGATGCTCTGAATATTAAATGCATTGATACCTTGAAGAAAAACCCATACTCTATGTTTATAAGACTTGAACAAACCATTCTTGGTAACATTTTGATTCCTCAACTGATTGACCACCAACTCAATATCTCCATAGAAACTTAATTCTTGAATTCCTCTTTTTTGAGAAAATAAGAGATCTTCAATCAATGCCTCATACTTGGCCACATTAGTGGTACAACTAAATTGTAGCCTAAATGAGAAGTAGTACCTTTATAATGTAGGAGAAACCAACACCACACCAGCCCCTGATCTACTTTTATTTCTTGATCCATCAAAATACATACTCCATATCCCACCTATGTCTCCTTTGATTTTCATCAAGTTGGGGAGAAGAGCATCCTTTTTTGATATACAACAAGTGCCTAGGCATATCTCCAAGGTTTCTGATATAGGATCAAACTAATATTATTAACCCACTCATCCAAGAGGAAATTAGGTGTATTAGCTAAAGAAGTGTAAGGATCATTTTCTATTTCATTTTCATCTATTTCTAGGATGGTACAGTTCATATTGATGAGATTAGGAGTGTAGGGCTCAATATGATGGAGGGTTAATGGTTCTACTTTGATTGAAGCTTTGGTTCTATATCTAGTTCTAAAAAATATATATGATCAATCACAAGATATGTAACCACCTATTTGGGCAGTGAAGTCTCTTGAACGACAAATGGAAAAGTGTGGCTTAACTTTAGTAATTAATATATCTTGAACTATAGTATAACTTGGGCATGTATGTAAGGCCATTTCAACATTTCTAAGGATTCCCATAGTCTTGACAGTACTACCATCTAACTATAATGCATCCTTAACAATGGGTTCATATTTTACTTCTAAAATATCAGCAACACATTTGGACATTACTAAACTACTAGCCCCTGAATCAATCATGCAGTTGTGGACTAGCTTATCTCTTATAATCAGAGAAATATAAAATGGAGGAGATCTAACCTTTTTACTTACTTCTACCTCCTTTGATGGTTGTACCAAACCCATAGTGTTCTCCATGCTAGGCGAATGATCTCTGAGTTCAATGCTTTCTAACTCCTATTGTAGTAGCCTCTTTTGTGATGGTATAGTAGCAACAACATCCCACATAGAAATATTCACATTGGTCTTCCTCATTTGATCTACCACACTAAAAGAAGCATTAGATTTTTTGGTAGAAGTCTCTAAGCTAGAAGCTTGAGGTGGGATAGTGTGAGGGTTACTCACATCTCCTCTACTTTTATTAAAGCCAAGCAAGATTCTACCTTTCGACACATGCAATAACCATAGGAGTAGTTATAAGAAGGGTAGAAATCTTTATTCTTGGGCAGGGTTGTTCTGAGGGACTAAAGCCCTATTTAGGTTGGTGTTTAAAGACTGGGGGTGGTTGATAGGTCTATTTTGATTGTAGGGGACATGACTCTAGTTTGGAGGTCTACCATGAATGGGACCTTGACTTTGGAGTTGGAGAGGCTTATTATTTTGAGCTTGCTACTTCTTTATGGGCACCAACTCATTTCTTATCTTTTGCACTACTGTACTATTGTCCTCCATCTTCTTTTCTTAATGTAGCATCCTCCTATCTACATTTTTCATCAGCATCTGCATCACGGCCTCAATCCTATCAACTCCATTAGGGGATTTAAAGGCTTTTGGGACCACAACAAGAGGTTGACTTATAGAAGAAACATGAATAGGGGCTACAATAAGCTAATGATTGGGTATGTTGGGGAAGAAAGGCATTGGGGGCCTTGGAGCTAACTTCCCTCCCTATATCAAAATATTTTCAGCTATTACAGAAACCTCATAAGCATTTGGTAGAGTGTCCCCTCCCACAGATTGCAGGGTGGTAGCAATATCACTATTGAAGGCTCTGAGATAATACAAGAATGCATTACTAGTAGAGGGCTTCACTGTAGTAAATATTTTGTCCCATGTCTTCTAAAATCTATAATTGAAACCAATCATACATTGATGTGGGGGCCTCTTTATAGTTGTTAGCTATTCTAAAAGTGATAGTTGATCACTTTTATCCTCAAAATTATTGCATAGGGCTGCCCCTAATCCATCCCAATCAGTAATAGAGTTATGATGCAAACCTCTATACCATTATAGTGCCTTTCCTTTCAAGGATGAAGCTAGAAGCCTAACTAGTACATCATACTTGGTGATGCTATGAATATTGTAGATGTTAGACACTTCCTAAATATGCTTAATGGGGAAATGGAGGTTTCACCAGTAAAATTAGGTGTGCTCTTAAGAGTTAATATTGGAGTGTCATGCCTTTGGGCTAATAGAAGGAGGATCCCATGATTAAAGGTGGCAAAAGCATGAGCTCTAGCTATGTAAGAAAGTGATCTATATATATGAGCAGATGGTATTCTAGGCTAAGTCCTAACAACAAGAGGAGTTGAAATAGATCTTGTAGGGGTATGTGTTACTGTTGCACTCCTAATTGGTGATAGAGATATCCTAGCCTTTCTTCTTGGATTAGAAAAACAAAGCTCTTGGTATTGGAAATTACCTCTAGAATATGCCCTTGTGTGTTTCTTGGGCATGAATCATAGCAACTTTGGCCTAGAAACCAGATTATGTTTGAAGCTTAGAGTCACCAAGTACTTTTGAACAATGAGCATCTTGTAGGCTTTATACTGAATGAAGTACTATATCCTTAGCATGAACATGCAATCTTTTTTCAATTCCAGTGAACTTTAAATGTTTAAATATATTCTCCCATTGGGCATGCCAAAAACTATTATCACAAAAGCTTGCACCCTTGTCCAAAGTTTTTACTAAAGGATAACCTTGTGAGACATGGAAACAACCTCCAAGATGTGGGACTTGAACTATGAGGTTGAGTCTTCAGAGAAGGTCGGATTCCTCTACTATTAGGGTGCACTTAAACTATTCTTAAAGAGAAAAGGGATACAAAATACATGAAAGTAACTACTTAATCTATTCTAAAGAAGTGATGCACCAAAATAGGGTGTTCAAATTGATCTCTATCCATACATGCATAGTACCATTATCATGACAGTCCAAAGATATACAAATTCAAACTTTCTTTAATCTATCAACTACATAGAGATCAAACAACCACATGAGTGACACAAGGAAATAAATGCTTTACTTATCATTCATGGGCCAAAAGGGATACATAAATGCAGATTATAGATATCCATAGTACATCGAAGAGAGGTAGAAAAAGCTTGCATAATACATCGATAGCTAAATGAGATAAGAAAATATGTCATATAACTCAGAGGCAAAGAGGGAATTTATAGTAGCATGCCAAGGCAATGCTAGAGAAATAAAGAAGCTCCAACCTAAGAAAGAGTACAACATTTTCTTTTATAGTGCAAGCATAACTTAGATAACTTTCATCATAAGATAAAAATCAACTACTACAATCCAATCTACAGAGAATAATCACTATAGAACTGAAAAGGTTTGATCACAACACAAATCCATACATGAGGAGATCACTTCCTCACCAAACAAAGCTCTAAGAGGTTACAAATAGTGGTCATTAGTTTCTGACTAAATGGGTGGATCAATAGGTAGTGGTGGAGAATCTCTTTGCATTTATTAGACCTGGGGAATAATGCAAGTGGTTGTAGGAGATCAGAAAGATTGGGTTCATCATCAAGGAGCTGCTTCCACTATCATCAATCTTGGAAAATCAACCATGTTATTTGGTCAACTAGAGTTAACTGTCAAACCTTGCCACATAGACCAAACATCTCTTACCATTCTACCACCCTATCAACAATTCAACTTTATTCCTTTCATTTAACTACTCATAATCGTAGCTAACCCACCACCTTTTCTCAAGAATAGTTCTTTCTTGCAAAACCACAACCCATTGGTTATCGTTGCTTCACTAGCCACTCTTAAAATTTTTTGTTAACACTTATGATCCTATGAAAATTTGGGATCCTGATCACATCCACACTATCACCACCTTAACCCGAGGTTCCCTTCTAACCCTTATGACCAAGTGAAATAAGGGGAATTACTTGATTCTGACTCAAACCTTATCCATCTCTTAACCTACTATGATCATGTGCTGGCCATAGATCTAAAAGATCTAACAGTACAAAATGTGTCTTTGAAGCATTGAAGATTTTCCTTTTTCATGCTATTACAACTTAAGCCATAGCATGCTAATATAATCATGAAATTAGGAAAAAAATAAAACAAACATGCCTTCGTCATCCTAACTTTGTTTAAGCCAATATACTTTGTGATGATGCAAACATGAGCAATCATGCCTTTGCCATCTTGATCCTCGTTAGCACTTAAGTAACCATGACTATGCAAATTGCATGGTCATGACTTAAAACATTCTATGACATAATATGAAATAAGAAATATAGCCAATGTCAAATTATTTCATAGAAAACCCTAGGTGACCATTGAATGGATTATTATTTGAATTTGATTTTTTAGGCGTGAGGGCACTTTGGTTAACAGGCTCACCTTTATAGACGTAGACAACTTTTTAGGAATATTCAGGTTCTTTATTGCATCCCTCTTCATTCTTTTCTCCAAATCCATTAACTCTAACATTTTCACATTCCACAATTTTATTAGTGCTAGAATTCAAACACTTA
Source organism: Cupressus sempervirens (assembly GCA_028749045.1). Lineage (NCBI taxonomy): Eukaryota > Viridiplantae > Streptophyta > Pinopsida > Cupressales > Cupressaceae > Cupressus > Cupressus sempervirens. The sequence continues at coordinate 235,914,544 of CM053786.1, read as the reverse complement.
TATACCTTTATTTTAGTGGAATATCCTAGGAAAATACCTTCATCCTTCTTTTCATCAAATTTTCCTTTCCTTGTATCATTCGCTATGTAAAATTTGGTTTTAAAAAAATTGAAATAATTCACATTATGTGCATATCCATACCAAATTTTAAAATGTATTTTTTTGTACCTTTCTTCACTTGTACTAAGTTTAGAGTATAGAATTCGATACTTATAGATTCTCTCCAATATTTTTGTAAAATGTGCTTCTCCATAATCAATGTCCTTTTGTAGTCCATAATTGATCTATTCCTTCTTTCTATTATTCCATTTTGTGGTGGAGTCCTAGGTGCATTTATTTGTCTCTTGATTCCTTTGTCATTGCATAATATGTTGAACCCATCTGATATGAATTCACCTCATCTATCTGATCTCAAGCACTTTAGACTCTTTCATGTTCCTTTCTAAAAACTAGTCAAATACCACTTAAAATTTTGAAATGCATCATAGTTTTCTTTAAGAAACATCATAGTTATCATTCTAGAAAAGTCATCAACAAGTAGAATTAAATATTTGTCACCGTAATAGATTTGCACTCCAATAGGACCACATAAGTCAGTATGAACCAACTCCAAAATATCATCAAAAGAACAGGTCTTGCTCTTGAAACTAGACTTTTTTTTTAAAAACCCTTTTGACATTGTTTGCACATCACTTTATTAGGTTTTCTCAATTTTAGTAACCCTATAACTCTTTTATTCTTACTAATGCTCACCAAATTGTCAAATTTCACATGAAATAGCCTCTTATGCCATAACCAAATATCTTCAAATTGTGCAAATAGACAAGTATCTTTAGATAGGTGTAGATAGAACAAGTTAACTCTTATTTGATCATCATTTCCAATTAGTTCACCATTAGAATTTTCTTTTTTGCCTTTCAATTTTGGAATTAAATTCAATAGCTTGAACCGATCAACTACACCACACTCAAAAAGTTAAATTTAAAACCATCAATCCAATATGTAGTGTCACATATATCTTATCATTTAGTATAATTAATCCTTTACTTTTCACATAACATGGTGTATCATTTCCAAACTTAAAACTACTTTCATTATAATGTTCTAGATTTCCAAATTTACTTGTATCACTGGTCATATGAATTGAACAACCACTATCAATTATCCATCTATCATTTTTATTTCCATGTCAAATCAATATTGTTTTCTTATATTCATCAAAATGATCTTTCATAGATACATATACAACTTCTTCATCATTTTCATCAATATCACTATCAAAACCATCTTCTTTAGCAATATAACAAGATTTCTTTCCTTTTCCTTTGTAGTCTTTACATTATCTCAATTATCTCTTGTTTCTATCCTTCCTATAAATTTTTTGTCCTTCTTTTTATCCTTGTCATATCTATTAGGACACCTTGCAGTAAGATGACCAACTTTGTTAAATGTAAAATATATAATAGAGAGTTTATCTTTGTATTTTTATTTTCATGTTGGTAGCCTTATTGCCAATAATGCTTCAAGATCATCAAGAGCATCATCTAATTTAGTTTCACCATCCACATGTCTTCTCTTTTTCTTTCTCTTAGATCCATCAAGGCTTAGTTGAGACTTTAAAGAAAATTCAACACTAGCTGGTGAATAATTATCAAAATTTGACAACTCAAATGTAGTAAGTCTACCACTTTGATTATCCAAGGTCAGATCATTAGTAAGTGTATATCTTAGTTCTTGAATTGAAGACACTCTGATTATATAGATAGGAAGTAAAGTCCTTAATCCCTTACTTCTCATAGTCTCATCATATATGATGCCTCTAGCTCACTTAATAGAATTCAGAACCTCCTTGAGTAGGCTACAATACTATACACATTTTTGTCTCCATAGATTTGTGCCAACTCGTCCCACATCTTGTTTGCAGTAGTTTAATCATTCACATCATAAAATTCAACATAAATCAATGTAGATGCAATGTCTATCATTATTTGATTATGTTCCTCCTTCTCCTTTATTTTTTCAATAGTCATGGGTCTAGGTACTTCAATGCATTAATTTTCTAGGTAGTATGTTGTAGAATTGCCAAGTCTAGATAGATGTAATTTCATAGTCATTTCCATGTTGTGAAGTTCTCTTTGTTAAACTTAGGTACCTCTCTCTTGTACATCTTGATCTTTGACATGAGTCCATTCAAACTTTCATCACAAGAAATAAAATATTAGATACTTATTGTTAGAATATGTAGAATAATTGAGAGGGTGGGGGGTGTGAATTAGTTATCCTTAAGTCCAGATGTACCAATTGAAAATTTAATAGCTTCAAACAACTTAAATAATCTTATGTGATCACTCGATCTATATAGCATACCATCATCAACTTAACATTCTATTCATTACTTTACTCTCTATTTTAGAGTATGTTGATTAAAAGTAAAATAAAAAAATATAAAAAGAGCATGCATAACATTCAGACAAGTAAATAACACCAAGATTTAATGTGGAAACCCAATTTGTGAAAAACCACCAGTAACATGCTACCAAATTTTCACTCTTCTAAAGTGAGCTCGATTAAGAGATAACCATGTTAAAGGTCACAAAATAAAATGTTAGGTGTGGCCCTATTAAAGAATTTAATCACCCTATTTGGAGTGGCCTGGTTAGAGGACTTTGGATCATTCCATTAGAATGTCACCTTGATTAAAGGATTTTCAAAATGACTATTACCTTGATTAAAGTATTTTGACTACCACAATAGCTAGAATGTAACATTAGGTTTGATCTATAATTTAGAACAAATCAATTTGCAAATATAGATCTCCATTTTCTCATCTACTAGTTCATTGACTATTCTTCATTATCATGTCCATAACTGATCTTCTTGGCATCCCTTCAAGAAATTACACTTCACCAATATTCTCAGTTCTCATCTACTATTCCTCTCTTTGTATGTTCTCCTTAAGAATCCCTATCAGAAAAAAAGAAACTTAGAAAATATCTCTTATGCCTCCTTAAATAGGTAATTTTGATCCTTTTCTACTTAAACATCACCATAGGTCTTAGGGTTAGGTTAGATCCATTGAATCTATATATCATTTTATTTTTTCTCTCCTTTCTGAATACTTCTAGGAATTTATTCTTAAATCCTTTCCTTTGACCACATAACAAAATATCTTCGCTCATTAAATATGCCAATTCATCAATCCTTATCTTCCACACATTTTAACTAATCCAAAATTTCAACTATGTCAACTATGCCAATCATTTACTTAAGAGCATAATTTGTTCTATATTAATGCTCCCTAAGAAGGGAATGTTAAGATTATAGCTACAGTCAAATTGATTTAATGTTAACATACAATGTTGATATAATATATTATATATTATACTATACATATAGATATATATTGACGCAGGAGCATCCAGAGGTATAAGGGCAATCCTGTGTCACCCAAAAAAATGTATTTAGACTTAGTTTCTGTTTCATGTGTTTTCATTTCTAGATACCCATTTGGGTCAAGTAAAAGTTCCAACTCTCACAGTTCCACTATCAATGTTCTAGGTTAGAGTATATGAACAACTTGGGATACATGTAAATGCCAAAAAAATAAGAGTATGTAATTGAGCCATAATTTTGGTAAATTAGAGGGTATAAATTGGTAAGATGAATGTAATTGTAATTTAGAGCATTCCAGAAAAACAATCAGGTCAAAAGGCCCCATGGTTTGAAAGTTATTGCAATTTTTCAATTTTTGGAGACCTCCTAAGAATGATTCAAAGTTAGCTTAGGGGCATTAAATGACCTTGAATAGGGCTCAAAAATGGGGGATAAGAAAAGCTCATCCATAGGGCTATAGAGTGCTTTGAGAGCTTTTTGAAAATGTAAATAGTTCATCAATCAAAGCTATGGTTCAAAAGTTATGCCTCCCGAAAGTTTGGTTACCATTTTTGGATTCTTCTAATTTTGTGCCAACTTCTAATGCAACTTTTGGAGCCTTCTATTTGGTCGGTGGATTCCAACTAGCACTTTCTAGAATGTATTCCTAATCCTTAACCCTCTGGGGTCTATTTAAGAACATTTCTGGCATTGTAAAAGGCAATTTGGAGTGGAGTTTGAGAGAAGGTACTAGAAGAAGAATTTATCTCCAAATTTATGCTATTGTAAGCCCATAGGGCATGTTTTGGAGTCTATTTCTTTGCACTAAGTGTACTAGCATATTTTTATAGTTAATAAAACTTTCCCTTTCCTATTGTGTCCATTCTTTGCTTGGGTTGTGTCCTCATCAAGTGGTATTAGAGTGGGTTTTCTTGAGTGTGTAGATAGAGCACCGACTGTGAGGTAGTTTGCACCAGGATTGTGTGGTTGTGGGTTTGAGTTAAGAAGATGCCTCCATAAAGAGAGCATAGTGGAAGGGCTAGAGATATTAATCTTGAGGAGGTTAGAGCCCTCCAAAGGTAGGTACAAGAATTGCAGGAGGAGCTCCATAGAGGAAAAAATGTTACTACAGGTGATGAAAGTGAGGATGACAATGAAGAAGAAGAAATTGGACTAGAAGAGAAGTTGAGGGGGAAGTTCTAAATTAGGTAGAGGAGAGGATTTTTAGGGCCATTACTAAGTTTGGGAAAATACGTACAATTGATGTGGGTGTATTTTTAGGAAATTTGAAACCAGATGAGTTGATTGATTAGATTAATGAACTAGAAGAGTACTTTGAGTATGAGGACATCAGGGATCTAGATAGGGTTAAGTTTGCAAAGGCCAAGCTGAAAGGACATGCCAAAATTTGGTGGCAAGAGGTTCAATTGGAAAGAAATAGAAGAGGAAAGGAGAAGATCATAAGGTGGGATCACATGGTGGACAAACTAAAGAAGCAGTTCATTCCTGTTGACTACGAGCTTGATTTGTTTAAGAAGATGCATGGGTGAAAGCAAGCAAGAAAGCTAGTCCAAGAATATACAGAGGAGTTTAATCAACTTCTAATTAGAGTAGGGCACACAAAAGCAAATAAGGAGAAGGTTTCTCATTATATCAGTGGGTTACGACCTAGCATCCAGGAGGAATTAAGTTTGGTAAGAACGACTTGTGTTGAAGAGGCATACCAGTTTGCCCTAAAAATTGAAGAGAAGCTAAATAAAAAGTTTGAAGGGAGACAAAGAGGGTGCGGTCAAGGAGGAAGGGGTAGTGGTAGGTCATCTGGAGGTCGAAATGAGACCCAAAAGAAAAATGAAGATGTGGGTACTAGCAGGAACCAGAGGAACGAGGGTTTCAACCACTCTCATGATCAAGACTTTGGAAATTAGAGAGGAAGAGGTAGAGGATGTGGAAAAGGAAGAGGAGGATTCTGTGGTATCTATTTCCATTACCATGAAGAAGGTCATCGTGCCTTTGAATGCCCTCAATGATAAGGAAGGATAGATAGGAGAGTTGAGGGTCAAGCTAGGGTTGCTCATTTGGATGAGGATGCACAATCATCACATTCAGAGGATGTAGAAAGAAGAGAGACTTTAGTAAATGAAAGGATCTTACTAAGTGGTGAGATTGAACTAGGACAAAGGAGAAGTTTATTCCATACCAGATGTAAAAGTGAGGATAAATATTGTGATGTGATCATTGATGGTGGTAGCACTGATAACTTGGCATCAGAGGAGATGGTCTCTAAGCTAAAGCTCAAAAGGAAGAAACAACCCTAGCCCTATCAGATTTCTTGGGTGAAAGATGATCATAAGGTCCTAGTAAGTGAACAATGTTTAATGAAGTTCAAAATTGGGAGTTACCATGATGAAGTTCTCTGTGATGTTATTCCAATGGATGTTTTCCATCTATTGTTGGGTAGACTATGGTAGTTTGATAGGCATGTAGTAAATGATGGTCATGCAAACACATACTCTAATAAAGGATGGAGTTCACCACAAACTGAAGCCCATGAAAAAGGAAGGTGAAAAGGTATGTAGTAGTGCCAAGATTTGTCTTGCTGATGGAATGAAGTTTTTAGATGGCATGAAACATCAACGTATGTGCTATGCTTTGATTCCTAGGAAAGATAAAGAAGGTAGTAGTGAAATACCACTTGAAGTTTCAGATTTAGTAGGTGAGTTTGGAGATATTATCTTTGATAATGTTCCAGAAGGATTGCCACCGGTAAGGCAAATCAGTCATCAGATAGATTTAATCTCAGGAGCTAGTTTGGCTAACAAGGCTACTCACAGGATGACTCCTACTGAAACTAAGGAACTAAATAGACAGGTTCAGGAGCTATTGAAGAAGGGCTTGATTGAAGAGAGCCTAAGTCCATGTGCAGTACCTATAGTACTAACACCAGAGAAGGATGGAGAGTGGAGGATGTGTACAGACTCTTGAGCTATAAATAGGATAACCATCAAGTATTAGTTTTCTTTGCCAAGAATGGATGATCTTATGGACTGCTTGAGTGGAGCTCAGTAATTCACAAAGATAGATCTCAAGAGTTTCTATCATTAGATATGGATACAAGAAGGAGATGAGTGGAAAACAACCTTCAAGACCAAGGAGGGTCTTTATGAGTGGTTAGTCATGCCCTTTGGATTGACAAATGCCCCAAGCACCTTCATGCGGCTTATGAATGAGGTACTTAAGAAGTTCTTGGGAAAATTTGTTATTGTCTATTTGGATGATATTTTAATTTTCAGCAAGACTTTGGAAGAACATTTATTGCATATTCATAGTGTCCTTGAAAGGTTAAGGGAAGAGAAACTGTTAATTAATTTGAAGAAGTGTATCTTTGCAAAAAGGGAGTTAGTCTACTTGGGGTTTGTTATGTCACCTAAAGGTCTTAAAATGGATCTAGAGAAGGTAAAAGCCATCTTAGAATGGCCTACTCCAAGGTTTGCTACTGAGGTAAGATCATTTCATGGTCTAGTTATTTTTTACAAGAAGTTCATTAAGAATTTCAGTGGCATATGTGCACCCCTGACTGACACAATAAGAGGGGATAGAAAAGAGTTCAAATGGACTGCGACAACTGTGAGAAGTTTTGAAATGCTAAAGAAGAAGGTGACAGAACAACCTATGTTGGTACTTCCAAATTTTAGAAAGGTGTTCTAGGTGGATTGTGATGCTAGTGGCAGCGCTATTAGGGCTGTATTAAGCCAAGAAGGTAAGGCTATTGCATATTTTAGTGAAAAATTGAATGATGCAAAAAAGAAGTATTCTGTTTATGATCAAGAGTTCTATGCAATAGTTCAGGCCTTAAAGAAATGGAGGCATTACTTATTGCCAAAAGAATTTGTTTTATATATTGATCACCATGCATTACAGTACCTAAATAGCCAAGGTAAATTGAATCAAAGGCATATGAAGTGGGTAGAGTTCTTGCAGAGCTATACATTTGTGTTGACGCATAGAAGTTGAAAATCTAATAGGGTTGTAGATGCACTAAGTAGGAGATAGTTGTTGCTTACAGCAATGTAGGTTGAAGTAGTTAGGTTTGATGAGCTCAAGAATCTGTACCTCAAGGATCTTGATTTTGTTGAAGCATGGAAAGCTTGTAAAGAGCTTGTTGCTGTAGATAGAACCAAATGGCTAGACTATTTGATTCAGGATGGTATGTTGTTCAAGGGCAGTCAATTTTGCATTCCAAGGAGTTCCATGAGGGAAAATTTAGTTAAGGAGAAACATAGTGGAGGGATGGCAAGACATTTATGTCGAGATAAGACCATTTCCATTCTCAAAGAACATGATTTTTGGCCTCAAATGTCATAGGATGTGAAGAAGTTTGTACATAATTGCCAGGTTTGTCAAGTGGCCAAGGGATTTAGTCACAATACTGGACTTTACCAGCCATTGCCTCTTCCATCAAACCATGGGAGGACATAAGTATGGATTTTGTTCTTGCATTTTTGAGGACACAAAGGGGTAATGAGTCAGTATTTGTGGTGGTTGATAGGTTCTCCAAAATGGCACATTTCATTCCATGCCACAAAACTCATGATGCTGTCCATATTGCAAACTTGTTTTTCAGAGAGGTGGTAAGACTACATGGTCTCCCAAGGAGTATAGTTTCTGACAGAGATACTAAATTTGTGGGGTATTTCTGGAGAACATTGTGGAAGAAGTTGAGAATAGACTTGAAATTCAATTCCACACATCACCCGCAGACTGACAGCCAAACATAAGTGGTAAATAGAAGACTGGGCAATTTGCTGAGATGTTTAGTTGGGGATAAGCCCAAGGGGTGGGATTTGATTCTACCACAAGTAGATTTTCCTTAAAATAACTCTATAAATAGGAGTACTGGTAGATCACCATTCCAAATTGTATATGGAAGTAGCCCAAGGACTGCACCAGAATTGAGGAAGATAGAGTAAGGGGAGAGGACAAGTGTTGAAGCTGAAGAATTTGCTAAACATATCAAGCATCTACATGAGGAGGTCCAGGCACACATTACCAAAATGAACCAATAGTATAAATCTAGGGCTGATCAAAGGAGAAGACATAAGGAGTTGCAAGTAGGGGATCTAGTCATGGTATACTTAAGAAAAGAAAGATTTCTAGCCGGTACTTACAACAAGCTGAACATGAAGAAATTTGGCCTTTGAATTTTTTTGAAGAAACATGACTCAAGAAATGCATATGAAGTAGAGTTGCCAGATGGAATTCACATTTCTCCTATTTTCAACATTGCAGACTTAACAGAGTATCATGATGATGGTGTAGATGAGGAGCTGATTTTAGAGCCATGTCCAATTCCTACTTCTAAGAAGGAGGAGATAGAGGAGATTTTGGATAGTTGTGTGGGTAGGAGTACCAAAAATAGGTAGTATAAAGAGTATCTGGTTAAGTGGAAAGGCTGACTAATCGAGGACTCAACTTGGATATCAGTAGCTGAGGTTTCCCATTTGGGATTTCCTCTACCATTCATAAAGTGATAGGGTCACTTTTCAATCTACCTTGGGTGTCTGATGTAGGAGCATCTAGAGGTATAAGGGCAATCCTGTGTCACCCAAAAAAAATGTACTTAGACTTAGTTTCTATTTCATGTGTTTTCATTTCAGGATACCCATTTGGGTCAAATAAAGGTTCCAACTATCACAGTTCCACTATCAGTGTTCTTGGTTAGAGTATATGAACACCTTGGGATATGTGTAAATGTCAAAAAATAGGAGTATGTGATCGAGCCATAATTTTGGTGAATTAGAGGGTGTAAATTGGCCAGATGAATGTAATTTTAATTTAGAGCATTCCAGAAAAAGAACCAAGTCAAAAAGCCCCACTGTTTGAAAGTTATTTCAATTTTTTGATTTTTGGAGACCACCTAAGAATGCTTCAAAGTCAGGTTAGGGGCATTAAATGACCTCAAACAGGGCTGAAAAATGGGAGGAAAGTGAAGCTTGTCCACAGGGCTATAAATTTCTTTGAGAGCTTTTTGGAAATGTAAACAGTTCATCAATCGAAGCTATAGTTCAAAAGTTATGCCTCCCAAAAGTTCGGTTACCATTTCTGGATTCTTCTAATTTTGTGCCAACTTCTAATGTGACTTTTGGAGCCTTCTATTTGGTCAGTGGATGCCAACCAGCACTTTCTAGAATCTATTCCTAATCCTTAACCCTTTGTGGTCTATTTAAGAACATTTCTAGCATTGTAAAAGGCAGTTCGAAGTGGAGTTTGAGAGAAGGCATTGGAGAAGAATTTATCTCTAGATTTATTCTATTGTAAGCCCATAGGGCATGTTTTGGAGTCTGTTTCTCTGCACTAAGTGTAATAGCATATTTTTACAGTTAATAAAATTTTCCCTTTCTTGTTGTGTCCATTCTATGCTTGGGTTATGTCCCCATCATGATACTTGATAGATATTATCTTTGTCTTTGAATGTCGCAAAGGGTTGTTAGACATACTCACTATACTTGTATTATCAAAATGTATGATAATAGGCTTTGTAAACTCAACTCAAATTTCCTTCAACATTTACTTCATCCACATGCTTTGGTTACAATTATTTTCTTCTACTACATACTCTACTTCTATTGTGCTATGTGAAATACAGTCTTGTTTCTTGCTTAGCCAAAAAACCAATATTCCTAAGAAAAATGCTCTACCATTTGTAATCTTTATGTCATCCATATTTCCTGCCCAATAAGAATCAATATATGCACATAAGGTAAAGTCATTTGATCTATCATACCATAACCCAAAATCGGGTGTACCCTTCAAATATATGAAGATTGTTTTTACTGCTACATAATGTGATTCTTTAGGATCATCTTAAAATCTTTTTACAATGTTAATTGAATTAGCTATATTTGATCTTCCATGATTAAACTATTACAAACCTCCAATCATTGATCTATATTTCTTCTAGTCAATAGCAGGTGCCTCATTTTTGCTAGATAATTTATGACCACTTTTCATAGGTGTACCAATATGTTTACAACTTTCCAAACAATTTTTTTTCAAAAAATATTTCAGGTACTTAGTTTGTGATATGAAAACACCATCACTATTTGGCACAATTTTGAATTCCAATAAATACTTTATCTCACCAATCATGCTCATCTCGAATTCCTTCTTCATTTCATTAGAAAATTCTTCACCTACTTCATCATCTCTTCCAAAGATTATGTCATCCACAAACACACAAACAATCAATAAACTATTTTTAGTTTCCTTCAAATATGGATTACTTTGTGCACTACCTTTACCAAATTGCAATATCGCCAAATATTTATCCAACCTCAAATATTAGGCTCTAGGTGCTCATTTTAATCCATAAAATACTTTCTTCAACTTAAAAACCACATCTCCTTCTTCTGTTAATGGAAAACCTTCAAGCTGCTCAATAAAAACTTGTTCCTATAGTTCTCCATTCAAAAATGCTAATTTGACATCTATCTGATACACTTTTTAAATTTCTTTTTAATTGCATAAGCCACAAAACATTCTAAATGCCTCTATTCTAGCAACATGTGCAAATATCTCCTCATAATTAATAACTTCTTGTTACAAATAAGCTTTACAAACTAGTTATGCTTTCTTTCTCACAACCTCACTTGGTTCATTAATCTTATTTCTAAAAATCCACTTAGTTCCAATAAAATTCTTTTCCTCAGGTTTAGGAACCAATCCCATATATCATTTTTCTCAGTCTTATCTTATTTGTCTCTCATGGATTTAAACCAAAACCATCGTTACTAGATTTATCTTCAATTTTAGGTTATACTTGTGAAATCAAACATATTTCTTCTCTTTGTACCTTGTTCCTTGTTCCTTGTGAAATGAAGAAAATATATGTAGGGGAAAATATGGTATGAGTGGGAATATAGGATCTATTCTTAACCCGAATTCCCAAAAGGAATGATTCAAATTGATTAACCACAAGGAAGTGATCAATGCACAAATGAATCAAAAATTGAAGAATATGAAGGGAGGAAATCCTATAATCTACCATGGAAAGTAAGTACTTGAAACCTTGAATGAATAAAAGACAAATACTAATGTCAAAGTAGGAAAAATCTAGAAAATGCTGATTTCTAATGTCTGTGCATAGTTTTAGGAAATTCTACAACCTACTCCAAATCGGAAATGTCGAGACAGAGAAAACCCATAAAAGTTTTATCCTTTCGAGGGTAGGCTGACCTTGACCTATATATCAAGGCACAATCTTACCACAAAAAGTTGACCTTGACCTACATTACTTCGATGAAAACTTTGTTCAAAGATCCTAGTAGTTCGACGAAAAGGGTATCCAAATATGCCCTCCAATTTTCTATCCTGTACCTATACCTACAAGAAAAATGGTTTTTTGTTTGGATGGAGAGTTTGCCTAGGTCAAACCCTAGTTTGAAATCAAGCTTGAAATAAAATTGAAATTGTAATGTGTATAAATAATGTAAATAGAACTATTCACCTTGCTTATGTTGAAATCCTTATGGAGGATTCAAATCCTTGAATCCACAAGTGCGGATGCTCCAAATAAGGGTAGGAATGTATGTAGGATATCTCAAATCAATGGAATTATATCTACAACACCAATCTTAAATGGATCTTTGCATAGGAAGAGGCTTGGATGAATATGGATGGAGAAATATTCAACACGAGGGCTACATAGAGATTGAATCCTTCAATAGCTAACAATGAACCTCCTTCTATTGGATCTTGAATGATTGAATGCTTGAATGCTTGATAATGTCTCCTTCTAGTTTAGGTTATCATTTTATTCATTCAAGAAATGAGAGGAGAAGGATTCCTTATATAGAGATCTAGGGCACAAACTTATAGAGAAGGATGACATTAGATAATTAAATCACAATTAACCTTAACCCCTAGAAATGGATCTAGATTAAATGCAATGTAAGAGTATACCATTCTTAAATCCAAAACAATTGACCTAGAAGCTAGAAAATGAAACTTTTTGACGCCTGATATCCCAAAACTCTTTTAACTTGAAAATTGGTCTTAGGGGTTAGGTATGAGGTTAACCCTACCCTAGGTTAGGGTCAAAGTCATCCTTAACCTAGGTTATGGTCGAGGTTGATCTTGATCCTTCAAGTCATCATTGACCCAGCAAGTCAAAGTCTTCAGTTTCAAAGATAAAGTTGTCAGAAAGAGGCTGGAAATATGGAGAGAGAAGCAGAATAAGGGAGAACAACCATATCCATGCAAAGACCTATTCAAGGTGCTTGAAATGACCCCAAACCACTTACTTGGAGGGCTAAACACTCTTAACAATGAAGTGCTTCCATTTTAAGATGATACATTAAGCCCCCACTTTAGCAAGACTATGGACTCAATGCAAACTATTGGTAAAGTAGATCATAATGAAAAAATAATATTATTAAAATCAAAGGGACAAAGGGATCCTTTAGCCCTCAGGGACTTAATTCTTTGTCAACTCCAAGATCACAATAAGAGAGACATCTCTAGAAAAAGAGAAAAAGAGACAGAGTTTGATTATCTCACCCAATGAGAACTTATGTCCCATTGTGAACCGCACAAGGAAATTGTACAACTAGAAAGATGGAATTAGATTGCATAGTGAATGTGGCTACTCACTAATCAATCCATCAAGGATTCACCCTCAAGAATATTCTATTCCATAAGAGTAAAATCAAAAACCAAAAGAGATCCAATCTTAAGGAAACCTTCAACCTTAAGGGATCCAAAATTTTGAAACTAGAGGGATCAAGAGATCCTAAAATATAAATCCAAACTTTAAGGATTAGTCAGTAATCCAAAAAGGGAGAAAAATTATCTTTAAAAATGATATATATGTATCAAAAAGTACATGTGCACAATAGGTTAGTAGAGCATATGCCCCCACATTAAAGTCATTGCTAACACTTTAACAGGAGCAATGGCTTTAAAGGAAACATAAACAACTACATTGATTATGTTTCCACTAGAAATGGCCCCCAGATGAAGACAAATCAAGGAAAATACCACATAAACATACAAAAAACAAAAAAAGGATCTACCTACTGTGGGGTCAATATGATCATAAGATTATATAAATATAAATATATATAAAAATATATATATATATATATATATATATATATATATATATATATATATATATTACAAATGAATTGACATTATTCCCCAAAGAAAGTAGAACTGCAATAAAAAAGGAGAAATAAAACCACATAAGAGATACAAATAAGAGTCTTTTCAAACCATGACCTAGAGACCAAAAAGAATCAGTGCTACCAAGTTGTAGATCCAAGAAAATTACACAAGGAAACATTTACGAACAATAGCATAGGTACAACATAACATGAAATAAAATATGGAAGAATAGAGATACATATAGAGTAATAGTACAATAGGTGTGATTCCTTTATAATCTTGCACTAATAGAGCAACAAAGACCATATAAAATAATCTAACAACATGTAACAAAAACATCACAGTAGAAACACAATACAACAGATAAACACATAAAAGGCTACCATGAAGGACTAGACAATCAAGCACATCCCCTACTCTCCTTATCTCATTGTATATCATATAGGGAAGGTGGGTAACTTGCAATAGGGACTATATCCAATATAGTAGGAATGATATCTAGTTCTAAACAAGGATCCTCTTGAGAATCACAATGTTTGATACTAGGTGTGATTATCAATTGTGAGGAAAACATATGAGGTAAATTAATGTCAATGTCAATAGTTTAATATTCATCATTAACATCATCAACATCATCAAGAGTATCTTCTTCATCTAGATTAATCAAAATAGGATCTAACGTACAAATGGAATCATCAAAATCATGCATCTTAACATTAGTATTAGCAACAATTTATTCTAACACATCATGCATAGATTTATCTGAAGAAGTTAAATATTTTTGAAGAACATAAATACAAGGTTTAGACTGAGTTACAAAATTCATTAGCAGATCAATTACATTTTGCCTTTCTTGAAATGTGTTGAAAACTAGGAGGATCAATTATTGGACCTTCACAAGTTCTATAGAAGGATTAATAGGATTATCAATATACTGACAAGCAATGGGAGGAGCTTGATTAACAAGTGTAGAATCCATAGATAAAGGAGGTATGGAAGGTGTAGGAAAAAGACCATGATTAAGATCCCTAGGAGGTAAAATTAACTTGAGTATCTTATGATACTTATAAGATTTATAGGAATAGAAAAGATAATTAGGTCAAGAAGGATATGAATTAGGTAATGAAGTCCAAAAGAAGTCAAGTGTAGCATAATCAATGGACCTAAAAGTGTGATATAAACTATGATTAACCATCTTCACTTCTTCATCATGAATAGGTTTAAGAAATTTATGGATAGGTGAAGCAACAACATGCATGGCATTTAGCCATGAAAAACCAAACTTAACATGAAACTGATTTTAAGCTAGAACAACAACAAAGGTGGTGTTCACAAATTTTCCACAAATTTCAACCATTAAATTAATAGAACCAAATGATGGATAAATAAAACCATTACAATATTGAATCCACACATCGGATGTATCATAAAAATCACGATGCAATATTTTCATAAAGATATTTTCTTCAGTAATAACATTGACTAAGGATGTAGGATCAACAAGACAACCATAGGTAGGTATTTGAGAAACCCTAGTAGCAATATAAAGGGGACCATTAGGAGCTTTAATAGTCTCATAATCCTAGAAGGTAATCAAAAGTTCTTGAGGTATGCTATTCTTAGGTTGTTGTTGAGGTTTAGGTTGAGGCTTCAATTTAGGCTTAGGTTTTAGTTGAGATTGAGATGAAACTTGAGATTGAAGTTGAGGTTGAGGATGAAGTGGAGATATAGATTGAAAAATGTGCTCCACTTGATTAACAATGTGATTAAGTGATAAGTTAGAGATAATTTCCACAGCAAGTCAAATTATGATATTTCTATTAGGATTTAACTATGTGATTTTGAGTCAAACTCATTGACCCATGTTTCATGAGTAATGATTCAACTTGAATCCATCTCTCATGAGAATAAATAGAACACTTAGTACTTATTGGATCTAGGTGATGGTCATAGGGGTGAAGCACTAAGACTTCTTGGGAGGTCACCCATCCCAATACTACTCCAGCCTAAGCATGATTAAATATGGAGTTTCCTCCATGGTTAAACCAAAAGCTTACAACCCCATTTACAAAACCTCCACCAAGTGTTGTTCCTTATGAACCATTCATTAGAAAGCCCCTTAAGCTCATAAATTGATAAGTAGGAGATAATTTCCACATCACGTCAAATTGTGATATTGCTATCAAGATTTAACTGTGTGATTTTGAGTCAACTCATTGACTCAAAATCACACAGTTAAATCCTGATAGCAATATCACAATTTGACTTTATGTGGAAATTATTTGGACTACTTATCAATTAATGAGCTTAAGGGGCTTTCTAATGAAAGGTTCATAAGGCACAAAACTTGGTGAAGTTTTTTCAAATGGGGTCGCAAGCTTTGGGTTTAAACATGGAGGAAACTCCATAGTTAAGCACGCTTAGGCTAGATTAGTACTGGGATGGGTGATCTCCTGGGAAGTCCCAATGCTTCACCCCTATGAGCATTAACTAGATATAATGAGTGCTAAGTGTTCTATTTATTCTCACAAGATATGGATTCATGTTGAATCATTACTAATGAAACATGGGTCAATGAGTTTGACTCAAAATCACACAGTTAAATCCTAATAGCACTATCACAATGTGATTACGATCATCCATCTTTGAGTTATACACAATATCCATAGAAGATAGTTGTACAATGGTATTAGTATCATGTGTAGGTAGAGGATTCTATAGATTTAAAGATATTTATTAGGAGGAGAAACAAATTTATTCCCACTATCATCAATAGATAAAGCAATCGATTCAATTAAATCCTGAGCCTTATGTTTTAAAGAATAATATTTCTTAGTATCATGACCATTTTGATGATGATATTGACAAAAATCCTTAGGATCAAAAAATTTAGATGTAATCTTAGTAGGTATAAGAGGTTGAATAGAAGGTAAAGTAATCATATTAGCAGTTAACAACCTATTCATAATAGAATGTAAAGATTTAGAAAGGGGAGTAAATGTACGATTTAATAAAAAACTAGCAGATGCAAAAGTGGTATTGTGAGATGCAACAACAACTTGATCAGCAACTACATTTGCTTGTTTGTTTATCTTGACATAGTGGTTGAATTTTTGAAATTTATTTGGATTAGGAACAAAATCACTTTTATCAATAGGAATAGGAGCCATTGGAGTGTTTCTCTCAAATTGAATCACTTGTAATTGATAATGATGAAGTGCTACACAAAGTTATTGAAAAGAGGTAAATTCAGGATGCAAAATCTTATCTCTAATATCCTTTTGCAAATTTGAAATAAACATACATTGAATATCAATATTAGGAACATGATAGGAAATATGAGAATGTAAATGCTTAAATATATCAATAAATTCCATCAAATTTTTCTTGGAACTTTGTTTTCAATGCATCAAATAAGTCAAAGATCCTTGTAGGTCAATGTTGTTTTGAAATTGTTCAATAAAAGCATTGGCAAGTTGTAGAAATGAATCAATAGAATAAGCAGGAAAGGAAAAAAACCATTGTAAGGCCTTGCCATGAAAAGTTCTAGAAAACAACTTGGCTAAAATCCTATGATCATGAGCATAATCACTACAAAGGATTTGAAATATTTTAGCATGATGAACAAGGTCTCCCTTACCATTGTAATTATCAAGATGAGGCATATCAACTTGATGATATCTTGAGATAAAGGACTTCCTATGTTACAATTAGGAATACTAAACTTGTTTTGAGTCAAGAATGCAAGTTGTTGTTGTAAAGATGACATAGTTTGGGCCAAACTGATAAGTGTTGAATCATTAGAGGAAATAGGAGGAATAGAAACATTAGAAACACTAGGTAAAGTGTAGGAAGCTACAAGAATAGAAGACACAACTAGAGAAATATTTGGAACTGCAATTAGTAGAGGATTAGAATAAGTTAAAGGAATATTATGATAAGAAGGTTGGGTTGTAGGAAAGGACACATGAGGAACACTCATAGGAATAAAGGGAACTATCATAGTCAACAAAGAAAGAGTATAGGTGGGAGCACTAGGTAAAAGAATAGAAGAAGGTTCTACACTAGTGACAACAGGAATCAACCCTAAATCTTGAGCTTATTGAGCTAAAGGTTTAACATTTGAATGAACAAGGTGAGTAATGCAACTTAAGAGGTTAAGACCTTGATCACTACCACAAATAACTTTCTTAAGAGCCTCTATAGCTGGAATAGAGTCTTGGTTATTATTTTCTTGAATAAGCTAATTACCCATTTTATCAATTTTAGTTGAAAGTTTTTGGACTTGTTCAAGAGGAAATTTGAAATAATATTCCTCATCATGAGATGAGTGAGAATGGTTTTTCTCCATACTAGGATTGGAATTAGGAAGAAGAAAATTCTCATCTAAGATCCTAAGGAAAGGTAAAGAAGACTTAGGATCAAAAGTACCCATAAGTTTACAACTTCTTCTAATTGGAAGATTAGAAGTAGAACTAGAAGTAATAAAGCTCATAGACTAATGCAATACAAATGAGCTAAACTAAGAAAACATAAAACATGAATATTTTGTATTTTGAAAGAGATTGTGCAAATTTTTTTGTATTTTTGAAATATAAATGTAAGAAATCTAATTAGCATGCAAGATTTAACATAAAAGACAAATCTAACACCAATAAGATAATATAAAAGGAAATCTTACAACACAAAACATAATAGTGCATCTAATTCCATAAAAGAAAAGAGGGTAAGCGTGTCGAGTTCACCAAGATGAATAGAAAAAAATATGTGTAGTGGGAAATATGATATGAGGAGGAATATAGGATCTATCCTTAATCCAAATTCCCAAAAAGAATGATCCAAATTTATTAACCACAAGGAAGTGATCAATGCACAAATGAATCAAATAATGGAGAATATGAAGAAAGGAGGAAATCCTATAATCTACTATAGAAACTAAGTACTTGAAACCTTGAATGAATAAAAGAAAAATACTAACCTCAAAGTAGGAAAAATTCAAAAAATGCTAATTTTTGATGTATGTACTCAGTTTCAAAAAATTCTGTAACTTGCTCTAGACTGGAAATGTTGAGATAGAGAAAACCTAGAAACTTTTTTCCTTTCGAGGGTAGGTTGACCTTGACTAGATATTAGGGCACAATCTTACCCCCAAAAAGTTTACCTTGACTTGCACTGCTCTGACAAAAATTTTGTTCGTGAATCCTGGAAGTTCGATGAAAAGGGTTTCCAAATTTGCACTCCAATTCACTGTCCTATACCTATACCTATAAGAATTTTTTTTTTTTTTTTTTGGATGGGGGATTTGCCTTGGTCAAACCCCAGTTTGGAATCAACCTTGATATTCAATTGAAATTGGAATATGTATGAAAAAAGTAAATGGAACTATTCACCTTGCTTATGTTGAAATCCTTGGGGAGGATTCGAATCCTTGAATCCAAAAGTATGGATGCTCCAAATGAGTGTAGGAATAAATGTAGGATATTGAAAAAATCAATGGTATTAGATCTTCAACACCAATCTTGAATGGATCTTTTCATTGGAAGAGGCTTGGATGAATATGGATGGAGAAATCTTCAACAAGAGTGCTCCATAGAGATTGAATCCTTCAATAGCTAACTATAGACCTCCTTGAATTGGATCTTGAATACTTGAATGCTTGAATGCTTGATAATGTCTCCTTCTAGTTTCTTGTTATCACCTTATTCATTCAAGAAATGAGGGGATAAGGCTTCCTTATATAGAGATCTAGGGCACAAACTTATAGAGAAGGCCAACATTGGAGAATTAAATCCCAATTACCCTTAACCCCTAGAAATTGACCTAGATTAAATTCAATTTAAGAGTTTACCATTTTGAAATCCAAAACAATCAACTTGGAAGGGGGAAAATGAAAGTTTTTGAATCTTGATATCCCAAAAATCCTAGAACTTAAAAATTGAACCTGGGGTTAGGGTCAAGGTCATCCTTGGCCTAGGTTAGGGTCAAGGTTGACCTTTCTCTAGGTCAAGGTTGAGGTCATCTTTGGCCTAGGTTTGGGTCAAGGTCGACCTTGACCCTTTAGGTCATCCTTGACCTAGAAAGTCAAAGTCTTCAGTTTCATAGATAATGTCAAAAAGAGGTTGGAAATATGGAAAGAGAAGCAAAACAAGGGGAAAATAGCTAGATCCATGAAAATACCAATTCAAGATGCTTGACATGACCCCATACCACTTACTTAGAGGGCTAAATGCTCTTCATATGGAAGTGCTTCCATTTTAAGACAATACACCTTATCATCACTCCTTTGTACTTGCTACCAATAATGTGATCAACAAGATGATTTTTTATCAAATTTTTATTAGGAGTCACTGTCTCAACTTTTACTTCACCTCTAGGTTCACTCCTTGGTTCTTCTCTTTATTTCACAATATGTATGTCATTCTGCAAATCTATGCTAGTCTCATAAAACAACTCAAAATTCTCATGGTTAGCCTTTGGATTAATCTCTTCATCAAAATTATAATCAAGAATTCTTTCTCAAATTCCAAGCTTCTCATCAATCTTAACATTTGTGCTCTCAACAACTATCTTAGTTATTTAGTTAATACATCTATATTCTTTACTTTTCAAGGAATAACCAAGAAACACACCTTCATCACTTCTTGCATCAAACTTACTAATACCATATTCTATCTTAATTTAAGACTTATTTCCAATGATTCATAAATATTTAATTGAGGGCACATGTCCAAAACAAATCTCATAAGAGGTCTTACCAATACCTTGTTTTATTTGTACTTTTTTCATTGTAAATACTATGGTATTAACTACTCTTCAAAATATCATCAAACTATTGTTATAAAACATCATAGCTCTTATTGGCTCTATTACTGATTTTGTTTCTCCTTTCTTCTATACCATTCTGCTCAGGTGTCTTAGAGGCTCAAAGCTATCTTGTAATGAAATTTACTTTACAAAAACTATTAAACTCATTCAAAGTTAAATCTCCACCACTAGTAGATCTTAAACATCCAATCCTTAATCCAAATTCATTTTCAACTCTATTCTTAACTTGTCAAATGCTTCATACTTCTCTCTAAGAAAGACTAACCACATCACTCTAGTAAAATTATCAATGAATCATGAAATACATTTCATTGTATAATGCTCTTGTCTTTATAGAGCCACTCAAGTGTGTGTGTACTATCTCCAATTTTTTTGATGGAGTAAACTTCTTGCTTAAAATAGAACTTTTCTTCTACTTTTCCATAACCCATTCATTGCATACAATGTTAGTAGGCTTCATAATTTTAGAGAGTTCTCTAATAACAAGTGTGGTGCTCACTTTCACAATTCTATCAAAATTTATGTGACCAAACCTCTTATTCCATAACCAACTATTATCAACCTTAGCAACTAAACATAAATTTTTAGTAGGATTCATGTAAAAAAAATTACTTATTGATCTTGTACCGGTAATCAACTTACTATCTTTATCCTTTATAATGCTTGTCTATTTTGTGAACTGAACTGATATCCAACACTAGAAGATTATGCTATAGAGAATAGAAAAAAAATCATCTGTGTTAGTTTTCCCGTCAAGATTAATAGATCCTATTCTTTTTATGTAATGGGCTGCATTGTTTCCAACTCTAACAATTCCTCCATCACAACTGTTGAACTCAACAAATTTAATCATAATGAGAGTCATATGATGTGAATAACCGATGTCTATGATCCAATAAAATTTCTTCTTTTCAACTTGTGATACTAATGTTTTTTGTTCTCTAATTTCTTCTTTTTAAAGACTTTCTTCTTTGATAGAAACAAATCCCATTTCATCACTTTCACTCAGAAATATTTCCACACTAGCTTCTAGTTCATTATCATTTGCATAAATACATTCTCTAGGTTTCTTGGGCTTGAGATAATTCTTTACTCACTTAGGTAGCTTAGAGGCATAATGACCATATTAATTACAAGTCCAACATTTAAAGATTTTCACCCCTTTAGGTTCTCTTCTCATAAGAAGGGAAATTTCTTCTTCAATCTTCTTGTCTTCTTTAGATCTTCCTCTATCGATGCTAGCATAATCTCCACTAGTACTCACACTACTTTTCAATGTAGATAAAACACTCAATAAAATTAAAGTAGTCTCAACTCTAGGTAAATCTCTTCTTTCTCTCAAAATTTTCTCTATTGATTGCAATCTTCTAAGAAGGGTCTCTCTTGTGAACTTTTCTATGCAATGTATAACTTTTTCAATCATATGTGCTATTTTCTTATATGCATATGTAAAAATTTTCAAGATCTTCTATACAATTTCATCTTCATCTTTCATCCTATCACAAGTCTTAATTTCTACAATAATATTTGATATCCTACAAAACCAACTTCTTAAAAATTCATTTTCCATTAGTTTAGCTTCTAGAAATAGACATATGATCCAACTATACAATCTAACCTTCTTAGCATGCTTATCACCTTCATAAGTAGATTCAAAGCTTTCCAAATATTATGTGCCAAATTAAAACATTTTACTTGACTGTACTCATTTTCAGGAAGAGATGCCAAAAGTGCTTTCCTAGCAAGCATATTACATAGAAATAGATCTCTCTAACCATCTATACAAGTTTCAAGATAGTCTTCATCAATAATTTCCTTAAAATTTTTAGGGATTAGCCAATATCCTAGACTCATGCATAAAAAATGCGTTTTCATATTTTCTTTCAAATTATCATAGTTGGTTCCATCAAACTTCAAGTATTCTTTTCTAAAATGATTTTTCCAAGATCTCCTTAAGATGTTAAGGTTTTCCTTCAAGGATTTGATGCTCTAATAAAAATTATTAGAAAATAAAGTCCCCCATGATAGCTAAGAGGAGGGGGATGAAACATATATCCAATTAAAATAAATTTTATCAACCTTAATAAATCTAAAACATGTATAAATAAGCGTAACAACCATATCAAGATCACCATACACAATAACACCAAATTTGTTAACTAGGGAAACCCTTTATCAAAGGGGAAACACCAGTGGGGATGCTACCCACAAAATGATGTACTAATATATAAGTTCCTTGTAAGAGGATGGACCCTATTAGGAGTTAATGAAATACATTCAAT
Source organism: Cupressus sempervirens (assembly GCA_028749045.1). NCBI lineage: Eukaryota > Viridiplantae > Streptophyta > Pinopsida > Cupressales > Cupressaceae > Cupressus > Cupressus sempervirens. The sequence goes on along the minus strand of CM053786.1, from coordinate 235,891,901 downwards.
ATATATCATTCTCTATTAGGAGAATTTGAATCCATGTGAAAAGATTCCAACTCTATTAGGAGTTGTGCCAATGCTATTAGGAGTTGTGTCAACCCTGTCAGGAGTTGTGCTAAGTTTGTTAGGAGTTATGAAAGGTAGAAGGACCCAATCTCTGAATAGGTTTAGCAACAAGACCACCAAACTTAGTGTCCAACCAGCTTTTGTATCCTTCATAGAATAATACCAACAAACAACTATCCACAAAAAATTATTTAAGAAATATGATCTCTCTATCAGCTCACTATGCCCTATCCACACCAAACACTTTTCTAATCTCAATATATTCAATATTAGGTTCACTGGATCTTACATCCAAGTTTTCTCACTTGCATTACACATATTTCACTTACAACTAAAATCACTTCGACACTCACAATCAAACTTAACCACAAGGAAAATAACTTTCCTTTATACCTAGTCCTTAAACTAATTATTGAGTTATCCTTGAGGCTTTTTCAATTTACATTTAATATAGGACCACATTAAGTAAATACTTAATACACATTACATTACATCTTTTTATAATCATGCAACACTATTGGCTCACATTCTTTACAATTATTCACACAATCATCATTAGACTTAGCACGATCAACCACACCATCATCATCATGATGCATTCTTCCTCTAGAACTATTTTTAACTAGATTCTATCACTTTTAGAATATATAATCCAATTACTAGAAACCACTTCTCAGGAACTTTGCTAGATTGTTGTCTTCAATAAATATTGAATACCTATCAACTATCGTCATATTTAATCATGCTTTCTTAGCCACATGATTAAGACACTATATGAAACATATCCTTAACTACACATGTCCTTATCTTCTATCCTCAAACCTCATGATCTTAATCTCTATCTACCGCTATGTCAATTTTCATAGAATAAAAAGTATGTTGACATCAATAACATAAACTTCTATGCATGGTATATATAATCATGTTAATAGTCCACCCCAGTGCTTTGGCAATGCTAGGATACTTCCCCATAGGAATATCATCAACATTAATGCTAACACATTCATAAGGAAGATATAAAAAATACTCATTCCTAAAGGTTTTGGTTTCACTTTGATTTCCTTTCTTAAGGTTTTTGAAGTTGAGTCAAGGCTACTACATCTACATATGTGATTGAATTCTAGATTCAAGATCATATTGATAGATTTAAATTTCTACATGTTAGATCTATCACTTGTACTTTCTAGCATTCTATCATTATTTCAATTCAAGGTTAATTCCTAAACTAAGACCAAGGCTAACCCCTCTTAAAAGAAAAAAAATAAAAAATCTCTTTATTTTGTAGGATTTGGATATCTGATTGGTGAATAGGTTATGGATTAAGAGACCCTTTTTGAATTTCTTTAAAATTGCGAAATCCAAAATAACATCACACACACTCTTTCAAAGTTGATTGGGTCACCACTAATGAACATGGTTGATCATGTCACCCCTTTTAATCCAAATCCAGCCTATCAAATCACTTTTTGAATTTTTTTAGGTCATACAACTTTCAGCCTAAATCTCAGATTATAGAAAGTTTTTAACTCATTTGACATCCCATTTACAAGTTTGAGGTAAATTATCTTTCCTTATCTCCTTTAACATCCCTTCTTTTACATTACATAACTTCTTATAAAAGGCTCTTAATGTCGAGGTGACATGGAAATATATCCAAGTTATTCATTCCTTTTATAATAGGTTACACATTGATACTTCCTTGTGTATTAGTCAACCCTAATAAAAGGGGTGGATAGTTCTATCCCCCCTTCATTTTTGGGTGGTTGCTTCCATTTTCCTCTTGTAGATAAATGGTTGAGCTTTACTTGTGTCTTTTTCTTATTAGAGTTAGATTATTTGCATTGTGTGTTCACCTTAAATTGATGAACTTAACATACTCCCTTCTTTAATTTTTGAGTTAGATCTCTTATCTTACATTTTTCATTATGAATATCTTTTGGTGTATGATCACCTTTTTCAATTTTCTTCTTCTTGCATCTCTTTATGATGTATATGAGAGTTTTATGAATTTTATAGTGTATATGGATATTCATACTATTCTTTCTTATTTTATTATAAGGTTAATAAATATATATATTTTCCTTCTTTAAAGTTCATCATTAGATCTTTATGTGGTTGGCTTATTTCTTCTTTTGATATTGTGAGAATCTTAGTTAAAAATGATCCTAATCATCCTCCTAACCTTCTTAATCCTTTGTCAAACCCTCATAACCCTCCTTCTCTCTCTTTATCTCCTAGCATTTCTCAAGCATATTTTCAAGTTCAAACTTTAGTTCATGCAAAGGATGTTACCACATTTCATAGTGATCCTTCTCCTCCTCTTCCTAATCATAATAATATTATAGGGAATGATAAAGTTCCATTTACTTCTACTCCTATTATTATTCCTTACACTACCCTTCCTCATGAATCTTTTGAAGAAATCTTGTTTTATTGAAGATTTGACAAATAATAACCCTAAGGGCTATTACAGGATCCCTAAACAAGGATACAATATCTTAACACTTGGTATTAATAAGCAGGGCATTGAAAATTCTATTCTTATCTTTCTTAAGATAAATAAGAATGGTCTTGGTTATTATCCTTGTAAAATTGTGTGAGAATATCCTATACAACCTCCTTTTGATATTCTCTTACCTATTCTTGATCTTCACTATTTGAATATTTGTCAAGGTTTTTCTTTAAATGTGTATATTTAGGTCATTTTTGCTCAACTGAATTTTTTTAGCATCCCACTTAAAGACTCATTTTAAAAAATTATGTCATTTTTAGTATGTTTATTCTCACATGCTTTTTGAGTGTTTTATTTTCCATTTGTATGCAAAGGAGAAACCTTCTTTAGGAATTAACCCTTATACATAGAATGTGTTACAACCTATTCATAATTTCATGTAGTCTTTCTTCTTAGCTATTGGGAAAGTTTCCCCTTTATCCTACATATTGAGCATTATGATTCTCTCAATAGATTTACTTTCCTTCTTTTTTCATTGGGGGTGCAAGGTTTCTTCCTTTATTTTTTTTGTAGGGATCTCTTCTTCCACCTATAAATATACATATGTGGAGGAGCGATTGGTATCCATCCTTTTTCTATCCATTTACTCTCTTAAGATTTGCATTTTGTTTTGACTTCTTCCAACTTGGTATTACATGATGATGTTCTTATTTCTTCTTTGGATGAATGATGTACCTCTTTTTTGGGTGTTGATTTATTTCCTTAGTGTGTTTCTTATGTTTGTAAGTTGGTCTTTAGATGTTATCACAACATTATTTCATCTCTGTAGCTCATTTTTGAAATGTCCCTTTACTGGTTTTGTATGATATTTCCAACCTCTAATCAGATCTTTAAGATCAAACAACCAATATTTCAAAGATCCACCAATTTCTCAATAAATCCCAAATCGGGTACGCCAGAAATAGTGCCAAAAGCTTCACAGCTTCACCTATTATTAATAAATCTGAAAGTGGAAATTTTTACAGAAATTTGAGAATAATAACAGCCTATAAAATGAAATTTCTAGATCTGTATAACATGCACACAATAGCTCCCAAACGGAGGACAAAAACAATGCTCATCGGGCTCCCAAAAATAGCACGAAATAGCCTGGAATCACCACAAAAACTCAATAATCTATCACAGAAGTATAATCATATCCAAATACATATTTTCAGATCTATTTTAACATTTAAATGTCTGATATACAGCAGCAACCCAAACTGATATGAAATACTCAACCGGAAACACCAAACTCTTACAAAAAAATACACCCGAAAACTCACAAATCTGCACTGTTCAGCACAAAGGCAAACTCTGTATGAGCATGCACACGGAATGGCTTCAAACTACCATCCTTAGCCTTCCTAGAAAACTACAAAATCCCATTTTTGGGTCTCCCTGGAAACCTGCAAACTCCCGTTCTTAGGTCTCCTTCTCCACAGGTTTGGTAGCCTCCGAAGAATAACAAAGAAATGAGCAAAAGTCAAGTTCTGGAATCAGCCCAAAATGCCTCCAAACCCCTTAAAAGAGGGAATAACCCTAACTCAAATCCAAGAGGGGTTAATAAAACATATTTTAATAATAATCTTCATTTATTAGTCCATTAGCTTCCAAAGATTATCCCCTTTTTCCAAAACTTCACCTTTTTTGGGCATGCCTGCCTTAGCAAAGATTATTATTTTTAATTATTTGAAAAGGGGACATGAAAAGTCCTCCCCTCCCAAACATTGCTTGTCCTCAAGCAATGGCTAAATAATAAACCAATCAATCCACCTGGATCCCAAATGTAGTCATGAACTATACTACTACCAATTAACATAGGCTCCTGCAATATCCTCTGCAATATGACCAAGAGGAATCCATAATCAAATTGATAATTATAGCTCAACCAAACTCCAAAATCACAACTTCCACAGTCAGAAACCCACGAGACACAAACTCTTAGAACATAAAAACCCAAGTAAAGTGGACTACCAACATAGTAAATACCATCAATGCATTCCATTGGCCTATACAAAATGTACAATCCAGCTCTAGAACAATGGTGAATGCTCCCGAATGAAACTGTACCAAGTATGGAGAATCCACAAACTATACAACACCTGTAGTGAACACAACTCTGTAGATCACCGACCACTATCTCATAACCATAACTACCATGCACCCCTGATGGTGAAAAGCCATCACAAGATAAACAACAAGAATTGGAACCCAAACCAAATTTTCCTGCCATCAACTCCTCAGCACAAGGATCAAATGCTGACTGATGTACATACCTTGCAATATAATGTTGATAAAAAAAACCAACCTCAGTCAATAGCTCACCATGAACAATTGATACAACCCACTGTGACTGATCACCAGCTATGTCAGGAGATGTCATAGCCAAAGTAGTAGAATCAATAACAACACCCATTGAAGCATCACTCTGAAACTCCTGATCTAAGTCATGTATTATCAAGTTGTCAAATGTAGAACCTATCGCCATGTCGTGCCCATCACAACTCTCATCCTGAGGCTTTAAACTATCCCATAACTGACGATAAGCACTAGGAACCAAAGTACATCTCTGTATCATCATCTCATCAACATGGTCATCAAAGGTAAATTTATGAGCATACCTTACAATGTAATGCTGATAGAATGCGCCAATCTCAGTCAGTGGCTCAGACTGCAATCTAGATGTAACTAACTGTAATCGATCACTAACCAAGTTGAAACTAACTACTACCTCTAAAGACATCACCAAGGGAGTAGTATTACTAGCAGGAACCGTTCCAACTATCAGCTCACCAACATCACACATGGTCTTTGATACAACATCTCTAGTCTTCGTGTCATTAGTGCTAGAAGTCACCACCATGTCAGGCATACCACAATAATCTGCTACAGTACCCAACTCAACTAAACCTGACTCTAGTGGGGATGAACCCGATATGCCAATGTTAGTATCAAGGATGGATGCATCCCCATTTCCACTATCTTTGACAATCTCAACCATGGACATCCTCAGATCATCAGACACCACATCTTGTGATTGTATAGAATCTAGTAAAGACTGTAGTTTCTCTAACTCCATGGCCACCTTAGACAAATGAAACTGTGACTCCTTGAAAGCCAATTGTGTACTCTCAAGAATCTCAGAAGTCACCTCAAGCTGCTCAGTAAGCTCACTCACCTCATCTTTCTTGGCCACCAATGCATCATATGCTATACTGCCCCACTCCATAAGATAATCTCTATCTGCTACCAACTGCATATAATTTTGTCTCAAAATCCGAATAACCTCCCATAAAGAGTGGATCTCTATCAAGGAAAGATAACTTCCTTCTTGCTCATCTCTAGTAAGAGAACCCCATCCATAAACTGCTAACAACTGACAAGCAGTATCAAAATGCTGGCAAGTGATAGCAATGTCTCGGTCACTAACTCTCAACTAATTAGACACATGATGGCACTGGCTTGACTGTCTCCTACAAACCTACTCTAATGCACTGTCTAAAGGAGTATCCTCAAAGTTACTAGTCTCTAGAGTATTACCATCCATATCTTGTGAATCAAATCTAAAGCTCATATCAACATACAGAGTATCAAAAACATTAGCACTGCTGTCCAACTCCTCTATACCCAAGGAAACTAAGTCTTCAAAATTTTCCACTGCATCCTCCTGGATGTCATCAATGCCAATATGATCCTGGGACTCATCTGTACACACTACCAAATATGAAATATCATCAACACATTCCAGCAAGTATGGTCGACTGGATATATGAACAAAGCCCAACACCGGTGTATAAAAACTAATACCAACATCAGATAAGCTCCTGACACAAGAAAAGACAACACCATGCAATCTGCTAATCAAATCCATGATAGCACCCAAACAATCACTGCTACCAAAAAGTGTTAAATATTTCTAGTCAACTGAATCCTAAATGCCAATATAAAAATCTTGAGTCCATATCCGTAAACTATAATTAGCCGGTAACTCAAGCAAAATCCTCACCTGAGTAATATGACCAATACCAACTAATTCCACATACTTGTCTGACATTATCCCTATATCCTGGATGTGAATGCAAGATGAACTCGCAACATTATCAATGTCCACATATGATCTACCATTCACAGAAAGCTGAGTATTAGGAGTACAAGATGAAACTAAACTCAATTCCATGCCATGCTTATCCCCATGTCTCTCCCAGTCTTGTAATGCCAATGGAGTATTCACCAAAGAAGCTCGAGTGTCCTCAAGCTCGTGAGAAAGCCTGTCAACTTCCTCCTCCTTCCTCCTCAAGGCATCTGAATAGTCTCTGACAAGGCTAAGAAGATGGTCAAGATCTGATAAAAGATGTAAATAAGTCAACTTCATTGTTCCCATTCCTTCCCTAATCACTTGTAAGTCAACACAAGGAGACTTTTCCTGAACTCCCTTATGTCTACCCTATAACTAAATCATCTGAATGTGATCCTCTATCATATCCCGCATCCTGTCATGATGAGATAATGAAGTCACAATACTATCTTTGTTCACCTTTAGCTGGCTGGAAAAATCATGTGAAGTACTACCTGCCTCAACCTCATGTGATGAAGCATCTAACTGTGCCTGGTACTCTTTCTCAGCAAAGTCATGAATGGTCAATGTTTGCTCATCTCTACCAGGTATCTCACCATCATGTACAACAACATCCTCATAATCATCATCTAAACTCACTACGCTGTAGTCACTACCTGTTGTAACTATACCATCTTGAATACCTATGATATCACCCTTTAACGACCTATATACAATTGTCTCAATTTTAGTATCAAGTTGACCATTACTATCAATCTGCGTAATATCCTTTCTCACTACCTCCTGTGGCGAAGTAGAATTTGAGACCTCAGCCTAGCTATAAGCTAGTTTCTCAAACTCCTCATGCAAGTTCTTGGTAATTGTATCATTTGCCCTGTGAGAAAATCTGCCAAATAGAAATCTAGTGAACTTATCCACCTTAGCTGGGTTGGAAAAAATGGCATTCATCATACGGTGGTGCTCAACCAACTGTTCAGACATGTCATGGCTTATTTTAATAAGTTTATCTCGAATGTCTAAATAACCATCCTTTCTACTGTTTTGACTCTGGATATCAATTGTCCAAGATCGTGTCCTCTAAGACTCTGTACTATACCTGTCCATTCTGGATAAAGTAGAGTGTAACCCCAATAGGATATAACTTCTTCAAACACCAAGAACTAACATGCAAATGATTAGAAGTAGCATGCAACCATATATTTTGACATGCAACTAATTAGAAGCAACATGCAACCACCAAATTCACCAAGAACTAAATGCAAATGATTAGAAGTGGCACGCAACCATAAGTTTTGACATGCAGCTGATTAGAAGAAACATGCAATCATAAATTATGACATGCAAGATCTAGGTAGTTGTCAAAACTGACATGCAAACTTCTACAAACCCTCAGGCTGGCAAGATCATGGCTCTGATACCACTGAAATGTCCCTTTACTTGTTTTTTATGATATTTCCAACCTCTAATCAGATCTTTAAGATCAAACAACCAATATTTCAAAGATCCACCAATTTCTCAATAAACCCCAAATCGGGTATGCCAGAAATAGTGCCAAAAGCTTCACAGCTTCACCTATTATTAATAAATCTGAAAGTGGAAATTTCTACAGAAATTTGAGCATCATAACTTCCTATAAAATGAAATTTCTAGATCTTTATAACATGCACACAATAGCTCCCAAGTGGAGGACAAAAACAATGCTCATCGGGCTCCCAAAAATAGCACAAAATAGCCCAGAATCACCACAAAAACTTAATAATCTATCATAGAAGTATAATCATATCTAAATAAATATTTTTAGCTCCATTTTAACATTTAAAAGTCTGATATACAGAAGCAACCCAGACTGATATGAAATACTCAACTGGAAACACCAAACTCTTACAAAAAATACACCCGAAAACTCACAAATCTGCACTGTTCAGCACAAAGGAAAACTCTGTATGAGCATGCACATGGAATGGCTTCAAAATCCCATCCTTAGCCTTCCTAGAAACTTTCAAACTCCCATTCTTGGGTCTCCCTGGAAACCTGCAAACTCCCATTCTTGGGTCTCCTTCTCCACAGGTTTGGCAGCCTCTGAAGAATAACAAAGAAATGAGCAAAAATCAAGTTCTAGAATCAGCCCAAAACGCCTCCAAACCCCTTAAAAGAGGGCATAACCCTAACTCACATCCAAGAGGGGTTAATGAAACATATTTTAATAATAATCTTCATTTATTAGTCCATTAGCTTCCAAAGATTATCCCCTTTTTCCAGAACTTCACCTTTTTTGGGCCTGCCTGCCTTAGCAAAGATTATTATTTTTAATTATTTGAAAAGGGGACATGAAAATTTCCTTATAACTTTGTAATATTTTATGGAACATTCTTATCAATTTTATGTGTTTCTTTGTTACATGCATGGATGTATACCTTTGCCTAGCAGGTGTCTTTATATGCCTTATATTCTAATGCTTTTTATTTAATAATTATCTATACCTTACTTAATATATGATATCTTTTATATCATCTCATGTTGTTTGGAAGTGATTATCCTAGTGTTTATTTTATTTTATTTATGGTGTATCATAATTATATAATACTTCTTATTGATATAAGATGTTTACATTTAATGTGTGGATATTGGTTTTCTCATATGATTCATCCTTATATCTTTTGGAATTTTTTTATACAATCCATCATAAATTTTTATTTTATTTTCTTACACTTGAGGGGCAAGAAGACTTGTATACTTTTAAATTTCTTTTCTCTAAGGATTTAATTTTATCATAGTATAACTTGTTTATTATGTGGCATCTTTCTTTCTTAATAAAGAATTGTGTCTTGACTATGGATACTCTCTTTTCAAGAGGTGAATGTCCTCAATAATCACATGTTAGAATATTTAGAATAATTTTGGGGTGGGGGGGTTGACTGAATCAATTATCCTTAGGTCCAAATGTACCAATTCAACATTTAATAACTTCGAACAACTTAAACTATCTCATTAAATAACTTAGTTTATATAACATATCATAAGGAAATATATATTCTTAACTCTTTTTTCTATATATGCGTGTTGACCAATAGTACAATAAAAAATTGTAAAAGTAACATGCATAACATAACATTCACACAAGTAAATGACACCAGGGTTTAACATGGAAACCCAACTTGGGAAAAACTACCAGTAATATGCTACCAATTTTTCACTCTTCTAAAGTTAGCTCAATTAAGAGCCAACCCTATTAAAGGTTACAAAACAAAATATTAAGTGTGACCTTGTTAAAGGATATAATCACCCTATTAGGAGTGGCTTGGTTAGAGGACTTTGGATCATTCCATTAGAATGTCACCTTGATTAAAGGATTTACAAAATAATTGCTAGGTAAACCTTGATTAAAGGATTTTCACTACCATAGTGGTTAGAATGTAACACCATGTTTAATATGTAAAAAGTAACCCACTTTACAAATTTAGATCTCCATTCAACTCATTTTTTGGTTGATTTATTGGCTTTCATTATCATCTCTATCATTGATCTTCATGGTAGCCCTTCAAGTGACCACCCTTCACCAATCTTCTCACTTTTCCTTTTCTACTTAGTTCTTCATAGTTTCTCCATAAGATCACTAATCCACAATGAAATAACCTTAAAAGAAATGTATTATTCCTCCTTAAATAGGAAATTTTGATCTTTTATCACTTGAACATCACTATAGATCTTATGGTTAGGTTAGATCCATTGAATGCATCCATCATTTTGTTCTTCATCTCCTTTATTGATAATTACAAAAAATTCTCTTTAAATCCTGGCCTTTTTTTCATAAGAAACTCTATTTGTGCATTAAATATGAAAATTCATCAGTCCTTATCATACACACATTTTGAGTATTCCAAAAATTCAACTATGTTAGCCTCAAACTTGATTCTTTCACAAACTATTATTTTTTGTTGACAGTAGGTCATCACTATGTTTCTCAGTCACTAGTATTCTATCTTGTTTGGTTTACACTAGCTCACTTGGTCTTCAATACTCTCAATTGCTATTCCAACTTGATGAGCCATAACTATCACTTAACTAACACTATTTAATCGACTAACATGATGTTCCTTAATCTTCTACTTCAATCATCTTGTAAAACTATCACTAGGTCAAGCTTAGTTTTTAACTCAATTTCTTATCTTCTCTTCTAAAATTCAATCCATCTATATTCCTTCATATAAATATTAAACGAAACATCATCTTCTCAAAGACTAACTGATCAAGTACCCATTGCAATTCCATCATACTTCCTCCTCATCACTCAACAACTTCACTAATTCATCTAGTTATCTCTGTTTTCAAATTCTCTTCATCAATCAATAGATATGGCACTCAACACATGTAGTAATATCTTACCAGTAAGGTTTGACATCAATGAAAACACAAAAATTATTTCAATTGTAGTTTCCAATAATCTCACTCTTTGGCATTGATGGAAACACCTCTAATTACTATCAAAATGTAAAAGACATGCTCATAATTTATTAGTAACAACTCCTTAATAGTCCCCTCTATGATTTCATATAGATATTCATTTATATCAATGCTATTGGAAACACCTATTTCAAATCTCTAGATAATAACACCTCTAGTATGCATCCAACTTCATATATCCCCCTCTTTGATTTCAGAACACAATCTTCTTCATAACATGAATTCTCCATCTTTTGTGCATATATAGATGGTAATTTTGACTTCTTAACTTCTCCCTCTTAATTATATTCTCATATGGCTATGAATGGTAACCATAAAACTCTTCTCTCTTTGAAAATAGTACCAAAGACATAAACCATTTACATATATAACTTCTTTAATCTATCACTAGTTGACTGATATGTCAAAAATAAACTTCCCTTTACCTTGACTCCTTATAGTCACATCTTCTCATGTTTTAGCTCATCCTTTGAAAATATATAGGGAACTCCTAAAGTGTGACTTCTTGCATCAATGTGTAAGCTATTTAGATCATAACATTTGATGCAATGTAACATCTCTACTCATCTTACTTTAGAAAGGGGAAACACCCACAACTTACCTCTTAGATAATAAAAAGCATCCTTAGGTAATGCCTTAGTGAATATATCTTCTATTTGCTCCTTTGTGTTCACATACTCTAGTCTCACTTCTTTGTCTTTTTCCAAATCTCTCAAGTAATAATACTTGATAGCAATGTGTTTGTTCCTTGTATGCATCATTGGATTCTTGGATATGTATATAGGACTTGTGTTATCACAATATATTGTTGGAAACTACAATTGGAACAATTTTTATGTTGTCATTGATCACAGACCTTGATGGTGAGATAGGTTCTACCTAAGCAGATTGCCATATCAAGATGACTAATGAAGAGGATTTGAGAAGAAGAGATATCAAGAGGACTTAGTGGAAAGGTTGAGTTATGAGGAATTACAATGGGAACTTGATCAGTTAGACTTTGACAAGATAGTGTGTTTTGTAAGAATAACACTAAGTGGAGAAGATAATTGTGTTGAAGCCTACAAGAGATAATAAAGAACAAATATAGATTTTGATCTAAGATTCAAAGGAGAATATTATGAAACTTATATTTGAAGCCAAGCTATGTTAGTGTCGACCAAGTAAATAGAGAAGCTGAGAAAATTCAGTGTCAATCGAGTACTAGTAAAAGACAGAGTAACAAAGAAGTTGGACCAAGCACCAATAAAAGGGACTAAGTGAAGATAGTGTAAACTAAGTAAGATAGTCTAGTGATGACCAAGTTATCTAGTGATGACCGAGGTCGATGAACATATTGTTGGCCAAGAGACAACATTTTATAGTTTGTGAAGGAATCTCAATTCATGGCTGACATAGTTGAATTCTTGGAATATGTAAAGGCATGTTGAAGATAAGGATTGATGAGCTAGAACATTTAATGCAATGAAAGTTGTGTTTGAGATTTCTATGCATGGATTCAAACATAAGTTTGGAGAAGTTTCTAGAATAGGAAGAAGCAAACAAAAAGATGGAAAGATTCAATGAATATGACCCAACCCTAATATCAATAGTGCTATTTAAGTGGAAAAAGGTCAAGCTACCTATTTAATGAGGAATGAGGGGTAATCTAAAAAGGTTGGTAGAGGTGAGAAGACCTAAAAATGGTTGAAGTAGTTTTTGTTTCTATTGATTGGCAAACATGACTAGAAGGCTAGGAATAGTAAAGTGTTAAGGTGAAGAGTGATTTCTTGAAAGGTTTCCAAGAAAAGTAGTGATGGAGATGTTAATAGACGCCAGTCAATGAATCATTTGTTGAGCCAAACTATCATTTGAACTTGAAAAGTGAGTTGTATTTATTCATATAAACTTGTTACTTTCTAACCATTTTATAAGTTTGAAATCCTTTAATCAAGGGACATATTCTAATAGAATGGTGTTAAGTCCTCTAACAAGGCCACTCATATTAGGGTGATTAAATCCTCTAATATGGTGGCACCTAAAATTGTGTATTATAAACTTTAGCAGGGTTGGCTCCTAAGAAAGCTCACGTCAAAAGAGTGAAAAATTAGTGACATGTTTCTAGTTGTTTTTATTGAATTGGGTTTCTACATTGAATCCTAGTGTCTTACTTGTGTGGATGTTATTGGAGATGATCTACTATCAATTTTTTACATTTTTCAAGTTTGATATTATTAGGATAGTGGACTACAAGTTTTATGTTACTAATATATTGTTATAGAGACTGAGCTACTTAATGAATTGATCTAAGTTGTTTGATGAGTAGAGAAGTTTTATTAGTACATCTAGACCTAAGGATAACTGATTCATGCCCCCCCCTTCCCCCTTTAGTTATTCTAAATCATTGTTACATATATCACAATAGGTTTTGTAATCTCTTCCCTTATCCCTTTTAACAATTGCTTGATCCAAACAATGTTTGTACAATTGACTACTACAACAATATATTCAACCTCTATTGTGGATAGAGAAATTCATTTTTTCTTCTTTCTTGTGCATGAAATCAATCTCCTTCCTAGAATGAATACTCCTCTAATTATGCTCTTTCTATCATCAATGGTGCATGCCAAATCAATATTTGTCTAAACCTTAAGTTCAAACTTCTCACTTTTCTTGTACCATAATTTATTATCTTTTGTTCCTTTCAAATATTTGAGTATCCATTTTACTCCCATCATTTTATTTTCTCTAGGAGCTACAATACCAACTACTAATGCAATGTCAGGTCTTCTATGTACAATATATTACAAGTTTCCAATCATTGACATGTATATTGTTTGTTTCACCTTAAAAAAATTATCATTCTTCGAGAGTTTTTGTCCAATCATCATGGTTGTTCCTACTAGACTTAATTCTTCTATTCCAAAAATCTTTAATATCTCCTTGATATACTTTGATTGTGTAATGCAGATTCTTTTCTTCATCTGATAAACTTGCAAACCCACAAAGAGCTTGATTTCTCCAAAAAATGTCATCTCAAATTCCTTCTTCATTTCATTTGAAAATGTATTACACAATAGATCTTGTCCTCCAAATATGATATCATCAACAAAAATTTCATCTAACAATATCTTACTTTCAGATTCACTTTTAAGGTATAAATCTCTATTGTCATTAGTTCTTGCAAAACTATTTTTCACCAAATAAGTGTGTAACATTTCATGACATGCTCTAGGGGATTGTTTCAAAAATAGAGATTTAATATCCATTTGGTATACATTGAATCCTTTATAAGCATCATATTCCAACAAGGTTTTCACTCCTTCCAATCTTGTAACTGGGGAAAATGGTTTTCCTTAGTCAATTCCTTCCTCTTGTGTATATCCCTTACAAACTAGTATTTCCTTGTTCCTTGCAACTTCACCTTTCTCATTTAGCTTATTTATGAATACCCACTTAGTTCCAATCACATTTTTTTCCTTTGTGGGGTACCAATTAGTATGTATTTTTCTTCTCTATTTGATCAATTTCTTCATTCATTGCCTTAATCTAATCTTCATTCTCCAAAGATTATTTAACTAATTTAGGTTATACCTTACATAATAAGCATGTATCATTCTTCAACTTACTTCTTGTCATTATTCTTGACTCTTTTCTTCCAATGATTTGGTTTGGTGTATGATTCATCCTCACATACTTTTCTAGGATAGGTTTAGGTCTTCTTTCCTCTTCATGTATTTGATTTGGTTATGCTTTATCTTCTATTTCATGTATCTCTGGCTACAACTTAGCTTGGTCTTTCTAGTTTTTAGTTCTCTCTTTCTTTTATATGGATTCTTCTATATAGGACTCATTTGATATAGCCTAGTGCTTGACATCCTACTAATGCTCGGAAGAGCTTTTCTAGTGAACCTCAATAGTGCCTCACTACTGATGCTTGACAATCTCCTTTTGTGGTTTAGGTAAAGTGCTAGGTTTGTCTTCATAGATGTAGACAAATTTTCTATAATCTTCAAGTTCTTTTTTGCATTCCTCATTATTATTTTCTACAAATTCATCAATTCTAACATTTCCACTTTCCACAATTTTGTTAGTGGTAAAATTCAAACACTTGTATGCCTTACTTTTAGTGGAATATCCTTGGAAAATACCTTCATCACTTTTTGCATCAAGTTTTCCTTTCCTTATATATTTCAATATGTAACATTTTCTCTCAAAAACTTTGAAAGACTTGACATTAGATGCATAACTATACCAAATTTATAAATCTATTTTGTTTGTAACTTTCTTCACTTGAACTCAATTTAGAGTATAGACCGCAATACTTACAACTCCTCTTCAATGCTTTTGTCAAATATTCTTCTCCATCATTAGTGTCCTCATACAATCCATGATTGATATGTTCCTTCTTTTAGCTATTCCATTCTATGGTGGTGTCCTTGGTGCACTCATCCATCTCTTGATTCTTTTGTCATTACATAATATGTTTCAATCACTTGATATGAATTCACTTGCATTATCTAATCTCAAGTGCTTTAGAATATTTCTTCTTCCTTTTTAGACTTTGACCAAATACCAGTTGAACATTTGAAATGCACTAGATTTTTTATTTTAGAAACATCTAAGTCATCATTTTAGAAAAGTCATCAACAAATAGAATGAGATATTTATCACCACAATATCTTTGCACTCCAATAGGAACACATAAGTTCGTATGAACTAACTCCAAGATATCATTAGAATGATAAATCTTGCTCTTGAAATTAGACTTTGTCATTTTACCCATTTGACATTGTTTGTACATCACTTTATTAGGTTACTTAATCTTGGTATGCCTCTAACTCTTTTCATCTTACTAATTTTTACTAAATTATCAAATTTCACATAACATAGCCAGATATGCCATAACCAAATATCTTTACATTTTGAAAATAGACAAGTATCTTTAGATAGGTCTAGATAGAACAAGTTACCTCTTGTTTGATCACCACTTCTAATTAGTTCACTAGTGGCATGAAAATTATTTTCCTTTCTATTTTGGAATTCAACTTAGTAGCCTGAACTGATCAACCGTGCCATACTCAACAAATTATATTTTAAACCATCAACCCAATATGCATTGTCACTTCTGATCTTACCTTTCAATATAACTGATCCTTTACCTTTCACATAATAGGGTGCATCATTTCTAAAATTAACACTACTTCTATTATAATGTTCTATCTTTTCAAACTTACTTAGATCACTAGTCATATGATGTGAAGAGAAACTATCAATTTTTTTTTTTTTTTTTGCAATTCTTATTCACATGTGAAATTAAAATAGTTTTGTCATCTTCATCAGAATCATCTTTCATAGGTACATATACAAGTTCTTCATCATTTGTATCAGTATCACTATCAAAACCATCTTCTTCAGCAATGTAACATGATTTCTTACCTTTTCCTCTATAGTCTTTGTTACCTCGCATGTCTCTATTGTCTCTTTTTCCTCTAAATTTTTTTGTCTTTCCTTTCCTTTCCTCGTTTTCCTCATCTAATTCACATAATTATCCACATGTCTTCTCTTCTTCTTTCTCTTAGATCCATCAAGGGTTAATTGAGGCTTGAAAGCACATTCAATACTAGCAAGTGACTAATTATCAAAGTTTGACAACTCAAATGTAGTAAGCCTACCAATTAGACTATCCAAGGTCAAATCATTACTAGTTGTACATCCTAGTTCTTGAATTGTAGATACTCTAATTGCATACATAAGAAGTAAATTCCTTAACACATTACTTATCACAATCTCATTAGATATGATTCCTGTAGCTCCCTTAATAACATTCACAATCTCCTTGATTTGGCCACAATACTATGGATTTGTATTGCTTTGATACCACAAAGGATTTGAGATGTACAAATCAATAAATACTATAGAATATCCACATGAAAGAACATTTCATAGAGAAGGAAAGACAAGAGAAGCCAAGGGTTTGGCTCTAATAATATACAAGATTGATTTATTAGACTAAAAGAATAAATAGAAAATATAAGAGATCGATCCTTATAGAAGGAGATCATAAAACCTAAAAGAGAAAATACATTGCATAATTACTATTTAATAGAAAGGAGTAAAGATTGAATATTAGTGAAAATAGGGATGAATTTTATTTAACAACAACACTACATTTTATCCTTAAAATATCATGGAAAAGAAAAGTATGTATAATCTACAAAAAGCACAAGAAATTCCCTAGGGTTCATCCCCATTCATAAACATTTCAACATGAATTAAATCCTATAAAGAACCAATTCTAGACTAACTGTGCCACATCATTATCATCAACCGGATAATTTGTGAAAAAGAAACCAATAACATAAAAATGGGAACAAAATCAAACCATTCGTTATGTAAGATTAATAGTATACATCATTAATTTAAAAATCAACAATTCTTTGACATACATACATGTTATGTCATACATCATTACAGGTTTACTGATTCAACATTTCAATAGTTACATATAATTTACAACTTGCTGATTCTCACTTACATTATTACTTTTCCTTTATATTTTAATAAGCATCAGCTTATGGCTGAACATAAATGAGTTACAATGTTGTAAATAAGTACATCTCAAATGACGAGCTGGGAAATCAAACTAAGATGACTTTCCAATGAGCTCTCCAGTGGCTCCAATCTCCAAAAGCTGTAGGACGTCTCCCAGCTGCTTCCCGAGATGGAAGTGTGGTCCAGAAACTTTAACCTCGCCAACCACAGAGTGAAGTACTCCCCCGAGATTCTTCCTGACATGAAGAATTCCTCGACCCTGGCACGAGAAGCCTAGCTTCCTGGAACAAGATGGATCAGATGTATCTAGTGCGACCGTGTAACATTTCTACATTGCAACCATGTGCCTAGTAGTCTAAACACGGAATGTAGCTGGGAAATAATAATAACTACATATCTACACATATGCAGTAAATGAACACCAAATAGGCATAAACATGAGTCACATATGCAATATTTGGGAAAAGATAAAATAAAATGGCTTGGCCAAGCACTTTCAAAACCCAGAATTACCTGTAGAAGAAACAAAAGCAACATGTAACCATTCTACAGCACTGGCAGATAGGGAAACTAAACATGAAGATATCCACCTATCTATCCCATAATCGCTACATTACACCCAAACATGAGGGAATATACACTTTTATCAAACAGTTCTAACAATAGATTTATAATTCATTACTAACCAATCACGAATCAACTGAGATGAAAAATACTTCAGACTTTGTACAGTTTTGCCATAATAAGTACATGTTCACAGTATTCAATCCCTACTTTAGATGCCGCCATTATAAAATAAAGACAATCCTGTATATGCATATAAGCATTCAGTGTAACTGCACTTACATAATTCAGACAAACAAACATCCTAGAACTCAGTTTGAAAGCTCCCATGGTCTCTAGATGATACAACAAAATACTCATTCTTGCACAAATTTAATGGATTACCAATCTAATCATATCATTGTTGGTGCGATGGATATAAAAGAAAAACACTTTGAGTAATGACAACTCGAAGTCATATAGGTTATGAGGAATAGGGTATACTAGTTCAGTTTTCTACTCACTGATCCACAGGAGATAACAGTTTACTCCAGTTCCACTTTCTTAAGTCAAAGTCATTCCAATGCCATCAAATTTTAAGGTAACTTACAGAACCGCCATAAAATACCGATGTGGTCTTCCAGACCCAAAACTAGAATATGTTTAGATGGGATTCTTCATAGCTAAAGATAAACTCATACAAGATAGCAAATTTTACAGCCATTCATTATCTCCTATGATGTTGTAAGCATTAACATTTACCAGTTAGCAACAGTATGTTTTACACTGTATTACTAATGGCAAGAACTCCACATCAAGAACAAGATATACCACAAGTTTAAGAAGGTATCATAACATGTTTTAAGATACAACCCTGAAGTTTTTTTTGTTTTCTTTTAACCATATTGGTATTAACTTAACGTGTAAAGGATAACGGTACTAATGGGTCCTATAACTATAGTTCCAGCATGTATACAGTATTAATATTCAGCCAAAGTAACATTTTTGTTTTGAAAAGGTCACAACTAACATTTAAAATTCTGGTTCCAGCACAATGAACAAGTAACAAAATAAAAAAAATGTTAAATAGCACAATGTAACAGAAAAAACCGTTTAATAATTCCAGCATAACGTAATAGTAGACATTTTTAAGGTAAAACAAACAATTTAGGACCAACAGTTTCAGTAATAATGGTTTAAGGGAAACACTATGATTTTCTTTTAATTCCAGTCAACCCTCGAATCTTATACTCAATAGTGTTCAACGGCTTCAGCACTGCTGAAAATTGAGCACGTCTCTTATCACATATTTGAGAAACTAGGGTTCCACAAGACATTTTAAACACTATCCATTTAAGAAAATATTCTCCATTCTTTGCAAAACGTAAGCAGAGGAAAATGTAAAGCTAACAAGAACTTGGAAGTTTAGGCTCGCAGTCGTGTCTACCTCTTCTGCCTCAACTTGAATGCATGCCCTGCTATAACTGCCTCCTCTTCCTCCAGTGTGCTCCCTCTTTGTTTTTCCCCAACCCTATTTAAAACCACTCTTTCCAAAAAGGCATGTAACTGACCTAACGTTCATGCCCACAAGGATAATATATCCTATTTAGTTTTCACCAATATTTTTATTTCAATATTCATATAGCGTTAGAGTCATTATGGAACAAAAAAAACAATAAAGCACACTCTATAAGGTCTTGTATGCATTATCCAAAATTTGGGGTTTTTCAAGAAAAAAAATGAAAAAAAGACAAAACAATCATTAAACAAAACTCATCCTTCAGTAAGTTATCATATTTCTTTTCTATTTGCACATTGAATTAAATGTTATTTCTAAATTCATTTACCATATTTCAAAGTTAACATCAATAATGTAGCGTAAAATAAACAATCATATTAATCCTAAGTGATGTGTGTGTGGTCGCATGGTCATCCGACACATCCCCTTCCAAGAGGCTAGCCTTCTCTACCTCGACTACACTTCCGTCGTAATGATCCCTGCATCCACTCAGACACTCGCAACCATAACAAGGAGTCAGTATCGATCATTAACAACTTAATTACATCATCATTAAAAATAACATTAACTAAATCAGAACTATAACATGACATCATGATTACATCATTAACATCATCATTAAATGTAACATCTCATACGTATCCATCATAATAAATAATTTAAATTTAGAAATGTAAAACATTAACTTTCATTTATCTTTTAATTAAGTATAAATTTTGACCAAGTCAACATAGCCACTTAAGCAAGAAAAGAAAGAGTTCTAGGGCAAGATGTGACATCCTTCCCCACTAGGAAAAGGCATCGTCCCGATGTCTTTCACAAAAAAATTTAATTTACACATACCAAAATTGTTATGTTTTCTAAAATTAATCAACTATTCAAAAAGATAGGGAAATAATTTTTGTAAATCATCAGCATCTTCCCAAGTGGCACTATCCACCCCGAACTGCGAACTGGTCCCATTGGACCTTACACTGGAGTACATCCCTATCTTGTACCTTAAGGGTACACTGTTCAATGATTCGGGTGGGCTGAATTGCCATCACCCCTGGATCCTGTACCTGTAATGCACGCCAGTCAAGTATGTGAGTTATAGTAGGATGATAGGGTTTAAGCAAGGATACATGAAAAACATTATGAATGCGGGCTAAAGCAGGTGGCAGAGCAAGCCGATAAGCAACTGGATTGATGACTTCTAGAACTTCAAACAGGCCAAAAAATCTCGGAGCAAGCTTTGAACTCTTGCCAAAAGAAATTGAACTCTTTTGCGGCCTAACCTTAAGAAACACTTTATCCCCGGTGTGAAATTGGCGAAAAGTGCATTTCTTGTTCGCATAACTCTTATGTCGATCTGCTGCCTCCTTCAACCGAATGCGGATTAGGGTTACCTATTCCTCCATTTCTCCTAGCATCTCAGGACCTACAATAATCCTATCCTCAACCTTATCCCAACTGATAGGAGTTCGACATCTCTGTCCATAGAGAGCCTCAAATGGGGCCATACCCAAAGATGAATGATAGGAGTTATTACAAGCAAACTCCACCAATGGAAGATATTCCTCCCACTTGTACTGCTGGTCCATACAGTACAGGCGTAGTAAATCTTCCATTACCTGATTCACCTGCTTTGTTTGACCATCGGTCTCAGGGTGGTATGTTGTACTAAAATTTAAATGTGTACCTAAAGTAGCGTTCAAGGTTGTCCAAAACCTTGAAGTCATCCGGGTGTCTCTATCAGAAATAATAGTCTCAGGAATACCATGCAATCGAAAAATCTCTTGAACAAACTTCCTTGCAAACATCAGAGATCCATCCTTTAGGCTACCAGGAATAAAATGAGCAACATTCGTCAACTTATCAACTACGACTAAGATAACATCATGCCCCTATCGAGTCATGGGTAAACCCTATACAAAATCCATGCTGATAACCTGCCATTTATACTGTGGAATCTCGTGGGGGTACAGAAGACCGGCTGGATGGGCATGCTCAACCTTGACACATTGGCATTCTAAACACTGGGCAACATACTCCGCCACGTCCCGCTTGAGTCTCGGCCAGAAATATAGAGGCCTTAAATCAGCCATCATCTTATTTACCCCTGGATGCCTTGAAAATGGAGTGTTATGCATCTCCTCAAGTACAACTTTCCACAATCCTTCACGATTGAGAACATAAATCCTATTTTGATATTTGAGTAGACCATCCTCATCCAAAGAATAGTCGTCAAATCGTGGGTCAGAAGCATCCATATCGAAAACTGACTTTACCCATTCATAATGAGTATCCCTAGGAAGATATTGGATGATATACTCCCTCATGCACGTTCGAGATGTAGAGGTAGCAGCAATATGTCTTCTACAGCTAAGTGCATCTGCTACTCTATTTTCTTTACCCTTTATATACTCGATGCTGAAATCATATTCACTGAGGAATTCTAGCCATCGCCTCTGTGGAGCATTTAGATTTGGTTAAGTAAAAATGTACCTCAACCCCATATGATCAGTTTTTAGCTCAAATGGCTTTCCCAATAGGTAGTGTCACCTCATTTGCAAGGCATGTACTATTGCAGCCAACTCTAAATCATGAGGAGCATAGTTTACTTCATGAGATTTGAGTTTCCTGGATTTGTAAGCCACAACTTTACCATCCTACATTAGAACACCCCCAAGTCCATCCCCTGAGGCATTGGTGGTGACATCAAAATACCCATTTGGTTCTAGAATAATCAAAATAGGAGCCGAAGTGAGTTTTTCCTTGAGTAATTGAAAGGCTTTATCACATGCTTCCATCCACACAAACTTTTTTCCCTTGCACTGAAGAGATGTAATCGATGCTACTAGGCGTGAAAAACCTTCAACAAATTTCCTATAATATCCAGCAAGTCCCATAAAACTCCTAACTTCACTAACATTCTGTGGAGTTGGCCATTCAAGGATGGCTTTGATCTTGGTGGGGTCTACGGTGATGCCTTTGGCTGACAAAATGTGTCCCAAATAATGAATCTCCTTTTGATAAAAGGAGAACTTGGAGAGTTTTCCATAATGTTTCTTGTCTCTCAATTGTTGGAACACTATCCACAAATGTTCTTCACGCTCTTCCAAATTCTTGGAGTATATTAATATGTCATCAATGAATATCTCCACAAATTTATCAAGACAATCTCTAAAAATGCTATTCATCAAGTTCATAAAAGCAGCTAGTGCGTTTGTTAATCCAAAAGGTAAGACTACAAACTCATAATGGCCATATCTTGTTCTGAATGCGGTTTTTGGTATATCTTCCTCTCGGATCCGAAGTTGGTGATACCCAGATCGCAAATCTATTTTGGAGAATACAGTTGCCCCTTTCATTTGATCAAAAAGTTCATCAATCCTGGGTAGAGGGTACCGATTCTTCATGGTTACCTTATTCAACATATGATAATCAATGCACAGCCTTAACATACCATCCTTCTTCTTGACAAAAATTACAGGAGCTCCCCACGGTGATACACTAGGGCGTATGAACCCTTTATCTAAAAGTTCCTGTAATTGAATATTCAATTCATACATTTCTGTAGAAGTCATGTGGTAAGGAACCTTCGATTGAGGTTTTGCTCCCAGTACGAGATCTATAGAGAAATCAAACTCCCTTTTAGGGGGCAATTCAGGCAAATCATCTGGAAATACATCTCTAAACTCCTATAAAATAGGGTGATCCTCTATTCTAGGTGGAGTCTCATCCAAATTCTTAATATGGGCCATGTATAATTGACACCCCTTCCTTCTGGCCTTCTTCAACTGCATTGCTGAAATTTGCCTTAGTCCCAAAGGTCGTTTGACACCATTTAGTGTCACGAAATGCCCTGTGTCATCAAGACATTTAATTACCTTATCCCGACAGTCCACTAGGGCCTTATGCTTACTTAACCAATTTATGCCTAAGATGACATCATATGAGCCCAGAGGTGCTACATACAAATTGACCTCAGTTTGAAAACTAGGAAGCTTCAACTCGCTGCAAGATAAGCATTGCTCCACCCTGCGTTCAACCTTGTTACCATACTCTACAATCCATGGTTCTGCCATAAAACCAGCCCTAACAGGTACCTTGGTTAATATTTTAGGATCCACAAAACATTCAGTAGCACTAGTATCTATTAAGATAGAAATAGGGTAACCAAAAAGCGTACCAGTCATCTGAATGGGAGTAGCCTGGAAATCTGCTTGTCAGTGATCTACTACAGCATGGATACGGTGTTGCAGAGGAAATTCTTTCTTATCAATTCGCTGCGATCACTTAGCAGCATAATGGATTCCTCCACATATGAAGTAGCCTCCCCTAGGTGTTCTTCTATTTTGATCTCCTTGGTTGTTTCCATTCCTGCCACCACCATTTCTGGAATTTGGATTGTTGTTCCAATTTTCCTTATTCCTGTCAAAATTCTCGTGTCCTTTGTCTTTCATGTTCCTAATTTTCTGTTTCTTTTCTTTTCCTTTTGCTCCATCATTCCGATACCCTTTATTATCCTGATACGGCCTGCTATCCTGAAACTTCCGCTTATAGTTCGGGTTGAAGGATTTATAAGATGAAGCATCCCTCAACCTCTGTTCCTGCTTAAGGGCTTTACATAATGCAAAGTCCATAGTCTCAGGCTCCTGCATCTCAACCTCGCTATAAATTTTAGGTTGCAAGCCCATTACAAACTTTCGCATTCTAAAGAGTTCATCTAGCTAATACTGTGGAACATATTTTACCAAATGAAAAAATCTCTCATGATATTGTGTGACATTCATATTCCCTTGCACTAACTTATAGAAATCTGTTGTTTTCCTGTCATAATAAAGTTGAGGTAAACATCGTTTGCGAAACAACTGCAAGAATTCTTCCCAAGTTACCTCTCCATGTTGGAATTTCTTTTCAGTCATGACATTCTCCCACTAGTTGGCTGCTTCACCCATTAGCTGATAGGTGGCCCATACTGCTTTAGACTTCCCAGTGTAGTTTCACACTAGGAAGTACTTCTCCATGCTGGTGATCCAAGCCTCGGCATCTTCCCCAGAAGCTCTTCCATGGAATGTGGGTGGAGTTACCTTCTTGAGATCTTTGCTCAAGTCAGCAGCTATCTGAATCCTGTCAGAATTAAGGAGAGCACTTCGATGGTCAGCTTTCGCTTTCTATTCTATTTTAGACCTCCTAAGAGCTTCCACCATCTGCTCATCCTCACGTTTCTTCCTTAGCTCCTCTTCCTGCTTACTCAAAGCTTCAGAGCGTTGATCCTCCTCATGCTTCCTGGCTTCTTCTTCGACTTGTCTACCTTGAGCCCCTTGCTCTAGGTTGTCCATCCACTGACTTTGTTGTTGTAACAAAGCTCCCTATTGGGTTAATAGTGCCATAATATGATCCAACCTCTCATTAGGTTCTTTATCCCGTGCACTACTGCTCGACCCAACTTTCCATTTAGATCTTGTGGCCATGGTAATATTTCAAAACACCTGTCAAACATAGGCACAATTAGCATAGTAGCCCAAGGGCCTAGATTTAAACGATGCGCTCTGATACCATATGTAAAGAACCAGTTCTAGACTAACTATGCCACATCATTATCATCAACCGGATAATTTGCGGAAAAGAAACCAATAAAATAAAAATGGGAAACAAATCAAACCATTCATTATGTAAGATTAATAGTATACATCATTGATTTAAAAATCAACAATTCTTTGACATACATACATGTTATGTCATACATCATTACAGGTTTACTGATTCAGCATTTCCACAGTTACATATAATTTACAACTTGTTGATTCCCACTTACAGTATTACTTTTCCTCTATATTTTAATAAGCATCAGCTTATGGCTGAACATAAATGAGTTACAATGTTGTAAATAAGTACATCTCAAATGACAAGATGGGCAATCAAACTAAGATGACTTTCCAATGAGCTCTCCAGTGGCTCCAATCTCCAAAAGCTGTAGGATGTCTCCCACCTACTTCCCGAGACAGACATGTGGCCCAGGCGCTTTAACCTCACCAACCACGGAGTGAAGTACTCCCCCAAGATTCTTCCTGACACGAAGAATTCCTCATCCCTGGCACGAGAAGCCTAGCTTCCTGGAACAAGATGGATCAGATGTATCTGGTGCGACCATGTAACATTTCTACATTGCAACCATGTGCCTAGTAGTCTAAACATGGAATGTAGTTGGGAAATAATAATAACTACATATCTACACATATGCAGTAAATGAACACCAAATACGCATAACCACGAGTCACATATGCAATATTTGGGAAAAGATAAAATAAAATGGCTTGGCCAAGCACTTTCAAAGCCCAGAATTACCTGTAGAAGAAATAAAAGCAACATGTAACCATTCTACAACACTGGCAGATAGGGAAACTAAACATGAAGATATCCACCTATCTGTTCCATAATCGCTACATTACACCCAAACATGAGGGAATATACGCTTTTATCAAAGAGTTCTAACAATAGATTTATAATTCATTACTAACCAATCATGAATCAACTAAGATGAAAAATACTTCAGACTTTGTACAGTTCTGCCAGAATAAGTACATGTTCACAGTATTCAATCCCTACTTTAGATGCCGCCATTATAAAATAAAGGCAATCCTGTATATGCATATAAGCATTCAGTGTAACTACACTTACATAATTCAGACAAACAAACATCCTAGAACTCAGTTTGAAAGCTCCCACGGTCTCTAGATGATACAACAGAATACTCATTCTTGCACAAATTTAATGGATTACCAATCTAATCATATCATTGTTGGTACAATGGATATAAACGAAAAACACTTTGAGTAATGACAACTCGAAGTCATAAAGGTTATGAGGAATAGGGTATACTAGTTTAGTTTTCTACTCACTGATCCACAGGAGATAACAATTTACTCCAGTTCCACTTTCTTAAGTCAAAGTCATTCCAATGCCATCAAATTTTAAGGTAACTTACAGAACCGCCATAAAATACCGATGTGGTCTTCCAGACCCAAAACTAGAATATGTTTAGATGGGATTCTTCATAGCTAAAGATAAACTCATACAAGATAGCAAATTTTACAGCCATTCATTATCTCCTATGATGTTGTAAGCATTAACATTTACCAGTTAGCAACAGTATGTTTTACACTGTATTACTAATGGCAACAACTCTGCATCAAGAACAAGATATACCATAAGTTTAAGAAGGTAACATAACATGTTTCAAGATACAACCCTGAAGTTTTTTTTGTTTTCTTTTAACCATATCAGTATTAACTTAACATGTAAAGGATAACGGTACTAATGGGTCCTATAACTACAGTTCCAGCATGTATACAGTATTAATATTCAGCCAAAGTAACATTTTTGTTTTGAAAAGGTCATAGCTAACATTTAAAATTCTGGTTCCAGCACAACGAACAAGTAACAAAATAAAAAAAATGTTAAATAGCACAATGTAATAGAAAAAACCGTTTAATAGTTCTAGCATAATGTAATAGTAGACGTTTTTAAGGTAAAACAAATAATTTAGGACCAACAGTTTTAGTAATAACGATTAAAGGGAAACACTGGTTTTCTTTTAATTCCAGTCAACCCTCGAATCTTATACTCAACAATGTTCAATGGCTTCAGCACTGTTGAAAACTGAGCACGTCTCTTATCATGTATTTGAGCAACTATGGTTCCACAAGACGTTTTAAAAACTATCCATTTAAGAAAATATTCTCCATTCTTTGCAAAACGTAAGTAGAGGAAAATGTAAAGCTAACAAGAACTTGGAAGTTTAGGCCCGTAGTCTTGTCTACCTCTTCTGCCTCGACTTGAATGCGTGCCCTGCTGTAACTGCCTCCTCTTCCTCCAGTGCGCTCCCTCTTTATTTTTCCCCAACCCTATTTAAAACCACTCTTTCCAAAAAGGCATGTAACTGACCTAACGTCCGTGCCCACAAGGATAATATATCCTATTTATTTTTCACCAAGGTTTTTATTTCAATATTCATATAGCGTTAGAGTCATTATGGAACAAAAAAAACAATAAAGCACACTCTATAAGGTCTTGTATGCATTATCCAAAATTTGGGGTTTTTCAAGAAAAAAAAAAAGAAAAAAAGACAAAACAATCATTAAACAAAACTCATCCTTCAGTAAGTTATCATATTTCTTTTCTATTTGCATATTGAATTAAATGTTATTTCTAAATTCATTTGCCATATTTCAAAGTTAACATCAATAATGTAGCGTAAAATAAACAATCATATTAATCCTAAGTGATGTGTGTGTGGTCGCATGGTCATCCGACACATCCCCTTCCAAGAGGCTAGCCTTCTCTACCTCGACTACACTTCCGTCGTAATGATCCCTACATCCACTCAGACACTCGCAACCATAACAAAGAGTCAGTATCGATCATTAACAACTTAATTACATCATCATTAAAAATAACATTAATTGAATCAAAACTATAACATGCCATCATGATTACATCATTAACATCATCCTTAAATGTAACATCTCATATGTATCCATCATAATAAATCATTTAAATTTAGAAATGTAAAACATTAACTTTCATTTATCTTTTAATTAAGTATAAATTTTGACCAAGTCAACATAGCCACTTATGCAAGAAAAGAAAGAGTTCTAGGGCGAGACGTGACAAATCCTAATACACTATCACTAATAGTAGATTGATAAAGTTCTACAGTTAAATTAAATGAACTTGGAGTTTCAGAAGACCTTCAACCTCCACTAGTGAACCTTCCTCTATGAGTTGATGTAGAGATTCCTAGTTTGATCACCCACTATGGTATAGCTTATCACTGCTATGCTATCAACAAATAATATTTTTCCCAATGTTCCCCAATTCCCCTTTTAAATCCAAGTGGCATGTCAAGATGGAGTTCAAATCCCTTGAGAAGAGTTAACCACTCTTTCCTTCTCAACCAATTTGATTAATAGTCATAATTAACTTCAGTACATTTCTAGTCCATTTGGTTCATCTTCAAGTGAGTTTAATTTTCATAATTACTGCATATTCGATATGAATTAAAAATTACAATACTATGCTTATATTCCCATCAATGACACTTGCCAATTCATTTATGTGGTTTCCTTATTTATTCTATAATCAAAACAAAAATAAACTAGTAACATAACATTATACCCTTAGCTTCAGTTAAACAAAAAGAAATCAATTATAACTCTAGAGTTGATACTTATCCTACCAAATTTCAATGATAAATACTAACAAAATTTATTATCTATCACTTGATGTAAATAAGAACATTTTAATTCTCTTAAGATGTGACAAAAATATATTCACAAATAATGTTCATCTAATATTAGTCATATAGCCATTGAAGATTAAGGTTAGGAACAATGATTTGCAAACACAACCATGCATATATTATTTAGGTGTGTGTGCATGTTCAAAATGATCCAAATCCAACCCTTGTGAGGAGCTAGCTTCCACCACCTCAGCGACGCTCTCGCCTTCAAACATACAAAAACTCAAACACTTGCAACCAACTAACTAGTATCATCAGAATACAAAATATAAATACATCACATGTATGTTAAAATATTTAAACTAAACCAATGATCATTATGAATAGTAATATCATATACAACCATAATCAAGATCATGAGATCATTGAAAGTGATAAGCATTGAACTAAGTTTTAACATTGTAATACACATCAATTATAACATTGAGCCATATCAAATCATCATCAAATATAATGTCATCACCAAAGTACTTAAATACAACACAATGCATCATTTGAGTAAAACATCATCACTATCTTCATGTATCATGTGACATGGTGAATGAAAAAGACATAATGGTCATAGTCGATCACACATCAACTTAACAAGTCTAAGACCAAAAGAAAATCTTGTGAAGATGAAATCACATACTCACATAGTCGAACTACATTTTGACTAGAAGAGTCTAGGTCAAATGACATATTGACTTGATGTTAACAAAATAAAATTTCTGAATTAAGGTCAATTGAATTAAAGATGTTGACAACTCCCTACAAAGTAAGAGTTGTTATTAAAAGGTGGGTCATGAGAACTTATCTCAAATTTGTTAATAGAAAGTTTTAACACAGTTCTCAGATCAAGAGGTCTTGGTTTATCAATAATGTATATTGTATAAATGTTTCAAGGAGGTAACTTTGGAGGCAAGAATCCTACTCTATGGACATTTTTTAATGAAATTTTGTATTTCAACAATGATTTGTTATTTTTTCCCCATCTTCCTTCCCTCATAAGCCTTTTTGAAACAATTTAAAAAAATAAAAAGTATAATAACTTGCTACTTTTATCAAAATAAATAAATTAATATAATAATAATTTTAATTATAAAATAACACATATCTTTAATTATTTAAAATTTGATTAATATACAATTATTATATTCTAATTAACATATATATTAATTAATTTAGGAAAAAACCACTAATAATTGCATTATTATTAACTCAATTTCAAAATGTCATGATGAATAATTAAATTCAAAGATTTAAAATAGCTGAAAAATAAAAATGTTAATGCTTTATTTATGAAATAGAAACTTAATTTATTAAAAAAAACCACTAACTTGGGAAACTTATTGTTTTAGAAGTATAAACTTTAATCAATTGTTTATTTATGAAATAGAAACTCAATTTATAAGAAAAACAGTAATTTGAGAAACTTTTTGTTTTCAAATTCTTTTTGAGATTTTCTGATTTGGAATTGATTTTGATTTTTAGAATTTCCTCTGCTAAAAGCTCTTATCTTTAGCTTTTTGATATAAGGTATTGATTTTGGACTTCCATTTGGGCGAGTTCTGGTCTCTTGCTGAAGCTTTCCTGCAGAATGTAATCAATTTGTTTGTACGTTTTGGCGCCGGCATCATCGTTGGTTTTGTTTATAAGTAGTGTTTACAATTTTTCTCACTCGAATTGGAAGCTCGGATTTGCCTTTAATCTTTCTCATCTTAGAATCCGATTCTTGATTGAGGTAAGCATCTGTTATGTTGCAATCTATTTTTGAATTTATAAATAATTCGGCATATTTCTTGGAACTATATTCGACGTTTAGATAATTAAAAATCCCTCTTCTCTTGCTTAGAATTGAATGTCTTTGCTTCTCTTACAATTCCACACCCCAATCACTGCAAATCTCGTCTTCGTAAGTCTACCCATGCCTACGTATTAGAGATATTGTTTCTGGCTTTTAAGAAAAATCTTCTCCTTTTCAATTGTTGTATTTGTTTGTGTTTTAGTGACTTAAATCGGTATATTGCTTATGAAACTTTTTTCTGATCTCCTTTAAATTGGAAGTTCCCACAGGATCTGTTATTTATATTTTATATATAATTATGTTGATAAATTTAATTACTTTTGGATAAAATGATAAAAATCAGATTGGAATAAATAGCCAAGGTTAAATAAAAACAATGAAAATGAATCTGAATTTTTCATTTGGATATGTCAAACTGAACACTGAACATGCTGAAAACAACACTCATCTTTTGATTGTTTTTTTCCCCTCAAAATTAATAATACAATCAAACAATCTAAAAATTAGAGCATTGAAATCAGATAATATAGAACAGAAACATTTGTATACAATCACACTGAAATTTATTTACAAAAAGATAGCAGCAAAAAATAAATCTACAAATTATAGAACTAAAAATAATCACTATCAAACAATTACTATGGATATAATATGGATATAATTTTGCACAATTACTACCCCTATGAAGAGCATTCATGGTATTTCATTATTTCTAATATGTTGAGTGCTTTCTAGAAATTCTTTTGTGCATTCTTAAAATGAATAACAAGACATTAATTTGCCTCTAAAAACACTCAAGATTTGGGTAAGTCTAAGGAAAAGTAGGGATAAGAGTAAGGCTGGGGATATTGAAGCTTGAAATTTTAGTCTAAAATTTAATTAAGGTATGCATTAAAAATAAGTTTAAAAAATAATGTTCTTCTAAATCTATATTTGAACTAAAAATTAGATGTTTCACAAGTGAAAAAAAATATTCGTAAGCTTCCACCCCCACCCCTTTTTCACTCTCTTCCTAAAAATTAGGGGCTTCTACTTTGTAGGAAAATATAATTTTTCTCATGAGACCACCCTAAATAAAAAATAAGACAAGTTCCTATTTTTATTTTGAAATTATTTGTTAATTTAAAAAAGAAAGAATTTTTTTAAAAAACATTTTCTATTCTCAAGATAAATGATCTAAAAGAGTAAATACCAGTTATTTTCATACTCGGTTAAATCTAAAAGGGCTGCTAGTACTATTTTTGCAATCAAAAGTGTAGCAACATGTGATTTTTTGAGGCTAAGGACATTCAGGAGGAAGGGGTTAGGTTCTTCAAGGATCTTTCGGATCCTCCTGTTTCTTCTCCTATTTCCTTAGGTAAATTAGAGGAGATTTTGGAGGCTATTCTAAAATTAATTTCAGACAAGGATAATGAAGTTTTGATGGCTCCCTTTTCCATTAAGGAATTGAAAAAAGTTGTGATTTCATTCTCGCCCGACAAAGCTCAAGGTCCAGATGGGTCTACTCTATTTTTTCAAAGATGTTGGGATGTCATCTGTTGGGATTTGTTTGTAGCAATAGAAGAATCTAGGAGAAAGAAGGCTATGCTAAGATATTTTAATACTACCAACATTACCATCATCCCAAAAGCTACTAAGGTAATCTATTTTAGATTGGTGGACATCATTCCTAGAATTATTTCTCAAGAGAAGGGTGATTTTGTACTTGGCAGAGGAACTATGGAGAGGGCATTAGTGGCTCATGAGACCTTGCACAATATCAATGAAAATCTAGTTCCCAGTTTTGTTATTAAATTGGATATGATGAAAGCATACAAGAGAGTGAGTTGGTCATTTCTTATCAGCATTCTTTTCGAATTTGGGTTCTCAAGTAATTTTTGCAAGTGGATCAAAGCTTGTCTTTCGAGTGATTGGTTTTCTATTATTATTAATGGCTCTCTAGCTGGTTTTTTTCAAGCCTCCCAAGGGGTTAGACAAGGTGACCCTTTGTTTCCTTTTTTTTCAAGCCTCCCAAGGGGTTAGACAAGGTGATCCTTTGTTTCCTTTTCATTTTATCATTATGGATGAAGCTCTTTATAGGTCAATCTGCCATTTGCCTTCATTGGGTCTATGGAAGGGCATCCACATTTTCGGTACTGAAATTTCGATCACTCATTTTCTCTTTGTTGATGATACGTTACTTTTCGATTTGGCTTCTATTCATGAAGCTCACCAAATTAAAAACACTCTGGATTTATATATGGATGCTTTGGGTGAGAAAGTTAATATACAAAAATCAAAGATCTTCTTGTTCAATATTGATAAGTGCGTTTGTGATAGATTGGTGAATATTTTGGGCTTTTGAGTAGAACTACTGCGTTCTTCATATCTTGGCCTTCCATTTTTTATGGGTGTGAACAAGATTTGCTACTAGAATGTTATCATTGATTGGATCAAAGCTAGAATAGTAGCCTGGAAAGCTAGATGGCTTTTGCTCGTAGGCATAATTTTATTAGTTACCGTGGTTCTTTTAGCCATCCCAAATTACTATGTTGCTATTCTAAAGGCCCCACCTTCTATCATTAAGAAAATTGACTCTTTGGTTAGAAATTTTATACGGAAAGGTAATATTTTTGAAGAGAAGAAAATTCCCTTAGTTTCCTTATAGGACATGGCCCAGACTAAGGTTATTGGAGGTTCTGGCATTCATGATCTCCAACTCTGCAACAAGGCTTTTGGTGGGAAGTTGGTTTGGAAAATGTATTCTAATCCAGAATTGAAATGGTGTAAGTTGATGCAGTAGAAATACTTAGACAACGAGGATCCAAAGAAGATTATTTAAATTTTGGATCCTCCTAAGGGCTCAATTATTTGGGATTTCATGATTCATTCTAATGATTTAATCTAGAAGTATATTTCTTGGGAAGTTCATTTTGGTGTTGAGATAAATTTCTAGAATGATTCTTTGAACGATTTTCCTACCCTCTCTAGTACAGTGCATGATGCTGATATAATTAATGTTACTTCACCCCATTGGGGCATCAATTTATTAGATTACATTGACTCTGTTGAGTTATTTTTAGGGAAGGTTAATTGGAAAAATTCTTCAGTATTGCCCCTTGATGACAACCAAAAGGTTGTTCGTAATAAGATCTTCAATGACCAAACTATTTTTTTGTCTAACAAAGCTGATCTCCTTGTTTGGCTTCCTGACAAAGAGGGGAAATTTTCTATTAAAGATGGTACCATGTTCTTCAATAGGCCTAGTATGTGATCCTGACCAAGCGTGCTTTCTCTTTCTACTAGAATCATGTTGTTTTTCCTAAGGCTGGTTGTTTTCCCTGGCTGTCTTTGAAGAACATAATTCTTACTAGTGATAGACTTACCAAACTCTCTATTGCAACACCCTTTCCGTTTGTGCTTTGTAATGATGTGGAATCTATTGATCACCTTCTTTTAAATTGTTCATTTTCTTATGAATGTTGGTCTTTTGTGTTGAGAAAATTAGATTACAACATGCCTTTACCTTCCAAGTTGTGGGACTTATTTCAGTCTTTGCCTACCCTTTATTCTTCCTCACTATTTAATGGTATTTGGAAATGCATTCCATCTTTAGTTGTCTAGGTCATTTGGTGGGTAAGAAACAAGAGGATACTTTGAAAGGAGAACAATCATATTAGTGTTGTGTTGCAAGACATTGAGAAATCAGTGGCAGCGCCTATCAATGCTAATTTGTTTAACATTAAGTGCAATTTCTTTTTCTTGTCTTGGGATGCTAAGGTGGTCAAAGCTTGGAGGGGGATTATTATTCCCTTTGGTTCAATTCCAAATTGGAATATTGTTTCTTGTGGGGACATGGATAAAATAAAATGGTGTTTTCCAACTAAGGATTTTGTCAAAATTAATTTTGATGGTGTTTCTCACGACAATCTGAGATTGTCAGGCATTGGTATTTGTATTCGTGATCATGTGGGTAATGCTTGTGGCCTCAAAGCTCTCTCTATCTTACTAGGCACTAATAATATTGCTAAAGCTACTAGCCTATTACATGTTTTAGTCTTGGCCAAATGAGGGGGATATCGTAAGATTCACATTGAAGGTGATTCTATGGTTATTATCAATGGATGAATTAACAAAAGTATACATAATTGGAGCTTAAAATATATTTTGGATCTGATTTGGAACTTATTAGATTCTTTCTCAGATGCCCACATTTCTCACATTTTACATGAAGGCAATTGTGTGGAAAACTTTCTTGCTAATTGGGGTTGTGATGGAGTTTTTATTGATACATTATCCCCTTCTCATTGTATTAGCAATCATTCAGATATTGGCAAATTGATTGATGATGAACGACAGAGAGGATTACCAACTATGTGGGATATTAGAGAACTATATCATTCCTCTCTCTTATTAGATTACTTTTGCCTGCCTTTTCTGTAATGTGATTCTTGGTTGTTTTCTGGGTTGGCAAGCTGATTCAAGTTTGCTTGTCTCTGTCCTTTTCCTTTCCTCTTCTCTTGTTTCTTGGTGATGATTCATAGTTTTCTTGCTAGTTCTTTATCTGAGGAGCTTATTCTTTTAATAAATAATTTAAGCGCTCTGTCACTTTTTGTCAAAATAACATTTCCAACAATAAATGTTATTTCTAGAGCAAAATCCTCTCAACTTAATAATTCACTATGACTTTATTTCTAAGCTAAATTATTAAATGATGTAACATGTGTTCTCATAGTTAACATTTATTCCGACTGTTAGATTAGCTTCAGTTTCGACGGTGAGTTAAGATTGCATTATTAAGGACTCTTTGTCATGCATTATTTATCCCCACACTAAGGGTCAGTTTGGCTGTAGGAATAGAAATATGAGAATGTTATTCTGGATTAGTCATTCTGAAATAGAAAATATGGATGCATATTCATATTCCCTGTTTGGTTCAGCCAAAATTTGATGGGAATTCACAGATCCAAAAATTTATGTTTTGTAAAATAAATAAAACTGGAATAGAAATACGTATTCCAATTCCACCTATTTAGATTGAATTGGAAATGTTCAATTTGGGCCAAAATTGGAACACACATTCCTATTATATTCCTATTCCCAATTCCTATTTAGTGCATCCAAACAGAAATTTTGAAATTTTAAAATTTTACATATGCCTATTCCACTCATATTCTGACTGCCAAATTCCATTCATATTCCGACTGCCAAACGAACGTAAGGCTTTTAATTTAAATAGATTCCTATTAACAGCTCGTGCATGTTGATGTAAATTCTTGATTTATGAGGAGATTATCTAGCACAAATACATGTAAATTGTAATACTATTTCCATATTTCTTCTTTTCTGCTAAAATGCTAACTTTTCTCTTTTTCTTAACTAGATCTGTAGCTGATTTTGTGGGTTGTCAGACATGATATTTCTTGCATGGCCGCTGTACACCGCAATTTTGCTGGTGGCTGCCTGCGCCGTTGTGGGTGCATGGTTGAGAGTGGGAGGGTGGGCATGGGCCACAAGGAAAAAGGGCGGCGCCGCCATTT
Organism: Cupressus sempervirens; assembly: GCA_028749045.1. NCBI lineage: Eukaryota > Viridiplantae > Streptophyta > Pinopsida > Cupressales > Cupressaceae > Cupressus > Cupressus sempervirens. Next base: position 235,855,621 of record CM053786.1, on the reverse strand, counting down.
CTGGGCGGAGAAGGTTTCCAATGATAGGACGGCTTATTGATCTGACTCGTGCTCTCGCCCACCGCAGGCTCGCCCACATGGCTCGTATTCATCCTGCCAAAAAGTTGATGGTGCGAAAAAACTTATGATAATAGGTTGCTGTTTTCCTCCTAACTGGCTCCGTCTGCAGACAATTTCATTTATCAAGGTAGACCAATTAACCTCGTTTTCTTCTTAGTGCCTCAGTCTGCAGAGAATTTCACAGATTTTCCAGGCTATTTGGATTAAATGATTTCATACTATGTTCCAGGCACAAGCTTCTGTTCTGAATTGCACCTCTCTGTATACATCGACATTGAATTTTTTATTCCCAGCAACTGCAAGTATCACTCATATCGTGTTTTATCATACTCTGAATGCCTAGTCCATTTAATTTCTAGAAACTTCTTATTGTTTTCATAGGATTATCGATTTAGCCAAATCAAGGTTTTACAAATTTTAATTTTTAATTTTGGAATTTTACTTGAACCATTTGTTTCAGTCAGAAGATGAGTGGGAAGAAACATTTTTATGCGTAACTTGGAGTTGAGTAGACTTCAAAAGTTAGTCCAATCTATTGTTTTTACACTCCTCAAAAAGCATAACCAGGTTTTGATCTTCAATTCTCACTTACTAGTAGGAAGTCTGAAAACCTGGTTTTGACACAAAATTAGAAGTCTGCATTATAATTTCATTTTGCCAGATTTTGAAAATGCTAATTCCTGTCATCTTCCATGAACCAAACATACCCTAAATAGAAATTTGAAAATACTAACACTTAATTTTTTGAGGGTGGGTTAGAGGATATTGTGATGTACATTAAATAATGACATTGTGCTATTCGTGTTAAAATGTTTATTCATAATATTTTTTCTTTTACTTATATAAAACAATTATATCAATTGATTTAGGTTAGATTCCCTTAGTATTATATATAATTGTATATAGATTATTTTCTATTTTGTAGTTGAGTATATAGACCATATAGAGACCATCTAATGGTTAAATTGTAGACATAGATAAATAAATGTCCGATATTGTCTCTTTTCATTACCAACGTCAATTTTTGCTGTTTATAACATTTGTCCTTGACATTTTTGTATAATAATAACTCATGACAAGGATAAAAGCTCTCTCCCTCTTGCACACATTTTCCCTCCTTATTTGTATCTGTCAAGATCTGTCTCTCTATCTCACTGATTCCTTTTTATTATTTATCTTACTCACTCCCTCATATTTCCCTATCCCTCTAATTTTCATTTGCTATGTAAAATGGACAACTTGACTTTTTGACATCAATAGTTCAAATTTGACTTTATCCTACAAGCATCTCTATCTTAATTTGTATCTCTAGATCTTTTCATCTCTACGCATCTCTCTTTTATGATCTATATATCTCTATATTTACCTCTCTCTCTAGCTTTCTTTATCTATCCCACCTTTCTTACTAGTACCTATATGCATCTATCTATTTGCATTTCTATCATAGACTACATTGAGTCACAATCAAAAGCCATTAGCCATACTGAGAAAACATTTATAAATAGTAACTAAAGCAATGAAGTCCATTTATTAGGTATTGGGAAATCAAACATCCCCAAATAAACTCTTAATGAGGACTAAGAGATGATAAAAGCATTCTATTATATATATTTTTTGAAAAGTGGATAACACGTGTGTATCTGATTGATGAAGTTACTCTAACATCAATTTTTTTATTTCTGAATGGTTCATGTCGTTTAAGGAATGTGAACTAATTCACCTTTTATTTCATATTAACTTTAAATAGGAAGAACATTATAGTGTCTATAATTATCATGGCTAACGAAGTCACTCTACACCAATTTTGTGGCTTCTATTTTTTATTTTCAGATGGCTTTAGTTAAATCAATAGAATTCGACCCAACTTAGTGAATTGAAATAGGAGGAACATCTCAATATGTATAGTTAGGGTTTGGTTTCATGAAGGCGGGCTTCCAAAAATATTTAAGTGGCAATTCTTGAGATATTTGAGGACTTTTTTTAAGTGAATATTCTACTAGAGTTTATTTAAAATAAATTTAAGCCTCATGATTTATAAAAGCTGGAGTTTTAAAAAAAAAATATTGCATATTTAATTCATTTAGAAAAAAAAATATAAATATTTAAAAATTAATTAATATGAATTAAAAATTGTTATATTCCAACATTACATTCTATTTTATAATTGTTTATGTAGGAGTGGATAGTTTGTAAAGATAAAGAAAATGAAAGTTCAATTTTTTTAAAGGTTATTAGTATGAATGTTGAAAACATAGAAACCATGCTTAAGTCACATGTTACTTTTCCTTAAATTTAGCAATCTAAAATGTCTCGAAATGATCAATTATTTTTAATTTTTTAATTTTTTTTCTATATATCTAATTAATTAAACCTTGTGTTTGATTACTTAAATGTATTACTCACAAACCTTTCTAAATAATCTAATTTTCTTTAAAATAGAATAATTCTATATAACTAATCAATTAGAGGCAAGAGCCCACAACACAATGATAACTTGTGAGCCTCTAACAGGGGAGGTCTTGGGTTTGAATCTACTTAACACATAATAATAATTAACTTCAAAAAATAACAAAAATTAATTTGGGTTTTGGCCCATTACCTACCAAAATTTATTTTCTTACCATTCCTCTATAAATAATAAAAAAATTGTATAGTTAAAGGCAATGAAATTGAAGGAATCTCCAAAATATTAATGTCAATTAGTCACAACCAAATGTAAAGTTTATTTCCACTTTTATAGGAGGGTAGTTGGATGTAGTTTGGGAATACATATTTATTTCTTATGTTGTTCCTAATAGACAAATCAAAGAGTTCTTCATTGCTCCATTTTTATACTTTGTATTCTTGTTGTTCTATTTTTTAATTTGGTATCAAAAAAAATTCATTTAGTGGTGTTTTCAAAATTATTTGGAGTGTTGAAGATGCAATATGTTTGCAAAAGAAGGAGCTATTGCAAGTATTATCAGCTATTGTTCTTATATTATTGGTTTTATTAAGAAGAGTACTCATTGTCAGAGTACTCTCATGTGTAAGAATTTTTTTTTGGTAAAACTTCCTTGTTAGTTTTCTCTTATTTTGTGATGGTCAATCTTGTATAATATTATCTAACTAAATCAAATAAGTTAGATGTTACCAATTATGTTAATTAGAAGTTCAAGATGTAGACTCTAATGGAGGGGCATAATGTTTAGTCCATAAAAAATGGCAAAGGGGCCAAGCCTACATCACCTAAAAACACCACAAGCTACTCTCCAAGATTGGGACAAAAGTGAATTAAAAATCAAGATTCATTTGCACATGTTAGTAAAAGGCTCAATTATCCCTTATAGAAGAGACATTACTACTTCTAGTGGGACATGGTCATCTTTGAAAGGTTTCTACAAGATTACAAACTCAAATAGAATTTTGTTCTAAAAGAGAAAAATATTGCCTCTTAAAACTCAAGTAAATGAAAGTGTTAATTACTTTCTATCAAGACTTAAGGATATGAGGGATAAGTTAACTAATATTACTGAAAAAGTATCTAGTGGTGATTATCGAGTTTTCATTACTGGTTTAATTGCAAGTGAAAATACACTTTTTAAAATGAGAATTTGGTAGGAATCCTTCTATAAGAAGAAGAAAGGAAGAAGCATGTGGATAGTAAATTTCAAAATGAACAATCAGCTTTGATGGAAAAAGACAAGTAGCTATTCAAAGGAAAACAACGGTCAAAGAATAAAGGAGGTAAAAAATATGACAAGAAAGTGTATAAAACTGAAAAAAGGCATCAAGAAGGGGTATCATCTAACCCAAATATGAATAAATTAGTAATTGTAATTACTATGGAAACTTTGGATATTATGCTTATGAATGTAGGAAAAAGAAGTATAATGAGTCCAAAATAATAAATATGAGGGTTATTATATGAATGGTCATGAGGATACACTAAGTGATAACCTTCATGATTTGAAGTTGTTTGTTTATGATTTTGGTCTTTTAGCTAAATCAAGTCATTGTAATGATTGGTTTATAGATTCAGACACATCATTTCACATGTCATGTCATAGAAATTGGTTTGAAAATCTCCAAAAGAAGGACAATGGTAGAAATATCTATTTACGAGATAATAGGTTACATGATGCAAACAAATGTGGTGATATAAGCATACAACTACCTAATAGTCATTCAAATAAACATTATAATGTTACGTATGTTCTAGGAATTAAAAAGAATTTTATTCCAGTTTCAACAATTACAAGTCAAGGTATACAAGTTGAGTTCTTGAAGGTGGGTTTCCAATTCTTTGATATAAACAATCAACAAGAGGGTGTTGACCTATGGTACAATAATGACACCTACTATGCAACATCAAGTAAATACAACATCTGATGCCTACCTCTATCAAAAACAAAGGTTAAATTGTGACTGTACCACCAACCATCATCAACATTGTCAAAGAGAACCATGGAACAAAGCACCACAAAGGCTACATTTTTTACCCCCCCAAAAAAACAAATGTCCTAGGTGAGCCCTTAAAAAGTACTAGCAAACACATAGATATGGGAGGAAAAGAAACAATAAGGGGGAGACATATTCATCCCCCTAAAGTTACAGTACCCACACTTAGGCTTCAACAAGCCTATCCAACTTTCTCCATCAAATCCAAACATCCAAAAATATCTTGGATGTTTGCAACTAAAACCAAACACATCCAAACATCTTGATGGGCCCTTGAATGCATGAAACTTCTATTTGATTAACATATAGGACAAAAGACACCACACTACATACACTAGCCCAATTAATAAAGAATGGGCTAGGACTAAAAATCAAGGGTTGAATAAACAACACCGAACTAGAGAACCAGACAACAACTAAGGACCTCCTCCACAAACCAATACTCCTAAATAGGGATAGTAGAGAGAAGGACCAAAGATAATTAGCTTCTAGTAAATATCCACCAAGATTCCAAGAGGCCCAAAGATAGAGAAGGCCATCCATACCTACCCCATGCCTCAAAATACTAGCACCAAGCCTCCTCAATAGGAAGCCACTAGAAAGAGACAATGGGGAGTGATGCCATCAACTACCAATTATCCAAAAGTGGAGATCTCTCCTTAGTAGGGCTCAAAGTTGCCTTGAGGACAAGAGGAAACTTGCCAAGAACAACATTCTTGAACACCAACAGGGGCCAAGAGGGACCCAAAATGTTATCAACTTGAAGAAAATATGCCAACCCATAGCCTGAGCAAGCCAAAGCACTCTTCTACATAAGAAATTCTCTCATCCTTCCCTTCTACTAGTAATCAGTGAGGAGAAAAACCCTTGCGAAACTAACCTCAACCTCTTCCACCAAAACCAACTCCACCTTGAACAAATATTTTTCCAGCTCAATATGCGATAGAGAAGAAATTGAGAGACATCCAAAAGGAATACTCCAACCAAACAAAATAGAGAAAATCCTCACCTCTATAGCAAAACACTCCACCTCAAAAGGAGTATAAAAGGAAATAGGAGAGAGACACCCACTCACAACTTCAATAGAACCCAACAAAATAATAGAGGCAAAAGACTAAGAACCAATCTGATGCAAAATCTTACCTCCTCTCTTGCGAACAACAAAGGAGCATCTAGAACAACTAAGAGTTGAGAATAACACTAGAAAGAGGCTCCCACTCATAATCTCAAACCCTAGATAAGAAACTAGGAGGGATCTATTAAAGGAGACCCCCTTCTACCCTAGGGACACACCAACCGCGAGAGAAAGAGGGTCCCCAACACAAATCTAGGCTAGACACACCCCTTGCACCCAAGAGATACCATTGTAGAACAACCACATACACAACTCACAACCCACAAAAGATAATGGTAACTAACCTCAACTTCCCTCTAAGAAGAGTACCCAACATCTTGATGGAAGCCACATCACCATTAGGGCACAAGAGTTTGAAATAGGGAGATGGAAAGAAATACCATTTTTTTGTAAAGAACTACCTCCCTTCCATTAGGTTCATCACCCTTTGAGTCTTTGCCGCCATCAGTAGAATCATCTACATAGGAAATCTTAGCAGTATTCTTCCCATCTCCCATCACCAGAGAAAGAACTGAAAACATGGTGCCTTATTGAATGTCTATTGGTAGGTTGCCAAGTTAAAGATATAAAGAATCAAAATAATGTGATTGCTAAAGGAATCATGACAGGATTTTTGTATAAAATTAATATCACAATGGAGAATCATGATGCAATGACATCTACATGTGTGTCTACTTAAGAGCCATGACATAAGAGGTACAGTCATTTAAATTTAAAGTATCTAATTTCTCTATAAAGAAAAAAAATAATGCACAATCTTCCAATATTTAAGGATGAACAAATTATTTGTGATGGTTGTACATTAGGAAAACAACATAGAAATGAATTTACCATAAGAACCAATGAAAATGAAAGAAATGTCTTTTAATTAGTGCATTGAGATGCATGTGGTTTTATGAAAAATCAATTACTTGGGGGAGAATCTTACTTTTTTATTTTTGTTGATGATTTCATTAGATATACTTGGGTGTATTTCTCAACAAATAAGAATGAAGTGTTTGAATATTTTAAAGAATTAAAAACCATGGTACTAAAATAAAAATAAAATCATAATGTTAAAATTCATAGATTAGATCAAAGGAGAGAATACATTTCTAATAATTTTGTGAAATATTTTAAAGGTAATGACATTATTAAGAAATGTGTAGGTGCTTATAGTCCTGAACAAAATTGTGTAGGCAAAAGGAAAAATAAAAAAAATATTGAATGTGCAAGAAGTATGTTGAAAGATGTGAATCTTCCAAATAATTATTGGGATGAAGTAGTTAATACAACTATCTATTTCTTAAATAGAAGACCTACCAATCATCTTGCAAATAAAACTCTTGATGAAGCTCTCCTTGAGATTAAGCCAATTGTCAGTCATTTGAGAAAATTTGGAAGTAAGGTATATTCTCATGTTCCAAAAGAGAATAGAAGAAATATGATTCAAAGTCATTCAAATGTATATTTTTTGGTTATTTTATTGATCACAAGGTCTATAGGATGTATAATCCTACTAATCATTAGGTATTTTCTAGTAGAGATGTTATATTTCATGAATTTCTAGATGATGTTCAAGAAGAAGAAAAGATGGACAAAACCATTTCATTGAAACTATTTGAAGAAGACAATAAACATTATGATATTTTATCTCAACAAATGCATGATCAAAGTGGGCATGAGATGTGTGAAGCTGAGGCTACTCCATCTAATAATGAATCGACAATAAGATCTGCAAGGCAAATCAAGGCACCAATTAGGTATATTGATTATGGCTTGATGACCCAACTAATGAGTGTAGAACCTCAAAATTTTTAAGAAGCTAAGAATCATAAATAATGGATATATGCATTGCAAGAAGAATATGATTCTATTATGAATAATTATACTTTGGGATTAACTAAATTACCTACAAGTAAAAATCTTATTGGTTTTAAATGGTTGTTCAAGACAAAGTTTAATTTTTTTTGTACTACTTATAAATTCAAAGCTACATTAGTTGCAAAAGGGTACTCAAAAAACAAAGGAATTTATTATGAGGATACATTTGCACTAGTAGCTAAAATGAATACTTGATTGCACTTGTAACTAATTTTGATTGGGATCTTCATCAAATGGATGTTAAATCAACAATTTTAAATGTTGATTTAAGAGAAGAAATTTATCTTATTCAAACTAAAGGGTTTGCAAAAACGGGAAAATATCAATTGATATGCAAGTTAAAAAAGGCATTATATGGCCTAAAACAAGCACCAAGATCATGGTATGAGAAAATTGACAAATTTTTCTTTCAACAAGGATATATCAAGAGTAAAAATGATCAAATTTATACATAAACCTGATGCAAAGTCATTCAAATGTATATTTTTTGGTTATATTATTTATCTCAAGGTCCATAGGATGTATAATTCTACTACTCATAGGGTATTTTCTAGTAGAGATGTTATATTTCATGAATTTGTAGATGATGTTCAAGAAGAAGAAAATATGGACAAAACCATTTCATTGAAACTATTTGAAGAAGACAATAAATATTCATATATTGTATCTCAAAAAAATGATGATCAAAGTGGGCATGAGACATGCGAAGATGAGGCTACTCCATCTAATAATGAAGCAACAAGAAGCTATACAAGGCAAATTAGGGCACTAATTAGGTATACTGATTATGGTTTGATGACCCAATTAGTGAGTGTAGATAAACCTCAAATTTTTTAAGAAGTGAAGAATAATAAATAATGGATGAATGCATTGCAAGAAGAATATGACTCTATTATGAATAATTAATCTTGGGAATTAACTAAATTGTCTACAAGTAAAAATCTAATCAGTTTTAAATGGGTGTTCAAGACAAAGTTTAATTTTGATTACACTATTGATAAATATAAAGCTACATTAGTTGCAAAAGTATACTCACAGAATGAAGGAATTTATTATGAGGATACATTTGCACTAGTAGCTAAAATGAATACTTGATTGCACTTCTAACTAAATTTGATTGGGATCTTCATCAAATGGATATTAAATCAACAATTTAAAGTGTTGAAGAAGAAATTTATCTTGTTCAACCTGAAGCTTTTGCAAAAAAGGGAAAAGAGAAATTGGTACGCAAGTTAAAAAAGGAATTATATGGTCTAAAACAAGCACCAAGATCATGGTATGAGAAAATTGATAAATTTTTCTTTCAACAAGGATATATCAAGTGTAAAAATGATCAAATTTATACATAGAAAATGATGAACATGGAAATGTTGTTTTCATTTCTTTTTATGTGGATGAATTAATAATAACAAGATGTTCTATAGAGTTTATTGATGCAATCAAGGCAGCTCTATTAAAAAAATTGAAATGAAGAATCTTGAAAAAATGTATTATTGCTTAGGAATTGAAGTGTGTAGACAAAATGGTAAGACATTGATTACTTAAAGTAAGTATGAAAAGAAGTTAATCCAAAAGTTTAATATGCAATATTGTAAAGAAGCATGTACTCTATTGGAATAAACTTTCAAATTCTCTTGTGATAATGACACTTTAGAAGTCAATGAGACATTGTATAGGAAGATTGTGGGAAGTTTAAACTACTTGACCACACAAAAAAAAAATTTCATTTGATGTTAGCATGCTTAGCCCATTCATGGATAATGCTCTTTGAGATGCTGTGACTTGACGCCATGTGTAGGTTCTAGTTCATGTTCCATTCCCTCTATAGGTTGAAGCCACAGTAAGCCATTTTATGTGGGCTATAATAGAGCCATTATACTCTGGAGGGGTTGATTTACAAGTTGTTAGTGCTTTTTCTAGTTGAGGCCCAAGTGTTTAACAAAATACGTCTGCAAGTAGTTTATCCACCATAAGACAAGATTGTGTGTGAATTGTTTAACATAATGTCGGGTATAGTATCTGCTTTCATTTATTATTATATGGGTTAATTTTCTCTATTACTGGATCTTATCGTGATTGCATAGGAAGTGTTTGACAAAATGTCAAACTTTTATCTGTATTGATTTTGGGTAGATTTAAACACAGAATGGCAGACCTTGGTTTGTCCACTTTGAACTCCCAATCCGACCCAATCATAGTCCAACAACTACTTGACCGCATGAAGAAAATAGAGAGTGACAATGCAACCCTAAAGGACATTGCTATTGATGCATCTTCACTCTGTCTTAAGCTTTGTGGTAGAGTGGTCAAGTTAGAAGCTGACAACATCATATTGAGAGATAAGATTGGGAACCTAACAACATAACTCAAAAATCTCAAACAATCAATTGACTCGAATATCAAACATTTCATCGATACCTTCATCTCTGAAAAAACAATACTAAAATCCAATATTGAGGCAGTTATAGAACAACTTGTTGGACTGGATAAAATCAAGGATCAACATACCAAAATGGTTGTAGAAATAGAACAAAAAGTGAAATCATGGGCTTCAATTTTCATCAATACTAATACTACTACTACTCTGAGACTGAGCATAGAAAAGATTGTTCAAGGTAAGATTGATGACGAGAGAGTGTGATGGGAACGTGAGTTCAACTTGCACATTTGGGGTCTTTCACCCACTTCTGACCTTGCTTCTATTGGGCATGCCTTTCTCTCTGAGAAACTTGGCATCTCGAACATCACCTTGGATAGATGCTATTTTGGTATGGGGGACATCCTTTTCATCAAATTCTTCTCTTTTCTGGATAGGCTTTGTGCCCTTAGAGTGAAGAGAAAGTTGTTCTCTCTCCCCTCTAAAATTTATCTGGATGAAGATCTTACTAAGGCACAAGTTGCAAAACTTAAACAAGCTCAGGGTATTGTGATAGAGGCTAGATGTGTTGGAAAATGGGTTGTTATTCATAATCTTAAGGAAATGGTCCATGATTCTCCGCTTGCTGGTTGGGTAGAGAGGAAAACCTCCAAATTGACATGATGGGTTTGACAGCAGTCTGACAAGAAGAGATATTCTTCTCTTCTTATCAACTGTTGGAATAGTAATGGCTCTTATGGTCATTACGTGGTCTTTTTTAGGATGTGGTGGGGTCTTCAGATCTTTTGGCCATTACTAAGACTCATGAGAGCCCTATGTGTCCTCTTCTAGGTTATCATGGTTATCAGTGGTTTTCAGTGTGTAGGGATGAGGTTCAGATGTTTGGTGGGGTCCATGGGTCTAGGGGTGTTGCTTGTTTGGTTCAAGATGATATTTTTAGGGTTACGTTGGTTATTCACTCTGATGCCTTTGCCAAATTTATGTGGGTCCAAATTGGTCAGCAGAAATATAGATAGAGAGATATTTTTATTGCTGTTTGTTATTTTCCTCTGACATCTTCTTCCTATGCTATTCATGACCCGAAGGATGGCGATCCCTCTTTCGACCTTCAGGAGAGTATTTCACAGTTTGAGGCTTTAGGAGATATTGTTATTCTTGGTGATTTCAATGCTCGTACCATGGATCATCAGATCCCTTTACATGATCATGGCTCTAATTCAAATTGCATTTCTGAGTTAGATCCGATTAATATGGGCTTGCAACACACTTTAGAGGATGTTCTTGGACTGTTCTCTATTTATGGTCGCCACCTCCTCTAGCTTTGTGAGTCTTCTGGGTTGTTGATCCTGAATGGTTTATCTTTCCTTCCTAGATCAGACCTCTTTACCTACTGGCTACACTGTGGTGGTGCGATTTTTTTTGACTATGTCATTTCCTCTCCTTCTTTCATTTCTTCCATTCACAGTTTCACTGTTTAGCATCTTCCGCTAGCCGATCATGCTCTTCTTAGCATTTCTATTTGCATTTCACCCCATCCTTCCCCACCCTTTCTCTACTTGACTAGTACTATCTCCCTTCCTACTCACTTCCATTACCTTGAGAGTGATGGTGAGCTCTTTACTTATCACCTTAGACATCTTTTGTCACCTGCTAGTTTTGATGACTCGTTGGCTACCTCAGACATGTTTGATTCACTTGCCTCTACCATATGGGATTCTTCTCTCCTTTCTATTCCCCACCTTTCCCCTCTCTCTTTTACAACTAATCATCAAAATACCTATACTATGAATAAATGGTTTGATGCTGACTACAAAGCTTTCCATCGCTCTATTCGTGTCACCTTTGAGGCTCAGTCTCCTGCCTTTACCCATTTGCGCATTTCTTAATCTGCATTTTCTTCATCATAAGAAATGTTCCTTTCCCTCTTTTTAGTGCAGAACCATTTGCTCCACGCTTATCCAGAATCTCTAGATCTTCTGGCGTACCCTTTTCCCTCGTTGCTCCCCCCATCCTCCACTCTCAACTATCATTCTCTAACCTCCCATGTCAAGACACGTTATGACATTCCTAGGTAGCCTCCTCTCTAGTCCACTCCACTTCCCCAGTTCCATTTGTTCACCTATTCTAGCATTATGGAGGCCATCAAATCTTTGAGATGCAGCAGAGCAGCTGATGAAGAGGGTTTTTAGGTAGAACTTTTTAAATTTAGTGCTTCAATTCTTGGATCTTACCTTCCTACACTCTTTAATAGAGTGGTTTGCACTGGGTTTCCTAATTCTTGGTCTAGACATGTTGTTTACCTTATTCACAAGTCTGGGCCTGTTTTTGATCCAGGAAATTATAGAACTATTACGATTGGTCATACTTTTTCCAAACTTTATGCCACTGCTCTGAACACCATGTTATCCAATGAGCTTGATATACAAGGATGTAGGGTGAGAGGTTAGGCTGGATTTCGGAAAAACTACTAGACTATGGATCATGTTTTTACACTGTGGGCTATCATTGATGAGGCTAGACACCACTCTGAGAAGGTCTATTGTTGTTTTGTGGACTTTCATAAGGCTTTTGATTTTGTTCCTAGGTTGGCTTTATTTCAGCGGCTTCAGGAGATTTGGATTTCAAATATGTTACAGACGGCTATTTTGAGACTTTATGACAAGGTTATTGGTAGGCTCAGAACTTTGGAGGGCTTTTTTGATCTGCTTTAGAGCACCATTGGCATGAAGCAAGGTTTTCCTCTTTTCCCTACACTGTTTGGCTTGTATATTGATTAGTTGAAGGATTTCCTTATGAAATCCTCTCAACTAGGAGATGGGTGTTATTCACATCAAGTTTTGATCTCTATTCTCCTCTTTGCTGATGATGTCATTCTCTTGGCCTCTTCTCCCAATAGCTTACAGAGACTCTTTGATAGTCTTGCTTCTTTTTATACTCAGCAAAAGCTTGTGGTCAATTTATCTAAGACACAGGTTATGGTCTTTAACTATTTAAAGACCTCTCATCTCCATTTCTTCTTCCAAGGGGAGGAGGTTGAGATTACTCCCTCTTACATGTATCCTTGTGTGAAGTTCTCAAGACCACTTTTCAGTTTGAGACCTGTTATTCAGTCCAGAGTCAGTAAGGGTATGGGCTCCCTAGCTTTGCTGGAGAGACAATGCTTCATGCATCATTTTTATGATATTTTGTGCAAGTTGTCCCTTTTTGACTCCTTGGTTCATCTGACAGTCCTCTATGGTTTTTTCGTTTGGGGACCTTCTCTTATTACTTCTGATTGGGCTTCTATCATATGGGTCCAAACACTGTTGTTGCATCATATCATTAGGTGTCAAAGATTCACCCCTCATAGTATTGTTTTAGCAGAGTTTGGTGCTCATTGTCTCAAACTTGCCATTATTTTTGACTTGATTTGGTTTCTTCATTAGCTTCATGGTTTTATGGAGATTGGGGCTGACCGACATAGATACTCTTTTTTGGCATATTGTTCTTCGGTGGAGATTATGAGATCTGACACTTCTACTAGATCAAGATGCTGGTATGCTCAGGCCACCTCTTTGTTGGGTTCAATCGAGATTGAGATTGATCGTCTTCCTCCCTATCAATTTTTGCTGAATGCCCCAACTCATCTTCTTCCCTCTTGTCAGGAGTTGAATGAGCATGTCAGATAGGATATCTATAGGTAGTACATTACCACTACTTGGTGTCATCCCTTGGGTGGTTTGCGACCTAAGATGGCCTTCTATGTTGAGCATTTTCTTGTTATTTAGGATGGTATTGTTGTTTTCCCTACCTATCTTTACCAACATTGGAATCATGCATTACAATTCTCTTTGGGCTCTTTTAGGGTTGTTTCTCATCATCTTAGGGCTCATACTGATCACCATATGGATCAGGTTAATCGATTATGCTAGTTATGCACTTTGATGGAGGTTGAGACCAAGACTCACTTCATATTTTGTTGTCCTCATTACTATGAGATCAAAGGGATATTCTATTACCTTTTCAAAGATTGTTCTTCTCTCTCGATGTTCTTCAATTATATTGATCAGTGATGTTTAGCACTTTATATTTAGGAGGCCACCCATCTTCAAGAGAATACCTTGCCGTCCTTTCGTCAGAGACGGACTTCTAATAAGCTCATTACCACTTTTTTCTCTCCCTTGTCTCCTTCATGGTGTTTGAAAAGGCCTTCCACTACTTCACATTCCAAATCTGTCAGACATTGTACCAGTCTCTATAGGCAACATCAGTCCTATAGGGGTTCTTCATGACATTCAAAGACTATGGATTGTCCACGGATGTACCTCTCTATTACAGATTTCTTTGTGACATTGAAGGACCCTTAGTCCTTTCCTTGTCTTTCTTTCTTCTTGTTGCTTTGTTCCTTTTCAATCACCATTTGGTGCCTTTTCTTGGCTAGCTCTTCTATTTGTATGCTCAGTCCCATAAACCATTTTGGTTTTTCGTGGACATTAATAATTTTATCTTATCTTATCTTATCTTATCTTGAGGTTCATTGAAAAGCATTAAAAAGAGTCATATGATACCTACAAGGTACTATATATTTTTGCATTGAATGTCCTAACCATTTTAATGTTGACTTGACATGATATTCTAATTCTAATTTGTCATATGATCTAGATGATCACAAAGAAACCAATTTTTATGCATTCAACATATGATTAGGTGTTGTTTCTTGGACCAACAAGAAGCAACCAAATAATTATCTCTCATCTAATGAAGCTAAGTACAAAACATTGTAGAGTGTTTCCTATCAAACAATTTGGCTAAGGTGAATAATTGAAGATATGAGGAAAAATAAGAGAGGTCTACTACAATAAAGTATGACAATCAAATTACAATCAAGCTAGCCAACAATCCAATCTAGAGGTAAGCCTACCAACTTAAAATTACATTAACTAGCATTTGCACTTGTGAAGGGTGCAAGGGTATGTGTATATATATATATTTATGTTAAATTTATTATATCATGTCCACCACATCTAATTTAGAAAAGAAGGGACCCCTATTTTTTAAAGGAAACTACATGTCCCTTGGTAAATTTTTCAACACTGGAAGGATAATTTGGCAAGGTAACCCCCTTTCCCCCTATTTATTTATTATTGTGGCTAAGATCATTGACTTAAACTTCATGGTGCTAGCTTTAGTGAAATATTAAGGGAATTAGACCTACCACTCCTCTACCCTTGGAAGTTCTCCAATAGTTTGTTGATGATATCTTCATTTATGAGTTATTCTTAATCTATGAGGTGAAGGCTTGGAAAGATATTTTGATAAAATATATTGAAGCTTCTAGAAAAGACATAAGCTACCATAAAAGAAAATTATATGTCTTTAACATGGAGTTCGATCAACAAAGGGAGTTGACCAAGGAACTTAACTTATAGGTGGCCCCCCTCCCTAATAGCTATCTTGGTTTAACCCACACAACTAAAGAGGTTTTGCCCCAATTTTGGACCTCTATGGTGGAGCACATGTAGAGAAAAATTAGCACCTTGAAAGGTAGGGTCTTAAGTTCAGTGGGTAACTTATAGCTTCTCTTAGTGTCTCTCTAAGGTATTTTTATCTATTTCCTTTTCTTTTTAAAATTTTATAGAATTTTCAAGGATATAATTGAAAAAATATGATACAACTTCCAATGGTCAAGTATTAAGGAGAAGTCAAGGATGAGCCTCATTAGTTGGGATAAAATTTGTAAACCCAAAGATAGAGGAGGATTATATCTAAGGAAAATAAGAGACCTAAATAGAGCCCTTATGGCTAAATTTGGTTGGAGACTAATCCAAGATGTTGTTGGTTGTTGTAAGATTATGCAGGCTAAATATTTGAAGGATACCTTCTTTTCTTAGGAAATATTTAGTAATGACTTTGTTGGTAGATCTAGAATATGGTCCAATACCACTAAGAGTCGGAAGCTTATGAGGAAGGGTGTGAGATGGATTATTGGAGATGTCAACAATATCATATTTTTGGAAGATAATTGGTTAGGAGATTACCCTCTTAATTCAATCTTATTAAATACCTTTTTAACACTTTATACGAATGGAGGCTGAGTAACCATATCTATAACATGGACAAGCGAGATAAGTTATCTATTAATGTCAATGATCAAAATATTACTAGGGCTATGGATGAGCTTTGGGCTATCATTGAGATAATTAGTATCCCTATCATCCCAAAAGAGGACAAAATTATTCCCTGTATGAAGAACTTTGGTGAGTTTACTATTAAATCAGCCTATTACACAATATTGGCCTTGAGGTCAAAAGTGAGACATGGAAAAATGTTTGGAGTAGTGCTATCCTTCCAAAGATTAACTTCTCTTCGTGGGCTAAGCTTCATGGAAATATTCTCACAATTGAAAAATTTAAAACAAGATGGTTCCAACTTGTCAACTGGTGTGTTATCTATAAGGAGTACACCATTTTTCACCTCCTCATTCATTATCCCTATGTCAAGGAAATCTAGAAAGTAGTTATGACATTTTTTGGGTTCATTTGGGTTTTTCAATAATGACCTCTAGAAATTTATGCATAATTGGAGTTTCCTATTTGGCCATTGCCTCCTCAAGACCCTATGGAAAGTTATCCCTCCTTATGCATACTGGCAGCTTTGGAGAGAAAGGAAAAACTATATTTTATGAGATAAAGACTCCTCCCCCCTCTTACACTTTTTATGTGGTGAATATCATCAAGGAATGATTCCTTGATTGGAGATGTAAAACCCCTCTAGTTACTCCCTCCTATGGGGATCATGTTGTGGTGAATAACTGGGGAATTATCCCCCTTGTCTCTAGAAGCTCTAAAATTATGGCTAGGAATATTGTTAAATGGAAACTACCACCCCCTCTTGGTTGAAAAATTATTTTGAAGGGTTGGTTAGGGATGATGTTGTGATAGTTGGGAAAGTTATAAGGGATGACCAAGGTAATATTGTTTCATATTTTATAGGAATTTTTAGGATGAACTATAGTAATGTGGCTGAAGCCATGGGTCTATTTTGGGGGATTAAAAATGCCATCTCTATGGGCTTGGCTTAGCTCATGGTGGAAGGTGACTCATAACTCATTATTGAGGTTGCAGAGGGTCATTAAAATGTTGGTTAGAGGTTGGTGAATATTATGAGTGACATAAAGGACTTAATTAGTTGGGTACATAATGTGACCATTCTCAATATCTATTGTGAGGAGAGCCAAGTCGTAGATGCTCTTATGGTGTATAGTCATGGTACCATGGACATACAATTTTGGAGAGACATGGAAGTATTTCTGGTGGCTATTAAAATATTACAAGGAGTGAATATTTTAATTAATAGATTTGAAACACCTCTCTTACACTTGGTAGCATGATAGGGGCCTCTTTGGGTTGGCAACCTCTTGGGTTACCAAAAAGTAAATTTTTAATTCAATTTTAGTCCTTAAAGTCATGATTACCATATATTATTATTTTTACTTTCTTTATTATTTAAAAAAGTGGCCCAATCTTTAGGGATGGATTTGATGTGATTGTGTTTGAAAAGAAAGGATTGTCTATCTTAATTATAATGAGCCCCAACTTTTAAAGTAAGATGGAATTATTTTTTCTTTATGGAGGCATACTAGTAGGAATTATTACTCTTTGTTAATTGTGTTATTCATTTGTGATCTTGGCTTATTTTCCTTAGTTGTTAAGTTTTTAAGGACCTATTTTATTTGTGATTGACAGATGACAAATTTCTTTATCAAGCATTGGGTGTTTTTAGCTAGTGAAGGCAAGGTTATGTTAGATTCCAATAAAGAACTAGTTGTGGATTTAGGGGTGAGTGCAAACATGGGTGGGAATCTTGTTCATATTGAGGTGAGTGAGATTAAGGAAAGTATTTTTAAAAAGTGAAGTGTCTTGGACTTATCTATGTGGAGGGGGTTTGGTCATGTTCATGAAATACATAGAGGGGAATGATGAAAATATTTCCATGTAGTTTGTTAACTCATGGAATGATTGAGAAGTTACTTTGAATGATATTTCATTTAAAATTAATAAAGATTTTATTGCTAGAGCAAGTGGGTTCTCCCTAGAAGTTAAGAAATGGCGTAAGTAGACTAGAGTTTTGGATGAAGCTAGCCTAAATAATTTTTTTCACCAAGGTGAAAAACTATTTTGATCTTGTGGTGGGTTTGAATGTGAAACCCTCTTGCCAAAATGGTATGAGTTATGTTATGCCATCATGCATTACATTATGCTAGAAGGTCATTACTCTATTTTTTATTTCTACCACTTTCCCATTTTGAATCAATTTAGAAATAGGGACCCAATATTCTTCCCCTCCCTTCTGATACATTCTATGGAGGACAACATTCTAAAACTTAGGAAGAAATGAATGAAGGTAGATCCTATATGCTACTTCATCAAGCCTTTTGTTTTTCCTTTGTAATTTCCATAGGGCTATATGTCCCCCTATAACCATTACTATTCAGATTTCTCAACCTAAATTGCATCCTTCCATTTCTAATCATCAAATTTTGGCTGAGGTTGGCTTTTCTATTGACACTAAATGCCCTAGTCATGCACCCACCCACATTCTTCAATAGATTAAAATGGAAAAAGAGGTTAGTTCTAATGCTAACCTAGATTTGGGTAGGAGAATATCCTTGAGGTCTAAAAAGAATGTAAAATAGAGAAGCCCTAAGGAGAAATAAGAGAGTACAATTAGCTTAGACTTTGCAAGCAATGGAAAAAGAAAAAAACCACCAAGAGGTATAAAAGGAAGGTAGACCAAGCTAAGTATGTTGATGATAAAATGGATGATACTATGAGTAGAGGTCCTTAGAAAGGGAGTGAGTTTAGCTCTATGGATAGCCAAGTGAGCCCCTTTTGCTCTCATGTTTCTAACTTTACCAAAGGCAATACCCACACTACGTAGGTGGACATTAATGGACAAGCTAACCTAGATTCTATTACCTCCCCTTACTGTCAATGTGATAAAAAAAAAATTAAGGTTAAGGGAGTATCTTGGAGGTGTCATTGGGTATAGGTACTCATAGGAAAATTGAAAATAGGGTTGTACTAGAGGAAACTTTCAAGAAAATTATGAAGAAATAGGATAACCTAGACTAGAAATTTGATGAGGTAACCAATTTTATGGTCAAGGTGATGCACTTGATGGTCACCACTCTTCACCTCCTACATGTTGAGAAGGATAGTCTAGTTGCATCTCTTGGAGTTGACACCATGACATCTTATAATTATTCTTGGAAAATGACTGACTTTGTGTGCATTGGAGAAACCAAATAAGGAGAAGAAAGAGAGTTGCCTATCTTGGCTCCATTTTCCATTTGTTTTTGTTAAGTTCTCTACCTGCTTGGGTTTTTGTTTTAGTTTATAACTAGATTCTCATTGTTATTACCCATGAAAATTAATATGTTTATGTGTATTTTTAATTTCATGATTGTGAGTCAGCCTACTAGCTTTAGTAGTTATAGATTATGGGATACATTAATGTGGGGTTTTTTTATATTAAGAAAGGGGATATGATGAAAATGTAATGTGAGTGAATATTTACTATCTTTCTAGCTTGTTTCAATGTCAACCCTCATCTTGGCTACTTTTTAACATCCAAAATATCTAAAAATGGACTAACTATATTAAATTTTGTACATGGCATCTTTTTACAATACATTTTACCTTTTTCAAGGCATCGAAATGTGAAAATATTCTCAACTACTTTTTGAACTATCTAAAATATATTTGCAAGGTTAAGACACATGTTTGTAAAAGGACGTTTTAATGTGTTTCATGTCATTCAATGTTTGGATAAGAGGAAAGGAGACATAACTATGGTTACGAAGCATATGTCTACCTTTTTGGTCAATAAACTCAATAAGGTTGTAAAGGTGCCCAAGTTTCTCAAGGGATTGGTAATGAATGGTGATTTTATTAAGGATTATTTTTTTAAGAGTTTGCAAATTTGATAAATTAGTACAATGTTGGAGTGTTGCAGATTTGGAACAATCTGAACTAGTTGAACAATTTAGATATTATTTTTTGACTAATTATTTTCTTACTATTATTTATTTTGAGTCATTTTTCTTGCATCTTTTTAATAATTTCTTTGGAGTGATCACATGTTTTGTGGTGTACATTATTTTTGTATATTTTGGAGAAGGAAAGACAAACAAGGAAATTGAGAAAAGGAAGAATTGTGGCACCATGGGAGGTAGATTTAGAGATCTTAGCTAAGAATCCAATGATATAAATAACCAAATTTTAATTAATCATTATTTATATTTTTACAGAAATAAAATTGATGATTAAATAATTAATATAAGCATAAATTTTAGTCACAATTTTTTAAGAAGACTCTTTTCTATCATTTGATATTTCTATTAAAATTTAAATATTTTATACTTAGAATTGATAGTATTCCCTAATAGATAACATCCATAACTTATGTCCCCTTTGCATTATTTGTTTATAAATATTTATTTAGATATTTACATCCATTTTTACAACTTAATTAATTTGCAAGCCACTTAAAGTTCTATTAAGGCTACACTATTTTTTAAAAATAATTTAATTATAATATTTTTGTTAATATACATTTTAAAATAATCTTATAAGATTTTAAATATATAAGTTTTTCTTTTAAAAAAAATCAATTTAAAAAAGTTCTTTTACCTCATATTCAGTTTTCATATTTGATGAGTAGCTATAATATTAGTAAAAGGAAGAAAACAAAAAATATTCTTATATCATAGCACCTTGAAACATTTGACACTATTTTCTAGATGGTCATTTTACATTCTTTTAGAGAAGCTTCTAGATCTACATAGTGGAATTGATATAAAAATGGATATTGGCAAATAATAATTGTATATCATTTGTTCTTGTAAATACTATATAGCCACTTTTACATGATATATGATGATATATGTTATAATTTTTTGATGGAAGCTAATGAGGCATTATAATGTATCTTTGTATATGAATGTGAGAGTTTTCTTTTAGCTATTTCTAAATGTAAATAATCTCTAACTTCTTTTATAAAAAAAATGTCAAGTTGTTTCTCATTGTTTCTCAATATTAAAGTTAGAAATTATTTATGACAAGATTAAAATTATTTTTATTGCTAAAATTTGGTAGGAAATTTTTATTAAAAAAAAAAATATTAAAAAATACACACACACACACATACATGTAGATATATGTATGTATACATATATGTATATATATGTATATATACATATACACAAACAAACATATATACATATATGTACATGTGTGTGTGTGTGTGAGAGAGAGAGAGAGAGATAAGATAAGATAATCTATTAATGTCCAACAGGAGACCACAAATAGTGTTAAGGGACTGAGAATACAAACATGAGCTAGACCAAGAAGTAAAAAAACAGGAATAACAACAAAAAGGGGGTTATAAAACTACAAAACTAGTGGTTTGTACCTATAGAAAAGTAGCTCAAAATAAAAGGATAGCTAGCTATGTGTAGAGAAATTTGAGCCTAATGTAGGCTAGAGGAGGTATGCTATTTTTGGTGGTGCAAGTGATCTCTATGTGGTCTCCTCAATCTGGTGAGAGTATTTGTGGATAGGCACTCAGGCTACTTGGTTACCCTAGGAGAGGTAACCAAAGTGAAAAGAGAAGTGATAAGCAAATGACAAGATGCAAACCTAGGGGTAGATAGTTCTTGAAGGGTGAAATCATGAGGATGAAAAGCCTCTTGTAGGAAAAGAGCAAGGCACCACTGGTCATCATACCTAAAAATGGAGGACAAGGACCTTTACTATCTGTATAAGCAATAGAACCTCCCTCTAATCTCATAGTATATGGGACAATAGAATATAAAGTGTATCTCATTCTTGACCGTATCCATGTCACAACATTGAAAAATCCTCTCAACTCTGTTGGTCTGATAATTTGTCTCAATACAGAGCTGGTGAAAACCTTCTTTGAAAGAACCCAGCTAGATATGTAGGGCATGTGGTCATTGTTGAGAAGAGTAGTAGGGATGAAAAATGATACCAGATGCTGAATTTCAATAAATTTCTGTGCATAGAAGGCCATACGAGGATAGAGACCCCCTGATGGGTTGATCCAATTCACTTGAATATACCTCCTATAGATGTCCATCCTAGTAATCTCATTTGATTCTGACCAAGAGGGAAGGAGATGAGTGGGAGCATCTAACAAATACTAAAAAGGGGTAAGGTGATCAATATCAATACCAATAGTACTAAGAAGCCTAGAAACTTGAGCATACCAACAACGAGCACAACTAGTCTAATCTGAGGTAGCAATCAAAGCTGAGGAATAGTAGGCTAGGTAAGAATTATAGTATCTACCATCAACAGAGTCCACAACACTCTCGAGTCTATGAAGTAACCAAACTAGATAAAATATCATGTAGAGTCTGAATGGATGGGTATTGAGATTAGCTAGAATAATATTGTTATGGGTAGTCAATTGATAATAGATGATGCATCATAGAAGGAGAGTCTAAACTCTCTCCACTAAGGCCAAGTCAATGGTTAAGAGGGAGGACACCCATAAAGTCAAACCATAAAGGACAATAGGTCTAACTAGGGAGTCTAAGATAAACATCTTAGATGTACTATCCTAGAAATGGTGTCTGAAGCATTATTGCACAAGTAAGGCTAGTGAACCCAACACCTTGTTTATCATGACATCATGGTTGGTGTCAAACTAGACCATGGTCTTGAGAAAAAATGCCCAAATAGGTGTAGGTGGAGGTCCTCTCATCCTTAGCCCCACTGAAAAGGAATCGACGATAAGAGGTTTTCAAGCTATTGAAAACCATAACTCGGGTCTTACCCAAGTTGACCACCAACTATCAAGAATAAAAAAGGAGGCAAAACTATCCAAAAGATGTTTTTGTTGACATTGTGGTTAAGTTTTTTATTAGTGACTCACACTTAGTCAAAATGATTAGTAGCTACCAAGCTTATCTTGTAGATTATAGTGGTAAGTTAGTAATTTAGGTTCTATTGAGTTCTATAGTTGCTACTGAGTTTCAAAATTAGTATTCAATTTGCACTAAGCATTATCTACTAGGTTGTTGAATATCAATGCAAATTGAGCTTCATAGTGATTATTGAGTTGCATAGTGCAAACCATGGTCTCTAGTGTTTACTGAGTTCACAACATCAGTGATGTGAATTAAGTGATGACCAAGCTAGGAAGCATCAACCAAGTGATTTAGTTTCAATGCTAAGTTTTGTAGTATTCACCATGTCACTAGTGCTGATAGAGTTTAGACTACTTGGAAGTGATTAGTATGAACTAAGCTTCTATATCTACTGAGAGCATGATGATGCCAAGTGTTCACAATGGTTTTTGAGTATCAGAACCTCACCGAGTTTGTCTTTAGAACCCAAGTACCATAAGTTGAGCCAAATTTGTGTATTTTGGTGAAACTTGTATTGTAGGTGACTTTGATGTATTGTATTTTGAATTGATATCTATGTAATGTATTGTATTACATCCAAACATGAAGAAAAGATGTATGAGATACACTAAGAGTAGAAGTGTGAAGTAAGAAGGTTACAAGTAGTATAAGGAGTAGCAAAGATTTATCTATCATAGCAAGGTGATCATTACACTCCAAAGGAATCTCAACCAAAAAGTTAGAGTTGTAGATCAGAGATCAGCCATTGGTTCATGCTACAAGGTGGAATAGTTATATCCTTTCATAAGGTAGACTTAGCAGTCTTTTACAAATCTCTTTACCAAGTGCATAATTCATTGTATGTTTTGTAAATCCTTTAGCAAGGTGGACCTAGTAGTCCTTATTGTTCCTAATGGGGAAAATCATTAGAAGTGATCAATTGTAAGCCTTAACCAACCAACTTTATACTATAATACTACAGCTTGTGGGTATCATCCCCACCCCAGTTTTACTTTCTATTTGGAAGGTTTCTAGGTCACCATATCTTGTGTCAAAGCATTATGAATGTTTTAATAATTTTAGTTATTCATGCATGCAATTAGATTAGAATAAATATAAAGGATTAATTGGGGAAATAAGATTAAGTTTTATTAGTTCCTAATTCACTCCTCCCCTCTCAGTAACCTAGCCTATCCTATATTTCCAACAATTGGTATCAAAGCTTTGTGGTTCTCAGAGAAGAAGTTTAACATCTTGAGTAAAGATTAGGAGCAATGGAGGTATTTAGGCTAGATAAGGCTATTGACAATGAAAGGCTGGATTTAGAATTGCCTATTGGGAAACTTAAGAAAGAAAAATAACAACTCTCTCAATCCTTGAAAAGAAGAAAAGATCTTGTAGTACAAATAAATGAAAAAATCTACACTGAAGAAAGAATTGAAGCTATCTATCCAGAAATAAATTTAGATGAAGCAAATGAGGAAATCAGAGACCTATTAGAAAAAAAATTTAATCTTCAAGAAGAAATTAGAAAACTAAAAAGAGAAAAAGAAATTTAGTTAGTAAGATTGTGCGAAGTCTTGGAAGAAAAAAACAAAGCCATAGAAGAGATAGAAGGAAAGAACAATGAAATTCAACACCTATCCCTTCCACAAGTGAACTTCATTGATTAGCTTACTAATACAAATGAAGAAATCATGAATCTTAGATCAGAAAATGAAAGATTGCAAAATGATCTAAATACTGAAAAGAAAACCAATGAGAGGATGATGAAATCTCAATTAGAAATGAATCAGTTGAATGAGAAAAATTGGTTTATGAAAATATGAAGATCTTCAATGAAAAGATGATGAAATCTTAATCAGACAACAAAATATGAAAATTTGTGCATTTTTTGTTGAAAGATTTTCATATTTTCATAAACCCTAGCGAGCATGGCATCCTCCAGTAGAAAAAGAAAGAAAGGATCTATGATGTTGGTTTGAGGAGTTGATTGGAAGGCACCAGACTTCAAATTGAGTTTGGTAATTGCAAAAGCACTTGATCCATCTAGAGCTCATTCATAGATTCCACTAAAGGTATTGCTTGTTAATGATATTCGTTTACATTTTCACTGCTCAATTCAAGATATTAGAACCCTAGAGATGGATGAGCCTCTGGAAAAGTTATGTATGAATGGTGCATTGAAACCCAAGCATCTACATTTGGATACCAAGGGTTTAACACACATTTCGTATATACCTTAAGACTTTCAGATAAAATGGATAAGGTTCATTCTTAGCCATGTACATAGTGGGTAGCTATGGTTGAAGCAAACTATTCCAATAAAAAATAAAATAATTCATTGATTAATAGGGCTCCCAATGTTGAACAAGGGAAAGTCTACCAAAAACCTAAGTTGGGTAGAATTGGAAAGAAAAACTCTTGGCAAGTGGGATGGAAGAGGCATGAAGATCAATAGTCTAATTGACATGGAGCTGAAATTTGGAATTCATGTAATAGCTCATAAAATCTACAGCTCTAGTCATCTCAACAACGTGTCATGTGAGGTAGTTGATCTAGCTCTCAAGGTAGTGAAGAAGGTGTCCTTCGATCTTGCCGAGCTAATGTTAAATCAATTCAAAAAGAACATGGAGAGCATCATGACTTTTAAGAATAATTTGTGTAAGTTTAATTCACTCTTGACTTGTATATTCTTCTTTGTGAAAATGTTTTTCCCTTCAAAAGGTTTAGTCATATGGAGAAAAGATGTACTAGTACTATATCAAATTAATGAATATATAGCAGAAATGAGTGAGAACTTTATTAGTATCATGGAAAATTGCTTTGATTCATTCAAGGAAAAGATGAATAGTAGATTTAGAATTCCTAAGAAACTTGTAGAAGATTACAAGGATGATGTTTGTTTCATGGTAGACTGTGACAAAGTATACATTCATGCAGTCAAACCTAGAGTAGTGTGGGTTAAGCCTCTAAGCTATGAGGTTAACATTGATGACACTAAGGATATCATTGAAGAATTATTGAATGAAATTGTGGATCCCAAGGCCACATATTTTGGTACTTTTGATAAAGCCAAAGCAAGAATAGAACTTGAAATTAAGCTTCCTCAAGCAGTTAGCAAAGGAAAGAAGAGGATAGCAAAACTTAGGCAAGCAAGTTCTACTCTCCTATTGACAGAAGGAAAAAGAGATGATGTTAAAGAAGATGATGTAGAAGATGAGGCATAAGAAACAAAATTTGAAGCAGAAGATCCAATCATGAAGAAGGTTAAGGTTATCATTACCAAACCTACAAATTCATCTACTATAGTATTCACAAGAAGAGCATCTAGATCTAGAAAGAAATTAAAATTAGGTCAGGAAGATGCAGAGGATATTATTTTCAAGAGACCTCCACCTACTTTTAGGAAAAGATAAAAGAGATTGATGTAGGAGCTGGCATGGAAAACTTCAAATCTCTTAGATATGAGACCAGGAATGTAGATGAGAAGAAAAAAGTTGAAGAATTAATAATGTCAAAACTAGGTTAATGGAAATACTCACCTGATCAACTTGTAGAACAAATTCCAATGAGCTTATGAAAAGAATCAATCCTAGATGGGAAAATGCCAGGAAAACTACAAAAGATATATTTGAACAAACTCTAAGGTAGCTTATGCCAAGTCTTAGTGATAAAGAGGTGAAAGATTTCTTGAAGAAAAATGAAGAGAAAATCACTCTAAAATTCAACACTTGCATGATATTGGTTAATGACATTAAACATGAAGTGAAGAAATCTACAACTACATGGAAGAATATCTACAAACTTCACTGACAAAGTGATTTTGTTGTTCATGTTAGTGACATTGATGATGAAGATGACAAGGATGAAGATGACAATAATGATGAAGAAGATATAGAAGTAGATGATGTAAATCAAGATGATGAGGAAAAAGAATAGGAAGCTACCGAGGAGAATCTTCTTGAGATTTAGAGTATTGAGGAGACCAACCTAGAGAAAATTGCAATAATAGTTATGGCCTCATTTCCTCACTCTCTGAGAAAAGCTTTAATGCCATCAAGCTTAGAGAAAGCTTCTCCCAAGTTGGTTGTGGCAACTAGTGCATCACCATGCACCCAACCAATCTCTACATCTGTTCAACTAAGTACTATATTGATTGAAGTGATCAACACCATCTACTAAGCATCCAGTGCTTCCTCCACCATCAAATTTGGCTACACAGTAACTAGGTATTTCTACAGTTAGTGTAATATCCACTTTTTTTGCTAGTCCTTCTATTTCTACTATTGTTACTATCCCTAGTATACAAATAATAAGTATAAAGAAAGTTGAGAGCAAGACTCAACCAAGTACTAAAGTTTCAAGCAAAGATAAAGGTAAAGAAGAAGAAATTTATCTTGATGAGGATATAGTTATCCCAAATTGGGATATCTCTACTTTGAATCCTGATCAAATGAGCATCATAGGTGAACTATTGCATAAGAAAGCTAAGCAATAGAAGCTTAGAGAAGAGAAAAGAAGAGAAAATCAAGTGCTAGAAGATGTAAAGAACATACTTGTAGATGCACTAAGTACTAAAGTTGATAGTACTCAACCTATTTTGGTTCAATTAGCAAAAGTTGTTCATAAATTCAATGAAGATATGAATGGACAAGAAAAGTTGTTACAAAGAGTAGAGAGGAAATTTGAAAACAAAGTATTGGAACATGTAGCTCAAAAAATTGCTATACATTAAGTAGAATTGTCTACTATTCATAGTTCATTGGAAACCTCTACAAATAATGTAACTTCATTATTCAACAAGTTATGTGATACATCTATCTTTACTCAGGAAATCAAAGATAAAATATCTAAGATAGATGAAGACTTGAAGGCAAGTGCACACTAGTTGTCACTTGACCCAAGCTACAGTCTTGTTCACTACTCTAAGATCAGATTTTTGAAAAATATACAAGCAGAATTACTAAAGGAAGAAGCTAGGATCAGGGCCATACTTGTGGACATCTAAGGCATGATTCTCCCAAACATGGATGTATTGCAAAAACACATTGCACATGCCAAAACTCTCATCCATGATAATAATTTCTCCATCATTGATCACATGATGGAATTATTAGCAGAAGTACAGATTGCATTGCATGCAAGCAAGGTGTTACAGGAAAATTAGGACAAGACAATGACATTGATTTTGAAGGTACATTATGACTTCTTGTCACATTTTGGCATTACCATGTAGCATACACCTTTGGCATGCATGTAAAAAAGGGGGAGAAGATGTAATATAAGATGTGATGTAAAATGAGAGAAGATAAAGATATGAGATAAATGTATATAGTGAGTAAAGTATGATATATATGATATATGTATGATGGAGCAGCATAATATTCATGTATAGTTAATCTAAAAATATTTCTTACAAAAGTAATTTTGTAAAATCTCATAAACAAAGTATATTACTGAGTTAAAGACATAGGATGGAGACTAAAGATTTTTTTGAACTTGAAATTTTAAGAATTTAGTTTTTGATTGATAAGTGTTTTTGTCACTAATGCTAAAGGGGGAGATTGTTGACATTATGGTCAAGTTGTTTATTAGTGACTCACACTTAGTCAAAATGATTAGTAGCTACCAAGCTTATCTTGTAGATTACAGTGGTAACCAAGTAATTCAGGTTTTACCAAGTTCTACAGTTGCTACTGAGTTCCAGAATTAGTATTTAGTTTGCACTAGTAGTCTCTACTATGTTGTTGAATATTAGTGCAAACTGAGCTTCATAGTGATTACCAAGTTGCATAGTGAAAATTGTGGTCTCCAATGTTTACCAAGTTCATAGCATCAGTGATGTGAATCAAGTGTTGACCAAGCCAGGAAGCATCAACCAAGTGATTTAGTTTATATGTCAAGTTTCATAGTATCCATCGAGTCACCAATGCTGACCAAGTTTAGACTACTTGGAAGTGATTAGTATGAATCAAGATTCTACATCTACCAAGAGCATGATGATGCCAAGTGTCGACAATGGTTTCCAAGTATCAGAACCTCACTGAGTTTGTTTATAGAACCCAAGTACCAATAGTTGAGCCAACTTTATGTATTTTGGTGAAACTTGTATTGTATCCGACTTTGATGTATTATATTTTGGATTGATATATGTAATATATTGTACAACATCCAAACATGAAAAAAAGATATATGAGATATACTAAGAGTAGAAGTGCAAAGTAAGAAGGATACAAGTAGTATAAGGAGTGGAAAATATTTATCTATTATAGCAAGGTGATCATTAAAGTCTAAATGAATCTCAACTAGCAAATCAGATCAGTCACTCGTTCATCCTAACAAATCCTTTCACAAGGTAGACTTAATAGTCTTTTGCAAATCTCTTTACTGAGTGTATACTTCATTGTATGTTGTCTAAATCCTTTAGTAAGGTAGACCTAGTAGTCCTTATTGCTCCTAATAAGGACGATCATTAGAAGTGATCAATTGTAAGCCTTAACTGACCAGCTTTATACTGCAGTACTAAAGCTTGTGGGTGTCATCCCCACCCTAGTTTTACTTTCTATTTGGAAGGCTTTTGGGTCACCATATCTTGTGTCAAAGTGTTATGAATGTTTTAATGCTTTTAGTTATTCATGCATGCAATTAGATCAAAATAAGTATAAAGGATTAATTGGTGAAATATGATTAAGTTTTATTATTTCTTGATTCACCCATCCCCTCTTAGTAACCTAGCCCATCCTATATTTCCAATAGTTGTAAACCATTAGGAGAGGAGTACATGAGCACCATGTCATACATAAAGAGAAGGGTGGACACCCATCCTCAGGATACAAAGCACCTCTCAGGAAAATCTCAAGCTCATTAATGTAGATGTTGAAAAGTGTAGGGGAAAGAGGTCAACCTTGCTTAACATTGATAGAAATTTGAGTGAAGTTAGATAAGCCTTGTGGAGTCCTAAGACATCCAACAACACTCTCACAAAGTCTCATGATGCACACACACACACACACACACACACACACACACACACACACACACACACACACACACACACACATTTATTGCTCTTTATTTTATTAAATAAAATTTTAGTTTCAAAAAAATATAGTTGTGTTGACTGCTTTTGTGTTGTATTACAATGAAGGGTGAATGTATATACTTCATAAAAGTATATAAAGAAATGAAATAAATCACATAACAAGTATCTCTTAATGTAAATGATAATTATGAATACATTAATCTATAATTCTAATTATAGTCTAACCTTAACCCTAACATTAATCTAACCTTTACCATGACATAATCCTAAGCCTTATCATAGCGCTACCCCTCACATTCCAACCAATATATAAACCCCAAACCTAAGAGAAATCCTTATCATGAATCCCATGATTTTAGCAAATAATAAATTCAATTGAACCCTAAATATTAATTGTAATAAAAACCCTATTTGGAACCATGATTACATCAATTATATAAACTTGAAGCCTAACCATTACCATATTCCTAAAACTTAAAACTAAATCCTAATATTAAATTATATTCCTTTAATCTATCACTAAACCTAACTTGAAGATAAATAATAATAATAATAATTTAATAATAATAATAACAATAATAATGATAAGAACCGAAAACCTAATCCTAACTATAATATTAAGGGTATGTGTAGGATCATGGTCAACCAAACTATGCTTTTAAGTGGCAATAAAAAATTAGAAAATCAGGGTTATGTCAACTTGATGTGCAATTTTCTACTTGTTATTAACTTTATATCAAACAGTTGAGAGAAAAGAATCTCTAGAAAATTGAATGTAGTTTCTAAAATACTAGCACTTATCTCAAAAAAAAATAAAAATTGATTGGTCAAAATTTTGAATTTTAATGCAATATTACAAAAATTTTAAAACAAAAATAAGTAGACATATGTCTGACCACCTTAATCAAAATCAAATGATAATAATTTTTAATAATATTCTAGACATAAGTAGTAGACTCGTGCTTGGATGTGACACATATTTTTGGGTATTTTTATTCTAAATAAATATTAATTAATTAATTTTTAAATTTAATATTTTTGGACTAAAAAAACTCTCGTGTTTGACCACCTTAACTAATCCAAAACTTTGCAAAATTCAATTTTTCATTTTTTTTTGTTATAGTAGAAGAGACATAGAATGTGATGCATCTTTTGGATTTAAAAAATGTTGTACCATTTGGAAGTTATAGTTGTTTTCCAAGTATTGTGTCAGTCAACACTTTATATGTAACTACATTAGAAAATAAGTAATAATTACTTACTAAACTCATAATTTGACAAACCTTACATTTATGGAAATATAAGAACATTCTTAAGAAACCCTTTTCATTTCATCAAAGTTTGGTGAAAAAAGTTGTCAACTAAATGTTTGAAGTAAAAATCACATAAAAATAAGCCAAAATCACATTTTTAGAATATTTTTAAAGTTGACCATATAGGTTTGGTATAAAAAGATGTAGTAGACCTTATAAAGATATTAATTTTTTTCATTCAGTATCAAGGTGGGTGGGAAAAAAGTTGGAATAGATTTTGAAATGGTTTGAGATATTTCAGAACTACAGATTTTTCAGATCACCACTTTTGGCACACCATGATCTTGCACATACCCTTAAGATTCAATTGAAAAGCCTAAACCCTAAAATTAACGTATAATCTAAGCATAATATCTATCATTTATACCTTAACCCTACATGTAATTCTAATATTTAAACTCTAAACCCCCATCCTAACCCTAAATCCCATCCATAGATGTAATACTAACCACGATATTTGTGCTTCTCCTCAACATAATTTTGATCAAATGTATCATAATCTAAATGAAGCTAAAACATTTTCATAACACTAATCAAAGTATTAACCATAACCTTAACCAAAATCTTAATTAAAACCCTAAGGATAATTCCAATTAAGATATAACTTAGCACTAATAAGAAATATCATATAAAGTTTAACTATTACCAAATACCCAATCATAGTCATAAATATTGATTGTAATCTTAAAAATTTAACCCTAATCCTAACTCTAACACAAACCCTAACCATTGCATAAATCAAAAGTTTTTTTAAACCCCATTCAAATCCCTAACCTTAACCTTAATCAAGCCTATAATTAAACAATTAAAAATCTAATAATATTTCTACCTTTGTTATAAACCTTAGTTCTAATTCCAACCATGACATAAACATTATTATAATAAAAAAATCTTAATAATAAAGTTAATTTTTATTTTATATGCAAACATTTTAAACTCTAATCTTAGCTCTCAAACAGCACTAAGTATGTGAAATTTGGTGGTTGCCTGTACTAGTAACTGCAGAGGGGGCTCAAACGATGAAGTGGAAGCCTTGACGCTTCTATGGGGTTTGAGGATTGGGAGAACATGTGTAATTAACAAGCTTGCCATTGAGTGGGACTCAATGTTAATTATTAATGCTATTAAGGGAAAGGGTCGAAGTAGCTGGTTGATCAAACTGATAATTGATGAGATCTACAAGTTGATGGAAGAGTGCCATTAGATCCACATGGATCACATATATCATGAAATGAAGGACGCAGGATGTCACACAATTAATTGAATGGGAGGACGTCAAATAGATTCCATCATCAACTCGTGTTATGATGGAAAGGGAGTGTACTTATAATAGAGCCATATGAATAATCACAATAGGTGGTAGGCCTTCAATTATCTGCATGGATGGGAAGGCAAGGCTCTTCATGAAGGGATTGTTTGGAAAATTTGTATGAAGATTCTCCTTAATGATTTGATTTTTAGGAGCTTTAAGTGTTGCCAAAAAAGAATGCAGAGGGTGGATTTACTGAGATGTAAAAAATTGACAAAAGTTGATAAAAAAAGATAATTTGTTAAATTCCCACTCCAACTACAGTTGGTGATGACTGTTCACAGATGGAAAGGGACTATTAATACATGCCACTAAGGGTGGTTTTCCAATTTTTGGGAAACCTTGCGAACTTATGATGAATTTTCAGTGCCTTTTCCTTTTAATCTTTGCTGCAATTTATTTAACATTCAGTAACTACCAAACATGAAATAAGGCTGTGTCAGAAAATTTTGAAGAGTTGATGGTCAAATTGGGTGACATCATGGGTACTAGTGATCATATTGAACCTGTGGGAGTGGAGGCTTGCATGCATAAGAGCAAAGTTGTGATGGTTTATTCGTAGGAGGGTGGCTTATTACTATTTGTGGAAGGGATGATGAAACTTGATGAGAACATCTCCATGCACTTCTTTAATTCATGGACTGATAGGAAAGTGACAATCAATGGGATGGTTTTCAAAATCATGGAGGAAGTCATTGTGAAGGGTGTAGGGTTTGTCCTAGAATGCAAGAACTAGTGCAATTAGGCCAAAGTAAATGAGGAAACCAGTTTGCATTTTTTTTTCAAGTTTAAGGAGGAACCAATGCGAATGTGTGATTGGTTTTCAAGGGAAGACCTTCCTAAATTCTAGGATGTCATCTGCTATGCTATTATGAGATACATTACCCTCGAGGATTGGTTTTAGTTACTCTATTATTACTATTTCTCCATTCTTAACCACTTTAGAAACTAGGATCATATTTCCTTTCCATTTCTTTTGTTGCATTCTATGGAAGATTGTATCTATAAGGCTAGGAGAAAAAAAGAGGAGGGTAAAACCTTTTATCTCATCCAATAGGGGTTCATGAAAAAATCGTATATCTATCATCTTGCCCAAAACCCACCACTCCTGGTCAACCCACTAGCTTCTATCACTCCCCAAGTCTCATTAGACCCTAGCCCTAGTCCCAACCACAAAAAACCAAGAAAACCCCTGCCCCTAAGGTTAAAATTAGTCTCATTGTTACGGATACAAACACTAGGAAGTGTAAGCAGAATACCCAAAGAACTAGAAAATGCCTCCAACTGAAAAAATTGAAGTACCCCCAAGCATGAGTCCAGCTCTGAATCTACTGAAAGTGATGTTAAACCTTCCAAAAGGAAGAGAATTCCCTAGGACACAAAGCTTGTCCCTAGTGCCCCAGCCTCTTTCACATTTCTGACACCCTTGAAACTAACCTGGCTAGAAGTGGGGGGGGGGGGGAAGACATCACCTCCCCCAAGAAAGATACTCGTAAAGGTGGGGGTAAAAAAGGAAAGCATAGCCATGACTAGAGCCACAACAAGGCTAGACTGGATAGGCTAGAGTAGTCAATGAGGGATATGATAGACAATCACATTGGTATTTGCCAAAAATTTGATACTTTGGTGGAATTCTCTACCAAAGTGATACATTCTGTGGCCACCATCCTTTACTTTTTATAGGTGAATAAAGATGTGAAGGACCTAGGAAAGGAGAGTGAGATAACTCGATCCATTTATGGCTTTCTGGCAGAGGACTAGTTGAAGACGCTCCTGGAAAAAGCTGTCAAGGTGGAGGGGGGGGATGTGAACAAGGATGAGCTTGAGGAGATGAAGAATAAGGATCCTGGAAAGAAGGAAGGTAGCTAGCCTTGGGTCTAGTTTTTATTCATTTTGTTGTTATGTTGATGTTTACTATGAACTGGATACCCTACTGGGTTTTGCATCATATGTTTATATCGATATGTGAGATTGATAGTAGCAAGTTGTTTCTATGTTGCTAGAATATTTTTTAGTTTTTTCTTTCTACTATTTTCAGGACAAATGGTATTGTTAGTTTTCTCTAGATATTATTTATTTTTTGAAGTTTACAGTTGGTATCGGTTAGATGACTGTGAGGTAACCTCTGGCTAACTTTTCAACCTTTTTGTACTTTGGGGTCAACCCCCCATGCTTTTGGCTACTATCTAATACTTCAAAAAAACTAAGTATGATTATGTGAATACTAACCTTAACTATAATATCAAGCATTATTAAAATTCTATCCCTTATTAAAATCCTAAGCCTAATCTCATTATTAAATCCCAACCCTAAATGTTACTCATAATCAAAACCTAAGCTTAACAACAATCATAACACAATAGGATTTAATATTAACTTTTGTAATTTTTCTTCCATCTTCAAAAAGATATTTCTCCACTTATTATATATATATATATATATAAGTTAGTTACTTTGGAGTAGATTATTCTTACCCTCTTCATCTTTACTTACTTTATATTAAATTTGATTTCGATTAGTTTGATATTGATTGAAATTTGTTTGAGCATTAAAAGTCAAAGAATATTGAAACTTTATTCTAGGAGTGCATTGGTCCCATATATTTGTTCATTAGATGACTGATGAAGAAAAAACTAAAACACCTATAAGATTTATTTTATTTTATTCGAGACAATAAATCATGGGCTAAGAATAAAAAAACTAAGAAATCCTAATTAAAGAAGGCAAATAAATCTTTAAATTTAATTTAAGGAAGAAATACCAGTTCTAATATTTAACTAAATTATTGAACTTTGGTTGCAATATACTATTGCATTTGTCCAATTTCTAATTAATGTTCACTAATAAAGATAACTATTTTTTGGTCATATAAATATTTGGGAAGTTTTGATATTATTTATGAATTTTTTTATATTATAGAAATTATTATTTTTCAAAATTGATTTGTTGATTTGATTTCGTTTTAGAATTCCTTTTTTTGAGGTTTTGTGATTTTTGGACTAAACATTAATTTTATAATTTGAATGTAAGATAGATAGATAGATTATATGTATGTATGTAAGTAAATCTTCTATTATCTTCAAATTCAAATTTTTTCATTTGTAATTGAGAATTTTAAAATATGCAAATATAAACATAACAATTGCAATAATGCAAGAGAATATTTTAAAATTTTGGTAGATTTATTTCAAATTAAAATTTAAAGATTTATATTTTTACTTAAATTAACATCTATTTAAATATATTTATGTATTAGAATTTTTATATATTCATCATAAAATTAATATTATGATAATTTTTTTCTAACATTTATTATTTAAATCTTAATTTTTAATTACTATAAAAAGAAAAATTACATGCCACTAAGGTTTGAAGGTGTGACTAATCATCCAACTAGTTAAAAAAGTGCTAAGTGTGTCCAAAAAATTACTTTAAAAAAATCTAATTTCAAATTACTGTTTATTGTCAATAGAATATTGTATAACTATATGAAACATAACATACTTGCAAATGGACCAAATAGTTATTGTACTTGATGTAGGCAATGTACTATTGTATTCACCTTGATTCAATTAAGCAATAATTATGCACTCACGAGCCAATCATTAATTAGCATTTTTTCCTTATTTGATTAATACTATAGTTTTGATAAATATTTATTAATTTGAAATGTTATATAATTGATTTATTTCAATTATGATTGGCTCAATCAATTTACTCTTATAAGACCCCTTTTTTCGGATGAGTACTCCATATACATTATTTTTGGCAAGATTTTAGGATTGGTTAAATACTTTAATGTAGTTTTTCAATTAATACATTATTAATAATGACTTTTCATTTTCATAAATATATGTAATACAAGAATTAGTTTTGTATTGGGCTGATACCATTAGGGAAAAAAAAGAATTCTTGTGAACCTTCTATACTCATAAAAGTTGTCACTTTCCTCCTATTTGTAATAGGTGAATATGACATAAATGTCATGGGTGAATATGTCAAATCTTTACACTAATATTAAAAAATTAATCAAGAGTAGTGTATTTCATATTTTACATATCTTATCTATCTCATTTTGAGTAATAAAAATTATGGGGTCAAATTAGTTAAAATGATAATTAGTCATTAAACTAATATTTGTTGATCATATTAAATTAAGCTTAAATACTTATCTAATTAAAATATTCATTTTTTATTATATACATTGTATATATTTTAGAAGAGTATTTTATTATTTTACATTACTAATAACCATTCTAATATTTATTAAATTTTACTAATTATTAACAATTAACATTGTTAAAATAATAAATTAACTTACTATTACACATAAGTACAACTAAATGAATAAATTTATAAAGCTAGTACTAGTGTTTATATTTTTTTATGATGTTTTAATTATTTTAAATCTTAGTCAATAGAATAAAATAATATGTACACGGGAAAATTCAAACAAATAATTTAAACTATAGCTGTTTTAGTTATATTCTAATTATTTTTAAAACTAAATTAAATTATTATTAAATTTATAATTATAATGGGAAGTGCATGCCACTATGTGGCACTTGTTATTAATTATAAATATTTGTTATATATAACTTTTATATTAAATACAAAAGGATAAATATATATTATTGATATGATTTACTCTATGCATATACATTGCTATACTAATAGTTGTACACATAAGAATAGTATTTGTACACTAAGATATCATTGTTGATTTATTAATTGAGCATATTATGTGAGTGACACATATATTAGATAGCTTTGATATTTTGTTTCAAACAAAAAGTTATTTTTTTAATTAATAAATTTATTTTTTTATTTTTTTAATAACATTTATATGTTTTCATGTGTTGAAGTATTGGTATATTTTTTTATCCATACTTAGATTTTTTATATATTTACAAATAGATCAATTAATTACAATATATAGTAAAAATATGTAGGAAGATTGAATAATATATTTACCAGAGTGTGATGCTCAACTCTTAGTTCCTCTACCTCGTAGATAGGAAACAATAATTTAATTACTTTTATATTAATTTGTAAAAAAATCACCAAAATCATTTTAGATTATCTCAACATAGTTGTTATAGTTAATGTTAAATAAATATCCACAGTTGTACTTTGGTAATCCAATTTTAGAGTGAAAAGCAATGCTAAAAGGAGCTATGAAAATGTTTACGATATTTCACACATCTGAATTATGAAAAAATTGTACAATATAATTTCATATTATATTTCAAAAATTTCTACATATTTGAATAGAATCAAAATGCCATAAATTTGGAACTAACACTTATTTTCATTACATAATTATGTTTTCTTATTGTTAAATTTAAGTCGAGTTCCTTCAGCATCAGTGTGCATGTGACCAACATAAGCAGAAAAATATGATTCAATAACAACAGAAGAGAAAATACATGAATATTAAAGCAACTTATACAATCAAATAAGC
The DNA here is from genome assembly GCA_028749045.1 of Cupressus sempervirens. Taxonomy (NCBI): domain Eukaryota; kingdom Viridiplantae; phylum Streptophyta; class Pinopsida; order Cupressales; family Cupressaceae; genus Cupressus; species Cupressus sempervirens. Next base: position 235,817,699 of record CM053786.1, on the reverse strand, counting down.
ATTATAGTGAATGTAAACATTGTGAAAAAATTAAATATAACTTGTCTATATTTGTTTAATATATAATATTTTCAAAGAAGCCATGAACTTCTCTCTTCTGAGTAGAAATATTTCCATATCAAAAGACTTAAACATCATACACTAAGCTTTGATTCCTAGGCTAAAAGTACTAAAAAGTCAAAATTGACTTATTTTCCAAGTTTAGATGGCCTTTGTGTGAAAAATAAATCACAACCTTCAATAATTTTGCTTGGCATAGGAAGATGTTGAATAATAGTTTGCTTGGCATGCAATGGATGTCAAGTGACAGGCAGTAGGTGCCAAGTAAGATCGATACATGAAGGAGCCAAGTAGCTTGACACAAGGGCAACTCGACATAGTGTATACCGAGTGAGCTTAGAAATGTGGATGCCAAGTGAGCTCAGTCACCACTGCAAGGTTGAGCTCAGTAATAGGATACCAAGTGAACTTAGTAGGAAGAAAAGGGAGAGAACTTGGTTAAGGAACAAACTGAGTGGTCTGTATTTCAGACTTACAACTTGGATATTTCCACAATTAGAATGCAGAGAGCCAAAGGATGAAGTTTTCAAATATGAACTTCTCAAATGAAAAATATCATGCAATGATAAATAGAGGAAGGGAACAATAGAGATTTGCATGCCTACTTGCTTTCTATTCAAATAAGATAAACTATTACAAAATCTAGGAGCATTTGGCTTCAACCAGATAAACCCTAAAAACTTCAAACTGATAAAACTTTAAACTTCAAACTTACAAAACTATGGTTGCATACAACGATCTTTGGAGCAATCACTGCTTCACAGAACAAATCAAACAATGAACTTACATAATAAAAAGAGAATCCAACATGTGCAACTACAAACACAAAACTAAACCTTTCTTCTATCTTTTGAACTCTAACTTGATCTACTAATCAACTTCCTTCTTTGCTCCGTGCTCTGCTCTACTTTGGAACTGATCTAATCCTTCTCTCTTATTAAAAATGAATCAGATTCATTCCTTTTGTCTTCTTTCCAAAAATGTTTTCCCTCTCATTTTGAATTTGAACTCACCTACCGAGTTGAATGCTGTCAGGTAGGTAGGTGGACATTTGGCTCTAGGGGCAACCAACCTACTACATTAAATTTTTGACACTCCTCCTTTCTCCTAAGCCAAAACAAACAAGGATCACTCTTGATCCAAATTAACTACACAAAGACTTTCTCTTAGGTGTATCAAACCTCCAATTCCTAAAGGCTTAGTAAATATGTCTGCTAGTGCAAAATTCTATTTTGATATCTCCATTCTCCATCAACTTTCTTATGAAGTGATATCTAATCTCAATGTGCTTTCTTCTCCAATGGAAGACTAGATTCTTAGACAATGCAATTGAGGAGATGTTGTCACAAAATATTGTGGTTCTATCCTCTTTCCTTTCATTCAAATCAATCAAGATCCTCCTTAACCAAATAGCTTGACATGTTGCTACATTTGATGCTATGTATTCAACCTCTACTATAGATTGAGAAAAAATAAGTTTCTTTTTGGATGACCACGAAATTGCACCCGATCTCATATGAAACATGTATTTGGAAGTGTTCTTCCTATCTTCCTATCATCTAAATGTCTAGCCCAATCACTATCCGTGTAACCAACCAACTAGAAATCATTATCTACAGTATGCAAAATTCCAAATCCTTTGGTACCATTCACATACCTTAGGATCCTCTTTCCTACTTGCCAATGAGAATCCTTTGGTGTTTTCATAAATCTAGAAATCAAACTTACTACATGCATCAAGTCTAGCTGAGTTGTAGTCAAATATATCAAACTTCCAACCATACTCTTGTATAGTGTTGGGTTTACACTTTTGCTGCAATCTTCCTTACTCAACTTTAGACCTACTACTATTAGTGTTGGGGTTGCCTTACTGTTATGCATTTTGAATCTCTCCAAGATTTGTCTTGCATATTTTTCTTGAGAGATAAAGATGCCATCATGCATTTATTTTACTTCTATGCCTAGAAAATACTTCAAGACACCTAGGTTAGTCATTTCAAATTCATTCTTCATGGCCTCTTTAAACTCACCAATTAGGACATTATCATTCCCAATTAAGATTAAGTCATCAACATAGAAAACAACAATCAATACATTACCAATTGTTGCCTTGATGTAAAGAGTGGGCTCACCATTGCTTTTTCTAAAGTCATTTCTCATCAAATATGAGTCAATCATGTAGTACCATGCCCTTGGAGCTTGCTTGAGCCCATAAAGAGATCTCTTCAATCTATACACTTTGTGTTCTTCACGTGAAACTTCATAACTAGGTGGCTGCTCCACATATACTTCTTCCTTCAATACACCATTCAGGATGACAGACTTCACATTCATTTGTGCTAGGCTGCAATTGCTATGACATCATGCACGGTTTCCATTTTTACAACTAAGGCATAAGTCTCATCATAATCTCTATCATACTACTACTTGTACCCCTTGACCACTAATCATGTCTTATGCCTATCTATTTTTCCTTCAGTATTGCACTTGGTCTTGTAGACCCATTTTACTCCAATTACTTGTTTCTTTGGAGGCAAAGTAGTTAACTCCCATGTCTCATTTATTTCAATAGCATCTATTTCCTCATCCATGGCATTACACCATTTCTCTACATTCATAGCTTCTTCAAAATAAATTGGATCACTATGAGAAAATAATGCAAAACTTACGCTCTCATCATAATTTTCCTCATACCTTTCATCTTGGTATATCTCTCTTAGACTCTTAGTCTTTATTGGCAATAGGGAGGTGAGAGTGGGATCTAAATTCTCAATATTGCTGCTATTACTATTTTGCATACTAGCTCGGGGCTATCTTGATGTGCTTAGAGTTGTTTCTTGGCATGTTAAGGGATGCTTGCCTTTTTTCCTTTGTCTGCAATTCATGTTTGCTGCCTCATCTTCTTGCTAATCACCAATGCCATCTTCTTCCTCTTCAATAGTAGGCACTTTACTTGAAGTTCTTGAGGATTTATCTATCGAGCCATCCCATGACTGATTTTCAAGAAACTTGACATCTCTTGAAATGATGATCTTCTTGTCAATTGGATCATATAGCCTATAAGCCTTTGATTCTGAGTTGTACCCTATGAAGATGCACTTCACACTTTTTTCATCTAGCTTTTTCCTTTGTTCTTTAGGCACATGTGCATATGCTACACATTCAAATACTCTTAGGTGCTCAATTATCCATTTGTTCTTTGACCATGCCTCAAGAGGAATCTTGGCACGAATTGATTTTGTAAGACACCTATTGATGAAATATACTATTTTGCTACAACTTCTCCCCAATATTCAATTGGGAGCTCTTTTGATTTCATCATGCTTCTAGCCATTTCAACAATTGTCCTATTTTTCCTCTTAGCTACTCCATTTTTCTATGGAGTATAACTTGTTCTAAGCTCTTTATTTATGTCATTCTGCCTACAAAATTTATAAATATATTGGAGGTATACTCCCCTCCTTTATTTGATCTAAGGACTTTTACATAGTGTCCACATTCATTTTCAGCCGGGCTTTAAATTCAACAAATTTATCAAATGCTTTAGATTTATTCTTCAAAAAATACACTCATGTCCTATGACTGAAATCATCTATGAATGTCATAAAATAAGTACTCCCCCCAATAGAAGTAGTTTGCATATGCTCCAATTCTAATAGTTCTCTAGCCCTTCTAGAATTTTCAGAATTAAAGGGAAGCCTATATTGATTACCCAAAACATAAGCCTCACACTTGTCATAAGAATCTACTATGCTTGGAAAACAATCTACCATTCTTTTCTTGGATATCAAATTTAAACCAGCAAAGCCAACATGTGCATACCTAAGGTGCCAAAGCTTGGAGGGATCTTCAATCACACTCCTAACAGTTGATTACAATTGTACTACTATAGATGCATGCTTGGGAGGTGCAACACTAACTTGAGAAGAGAAACACGTCTCTATCTTTAATGGGAACATTTGGTTCTTTGTCATTTAGACTGCGGCAAGTAATCTATTACTCCCATCCTTTCCATGAATGACACACTTGTCGTTTCTCATCAACACCTTGTATCTATTTTTAATGAGTTGTCCAACACTCATCAAGTTGTGCTTCATACTAGGGGAAAAATACACATTCTGTATCTCCTTCTTCTCACCTTGCTTGGTGTAGGCCATGATAGATCCTTTGCCCACTATGGGAATGGTTCCATAATTTCCCATTTTAAATTTAGACTTAAAGTCTTATGAATAAAAGAAAATAAACTTTGATTACCACTCATGTGGTTGCTACAACCATTGCCCAGGTACCATACCTCAGGGCTTCCTTCTTCACCAATGTTGGACATGATGAAGGCTATGGGATTGTTTTCATTTCCTACATTCACATCACCCACATTTGTATTCTTCTTTGACTAATCACCTTGCTTCTTCCAACATTCACTTACATAATTTCCATACTTATGACAATAGTAGCATTCAACATTACTCTTATTAGATTTTTAATTCTTCTTACCTCCTCTAAAGCTTTTTTGAGAGGTGCTTGCTCCCTCTTGGTTGTTTGTTCATCCTGAGCTTTCTGCACTAGCATTCATTTGACCATTCCTTCCATGATGTCTACTTCTTGAGCCTCTACCAGAGCCATTTCTTCCTCTCCCACTACCTTTTGAATTCTCTTGAGCCTTGAAAGACTACTCTTGGGAGGTTATTGTTGGTCTGTTAATCCGGTGCTCATGGGTTTGAAGAGTTTCCATTAACTCATCCATGGTCAATGTGGTGTGGTCCTTTGCTTCCTCAATGTTCATCACAAGATTATCATATTTCTAAGGTAAAATACTCAATATCTTCTTTAAAATCCTTTGTTCTTTGTAATCTTCTCCATTTGACTTGAGCTGGTTTATCAAAGTGAAGATTCATGAGCTAAATTCCACAATAGGTTCATTGTCCTTCATCTAAAGGTTCTCAAACTCCCTTCTGATCATCTGTAACTTCATTACTTTGAACTTATTAGTCCCCTTTTTTTGTCTCAAGGATATCCCCTACTTCCTTTGCATAATTTTCTACTACAATCTTGGGAAAAACTATCTCTATCATTTTCACCTTAATCAAACTTAATGTCTTTGCATCTTTTCTCCTTGACTCTTTCAACTGAGTCTTCTGTAGGTTTGTGAGGACAACCTACAATGTTGAGACTATAACATCATTGAATCTATTTACCACAAACTCTCACAAATCATTTGCTACCATTATGGTTTTCATCTTCTTTGTCCATATGTCATAATTCTATCCATTAAATGATGGTGACTACTGCCATACCTTTCCTGCATTTCCTGCCATGTCAAATATCCTAGAAAAACAAATGCCTTAACTCAATATGGATGTGGGGCCTCAAAGCTTTGATACTATGTGAAAAATAAATCACAACCTTTAATAATTTTTCTTGGCATAGGAAGACACCAAGTAACAATTTTCTTGGCATGCAATGGATGCCAAGTGATAGGCAATAGGTTTCAAGTAAGCTCAACACATGAATGAGTCGAGTAGCTCGACACAAGGGCAACTAGGCACAATGTATTCTGAGTGAGCTCGACAATGTCAATGTTGAGTGAGCTTGGTCACCACTGCAAGGTCGAGCTCAACAATAGGATACTGAGTGAACTTGGTAGGAAGAACATGGAGAGAACTTGGTTAAGGAACAAACTGAGTGGTTTGTATTTCAGACTTACAACTTGGATATTTTCATCATTAAAATGCAAAGGGAAAAGGATGAAGCTTTCCAATATGAACTTCTTAAATGAAAAATATCATTTAATGATAAGTAGAAGAAGGGAACAATAGATATTTGTATGCCTACTTACTTTCTATTCAAATAAGATAAAACTATTACCAAATTTAGGAGCATTCAGCTTCAACTAGATAAACCCTAAAAACTTCAAATTGATAAAACTTTAAACTTCAAACTTACAACACTATGGCTACATACAAAAATTCTTGGAGCAATCATTGCTTCATAGAATAAATGAAACAATAAACTTATTGAATAACAAGAGGATCTAACACGTGCAACAAAAAACACAAAACTAAACTTTTCTTTTGTCTTCTAAATTTTGAGTTGAATAAGATGTTTTCCTAGGAGATTGGTCTGGGCATGAGAAAAAATAAGGAGTAAGGTATCAGAAGGTTATAAATGAATTAAAAAAATGATGTTAACAACATTTTCTCAGAATAAATTTTTGGCATCAAAAAACTAGGGGGGCTATATTGGGAAGATTAATTGCTAGTGTTGTTCATTCAAAGATGCAACCATGTATAGAAATTCAAGGTACTAAGGGGCTTTCTAATAAATGGTTCATAAAGCACAACACTTGGTGAAGGTTTTGTAAATGAGGTTATAAGAAGAGTGGGTTTAACCATGGAGGGAACTCCGTAATTAAGTACACTTGGGCTGAAGTAGTACTGGGATGGGTGACCTCGCAAGAAGTCCTAATGCTTCACTTGTGTGAGCAGCACCTAGATCCAATGAGTGCTAAGTGGTCCATTTATTCTCATGAGAGATGGATTTGTGTTTAAATCACTATTCATTATACATGGGTCAATGATCTTGACTCAAAAACTACATAGTTAATTCCTGATAGCAATATCATAATTTGACTTGCTGTGGAAAAATATGTCCTACTTATCAGTTGATGAGCTTAAGGGGATTTCTAATGAATGGTTCATAAGGCACAACACTTGCTGAAGGTTTTTCAAATGAGGTTGCAAGAAGAGTGGGTTTAACCATGGAGTGAACTTCATAGTTGAATAGGAAGAAAATAGGACCTATCCTCAACCCAAATTCCCAAAAGGAATGATCCAAATTGATTAACCACAAAGAAGTGATCAATGCACAAATGGATCATGCAATGGAGAATAGGGAGAAAGGAGATCCTATGGTCTTTCTATTTGAGAAATATGTGCTTAAATCTTGAATAGATAAAAGAAAAATACTAACCTTGAAGTAGGATAAATTTGGAAAATGCTGATTTTTGATGTTTATGTACAATTTTTGGAAATTCTGCATCCTATTCTTGATTGGAAATCTTGAGATGGAGAAAACCCAAAAACATTTTGTCCTTTTGAAGGGAGGTTGACCTTGACCTTGATATAGGGGTACAATCTTATCCCGGGGCACAATTGTACCCCGAAAAGTCAAACTTGACCTATACTACTTTGACAAAAATTTTGTTCGCAGATCTCACAAGTTCAATGAAAAAGGTATCCAAATCAGCTTCTTAATTTGTTGTTCCACACCTGTATTTGTAAGAAAAATGGTTTTTTTTAGATGAGGGGTTTTCCTTAGTCAAACCCTGGATTGAAATCAACCTTAATAATGAAATTGAAATAAGGAATGCTAGCAAGTAGTACAAGTAAATCTAACAACAAAACTATGATATTCAATAGATGTGCAATTGTATTTGAAATGTAAACAAGTATATTGATATGAAAGCTTGAACATAACATTAACAACTGTAAACCAAAACCTCCATGATTGTATGCTTAGAGTCCACCTTGATAGAAGAATAAATAAATATAGAAGATAAACAAAGGATCTTTAGGGAAGATCACATCACCATGATGGATAGATCTATTGGAATACAATCACCACTAAGATAGGTGTTGAATCAGTGGTTTGAAATACTTTTCAAAACTTGAAACAATTACAAGTTATAAAATTTAACACATGAGCAAGATAGTTAATGAATAACAAAGTGACACAATATTTTAACGTGGAAAACCCCGTAGGGTAAAAAACCACTTTGAATCTGAATCTTTATTGGCCTCTTTGAAAAATCTTTTAGAGCTACAACTTTGGGAAGCACCAACACCATCTTTTAGAAACACCAATTTCAAGGAACATTAATCCCTTACACCTGAAGCACCAACTTCATGAATACAAGAAGCACCAACTTCCAAAATGAAAAAATGAGATATAAAATTAGAGGATCATCTCTATTACAACACAAATCATGAATCACTAGTTTCAACTTCTTGTTGAAAAGATAATGCAGGATATACTTCTATTTTCCTCAAAACATCCAATACCCAAACATATTTTCTTTTTCCATTAAAAGACCTAACTAAATATTGATATGAATGAATGAAGAATAAATACATATGCCTTCTTCTACCTCTGATAAACTTTTTCAATGAAAATCAAATCACAAATAGGAAAATAGAAACATAAAGCATTACCCTCTTCTTTGCTATTAAAAATTAGCCTGCAAACTATTCTGTCTACAACGAATTCCACGAAAATCCTTCAACTTCTATCAAAACCACCTATTGGGTGTTTTAGAGGAATGTATCCTCTACTTGTAAACCAAGAAAGTCAAAATTTTAGAGGTAGGTGCATACCCTAAACTTCCATTTGGCCAAAATCACTCAAAACTACTAAAACTATCATAACAATTTGGTAACTATTTTTGATTAAAAAACTTTTTCTCTTTCCGTAAATGTGAAATGCAAACACTAACAAAGATCCATTTTGGATAACTTGACGATCTTTCCAAAAAGCTATGATCATTGGGGTCTAACTAATAAAAAAGCTACCGACTTTCTCATAGAACAAAATAGCTTTTTCATAACCATTTTCTTAACCGATGTGAACACTAAGTATTAATTGTATAACACTTAAGTGTTTGTCTTGAATATGTTTTGAACAATATTGAAGGAAATCAAATAAGATAATTACATGATGTTAAGCATATCATATGCTCATTATAATTTCATTATTGACATCAATGACAACAATTAAAGAAGAAATACCAAGGGTTCAACATACTCCCCCATTGGCATTGATGTCAAAACCAACTTCCACCTGTATATCCATATGTACCTGTATACCATGTTTTATATCTATACTTGTATATCCATCATGTAGAAATCTTCATCTTCAATTTTATCCCCCTTTGACATCAATGACAAAGGAGATATACAAAAGTTTTTGTGTAAAAGAAATTGATAAGAAAAATAAGCTCCCCATAAAACCTATCACTCATTTATGAACTTAGGCAAGAGAAGTGAGGGATAAAAACCCTAATCTTGTTCTGAACCCTTCAACTATGGTTCTTGAGAGAGGTTTTGTAAATATGTCAGCCAACTGATTTGAAGAAGAAATAAATTCTATTTCAACATTACCATTCAAGACGTGTTCCCTTATGAAATGATAACAAACATCAGTATGCTTGGTGCATGAATGCATAACTGGATTCATAGAAATATTGATTGCACTCCGAATATCAAAATAGTTAGGAACTAGTCTAGACACTATTATGTTCATATCTAATCAATTTTGAACCATCCAAAGAACTTGTTGAAAAAAAGAACATGTAGCTATACATTTAGGCTCTACAGTAGAAACTGTAGTAGATTCTTGCTTCTTACCATGCCAACACACTAGCCTATTACACAAGAAAAATGTTGCTCCTGAAGTAATTTTTCTTTCATCTAGACAACCTTCCCAGTCTAAGTTAGTATAAGCAAAAAATCTAAAATCATCATGTTTAGGATACCAAATCCCAAAATTAAAAGTACCCTAAATATATCTGAAAATTCTTTTAACTGCCATAACATGAGATTCTTTAGGTGAAGATTGAAATCTTGTGCAACCAAACATACAACATGCATGATATTAGGCCTCAAAGCTGTGAGATATAGTAAACTACCAATCATGGATCTATAATTAGTTTGATCACCATCAGGAGAATCATCAATTTTAGTAAGTTTACATCTTGTTATCATTGGTGTTCTCATAGGCTTACAATCTTCGATATGAAATTTCTTTAACATTTCTTTTTCATACTTAGTTTGGGATAAGAATATACCATTTTTCAACTGAGGAATTTTCAACCCAAGAAAATAAGATAGTTCCCCACGCATGGACATTTCAAATTCAGATTGCATAACCTTTGAAAAACCTTGACTTAAAGCATCATCATTGGATCCAAATACTATATCATCAACATAAACAATAATAATGAGAATATCATCACATGTACCATATATGTACAAGTTACTATAAATACTAACTCTTTTGAAGCCATTTTTTATAAGATATTGATCCAACCTAGAATACCAAGCCCTTAGAGCTTGTTTCAAACCATAAAGAGCCTTTTTAGCCTGTAAACATGATTAGGATGGTCTTTGTTTTCAAATCCTTTAGGTTGATCCATATAAACCTCTTCATCAAGATAACCATTAAGAAATGATGTTTTAACATCCATTTAATACATTTTAAAGCACTTGAAAGTGGAATATGCAAGAAAGATTCTAATTTCTTCAATTCTAGCAACTGGTGCAAAAGTTTCATCAAAGTCCATAGCTTCTATTTGTGCATAACCCTAACAAACTAATCTATCCTTGTTCCTTGATATCTTTCCATTTTCTTCAAGTTTATTTCTAAAGACCCATTTAACACCTATTACATTTTTATCTTTAGGTCTAGGCACTAATTCCCAAGTTTTATTTTTTTAAATTTGACTTAGTTCCTCTTTCACAACATTATCCCAAAACTCATCCATACTAGCTTCTTTATATGATTTAGGTTCAATTTGAGATAACAAACCAATATTAGCACATTTACTACATGTAGTTCTTGTTCTTGTTTGAATACCTGCATGTTTATCCCCTATAATCTATTCTTGAGGATGATAGTTCTTCAATCTTTTTCCTATAGCTTTTGTACCTATGGGTTTTTGTGTTTCTATTTTATCTTCTTCTTTCAATTCTTTATCATTGTCTTGTAGGAAAGTGATGTAGAGGACTTGGGTATCCTAGGTTTTGTTCACTCCAAATGCTCCTATCTTGCCCTAACCATCCAATGGTTTAGGATCTCCTTTTGGTTAGGATTTCCAAGATCCTTGGGATCAACTTCTCCTCAAAGGTATAGTTGACCTTTGTAAGGTTCCAAGCTTACAAGGGTGAACTAGTCCAACTACCTTCCCAAATACCTAGTCTTTTTCTTTAGTCTTCCCTCCTAGAATACCCAATCTTTTGCCTAGCATCTTTCCACACATTCCATTAGACACTTACTAGTCTTCTTAACCATCTAGAGTCACTTTGAACCCTTTGCCCCACTTTTGAACCCTTTACTAATCCAATTGATCTCCATTCCACTAGGATACCTAGTTTCTCAAATGCCTATTAGCCCTAGTTTTTCTGTTTCAAGCTTCAACTTCTAAATCCCTCAAATGACCTCACACAAATCCTTGAAAATCATCAAGATACAATTGAGTACTCCAAAAATCCAAAAACTTAGCTTCTGGTTACACCCATAACCCTAATTTTTTCTAGGCCCTAGTTATAAGCCTATTAATTAGGCCTTTGGACTAGTGAGCACAAACAATTACCAAAATGGTCTCCATCCCTTGTTTCAAATCCTTCCACCTCTATAACATATTAGGAGGTTTTCTATGGCTTCCATGGACCATAATAGTTTTTTTTCACAAGGCTATGGGTACATGTGCCAAAGTAATCTTTACCCAGTCCTAGCTCACCTGTGTTCAATAGTCAGCCATAGGGCTTGCCATTAGAACAAAAGAACTGATTGAAAAAACACAAACACAAAAAAAAATCTATATATAGAATCTAACCCTACTTCTCACATCGTCTCATCCATTTCCATGAGTGGGTTCTTAGTTTAGAGCCATTTCTTTGCCAAACATCACTGTGACTATCTTGTACAAGTAGTGACCTTCAAAAAATCCCAACTCTACACACAAGTAACTTGGAAGAAAACTACTTATTAAAATTTAAGCTATTGAAATTCTCTAAGTTTCCATGGATCTTGATCTACTCCACCAATCCATACAAGTCGTAGAACAACAAAGAAACAGTACAGTTTTAACACAATACAACAAGGAAAATCCATACAAAAGTACAAAATATAATAAATTCAATCCAAAATCCCATTAACCTTCTCCAAGCATTGAATCCATGCTTATATCCCAAGCATGGGTGGTTATAACTGATCTAACCAAAAGTTGCTCCATTCCTGCAAAAGTTGTCGAAGTTGCTTGAGCAACTTTTCAAAGTTGCTAGCAACATCTTGCATAATGAGAAATTGTATCTTGTTTGATAGCTTAATGGTTGAGTCTAAGCATGTTGACCCTAGAAAAGCTACATGGGGTCATAAATCACCCCTCAAACCCATACTATATTGAAATAGAAACATTTTCACTTTCTAAGCCAAAATAGCAACTTTTCCATCCATTGAGCACTATAGGCTCTTACAAACATATGGTTGACCAAAATTACATTCAACCCATTGTAATTTATTAAACACATCTAAACACACCTAAACCAACCCCAAGAACACCTAAAAGCATCAAAACAAAGGTGCCCTACACCAGAAAGTATTATCCATTCTTATTTCCATTTTATCCATAACTCAAGGAGTGTACTTTGTTTTTACCCTTAGTTGTGCTCTATTTAAAATGTATACTTCTATGTAAAGTGCTTCTTTCTAATATTGGTTTGGTGCTTTAGATTCATCTAACATAGTCCTTGCCATTTCTTTCACTATTTAGATCTTTCTCTCAACAACTCTATTTTGTTGAGGTGTCTTGGATGCCACATATTGTCTTTTGATGCCATGTTTTTCACAATAATCAACAAATTCATCTAAAGTAAACTCACCATCTTTATCTAATTGTAAGCACTTAATCTTCATGTCTGACTCAATTTCACCCATTTTCCTAAAAATGTTAAACTTGTTAAATGCCTCTGATTTATGCTTTAAGAAGGTTACCCATTTCATTCTTGTATAATCATCTATAAAAAGCATGAAATACTTTTCACCATTTAACGGCATTGTCCTTGTAAGAGCACATAAATTAGTATGTACTAATTGCAATGGTTTAGAAGCAACATATTATTTTGATTGAAAATATGCCTTTATTTGTTTACCATGTTGACACCCTTAAAAAATAACATTCTCTAGCTTACTTATACATGGCATACCTCTTACTTTTTGGTGCTTACTAACTTTTACCAAGTTGTCAAAATTCAAGTGCCCGAGCCTTTTGTGCCATAACCAACTTTCATTCACCAGTCCCATTAGACAAACATCTTGACGATCGTTAGTATTTGTGATATCTTTTAAATTTTATTTTGATGCCATGTTTTTCACAATAATCAACAAATTCATCTAAAGTAAACTCACCACCTTTATCTGATCATAAGAATTTAATCTTCATGTCTGACTCATTTTCAACCATTTTCTTGAAAATCTTAAACTTGTTAAATGCCTCTAATGTATTCTTTAAGAAGGTTACCCATGTCATTCTTGTATAATCATCTATAAAAAGCATGAAATAATTTTCATCATTTAACAACATTGTCCTTGTAGTATCACATAAATTAGTATGTACTAATTGCAATGGTTTCGAAGCAAAACATTCTTTATTTGATTCTTAGAAATACTGATTGCACTTTGATTATCACAATATATAGGAACTAGTTTAGACATTGTTACTTTCATATCTGATAAAGTTTGAATCATCCAAAGAACCTATTGACAATAAGAACATATAGCTATATATTCAACCTCTACAATAGAAAGTGTAGTAGATTCTTGCTTCTTATCATGCCAACACACTAGCCTATTACACAAGAAAAATATTACTCCTAAAGTACTTTTTCTTTAATCTAGACAACCTTCCCAATCTAAGTTAGTATAAGAAAAAAATCTAAAATCATCATGTTTAGGATACCAAATCCCATAATCAAAAGTGCCCCAAATATATCTAAAAATTCTTTTAACTACCATAACATGAGATTCTTTAGGTGAAGATTGAAATTTTGTGCAACCAAACATAAAACATGCATGATATCAGGCCATAAAGCTATCAGATTTAGTAAACTACCAATCATGGATCTATAAGTAGTTTGATCAGCATCAGGAGGATCATCAGTGGTGTTCCCATAGGCTTACAATCTTCCATATGAAGTTTCTTCAACATTTATTTTGCATACTTAGTTTGGGATTAGAATATACCATTTTCCAATTGAGGAACTTGCAAACCAAGAAAATAGGATAGTTCCCCCAACATGGACATTTCAAATTTAGATTGCATAACCTTTGAAAAACCTCGACTTAAAGCATCATCATTGGATCCAAATACTATATCATTAACATCAACAAGAATAATAAGAATGTCATCACATGTACCATAGATGTACAAGTTACTACCAACACCACCTTTTCTTAAGCCATTTTTGATAATATATTGATCCAACCTAGAATATCAAGCCCTCAAAGCTTGTTTCAAACCATGAAGATGCTTTTTTATCTTGTAAACATGATTAGGATAGTCTTTTTTTTCAAATCCTTTAGGTTTATCCATATAAACCTCTTCATCAAGATAATGATTAAGAAATAATGTTTTAACATCCATTTGGTACATTTTAAAGCACTTGAAAGCTAAATATGCAAGAAAGGTTCTAATTGCTTCAATTCTAGCAATTGGTGCAAAAGTTTCATCAAACTCCACAAATTCTATTTGCGCATAACTCTTAAAAACCAATTTATTCTTGTTCCTTGATATCTTTCCATTTTCATCAAGTTTATTTCTAAAGACCCATTTATCACCTATTGCATTTTTATCTTTAGGTCTAGGTACTAATTTCCATGTTTTATTCTTTTTGATTTGACTTAGTTTCTCTTTCATAGAATTAACCCAAAACTCATCTATACAAGCTTCTTTATATGATTTAGGTTCAATTTGAGATGACAAAAAAAATTAGCACATTCACTAGATATAGTTCTTGTTCTTGTTTGAATACCTACATGGTTATCCCCTATAATCTGTTCTTGAGGGTGATAGTTATTCAATCTTGTTCCTATAGCTTTTGTACCTATGGGTTCTAGTGTTTCTATTTGATCTTTTATCTCTTCTTAACCTTCATCAACTTTATTATCTACTTCTTTCAAGTCTTTATCACTATCTTGTAGGAAAGTATTATCCATTCTTATTTCCTTTTTATCCATAACTCATAAGGAGTGTACTTAGTTTTGACCCTTAGTTGTGCCTTGTTTAAAATGTATATTGATGTGTAAGATACTTCTTTCCAATACTAATTTGTTACTTTAGATTCATCTAACATAGTCCTTTCCATTTATCACACTGTTTGGTTCTTCTTGTCAATAATTCCATTTTGTTGAGGTGTCCTAGATACTATGTTGGTGTTTGAAAACACTAGAGAGTTTTCAATTATCCCACTGAGAAATTGACATATCTAGGGGCAGCTAACTCCCATTTTCAACATGCAATTTTTGAAAATAGGCCAACTATAAGGCATGACCCTTCTTCTACTTCAGGCTCTGCTAAACCTAGGCAGGTAGATCTTAGATTCAAATGATACTGTACCAGTGCAAAAACATATCCCTGAATCTATTAAGCAGATTTTACCCTTATTTCTCCTAGTAACTCATGAAATAACATCAATCTACAATAGCTAAATGCAAATCTATGAACTTCATAAGCTGAGTGAGGGCATTATTGTTCTATCTCTTCATCATAAAATGTAAAGATGGTTTGAATTTGATTTGATTTTATGTGGGTGGGGAAAGTGGATGAAAACCATGTATAGACAACAACTTAGTGACCCTATAGCTGATAAGTGCTTGATCCATTGGGAAAATTCATGAATCTCCCTCATGTATTTTGGATATTTGATACTTATTTATATATTCAGATATATGATTTATCCATTCACCTTGTAAATAAACATCAACATTTGATCTAAATCTCATTCTTACCTAATATTCCCCTCAATAAAATTGCAACCCTACTAAATCTTTGAAGCATTTACATAATTCGTTGAATTACAAGCAACTATGAAGCAACATACAACCTTAAGGGACTGCACTTATGATCTAGGCTCTTTGTTCAAAGATCATAAAACATCACAACTCAATTGAGAAAGGAGACAAGATTTAGACTAAAACTAAACACTACTGCTCACTGTATTAATTTCCTTGAAATAACACATGAAAATATATGAAATGACTCACAAATCACCTAATAAACTAGATTGTAAAATAACATATGCTGTCATACAAGAGAGAAAATGGCAGGAATGAGAAATTGATGGGGTGGGAATGGGGTATCATAGCCAAAGCAAAGCTTCATGGTTTAGAACTAGCACATCCCAGGTCTTCCATTCAAAATACATCAATTCCAAGGCTAGTCCTACTAACTATCTTCATACCAGAGAAACTTTCCAATATTTTCCAACCCTTACAATGAAAGAAAGAAAGAATGATATAGGATGAATGAATTCCCAAATCTAATCTATGCCTAACATTTGTCCACTTGAAATTCAATTCCTTGCAACTGAATCACCTCTCTCTTCTCTCTACCATTTTGATATGATTTTGTTTCATCATTATCCTATAACTAATTTGCAAAATATCTCTTGCTAAATGATGAAATCCTTTATATCTAATTTGCATCAAGAATGCTAATAAAACTCCATCTAACTGATTTAAAAATGACCCCACCTACATTTTCCTTGTCTTTTATGCATATTCAAGTCATCACCTTGCTAGAAATCACATCTGAACTCTAATACTTGAAATCTATCACAAGATAGGAATCTGAGACAAATCCTCGTATAGCTTGAGCCAGCTACTTCCTGTACAAAAAAATGACTCCAAAATCAGAAAGTTTGTCTTCTCCCAATTTCGACGATATATAACATCACTGTATTTTCCTTCTAGAAACCCACTAAAATTCTATTTGAAAATCACTCCTCTGCTAGTAAAACTATGGTCTGCAACTTTAAATTTAAAATTTGAAAATTTTAAATTTATCTAAAGTTAAAAATTTAAAATAAATGCTCCTTTGAACTTAAAAAATCTGATGCACATATGGCATATTTGGAATAATAAAAATTATTTTTTATATTCCTAAAATTTTTCTTTATCTTAGGGTCCATTAGGCGCCACCCGGACTGCTACATGGCAGTCCTTGATTGGCCGACCTATGCCACATCATCTATCAACAAGGCGTGCCTCATCACTAATACGTCACCGCACCCAAGACCTGCCACCACATGGTGCATTCTCGCAGTCCTTAACGGGTGAGTAGCTTTGAAATGCGAGATTGAGCCCACCATCTGATCTAGACACGTGGCACAATCTCGAGCATCTCACCACATCATCTAATGGCCTGGGCCCACTGCCACTTGGTGGCAGCCCACTTTCCCACAATAATTAACCATCGAGAAACTCTATAATGTGGGTTTGCACCATCCACAGGATGTGGACACGTGGCATGATCTGGGTGCATCTTAGTTTTGCGTGACACATCATCTCATTTGTTTCTTTGATCAAAATTTCACCTGCATCACCGTCCAAGCTGGCACTCACTATCAATGGGCCCCACATTCTCTTCATGCCTTTTCCTTTACAAGGAACACTTTTCATAAGACAATATAGTATTCTTTTGGAATTTTATTTCAAATACAAAAAGACCTCTCCCACAATGAATATGGGATAAAAGCCTTGTTTGTTCCATGCAACTTTTATGCTTAAAATGTGTGATCTCCCTGTTATGTTCTTTGTTGTTTGGTGTGAAGACTCCATTCTGCTCTCACCTTGCTTGGTCTGCTTCATTTCCATGGAACCCTTCCTCTCCATTGCATATTCTTCCTCAAATCTGTGTGGGTCAGCATGGAACATGGATGCTTGTTGCTTGCTATATGTGGATTCCTCTATTTTGTGATGCCTCTGACTTCCAACGTGGGTCTTCTATGAGACACCTCTACTGCTTCTCTCTAGACTTCCATGATTTTCTTCATCTCTAATGTGGGCCTTTTTTCGCCATTGCTATAGCTAATCCTTAACAAAAAGTGACTACTAGAGTAGATGATTCAACAACTAAAGGGACAAGATTATTTGAAGTGTCATCCTTTGCTTTCTTTGTGACTACATTAGATCCCTTTGAAAATGCCTACCACTGCTTCTTTCATGTGAGTTGCCCTGCTACATGGACAGCCTTTTTGTCTTCAACATGTGGGTTCTCCTCCAATGTGGGTGGCTTTTTAGCTTGCGCAGGGTCTTCTCTTGTTTAGAGATGTATCTATACCTATCGTTGCTCTTTTACATGGCATCTCCTTTAGTCATTGCCTTTTATTCTATGCTAGATTTGCATTCTACACATTCTCTTGCACCTTCAAAACTTTGCTAGTGTCTTGTTTGATGTGTGTGAGCTTCTGCTTTTTGGACATTTCCCTTTGATTAGCACCTTCTTGCATTTATATTACGGGCACTCTCCACCATAGTCTCAACTTTCTCTTGTCATTAGAAATTTAGTGTGGCTTTCTATACTGTTGCTTTTACCTAAGCTCCCTTCTAAGCTTCTTCCATGCTGTATTTGTGTCATTGAAAAGTTTCCTTGAAAGTTAGCATTAGTTGCACCTCCTTCATATGCTTGTGGGTGTTGCCCTCTCTATGCCACAGATATAAGAAGGTGAAGACACAAGTTATGAAATAGAACCCTGACTCAAGAGTAAAATAAAAGGCACATGTCCCTCCAATGGGTCAATTGAAAAGGGGAAGAGCTCTTGAAACACTACAGCTATAAAACTTTACATTTATTACATATTCATAGATCTCAAGGCATTTGAGCTACTCCATTTAGTGAATCCAAGTTTTCATGAATTATAAACCATAAACAATATCCTATACCTTCCTCTAAAGAAATATGGCTTCCATGTTGGCTATTTCTAATATTCTTCTGCTCTGTTCTAACAATGACTTTGATGCTCACATAAAAAATGTGGGACAATTTAGGAAGCCAATTGTGCAGTTCACTCTTCCAGTTGACCATGACTACATTGGGAACAATTATGAGATGCGGACCATGATTCCCCTTGTAGTCCATAAGATAAGCTATTTGTATCTTTGGCTTCCTGATCCATGTCATCTTTGAAATGATTTTTAAACAAACCATCATGACTTCTCTTCCTTTTAAACATTTTAAAATCCAAATGTCTTATTAATCAGATGGAAATAGTCGGGCCCCAAAGTCAATCCAACTAAAAAAAATTTCATTTTCAAACACCTAAATTGTCCAACTGATCCATAGAACATCTGATACCGATTGGAATCAAGTTTGACAATTGATTAATCAATCAGAACTCATTTTACCATTGACCCGTAAACTGTCAACTTTCTATTAGCGGGTCCTTTAACTGCCCTTAAAAATTGATCCAAACACCTGATCGAGCTCTAAAATTTGGCACACTGAATCTTTGTTCTGCATTCTCGCACCATGTCAAATCTCGTCTCATGACGAATTCAGGGTCAAAAGATATTCACTATCAAAGTTTCCTTCTCAGAATCATTTGCATGAAAACATGTCAGAAAACAACAAACTGGCTTTGGATTTGGCTTTGAAAACTATGTAAACTGACACTTGAGGGAACGAAAACTGGAAAGTTGGTTCTCTGTTATGAGGACATTATGGATCTACAATTTGGGCTTGTGATGAATAACTAGGCACAAATGGCGAGTGGTCAAAGTAGACTACTCAAATTTTGCAAATTGGAAACACTGATAGAAAACATTTTTTGCGAATGGAATGGACCTGGGAAAGTGTGCAAATGGATTCATCAAAATTTGCAAACTAGCACACTTAAAGTATTTTTAGAGTAGAACATAATGGTACAATCCATTTGATCCAACCAATCATAAATTTCAAGATATAACATCACGAACAAGGGTTCTGATGCATTTGCATTTCTTGACACAGTAAAAAGATAGAAATTGTGTTTGAAATCGCATTTGAAAACTAATCAAACAGATTCATCAAGAGATGAAACTTAAAACATAACAAGTCTCTGATGTCTAAAATGCAATGCAAAAGGAATTTCAGCATTTGGGCCAATTGGTCAAAAGCTAGAGCACGTCAAACAGGGCTTCCCAGAACTATGAACTAATTGCATCAGCATGAAAACAGTAACTGGCCAACTTTAAGGGATTCAAAACCTAATCAAAAGGACTCAAAATGACTCAAAATATGAAACATAGGTTATTAGATACTCCCAAAGCGGCGAGTCATGACACAATTCTAGGTGCGAGATATTCAGATGCAAACAGGGCCTCTTGTCGCTGTTTGACACAGGTGAAAATGCATATGACACTGGCTCAAAACAAGACTTTGCCAAATGACTTAGAATGTCAATTTAACTTCATGAAACACATAAATGTACTCAGTGGAAGGTGGTAGAATCATTAAAAACCTTTTATGCTTCAAAGGTACAATAGGGTACATGTGCACTAAAAGCATTTATAGGGCTTGTTTTGACTCAAATTTTGAAAAAGATGCTCAAAATGGGACTGCAATTTTGAGCACCAACATGCTGCATATCATCTTTTGATGCCATATTTTTTAGAATAATCAACAAATTCATCTAAAGTAAACTCACCACCTTTATCTGATTGTAAGCACTTAATCTTCATGTTTGACTCATTTTCAACCATTTTCCTTAAAATATTAAATTTTTTAAATGCATCTTATTTATGCTTTAAGAAGGTTACCCATGTCATTCTTGTATAATCATCTATAAAAAACATTAAATACATTTCACCATTTAAGGACATTGTGTTTGTAGGACCACATAAATCAGCATGTACTAATTGTAATGCTTTACAAGAAAAATATTCTTTTGATGGAAAATATGCTTTTTTTGTTTACCATGTTGAAAATCTTCACAAATAACATTCATTGGCTTACTTATACATGGCATACCTCTTACTTTTTGATGCTTACTAACTTTTACCAAGTTGTCAAAATTCAAGTGCCCAAGCCTTTTATGCCATAACCAACTTTCATTCACCTATCCCATAAGAAAAACATCTTCATTATTGTTAGTATTTGTGATATCTTTTAAATTTTATTTTGATGCCATATTTTTTACAATAATCAACAAATTCATCTGAAGTAAATTCACCACCTTTATCTAATTGTAAAAACTTATTCTTCACGTTTGACTCATTTTCAACCATTTTCTTGAAAATCTTAAACTTGTTAAATGCCTCTGATTTATGCTTTAATATGGTTACCCATGTCATTCTTTTATAATCCTGTATAAAAAACATGAAATAATTTTCACCAATTAATGACATTGTCCTTGTAGGACCACATAAATCAGTATGTACTCATTGCAATGGTTTAGAAGTAAAATAATCTTTTGATGGAAAAGATGGCTTTGTTTGTTTACCATGTTGAAACCCTTCAAAAATAATATTCTCTAGCTTACTTATATATGGCATACCTTTTACTTTCTGATGCTTACTAACTTTTACCAAGTTGTCAAAATTCGAGTGCCCAAGCCTTTTGTGCCATAACCAACTTTCATTCACCTGTCCCATAAGACAAACATCTTGATGATTGTTAGTATTTTTGATATATTTAAATTATATTTTTATGCTATGTTTTTCACAATAATCAACAAATTAGTCTGAAGTAAACCCACCACCTTTATCTAATTTTAAGCACTTAATCTTCATGTCTAACTCATTTTCAACCATTTTTCTTAAAATCTTAAACTTGTTAAATGCCTTTTATTTATGATTTAAGAAGGTTACCTATGTCATTCTTGTATAATCATCTATAAAAATCATGAAATAATTTTTACCATTCAATGAAATTGTCCTTGAAAGACCACATAAATCAGTATGTACGAATTGCAATGGCTTAGAAGAAAAATATTCTTTTGATGGAAAAGATGCCTTTGTTTGTTTACCATGTTGACACCCTTCACAAATAACATTCTCTAGCTTACTTATACATGAAATACCTCTTACTTTCTGATGCTTACTAACTTTTACCAAGTTGTCAAAATTCAAGTGCCTAAGCCTTTTGTGCCATAACCAACTTTCATTCATGTGTCCCATAAGGTAAACATCTTGATGATTGTTACTATTTGTGATATCTTTTAAATTTTATTTTGATCCCATGTTTTTCAAAATAATCAACAAATTTATGTGATGTAAAATCACCACCTTTATTCAATCGTAAGCACTTAATCTTTATGTCTAACTCATTTTCAACAGTTTTCTTGAAAATCTTAAACATGTTAAATGCCTTTGATTTATGCTTTAAGAAGGTTAACCATGTAATTCTTTTATAATCATCTCTAAAAAGTATGAAATACTTTTCACCATTTAATGACATTGTGCTCGTAGGACCACATAAATCAGTATGTACTAATGGCAATGGTTCAAAAGCAAAATATTCCTTTGATGGAAAATATGCCTTTGTTTGTTTACTATGTTGATACCCTTCACAAATAACATTATCTAGATTACTTACACATGACATACCTCTTACTTTCTAATACTTACTAACTTTTACCAAGTTGTCAAAATTCAAGTGCCCAAGCCTTTTGTACCATAACCAACTTTGATTAACCTATCTCATAAGAAAAACATTTTCATGATTGTTAGTATATGTGATATCTTTTAAATTGTATTTTGATGCCATGTTTTTCAAAATAATCAAAAAATTCATCGAAAGTAAAATCACCACCTTTATCTAATTGTAAGAACTTAATCTTCATGTTTGACTCATTTTCAACCATTTTCTTGAAAATATTAAACTTTTTAATGCCTTTGACTTATTCTTTAAGAAGGTTAGCCATGCCATTCTTGTATAATCATCTATAAAAAGTATGAAATACTTTTCACGATTTAATGGCATTGTCTTTGTACGACCACATAAATCATTATGTACTAATTGCAATGGTTTAGACACAAAATAATCTTTTGATGTAAAAGATGCCTTTTTTTGTTTACCATGTTGACACCCTTCACAAATAACATTCTCTAGCTTACTTATATATGGCATACCTCTTACTTTCTGATGCTTGCTAACTTTTACAAAGTTGTCGAAATTCAAGTACCCAAGCCTTTTGTGCCATAAAAAACTTTCATTCACCTGTCCCATAAGACAAACATCTTCATGATTGTTAGTATTTGTGATATCTTTTAAATTATATAATTCATGAAATGTATTTGTGATACATTTCATATCTATAAATTGTTGAATTAATTCCTTAGTTTCTTTTTTAAAGTTCTCTTTTTCCTTTAAGAATTGATTTTCTTGAACACTTAAATTCCTATTTAATTCCTTGATCATTTTAAGTGCATAAAGAGATTCACATTCTAAATCAGCCTCAACAAATTCAACACCATCATCACTATCTGATTCTTGACAAGTAATTTCTATAGCCATGAATAGAACTTCAATTTCATCACATTCAAAACTACTAGATTCACTATTTGATACATCAAAAATAAAACTCTTCTTCTTCTTAAAGAACTATTTTTTTTTTTATTATAGAATTTCTTTTTACTTGATTTCTCTTTTTTATTATCTACTTTATCATGAATATTATAAGGACATTTAGATGCAAAGTGTCCTATTTTACCACAATTAGAGCATTTGAAAGGAAGTTTACCTTTGTATTTACCTACTCCTTTCTTTATTCTCCTTGATAAATGTGCTTTAAGAACATTAAGATCTTTTGATTCTAAAGAGATTTGCTTCACTTTCTTTTCCACCTCGAATGTTGCTTTTTTTCTTGTGGATTCCTGCTTGCCAAACTTTTTGATTTTATAAGCTACAAGTGCTCCATGAATATCTTCTATTTTATACTTGTTAATATCTCTAGTTTCTTCTATAGAGCATATATTAGAATCAAATTTATCATGAAGAGATCTCAAAACTTTCTTTACAACATCAATATCATCCATTTTTTCACCAATTTCTCTTATGCCATTTACAGTTTCATCTATCTTAAGGAGAGAGTCTTCTACCTTTTCATGATTACCCATCTTAAAGTATTAAAATATTTCTTTCAAACTTTGTATCTTGACTTCTTTAACTCTAGCATTACCATGATATGTATTTTTCAAATTTTCTCATATTTCTTTAGAAGAATTGCAATGCATTACCTTAACAAAAACTTCTTTAGATAAACTGTTACATATAGAAAATTTAGCTTTCATATCAATTTCATATGTCCTCTTTTCATTAGAATTTTTAGGTAAAGTATTAAGAACTTTATAAGCATAAACAAATGAAGCCCAAACATTAACATCAATAGATAAAAAGAATGTTTACATCATTACTTCCCAAAAAGCATAATCTAATCCATCAAAAATAGGAACCTTTTAAGAACTATCTTAAGCCATAAAAGATATGTATTCCACTCAAAAAAAAATACCCAAAGTTATTAAAATTGATGTAGGGAACCTTGCTCTAATACCACTTGATGGAATACAATCACCACTAAGACTGGGGGTGAATTAGTGGTTTAAAATTATTTTCAAAACTTGAAACAATTAAAAGTTATAAAATTTAACACATGAGCAAGATAGGTAATGAATAAAAAGGTGACACAATATTTTAACATGGAAAACCCCTTAGGGTAAAAAACCACTTTGAATCTAAACCTTTATTGGCCTCTTGGGAAAATCTTTTAGAGCTACAACTCCAGGAAGCACCAGCACCCTGTTTTAGAAACACCAATTTCAAGGAACACAAATCCCTTACACCTAAAGCACCAACTTCATGAATAAAAGAAGAAACAACTTCCAAAATGAATAAATTAGTTATAAAATTAGAGGATAATCTCTGTTACAACACAAATCATGAATCACTACTTTCAATTTCTTGTTGAAAACATAATGGAAGATATACTTCCATTCTCCTCAAAACATCCAATATCCAAACATGTTTTCTTTTTCCATTAAATGATTTGATCAAATATTGATAGGAATGAATGAATAATCAATATATAACCCTTCTTCTACCTTCAATAAAATTCTACAACGAAAATAAAATCACAAATAGGAAAATAAAAACATAAAGCATTACCCTCTTCTTTGCTATAAAAAACTACCTACAAACTATTTGGTTTACAATGAGTTCCACACAAATCCTGCAAATTTTGCCAAAACCACCTATTGGATGTTTTAGAGGAATTTATTCTCTACTTATAAACCAAGAAATTCAAAATTTTGGAGGTAGGTACATACCCCAAACTTCCATGAGACCAAAACCACTCAAAACTACTAAATATGTCATAACAATTTGGTAACTGCTTCTGATAAATAGACTTTTTCTCTTTCTGTAAATGTGTTATACAAAAACTAACAAAGACCCATTTGAGCTAACACAAAAAATGTTCCACAAATTTATGATTGTTCGGGTCTAACTAATAAACAAGCCTGTTGACTTTCTCACAGAACAAAACTATTTTTTCATAACCATTTTCTTAACCAATGTGAACATTAAGTGTTAATTGTATGACACTTAAGTGTTTGTCTTGACTATGTTTTGGAAAATATTGAAGGACATTAAATAAGATAATTAAATGATGTTAAGGATACCATATTCTCATTCTAATTTCATTAATGACATCAATGATAACAATCAAAGACCAAATACTAAGGGTCCAATAAGATCTAAGGTTTTAAATAATGAATCTTCAATGCTTGAACACAATCCCTTCAAAGGCTTGAATGCTTCAATCCTTGATCTAGAATGGAAAAATTGAATGCTTGATAATATCCCCTTATGAAAAGTAGGTAATCACTCATAGTAAGTAGATAGTTGTTCATGTTTGAAAGATCCTAGATGTCAAAATGAGGAAAGAAGGCTTCCTTATATAGATATCTAGGGTATAATCTCCTAGAGAAGGTCAACATGGGAGAATTAAGTCCCAATTAACCTTAACCCCTAGAAATGGATATAGATTAAATGAAATTTAAGAGTCTACCATTGTAAAGCCTGAAATAGTTGACCCATAAGTGGGAAAAAGAAACTTTCCAAAGCCTAATATCCCCAAACACCCAAAAATTAAAAATTGGACTTGGACTCAGGGACGAGGTCGACCCTACTATAGGTCAGGGTCTATTTTGTCCTTGTCTTAGGTTAGGGTCAAATTCAAGGTTGACCTTGACTCTTTAGGTCATCCTTGACCCAGAAAGTCAAAGTCCTTAGTTTCACAGAGAATGTTGTTAGAAATAGGCTAGAAATAAAGAGAGAGAAGCAGAATAGGGGGAAAACAACTAGATTCATGCAAAAACCTATTCAAGGTTCTTGACACGACCCTAGACCACTCACTTAGAGGGATAAACACTCTTATTATGGAAGTTATTCCATTGTAAGATGATATAGTAGTTAATCACACTTGGACTGGAGTAGTACTAGGATGGGTGACCATCTAGAAAGTCCCAATGATTCACCTTTGTGAGAATCACCTACATCCAATGAGTGCAAAGTTCTCCATTTATTCTCATGAGAGATGGATTCATTTTTGAATCACTACTCTATTAATCTTAGATTGGTTTTGACATATGAGTGTCTGCACACTTAAGTCATTTACAAGTCAAAACTCAGTTCATGCTAAAAAAGTAAGACATGCCCAACATAACATGTCAGATAGTGCATGCTGAGTGAGATACTTAGTATGTGCGGAGTAAATAGTTAGTGCTATGTCACTCAAGTCCCAAGAAAATAGATGATGCCAAGTGATTCAAATGTCAAGTAACCAAAGATGCTAAGTGATTTAGATGCTGAGTTATAGCATTGAAGTTGCAGTTGATGTCGAGCATTAGGAACTTCAAGTGCCAAGTAATAAAATTTTGACATACTTGTTTGTAATGACACAAACTACTATGTAAATCATTTTGGATCTGACTTGAGGATTGTTTAGCAATCCTAGCTAATAAGAATGAATCTTAATTAAGAATCCCTATGTAGTACATGCAACCAATCAGTTAAAGGGAAGGATTAAGTGACTAGATCGATGAATTAAAATCATGATTCATACCAAACCCTAAGTCACCTAGGTGTTCTTAAGGAGTAAAAACCCTACAATTTTTATGAATGTAGATGGAGAAAAGAGAGAAGTTTGCATGCAAAAATAGAGCATTCAGGGTGACTAATGTATTGTGAATTGAGATACATTGTAGAATTAGTTAGAAGAGAATAAAGAGGAGGTTAGATAACAAAAGAGATACATCTGATCAATAAGGATCAAGTACACATTAGGAATGAGGTGATTTGTTATCTAGCGGCAAAGTTCTAACCACATGATCATTGGTGAGACATTCTAATAGGCGAATCAGTTAAATCTCTTAAAAAAGTAGTCTTAATAGTCTACTATAAATCCTTTAATAGGGAGCTTAATTCATTGTAAGTTAAAGTCATTTTACTAGGCACACTTCTAATAGGGTGTTGAAATCCTTTAATAAGGTAAGATCTAACAATCTTCTAACAGGGCATACCTTTCATAGGGTAGATCATGTCTCATAATCAAACATTGTAACCTTCATTTGATACACTTTATTATTGGAGTAGTGAAGATTTGTGGGTGTCATCCCCCACCCCCCCAATTTTACCTTCTCATTGGAGGGTTTTTAGGTAACCAAATATTTTGTGTCATACATGTGTTGAATGTTATTTTCTTTGATACTATGGATGAATATGTTTAGGTAGCTATTTTAGTTTTCATGCAAATTGTGAGATGAATGTGTGGTGAATGAATTTATGGTTAAAGTTTTGAAGGACTGATTCACCCCCTACCTCTCAGAGTTTACTTTCCTTATTGTATTTCCAAGAGTTGGTATCAGAGCATAGTTCTCTAGAAAGAAAAGCTTTGTAGCTTTGTAGCTATTGAAGAGAATGAAACACATTACCAAGAGATTGACACTATTGGATTATTTGTAGATGGAAACACAAGTGAATTTGATGCATCTATTGCAAATCTAATGGAAAAGAATGGAGTGGAGCCCTAACTGAAGAGGTTAGAAATCTCAAGATAGAACAAGAAGTCCAATCAGTATTTCTATGTGAGGTGATTGAGAAGAAAAAGAAAGTTGAAGAAGAAAAAGTCATGATTGGAGATGACAAAAGGATACTAACCAATAGATTCGAAGAGAATAAATTAGAGGTGAATAGGATTTCTCACACTCAACTAAAAAAATTGAATGAAATGATGATTTTAAATAATGAATTGAATGGAAAAGATATGGAAGCCACAACACTAAATTTATAGAATGAACAGCTAAGAAATGATCTAAAAGGAGAAAAATATTTTTTTGAAAGTTTCAATAGACCTAGTGAAGCCATCATGTATTTGAGCAACTGATGAGATCTCCTAGATCCAACAATGATACTACTAGATTGGGTTACACCAGTAATAAAGAAGGAAAATCATCTAAAAGTGGTGAACAAATTAATATCAATGGTAAAAACTCCAAACCTACTTGTCATAATTGTGGTAAAATAGGTCATACTACTAATGTTTGTAGTAGCAAGACTACAAATCAGAATCCTAAGAAAAAGTTCATGGGTTATTGCCACAAGTGAAATAAACAAGGACATTAGGCACATGAATGAAGAACCAAGACCATAAGCATAAAAAAAATTGAAGGAGACTACTAGAATTTTTAGAACTATAGACATAGAGCATATGAGCATAGATCCAAACCCAAGTTCTCATCAAACAAGCAGACAAAGGTAAAGCACAATGACAACTTTTATAATTGGGATTCTAATACAAGGTATAGTTGTCACTATTATCAAACATATGGACATGTTCTTGAGAATTTCATAAGAACACATTTTAGAAGTGATTATAGTAGATGGTTAAGTCAGACTATATGTTTTAGTTGCTTAAAGACAAGTCACATAAGCAGACATTGTCCAATAAAGTCAAGGGCACCAAGCAGTAAGTTCAACAAAGGCAAAAGAAAGGAAGATGTTGACGAAGTCAAAATAGAGATAAACAAAACATGGAAAAAAGAAGAAGATTATAGTAGATCAAGTTTATATGATATCACTTCATCCAATGGATTAGGTGATCAAACCATCCCCAACTAGGCAATCAAGAGGTATGTGTGGGATTGATATTTAAATGATATATCATGCATCCGTTCCAAGGATTTAGTTCTAAAAAGATTATATATGCATGAAGAAAGATGCAAAGTATTGTTTAGAACTTGGTAGAAATCTTTAAGCTTTCTCAATTTTCATGGTGTTTCCAAGTGAAATCTAGTTGATGCTAAGCTATCATTAGTGATAGTGTTGGCCGAGCTCATGGTGGATACTGAGCATGAAGAAAACTACGAGTGAATTAGAATTGCTATTATAGTTGAGCTTACAACTATGTAAGCACTAAGCATTAATTATTAATTTTTAAGGGCTATATGGCCAATTTTTTGATTCATTTGACATCATTCAAATTTGGAGAGAGCACGAAGATCTTAAGGTGAAGTGGAGAGATTGTTCCAAGCATCTATAGACTGAATTCAACCACTATTTGACACCATTCATCAGATTTGAGAAGGTATTTATTGTGTGCTAAGCTACACTTTTTGAATTTGTGCAAACCCTAGGTATCAAATATGGTGTCTAGTTATTCTACTTCTAAGGTTAAAGAGGGAAAGGAAGTTTTGAATGTTCAATTAATCAACAATTAGATCAAACAACCCAATTTCAATGCAATTCCTGATATTGCATACAAACAAGACCTATCTAGTGTGTTATACTTGATACCACCACAAGTTTTAATGATTCAAGATGTAAGATGTCATTATACATGTATGGTGGGTAGCATAGGTGACATGGAGATAAGAGACATTTATGAAAAATTGTGTAAGAATGGTGTATTGAAAGAAGAATTCAAGGTTGTAGAGAGAAAAGGGTTAACTCATGCCTTGGATTTTCCAAACGTGTTCAAAACAGAATGGATTAAGATTTTTCTTATCAGAATACATGAAAATTTTGTATGATTGGAAGATGGCCCTATAAAAATCACCAAGAGGATTTTATAGAGGGTAGCAAGGTATCCAACCCTAGATTGACCTAAGACCATGAGAAGTGATGCAAAAGAGGTTATTGAGAAAAACACAGGGGCAATATGGAATAAGAGAGGAATGGAAATTGACACCATCACAAATCTCCTAATTTCTTTTGGAGTAAGAATAATTGTAGATAAATTATTTCAATCTAGTAGATTGAACAATGTACCTTGCATTTCTATTGATGTAGACTCTAAGATAGTCAAGAAGGATCATTCTTATGACCTTGTTGAGTTGTAGTCACAATAGTTATCAAAAAACTTGGGAGCCATACGGAAAACCAAGAGTGCATAGTGCAAGTTTGGTTCAATACTTGTATGTATATTTTTCTATGTGTAGAACACATTCCCTTCTTTTAGTAAAGTTGCATGGAAGACAAATAGATCCTTTATAGTACAAATAGGAGAATACATTGAGAAACTTGGAGAAAACTTTGTCTATAATGACTAGCTACTTTGAAGACTTTAAGAAGTCAATGAAACAAAAATATAGGATTCTAGTGTCACTAGTTGAAAAACACTTCAATGATGTTTTCTTTCTAGATGATACCAATTTCACATATGTATAGGCTACTATTCCAAGGGTGAGATTGTTAAAGCCTCTAGGCTATGAGATAAATGTGGATGATACATCTACAACAATTATTGCTTTATTTGTTGAACAAGTAGATTAAGATGCTACAGATTTTGGTAATTATGATGTAGCTAAGTCAAAGATAACCATGAATTTGAAGACAACCTTTATAATAAGGAAAAAGAACAAAATTGGTAAGAAGCATAATGAAAAATTTGGTGAAGTGGTAGAAGAAGATGCAGAAGAAGTTGATAATGAAGATGATGATGATGAAGAAGATGAAAATGTACCAAGCACCACTAGCCATTACTCAAGGTCAAGGAGAAGACCAAGGTGAAGAGGAAGTCGAGCTTGATGAAGGTTTTGAGGGAGAAGAAGTATATGAAGCACCTATAGCCAAAGAAAAGAAGAAAAGAAAAGCTAAAGCTCCTGCAATTAGCAAACCAAAGAAGGTTGCAAAACCTACATTACCTAAGCCTACAGTTTTTGCAACCAAGGCCAGCACAAGGGAGACTACTAAGAAGGTTTAAGAAGTGAAAAATTCAAAAGGGAAGAGGACCATGATAGCTACACAAGAAGATGAGTATGAGAAGAGACAAAGGAGAAAGTATATTTCTCTAGACCAATCAGATGAAGAGAGGAGAGAATATGATGACAACAACCAATTTAAAGTGGTAAGTCATAGTCCTTCTTATGATTTGGAAAACCTGTGTGAAGATATAGAATAATGCCAACTTATCTAGATTTACACATGTTGAGTTTGAAAAACTTGAAATGATTGAAATGAACCAAGTGGAAGAGTCAATATATTCCATAATGGAAACATTCAAGAAGACTCTAATTGAACTTGCCAACTCTATACCTAAAAGTTTATATACAATAGTTGAGCAAAAATGACAATATAGTCTCACTAATGAAAGGCAAATCAAAGAGACTGCACTTGCTCAAGTGATGACATAATTAGATAAGGCCACAATGTGAAAGGCCATTAATAAATATAAAGGGATATTTTCTCCTAAATCTAGAAAATTCAATATTTTGCAAAAGGAAATTGATGGTGTTGTTTAGAAGTCCACTCAAATATGGAAGTCAATATATGGACTGACAACACCTAAAGAAATTGAGAAAACACTTGTTGAGATAGGTGAAGATAAAGGTGAACAAGGAGTAACTGAGGTTACTAAAAATAAAATTGAGAGAGATGCACATGTGGAAGGAATTGAGATAAATGTAGATACATAGGCAATAGGTGAAGATGAGAAACAAGTAGAACAAAGTATACCAGATATACAAATGTTGAGTGCTAGTCCACAACATGTGACAGATGCCAACATAGATACAGTAAAGATCAAGGATGTTTCTGATACTATTTCTTAGAACATCAATCCCATAACAAAGGAGGACATGAAGAAGATATTGTTAGACATCACCACCGAGGCACAACTATGTAGTCATCTTGTATTGGTGAGTATAGATGAACTTGAGAAGGAAGAAAAGACATCTATAGAGGAAGGACAATAGGACTTGACTCAAACTCCTCAGTTTACTATAGTACAACCTACAATGCCCATTGTAGTGTTCCAAAGGAAATAAACAACAATGGAAAATATTAGCACAATGGTGCAAAATGTGTAAGTACAAGAAGTTGCTACAAAAGCACAATAAGTGACATAAGCTCAAACAAGCCATGGAGATACTTTTGTACCTATAGGAAAAAATCAAGGTGCAATTGAGATTGAGAAGCAAAAAATGAATAGGATTGAAGAGTCAATCTTGACTACCAATCTTGAGGAGTAATTAGTAATAGAAACACTAGTTACTTTGCTAGAAACTGCTACTCCTCCAAGTCAGGATTTTTACAGGCCAAGTGTAAAAGCTACACCACTATAGTCATCATGGCCTAGTCCTAACACATCCAAGGTAGATGAAGTTACATCATATGGTGATGTCAACTTATATGAGGTGATTTTTTTGCCAAAATTTGATCTTGCAACAATCACTATTGAACAGATGAACATACTTCAATATGCTCTTGCAAGGAAAAAGCACCGAGAACTGCTTAGAAGGGAGCATAGATAGAAGTAAGATTTGCAAGATATCAAGGAAATATTTCTTGATGTATTCAGCCTACTTGCACCTATAGAATACAAACCTATCATGGAGCAATTGGAAAATATAGTAGAGCAGGTAAATGATATAGACTTGGATTCAAATGTTAAACTACTTGAATGGTCTAAGAGGAAATTTCAAAACCAAGTCAATGAAAAGATAGCAAGTGCCATTGCACTTAATCAAGTTGAGTTAGCAACCAAGAATGATAGTGTAAAGAAAGTTTAAGAGAATATTTTCTCACTTTACACCAAGTTGTGTGATACAACTCTATTTACACAAGAAGTGTAGCACCATATTGCAAATCTAGAGGGAGATATGAAGATGACAGGTATTACTCTACCAAATTCTCTAGTTCAGAGTCAAAAGCACTTCAAGAATTTGATGAATTCCCAAAGTCAATTGGTAACCTTACATGCTCAATGATGGGGTCAAGTCCAAGAATAGAATGGGCACAACAAGAAAGGGAAACTTTATTAACTATGAAAATATGCTAATACACTCAGTACAGAGAAAAAATAGACTCCAAAATATGTCCTTTGGTCTTATAATAGTATAAATCTGGAGATAATTTCTCCTTCTAGTACCTCTTCTCAAACTCCTCTCTGAACTGCCTTTTACAATACCATAAACGTTCTTAAATAGACCCCAAAGGGTTAAGGATTAGGAATACATTCTAGAAACTGCCAGTTGGCATCCACCACCAAAATAGAAGGCTCCAAAAGTCACATTAGAAGTCAGCATAAAATTAGAAGAATCCAAAAATAGTAGTTGAACTTCTGGGAGGCATAACTTTTGAACCATAGGTCCAATTGATGAACCGTTTACATTTCTAGAAAGCTCTCAGAGTTCTCTATAGCCCTATGAACCAGCTTCACTTGTCACCCATTTTTTGACCTATACAAGGTCATTTAATGCCTTTGACTTGAATTTGAAGCATTCTTAGGAGGTCTCTAGAAACCATAAAATTGCAATAACTTTCAAACCATGGGGCCTTTTGACCTGATTCTTTTTATGGAATGTTCTAAATTAAAATTATAATCATCCCTCCAATTTAAACCTTCTAACTCACCATAATTATGGCTCAATTACATAGTCCTTTTTTTGGCATTTACACGTATCCCAAGGTGCTTAAAAAGTCTAACCCAAAACACTAATAGTGAAACTATGAGAGTTGGAACCTTTATTTGACCCGAATGGGTATCCAAAAATGAAAACACATGAAATAGAAACTATGTCTGGGTATATTTTTTTGGGTGACACAAGATTGCCCTTATATCTTTGGATGCTCCTGCATCAGACACCCAGGGTAGATTGAAAAGTGATCCTATCACTTGATAGATGATAGAGGAAATCCCAAATGGGAAACCTCAGCTATTGATGTCCAAGTTGAGTCATGTATTGGCCATCCTTTCCACTTAACTAGGTACTCTTCATACTTCCTATTTCTTGTACTCCTACCCACATGACTATCCAGAATCTCTTCTATCTCCTCCTTCTTAGAAGTAGGAATTGGACATGGCTCCAAAATCAACCCCTCATCTGCACCATCATCATGATACTCTGTTAAGTCTGCAATGTTGAAGATAGGAGAAATGTGAATTTCATTTGGCAGCTCCACCTCATATGCATTTTCTGAGTCATGTTTCTTCAAAATTTTGTAGGAGCCAAATTTCTTCATCTTTAGCTTGTTGTAAGTACCTAATAGAAATCTTTCTTTTCTTAAGTGTACCATGACTAGATCCCCTACTTGGAACTCCTTATGTCTTCTCCTTTGATCAGCCCTAGCTTTATACTATTTGTTCATCTTGGTAATGTGTGCCTGGACCTCCTCATGTAGATGTTTGATATGTTTGGAAAATTCTTCTGCTTCAACACTTGTCCTCTACCCTTGCTCCATCTTCCTCAATTTTGGTGTAGTCCTTGGGCTACTTCCATATACAATTTGGAATTGTGATCTACCAGTACTCCTATTTATGGAGTTATTGGAACAAAATTATGCTTGTGGTAGAATCAAATCCCATCCCTTGGGCTTATCCCCTACTAAACATCTCAACAAATTTCTATGACTTCTATTTACCACTTCAGTCTATCCATTAGTATATGGGTGATGTGTAGAACTAAACTTCAAGTCTATTCTCAACTTCTTCCATAATGTTCTCTAGAAATACCCCACAAATTTAGTATCTCTGTCAGAAACTATACTCCTTGGGAGACCATGTAGTCTTACCACCTCTCTGAAAAACAAGTTTGCAATATGGACAACATCATGAGTTTTATGGCATGGGATGAAATGTGTCATTTTGGAGAACCCATCAACCACCACAAATACTGAGTCGTTACCCCTTTGTGTCCTCAACAATCCAAGAACAAAATCCATACTTATGTCCTCCCATGGCTTTGATGGAATAGGAAATGGCTGATATGGTCTAGTATTGTGACTAAATCCTTTGGCTGCTTGACAAACCTGATAACTCTATACAAACTTCTTCACATCCTGTAACATTTGAGGCCAAAAATAATTTTCTCTAAGAATGATAATGGTCTTATCTTGACCAAAATGTCCTACCATCCCTCCACTATGTTTCTCCTTAATCATATTTTCCCTCATGGAACTCCTTGGAATGCACAATTGATTTCCCTTGAACAACATATCATCCTGAATCAAATAGTCTAGCCACTTGGTTCTGTCTACAGTAATAGGTTCTTTACAAGATTTCCATGTTTCAACAAAATCAGGATCCTCAAGGTACAGATTCTTGAGTTCATCTAACCCAAATACTTCAACTTGTATTACTGTAAGCAACAACTACCTCCTACTCAATGCATCTGCAACCTTATTAGACTTTCCACTTCTATGCTTCAACACAAATGTATAGCTCAGCAAGAACTCTACCCACTTCATATGCCTCTGGTTCAATTTACCTTGGCTATTTAGGTACTGTAATGCCTAGTGATCAGTATACAAAACAAATTCCCTTGGCAATAAATAATGCCTCCATTTTTTTAGCACCTAAACTACTGCATAGAATTCTTGATCATAACTAGAATACTTCTTCTTTGATCCATTCAATTTTTCACTAAAATATGCAATAGTATTACCTTCTTGGCTCAATACAACCCCAATAGCATTGTCATTAGCATCAGAATCCACTTGAAACATCTTACTAAAATTAGGAAGTGCCAACATAGGTTGTTCTGTCACCTTCTTCTTCAGCATTTCAAAACTTCTCGTAGCTGACATAGTCCATTTGAACTCTTTTCTATCCCCTCTTATTATGTCAGTCAAGGGTGCACATATGCCATTGAAATTCTTAATGAACTTCTTGTAAAAACTAATCAGACCATGAAATTATCTTACCTTAGTAGTAGACCTTGGAGTAGGCCAATCCAAGATGGCCTTTACCTTCTTTGGATTCATTTTGAGACCTTCAGGTGATACAACAAACCCCAAGTAGACTAACTCTTTTTTAGCAAAGCCACACTTCTTTAGATTAATTAATAGTTTCTCTTCCCTCAACCTTTCAAGGACACTATGAATATGGAATAAATTTTCTTCCAAAGTCTTGCTAAAAATTAAAATATCATCCAAATTAACAATAACAAATTTTTCCAAGAACTTCTTAAGTACCTCATTCATAAGCTGCATGAAGGTGCTTGGGGCATTCATCAATCCAAAGGGCATGACTAGCTACTCATAAAGACCCTCCTTGGTCTTGAAGGTAGTTTTCCACTCATCTCCTTCTCATTTCCATATCTGGTGATAGCCACTCTTGAGATCTATCTTTGTGAAGTACTGAGCTCCACTCAAGCAGTCCATAAGATCATCTATTCTTGTCAAAGGAAACTGATACTTGATGGTTTCCCTATTTATGGCTCAAGAGTCTGTACACATTATCCACTCTCCATCCTTCTTTGGTGCTAGTATTGTAGCTACTACACATGGACTTAAGCTCTCTTGAATCAAACCCTTCCTCAATAGCTCTTGAACCTGTCTGTTAAGCTCCTTAGTTTCAGTAGGAGTCATCCTATGAGTAGACTTGTTAGGAAAACTAGCTCTAGGGATTAAATCTATCTGATGACTACTTTGCCTTATTGGTGGCAATCCTTCTAGAACATTATCAGAGATGATATCTCCAAATTCACTTAATAAATCTGGAACTTCAAGTGGTATTTCACTACTACCTTCCTTATCTTTTCTAGGAATCAAATCATAACACATACGCTGATGTTTCATGCCATTTAAAAACTTTCTTTCATCAACAAGACAGATCTTGGCACTCCTACATACCTTTTCACCTTCCTTTATCATGGGATTCATTTTGTGATGAACTCCATCCTTTGTTAGAGAGTATGTATTTGCACGACCATCATGTATTACATGCCTATCAAACTACCACAATCTTCTCAACAATATATGGTAGACATCAATTGGAATAATATCATAGAGAACCTTATCATGGTAACTCCCAATTTTGAACTTTACTAAACATTGTTCACTTACCAAGACCTTATGATCATCCTTCACTCAAGCAATTCGATATGGCTGGGGGTGTTTCTTCCTCCTGAGCTTCAACTTAGTGACCATCTCCTCTGACACCAAGTTGTCAGTGCTACCACCATCAATGATCACATCATAACATTTATCCTCACACTTGCACCTGGTATGAAATAGAATCCTTTTTCTTGGTTCAATCTCATCGCTTAGTAGGACCCTTTCATTTACTAAAGTCTCTCCTCTTTTTGCATCCTCTGAATGTGATGAATATGCATCCTCATCCACATGAGCAACCCTGGATTGACCCTCAACTCTCTTATTTGTCCTTCCTTGTTGTTGAGGGCATTCAAAGGCATGATGACCTTCTTCATTGCAATGGAAAGAGGTACCATGAAAACCTCCTCTTCCTGAACCTTGTCCATGTCCTCTACCTCTTCCTCTTTGATCTCCAAAGTTTTGATCATAGGAGCGGTTGAAATCCTCATTCTTCTGGTTCCTGCTAGTACCCACATCTTCATTTTTCTTTTGGGTCTCATTTCGGCCTCCAAATGACCTACCACTACCCCTTCCTCCTTGACCATGCCCTCTTTGTCTCCCTTTAAACCTTTTATTTAGCTTCTCTTCAACTTGTAGGGAAAACTAGTATGCCTCCTCAACATTGGTCATTCTTACCAAACCTAATTCCTCCTGGATGTTAGGTCATAACCCATTGATATAATGAGAAACCTTCTCCTTATTTTCTATTGCATGCCCTGCTCTAATCAAAAGTCAGTAAAACTCCTCTATATATTCTTGGACTAATTTTCCTGCTTGCTTTAACCCATGCATCTTCTTAAACAAACCAAGCTCATAGTCAACAGGAATGAACTGCTTCTTTAGTTTGTCCACCATGCGATCCCACCTTGTGATCTTCTCCTTTCCTCTTCTATTTCTTTCCAATTGAACCTCTTGCCACAAGATTTTGGCATGGCCTTTCAGTTTGGCTTTTTCAAACTTAACCCTATTTGGGTCCCTAATATCCTCATACTCAAAGTACTCCTCCAATTCATTGATCCAGTCCATCAACTCATTCAATTTCAGATTTATTAAAAATACATCTACATCAATTGTAGGTCTTTTTCCAAACTTAGTAATGGCCCTAAAAAGCCTCTCCTCTACAACTTCCCCTTCCTATCCAATTTCTTCTTCTTCATTGTCATCCTCACTTTCATCACCTACGACAACATTTGTTTCTCTATGGAGCTCCTCTTGCAACGCTTGAACCTGCCTTTGGAGGGCTCTAACCTCCTCAAGATTAATATCTTTGGCCCTTCCACCATGCTCTCTTCATGGAGGCATCTTCTTAACTCGAACCCACAACCACACAGTCCTAGTGCAAATTGCCTCTCAATCAGTGCTTTGTCTATACACTCAAGAAAACCTCACTCTGATACCACTTGATGGGGTCAATCCCAAGAATAGAATGGGCACAAAAGGAAAGGGAAACTTTATTAACTATGAAAATATGCTAATACACTCAGTACAGAAAAAAATAGACTCTGAAATATGCCCTTTGGGCTTACAATCGTATAAAGCTCGAGATAATTTCTCCTTCTACTACCTCCTCTCAAACTCCACTCTGAACTGCCTTTTACAATGTGAAAAATGTTCTTAAATAGACCCCAAAGGGTTAAGGATTAGGAATACATTCTAGAAAGTGCCAGTTGGCATCCACCACCAAAATAGAAGGCTCAAGAAGTCGCATTAGAAGTCGGCACAAAATTAGAAGAATCCAAAAATAGTAGCCGAACTTCCAAGAGGCATAACTTTTGAACCGTAGCTCCAATTGATGAACCATTTACATTTTCAGAAAGCTCTGAGAGTGCCCTATAGCCCTATGGAATAGCTTCACTCATGCCCCATTTTTTGGACCTATACGAGGTCATTTAATGCCTCTAACATGACTTTGAAGCATTCTTAAGAGTTCTCCAAAAACTAAAACACTGCAATAACTTTCAAACCGTGGGGCCTTTTGACCTGATTCTTTTTCTGGAATATTCTAAATTAAATTATAATCATCCCTCCAATTTACACCTTCTAACTCACCATAATTATGGCTCGATTAGATAGTCCTATTTTTTTGGCATTTATGCATATCCCAAGGTGCTTAAAAACTCTAAGCCAGAACACTAATAGTGGAACTGTGAGAGTTGGAACCTTTATTTGACCCAAATGGGTATCCAAAAATGAAAACACATGAAACTAAAACTATGTCTAGGTATATTTTATTGGGTGACACAGGATTGCCCTTATACCTCTGGATGCTCCTGCATCACTCAAGATGTAAATATTTAGGCCACATTGATAAGCATCCAATCCATGCTGACCCCACACATGTAAACATTACACAAGGAGCTAGCCTTTGTAGAAAGATTAATGAAGAAAGATCCCCATGTTTCTACACATGAATGCTTAGTTCACCTTCTTGTTGAGTTAGCCATCCAAATCAAATCATTGGACATAGCTTGTGATAGTTGGGATACAACTTT
The DNA here is from genome assembly GCA_028749045.1 of Cupressus sempervirens. NCBI lineage: Eukaryota > Viridiplantae > Streptophyta > Pinopsida > Cupressales > Cupressaceae > Cupressus > Cupressus sempervirens. The sequence goes on along the minus strand of CM053786.1, from coordinate 235,778,027 downwards.
GAAGATTATACTTGAGGACCATAAACCTTTCTTGGACAAACACACTATACATGTATAACCCTTTGACATTAGTGTCAAAAATAGAGAGTAATAAGTTTTTGAAAGTGAAAATGACTCCAACACTAATACATTTGGCATCGATTTGCGACAGCCAAGTGTCAGAATTGCGATGCAAATGTGTCGCCACTGCGATGGCAGTAGACGTCGTTGTTTTTTAGTCGCAAATTATGACGTCTATTCTTGGACGTCGCAATTTTGATGCCTATCTGTCGTAAGCTCAATATTCTAACCCATCATTGCTCCCGTCACAATGGATGTGGTTCTCATTACAATTTTGACGTCTTCACCATGCATTGCGATGGGGTGGCATCGACATCTGCCCACAGGTTCGCTGAGGCGGGAGCCTTTACAGTTCTTCCATGGGTGTCGCACTTGCGATGAATTGCGATGGCATCGCTATGCACATGACGCTTATTTCATCACAATGTGCATGCGAACATCACAATTGTGACGTTCGTGGTTAGCAATATGACGGGGCCGTTGTGGCGGCGATGCCAACTACTATCACCGCCGCAGTAGCCCCGCCACAAGCATCATCTTTAGCTGCTAGCTCTAGCAATGTGTTCGTAGTCATGTCGAGCAGTTGTATTGCTCCTTCATCAAATGCAGTTGCCCATAGCTCCCCAGTGTGGTCTTGCAATTATAGGTGGACCATGTAGCTATAATTGCATTCCGTAAATTGCTTGTCACATTTTTTACCGTACCATTCTTCATTTGCAGTTTCAGACAAATTTTTCTTGCATTGCTTTCCTGCCACTTGGTTGGGGCAAACCGGGTAGGATAACTTGTCTTGTGTTGACCTCTATAATGGTTCTCTTCACGATGCACTTTATAGCACAAGTAGAATGCATAGTTTAATCATGTATGTCATGAATTGTCATTCTCAATACTGCAGGAGGTTGTGGGGCGTAGCTAATCGATGGCTCACCGTTGTCCTTAACATTGTCATCAAACCATGACTTTAACTCCGCTATCTCTAGAATTTGGAGATTGATCATCAGTTGTGTATAACCTATGGTGTTGAGTACTCTTCCATTGAACTCAGTAACACGGCCTCCCTTAACCACTAGAACTATAGTGTCTTGCAAGTAGTAGCTTTGTTGCAATTCACTGCCCACTTGCTCGGCTGCTGAGCCCCAAAGCATTAGATTAATGGGCCTACGAGTCATATCAAGCAATTGGATGGCATGCCGAGAAAATTCCATTCCATTTTCTCTTCTTATCGTGGAGGTTGGTTGTACACATATTGTTTGCCGGTGCCTTGTTGTTGCTCCCTCGGCTAGTGTTGGAGATGGTAACGACATCCTCTCAATCTTCTGACTCCATTATGCAGCTAAATGAAATATATATTCTTGCCTTTTTGCTACCCATGCTTCTAGAATTTATACTTTTTACTATAACATTGTAACTCTCATAAGGTGTAGCTTGCTAAAGAATCACTAGTATGAGGATGAAGCTCCATGGGTTGTGCCAATAGAGATATATACAAGCTTGCTTTAATTTATATCAATAACCAAGTGTCAAATTAAATCATAGTAACAAGAATCAGACATTGAAGTTAGTGAATTACAGGACCATACTATCTTAAACAGAAGAACATAACACACACATCATTATATGTAAAATTGAGCTTGTTACAATTAAAGAATAAAAATGGAATTTGAATAAGATGATGAGATGCTAATTAATTACAAAACACCTAAAGAAAATTTTGCAATGCAAAATATGAAGTTCAATGAAGTGGCTCATACACCCACCTATGTAGATGTAATTTATCTGAACTTTAATGGATCCCGTCAGAAAGACCCCAGTGTGAAACAACAACTTGCTTGGAGGTCACACAATCTGACACAACCACTAGTAAAGATAGGCAAACTGAATTTCCCAGCCATCATAAGCAGCAGCGTGAGGATTTCAGGGCAAAATGGTTTTGGTATAAGTTTTCAGAGGCTGACAACCTCAAGGATCCTGTAGAATAACGATGTAGAAGGGTGGATTGGTAGAACTAAACAATCCAAGAGACCAATACCTACAACAACTAAATTTAGGCCAGTGAAGGCATGGAACAATATTACACAGCCCTAACTGGATATTGTCAATGTTTTCATCATTTGACTACTCAAGGTTAAAGAGCACAGAAGAGATAAGGAACACGAACTCAATAGTAAAATAGAGACTCCAAATCTATAAGAAATTTCTACACCAGTATTAAAAAGGGACGAAGGCTAAAAATCCAAATTTCACAACAGAAGAAGCTATCAAACCAAATCAGAACACCATAGAGCATGGAATCACATAATGGCATTTTACCTAAATCACCGAAGAGAACTCCAAACACTGTTGTCCACCTCTCCTACTGTCGTCCCAGTTCCTATAAAAGGTAACAAAGAATGATGTAAGCAAAGTTATTGAGAAGCAGAAAACATGCATTCTTTCCAAACGAGAGCAATCACACTTATGTATTCTAAACTTTATTAGTTCTTTAAATCCACTTGTTGCACAATCTTCGCAGAAGAAATTTTGTTTAGTAGTATGGATTGCAAGAACTTGCAATCTCTAAGAGAACTCTTTGGACAGATCCATAAAAATATTTAACATGAGTATGTTTGTGTAGGTTCTGAAGCTGAGTATCCCACAAATTTGATAATTTTTTGAAATGAGCCACTATTACTTTCCAATCAATACACCGCAGAAACCTGCAATGAAATGCAAGTTATCTAAAGCAGAAAAAAATTCTTTTGGAAGAGCTACCTTAACAATTTAGACAAAATGGGTATTAGCAAAATTTTGATCCAATCGAAATCCAATGCATTAATTACATAGTTATAAGAAAACCATCCAAACAACCAGATATGTGGTTTTTAATATTCAATCTCAATTGCCAAATTGTTTTTTGAGGTAGGTTATTAAGAGATTTAGTTTTCATCAAATCAGAACCAAGCACATGGATGAACTACTCGTTAACCCCAACCATGCACATTGTTATTTATAAATTAAATGTATTTTGTAGTATTTGGGGTTGATAGGCATGTAGCATCTTACATCCTCCCAAAATCAATAGTGTATTGGTTGCCCACATTTATGCTGACATGTCACAGAAACCAACCAATATCAATGTAGAAACAGCCAAAGAAAACCAGGCCCTTATTGGCACAATCTGTGTGGCAAGTGAAGGAATCGGGGATTAAGCTGCACAAAATATGGCAGAATAAAAATACAATGTCCATGTAAGATTTGGGGTTTTGATGAAATAGTTCTTATTGCCAGGAGATGGGACCAAACTGACGTGGAAGTAGCCATTGATGATGTTGAAAGCAATTGTTGTTTAATTTGAGCAGCTTCCAAAGAATGTGGGCATACCAGCCAAAAATAAATTACACCCCGGCTTATAGATCTTAGACCACAAGAATGGATCCATTCACTGTTGTGATTGGTGGGGAGGAGAAGAATATTGTTGTATGTGTCAAGAGGGCTTCCATTGGTAAAACCTTATTCTGCCTTAGGCATATAGTACACACATTTGTTAGAAGAGTCTCATCCCTTTCGGTGGGGTGGTCTTCTTGGGAAGTTTAGTTGGGCAGACTTTAGAAAATTGCATCCTAAATTGAGCTTGCAGATTGATTAAGGTATGGATAGAGACAATGCTATGAGCCTAGAGCTTGCCATAACACAATTTTTGTAATAATTTGAAGCCTAATTAAAAGGCCAGACCATCCAAGTAACATGTCAAATTGCGAGGAAGTGGAGGTTCAAGCTGGAAGGAATCACCAAATGTTTTGAATGGCCTGCAAGGGAAGTATAAGTGTGCCGCTTATAAACTTGAGGACTTGTTTGATCACCTATATGTCATAATGCTCCAATTGAAAACCACTCAACAAAACACTACAACACGGGAGCAATATTTTTTTCATTCTTTGACAATCATTAATAACATTTTTGACATTCCTCTTCTAGGGTTGATGAAGTTAACAACACAGGAATTATCTCATCATGCAATCACTAAATTAATGCATTTGGAAGAATAGCTCTGAAAATTTTCTTAAGTCATCCAATGACATTCTAGAATGATTTCACGATAGTAGCACTACCCCTCAACTTCCTATGAATGTAATGGAAGTTTGAACCTCTTTTGTAAGAATATGTCGGTTCAGCATTGTGATAACATTCTTTGAAGGACGAGGATAGTTTTCCATGAGTTTCTTGGGGATGTTTCTCTTATCTAGTGATTTAGGAAAATTTATTAGATCCTCAAACAAATGAGTAATGGAAATACATGCACTTCCATTTGTATTCTTTCAATCATATTCTAATCAAATCTTTCAAAACCACTCTTGAAAAATAACATCCTCTTTGCTTTATTCACCATAATAACATTAAATTCCCTATAATAGATTTTTTCATCTCAAAATTGACAATTGCAGAAGCTTCAACTTAAAATTTGGTTGTCTCCCCTCTTAAGCTACAACAAATTTTGTAACATAAAATTTAGTCCACTGCATCATCAAGCACTGGTGTTCCTAGCATAATACTAGGCGTATGCTATGAAACACCATACTTATCAAACATAGATCCCTTATGAAGCATTGAATCACATAAGTAAATTGAGCTATCTCAACTGAGTATTGGATTATGGCTTTGGAAAATCAATGTAGGTTCTTTGGCCTACATATTGAAGGCTTGGATGAAGATTGAATGGACAATTTTATTTGGCTTTTTTAAGGAAATGGTATTTGAACTCATAAGAAATTAGAGTGGTGATCTCTTATGAAGCATTGGAGTTTATGAGTGTATCACAACCTATATGGAGAATTAACACAAATTCGTGTGTTTTGGGGTAGGGTGGTTATTTGAGTATATATCTTATGTTTCTTTTCTCCTCTTGTTTTCTCTTATGTCAACATTCTTCTTAATTTTTATAGATTTGGTTTTGTTGCATTATTATCTTCAACGGTCTAAGGAGGAGTTCATTATATTTTCTTCTAGTATCAATAAAGTAAATATCAAATTTCTTACATGAGGAAGTACAAACAACTTAGATAAGTATTACGTTCAACTAGCCAAAAACTATTGTTATTGACACAAAATTTTCTTGTGCATTAACAAGTTATAAGTTTTTTTAATGTTGTGATGTTGCTATCAGGATTCAATTGTGTAGTTTTCAGTCAAACTCATTGGTCTATGTTTATGAGTAGTGTTTCACAATAACTTCTTTCTCATTAGAATGAATAGAACACTAAATATTCATTGCATCTAGGTTTGCTCACGGAGGTGAAGCATTGGGCTTTCTCGAGATGTTACCCACCCAAGCACCACTCCAACCCAAATGTTCTTAACCATGGAGTTTTTTAAAGGTTAATGTCATGCTCAAAAATCAAGTCTAAAGCACACAATTTTTTTAAAAAAAGGTAATAACAAGTATCTTATTGAGCTTCACTTTGTTTCGAGAATAGTTTAATATTCTCTACTAAACAGGGCCAAACACGTAAAGGTGGAAGCTCATTTGGCCCCACCCCCCTCCCCCTAACATCACTCTACATTCCCTGTTAACATCTAACATTCATTCATTTTTTCAACCATTAATAAAATGTAACATTCAATCAATATCACATGATAACATTCATTAACACGTTAGATTTGTTAACATGCAACATTCATCAATATTCTGCATTAACACATAATTCATGAACATTCATTAGCACATAATTAAATTCATTGAGACATAAAATACAGTCATTATCAATTAAGGTATATAGTGACAATCATTTCTTTTTTTTCTTTCTATTTCTTTTTTCTATGTAAGCTCTAAGAGGAGCATCAGTGTCATCATCAATTCCCCCCTCATCAGTTGTTATGTTCTCTGTTCTTGATGATCTCAAATTCCTATGCTGTTGCAAAGGGGGGTCCTCTGCAATAAAAAATAAAAGAGTTAAATTAAAAATAATTTATTATAATTGTTACAAGTATTTAATTATTTTAAATAACATAACTGTGTCTCTTTACCTAATCTGACCACATCATTTTTTCTGGACTCAACGTCAACATGGTCATGAACATCAACCCCTCGATCCTCTACAGCTGCTATACAAAATGTTACATTAATCCAAACACCAATTTCAATTACATATAAAAAATTTAATAGCAAATGTATACCTCCACCACTTGGATGCACATCATGCGAACCTTTGACATCCACAGATTGTGTAGAAGGATTGTCAGGCTGCATTCCAACATCCTACGCATTGTTATCATTGCTTTCTTAAAACACATATACTCACTTTATATTGGAACTTAACATCAAATAGACTAATTGGTAAAGTATTCAATTTGAAATAAATTTTATTTAGCTTATTTACCTGTGGCTCAGATGCATCAGGATTAGAACCTTCCACACTAATTTCAGCTCGTAGCCATTCAGCCACGGCTCTATAGCCTTGTTGGAAGCCAATTCTCCTATCATCTTCTATGAGGCATCTCTTGAACTCTGAGCCCTGCATTTTTGCGTGGTATGGTGAATTTTACTTGCATTGTTTCATCAACCAATGGAGGATAGTTAAAATATCAATAGCAAATCATCTATATCCATCACAATATAATAGGAAAAAAATCGAGCAGTTTTGATGGAGCAATCTACTATATAAATGTTGTGTGTTTGTATGCTTTGCTTGTACCAACATATTTTCTCCAAATTCTTAAGTTGGGTAAGAGTTAGTTCAGCTCTTTGGAAATAAAAATGGCTGCAAGTGCTATTGCATTCCCTCATTCTTTCAATCACTTCCTTTATTCTCAACTATTGGAGGAAAATTCAGTCAAGGGTGAGATTTTAAATAATGTCATATTAGTGAATCACAAGTTTTCTTCACTAATCTAGATTGCAGAGTCTTGACTTCAATTGTTGAATTGTTTATATTGAATATGAAAATCCACTACTGTTATTATATTCTATTGACTAATTTATAATTGATGAGCTAAATAAGGGAGTCCTAGCATTTCCCTTCACATTATATAAAAAATTTGATACAATTTTTCATTTACTAATACTTACAACTCTTGCTTGAAGTTTCGAAAAACCACCAGAGCCGAGCTTGTGTGTCCTGTGCTTTTCTATTCTTGCCTTTGTTGCCTTTGATGTGTCAGGCAATCTATGAAAAGTTTGAAATATGTTAGATAGTATAAATATGGAGGTTAATTAGTAAATAATTAGATTCTCAATAGTATCACATAACTTGTTTTACTCTCCACTGGTGTAATATTATTTTTCTTGTCAGCTTTATACTTTCCATCCAAAATCAGAGCCTGGCACTCAGCCTCAGGAACATGGGGCGGACGCTCGTACCTGGGGTTATCCCATAAATTTTTTCTGTACTAGTCCCTAATATACTTCAAAGATAAACCAGCTTTTTCAAGGAGCTTGTTTCTCTTGAATGCATGAGGTCCAAAGAGTTGGGTCATGCTCTCTATAAGATCATCCTTCAATGGTTTGCGTTGGTGATTCTACCTTTTAAGTAAAAAAAAACATGTTAGACTCATAAATGAAGTGAAGCTACCTTTAATATAGTTCAACAATTGGACGAAAAGGAAAACTATTATAGCAATGATATGAAATCAAAATAGTGGTTTGGTGTTTTAGTTAGGATATGATGTTCCACCAGGTACGCATGGTGGGCCCAAATATTCGCAAACACTCATCACTAAGTTTTCTCCAAAAAAGATCATTCCCTACAAAACAATCATGGGATCATTAGTCGATGAAGAGTGATCAAAAACTAAATTACTATTATATCACTATAGAATAATAATAACTTTAAAGTACCTAGAACTTTGGCTACTTTTAATGGAATGACTTCATCGTCGTTGACGATCAATGTGACATCCTTCACTGTTCCTGTACTAGGAACATAGGAACATCTAGGAAATGATGTTACAGGTCCTATTGCAAAAAGTTTCATAAGTTTCATAAGTCTTTGTCACGATCAAAGTATAAAAGAAAAAATGATAATTGATGTTATAAAGTTGTAATAAAGAAACTGTTTGTTGTTGTCATAAGAGAGAAAAAGAGGGATTTGTGTACCAACAGATGGTGCAATAGTCGATGCATGTAAGTTGCGTGTTATTGACTCAGTAGTTGGAAAGAGATTTGTGGTTGTCCTGGATGGAGGCGGCATCATCGTAGGATTCAATTGATGTGAAGCTGAAGAATAAAATTGTTAGAGCATGCATAAATATAGAACGCGTGGACTAGCATGGACAAGATTGTTAGAGCATTAACAAAAAGGATTGTTCGAGCATGTATTGTCAATGATTATGATCATTCCTATATATATTTAGTGGAAAATAGAAGTGGGGAATGGAACATGCGATCTACCTGAACCACCTGCAACACCCTCATCATGGGAATGGGGCTCGAAATCAAGCAAAAAACTCTGTAAAGACAACACATCCATGTTTTAATTAATGCCATAAAAGAGCATAACATAAAAACCATTATTGAACTCTTGTTATAATTAAAAATTTCATTAATACTTACTTTTAAGGACTCAGAGGTGTGCAACAATTCAGATGCCCTATCTTTTATTTGTTGAGTCATAGGCTTTATGGTTGCCAAACATAGAATTTCTTTGCTAATTTTCTTTAAATTAATTTTAATCAAACCGATCGGGTCATCGGTCTCTACTAAATCAATATAGAAAGGGTCCTCCTCAGGGGGGGCCTACTGAGGGACTGCAGGTTCCTTTCCCTCCCTCTGACCACCAGCCCTCTGTGACAACAATAGTATTAGTATTATCAAAATTACTCCAAAACAATAAAGAAAACAACATTAAAAAAATAACATTTTGCTTCTATCTAGTTTGCACAATTACAAATGAGTTTTACCTACTCATGTATAGATGAGCCGGGAGCATCGTCAGCATCCCCTCCGGGTGGTTGCTCCATATTGTGCCCCTGTGTCAAAGATGAAGTATAAAAATGTTAGCCAAAAATTTATTGACTAAATGGTATGTTGGAGTCATTGATTAGAAGTTGGTTTAATAGTATGTACCACCCCCATGATAGTAGCCTCGTTTGTATCTATGCGGTTCAAATTGTAATCAATAAGAAGCTCTTCCCCTACACGTATTGATTTTATCGCACAGATGAATACACGATTTCCCTCGCGCGCCTCAAATATGCAATTGGGTTGCTTTATAGTTGACCTAGGTCATGTACTATTTATAAAACCCACAATATTCCCTGTTGCTTTTGGCCTTCCATCAATGTATATAGCCACACTTTTACTTTGATTATTGTCTTGCTGTTGTATATAATTTGCCGAGAGGGCATACCTACGCATACTTTTTTTATATTTAACAATATGCATCCAACTTTTGTAATCGTAACATGGTCCAACATACTCCATCAATTTAGAAACTTTGTTGTAAGACACCTTTATGCCGTCCATAGAAAATAGGCCCAAACCATGTAGTGATGATGGTGCTATGTGATATATCCTCTCGTTAACACAAAAATCAGTGTTTATTGGAGGAAGTTCCTTGGGTACCCAATGTTTCTGTAGATGTTGGTACCTCAAGGGCACCTCAATGTCTCCTTCCATCTCATCATCATAAGAAAATGACCCCCCTTGAGCAAGGAAAAATTTCATGCATTTATTGAATTTCCTTCTAGTCCTTTGACATCTAGTTAATCTCCCTGTTCTAGATAAACTGCATGTCTCACTTTCCTCTTCTATTCCTATATTTCCCTCACTCAAGGAAGACACTTCTGACCAATACCTATTCACTGGTACCTACAAATGGGAGAGATCTTAGAAGACATCAATCTTACTATTGATAAGTGTATTAAATAGACTATCTATAAGGAGTATTGACTTATACCTATCGATCCATGAGACTGTGTGGGATGCTCCTGAAAGGTGTTCAATTTCCTGCAAATGTAATTCAATTATCGTGAGCATAATCACATCATAATCATAATTACATCCATCATTAGCATCACATAAAAATTAAAAACATTAAAAGGTACACAATAAAACACTTAAATCAGGCTCACATTATAAGCCTACTAGGGAAGTAGGCCTAGTGAAGGGCTAAAATTGGGTTTTTGTATTAGCTGATGAGTTGAGGGCTTAGTCACCTTGGGGACATGGTATTTGAAGTTGTTTGATGTGTGTGGAGGTGGAGGAAACACCTAGACTAAAGCCACTCGCATAACATTTTGAAATTCAGTTAGATATTTTATATTAATTAAGATAATTGTAATTTCTTCCAAAACCCATTATAATAATTTTAAAATGGATTACTGGTTTCTTTTTACTTATCGTGTAAATCCCATAGATCCAAATACATGTACTGAAATAAGTTTTCTAGTTTTAGTCTGTAAATCAACATACTAATACAATGTTATTCCTATTCTAAAATGAAATGTTAGAGATACTTCAATTATTAACCAACAAATTGGGTAAGCACTTATATTATGTTTTCCCTATGAATTTTATTCTAGGTACAACTCCCTTTTATAGATATTTAATGAAATCCCTTTTCTAAACTAAACACTTACAAATGCTTTTGACCTGAAAGAAAATAAGGCTTAGTACATTCACACATCAATATGTGTTTTAAATAGTTTTATTTAATTAATTTAGATTAATAGTTAATTTAGATTAGTAGTATTCTATTTGTAGTTGAAACTTGTAGCTTTTAAATAGATAATGAATAAACTATGTAACCATATATATAAGATAAATATATTTCTATCAAGAAATGAATATTAAATAGATTAAGGATTGATGGCATACCTCTAAATTCCATCATCATCATCCTTGTCATTGTCATCATCATCATCATCATCATCATCATCCTCATCATCATCATCGTCATCGTCATCATCATCCTCCTCGCCATCATCATTGTCATCATCATCGTCGTCATCATCAACATCAACATCATCTTCATCATCATCATCAGTAGTAGCATCATCGTCATCATCTTCTTCTTCTTCTTCATGAAAATTTGTGTCAGGAACATCATCCAATAACTGTCGATCGTGATCACCATCTACATCATCTTCTACTTCTTCGATATCTTCTTCTTCCATCGCATTATAGTTTATTGGCCTTCCTCTCGGTTCATGTCTAACAACAAATGACCAACCCAGTTTATGTGGAACCTCTGAGTAAAATACCTGCTCACATTGGCTTGGAAGAACATAAGGCTCATCCCCAACTGGCTCAAACGACCTTATATTAACCATTGTAAATCCATTATCATGTTCAATAACAGTTCTATCAGGATCATTTGGATTAAGTCGTAGCTTGTACCATTTGACAACGAAGAGTATTAATTTGAAGGAACTAAAGTCACACTCAATTATCTCATCCAAAATGCCATAGTATCGATTTTCAGGCTCTTGAGGATGTAAGTCATTTCTAGATGAAATATTAGTCACTTGAAAGACTGCAGTTATTCCTGAATCACAAGTTTTCTTCGTGTCATCCAACACTTTGACACAAAATTTTTGACCATTATAGAACATAGCCTTGTGGTGTTTAACCTGCAATAATATGTGAGACATATCAAAATTATTTTATCGTGAGTTGATAAACATACGGGTGATTAATAAATTTGTACGTACCTGGAAATCTCTTGAACCACATGCTAAATCTATTTCCCTTTGCGTAACATTGGAATCTCCATTACGATGAGCTTCTTTAACCAATGAAGATACACCTTCCCATGTTAATGTGCAACCAAAATGTTGACATCATTCAATCCATACCATCATCCAATCAAGATTGTTTGCAATATACAAATGTAGTTCATCCCACTCTCGAGCACCTATACAAAAAAAATAGACAACTTACAACCGATTTATTTTGAAGATTAAGAAATAATTTATTACAATAAAATCTTATAATTTATTACCTCTCACTTTCCTCAATGTACCTTTCCCCATCAAGTACTCCCCTTCTAATTTTTTAAAAGGCTCAAGATCCCAAATGCGATCTACATGGATATTTGATGCAAACTTAGGAAGATATTCAGTAATGTACACCATAGTCTGGTATACCATGTATCCCTCTACCATAGAACCCTCAGGATGTGCTCTTTGTTGAACCAAAGCCTTCAAATATTTCAAATACCTCTCAACCATCCACATTGACCTAGTGTGTACAGGTCCACACAATTCAATCTCCTCAACTAGGTGTATGAGGTAGTGTTCCTGTGCATTGAAAAAAGTTGGAGGTAGACACTTTTGCATTTCACACAGTAAATGAGGAATTCTTCTCTTTCAATAGTTTATATCTTCTTTATGGATTTCTTTAGATGACAACCACCTACATTAAGAGATTCAAGTCACAAAAAATATATAGATATGAGACTTTACAAAATAATATACAATAGATTACATAGCAAGAAAAAAAAATCACGAATATAATAAATATATACAACAAATTGAATATATAATTATTGCTTACCTCATATATTTTTCAAGATCGTATATCACTTGTTTGATGTTATTGTTGAAGTGCTCTAGGAGAGATAGAGGAAGCGCGTACTGCAATAATTATAAACCAATCATTTCATTGTTTTCTAACATAACATAACAAACAAATCACATAGTTTATGAATATATTGTAAATACAGAAGAACATAACTTACCTTGATGAAAGTATGCCAATCATGTGCTTTGAGCCCTAGCCCAAATTCACTTTTTTTTGATATGAGATTGTTTATGTTCGCAGAAAATCCTGTGGGAAATCAAATTTTTCGTATGACTTCTTTTATGGCATCACTTTGCTGCTCCGTTAATAACCATGGAAGGGCACTTATATTAATCTGATCTCTGTTGCTATTTGAGTGAATGAAATTTTTCAATGCATGATTGGATTCATGTATGTCATTACAAATTTTGACAATTTTTTCTTTGTCACACCTTCCATCCAATATTTTCCACAATGTCTCTATTATATTCTTTCCAATATGCATAGTATCAAACAAATGCACAATTTGTAAGTGCTCGTAGTAGGGCAACCTACTAAATTTTTTGGGATAGCTTTTTAGTCCCTTTGGAAGGTTGTCAGTATTTCCTTGACGACCTTCACGATCATCAATTACACAATTAGTCAACAAAAATCACAATAGAAATATATAAATTACAAACATAAACCATTAGGTGGGATGACATTACCTCGACGATTAATTCTATTATATTCCAACTTCCATAGGCAAGGTGTCATTCTTCGTGGCTTTGATGTAGTCTCTTCTTTCCCATTGAAAAGATGTTTTTCCGTACTTCGATACTTATGATTCCTGTGGAGGAAGTGTCTACACTCATCAAACACCTGCTTTCCTAAACTTTTTGAATCACGAGATTTCATCTTTGGACCACAAACTGGACATGCAAATTTTCCCTTTGTTTGAAGACCTACAAGATAATGATGTAATTGGATTATTAAATATGTTGATTTTTATAATTAGAATTATTGTGCACAACTTGAATTCACTATAACATACCACAAAAATGTGTTAGCCCTAGGGCATCATGTATTGTCCATGCAAGTATTGCATGGAATTGAAATTGTCTTTGTCATATTGGTCTAGACACATCATACATAGTGACACCGTTCCATAACTCCACCAACTCGTCAATAAGAGGCTCAATATATACATTCATATCTTTTACTTGATATTTACCTACTTGAATGAACAATAACATTACATAGTTATTGTGACCGTTTTACTGTAAGATTTGTAAGTACGTGTAAATTAATAACTATCAAATGATAAGATACCTGGAACAATCATTGCCAACATAATGTGCTCCCTCTTTATTGACATCCACGGAGGAATGTTATTGTTGATAACAAAAATAGGCCACACCGAGTAAACAAATCTCATCTCTCCAAATGGATTGACACCATCTGCTGCCAATGAAAGCTTGAGATTATGAGGTTCTTCTTTGAAGTGTTGCCACTTTTCTTCTATGTGCATAAATGCCAAACCATCCACAGGGATTCGAATAATGTCATCTTGACTTCTATTGCGTGCATGATAATCCATAAATTGAGCCAAGCTACTACACCTGAATAATTGTCACATCCATGGAATAATGGGGATGTAATGAAGAACCTTTTGAGGCACCTTTTTTGTTAGTCGATCTATTTGATATCTACTCATATGACATACAAGGCATTGTGTTGCAAATTCATGTTCTTTATAATATATAATATGATCATTGGGACAAGCATGTATTGCTTCATACTCCATTCCAATATCTTTCATAACAGCAGTTAATTCTTGATATGAGCAAGGTAGAATATTTGATGATGGTAATAGAAACTCGCCTATCAATCTACAACAAAAAATATAAGTTGTTAATATAAACAATATTAGTGGTACATTATTCACCCTTTGTTAACTATAAAGACATATATGACATACCTTAACAGACGTGACATTGTTATGTTGGATAAACCATTCATAACCTTCAAGTTCAACAACAACAATACAACAGAGAGAAGAGTTGTTTGAGAGTCTTTGTATAGGGGCTCATATGCCTTCTGAAGTAGAGGTACATCGAGGCTATCATCATCATCATGATCAGATACGCTTGGACTAGATGTGTCATGGATCAATGTATTTATATCATCCTCTTCAATTGTGTTTTCTGGCGCATGATCGTCATCTTCCATGGGATCATTATCTTCACCTTGGATATTTGCACATCCATGTTCCTCCACTTCGAAAACCATATTCTTCGAATTGTTGTGGTTCATATCATGTACTTCCCTGGGAAGATCAACCTATATAAAATTGATTAACATAAATAAACCATGATCATCAACTCATCATCAAGTGATTTCATATGTATATAAATTGCTAAAATGATATAATGAACGACTTACCAGTGGATGATAGTCATGCCCCCCTTCAATGTGACCATTCTCCCTACAATGTCTCTTAACTGTTTTGATTAGTAGTCTTCTACGGTTTAAGCCCTTACAAATATTGCAAGGACAATAAAATTTTCCATCACCTTTTCTTTTCAAGTTAGGCCACAATCTAGCGATTGTCTCCCTTTTTTGTTCTTCACTTATATTATCTGACATGGTCGTTCTTTGCAGGAAGAAAAAATTGGGCTATGAAAACTTCGGTCTACAACTTTCAAAAACTAAGCAAAACTTTTGAAAGTACACAAATCTTCTTAGACCTAGCTAAATACTTTAATATTTTAAAAATACTTTCTTTGACTTTATTCCTAAGATTATTTGTAAAACTTTGACCAACCGCCTGAAGGTCTTATTTCAAGAGACCTTACAACATTAAGCCACTAAAAGCAATTTCAAAACATATAAGCTAAAAGTCTAGTTAAAATATACATTAGAATAAAAAAAAAACAATTTTCATACCCGAGCGCGCAGCTATAACTCGTTCAATGGCCTTCTTGCTTAGCTGTAGAAGCTCTCCAGCAATCAAATTATACAAACTAAAAGGCCTAACAAAAATTTCAAAACATATAAGCTACAAGTCTAGTTAAAATATACATTAGATTAGATTCAACAATCGCAAGCAATGTTATTCAGAATTAGATTCAACAAACCTTAGCAGTGTAAATAGCCATCTCCTCTAAACTAGACTCCAAACACGAGGGGGCATTCACATACTCTTCCCCTAAAGGTATCCTGAAGAACAAAAGCCATTATTCGTGAGTTTGTGAATTGCATCTCGAGATGAATGAAGCTTAAAAGGAATGAAAATTGTTTTCATACATTTAAATCAAGATGTAATATTTATTCATAAGTATATACCTTGCAAGCACTTAAAATTGTTGTTATATGTGTTGCGAGAAAAGAAGAATTTTATACTTATGTGTATAGATGCACTTGCTGTATGTGATCCAAAGCTTGAATGTTATCAAGTGTGTCCAATGATGGGGAGAGAACTCCGTGCAAGCAGAAGATCTGCAATGAAACAAAAGAAAAGAAAATTTTCTTATAGTAAGAACAAGTTTGTTGTGCTACATAGGGTACCAACAAAATAGTGTATAATATCTTTTTCTTTACTTGGCTTTCAATTCAGCATGAGAGCCTTTAATAGAAAAGTCAAGTTGATAACATATTTAACAAGAGCTGTAGGGCAACATAGTTCCTGTGTAAGTCCAAGAAAACGTGTGAGGATTGACATAGATTTGCGTAAGTCCAAGAAGATGTGTGAGCATTGACATAGATTTTGTGAACATTTTCTATGTAATGAAGATTTTACTGCAAATGGAATGAACCTAGGGGTGGATTGGTAAACTGATTATTTGTATCAAATGGTGTAAAATTGAAACTAAAACCATTTCAATTGGCCACGCCACTCATGGACTGTTCCTCCATATGTTATATTACTTTCATCATATATCACAAATATGAAATAGAATATGTAGCACACTGAAATAAAGCATTAAAAGATAGTGTCTAAATGTAATTAAATATATGGAACTGGTTATAAGAATCTGTACAAATCAATTAGAATGGGTTGAAATCAGTGCCCAACTTAAGAAGATCAACACTAATAATATGTCAAATATTTATTGTTAATTTCTGCTCGTAGCTGTAGGGAAATTAGGTAAGCGAGCAAAAAAAGAGCTAATAGTTTGTAAGAGTATACCATTTAAACTGTGTATGCTCATTTAACAAGAGAGCCCATAATTTGGCATGAAATACTCAAGACAATATATTTGATATGCATCTTACTTCAGCATTTCATGTAAATGTGCATATCAACTCCAAGTGTCAAATGTCAGTTGTAAGTGCAACAATGCAAGTTTCCATCCGTGTAACTTGTTTTTCTACTACAGTCAATGCTGATACATCTTGCTTTAACATAAATAGATTCAAAAGGAAGCATTGTCAACTTAAGAAAAATAGTAAAAATATACAGATGGATAAATGATGCATTTGTTTGGTATATTGTTAACTAGTTGAGCAATAACAGAAGCTATGCTGACTACTTGAAACTTTTTGTATGGCTTTTCCTACCCCTGTGAAGAAGATGAAAAAATGCCATAGATAGTAATCAAAACCAATTAAGCCTACTAACAACAGCATGATTTGCATTGACAGAAAAAACCACAAATCCATACATTTAAAGAATGACTTGAGTGATCTTTCAAACAATTTGAAAATGAGCTTTGAACAAATAATTTTAACCATATTTCCTTTTATTATGCTATGTCTCCCTGCAAGAAAAATAAATAGATCTACAAGAAAAATATTACACATGCTCATTTGCATGCCAAACTAAACATGCAATTAAACAAGTGTTACACCATTTGTAGAAATGGGAAGCTCAGGAGCACCCTTTGCAAGAATGATAGGCCCAACACTTTGGTACTTGCTCCCTCATGCCAAAACGTGCTAGCAAGCACAACAGCCTTTTGCTCTCTAACATCTAGATGATAGATCATAGAGTGAGATCTGAAACATTGTGATTAAAAAAACATATACAATCTCTTCTAGAAACAACATCAAGTAAAATATTGGATAGCAGAAAAATTGTTATGTATAACAAAAAGTTGTTTTTAAATAAACTTAAGCAATTTTTAATTTACCAAAATTTTTGCTAATCCCACATTTGCCAATTGTGTAAGGAACTTCATATGATGCTGCGAGGAATGTGTTGATGAAGCCAAAAAATGTGATTTTTTGATTAATCACTAATTGCAAACGTTCATGATTATGTAATTCTGAAGGACATGTCTGAATTGTATCTACTCTGATTTACAATCAATTTTCATCCTATCACTGTGAAAAATGGTTGAGAAATGTCAGGATAGCAAAAAAGTGAAAGCCCGACTTGGAAGGGAGACATAGTGGTGCATGTGAGGCTGAGCCCAATAATGATGGAGTGAGAGGTTGTTCTTAAAATTGGTTGATACTCTACCAGTTTTGGAGGTCGGTAAGAGTATTTTTGGGAGATTTAATATGCAGAAGATGATGTGTAATGAGGGGAGAAACCTGATAGAGGAAGCTCGAGAATGGAAGAATCGAGAGCGGGTATGAAACCCGATAGTGGTAATTAGATAGTAGAAGGTAGTAGAAAACTTCGATAGCAGAGCAGGAGATTGCAGGAGCCCACAAGCAAGGAGGAACCGAGACTTAGACTGAGGTAAAGAAAAACAAAGGAATATGTGTGATGACAAATTTCCTTACTGCAATTTTGACATTTAAACTAGCATTTCCCATTTTCCCTCCAAAGGAAGAACAAAAAAAAGTAAAATGAACTTAAATTAGTCAATCTACAAGATCAAACTTGGGAAAGGAAAAAAAATTAAAAATTGCCATAAGGTGAATGTATGTTTGTTTGTTTTGCACCTTGCCGATGCGGGTCTGTGCCCAGCCCTTTCAATGCGTCGAGTTCGCCTCGCTCAATGTTCGTCTTTTCCTTTTTGCTGAAGTGATCTCCCGCCTTTCCTTTCAGGAAGAACCTTGTGATCTCTTGCGCGATTTCTTTCAAATGAGGGTTTTTGGTTTTTTTTTCTCTTATATCCCACGACCATCACAATTGCGACGCCTGATGTCACAATTGTGACGGCATCGGGCTAAAATTGAAAAAAAAAGCCAAAAACACATTACCTTTTCCAACCGTCGCAAATTGACCTCTAATGTATTAGTGAGTTAAATTAAAAATAATTTATTATAATTCTTAGAAGTATTTAATTATTGGACTAAGATAAATTGGATGCAACTTTTTT
Organism: Cupressus sempervirens; assembly: GCA_028749045.1. Classification (NCBI taxonomy): domain Eukaryota; kingdom Viridiplantae; phylum Streptophyta; class Pinopsida; order Cupressales; family Cupressaceae; genus Cupressus; species Cupressus sempervirens. The sequence continues at coordinate 235,759,235 of CM053786.1, read as the reverse complement.
TGATGTTGTGTTCCTTATATTTATCCATTCAAGTGTTTTACTATAGTTATTTTAGTTAAGTTGGAAGAGGAAGGACCATGTACCCACACATGAACTCACATTGGTAGAGCACAACAACAAGTTGTTACAACTTGAAATGTACTAGCCATCTAGAAACAAAATAATAAAAAACTACATAATACTAAAAGTAGTAAAAGCTAACTTACATGAGTTGCTATCAATCATAAAGAGAATTAACTTCTTTCTGCTACTCTTATCTAACATATTAAAGCTAAAAGTATTATCACCATGTCATAATTTCTATAGCTACTAGTATAGTTCATACTCTTCATATTCCCAACAAAGGGAAGCCCAAAAAATTAATAGAGTGTCTTTGGAGAGACTATAAATCTAGTATTAAAGTGAACTAGAGTAAGTAAACAAAAGAGAGACCTACAATTGATTTAAACTTATCTCTAACCTCCCAATTCTTCGAGAGCCTCTTATAATTCTTCTTCTACTCACGGTTGAAGAAGCTAGAAGGTAGCCTAATATTTTGCAGCCACAAAGACTATTTTTTCCATATTATCATCTGCAGGTTCATGCCTCCATCAATAGTCCAAAGATTTATCTCCAGGAACTCAGAAACAAATTTGAGACATGCAGGCTTTCGTAGGTTGTCGAGTTTGTTATGGAAAGTCTGATGACTTTCAATTTGTTCCATTCAATGTTGTTGATTGACCAGTCTCTAAGGATAATAGAGTCCTCATTGAATCTTGTTCATCCTACAAAATTGAATTAATATGTAGTATGACATGTATTGTCCCTAATCCTCTGTATGAAAGTGTGATTACAGCCTTCAATGGCATTTTGTGCTTTCTCATAATGTCATGCCTTTGTTTCATTCTGCATGCCCCCTCAACCCTCCTCTCTCCAACATCAAGTATCCTTGAAGCATGATCCCTACTCCCTCTATTAGCATGTATCCTTGAACCCCAATCCTCACTATTTGAAACAAATTTGAGACATGGGGGAAGTATTCTTATTTCCTTCTTAGGATAATCAGAAACCTAGACCAAGTTAGGAAAGAGGCATTCCTATAGGCAACAAGGGATTAATTATTTATGTTATTGTTAGGATTGAGGGGGTTATACTCTTCTCTCTTTGTGAGAATAAAAAAACCTAGAAGCTTTTGACATTTTTATAAGTATGTTGTCTAAGGTAAGTGAATTTTTCTTGATGTGTCTTGGAAAGGTGAAGAGTTAGAGGAGTACGATCTTCTCTCTTTGAGAGAACAAAAAATTTAGACCCTTGAATATGATCTAATTTCTTTATTTTACCTTTATTTTATAGCAGAAATTTCAGTGTTTTCAAGCCACTTCTACTATTATTATTCATGGATTTTTGTGTGTGTGTTGAAGTAGAAGAATCCAACAATATACAGATCTACAGATCGTTTGAGGTGCTCACTTTAGACATTGATGTAAATCAAACAAACAAAAATGAATGCTCATATCGACCACTCTTTAAAGTCTCATTAAAATTAAAATTTACCCATGTTAGCCTATCAATCAGACAACATACAAGAAACAATACCCAAATCAAAAAATCAAAAATTCATATTCCAGTTCACATCTAGCCCCAAAAATAATACTCAAACTAACTGTCCACTACAACACCTTGTACCATTGAAAGATTTCACAAAATTTGTTCTATTTAAACGTTATATCGACCAGATAATGAATCGAATAAGGCAAGATCAAAGAGGAGGATGTCTCAGAGAAAGAGATATTTTACCTCTTCACATCAAACCTGGAGTCCAATCAAGATTTGTTTCTTTCCTTCATCTTCAAGAGGAGGATGTCTCAAAGAATGAGATATTTTACCTTAGACCTGAAGTCCAATGAATATTTGTTTGTTTCCTTTGTCTTGCATACAATTCATGTAGTCTTTGGATTCAAAATTTACTCCAAATAATTGCAGTGTCCCACAAACCTAACCTCAAAACTTTTGCTCTGTGCTCGATCGAGGGCAGATTTGCTGATTCACTATGCTCGGAGGTATTTTTTCGCTCTGTTGGGAGATCTGATTCATTGGGTGCAAACAATGTGAGCAATGCGCCCTTTTTTTTTTTGTCTTACAACCTGATGATGTCGTAATTGTGATGTCATCTGGTCATAAGACAAAAAAAATGCCAAATACACATTGACGTCGCAAATTGATGTCACAAAACACTGCCTAATGTATTAGTGCAAGGAGAGAAAGAATACAACTTTTGGGGAGAACAACTAAAGGCTAAGTCAAAGATAGAAATAGAGTACAACATAGTTCAACATATGCATATTTACTCAGCAAGAGTATTGGTTCAAATTTAGAACAACGCAATCAACTTAGGGGGAGTTATAAGATTTTGAGGTATGACTGTTAAGTCAAGTTTTCCAAAATTTTAAAATTTTGTACATATGCCAAAAAATGATAGTGAGTATCTGAGTTATGTTCATAAGTTAAGATCATTCATGCATGACCAAGTATTTTTTCCATTCATGTCAAAGGGGGAGATTTTGAATCTTAGATAGGTTTTGACATATGAGTGTCTATACACTTAAGTCATTTACAAGTCAAAATTTAGTTCATGCCGAACAAGTAATACATGCCAAACATAACATGTCAGATAGTGCATGTCAAGTGAGATACTTAGTATGTGCCAAGTAAATATTTAGTGGCAAGGCACTCAAGTTCCAAGCACATAGATAATGTGGAGTGATTCAGATGCCAAGTGATTTAGATGTCGAGTTACAACATTGAAGTTGTAGTTGGTGCTAAGCATGTTGAAATTAAAAGTAGAGTAACTGAGAGGGGGGGTGAATTAGTTACTCAAAAAATTAATCCACAGATCCCTTAGATTTCTTAAAGATCTAGTTACTATTGATACTCATCAAACATAACAAAAATGATCTAACTTGGTAAATTAAACTGTTACTTATCTTTAAGCAAACATGCATGCAATTGAAAGAAAAATGAACACAAGAGACACCAAATTTAACATGGAAACCCAATATGGGAAAAACTACCAAGCAACTAGTCACAAAATTTTCACTCTTCTGAAGTGAGCCCTATTAGGAGCCAACCCTATTAAAAGTTACAATGCACACTATTAGGTGTGACCGTGTTAGAGGATTTATTCACCTTGTTAGGAGTGGCCTTGCTAGACATCTTTAGAACAATTCAACAAAACTGTCAGCTTGTTAGAGGATTTACAAAATGGTTGTTAAACCAACTCTATTAAGAGATTTGAAATCACTACTACAATGGTTAGAAAAAAACAATGATTTGAGTTGAACAAGATACAACTGAATTTGCTAACTATAGGTCTTTGTTCAACATCATTAGATCCTCCTTGATAAAGTATAGCTTTTTTGCTCCTCAATGATCTCTGATCATCCTTCAAATTTGCTTCCACAATAATTAGTCTTCATATCACTTTAATTCCACACATACTTCCACTTCACACTTAGAATTTGCAACCTGACCTCTTAACTATACCATTTAGATTATCAAGTCAACACATTTACATGTTACATTTACCAATAAACCATACATCAGTCAGCTACAAATATTACTCTAAAAAAAAAAATGTTATTTCATAAAACAATGAAATCCTTTACTGCCGACCCTTCTCGGTAAATACTGCTTCCAAAAATTTCCTAAGTTAACCTTCTTGACTCGGTTAATATTGCAATATCCATAAAATCCTTTAGCTACCGAGTTTACTCGATAAGAACTGAATTCCTTCATGAGAGCTTGGTAAGAACTACTTTTGCCACATTTCCTTTGACGATCAAGTTAGCTTGGTAAGAACTGTTTACTCAGTAGATACTACAAGTTTTCTTTACTAACCTCCTAGGCTCAGTAGATTCTATCCTTTTCCTTGCTAACCTTCTGAGCTTGGTAGACACTATCCTTTGCCTTGCTGACCTTCTAAGCTTAGTAGACTCTATCTGATGACTGATATGACATTTGTGTGACATCAAAGACAACACACAATTGAACAATTGTATCCAACAATCTTCCTCTTTAGCATTGATGGCAACACAACATGTCATAGCAGAATGAAAATTTGAAAAGAAATCTTTTACTGAGAGAATAATTCACTTTTTTTTTTCAAATACAATAAACTCCCTCTTTCATAATAATCTCTCTCTCTTACACAAACTCTTATTATTTTGAAAATTTTAGAAAGATATGACAGTATACTCTCCCTCTTTGACAACACATGCCAAAGACAACTCAAAACAAATGAATAACATTGTACTTGATGTACTAATTCATATGCAATGTCTTCATTGGTTTGCTTCACCAAATAATAGATTTTCAATTCTATTTATGTCGATGCATCACTAGAATTGTATTCAGTGAGCTTCAGATAGGGGAACGACCCCTAACTTACCTCTTAGATACAATAATGCATCCTTAGGTAAAGGCTTTGTGAATATGTCAGCAATTTGTTCCTTTGTATGGACATCTTCCAATCTTATTTTCTTTTCTTGCACCAACTCTCTAACAAAGTGATACTTTATGGCAATATGCTTGGTTTTTTAATGCATCACTAGATTCTTGGAGATGTTAACTGCACTTGTGTTATCACAAAACATAACAAAAGGTTCTTTGATTTCTTGCTTCATACCTTCTAATAATTGTTTGAACCACACAATGTTTGACCAATTTACTGCTGCTGCAACATATTCATCCTCTGTTGTGAATTGAGATGTACAATTTTGCTTTTTGCTTGTCCAAGAAACCAACCTTTTTCCAAGAAAGAAAGCTCCTCCACTTGTGCTCTTTCTATCATCAATATTTCCTACCCAATCTACATCAGTGAACACCTTTAAATCTAGATTTCCTCCAATTTTATACCATAATCCATATTCTTCAGTTCCTTTTGAGTATCTCATGATCCTTTTGATTGCCATCATGTGATTTTCTTTTGGTTTTGCTAAGAATCTTGCTATAATTCCTACTGCAAGGGCAATGTCTGGTCTTGTGCACACTACATATTGCAACTTTCCAATCATAGATCTATACAATATCTGATCCACTTCCTTTGATTTATCATCCTTGGTAAGATTTAATCTAGTACACATAGGAGTCCCAACTGGTTTGCAATTTTCCATACCAAAGTTTTTCAGTATCTCCTTGATGTATTTAGATTGAGTAATGTAGATGCCATTCTTATTCTACTGAATTTGAAGACCAACAAAGAATTTGATTTCACCAAACATTGACATTTCAAATTCCTTGTTCATTTGTTTTAAAAATTCTTTGCAAAGATCATCATTTCGTATGAACAAAGTATCATCTACAAATATTTCTGCCAAAACAATCTTATTATCTGATCCTTTCTTTATGTACAAACTACTGTTGTCATTAGTTCTTTGAAAACCAATCTGAATAAGATACTTATGCAATCTTTCATACCATGCTCTAGGGGCTTGTTTCAGACCACATAATGCTTTATGCAATTTGTAGACCATATCCTTCTTGTTTGGATCAACAAAACCTTCAAGCTATTCAATGTAAACCTCTTCATCCAATATGCCATTGAGAAATGCTGACTTGACATCCATCTAATAAACTTTGAATCCTTTAAATGCAACATATGCAAGTAAGGTTTGGACACCTTCCAATATTGCAATAGGAGAAAAAGTTTCTCCATAGTCTACACCTTCTTCTTGAGAGTATCCTTTGCATACTAGTGTAGCTTTGTTCCTTGATACCTTACCATCTTCATTTAGTTTATTTCTGAATACCCACTTTGTTTGAATCACATTTTTGTCTTTGGGTCTAGGTACAAGAGTCCATGTTTTGTTTTTCTCTATCTATTCTATCTCTTCATTCATAGCTTTAATCCAAATTTCATTGTCTAGTACATCTTTGACATTTCTAGGTTCAAAATCAGCAAGTAAACAAGTGCCTTTCAACTTACTTCTTGTCATTATTTGTTTTGATTTATGTCCAATGATCTAATCTAGTGCATCATGTTTTTTGACATACTTGGCTAACATGGGCTCCTTGCCTTTTGAATGACTTGCATTGTTATCCTTCTATGTCTCAACTTTTGGTTCTAATTCTGGTTGCTCAGGCTTGGTAGATGCTAACTCAGTAGCTTTTGTTTGCAACTCGGGTTCTTGTAGCTTGGTAGGTACTGACTCGGTTTGAACTTCTTGTGACTCAGTTAATGAAGACTCTAGAGTTGAAGATTCCTAATTAATAGATATATTTGACATTGTATTAGGTTCCATGTAAACAAATCTTCTGTAGTCTTCAGGTTCCTTTTCAGTTTCTTCTTTTGTTCTTTCTGCAAACTCATCAACTTTCACATGTGCACTTTCTATGACTTTGTGAGTAGATAAGTTCAAACATCTATATGCTTTTCTTTTGCAAGAGTATCCCAAAAATATTCCTTCATCACTTTTTACATCAAATTTACCTTTTCTAGATTCTTTCAAAATGTAACATTTGCTTCCAAATACTTTTAGATAACTTACATTGGGTTTGTAGCCATACCACAACTCATAGGGTGTTTTGAATGAGTCCTTTTTCAGCTGTACTCAATTCAAGGTATGAACTACAGTGCTAATAGCTTCTTTCTAGTATTTGATAGCAATTCCTTTCTCAATCATTAAGGTTCTTGCGCAATCCATGATAGATATGTTCCTTCTTTCTACTATTCCATTTTGTTTAGGAGTTCCGAGTGTTGAAACTTGTCTTTTGATTCCCCTTTCAATGCAAAAGTTATTGAGCACATGTGAAATAAATTCACCACCTCTGTTAGACCTTAAGAATTTCAATCTTTTGCCTATTTCTTTTTCTACTTTGGCCAAATACCATTTGAAATTTCAAATGCTTCTGATTTCTCTCTTAGGTACATGACAACCATTATTCTTGAATAATCATCAACAAAAAGAATGAATAATTTTTCACCAGTATAACTTTCAATGCCAATAGGTCCACACAAATTAGTATGCACTATTATAGAACTTCTTCAGTCTAATAGTTCTTGCTTTTAAAACTAGTCTTTCCCATTTTACCAATTTGACAATTCTTGCATAGACCAACCTTAGGTTTCTTTATGTTAGGAATACCTCTTACTTTCCTGAATTTACTAATCTTTATCAAGTTGTCAAAGTTTACATGATATAACCTCTAATGTCATAACCAATTTTCTTCAATTTGAGCAATGAAACATGAATATTCACTAAGTTCAAGATAAAATAAGTTACCTTTTGTTTGAGTGCCTGATCCAATCAGCTTTCCTTTACCATCCAACAATCTTGCTTTTCCATGCATAAATTCTACTTTGAATCCATTATTAAGTAGTTGTGCCAACTCAACAAATTATGCTTTAGTCCTTCTACCCAATATGCATTATCACATACAAGTTCCTTGGTTAGTGAGAGTCTTCCTTTTCCTCTTATACAACAAGGTTCATTATTACCAAATCTTACACTACCACCATCATAGTCTTCAAAGTATTCAAACTTAGTTTTATAACTAGTGATGTGATGAGAACAACCACTATCTATGATTCATGTATAATTTCTACTCATATGAGAAATGAGTGCCATTTCTTCATCATTACCAGAATCATCTTTCACAACAATGTAGACAATTTCATCTTTTTCTTCATCATCAGAATCATTAGAATCTTTAGCCATGAAACATTTTTTCTTACCTTTATCCTTGAATGATTTGAGGTCTTTTTTTCCATTGTACTTGTGACCTTTCTTCTCATCTTTGTTCTACTTATTTGGGCACCTAGCTACAATATGTCCAATTTCTTCACAAGAAAAGCAGATTAGAGAAACCTTACCTTTGTATTTCCCTTTGCCTCTTGAATAATTTCTTGCTAGTAGAGCTTCAACCATCTCAAGATCACTGTCTAAAATTTTTTATGATTCTTCATCACTATTTGATTGCAGATCCTTCATGTTTTTCCCTTTTTATTTGAGTGAAAGCTTGGCTTCAAATGCCGATTCAATGTTCTTGATAGCTGGAACATAATTGTCATAGTTGTCAAGCTCAAATGTAGTCAATCTTCCAACTATGGCCTCTAAATTTATTTTATGATTTGCCTCACATCTTCTTTCTTGAATTGCAGAGACTCTAATTGCATAAATGGGAAGTGGAGTTCTAAGAACTTTACTTATAACTGTCTCATCATTGATATCTCCTCTAGATGCTTTGATCACACTAACACATGCTTCAACTCTTTCAACATACTTTGCAATGTTTTCATCCTCTCTCGTCCTCATCTGATCAAATTTTCCTCAAACTTTTTTCTTTGGCTCTTCTCACATTATCATCTCCTTCATAGATCTCTTTCAGCTTGTTTCACATTTCAAAGGCAGTTTTGCAATCCTTGATGTCATCAAATTCTTCATAACTTAGAGTAGATGATATATCTATCATCATGTTGTTGTGAATCTTCTTTTCAACAATATCACTGATAGATAATGTATCAAAAGGTTCTTCATATTTTTCATTGAGGTACTTTAGCCCTGTATCACCAATAGAAGCCAAATGAAGTCTCATCAATCCTTGCCATGCTAAAAAGTTGTCCTTGTTAAGTCTTAGAATTTCTCTTTTGTAAGACATCCTAATATTTAGCTTAGATCCTTGAAATATTTTCTTGTAAGCACTAAAAGCTCTAATACCAATTGTTGGAATTAAAGGCAGAGTAACTAAGAGGGGGATGAATCAGTTACTCACAAAAATTAATCAACAGATCTCTTAGATGTCTTAAAGATCAAGTTACTTCTAATACTTGATAAACATAATAAAAATGTTGTAACTCGATAAATTGAACTGTTACTTATTTTCAAGCAAACATGCATGCAATTGAAAACAAAATAAACACAAGAGACACTAGATTTAATGTGGAAACCCAATATGGAAAAAACCACCAAGTAACTAGTCACAATTTTTTCACTCTTCGAAAGTGACCCCTGTTAGGAGCCAACCCAGATAAAGGTTACAATACACATTATTAGGTGTGATCCTATTAGAGGATTTAATCACCTTGTTAGGAGTGGCCTTGCTAGAGGTCTTTAGAAAAATTCAATAGAACTATCACCTCGTTAAAGGATTCACAAAATGGCTATTAAACCAACTCTGTTAAGAAATTTGAAATAACTAGTACAATGGTTAGAAAGTAACAATGAATTGACCTAAACAAGATGCAACTAAATTTGCTGACTACAGGTCTCTGCACAACATCATTAGATCCTCCTTGATCAAGTATAGCTTTGCTTCTCCTCAATAATCTCTAATCATCCTTCAAATTCTCTTCCATAATAATCAATCTTCATATCACATTAATTCCACACATACTTCCACTTCACACTTAGAATTGACAGCTTGACCTCTTAATTATACCATTCAGATTGTCAAGTCAGCCCATTTACATGTTAAATTTACCAATAAACCATACATCAGTCGGCTACACATATTACTCTAAGAAAATAAATGTTATTTCATAAAACAATGAAATCCTTTATTGGCTAACCCTACTCAGTAAATACTGCTTCCAAAAATTTCCTAAGTTAACCTTCTTGACTCGATTAATATTGCAATATCCATAAAATCCTTTGGCTGTCGAGTTTACTTGGTAAGAACTAAATTTTCATGAGAGCTCGGTAAGAACTACTTCTGCCACATTTTCTTTGATGACTGAGTTATCTCGGTAAGAACTGTTTACTTAGTAGATACTACAAGTTTTCTTTACTAACCTCTTGGGCTTGGTAGATTCTATCCTTTGCCTTGCTGACCTTCTGAGCTTGGTAGACACTGTCCTTTGCCTTGTTGACCTTTTGAGCTTGATAGACTCTATTTAATGACTAATATGATATTTGTGTGACATCAAAGACAGCACACAATTGAATAGTTGTATCCAACAGAGCATTAGGGACTTCAAGTGCCAAGAAATACAATTTTGACATAGTTGTTTGTAATGGCACAAACTACTATGTAAATAATTTTGGAGCTGACTTGAGGATTGTTTAGAGATCCTAGATGATAAGAACAAATCTTAATTGAGAATCCCTATGCAGTGCATGCAAGCAATCAGTTAAAGAGAAGGATTAAATAGCTAGATGGATGAAATGAAATCATTGATTCATACCTAACCCTAAGTCACCTAGGTCTTCTTAAGGAGGAAAAACCCTAAAATTTTTATGAATGTAGAAGGAGAAAAGAGAGAAGTTTTCATGTGCAAACAAAGCATTCATTGTGATTAAGGTATTGTGAATTGAGATACATTGTAGAATTAGTTAGAAGAGAATAGAAAGGAGGTTAGAGGACAAAAGAGATACATTTGATTAGTAAGGATCATGTACACATTAGAAAAGAGGTGATCTATTATCTAGCAGTAGAGTGCTAACTGTAGGATCATTGCTAAGACATTGTAATAGGTGAATCAATTAAATCTCTTAGTAGAGTAGTTTTAACAAGCTCTTGTAAATTCTTTAATAGGGTGCTTACTTCATTATTAGTTAAAGTAATTTTATTAGGCACACTTCTAATAGGGTGTTGAAATCCTTTAATAGGGTAAGATCTAACAATCTTGTAAGCCTTTAATAGGGCAGACCTTTCATAGGGTAGATCATATTTCATGATCAAACATTATAACCTTTATTGGATACACTTTATTATTGCAGTAGTACAGATTTGTGGGTCTCATCCCCACCCCAGTTTTACCTTTTCATTGGAGGATTTTTTAGTAACCAAATATATTTTGTCATAGATGTGTTGAATTTTATTTTCTTTCTTACTATGGATGAATATGATTAGCTAGCTATTTCAATTTTCATGCAAATTGTGAGATGAATGTGTGGTGAATGAATTTATGGTTAAAGTTTTGAGGGAATGATTCACCCCCCCTCTCAGAGTTTACTTTCCCTATTATATTTCCAACATACTCATGATACATGGGCCAAAGAGTTTGATTCAAAAACTAAAAAGTTAAATCTTGATAACAATATCATAATTCAAATTTACCTTAACAGGCATATCGATTCTTCAATTGCTAATTCATTTTCCTTGTTTGAAAGAGATGCTATGAACTTCTTCTCTTTTTCTTTTTGGAATAATATGGCCGTGGCAATATTTAGTGATGTAAGACGATGATGAGATATTTTTGCTGAAATTTTTATTGTTAAATATCAAATAATGATAATTTTTTTTATTACTTTATTCATGCCATATTTTCTTTATATTATTTAGTTGAATAATTACAAAACCATTATGAAATAATGACAACGATTCAAAATAATTTTATGGTCCTTATTATTTTAAGCTAAATTACATATTAAACACAAGAAATTACATTATAAATTTACAATAACTAATATACAATACATTGTATTATTCTTAAATCACAAAGAAAAAACAAAAGGATAATTTTTTTAATAACATTATAATAGCTTTTGCATAGATTCAAATATTTAGTGTATACATATTCTATATTTATTTTTAACAAATCTTTTTTGTTTATTTTAAATAAATAATTGTTAAATTATTTATAAAATTTAAAGTTATTTAAATAATGAAAATAAGACAAAAATTGATCTATAAATATAAATGTTATTTTTTTATCTTAAAAAGAAGTCAAAATAGGGGCTAGCACAGAAACAAGATGAAAAGACTACAAAAAGTCACTTTTATCACATCTTCATCTTACACCCTTTCTTAATATCAAAAACCCTCACATTAACATGTCCCACGTTTTAAAACTACTACAACACATAGGATGAGTAATAGTTTGGAAATTTTAAACATATATAATCATAGTAGTGTTCATAAGCATAAATAAAAAGAGCCCAATGATATACTAAAAGAAAGACTTAACTGGGCTGAGTACTTAACGAAAAAAACCAAAAAAAAACCAAGAGAGTTATTTCCTTTTCTTCTCCTTATATAGTTTCTGTAGGATCACATGGAGCCAATCATCCGCTATGAACCTATACAAGGAGGTTGTGGAATCAAATCTAGCAAGACTATCCTTCCCAGCATGAAGGAGGTAAAAGGTGGTGGTTGTCGAGTGCATCACCTTGAGCATAAAATTGGTCACATCAGTAAACCTATGGTCAAGGATATCCTCTAGCTTCATAAATTTCTTGATAGTCTCCTCTAGTGAAACCCTATCTTTAGCATACCCACGAGTACCAATCCCTAGTGACATCTCTAGAATACTCCCTTCACCATTAACACTCTAATGGGCAAGGAAGGTAATAGTAGTTGGGTCATTGTGGACACCACTGATAACATCTGCCTGAGTAGTGTGGTTATGACATTTGAGATTATTAGAAATGTTAGAGGACAAGGGACTCATTTGGCTATCTATAGGGATCAAATCACCACCCACCTAAACATTTTCTCCTAGCATCATCTTTATCATCCTCAATATCCTTACCACAATGTTCCTTCACTTTTTGCCTCTTGATGGGTTTCCTACATTTTTCACTACTCATAGAGTCTGAGCTAATGGTGCACTCCTACTTCTTCAAAGGGTTATCCTACTTCAAATTATTTCTAGACATCAAGGTTCTCCTACCCACATAAAACTCATGATTAAAACTAACATCTTTTCCTTATTAATCTATTGAAGCAAGTAGGCAGGGGTAGATTTGGGTGTTTAGTATCAACAATAAAGCAAGCCTTAACAAAAATACAAGGAGTAGAAATGTAAGGTTGTAGGTTGGGTTGCATGATCTAGACATTAATTGGTATAGGGGGACACAAAGCCCTATGAATTTGTAAAGGAAGAACATAAAAAATTGATGAAGCTTCGTATAGGATTTACCTTCCTTTCTTTTCTTCCTGACTTTCAAAATGTTGTCTATCATAGAATGTAATAGAAGGAGGCTAAGGATATAAGGTCACTATTTTTAAAGTGATTCAATATGTGCAAATGGTTGTAGTAAAAAATAGGGAAATGATCTTCCAACATAATGTAATGCATGATAGTATAAAATACCATGTTCCATTATGGCAAAAAGGCTTCATGTTCAAACCCACCAAGTGACCAAACCGGTTCTTCACCTAGATGAAAAAGCTTCTTCAGGTTGGCTTCATCTAAAACCTTAGTCTACTTGCACCATTTCCTACCTTCCAAGGAGAGACCACTCACTTTAGCAATGCCATCTTCACTAATTTCAAAAAATATCCCATTTAGAGTAACATGCCAATCACTCCATGGCTTAAAAAACTACTCGCAAATAATTTCATTATGCCCCTCAATGCATTTCATGAAAGTAACCAAACCCCCTATGTGTAGATAGGTCCAAGCCACTTCACTATTTTAAATGCTCACCTTCATCTCACTCGAATATATGTGAACATGACTCCCACCCATATCTATTGTAACTTGTAAATCCATAACCTGTTCCTTAAAGGAATCTAACATAACCTTTCCTTCAATAGCTATAAACAACCAACACTCAATAAGGAAATTCATTGTCCACTTCTTATAAATTGATAAAAATTGATAAAAATTAAAGGGTTGAGGAAAAGGAGCCAATATCACAAGTTTCAATTACATGGCCAAAGTGCACAATCAACAAGGAGTAATAACTCTTGCTGGTACACCTACACAAAGGGAAATGATTCCATCTTGCTTCAAAATTTTGTAGCTTATTATAATTAACAGAGCCTGTCCTTTCTTTTCTAACACAATCACATTGCATCTATCCTTGAGTCTTGAGCCACTTTTTGAAATAATAAAATGGTTAAAAATATAATATATGGTAATAAAAAATTTAACAACTACATACACATTTAAAATGTACTTTTCACCTACCTAAAAGCTATCCACCCTAAATAGGCCCCTATAATGCTTCCATGTGTGAGAGAGGTGTTTGACAGTCATTGGTAATTCTTCCATTTATCTCCAAAGTTGCATGTCCATAGTGTCATGACTCTATGCTACAAGAGCATCCACCATTTGGTTTCCCTCACAATAGATATGGTCAATGGTCACATTATGTAACTGGCTAATTAAGGCTTTTATGTCATTAATAATATCATCCAACCTCTAACTAACCTTTGTGAAACCACTAGTAGCCTTAATGATGAGATGCAGATCACCTTCCACCATGATTAGCTAAGTCGATCCCATAGAGACAAAAATTTTGATCCTCCAAGATAGATCCACGGTCATCTAGTCTATGAGCCCCCTTTCTTGCATTTTTTCTTAGTTTATTTATTGCTTATCTTTGATCACATCATCACTTTTTTATTTATTTGATTATAACCTATAGTTTTACAACTTTTTCCTAACTCTTTATTTATTTAAAATATCTTTCTCCCTTTTAATTAAATAAAATCTCCAATCTCCCACTTATCTTACATGTGCACATGAAAAGAATTAATTTGATTTTAAAAATAAAATAAAATGTATTTTTTTCTTACTTGAAGTGCATGCTTTCCAAAGTGGGTGGAATATTTATTCTCCTCCACACATCTTTTGTCTCTTAAATATTACTAATTCTCTTTCTTAGGTGAGATTCTTGTGCACATTGATCAAATAAGGCTCATTCTCCACTTGTTATTTTTCCTATTAATTTCTACTATCCATTTCTCTTTAAAATGATACTATCTTCTCAATCTATCATCCTCATCCACTAATGCTAATATTATGCTAGAATTTTTCTTGGTGCTTTGGAGCACTTATCTTAAATTCACTTTTCACCCACTTTATATTCTCTTGGTTTGTACTTGCATTGTAGCTCCATGGAATTCTTAGATTCATTTTCTTTATGTTGAATCTTAGATCACATAGCTTAACTAGGAGGGTTTGTAACACTTTCATTGTCATTAGCTTTATCTTGCATTTTTATTTCTTTCCTTAGTTCTTGCATCTCTCATTTAGCTTGCATTTGTATTACTTCTCATATTTGAATTTTGGATATAACCATACACTCACTTTTCTTGGAATATCCCAATCTATGGTGTACCTTATTAGGGTTTCATGCTAAGTTCATTTGAGAGCCACACTCTCATAGCTCTTGCATGTCATAGATAGGAAGCCCTAAGTGTCCATTGAAGGTACTATAAGATCCCTTAGATAGAATGTCTTAGATAAGTATATCCCTTTTTGTATATAGGGTTTTTCCATCAAAGATAATTCTAAAATAGGAGGGGAGATGGGGTTTCTATTTAATAAGCTTCCTAGAAATAGTTTATAATTATTAAATTTGGAGACAACAGGTATAATTCCCCTATTATCTACCATAGTCTGATCCTCACTAGAGGGAGGACCTAGAAGGGTTTTCCATCACCAATTAGGGAAGCACTCCTTGGTTAGATTCACTTTAATGCAAAGAGTAACCATGGGGGGGAATATTTATCTCTAAAGATATGGGTGTTCTTTTCTTTCCAAACCAATTAGTAGACTTGAGGTGGGATAAATTTCCATATGGTCTTGAGGAGGGGGTGGTCAAATAGGAAACTCTAATTATCTATAAATTTATGTAGGTCATAATTGAAAACCCAAAAAAGCCCAAACATGTCATAATACCTATTCAAACTACTTTGGCATATGGATAGTGGATGAATAAGTGAAAAATAGTTTCCTCCCCTATATAAAGAATATACTAGTTGACAAGATCGATCCATATTCTTTCAATGTTGTCAATAGTAATAATATTATCATGAAGCATTATCCACCAAAAGAAGTTAATCTTTAGAATGATACAACTATTCCAAACATTTTCCATGCCTTGGTATCAACCTCAAGGCTAATAATACTATAATCAATTGATTTAATAGAAAATTCACAAGAGGGATTTAATCCTCAAACACTTTTATCTTGTATAGGGAAGTTAGGGATACATATTTCCTCAATGATTTCCTAGAGCTCCTCCACACCCCTTTTCATATTTTAATCATGGATATTAATAGATAACTTACACTAATTTCTAATGTAATCCAAATAAGAATTCAACCTCCATACATATATATGTGAAAAAAATATTTAATTGGAATGAACAAGGAATAACTAAGGGGGTAATATCCTAAAAAAATATCTTACTAAAATCAGATATTCTCACCATCCCCAATAATCAATTTCACACCCATCCTTAAAAGCTTCTAGCTCTTAGTTATATTAGACCAAATTCTAGATCCACCAGGAAAGTTATTATTTAAAATTTCTTAAGAGAAGGAGGTATCCTTCAAATATTTTCCGCTCATAATATTACACCAACTAGTAGTGTTCTAGTTCAACATCCAAATAACCTTAGCTATAAGGGCTCTATTAAGGACTTTGATTCTCCTAAGATTCAATCCTCCCCTTTCTTTAGCTCTACATACTTTATCGCATTTGACGAGACTCATCTTTGACTTCTCCTTAGTACCCAACTAGAAGAAGTTGCACTATATTTTTCAAACTATATCCTTGAATCTGCTAGAAATTTAAAATAAGGACAGGAAATAGATGGGAATACCTTTGAGAGAAGTGGAGAGAACCTTTAATTTTCATGTTGAGCTTAATACATTTCCTTGCCAACCAAGAAGTATTCTCAGATTGTGTTCCACCATAGAGTTCCAAAATTGGTGGTGGTGGGGGAGGAGGGGTGGTGAGTAGGGGGTGGGGGTGGGCTCTTTAGTGGCAAGAGGTAGATTAAGATAGGTGTCAAGGAGGGTGGCCAATAGGAGACTAAGCTCCTTGGTTAGCTTCCTTTGTCAGTCCAACTTTGTGTTAAAGAAGTATAGCTTTTTGTTTTAGTAGTTATGTGTTGTCCACAAGATTCATTATATTGGTTAAAGAGACCTTTTCTAGCCCTAGCCTCATGGATTGGGGATAAACCATAAAGAAATGTGTCATCAAAAAACTATTAGAGATTTTTTTGGTGAAGAGTAGTGACATGTTTAATTCAATTCATATTTCCCTATTCATCTAACACCATGAAGTTCCAACCAAGAATCTCAACTACAATAATAAATAAATATAGAGAAAGGGGGTCACCCTGCCAAAGTCCCCTACTTGTGTTGAATAAATTCATAGGGGAACGATTGACTAGCACAATGAGTTTAGCTATACTAACAACGTCTATAATAAGGAATACAAACATCTCAAAAAATAATAGTTCAAGAAGAATTTCATTTAGAAATTCCCTCTTAACCTTGTTATTGGATATGGGGATGTCAAGTTTCATGGCCAAGCTAGGGTTCCTACTTTTCTCCATGAAATGCATCACTTCATGGGAAGTGATTACCACATCTTATATTTTTCATCCCAGAACAACTCCACTCTAAGAAGGGACAATGAATCTATCAAGAAGAGGCTTAAGACAATTCACCACCACCTTAGAGAGAATCAAATAAATAGTGTTGCATAGTATGATAGGTAAAAAAATTTCCATTCTAGAAGGCTCTCCCACTTTTGGAACAAGAACAATATAGATATGATTTTACTCTCCAAAATTCTTCCCCTACTTATGGAATCTCTGGTAGCATGGACCAAATCATAATTAAGACTCTCCCAAAATTCCTAGAAGAAGGTCAGGGAAAGTCATTGGATTTGAAATATCCCATAGGAAAAATAATAGTCCTAACTTCCTCCTTGATGACCTTTTTAAGAAGATATGAGTTGATGGCATCATCAATAATTGGGTTTATTTTAGAGAGGAGATTGTCCTTGGCCCCAATACCCTAAATTTGTAGCTAGTTATTGTAGATGCCTATAAGTAACTAGTCGCCCAACCACAAATATCACCTCCCTCCATTGATTTCTATTGTTAGAATAAAAGAATTTAGTTATAGTATTTATTTTCTTGTGTATAGAGGTAGATCTATTGAAGAAAGAAGTATTTCTATCCACTTTAGTCAGCCATCGGATCCAATATTTTCATTTCTAGTAAATTTTATCCATTCCAGCAATCATCTCCCATTTGGCACACCATTCATGTTCTTCTTTCTAGGTAGTCTCTAAGGTGTTCGCTTTGGCTAAAATATTCTAGAGGCTCTCCAACTTATCTTCAATTTCCTTCTTCTTAAAAATGTCTATGAAAGATGACTTGCTCCAAGACAAAAGTTCCTTCCTAATGATGTCCAATTTCCTCACAATCTTAAACATGGTAGTCCCCTCAACTTGTTATTTTACCATCTAGTCACAAAATCTCTAAATTAGGGATGTGAGTTCTACATAATTTCATATATAAAGGTCAAAATCATCAAAAAAATTCTAGATGAGTAGCTAAACCATAGCATGCAATGGTCAAAGATCATTCCATGGAATGCCCATAGGGTGGTGGAAGGAAGGTTGCTCCATCCCGTAGATATGAGCACTATGTTAGGCCTTATTTGAATAGGGTTAAGGTGAGAACTATTTTTGGACCAAGTAAAGAAGTGCTCTTAAAGTTAATGTCAAGAAAATCATTTCTACTCAAGAATTATTCCATGTCATACATGTTATCCAAAAAATATGCTAAATTATTTAGTTTTTCAAAGGGGTAGAGTGGGGTAGAGGAAGTGGGGCTAAATCTTCTTCAAATAGAGAGAAGTTCATTATCACCACTACAAACTACTCGATGAAGTGGGTAGAGGAAGTACCTCCTATTGAAGCCTCAAGAAAAACTATAGCTATATTAATTCTAAACTACATCATCTATAGGTACGGTATAGACTCCTTTATCAGTGATGATAGGGGGCTATTAAAAAATAAGGATTTGAAAGAGCTATGTTCCAAGTTCAAAATCCTACAACATTGGTCTTCCATCTACTACCTCGACGGTAGCAGACAAGTGAAAGCATTCAATAAGGCAATCCTTAAAATACTATACTAGTTAATCAACAAATCTAGGAGGAAATGGCACCTTCAAATTAGTCCATCTTAGTGGGCTTCTAGAATGAGCATTAGAACACCTATTGGGGTAACAACCTTTTCTTTGATATATAGATCAGATGTCATGATTTCAATTGAGGTTAATATAGTATGTGAGTTTTTTTGAAAGGCCTCATCACTAATGATGAATATCAAATATCTAAGCTATAATAGCTAGAACTACTAGATCAACATTGACAAGTAGTGTCAGACCATCTTATATCTTATCAAAAGAGGGTATCAAAGAGATACAATAAGAAACTAAAACCATGTGACTTCTAAATGGGTGATCTCATCCTAGAGAGAGAACCCCAAGCATTAGCAATACTCAATATAGAAGGGGAAGTTTGAGCCAAACTAGCTTGGTCCATATATTTTCATTGATATATCTAGATTAGATGCTTATCAAATCTCAACTCTTGAAGGAGAACTACTCAAGGAGCTAATCAACATCCTTTACCTAAATATATTCTACAACTAATATTCTCTGAAGTTCTATCTAGCTATATGTCTAAAAAAGAGTACTAAAAATTTTGAAAGAGTCTTGAAAGTATTTATCATCCTAGTGAAAACCTAGAAATAGGAACCTTGCTAATACCAAAAGAATTGAAAAAAATTGAAAAAAATTGAGAAGAAAAAAAAATCAAAAAGAAGAAAATGTGTCATTGATGAAAACTTGGAAAATAGGCACCATGGTAGCAAAAAAAAAGAATCTCTACCAAGAAGGTGAAAACCTGGTCAAAATGTGCCTCTTGCTCAAAGTGCTCCATCTAGCAGCTCACCTCATAGCTTCAGTATAATCTCTTTCGACTTTTAATTTCCTACTTTGAGTACATTTTTCTTTCCACAACTTCCTACTTTAATTTTCTTCTCTCACCCATTCATAGATCTCAGTCATCTTTGAGACACTGGTTGTACCTACATGGACTCAAACTAGTTATAGTCTAGGGGGACCTACCTTATCTAGGGGGAAATGTCCTATTCTCTTAAAGAATCTCTCCCATGTTAGTCACTAGTTGTCTTAACTATGTTGGCCTACTGTCACCCTACTATTCATGAGATTTCTCACATACAGTTGAAAATTTGAACATGACACCAATCCATTGCCAATAAAACTAAAATTAAAAAGTAGAAATAATTGATTTATGCTAAGATTTTCTTTTTATATTTTTCTTTTTCTTTTTCTTTCCCCTTTGAGTGAATCTGTACTGTCTATCTCGACTAGAGGAGCAAGGACTATATTTTTATTTTTATTTTTTCTACTTACTAGTCTAGTTCCAATAATTTGAATAATTTGTTTTCCACCCTTCTACATAATTTAGAGGAAGTTATACAAAATGTTCATTCTTTGTATAAGAAGCTTTGTGAAACTAAGTTCTTCACCAAGGAGAGTCAACAATCTATTGATAATCTTCAGTCAAATTTGAAGTCATCTAGATATTCTTTGAGCAAAAATGCAAGTTCAAGCTCCATTCATTTCAATAGATTAACTTTTGCAAAAGGGCGATTAGTCAAGTTAATGGAGAAAGATTGCAACATTAGAGAAAAATTGATCTATATCTATTAGAATGTTTAGAATAACTTAGAGGTGGGTAAGTGAGTTATCCAAGGAACAAATGTACCAATTGAACAAACAAACACTTAAAAAAATTCAGATCTTAACATTCAATAACTTTGTCTCTATAGTCAAGTTTTAGTAACATCAACTAGTTATCCACTATCCTAAATATAAAAGACTTATAGAATATGAAAATTAATAGTAAATATCCACAAATAACATCCATACAAGTTTGACACTAGGATTTAATGTGGAAACCTAGTTTGAGAAAAACCACTAGTAACATGTCTCCAATCTTTTCACTCTTCTAAAGTTCAAGCTCTGTTAGGAGCCAACCCTATCAATGGTTACAAAATAAATAGTTAAATGTGACCTTGTTAAATGATTTTATCACCCTATTAGGAGTGGCCATTCTAGAGGACTATAGAAAATCCCATTAGAATTCCATCTTCATTAAAGGAATTACTTATGACTATTAGTTCAAGCTTGATAAAAGAATTTCAATACCAATACAATGGTTAGAAAGTAACAATAGGCTTCAATCTGAAAAGTACAACTCTCTTTACAAATTACAGATCTCAGTTTGGTTGAAATACTCATTCACTAACCAGAATCTATGTTCATCTCAATTTATGATTCACTTGGAAACCATTCAAGAAATCACACTTCTTCTCTTCTCAACTCTTCTCGGCCTTCTTAAGTTTTCCAATCAATAGCATCAACAACTGCTACATCCTTCAAAAACATAGAAAGTTAGCCTATGTACCTGCTTAAATAGGTAATTTTGATCTTTTTCTACTTAAATGACATGACAGATCTTAGGGATATGATCAAATTCAACACATTAAATGAATCTATCCACCTTCTTGTTCATCCTTTCCTTTTCTAGAAACTTTTTCATGAGTCCTTATAAATGTGCAAACACAAGTTCCCTTGATCTAAATGTTCAAGGTCATCCATCCTTTTGTTCAACCTGCTTTACATATGTTGGAAATGAAGAGATTAACTAAGAGGGGAGGGGTGAATATGTTACTACAAAAAATTTCCCTTATCCCAAGATGTCAAATCAAACTTTTCACTAGTCATGCAAAACTATATAGCTCGATTATAACTGATTCAATGTTGTAACTTAGTTAACATAGAAATATGATGAATATTGAACTGTTTTAACCTTTAGTAACTTAGTTGAAAAAACATAAAACATTAAGAAAATAAAATGAACACAAATGACACTAATATTTAATGTGGAAACCTAATTTGGGAAAACCACCATGTAACTAGTCACAGTAGTTTTCACTCTTCTAAAGTGAGCCTTGTTATGAGCCAACCCTATTAAAGGTTACAATACTTAGTATTAAATGATTAGAAATAGATAATATTGAAAGGTGGGGAGGGGTGAATCAACATTCTACAAACTTTTGCTGACAACAAAATGGGTATGTGTAGGATCATGGTGTGCCAAGAAGTGGCGATCTAAAAAATTTGTAGTTTGAAATATCTCAAACCATTTCAAAATCTATTCCAACTTTTTTCCCACCCACCCTGATACTAAATGAAAAAAATTAATATCTTTATAAGGTCTACTATTTTTTTTTGATATTAAACCTATATGGTCAACTTTAAAAACATCTTTAAAATGCAGTTTTGGCCTATTTTTATGTGATTTTTACTTCAAACATGTAGCTAAAAACTTTTTTTTTCACCAAAATTTGATGAAATGAAAAGGATTTCTTAATAACATTCTTATCTTTCCATAAATGTAAGGTTTGTCAAATTATGATTTTAGTAAGTAATTATTACTCATTTTCTAATGGAGTTACATATAAAGTGCTGATTGACACACTACATGAAAAACAACTATAACTTTCAAATGGTAGAACATTTTTATATCCAAAAGATGCATCACATCCTATGTTTCTTCTACTATAAGGAAAATAAATGAAAAATTGAATTTTACAAAGTTTTGAATTAGTTAAGGTGGTCAGACATGAGGGTTTTCTTATTCCAAAAATACTAAAGTAAAAAATTAATTAATTATTATTTATTTAGAATAAAAATACCCAAAAATATGTCTCACATCCAAGCATGAGTCTACTACTTATATCTAGAATACTATTAAAAAATATTATCATTTGATTTTGATTAAGGTGGTTATACATACGTCTACTTCTTCTTTTTTGTTTTGAATTTATTATAATATTCCATTAAAATTCAAAATTTTAACCAATCAATTTTTATTTTTTTGAGATAAGTCCTAGTAGTTTAGAAACTAGATTCAATTTTCTAAATATTCTTTTCTCTTAAATTTTTGATATAAAGTTAATAACAAGTAGAAAATTGCCTATCAAGTTGAGATAACCTTGATTTTCTAATTTTTTATTGCCACTTAAGGGCATAGTTTAATTGATCATGATCCTCCAGATACCTAAATATTGTTAATTACTTTATAAATTGCATATGAAAGTAAACCAACAATGTTGAACACTAAATATAACCAGACACATAGAGAACTCATAACTTCATTATTTGTTAACTAGCAAAATTTTGGCCTAGGAAAAACCCTTGTAGGGATGACACCCACAAGATGATTCACTAAACAGAAGGATCATGTTAAGGATATTTACCCTATTAGGAGTCTACAGAGTACATATAGTATCTTGAGTCCTTATTAGAGGACTAGGCCTTGTTAGAATCCTCAACCATGTTAGGAGTTGCTTCAACCCTATTAGGAGTTGGTAGATCAAATACAATATATGCAAGAAGAGCCCACTACCCTAACATGCAATTATACAATAAAGTTCTTCACAAGAATAGATAGACATACAATACTTTCTCACTATTGTACTTCACACTTTCTCTAATCATACATCAAATCTCACATCACATAAATTTCATAGACTATTCGTACAATAGTTCATATATCATATCAGATTCACATATATCACATATATGGCACACTTATTTGCACAAGATATGATCTCTTCTTATACTTCACAAATTAATAATTCTCTACTCAGTCAGCCTTCATTTCTTCACACGCTTGACATAATATAAAATCACTTATGGATTAATATCCACAAAGTCAGCTCATCATGACTTAGTAATTATTTTGTCACCAAAATAATTCTTTAAGTCATACAACTCAATTCTCTTCTATACTTTTTTCTGCTCTATCAAATACCTGTATTGATATTTCAACAGTAAGTTGTGCCATACTATCCATACATATCTACAGACTTCACCACATCATCATGAAATTTTCATAAATCTATACTCAACTACGCATAAGATAATTTGAAGTGTGTCTTTTGCACACATCATATCTATCTATGTGTTGCTACAAACTCTCTAACACTTTGGTAATTTTCTAAGTCTAAAAGCATAAATAAAATGTTGAATATATGTTTCCATAAATGAAAACACTTGAGACATCTAACTTACCATATTTCCAAGAATCTCCACCTTTTGAATTGATGGAAACATTTTTGAAAATTGGCTAAGTCCCAAAATGATGTCATACATAACAAAACAAATAAAAGTAGCTACACAAAATTTCCTTCAAAACATAATAGTTTTATTCATGTTTTGATGGATCATTACATTCCTTATCACTCCTTACATCAATACATAAGTGTACTTCCCCTTACATATAAAATCATACAATTTATAATTTTTCTTACATATTAATTCCCCTTTGACATCGATGGAAAAGGTGTCAAAATAGTATACAAAAACTAGGTGGCTTGTTGCTAATTAACATTATATTCTGGAAAAGAAACATGTGTATAGAAGTTTTAGTCTTTCCATTTCCTTCTTCTTGTTCTCCTTCACTATATAAGAGATATTGATTAGTGTGCATAGTGCATAAGATGCTACTTAAACTGCATTTAAGTCAGTATAAGAAAACTTATCATAGGAACCCTTTGCTGCAAGACATTCCTCAAGTTGCCTCTACAAAATGCTGATATTTGGTGACAAGATTTCTCTAAGAGTAGAAAATATTTTAACTATCTTTTCTTTGTCAGTCTCTAACCTTCTTATCACATTATGGATCTTCTCCACTTCTTTTCCTTAGTCCTTAATACTAGTCTTAGGGAGCTGTAATTTTGTAGTGAGTGTGCCAATCCTTACCCTTTATTTGACTCTCAAAGTCTTTTGGGTACTTTTATGACAATGCACATTGTCCATACAACTTCTTACCTTCATCAATTTTTTTCTTTAACTCCTTTATTCTTACATATAGTGGCTCTAAGTCATTTCTCACATTTTTGCACACTATATCAAAATGTGTTGCATCATGCTTGGTTTGTGCTTGCATTGAAGCTACCTCAAATAATGTTGTGAATTCCACATCAAAGGTCTTCACCAATTCCTTTGCTTTTGACTACAAGTCTAGATTACCTACAATTGTGGTAACTATCTTTTATATTCTATCCAAGAGTTCAGTTAGAGTCTTCTCCAAAGACTTCAAAGATTTGTTCTTTTCGAATAACTTGCTCAAAGAACTCATTAGTCTTTCTTGATCATCATCATCATCAGATGGATTTGCTACTACTGCTAATATACTTACTACTATAGTTAGTGTAACTTCTTTTAGTTCAACACTCTTCTTCTCTTCCTAAGCCTTCTTCCCCTCTTCTTCCAGTCTCTTAGCTTCCTTCTTTGACTTTTCATCTATTTTCTTCCTTTCCTCTTCCTCTTCTTTCTTCTTTCTTTCCTCTTCTTGTTTCTTGTTCTTTTATTCTTCTTGTTTCTTTTTCTTTTCCTCTTCTAATCTCTCTATTTTTTTCTTCTACTGTTCCTTTCTCTTTTCTACTTCTCTCCTTTTTACCTCTTCTTTTCTCTTCTCCTTAGCCTATTTCTTCTTTTCCTCTTCTTCATTCTCATCATTAGAGGTGGAGTATGCTATGATATTTCCAACAATGGATTGGCCAAATGCTACAAAAGGATTCTCCTTTGCATCCATAGTTATATGTGTACTATCCACTTTCATGGATTCAATACCCATAACAAAGTGTGGTGGTGAGAGTGCCTACTATGTCTCCTCTACCTCTTCCTACTCATTGGAAAGTGTGCTCTCTTATACATAAATTGCACTAACAGGCTTAGCTTGTGCACTCACCTCTACTACTATAGGCACTAAGGTCATGTATTTCATAATGGCCTCCTCCATTTCCTTCTTTACATCCTCATAGTTGCCTCCCATTAGAAGAATTTCTCTTCTTTTATTCCTCACCAAGGGCTAAATACCCTTCAAAATTCTATCTAAGTCTTCCTTAGAGTTAACTTCACATAACTTATTGATCATAATCTCTCTTATCTTAGTGTCCTCTTTAGTAACTCTTTTCTTTCTATTTAAAAACCTATTATATAGGTCTTTTGGAATCTTATTCTAAATTCTATCAAATCTCTTATTCCACAAAATCATATTTCTTACTATGGCATTCTCTACTTTCCTTCTATCCATATTACTATATAGATTGTAATACTTATTTAATTGTCCAAAATTACCATCATTAATGATTTTCATGTTAAGGTCCTTTACCTTAGGTTTTCATGCCTTCTTTCCTGTTGGAGTTCTTCCCTCCTGCATTGCTTGCTCTACTAGTCTATCCTCAACTTCATCTTTGGATTTATCATAATCATTGATTTGCATTTTTTTCCTTCTCTTTCTTGGTGCAATGGTGGTCTTCTTGACCCTTTTCTTGGTGGATGGTGTTGGTTCTTGCTTAACCTTCACCATTCATTATAACTTTCTCTATGCAATAGGTGTTTCCACCTTTGACCGCCTCCTTGGTTGATCACTTCTTGTTCTTTCTGGTTGCACTTGCTCAACTATTTCTTAAGGTGCTTGTACACTAGGTTTGACAATAATTACACCTTCAAAATGTGCTTCAACAATAATAGGTGTTGCTGCTATCACCTCAGATTTCCCACTTGTCTTCATCTCTAGCCCAATTCCCTTGACTTTAGTGAATTCTTCTTAAGTGATTCCTAACTCCTTAATGATGGATTCAATTACTTTTTATAATTTATTCTTGCTTTCCTCACTATGAAGTTCTGAATAAACTTCTATCATATTCTCATCATAAGTACCTCATCAAAGGCACTTAGTGTTCTTCTTAGATTGGAGTATGATCTGCACATACCCTTCAATAAGTTTTGTGCTCATCTCATATCCCATGGGCTCTATGAACTTCATTTTTGGTTCCCTAGCTTCCATGCCATGAAGCAAATATCATCCTTATACTTCTCCACCATGGAGGGAGGTATTATGTACCTCTATTTCATTTAATTCTATAAATTGTTTATCATTTTTTCAATGTCATTATCTCTGACATTCTCCAACTTTGATCTATAGAATTGAGTTACCAACTTCATTGTGCACTCATTTCTCTCCCAATTAGTCATCCCTGGGAAATTATTTGTTGCATAGAAAAACAAATTAGTTAATAAAGACTCAAATCTGAATATTGTGTTCTTGGTCTTCTTCAATTTTGCAATGTTGTCTAGCAACTATAATCTGATTATCTCACATAGATTCACTTTTCTTCCCTAAAATTCCATTACATAAGTCATGTGTGAGAATCTAGTTGGCAGTGAGTTAACCCTTGAAACATGGTTAAACTTGTATCCTAGAATCTTAATAATTTCACTCCTTTGTCCAAAATTGTATCAACCTTCATGTTTCTTCCATCAAATCTGGTATTTATGTTTGTTTCAACCATCTTCCTTACATTCTTTTTATTTATAGGATTGCAACCCTCATTACTTAGTCTCATGACCTTGTGAATTAGGTAACACTCAATTGTGACATGCTCATCTTCTAACCAAAATATTTCATCATGAACTGTACTCAGAATGATTCAGGTCCAATTATGGTTGTCAAATTCAGTATAAAACATATACTTTACTAGGTTTAACTCATTCAAGTGTGCATACTCATATTTCAAGGTTATGTCATTATTACACATGACTCCTAATTCCTTGTATTAATCCTTGTCTCCTATACACTCAATCTTGCAGTGGATATAACTTCTAATATCTTCTATGAGAAGTAAAAACTATAGGACTTGTGAAAATGCTCCTAATGGAGCATCTAGAAGAGAAGAAAATGGATTCTTTTTTAATACATATCTTGGTCTTTCACTAACATCATAAACTAACTATCTAGCCATTGTATCTCTAACTGTATGGATTGAACACTTAATTCAAGCTTCGTAAAATATGTTAAAACATGTCTTTAGGGCTTCTATCACTTTGAGCTTCAAGAACTTCTTTTTGCACTCCAAATTGCTATCAAATCACTCTTTAATTCTCTCTAGACACTTCACATGATCAAATGGTACTCACAATCTTGTTTGCAATCCTTAAATTATTTCAAATCACACTATGCATTAAATGTGTATCTACCACAAATTCAAAAATTGTCTTTGTTTACTAGTAACACTATTTTCTTTCTTATATCTTCCTAAGATCATATCTTTTCTTGCACACTCAACAATATCTTCCTTTCTGTGTCATGTATCTTTTTTTAACTACATAACTTCTAATCCTTTATCTACCCTAAGTTATAACCATTTGATGCTTTGTTTCTGCTACAACTACTCAATTTAGATAGAATGAGTCACAAACAATTGATGACTTCAATCTCTCATTAGGTGCATCGAAATACTATTCCTCCAAAAATGTATAAGAATTTTTTGTATCCTTATCTTTCACAAATTCTTCCTTGAATTCATCAACATGTTCCTTGATTTCTTCCTTCTGACTATTATCATTGTTGATATCATTATTTCTGTCATTTTTGTTAGTGTTCCTTCTATGATTGGCATTCCTATTGAAGTTCCTTCTATCAATTCTACAATATCTTGCTATGTGTCCAATGTTATTACATAATTGACATATAGGTACATTCCTTCTCTAATTAGTTCCATTCTAACTATTAGGTGCTCTGCAATTTGTTGCATTGTGTCCAAGATTGTTACACATGTAACTTACAAATTGTTTCTTTTCTTCATCAGATCTTCCTCCATTATTAGATCTATGCTGTGACCTTCTTATTTCATTATCTACATGGTTAGTCTTCCTAAACATTCTACTATTTTCAATATTACCATCAAATTTAGGTTTCTTATAATCTAGTATTTTATGTCCATAACTGTGACAATTATAATAATAGAAATTAGAAATAGGTTTTAAAAACTTACTTATGCAATGTATTTTCATATAAACAACTTCATTACATATGAAACATCTACCTCTAAATTCATATCTCACTTCCTTGGGTGGCTCATCTTGCTTAGCTTTATCAATTTGCTTTTTTTTCTTAGGCTCATCATATTTCGCTAACAAATCAATTAATTCAATCTCTTTTGACACTTTAGTAGTTGTGCTTGATTCCACTTTACTCAGATTAGATTCTTTAGTGGATTCAACAACTAGATCTTGTTCTTTCCTAATTTCAACATTCTTTTCTCATTTCTCTCCAATAAGATACCCAAGCCCCATCTTATCATAAGAAGGTCTTTGGTGAAATATTTGTTCATCAATCTTCTCACTACTTGAATAAAGTTTCTCTAACTATTGCTTAGCTTATGTTGATTCCCCTTTCACAATGATATTGTACTTTTCTAATTTTGCATGCTCAATCTTAATATAATCTAATTTATATGTTACTTGACTCAAATGGGGTCTAAGGTTTACATTCTCAGATTTCAGATTAGGTTCACTCTTACTACCATATTTCTCAAGATTCAACTTAAGTTCAACAATTTTCAAATCATGTTTCAAGATATAATTTTCTTTCTTGAGATTTCCTACTTCATCATTTTCACTAGTTTGCTCACTAGGTTGTTTCATGGATTTCAGATCATCTATCTTGTCTTTCAATTTCCCAATATAGACTTTTTCTTCTTCATATCTATCTTTCAAGGTGTCCTTCTCTTCTATAAGAAGGTTAATATTCTCAAGAGATTCTTCAAGGTCTCTCTTCAACTATTCCATATCTATAGGGATCTTACTCAAGTTATTAAGCCCCTTGCAAGTAATTGTGCTCTAATACCAATTATTATAAATAGATAATACTCAAAGGGGGGGCGGTGGTGAATCAATATTCTACAAACATTTTCCCACAATTGAATATTGTTAATTACTTTATATATTGCATATGAAATTAAACCAACAGTGCTAAACAATAAATATAACCATACACATAGAGAACTCATAAAACTATTTCCTTAACTAGGGAAACCCTAACCAAGGGACAAACCTAGTGGGGATGACACCCACAAGATGATTCACTAAAGAAAAGGATCCTGTTAAGGATATTGACCCTGTTAGGAGTCTATGAAGTACATATAGTGTCTTGAGTCCTTGTTAGAGGACTATGTCTTTTTAGAAGCTTCAACCCTATTAGGAGTTGCTTCAACCCTATAAGGATTTGGTAGATCAAATAAAATGTATGCAAGAAATTGCCACTGCCCTAACATGCAATTATACAATAAAGTTATTCATAATAATAGATATACATACAATTCTTTCTCACTATTGTACTTCACACTTTCTCTTATTATACATCAGAGCTCACATCACATTAGGCTCATAGAAAGTTCATACAATAGTTTTCATATCATATCAACTTCACCTATATAACATATACGACACACTTATCTATGCAAGATAAGATCTCTTCTTATACTTTGTAAATTAATAATTCTTTGCTCACTTGACCTTCATGTCTTCACACACATCACATAATATAAAATCACTTATTGATCAATATCCACAAAGTCATCTAATCATGACTTAGTAATTATTTTTTCACCAAAAGAATTTCTTAAGTTGTACAACTCAATTCTTTGCTATGCTTTGTTCTTCTCTATCAAATACTTGTACTAGTATTTCAACTATAACTTGTGCTGTACTATTTGTACACATATATGTACTTAACAATATCATCATGAAATTTTTATAAAGCTATCCTCAACTACACATAAGCTCATTTTAAGTGCATCTTCTGTACATATAATATGTGTCTTTGTGCTACTATAAACTATCTAACACTTAGATAATTTTCTAACTCTAAAAGCATAAATGAAATACTGAATATATGGTTTCGTAAATGAGAACACTCAAGACATCTAATTGACCATATTGTCAACATAAATATGACATTATTAGAGGATTTAGACCACCTTGTTAGGAGTGGCCTAGTTAGAGGTCTTCAAAAACTTCAATCTTGAAATATCACCTTGCTAAAGGATTTACAAAATGATAGTTAAGTCAACTCTATTAAGATATTCATTTATTGTTACAATGGTCAGAAGGTGACAACAATTTGGCCTAATTGGTGAAGCAACTTGCTTTGCAAATTTAGATAACTCTTCGGGCTTGATCTCTAGATCCTTACTGATTAGCATAATCTTTTTGGCTTATCTTCTATACTTTCCTGCTCTTCCCTTGGTCACATATCCATCTTGTTTTAGTTATTCCACTTACACACTTTAACCTCAATACTTAACATTTTATACGTATCATAAAATTTGATAAGTCAGATTGAATACCCTTTAAAAATAATGAATAAACATCCAAATAGTACACCTGAAACAATTAATTAATTATGCAGTTGTATTCTATAGTCACTTGGTCAATACTGGGATTGAATGATTGGTTAACATTGGAGGTGCTTTGATACTTGACCAATTGGTAATTACTGCAAGCATCATATCCTTAATTAAATAATTTATTGATTAACACTAAAATGATATTCATTACCTAATTGCTTGGTTAATATTGACATTTGTGTAAAATCAATGGAAACATATAATTTAAGAGTTGTTTCCAACAAACTTCTTCTTTGGCATTGATGGCAACACAACATGTCGACATACAATGATAAAGGCATGATCAATCAAATAATATCCTTACTTTCAGTTCAATTATTATCCATACCAACTTCCTCTATGATTTTTCTTGGATTTGTCTCATTTTCTTCCAAATTGAATTCTCCATGTTGCATTTGTCTTCAATTTGCTATGGACTTCTATCATTTTCTCCCTCTTTTGTATAGATTCTATCAACTGAATAAAAAAAATCCCCCTTCTCTTTGAGGCTTTCCCTTGTTGACACTAAACTCACCCTCTTTGATATCAAATTCCAAAGGATACAAGATTTGAAGTTATTACGTACCATTTTGATTGATTCATAAGAAATATGCTTTGCATTTCATGACTAAAGTGTGATAATCTACATCAACTGGATAGATCATCAATGGAGCTTGGTTGATGCAGCATTACCTTTTACTTTAATGAGCATTAGATAGGGAAATGATCCCTATTTTACTTCTTAGATAAATAAATGCATCCTTAGGTAAAACCTTAGTAAATATATCTTCTAACCTTAGTAAATATATCTTCTATTTGGTCCTTGGTGTTCACCTATTCCAATCTCACTTCTTTGTCTTGAACCAATTCCCTTAGGCAATGACACTTGATTGCAATGTTTTTGGTCTTTTTGTGCATCATAGGATTTAAGGATATTTTGATTGCAATGGTGTTATCACAATAGATAACCACTAATTCATTGATCTCCTCCTTCATACCTGACAATAGTTGCTTGATCCATATTATGTTAGAAAAATTGACTATTGTAGAAACATCCTCTTCCTCTACTATTGATTGTGAAATAAAATTATCTTTCTTTCTTGTACAAGAAATTAATCTCTTTCCAAGAAATAATTCTCCTCCACTAGTTCTTTTTCTATCATCAATACTTCCTTCCCAATCTACACTAGTGTATGTTCTTAACTCTAAATTTCCTCCTTTCTTATACCAAAAACCATATTCTTCAGTTCATTTCATATACCTTAGAATTCTTTTTGCTTTCATCATGTGATTTTCTTTAGGATTTACAAAAAAACCTTACAACCATGCCAACTACCAATGCAATATCAGGTCTGGTGTGTATCACATACTCAAGTTTCCCAATCATTGATCTATAGGTAGTCTAATTTACCTCCTTTGAAAGTTTATGTCCAATAGACATAGGTGATCCAACTAGTTTGGAATCTTCTATTCCAAATTTTTTCAATGTTTCCTTGATATATTTTGATTGAGTGATGAATATGACATTCTTCATTTGATGAACTTGTATACCCACAAAGAATTTTATCTCTCCAAACATAGTCATGTCAATTTCTTTCCTCATTACTTCAAA
This sequence comes from Cupressus sempervirens, assembly GCA_028749045.1. Taxonomy (NCBI): domain Eukaryota; kingdom Viridiplantae; phylum Streptophyta; class Pinopsida; order Cupressales; family Cupressaceae; genus Cupressus; species Cupressus sempervirens. The sequence goes on along the minus strand of CM053786.1, from coordinate 235,726,602 downwards.
AAATGATTTGCATAACATCTCATGTCCTGCAAAAATGATATCATCCACAAATATTTGTGCTAGTAGTATCTTGTCTGATGGTCTTTCCTTTATGTAAAAATTACAATTAACATTTGTCTTTTCAAAACCAATTCTTACTAGATATCCATGTAGCCTTACATACCATGTTCTTAGAGCTTGCTTGAATCCATATAAAGCTTTGTGAAGGTTACATACCTTGTCTCTTTTGCTTGAATCAATGAAACCTTTAGTATATGCAATGTAGACTTCTTCTTCCATGATTCTATTTAAGAAAGCATGTTTTATACCCATTTTATATAATTTGAATTCTTTTTGTGTAGGATATGGTAGTATTATTATGACTCCTTCATGTTTTGCAATAGGGAAAAATGTTTTCCCATAATCAATACATTCTTCTTGTGCATAATCTTTGCATAGTAGCTTTTCCTTGTTCATTGTTGCTTCTCCTTTCTCATTCAACTTATTTTTGAATATCCATTTTGTACCAATCACAATTTTTCCCTTAGGTCTAGGTACAAGAGACCAGGTATTGGTCTTTTCTATTTTATCAATTTTTTTAGTCATGTCCTCTATCCAAACTTCATTTTCTAAAGCATATTTTATAGATATAGGTTAAAATTAACTAAGAAAAAAGTTACCTTTTAATTTGATCCTTGTCAATATGTCATCCATCTCTCCTCCAATTTTTTTTTAGGTGAATAATGTCTTTTGAAAATTTTTATAATTCTTGGTTCTTTCTTTCTTGATTATGAACTAGGCTCACTTGGTTCTCCATGATCTTCTACCCTTTTCCAGGGCTCCTTTTGTTGATCTGACTATAACTCTGGTTGCACTTCCTATGACTTAGGTTGAACTACTAGATATTTTCTAAATTCACTTTGTTGTTGCATGGCTTCAACTGATTATTGTAAAATATTAAGTTCCTCCTCATAGTAAACTATCTTTTTTTAATACTTAGGTTCCATGCTTCTCTTTTCTTCACTTCTTTGAAATCAATATTTACATGTGCACTTTCTATGACTTTGTGAGTAGTAAGATTCAAACATTTGCATGCCTTACTTTTATTAGAGTATACTAGGAATATACCTTCATCACTTTTTGCATCAAGTTTTTATTTCCTTACATCTTTCAAGACATAAGATTTTCTTCTAAATACTCTAAGATTAAAAAACCATTATGCTTGTACCCATAACATAATTTTTAAGGTGTTTTGTTTGTACATTTCTCTAGTTGAACTCATTCTAGTGTATAAAATGATGTGCTGATTGCTTCTCTTCAGTATTTTGGTACAACATTTTTCTTAATCATTAGAGTTCTTGCACATTCCATGATGGATTTGTTTCATCTTTTGGCTATATCATTCTTCTCTGGAGTTCTATCTGTTGATACCTATCTTTTTATTCCTCTTTCATTGTAGAACTTATTGAATTTATTTGAGATGAATTCACCTCCTTTATATGATCTCAGGCATTTTAGGTTCTTCACTATTTCTTCCTCAAACATTTGAAAAGAATCAGATTTCTCTTTTAGGAATATTATAGTCATTATCCTAGAATAATAATGAACAAATACAATGAAGTATATGTCTCCAAAACAACTTTCTATACCTGTTGGTCCACAAAGATTGGTATGAACTAGTTCCAAAAATTCTTTAGAATTTTAAGACTTACTTTTGAAACTTCTTTTACTTATCTTTCCAATTTGACACTATTTACACATGCCCATCTTAGGTTTCTTCAGATTTGGTATAACTCTAACTCTTTTTTTCTTGCTTATGGTAACAATGTTATCAAAGTTAACATGACACATCCTCTTAAACCATAGCCAACTTTCTTCTATCTGAGCTAGAAAATATATACTTTCAACTTGAGATCTAGGTAAAACAAATTACCTTTTGTCTAATTGTGAGTCCCATGTAGGTTTCCTTTTCCATCCAATAGTTTAGCTTTTCCATTCATGAATTCTACCTTGTATTCTATATTGTTTAGTTGTGACACACTAAATAGATCATGTCTTAATCCTTCAATCTAGTAGGTATTTTCACATTTTATTCCTCTAGTCAATGCTATAATTCATTTTCCTTTTACATAATATGGCTCATTATTTCCCAATCTAACACTTCCACCATCATAGTATTATAAATGTTCAAACTTAGCTTTTCACCAGCCATGTGATGAAAACAATGACTATCTATGATCCATGTATCTTTTTTGCTAACATGAGAAATAAGTTCCATCTTTTCATTTTCCTAAATATTAGATTCATCCTTAACAAAAATGTAGACTACTTCTTCTTCATTATCATCACTATTAGAATCTTTAGCAATGTAACACAATTTATTATCTCTATCTTTGTAGTCCTTGTAGTTCTTGAGCTATTTCTTATAACTTTTTATTTCCATTTTTATATTTTTTTTGTTAGGAGGGTATCAATGACTTCAAGATCTTCATCTGATTCATTTCTTCTTCACTATCAACCTATTTGCCTTTTGAGTTTCATCCTTTTTTGCCAAGAGTTAGTTTTGATTTGAATGCCTAGATTCAAAGTTGCCAGACTTAGGAGCATAGTTATCAAATTTATCCAATTCAAAAGTAGTCAATATTCCCACAAGTGCATCCAAGGTTATATTACTTTTACAATTGCATCTGATTTCTTGAATTGCTAAATCTCTAATTGCATAAATGGGAAGAATAGTTCTAAATACCTTGTTGATCACCATTTCATTAGTTATTATTCCTCTTGTAACTCTAATTGCACTCACACTTTCTTTACTTCTTTCAATATATTGGACAATTTTCTCACCTTCTTTGATTTTCATTCGATCAAACTTTCCTCTTAGGATTTATGCCTTGGCTCTTTGCCAATTTTTATCACCTCCATAGACTTTTTGCCGCTTTTCCCACATTTCAAATGTAGTAGGACAATTTTTAACCTCATAAAATTTAGAGTAGTTTAGAGAGGAATCTATATCAATCATCATTATATTGTGATCATTTTCTTCTTTCATCTTCTCCATTGTCATAGGTTTAGATGGTGGTACTAATTCTTTATAGTTGTAACTTTTACAACTCTTTCCATGCTAAAAAGTTGTCTCTATTAAGCTTAGGAATCTCCCTTCTCTAAGACATCCTAATCTTTAGCTTAGGTCCTTGAAACCTTTCCTACAAGCACCAAATTATTTGATACCAATTGCTGTAAATGAAGAGAGTAATTGAGAGGGAAGGAGTGAATCAGTTACTATAAAACAATTCCCTTACCCCTAGATGTCAAATTAAACTTTTCACTTCTCATAACTAGTTCAATGTTGTAACTTAGTTAACATAACAATATGATGGATATTAAGTGTTTTAACCTTTAGTAACTTAGTTGTAGAAACATAAGATATTAAAAAAATAACATGAACAATGATGACACCAAGATTTAATGTGGAAACCCAATTTGGGAAAACCACCATACAAATAGCCAGAACATTTTTCACTCCTCTAAAGTGAGCCATCTTAGGAGCCAAACCTGTAAAAGGTTAGAATGCATATCATTAAGTATGACCTTGTTAGAGGATTTAGATCACCCTATTAGGAGTTTCCTATTTAAAGCTCTTCAAACACTTTAATCTTGAAATATCACCTTACTAAAGGATTTACAAAATGACTGTTAAGTCAACCCTATTAAGAGATTTCTTTACTACCACAATGGTTAGAAGGTAACAACAATTTGACCTGATTTATGAAAAAACTTTCTTTGTAGATTGAGATCTCTATTTTGGCTTGGTCTTTGGATGCTTACTGACCAGAATAATCTTTGGAGATTATCTTTCACACTTTCCTTCTTTTCCTTCACTCACATATCAATCATATTTTACTTATTTTGCTTACACACTTTAACCTCACTACTTGACCTTTCATATATATCATAAAATTTGATAATCTTGTTTGAATACCCTTTCAAATAATCAATAAACATCCAAATACTCATCCTCAAACAATTGCTTAATTGAAAATTATATTCTATTGCAACTAGGCCAATACTAGGATTGAATGATCGATTAACACTAGAGGTCCTTTGATACCCAACCACTTAGTCAATACTAGAAGCATGATATCCTTTATTAATTGATTTCTTAGTTAACACTAAAATGATCTTGATTACTTGAATACTTAGTTAATACTCACAATTGTGTAACATCAATGGCAATAGACAATCAAAGAATTTTTTCCAACAACATATTCCAAGAAATTAAATCTGTCAGCTGAAAATTACAATTTCTCATAAACTATCAAAATGTTATCCCTAAACCAACATGATGTTTTGACACTCAGTCATCACTAGGTTACTTGGTCACTACTAAGTTTTTCTTGGCACATATACTGTCACTTAGTTAATATTTATGTTTAGTTTATTAAATTTCATTTTGGTTTTGAAAAGGTAGTGACAAAACACTTAGTCATTATCTAGCAAAGAACAAAACAAGCTAAGTGCATAGTACATGCCAAGCATAAGCCTCTAGAAAATACATGCTAAGTAATATGATAGTTAGTGTCAAGAACAAGTAAGTTTCAAGAAGTCAGTGTGTACCAAGTCATTCAAGTGTTAAAAAAATAAAAGGTGTTGAGTAAACAATGTATGCTAAGTGTCTCTGGTACGAAGCAAGAGTGAGTGTAGAGCTATTTAGAAGCTAAGTATCAACATAGAGAGTATAGTAAAGGCCAAGCATTAGAGTCTATTGATGTTGAGTTACTAGTCATTGACATAGATGTTTGTTATGGCACAAAATTTTATGTAAATAATTTTTGGCCAACAAAAACATGAATTTTATATAGTTAGAGATAAGGATCTAGTCATATTACACATCCCTATAGTATGAATGCAACCAATTAGACCAAGGGAAGGATTAAGTGGCAATAAGGATCAACTACAACCATTGATTATGACCTAGTCTATTTCCATAATACCTATTTAAGGAGGTACACCTTAAGGAGGAGAATCCAAGTGTGAAGAGAAGTATAACATAGTCTAGCTATCTATGTTATCTATAACATAGTCTGAGATCAAAGGGAAATTGGTTTATTTCCATATAGTTTTGTGGTGGGAACTAGACCCCTAAATTTTCAGTGTTTTTTAGTAGCTAAAAAGTTATCTATAAAAAATAGGAAAATATATGAACTATTATTCCAAATAATTATTAACAATTATAATCCTAAAATTTATCCATTTTTGCACATTTCATTAGTTTACTTCATTTTCAAATTCAAAATAATAATACCAATTTTATGTCATTCAATGTGAACATTTATACTTTTGTTAGCCTTTTCCTTTACAAAAGGATGACATAGGTTGGTGCACTAGATTCAAATTGTTAGTTCACTACGACCTTGGTAGACACTGTAGAATTTGGTTAACATGAAAGAGATTAGTTAACACTAGATTCTCTATCACTTTCACTAGATAGCTTAGTAGACACTACTACGCTTGGGCTATACTGCAAACTGTCTCTGATGCTCAATGGATACTATGTAGCTTGGCATGAACTACAAATTGTCTATTTATCTCAGTATCAACTGAGAAACTTGGTTAACACTATTGGATGAATGATAAGCTTGTTAGTAGCTATAGAACTAGTAGTAATGTAACCATTTGACTAACTTTTGACTCACTGATAGACAAATTGTTCTTAATGTCAATAGTTGGACCATCCCTATTTTTTTGAAGTAGGGGCAAGGCACTAGATAATCATCTAAGTGGTACTTGTCCCACTTAATTTCATATTTGGCAATATCCAATTTTTTTTTCACTTCAAAATCTCTAATGGTGATTGGCTACGCCCATGCTTTCTTATGCATCTCCTTACTATGTCATAGGATGATGCCAATTGCCTAGCAATCTCTAGTAGTATCAACCTATTCGATGGATAGTGAGGGAGCTTATCAAGGCACAAGAGATTCCAAACTATCCAAATGTATGTGAAGGTATTGAATTGAATGAAGTAAGCACTAATCTAATTTTTTCAGGAGGATGTCTTTGACAATTTTTTTTTTGCATAATCTCCATCCAAGAATTGGATAGTGACAAACACAAAAGCATCATTTACCATTCTATACTTAGGACTCTTGTCTGATAGCCTCTTCCTTACTAGCTCTAGGTATGCTATGTAAGGCGACACATTAAGATCCTGCATGCTTCCCCTCTTCACCAATATGGGGTAGTTAGTTGGTTGGATGGCCAACAACTAGACCACATAGGAGTTCATATAAAACCTTGGATCCAATTTCACTAAAATGAGTTTCTCTTCCAAAGAGTTGTTGATAAGGGTACCTCAATCAATCTATAGGCATCTCTTCTTGATGGTTTGTATAAAATGAATCATCCATGTCTCCAAATGACTCACCACAAGGAGTCTCATGACTCTACTTAGAAGGACTATATAGTAACCAATATCATCCACCATATACCCACAGGTCATGTCCACATTCCCAACTCTTCTATTAGGAGGGAGTTGGATGAGAATGTATTTCTCTTGTACCATGTCTCTGACTTCATGTTCATATTCCTGATACCACCTATCTGCGATATCATAAGTTATCTTTTGGTACTGATCCAAGACTGGAAAGTGGAAAACCTTCTTAATGTTACTTAGAAAGATGTCTAGGATTATTTCCCTAGTGATTCTTTTTACTACCTTCTCCTCAAGCACATAATGGTGGGCCAGTACCATAATATTATAGGGGCAAATATTTCCCCATAGTTAATAGCTTCTTCTTGTGTATATCCTTTGCATACTAGTCTAGCCTTATTCCTTGTGACTTTACCTTTTTCATTTAGGTTGTTCTTGACTACACACTTAGTTCCAATAATATTTTTGCTTTTAGGCCTAGGTACTTGTGTCCATGTTTTATTGTTTTCTAGTTTCTCAATTTGTTCATTGATTTCTTTTATCTGGTTCTCATTCTCCAAAGCATATTTTACAAATTTGGGTGCCATCTCATATTTTTCTAATAAAGGTTCTTTCCTTCTATGTTCTTCTATAGGCTTATCTTGAAAAATAATTTCAAGCCCATTATCTCTCTCTGGTTTAGGTTTTGATTCATGTTCAACTTGCTCAGTAGCAACTGAGAAACTACAAAACTTTGACGCTGTCATTCAGATATATGAATGTACTATAGTCTTTAGGTTCTATCTTGCATTCAAATTCATTCTTTTCTACATATTCATCAACTTTCACATTTGCACTTTCCACAACTTTGTTAGTGTTAGAGTTCAAACACTTATAAGATTTTCTCTTAGTAGAATAACCTAGGAATATGCCTTCATCATTTTTAGCATCAAGTTTTTCATTTCTATTATCCTGAAGTATATAGAATTTTCATCCAAAAAATATATTTTACATTAGGTGCATATCCATACCATAATTTAAATGGTGTAGCATTTTTATCTTTCTTTACTTGTACTATGTTCAAAGTATAAACTCCCACACGTACAACTTCTCTCCAATATTTTTGTGACACATTTTTCTCCATCATCAATGTTTTAGTACATTCCATGATTGATCTATTTCTCCTTTTAGTTGTTCCATTTTGAGGAGGGGTCCTAGGTGTTGACATCTATCTTTTGATTCCTCTATCATTGTAGAATATGTTAAATTCATTAGAGAAGAACTCGCCACCTCTATCAGATCTCAAGCACTTCAAACTCTTTCTTATCTTCTTTTCAACTCTGGCCAAATACCACTTAAATAATTGAAAAGAATTAGATTTTTCTTTAAGAAATATCATAGTCATCATTAAATAGAATGAAATATTTGTCTCCACAATAGCTTTGAACACCAATAGGTCCAAACAAGTCAGTATGAACCAATTCCAAAATAACATCAGATGAATAAGTCTTTCTCTTGAAACTAGACTTTGTCATTTTTTCCAATTGACATTGTTTACACATAGCATTATCATGTTTATTTAGTTTTGGAATACCTCTTACTCTTTTCATCTTACTAATGCTAACAAAATTGTCAAAATTTACATGACATAACCTCTTGTGTCATAACCAAATATCTTCATATTGTGAAAACAAACATGTCTCACCAAATAAATCTAGATAGATCAAGTTACCTCTTGTTTGATCACCACTTCCAATCAGTTCACCATCAACATCAAATATATTTTCCTTTCTATGATGGAATTCAACCTAATTTGTTCAATTGTGAAACACTCAACAAATAATATTTAAGACCTTAAACTCAATAAACATTGTCACAAATTTGATCTTGTTAGTTAATTGTATTGATCCTTTACCTTTCACAAGACATGGAACATCATTACCAAATTTAACAAAACCACCCTTGTATGGTCCAATGTTCTTAAATTTACTTTTATCACCTATTATGTGATTTTAACAACCACTATCAATTATCCACCTGTCACTCTTATTCACATATGAAATTAATGTAGTTTTCTCATCTTCATTGAAATATTCTTTCATAGCAACATATACTAATTCTTCATCATTACTTTCAAATTCATTATCAATTTCTTCTTTAGCAATGTAATAAGATTTCTTACCTTTGTCTTTGAAGTTCTTGTTTCTCTTGTTGTCTCGATCATGTATTCTCTCTTTGTACTTTCTTTCACTCTTATCATCATTGTCTTCTTTGTCAAGAAATCTTGCAGCAATATGACCAACCTTTTTGCATGAAAACAAAATTATGGGAAGTTTACCTTTTTATTTCCCTATGTCTCTTTCAAGTCTTCTAGCCATCAGTGCTTCAAGCTCATCAAGTTCATCATCAAAAGTATCATGATCACTTTTCACATGTTTTTTTTTTCCTTTCATACTAAGAATCAATTGTGACTTAAAAGAAGATTCAACCAAACTAGGAGTGAAATTATCAAAATTTGACATCTCAAAATTAGTAAGCCTACCAATCAGACATTCTAAAGTTAGGTCATTACCTAGAGTACATCTTAGTTCCTATATTGCACAAACCCTAATAGTATAAATAGGATGTAGAGTTATCAACACCTTGTTGATTACAATGTCATTATCAATATTTCCATCGCATACTCTTATAACATTAACAACTTCTTCGGTTCTTGCACAATACTGGACTATATTTTCACCTTTTGTCATTCTCATTTATCAAACTTACCTCTCAAGCTCTGTAATTTTTCTCTTAGGATATTCTTGTCTCCCCCATAGATGGTTGAAAGTGTATCCCACATTTATTTTTCATTCTTTTAAGTTTTAATGTCATCAAACTTGACATAGCTTAGAGCTGATGCAATCTCCAACATATCTTGGTTGTGCTCTTTCTTCTCTTTCAGTTGCTAAGCTGTCAAAGGAACTATTTTTATCTCCACAAAATGTATTGCACCTTCTCCAATTCCTACTAGATATAGCCTCATCAAACTTTTCCATGTAGGGAAGTTCTCCTTGTTCAACCTTGGCACCTCCTTTTTGTACATTATATTGTTGGATACAATTGATCAATTGTGTATTGGCTTTGATGTTAAAAAAATTTCATATCATTGGTAGTCAGTGCATGTTGAGCTTACTCAGGCAATGAAGATAGTTTTCTGTGTCTACCAAGCATTCTTATTCAGAAGACAGTGTCTGTTGAGTTCACTCGAGCATTGAAGGAAAGTCTATAGAAATTGAGTGTTAACTAAGCTCACTTAGTTAATGAAGGAAAATTTGGATGGAACTAGTGCTAACTAAGCTCACTAGGTTTCCAAAGGATATGTGTGAGTTTCTAGTGCTAACCAAGCTTCTATTGGTTAACACAGGAAATTGTTTTTGAGTAAGTGTCTATCAAGCTGGGTCAGCTAACAAAGGATTTTCCTATTTTGGCATATTAAGCTTAATTGATTTATCTATTGGTTCTAGCTTACTAAGATGATGATTATTAATTATCTTAAGTTGTATTTGAGATGACTTGAAAATATGAAAGATATAAGTATAAGATGAAGTTGTGGATTCAAAAGAGAGTGTGTGTGAATGAATTGAAGATTTAATGATGAAGAGATGAAGCAAATTTGAAGGATAAGTAGAATATCCTTAAGAAGAAAAAAAGATATATTTGATTAGAAAGGATCAAGTACAAGACAAAAAAAATATTTTTAATAAAAAATTCAATTGATTCAAATCAAGTCATCTCATTGTTACTCTCTAACCATTGTGGTAGTGATATAAATCTCTTGACAGAGTTGGCTTAACAGCTATTTGTAACTCCTCTAGCAAGGTGGTAGTTTTATTGAATTGTCTTAAGACCTCTAACAAGGCCACTCCTAATAGGGTGATTAAATCCTCTAAGAGGGTCACACCTAACAGTGTGTTTTGTAACCTTTAACAAGGTTGAATCCTAATAGGGCTCACTTCAGAAGGGTGAAAATAGTAACTAGTTGCAATTGGTGGTTTTCCCAAATTGGGTTTCCATGTTAAATCCCAGTGTCAAATGTGTTCATTCTATTTACTTTTATGTGTTTGCAACTAAGTTTAAGCAATGGTAATCACAAATAACATCTAAAGTTTTGCATGCTAATTCTTACCAACCATAAATCAGTTCTTACCAAGTTACAACATTTTATGTGTGTTTATTGAGCACCAATAATATTCAATTCTTTGAGTTTATTTTATACTGACATCTAAGGGATGTAGGATTTATTTTAGTGGTAAATGATTCAACCCTCCCCTCTCAGTTACTCCTCTTATATTTCCAACAATTGGTATCAAAGATTTTGGTGCTTGCAGAGAAGGTTTTAAGGACCTAAGATAAAGATTAGGATGTCTTACAGAAGAGAGATTCCCAAGCTGAACAAAGACAATTTTGCAGCATGGCAAGGATTTATGAGATTACATTTAGCTACCATCATTGATTCAAGATTCAAATATATTGATGCTGAATACAAGACTCCCACTAGAACATTATCAGTAGAATACATTGCTAAAAAGAAGAATCATAACATCATGATGATTGATATTGCATTTTCTCTTAGTTATGCTAAATTTGATGAAGTTAAAGATTGCAAAACAACTAATGACATGTGGACCAAACTAAAAGATATCTATGGAGTAGATGAAAATGTAAAAAGAGCTAAGGTTGAAAGTCTTAAGAATTAAATTAAGACTTCACATTTTTCTATATGTGTGTGTGTGTGTGTGTGTGTGTGTGTGTGTGTGTGTGTGTGTGTGTGAATAAACATATTTTATTTGTATCAAATAGAGCCATGATTTCTACGAATTTTGATAATATAATTAAGAGTTTAATTATTTTATTTTTCAAACAAGAGAAAGCCATGTTCCCTAGTTGAAGCCAAAGCAACTTTCAAAAAAAAAACTTGAAATTGCACAAAATTTTTTTACCTTTTGAAATACATTACAAGTCATTCATGAGTACTAATATGCATGCAAAAGGTATGCTAGATGTTGAGTTCACATTAATATATAATTCATTTGCAAATTAACAAATGGAAGGAAAGAGCTCTGACTAGGGTGAACTCTGAAGTAGTACACTTCAAATTACTATATAACTACAGGGGAAACTGGAAGTTTGGCTTCTTCTATAGTAACAAATGAAATAATATAATCTTTGTAGACATTAGGAAATATTAACATGGATGATAAAACAATTGGATGATCCAAAGTCTTTTAGTGATGTCTTGGGTAAGATCCAAATATAGAATTCAACTTTCATTGAAGTCTTAGGCACATGTCTGAACACATCCTTGTGTCATAGTGAGCAATTTACTAAATCTAGTTACTGATGTCTAAGATTGCGTATAATAAGTGTATGGGATATAATCAAAAGAACGTTTCATAAATAAGAAGTTCAGAGTAGAAAAATATTTACTACAACCACACTGTTCAAGTCTTTTTAATCTCATAAAATACTTGTAGAATACCAAGACTCGCCTGGCTCACTCGATGACAATGCATTGTATAATTGGTATAAATGAATAACTGTATGTGATAAAATCAATAGAACCTTTTATAATCAAAAAGTTCAGACTGGATAGATATTTTACTACAACTGAGTCTCTGTGATCTCCTAAAACACTTCTGCAAGACCAAGACTTGCCCAGTTCACTTGATTAGAATGTATCAAATTTATGGTACTACCAAGATGATTGAGCATTTAAGAAAGTACTCACCATTTAACATAGATGGAACTTTCGTAGGCTTGATCTGATCTAGACAACAAAGATGGAACTTTCATAGCCTTGATCTGATCTAGACAACAATGCTAGCAAGCTCTTGTATTAAACATCTACCCCACGCTTCCATCGGATTGAGCATTTAAGAAAGTACTCACCATTTAATACAATTTCGCACAGTGTAAGAGACTCCCAGATCCTAGAAAAAAGCCAAAAATTGCAGCATAGCCAATAGTTGTCTTCCTGAGATACCTAATCTTCATGGCTCTAGGAATCTGTAGTAAACCAAGGATTCAAGATTCTGTACAATTAGTCAAAATTCAAGGATGATTATTGGTTTTACAGAATAAGCAAGTGCTTACAATTTTAAATAAAATTTAACAGAAAAATTATCTCAATTGCTTGATGGCTGAAAAAAATGACTCCATCACCTGCAAACGCCAGCATCCTATGTTTCAATGATAAATGTCAATAGCACACTATTGATTGCCTTTGACATGACCCACAATGTCATTTTTTTTCACATAACTATAACTAAAATTTCATTTCTAACCGGAATAATAAATTGTGTTCTAATTTAAAGAAAGACATCAGCTTTCATGATTCACATATTGATGGTAAAATTTGGTGAAACATTGAATGCCAATTCACAAATTACATCTCAAGTTCGCATGATTCATAAGCAATAATTAACACACAATGAGATAAGTTAATTAGGTTGATGTCTTCAAGAAAATTCACTCAACCTTGAATAGAAGAATTTATTTTTTTAAATGGAAAGAAAGAATCAAAAAAATATATTAAATTAAGGCAACCAAGGGTAAATCTTGAAAATGTAATTGATGATTAGGTAATGAAATAAGAAGTAATAAGAAACTTTTTGACCACCAACATCACTTTCAAGTGTTTAGGTATGCACTAATAAGGTAATGCATACCTGAAGAGAATTCCCAAAGCAGTTTCATCTCAAAAATCAAAAGAATGCCATGAGATCTACTCATCTCCTTTTTCATTTAGAGTGTGTTGATGTGTGTTTTATGACTCACCAAACAGTAGAACAAAATACCGAAATATCTTATCCTCTCTTGAATAAAGTCATGTGTATGCTAAGATTTCTAGAAGATCATACAATGACTTCAAGGTTCCTTTAATGCCAGGTCTTGATTGTGGATAAAATCAGTGGTTGATGTAATTTGTCGATGATCACAAGGGGCCTTACGTGTTTATTCATATTCATTTGAAGCCATATTGGATGTGGGAGCTATCTTAAGGTTTTGCAATGAAGCACTTTTTTTTTGGAAATTTTCACAGAATATGCAACAATTAAATAGGATGGGGTTTAGGAATTTTATTCTAATCCTAAGGGTAGTGATAACAACAAATAGTATTCTAGTGGACAAATTCCTCAATTTTTGAATTTCGCTTCTCCAAGTTATACTACAACTAAGCATGAACTAGTGCAATCTTCAAGGGTTATGCAAAAGATTTTCATATCACCGCATACACCATCATAAAGAACAATGTATACAAATGATAGAAATTGAGCATATGCATGAAAGGGGTTCAGGCTAACTTTACACAATGAATTAGAATCACTAAAATGTCAAAAGTATGAACCAAAGGAATTCACCAACACACCATCATATTCTCCATTGTAATCACCACACATTGACTATGCTAAACTTAATCTAATTAAAAAAATTTAGGAGAACAAGCAAGCACTAAGACACATCAAGTATTCACCAAACTTCAATGAAAACTTTATTATCTCAGCAGCTCATAGCAACAATCTCATAAAAATATCCCCTTAGAAATGAGAAATGAGGCTTTTATATAGGTCCTCGATTACAACGGGTGGCCTAGATGATCACAATAACTGATGGCCAAGATCATGCCACATCAACCCTAATTAGAGTTAGGGCAATGGGAAGGAATCTACATTAATACCATAAGGAATCCACTATTGTAGTGGGTAATAAATTCCCACTATGCATGCTAATTTAAGAAGGAGTGGGGTGTAATAAATTATCCCTATGCACACCCACTCTGCATTTAATGCATCTATCCTTGATTTCTTTGCCTGAAAGATCAAAATTGATCTAACACTATTTCCAACTCCTCTGTATTGATGCTTGGTACAGATTCTTGCTTGAATTCTAGAATTGCAATTGCTCTTTCTACTTTTCCTAAGCTTTCATCCCAATCTGGTAGTAAGTCCTTAGTAGTGTGCATTATATTTGAGAAGATGGAGAAGTTCTCAAAATCATCTCTTCCATATATGTTTAGCCGAAAGAATTCCTCTAACTTGACTTTCAGATTATCAGTTGTCATTTCCTCTTCCCCCAATCTTTGTGATAACAAGGATGCAACTGCATTTGATATTCCTTGCTTGATGTTATCAACAATCTTTTTCCATCGACTGGATTCCCTGGTAAAGCTCTCAAACATTTCCTTGGCCATGGTCACTGCACTGTACCATCAAATAAAATAATAGACATCCCCCTCGTTGATAACTCAACCATCAATCAATTCTTGCTTTGGGGTATCCATTAGACTTTGAATGTCGGCAATCACCTCTTCTTGGTAAATATGCTCATCCACCCATGATTCCTCCATGCACTAGATCCTAGAGACTGTAACCAATGCCCTATTGTGCACTTGCACTAATTCTTCTGCATGTTTGAAGGCTACCTCCTGAATTCCTTCAATCCAAATCTTTGAACCCTGAGCAATCTGATTGATTCTATCAATATCACCTACCACTTCACTAGAAACACTTGTTGGAGGGACAAATGATGGACCTTACTCTCCTACTGGATGAGGCAAGTTATTGATGTACTGACATAAGGCCCGAATTTCTCTTTTCTGCTTGTCATACCCTTCTTCTACTTTCTTTAGCCTATCCTTCAAAGCCTGTGTGGAGTCATCAAATTCTTCCAATATTTTCTCTCGAGAGGCCCAACCAAGATTTACTTCTGTAACATGATATTCATCTGGAGCAATCTAATTTTTTCCTTTGTCAAGTGTAGGAGCCACAATCTGCAAGATTTTGGATCCTGATTCTCCTCTGATGAATTTAGTATATCTTTTTGTTTTCCCTTGTTCTTCTGATTGGTTTGATCGGTCCAAAATTACCTGTAATTCAATTGCTAGATCAACCTCCTTTTTTTGACGCAATTGAATTCGTTGCCTCAACCATTCTAGAATGGGTATACTTTGTTCCCTCGAAATTATCAATTGTTCTTTCCTTTGGATCGCTCAAATGTCAATCTCCTCTTCACCTCATGGACTATCCATTGTAACCTTAGGAACTACAAGTTCAGCACTTGGAAGATGTATTGCTACCCCTGGAGTTTCTTCCTCTAGTGGACCATCTCCATCATTAATCATTTCTCGCTCTAAGATTGTAGCAAGACTTTCTTCTATAGCAATATCTTGATCTCTCCCTCTTTCTTGCATGGATTTTTCATAAGCATTTATACTCAACCTATCATGAATTGGCCTATCCAAATTCTCTTCTTGCTCAAATATCCTTATACTTGTCCCTACATCCCGCCTTTCAAAAGTTTATATCTCTTGGACACTTGGAGTTTGACTTGGAGAAGAGGGAGCTTCTCCATGTTTCTGCTTCTTATTTTGAGGTTCTTGGATGACATCCTCAATCCTAGGATGCTTTTCTCAAGGTACCTCCTTCTCTTTCTTGGTTCATACATCTTTGGATGGAGTTCCCCTTTCTTCAATAGTCCCTTTAGATATTTGTCTTAATCTTTCATCCCTAAGTGGTTTGTGGCCAAGCAACCTATATGTGAATCCATTAGCTGGTGCAACTAATTTTTCAAGGTTACGCTCGATCCACCACTTTGTAAAATCTAAGACTAGTTTTGAAAGAGCTTCAAGATCTGTAATTTCTTTCTTCTTCCAATCAAATGGTTGAGCTGTCATTTCTAGATTGAATCCTTTTCGCATCATATTTGGGTCCTCCTCCATCTGATTAGGAACCTTGAATATGTTGCATGTTCTAATAATGTTCAATGGTAGTCTTGAATGCAACCTTTTTCTAATCTCATTCTCATTTGCTGCATTTGCCCAAAAGTCTTCAAGGTGAACCTTGTGTTGGTACTTTTATCCTCCTGCTAATGAAATCTTGTTGTAAGGATCAAAATCATTCCTCTTCGGATAAAGCGGAAGGCGGAAGAAGTGGAGCTCATCTGATGATTTCTCTACAGCTTTTAGACATGGGCATACCTCAATTTTCCCTTCTCCTATGGAATTAGAAACTGCAATCCCAACTTCTTCTTCCCTTTCTGAATCTTGTCATAGACAGTAAGTTGTCAAGTAAGCTCTAACAAGACCATCTTATCCATTGGATACTTGGAGAGTTTGTATGGCTCTGTGGAGAATCCCTAAACTTGGATGTATGAAAAGGTAGGAAACTGAATGAACCAAGCACCATATTCCTCAATCAACTTCATTGCACCTATTGACATTCTTATATGTGGCCTCTTTTGTAATGTTCTTACTATACGCATGGAAAATATATCATTAAACCTCATGTAATCATCCTTTGAATACAAATACAACTGTGGGTAACATTCATGGACTTTGAGGTGTTGGCTTTCGCTTCCAATTGGTCCTTTGCATCATAGTCCATCATAATTTGTCCTCCATGGTAGCATGTAGATGACATAGGAGCTCATGTAAAATCTCCTTGTGTGCTCTAGATCCATCAACTTCTCATTTAGGTTATCATTTATGAGCCCAACCCAATCTATTATGTCACCTTCCTCCATTACCTGCTCAACAAAATACCACATACAAGATTCAGACCTATAAGAATAAGGCATGCCAAATATGCGAGTCAACATCATGACCATATCACTATATTCCCTCTGCAAGTCAAGCCATACTATCTCTTTATGAATCTTGGAATGATGCGGTCTATTCTTTTTCAACCATCTTTTGTTGATTATTTCTTCACAAAAATTATTCCAAATGTATAGATTCTTAGTGCTTGCTCTTATGTTTTTGTGACCATCCTTGGATTTGAAGGAATTCCAAATGCTTCAGAAATGGATGCTGGAGAAAAATTTGCCAAAATATTTCATTCAGAATCTCGGATGGTTCTGTCTCTAGGATTGTAATTCTTGGTACATTCCATGATTAACTCTGGATGTTGAAAAGAAGGAGGGAAACCAGCTATAGCAAAAATTTCACTTCTCACAATTTTTGTAGCCAGGTGTGTTGGGTGATAGTCGTTATATTTGAGCATTCTCTAGTTAAAATCTTTCAAATCAAGGCCACCAAGACTTGTATCTCCAATTTTTGTCCACTTTGACACGATTTTGGATTCAGGATAGAATCCTTTCCTTTCATTCTTTATCAATTGTCATCATGTTTCTCTTGTTCCCCTGGGCTCTGCCATTTTCCTTTCCTACAAAATAGAAAACGTACATACATAAGATTATGCAAGGAAAGTATTAAAAACAACAGATATATGACTTGTCCATAAGACAAAGATTTTGGATTTTTGCCAAAATTTTCATACTCCTTTCAAGATTCACTTTTTAACACTTCCGCGAGAAATATGAAATTCCACAACTCACTGCAAAAAAAAATTCCTTTTTGATAGGATTCAAAATCTTCTGACGCGAATTCCCCGAAAACTCCTCAACAATTTTTGAAAATTTCTCATAAAATCTGCTTCCTTGAACTCCTCAAATCTTACTCCTATTCTTGATTTTCTCTTCAAATTTTTATGTGAGCCTGAAAGAATGAGTGGGTTTCTTATAGAAATCATCCTTCAAAAAAGCTGACTTTAAAGCTGCAGACTAAAATTAGGCAACTGCTTTACTTAACCATTAGGGTTTCCATTTTTTGTGCCACTTGTCACTTTTTTGCTGCTTGATTCAAAAAGTTGCTATCTTTAATGTTCTTAACTTCATGATGAAGCTAAGTTTTCTATTTTGATTTTTTTTAGTTTTATTAATTAAATATCAATTAAAAAAATCAATATTTAATTAATTTCTATATTCAAATTTATTTCCAACTTTTTTCATTTTTTTTTTTGGATTATTATTCAAAAAAAATCAAATTAAATATTAGTTTTATGAATATTTAATTTTTAATGCAAATCCAAAAAAAACTTTTTGAAGGAAAATCATTTTTTCGCTTTTCTTCTCTGAATCCAATTTTTCACTTCTCAAGGAATTTGACTTTCTTCTTCTAAATTTTGGATTTTTTGCAAAATTTTCAATTTTCCCGCTTTTCACAATTTTTTAACCAATTTAAAAGAGCAAGCTTTTTCAGAATTGAAGATTTTTCCTTTGCATAATATTTCCTTCACTCCTACTGACTTGTGCTTGTTGTTTTATGAAAGCAGGATTTTCAAGGAATGAAGGATAAAATCCTTCATCAAGACATTCCTCCATTTCCTGAAAACTGCACTCCAAAATTTTAGGGAATGGGTTTTTTAAGGAATGAAGGATAAAATCCTTCATCAAAACCTTCATTTCCTGAAAACTGTGCTCTGAAATTTTAGGGAGCTAGTTTTTTTAAGGAATGAAGGATAAAATCCTTCATTTCCTTCCTTCATTTCCTGAAAATTGTGCTCCAAAATTCTAGGGAGCTGGCTTTTTTTGAACTAGCATATTTTCTTCTTTTCAAAATATTTTATGACTCCTTCAGACTTTGTCTCTATCAATCCCGATAAGATATATTACCCATGCTATGTGGATGAATATTGAAGACCACTTTTCTTTAGAATTGTCACGTCAAATCTTCATCTATGGCTTCCATGCCTTCATACTTTGCGGCTTCCACGCCTTCATGCAATAATCCAATTTCTTTTGAAACTAGCAGTGAGAACAGGAAAATGGACTTCGATTTAAAGAAGATTGACACCCATCCCATATGAAATCAGACAATACCATAGTGTGCAAGTAGATAGAGAGGGACATATTGTTTTTATGGAAAGTGGGATTTCTTTGGAGTGAAGGATTCTATTTTCCTTCATTTTCTCATAACTGCACTACATAATTTGTTGACATCATAGTTTTCAAGGAGTTGAGGATTTCACCATTCCCTTAGTTCCTCAAAACAGTGCTCCACAATTTGTTGACATCGTAGTTTTCAAGGATTTGAGGATTTCACCATTCTCTTAGTTCCTCAAAACTGCGCTCCACATTTTCAGGAATAGTTGGCATATTTCCTAAATGGGATTAAATCCTTGTCTCCTTTAGTCTTGCACTCCGCAAAAGCTAGAAAAAGTTTTAAAAAGTAGAAAGGGGGCCCCCGGCTAGGGCGATAGTGATTGGCAGTCAGAATAGAGTGCAAGATTACTATATGAGGGGTTCCTCCCGTGAAAAAAAAACCAGAAACTACACATTGGACAAGCTTCTCAAAAACATCCTTCATATTTGAAATTTTTGTAACATCATCTATAAACTTCATGAAAAAGATCATACTTATGCTATCAATATTGACGTGGCATCAAAAAAATGTCTTCATATAGTCTCCATGAGTTATAGTGGCATTAGGTTCAAAACATAACCCACCTCTTTAAAATTAGCTTTAAAACACGAGTCAATAATAGATATATTAGTATCAGCATTTGACTTGTTCCCACCAGATTTGCCATTGCTTGGTCATAATTATTGATGAACCTACAGAGAAATGCTATTTCCCATCTCATTTACTGACATTTCATTTACACCAACTCTAACTTTTAAGCTCGAGAGGTTCTTATATTTTCTAAATATTTAGACATGATATACTCTCCTGCTTAAATGTGAGCTTCAAATTGACAGATTGGAATCTAGTTCAGTGCTTGAAACTGTGTTCATAAAGCTACTAGAGTAAAATATAAAGTACTTTCATGTAACAAACATGATAACAACACAAAACCTGGAAATGTCATTGTGAGAAAAACTTGCGGGAAAAAGGAAACACTCAGGTTCCCCTTCCCTTTGGGAAAGGTATTTTTAAAGAACTCGATCATGCCATATCACAACAATCTTCTTACTACTTTACAAAATACTCACACAGCAACTGTACAATAATTTCGCTCCCACAACTAGTTAGAATTCTTCAATTTTGTCTCAACTCATATCAATAATGGGTCAAAACTAGCATAGGTGTCAAGACAAAACCATTGTGCCACATGTAAAACTGTTGAACCATAAACAAAACCCAAAGCCACAAATGGAACCATCATACCACAAACCAAACAGCCACAACATATAGAAAAAATTTGTAAAAAATCTACAAAAAAACCTTGTGTCTAGCAATTTTGTACTACGATTCTCATTTAAATGTGGCTAATCCAAGGCCTGGTCTTGCACAATCATTACAAGATGATTTGGTCAAATCTGAAAGTCCCTAATGCATACAAATTTCTATAAAAATGATAGATGATTTCATAAGACTTGCCAAGTACAAAACAGACAAAAATCTAGGAATATGTGGTGTCCATGCAGGCATACATAAAAAGAAGACTTTCTATGTTGCAGCTCTTATTATTCCAAAGGAATCAATTTATGACTCATGTCAAACAAAAAAAAAGATATATTTGATGTTTAGGACAAGTTCTCACTTTTCCCTCTTGGATGGATTTATGCACATCCTTCACAGTCTTGCTTTTGACATCAATTGATTTTAATACTAATTATTCATATTAGATTGTTCTCTCTGAATCAACTTATATTTTATTGAACCTACAGACAAAACAAGTAAATATTGAATTTTCTGCTTATGAGATACTCCAGGTGTTAATGTCATAAAACAATGCCAATAGCGCAACTTTTATCCTCATAAAGAACCTCCAGATGTTATCCCAATTTATGAGCATTGGTCTCATGTTCTTCTTGACCCACCTCTGAAATTTGATGTAATTGATATTTTCTAATTTAAGTTATGCCAATAACTATAAAGACGAGTCATTACATAGATTTTTCCCATCTATCATATGGAAATGTCAAGTATGTAGAACATCATATTTGTACAAGTCAAGCTGTAATTTTTAAAACACAAATAGAAAATGAACATTTGTGGGGAAATTACTAGTGATTGATTATGAGAGCACTTTTGAGTATGTATTTTGCATTCCCATTCTTCTAAGATGAGCCATAATACCTCCTATATATTGGTACGAAATCAAGTGTTTTTCTTTCATTTGGAATGTAATTGTCTTAAGAAATGTTGCTAGGAGGATTGGAAAGGAGAATAAGACTCCTTCAAGTCAATTTGTATTATACTTGGTTGAGAAATCTCCTTCAAGTCAATTGGTACTGTAATTGGTTGAGAAATAGGTTATTTTGAATTAAAAGATGCTGATAGTTCCAAAAATCTGTCATGTTTGCACTATTATATAGCATATTTGTGTTGACATTTTGATTGACTCATCCCTAACACATTGAATTATGTGTAGAAGTGAATTAACTATCCTTGGGAATAGGTTCTCATGGTTGCTGTGATGTTTAGTAAGAGATTCATTGTCTTTCATTAAAAATGTTTTAGGCCCTCAAAATCAGAGTGTCTTGAAAGGGTTTGTTATATCTACAAAGTTACACAATGAAATTTTTTTATTCTTGGTTTAGATTAAAGTACAAATACAATGCTTCATATTTTATAGAGCCATGGCTTAAAAAGGAATTACAAAACCAATTTTAAATGCTTCCACACAATCTTCAACTAGTTCAATTCTTGTTGGAATAATATACAAATACTTAAACAACCAACACAAATTTGATCAATAGAAATCATGTGATTATGTAAGGGGAATGATATGGAAAAAAAAAATCTTTATTGTTTTACATACACAAAATCTGGGACAGGGTTCCAAGACCTCTTCAAGGTACATCCAAACAATTCCCTTTGATAGAAATCATGTTTCAATCATTCAAAAAAGAATCTTATTGTCCACTATGATTAAGGGGTAGAGGGTGGGCAGGGGCACCCCCTCCCCCTTATATAAATACTTCAAGCTATCAAGTGACACTTTGTTATCTATTGATAGGTAAATGTGGATTCTTTGATGACAAAGTAGAATATTTATGGTTAATTGTATACCCTTAAAAAATATTCTAAAAGGAATTGATGTTTTCTACTACTCTTCTAAAACCAACAAATATTCATCCAAATGAGCATGATATGCTACGCATTAAGAGAATATACTACCAAGAACAAGAGCCAATATAATTTCTTTTAAATTAAGGTTGAGCTAGATAAAATATTCTACATAAAAAAACATTTCTCTAGATCAAGTTATGCCTTTTGTGGCCACACCCAACTACCTAATGCAATGGAAATATTCAAATTGAAACACATATCACAAGAACCTAATTGAAAGATGGACAATATACTTTAGAATAAAGGATTCCTGTTAATGAATTCAAAAAATACTTTTCACATAATCTCAGGTTAATGTTACTGATTGGCAAGATTGGCATGTATTAGCCTTCATAATCTTGTTAGTCCTTGATTGAAATTCTCTTTAGGATAGAATGTTGCAAGAACAATATTTCCTACATAAATGATGTGTATCTTATGTGGCCAAAACCAAATGACACAACACAATAGAAGAATATACACCTAAAACATAGATTGGAATAACTTATTATAAAATTAACTATACAACCCTTGAATGATTTAACATATAGGAATTTTGTTAATGAATAAAAATACAAATAGAAAAAACACTCAAAACTATCACATGATAATTTTAATGTCCATAATCTCCTTCTTCAAAATTCTCTTTAGGATAGAATGTAGCAAGAACAACATTGCCACCAAATTTGTGCCCATTAAGAGCTGAAATAAATATTATATTTCTTGAGAATCAAAATACTTAACAAAAACCTTATTATAGTTTATGATGTTAGTAGGGATATCATAATTAAAAATCAAGGTTGAGTGTGCCCATGTATACATAAGAGCTGCAAATAGAAAATGGAATTGAACTAGTAAACCTGAATGGAAAAGACGAGAGCTTTAAACACTCTAAAATAGAAGGCACATATGAAATGTGTTTGACTTTACCATTCCCACACTAGATGAAGCTTCATTTTTAGATGGTCCAAGATGAGGGATAAGAAGATTTATCAATGTTCCTACAGTAGGTAAGTATTTACTTTTTGATCTTAGAAGGCCATCTTTAATATAATCTAGAATAAAATATTGTTAACAAAATGCACCTCTAATTATTTTAAAACTAAAAATGGTAAATCTTGCCAATAATAAATCTTAATACTCACTATACTTTCAATATTCCTCATGCATATCTTCCAAAATCTCTTCATACACATTTTCATCCCTCATATCTGTAGGTTCCATGACCTAATATGCATGATATCAATCGTTCAAGAATAAAAACAAGAAATTTGGTGATAATGGAATGCTAAGTGTTGCTTATACCAGTGAAAGATGGACTAGTTTTGTAAAATTATTGATCAATTGATTGCTTTCAATTTTCATTAATAATCTTGACATCATGCTAGACATACTAGCTGCTCCATTTAATTGTAAAAATAGTTTTGGTAGACATGAAAAATAAAATAAAGACAAGAACTATATGGACCCAAGAAGAAAGTGACAAAATTTGATTGTTACAAAGACTTGAACAAAAATTTGTTGATGTACATGAACCAAAACATCAGCCTACTCATGCTTAGGTTGGCCACTGCATGTGAAATTAAGGATAAAATGGTTATGAAGCCATTTTACATAATCTAGTATACATTAGTTAGTAGAAAAAAAATGTAAAAAAAGAACTAGAAATTAATTCATTGATACTCCATTTAGCATATAAGAAAATATAAGATTAAATTAATTTTCTATTGTAAGATGATACATGCAAAGAAAAATTCCAGTCAAACAACACAACACACATGAAAGGATTGACAAGATAAAGCATTGAATACAAGTCATGTACTATGCCAATTTAAAATATAAATCTCATGATTATGAAATTATTATTTCTCTCATTGAGAGCTCAAAAATTGCAAAACTTTGGAATATAAGAAATTCTAATAATTTAAACAATACATGTTAGCAACTCCATTTAAAAAGTATCAATTAAGTTTTGAAGCTATGATAATGGATCCCCCAAACCTTGCATAAGCTCATTTGATAGTGAGTGTTCTATCACCCATCTTCAAACCATTAAGAGTAGCACAAGGAATATCAATCACTACCAGATCCTAACATATTAATAGAGGAAAATTAAAGCCCATATTCCTTAAAATTATATGCATAATTTCCCTCACTATGTACACTAGTAGGAGTCATTATGGTAAGATTCTAACCTAGTAGACACATAAGCCATAACCTTTGGAGTTTTCCATCTCATGATCCTTTATGAGATCAAATGCACCCAATGATCTAAAAATATATAGAAATTAACAAAACTCAAAATTAACAAATATTAATACATTATCAATGAATAAAGATAATATATTAACAATAGAGAATTAATTATTAGTATATAATAATTAATGCTTCTATAATTAAATAAATTTGCATGGATTGGAAACCCACTATTTAGTTTTGTAGAAGAGTTTAAGCATAAGATTCCTATTAAATTAAGCAATTAAATTATATGATAATGATAAGTAGCAATCAACAAGTATCTTCATAAATAATAATGAATAAGAGCTATTTCCCATAAATATATTTAAGTGCCAACATTAACCATTTACTAAAATATAATGATTATTACTATATTAAGCTTATGCAACTCTAGATAATCATTATTGAATGGGTCTATTTAAGGTAGAGATGAGATGGATCTCTATATTTTCATATGGCCAATGACTGTATAACAAGTTCAAATTCAATTAAGTAAAAAGGGGGGAGGAAGAAGGAGGATTATATTAGAAGAACACAAAGAATAATAGGAATAACTAATCACTAGGAATATGTCAAAATAATGAAGATATCAAGAAGAGAAAGATACAAGAGAAAGATCATTCTTGATATGGCAAGCCATGACCAGGCATTTACTATGAAAGAATAGGATTTGAATGCATAGGGAAGTATATAGAAAAAATTAATAGAGTGTACATAGAATAAGATAAGGAGCTGAAAAAAAATCTATTGACCCAATAATAAGCATATGTGATGATAGTAATAAGATAGCAATGAATAAGAAGTAAATCAATTGGAGGTGAGTGGGATAGAGGATGTGTCATGTCCCTTTTTTAAATAATTAAAAATAATAATCTTTTCTAAGGCAGGTAGGCCCAAAAAAGGCGAAGTTTCAGAAAAAGGGGATAATCTTTGGAAGTTAATGGACTAATAAATGAAAATTATTATTAAAATATGTTTCATTCACCCCTCTTGGAAATGAGTTAGGATTATGCCCTCTTTTAAGGGGTTTGGAGGCATTTTGGGCTGATTCCAGAACTTGATTTTTGCTCATTCTTTGTTATTCTTCAGAGGCTGCCAAACCTGTGGAGAAGGAGACCCAAGAACAGGAGTTTGTAGGTTTCTAGGGAGACCCAAGAATGGGAGTTTGCAGGTTTTTAGGAAGGCTAAGGATGGGAGTTTGAATCCATTCCATGTGCATGCTCATGCAGAGTTTGCCTTTGTGCTGAACAGTGCAGATTTGTGAGTTTTCGGGTGTATATTTTGTAAGAGTTTGGTGTTTCCAGTTGAGTATTTCATATCAGTTTGGGTTGCTACTATATATAAGACTTTTAAATATCAAAATAGAGCTGAATATATGTATTTGGATATGATTATACTTCTGTGATAGATTATTAAGTTTTTGTGGTGATTCTGGGCTATTTTGTGCTATTTTCGAGAGCCCAATGAGCATTATTTTGTCCTCCGTTTGGGAGCTATTGTGTGAATATTATATAGATCTATAAATTTCATTTTATAGTCTGTTATGTTGCTCAAATTTATGTAAAAATTTCCACTTTCAGATTTATTAATAATAGGTGAAGCTGTGAAGCTTTTGGCACTATTTCTAGCATACCCGATTTGGGGTTTCTTGAGAAATTTGGTGGATCTTTGTGATATTAGTTGTTTGATTTTGAAAATCTGATTAGAGGCATGAAATATCATACAAAATCAGTAAAGGGACATTTTAGTGGTATCAGAGCTATGATCTTGCCAGCCTGAAGGTTTGTAGAAGTTTGCATGTCAGTTTTGAGAACTACCCAAATCTTGCATGTCATAATTTATGGTTGCATGTTGCTTCTAATCAGCTGCATGTCAAAATTTATGGTTGCATGCTACTTCTAATCATTTTCATGTTAATTCTTGGTGAATTTTTTGGTTGTAGAAGTTTGCATGTCAGTTTTGACAACTACCCAGATCTTGCATGTCAGTTTTGACAACTACCCAGATCTTGTATGCCAGTTTTGACAACTACCCAGATCTTGCATGTCATAATTTATGATTACATGTTGCTTCTAATCAGCTACATGTCAAAATTTATGGTTGCATGTTACTTCTAATCATTTTCATGTTAGTTCTTGGTGAATTTGGTGGTTGCATGTTGCTTCTAATTAGTTGCATGTCAAAATCTATGGTAGCATGCTACTTCTAATCATTTGCATGTTAGTTCTTGGTGTTTGAAGAAGTTATATCCTATTGGGGTTACACTCTACTTTATCCAAAATGGATAGGTATAGTACAGAGTCTCAAAGGAAACGATCTTGGACAATTGATATCCAAAGTCAAAATAGTAGAAAGGATGGTTATTTAGACATTCGAGATAAACTTATGAAAATAAGCCATGACATGTCTGAAGAGTTGGTTGAGCACCACCATATGATGAATGACATGTTGTCCGACCCAGCTAAGGTGGATAAGTTGACTTGATTTCTATTTGGCAGATTTTCGCACAGGGCAGATGACACAATTACCAAGAACTTGCATGAGGAGTTTGAGAAACTAGCTTATAGCCAGGCAAAGGTCTCAGATTCTACTCTGCCACAGGAGGTGGTGGGAAAGGATATTACACAGATTGATAGTAACGGTCAACTTGATACTCAAATTGAGACAATTGTTTACAAGTCATCAAAGGGTGATGCCACAAGTATTCAGGATGCTATAGTTACAACAGGCAGTGACTACAGTGTAGTGGGTTCAAATGATGGTTCTGAGGATGTTGTTGTGCAGGATGGTGAGATACCTGGTAGAGATGAGCAGACATTGAGCATTCATGACTTTGCTGAGAAAGAGTACCAGGTATAGTTAGATGCTTCATCACATGAGGTTGAGGCTGGTAGTACTTCACATGATTTGTACAACCAACTGAAGGTGAACAAAGATAGTATTGTGACTTCATTATCTCATCATGACA
This sequence comes from Cupressus sempervirens, assembly GCA_028749045.1. NCBI lineage: Eukaryota > Viridiplantae > Streptophyta > Pinopsida > Cupressales > Cupressaceae > Cupressus > Cupressus sempervirens. The sequence goes on along the minus strand of CM053786.1, from coordinate 235,699,131 downwards.
AGTATGTGGAGTTAGTTGGTATGGGTCATATTACTCAGGTGAGGAGTTTTCTTGAGTTACCAGTTGATTCTAGTTTATGAATATGGACTCGAGATTGTTATATTGGCATTTGGGATTCAGTTGACTGGAGATCTTTAACACTTTTTGGTAGCAGTGTTTTTTTGGGTGCTATCATGGATTTGATTAGCAGATTACACGGTGTTGTTTTTTCTTGTGCCAGTATCTTGCCCGATGTTGGTATTAGTTTTTATACACCGATGTTGGGCTTTGTTCATATATCCAGTTGACCATACTTGTTGGAATGTGTTGATGATATTTCATATTTGGCAGTGTGTATAGATGAGTCCCAAGATCCTATTGGCATTGATGACATCTAGGAGGTTGCAGTGGGCAGTTTTGAAGAATTAGTTTCCTTGGGTACAGAGGAGTTGGATAGCAATGCTAATATTTTTGATACTCCATATGTTTATATGAGCTTTAGATTTGATTCACAAGATATGGATGGTAATACTCTAGAGACTAGTAACTTTGAGGATACTCCTTTAGATAGTGCATCAGAGGAGGTTTGTAGGAGACAGTTAAGCCAGTGCCATCATGTGTCTAATCAGTTGAGAGTTAGTGACCGAGACATTGCTATCACTTGCCAGCATTTTGATGCTTCTCGTCAGTTGTTAGCAGTTTATGGATGGGGTTCTCCTACTAGTGATGAGCAGGAAGGCAGTTATCTTTCCTTGACAGAAATCCACTCTTTATGGGAGGCTATTCATATTTTGAGACAGAATTATATGTAGTTGGTAGCCGACAGAGATTATCTTATGGAGTGGGGCAGTACATCATATGATGCATTATTGGCTAAGGAAGATGAGGTGAGTGAGCTTACTAAGTAGCTTGAGGTGAATTTTGAGATTCTTGAGAGTACACAATTGGCTTTCAAGGAGTCACAGTTTCATTTGGCTAAGGTGACCATGGAGTTAGAGCGACTACAGTCTTTACCTGATTCTATACAGTCACAAGCTGTGGTGTTTGGTGATCCGAGGATGTCCATGGCCGAGATTGTCAAATATAGTAGAGATGGGGATGCATCCATCCTTGATATTAACATTGGCATATCGGGTTCATTCCCACTAGAGTCAGGTTCAGTTGAGTTGGGTGCTGTAGCAAATTTTTGTGGTATGCCTGACATGGTGGTGACCTCTAGCAATAATGACACGAAGACTAGAGATGTTGTATCAAAGACCATGTGTGATGTTGGTGAGCCGATAGTTGGCATGGTTCTTGCTAGTAATACTACTCCCTTGGTGATGTCTTTAGAGGTAGTAGTCAGTTCCAACTTGGTTAGTGATCGATTGCAGTTAGTTACATCTAGATTATAGTTTGAGCCACTGACTGAGATTGGTGCATTCTATCAGCATTACATTAAGAGGTATGCTCATCAATTTACCTTTGATGGCCATGTTGATGAGATGTACTTTGGTTCCTAGTGCTTATCATCAGTTATGGGATAGTTTGATGACTCGGGATGAGAGTTGTGATGGGCACAACATGGCGATAGATTCTGCAGTTGATAGCTTGATAATACATGACTTAGAGCAGGAGTTTTGGAGTGATGCTTCAGTGGGTGTTGTTATTGATTCTACTCCTTTGGCTATGACATCTCCTAACTTAGCTAGTGATCAATCACAGTGGGTTGTATCACTTGTTCATGGTGAGTTGTTGACTAAGGTTGGTTTTTTTATCAACATTATATTGCAAGGTATGTACATCAGTTAGCATTTGATCCTTGTGTTGAGGAGTTGATGGCAGGCAAATTTGGTTTGGGTTTCATTTCTTGTTGTTTATCTTGTGATGGATTTTCACAATCAAGGGTGCATGGGAGTTATGGTTATGAGACAGTGGTCGGTGATCTACAGAGTTGTGTTGATTGTAGGAGTTGTACAGTGTGTGGATTCTCCATACTTGATACAGTTTCATTCAGGAGCATTCACCATTGTTGCAGAGTTGGATTGTACATTCCGTATAGGCCAGTGGAACGCGTTGATGGTATTTACTATGTAGGCAATTTGATTTGGTTACTTTACTTGAGTTTTGATGTTCTAAGAGTTTGTGTCTCGTGGGTTTCTGACTATGGAAGTTGTGACTTTGGAGTTTGGTTGAGCAGTAATTGTCAGTTTGATTATGGATTCCTCTTGGTTATATTGCAGAGGATATTGTAGGAGCCTGTGTTAATTGACAATAGTATAGTTCATGACTATATTTGGGATCTAGGTGGATTGATTGGTTTATTGTTCAGCCATTGCTTGAGGACAAGAAATATTTGGAAGGAGAGGACTTGTCATGTCCCCTTTTTAAATAATTAAAAATAATAATCTTTTCTAAGGCAGACAAGCCCAAAAAAGGTGAAGTTTTGGAAAAAGGGGATAATCTTTGGAAGCTAATGGACTAATAAATGAAAATTATTATTAAAATATGTTTCATTCACCCCTCTTGGACGTGAGTTAGGATTATGCCCTCTTTTAAGGGGTTTGGATGCATTTTGGGCTGATTCCAGAACTTGATTTTTGCTCATTCTTTGTTATTCTTCAGAGGCTGCCAAACCTGTGGAGAAGGAGACCCAAGAACGAGAGTTTGTAGGTTTCCAGGGAGACCCAAGAATGGGATTTTGCAAGTTTCTAGGAAGGCTAAGGATGAGATTTTGAAGCCATTCCATGTGCATGCTCATGCAGAGTTTTCCTTTGTGCTGAACAGTGCAGATTTGTGAGTTTTTGGGAGTATATTTTGTAAGAGTTTGATGTTTCCAGTTGAGTATTTCATATCATTTTGGGTTGCTGCTGTATATCAGACTTTTAAATATCAAAATAGATCTAAATATATGTATTTGGATATGATTATACTTTTGTGATAGATTATTAATTTTTTGTGGTGATTCTGGGCTATTTTGTGCTATTTTCGAGAGCCTAATGAGCATTGTTTTGTCCTCCGTTTGGGAGCTATTGTGTCCATGTTATAAAGATCTAGAAATGTCATTTTATAGGCTGTTATTCTGCTCAAATTTCTGTAAAAATTTCCACTTTCAGATTTATTAATAATAGGTGAAGCTGTGAAGCTTTTGGCATTATTTCTGACATACCCGATTTGGGGTTTCTTGAGAAATCTGGTGGATCTTTGTGATATTAGTTGTTTGATTTTGAAAATCTGATTAGAGGCTTGAAATATCATACAAAATAAGTAAAGGGACATTTTAGGATGGATGGAACCCAATTGGCAATTAGCATTTTAACAAAGCATATAAGTTGATACAATCACCAATGAGAGATAGAAAACACTCTGTGTGTGTCTATATATATATATATATATATATATATATATATATATATATATATATATATATATATATATATATATATATATATATATATATGTATAGAAGGCTTGTGAAATGAAATTTGACAAAAACACAACTATCAATATCATGGGTTGATTTAGAAAAAATATGATAGAAGGTTGGAGTGATATGTATTCAGAAAGCCCTTCTAAATAAATAAGGCTTCATGATGTTGCATAGGAAGGAAGGACACAAAAACTATGAAAAATAATATACCGTCTAGCAAATATATGTTGATATTTGATTGAAAAGATAATAGTGGAAGAAGGGAGATTGCTGATTAAGAATTTTTTCAATCATCGTTTTGTCACTGATGTCAAACCTACTATTTTTTGGAATGAAAATTTCTTATAAGATCCAAGTACAATTGCTTAGTTGATTGATGAAGATGATTTAATCAACAAGATGTAACAAAAGCACTTAAGGGAAAGGTTGAGTTATAGTTTTGTAATGAAGTACAAGGATCAATTAGGACAATGGTAAAATGATGTATTGAAAATATACTTGTAGGTACAAAGGTTAGCCACACAAAGAAACTCTATAAAAATAAGTTGTAACAAAGTTTTCTGCAAAGCTTGACTAAATTCATTAGTGGGTTCTGAGCAAGTTAGTTCATGTTGAGAAGATTTCCAGTTAGTATTGAGAAAATGAAAAATCTAGTGTGTGTTGAGTGAAATAGAAGATTTTGAGCAAGTAATAGGTGTTTAGCATCAGTAAACTTAGTTAGTGCTGAGTAACATGATATATGCCAAGCATTAGAAAGTCAATAGTGACAAGTTTCTAAATTATTTGAAAAGTCAAAGAATTGCCAGATCTAAGTTGACAAGTTTGTTACCTTGAATTTTGTGAACTTGATGGAAGATAAGGATGATGAACTAGTGGCACAAAATTTTAGGTGAACTATTTTTAGGTGAATTCATGTGGATTCTTCATGATATTTCTATATGAAACAAGATAAGGGGTAGATACATTGTATCTTGCCTAATCCATTTTGAACCCTGAAATAAGTGCAAGAAGAATAGAGTGGGAAAGGTATTCTAGACTTCCATTTAAGGAGTCATAGGTCATGAAGTAGAAGTTTGGTTAGAGAGAGAGTATGTGGTATTAAGGAAGAGGAACAAATTATAGAGACTCTACTTTGATAGGTGACCACAGAGGTTATTGCATTGGCATAACAAGCACGAAGACTCAAGGAGACAAAGCTCGAAAGGAGGACAAGGTATTGGAGAATAAAATTGAGATCTAAAATTTGCAAGTTATGTTGTAAGTTGTATCAGATCAAAAGCCCTTATTGTCTCTCTCTAGCAATTATATCAGTTAGAGATAAATCCTATGGACTTAGGTTGGTTTAACAGCCATGTTGTAAATCCTTTAACAAGGTGACATTCCAAGTGAATGTTCTAAAGTCCTTTTACTAGGCTCACTTCTAATAGGGTGGCTGAAATCCCTTAACCAAGTCACATTTAATAGTGTGTTTTGTAGCCTTTAGCAGGGTAGGCCTTTGATAGGGCATCACTTCAAAAGAGTGAAAAAGGTGTAGCATGTTATTAGTTTTTTCCAAATTGGGTTTCCACATAAATGACCATGTTATGTGTTGATCTTTCATGTTTTATTATTGCATGTTGATTTTTTAGTAACTTGCTAAGATGAATGTTTAGCTTGGATGGGTGGTTAGATTAATGGGATCACCATACTTAGTGAAAAGTTTTATTAGGACATTCGAACCTTGAATAACTGATTCACTCCCCCTCTTAGTCATTATAAATTATTTCCAACAATTGGTATCAGAGCTAGTTGTTGATTTGGTTTGAAGTACTAGAAGTAGAAAGATCAAAATATCTAAGAGAAAAGTTCCCAAGCTCAAAAAAGATAACTTCCTTAAATGACAAAGTTTAATGAAGCTACATCTTGGATCAATAGGTGATCATGCACAAAGCTCAATTGAAATAGAACATGATGATCTAACCAATGCCCCTACTACAAAATATTTGAGGAAAATGAAGGAGCACAATCAGGCAATGCTAGAGATTGCCTCTACTCTCAATTATGCAAAATTTGTTGACATCAAGGGATGTAACTTTGCATTCAAGATGTGGAAGGCCTTGTCAAATATTTATGGAGGAGATCAGAATGTTGAAAGAGCAAAAGGAGAAAGCCTCAGAGGAAAGTTTGATGACGTGAGAATGGAGGAAGTTAAAAATGCTGCTCAATATTCCTCTAGAATAAAGGAAGTAGTAAGTGCAATAAGAAGTTTGGGTGGTCATCTAGATGATGATACTATTAATAGAAAATTCTTAAGAACTTTTCTCCCCATCTATGCTATTAGAGTATCTACCATCCAAGAGTTAAGATGTGTACTTGGAAAAAACCTAACTTTTGCATGTATAGTAGGAAGACTTACTACATTTGAGTTATCCAACTTTGATAACTAAAAACCTAAGAATCTTGATTCTGCTTTCAAGGCCAAGCTATTGTTGAAAGATACTAAAGAATTGAAACCAAAGAAGAAGGGAAGAAAGATAAAATATGTATCCAGTGATAGTAGCATAGATGAAGAAGATGTGGAACAATTGGAAGCATTTCTACCCAGAAGATTTCACAGAGGCAAAGAGAAATTCAAAGGTGAGCTACCTATCATTTGTTTTAATTGCAATGAGGTAGGACATATTGCTACAAGATTCCAATAGAAAAAGGACTACAAAGAAAGCAATAGGCACAAGAGTTGAAGAGAAGATGATAACATAGATTACAAAGATAAAGGCAAAAGGTGCTACATTGCTAAAGAAGAGAATTCTGATGAAAATGATGATGAGGTAGTCTATGTAGCCATGAAAGATGAGTTAGAAAAAGATAAGGAAAAAGCACTTGTAACTTGTGTAAAAAAGAATGACAAGTGGATCAGAGATAGTGGATGCTCACATCACATGACAGGAGACAAAAGTAAGTTTTTCACTTTTACTCAGTATGATGTAAATAGTGTTAGATTTGGAAATGATGCTCGATGTCTAATCAAAGGAAAAGGTTCCATTAAGCTTACAAAGAAAATTTCATCTGATAATCCATCTTATGTTGAAGGATTGAATTAAAATTTTTTGAGGGTGTCAAAGTTAGGCAATGTAGCACGCAAAGTAGAATTTGGAAACAAAACTACCAAAATCTATGACATTGATGGAAATCTGATATGAAAAGGAGATTAAACTAGGAGTAATCTATTTTACCTAGACATGGAGGATGTTGATTGTCTCATTGTAATATTTGATAATGTGTGGCTATGGTGCAAAAGGCTATGTCATCTCAACTTTGATAATTTGATCAACATCGGCAAAAAGAAGAAAGTAAGATGTTTACCTAAATTGAAGAAGCCTGACAATACAATGGGAAAACAGTGTCAACTAGGAAAGATGACCAAGTCAAGTTTCAAGTGCAAAACTTTTACTTCCAAAGAAGTACTAGAGTTAGTCCATACTAATTTATGTGACCCAATAGAAGTGCAAAGCTACAAAGGAGACATATACATAATAATGTTTGTTGATGACTACCTATAATGATGACTTTTATGTTCTTAAAAAAAAATATGATGCTTTTCAAATGTTTAAGTGGTATTTGGCTGGGATTGAGAAGGAGACCGGGAAGAGTCTGAAGTACCTAAGATTAGACAGAGGAGGAGAGTTCACATCAAAAGAATTTGAGACATTTTGCAATGATAAAGGAATTAAGAGACAAAAATCATCATATAGAACTCCCCATAGAGTGGAATTGTAGAGAGAAGAAATAGATCAGTGACAAATTATGCTAGAACATTGATGATGGAAAATAATGTTGCTCTAAAGTACTGGAGAGAAGCTATAAGTATAGCTATCTACACCCTGAACTAAGTAAAAGTCAAGAAAGGTACAAATGCAACACGTTTTGAATTACGGTATGGTCACTCACCCAATATTAAACATTTGAAAGTGTTTAGTTGTAAGTGTTATATTCTTAAAGATTTTGGGAATGGCAAGTTTGATGCAAAGAGTGATGAAGGCATATTCCTTGCATACTCCACTAGAAGTAAATCATATAAATGTTTAAATACTAACACTAAAAAAATTGTGGAGAGTGCAAATGTAAACTTTGATGAGCATATAAAAGTTCAAGTTGATGAATCTAAGAAACTAGAAGAGTACAAAACCTTTGAATACTTCTATGAAGGAATGTCTGCTAAAGAAAAATTTATTAATGAAGTTGGAAATCAACAACAAGTTTTAGTATTAGCCAAGTTACAACTAGTGAATTTTGAGCTACATTCAAAAGTCAAGCTGCATTTAGAGGTCAAGTTACATTTAGAAGTGGAGTTGCAGAATGAAGACAATGGACATTCTGACTCTAAAATTAGTACACATGAAAGGGATGTAGAACTCCGTGAAAGAGATGTTCATAGTGACTCTAAAGCTAAAAGACCAAACATGGAAACAAGGATAGAACCAAGGTTATCCAAGTATGTGAGAAGACATCACCCTAATAAACAAATAATTGGTGACAAGGAAGCAAGACCAATGACAAGGAAAAAATTAAGAAATAAATCATGTCTGTTGAGCAAAATTGAACTCAAAATAGTGAAAGATGCACTACTAGATGATGACTAGTATAAGGCTATGGAAGAAGAGATTAATCAGATAAAGAAGAACAAAACTTGGACTTTAGTTCCAAGACCAGCTGATATGAATGTGATTGGCACCAAGTGGGTATCTAGGAACAAGCTAGATGAGAATGGTGAGATCACAAGAAATAAGGATAGACTAGTTTGCAAAGGTTATGCACAAGAAGAAGGATTGGACTATGAGGAAACATTTGCCTATATTGCAAGAATGGAAGGAGTAAGAACTCTTCTTGCATATGCTACCTACAAAAGATTTAAAGTCTATCAAATGGATGTAAATTATGCTTTTCTAAATGGTATACTAGAAGAGGAAGTTTACATTAAACAATCAGAGGCATTGGTTGATAACAAAAACAAGGATATGGTGTGCCAACTGCATAAAGCACTCTATGGTTTGAAACAACCACCTAGAGCTTGGTATGAGAAACTTCAAAAATATTTTGTGAATATAAGATTTGAGAGAATAGATGACAATAACAACCTGCATATCAAGGAAGAAAAAGGTAAGGACATTTTGTTATCTAAAATTTTTGTTGATGATATAATATTTGGAGAAAAAGATGTCTTGTGCAAAGATTTTGTTGATCAGATGAAACATGAGTTTGAGATGTCAATGTTTGGGAAAATCAAATTCTTTGTTGGATTGTAAGTACATCAACTAGAATATGGCATATTTGTGACTCAACCAAAATATATCAAGGAGATACTCAAAACATTTGGCTTAGAGGATTCAAAACTAGTCAGTACACTAATGGTAATAGGACATAAGCTATCCAAGAATAATGAATCAGCTAAAGTGAATCAAACACTATATAGATCAATGATTGGAAAGTTACAATATGTTGTGCATAGTAGACTAGATATTTCATTATCTATTGGGATAGTGGCAAGATTTTATGAAAATTCAAGAGAAAATCATCTTATGGTAGTAAAAAGAATAATGAGATACCTAAAAAGAATAGAGGATTTAGGCTTACACTACAAGAGGACTAAAAATTTTGAGTTGAAAGCCTATACTGATGTAGATTGGGGAGGTAATATAGATGATAGAAAAAGTACCAATGGAGGAACACTCTTATTAGGAAAAAGATTAGTCACTTGGAATAGCAAAAAGAAAAGTTGTACCTCATAGTCCACAATTGAAGCTAAGTATGTTGCTGCTACTATCAACTGCACCAATATTGTATGGATCAAGCACATGTGGAAAGGTATGAAGGAAGATATAACTAAACCTATAATACTCCATTGTGACAACACAAGTACCATCAACATATCAAATAATCCTATGATGCATGCCAAAACAAAGCATATTGCAATCAAGTATCACTATGTAAGAGAATTGAAGATGGAATATGTCAACTCAAAGGAACAAATTGCTGACATCTTTACAAAACCATTACCTAAAGATGCATTTGAATATCTTAGAGGTAAGTTAGGGGTGATACCCCTATCCAAAGTTGCTTAAGTAACAGCAAGATTTCCTTGCATCAAATGAGTTGATTATTGATATGATATAAATTGATGCAAAGGTTACTTTAGGTTTTTGCCTGAAGTAATTACAAGTACTAAAATTCCAAACAAGTCACAATCAAGGTGATAGAGGGAGAAATTATAGTTCCTATAAATGCTATGCTTGCATGATAATATGCTGAAACAATGTGTCTTTGGCATTGTTGTCAAAGAGGGAGAAATATGAAAAAATTGATCAAAGTGGAAAGAAGTTGAAAGCTACAAAAAAGAGGGAGAAATAGTAAAAATAGTAGAAACTGATCAAATATATAGGATCAATGTGTAGAGGGAGAAATAGTAGAGAGGAAGAAAAAAAGGAAATAATAGCTAAGAGGGAGAAAACAACATAGACAAGAAGATGACAAGATCAAAGAGGGAGTACAACAAAAAGGTAGAAAACAGTGTATGAGCAAAAATGATATCCCTAATACTTTGTAAGAGGGACTTGCTTATAGAATTTAGAGGGGTTCATAAGAAATTCAAAGTTTCTGATAGAATGAAGAATTTTGGATACAAAGTTTTATTTTTGGCATTTGACTTACTATTTTAACCTAGTTACCATTTTGATAACTTGGTTGATCAGTTTGGTTTGCCACCAATGCCAAAGAGGGAGATTGTTGAAATTTGATTGAAAAGATCATTGTGGAAGAAGGGAGATTGTTGATTAAGAATGTTTTCAATCATTGTTTTGTCACTGATGTAAAACCTACTATTTGCTGGAAACAAAAATTGCTTATAAGATCCAAGTACTATCACTTAGTTGATTGATGAAGAAGATTTAATCAACAAGATGTAACAAAAGCACCTAAGGGAAAGGTTGGGTTATGGTTTTGTAATGAAGTGCAAGGATCAGTTAAGACAATGGTAAAATGATGTATTGACAATATACTTGTAGGTATAGAGGTTGGCCACACTAAGAAACTCTAGAAGAATAAGTTGTAACAAAGTTGTCTGCAAAGCTTGACTAAATTCATTAGTGGGTGCTGAGTAGATTTCTAGTTAATGCTAAGAAAATGAAAAATCTAGTGTGTGCCGAGTGAAATAGAAGATACCAATAAAGTTCAGGTGCAAAGCAAGTAATAGGTGTTGAGTATCAGTGAACTTAGTTAGAGCCGAGTAACATAGCATTTGCCAAGCATCAGAGAGTCAATAGTGTCAAGTTGTTGGATGATTTGTAAAGTCAAAGAATCACTAGATCCAAACCAACAAGTTTGTTACCTTGAATTTTGTGAACCAGATGGAAGATAAGGATGATGAGCTGGTGGCATAGAATTCTAGATGAACAATTTTTGGGAAAATTTAGGTGGATTCTTCATGATGTTTCTAGATGAAACAATATTAGCAGTAGGTACATTGTATCTTACCTAATCCATTTCAAAATCTAAAATAAGTGTGGGATAAATAGAGAAAGAAAGGTATTCCAGACTTCTATTTAAGAAGTTACAAGTCATGAAGCAAAAGGTTGGTCAAAGAGAGAGTATATGGTATTGAGGAGATAGCATTGAGGAAAAAGAACAGAGTACAAAGATTTTGCTTCGATAGGTGACCACAGAGGTGATTTCATTGGCATAAAAAGCATGGAAACTCAAGGAGAAAAAGCTTGAAAGGAGGACAAGTTGTCAGAGCTGTAGAGACTGAAAGCCAGGAAATTTGGAGAACTAAATTGAGATCTAAAATTTGCAAGTTATGTTGTGAGTTGTATAAGATCAAAAGCCCTTATTGTTACTCTCTAGCAATTGTATTAATTAGGGATAGATCCTATGGACATAGGTTGGTTTAATAGCCATGTTGTAAATCCTTTAACAGGGTGACATTCCAAGTGAATGTTCTAATATCCTTTAACAAGGCTCACTTCTAACAAGGTGGTTGAAATCGCTTAACTAAGTCACATTTAATAGTGTGTTTTGTATCCTTTAATAGGGAAGGACTTTCATAGAGCATCACTTTAGAAGAGTGAAAAAGGAGTAGCATGTTACTGGTGATTTTTTCCAAATTGGGTTTCCACGTAAATCATTGCGTTCTGTACTGATCTTTCATGTTTCATTCCTGCATGTTAATTTTTCAGTAACTCGCTAAGATGAATGTTTTGCTTGGATACATGGTTAGATTAATGGGCCCACTATACTTAGTGAAAAGTTTTATTAGGACATTTGGACCTTGAATAACTGATTCACCCCCTCTCTCAATTATTCTAAAGCATTTCCAACAATATAATGTTAGGATAAACCAAGAAACAAGTGCCAAGAAAATATACTTAGGTGCTGTCATTAAAACATGGTCTATAAAAGATATGAAGTTATCATGAAAATATGCAATTATAGAATTAAAATGATAGATAGACTAGACGGTAAAGTGTAGATAAATTAGCTAGTACAAATAGTGAATAACTTAGGTAAATAGCGAATAAGGTAGGCAGACAAAGTGTTTTTTGGAATCAACACAAGAATATAAGTGTAGATTTATTAAAAAAATAAAATGAAGTAGAGCATATATTCTTGGAGATGATAAATTTATGATCAAATATTATCTCCTTTACCATTTTGGATCTGCTCAATTAGATTGAATTGTCTTTTGGCATAATTAGTGACATGTAGTTTGACAAATGGTAATTAGATCCATTTTGGTCAAGGAGGGGGGATTTATATAGTACTCATATTTTCTTCTTATATTGTTCCACATTAGTGGAATACACTTGAAGATAGCATTCATATACAATGTATTCTTCATGTCTCTTCAATATATATTAAAAAAAAACCTTAATTATATTTCATACCCATTTGGGGATTGCTCAAGTTTAGCAGTAGCCATATTATGCTTGGATGCATAACAAAAGTATTATAAATCAAAAATACCATCATATATAATCACTACTGTAATTAGAGAACAAAATAACTCATTAGACTACTGAAAAAATATATCAAACAAGGCTTGTGACTGAGTTCATTTCCTTTGTCTTTACCAATTTGAGGTTATAATGATAACAAAGGCATTGATTTGATAATAATCAATAACCAAATACTATGGTAAAAGAGGAGCACAATTTTATCTATCTATTAATATTAAATACTTTCCCATCTATTATTTATATTAACATTTAAGGATATATATTAGGAAGTAGACTAAATTCATTCATCACATAATTATTACAAACTTGAATGAACCAACTAGATAAGAGTTGATTGCAGGAATACTTGAGGCATCTATAGAGGCAAACAACAAAATAAAAGCAAGAGTTCATTTAATTTCTCATATCCATCACACATTAGGATTTGGGAGATAACTTTCCATAAGATAATTTTATTACTATGGGAATGGTTTATATATGAAATTAAGATTGGAAAAATACTCTAGATACAGCTCTTGATAGTTTAATCTATATGTATCAAAGAAATAGATTTGAATAACCTCTTGGAAAATAATATTAGTCCCAATTTGTATAGGAATGGACCAGGGACATTACATTACTATAGAGACTTTGAATATGAAGTAAAGGCATTAGGAAAGGATCTACCTGTGTTATTCACTAAGGAATTAAAAAGGATCCTACTAGCTTTCGATACCCTAATTACTTATATAGTTCTTCTAAGGCCCACAAAGGAAGCTTGAATTCAACAACCCACACTACCCAATATGATAAGAAAAGAAATACAGTCATTCAAAGTTCCTAGAAAATGTGTTTCATGTGTACAACATAAATTTCTACTCATACATGAGAAAAAAAAAACATTGTTGGCAATATTTTATTAAGATAATAAATAAGATCCTTAGTAGGTGCTTGTCCATACAAACTACTATACATTTTAACTCTATAAGATGGTACTCTTTCTATAGATAATGTAAACATGTTCAATAGTTTCATTTTCTAGGTCTAAGAAATTTTTAAAATAGTGATATGTTCTAATGAGACATCTGAATTAATCAAGGTGGGAAGTTTTTACAAGGATCTTTGAGAGGATAGAGATCCAGACCAAAAAGAATAGATAACAAATGGAATGTTGTGTAGTAATGGTAACAAAAATGTGAGAGCTTTGGAAAAATAATGCTAAAAGTAGGGAACAAACAAATAAATATTATCATATCAATGTTTGTAGGAGCTTATTTGTAAAATGATAATATAACTTGTCAGATTTCCCTCTATATGTTTAAAGAGGATCAAGACTTGAAACAGAACATGTCAAATGAGATGAAATATCCAAATTAAAATATATAATTGATGTGATAGGAAATGAGAGCCATAATTATTTTTTCTAGATGAAATCTCTTCTTCCTACCACTCTATTATTATATTTTGATTTTCCCAATAGACTAGTTTCCGTGAGGAATTTGGAGTACCAAATCAAAAATAATCAAGATTTGTCCATATTTATGGGATGGGTTTTAATGATACAAGAATGCATAGCTCTGGTGATGGAAAAAAATTCCTAAATATTAAGAGTGATAACAACTAAAGCTCCCTCATATTTAAGGTCTTCTACTCTATCCTCAAGATCAATTTTGTCTGCATAAAATTACTTATCTATATGAGGAAAGTAGTCATCCATACCTGCACAATAGTTATCTACACTAGCACAACATTCAATCACACTAGAAAATTGTTCATCCACATAATAATAGTAGTCATCCACATCAAAATAGAGGCCATCCACTATAGTTCAGAAACCAATCACCCCAAATCTTACACTGAGTTATCCTCTCACAAGGTTCTCTTCAATATTCCATTTAGAAATCTAGCTTTCTCACAAGGATCCTTGCCCATTATCAAGACAAGACCTTAGAAGCCATCTTCAAGAGTTAGTATTATACTAGAAACACCTCCATATTTAAGGACTAATATTCCAAGGAGTTCAATATCTACTAATATGGGGAGACCTAGAGCACCCATCATTACATGGTAAAATAGTGTATCTCATACTTGAAACAACAAGCCAAGGAGGAAATCATGTTCTATAAGTGTGATAAGAAGAAGAGTTTCAATTGACAACCTTAATAAAAATAAGTCCACTATGGTAGTCAAGAAAAAGAGCAATGACATTTAGGATACAATGCCAACTATAGTTGGAAGAAGGATGGTAGAGAAATTGATGAATGAGATGAGGTCTAACCCTCTATGAAAAGTAGAGGAAGATACTAGCTAGTTTTTTTATTCTAAATTAGCCACCAAAATTCTAATGAAGTTAGTCTAATCATAATATGTTGATGGATTTGGTAGGATAATCTCAAAGAAATCCTTGGGCATGGCTCTTGGGAAAATATATATATGGGGAATCATGGAAGAAGAATTAGGCCTCATATGAAAAATATTCTAGCATCATCTCTATATAGCATTTAGTTAGAAGAATTTAAAGAAAATCAAGTGGTATAGCAAGATCTCCCACAACAGCTAATAGCAATGCAAGTTCAGAGTCAAGTGCAAAGATTTCCCTAGATCTTGATGTTAGCAAGTTTGATGATGATGAATTTGATAGTGACCAAGGAAGAAAATCCCCATGAACTAGTTGGCAAGATAGTCTTCACTTCAAGGGGAGCACAAAGAGCAAAAATTGGTTGTTTAGTGATGAAAGGACTCAGGATAGGGATGAGTAATCTCTCATTTTTTACTAAGGATTTGAAATGTTTTCTTATCCAATGGATGATGTTACAAGAGAATTAACATCATTTGATGATGAAAATGGTAAAATTGGTATGGATTACTGATAGCACCACTATTGTCTATTGTGTGCAATTATTTTAAATTTAAATTTGATGGTTTGATGTTTATGCCAATAATTTACATACAAAAAAGCTTCTATTAGTATTTGGGTGATTCATCTTTACTTCAAAGCACAAATTTTGGTATTCTAGATCAAATATCTATAAATATAGTAGTGCACAGAAGACATTGTATCTTGGAAAATATTTTGTATGGTTTAAATCCTTTTGGGGATTAATTTTAAATTCTCAACATGAATCTATGGTAATCCATTTTCTTACTAATGGGGAGTTTATCTAAATTTAATATATAAAAAAATTAGGTAATTAATCACCCTATTTTAGAAAAGAATCCAACTAATTGTGCATTTGTCAAGGCTAAAAATTCTACTAATCAAGGTATTCATAATATTCTATGACAATGCCCAAATTTTCAACCTTTTGAATTTAACAAGAGAATTCAACAAACTATAAACTTAGTTAACACATCTAGTAAGTAAAAATCAATAAACTAAAAGCACCTAGTTTAGAGGTTTCCATGAAATTTTAGGGAAAGTAAATGTGCACTTAATGGTCATGCCTAGGAAAGGGGTTGTGAATCATGAATAGATAACATTCCTTCCCATGCAACACATGTATTTCTAAGTGGTATTTATTGTAAAATCTATGAACTATATATGAATGAAGAAATATGCATTGACAAAGAAAACCAATTCCATTGCTACAAATGAAACCTATAATCCTCTTTAAATATTTGAGATGGTTGCTACAATGAGATCTAAAGTCTTTCGTTTTATGGTGAAATCTATTTTATGAAGTTTCATAGAAAGAAATGAAACCCTAGCTAAAGGATCCCACACATATGAGTGTTACTTGGAAATAAATCTGATGTTGTTTAAATCTCGAGCAATACTATTTATTGTAATCCTTCCATCAAATTTTTTGATGACGAATCTATTAAAAAAGGATCAAAAATTATGAAGTCTGGAAAAATAGATAAGGGATTTGTACTAAAGAGGTGCGAATAAAAGACATTTTAAAAGATATAAACAAAAATCATTAAAAAGATAGAGCTTATTAAAATGGATGTTAAAAATAATCTTATGATATTATAGATAATAATTATTAATGTTTATGCACAAACATACAATAAATTAATATATAAGCTTCAATGAAATTATTTTCAAGAAACTAAATGTTTTGATTGGGTATTTGAAACTATTAATGAGAGTAGTTCCCTTGATATGGATTAGGAGTCAATACATTATCACATAAATTCATGTAATAGATATAAGAGGATTTGTGGCATAAGGAAGTTATGGATACTATATGAACGTATGTGCATCCCTTGCAAGTTACAATCAACTACTTTGGTATGTCCATTTTTGCAAGAGAGAACAAAAGGGATAGAGGAGTTTTAATATCTTTTTAACCGCATTGAGCAAGAGAGAACAAAAGAGATGTAGCATGGTGAAAATGTAGGTTGCACAACCTTTTTTGGCATCCTCTCTTCCTACACTAAAAGTGAATATTTCACGCATGTTATGAACACCTATCAACTTGCCTAAAATAATAGCACTAGATGTAGAGAAATAGGATCCCAAAAAATGGTGGACAAAATGCATCAAAGAAATGTTGTCTCTTGGACTAGGACTATAGGATACACATGAAATGGATTTGTTGAAAAGGCTTCAAGAAATTTCAAGAAAATATCATTAGCTAGTGTAAAGTAAATTCCACAATTATTTCCAAGATCCTCCTTCCTATACCAAAATGGGATCTTTAGAATATGGAGTGGAATTACATTGATTCATAAAGGATATAATTTTTTGCAAAATGATTTAGCTTGGTGTTTTATGATCACTTATAGTAGCTAGGGGCTAATTATGATCCATTACTAATAGAATGATGTTATGAGAGAGAGATCTTTAAAAATCTGATAAAATATCCTTCCATTATATTTTGATAGATTCTATACCCTAATATAAAACTCTTATTTTGGAAAAAAAAAATAGAAATTAGGAAATATTTTTTTTGACACAAATTGTGTATATTCTATAATCGTACAAGTAAAAATCTTAAGGGAAAAAAATTAGGCCTCATGTCAAATACACTCATTTTGCCTTATAAATTTTAAATTAATACTAATATAAATAGACCACATGTTTGCAATAAGATTAATTGTTCTATTATAACTAGATAACTCTCACCTAGATTTTTTAATTTATAAATAAAATTTGAGGAGTTTGAGTTTAGATTGGAGAGGTCTTGAGTTTATTTCTATATTAGTTGAGGGGAAATTCAAGGAAGTTAACTAACAATGATGTATTGTTAGGACAAAAAAAATATTTGTGAGAAATACAAGTTATTATAATAGTTAATAATATAATAATATGATAAACAAATTGATCATTCAATTAGTCCTTTGTTTGGGTGATTAATTATTAGTGACTAATTATTTAGTCATGTACTTGATCATTTATTTAGTCACTTGTAGTCATAAATTGTAAATAATTACTCAAATGTGAACACTTTTAGTCATGCGACTAGATTTTTAAGTCTTGTGACTAAAATTTTTAGTCCCATAGTCATTTATTTGCCAAAATTCTACTATTGTTTTACTATTTTGTATGAAGAAACAAATTTTTGGTCAACACTTATTTGCAATAGTTATCTTTGTGTTATAGTTAGTTTTTGTCACCAAGACATATTTGAAAAGCTAAGAAGAATTGTGACCATTATCTTCTATAGGGGATAGATATGATGAAAAAATAACAGTGAGTGAAATGTGAAGAAAGTATCAAATATCTAGTCATTTCCATCCCTAAGGTGCACCCACCTTGGTCTTAAAAAACCAAAAGTGTAGAGAATCATTGTGATTCTATTGAATTTGGTCTAGATCTAAAGATTTTCCAGTTGAATATAGGAAGTAGCCACCCTCAGACTATTTTAATCTCTTGAACCCTGGTATTAGGTGTCTTCTCACCTAGTACTTTCCAAACATCAAAAAAGAGTTAAGGAGAAATCAAGAGTGATTTTTGATGTAGAGCTAAGGGTGGTGGATGGATGGCCCAATTACAAGTTCCTAAATTTGTGAAAGTTAACTAGTGTTTCCCAAGGCCTTAAATACCTTAATGTCTTCAAAACCTAACAAAAACTCCTCACCAAGGTTCCAAGTGATAGGGTTGATATGTTTGGATGGTAGTAACTTGGATTTAATAATTATTATTATTCAAGACTATTCCCAACTCTCCAACCTTTCTAATCTCTTCAAATTACTTTCTAGGCCTAGTTACCCCTATTAGGCCTCTAGCGATAAAGATCCTTGATTTCCTCCCAATTTTCCCAAAGACCAAACTTAACTCTATAGGTATTAAGATATCCATTTGGCCATATTTCAACATATCAAAAGGTTACCTAGGGTTCCTTTGGGCCAAACTCTACTATCACTATATTGTGGCTCTAAAATGCACAAAAGTGAAGAATTTAACAAGGGAACTATAATTTATTTACACTCCCTAGACTTCCCATGCTAGAGAGTCTCTTCTTAGGTTATAAATGTCAGATATCCAAGAGGAATTAGATTAAAATATTTTGCAACACAAAAAGCCCCAAATTGCTCCCCAAAACCCTCCTGAACTAGGGCTTTCTAATTAGATGTTGTTCCACACTTGAGAGAAAAAAAGAGTGGATTCACCTTATCCTTTGTTGGTTTTTTTAAAATATCAAGCAGCAAAATACTTGATACCAAGATGATGAAAAAAACTTAGTTTAAGGATTAGCTATTTCCTATACTCAACTAAGAGGTCTTCAGATCTAGACCCAACTTCAATAAAATCATAAAGATTTTCTACTCTTTAGGCTCTACAAAACTAAGGTGGGTGCACTTGAGGGATAAAAAGATTCAAAAATTGATACTATCTTTACACTTCATTCATTCAATGACATCCTATTATAATACTCATCCCTTATAGCAGATGTTTGGTCATAATTCTTCTTAGATTTACATGTAATCTTGAGTAATAGAAACTAAATAGAAACACAGAGATTAAATGAAATCAAGTACTGACCAACGATGAAATTCTTCATACATTTGAAGTAAAAATGATTTTGATTTTAAGATTTTTCTTGATGCTTATACATGATCTCTTCATATGCAAAGTGAAATAATTGATCAGTGCCTCATCCATTGGAATTCAAGGTCTACCCAACCTCTTAAGTTATTTGATTGCATTACAATCAATATTATCAGCAATTCTCCCTAAAACTCATTTTTATGCATATCCTTCTTATTTCTTGGAAATCCAATCACATCACTGAAGCATTTACTTAATTGATTGAATTAAAAGAAATAGTGAATTGATATACAACCTATCCTAGTTGCATTTAATTGAACAAGCCTTGCCCATACAACCTTAAAATAACCAGTAAAAAAAATGGACACAAGATTCAGAGAAAATAGATATGGTGACAGTTCATCTTTTGTATTAATTCTCTTTGAAAATTATATAACATTGGAGTAATACTCAAAAAAACTCAAGAAATGAAAATATGATCTTTGAATGTTTATGTATTCCTAGGCTTGTAGAGAAAATACATCACAAAATTTGCATCAAGGGAATTGGACTGAATAAAACTAGCAAAACTAAAAGTTGCACAATAGTTCGAACCATTTCTCTAGCCTTGGAATCTCATTTATATAATATGAGATGCAACAAGATTTAGTCATAGAGAGTACTAACAACTTTCCTTAAGACATAAATATATTTACAAAAGTTATTGTTAGAAAAATAAAAATTGGTGCAACAGAATGTTTTACATCATGAATGTTCTTTTGTGGGACCACTTCTATTGCAACTTCTTTGTTGTTAAGGAATTTTTTGATTAGAACTGATTATGATTCTTGTGATGGACCTACTTCTGATACTTGAAAATTAAGCTTAACCTAAGGTTCTCCATCCAAGTCATCATATACTAAAAAACTGATAGTCACACTTGATTCTCTTACTACCAAGTCATCAATTTGAACCTTTGTGCTTGTCATTGCAATTGATTGTTAATCTTTGTCCCCTTCTACTTTAACTTGTTGTAAATAGAGATGGAGTAACTGAGAGGGGAGGGGTGAATCAATTACCACAAAAATAAATCCATAGATCCTTAGATGTCTTAAAATATAGTTGTTGCTAACACTCTGTAACCACACAAATAAATGTTGAAACTTGATAGATGTTCTGTTAACTTATTAAGAATTTAAATTGATTAACATGCATGCATAAAGGAAATAACATGAACACAAGAGACACCAAATTTAACGTGGAAACCCAATATGAGAAAAACCACCAAGTAACTAGTCACCAATTTTCACTCTTTTGAAGTGAGCCCTGTTAGGAGCCAACCCTGTTAAAGGTTACAAAACACATTATTAGGTGTGATGCTATTAGAGGATTTAATCACCCTATATAAGGAGTGGACTGGTTGGAGGTCTTAAGTACAATTCAACTTAATTATCACCTTGTTAGAGGATTTACAAAATGGCTGTTAAACCAACTCTGTTAAGAGATTTTGAATCACTATTACAATGATTAGAAAGCAACAATGAAGTGATCTAAAATATATGCAAATTATCTTTTCTGAATATAGATCTCTGTTCTACTTCACTAGATCCTCACTAATCGAAAAAAACTTTGAAACTCCATAAGGATATCTAATCCTTCCACAACATTCACTCATATATTCAATATTTTCTCATTCCATTTACATCCATACATTCACACTCTTATGCATCCACACTCTTTTATCTTCATGAATTCAAAACTTGACCTTTCACATATACCTTACAGATTGTCAAGTCAGCTCAATTACAAGTTACAACAACTGAAAAACATTAAATCAGTTGGCTGCAAACATTACACAAAACAATTAAACTTAATTCTTTAGAACAATAAAATTCTTCACTGCCCAACCCAACTCGGTGACTACTGCTCCAGAATGGTTTCCCCAATGTTAACTAAGTGAAGCTCAGTAAACACTACAAACCTTGCAACTTCCTTTGGAGACCAAGTTAACTTGGTAAACACTAACCTTCCTTCACTTACCGAGTGAGCTCAGTAAAAGCTAACTTTCTCTTCAATGACTGAGTGAACTTGGTAGACATTGAATTTCCCTTTGTTAACCTTGGGAGCTTAGTTAACATTAACTTTTTGCTACAAAATCCTTTGATTCCTGAGTGAGCTCGGTAAGAGATAACTTATTGTGTAATGTTCAGGAATGCTCGGTAGTCACTATAAATTGCTTTGCTAACCATCTAAGCTTGGTAGACTCTGTCTGATGGCTGATATGAAATTTGTGTAACATCAAAGACAATAAACAATTAACAATTGTATCCAACATAACTAATGTATCAATTGTTTACAACTCATCTTGGTCCATCTCATCTTCATTAGTTTCAACAAGTAGTAAGTATTTTGAATGCACAAAATCTTCCATCCATTTATTAAAAATGTGTCACCTGGCCAATCAAAACTTAACACCTCATGTTGCTTCTTCAAATAAAAATCTCCTAACTTATTAATTTCAAAAAATTCTTCTCTAATAGAATCATATAATATTTGTACTCTGACAATTTCCTTAGTTTTTTTTCCACAAGGCACGTCCCTCTTCATTTATAACCTTATTAATTCTAAGGCATAATAAGTCATCTAATTCTTTGGCCCATTTCTCCTTATCTTTTAAATTATCTATTTTTTTGAGTGCATGGGGGAAAGGTTCAAACTTTTTAGCAAGATACTTTGAGAAATAAATTATACTCCTTTTTTGCACTGCAACCCTCTTATCATCAAAATTAGATAGATCGTTAGTCATGTCAAAGGTTTTTCCTATCTACTCACAAGATAGACTAATGACTAAAAAACATAAAAGGGTTACATCCTTATCCCTACTACCCCATTTATTCATAATGGGCTTCAAAGCATCCTCACCAACTTTTATCTCATTCCACACATCAATTATTTTCACCAATTGTTCATAGAATGTGGACTAATCAATCTTATCTACTAGGCATCAGATTGTTTTTCTAATTTTGTCCTCATATAGGTCATTTAACTCTACATGTAATGCCCAAAGTTTTCGTTTCCCTTCTTCAAACTCTAGAGTTGTATAAAATTGTGGTCTTTGTAGAGTATCTGGTAGCTCTACTAGGGGAGTTGAATTGAATGGTTCAATTGGGGGATGAGGATAAGTAATCCTAGGTTGGCTAGATTCTCCCAATTTTCTCTTTCCAAGTTTCTTATCCATTTGGGATACTTGAGTCTCCAACTGATGTATCCTATTTCCTCTTTCCTCATATGCCTTCAGCATCTCTTAAAATTTAGCATTTAGCTCCAAAAATTTGTTTTTGTCTTTTGCAACAACAATAATTCCAAACTCTACCATTTCTTTTGTCACTTTATATATATATTTTTGCTATCCACCTCTTTTTCTCTATAGACAATGAGATTACCTATATGCTCAACATCTGAAACTTCTTGCATTATGGTCGTGTCCCTCTTCTTAATAGACCATGTCAACAATGCCTAATTATCATCACTATACTTCAATCCTTTATGGGCCTACAAGACCTCTTCACTAGTTTTAAACTAAGTATCCTTTGCTTTTCTCATAGCATAAAAAATTATAGCATTGGCAATGTCCCATTCAGGTAACATCAAAGTTCCTAAATCCTTCAATAATTGTCTTCCCCCCTTAGGGGTTACCTGTGCAAACTCTCCCATGAAACTGGCTTCGATTTCCTCTTCAATTTTAGAGTTCTCTTTGTTAGGTTTCTATTCTTTGATTAGCTTACACTTAGCCTCAAAATTATCAATATTTCTCCTCCATAAGAATTGGGCAAACTCTCTAGACTTTACAACACTCTCATTGTCAATAATTTTTTAGAAGCCTATTCCATCATAATGAGAGCTAGTGTAGGCATTGAAGGTTCTTTAGATACTCCTTCAATATTTGCAGTTGTAACCACAATATCCCTCTCACCTCAAATTTGTCTCAGTTGTTCTATCAAGGATACTTCATCATCTAACCTAAGTGGGGTTTGGGTAGGTGAGTACTCTTGAACATTAGAAGATGATCCTTTCTCTAATTTTTGTTTCTTAGGAGCATGTGTATTAGGTGGGCTTTTAGACCTTAGTCTTTTATATGGAGGAACATATTGTACACTCCTAGCCACTATCTATCTGACTCTATTCTACAATGTATATTTCCTTGGGTTAAAAATCATCTTACATTCTAGTCTCTTCTCCAGCTCAATGGCCTTGGCTAGGTGTGCTTGCGTCAAAAGTCACTTCTTTTCATTCAAAGTTTGCATAATCCCAAAAAAATTATACATCAACATATCCACATTCATAACCCAATATTTTCTATTAGCTAGGGGATCATAATCGAGCTCAAAAGAATTTATAAAATCTTGGAACTTGTTGTATACTTTCCATTTTTCCTTCCTAAGCTCTTGTTCTTGTAATGAGAATTTATTTCTAAGTATGTCCTCTGGAAAGTATACCATTTTCTTATGAAATTTAGCCTTTGTTCTATCTCTAAAGAGGTGATAAAACTCCTCTGAATCTATAAAATGGGCATGTCATTGAGCCATTCGATAATTATCTAAAAATTTCTCAAAGTTCCTCCATCCCTTCTTGACAAAAAAAAAGTCATGAAAAATAGTAAGATGGGGAAAGAATGTACCTTTAGACTTTTCCAACAATTCTCTTTCTTCAACTAATCCAATCTTCCATAAAAGTTCAACAATTCTTTCTTCTAAAGGCACTTCATAAGGTAGCACATGTGGTTTTCCTAGAAAACAACAAACTCTAAAAATAGTAGACACTACATATGGGATAATTTCTCCCCAATTGTGAATCACCATTAACTCCTTAGCATGATCTTTCAGTCTAATCAATTCTAGTAGAGATTGTGGTATTCTAGGGCTATCCCCTATTAACAACATTTTGAGCCTAGAAGCAAAATACCTATCAAATCAAGCTAAATTGGCACCAACCACCTCCCATGTCATATCTACACTCCATAGTTGGTTAGGGAGCTTTTGTCCATCTCTTTCTAGTTCTAACTTCATTTCTCTAGAGAAAAAGGTGATTCCCTTGTACAAACATATGTACATTAGCATGGAGTGCCAACAAAAGGGCTTATGAACTTTAGCCTTTGCAATTCCTATTAATCCAATATGAATTTCTTCTACCAAGTGAGTAGAAAAGTAAAAAATTGAACTCATACCATACTGAAAAGTTTGAGGAATAATGAAGACAATGGAGCTTGGACTATGGTCTGGCTCATCCATTACAAAGATTTTGCAAAGAGAGAAATACAATGCCTACACTCTAGGGTTGAAATGTTTTTTCAACAAAGGCTCTAGAGTGTTTTGTGTAACTAGGGGCAATGATCAAATTTTAACAAAATTCTCCTACAATGGTCCTCCCCTTAGATATATTATTTGTGCATCATGCCTATCCTGGAGGTCTTCCATGTCTATCTTTTCATGGACTACATAGTTAGGGTTTAACTTAAAAACTTCTTTGATCAATTCTAGTGAAACCTTAAAAATATTATCACTAGCATGATTCTTCACAATTCTAGTAATTGGATCATATTATTTTGACATTATTGCCAACAAATCAACATCAAAGAAAACTCCTAGGATGGTTAATTTACCTATGTCAAATTCCCATACATTGTTCAAGGGAGTATCTAACCTTCTCTTTGAAAACCACTTTCAGAAAAGCCCTAATCCTCCAATAGACACTTCAACATCCCTCAACTAGTTTGATTTATCATAAAAACCCTCACTAACCAATAACCTAAGTCTTTTCAGAATAAACTCTTTTCCCCTAGCCAACTTATTCATGGACTCTGGCATTTTCTCCTAGAAATCATCATGCACAACTCTCTTCGAACAATCTACTTTCCTCAAAACATCTCTTCATGGAGACATGTTTGAAAATTATCCTACTGCAAATATAACTTCTCAATTTTTGAAAAGCTCAAAAGACTCACCTAATTTTCTTGTCTTTTCTTCTCTAAAAATTACTTAGCAATATATCAAAACCCTAGGAATTTTTTTCCCTTAGCTCTGAAAATCTTTTCTATGTGAGAATTATACAACCTTACTGATCAATAATGGAATTTAGAATTTTTCTACAACATTAAGCTTGCATGAAATAGAACTGGTCAGAATTAATGCTTCAACAATCATGTTCTATGTCACGCTGTGAAATTTGAAACTCTGCCATTGATCTTCAAGAATTAGATGACTTAGCTTTAAACCCAAAAGACTATGTTAACCCTTTTTCGAAATGGCCATGTGTCAACAAGGTGCTTCCCCACATTTATTAAAATTTGGGCACTTTCATATTGTAAGAAAGTGTTGATTGTCAATCATTACAAGATCAATGATCACGAAAACCCTTAGAATTCTCTATGTTCACTTTTAATATTTCAAGCCCATTGATACAATCACCCTCCAGCTCAATGGAGACATAAACTACTCAACCAATCAATGTAAGCCATTTCAACATGCATTCCAACTCACCATGACTAAGTAACATTTTGAGTGATTGGACCAACTTGTCCACATGGCAACTAGAAACTTCCCTCTTTTGTTAAACATCAGACACTTTCAAAAGGCATTAAAGCACCCTCCATCAAATTTCAAATGATTGACGGTCCCATAAAATTTTCCCTATTCACAATCTAGTTAGCAGAAGCAAAAAATAGAATGTGTTACCTTTTTTAATGTGTTTTGACATTTTCCAACTATTCCAAAACCTTTTCAAACTGGGGGTGCATGGCCTCACCAAGTATGCATGTCACCAAGGTACTTTTCCACATTTCATAAACCTCACACTTCTTAACATTGTGGGGAAGTTCTTATCATAGATCTTCATAAGATCAACAACGTGATGTTGTATCACTTAAAAGTAATTCCACTACTAAATTTGACCAATGAAATGGCTCAAATTTTTCAACATGTGTTGACAACCATCTAAAAATTATAAACCCATTCTAACACATCCAACTTTTGATGTGCATAAAGGAATTAATGTCACCAAGAGCTATGTGGCATGTAGGTGCTTCCCTACATTTGCTAAAGGTTAAGCAAGTTCATAGTGCAGGAAAGAATCCATCACTTATCTTTCAAAGATCAATGGTTAGAAAATGTAAACCCTATAGTGGTTAAAACACTTTGAAGAACACTAAGAAATTGACATAGGCTTAAAACCATGGTTAAAACAAAGGTTTATGACAAAAGACATATTTCTTTAGGAAATTAATTTAAAAATAAATATGGAAAAAAGTAAATAGAAAACCTTAATGTGAAAATCTTCCCGCACAAAATTTAAAACAATACTTTCCTAAGTCTTTGAAAACTAGGTTCAAATGGTAAGGGTTTCATGAAATTTTAATTATTTCATCAAGGGTTTTTAACACATCCTACCTTTAAAACATAAATTCATTGGTTTTTTGACTATGGAATGCAAAAAAATTATGCAAGGTGAAAAATGAGGCCAACATCCTTGACATACTCAATCACTTTCAATAGTTAAACAATGACCTCCAATGGCTAGAACTTCAACTGTTGCTCCCTAGCCAAGAATTTAATGTCTTTTTCTCCAAAAACTTCAATGGTGATCACCTATCCTTATACTTTCCTATAAAAAACTTCTTAGAAATTATAGCTACATAATATTACAATATCATTCCATTAGAATCAAAGTCCTACATCCATGGAATCATCAACATGTTAATTAGAAACTCAAACTAGTTAATAAAATAATAAAATCCTTCAAAACAACAACAATAAACTTGGTAGAAATGAACTTCACTAGTCTTGGTGCATTAGGATTTGACCAAAAAGAATGTAGATATGATTAAGATGTCACAATACTACAATAAAATTAATGGGAATCAAATTAAAATGCCTCAAGTTCTTGAAAATGAAGATTTTATTGCTTTACTTCACACAGTCTGCACAAAATGATCGATGCCAGGTGATGCTTTCCATATAGTACCTCCAAATAAAATTAAAAAGCTTCCTAGAAACTACTCCAATTGAGTGGAAATGGTTTCCATGATTAGTTAGGCTAAAAACTCCTTAAAACTACTTTCACTCAAAAATGTACTAATTGTTGGGATTCAAATATTTGAATTCTCCAACATATAATTTATTACATAAAATAACTATCTAGCTCCTCAAACTTGTCTATTAGGTCCTCTAGAATAATTTAACCAATCTTAAATCCTTCTAAGACTCCTAAAGACTTACTTGAATCCATATATCCCTTCTACCCCTAATTCACTACTAAATATACTAAGGTCCTTAACAGGCCCTTTAAGATTCATTATATTTTGAGCATTCTTAAAGCCTCCTAAGGCCATAATTGGCTTCAACACATGCCAACTCGTTGGTTCATAGTATTCTTTTCCCTTGATCCATCTTATTATTAATCTTAGATTGGTTTTGACATATGAATCACTGCACACTTAGTTATATTCATAAAGAGTATGTTGAGTAAGTAGTGTATGCTGAACATAGTTGTCAGATAATGCAAGCTCAGTAGAATATATAGTATGTACCAAGTAGAAATATATGCCAAGTAGATAGTTACTATGGAGGCACTATAGTGTCAAGAAAGTTAGTATATGTCGAGTGATTTAGATGCTAAGCAAACAATGGATGCCAAGCATTAGAGGCTTTAAGTGTCAAGTAAAAAGTTTTGGACATAGTTGTTTATAATTACACAAAATTATATGTAAATTGTTTTTGGGCCAACCTAAGGATTGTATTGTGATTCTAGATGATAATAAAAAATCTCTATTGAGAATCCCTATGTAGTACATGGAATAATTCAAATTGAGGGATGTTTTAAGTGGAAAAATTGGTGAATCACAATCATTGATTCTTACCTAACACTAAGTTACCTAGGTCTTCTTAAGGAAGGAAAACCCTAAAGATGCTAAGGAGTGAAGAGAGTAGATTGTATGCATAGATAGAGAATGCATGGTGAGTAAGGAGTTGTGAATTGAGATATACATTATAAAATTTGTTAGAGAGAATAGAGGAAAGGAGAGAGGAAAAAAGTGATACATCTGATTAGAGAGGATCAACTACACATAAGGAAAGAGGAGATTAGTTTATCTAGAAAAGGAGTGCTAATTGAAGGATCAAGGCTGAGACATTTTAACAAGTGAATCAATATAATCTCTTAACCTAGTAGCCTTAGCAGGTTTCAAATTCTATAAGAATTTTGTTCAAATCTCTTAATCAGGGTTTACTTCATTGTAAGTTGAAGTCCTTTAACCAAACACACTTCTAATAGGGTGTTGAAATTTTTTGATAGGGTAAGATTTAACCATACTTGTAAGCCTTCAACAAGGCAAACCTTTCATAAGGTAAATCATAATTTATGATCAAACAATTTAAGCTTCATTGGATACATTTTATAACTCTAGTAGTGAAGATTTATAGGTTTCATCCCCACCCTAGTTTTACCTTCTCATTGGAAGGTTTCTGGGTAACCAAATATTTTGTGTCATATGTGATGAATTTTTATTTGTTTTCATGCTATGAATGAACATGCTTAGTTTGGTATTTCATTTTATATGCAAATTATGAGATGGATGTGTGGTGAACATTTTTGTGGATAAAGTTATGGACTGAATCTCCCCCCCCCTGCCCTCAGAGTTTACCTTCCCTATTTTATTTCCAACAATTGGTATCAAAGCCTAGTTCTTTGAAAAATAAAGCTTTGTAACTTGGAGGAAAGATCTTGAAGATGGAAGCCTACAAGTTGGGAAAAGTCATTGACAACCAAAAAATTGAAATCCAACTTGCCCTACATCAGATGAATTGAGGAGATCATTAAAGAGAAGGAAAGAGATATATACTGAGGAGAATGAAAGACATTAGCAAGAGGAAGACACTACTAAATTTTTTGTAGATGGAAACTTAAGTGAAATTGATGCAACAGTTGTAAATCTAATGGAAAAGAATGGTGCCATAACTAAAGAGGTGATAAATATTTAGGTAGAACAAGAATTCCAATTAGTATTCCTATGTGAGGTGATTGAGTATAAAAAGAAAGTTGAGGAAGATAAAGTCATGATTGAAGACAAAAAAAGGTTACTGACCAATAGACTAGAAGAGAAGACATCAGAGGTACATATGATTTCTAGCATGAAATTGGAAATAATGAATCAAGTGATGATTTCCAATCATGAATTGAATGGTAAGGACATTGAAATCACAACCTTGAAGTTACAAAATGAACAACTAAGAAATGATCTAAAAATAGAAAAAGAATTTGTTGAAATTTTCAACAGACCTAATGAAGCTATCAAGTATTTTGAGAAATTGATGAGATCTCCTAGATCTAACACTGATACTATTGGATTAGGATACACCAATACTAAGGAAGAATAATCATATAAAAGTGATGAACAAAGAAGCAAAAAAGGTAAGAACTAAAAATCCACATGTCATAATTGTGGAAAGATAGGTCATATAGTGAATATTTGTAGGAGCAACAATGCAAATCAGAACCCTAAGCAAAAGTTTATTGGTTACTATGATAAGAGCAACAAGAAAGGACATCAGGAAGATATGTGCAATACTAAGACCATAGGAACACAAAGATTTATATTACATTTCCATAATTGTTAGAAATATGGACATAGAGCATATGAATGTAGATCTAATGCAAAGTGGACATCAAAGTAGCAGAAAAAGGGACAACACAATGGAAAAACCTACAATTGGGATTACAATACAAGTTATAGTTTTTACTATTGTCAAGAGTATGGATATGTTGCTAAAAATTGCATTAGAACATATTTTAGAAGTGAATACAGTACATGGTTGAGTCAAACTACATGTTTTAGTTGTTTGAAGACTAGTCACATTAGCAAGAATTGTCCAACAAGGTCAAAATCACCTAGTAGTGAATTCAAAAAAGGAAAAGGGAAGATTGATGTTGAGAAAGTCAAAGTGTAGATGAAAAAGACATAGAAGAAAAAGGAAGATTGCAAGACATCAAGTTTTGATGAGGTCACTTCATCCAATGGATTAGGTGATAGTATTGGCCAAGCATGTTGTGGTTATCGAGTGTAAAAGAAATCATGTGTAAGCCAAGTGAGTTAAAATTTCTATGATAGCCAAGCTTATAGCTGTGTAAGAACTAAGAATTTATTGCCAAGCTTTAAGGGCTATATGGTTGATTTTTGATTCATTTACATTTATTTGAGATTGAAGAGAGAATAGAGAGCATAAGGAAAATTGGAGAGAAGGATTCAAGGATTTTTGAACTAGATTCAATTGCTACTCATCACCAATAATCATATTCATGAGGTATTTATCATGTGTTGAGTTATTCTATCCAAATTATAATGAACCCTAGTTAATTGATATGGCATCTAGTTCTTCTAATATTGTTAGGAAGGAAGGAAAATAAGTTTTAAATGTTCAATTGATAAGAAATGAGATTAAACAACCACTCTTCCTAGCTATTCTTGAGATTGCATACAAGGGCGATCCAACTAGTGTGTTATCAATGTTACCACCACACGTTTTGATGATACATAATGTAAGATGTTGTTACACTTGTAAGGTTAGAAGTATTGGAGACATAGAAATCAGAGATTTGTATGGAAAACTATGTGGTGATGTAGTGCTAAAGGAGGAAAAGAAGATTGTTGAGAGAAAAGGGTTAACCCATGCCCTAGATTTTCCAAATGTATTCAAGATAGAATGGATTAAGATAGTGTTGAGAAAAATACATGACCACTTAGTATGGTTGGAAAATGGCCCTACCAAGATCACTAAAGGATCATTCAACATGTAACATGGTACCCTACCCTAGATAGAACCAAGACCATGCATAGTGATGCAAAGGAAGTAATTGAGAAGAATACAAGGGCTATATGGAACAAAAGAGGAATGACAATTGACACAATTTTAGATCCCCTAATTGCATTTGCAGTGAGAATTATTGCTCAGAAGTTCTTTCAATCTTGTAGATTGAACAACACATCTTATGTGGCTATGGATTTGGGCCACAAGATAGTCAATAACAATCACTCTTATAACCTTGCCATGTTATAACTCCAACAATTATCAAAAAACTTGGGAGCCGTAACAAAGACAAAAAGTGCATAAGGAAAATTTGGTTCATTACCAGTTTGTATATTTTTCTCTTTGCAGAACACATTTCCTTTTTTTGGAATGGTTTCTTGGAAGACCAATAGGCCAATTGCAGTTCAAATTGGAGAGTTTGTAGAGAAACTTGTAGGAAACTTTGAGGTAGTAATGAAAAGTTACTTTGAAGACTTTAAGAAGTCTATGAAGCAAAGACTGAGGATACCAGGGTCACTAGTAGAGAAATATTATGATGATGCTTATTTTCTAGTGGATACTTATTTTACATATTTTCAAGTAGATGTTCCTAGGGTTAGATGGCTCAGATCATTATCCTATTAAATAAAAATGGTTGAGGCATCAGAAACCATCACAACTTTACTTGCAAAAGTAGATAAAAGTACAACTTCATTTGGCAACTACAAGGAAGCCAAATCTAGAATAATAATAGATTTGAAAATAGCTTTTGTGGTGAGAAAGAAGAACCAAATTTTGAAGAAGCATAAAGAAAGATTTGGTGAAGGGGGTGATGAAGAAGAAGAAGAAAAAAATGATGAGGATGAAGAAGATGAGCAATCAACTCAAGCCCCACTTGCACTAACATAAGATCAAGGAGAAGACCAAGAAGAAGAGGAAGTTGAAGATGATGAAGGTGTTGAGGGGGAGGAAGCTAGTGAAGCACCTAAGCCTATAGAGAAGAAGAATAGAAAAGCCAAGAAGCTAGTATAAAAGAAACCTAAGAAGGTTGTGAAGCCAACACAAAAAAGACTAAGAGTACCTATCAGTAGGGCTAGCACAAGGGATGCTACAAAGAAAACACAAGAAGTTGATAAACTCAAAGGCAAAAGATCAACTACTACTATAGAGTAGAGTCAGCAAGAACAACCAAAGATGAGAAAGTATATAGTTCCAAATGAATCAAATGAGGATAGGACTGAGTCAGATGAGAATAGTCAATTTTGAGTGATAAGCCATAGTCCCTCTTCTAATTTGGACAACTTGTGTGATAACATTAAGAACAATGTAGATTTGTGAGGGTTCACAAATGTTGAGTTTGAAAAAAAAAGAAAAGTAGAAATGAATAAGATTTAGGAATCTATATGCAAGATGATGGCCACATTCAAGAATACCCCTATTAAGCTTTCCAACTCTATACCCAAAATTCTATATGACAAAGTTGAGTAAAGATGGCAATTCAGTTTAACTACTAAAAGGATTTTAAGGTAGACTACTCTTGCTAGAGTAATGCTACAATTGGACAAGTCATCTATTACTAGGGTAATTAAAATATACAATGGAAGATTTTCTCCCAAATATAGAGCTTTCAAAATTTTATAGAATAACATTAAGGAACTTTTCAAATAGAGTAGCCAAATATGGAAGGTTATCTATGGGTTGGAAACTAGAAAACGCTATTGAGAAAGCACCTAAAAAGGTAGGTGAGGAAAAAGATAAACAAGAAGTAGTTGAGGTTATAAAGGATGGATCTATCAATGATGGTCATGAAGGAGGAATAGAAAAGGAAACATAGGTAGAGACAACAAATAAAGAAGAGCAACAACAAGATTAGAGTGTACTCGAGGTACATATGTCGAGTGCCAATCCCCATCATATGGAACAAGTTAGTCAACAAAATAAAATAAAGATAAAGGATGTTTCTAATAATACTATGCAGAACATCAATCCTTTGATAGAGGATGATTTGAAGAGGATTCTACAGGATTCAAATTTATCTTCTAAAATTTGCACTAATCTTGTATTAATGAATATAGATGAAATCAACAAGGCATTAACAGGGGAGAAACTAAACACTAATAGGTCTAGTGTGCTCTTTACACTTACAGAGATAAGAGGTCTAGAAGAAAAAATGAGTGTCACCTCTAAAACTCATGTTCTAATGCCCATTATGGTATACCAAAGGAAGGACCTAGTGACATCAAATGTCATCACATTGGTGTCAAACACTTTAGTGCAAGCAGTCTTTATTGTTGAGAAGATTGGTACACAAGTCGAAATAGGTTAAGAAGGAAGTCCTACACCTAAATCATAGATTCAAGGTGAAGAAACAATAGAGAAGGAGAAGGATAGGACAAAAGAGTTAGTCTTGACTATGAAACCAAAGGAACAAATTGCAATTTAGACATTGGTAACTCTACCAAGCTCTGCATCTCTTATTCTTAGTAAAACTCTTCAAAAGCCAAGGGTAGATGCTACATCATTGCAATAATCAAGGCCTAGTCATGATACATCTAAGGTTAGAGAAGGCACATCTTATGTTGATGTCAACTTAGATGAGGTGATTGAACTTCCAAAGTTTTATTTGGAATCAATCACCATAGAACATGTGAGGATGTTGTAAGAATCTACTAGAAGGAAGAAAATCAAGAGTTACTCAAGAGGGAGCACAAGGAAATACAAGTGCTATATGACATCAAATACATATTTCTTGATGCATTCATCCTCCTAAAGCCTAATACAGATAAACCTATTCTTGATCAATAGGTAAATCTAGTGGACAAGATTACTGATGTAGACTTGGACACCAACACTAAACTTTTAGAGTGGTTTGAGAAGAGATTTTTAGAAAAGGTTGATGAAAATATTTCTAGTGCCATTGCACTTAGATGGATTGACTTAGCAATGAAAATGGAAGATGTGAAAAATGTTTTAGAGAACATATTTTCTCTATACACAAAGCTTTATGATGTGAACTTTTTCACATAAGAAGGAGAGAGGGCTATTAATTGGCTATAGGGAGACTTAAAGACAACATGTAATATTCTTAAGCTATCTCCTAGTCATAGTTAGACTCATTTTTAGAGGTTATTTTCTACTAAAGGTTAGCTAGCCACATTACATGCACAATA
The DNA here is from genome assembly GCA_028749045.1 of Cupressus sempervirens. Classification (NCBI taxonomy): domain Eukaryota; kingdom Viridiplantae; phylum Streptophyta; class Pinopsida; order Cupressales; family Cupressaceae; genus Cupressus; species Cupressus sempervirens. The sequence goes on along the minus strand of CM053786.1, from coordinate 235,664,854 downwards.
TGCAAATACTAGGGATACCTTGATTACTATTCAAACCATGTTGACCCCACACATGGAGGTTTCACACAAGGAACTAGCCTTTGTAGAAACTATGATGAAGAAAGATGCCATCTTTCTACTCATCAAGGCTTAGTTTCCCTTGATGTTAGGCTAGATGTACAAATTCAATCTCTAGAGGTACTGTGCAACAATTGGAATGTAGCACTAAAGATTATACTAGAGGTCCATCAATTTTTTTTGGACAAATGCACTATTCCTATACCACCTATGACATAAGTGTCAAAAAAGGGGGAATTTTAAAAAAGGGGAATGAAGATAGAAAATGATAGATTTCCCAAAGGGGGAGTACAGTCAAAAATAGAGTAAGCTAAAAGATGAAGAAAATTTACTTAGCAAGAGTATCAGATTCAGATGCAACATAGAACAATCAAGTCATTGGGAGTTATGAAGTTTTGAGGGATGACTAATAAGTCATCAATTTTCAAAAAATTTGAAATTTTGAAATTTTGTATGTGGGTTGAGTAAAGATCATAGATTATCTAAGTTTTTCTTTAGTTAACTATATATATGCATGATAAAGTATTTTCCCACTAATTTCAAAGGGGGAGATTGTTAATCTTAGATTGGTTTTGACATATGAGTGACAAAAAATTTCATCATACTCATAAAGAGCATGTTGAGTGAGTAGTTGATGCCAAGCATAAATTGTCAGATAATGCAAGCCAAGTAAAATATATAAGCGAAGCAAAATATATAGTTGTTTGACACAATTGTTCAATTGTGTATTGTCTTTGATCTTGCACAAATGACATATGAGTTAGTAGACAGAGTCTACCAAGTTTAGCTAGTTAGGAAAGAAATTTTTAGAGTCTACTGAGCATTCCTAGAAAATACTCTATGGAAATAGTTTCTACCGAACTCACTTGTGTGTCAAAGGATTTTGTGGTAGAAGTCAATGTTAAAAGAGCTCATAAGGTTAACAAAGGAAATTTAGTGTTTACCGAGTTCACTTAGTCTCCAAAGGATTTTGTAGAGTTTGTACTATTAACTGAGCTTCAGTTGGTTAACACTAGAAATCAATTCTGGAACAGTGTTTACCGAGTAGGGTCGGCCAATGAAGGATTTCATTGTTTTAGGATATAAATTTTAATTATTTTATGTAATGATTATAGTCGAATGATGTAATGATTATTGGTAATTGTAACTTGTAAATGATCTGACTTGACAATTTGTAAGGTATAAATAAAAGGTCATATTATGAATTCTAAAGTGTAATGAGCAAGCATGAAAGTGTGTTGATTGTGAAAAGAGGAAAGTGTGAGAAAACTTTGAAGGAGGATCAGATATCCTTGAGGAGCAATAAATTTTTATTTGATAAGAGAGGATCTAGGGCAATTGAACAAAGATCTATATCAGCAATTCAATTGCATCTCATTTAGGTCCATTCATTGTTACTTTATCACCATTGTAGCAGTGATTTCTAAATCTCTTAACATAGTTTGTCTAACAGGCATTTTGTAAATCCTCTAACAAGGTGACAATTCTATTGAATTATTCTAATGTCCTCTAGCAAGGCCACTCTTAGTAGGATGATTAAATCCTTTAACAAGGTCACACCTAATAGTTTATTTTTTCACCTTTAATAGGGTTGGCTCCTAACAAGGCTCACTTCAAAAGAGTGAAAATTAGTAGATATTACTTGTTGGTTTTTCCCATATTGGGTTTCCATGTTAAATCTGGTGTCTCATGTGTTATCTGTAATAAGTTAACATACATTGAATCTATCGAGTTACATCATTTTTTTGTATTTTTACTGAGTGATAGTTGTAACTAATTTTATAAGACATCTAAGGGATCTGTGGATTTTTTTTTGTGGTAATTTATTAACCAACCCTCTCAGTTACTCCATCTATATTTCCAAAAATCAGTATCAGAGCTTTTGGTGCTTGTAGGAAGGATTTCAAAAATCTAAGCTAAAGATCAAGATGTCTTACAAGAGGGAAATTCCAATGCTTAATAGGGATTACTTTTTAGCATGGAAAGGTCTCGTGAGACTCCATCTAGCTTCCAATGGAGATACAAGATTAAAATATCTTGATGAAGAATATACAACTCCTACTACTACATTATCTATCAATGACATTGCTGAGAAGAAGACTCATAACACCACGATGATATACATTGCATCAGCCCTAAGCTATAAAGGATTTAATGATATCAAGGCCTACAAAATTGCCTTTTCTATGTAGAACAAGCTGAAAGATTTCTATGGAGGTGATGACAATGTGAGGAGAGCCAAAGTAGAAAGTCGAAGAGGACAATTTGATCAGATGAGGTTGAGAGAGGATGAGAACATTGCTAAATATGTTGAAAGAGTCAAATCAAGCGTTAGTGTGATCAAGGCTTCTAGAGGAGATATCAAGGAGGAAATAGTTGTAAGTAAAGTTCTTAGAACGTTGCTTCCCATTTATGTAATTAGAGTTTCTACAATTCAAGAAAAAAGATGTGAAGCAAATCACAAGATAAATTTAGAGGCCATAGTAGGAAGATTGGTTGTATTTGAGCTAGATGACTGTGACAACTATGTTCCACCTTCCAAGAACATTGAATCAACATTTGAAGCTGAGCTTTCACTCAAGGAAAAAGGGAAGAAAATAAAGAAATCTCAGTTAGAAAGTTAAGAAGAATCAAAATAGAGTTCTAACAATGATCTTGAGGTGGTTGAAGCTCTACTTGCAAGAAAAAATTCTAGAGACAAAGGAAAATACAAAGGTAAGGTTCCTATAATCTATTTTTCATGTGAAAAAATTGGTCATAATGCTGCTAGGTGCCCAAACAAGAAAAACAAGGATGAGAAGAAAGGTCACAAGTGTAATGGAAAGAAAGACTTCAAATCATTCAAGGAAAAAGGTCAGAAAACATGTTTCATGGTTAAGGATTCTAAGGATTCTGATAATAGTGAAGATGAAATTTTTTACATTGCTATGAAAGATGAATCTAATAATGATGAAGAAGATAAGATGGAACTTATCTCTCATGTAAGAAAAAATGATACATGGATCATGGACAGTGGTTGTTCTCATCATATGACTGGTGACAAAACAAAGTTTGAAAATTTTGAAGACTATGATGGTGGTAGTGTGAGGTTTGGTAATAATGAACCTTGTTGCATAAAAGGAAAAGGAAGAGTCTCATTAAAAAATGACCTTGTATGTGATAATGCCTATTGAGTTGAAGGACTAGAACATAATATGTTTAGTGTGGCATAGCTAATCAATATTGGATTCAAGGTGGAATTCATGCATGGAAAGGCAATACTACTAGATGACAAAGGAAAATTGATTGGATCAGACATAGAAATAAAAAGTAACTTGTTCTATCTTGAAATTGGTGAATGTTCATGTTTTATTGCTGAAGTTGAAGAAAGTTGGTTATGGCACAGAAGGTTATGACATGTAAATTTTGATAACCTAATGAACATAAGAAAATTTAGGAAAGTAAGAGGCATTCCTAGTATAAAGAACCCTGGGGTTGGTCTATGCAAGAATTGTCAGATTGGTAAGATGAGAAAGACTAGCTTTAAAAGTAAAAATTATTAGTCTGAAGAGATTTTGGAAATTGTACATACTGATTTGTGTGGACCTATTAGACTTGAGAGCTATAATGGAGAAAAGTTCTTCATTCTTTTTGTTGATGATTACTCTAGAATGATGACTATCATGTATTTGAGAGAGAAATTAGAAGCATTTGAGAAGTTCAAATGGTATTTGGCTAGAGTAGAAAAGGAAAAAGGGAAAAGATTAAAATATTTTAGATTAGACAGAGGTGTTGAATTCATTTCCCATGAATTCAATAACTTTTGCATTAAAAGAGGAATCAAAAGATAGGTATGAGCCCCTGGAACTCTTGAGCACAATGGAATAGCTAAAAGGAGGAAAAATTATATCCTAAATTGTGCAAGGACTCTAATGATTAAAAAGAACATTGCTATCAAATACTGGAAGGAAGCTATCAACACTATAGTTCATACCTTAAACTGAGTATAGTTGAAGAAGGACTCATTCAAAACCCCCTATGTATGGCTATAAACCCAATGTAAGTTACCTAAAAGTATTTGGAAGTAAACGTTATATTTTGAAAGAATCTAGAAAAGGAAAATTTGATGTGAAGGGTGATGAAGGCATATTTTTGGGATATTCTTGCAAGAGTAAGGCATATAGATGTTTGAATTTGTCTACTCACAAAAATCATAGAAAGTGCACATGTGAAAGTTAATGAGTTTGTAGAAAGGACTAAAGAAGAAAGTAAAAAGGAGCTAGAAGACTACAGAAGATTTTTTTTCATTAAACCTAATACATTTCTAGATACATTTTTCAATTAGGAAACTTCTACTCCCAAGTCTTCAGCCATCGAGTTGCAAGAAGTTTAAACCAAGTTGCAAGAACTTGAGTCACATTTAGATGCTATTGAGCCAATGCCTATTGAGCGAGAGCAACTAGAACCTAAAGTTCAAGATGATGATAATGCAATTCATTCAAAAGGAAAGGAACTTGTATTGGCCAAGTATGTTAGGAGACATCATGCACTAGATTAGATTATTAGAGACAAATTTGAAGGTACTATGATAAGAAGTAAGCTAAAAGGTACTTGTTTACTTGTTAATTTTGAACCTAGAAATTTCAAAGATGCATTAAAAAATAAAAATTGGATTGAGGTTATGAGCAAAGAGATAGAGCAAATAGAGAAGAAAAAAACATAGACTCTTGTACCTAGGCCTAAAGATAAAAATGTGATTGGAACTAAAAGGGTATTTAGGAATAAGTTGCATGAAGATGGTAAGGTATTAAGGAAAAAAGCTAGATTGGTGTGTAAAGGCTACTCCCAAGAAGAAGGAATTGACTATGTAGAGAATTTTGTTCCTATTGCAAAATTGGAAGGTGTTAGGACCTTACTTGCATATTTTGCAAACAAAGGATTTAAGGTATATCATATGGATGTCAAATCTATATTTCTCAATGGTATTCTGGATGAAGAAGTCTACATTGAACAACCTGAAGGTTTTGTTGATCCAGACAAGAAGGACATGATCTGCAAATTACACAAAGCATTGTATGGTTTGAAACAAGCCCCTAGAGCATGGTATGAAATATTGCATAACTATCTTGTCCGGATTGGTTTTCAAAGAACTAATGATAATAGTAGCATGTATATCAAGGAAGGATGAGATAACAAGATTGTTTTGGCAGAAATATTTGTGGATGATACTTTGTTTACAAGGAATGATGATCTATTGAAAGAGTTTTCAAAGAAAATGAACAAGGAATTTGAAATGATTATGTTTGGTGAGATCAAATTCTTTGTTATTATTTAGATTCAATAGAGTAAGAATGGTATCTAAATTACTCAGTCTAAATACATCAAGGAGATACTCAAAAAGTTTAGTATGGAAGATTCAAAACTAGTTGAAACTCCCATGTGTATTGGACTAAAGCTTACCAAGGATGATGAATCAAAAGAGGTATATCAGACCTTATATAGATCAATGATTGGAAAGTTGCAGTATGTAGTTCATACAAGGCCTGATATTTCTTTGGCAGTTGGTATAGTGGCAAGATTTTCAGAAAAACCCAGAGAAAATCACACGATGGAAACCAAGAGGATCTTGAGATACTTGAAAGACACTGAAGATTATGGATTGTGGTACAAATTTGGAGGAAATTTGGACTTGAAAGTGTTTACTAATGTTTATTGGGTAGGAAACATTGATGACATAAAGAGAACAAGTGGTGGAGCATTCTTTCTTGGAAAGAGGTTGGTTTCTTAGACAAGTAAAAAATAAAATTGTACATCCCAATCTACAGCTGAAGTAGAGTATGTTGCAGCAGTAGTGAATTGTTCTAATATTGTTTGGTTCAAACAATTATTGGAAGGCATGAAGGTATCAAAGAACTATTTTTTATGTTTTGTGACAATACAGGTGCAATCAACATATCAAAGAATCCAATAATGCATTCCAAAACCAAACACATTGCTATAAAGTATCACTTTGTAAGAGAATTAGTGTAGGACAAGTAGATCATATTGGAATATGTCCATACAAAAGAACAAATTGCTAACATATTCACCAAGCCATTACCTAAGGATCCATTCTTGTACCTAAGAGGTAAGCTAGGGCTCATTCCCTGATTTGAAGCTCACTAAAATGAAGTTTTAGTGATGCATCAATAGGAACCAAGTTGAAGATCTATCAGTTGATGTAGGATAGTCATGGAAATATTGCATATGAATCAGTACTCAAGGAACATTGCTACTCATTTGGTATGCATTGTCTTTGGCATGTGTTGTCAAAGAGTGAGAGTTTACTGACATATCTTTCTAAAATTTGAATTTGTTTAAAAGAGATTTTACTATTTGGAAAAGAAGTTATATAATTCCTTCATAGGGGGAGATTACCACATTAGAGAAGCTTGTGGCATAAAATCTAAGTGGGAGAAATATTCTGTCAAGAAAAGGCTTGTTTTCAAATTTTATTTGCTATGACATGTTGTGTTGCCATCAATGCCAAAGAGGGAGATTATTGGATACAATTGTTCAATTGTGTGTTGTCTTTGATGTTACACAAATGTCATATCAGCTAGTAGACAGAGTCTACCGAGTCCAACTAGTCAACAAAGAAAATTTCAGAGTCTACCAAGCATTCTTGGAGAATACTCTATGGAAACAATTTCTATCAAGATCACTCAGGCTTTAAAGGATTTTGTGGCAAAAGTTAGTGTTAACCAAGCTCACAAGGTTAACAAAGGAAAGCCAGTGTTTACCAATTTCACTTGATCTCCAAAGGATTTTGTAGAGTTCATAGTGTTAACTGAGCTTTAGTTGGTTAACATTGGAAATTAGTTCTGGAATAGTATTTATCAAGTAGGGTTGGCCAATGAAGGATTTCATTGTTTTGGGATATAAAGTTTAATTATTTTATGTAATGATTATTGGTAATTGTAACTTGTAAAAGAGCTAACTTGACAATTTCTAAGGTATAAATAAAAGGTTAGATTGTGAATTCTAAAGTGTAATGAGTGAGAATGCAAGTGTGTTGATTGTGAAAAGGGGAAAGTGTGAGAAAACTTTGAAGGAGGATCAAATATCCTTAAGGAGAAAAAAAATTTTATTTGATCAGAGAGGATCTAGTGGAATAGAATAGAGATCTATACCAGCAATTTAGTTGCATCTCAGTTAGGTCCATTCATTGTTACTTTCTCACCATTGTAGTAGTGATTTCTAAATCTCTTAACAAAGTTGGTCTAATAGCCATTTTGTAAATCCTATAACAAGTTGAAAGTTCTATTGAATTGTTCTAAAGTCCTCTAGCAAGGCCACTCTTAGCAGGGTGATTAAATCCTTTAACAAGATCACACCTAACAATGTGTTTTGTAAACTTTAACAAGGTTGGCTCCTAACAAGGCTCACTTTAGAAGAGTGAAAATTAGTAGCTAGTTACTTGGTGGTTTTTCCCATATTGGGTTTCCACATTAAATCTAGTGTCTCGTGTCTTCATGTTATTTCTTTTATGCATGCATGTTAATCACTATGAATGCTTAAAGATCTGTAATAAGTTAACATACACTGCATCTACCGAGTTACAACATTTTTTTGTATGTTTATCGAGTGACAAAAATAACTAGTTTTATAAGACATCTAAGGGATCTATGGATTTATTTTTGTGGTAACTAAATAACCACCCCCCCCCCCTCTTAGTTACTCCATCTGTATTCCTAACAATAGTATGTGTCGAGTAGATAGTTAGTATTGAGTCACTCCAGTGCTGAGAAAGTTATTATATGCTAAGTAATTTATATGTCAAGTAATAATGGATACTAAGTCATTTAGGAGATGAATTACAACATTAAAGATATAGTGGATGTCAACCATCAGTGGCATTAAGTGTCGAGTAAATAGTTTTGGACATAGTTTATTGTAATGGCACAAACTTCTATGTAAATCACTTTTTGGCCAAATTAAGGATTTTTTTGTGATTCTAGATGATAAGAATGAATTTCTATTGAGAATCCCTATGTAGTACATACAACTAGTTAAATTGTGGGATCTTCTAAGTGGAAAAATGGGTGAATCACAATCATTGATTCTTACCTAACCCTAAGTTACCTAGGTTTTCTTAAGGAAGGAAAACCCTGAAGAGGATAAGGAGTGAAGAGAGAAGTTTGCATGCATAGACAAAGTATTCATGGTGACTAAGGAATTGTGAATGGAGATATGCATTGCAGAATTAGTTAAATAAAGAAAAGTAGAGAGGGTAGAAGTGATACCTCTAATCATAGTGGATCAAGTACACATTAGGTAATAGGTTATATGTTATATATAAAAGGAGTGCTAACAAAAGGATCAAGGCTAAGACATTCTAATAGGTAAATTAGTAAAATCTCTTAACAGAGTAGCCTTAATAGGTTTCAAGTTCTAGCAGACTTTTTTGTAAATCTCTTAATCAATTGCTTACTTCATTGTAAGTTAAAGTCCTTTAACTAGATACACTTCTAATAGGGTTTTGAAATCCTTTAACAGGGTAAGATCTAACAAATATGTAACCCTTTAATAGGGTAGACATTTTAAATAGGCAGATCATAGTTTATGATCAAACATTGTAACCTTCATTGGATATACTTTACAATAGTAGTAGTGAGGATTTATGGGTGTCATTCCCATCCTAGTTTTACCTTCTCATTGGAGGGTTCCTGAGTCACCAAATATCTTATGTCCTATGTGATGAATTTTTATTTGTTTTCATGCTATGGATGAACATGGTTAGTTTGGTATTTCAGTTTATATGCAAATTGTGAGATGAATGTGTATTGAATGTGTTAGTGGATAAAGTTTTGAAGGATAGATTCACCTCCCCCTCTTAGAGTTTACTTTCCCTATTGTATTTCCAAAAAAAATTGTCTTCTATAGTAACCCTTGCATGTCTTGATGCTCCTACATCATACTCCCCTCCTCCAATGAAACTCTTGTCCCAAAACTTGATCTTCTTAGGCCAAGCATTGATATTTGGTGGTTGTTGGTTTTCAAGGTTGATATAATCTCCCAAGGTGATTTACCTCTTCATAAAATTCCCTACACTCATACATATAGAACTAGAAAAATAAGGTTCCTTTTCTAATTGTCTAGATGAAGGATAGTAAGATGGTTTTAAGGCATACATCTCTAATCCATTCTTTGGATAAAACATTAGCCTCCCCACTTCTACTATAGTTATAGGTGGTGGCTTCATTATATGACATTTAACTGCCCCAACTTGCACATAGTGAAGATCCCAAAGCTCTCCTTCTTTAGGACTTCTTTGACTACTTTTTTCCTTAATGTTTTTCCATCTAGTATTGTACTAAAATTGCACCTTTATTTCCTACCCAAAACACATGATAGCCCAATGTCTTGAAAACCTAGCAAGAACTCCTAACCAAGGTTCCAAGTGATAGGGTTGATATATTTAGATAGTAATAAATTATATTTAATGATTCTTAGGGTTTTATACTATTCCTAACTCTCCAACCTTTCTAATCTCTTCAAATTCCCTTCTAGGCCTAGTTGCCACTATTAGGCCTCCAACGATAAAGATCCTTCATTTCCTCTGAATTTTCCCAAAGCCCAAACTTAAATCTATTGGCTTTCAAGAACCCATTTGGCCATATTTCAAGATGTCAAAAGATTATCTAGGGTTACTTTGGACCAAACCCTACCATCACTATGCCATGGCTCTAAAATGCATTAAAGTGAGAATTTTAACAAAGTAACTATAAGTTATTTAAACTCCCCATACTCCCCACACTAGAAAGTCTCTTATTAAGCCATGAATGTCACATGTCCAAGAGGAATTATACTACAATATTTTAGAATACCAAAATCCCCAAATTGCTCCCCAAAACCCTCTCAAACAAGAGTTTTCTAATTAGATTTTGTCCTGACACTTTTGAGAGAGAAAAAGAGTATATTCACCTTGTCATCAACATAATAAATAAATTTTAATCATTAAATGATGATCTCAAATGGCTAGTGGTGGAACTCAATATTTTACAAATATTTGTTCACCTTTTACTTGATTTCATTATTTACCCTTTTCATGCTTTAGGTAGATTTTATGATTATGATCAAATAAAGGAAACACTTAATGCATTTCTTTGTGTTTGATAGAAAATAAAAATTTATTATCTAAAATCAAAGGTTCCTACTCCAAATTTAACAACTAGGGCTTACTCATCATATGTCAGTCCCTATCAATCAATCTTGTTTTTTATCCTATTTGAATTATGAGAGATATCCTCATTTTTTTTGCATATAACTGTAGCTATAGTGATTGAGCACTTTGTATCATTATATCATATGAAAATAGTGGTTGGGCTAATGGAAAAGACTTGATGAAGTATCAATATATCATAAAGAAATTTAGGTTCATCGCTATGTAGGGTAAATATTATGAAGATATAGAAATTAGTGATCAACTTTAGTGTGTCATTGTACATTATAATGATTGATCTTACTGGTAAGTGGAGGAGATATATTTTTACTATAGTGATAAGCAATAAGCTTTCTCATATCATCATATGTTATAGCAATGAAAGTTCATTTCTATGTAGGGAAGAAATAATAGCGATATAGCGATGAGCTATAAAATAAAGAGATCGCCATGACCTATAATGATTATCACTAATCAAAATAACAAGGTTTCAGCTTTGGTGATTAACAATAACATGGATGTTATCTCTATAAGATATAACGATTATTTTTCTTGGTGATTGGAGAATGACAAGTTGTGTTGTGACAATGAGTGATGAAGTTAAGGAATCGATGTAGTTTATAGTGATAGATGGATGAATTGTTAAGAAGGCATTTCTATGTGTTATAGCGATAGGTTAAAATTAATCACAGATTACATTCTAAGTAATGGAGATATAGTGACTAGCAATGAGATTTGCCATATCACTATATATTATAGTTATAAAGTAATGCTTGTATCAATGACCGAGATTCTTGATTGCCATACCTAATAGTTAAAGGATTTATCAAAGATCATAAGTAGAGGAATTTTAGTATAGAAATGAGAGATGGAAGTATCACCATTTCTATAGTGATAAATGCAAAAATGAAAGTAGTTCATTATTTCTAGGATTGAGATATAATGATCAAAGGTATACATATATTTATCACTAAGAGTTACAATGATTGGATGTGTGAATGAACTTTATAAGGCACAAATATAATTACATGAGGTGACTTTTGATAGCCAATATAGTGTTACAATGATCAAAAAAGGCTTTATTATTTTGATTCATGTGGGAGAGTAAATGCATGAATGTTGGGTGCTCTGCAATAAAAAAGAAATCATTCTTGGTTTTATTCATGAATTTTTAGAATCAAGTTCATGAAGTTTCTGTTAATATTTAGATTTCACAAAGAATTGTGGCATAAGGAATTTTAGAGAAAATACCACAGAGAGATTCAGTTTGACACAAAAAAGGAAGACTAAGAAAGTGAAAAAAGGGAAAGAAGAGAAGAAACATAAGACTGACAATGAAGTATCACATAAGAAATTGAACAAAGATCTAATTGAGGAAATGGATTTTGCAGGTCCAAAGTCTAGAAGAAGAAAATTCTCTTCTCTAGACAAAATTGAATACAAATATAGTACAGTTGGAGATATTTGGATTAGGACTAGTGGGTATGAGCTTTTTATTTATCATTATGTCAGAAGAAATTATAAGGCACCTATTTGTCATTCTTGGGAGATGACTTTAGGGAAGCCGATAGTGGCTAATGGTTTTGTAAATGTTAAGTTACTTAAGGTCATCATCAAAAAATACAATGCTAATGAAAAATACATATATGATAAAGATGTGAAGAAATTCATAGAGATATCTATTGAGTATTTGAATAAAGGTTTTAGACTTATTATAGATGGTCTCACTAATAAGTTATCATTTACAAAATTGAAGAATGAATATGATAGGTCAGATATCTCATATATGTAGTGGAAGTTGATATTGCAAAAAATAGTCAAAGGGCCCTTAACTATAGTATATGGACCTCCATTCAATGTTAACATTTTTAAAACATACCTAGACATGAAATATAATCTTTTCGACAAGTAGGACGAATGGAAGCTCTTGATTTGATGGGGGTTGGGCCTATGGTGTTTGCATCTAACATTCAAATGCTAGAGCCCAGATCTTATGATTATGCAAAGTATGTTGTTAATAAAATTCATACTTCCTTTGTCAATTTTAGTGAAGTTGAATATCCTACTTTTAAGATTTTTCTCTTCTCATGCATATGATTTTGTATTATGATCAATTAAGAGGATTGTAGGGTTAGAATTTGAAATTAAATGAGGGAAAATAATGGGGAAGAGAGACCAATTCAAATGTGGACATTAGTGTGATATTATAGGTACAATGCCTCTTGTTACCTCACCTTTGAATATCATTTTGTTCAGCCTTTGTACACTCTTTTTGGAAACTAATCTTTTCCATCTAATAGCCTTGATATTAAGAGATTACTAACACCAAAAGATAATGGGTTGGGAGAGAAAATAAGACACAATTGGGGAGATTGGTATGCATATGATTACTTCACTTTCTTTAGGGTTTTTGGGTTTGAATGAAAACCATTAAAATTTCCAGCATTAGTGCTTGAAAGAATTGCATACTTAGAAATTGTAAGGTAGATGTCTAAGTCTAGTAAGCAAAATTTTGGAGGCAAGCAAAGAAAATAAACCTTTCTCCTAGCCATCTTATCTTTTGGATATTTTACTATTTGTGCTACCAAGTCTTATGATAAAATTTCCAAGAAATTGAAAATTAAGTATCACATGTATACTATGGATTCCTTGAGTCATTATGATCCAGAGGGATATATTCATGCATGTAGGAAATCACAAAAACTGGGTGATTACATTCACCAAGTCATTGAATATGAAGAAGGTTTTAAAAACATTGAATGTATGGAGTTATAATAGAAAATTCAAGAGAAAAATAGGGAGCTTTAACAACAAAGGCAACAAGCCAAGGAACAATTCAAAGAAGATATTCTAAAGATACTAGACTCCCCTATTCCAATAACAAGGACTATAGATAGATTGGTACTTCAGGCCTTGGAACATGATGTGCAAGTTCTTGATAGAATAGATGTTGAAAAGGATGAGAGACTCCTTGAATCAAGTAGATTCATAAGTGATGATGCTTTTATTAAATCGAAGGAGTTCATTTTTGCTTTGTATAATTAGAAAGGAAAATTACTGAGGCAGAGTATCCATAATAATTCTCCAAAAAATGAACAAGAGTTTATCAAAAATTTGGAGGATGTAAAAAGAGAAGTACAACACATGACTCTGGCTAGAGGGAGACAAATTTTGAATGAAATAGGGGTTATTGGTTTTTCCTAGTTGGGATTTTAGTGCTTCTTACATTTTTGATAGTTTGATTAACTATGGAAGACAACGTATGAAACTAGATGTATAGGGGGTCAAAGATGTGATCACTAGCTCAAGGTTTGTAGAGGATAAAAGATCAATGTTATTGTGGGCTTTATACCCTCCACACAAAAGGCAATAGATTATTTATGTAGATTAGGGTTTTGGACATTTGATGATACTAAAGGTAGGGGTGACAAAACCTAACAAAGTAGTAGGTATGCAAGTAAAATTATTAAGGGATGACACTATGAAGCAAGTAACATTTGAAGGAGATAATTGGAAGGCATTTTATGATAACGTGCTAAAATAAGGATAGCCATAGGTGCAACCGATGATCCAATCATCCAATGATGCTCTTTTTGGTTGATGGTAGAATTGGTATGAAAATATGGAGTTATATCTTGGCATGATGAAAATGGTGATACAATTGACTATGAGAGATTGATGGGTATGTGTCATGTGATGCAAGATCAAGTTCTAGGAGTAGCACAAAATGATGACCTAAAGATGCTGAAGAAAAGCTAATAGATGGAGCAAATGTTCAAGATTGAAGTTAAATCCTAAGAGGTGATCAATGATGTAGATTTTATTAGAGATGATAAATATCAAGACCACATCAAAGAATTCAATGAATTCATTGAAGAATCATCACCAAATTTAACAAAATGAATCTCTATTTTATAAACTTGGTTTGTCTACTTGACAATTAACTATTAGTTAGTCGATTAGTTTAAATATTGTAAAGAGAGAGAGTCATACCATTTCATTTTGTAACCAATTTGGTGTGTATAATTATAATGACTAAATTTGGAATAAGTATAGAATTCATTACTAGATAGAGGAATGATAAATAATCCATTGGTTAAGGCACTGATCTATTGATTATTATTTTGAGTCTTCATGCCAATTGCAGAAAGGACATACATCCAAGTGGAAAAGGTTGAAAAATAACTTATATATTTATTTATTACACCTAAAAACATTATCAACTTTCAAAAAAATTCAAGACACCCATAATCAAACAAGTTATCTACTTAAAGCCTCTAGGATGCGAGGTATAGGCCTACTAGCCTTAGTCCTATAGAGCTAGAATTGTAGAGATTCACATCCTATTTGGGTGGGACCTGTTAGTTGAAAATTGATTCTAGAAATTCTCAAAATTGGATCATCATTCCATAGGAAACTTGGTTTGTCAATTTGGACACCAAAAAATTGGTGACTCTACTGGGGAGTTGTCTTCACGATCAATGATTATGAAGTGACTTAGAAGTTATCTGGTTCCTCAAGATCAGAGATATAGAGAAAAGAGTTTTTTATGCAATCTAGTGCAGAGAGATAACCCATATGAAAAAAACTTAATCTTTCCTTTATTATAGAGGTGGTGGCTCTATAGTTAAAAGGTATATGAGAAATCTATTGGTGGTAGTTAGAAAGAAAGATAGTTTTAGAAGTGTGTCATTGAAGTTTATGTGCGGAAGAAGATCTACACACATAGGTGAAGACCAATAATATACTCCTAAGAAGTGAAATAGAAGAGTAGTGAATGCATCAAATATGATATTGGGAAGTTGTGGAAAAGTGGCTGAGAAATTAAGAGACCTTTCTCCTCATGATATAGTTAAGGGGACTCAAGCCCAAGAAGAAAATAACATAGAGAATGAAACTCAATTTCAAGAACATGTACTTTTTCATAGAAGGACTAATTTATTTCAAGGTCATTAAAATCTCTTATGAAATCAGTCTCCAAGTGATGAATTTGAAGATGATGAAGAAAGTGATGCTAGAGTAGGAGAAATTATTAAAGAATTTGAAAAGTTCATGAGGACTAAGAGAACAACA
This sequence comes from Cupressus sempervirens, assembly GCA_028749045.1. Classification (NCBI taxonomy): domain Eukaryota; kingdom Viridiplantae; phylum Streptophyta; class Pinopsida; order Cupressales; family Cupressaceae; genus Cupressus; species Cupressus sempervirens. The sequence continues at coordinate 235,649,541 of CM053786.1, read as the reverse complement.
AAAGATTTAAAAAGAAAACCTAGTGAGGTCCTAGTATTGATTGGTATAACTAGGGATGAACATGTTACCCCATCACTACAAAGAGTCAAGCCAAAGAGAGAAGAAGAAAGACTTGGGATAGGTAGAAACATTGTTCATAGATTCCCTAATGGTCAACCTAGAAAAAGAACAGATAATGATGTGGATAATAGGGTAGATAACCATCCACATATAGCTGAAGAGAGACGAGATATTTATAGAAATTTAAGATAGCCTATAAATAATAAGAATAAAAATAATTCTCATTATAATAACATGCACAATTATAATAATATGCAAAATAAGAGGCAACCTAGAGGAAGAAATATGAACTATAATTAGAACATGCAAAGAAATAATAGACAAAAAAATAGGTTCAATCAGAATGTTAGATCTCATGTCCCATTAAAGAGATATAGAGATTTGGATTTCCATGGAATATTTGGATATCCTAATCCCATATCAAATGATCTAAGAATTGCACTCCCTAAGTATTTTTGGTAAGGAGCCTATTAAAAGCAATAGTCCACCAAGGTAACTAAGAGGGTGGTGGGGTGAATTAGTTATCTAATAAATAAAATTTTTATCAACCCTATATAATCTTATCCATTCAACCAAAGTACTAAGAAACCATAACAAGACCACAATTACACCATATATGTGAACTAGGGAAATCCTTGACAAGGGGGAAAGCCCTAGTGGGAATGATGCTCACAAGATGATGTACTAATATAAATATTCCTTGTTAGAGGATGAACCCTATTAGGAGTCTATTACAACATTTAGTGCATACGAGTCCATATTTTGAGACTTTGAATCCTTGTTAGAAGATTCCAACCCTATTAGGAATTTTAGAAAATAAAAGGATCCACTATCCAAACAACTTCTAGGTTAAGATCACCTAACTCACTATCGAACTGATCTCTCAACTATTCCTTGTAGAATAATAGTGTGTATTGTACTTTATCTTCTTTCCTCTATCCTATCAACTAGAACAATCACTGTCAAACCTTGTAGACTAGGTCACGAACCTCAGATCCAAATATTGAACCTTGGATCATACAATAAAACATCGGCAATGAAGTTTCCTTCACTTTCACTTAGCTCTACTTGACTTCACTTTCGCTTAGCTCTACTTGACTTCACATTCCACTCTTTGTGATGCTTCTAATGATTTGCATTCCTCCTTCAATGAAATTATTAACAAAGGAAAATGTTTTTCCTTATACCAAGTCCATAAAACAATTCCTTGAGTTGGCCAATACAACTACTCAATTAATTATTATAGGATCACATTAAGAACACATCACACTTAGCGATAACATTAATATTTTTCCTTGTAACTTGAATAACTTTCCATACATGAAATATTATGATAAGAAAGATTAGCCACAACATAACCAACATGTCTTCTTCACATCCACAACCTCAATTCTCAGAATAACAATTCTGATAAGAGATATAACAAGTTTACTAGAACATTTCTCTATGAACTCTATCTTAGAATAATTATCACCAAAATTTACATAACTTATTTTAGGCTTAATATTTACTCACTTGACATTAATTGCATATATTAAATACTCAAAAGTATCACCCATAACCTTGCTTAGCGAAAATACTCAACAAGCTATTTGTACCAACTTGATCTCAATCTTTGTTCTTCTATTAGATACCACAGAAGACTGCTACTTTGACATCAATGACCAACTCAATCATGAATGTAACATATCATCATCTACAATATTCCCCCCTAGGAATATCATCAACACTCATGCTGCCAACACTCTCCCCTTTGGCATTGATGGAAACATAGATGAAAAACATCTAGTTTCAAGAATACCAACTACAAAATATTGTTAATCTTTCTTTTTAAATCCTCTTCATCAATCATTCTCCCCCATTGATATACCTCAATGTCCTTTACATCAAACTATTTTTCCATGTTGTAGTTCACTCGATATACTTCTTCCCAACTATTTTTTGAACTATTTTTCATGTTGTAGTAGTTTTTCATGTTGTACGTCTCCCCCATTGACATCAATGTCAAAGGTTTCAACAACCCTCAAACTTTGCAACAACTATTTCTAACTTGCTTAAGTATCCAAAGACACAGTTAAAAAATTATTGATTTCAGATTGGTTTTGACAAATGAGTGTCAGCACACTTAAGCCATTTACTTAGTTCATTCCAAACTAGTAATACATGCCAAGTACAATATGTAAATATTAGACCATGTCAAGTTACAATGAGTGTCAAGCCACTCAAGTGTTGAGTAGATAAAACATGTTGAGTAATTTAGGAGCTGAGTAGAATAGTTGATGCTAAGTAATATAGGTGCCAAGCTATTGTAGAATGATTGTGTATGCCAAGCATCAGAGACTTTAGATGCCAAGTGACATAGTTTTGATATATTTGTTTATGATGGCATAAAAAACTATGCAAACTATTTTTAAGCTGACTTAAGATTATATTTTGATATTTTGGAGATAAGGATGAATCTCTAGTTAGAATCCCATTGCAATTACATGCAACCAATCAGAAAATGGGAAGGTTTAAGAGGAAAAATGAATGAATGTTAGCCATAGGTTCATACCTAACCCTAAGTCACTAAGTCTTGTTAAGGGGGATGAAACCCTAAAATCTCTAGAGTGTAAGAATGAATGTGTAAAGAATTGAAGGACTGAAGAGAGGAGTTTGCATGCACAAAAAAAAGTATTCATGGTGACTTAGAAGTTATGAAGTGAAAGTACATTATAGAATTAGTTAGAGCAGAACATAGGAAAGAGAAGAGAGTACAACAAATAGACATCTGATCAAGAAGGATCAAGAAGACATTGTTTAGAGGTGATATGTTATCAAGAAAGAAAGTGCTAATTGTATGATCATTGCTGAGACATTCTAACAGGTGATTTTAGTCAAAATATCTTAACAAAGTAGTCCTAATAGGCTATATGAGATCCTTTAATAGGGTGCTTACTTAGTTGTGAGTTAAAGTCCTTTAGTAAGGCACACTTCTAACAAGGTTTTGAAATCCTCTAAAATGGTGAGACCTAATAGTCTTTGTAAGCCTTTAACATGGAATACCTTTCAAAGGGTATATCATAACTTATGATCAAAAAATTGTAACCTTAATTGGATACACTTTATTTCTATAGTAGTGAAGATTTGTGGGTGTCATCCCTACCCCAATTTTACCTTCTCACTTGGAGGGTTTCTGGGTAATCATATCTAGTGTTATGTGTGTGATTGCTTACATGTTATTTTAGTTTACTTATTGAATGCATGAGATGGATGTGTGGTGAAATTTTTATGGGTCCAAGTTTGAACTATTGAGAAACCCACCCCTCTCAGAAGTTTACCTTTCCTATTGTAATTCCAAAAATTGTTATCAAAGCCTCGTTCTCTAAAAGAGAACCTTTGTAGCTTTGAGGAAATATCTTGAAAGTCTACAAGTTAGGGAAGACTATTGAGAACCAAGAGATTGAAGTACAACTTATTATACATGAACTGAATGAAGCAAGAGAAGCCTTAAATAAATCTTTGAAGAGAAGGAAGGAAATTGATATTGAGGAGAATGAAACACAATACAAAGAAATAGACACTACTAAGCTATTTAAAGATGTAGACTCAAATGAATTTGATGTAGCATTTGTAGATCTAATAGAGAAGAATAGAGTCCAAGCTGAGGAAATTAGAAATCTCAAGTTAGAGCAAGAATCACAAGCCACACTAGTATATGAAGTGGTTGAACAAAAGAAGAAAGCTATGCTTGAAGAAGATAAAAGGGTTTTCTCCAATAGATTGAAAGAGAAATCATTAGAACTAAACAAGATTTCCAACATGCAATTGGATACCCTAAGTCAAATAATGAATGTAAATTAGGAGTTGAATGTCAAGGACATTGAGATAAAAACATTAAAGTTTTAGAATGACCTAAAAAGAGAAAAGGAATTTGCTAAAAGTTTCAACAAGTCAAAAAAAGCTATCAAATACTTTGAGAAACTAATGAGATCTCCTAGATCTAATAATGACACATCAAGACTAGGATATAGAAGTAGTAAAGAAGGAGAATCATCCAGAAGTGTAGAAGAAAGAAGTAGCAAAGATAAGAACTCCAAACCTACTTGTCATAATTCTGGTAAGAAAGGATATACTACTAATGTGTGTAGGAGCAAGACTAAAAATTAGAATGTCAAGCCTAAGAGCATGGTTCACTACCATAAGTGCAACAAGAAAGGTCATCAGGCACATGAATGCAGAACCAAGACCATGCACATACAACTATTTGAAGGATATTGCTACAACTATCAGAAGTATGGACATAGAGCTTTTGAATGTAGATCAAAATCCACGTGGTCATCAAACAAGAAAATAAAGGTAAGGAACAATGTAAACTATTATAATTGGGATTATAATACAATATATAGCTATCATTATTGTCAAGAATATGGACATGTTATTGAGAATTGTATTGGGACACACTTTAGAGGTGACTATAAAAGATGGTTGAGTCAAACCACGTGTTTTAGTTTTTTCAATATTGGTCACATCAGTAGGTATTGTCCAACAAAGTCAAAAGCACCAAGTTGTGAATTTGATAAAGGCAAAGGTAAGACAAATGTTGAAAATGCTAGAAATGAAATGAACAAGACATGGAAAATGAAAGATGACTATAGTACATCAAATGGAGAAGGGATCACTTCACCCAATGTGTTAGCTGATCACACCTCATCAAATTAGGCAAACAAGAGTTACGTGGGATTGATATTTAAATGCTATATCATACATCAATTCCAAAAGGAGATGGTACTAAAAAGAGTAATTGGCATGAATAAAATATGCAAGATTTTATTAGAAATTCAAGTTAAATCTTTAAGTTTTTTTAATGTTCTTGCCAAGCATGAAAATTTTCCTATGTGTGCCAAGAAAAATGCTAGAAGATGTCAAACTTATAGACTGGGTAGTTGATGTCAAGCTCATAGTAACTGTTGAGTGATGGAAATGCCTATGGATGCTGAGTGAACCTAAAATTGGTTGATACTGAGCTTATAATTGTGTAAGCACTTAGCATTGAATGCCAGGTTTTCAAAGGGTATATGATCATTTTTTTCTCATTATTCATCATTTCAAATTTAAGAAAGAGTGAGTAGAGTAGAAGGCAATTCAGATACTCATTCAAAGCATTTGCAAAAGATTTTAGTAGCGATCTCACACTAGTTCATTAGATTTTACAAGGTATTTATCAAGAGCTGAGCTACATAGTTTAATTTTTCGTCAACCCTAGTTTGAAACAATGGCATCAAGTTCAAAAAATGTTGAAGGAAAGGAAGTTTTAAATATTGAGCTAGTTAGTAATGAAGTTAAGCAACCCGTGTTTAAAGCCATTCTTGACATCGCCTATAAACAAGACCCTTTTGGCACATTGTCAATGATCCCACCAAATGTAATAATGGTACAAGATGTGAGGAAATGCTACAATTGTAAGATAGGAAGCATTGGAGACCTAAAGATTAGGGAAGCATATAATAGGTTATGTGATAATGGTGTTTTGAAGGAATAATTCCAAATCATTGAGAGAAAAGGTTTAACACAAGCCCTAGATTTTCAAAATATATTTAAGACAGAGTAGATACAAATAGTACTAAGATAAATTCATGATGGTTCCTTATGGCTAGAGGGAGGACCTATCAAAATAACCAAGAGAATAATTCATAGGGTTATTGGTTACCCAACCCTAGATCACCCCAAGACATTGAGAAGTGATTTCAAGGAAGTAATTGAGAAGGATACTGGAGCAAAATAGAATAATTTAGATGTATGGCCTCTTATTGATTTTGTTGTAAGGGTAATATCACACAAATTCTATTAATCCAGTAGATTGAATAGTGTACCCTACATAGCTATGAATGTTGGTTATAATATTGTTAAGAAAGATCATACATATGATCTAACAAAGCTACAACTTCAACAACTAATGGAAAACCTTGGAGCAATCAGGAAAACCAAGAGTGCACAATGTAATTTTGGTTCTATATTGGTTTGTATATTATTTTATATACAAAACACTTTCCCCTCATTTGGTACTATAGGATGGAAGACCAATAGATCAATTGTAGTATAGAATAATAAGTATATTGAGCATCTAGGAGAGAATTTTGATTTTATAATGACTAGTTACTTTGAAGATTTCAAAAATTACATGAAGGAGAAGCTAAGAATACTAGTATCCTTAATTGAAAAACATTATAATGATGTATGGTTTCTTGTTGATGTTGACTACACATCTATGCAAGTTGCCACACTAAGGATAAGATGTTTAAGACCCTTAGGGTATGAGATAAATGTAGATGAAGCCTCTATAGCCATAACAACTCTACTAGAAGAAGAGGTAGATAAAACTACTAAGATTTTAGGGAACTATGAAGTAGCAAAGTCCAAGATTACTATGGAACTAAAAAATCCATCAGTTATTAAGAATAAGGACAAGCTAGGAAAAAGGTTGAAAGAAAAATTTGGAGAGGGTGTTGAGGAGGAAGAGGAAGAAGAAGAGGAGGATGAAGAGGAAGAAGAAACCCAAGCACACGCACCTCTTGTATTGACATAGTGCATGGGATAAGATAAGGAAGAGGAGGAGACTAAAGCTGCCAAGGGAGAAGAAGTTGAGGAAGAACCTACTCCTATTGAGCCAAAGAAAAAGAAAGCTCAAGCACAACGTGTGGCAAGTGTCATGCCAAAAATTTGGGGCAAAATACACCAAATTTTTTTTTATATAAAGATAATTAATTCACTATGTCTAAATACATTCTACACTAAATAGGTTATGGAAATATAACAAGGGATTCAAGTAAGTTTTGAATACATATCATTAAGATGTAGAGTTGACATCTCCACATACTATATGGGTTTGAACCCCTAAAATCCTAACACTAGAGGAACACTTAGTTCTAGTTAAATGAGTCAATATTTTAATACATAAGGTTCAAATTGTAAAGGTACAACATCAAGTTCAAAATACATTTTAGGGTTTCTAAGTCCTTAAGTCAACTATGATGCTATCCTTTTAACACTATACTAGGTCAATCCTTAGGAGGATCTAATTCTGCACTTAAGGGTTATTCTATCATAACATGTTAATACCTAATTTCTGGATACTATCATAACCTATTTAGAACTAATTAAAAACATTAAATATTTGACATTATACCAATCACAACATTGTCCCATCTTCTATTCAAGACCCAAACCCATTTTATCAAGCTATCTAGACAACTGAAAATCCATTACACATTTAAATCCCGATACAACCATTTGAACTACTTAAATCATTTCTATTTTTCTTTTAATTTATTCACAACATTCACATCTTTTTAAAACATAACCTAATTCCCTAAACCAATTATCTAGTTAACCTTAATTTATGACTCTCAAAACATTAGCATCTTCTAATTACAAATTTATAACATAAATCTCACATCTGTAATAATTTTTTTTTATTAAAATTTGTCTAACACCCTAAGAATTTCCAACCTCAAGACATTAAATAACAATTCATCATTAAAAGAAATAAAAATAATAATATTATTCTATAAGAAAACATAGCTAAACATTTCATAAAGTTTGACTTAAAACAAAGATACCCTTACATGCTACAAACATTAACTTTAATTAGACCTATAATCCATACACCTTGACTATTTTAACCATTAACCATTAAAATCCCATTCAAAAGAATTACTAATAAAATATTAACACCCTTAACTTAATATAGTATTAATATTTTAAAAAAAAATTAGTAATTCTAACAACAAATTTCTAACATAAAAACGTCCTAACGTAAATATTCTAACATCTAACTTAATAACAAATCTTTACACTACTTATTATTAACTAATACTAAAATAAATTCAAATAACAAAATATACTAATAATAATTACCTAACAACTAAAATATTGTAACACCAAAATTTAAAATTAAAACATAAAAAACATGTCCTAACTTTACTAACTTAAAAACATATCTAACAACTCACATAAACTTTTACTATATAATAAAACAATAATACAACTAACTAACTTCATAACATTTAACATTACTTACTAAACTAAGATCTAACATTATCTAGTTAAATAAATTCAAAACCAACTAATACTAATCACATTATACTAACCCACCCAACACTTTACTCTCACTAACCTAACCCTAGTTGCCTATCTAACTAACCCTAGCTACCTAATCCCCCAATGCCTAACAACCTCCCCCCCCTGCCATGCCAACACCACTCATGTGGCCACATTGTCCCATACTACTCCCTCTCCATGCTGCCCAAGGAAGGCATGAGGCAACACTTGGGAAGGATGGGACTTTGTTGGGTGGCCCATCCTATCAAACATAAAGAAGCCCCCTCCCCCTTCCACCCCAGCCAATTTAAAACATAACACCTCCTCCAATAAGGTTGAAGCACAAGGTCAAGTTTTCATTTGGGGTATGTTGTGGTAAGGCCAACTTTATGTAATGTATAATGTGTCACATATGGCTATGCCTAGGGTGAGGAGGGAGTAATGTAAGGTTAAGTGATTGATTCTTAGGATAGGTAGAGTAGTAGGTATTTTATGTCTTTATTCTTTTATTTATTTATTTTATTCTCTCTCTTCTTTTTGCAATTTATTTATTTAAATAAAGAAAATAGAATAATAAAACAATCTAAATGGGATATGCTCTATCTTAAAAGGGAATTTATATTTCCCCATACAAAGGGTAGAACTAATTTGTCCCAAGGATGACCAAATTTTTTTTTCAGATCTTATATTTTTTCTAAGTGTTAATTTTAAATACAAATTAATTTTTTTACAAGGGAGGTATATATATAAATTTAACTTCCTCATACTCATGAATAATTATGAACTTGAAGTACTACTCAAATATGAATCTTCTTTAGCATGGTTTGGTTTTGAAATTTCATAACTTTATATATTTCACTAGTTTTTCCAATGAACATTAATCAAATGAATGCAATGTCAAAGTATATAAATACCATAGTAAGATAAAATATCATTACATCAAAGTTCAAGTAAACATATGTAAAATTGAAATACGAGAATCTCATATGCAAGGATACTACTCAATTTTTTTTTCAACATACATGGTCCATTCATTTCTCATTTATTTTACTAAACCAACTGATTTAAGGGCTCCATTGGGAAAGAACCAGGAAGAAAACCTGACATTATAGCCATTTCCATCATAAATTAAAAATAACATTTTTACATTGGATTATTATATTGAAGAGAAAATCTCCCAAAATAATTGAATTTCAATAACAATTTTGAATTTTATTCTTGACTCCATAACAGGGAAACCATTATCAATTCTGCAACACATCAAGATGATCATGGAGACAATGAAAATGACTCGCAGACAACAAAACTTAACATGAAGATAATTTAAAACATTCAGTCACATCTAGGTTTGCACAATAGGTTCATCATTGAACGAGACTAGGAAGAAGGTGAATTTTTCCAATAGGAGATGTTGGCCACAACACCATAACAGGTGCCCTTTCTGGGCTATAAACTCAAGAACTTTCATTCTTCCTTTTCTTATATTCCAAAACTCAAAACATGGTTTGTGCTGAGTAGTAGGGGCCCATAACACTCTAGTCTCTCTCCCTCTCCTCATCCTAAGAAGAGACTCTGCACTGTCAGAGTCCAACTAAAGACCTAATCTCATATATGGCCACTTTTTCCCTATCTGAGAGTGATTAATGCCAATACAACCCATAAAATCCCTTTTAAAATCAAAGAAAAATACAAGAGGAAAATATTTAAGAAAAACCCATTTCAGTCCCTCCCAAACATATTCAACAAACACACGAACATACATATGCAAAAAAAAAGACCTAAGCATGAAACATGACATGAACAAAAGAGCTTAAAGGGTTCCTACCTTCACAGTAAGGTAATGGCAACTAAACAATTTGAGATGAGCTTCCCTTCCTTCCCCTTCTCCTTCAATCATAAATTGCTCTCTAAACTCAGAGGTTGGATGAACACACCTTCTCTCTCAAATTTTTCTCTAAATAAGATACTAACTCAACCACCTTCAAAAAGTAATAACTCTCCCACTTTCCCAAGATTCTAGAGACTTCTAACTCAACTTGTCATAAGGCCAACCTCAAGGTGGAGTTTAATTTATCCAACTCATGGTGAAAACATTCAATTTTCGCAATAAAGCAAAAACGAGATATTTGGGGGACCATAAAAGTCAACAAAAGGGGCTAGGGGGGTGGAAAATGCTACCATCCCATACCCATAACCCTTAGGTACTTAGTTTTCATGATTTTTCACTTCTAGGACTATTAAGGGACCTAACAAAAATCTTGAAAACTTTTAGACTTCCTAACAACCTTTAAAAATGCAGATTAATCACTAATCTTAACTAGGGTAATTAATCTCAATTAGTAACTAATTAGCAAAAAGGTAACTAACCTAGTCTAACTTAGATCTTTAGGTTACTTGGTTAACCCTAACTATCATGTTGGAATGCATATACAATTCACGAGTGTCAAGCGACACTATAAAATAATTTTTACAAAATATTAGCACTTATTGATTATAGAATGATACATTCATTCAACTCACGATACAAATAAAATATGAATAACAGGGTTTGCATCTTTTGTTAGACTCAACCTTGGTTTCCACAAATGCTACATAGGGTTTAGTTTTGATTCTCCATTAGATTTCTTGGCTAAAATATCCTATACACTAATTGTATACATTAGTAGCTCAAGAAAAGGACATATATATATTCAAAACTTATGAGGATAGTTACATAAATCAAAACATGAATGTTTCATATAATTAACTATTTAATTCATTTCTACTCACATTTAATCATCATAAATTACATAATCAATATAACATAACTTATTCTTTAATTCATATTAAAATACTAGAATAATCATCATTAGGCATGCATATACCTAACATCATAAACATCACCAACTAAGGAATATTGAACTATCTAAAAGCATAAAACTTAATCATCAATATACCAAAATCAACACCTTTATCATCAGGTGAAAATGCCTTATATCATTGTTAGTGAAATTTTAATGTTTAAGTAGTCGAGATAATGTAGTAGTTCTCAAATCATCGAGTATTAAAATATGGATGTATCAACTACTCTCAATTTCATTAGGACATTCACAACATAAAATAGTACTTCATATATATTCTTATCTCCTACAATAGATTTAATAGAGAAATACATATTTAATAAGTACATGCGAGGAGGGACCTTACATCCTCCCACACTAGCCTTTGACTTCCTTCTAGAAGTTACACAACTAAAATGTTCATTCCAAGATAGACCTTGTCTAATCTTGTACCTAATTTTACACCTTTAAAAAGGTGATTAATAATTCATATAAATACTCAAGGGTGATAACATATTTACCTAATTATTCTTACTAAAAGTGAAGCTCAATCCATAACTCTAACATGGTTACATTTTCTAGGGTCAAACACTTCTTATAACAACATTCTAATCTAGTATAAAATAATTATAGAATCTCTAATAATACTAATATCATAAAATATTTTGAGTTTGACATACCCACTCATTGGGGCAATAGCTATACAAGCCTCGCCCAAATGAGGTTTTCTAA